>CP139761.1:0-2500000 GCA_034370585.1 Fragaria x ananassa | reverse complement strand
GTTAAGGTAACCTTTTCCTATGCAGATAAGATTTATGAAGTACCAAGGATACGTTTGCTTGATAAGTTTTTAGTTTTTTTTTTTTCTTTCAAGGACTTGAGGCATAATGACATGTTTAAAAGCAAGCATGTGTTGAAGCTTCAGGATTGATTTAAATGCAGCTCCATGGTTGAGAAGTTTAAAGCATCTACAATAAAGTGACCAAATAAAAGGTACCTGCAATTTGTTTGATCTCTGGTACAGTGAGTTCCCGGTTCTCAATACCATCAAATTTTGTCATCGTTGAAAATATGATTCGTGATATGTTCAGATTAAGACCCATCCCGATAGCATCACTTGCTACCAGAACATCCAGCTCACTGCTAGAATCATTGAACATTGTTGCCTGCAATACTAAGGTGTATATCAACTCAGCCAATCCACAGGAACCACATATGGTGCTTATAGGGGATTGAAACTACAAATTAGTAATTAATAGCATAAACATCCAAACTTTCAAATCTGAGCTGGTAGTTCTGTTCATTTAAAACGGTGTACCAAGAAGCATATCATGAAGCTCCTTAAGGGTGCCTATATGAAGCAAGAATATAAGAATATCTAAGAATGAAAGAAAAAACTCATACCTGTCTGGTTCGAGTCTCTGGTGGAAGTGAACCATACACGACAGAACAGAGATGCTTTCCATTACTTTCAATTTTTTTCTAGCAATATAGTAGAGTATACAGACTTAGACTAGTTCAGAAATAACACAGTAAACATAACGAGTCACGAAAGAAAAGGAACATCTGCAAACACTAAAATAGCATCAAAAATGAAAAGCTATAGACGAAAAAATAAAAATAAAGACATTATTGCAAAAGGGACACATTTTTATTGAAATCACAAAACATGGTAGTTTCTTCACCAATGACCATCATTTCAATTTTCTTTCTAGTGGCTAACTTCTGAGTCTATTCAAAACGTACATCATTTGCAGAGAATCCTAAAACCCATGATTTCTTCCCATTCAACCATCTTGCAAAAGCCATGCCTCTCAATAAGAATCATGTAATAGATATGAGATACATCCTCAAACAGCTCTTACTAATATTTAGGTTAACCCAGCCTTGCACAAACATGGATATTACAGCTTATCCTTTTTCTTATTTAACTCTAGCTAAACGTCTTATAGCTGAACTTCTAAAAACTGTTATCGTTATTGGACCCAAAAGAACTAAACTAGCTATCTAAGAGACTACGCAGCATTTAAGTAGCATTCCAAGCCTTTGATCACAAGGTTATTCATGGTCATTGTTCTACATGAAAGCATAATTATATAGTTAAATGTTGATATACCATACAGATAACTCACCACCTTCACAAACAATAAAAATGAGAAAGTTAAGGGGAAAAGGGGGATAATCAGGAAAGTAAATGTTGAAAATAGGGTCTTAGATTTACAAAGAAGGACCAACGATGATGAAAGAGGAAAAAGGAAAAAATCTCACACACACCTATATCTCCATCACGTAAATAAGCCAAAAGAAATGTGGTGATCACTACCTTTAGTCTGTATATTTCACGCCGTGAAAATGTAACAATGCAATCACCTGTCCTTATATTAGAAAAGGAACCAAGAGGAACCTTCATTGGAGCAAGAGGTGAAAGTCTCTCATAGCATTGAACCTAATCAGACCACAAGAACAAGAATAATTTGAAAGAAACAGAGAATACTGTGACAGATAGAGCAGAAATCAGCAAAGAAGCATATTTACAAATCAAACGGGTCATAGAAGCACTTGATTAACATTAATTTTAATCATCTGAGTAAATTAATAATGTTATAGCGTATTGAAAGTAACTACAGATATTATTAATTAAATGTCAAAACATGGTATTTCAAAATTTTAAACAACCCAAATAAATCACAATAGAAGAAGTTGTTGAACAATTGAAATCTTTGTTACAGAGAAAAATTTGTGCTGTGCTGCTATCCCTCTAATCCTATACAGACTAAAACAAGACACAACTTGACCAGATTTCAATTGCACAAAATCTTATTACCTCAACTTGATCACTGGTCACTTTCAACATTTTCTTAATAAGTGGGATGGCAGCTGGATCTCCACAAACGTGAAGTTCATCAGCAGAAATTCCTAATAGAGCACGTGTGAAAGAAAACCCTCTGTTCCTACAGCCCAGCATCTGACAAGAGGAAAAGAATAGAAAAATCATCAATCTGCATGAATATGTACAACAATGTCTGGGAAATTAATATTAAGAACTCATGCATGATAATAGACTTGCTGTGCTGAATCCCAAAAACAAATAAAAGTTTCTGAACCATGTTTTGAGTCCTTGGCCAAAACTTTCTGAATCTAGTCTTTAAAGGATGGTCTTTCTTGGCCATTTGGACCCATAACTCTGAAGGAAATTTGGACACAAGTCCCTAAATCCTTTGCTTGGAATATGCACTAGTCCATATACCTTATATTATCCATCACGTTCAACATTATCAATTTTAACAACGCACTGATTCTTATAAGCTTCATAAAACATGTTATGAAGTTAATCTTCTGGATTGACATAAATCATTAACCTGCCTGAATTTCATCAATAACGGCACAATGGTAGTTGGAGGTTACATCAGCCATCTCAACTGTCACAGCCTTGTGTTTTGCACCATCGACTTCCTCTCTCTCTTGTCCAGTAAGTAAATCACATGGCACTTTTGCCTTGTTCAACCGTTTTGCAACCTCCCAGGCCAACAATCTCAGAGGACCACAGTATATGCCTGCAGAAAAGGATCTCATACAGATCAGATACCTAAGAAAATCGAATAATAAAACCTATTACAAGCTTAGAACTCACAACCTACCAGATGGACTTGATTCGAGTCGCTTTAAAGCATTGTGTGTTTTACCACTATTTGTGGGACCCATGTGCAAGATAACCTTGCGAGGTTTACTTCGAGCTTTTGGATACCATGTATGAGGAGAACTGAAAATTGACCATATTCAGTAATCAGGAGTTAAGGACAAACCAAATGGAAGCTAGATACGCGTGTGATAACAGCAGTATGTAAACTCCATGATTAACATAATGAGTTGAGCTTGAAACTTCAGAGATTTGGAATCACATTATATAAAATTCTAAAAGCTTTCGACGCCATTTTACATATGAAAATATATGGAAATCACATGTTTGTTTATGTGTCTAAAATTGAACTACTAAAAAGAAGATAAATATCATAGAAAGCACTCATGTAGACAGCTCTGCAGCACATTAGTAGATTGGTAGCTATACCTTTGTCAAATAAGTCTTTACAAAACTCACAAGTACATATCCAAGAAAAAACTAGTCAATAGCTTAAAGAAGCTGTTTTCTTACGTCAGGTCTAAAAAATCAACGCTCGTGGTGCCACCGGAGCTGCTGTAAAACCTTGTTTTATCAGAGACACTCACCAACGCTCCAACCTTCAATTCTAAGTGCAGGCAAAAGGGCTTCACATTACCTGCTAGACCTGTGGAAATGAAACAATCAAATAATGCAATCACACCTGAATCCATCTATAAACTCTTCTTAAAATGTGAAATCCCAAGAACTTGTAACATCCATTCCAGACTAGATTTCTCAAAGCTATAGCACATAGAACATAACTTCTGAAGTTCAAATTTTCGGCATTGCCAATTAAATTTCCAAGTGTGCAATCCAAAAGTTCAACAATCATGCTCAGTGTTGCCATTATAACCAAATGTTTCAAATTGGGTCAAGTTTTATTTATTCAAGAACAACATTCTGAACCAAAGATGAAAACTTTATAATGAAATATCTTAAACTACAGAAACAACATATAAAAACAAGGGTAACAATCAAAATAAGAAAAAGAAGTAAGGTGGGTGTGAAGAACGAACCTTGGAGAGTGCGAGAAACGCCGGCAGATGAAACCCTGCGGCGAAGTAATAACGATGCCGCCATTGTTAATTGGATTGAATGTCAAAAACAATCAAAGGTAGAAACTTTATTACAATCTTCAAGTTAGGAGAAGCAACAGCGAACTGAGCGAAGAATCAAGGTATTGGGTATTGGTTTTGGGATTGAAAAGGCTTTGGTTCTCATTTTGTGGAACACTCAAAGTGCGAAGAACTCATATATTCTGCGGGATTTCGTGGACTTGAATTCATTCTCTTTCAAATTTGAGTCCTAAAAGTAGAAACTTTGGAATACTTGGCTCTCAAATGAGAATCAATACAAATTCAGGCTGCCTAGTTATTCATGGTTATGAGGTCAACCCAATTGATTCCAGCTTTTCGGTTAGGAGCCTTCTACTACTAACAACTGTATGTTGGGCTTAGTCATAACCCGCAAAATGTCCCAAATTAGCAAATTTCATTCCTAATGGCCCAAACCAGGTATGATATACAATTATACACCCAAATGGACACATTTATTATTGACAAATTTTACATAATTCCCAATGCTTGAGAAACCACTACCAATACATCAATATTAACGTTTTTGTTAACTATATGCGACTAACCGATACGCGAAAATATCTTCCAGCTTTTGCTTGAACTCTTGAGCTCCATTTTATTCCATGTTTTTAATCATAAAAATAAAAAAAGTAAACGAAAGCTAACTTTTCATTTCTCTGTTCAAGACAAACTCATTTTCTCTTCTTTGTTTTTTTTTTTTTTTTTTTTTTCAGTTCATAGCATGCATGTCAATATTGGACTGATAAAGTTGAATGAGATTGAGTATTGGGTGTATTAAACAAATCATCGAGCACAAGGTAGAAACCCCTCCAAAACAATGGAGCATTTGTTGACTAATATTGTTTTATGCCAATGACAATTGGGTTTAGGCTCTACCTTAGGGACTCTCTCTTATGCTGTATGCCAACTCTAATCTCCAATATTGTTAATTGGGGTTGCTTCATTATTGATTACTGTGTTCTTTGGTGTCTGTGTGTAGTATTTAGTGGTGTTGTCAAGTCTCGTATTGTCACAGATTAGGGCCATTCTGAGTGTTTCCATGTTCCACATCCATTTTCATGACGAAAAGAATGCCTCCAAATCGAATTATTACCTTATATAGTTATATTGCTCTCTTCGTCCATCAATCAAGTGCCATAGCTGTCGTGAGCTGAATGTAAGACCATCCATTTTCGATATCTAAGTGTAGCTGGGCCTGTTCTGCATGTATATTCAATGCTATTTGCTATGTAGGGAACTTCATGGATGACATGACTACTGAAATGGTCAGAACCTCTCATGATGATCGAATTGATACATGTACACAATATGGAAGGTGATATCATACATATATGTAAGCCTGAAAGCTAACTGAAATAGAAGAACCAGTGAAGTGATGACTACCACAGACGTCGTCAATCCATGTAGTTAATGAATTTTGGTGGGTGCTTCTTTCCTTCCTCAGCTATATCTCTCATCGGGTCATTACTTGTATGCCAAATTTATTCCAACATCGCTGATATTGCATTATATATAGTGAGCAAGCATATTGGATCCACACGATTCTTGATCAAAGCGACATTTGCATTTTATTTACTTCATCCAGGTTGGAAAAGAACATAGCATTTTCTTATACGCGCGTTACATATTTTGCATAGGACGTTGAAAACCTTAAACATACATGTATGTGTGTGCTCATGACTCATGTGTACATATATACATACTGTTTCTGCATAATCTCGTAGGTTATGTATAATCACGGTATAACACAATAAACGATCATGAGCAAGAGACAAGCGACATATAGTGGTTCACCATGTCATCGGAGGACATGATTACGTCCACTTAAGATTTCACTATCATGGCCAATAGACCTTTGGTGTTACAAGAGTTCTCCGGGATGGAGTGAGTTATCATTCCTAGAGAGCTTTCTACATATGGGTTGCCTTCCTTTTATAGTTAAAGAAGGTTCCCTTTTATTACATGTTTTCGATGTGGAACTAACTATACATAAATCTTATCATGGTGCCTTCTTGTGGAGCTTGGAAGAGCACATTCCCAATATGGTACCGATGATCTTTCACCATGGCGAGGTAGCTAGGATGTCGGTCTACATGAAGCATGTCAAGGGCAGGGCCCTTCATGGCCGGAAAACAGTCTACTCGGTCGTTACTTATGCTTGTGGCATATATACCTACAACATGTCCTCTCAACTCCCGAGAAAGAGGACCATCTTACTTGGAGAGTTAAAAATAAATTGTATGCCGTCAAGCATAAGTAACAACCGAGTAACAAATCTTGCTCGAATATTGCTTTCTTTTTGTTAAACTACCGATGAATTTGGCACTCGGGCGGGTAGTGCTCAATGTGGCTCTCGGGTCTTGCTTGTGGATATTCTCTACACATGGGGGCTACTCGGGTCTTGTCTTTACTTACTGAGTCCGGGTCTTACTTTTCTTGATATTTTCAAGTCCGCCGAGTCCCTCCCGACCCCCAGCCTCAAAACTTAGTCGGTCGGGTGAGGTGTTATCACGAAGCATGCGAGCTAGTCGGAACAGTTCGCGTGTGAGCTATGGAGTTCGCGTGCGAGCTGTGGAGTTTGCTTCGCACAGAAGGACTGACATCATCAGGCGAGCTGAGGAGGTCGCGTGCGAGTTGTGGAGTCCGCTTCGCACACAAGGACTGACATTATCGGGTGAGCTGAGGAGTTCGCGTGCGAGCTGTGAAGTTCGCTTCGCACAGGACTGACATTATCGGGCGAGCTGAGGAGTTCACGTAAGAGCTGTGGAGTCAGCTTCACACACAAGGACTGACATGATCGGGCGAGCTGAGGAGCTCGCGTGCAAGCTGTGAAGTTCGCTTCACACAGAAGGACTGAAATTATCAGGCGAGCTGAGGGGTTCGCTTCGCACACAAGGATTGAAATTGTCAGGCAAGCTGAGGAGTTCGCTCCGCGCACAATGACTACCATGCAAGCTGAGGAGTTCGCTCCGCCCGTAATGACGATCTCGTTGACTCACCCAAGATGGGTCTTGTTCCACGCGAGATGGGTCTTGTATCTTAGTGACACTCATGCGAGGTGGATCTCGGTGACACGCGAGATGGTTATTGTATCTTGGTGACAATCACGCGAGATGGGTCTCGGTGGCACACGCGAGATGGGTCTCGTACCTCGGTGCCCCGCCAACTGAAGCAACCTTTTACAGCCATCCGGGTGTTACACTTTCCATGGACAAAGGTAGCGAGCCCATTCCATATCTTGTGTTACTACTCGAGTAACGGGGTGTTAATGCCTTATGTGGTTTATTAAGCCATTTTCTCCGTTTTTAAAGGGAATATGTCTTTCAATAGATTACCTACCCCGCTTGGTTTTACTATGGGGATTTTAATAACTTATGTCTCTCGGTGGTTTACCTATCTCGCTTGGTGTTACTGGAGATTTTAATAACTTATGTCTCTCGGTGGTTTACCTATCCCGCTTGGTGTTACTAGGGATTTCAATAACTTATGTCTCTCGGTGGTTTACCTATCTAGCTTGGTGTTACTGGGGATTTCAATAACTTTAACTTATGCCTCTTGGTGGATTACCTATCCTGCTTGGTCTTACTCAGGATTTCTTTCCAGGTACCGATGTCGGAACAGGACACTTTGATGACAGGCGACTCGGGAAGGGGTATCTCCCGGCAAACTATATAAGCGCGAGCGGGTCCCGGTGATGCTACCAATTTGACCGAGACCGATCTCGACTTCCACATGAACTCCATCTCCTGATGAATTCGACCAACTCAGAACACGAGCTCAGCCTGAACTTGGATCATGTTGTCCCGGAGGCAAAGAAACTACAGGTGATTTTCCAACAAGACCCCGATAACGCCAAGTAGATCCCTCACTATTTCTGACGAATTCTCATCCTGGCCAGGGAAACGACGATGTCACTAGGGTAGGAAGATGATCGGGCAGCGGGAGTGGGACATCACCTGCGAAGCTCCCGTTTGACATGACTAAACTATCCGGTCCCAGCAAGTCACCTCCGAGTGTTGCGTAGAGACGTCGGTCACGAGTCGTTGCAGTTTGGCTCTGTGATGACCTGAATATAAAGAGAACTCAGGTGGGGCAAGTGATGCCTCCCTATGGGGCGGGCCCGATGACTTAGGCCTACATATTGGATACGGGCTAACCTCCCCGCAAGAGCTTGCTGGTGGAGCAATAAGACTTTTAGTACTGATTCTCACAGACGGTGCCAAATGTTTTCTGCATAATCTCGTAGGCTATGTAGAATCACGGTATAACACCATAAATGATCATGAGCAAGGGACAAGGGACATATAGTGGTTCACCATGCCATCAGAGAACATGGCTACGTGCACTTAATATTCCATTATCATGGCCAATAGGCCTTTGATGTTACAAGAGTTCTCCGGGATGGAGTGAGTTATCATTCCCAGAGAGTTTTCTACATATGGAAAGCCTTCCTTTTATAGCTAAGGAAAGTTCTCTCTTATTACATGTTTCCGATGTGGGACTAACTATACATATATTTTATCATGGTGTCTTCTTGTGGAGTTTGGATGAGCATCTTCCCGATGTGGTACAGATGATCTTTCACCATGACGAAGTAGCTAGGATGTCGGTCTACCGGAAGTATGTCGGGGGCAGGGCCCTTCTTGGCCTGAAAACAGTCTACTCAGTCGTTACTTATGCTTGCGGCATATATACCTACAACACATGCATATATACACAGGCAGTTTTAGATACAGATCTACTTATTTATTCAAAATGTACGGATTTTCATAATTGATCTATTTTTCTTTCATATTTTTTCATCTCAACCGTTCATCTTTTAGGTATATATGAGTGTAGATCATCTCTACAAAATTTCAACAAAATTGATAATCATTAAAGTATTCAAAACTATGAATTACACGAACAGTTTAAGTTGAACAAAGTTGATTCGCTCATTGTAATCATATAGTTTTGATTAGAAGTGGCAAACGGACCGACTCAACCCGGCCCGGCCCGGCCCGCCTAATCAGGTTTCGGGTCGTGCTTGGTCCGGCCCATGACGAGCCACTTCTTAACGGGCTCAAGCTTAGGCTGTCAAGACCCGCCCTGAATTTCATCCTGAAACCCGAGATGAGTCATGCGGGGAACACCTCCAAAGAAAATTTACCGAAAAACTCGGCAAACCTCTCTCGAAAATGGACAACCCTAACTTGGAAAAATAAATAACCACCTTTAAACCAAATAAAATATAATCCGCTACAACCCAAAAGCAGCTAGAATAAGTTACACAAGAATCCCAACAGTATTCAGAGCTACTAAAAATAAATAAAAATACAGCGGAAGCTAACAATCTCCTAGTAGATTAAACAGGTAACCTATTGGTGAAATGTAGCGGATAAATGGGTGACTATGTCTCGACGTCCCCTTCTAGAACTCACGCGAACTCTGCAGACTCGGCATTTTAAAATGAAGAGCCCAGGCAAAAAAATATTCAATTACGTCAGAGTGAGTGGACAAAACAATTCCGACAACAAATAAATATTTCCCCAAAAATGCTTTCAAAGAAAACGCTTTATCAGCGACAAAAACCAAAGCTCAACTGGAGAATTCTGAACTGGTGTCTAGCCTGCCTAGACTCCTAAACTTTAAGAAATTGCCTCTCAGGCTAGGATATTATATATATCAGTATGTATTTACACTCGCTTACTCTTTGTACGATATCTATGAACAACTTGAAAAATAGATATCATACAAAGTTACTACGCTTGCGTCTAACGCTCACGTCACCCCTTACTGGAATTGTACCTCAGGCTGGGGGAAAACGCCCGAGTGGGTATATATACGTGCTTACTCCTTGTACGAAATCTATGAATGACTACGAAAATAGAAAGTCGCACAAGGCTACGACGCTCGCGTCTAACGCTGACATCATCACATACTGGTATTGTACCTCAGTATGAGGGGAAATCATGTATAGCTAGTTAGCATTTAATCATATACATACTATTCTCATATAAGAGTATAATCATCGAAATTCTCAATTTCGAGAAATATCCAACAACAGAAAATCATTCAAAACGATAAAGCATTTTGAACACAATAATTAAAACAAAGGTCCACTCACAGATTAGGCCTAAGTCTGATGTCGATCGGAGGTCTCTTCCGCTCGAGCCTCCTCGCGTCCTGTTCCAAAGAAATAAAATCTTTAAATAAAACACCGACGCTTAAAGCAAAACAGACATAAGAAAATATGTTTCGCTCGCCCAACCAAGCCTAACGCTCCAAAATCTTAAATCCACTGCCAACCACAAAACTCCACAAATTTTACCGACATCCTCAAAAATCACTTTTCACCAAATATAATCTCATGGCCGGATTCTAACTTAATAATTCGCCAAAAATATTAAACTTCAACAATTCTCAAACCTATCCAAAATTCCTCCAAAAATTCTAAAAGTTATTCCAATAAACTCCTCACATTTTCCCCCACAAAAAACATTTTTTCAGCGGCGGCCGGCGGCCAGCTCCGACGACCTCCAATGCTCACCAAAATTTGATAACACCTTCCTCTTAACCTCCTCTACAACTTAACTAACTAGCACAAAACACAATTTCAAGCCTAACTAAGCCAATCGGACGAAAACACACAAAAAGCTCTAGAATTTCTTTTACCAATTTCTCCTTACCTAGCTCGAGATGGAGGAAGCCCTTTGGAGGGATTGTTGCATGGGAGGAGGGCTTTCTTTTGAGCCAAGGCTCGCCAGCTATGGCGGCCGGAGGAAGGAGTTCCGGCGATTGGAGACTTTGGGCAGCCGGACCTTTCGGCGGCCTTTTCTCCCTCACGGCGGCGCTAGAAGGGCTGCCACCGGTCTAGAATGAAAGCTGGGTCGGAAACCGATCGATCGGGACCGGCGCGGCGGTCTGGAGCGGGCGGACAGCGGCGGGCGGACGGAAAGAAGAAACAGGCAGAAAATGGGTCGGGGAGAGGGAGAGGGAGAGAGAGAGAGAGAGAGAGAGAGAGAGCGAGAGTGTGCGCGGGCGGAGACAAAAGGAAAAAGAAAATTGGGCTTGGCCCGATCCGGTCCAACACCCCCCTTTAAACCCAATCCAAAAATTTTAACACCCCAAAAATAATACCCCAATAAAATTACCTTTTACTAGCAAAAATTACCATTTTTTTACCATCGTCACAATTTCTTCCTTAGAATAATCCTACGAAATAATTGTCCTCTACAACCTCTCTGGGGATCAATTAAATTATATACTTAATGACAAACATAGTAAAATTCTTATTACCACTATGCTAGTAATTAAAGTAAAAATTATGGGTCGGGGCGTGACATAGGCCGGCATATTTACTCAAATATAAGGCCAGACCCGGCCCACGGCCTAAGCCCATAACATGTTGGGCCCGTTTCGTGCTAAAAATTAAAAATAGTCGAGGTGAATGTCATATACTACCGTTTCTACTCTCATAATCTTGACTTTTAATTATACATGATACGATTATAAACCAAAACTAATTCATATAATCTATAGATCATTTTTTTCTTTGTCAACAAATTAAAGAAATAAGTAATAAATGCTCGTTGTTCCCAATTAATAAATTTTTAGGGAAAAACTTCTTATGGGTGTAGGGAAATCCAAATTTATACTCAAATAAATAATTATTAGTATATAAGTTTATTATTTATAAATATGTTATCTTCATATTAGAAATGAAAAAAAATTATATTTTATAACAGGCCGAGCCCTGAGCCTCAAATTATTGTGCTTGGGTAGGGGCCGAGCTTATAATAGGCTCGGGCCAGGGCGGGCCGGGCCCATGGGCTCATTTTTCTAGACTCAGCCCAACTCATTACACTACAAGAAGAAAGACTTTAGCCGACGAAAAAAAAAAAACCAGGCCGGCAATAGTCATCTTTAACCGACGAAATTTTCCTTCGTCGGCTATAGTCATTTTTAGCCGACGAAATTTTAATTTCGTCGGCTAAAGAATTTATTTTCGTCGGCTAAAGTCTGTGACTTTAGCCGATGACTTTAAACTTTCTTTAACCGACGAAATTTTAATTTCGTCGGCTAAAGATGACTATTGCCGACGAAAATATAATTTCGTCGGCTAAAGATGACAGGAAGTTAGTATGGTTTACTAATATCGTCTGTTTTTTTAATGTATTTTTTTCATTTAGCCGACGAAATACACTATAATTCGTCGGCTAAGATGGTTTTTGCCGACGAATAACCTAATATTTCGTCGGCTATAGTTATTTTTTAATTACATACTATAGCCGACGAATACGTTAGGGTATTCGTCGGCTAAACCCTAAAATTTTTCTATTACCTACTATAGCCCTATATTCGGTGGTTATTTTGCGTAAAATTTTTATACGACTTGTTACGTGTCATCGGTTTAAAACTATTTTCAGTTGGAGGTCCGGCCAAAATACGTAATTTAGACGGTCGAACGACCTTTTCCGTGAGTTTAGGGGTTTGACTTACGAGATTGACCGTCCGGATCGAGCCCTCATTCTTTTCGGATCAAGTTGAATTTTTTCCCATACATGTATTTTATCATGATGGTCAGATCTGACGGTCGGATTTCTGTTTCTCAAGTTTGATCATCACAATCACAACATGCATACTAATGTTGTATAACTTGTTTACCAAGTGTTATGTAAATGTTCCGTTTTAAAAACAAACTATACGTAAAACCTTCAAACGCCAAAAAGTCATGAAATAAGATATGACGAGAATGTTGAAATACATCCACGGTTGAAAAATCACTCTATTCCGGTAAATATTCGGTGCCGATAGTTGCGGTCAATGCAATTTTTCATTTTTTCCCCTATGAGTAGCCCTATATTCAGTGGTTATTTTGTGTAAAATTTTCATACGACTTGTTGCGTGACACGACCCACCCCGAATTTCACCCTGAAACCCAGAGTAACTCGTGCGGGGACCACCTCCAAGGAAAGTTTACCGAAAAATCGGCATAACCTCCCTTGAAAATGGACAACCCTTCCTAATAAATGCCTGCAAACACTTCTGAAAAAAATCCAAATCCAACCTTAAACTCCTGGAGCGTTCGTGCTCCCCAAATCACAACATCTCCCAATTTAATTACTAACTTAAACAAGAAAATCTCATAGCCCACAGCCACAGTTCAGAGCAACTATATTTGAAAGGAAAAAGACTAGAAATATAAAAATGAGCGGAAGCTACACTATTGACTATGCCTCTTCTCCAAATACGTCCGACCTCAACTATGCAATCCTGCAAACTGGGCATTTTTAAAACGAAGAGCCCAGGGGAAAACATTTGAAAACGAAACGTTAGAGTGAGTGGACAAAAATAAATTAACGAATAAAATATTTATGTTTCCCCAAATCAATTTCCAAGGAAAATCGAATGCATGCTGCAAGCGATAAAACTTTTATCTCATAAAATATCGAGCCTCTCAGGCTCTATAATATATGTATGTATTTACACACGTCCATACTCCCTATATAGAATCATGGGTCTATATAGGGCTACTACGCTCGCGTCCAACGCTCACGTCACGCCTTAATGCGGTGCTACACTACGCCATCAAGGTGGACAGACGGGTGTATAAATATGTGTCCATACTCCCTATATGAATTAAACACTCAAATAGGGCTACTACGCTTACGTCCAACGCTCACGTCACGCCTTAATGCGGCTATATGCTACGCCATTAAGGTGGACAGACACATATGGCTAGCTAGCATTTTCTATACATACTCTCTCATAAATACATATTTATATCCACCGAAAATCCCATTTTCGGTATCTCTCCAAGAGAAATAAAAGCGTCAAAATTAATTGACGTCAAAACTCCAACAAAAGGAAATGTTCAATCATGAACCAAAGCATGCATATTATTTAAAAATAAACGTCCACTCACAAATTAGGCCTAAGCCTGATGTCGATCTGGGGCCTCGTCTGCTCGAGCCTCCTCACGTCCTGTTCCAAATATAATATTAATTTCCCAACCAATAATCCAATATTTAATCAAAATAGGCAAAATTACCCGAGAGCCATACATACGCTCATCATTGCCTAACTTCGATATTCTTAAATCGGAACGATCCGAACTTAAATATCATACTCATCAGTCGTAAATACAACCTCCCCAAAATACGACTTAAATCCTACGGCCGGATTCTACATTAATTAACCGCCAAAAATACCAAACTTTGGAAATTCACAAACCTATCCAAATCTCATCCAAAAATTCCATAAATCACACCAATATATTCCTCTTAATATTCCACATTTAAAACCCTAAAAATATCCTAACCGGCGGCGGCCGGAGGTCAATTCCGGCGACCTCCAAAACCTATGAAATTTTGACAGAATAATCTCCTCATCATACTCAACAACTTTCATAACTATCACTAAGTCCAATTTCAAGCCTAAATAGGGTAATCGAAACCAAACATATCAAGAAAACCCTAGGAAACTCAAACACCCGATTCTCCTTACCTAGCTCGAGTTAGGACGAATCCTTTTAGGGGTTTGCTGCTGGAAGAGAGAGCGTCCAAATGATACCAATAGCTCCGGCTATGGTGGCCGGAAAAGGATTTTCCGGCGAAAACCCCGCCACGCACAGCAGTGGCTTCTCGGCATGATTTCTCCTTCACGGCGGCGCGACACGGGCTGTCACCTATCTAAACTTGTAGAGGATGCTCCAAGCTTCAAATCGACACCAAGCACGCCTCCTATCTCGGCCGGACGGCGGCGGACAGCTGCCGGAAAGTTTCCGGGTCGGGAGAGCTCGGGGATGAGGCCGGGAGGGAGAGAAGAGAAAGGGAAAAGAGAGGGCTGGGCTTTGACCACCTCTTGGCCCGGTCCAACACTCTTAAACAACCCAAATCCAGAAATAAAACACCCCGAAAAATAATACCCGAATAAAAATTACCTTTTACTAGCTAAAATTTACCATTTTTACCGTTGTCATATTTTCTCCCACGAATAACTTCCCGAAATTAATCGTCCCTCAAAACACCTCTAGGGACCGATTAAACTATTACCTCAATGACGGAGACGGTAAAATTGTTATTATAACCAAGCTAGTAAATAAGGTAAAAATTTAAGGGTCGGGATGTGACAATTCTCCCCTCCTTATAAAAATTTCGTCCTCGAAATTTACATACCTGACAATCAAAGAGATAGGGATACTGCTGCCTCATTTGCTCCTCTGATTCCCAAGTAGCTTTCTCTACTTGATGACTCCTCCACAGAACTTTAACAAGAGGAAAAAGAAGATTTGCTTCTAAGAACTTGCTCCTTTTGGTCAAGAATCTGAATCGGCTCCTCATCAAAGGTCAAAACTTTTTCCAATTAATCGGCTGCTCTCGCAACACATAAGAGAGATCGGCAATAAACTTGCGAAGCATGGATACATGAAACACATTATGTATCTTGGATAACTCCGGAGGCAAAACTAACCGATACGCAAAAGAGCCAACTTGATCTTAAAACCCCTAAGGACCAATAAATCTTGGACCAAGCTTTTCACGTTACCAAAACATACCACCCCTTTCCGAGGAGACAATTTCGAAAACACCTCAAACGCTCACTTGAAATTCATGGTCTCTCCTGCGGACAACTTTAAAACTCTTCTGGCTACCAAGAGTTGCTTTGATTCTATCTCTGACTCCTTTAACCTTTTCATTTAAATCTTGAAATATTTTAATCTTCTCAAAGACTCTAAATCCTTCGTTGAACTACCACTAACGTTTACACGTAAGTGAGTTCAGTGATACCTGCTCCAGAGTACGAGTACCTGTAGGTATACACACTCTTTCCTGAGCAATGGAAATAGCTAACCCAAATAAAACGCATACATTTGCTATCACCATCGGAATCAAATCTCCTAACGTCACGCAACAACTTCGTCATTACGCTGCTCACAGCTCGACAATGAAGCCCACTTGCTAGGAAACTAAAGTTCACACATTCCCACATGCTCATAGGGGTTAAAATTAAGACCTGCTAATCGAACAGATTTAAGGATGCACACACTGCAGAACTGCCACAATCATGTCTAATACCGAGGCACTTTGCGGAGTCAAAGCTCTCGCAAGTCCACAAGATAACCTCGCTCTGCCTAAGTGACCAGTCCACCAATAAAATATAACCTCGATTCTCGAAATGACATTATGAAGAGATCAATACCACATCACTGAGGTCTCTCCGCCAAAACTATAACATTACCATTTTGTGCACCACAAACTAGCAACTTATGGGAATTCCAATTCTTTCTTGATTCTGCTATCTCTACCAATGTCTTTACCACAAATCAGAAGACAATCTGAAGCATGACTATCATGTGGAAACTCCCATGCTCGCCATAACAAAACTGACTAATAATGCCCACGAAAAATTGGCACAGTCAATTCATGATGCCAAACTTGACGTTGAAATCCACAAAAATAGAGCCCATTTCTTAAGCATTGACAAAATTTACATCTCCAGCCATGCTACTTAATTGGGTGCAATCGCGACCCCAAGAGCAGTAATTAAAAGCACATGGCTCACTCTAGCCGTTCCATAAGAATGATTCGAAAAACCAAAACCTTTGAACTCGACAAACATACTTCTTTTCTACCTCCATAAATAATTAATCTGATAGCAGAAAAAGATATGAAATTCAGATATGCTCAAGTCTCCTACACATCCCAGGGCCACGACTTCCCACCAAAAAGATTCTTCGAAAACCGAGCTTGCAATAACATGTGACTAACAAAAGCAAAGACAAATTTTATACAAGACCCACTACTACACCTTGTGGTTCACCAACCAACGAAAACCATGAATTCAAGCAAGAATCAAAACTCATGGCTTAACTCAACTCAAGCTCCAGAAGAAATAATTTAAAGCATACGAAAAGCAAGTCCTCTAACTTCGAGCTCAAAAGCTCCACAAATCTCCAATATCTGCCAGAACCCGCTTAGAAATCGCACTAGAAACTTCCACTAATCATGTTGACACCAACGGATGAACGCACAACCAAATAACGAAGACCTCCCAAATCAAACTTGGATCAATGAGTGGTCCCACCACAATACGATCCCGAGAAGACACATTGATCAACCTATCCACAAATCTACTATTCGCCATTTTAAATCTCTGAAAAAAACTTTGACTCGAAAAACTTCTTGAGTCAACAGGGGGAAACCTCTTCCCCTGAAGCTACAACATAAATCACACCCACAACGCCACACAAACCATCTAATCAACATCACCAAGCGACTCTCAAACTACCACACAGGATTTATGGCACCAAGATTCATTGCTTAAATGAACTCCAGCTCACTTGGGATCACCACTGGAATTATTCCAGATCCATGACTACGACAAAACTACCAATTTATCATAAATTCGACAACTAACCAGAATCTCTAACCCTTCAAATCGAAGTGTTGAATTCGCATTCCAAAATTCAAGCTCTGAGGATGCTACCCAAAAATTACAGTAGGAATAATTTAAATATTCCCACACACACCACAACCAAAACTTTACTCCATCTCACCGAATTAAAAATAAGGTGAGAACAGATCCTCCCATTGGTGTGTCGTAGTTAGTCACCCATCGCTAACGAAATGATGACAATGAACCAACTTCGATCACAAATTCAAGACTTATTTCAATTATTAAGAACGACATTGCCTAAACTTACTATGGGCACCCAGCCCCTTTTTGCTCCATGATTCAATGGGTTTTATTCCACTGCTACCACTTTCACCAACTCCACACCACTGCTATAGATTACACATGACAACACGAATAAATTCACCAGGTGTTGTCGTAAAACTGAAATGACCACAACCATTTCGCTCTCACTCCACCATTACTTTTCAATTCAATTTACATTATCATCTTCCAAACACTCAACAAATCTGGAAACCAAACTTCAACACCTGGAATTCCGAAAGAATCCATACTGGCTACACGATTAAAATAATATAACTGACATCTCACTCCACGATTCCAAACTTGCTTGAAACTCAACATTTAGTGCCATCAACAAAATTTTAAAAAATTCCCCGACTGTGGCACAACAAGAAGTTGTCACAACGCACTGACGAATGACTTTTGTAAAACCAACAATCCAAGTCATTCTATTTAGTGTTTTAACAAACTTCAACTAACCCACAATAGAGACCAAAATCATCAGAAATTTTACTATTCATCGGCTATTATTATCCGTCATTTCCAAAAGATATTACCACCACTATCTTAATAAATTGCTCAAAAGATAAAAACTTATCCATAATTAAAGTTGTAGGAACCAGAATACGTGCTGACATAACCAGCATTATTCCAAAATGTTCCCAACTGCTTTCTACTGCGGATAAACATAGTCGGTAAATTGGCCTTCAATCATGACTTATCTAATTTGACATTTAACTTTTTAAGCAATAACTTCCTGCAACCCAACACTAGTCACAGATCCCATGTGACTAACTCGCTCAGGATTATGGTCCTCAACAACTTGTAAAGGTACCCCTTGGAATTACTATGGGTACCTCCCTCATCACTTTAATCAACCTTTACCTCAAAAGAATACACCACTTATTTCAAACTTTCCTTCCAACTCTTTTATCCCAGAAATCACGTAATTCGATACCACGATTTTTCCATCGGACTACTACATCTTCACACTTGCCCACTATAAATAGTGAACTCCAAGGCTTGAATTAAACTTTTCACCTTCTAAAAATTCGCACGAGATGCTCACCCTAGCATCTTAATCATAACCCAATCAATCATTGATCAAATGAAAGGAATGCCAACTGAGTTCCCAACTCGCAATTGAACTCTAACAATTTATGCTATCAACTCGATAACCCTTGGAAAGGCATAATCCAAATACCTCTTTCCTTAATCAAAATAGGATGATCACTTAAGAGGTCGGCGTACAGAGGCATAGTCTTGAAGATATAAACATTTATGGCACAATACTGTCCATAATTAAGACAAGAATAACTACATCACAAACCTAATCAGCACATAGTGTCTAAAGCATATAATGCTAATAGATCCGCCGCGGTCGGACCATCACTCTATAGACACTAAGTGTGACCAAGAATATGAGGTAGTATTAAAAGAGAAAGGAATCGAATAACCTAATGCTCTGATACCAACTGACACGACCCACCCCGAATTTCACCCTGAAACCCGGAGTAACTCGTGCGGGGACCACCTCCAAGGAAAGTTTACCGAAAAATCGGCATAACCTCCCTTGAAAATGGACAACCCTTCCTAATAAATACCTGCAAACACTTCTGAAAAAATCCAAATCCAACCTTAAACTCCTGGAGCGTTCGTGCTCCCCAAATCACAACATCTCCCAATTTAATTACTAACTTAAACAAGAAAATCTCATAGCCCACAGCCACAGTTCAGAGCAACTATATTTGAAAGGAAAAAGACTAGAAATATAAAAATGAGCGGAAGCTACACTATTGACTATGCCTCTTCTCCAAATACGTCCGACCTCAACTATGCAATCCTGCAAACTGGGCATTTTTAAAACGAAGAGCCCAGGGGAAAACATTTGAAAACGAAACGTTAGAGTGAGTGGACAAAAATAAATTAACGAATAAAATATTTATGTTTCCCCAAATCAATTTCCAAGGAAAATCGAATGCATGCTGCAAGCGATAAAACTTTTATCTCATAAAATATCGAGCCTCTCAGGCTCTATAATATATGTATGTATTTACACACGTCCATACTCCCTATATAGATTCATGGGTCTATATAGGGCTACTACGCTCGCGTCCAACGCTCACGTCACGCCTTAATGCGGTGCTACACTACGCCATCAAGGTGGACAGACGGGTGTATAAATATGTGTCCATACTCCCTATATGAATTAAACACTCAAATAGGGCTACTACGCTTACGTCCAACGCTCACGTCACGCCTTAATGCGGCTATATGCTACGCCATTAAGGTGGACAGACACATATGGCTAGCTAGCATTTTCTATACATACTCTCTCATAAATACATATTTATATCCACCGAGGATTTTCGGTATCTCTCCAAGAGAAATAAAAGCGTCAAAATTAATTGACGTCAAAACTCCAACAAAAGGAAATGTTCAATCATGAACCAAAGCATGCATATTATTTAAAAATAAACGTCCACTCACAAATTAGGCCTAAGCCTGATGTCGATCTGGGGCCTCGTCTGCTCGAGCCTCCTCACGTCCTGTTCCAAATATAATATTAATTTCCCAACCAATAATCCAATATTTAATCAAAATAGGCAAAATTACCCGAGAGCCATACATACGCTCATCATTGCCTAACTTCGATATTCTTAAATCGGAACGATCCGAACTTAAATATCATACTCATCAGTCGTAAATACAACCTCCCCAAAATACGACTTAAATCCTACGGCCGGATTCTACATTAATTAACCGCCAAAAATACCAAACTTTGGAAATTCACAAACCTATCCAAATCTCATCCAAAAATTCCATAAATCACACCAATATATTCCTCTTAATATTCCACATTTAAAACCCTAAAAATATCCTAACCGGCGGCGGCCGGAGGTCAATTCCGGCGACCTCCAAAACCTATGAAATTTTGACAGAATAATCTCCTCATCATACTCAACAACTTTCATAACTATCACTAAGTCCAATTTCAAGCCTAAATAGGGTAATCGAAACCAAACATATCAAGAAAACCCTAGGAAACTCAAACACCCGATTCTCCTTACCTAGCTCGAGTTAGGACGAATCCTTTTAGGGGTTTGCTGCTGGAAGAGAGAGCGTCCAAATGATACCAATAGCTCCGGCTATGGTGGCCGGAAAAGGATTTTCCGGCGAAAACCCCGCCACGCACAGCAGTGGCTTCTCGGCATGATTTCTCCTTCACGGCGGCGCAACACGGGCTGTCACCTATCTAAACTTGTAGAGGATGCTCCAAGCTTCAAATCGACACCAAGCACGCCTCCTATCTCGGCCGGACGGCGGCGGACAGCTGCCGGAAAGTTTCCGGGTCGGGAGAGCTCGGGGATGAGGCCGGGAGGGAGAGAAGAGAAAGGGAAAAGAGAGGGCTGGGCTTTGACCACCTCTTGACCCGGTCCAACACTCTTAAACAACCCAAATCCAGAAATAAAACACCCCGAAAAATAATACCCGAATAAAAATTACCTTTTACTAGCTAAAATTTACCATTTTTACCGTTGTCATATTTTCTCCCACGAATAACTTCCCGAAATTAATCGTCCCTCAAAACACCTCTAGGGACCGATTAAACTATTACCTCAATGACGGAGACGGTAAAATTGTTATTATAACCAAGCTAGTAAATAAGGTAAAAATTTAAGGGTCGGGATGTGACATTGCGTGTCATCGGTTTAAAACTATTTTCAGTTGGAGGTTCGGCCAAAATACGTAATTTAGACGGTCGAACGACTTTTTCCGTGTGTTTAGGGGTTTGACTTACGAGATTGACCGTCCGGATCGAGCCCTTATTCATTTCGGATCAAGTTGAATTTTTTCCCATACAAATTAATTTAATCATGATGGTCAGATCTGACGGTTGGATTTATGTTTCTCAAGTTTGATCATCACAATCACAACATGCCAAATGTATAAAAATACTTTTAGCCAACGAAATTCAAAGGTTTAGCTGACGAATTTCAAAGGTTTAGCCGACGAATTTATAAAGTTTAGCCGACGAGTTTAGAAGGTTTAGCCGACGAATTGGTGTATAGCCGACGAAATTGGTATCTTTAGCCGACGAAATTATCAAAGGACTTTAGCCGACGAAAATATATGAAAAGTCGTCGGATAAAGTCGAAAAATTTTCAACCAAAATTTTTTGGCGGTCAACCAAAATTTTCAAAGGACTTTAGCCGATGAAAATATATGAAAAGTCGTCGGCTAAAAGAACCTATAGCCGACGAAATATTAGGCTATTTCGTCGGCTAAACCGAAAACTTTTTCTGTTACATACTATAGCCCTATCTTCGGTGGTTATTTTGCGTAAAATTTTTATACGACTTATTGTGTCTCATCGATTTGAAAATATTTTCAGTTGAAGGTCCGGCCAAAATACGAAATTTAGACGGTCCAACGACCTTTTTCCGTGCATTTAGGGTTTGACTTACGGGATTGACCGTCCGGATCGAGCACTTAACCTTGTCAGATCAAGTTGAATTTTTTTCCCATACATGTATTTTATCATGATGGTCAGATCTGACCGTCGGATTTCCTTTTCTCAAGTTTGATCATGACAATCACAACATGCGTACTAATGTTGTATAACTTGTTTACTAAGTGTTAAGTAAATGTTCCGTTTTAAAAACAAATTATACGTAGAACCTTCAAACGTAAAAAAGTCTTGAAATAACACATGACCATAATGGTGAAATACTTCTACGGTTGAAAAATCACGGTATTCCGGTCATGTCTTGGTGCCGATAGTTGCGGTCAATGCAATTTTCCATTCTTTCTCCCTATGGGTAGCCCTATCTTCGGTGGTTATTTTGCGTAAAATTTTTATACGAATTATTGTGTCTCATCGATTTGAAAATATTTTCAGTTGAAGGTCCGGCCAAAATACGAAATTTAGACGGTCCAACGACCTTTTCCGTGCGTTTAGGGGATTGACTTATGGGATTGACCGTCCGGATCGAGCACTTAACATTGTCAGATCAAGTTGAATTTTTTCCCATACATGTATTTTATCATGATGGTCATATCTGACCGTCGGATTTCCTTTTCTCAAGTTTGATCATCACGAGCAGCAGTCACAGTTTGACGAATGTATAAAAAGTTATAAAGCCGACGAATTTAAAAGGTTATAGCCGACGAAATAATTATTTCGTCGGTTAAAGTGTTATGTTAGCCGACGAAATTATTACCTTTAGCCGACGAAATAATTTTTTCGTCGGCTAAAGTGTTCGGGTATAACCCCGCTCGACTGGTTGTAAACCCTAGCCTCCTTTTCCTCTCCCTCTCCGAATTTCCCCTCCTCCGCCTCCGCTCACTCTCCCGCTCTTGGCCTCCGCTCCCTCTCCCTCTCCGCTCCCTCTCCCTCTCCCTCTCTGCCCGGCCTCCGCCTCCTCTCCCTCTCCCTCTCCCGGTCTCGGCCTCCTCCTCCTCCTCCTGCGGCCTCCTCCTCCTCCTCCTGCTCCGGCCTCCTCCTGCTGCTGCTCCGGTCCTCCCTCCTCCTCCTCGAGTACGTTTTTGAGCTTTAGTAATTTTATTTTGTGTTTGCTTTTATTTTCCGGTTAATTGCAATGTTGTGGTGTTGTTAGGAAGTGTATATTTGTATTTAGGAAGTGTATATTGTTATTTAATAAGTGTATATTTGTATTTAGTATTTAGGAAATGTATATATTTGTTTTGTATTTTGAAGTGTATATTTTTATTTATGAAGTGTATATTTAGGAAGTGTATATGTGTAAAATTTAGGAAGTGAAAATTAGTATTTAGGAAGTGTATATATTTTTTACATTTTTTAAATGAGTTTGCATTTTTTGATTTTGTGCCCTTGATTCAAATTAATATTTTAAATAGGATGAGCGGTAATATTAGATCGACGAAGGGTTCGAAGGGCCAAAGGTCCGTATCGTCTGAGGGAACCTCTAGCAACCCTCAGACATCGTTTCAGGGCCTCATGACAGCTAGACATGCGAGCCTTCTGCAGACGGCGCAGAGGCAGCCGGAGGTGCCCCCTTCATTGAGGCAGCGGGGCTTCCCTCATTCCTCGAGGCAGTTATTTTCTCAGCCTCAGACGGAGGTGTCTGCACCCCGTATGCCTGAGATACACCGGGCGCCCACTCCAGCTCCTACTTCTTCAGATAGTGGGTCATCTGGGGTACAGATGCCGCCGCCTCACCTATTCCTTCCGCGGATGATACCGGCCATACCTGTAGTCGATGACTCAGGGACGCTGATTTATCCACTGCCCCCGCCAGTGGCTCCATCAGTGGCGTACCGGTTCGTGCCTTTTGATACGCCTCTTATTTCCGCGAGGGTATCATCATCGGAGGCGGAATCCGTCGCGTCCGCCTCCTCGCCCTCAGGTAATGAAAGATGAATAATGTGTTTTCTTATAATTCTCCGATTTTAATAATCAATTTGGTTTATCATGTGATAGGCACCGTCGGAGCGAAGCCGGCAAAAAAGAAGAGAGGCCCCGTCACAGGGAAGGCTCTCGAGAAGATCGTCGGTACCTCAAGGAGGATTGTCATCGGTACTAACGGGGATGGCGACGTAGTATCGGGCAGGAAGTCGAGGACGTACTCCGGCCGCGTGGGAGCGCTCATTAGGGATAGAGTCCCTATGTTGTGGTCAGACTGGGGCGAGGTCCCGCAGGAGGTTAAGGACATGGTCCACAACGCGATGTCGATCAGTTTATAAAATGCCTGAATAATATTTTGTATTACATTGTAGATTTCTGGAAAAACTAAACTAATAAACGGTTAAATGCAGACGTGGTTTGAGGTTCCCGAGCCCTTGAAGAGCAGCTGGGCGGACTTTGTGCATGGGGGAAGGTACGTTGGGAAATTAATGAAAAAACAAAACTGTATGTCATATTAATAATATTTCTAATATTTTTGTTGTATCTGTAGGTACAAGGAGTGGAAGAACGAGTTACGGACCCATTGGACTACGCACGGGAACGCACGTTCTGCTACCCCTACTGAGTTCCAGTACAGAGAGTACGAGTGGCGTTGGCTTCTGACATCAGAATTCAACAACCCTCGTAAACAGGTATTTAAATAAATTAGTTAGTTAATTTATCATTAAGTATGTGCGTTTTAAAATATTTTACTAATAGTTTACTTTTTTCTTTGAAGACGGTTTCCCGGGTGAACGCTCAGAACCGGCAACGCAACACAAGGAACCATCATGCCGGTTCTAGACCGTTCGCTGTCTTCATGGACGAGGCGGCCAGGGAACATTCAGAGGTCAACCAGTACGTCTATACGTACGAGAGGGCATATCCTGACTCCTAAGAGGATATAGTAAGTACTCTTTCCTTTTTACGGAATTTTTAATTTTACTTATATATATGTCAAAATGTTAATTAATAATTTTTTTCCTATCCAATTAGGCAAAGGTGAGGGAGGCTAGTGACGAGGTGATGAGTGCTATAGTGAGGGAGACATGGCCGGACACGCAGGAGGAAGAGATGTCCGAAGCCATTTCCCGGATCGACACTTCAGATCCGAGGGTTGAGGCGAGGATCATGGGCACAGCCTTCCCACAGCGAGAAAACAACTTCTACTGCTGGGGTCTAGGAAAGAAGGGTCAGGGGGTCCTGAAGACCACTCCAGGATTTCAACGAAAGGCAGCCTCGACCAACAGCAGGACGACTCAGCTAGAGTCAGAAGTTGAGAGACTACGGGAACAGCAAGCCGCTCAGGCTGCCGCTCATGCTGCTCAGGCTGCCGCTTAGGCTGCTCAGGCTGCCGCTCATGCTGCTCAGGCTGCCGCTTAGGCTGCTCAGGCTGCCGCTCAGATCGCCGAATATAGAGCCTTTACTAGAGCCCTACATGCCGCCCAGCAGGCCCAACAGCAGCAGATGTTCCAGTACTTCCAGGATTTTACAGCTGCCCAGCAACATGGACTTCCACCTCCGCCCATGCCTGCGCCTATAGAGTTACCTCTGCCGCCGCAATCTCCTCACCAGCAGGCCCGAGATTGGGATATTGATTTAGACCATCTAGATTTTGTGTAGTTGATACCTTATATAGTTTTATGTGCTTCTTGTTGGTTATATATATGGAATTGTTTTGGTGTATTTTGCAGCTTGCTTGGAATGGTAATTTAAGAATTTCGTGTATTTTTTTATTGGAATGGCGTTATAGCCGACGAAACATGCCACAATTCGTCGGCTATAGTATTTTTTTTCCAAAGGGTTTAGCCGACGAATTATGGCATGTTTCGTCGGCTAAACACTACTAAAGCCGACGAAAACAGACTCTATGTCGTCGGCTATAGTTATTTTTAAATATTTTAATTATATACTTAAGCCGACGAATATCTCTGTTCCGTCGGCTAAAGTCTGTGAGTAAAGCCGACGAATATACTGTTCGTCGGCTTAAGTCTGAGAGTATAGACGACGACACAGGACGTCGTCGGCTAAAGTCTGGAACAATAGCCGACGAACTATTTTTCGTCGGCTAAAGTCTGGAACAATAGCCGACAAAAAATAGTTCGTCGGCTAAAGTCGGACAATAGCCGACGACGGTCTTTAGATTCGTCGGCTAAAGCCATCACCGACGACCCTTTCCCGACGACACTATAGCCGACGAAGGCTCGTCGGCTAAGGTCTTAGCCGACGAATTATGATAACAGGCCGACGAAAATTTTTCGTCGGCTAAAGTACTTGTCCTGATAGTGTTAGAATAACGTGCTTGGGCCGAGCCAGACTGCTTTTAAACGTGTCGTGCTAATGCTTAGCAACCCATTTTCCATATCTACTTTCGATATCTTAATGATCACCAATTTAATTGAAATTTTGGATAGATGATCATGTCATATATATCTAGATACTAGTTGACTATGATCGAAAAATATGACTGAAAAAAATAATTTAACTGGTAAAATCTATACATTTTAAATAAATAATGATGTTTAGAACCGATAAAAATCTAGGTCTAACACATGCATGCAAAACGTTTAATTATGAAATAGTACTGCTTTGCAAGGATAAGTGGATAACGAATATAAAAGTATAAAACAATGATGCAATGAAGTTACACAGGATCGATCGTAGCTAGTCATGCAAGGTCCAGATGGAATAATGACATGACTGAGATTGTCTTCGATCAGTTAATAAGGAAAACGACCTCTCAAATTGAACTGTCTCTAAACAAGTTAATTATAAACTAGCTAGCTAGCTCCCGAACACAATCAAGTACTCGCAACAGAGCTGAAACCTAAACAAATACAAGCAGAGGCGGAGCCAGAAAATTTTGTTAAGGGGGGCCAAAATATAATGTACTTGAAAATGCTTTAGAAAAGTATAAATATTAAATAAAATAATTGAATCTAAAAACAAGAGGTACACCAATATATTGAATAAAGTGATTAGATAAAATCATGTATTAGAAATGTTTTTGCGTCCGATTTCTCGCCCAAGGAAATCGTAGGTAGCAGGCTTGAGGGAGTCGTAAGAGAGAGCAAAGCCTGGTAAACGGATGCTACTCCTCTTCTCCTTCGGAGCCTTCTAATACAAAATACAAATCAAGTTATGTATCATATATGAGTGATAAAAATACTTTACCATATAACATAATATTATACAATTTATTGTATTGGTTGGAAACTAGATTAGCTAGGAAATATTATATGTTGTATTTATTACTATTCTGGGTAATATTTCTTGATAATACGTTAAAGAAAATTTTGGTTTTATTGATGACACTATACATTACAACTTTGCCAAATTTATTCAATAATAACTGCATGCATGTCTTCATACAGGAGGGGCCAATAAGTAGATTTATTAATCTTTCGTTGCTATAATCATTCTTCGTAACCATAATTATATAGCATGACATGAATTATAGGGGGTGCCATGGCACCCCTTGGTCCTATATTAGCTCCGCCCCTGAATACAAGCATTATGACTCGTGAATTATAGCATGCACTCTATGAATAATGACTCGATCTCCAGGCCTAACCGGCCAGTAGCATTATATATCATTTTGATCAATTAGAAATGTGACAGTCTCATCACACTGCTGATTATTCTAGGGCAAGATCAACTTCTCTATTATTAACTTCTGCTTCTGGCATGGAGCAGCGAATTAGGTCAAATGACTTCATTCTGTTCAAACCCAGAGCTACGTGTGGTCCTAAATTAACAAGCTATGGCTACTTTTGAGTGTCTGGACCATGCCCTAGTTTTTTACATCATTCTCATGAAAGGTGTATATATACAGCTGATATGGAAATAATGAATCTGGGAATGTTCAACAGAAACAAAACAATTTTTTTTCTCGTAAATTCCAAAAGCAGCTAGAGATCAAATACAGAAAGAACTCGATCAAAAGAAGAACATTCATCGCAAGAGAGATAGATCATTATCTAATTATTCATAGAGGAGTAGCTAACTTGTCATGTCCCGACCCATAATTTTTATCTTTATTACTGGCATAGTGATAATAAGAATTTTACCGTGTTCGTCATTGAGTATAAAATATAATTGATCCCCAGAGAGGTGTATGAGACGATTATTTTGTAGGATTATTCTAAGGAAGAAATTTTGACGACGGTAAAAAATGGTAATTTTTGCCAGTAAATGTAATTTTATTAGGGTATTTTTTTTTGGGTGTTGAATTTTAGTTTGGGTTTTTAGAGGAGTTGTGGACCGGGTTGGGCTAAAGCCCATTTTCTCTTCAGTTTTATTTTCTCTCTCTCTCTCTCGAGCTCTCTCCTTCCCCGATTCTCCCTCTCCCTCCGCTGCCGGATCTTCCTGTCGCCAGCCCGCCGCCGTCCGGCCTCCGTTCGCCGCCGGACCGGTCTCAAACGGTCAGTCTCCTTCCCAGCTGCCGTTCTAGACCGGTGGGAAGGAGACCGACCGTTTGGGACCGGTCCGGCGGCGAACGGAGGCCGGAAATGGGCCCAACACGTTATAGGTTACATGTTTAATCTACTAGGGGTTTGTTTAGCTTTCGCTATATTTTATTTTATTTTTAGTAGCTCTGAATACTATTGAAATTCTTGTGTTATTTATTCTGGCTACTTTTGGATTGTAGCGGAAGATTTGTTTTGGAATAAAAAGGTGGTTATTAAATTCTTATAAGTTAGGGTTGTCCATTTTCGAGGGAGGTTTGCCGAGTCTTCGGTAAATTGTCCTTGGAGGTGGTCCGCGCAGGACTCATCTCGGGTTTCGGGGTGAAATTTGGGGCGGGTCTTGACATAACTAGCTTCAGGTAATTATATATATATATATAAGAATTTTCCTGTTTCAAGGCATTGGTTAGAGTAAAAGCTAGAAGAGAAAAGTAAAATATCCAAGGTGAAAAGTTTGATATTCTATCATTGCAATACTCTGTTAGAATCATTCTTGCATTAGATACATATCCTTCTTGTAGTTAATTATAACTTAATCATGTAGTAAAATCTTCAACGTAGGGTTCAATGATACTGTATGTATAACATAATAATCATGAGGCAAAATCTTTAGCGTACGTTGTAGCTTCACAAGAATTAATGTTGATATTCATTACCTTTATCAATGTGATCGATGAAGATCAACCCCAAATTTTGAGGCCATGGCAATAAGATCTATCTTCATCTGCATTCTGGACTTTGAACCCTAATCAAATACAAAAAACATGCGCATACACCTCTCAAAAAAAAAAAAAACTTTGTTCCTGAGACTCGATCGGTAGTACGTACTGAGAGGAAAGGAGATGCCAAAGAAAATGACATGTGAGAAAAGCTTTGTCACATTTTGAAAACAAAGAATAAAACATATTGTCTTAAAAACGGATACAAGATCTCTCATGAGGAAAGAAAAAAAAAAAGCAAAGAGAACGAAGAATAGAGATGATGAGTCTCAAAGCCAGCGAACTAAAACAAAAGCGAGAAAGAATCTGCAAGAAAATGAAATTCATCTGCATACCTTTGACTGCCTCGTAAATCTTGCTCATGTTTGGACTTAGATTCACCAATGGGTTCAAGTGAACCATTCAAAGGTATTACAAGGAGCTAGCTGGGGTTGGTTATGGAAACATAAAGAAAAAGCAGATACCAAATCTTCTTTGTTTGACTTATCTTTATCTTTAATTTATTGACGTACCTTATTTGGCATGCAAGTTATCTTATTGTGATAACGCAATCTCAGGTTTGCAGTCTTTTGCTCTCAAGTTATCATTATGTATATGGGAATCCGAAGGTCATCAGTTTTATATGATTTTGAAACCAAAGTTCTACTATATATTGTATGCAGGTAAGTATATATGTATAATTGTATGTGATCATATACCACCTGAATGATTATAATCAAAGTATTTATGATTAGATCATGAGGCATTAGTTCACCGCGTCCATCTCATCTTAAATATGAGAAATGAAATCAAATTTAGGTTTTCCACATAGTAGTAGTAGTAGTAGTAGTAGTAAATCCTTAATTAACCAATTCTTATCATGTTAAAGGGGCATATATATAACTTTGATTAGACATGCGTAATGTCATTCATCTGAAATCTCAAGCATAATGGATGGTGCCAATCGTGCTGCTGAGTACCCATCACTCAAATCCTCATATCATCAAGTCCTTTCAGTGGAACTCCGGAAAGGATTTGCATAGCTAGCTAGCTATCTAGTCAATCTCATAGTCAATATGCTCAACTCAGCTGAGATACCATTCTTTTTATCTTCAGAAACATATCATGGATTTTTCATTCATTATAATTATAATGCATTCTTTGAATCCACGGACGTGTTGTTCCCTAGATACCACTCATGGAATTCGACTGCTTCTATTCTTTTTTAAAAAAATGGATCAAAATTTTGTTTTGTAGGTGCACTATATATATGTAGGACGACCTCTTCCACTTCAATCTGCTTATGTATTGCAATTTAATTTGATATCTCTCACGTCTATATATGATTCAACAATGCATCCTGCGCCCTAGCTTCCGAATACTTTATTAACGTAATCTTTCGTATTTTACGAGATATACAAAATACTTTTACTTAAGACAACGTTAGATATATCACACAAATTAGGAGTCTGATTACATTATAAGCTAATATATAGGAGTCATTGAACAAATAAGTACGTGAAATTATTGCCACAAACATCACTTTATGTTCACTTCGGAAGACTCGGTCTGGAAGATTCACCAAGACACACAATTACTAAACCATTTTAAAGTTCTCTCAAACAAATTAACAGTGATATATAACATAAAAGTCTCGAGTGTATATGACTATTAACCACACCATTCAATCTAAAAGTCTCGAAACTTGGCCTCAAACCTTCGCTAGCTGAGCTTGACGACGTACGTACACTAATACCATTTATTTGTTTGCAGCCAAACAAAATAATGCATGCAGAACAAACATTTTGTACTAAGCCTTCTTTCACAGTGCATATTGATGAGTATGCATGTCTGCAAGTTTCTCTTTTCATCATATCCTCATTGAATCCCTAAAGATCGAATTTGATTTTTGTTGAGAGATACCAAGCATTTCATGAGATCCTTCGTCAAATCGTCAAGGTTCTCAAAGTGGAGAATGGAGTATATTTTCAAATATTGTAGGGTCGATTCTTTAGTATGTCTCCCTTGAATTAGATGCATATCCAATTACAATGGATGGTCCATGGCTCTTTGTCTTTACAAGTTTCTTTGCACTATTTCAAGAAATTCACTTTTTCTCGTTATTAATGCTTCAAATCATTCCCTAAGACCCACATTAGTCGAAGCCAAAGATGAAAACAATGTCGTTCTAAAATCCACACAAAAGCAAAACCACATATATAATTCACCATCAAGGGGAGATTAATGATTTCATGCTGATTAGATAACCTTCATGATCAACATGGAAGTCCACTCATTATACATGTTTTTAAATGAAAATTCTTGTAGTACTAATAACCGATATGTGCAAGTGAACCGAACATTTAATATGCAATCTCAACATTTTATTGATCAAGCCATCTATGTGACATTATCATGTGGAATATGCGAACGCCGTTAACACGAAACCCCAAAAACTAGTCTAATTGTTTCAAATACAGAAGGTGAGGACCATAGGTCAAAGAAGTTATGTGTGCTTAATCTAATCAAATCAAAAATGAAAAGGCCAGAGGAATGAATTAAGGCTAGGGTTTCCAGTCTTCATTCTATCTTCGCGTCTTTAATCGGGTGACTTGCATATTGATGGTGCAAATGTACCTTAGTGTGTGGAATATGCTCCCATTTTTAAATTGGACAAAAACGCTTCCTTTAGCTCCTTATAAATTTTTACGTCTCCAAATAATTATGTCTTTCGATTCATCATCAATTGGGCAGACTGGTCTTCGATGCATGTATGGCAGTCGTCAGGTTTGGGAGACAGCGGCTAAGACCAAGGTCTTTGAATTTGGTCAATTGGATTGTGTTGTCGGTGCTAGATTTGTCGGATAGTGGCGATGGCTATGTCACGTGCAAGGATAGGGAGGGAGCTGAGGCGGTGCGAGGTTGGCCTACAGTCGGGGTTGGAAGTTGTTGGGCACCGGCAATGGCGACATAACTACAGGGAAGAGGACCCATGATTGGATTTAGGCTCTGTTTCTTGGGCCTAGGTATGGGCTTGTGCCTTTTTGGGTATGGATGGTTGAACATAGGTTGGGCTTGTCTCTGTATGTTGTTGTTGATGTGGAAATGAGCGCCAACAAGACGTAGATGTTAGGCTACGTCACCTAATCATGGGAAGGAAACAATGGTACTTGGTTTTCAATTTACTAGGTGTACACTAATTGAAGTCTCAAGGCAGCTAACATTCTCTTGTCCGGGGTTAGGTAGTGTGGTTTTTTTCTTCCTATGTTTGAGGCTCTCTTTGAACTTTATTAACAATGAAGATATTACTCTTGTGCATGCTTGTAGCTTCTACTTCAACTTATCTTGTAGAACACGACATATGATGTATTGTGCCTTCTGCCTATTGTTGAGCAATAAAATTGTTGATTGATTAAAAAAAACATCATTAAGGATCGAAGTATTACATCCATTTTGGTTTACAGATCAGAGCTCAAATTTGTGTCTTTATTTCCTTTTTCTTTTTTTCAATAGATATGTTATAAAATAATCAAGAACAATTATTTATTTGATTTGAGATATTATTTTTTGAATTCTAGAAGCGTGGTTGTTTTTAATTGGGTAAACAACTCAAATGCCACAACAAATCTTTCGTGAGTCGAACTCACAATCTCCCACTTACTTAAAGAAGACTATACTGCTAGACTAAATGATATCGGGCTCTAGAAACGTGTTAGAATGATAAATTTTTTTTAAAATGTTATATGTTTTAAAAGCATATTATATATACAGTTGGTTTAATTAGAGATCAAATTTGTGTATTTTTTTTCAATAGATTCGAAATCAAAATGCCTATTAGAATCTTTTATGTGTATAAAAGAATCGAGAAGAATTTGTTCATATAATTTGAGATATTTTTTGAGTTCGAAAAGCGTTCGAATTGATATTTTGTTTTAGAGATGTTATATGTTTTAGTGAGTTTTGTAAGAGCTTCATGAAACATAAAAACAAACATTACCCAAAAATTGAATAAGCAAAAAGAGTTATGTCACCTGGACTTTTCTAAAATCTCAGTACCAAAGGCAACACGTATTTGTATACGTCCCAATCTATAGGATATCCATTTGGGACCAACTAGTCATCATAAGAACTAGAAATGGTTAGTGGAGGCTAATGAAGTTGTTATTTGGAATATATGTGTGGGTGTGATTTGAGTTGTATAAGCTTTCGTGGTACCCCCAATTAGGTGTGTTCCGCCGTCTGCTCAATAATTTTTGTCCTCTTAACATATAACTAATGCCCCTAATCAAATGGTTTAGGACCCAACAATCATGAGGAATTGCAACAAACTATTACATAATAAAAAGATAGACAGCCTAGCTAGTCCAGCTTTAGCTCTTGGCCTCTTATATGCTCATAGAGTATTGTGTAATAGGGAAGTTTAATACGACTCAATTGAGACTTCAAGATTTGAGAGCTTCTAAACCCTAAAAAAGGCAAAGATCTCCTTGTTTTGTTCAAAGCAATTCAAACATGGAGTGTTGAACGCTCAAGTGGAAGCAGGAGCTTACTAGAAGTGGCGTGGACGGCGGCCGGAGAGGCACATCAAACTAGAAGAACTATGACACTTTCTGTGAGTGTGACCACAAAGATATAGGGAGTATATCCAAGTGAGCAAGCTAGCTAGCTCTCCATGCAGAATAAATAATACAAATCGAAGATGGTACTTGGCATAGCTTCTCTACTATGTACTAAAAGAACCCCAACACATAAATTTGGGATGGGTGCCTATGTTTCTAAAGACATAAAACCCTTAAATTGAGCCAAGAAGACCTCAAAACTGATTAACATGCATGCAACACATTCCCAACATGTTTGCATGTCATTTTCACCTACAATAATCTAAACAATATTGATGTTGAGTAGGAAAAAGGTCCATTCGAAAATGATGTTGCCATCTTCTATAGTTAAACCCTAGAGAATATAAGCAAATTATCAAGTCTAAGACTCCGTTAACTTCACAAGCTTAATCTTGTACTTGTTTTATCTTATCGTCATAAATATCATTTTAATCAATTTGTACGCTTACGATGTATTGGTGATAAGTGTGTAACTCGATTTAAGTAGTGAAGTCTTGTATTATGAATGAACAATCAAATAACATGCGCGTTGGTATTTGATATTTGATCGAAACACTTAGTATAATTGATTCTAGTTAGCTTTGCTCTAGGTCTCAAAAACCTTTAAAGACAACAAAATATGAAGTTGTTGATGAGGAGACTGAATTATACTTGCTAAGGTGTTTGTTAAATTAGTTTACAGAGCCCTTTGGCCCCCCATGTAACTCAGAAAACGAAAGAAGTTGAGTACCTCCAGAACCCCCAAAACCCAACAATTTCACAAGAACCAGAAAAAACCCAGATAGGCAGATCATCATTTTGTCAATACACCTATATACTACCTTCAACCCGAAACATTCTTTGCCAGAAAAAAGAAGAAATAAAAATAAAACAGAGAGAGAGAGAGAGAGAAAGAGCAGCAGAAAACAAATATAGCACTCAGCACCAGTCTCTACCACCAGCACCAGCACCATCACAGAGGCAGAGCAGAGAGAGAGAGAGAGCAGATACACATTCCCTTTATCTTTTTCTATCTTTACCTGCTTGCTTTAACTTTGCTGGGTAGACCAAAATGGGTACAAGAATACAGCTATATCTATAGAGGTATACTAGCTAGATCTCCAACCCTTCCTTCTTCTTCTTCTTCTTCTTCTTCTTCTTCCTCCTTCACTTTGCTGACCGTGGGCAGCCTTTGCCCTGCTCAGCCCTCAGCTTAAAGCTAAAACGACAGCCCGTTGCCCCTTCATGTTGGGCCTGCCTTGAGGTTTGGGGTTTATTTTCTTATTTTTCTTAAAAAAATAATAATTTGAAAATAAAAATAAAAAAAGAAAAGCCCCCAAAGACCAGAGAGACCCCCTCTCACTTTATACTGTTCAAATTCGATACTTTGCTGTTGTTTCTAAGAACGAGAAACTTTGCTTTCTTCTATGTCTGCCGCATTGTCTCGTTCTACTTCAGAATCTCTCATCTCACTTCCACGCATTAAAGCCCTTGTCTCTGTTCCTCTCTCTCTCTTTCTTTCCAGTCTTTCATGGTCTTCTGCTTCTTTCACCTTGAGACTTCCTTAAAGAGTGTATAACAATACCTAGAAACCCCATTTGGTGTTTTCTTTCGTTCCTTCAACAACATTTGAAAGCCTATTTCATGGGTTTTGGGTTCATTGGGATAACACAAAGAAGTCATCTTTTTGGGTTATAAGAGTGAAAAACCCAGATACTGGAGAAGGAGGGGAGGAACCCGGAAGGCCTTAATAGCTGTATGAAGTGATAGTGAAACAATGGGAGATGGGAATTCCAAGAAAAGCAAGGTTCTATTTTGTTTTTCATGGAAAATACTAATGGGATTTGTTGGTGATTTATGTTTTGTTTGTTTTGATTGCTGGAAATGATTAGCTGATTGTGTGTTTGATGTTGTTTGGTGAAGCTCTCATGGTCAAAGAAGATGGTCAGGAAGTGGTTCAATATCAAGAGCAAAACTGAGGACTTTCAGGCAGATGATGTTGTTTATGGAGGTGAGGGAGAATCTTTGTTTTTATTTTCTTTCCCCATGGTTTCTAATATGTTTGGTTATGTTATTATTTAATCATGACTTGGGGGGTTTTGGGTGACATACCCTTAAAATTCTGAACTTCAACATTGAAATGCTTACTTTTCTCCCTCAAAATGATCCCTTCTTGTAATTTTTATCGCAACTAGTTGGTTGCTGAGAAGGCTGAGAAATTAAAATTATAGCATACTTTGTTCCACATATCTTAGGCTATCAGCAATGCCTCTGTTCTGAATTCCAGCTATCTGTTACTGAATAATTCCCAAATCAGTGTTTGCTAATATGAAAACGCTTTAGATGCTTAGAGCTGAAAACTGATGCATTGCAAATAATTTTCTTCTTCAGGAGCTGAGGTTGAATACAGGACTAGCTTCTCAGAGAGGGAACCGTGCACGATTAAGAAAAGCAAAACAGGTTTTTGACTATTCTCTTCTATGACCGACCAGAATTTGACAATTCACATATTTATATTGTTTCAAGGACTTGTGTTTAGTCTCCTTTCCTCAGTTTGTTCTCACTTCAATGCACAGAGAAGTTCAGCAAGAACACTGAGCAGGTCCGTCGACGAAAGATGAATCTTGACCATCCTCGAATCATAGATGTGCAGAACCATAGGTAAATAGTCTACATCTTCCTTTTACTCTAGTTTTCTTATGAAGAGTTTTCTCTCGAATGTATTATTTACAATTTGTGTTTCTTTTGGTTTGTTCCAGCATTTTTGTTGCTACATGGAATGTGGCCGGAAGATCTCCACCAAGCAACTTAAATATGGATGAGTGGCTTCATGCCTCACCTCCAGCAGACATTTATGTTCTTGGGTATGTTTTGATTGTTTATATCTAATCATCTTCTAAACAAAGTACTTCTTGATTTACTAATAAATGTATGTCTCTTTCTCTCATTCAGGTTTCAAGAGATAGTTCCACTAAATGCTGGTAATGTTCTGGGGGCAGAAGACAATGGCCCTGCCAAGAAATGGTTGGCCCTCATTCGGAAGACTTTAAACAATCTTCCAGGTACTAGTGGTGGCGGTGGCTGCTATACACCATCTCCCATCCCACAGCCAATTGTCGAGTTACATGCAGATTTTGAGGGATCTGCTAGGCAGAAGAGCTCATCTTTTTTTCAAAGGAGATCATTCCAGGCAACCCCTAGCTGGCGAACGGAGAATGACCCTTCAGCTTCACAACCCCGACTTGATCGGAGATTCAGTGTTTGTGATCGGGTGATCTTTGGTCACAGGCCAAGTGACTATGATCCCAACTTCAGATGGGGTCACAGGCCAAGCGACTATTCAAGGCATAGTGACTACTCAGGTCCGAGTGACTATTATTCTAGGCCTAGTGACTACTCAAGGCCGAGTGACTTTTCTAGGTGGGGTTCGTCCGATGATGATAATGGACCAGGCGATTCACCAAGTACTGTTTTATTCTCACCAATGTCCTATGCTGGATCTGCATCCAATGACAATGGATATAGAATGCCAGGGCATTCAAGGTACAACTTAGTTGCAAGCAAGCAAATGGTGGGCATATTTCTTACAGTATGGGTCAAAAGTGAACTTAGGGATCATGTTAAAAACATGAAGGTATCATGTGTAGGAAGAGGATTAATGGGATACCTTGGAAATAAGGTATTAATCTTCTGAATTGTAGTTGTTTTGATTCTTTTCAATTTCGATAACTGAGGCATAACAGTCTTCTGCTTGGATTTACAGGGATCCATTTCAGTCAGCATGTCTTTGCACGATACAACCTTTTGCTTTATTTGTACTCATTTAACGTCAGGACAGAAGGAGGGTGATGAGCTAAGAAGGAATTCTGATGTCATGGAGATCCTTAGGAAGACAAGGTTTCCAAAGGTTAATGGCTCTAGCGTGTTGAAAAACCCAGAAACAATCTTGGAGCATGAGTAAGCATCTTGCCTATCAATTTTTTTATTAAAGACTATTACAGCTTGAGTATATGTACAAAAACACCTAGAAATGTTGTTCTCTTTCTAAAGAAAGTGATTTAAATGGTTCAATATACCTGGAATTCAAATGGCTCAAAGTATTTAAGCATCTGTATATATCATTTCCTTTCCTGGTTTGAAATATAGGCCAAGTGAGTTAATTATCATATACTTATGTGTAATGCAAACAAATGTCATCAGCTGCTGGTATATATCTCCTTTTTGTGACCATTGCCCAAAGAATTCTTTTTAGTTGGCTAATAATGTGCTTTCTTGATTTCTAATCTAGTCGAGTTATCTGGCTTGGGGATTTAAATTATCGAATTTCCCTCTCTTACCGCTCTGCTAAGGCATTAGTCGAGATGCAAAACTGGAGGGCCTTGTTAGAGAGAGACCAGGTATGGTTTCAAGTCCTCCATACTTCTTTCTGTTTCTATACCTTGTTTTAAATCCTTGACTTGGTTCTTACTAGTTAAACAAGGCATGTTATCCTAAATTGAAGTTGGTCGGTTTGCAGTTAAGGATAGAGCAAAAACGTGGTCGCGCATTTGTGGGATGGAACGAGGGGAAGATTTACTTCCCACCAACCTACAAGTATTCTACTAATTCAGACAGATATGCAGGGGATGATATGCACCCAAAGGAGAAACGTCGAACACCTGCTTGGTAAGACTACTTTTCCTAATTTATTTAGAATCATATATACTCCGAAATGAATGATAGAGTCTAATGTCAGAAAAATGATTTGATTTTACAGAGAAGTGATGCTTTAATTTCCAAAAAGTTAGTGCTAATTTATTTACTTTTGTTATGAAGGTGTGATCGAATATTGTGGTATGGTGAAGGTCTCCAACAGTTATCTTATGTCCGTGGGGAATCTAGGTTTTCAGATCATAGACCAGTTTATGGCATATTTTGGGCGGAGGTTGAGTCAAGTCACAACAAACTGAAGAAAAGCACTAGTTATTCTGGTTCTAGGATTGAAGTAGAGGAGCTTCTGCCATATTCACATGGATATACTGAGCTAAACTTTTTCTGAAGGATGAGGGAACAATGATGACCCACATCAGTCCCATATCAAGTATGCTCCTTCTCTCATATCTGCACACTAAAGTTTACATGTTTGATGATAGGCATGGTCATTGTCTATACCCACAAGTAAATTATATGTTCGACAGAAAATTAAATAAAAAAAAGTATGATTATCTGTGTGTGGATCATTTTCGTTAGGAATGAAATCCTGTTTATTAGGTTTAATTATCTTCCTGCAAACCAAATATTGTTCTCTTGCTCCAAATGGACCCTTCTTTCATTTGTCATGATCTTGACCATTCTGGTTGTCTTGAGGTGTATAGATGGCTCAGTAAACCGGTGTGGTTCACCTCAGAAGTTGTCAGGCTCACTCAGAGCCTTCAAACCATAGTTTTGATCCTGAAGATATATACCTAAAATGCTCATGACCTGAGAGAACTGATGCCTTTTTTTAGTAAACTTGAAAGCGTCTTGAAATTTCATGTCTTTTTTCTTGAGCTGCAATACGTGCTTGGTTTTGTTCTTGTTAAGAATTTGGTCCCTGTTTGCAGGCGGGAATCACTTTGAAGGACTCATGAAGGCTGATGGAGACATTCCTCATCCCACAAATCGAAAAAGGTTGGTCTTTCTTTTCCTTTTCACTTTTCTTGGTTTTGTTGTATGTATTTGTTTCTTTGTCTAATTGTTACCTTTTTCTCTCTCGACAGGTTTTGATATTGAAATTTTTGTCCGTAACTACATACATCAACAGCATATTGTACAGTAACTACAGTTGATTATCAAAGCGTGGTATTAACAGACACTCACCGTTTTGGCATCTCAAGTGTTCCTTGCAAGCATTTTGTGTTCTGCACAATTATTAGGTACTATATCTTTGTTTAAAAAAGTGATTACTCATAAACTGATAGTAATAATGACTTGTTCATGAGCTTAATTACAAGCTTTTCTGTTGCAGGAGCAGCTGTCCAACCAGAAGTTGCCAAGTGAGAAGATGAGGATTCTTTTATTCAAGATTCTTTATATGTTTAGGAATTAGGAATAGATATGATGACTGAATGAAAGTGAAAGGGTCAAAATAATCATTTCCTTACAACCTTTTTGTTTTAAATGTAAAAGAAGTAGAGAATTGATGGATGCTCTGTTGGGGCTTTTGTCAAAGTGAGAAAAAAAGGAAAAATGAAAGAACGGTGTTTCTGATTGAAATCTGAAGCCTCCTGTTCTCATTGCTACTGATTTTACTGGAAAAGTTGGTGCTCTGTGCTATGTGCTGTGTGCTTTTGCTTTTTAACTGTGTGGTGAATAACAATCTAGGAAAGCATGAGTCAGTTTATACAGGTTTGGCAGGTAATACACTGCAGCCATGATTTAGAGTCTGCTTTCTTTTGTAGTGGGGGTTGCATTTCAACATTTGTCTTTAGTAGTTTGCACCAAATTGCCGTGATCTATTTTCCATTAAGGACCACTGAGAACAGATGCAAGCATGGTTAAAAGAGAAGTTCCATAATTTCTAATGGCAGAACAACTAAGTGGGACAATGACTAAACTCGCATGCATTTTATACCCCACCCGAGATTCTTTTTACTGAAAATGCTATATCCTTTTGCTTTGATATTCCATCAATATGTATTCACAGCACTAGCATCTTGAGCAGAGTAGTTGAAATTGTTCTAGAATATTGGCTTTGTGTATGTCTTGGTTTAACGCTAGTCAAAGATGAAATTCTGATTTGGTATAGTGATAGGTTATCAAGTTAGAATATGATTCTACATACCTAAAAGAATGTATACAGTTTAGCATGCTGGAGCAAAAGTTGAAATCTTGACATATTTAACTAAAACGTTATCACAGGAGATGCTGTGCTTCCAACTCTTTAAATGGTTAATAAAAAAGAACAAGCGAACAAGGTCATTCAGGAGAAATAAATCTTAAGCTGGTGTGATTAATTTAGTTTACTTGCTTTATGGTTGCCGTTTAAATTAAATGATAATCATAACATTGAATAAGTTTTTTTTTGGAAGAATAACATTGAATAAGTTGCATTAGGGATTTTTCATTAACGTACGACTTCAATCTCAGTGGTTAAAAGAATCCAACGGCTGGAAATATTATGTGGGCAGCTATATTTATATGTCAAGCAGCAACCAGGAGATAGATTGCCAAACAATCAACCATATGCAAAAAGGAAAGCCATATTCACTAATAGATTTAAATGCTCGAGTGTTTTTACTGATCGATCATCAATAAAAACAAAACATGAAGAGAGCAAACAGAACAGAACTTATAATTCACAAGCCTAATATTCTTCCCACTAACAATCACCCTCTTATAACAAGGTTTGATAAAAAGAAAACCAAAACTAGCTAATATGATTTCGATCACTGAAAAGGAACACACAGTCACTTGTTTTAAGCTCTAAATGTTGTGCTACCACGCGTGAAGATGATCGAATTGGGTCGACGTACGTGGTGTCTCGAATCTAACAAGTAAGGACATGTCGATTTTGTCATGTCTCACACTAGTCACCTTGCATGTAATCTGCATGGACAAATGTATCATAATTTGCATGCATGCTAGCTCCGTTCCATTTCATATCAGCCTTCACAGCTTCTATCATCACCTTCCATAAGTACCGATACCGCGCGGCCTGAACATATTTCTGGTCTACTTAGCTAGCTAATTGCCACACTTCTTGCCAAAGCTTGCTTGCTAGCTACAATGGTGATCAAAGCGGGGATTCCTTTGTTGTTCATCTCCTCTCTTTTGCTCGGCTTTGTGTCTCTCACTGTCGGCGATGACCGGTACGATTACGACCAGTGTGCCCGGCGCTGTGCGGACAAACCAGCTCATGAGCGTCAAGTATGTGTGGCCGCTTGCAGTCGTCCTCGACATCGACATGACGGAAGGACAGTTGATCCTCGTCACGAGATTGACCAATGCCGCCGGCGTTGCGAGAGCCAAGAGAGTGGAAAACGCTGCCGGAAAAGGTGATATGTCGAGATTGCTTCAAAGCTAAACAAAACTCAAAGCGTAGATATATATTAATCTATCGATGATCAATACATTATCATAAATCAATATTAATTAATCTGTCGGTTGATCACTTGTTATCATTACATAACACTGAGCTAAAACTCATATTTGGTAATAGTACTGAATTTTTAGATGTTGAATACTCTAGTCGTCATGAAAAGATGAACCAGAGTGAATTATCACATTCTCAACATGGCCTAGATGATCCAAACAAATAACATTTGACATTTCTGGAAATTAGATCGTACATGAGTACATCTAGATTGTTTCATATTAATATTTCAGTCGCTGGTTCTAAGATTAGAAACATACTCTTAATCGAATAGAGCATCTTTTAGTATGATATCGGTAGGTACCCAACTTGGTTTTCCATCTGTAATATTTCACGTTGCATATATATATATATACATGCATGAATGCATGATTGGGAATTTGCACCTCAGTCTCTTCCAATATAATGTTGAAAAGATTATTGGAGATTTTAAATAGTTGTATGATATAATTTTCCATGTATCTCAAGGTCTACAATGCATATTGATCCATGCATATGCCCAATTACCCAATCTCAATACTGTAAACAACACTGTAAAACTGAACCATGCCAACAATTAGGTGCGAGGAACTATATGGAGATAGAGGATGGGAACCAGACATGATTAACCCAAGTAGAGATTCGGTAGACCAATTTGAGCAAGAATGCGAGAAGCGTTGTGTCGACATGGAACTTGGCGAACAAAAGCAGCTGCAGTGTCACCAACGCTGCGTGGAGCTTACGAAGGAGCAGAAGCGATGCCAGCGGAGTTGCCAAAGCCAGCAGCGACGTGGTGATCATGAACAATGCCAGAGAACATGTATGCAGAAACTTGAAGAGCAAGGAAGGAAACAACAAGAACAAATAGGCAGACAGGGCGTGAACCCACAAGGAAAATTAGAGACTCTTCAGTCGAAATTGCGATCTGAAGAAGGTGAAATGTATGTTCTTGAGGAGTTAAACATGTGAAGAAAAAACTGTAGATCGTAGTAGCATTCATGTACGGTGTGTCATGTATGTGTCATGTACGTACAGTGAACTTTCTTTTTGTTTCTGGGAAGAGCTCTTTCTTTTTGAATTAATAAATGGATGAGAAGTTTCTATATGTATCTGTACGTGTGCAACATGAATCAAGTATTTCGATCTCAATAAATTCAAGTCCATATTGCTAATTATAATTAAGCATGGTATGTCCTAGTAAGCAGCATTTCAAACTAACAAAGAACTTCTCTGGTTCATGAGTAAGCTATTTCCCCGAAGTAAAAATGAACTTTTGTGGCCTTGTAACACTTCGTAATTTACTAGAAAAAAGAAGAAGAAAGGAAACAGTACGTAGGTGCTATTCCAAGAAACTAGCATAGCGTGGGTGGTTACGATCAATTGACGCCGCAAAACTTTCAGCATTTAGCAATGTTTGCCATTTTTAGTTAAATTAGTTAAAATATCATTTTATCTAGTCACTTTAGAAATGTGGCTACATCAATATTCTATATTTTAGCTAATATTACAATCAACAACCCTTCTAGCCTCGTTCCGTGTTTGTTTTTGTCTCCAGGAGAAAGAGGTCATGTGGGAAGGAGAGGGAGGCGATGGAAAGCCTTGCCAGAGACTCGCAGTGAAAATATCCAGAAAAAAGATATTAAGAATTCGGGCACCATTTAAGAAAACAAAGACATACAATTGAACAAGAAGAGAAGAGGAGAGAAACCCTACCCACCAGCCGTTGGAGCTCGCCGGAAATTGAAGAACACAATGAAACACCCTTGAATTCGATCTCCATTGAATTGAGTTGCATGTTTGATATATGGACTGGGTTTTGTAGAGTAGAAGAAGAAAAAGAGTTTGGTGGTGGTCTCGTCGTCTGGGGTGGCCGGAATCGGATGGAGGGCAGCGGAGAAGATGGCTGCGGTGGAGAGAGAGGAGAAGGAGAGAGAGAGAGAGAGAGACGGGTCAACGCCCGAAATGGGCTTTTGACTGAGGGCAACAGTCTCTTCCCTTTTATAAGGAAATGGACGACCAATATTAAAAAATGGAAAACAATCAACAGCCTAGATTTTAAAATACTATTTCCTAATTTCAGAAAATTCTATTATTTCCCGAAACTTCGATAAATCGTAAAAATTGCTCGATGCTCTAAAAATTATTTCGAAGCCAGCGGTGAACTCGTCTCGCTACATACTTCGACACCAAGTCTTAAAAGATGAATATGACATTTCAAGAAAAACTGGAAAATAGACTCGGGAGTTAACTTAGAAATTAACCGAACGTGGTTGCTAACCTTCGGTAACTCAACGAATGCTCAATAAATTTCTTCAGGGTGTCGCAATAAAGTAGAATTCGAGCAAAGTTACAATTTGATTCAGGTAGAAGTAAATGTAGAAGAATGTAAGGTTCGAGAAGTATCACATACTAATTAATGTGGTAACTTGTTCAGTAGGTTATATGCAATTGTACATCTTTGTGAACCAACTATACCGAGGAAACAAAAATTTTAAAAATCTTGTGAAATATGATATGATCGGTATGGTGAAATACGGCTTTGTACCAAGCTAAGCCAGTACCAACATTTGACCTCAACCTTTCTCGTCAACCACATTTGACCAAGCTTTTATGTGTCCGTTGTGCCATTCTTCTTCTTCCTTCTCTCGTCTCACAATTCAATACCCATACCAGCTTTTAAACACAGATTCAACAATTCATCTGTCATTCTCAAACACGATACCAAAGTAGGCATACCACAAGAGGACCAAATCCCCAAGACTTCACTACACAAAACTTCTTAAACTGAAAGCATAGTTAAAGTTACTTTGATATCGTTTTCAACCATGCACAGAATTTTAAATTGCACAAAGGTTTTTGTGATCGACGAACATCACTTCCAAATAGAAGCTAGACGACTTGACGGTGGAACGCCGATCAGAACCTCTCATCGAGTCGAGCACTCATTTCGCCTCTCGAATAATTTTCTATTTCCTTAAATTTGAGATGATTTTCCTGATTTATTGGTAGTATGGGTCAAATAGAAGTTTTAGATGAACCCAGGATTGCCAAGAACCTCATTTTTACCGCTACTACGACGAATCTCATAATTTGAAAACATAGTTAACATGAACCGGTAGTTGAGGCTTTCTACATGAAAGGAAATTTGGTTGATGAGATGGAAGGAATGTTAGGGTCAGAGTGAAAGCAGATGTTTTATAGGTACTGGAACGTGCACTGGGGATTGAAACAGAGCTTTCAATCTTCGATGAGCAGACAAAAGAATTAAAACACGAACACCAGAATTTTGACGCTGTGTGAAAACCTCAAATTAGAGAAAAATAACACAGCGGAATATAAGCTCAGAAAACTATCTGAACTAGATGAATTTGTAGTCTTGCAACCTACTTGTAAACCCTATTCTATTACAAATCTCTATCTCTCTAGGCAGACGGTTTTCTTCTTTTTTCTTGAAGGAACCGTTTGTTTCCTTGAGACTTCAATAAGCTTCTCTTCAACTCGAGAATCTCACACACAAATAACAAGTTCAACTCAACAAGGAACAATTGAACTTGTGAACACTGATTGACAGCGGAATAAACTTCTATTTCAAACGCTCAAACGTGCAAAGATATCTCCATCCTATATGCACCCTTGAATATATATCCCACATGCACTACAGGATAAAACCCCTTTAGAGACGAAATTATCTGTGGCAAACCATAATTTTGTCCCCTAAACCTCTAACGGGAGACGAAACGTAATATTGTCACTAAGGTTTTGTCTCGCAGTTTAAAATATATAAAGACGAGTTAAGCAAGTTATTCGCGCAAATAAAAAAAGAAAAGCATTGCAGTTCGTGATGAGATATCTTCGGATCTTCCTTAACCGGTCCTGCCCTTTGACGACTCAATCTGGAATGCCGCCTGCCCGCCACCTTCCTCTCCATTGTTGCCTGATCGTCAGTTGTCTTTTCTCTCCACTCATGCTCATCGATTATATGATCTTGATTGAAAATTGGAATTGTGCGAATTTGATTTGGGGGGTTTCGTTTGGGTTTGTTTAGGTTGATTTGGTTTTCGTTTGGGTTTTTCAGGGTTTTTGATTACACTGTTTGTCTGGTATATATAAGACAACACTGTTGCGGTTATCGATTCATCGTCAAGTTTCTTCCCTCCAATTCGGTAAGTTCTTCTCTTAAATCTTCCTCTGAACTTGCATGAACTCTAAGTTTTCTAGTTGAAGTTCTTGGCCGTAATTTGTGTTTTCTTTCTGGAAATTTAGGGAAGATCGATTGTTTGTATTGTATGGTGCTCCAATTGGTTTCAGTAGAGAACTTGAGAGGTCATATGCGATTTTGTAATTTTAGGGTTTATGAACCAATAATGAAACTGTGATTTAATTCCTGATTTGTTTAGTCAAGCCAAGGATGAGGCTGTTCACACAATTATGAAATTTGTGAAGACCAGATATGTTTCAGGTACCTAAACCTGCAATGGCTTGATTGATGATGCAGGCCAAGAAGGGATGCTGAATTTCAACTCCAATTGTTTTGAAACTGTAAATGTTCAAGTTGGATTTCCTCTTTGTGATTGTTCTTTGGCAGAACTTGACCTAAAGTTAAAGATTAATACTGATTTCAGGTTTGGGAAAGCACAGCGTGCACAAACACTATGCATAACTACACAGGTTTGTTTCTCTTCTTAAGTTTATTTGTCATTATGATGTTTTTTTTCTTTTGTTTCTGTTGATTATTTATTCCTTGAAATTAAAAATTATGGACGTTTAGTTTATATTATCCGTTTGTTTGCAGAACACGAGTGACTCTTAAAAGAGATGGTGTAGTCTTGGATTTAGTGCCACCTCCCACAAAAGTAAACAACACTGGATATTCTGAAGGACTTGGATTGATTCACATGGAGAAATGATGATGACAACTCTGACAACTAGGGATAAAGCTGTGCTATATTTCCAGCCATGAGGCTGGTTCGGGTATGAATTTCTTCAAGCATCCCTTATATGATGTCTATGAATTATTTAAGTGTTTCGAACTTTCAATAACAGTGTTATTACTGCTAGAGCTTTGTAGTTTAATGAGATTTGAATTTTCTATTTGTGACAAGTTTCATCGAAATTGGTTTATTTTGGCACATTGTTTTGCCTGGATTGTTTCTTGTTTCAAGCAGTTATATTGCTAGCTATATACTAAATAGTCGCTTCTGGCATTCAAAAACAATGATATCTGCAGGTTTGGCTTCTCGCACTACAGGATAAAACCCTTTTAGAGACGAAATTATCTGTAGCAAACTAGAATTTTGTCCCCAAAACCTCTAACGGGAGACGAAACGTAATATTGTCACTGAGGTTTTGTCTCACAGTTTAAAAATATAAAGACGACTTGAGCAAGTTATTCGCGCAAATAAAAAAGAAAAGAAAAGCATTGCAGTTAGTGATGAGATATCTTCGGATCTTCCTTAACCGGTCCTGCTCTTTGACGACTCAATCTGGAATGCTGCCAGCCGCCACCTTCCTCTCCTTTGTTGCCTGATCGTCAGTTGTCTCTTCTCTCCTCTCTCATGCTCATCGATTATATGATCTTGATTGTAAATTGGAATTGTGCGAATTTGATTTGGGGGGTTTCGTTTGGGTTTGTTTAGGTTGATTTCGTTTTCGTTTGGGATTTTCAGGGTTTTTGATTACACTGTTTGTCTGGTACAAGACAACACTGTTGCGGTTCGCGATGCATCGTCGAGTTTCTTCCCTCAAATTCGGTAAGTTCTTCTCTTAAATCTTCCTCTGAACTTGCATGAACTCTAAGTTTTCCAGTTGAAGTTCTTGGCCGTAATTTGTGTTTTCTTTCTGGAAATTTAGGGAAGATCGATTGTTTGTATTGTATGGTGCTCCAATTGGTTTCAGTAGAGAACTTGAGAGGTCATATGCAATTTTGTAATTTTAGGGTTTATGAACCAATAATGAAACTGTGATTTGATTCCTGATTTTTTTAGTCAAGCCAAGGATGAGGTTGTTCACACAATTATGAAATTTGTGAAGACCAGATATGTTTCAGGTACCTAAACCTGCAATGGCTTGATCGATGAAGCAGGCCAAGAAGGGATGGTGAATTTCAGCTCCAATTGTTTTGAAATTGTAAATGTTCAAGTTGGATTTCCTCTCTGTGATTGTTCTTTGGCAAAACTTGACCTAAAGTTAAAGATTAATACTGATTTCAGGTTTGGGAAATAGCACATCGTGCACAAACACTATGCATAACTACACAGGTTTGTTTCTCTTCTTAAGTTTGTTTCTCCTTAATCGACATCATTTGTTTTCCACATCCTAGCTTTAGATAAAACCAAAGGGATTTCTTTTGCCTTTGTTAAGACCTTGAATTCTACTCGAGGACCACTTCTAAATGCTATTGAAATAAGTATATGCATGTCGATTGCTGCATAGGTAAGATTGTAAGTTCCATGATATTCTGCAGGTTTGGCTTCTTGCTGGTATTCCTAAGAACGACAATTTTCAGTACACGTACTTCATTATAAAATAAATAGCTTTGACAGTTCTTCTAAAAAGTTTTGGATTGGACTCGTGTTTGCGCCCTGATAGATATGCACTTGAGAAAGGCGATCTATCCATGCCTAAGCAGGTGCAGAGAAGAGCACATGTCTCTCTCTCTCTCTCTCTCTCTCTCTCTCTCTCTCTATTTTTACTTTTTCCAAAAGGAATACTGTGTAAAATTATGTGTGGTATTTTTAATTTTACTGTAATGATCTTGGAACCTGTTATTTATCCTTTGTTTTTCCTTTAGATAGGAGGAGAGGCAGAGAGGTGAAAAGAGAGAACGAGAAGCAAAGGAACAAAAGTTTACACCAAGATGGTTCAACTTAATTGAGGAGGTAACACCTACACCATGGGGTGACTTGAAAAGTCTATCAGTATAATAGTAAATACACTCAACACTGTGCTGCAATTGATGCTGGTGTGGTTGATGTGAAATCAATTGAGTTCAACATGACAGTATGGCAATGTGTCTACAGAATGAGCCACATATCCTGTTTTGTGGTAGCTGGTTCATGCAAGAGGGAAAATTGAGTCTTGTTGTCCAAATGCGTGGGAAAAGAGGGAGATGCAATTTGTTCAGAATTGTTGTTGCTAGTTGAATGTTGTTTTTATCATGATGGATATTTTGTAAAATTCATTTTTTATCAATGAAAGTTCAGTTCTGCTTTGGATGTGACTTCTTTGTTTGGTTTGTAATTTTGATTGATTATATATCAATTATTTAAGCTCATTAAATAAATAAATGAAAACTGAACTAAAAAAAGTAGCATATTTAGTCCAGACTTCCCGCCATATGGTGATTTTTTCAGAGCTTTAGACAGTATTAGTGACAAAGATGGAGACAATTAGAGAGAAACAAATTTGCGTCTATGATCCTTTTGGGTGACAAAATTTATAGTTTGTCACCAATAAGTATCTGTCACATAGTATTAGTGACAAAATTAGTGACGAATCGAGTTTGTCACTCATAGGTATGGGTAACAATTTTTTTGGAATGGGAGACAAAACAGGTTTGTCACTAAAAGGGTTTTCTCTTATAGTGATGATTGCGCCAATAACCCTAGCTAGTATATGCCCAAGAAATGAATTTCAATCAGAGTAAAATCACATATATAAATTACACGATATTATTCATCAACATAAAAGGATATCCTAACCAAGTAGGATTACTTTCCTCACTTAGAATATGTGTCACATAAACCAAATGACAAATCGGTCCATAATTTACATAGACCTTCTTTTCTAGAATTCCATAGCAATCGTATAATGCCTAACCAAGTTAGGACTCATGCAAATAATCCATATATATATATATATATATATATATATAGATATATCCAGAGTTATAATAAACAACTTATGCCAATGACACAAGTTATAACGTTACTGCATTGCACTTTGCTGTTTAGGTATAGGAATGCCAACATCACATACCAATATGTTTTTTCTCTACATGAACCCAGATCGAACTGATCAAGTCTGCCAGGAACAAAGTTGAGTAGAATATATGACGAGCGTAATATTAATAAAAAAAATGACGAGGGTAATAGAGACAATTGACAAGTTTGGTACCTGGTTAGTATGCAGCTATAAAAGGTCGTCTTTTGAACCCTAAAATCAGCAGACGTGTGCAAAAATGTTGTCAAAGGCAAAGGTGTGTGCGATTTTGGATACCATTACTGCAGCCGCGATATATGCAGGTCCAGTCTACCTCGCATACAATAATGCCTCGTTGTTCGCTGCTACCATCGATTCGGAAATTGCTGCAAACCGGTATGAATTTCTTTATCATTCTAATTACTTATGCAATTTCCTAATTACAATTTTTAGATCTAGATCTTGTTTTGCCAACAATTTTAAGAAATAGATTTTCTGATCCGTTCTTGTATGCACGTTCTTCGTCTTGTACATATTATATGCAGCTTTTGTTTGAATTCCGGCAAGAATTGATCTTATTTTGTAGTGGACTAAAATGAAATATAAAGATAAGAAATTGCCCCTGTAACACTAGTTTCTTGTTTATTGCAGAGCCTTGGCAGAGCGTCGTGCCGCACGAGAGTCTGGATCTCCCATCCAAGTAACTTGTGTTCTAAATAGGTGCAATGTTAATGTAATCTAATGTGGTGTTCATGGTAATGTAATCTAATCCCTTTGTACTAAATAGATACAATGATAATGTAATCTAATGTGATGTTCACTACTAATTTCGCCCGCGCTTTGCTGTGGGATTTATCCTTATTCTTATCATTATTATATAACATTCGACTCAATCTTTGATCATTATTATTATTCGAAGGAAGTTTAAACAGGAGTGAGACTATGAAAGTACCAAGTAGAAAAATAAATACATGTATTGAGCATTTTTTTTGTCATTTAAGTTAAATTTTGAAGACAAATTAGATGTTGCAAATATATTCATTCATTCAGTACCCCAATTAGTCAAGAAATATAGCTGTACTTTTGGTACTGAAGCAGGTTTTTTTCTTTCTCTTTGTCAAGAAATGATATACTAGTCATCAACTTTCCATGAAATTGATAGTAAAATTGTATTGTTAGATTTACTGTGATGCTCTTGTTTCATCTGTTTCAACTAACTGATGTAGGTTTAAAACTTGATGGATTCACAATGATGAATCAAAAAGAGAAATGAGAGATTTTGATTCAAAAAAAGAAAAAGAATAAGAAGAGAATTGATACTTTTAATAAATTGGTACTATTGAAAGAGTTGAGCTATTGAACCTGATTTGGTTCATTTGGAAATGAAATGGAAAATGCTGCTGCAGTTTTAAGTGGAAGACCAGTGATGGTCATATATGTGGGTTTATGATTGGAGGTTTAGTTTGCCCATACAACTGAATAAGATTTTAAGATAAAGACAGCTATGATTATGAAGATCATGATTTGCCCATAGAGTAGTAGTTGTTTATGGACATTCTGAGACCAACCTCTGGACAATAGTCATGTCACAAAGAAAGAGAAAAAATCAGAGTAGTGAATACACTATACATTGTTGTGTTCAAATGTGGGGATTGGCTAACGAGAAGCATGGGTTTCTCAACTTGAGCCCAAGTTTCATGTATGATCTTTCGATAATCTGAGGTCATTATAAAACAGCAGTTAACCATTGAGGTAGAGTAGTTCTGGAAGATAAAAATGCAAATTGCAATATATACACCTCATATCTGGTGTGTATCGGGATGGTATAATCTGATGGCTACACCCACATATGATAAAACACGAAAGTATAAGATTGATATCTATCTTTTCGAGTCATTGAAAAAAAAATGAATAGCTGATGAATTGCATCCTAAAAATGAATAGCAACTTGTTCATTTCTTTGGGTAACTCCGTTATCGCGGTTGGATATTTTGCATTCATGGTAAAGATGAGGGTGGTCTAGATCGCTTGAAACGGGCCAACGAGGATATATTTTTTTTATTGGCGAATAGAACCACTTAACATTGAAACAAACCAAGGTTACAAGACCAGAACACTGGGTTCAAACAAAGAACATGATAAATAGAAACTAAACAGAGAGGGTGGGTAAGAACCCAAACCCAGATTACAATAACAATAACAGACACGACAAGAGGACTCAAACCAGGCGAGTCCAAACCATCCCGAGTCCCTCGCATCAGCAAGGAGGAAACCACAATCGCAGCTCTTTGCTGACCATAGTAGATCGGCGCGTCGTCATGATGGCCGGAACAACCAAACAAACGATCAGACCAAATCCAATGCTCAGTAAAAGCTCCCATACCAGTTTCAAACAGAGAGAGCCCAACAAACAGATCTCCAGGTGCAAATTCAGATAATCGATCCCTCAAACCATCTCTGAATCGGAGAACATCTTCCGTCATAGATTCAACCATAGGAACTGGCTGAACACAAAGGTTGGTAAAATCCACAAAGGGATCAAAGAGACAGACACCCAAAGGGTGTACAGACTCTTGTAGCATCACCAGGTGCTTCACTAACGGGCAAACCCCGTTTTGATTTGAGCTCCAAGGAGCCGCATGGAAACCATATGCAACCAGGGCAAAGAATTGGCTAGAGATTAATTGGTTGGTGTCTCTGAATTTTGTGATTCTGAAATCATATTGATTCTCTCCTTCATTATGCTTTCTTGGGCTGTTTTACTCTGCAGATTATCCCCATTTAACCTATGATCGATTCAGTCTCTATTTACATCAAAATTGATGCTTCTTTTTTTTCTTTTTTTTATTGACGTCTTGTTCTGATTTTTGATTGATTTGCATGCAGACGAGGATGCCCCTAAGGATGTCTCTGCGGTTCACCAATGATGTATAAGGATGTCAAAAATCCTGAATAAGTGAATATATCTGACGTGTAGTATTAGTCTTTTTACATTCACGAGATCATAATGACTGAATATTTGTCTGTTTTGTATCTGCTGATCGAGTTTCCTTAAGTGAGCTTAATATCTTCACACTTTCTTGACCTTTTGATTTCTTCTTTCTCTTGCATTTTCTTCATTTTTACTTCAACCTTAATCCATGTTTAATATTTGGAATTGCAAATGTGTCTGGAATAGTACGTTTCTGTCCACTACCGCTCGAGCAAGTAGTGCACGAGGCAAATAGTTACTGAATTCAGCAAATTCTGAAATGTAGATTAGTGTGTGGAGTGCAGTCTTTAGATGAAGTTGAACCAATGTGTTAAATGGACCCCTATATCTAGGGAGATATATATCTCATTTTGTTAGCTGTTTCTTTGAACAATTTGCGCTCATATCGAGCAAATAGGACCTGAGATTAGTGCATGTCTGACACTAGTTAAGATGTCTAACTTGGAAGTCTTCTGGGTAGTTGGATTATGTTAATGAGTGTTTACCACAAGGGGGATGGAGGAGATATGTTTCCAACCTGGGAGTCTTCTGGGTAGCTGTTAAGTAGCTGCGTGCAAAACAATTTAGAAGAAAGCACAAGTCACTGACCGGAGGGGATCATGAAGCAAAACGAAGTAGCTAGTGTTGCATGCGGCTTATGAGGACTTCCTCCACCTGGGACATGTCTCCATGTTTGATGGTTGTTCTCAAGTAGTAGTTATCTTCTTCCACCTTAGCGTGCATCTCTGTCCATTCCTATTCAAAAACCTGATCACGATAATTAGTCCCTGAATTTGAACTAGTACGTGAGAAATGATAAGAAATTAGCATAACTGATCACTCGGAAACAGTTGTCCAGTTTCCTTCACCGATCACCATGGAGATGAATGCGAGTATATATATAGATAATTAAAGGACACCGACTGGCTGAAGGCTTGTACTCGTGCATGGTTATAATCATGTAACAAGCTACATTGAGCATTTGATCTGTGACTTGAGAAAGTACCGGTCCTGCCGCCCTCCTTTAACCCAGACGGAGGTATTTTACAGTTCACGGTTGACTAAACTGAAACTGTGATCGGCTCGGGTGTCATTTAGTGCGTGCTGCGTGTGCACCACACTATATATGTGTCACGTTTGGTTGTTCACTTGGATGTTATAAGTTTCTTGGGTAGTTGGGTAAGCCTAACATTTTTTTTTTTGATGAGGGGTAAGCCTAACATTGGCGGCCACCTATCTTCACCTTTCTTTCTCAATTACTTGTGTCTTTGGCTTATAAATCTGACCTCCCTAACCCTCCAGCTCTTACAAATGTCAACTAATTAGATGGGGATGACAAACACTGGGACAAAGTATTTTGCAGTTCTTGGAGGTGATCCTAAACCCAAGCTGAAAGACAGAAGGGTTGAGAGTCTCACGAGCCAGGTGTAACCAGGACATGTTTATGATCACTGTAAGTTCTACTCTGTCATTAACTGGTGTCAACATTGTTCTTTTTCATCATGATTAATTATAAAATATCATCTGAACTATGATGTTATTTTTATTTTTATACCTAACTATCAAAAACTTGTATTTTCATACCCGAAGTTTCATTATATTAGCATTTTGATACCCTGACCACTAACACCGTTAAGTTTTGAGGGCATTTTTGTCATTTCAATAAATATATCATTTTTCACATTTACTTTATCAAAATAATTTATTTTTTGAGGTTATCAAATACAAATAGAACAATTTACTTTAGCAAAATTTTTTTAAAAAAAAAATCTCCAAAATTAAATATTTATTTTTGCAACAATAGTGATAAAAGTTAGTAAACACTACTAGAAAAAAGCTCTCAGTTGACGAAATTTTTCGTCACCTCAGAGCTTCTGTTGTCATGTAAACACTTAGCTGACGAAAATTTCGTCACCTCAGAGTCGTCATCTAAGGCCGGTGATTAGAGCACTTATGTGATGAAAATATTAGTTTCGTCATCCTAGTCAGTACTAAGATGACGAAAACGTTTTCGTTGCCATTATACTGAGCTGACGAAAATATTTTCGTCACCCTTCTATTGAGCCGATGAAAATATTTTCGTCACTCGTCACTACCAGAAAATAAGTCTTGGGCGACGAAACAAAAAAAACCGGGCGACGATTTTTTTTTTCGTCGCCCAAGTATTATCTTGGCCGACGAATTAACCTACTTTCGTCGGCCAAGAGTAATCCGAATAATTAAAATAAAATGAAACACATTTAAATTTCATTGTACAGGATTTTTTATTTTTACTCTTGGGCGACGAATTTAACAAATATCGTCGCCCAAGTATTATCTTGGCCGACGAATTACCCTAATTTCGTCGGCCAAGATAATCCGAATAATTAAAATAAATAAAGCACATTTAAATTGTAAGGTAATGTTTTTTATTTTTATAGCCCCGTAAGCGTCTCGTCGATTGGAAACTATTCTCAGTTGAAGGTCCGGCCAGATTACGTGATTTGGAGGGTCGAATAGCCGTTTCCGTCCGTTTAGGGGTTTGACCGCGCCGATTGACCGGACGGATCGAGCCCTTTTCGTTGTCCGATGGAGCTGAATTTTTTCCCACCCACGTAATTTGTTATGCTGGTCATATCTGACAGTCGGTTTTCAGTTCCTCTTCTCCGATCACCAAACTCACGTTATATGTACTAATGTTGTATAACTTTTTTATACAAGTGTTGAGTTTAAGTTTCGTTTTGAAGACAACGTATACGTAGAGGCCTCAAACGCAAAAAAGTCGTGAAATAAGATATGACCGGAACAGTGAAATACGTCAACCCGTGAAAAATGAAGATATTCCGGTAAAATTTCGGTGCCGGTTGTTCCGGTCAACGAATTTCTCTTATTTCTACCTAGTGGTAGCCCTATCCCGGGTTTTATTTTTTACCAAATTTTTATAGCCCCGTAAGCGTCTCGTCGATTGGAAACTATTCTCAGTTGAAGGTCCGGCCAGATTACGTGATTTGGAGGGTCGAATAGCCGTTTCCGTCCGTTTAGGGGTTTGACCGCGCAGATTGACCGGACGGATCGAGCCCTTTTCGTTGTCCGATGGAGCTGAATTTTTTCCCACCCACGTAATTTGTTATGCTGGTCATATCTGACAGTCGGTTTTCAGTTCCTCTTCTCCGATCACCAAAATCACGATATTCTGAATTTTATGATAGAACTCTTGGCCGACGATTTTCTTTATCTTGGGCGACGAGATTTATAGTGAAGAACATCGTCGCCCAAGTAGAGTATCTTAGGCGACGACTTCAAAAATCGTCGGCCAAGATAACTCTTGGCCGACGATTTTCTTTATCTTGGGCGACGAGATTTATAGTGAAGAACATCGTCGCCCAAGTAGAGTATCTTAGGCGACGACTTCGAAAATCGTCGGCCAAGATTATCTTGGCCGACGATTTTCAAAAAACAGGGCGACGATTTTATAGAATCGTCGCCCAAGAACGCCATTATAAAATGCAGAAATTCGGAACCAACACCCAATATTTCCGATCTCTCTCTCTCTCTCTCTGCTTTTCTGTTTCTGAACGGTGATCCTCTGTCTCTCGATCGACTCCGCTTCCCCGATCCGACGCCTAATCCATTTCGCTCTCAATCTGTTTCTATTTTTGTTTGCAGGTTAAAAGCCTCTTGATTTGATTCAAAGAAAGTTTGCATCTTTGATTTGATTCAAACAAGATTGTATCTTTGAGAAACAATGTGTTTATGTAATGATTCAACATCAATGAAAAATATTATTTGATATTATCCATCTGTTTGTTTCTACATTCTGTCATTTCCTCCAAAATTCTGTCTAGTTATGAAATTGTTGCCATTTTTATGGATAGGAAAGTGCAATGATGAGAAAAATGAAACAAAACGTGTTCAAGGTTACGAGTACTCCAAATTGTCAAAAAAAATAAAAAAAATAAAGGAAAAGTACCGCTATCGGTTATCAAAAAAAAGAAAAAAAATAAAGGAAAAGTAAAAAAATTTAAATATATCTTAGGCGACGAAATTGCTAAATCGTCGGGCAAGGACTTACCATATAAGACGACGAAAAAAAATTATCGTCGCCCAAGTTCTTGGCCGACGCACTTCTGGCGACGACGTCTTGGCCGACCAAAAAAATTTCGTCGCCCCAGGTTATAACATCTTAAGCGACGAAAAAATTTTTCGTCGGCCAAGGTTTTAAATCTTGGGCGACGACTATTTTTAGGCGACGAGAAGTAGATTTTAGGCGACGAAATTTTTATCGTCGCCTAAGAATTACTCTTAGGCGACGACGGAATGAATTTTCGTCGCCCAAGTTCTTGGCCGACGCACTTTTGGCGACGACGTCTTGGCCGACGACGTGTCGTCGCCCAAGTTCTTCGCTGACGAAATTTGTTAACAGGGCGACGATTTTTTTTCGTCGCCCAAAGTGAAATTTCTGGTAGTGCGTATACTTAGCTGACGAAAATATTTTCGTCACCCCTCTACTCAGCAGACGAAAATATTTTCGTCACTCATCTACTTAACTGATGAAAGTTAAACTTTCGTCACCTAGTTTGCTCGGGCTAAGGCCATGAAAGTGTAGCTTTCGTCACCTTAGTGGTATTTATTTTTATTAAATTTAGGCAGTAAAAATTAGTAAAAATCACATTTAATATTAACAACAAAAGAAAAAAAAACCTGGACAAAGCATCTGGACAATAACAAAAATTTATAAATATATATATATATATAATCAAGTTTATATACAAACTCATCAAGAGTAGTACTACTATCAAGCAACCCAAATATCTTACAACCAATATCAAACAACCCAATTTCAACCGACATCGCCTCCATAGTTATTTGTAAAAACACAAATTAATAAGGCCAAAACGGGAAGGGCGCGGAATCCGCTAGCGAGATGGCGCGTGGAGTCCTCTTGCGAGATGGCGCGCGGAGTCCACTAGTGAGATGGGCGCGAAGTCCTCTGGCGAGATGGGCGCGAGTCCTCTGACGAGATGGTGTGCGGAGTCCACTGGCGAGATGGGCGCGGAGTCCGATGGAGGAGGAAAATTAGTCCTTCCATAAAAACGGCTGAATTTGAGAGGCAGGAGGCGACAGTGGCAAAGAAGAAGGAGAGGCAGAGGGAAAAAGGCTGCCAACGATGAGGGAGGAGGCGACGGTGACGAAGAAGAAGGCAGAGGGAAAACAGCTGCATAGAGAAAGCTAGAGGGTCTCTCGGTGCGTGGAAACTGGGGCAGAGGAGAGGAGGGAGAGAGAAGAGAGTCTGGAAAAGAGAGAAGAGAGAGTTCAAAGAAAAAAAAATAGAGAAATGACATATGAGGCAGAGGATAAATAAGGAAACTTTCAAAAATTTAGTTCAAACTTTTTTGAAATTTTTGGCGGAAGTGACTAAAAATTTGGCCAAATAATTGGCGGAATTTTTTACCCCCCAAATATTAAGTAGTTAGGTGACGAAAACATGAATTTTTGTCATCTCAGTGAACCAAAAATATTTATTTTTAAGAAAATGTTTTGATAGAATGTGATCTTGTTAAATAGGGAGGAAGCAATATTTTCAAAAATCTTGTGAAATAGGATTCATCGGTATGGTGAAATACGACTATGGTTGAAAAATCACATATTTCCGATAACGTTTGGTCTCCGATACAAGCGGTCAACCCTATATACGCTTATGTTTTCCTATGTGGAGCCCTATCGTTGAGAGGTGAACGTACCCAAATTTTTACATGAGTGTTTACATCTCATCAATGTGAGAGTTTAGTGTGTGAAAGAATCAATCAAACTAGGTCATATAGGGGTAGGAAAGAGCGTTTTCGTGTAATAAGTGACGTTAATTTAATGTTGACCGCTTGAATTGAGATCTTAACGTTTTCAAAAACTGGTGTATTTTTTTTTATAGCCGTATTTAAGTACACTTATCGCATAGTACAGTGGGTTTTCTAAAATTTTACTTCAACCTCGTAGTTGGTTAAAAAAGACACACAACTTTATGTTTCGTCACCTAAGTAAATGTGTTCCACGACGAATTTATTTTCGTCACAAAAGTAAGTTCTTAGGTGATGAAATCCATTTTCGTCACCAAAGTTCTCAAACATTGGTGACAAAAACATATTTCATCACCTAACATATTATTTACATGACGAAATGTATTTTCGTCACCAAAGTGCTCAAACTTTGGTGACCAAAACATATTTTGTCACCTAACATATCACTTACATGACGAAATATATTTTCGTCACCTAAGTGCTCAAAACTTTGGTGACGAAATATGTTTTCGTCACCTAACCTATCACTTACATGACGAAATTTATATTCGTCACCTAAGTGCTCAATACTTTGGTGACGAAAATATATTTTGTCACCTAACATGTTACTTACATGACGAAATGTATTTTTGTCACCTAAGTTAGCTCTAAGGTGACGAAAATAGTGACAAAATAATGTTTCGTCACCTTGAAAGACTTAGACGACAAAAATTATCACTAAAGTGACGAAACTAGTTTCGTCACTAAAATGTTCTCTTAGGTGACGAATTAAAAATATTTCGTCACCTTAGAACCTTTTTCTAGTAGTGAAAACTCTTGTATGTATATATATTTTTAGAGTTACATGTTAACCAAAACAAAATAAAATAAATTAAAATATATAATTAAAATAAATTATATCGAGAAAATATCGAATATCGATAAAAAAATCTATCAAAGTTTATATAAACATTTTCGTCATTTCAATAAATATATCATTTTTTTACATTTACTTTAACAAAATAATTTATTTTTTGAGGTTAATTATAAAATAAATTGTAATTTTTTTGGAGTTTTTTTTTGAATATTTTTGCTAAAGTAAATTATTTTATTTGTATTTGATAACCTCAAAAAATAAATTATTTTGTTAAAGTAAATGTAAAAAATGATACATTTATTGAAATGACGAAAATGCTCTCAATATTTAACAGTGTTAGTGATCAGGGTATCAAAATGTTAAAGGAATGAAACTTCGGGTATGAAAATGCAAGTTTTTAATAGTTAGATATGAAAATAAAAATAACATCATATTTCGGGTGATGTTTTGTAATTTATCTTTTTCATTAGTAATGTCAGAGAAGAGGCTTCTCATGCTAAGGTAAGCTCTCTCAACCTTCTAGATAGAGGTCATAATCTACTATTTTTGTATCTTAATTGGATTAGTATGTCCATACAAGAATGTTGAAACTTGGCCATAACTTTGTAACAATGCAGAAAGCACCTATTGATCGTTCCACACGAGGCATTTGCAAGGCATCTGCATCTCAAGGGGTTCCACTCGGTGGAATGGGGCATGTTCTGGTCACAAGGTTATTAACTTCTTTGGAATTTTTCTCTACTTAATTCAGTAGGGGCATTCTATTGATATGCATTGCCGAAGTGGCAGCATCTCACGAGGTTTTATAGGCGAGTTCAGGTAATGGCTCATTCCGGGTGTATGATAGTTCTTTTGTCATGGCCAATCAATTCTCTGTAAAGTTCTACTCTTTGTGTCTACTTTCTGCGCTACTTATCCATTTGACATTAATCTGCTGTTTAGGTGCGCTTATTGAACTATTAAGTGGTACATAATCATTTGTTTATGGTTTTTTTCTGCAACGCAACTTCACGCTCTAATATGTAGAATACGTTTTGTAGTTAGTTCCTTGCTTTAGTTATATCTTCAGTCATACCAAGCAGATTATTAGTTGAGCTGCACAGCTCATATATAGAAGCTCTTCTAAGTTAGAACCAAGTTTTTCCTTCTCTCTTCCATGCCTGTAGTTTACCTTGTATGCTACTGATATCTATATTATGGTATTAGAAGTTCAGAAAGAGCTCGTCTTTGCGAAACATTTAGAAACGACTAGACAAGGAATTTCTGCTTCAGAAATTTCAACTCATGCATTTATTTACTCAGTGATCTACTTGTTCTCTTGGAGTTTAGGTTAATTTAGTTTCATATAAACATTTATTATTTATAAGGTTCTCTTGGAGTTTAGAAAAGATATAGTGCAATACCTTTAGCAATATACTAATGGCGGAGGGGAGCCTATGCAATGCATTTGAGGAATTATGTAAGCTTTAAAAAAAGTATGGGATAACATGCAATATTTATAACCAAATAATTGGACACAATGACGTCCTGCTGCCGCCGCGCTCACCCCAGTAACAATCTATCTAAAGATCCATTTTACTACAAAATCAACATCAATGCCACTAGTGGTGCCAGATTTGAATACCTTCACGTCCGTTGGGGCCTTGAACATTCTATGAATGATAGCCGCCTGGTGTTCCTCTAGGATACCAAACATGCTAAGTTTCATTGGTTGATCCAAACCTTTGATTCAGACAAGGTAAAGATAGGTGAATTCTGTAGTAAACCTTTGCCTATCCCGGTGTTGCAATCAAAATTCCAACGGCCAAAAAAATAAGTTTATTCATCTCCTTAATTCGACAGGGAAGCCCCCTTGTAGCATCTCAGGCAAGGTTCCAACATTTGTTAGCCATACACCACACGAAACAAATCGCTTGTCCGCTGCCAGCCCTGCTTCTGCTTCTTTGCTTACGTCCATGCGCCCCAATAACTGTTATTGGCACCTAATCTCAATCTCAGCGGCTCAGCCTATGTCTGCAAGAAATGGGAGAGTGCAAAACAATAGCCCTATATCAACAAGAAATAAGGAACAAATTCCAAAGTTGAAAACAAATGCAAGTTTTCGTTGGGAGGGTCTGTTAATCAAACAGCCAAGTTTATTACATTACTTTCGTTGACTGATCAACTACGATGGATCATGGTGGTACCAAATGTGAAGAAAAAACTACCAAGGATTTTTATTATTCAATCTTGGTAGGAAGTCTCATATATCCTAGAACACTACAAATTGGAAAACACCACAAGTCAAATCTGCAGCCTAGGCAAGGTGGCTGTCTGCTTTCTATGCGGAGGCCGAGCCGCCAACACTCAGCACAGAAGTATCTAACTTAAAAAATATGACAAAATAAGGAGACTAGGACAAGAAGGCAAAGCTAGCTTGACCAGTTGAACATTTGAGCTTGTTTATCTCCTGCCCTCCAACGAGACTTGCATTTCAGGATCCCAGTTATGTAAAAAAAAAACCTTTTTAATATTAAACCCAATTCACCTCATAATCTAGGAAATCATCTGAGACGAAAAGTAAATCTAAAGCACAAAAGTATCACTAATGACGCTGAACTGCAACTCATTTAAACTTCGTATACATGAAAATTTAACAAGCAAAGTACAACAAACATGTCAACAATATCCACCACATATTCAGCTGACTGAACACGAGAATTAGTCAATGACCAAGACTGAGAATCACACGGTGTACTCAAACGGCTGAGGAGGTTGAGGTTCTTCATCAACTGCCATGGCTGATGCAGATCCTGATTGTCCAGTTGCTGGTCCACCAGCAGCTGAGGCAGTGGAAGAGGGTGTGTCCGTAAGTGAGAGCACTTCTGGTTCACTAGGTCTTTGGTCTCTCAAGAGAACAAATCCTGAAGGTTCTAGCTTGACGGGCACATATCTGCTTTCTTCGAGAAATTTGATGTATTCCTCCTGAGCAGGAACCACCCTAGCTGGGTTGGTCAAAAACTCAAAAGCAGGTTCACTGCGCTCAGGTTCTGATTTCTTCTCTGTAGTACCATCAACCTAACAAAAGGAGGGCAGAACTTAAATTAAGATCAAGTATGTACATCATAAACTAAATCCGTACAGGCTAGCTCCAATGTTATTTCTCTTCCACATGTTTAGACCATCTTGATGTGTATATATCGAAAACATTGGTGAAATAGTAATATGCAACAGTTAAAACAAGCTATAGCAATCTTTCATCAATACTTTTCAATGAAGAGAACAAACAATAAATCCGTACAGGCTATAGCTCCAATGTTATTTCTCTTCCACATGTTTAGACCATCTTGATGTGTATACATCGAAAACATTGGTGAAATAGTAATATGCAACAGTTAAAACAAGCTATAGCAATCTTTCATTGATACTTTTCAATGAAGAGAACAAACAATAAATTGAGAGCAATCTCTGAAGTAAACGAGGACAAAAAGAGAGAGGAGGAAGGACAGAAAATGCTAGAATGCCACATTGAATACCTGCATCGAATCCCCATCTTTCTCACTATATGATTTTCCTTTTCCGGAAGAACTCTCTTCCCCAGGGATTGTCTTCTCAGGATTTGCCTTCTGATCTGCAGCTTCTTTCTTGGCCCTAGCTTTAGTGGCCTTTGCTGATGTTGACAGAACAGCAGTGGGGAGTTTCACAGCTGATGTAGTGGTTGCCACAGTTGTTGGTTTAGGATATTCAAACAGAGAAGGTTTTGCAAATGACATGAACTGAAACTTTGGAACTTTAAGGTCATAGTTCAGTCCTATGAAAGCTGTTGGTGAGAATGCCAAGCTCAAGAAATATATGAGGGGATACCAGTACCAAAACTGACTGAAAACAGCAAGGCCAACCACTGCAGTGACCTTGTCATGTTTTGTTTTGGAAAGAAGTCTAATTGTCACATTCCTTCCACCAGCATCAAGAATTCCAGAGGCCAAGATTGCTCCCATTTTGCTCATGGTATCCTCATGCTTATCAAGAATGATTTTCTCCAATTGCCGCCTATACAAAAAAAATGATGAAGAGAAGTATGAGTTGGCATCACCAATAATATATCTATACATGTGTAGAAAACATTAATTAAAAGAACTATAGATAGATGCATACATAAAAACAAACCACACACACACATAGAGAAAGAGACAAATTGTAAACGTTGCAAAATCCAATATACACAGTACCTAAAAGCTCCAACACGAGAATCACTAGCTTCACTAATCTGGACCATGACCATAGCCATTGCAATGAGGGCACCTTGGCGCACAAAATCAACAACATCTGAAGTCAGAGGCTCTAACAAAGATATGGCCTCGCTCAAGCCAGTACCGGCACAAGAAATTCCTACTGCAAGAGCAGCACCATATCGAACATGTGGGTTGTAGGACTCAGATAGCAGGGAGACAATACGAGGCGTCTGCAGTTTACCAATACAATTTAAGATATAAAAGACCAACTTATAGAAAAATAAGAAATAAAAAGGTGACAAGTAATACGTAATTTCTTTGGCAAATACTGACCTGCTCTGGCTCAGAGTACAAGACAAAACCAAGGGCTAGAACAGCAGTTCTTCTAACATCATCACTCACATCTGACACAGCAAAATGCAGCAGCTGGCGAATAGCTTTGTTGTTTGCTGTCCCGCTATAGGCCAATGCTAATGCATACATACCACCATAACGCAGTATGGGGTCTTGATCTCTTGTCATCTGTTCAATGAGTGTGTCTGCTTCCTCTTCTCTTCCATATACCGTCAGGGCAATCCCTAATGCCAACCCTCTGTAAACATATGATCCACAATTAGAAAAGCATTATAGTGTTATTACTAGAGACAGCTTTCCTCTAACATACTTATTAAGATTCCAAGTGAATACATGATTGTCTATACCTGATGATCTTTTCGTGTGATGTCTCATGTGCATAAGTAAGCATCTCATTAGCCTTCTCACTTGCAGTTCCAACCATAAGTAAACCCATACTAATACCAGCTGCTTCACCAGCAACGGCACTGTCAGTATAGAGCACACTTTTAATGTCATCATAAATCTCTTCATCAGCAGTTCCTAAAGCTGACAAACCAAGACCCAAGCACGCCCCATGTTGAATAACCTGTGTTAAAGGAATTCATTAGAAAGTTTTGGTATTAAAATTATGCACATGGATGTGATCAACAATTTCTATAATCCACACCTCCACATTAGTACTGCGTAGGCTATCACGAAGGAACTGTTTGATGCCCTCGCCATGGTTGGCATGAATAAGTCCCAGAGCATACAGAGCACCACCTTCTGAGTATGGACTTCCACCACCACCAGCCCCTCCCTGAGGCAAGTAAGGTGCCATCAGAGATCTTCCTTGCTGCAAGTGGCCTCTGTGAATAACACCTAGCCCAGCTGTTGCGCTGAATTTTGCCCAATTAGTGGCCCTGCTTAACCAGTCCTGGGGATTTGTAGAGACAAAGTTGTCACCAAAAGTGTTGCATTGAAAAGGGTGGTAAAGGGAAATTTAAGATATCCAGTTCTCACCAGATTTTCCCTCAGAAATGTATCCACAGTTGTTCCAGCATGCATAATTGCATTAGCATAAATCGTCGCACTATGGCATACACTATTTCTCATCTCAACAGACTGCTTTATTGTCTTCAGAATGAGCAGATCGGACCTATAAACATTTCACACAAAACAGACTAAGCACCTCTCAATCACTCAATTTCAGAAGGAAAGAAAAGAGAGATAAGTGGGAGTATAGAGCAGACTCACTTGTTATGGCTGTACAGAAACTGTAAAGTCAACTTTATCGACGTCTCTCCAGATAAAATTCCTTTGATTTTTGTCAGTCGCTCAGAATACATCACTTCAGTTGGATCTTCAGGCACAGTCACACTGGTACTAGAACTTCCATCTGTCATTTGAACATCCCCTGGAGCAGAACCTTCATTTTGTGCAGCTTCAGTGGATTCTGGTTGCACTGGCTCTGAAGTATGAGTCTTAGGAGCTGAAAGGCGATTTCTTACATTTAAGAGAAAAGCTTGGTGCTCATTCTCAACAAGGTCAAAGGCTATTTGAAACGCCAATAGTGCATCTTCCTTGTTATCAGAGCGCAGGAGCTTTTCCAATATGGTTGCAACACCTTCTGGTTCACCCAAGAACATGAGACACTGACAAATGCTCAAGTAATCTGGAGAAGGCAGATTTTGATACACTCTGACAAGAAGACGAAGCACCTGTACAAAGACCAAAGAAGGTGTATGTCACTCTCAATAAAAATATTTTGACAGAGCATGACTAGCTCAATCAATGACAATAGCAGCATCCATGTATAGAAAGAAAAACCTTGCAAGCATGATAAAAGGGCAGTAACAAGAACAACACACTACTTTCAAACAACGTCTGAAAGTTTTCGTTCCAAATTAATAACATCACCTTTTCACCTTAACATCAAATAACCATATTAGAGCAAGAAATCAGAAGAGAGATAACATATTTAATCCAGCAAGTATGTGTACCCGTAAAACAGAACACCTCGGTCAATTTTGTTTAATAAAACTATTACGGAGAGATTAGAACTGATCAGGCACAACCAAGGGTGTTGGAACAAAGTACTCCAGAATATTTAGTAATCATAACAATAGTACTTCAGCCGAGAATAGCCAAAATTATAGCAAAGCATGCGTTCAACATGCCAGTATTGTTTGCAACAAACCTTGTCTTTCAAAAACTGAACTACACTGGAACCCATAAGACATATCAAAACACAGCAACAATCTAACTCTTATTTTAATATATATATATATAATATATGTATATGTATATATAATATATGTATCTCTACTACAATAAAGCCGGGCATTCAACAAATTCACCAAAATGTGAACTGTCGATTTTGCCCAACTATTACATTACCCTTACAACCAAACACGAAGGTTATTACGGTAAAAAGATTAAAAAAACAAAATAAAAAAACAAGATAAATGGAAAAAGAGATGATTGAGGAGAGAAAAGTGGGAAATAGATAACTACAACGGGTGAAACTTATAACTGCCAAGAAACTCCCAAGTCCTAACTACCCACTAACTTTATAAAATGAAAAAAAAATAACAGTTACAAATGAGAAAAAAATAACTACCTATTGAAAACGTTTTCGACACGCGAGTATCGCGGGTATAAAAGCTAGTATATATAACATGAAGGGTTACAATTCTCTCAAACATGAAAATTACTGTGTAAAACTACAACATGAAACTGTAACAGCATGATTCAAGCTGCCTATACCTCACTGTTCTATAGCATGAACCAAAAGGAAAATAAAATCTAAATCTAAATAAGAAAAAAAAAACATATCAGCATTTAAGGAGTACCTGTATTAATTGCTATTATATATATATATATATTAATGTATATTTATATACATTCAAGCAACAAAATGATTGAAGAAAGAGAGACACCAAGTCCCAAGTATCAAATCATACATGCCATCATATCATGAGATTGAGCAAAGTCTTACCTCACGCCTATATTCTCTAAGATTAATATATGAGTGAGAGACATTGATGCAATATGACAGGGTTCCTTGAACATTATCACTCTTTATGATGGCTTCCTCAAGTTTATCCAGTCTTCGACATTCAATTGCAATCCCCATAGCTTGTTGGTATTTCCCATCAAGGATACACCTGACAAGAAAAAATGGTCAGAAAGCTTAAAGAACAAATTTTACATTTAAAAGCATTTAGGCTTACTTATTCAGCATTCTCTCCACGATAGCCTCCAACCTAGGATCCACATTTGCTGCTTCAGCATTTGATTCTGCTGCCTTAGACTTAAGACTGGCATACTCATCAATAGCTTTAGCTGAGGAGAGGAGCAAACAACAAAACATGTCACATACATACTCTTTCAACCTCCATATAACTAGTTCACTTCTAAGTTCTAATAGTATTATACCAGAAATGATGTTGTAGATTAGTAATGGCAAAAACCAAATTTCTAAGACACAGCTAATACCTAAGAGTGATCATACACTGTCTTTTGTATTAGGGTAAAAATAACATGTGTCCTTACAAAGAAGAGTATGAATGTAATAAGAATCCTCTGACACATCGAATAACGAACCAGCTCCAAGGGCATAGGACAGTGAGTCATTAAGTTCACCCAAATAGTAGAAAACCTGATGGGCAAAACACAAGCCTTGTGAATAAAAAAAATTGTAGTACTGAAACCTGCATAGTCAAGAAGAAAGTAGGAAATCTACCACCCACTAGTGATGTCAGAGACTTTTAAGTCTGACATTTTTTTATGTTGTGTTACTAGTTCAGGTTTTACAATCTGTAGAACTGAAACAAGGCAAGGAATGCAAACTTAAAGCTATTCAGCCAACAGGGTTCAGTGGTGTCAATAGTTCTCCTGACCTTATTTATCTGCCACCAAAATTAGGTTAGACAGACAACAGAGTAAGTTTTTACCTTGGAAACAAGCAATGCAGCCAGTTGTCTTTGATGCTGACCAAACTCTTCATCTTCATACAAACTTTCTCTGAAAAACATGATATAACTTATAAGCATTTGAGGGAGCGTAACTGAAAATATTCAAGATCTCATATTTTGAAGGATAAGATAGCTTATAGGTTATAGAGGCACACTAGCAGACAAACTTGTAGTAACAAAAAGAAAATTGCCAGCCCATCTGTTAAATGCATATCAACCTTATAGGAGAAGAAGAGAGATTGGACAGTAGATGTCATGTTTGAGTCATAGAGATGCACTTTTCAGACCTATACAGATGCAGTCAGCTCTTAGATTCTGAACTAATATGTACTTATTATCTGGCATCAAATACTCTTGCAACAGTTTAAACACAAACCAATCTCTTTAACAACTCAAAAGGTATCTTACATCCTGGCCAGATATGGCTTCAGTTCTAGTTATCACCATATCTGATAGCTCCTCTCCTTATAATTGAACTATTTGTAGTTCAAGATGCATTCTCATAGTTTTAGCTTTGAGAAAAGATCAAAGAAGTTCTAGAGCTAAAGCAGCTATTATGTAAAGCTTGGAGAAAGCATAGCCCGGAAAACATCCCCAAGTATTCTCCTTTTCTTAACTACTTAATTCGGAATTGTACCATAGCATAAACCCCATCTGCATTCTTATTCTCACGATTATATCCGACCTACATACATAGAAATCCGCCTAAAATTACTAACAAAAAGAGGATTGTATAAAGCACAGAATTCCCAATAGTAAATATCCTCAATTACTCAATACTCCAAAAGACAAACAAAAAAATCCACAAAATTATACGAAGAAACCTATCCTGAGCAATTCCAGTAACAAAGTTCAAAACTTCCACAGAGTGTGATTCCCAAAGTTCATATCAAACAGATAAAGAACAAAAAAAAAAACCCTAAATTGAACAAAAGAAGAGAAAACGAAGCAAGGATAAAGAGAAAGAGAGATTACATGATGGGAACGCTGGTGGAGATCTCGGGCCAAAACCCATCGACCAATTTGTTGAGGTTGGACAAAGCGTAGAGCTTGAGCTCGGGACGGGACTCGTTAAGCATGGCGAGTAGACCACCCGCCGAGCTCACTAAGGTCGCCATTGCTGGACTGAGAAGGACCGATTCGAATCCGGGTTGAATCGATTTGGGAAGATTCGAAACCCTAAGAAGCAGAGAGAGTAGAATAATAGAGGAGACGGAGAGAGAGAGAGAGAGAGAGAGTAGTAGTAGTGGCTTTTCTTTCTCTTCTTTTTATTTTCGCCCCGAATTTATTTTAAATACTAAAATAGTTTTCTCCACATCAGTATTCTTCCCCAACAAGTCAGAAATTAAAATTAAAATTTAAATAAATTACATTTTTATTTTTGATTTTTGAGAAAGAGAGAACTATCACGGATTAGGGTTGATATCGGTGAAACAAATTTCAAAATGTACCACAACACACAATTAGTAAGTTTACTCAAACATTGTATCAGCATTGACGTAGAACAACATTTTCAAATGAATCAAAGATGTTTATACCTTTCCAAAGGCTTCTGATGTTCCTTATTTTATTTTATTTTGGTTACAAACGGGCCTAAAAGACCCAAAAAAGAGAAAGAAAAAGATTACAAACTAAAACAAGAACATGTTCTTCTAGCTCTAGTAAAAGCAGCTACATCAAGAAAAACTGGAATAACATGAGCTGGAGGTTCTTCAAAGAGAATGGGACCAAGATCATTAGAGATGCTGCACTTTGCTAGGGCATCAATTGTCATGTTGAATTCTCTAAACATAAGAGAGAGCTTCACATTATCCATTTGGGACATCATGTTTTTGCAACCATTGAGAAGAGATCCCAAGGGATGGAGAGAGAGATTGGTACTTTTCATAAGATGCACAAGGATAGCAGAGTCAGATTCACTCTTAAGCTTTGAAATGTGTATATTAAAAGCCAACTTTAAGCCATGAAACAAGCCCCATGCCTCAACATCAAGAATGGAACCAACCCCAAGATTAATTTGAAAGCCAATAATCCAAGCACCAAATAGTTTCTAATAACACCACCAGCTCCAATCATACCAGAACTAGAAGCTCTAGTATCATCAATATTCAATTTGTAGTAACTCTGAGGAGGCATAGTCTAGGATAGCATTGTGTAACTAAAATTCACAGAAGTACTAGATCTTAAATAAGCATTTTTCCATTCCAAGGCATACTCCCAAATTATCTTCTCAGGGCATAGAGGCATAGTGAAAGTAGGATAAAAAACAAGCTTATTTCTCCATTTTCATAAATACCAGCAGATGAAAACAAATAATTGCACCACTTATATTATTGCTGATGATTGAATGACAATGAAGTTGAGCTTGAAACCATCCATTCCAATCAAGAGAGAAGGAATTAGAAATAGTACCAGGTTTGTCAAAAGCATTCCAAATATGAGTAGATCTGGGGTAATCTAGGAAAAGATGCAATAAAGATTGATCTGCATAATTGCAGACAGGACAAACAATATTCATTGTGAAACCTCTTGTAACTCGCTGCACATTAGTAAGAAACTTTTTATGAAGAACAGTCCATAGGAAATTAGGAAGGTTTTCAGCTAGGGAGGGACCTCAAGTTTCCAGATGAGTTTCCACTGAGGATTTTGAGGAGTAGAAAGATCAAAAAGAGAGTTATAGGCAGATTTCATTGAAAACATGTCATTAGCAGTAACCCCCCAAATTATAGAATCATGACCACTAACACCAAAATCAGTAGGCACATTAACAATCATGTTGACAGTCTCTGAAGATACCACAGACAACAATTTATGAACATTCCAACCCTCATCACTCCAAAAATCATACACAGAAGCATCATGATTAATGATAGCACAAAGTAAAGCAAAATTAATTAGAGGACTAGGAGGGAGCCAATTATCATACCAGAACTTAATGGATTTACTATCACCTAAATGCCATTTTTAATTTGACTTTATCAACTTAGCACCATGCATGATCCCTCTCCAAGTACTAGAGCAATCAGAGGAGACTACATAGTTTTCATCAAACAGGCTGTAGTGTTTCAAATATTTCTCAGAAAACATAAAAGCTCAGAGCCCCTTGTCTTTTTGAAACATCCTCCAACTAATTTAGGCAAGCATGGCCTGGTTCATGTCTTCAGTTTTTTTGATTCATATGCCACCAAGCTGCTTAGGTTGGCAAACAGTGACCCAATTCATAAGATGCATTTTCTTTTTGCTATCAAAATCACCCCAAATAAAATTTCTATTCAACTTATCTAGCTTTTCACATAAACTGACAGAGAATTTAGTTGTTTGCATAACATAATTGGGAATAGCAGAAGTAACAGATTGAACAAGAGTAAGTCTACCTGCTATGTTGAGAATCTTACTTTTCCAACTAGAAAGCATGTGTTAGTACATAGCCAAAATACTTGGCTAAGCCAGAATACGGTACATCCAAAGAGTGAAGGGCCGGTAACAAACCACTTGCCAAAGTCACTATAGCGGCAAAACACCCCTAGAAGGGGAGATACTCCAAAGGAGGGCAAGGAGTCCCACATTGGAGACTAAGGCAAAGGTACCCATACTTACCTTATAAAACAAGCTCAACCTATCATAAAAGACACATACACACATACATACTCACATATATTCTCTCCCTCTTTCATTCCTCTACCCGTACAAGTGCTCAAAGCTAACTTAAGCATCGGAGAGTCGAAGACTGGGCCACCCCAGTCCCGACCCCGTGACGTTGTCATTTGTGCAGGTACCGAGTGAAAGACCATAAGAATTCTACTTCGTTCCGCCTCGCGACCACTTCTCGGCTCGGGACGAAACAGGTAGAAACAATTGGCGCTAGAAGGAGGGTCCCTATCTTGTGGAACTCCCACTTGCCTTAGCACTCGGCAATATGGTGGAGATCATTGATGACCCCGTGGACCCTAGCACTCAAGTGGAACCTCAACCCGGCGACACATCCCTTCCCCGAACCAGCAGCCCAGCCCCCATTAACCATTCCGACCCCGCCACAGCCCTTGAAATCCTCAAGCGGGACTTCCATGCATTCCGCGAGCACACGGCAAAAGAAAGGGCAGAAACGGAGGCGTACCAGGTACGCATAGCTGAGTTGGAGAAAGAGCAATTCTTGCTCCGCGCCACGTTAGAGCATCGTACCGTGTACAACGATAGCTTGGACCGCGCGGCGCGAATTGCCGGGACCCCGGATTCCCTCCAAGGCCAGACTAGTTCCATGCTCCCGGGAGGGCCTAGCCAGATTGTATACATGTCCCATCCCCTAACCCACCCCTCATTTCCACTCCCAGCCCCCCAACCATCAATCCTCAATGACTCCCCTCTGCCACATCAACCTAATCCATCCGCCCCACCTATCTCCACTTCCACCACTGCCAACTCTCCCAACCCATATCTTGACATGCCAACCCGCCTACTGCTCCAACTCAGCCAAACTGTCACGTAGTTAGCTTCACGGGTTGAAGGCGTCGAGAGTCGCGGGGATCAGCGACCCTTGTTCTCCGGTTATGGACATCGCCCAAGCCCCTTCACACCCCGAGTGCAGATGGAGAAGCGGCCTCCGGGAGCCAAGCCATTTAAGATGGATAAGTATAAAGGCACAGGAGACCCTCATCTCCACCTCGAGACATTCTTCTCGCTCTGTAGCTCCTCTGGCTACAGCGACGCCATAGCCTGCCACGCCTTCTAAGAGACCCTCTCGGAAGAGGCACTCAGTTGGTTCCTCAGCCTGCCACCCAACTCAATAGACAGCTTCGACCAACTCTCGGAACGTTTCCTCAACCGTTTCATACTGCACACCAGCATCTACCGCACTGTAGATGCCATGTTCCACATCAAGCAGAAAGAGGGCGAAGGCCTCCATGAACTGTTGTCCCGGTGGCAATCTGCCACAACGAGATGCCACAACTTAGAACCTCGCGTGGCGGAGCAGGCTTTCCGTCAGACCCTACTCCCCGGCAGTTTCCTGATGGAGATCAATAAGAACCCCCAGGATCCTATGATGCTTTGATGGACTTGGCGGTGCGGTGGGCCCGTGCTGAATTTGCCACTTTTGGACGTTCCGCCCATGCAACGCTAGCTCTTACTGCCCCGGCACCAGATGAGCACTTTGGCCGCAGACAAGAAAAAGGGCAATCACATGGCCCATCCCAAGAACAGGGGCGCGGCTCCGACCGTCGTCATGGGGGACAGAGAAACCGCGACCACCCTTACAAGTCAAGGGACCAGAGCCCTCCACAGCAATAGTGTCGTTCCTCCCCGCCACCTCATTATGAAGTCCACACTACTCTGACCACTACATATGAGGACATATGGGCCAGACACAAAGATCTCATCCCCTACCTCCCAAAAGCAAATTCCTAAAAAAGCCCCGGCGAGCCACCGGCAACAGATACTGCGCTTACCATGACAATAATGGCCACACAAAATAGCAGTGCAATGGCCTCCGCAATGCAATCGAGCATCTGATCCAGAAGGGGCAACTACACCAATACTGTGCTCCCGCCACAGGAGCCAACGCCATTGAGGTGCATGGCCAGATCCTAACCTTGCATGGTGGAGCCCCACGGTTCCCCCCACGCCAACCTTCTATGAAAAGACAATGCACGGCACCCTCAGAAATCCTAGACATCCAACGCGGTGTCACGATCACCCCATCAGCGTGGGATCAGGTGACATTTCGCAACGAAGAGGATACCCTGCATTGCCACCACAACGAGTCATTCATCATCAATGTGCAGGTGGACCATTACAGATGCCACAGAGCTCTAGTGGACACAGGTGCCGCCGTAAGCGTCATGTTTTCTGACTGCTACCAAGGACTCCGGCGGGACCGCACTAAGCTGTACAACAACCACGACCCACTTGTCAGCTTCTCTGGCGAAACAGTACAGTCGTTAGGCTCAGACCACCTAACCGTGTCAGTTGGAACAGCTCCTTGCCGCTCTTCCATTACGGCCCGCTTCCTCATTGTCGACTGCCCCTCATCATACAATCTCATCTTAGGGCGGGACATACTCTGGGGGTTGCAGTGCTTCATAGCTGGCCACATGCTTCTCATGAAGGTTCCTACCCCTGGCGGCACCCTGACAATTAAAGGGGATCGAGCAGCCAGTGAGCATGGCCATCTTAACGCCATCCAACAGAGGCGAGGAGCCCATGAGATGCTGCCTCTCAACCCCCCGAAACCCATAGATGATCCCCGGGATGACACAAAGGGGTGCAGGACAGAGAGCTCCGCGACCTAGTTCTACAAACGCTCACCACCACCTACCTTAGACCAATTTTAACCTTGGCTTCGAAAGCCGTTACTTCATTGTTACTAGTGTATATACAATAGCCCAATAGCGGCTTCGCCTATGTATACTTTGCCCACTAGCGGCTACATCTAAGTACAATGAAATGTTTTGTCATTCCCACATGCTATACTTTGCCCCCGTAACACAGGGCCACAAAACAAACAAAAGTATACGGCAAGACAAACACAAAGGCTACACATAACGCCAAAATATCAATCTGGATTCCCAGGAAAATTAGCATAAATTAGTTACAATGGCTAACCACGCCACTTACATTGTTCCAAAACAAAGTCCTACAAGCTATCAAAATGTACAGGCATATCTCACTCCCTCTCAACGGATGAGTCACCAGACTTGTTCACACTCCCCTTCGACCCGCCACTGCGGCCACGAACCTGGCCCACAGTCCCCGCTACCCTCTGCCCAGTCGGCTGCTTCAACGGGTCCTGGGATAAAAAGGAAGGCCTCACAGCTACGGCGGGGCGGATAAGTGAACTGCCAGGAGCCACCTCAGGGCCGGGGCGTCCCTTCGCGGGAGCCTTCTGAACTTCAAGGCTCGCGTGCGCCACCAACCCCGGAGCCCGGGGATCGCGAGCCGCAATGGCAGACGAAGCCACCTGCGACACTACTGCTTGGACAGACATGGACCCCTCGGGGCCAGTAGCCCTCACAGATGATGCAGCTGCAATGGCAGGAGGTCGCGGGTCACCTGCAACGGATATCCCCTTCTGTCCAGCAGACGTTGCGCGCCACGCCTCGTGCTGCTTCGCTAGAGACCGCGAGATCTCGGCTTGCTTCCTCTGCTCGGGCGTCATTTGCTCCCACGCCACCTTTGCAGCATTTTTCTCTGCATACCATTTGCGCATGGCAGCCTCATTAATCCACCCCGCCTGACAGCCCAGCCGGCTCAACTCATCCTGCCTTTTGGTGTAGGCACCTTTCAGCGGCTGCTTGTACACTTCACCCTCCCGGAATAGCCTTTGCCCCGCCATGGCAGTTCGCTCGCACTTGGATTTCCAAGACACCTCCAGATCCTACACCCCAAATAACCCAAAACAACGCCGCCACCACATACAAAATCAAAGACAGAGGAAACGACGAGTTCATACTTGGAAATACTGGGTTCGCGTAGTGGCAGTGAAGCTGATTACAATCGGCTGAGCGCTCGCACCCAATCGATTGAGGATGAAATTGAACGTTTCCCAGTCTGAAACTTGTAGAATAGCCGAAACCCTAAAACACAAATTGCGCCTCCACAGTTTCCAGTTTCAAAACACGAACTCCCCCCTTCAGTTCTCTCCAACCCTATTTATAGGCATCCCCCTGGACCCCACAAAACTAAACGGTTAGGGGAAGGCCACGTCACCGTTGCCCACTCCCAAAAAAAAAAACAGGGCGACAGTCCCAAAAAAAAACTTGGAGAAAATCCGGCAGTAGGGGAAGGAAAGAGAGAAAGCGGGAGGAAAGAGAGAGAAAAGGGAGGGAGAAGAAAGAAAATGGGCTTAGCCCAAACCGGATCCAACCCACACTTAATATACCCAACACCAAAATTCAACACCCCAAAATAATACCCCAATAAAATTACCTTTTACTAGCAAAAATTACCATTTTACCGTCGTCACAATTTCTTCTTTAGCATAATCCCACAAAATATTCTTATTACCACTACGCTAGTAATTAAGGTAAAAATTATGGGTCGGGGCGTGACAGACAACACGCCAAACACGCACATGAGCAGCTCCCGGGTCACGGACAAGGAAAGGGAGGAAGAACCAGGAAATGGCAGGGAGCAAGTGCGCAATGCCGGATAACATATTCGATGATATGAATCCCGATGAGGTAGCCAAGATTATGGAAGGCCTAAGAGCTGACATCGCCCGGCTGGAAGGCCAGAGGGTGAGGGACCATCAGAAGGCCATGGCCAGATAAAGGAGGCTGGAGCAAGATAATGTGACAATTATGAGCGGAGGCCATGACCAGATAAAGGAGGCTGGAGCAGGATAATGCGACAATTATGAGCGCACTTGCTTGAAGGATAAAGCATGATAAGATCCGGGATAGAACAACGACATAGGTGGAGGCGGCCGCGACCTGGCAAGTGGAGGCGGCCGCGACCTGGCAAGTGGAGGCGGCCGCGACTTGTCAAGTGGAGGGAGCAAGACCGCAAGTCATACCACTGTTGGGTGCCAGGCCATCAAGGCCCATGGTGCACCTGGGTGTCAACCTGTTCCTAGATGACATGCAAGGCGAGGGACCACCACCCCTCCCCGAACCTGCTGGGAATGACAGTGTAGAGAGCTTACTAAGGGCGATAAGCGAGAATGTGAGATGGCTGACCATGAGAGTAGAAGATTCGGAAAGAAAGGTGGCGCATAACCCGCCGGGCACCGGGTTTGAGGAAAGGACGGGACCCTTCACAAGGCAGATGGCGACAACGGTGCGCCTGGGCACGACAAAGCCGTTGAAACTCAGTTACAGCGGGGAATACTGCCCTTACCTGTTCTTGGATAGCTTCAAGTTGCAGACCAATGCAAAGGGCTACACAAATGCAATGTGCTGCAACCTGTTCCAAGAAGCACTGACCGATGAGGCTCTCAGTTGGTTTTATGAGCTCCTGGCCAACTCAGTGGAATGCTTCTAGCAGGTAGCTGACTGATTGGTGCATTGTTTCATTCTGAGAACGGACGGGAAAAATATCGCTAAGTTGTTCAAGGTTAGGCAGGAGTCAGGGGAAGGACTGAAAGTCATCGTGAACCGGTGGCAGACAGCTACCGTCAAGGTTAGGAATTTCAATAAGAAAGTGGCGAAAGAAGCCTCCAAACAGGCGCTAATGCCCGATAAGTTCATGTGTGTGCACTGCTTCTTAGCCTTCAAGCATGAAAATATGAGTTGAGGTTATGAGTGCCATAAAACCAAGACATACCACAAGTGAATATTCTAAACATGTTCTTGTTTATTACATGCTCGGTTTGATGTGAAAACGATGAAAGTAAATAAGAAGAATAGAAGAAAGAAAATAAAACAAAAAACGACAAAATTTTTGCACCAAATCACATAGCTCACCACCAACCCATGCTCTCAGTCTTGAATGTAGCCTCCCACCAAGGGCACAACTGCACAACCAAGTCCTTCTACCTACCCAAACCAAAACTCCCCTTCTCTCTCTCTCTCTCTCTCTCTCTCTCTCTCTCTCTGGTAGCACCAACCCTCCAACCTTATTATTAACCGATCCATCTACATTGGTTTTGGAGCATCCAACGTTTCCACCCAGGTTGCATCGGAGATTTCAAGAAGAAGCAAAATGGGTGGCGATGAAAAGGTCTTCACTTTGGCTCAGGTCTCTGACCACAACACCCCAAAGGACTGCTGGCTAATCATCAATGGCAAGGTTCTCACTTTTTCCATTTTTCAACTTAAAGCTCTCTCCTTTGTCTTATTCTTCGATCATGAAACTAAATCTGAATCAAGGTAGGGAAATTTGAAGACTTTGGATGTTGGTTTAATCATACATATGATTAAGCTTGACAACTGAGACATGGATCTTGTTTTGTTTTGCTTTTTGTTCTTGGAGATTTTGTTGTGGTGCATGTTAATGTTCATAGGCATAAGCCCACCTGGAATTTGTGGTAATTTGATAGCTCAACCTTTAGCTTTTTTGATATATTTAACATGTTGAAGTAGATAGCTCAGATTAGTGTTCGTGTTGTCAGTAGCTTCATTCTGAGAAGAGTAAATGACACGATTGATATGATGTTTATACCTTGATCTCTAAAATGGTCAGTTCCAGTCAAACCCTTTAGCATTGGTTCATAAGAATATTTGTTCTCCTTGGAACTTAGATATTTTCTTATAGCACTCTGAATGCCTGTACTGTCGCTTTAGCTAAGTTGTCAATTTTATTCCGTCTTCTTAAGCTTTGTGATTTGGCTAGAGGTATATCATCCCTCTCCTGAACTTTGCAAGTGTATTTGTTTACTCTGTCCTTTGACTCAGTAGAAAGATTACTAAGATGATAATATTTCAGATCATCTTATTTTGTTGAATTTCATCGTAGAGAATCAAATCAGATGAGAGTTAGGTCCATTACCTTTCAGAACATCTGGTTGGGTTTGGTAATGAGATTCCGTAATAGTTTGACTCAGTATCAGAATCAATCTGAAGAGCTCTTTGATGAGTTTGATCATAATAGTCACATCATCTTATCAACCGAATTTTATCAGAAGAGCTCTTCTGATAAAAATTATTGAAATTTTTCATGTCTGTTCTTCTGCATAAAATGGTAATTTTCAAGAAGTCATTGCCATCCTTCTATGGTTTGTGAACATGGTCATAGGGTGTTGGACTTTAAAATAGTCAAGACAACTGTCAATAGTTCTTGTTTGTCTCTCTCCCTGTATATAAGGTGGATTCCATATATGTGGTGTTTAAATATCTAAGCCAAAAATTTGTTTCTATATTTTAAAAGCTTTTAAAATATCCAGATGTAATGCTCGTTAGCTTCTTTTGATTATTTTTCTACAAGGTTAATCTACAGTCCCTGTATCATATCACTTTGCATTTAGCTGTTCTAGTAGCAGTGAAGATGATCACTCAGTATAGATCTAGACGGTCTTTTCATTTCTTGTTACGTTGGGAGTTTTGCTTTGTGTCATGATGTTATGATTAATTTGGGATTCATTAGACTAACTACAAAACAGTACTACACTTGTTGCCTTTATCTGTAAACTACTTTATTTGTATCATATGCTTAACAGCTAAAAAGTATGTCTCCATGAAATAGAATATTTACTTGAAGTATCAAAACAACATCACTAAAGACTAACCTATATTAGGTATTGCTATCATCAAAAGCTGATCTGTTACCTTTTGTCTGCCAATTATATCATGTTCTTATTGCCAAATTGTTTCTTGAATCAGGTTTATGATGTGACCAAGTTCTTGGAGGACCATCCTGGTGGTGATGATGTTTTGTTGTCAGCAACAGGTATGTAGTTGACTGAGATATCTTTGAGAATGAAATTTTGATTCTTATCATAAATTAGCAAGTTGTGGCAATTCCATATAATATTTGAGTATCTTGTTGAATGACATTATTGATATTATAGTGTCACTTGGAGGAGAATATTATTATCATGCTTTTATTTTGGGACTGTTTCAAGCAAAAAGAGTGTGACCTTAATGGATTAAATTGTTTTGTAAGAACTTTAGATGAGGAACCATATTTTCCAATTATAAATCAAATGTGAATGGCTTTGATGAAGTCAACTCTCTTTGCATCTCAGTCTTAAAAGAAGTGGGACAATCCCTTAGTTTTGTCAATCCCATTGTCTTCACCATTCTAGTAAACACGATCAACAGTCTGCGATAATCTGATGTCTGTTTTTTCCAAATGAAAATGGTGTGCGAGGGGGCATGCATATGTGTTGGTGGAACCACTGCTGAGTGTGTGTGTTCATTCCCTACTCTCAACCTAAAACATTATGCATGCATTTTATGTGTACATATTGTTTCTAGTCCATATGCTCATCTTTAGATACAAGTGCTAATTCATGTTTTTATGTGCATATTCAGGGAAGGATGCAACTGATGATTTTGAAGACGTGGGTCACAGTGATAATGCCAGAGACATGTTGAAGGACTTCTATGTGGGAGAGATCGATGTCTCTACCATCCCCAAGAAGACTGCATACACTCCTCCCAAACAACCTCATTACAATCAAGACAAGACTTCAGAGTTCATCATCAAACTTCTCCAGTTCCTTGTTCCCATTGCCATATTGGGGTTGGCTTTTGGCATCCGCCTTTACACCAAGTCATCTTAAGACTCTAGAGTCTTCTAGAATATGGTATTGTGGAGTTAATTGAAATTACTAGACAAATGCTCTTGTGATGACTCACATATTTACTGTCTGATTAGGATTGCAATCCAAGACTTGATTTGTTGCGTCTCTTTGTTTTCTTGCATTTGGATTCTCCTTTTACTGGAATTATTTGCTCGTATCATCTCCTTGTTTGCAGTTATTACTTTCCCTAGTCCATCATGTTGCAATCAATTGGCACAAATAACAGCAAAACTAAACTAGTGCACGGTTTGCCTATGTACCTTTCTCTTTGTGCTTTGGGTTAAAGGGAAATCAAGAATGTGAACTCTAGCTTGATGTGGGGGTACTCTTTTAAGCCTACAAGGCGAGAGCATATAGCTCCATAGTCGGTCTTCAAAGTTTAAAATCCCCTCCAAGTTATTGTTTTGGTTAGTAAACGTAAAAGGGACTCTTTTTGAAGACATACAATTTTGTTCTTCTGGTGCTGCCATTCCATCAGGTTGATCTATTACTTCCCTTGGATAAGTTTAGATCAACTGTGATGGAGCTTGCGATTTTGGGAGTGGGTCTGCTGCAGGAATTGGTGGGGTAACGCAGTTGTGAGGGGTTACCCTGTTGGTGATCACCCTCATCAGAAGTGCTAAAGCCTGGTTTGCTGAATTGTAGAATGTGTCTAGTGAACAGATCATCGAAAGCTGATTTTCTTACACTGTTGTGCTGCTGCCTGTTGTGCAGTTTTTAGGAAAGTGTCATAATCTTTGTTTTTGAGTGAAAAAGTGTCATGTTGTTCAAATTAACGGAAAAAGAAAGGAAAAGAAGAAGCACGACTCTTCACGTACAGAGGAGTCATCCAGAGCTTATGGCTAGTGATAAAGGCCGGGGTAAAGGAAACCCATCACCAGAAAGTACATGCACAACTGGGCAGGGAAGATGGGGTCGGCGGTGGATCCATTCCAGGCTGCTTCTCCTTAGTTTAGACTTTAGGCTTTTGAAATCAACCCTGAACAATGCATGTTCTGTAAGCAATGCAAAGCATGATCCCCAATTTTGTCACACTTCTTTCTATTCCTGCAAGGAGCACTGGGAGTGATATGTATCCACACTACAAATTCGTCAAGATGTAAACGCAAATAAAGTTGGAAATCTTCGAGATAAACGAGGTTTTGTATGTAGGAGTGGACTTGAAAACAGAAGGAAAAGCTAGAAAATTTCATTACTTCAACTTTTGGTGTCGTTCTAACCAATTTACTTCAGAAGCATTTCTGTGGTTATCACACCTGATATACACTATATCTTATGTTGGAATTTGTAGAACTCGTTACATCCGAAGTGTAGCGATGTTTTCTCATTGCATCTCACTGTCTATAAAGTCTCAACTTCATTATAGAAGTAAGGGAAAAATTGCATTTTGGTGGGATCGTAACACCATATATCATCCGAGTGTCTCGAATTATTTACTAGCAGATAGAGTGATTGTTCAGCAAATCTGCAGATTTCTTAACAACCACTTACAGTCTTGAAATTGAAACCATAAAATTTCTCTTTGACTAGCTAGGGTACAAGGCAATAATAATCTCAAACACAATAGTAGCCTGATCATGATATCCTGGGCCTAATGGGACCAAGGTTTTAATATTTTTGAAGAGCATCCTATGGTTGCCATAATCATTGATCAATGCAGAGGCTAACCGATGGGGAGTACTTTATACTTCTACTTGTAAAATGCGAAGGCTACCTTGAGCATTGATGAACCTCTCTGCAACTGTGACTCTGTGAGAGCCCTGAGGAGGAATACAGTTTACAGTTCACAGTTTACAATTAAACAGTTAGGTATGCAGAAATGTGCAGACAGTGACTCATCCCTGGTAATAAGCAGAGGTATTGCCTCCTCCAGAAGCATGCTTGTTACATGTTAACATGTAATGGTACCCTACCAAACGGTCAGCCTGTCTCATGTGCTCGTCTTCAATTCCTTTCAGGTTCATCATCCACACCAACCTCCACCGCCACAGATTGGTGAAGGAAATTATGAATCAAAATTGATGGGGCATTTTCTTTTGGTTGGTTTCTAGTTTTTCTTTTTTCTTTCTTTATTATTAGGATTTCTAAGGTAGTTGTTTTATGCCTAAGAGGGTGGGCACTTTAATACGGAAATAAAGGTGGTTAGCAAATTTGTATCCGCCGACTTTGAAGAGAATGTAAGCTTTCATAGTACCACAATTAAGTGCATTGGTGAATGAAGCTATCTTTCAAGGTTTCAAATTTATATTGATGTAGGATAATACTTTAGCTTTAGGCCGCGAACATTTTACAATGTAATGGTTCGAATTATCTCATGACCTAAAGACATAAGCAAATAAAAGTAGGTACACGTTGGAATCCAATTTTTCTTTGAAACCCTAAGATTCTTTTAAACATCATTTTGTTGTTGTTGTTGTTGTTGTTTTTTTGTGTGTGTATTCATTCATATTACATAATGTACAAATGAACATGTGGGAGACAGCTTCCTTGTTTGGTCTTCCATTGATAAGCAAAGCAATGAATGCACACTTGAATACATAACAACAACAATAGGGACACTAGTCCCTAATGAAAACCAGAAAAAGCTTCATTGGAAATTGAAGATTCCTCGGTTTCATCCAATACCATTTAAGCAGTACCAACTTCCATTGTAACAACCAACATCATTTTTCCTATCATTGCTCCCTTGTGATTTCAAGTGCCTGATATTAACAGCTTTCTAAATGAGGCAACACATAGCACTTATTCCATTGCTATCGAGAACCTACGAATATCTGACTCCTACTTTTCTGATGCAATCTCCAACTTTATGAAAATCATCATCATGAAGAAAAAAGTATCAGAATGCAATGTTCAGTATCAAAGTTGGTGCCTTTTTCTTTCTTCATTCTACTGTTTATGCTGCAAAGATTGGGAATTTGTGTCTAGAATTCAGGACTGAAATTTATTACCAGCAGAAAGAGAAATGAAACAGAATTGAAATAAGACCTTGACTAAACAAGAAACTGAGGTTTGATCAAATTAAATACATTGTGGTGTTGAATCTAAATGATATTAGTGTAAACTGTGCGATCATTGCAGATAATCTGTGGCTCTGCATCACAGACTTGAGGTTCTGATGCCTAGTTTTAGCAGCCTGCTAGATTTGTTTTTCCTAAAACGCCAAAACCGAGACATAAACCTCAGAACATAAGCTAAAGGATGTTTTACACTATCATCTTATCGCATACATTTCTGCATCCAGCAAATGAATGGTCTCCCTTGAACATCGTTAAAGAAAGTGAATAAAGCAATGAAACTCGGTTTCAAGCAAAAAAATGGTTGCAATTCACTTCCTCACTGTCACAATCTATCACTCTCTCCATTACTCATATGTCCACTTTAGAAAGTCGGAGTTGGAGGTTACAAGTTACAGGTTAGTAACCTCATTGCTCTCTCAATTTAATGTTCCACGTTTCTGGTTGGCAAACAAGTTAGATTTTTAAGTGCAATGGAATACAAAAGATTCTTCCTCTTCCAATACATCACCACCATAAAGCATCCAAGCTAGTAAAGTACCCTACCACTACCGTCAAAACCACCAAACGAATCACCAGGGAATTATAAGAAAACAGAAGTTGGTACTTAATAATGTTGCTCAACAAAAGCGATATAAATATGATCAAATCGAAAATATTACAACCTGAAATGAGGGGAAAAGGGTCATATTTATTCCAAGAGTTAAAGTTGCATCAGTACAAGTATATACAAAGAAGGGAAGAAGAAATAACAGTGCAAGAGAAAACGAGGATCAACCTTAAGTAATTTTCTGTACCACATAGACTGACCACCTAATCGACTGAACCTAACCCTAAGCCCTAAGCCCTAAGCCCTAAGCCCTAAACCCTACCACATCCCCAACCCTCTTTAACTCCCTTCCCCCTCGCTCACATGATCTGTTAGACAAAGGACTTTGATTTGTATTTGTTGTGTACTCATAACATATGTTATGTTACAGACCATTAGTCTACACATCTTACACAGTCCTACTTCTTTACAAGTAAAAGAAGGGCGATGGAAAATAGAAATAGCACCATCACCACAACTACTAAAACTAAAACCTGCTAGTTTAGATATCCTTAGCCCAAGATCCACCCAGAATGAGCAGGAAAGGAAGCCCCTGACAGAGAGCTAGTATTTCTTCTAAGGCTCCAATTTCTCCCATTCGTAACGTCCTGGTAGCAGCTTATCATTCACAGGGTCAAAGTTGTATCTGCAGATAAACCCACAATGGTAATATTAGACTGAATGGTGAAAGAATAAGACCGAGCATGTTTTTGGATTATATGGAATGAAATCCAAATTGTTACTTCCAAACTTGAAGCAGTTAAAGTAGTTAAAGAGTAATAGTAACTTGTCAATGAATTGCTTCTGTTGCTCTTCTTCAGCACCAGCAAAGAACTCATCCATGTCATGTGCTGTTGGTATGTGTCTCTGTGATGAGTTCTGTATTCTCCGGTTAGTATCAGCTGAATTAGTAGGCCTTGTTGTAGAACCAGGGGTTCTGATGGTGTCTGGATCCCTTATCAAGCTGCAAGGCGTAGATTCCCTAGTGGTTCTGTCAAAAAAAGTCACTCCCATTAGATATCAAAACCAAGCAAGCCAAGCTAATGCGAAATGATACAGAAATTCATTAAAGCAGCATACAGGTTCTGCAGCTCCAACGGTTGTCAAATATAGGTAAGCTTAATGCAATAACATCACTAACAAAATGACAGACAACATCTAATATTATCCTTGTTATTCTATGTGTGACTCAAACATGCAGGATATCTGACATGTATGGTTATGTAAACAGGCCTTGACCAACCATAAGCTGTAATACCTAAAAAGCATTCCTGATATTACGATGGAGAAAATTTTCACTTGACAACTTCTATCCCATATTTTTTAATGAAGGTCTTTAACTTGGGTCCCCCTTTTCCCAACCTTGTTTTGCTTCACTCACCAATAAATCAATCGTTTTATAACCTGTGTCTTTTCTCTATTTCACAGTATCAAAACCATTACCTGTTCAATGCATCAAAACCAGCAAACAGATACTTGCAAGGATGCAAATTTCTGTACATAGATTTGTGATATATTGAGCCTATGTCAATTGAGGACTTGAAGAGATTACGTCCTATGTTCCAAATTGAGTTAAATGATCTCAAATGTATTGGGCCGTAGATATCTAACAACTAGAAATTACAGCAGATAACAGGATTATTAAAAACGTTAGCAGAGCACTGCATAAGCAATGACGTTAGAGAAGCAAAAGCTCTAACTTTAGATCAAAAGATTTAGGATTTAATTTGATTTCCTCAACAAAAACAAAGAGCTAGACAAGTAGTTCGATCAAGCTATGTTACTTATACATTTCTTCTCATCTTTTTGCAATTCCAGTGCTACCAAACAGTACATGCAAGAAAACCCAAAAAGAAAAACAAGGAAATCCCAAATCTCTAAAGAAGCGCAAAAAAAAAAAAAAAAGAAAGAAAAAGGACTGCTTTATCATACAAACGAAAACAGCTTTTATCAAAAGAAAATCCACGATCAAACATGAAAGTAATGCAAAAGCAACCTCAAGTTTTCATTTTTTCAATTTACATCTTTCTATTAGCTTTTTGCTGAAAAGCTCGCAATTAGTCTTCAATTCAGTAAAATTTCGACTCAAAAACTTGAAAATCCATAAAAACCAAGTCTTGAACTCCTCCATTACCTTCAATTTCTCACCAATTGAAAAGAGATTGAAGCAAAACCCTAAATTGAAGCAAAAGGGTCAAAACCAAAACACCACCCAACACTTGAATTTAACCCCAAAAAAAAAATTCAACTTGACCACAACTCTGAAAACCCCAAATCCCCAATTTTTTTTTCCCCAAATTTTAATAGACAGAGAAAAATCAACAGGAAAAAAAATTCCCAGAGAGAACACCCACCTCTCTCTACCTTCAAACTCGAGCACATTCTCCCCAAACGAAGCTTCGTCAGCACCACCGTCTTCGCCGCCGTCATTGAGCTCACTATTCTTCTTCTGCTCCTCCTCCTTCGGCGGCGACAATTCCTCGCCGCCGTCTTCGGGTTTCGTCGGGGAAGGCTCGGCGGCGGAGGGCTGCTGCTGCTGCTTGGGAGTGTGGTGGTGCTTGTTGTGGTGTCTCTTGGGGACGAGAATAGGAGGCTTCTCGAGGCAGCGGCTGCGGAGCTGGAGATAGGAGGAGGAGCTGCGCTGGAGAGCTAGGGTTTTGGCGCGGGTGCGAACCCCGAGCGAGGCGGCCTGGGAGACTTCCATGACTGCCACGTCACCGGCTGCCTTGGACTTCCTCATGTACTTGCCCATTTTCTTCTTTCTTCTTAGAGTTGAGCTCCTCTGCTGCTGGGTCTCATCGAGTAGTGCAGAGAGGAGGCTCTCTCGGTTTGTAGAAGAAAGAAAAGATGGGGGTTGTGTAGGGTTGGACAACAATTTCAGACCCACATCTCTATATAACTCTCTTCAATTTCTCTCCTTTTCTTCTTCTCTTACACAACTTTTTTCTGTATATACAAGGGGGATCATGAATTTTGGATAAATTTGTTGTCCACCTTCTTTTTTTTTGTATTTTACAAAAGAACGAAAGATTGGCGTTCTCAAGTTATTACCAAATAAATCTATTTTTTGAATTAATACCAAAATGGATTATGTTTTTGAATTATAACTAAAGTAGAGTGTTTTTAAATAGCTACTAAAAATAGAGTGTTTTTAAATAACTACTACAACAAGAAATTAGAGTAGAAATTCGAATTTTTGTTTACTAGGTCGTGCTCCCATTAAGCGCTAATTATAGTTTTTCATAGTCATTAGGTTTTCAAACCTAATGAGACTGATCAGTTTGTCACATTGGTTCTCTAGATTTAGGTAGAGGGAAAGTTTGGTTTGCAAAAGTTGAAGAAATGGTTTGTAACAATACGTACGTTTGAGTTATCGACTCGTGACAGGTAAGAATTGATTTCTTTAGATGTCGCTAGTTTGATACGGCTTGGACAATAGACACCAACACGTACAACATTTGGCAATTTCAAAAGAAAAGAGCAGTAGTATTTCAAATCATTATCAAAACAATTATATTGTACTTTTGAAAAAAAAAAGAAATACCTAATATCATTCGGTCCAATGACATAGCCTCTAATTTATAAGCGGAAGGTTAAGAGTTCGATTTACGAAAAAACTAGTTGTATCATCTGAGTTGTTTACCTAATAGAAAAATATAATATATTGAATATAATTTCACATTATCGTTTAGCTAGTTAATTATGGTTTACAATAGTTAGGTATAGACTCGATGTCAACCATAATAATATGAATCATATCGGTTACTTAGAATTAGGATGAAATGAAAATAGTTTACATAATACATTTTGTACGTTGTCGATAACCAACTCATGATGATAAAGTGATTTTCTCATATTTAAACTACTTTCGTCATTAAAATAGTAAGTTATCGGTTATTATATTAAGTCAATTAAAAAAAAGTATAAGGCAATGTACAGACAATGCGGTATGAGCGATTTGTCTGTTTTTTGTTCTTCAAAACATCAAACTAATTTTCTTCATAATTTTATGCATTTCATCACATTTAAATTCGTTACAAAAGGGAACGAAAAAAATATTTCATTCCGTCCAAAATGAAATAAACAATAATGAGGTCTCTGCCATTATATCGCAATATGAGTTGAAGTCATGAAGAGAAGAAACTACAGAGGTGAGAGGCACAAGTCATTGGATTCCCTTCTCATTGGCCACGTGGAAGGTACAAGTATTTTCTAATTACCTATTTTTCCTTTATAAAGATAAGCCTCACCCGCCCTTCATCGACACCTGCAAGCCACGCGCCTGCACACATTGTCAGGTAGCCCAACGGAAAGACTGTGCGGTCCATTCTCTTTCATGAGAGTGTGGCTCTCTTCTGTTGGTAAAGGCACAGTTAGAACCTGGTGGCAGGGCATCGATTTGGAAAGTGACCCAGAAATTACAGATACTCTATAAAATCTATCACCCTACTTCTCTCTCGTAACTCTTGATTTTTGAACGTCGGGTAGGTGCAAACTTGGATCGGAAGATATGTTTTTTTTTTTTTAACTTTTATTAATAACTCACACACCCTACATATGTCTTACATATGTTATGAGGTTTGAACCCATAACCTTAAAGTTGTCAGTTAAACACCTTAATCAACCAAGCCACATCTCACTGATTTGGATTGGAAGATTTGTTGAATTTGGTTAATATGTGGTCTGGTTAATGAAAATATGCATATGTTTTGTTATAATACTTGCTGAATCTGATGCTTTCATGGTGAGTGCGGGTCTTTTCTCCAAGTCTTACAAGGTTTTCCTTTCCAGAAGAATACAAATGACAACCAAGGTTTTTCTTTAAACATCATCTCTGCAGGAACTTCCACTACCTAAAAGAGCTAAAGAGTCTGTCATAATATTCTCTTCTCTCCCAACTTTCAGCCTTCCGTTTTGACCAATGCGGTGGTGGTTTGTAGCAGAGACTTTTTTTTTGTAATCTTGTTTTTTATTATATTTTCTAATCGAAAAAGAAAAACCAAGGTTTTTCTTTGCTAGGCTAGGTGATCTCCCAGCTCACACAGCTCACCATTTCTTCCCTATTGAACTCTCCCGCGGCCTGGCTTTCTATAGTCATTCTGGTTTAAGCTCTCTTAATCTAAAACTTATAAATATTAGGAATATTTATCTTTTTCTGTAACATATTTGTCTTCATTTCAAAGATGTTTGAGCTGCAAAGCTTAAATTTTTTAAGAGCCTATCCTTGTTCCTATACACGTTAACTTATGGTTTATCACTTCTTGTACCTTGAGTATTTTGATTGCCTCTAGACACTTACTTCTGTTACCTCGTGCGATTGTTTCTCTAATAAGTACTTCCATTGGTAACGATATTGTTTCAGGGAGATGATCTACTTGCAACCCCTCGTTGGTAGCCATAGAGTTCACATAACAAGACGATTTCTACTCTTTGCAATTGCTTACGTTTCTATATCAAAAGTGTCAGGACCCGCCCCGAATTTCACCTTTAAACTCGAAGTAAGTCTTGCAGGGACCACATCCAAGGAAAATTTACCGAAAGACTTGGCAAACCTCCCTTAAAAATGGATAACCCTAACCTGGAAAAATTACAGAACCACCCTCTTAACCAATATATCAATTTTCAACTCAACCCAAATAACCGAATAAAATAATACAAAAATATTTTTCTGAAAGTATTCAGAGCTACTAAAAGAAAATCAACGGAAGCTGACAAAATCCTAGTAAATTAAACAGATAACCTACTGGCGAAAAGTAGCAGAAAGATGGGTGACTATGCCTTATTGCCTCCTTCTAAACCCCACCCGAATTCCGCAAACTGGGCATTTTTAAAACGAATGGCCTAGGGGAAAATATTCAATTATGTCAGAGTGAGTGGACAAAAGTAATTTCAACAAAACATTAATATTTCCAAAAAAAAAAAATACTTTCATGGAAAACGCTTTGTAAGCGACAGCTTAAAACCTTAACTCAAAAATTCTTAACTGGTGTGTAGCCTTGGTAGACTCATAAACTTTATAAAATGGTCTCTCATGCTAGAATTATATATATCAGTATGTATTTACACTCGTCATATTCCTTATACGAAATCTATGAACAAATATATACGAAAAATAGAAAGTCATATAAGGCTACGATGCTAGCGTCTAACGCTCACGTCACCCCATAATGGAATTTTACCTCATTATGGAGGAAAAGCACAAGTGAATATATATATATATATATATATATATATACGCGCATATTCCTTGTACGAATTCTATGAACAAATACGAAAAATAGAAAATTATACAAGGCTACGACACTGGCGTCTAACGCTCACGTCACCCCATAATGAAATTTTACCTCATATTATGGAGGAAAAGAACGTATAGCTAGCTAGTGTTTATTTATATACATATTATTCTTATAAACATCTATATATGAGTATAATCACCCGAAATTCTCAATTTCAGTTATTTTCCAACAAAAGGAAATTATTCAACAATAAAACATTTCAAGCACATTATTTAAAACAAAGGTCCACTCACAAGTTAGGCCTAAGCCTGATGTCGGTCGGAGGCCTCGTCCGCTCGAGCCTCCTCACGTCCTGCTCCAAAAACATAATTAAATCCTTAATTAAAATACCGACTCTTAAAGAAAATAGGCATAGTTAAATATGAGTTTCGCGCACTCAACCATGCCTATCGCCCTAAATCTTAATTTTGCCGCAAACTAAATTTCACCACAAATACCGACATTCTGAAAATCACTTTCCACCTTCCTAACCATAAATAATCCAATGACTGGATTCTAACTTATTAATGCGCCAAAAATATCGAACTTTAAAAATTACTAAACCTATCCAAAACTCCTCCAAGAATTCTAAAATTCATACCATTAGACTCTTCTTAAAATTTTCCATTAAAAACACTTTTTCAGCGGCAGAGTGCTCCGGCGACCTCCAATGCCCACCAAAATTTGACAACATCTTCCCTGCAACCTCTTCTACAACTTTCCTAACTAGCACAAACACCAATTTCAAGCCTAACTATGCTAATTGAACGAAAATATCAATAAAGTCCTAGAATTTTAAACACCGATTTCTCCTTACCTAGCTCAAGAGGGAGCGAATCCTTTGGAGGGATGAACGCATGGGAGGAGGGTTTCCTTTTGAGCCTACCAGCTCCAGCTATGGCAGCCGGAGGAGGAAGTTCCGGCGACGGAAAGTTTTGTGCAGTCGGGACTTCCGGCGAGTTTTCCTCCCCATCGGCGGTGCTAGGGGGCTGCCACCTGTCCATGAAGGAGGTTGGGTTGACGGCTGACCGATTGGGACCGGAGCGGTGACCTACAGTGGCCGGACAGCGACAGTCGGGCTCGGGAAACTTTTTTGGGCAGAGGGAGAGGGAGAGAGAATCATAAGGGAGAGAGAAGTCTGGGCTTGGCCCCAAAATAAGGCCCGGTCCACACTTAAAACACCCCACTCCATAACATAAAACACCCAATGAAAATACCCTAATAAAAATTACCTTTTACTAGCTAAAATTTACCATTTTTACAGTCGTCACATTTTCTTCATTCGAATAATTTCTTTAAAACTAGCCTCCCGCACTTTATCAAGCAAAACTAGCCTCACATGGGAACTAGCTACCAAGGCACCCACTTCGTCCACCGTTAAATCCACCCTTGTAGCTCGCAACTCACAAAGAAGTGGAACTCGGACCATCCTCAAGTGAAACAAAGATATGGAGGGATTACGACTTAGAGCATCAGCTACTACATTAGCCTTTCCTGGATGATTCTTAATAGTGCAATCATAATCACTGATCAACTTCATTCACCTTCTTTACCTCATATTTAACTCCCTTTGAGTGAACACATACCAAAGACTCTTATGATCGGTAAAAATCTGACACTTGGCTCCATAAAGATAGTGTCTCCACAACTTGAGAGTAAAAACTAATGCTGCAAGCTCTAAATCATTAGTGGGATAATTCACCTCATGGAGCTTCAATTGCCTAGAAGCATGGGCAATCACTCGATCATGATACATCAAAACCCCGCCTGGACCTTGTCTAGAAGCATCACAAAAAACCACATACTCCCCACTATCATCTGGAAGTGCCAAAACAGGAGCACTAGTCAGACGATTCTTTAATTCTTGAAAACTTTGCTCATACTGATTTGACTATTCGAACTTAACTCCCTTCTTGGTCAATCTAGTTAGTGGAGCTACAATCTTTGAAAAGTCTTGCACAAATCGCTGATAATAACCTGCTAACCCATAGAAACTACAAATCTCCGTCACAGTGGTGGGTCTTCTCCAACTTGACATTGCTGCCAGCTTTTGGGGATCCACACTAACTCCTTCTGCTGACACCACATGACCCAAGAATCCTACTTTATCCAGCTAAAACTCACACTTGCTGAACTTGGCAAACAACTGAGCATTTCTTAAAGTCCGCAATATCAATCTTAGATGTTTGGCATGCTCCTTCTCACTTTTTGAGTACACCAAAATATCATCTATGAATATGATCACGAAGCGGTCAAGATATAGACTAAACACCTTATTTATGAGATCCATGAGCGCCGCAGGTGCATTAGTAAGTCCAAAAGACATCACCACAAACCCATAATGACCATAGCGTGATTGAAAAGCAGTCTTGGCTACATCACTCTCCAGGATCCGTAACTGATGATAACCAGATCTCAAATCAATCTTTGAGAACACAGAAGCACTCCTCAACTGATCAATCATCAATGCGAGGCAACGAATATTTATTCTTCATTGTGACTTGATTAAACTTCTTATAATCAATGCATAGTCTCATGGTGCTATCTTTCTTCTTAAAAAACAACACCGGGGCACCTCATGGATACATGCTAGGCCGAATAAAACCCTTATCTACCAACTCCTGCAGTTGAGTCTTCAACTCTTTCAATTCCGCTGGAGCCATTTTGTAAGGTGCCTGTGAGATAGGCATAGTTCCAGGAAGTAACTCGATAGAAAAATCTATCTCCCGTACATGAGGCAAACCAGACAAGTCCTCGGAAAACACATCCGGAAACTCTCTTACTACAAGAGAATATCCCCTACTTCCAACACTCCTATACTTGTATCCACAACATAAGCTAAGAATGCCTGACAACCTTTATTGAACAATTTCCTGGCGGCCACAGTTGATATTAGGCAACTCGAAATCACATCTCTTTCTCCCCGAAAAACAATTTCAAAACCATGCAGACTTCGAAGTACCACTTCTTTTCGAAAACAATCTACCATAGCTCTGTAAGTCTTCAAGAAGTCCATCTCCAAGATCACATCAAACTCCACCATATTTAGAGGAATCAAATCGGCCTTGAAATTAAATCCCTCTACTAGCACTTCACATCCACTAAACACCCAATCTATTCTCATTACTTTACCAGAGGGTAGAGATACATGCCACTCGCCTGGAAGAGACGATGATGGCACATTGTCATGGAGAACGAATCTACTAGACATAAATGAATGGGTGGCTCCGAGATCAATTAATGTAAAAGCTGGCTGGCCAAAAATTAATAACGTACCAATGATGACATCTAGAGATGTACTACCCTCCTCCTGGTTCATAGCATGAAGTCTAGCGCGAGTCATGGGACGTCCATGCTGACCACTACCCTGCTGAGAGCCACCCTTGGCTGCTGAACCACTGTGAGAACCACCACTGGAGCCTCTAGCTGAAGACTGACCGACTGGCTGAGTAGGGGCCGTCCTCTGTGCCAACAAAGGACAGTCTCTCGTGAAATGATCATGACCACCACACTCAAAGGACCCAGATGACTGCTGCTAACCAAAAGAAAAAGTCTGACCACCAGATGATCCCCCCTGGGAACTACCACTAGCACTATACTGACCGGTCTGCTACCTACCCCACTGGCTCCTGAAAGGTCTCATGAAATGTCCTCTAGATCTAATTTGACCACCAAAACCCGATCCCCCACTATTTCCATGCTGAAGATCCAGAAGCAGACGATGAAGCAACATTCTTAAATGGACCCTGAGTGGGACCACTGGAATCTCGAGGCTGAGCACTATAAGTCCCCCTGGTCTCAATGGCCATAGCTGCCCCAACTGTATCAAGGAATGTCTGATAGATAACACCGACCATCTTATCTGCAAACACCTCGTCAAGTGCCTCAATAAACCTATCAATCCTGGTCCTCTCATCAGGAACCAAATATGACACATGGTAGCTCAAGGTAGTGAACTTCTGCTCAAACTCGATGACAACCTTATCATCTCTCTTCTTCATGTTCAAAAAATTTGACTGAATCCTACTACGATGAGCATGATTGAAATAATGACCCAAGAAGAGCGTCTTAAACTGCTCCCAAGTCATAGTCTGAGCACCATCATTATTCCTCCTGGCGAGAGTCCACCAATGATGAGATGAATTGTCTAGAAAGGACACTATCATCTTTACTTTCTTTTCTTCTGGCAGTTCTGTTCTCTCGAAAGCCCTTTCCATCTTGTCCACCCAAGAGTAAGCATCAAGGGGTCCCTTGGCGCCCTTGAACTCTACTTCCCCTACATTAGAAACATCTTTCTTCTTCACAGATCGAGGGTGCTGAAGCCTGTCTAAAACACCTCTCAACATGTCCCTTATAGAATTAGATAATCCTCTCATTTCATCACCCTCATTGGCGTTGGTCGAGGTATCCACATGAGACTGGCGTCTAGGAGGCATATTACCTGAGGAAAAGATATTTAGTAGTCTATTATCAAGACTAACAGAACTATCACACATACCTAATAACACATTGCATCAAAAACAAAAACTGCTGATAAATCTGCCACGGTCGGATCATCACGCTATAGACACTATGGGCTACTTAGGCAAATATGATAGTACTAAGGAGGTAGGAAATGAAATCTAAAGCTCTAATACCATCTGTCAGGACCCACCTCGAATTTCACCCTGAAACCCGAAGTAAGTCCTGCGGGGACCACCCTCAAGGAAAATTTACCGAAGAACTCGGCAAACCTCCTTTGAAAATGAACAACCTTAACCTGGAAAAATTACAAAACCACCTCTTAACCAATATATCAATCTTCAACTCAACCCAAATAACCGAATAAAATAATACATAAATATTTTTTCGAAAGTATTCAGAGCTACTAAAAGAAAATTAACGGAAGTTGACAAAATCCTAGTAGATTAAACAGATAACCTACTGACGAAAAGTAGCGGAAAGATGGGTGACTATGTCTCGTCGCCTCCTTTTAGACCCCACCCGAACTCTACAGACTGGGCATTGTTAAAACGAATGGCTCAGGAAAAAATATTCAATTACGTGAGAGTGAGTGGACAAAAGTAATTTCGACAAAACATTAATATTTTCCAAAAAAAAATACTTTCATGGAAAACGCTTTGCAAGCGACAGCTTAAAATCTTATTAACTAAAAAATTCTTAACTGGTGTCTAGCCTCGCTAGACTCCCAAACTTTATGAAATGACCTCTTAGGCTAGAATTATATATATCAGTATGTATTTATACTCGTCATATTCCTTGTACGAAATCTATGAACAAATATATACGAAAAATAGAAAGTCATACAAGGCTACGACGCTAGCGTCTAACGCTCACGTCACCCCATAATGAAATTTTACGTCATTATGGAAGAAAAGCATGAGTGAATATATATATACGCGCATATTCTTTGTACGAATTCTATGAACAAATACGAAAAATAGAAAGTCATACAAGGCTACGGCGCTGGCGTTTAACTCTCACGTTACCCCATAATGGAATTTTACCTCATTATGGAGGAAAAACATGTATAGCTAGCTAGCGTTTATTTATATACATACTATTCTCATAAACATCTATATATGAGTATAATCACTAAGATTCTCAATTTCAGTTATTTTCCAATAAAAGAAAATTATTCAACAATAAAACATTTCAAGCACATTATTTAAAACAAAGGTCTACTCACAAGTTAAGCCTAAGCCTGATGTCTGTCGGAGGCCTCTTGTACTCGAGCCTCCTCGCGTCTTGCTCTAAAAACATAATTAAATCCTTAATTAAAATACCGACACTTAAAGAAAATAGGCATAATTAAATATGAGCTTCGCGCGCTCAACCATGCATATCGCCCTAAATCTTAATTTCGCCGCAAACTAAATTTCACCACAAATATCGACATCTTGAAAATCACCTTCTATCTTCCTAACCATAAATAATCAAATGGCCGGATTCTAATTTATTAATCCGCCAAAAATACCAAACTTTAAAAATTCCCAAACCTATCCAAAACTCATCCAAAAATTCTAAAATTCATACCATTAAACTCCTCTTAAAATTTTCCATTAAAAACACTTTTTCAGCGGCGGCCGGCGGCCAGCTCAGACGACCTCTAATGCCCACCAAAATTTGACAACACCTTCCCTTCAACCTCTTCTATAACTTTCCAAACTAGCACAAACACCAATTTCAAGCCTAACTATGCTAATCGAACGAAAACATCAATAAAGCCATAGAATTTCAAACACCGATTTCTCTTTACCTAACTCAAGAGGGAGTTAATCCTTTGGAGGGATGAACGCACGGGAGGAGGGCTTTCTTTTGAGCCTAGTAGCTCTGGCTATGGCGGCCGGAGGAGGAAGTTTCGGCGACAGAAAGTTTTGGGCAGTCGGGACTTTCGGCGAGTTTTTCTCTCAATCGGCGGCGCTAGGGGGGCTGCCACCGGTCTAGGAAGGAGGCTGGGTTGACGGCTGATCGATTGGGACCGGAGCGACGGTCGAGCTCGGGAAACTTTTTCGGGCGGAGGAAGAGGGAGAGAGAGAAGTGAGGGAAGAGAGAAGTCTGGGCTTGGCCCCAAAATAAAGCCCGGTCCACACTTAAAACACCCCACTCCATAACATAAAACACCTAATAAAAATTATCTTTTACTTGCTTAAATTTACCATTTTTACTGTCGTCACATTTTCTTCCTTCGAAATAATCGTCCCCCAAAACCTCTCTGGGGACCCATTAAACTATAAACTTAATGACGAAGACAGTAAAACTCTTATGACCACTATGCTAGTAATTAAGGTAAAATTTAAGGGTCGGGACGTGACAAAAAAGGATTTTTCATGTTGGGATGTGATCTATTGAGCACAATAAATGGTCTATTAGAAGATAATAAAAGTTTATTTCAGGTCTATTATGGTAAATAAAAGGTGTATTGGGGGCAATAGAGAATCTATTTGGGTCAATAGACTCTCGAAAAACCTCATATTACCCTAATAGATCCCACGACATACCCTCTATTCCTCCAATAGACACTTTATTACCCCCAACAGACCCTTCGACATACCTCCTATTGCCCCTAATAGACCTTTTACTACCCCCTGCCAGAACACCTACGACCCCTAATTGACCCCTCAACAAACCCTCTACTGCCCCCAATAGACCTTTTATTACCCCCAATAGACCCCCTATTGCCCTCAATAGACCTCCCGCCAGAACACCTACGACCCCTAATAGACCCCGCAACAAATCTTCTACCGACACACTCCCTACTGTCCCCAATAGACCCACGATAAACCCCGTATTGACGGAGTTTGGTCAACGGTCGCCGGAGGCTAGTCAGTGGTAGCTGAAGTTTGGTCAAAGGTCAACGGTAGCGGGAATCCGGTCATAGTTACTTTTTCACAATAGACATTTTATTGTCTTTATATAATAGTCCATTTAATTCATTAATGGTATAATTGTCTTTTTGTTGTTTAAGTTGGCTTTTTAAAATTTTAAAATCTGATTTTGTTAGCGGAAATAAAATTCTTAAAATTCAGGCTACGAGGCATTAACCCTTGAAATTAACTTAAAAGAGATAATAAAGACTAATTTAAAAAGACTTAAAGTTACAATTAAAAGAAAACAAAATTCACTTATTATAATTTTATATTGCTAACTATGGTTATACATGGTTATGAAAAATGACACATGACATGAGATTAGGTGGATTAAAGTAGACAAATAAGGGTGGTCGATAAATTTACATCCGAACAAGGAGCTAGGTTTGAGGAAAAAGAAGTGAAACAGATTTATTGGCAAACAAGAAAATTTTAATGTTTAATTTCCAACTGTTTCCTTAATCACTTTGATTCTAGGTTGGCATACTATTCTTTATTGATCAAATTGAATCTAGCTACCACAAAAAATAGTAGAATGAGCATTTTATAGTTTCAACAGTGACGATTTTACGGAAAAAAGCTCTTCAATAAGATACACGTACTTACATGTTTGAAATTTAAAGGAAAGCAAATTTTGTATTATATTCGAGTAATTAGATCTGTGTGTATGTCATACGTTTATACGTTTTACATATGCTTCGACCAAATTGGTCTTTGAATTGCTTCCTCTGTTCTTACTAATCCAAAAGACCATGCACAAACCGTTTGTAACAAACGTATAACACGTACAATTGTACGTGTGTAATTTACTATATACTAAAGCTTGGTTGACTGTTCACAAACACTATTTATAAGCTTATGAATAATGTTTTTGTGAACAGTGATTTTGTGTGTTGTAAGCGACTGTTCGTAGGAAAGTGAATAGTGATTTGTGTGAACAGTGATTTGTGTTCTCGCCAGTGAACAATGACGGAGTAAAAAACCGCTAGCAGAGTCGGACCCCATCTCGCAGGCGGAGTCCGCGCACTTCTCTTGGGCGAAGAGAGAGAGTTCACAAAAAAAAAAACGAACCCCCAACGGACTCCGCGCCCATCTTTGGGAATGAAGATGACAGAACCATCATTAGTGAACAGTAACTTCCGCTGTCTCTCTAAATTCTTCTATTTCTCCGCCCTAGAGAAGGGCGCGGAGTCCGATTATTCTTTTTGTTTTTTTTCTGTCCTCTTTATTCCCAGATATAGACGCGGAGTCCGCTGGCAGATCTTTTTTTGTGTGGACGAACTCTCTCTGTCTCCCAAGAGAAGGGCGCATAGTCCGATAACTCTTTTTTTTCTGTCCTCTTCATTCCCAAAGATCGGCACGAAGTCCGCTGGGGGATCACTATTTTTTTTAAACTCTCTCTCACTCTCACTAGATTTGTATGGACGAACTCTCTCTAGATTTTTCTATTTCTCTGTCCAAGAGAAGGGCGCGGAGTCCGATCACTTTTTTTTTTAATTTTTTTTCTGTCTTCTTCATTTCCAGAGATGGGCGCGGAGTCCGCTAAGGGATCACTATTTTTTTTTAAACTCTCTCTCTCACTCTCACTAGATTTGTATGGACGAACTCTCTAGATTTTTCTATTTCTCCGCCCAAGAGAAGGGCGCGGAGTCCGATCACTCTTTATTTTTTTATTTTTTTTTTATTTTTTACAAACTCTAGCACTCTCATTCCTAGATATGGGCGCGGAGTCCGCTGGGGGTTCGTTTTTTTTTTTTTCGAACTCTCTCTGTCTCTCTAGATTTTTTCTATTTCTCCGCCCCAGAGAAGGACGCGGAGTCCGCTGGCAGATAGTTTTTTTTTTGGACTAACTGTCTCTCATCGCCCTAGAGAAGGGCGCGGACTCCGCTCGCGAGATGGGCACGGAGTCCGCTGGCAGATCGCTTTTTTTTTTTTGGATGAACCCTCTCTGTCTCTCTAGATTTTTCTATTTCTCTGCCCAAGAGAAGGGCGCGGAGTCCGCTAGCAGATTTTTTTTTGGTGAACTCTCTCTCAATCTCTCTAGATTTTTCTCGCTTTCTTTGCCGCTGTCTCTCTAGACTCCTCTCGCTTTCTCTACCGCCCAAGATTTCTCTATATATAGAAAGGCTCTTCTCATATTCTGTCGCCTAAGATTTCTCTCTGTTCTCTCGCTCCTAATCCATTGATCTAGCTCGCAAGTCTATACTCAGTAACCGAATCCAAATCCTTTCTAGATTTGATCTTAGTACCTTCCTCCACTGTTCAAAACCGCCAACTATAATCTTCGCTCTTGACAACAATCAGGTGAGTTATGAATTTTTTTTTGATCTATTAACTCACACTCCTCCATCTACACTGATGAGTGTGGATTGGATGTTTGGGCTAAAACTTCATCCATGATTTTTTAAATTCGGTACCTTTTTTCTTTTTCCTGCAATAGATATTAGATTACAGAGAACAGTTGTTGAATAATTTTTCTAATCTTTACCCATCCTTTCCTGCAGGTATTACAGTTGTTTTTGCAATCAAGTAGTAATCTTGAGCAGATTTACAGCTATCAGACGTGCGTATCATTTTTTGGTAAGTTGAAGTTTACACTCCCAGTAACATATACTTTTCAAAATTAAAAATTATTGAATAGCTGTAATCTATTACTGTATATTACTGTCATCATATTGTTTTGGTAACATAGAATCAAATACAGTGTAAGCTTTCATGCTTTCATGCTTGGTCCATCTCTTCACCTTCTGGCATAACAGTTCTAATATATAATTTCAAGTACAGTGTCTTCCTGATCAACATCTGAAGAAAAAAAATAGAGGGTATTAATTAATTTATAACTATGGTTATTTCTTTTTTTACTTTATGTTTATAATGTTGGATATGATACATAGCAAACTCTCACATATTTTTCTTTTTTTATGTCTTATGCAGTCTACAATATTTTTTCATTTTAGGTTGCAGTATAACATGAGCTAAAGTAAACAAATTTCTCTACAACAAATATTTCAAACACCTGCAGCAAAGTACGGGCCTAATTTCTTAAAGATGATATTGAAGATATTAGCTAATCCCGCTGCCACTTTACCTTTTACTCAGTGTCGCAACTATACAAATGATTTTCATGCACTGTATACACCGGGCCTTGTCTTCCTAGTTATTATACATGGTATATAGGAAGGAAGATCCAAGCCTCAAGAGTTTCATACGTAAAAACCCCAACCTCCAACTACCCACCCTTGCCCATGTAAACCTTTGCAGCTCAGCCACGAATATAGCAAATCTTAAAGCTAGTTCTTCGTAGCATTCCCCTTGAAAAAGTTCATATCTCATCCACAGGTCAAATACTAAATCACAAGCATACATCTCCCTTCTATTCCCTTGTCTATCTCTTACTCATTTCCAGCTATAGCTTCTGTTCTACTTGGTCTTGTTAGTACAGCAGAGTTTGAGACTTGAAGAATATGGCTTTCCCCTTTATCTGCGTTTTTCTTGCCATGTTTCTTCCTCTTGAATCTGTCTCTGCCGAGTCATTAGACGACATCTTGGCTCCTGTTTTCTCTCCAATCATGGGTTTGTTTCCTTCTCATTCTTTCTTTTCTGCTTTCAAATTATTGGGCTTTCTATGATTTTCTGTTTTCTATCTGACGCTTTGATCAATTGGAATGGTGGGTTTTCTGATCACAGATGATGTCTGCAAAGACATAGAATGTGGTAAAGGGACTTGCAAACCTTCAAGCAGTAGCACCTTCTTTTTCGAATGTCAATGTGATTCTGGGTGGAAGCAGACTACTGAGAACAGTACTGATCACTTCAAGTTTCTACCTTGTGTGATTCCCAACTGTAAGGCTTCTATATCTTTCTCTTTCCGTAATTCAGAAACAAGTAGATAATGGACTATTATACCTAGTAACATCAGTGGAGTGTGTCTTCCTAACTATTTCTTTTTCTGGGAGTGTTTGTTGTTATTATTCTACAAAGCTCTAGCAGATGCAACAAAAGTCTTGATACTTTTTAGTGTTGGTTTGTTAGTTTAGTACATTTGCTTGACGTCAGTACTCTTTGGTCATTGGTAACTGGTTTTAGGGGGTAAGGGAGTTTTGGTGTTGGTATATGGATAGCCTTTTGTTCTCTGCAATAAAGACAGAGTAAGTAACGCGGAGGGAAATGCAAACAGCAGAACAATTATATTTTGTGTGTGAATTGAAAAATAAAACTTACATTTTGTGTAAAATTGAAGTATATATATCTAACGATGACGAATCTCTATTTGTTCATAAAAAAAAATGCCAATTTGATTTACTTGGTTGTGCATGACTGCATGTTTGTCACACGGTCATCTTATGTTACTTTGTAAGATGTGCATACACTTCTAAATGCAAAGCTTTGATTTTGATATCTTTACCGACAAGTCAAAAGATCTGGACTATAATTTTCCTTGAACTTTGATATTCTACTCACAAGTCAAACATTTTGATTATGTTATATGAACAATTTCCAACTAATATCATGATTTTGAGGTTGCTGATATATTGTTGTGGATTTTTATAGGTAACCTGGATTATTCCTGTGAAAAAGCACCAGCCCCAATTCCAGATAAATCGAAGAAGGCCAACACATCAATCTTTGACCGTATTGACTCTTATACTCCAGAGTGTTTTTCTCCTTTTCCTAGATAAACTTATTTATTATATATTATTGGTTGTATAGCTTGCTATTGGATGGATTGTGGAGGTGGAACTTGCAACAAGACATCAAAATTGTCATACAAATGCGAATGTGGAGAAGGTTATTATAATCTGCTCAATATGACTACCCTCCCTTGCCTTAAAGAATGTAAGAGCACATAAACTCATAAAGTTTTTAAATGCTGGTAATGATGATGAATGAGTATGCAGAAATGCAGATGAGAAGATAATATCTGACTGTTTCACTCTTTATATTTAAGGTTCAATTGGAGTCAATTGTGCAAACCTTGGGATTTCGGTGTCAAATAAATCTACTAGTCCTCCAACTCCTGCATTGGCTGACAGCGGTAAGAATTGTCTTTAAGAAAAGAAACTATCTGTACTGTCAAGTGTAAGGGGGAAAACGTTTGGCACTTTTGTTTCTAATTGAATTGTATGAGCTAGGTTCTGTTTTTTTTTACCTATCATGGAGTATTTAACATGGAAACTTATTGAAACCAGTACAAATAACCACTTCTAGGAGCTGGTTCTACTCATAACTTTCGTGTATATATTGTATTTTTGCCTTGGTAGATCTCTCTCATCTAAAAATTCTGGTTGCATGCTAGTCCCAATAGCTATATTAATGGGATTGAACTATCTGTTTCAGTTATTCATATTGACAGTGTAATGCTGAATCCAATTTTTCTGCCTTTTTTTCTTTTTTCTTTTCTGATATGCAGGTAGCTTGACCACACATGCAAACTCAATTACGTTGGTGGCCCTAATAATTTTGGTTCTTATGCTTTCATGGGATATGGAATTAGTCAGGTTAGTTAGCTAAGCAACCACAAGTGTTAAGTGAGGTGATCATCTCTGTAGGCTCATTGGCACTTTGAGACATTTTGAATCAAGATGACAATGCATTATAAAAGCTGCTTGTCTTCTCTATACAGACTATAGTTCATGAGACCAAATAATATCGGTGTACTGAATGACTTTTATAAAAAGAACAGCATAACATGTATAATAAGAAACATAATATTGTATAAAAAAAAATTTGCAGTTTTCAATCCTATAATGACTTGCAAGAAATAATAAAGACGTACTACAAAGAAGAAGAAAAATAGTATGATGAAGGGGGTTTTTATTTTTTTGGTTACAAGTATGATGAAGGGTATAAAATAAAATCAGAATCAGAATCTTTGATAGAATCCGCATCTAACATAAAATCAACTTGAACCCTTTTCAGAAGATAACTCAGAATCCACTTCTTCGATAAATTCAACTTGACATGTCTTTGAACCCTTTTCAAAGGATAAAATCTTCTCCTCTGCATCACCAATACAGAAACAACTTGGAGAAGAAATAATCACCTTATGTAGAACTTCACCATAGCTTAACAAATACTTTGCCATGTCAATCTCATTCGGTGTTCCTTTGAATCCCTCTATGAAGATAGTCTTGAGTTGTAAAGACAAACAAGTACGCACAAACTCTGGTGGTTGGAAGGAATGTCCTATCTTTGCAAAGTCTATGACAACAGATTCTAGACTAGGCGATGTGTTAAACACCTCCCATTTCCTGTAAGTAGGCACATACTCTGGTGGTTGGAAGGAATCTCCTCCTATCTCTGCCAAGTCTAAGACAAGAGATTCTAGATTAGGCGATATGTTAAGCACCTCATCTAGCCATTTCCAGCAAGGCCGTTCATAAAAAACCAACTCCAGCTTGATCAATTTACTAAAAGCTTGGGGCAAACAAGGTTCAGGTTCAAAATCAGGAGCATAAATGGTCATATATCTGACGCTAGAAATTCTGTCGAATAATTCAGCAACAAGGTCAGCGGAAGCTTCATTGAACACTTGGAGTTGAACTCTGGCTTGAACCAAAGAGTTTGTGTTCTTCCAATTATACTTTGACATAACCTCTCCCTTAACACAAAGATTTTCAAGTTTCGGGGCATAGATAAAGAAATTGCAGGGTTCTATCCTATAATCTTCATCATAATCTTCATCAAATTCATCTTCTTCATAATGTTCTCTTTTATTCATCTTCTTCATGATTGTGGTTAGTGTCCTCAATTCAGGTGCAGAGATGTCGAAATTCAAAACACGTTTCTTATGATGTGCTTCTATAGTCAACTCTTCGAGTACAGGGCAGCTGCGGAAAAGATTTGCCCCGGAGGCACGGTCGGAATCATAACCAGAAATATAACGAAGGAACTTGAGATTTGGGAAACAACAACCTGTCTTAGGAAGAGAATACTATGTAAGATAATCTGACTTCACCTTCAAAGACACCAGTGATTTGCAGGTATAAACACATGGAGGGCAATTCGAAAGGATACACATGGCTAGAAACATCAAGCTCAACAACATTAGCGTTGACGGCGACCTGTATCCATGGATCAATAATAGAGAAATCTTCACAATCCTCCCAGGCAACTCGAAATCTTTTGATGTCTAATGAAGAGTCGCGTAAGGCTAACACCCAGGGGCGGATCCAAGATTTAAAGATGAGGTGGGCTCGAACTTTGGCCAAAGGGCAAATATTTTTTTTTCCAATACAACCATGCAAAGTGTAAGAGCTCAACCAGAACTTACAATTTCAGATTCTATATAAGGAGATTATGCCTAATTTCTGTAGGTGAGTGGAGGCGGAGGGCCGGAGGCAAGTCGTCGCTATCAGGGAGGACCGGAGGAGGTCGGGAAGAAGGAGATTATGGTGGAGCCGTGGAGGACTGGAAGGGAGTGGAGGCGGAGCCGCGGAGGGGAAGAGGGATAGCTAGATAGGTGAGTGGAAGGCTAGAGGCGGAGGGGAACAGCAGGTGAGGTCATACATGTTTTAGACTATTAGTATTTAAGTTGAAGGACTCCTTCGGTGAAGGAGGTTGACTTGGTGGATGAGTGATGATTGTGGATTTGTGGACTTAGGTTGTTGGGTAATGGGTTGGGTAGTTGGGTGGATTAAGTTTGGTCACTTGGTGGCTGGGCATATATGATATATCACCTAATATATATATATATATATATATATATATATCTATACATGGCCCTTCCAATGAGGGATCCCTTTTTTTGTTCATTTTTAGGGATAGATCATTTGACGAACTTTTCGATTACAAAATCAAATCTTCACCGTTCAATTTGTTGGGCTATATGAGTAGATCATTTTTACAAATTTTCAGAAAATTTGGTGATCGTTAAGTCATCCAAATGAGGGATTTATTTTTAATAATATTGAACGGTGTAGGTTTGACATAAGTGTTAAGTTTTTTGTTTTAATCTCAACCATTCAAGCCCATTAAAAAACAGATCTAATGGTGTGGACCTATCCCTAGAAATGAACAAAAAAAAGGGATCCCTCATTAGAAGGGCCTTGTATATCTATATATACCTAGTTTTTTTTTCTTCCCCAATTTCTTTGGTTGGGCTTGAGCCCCACCCACAAGTGGCTGGATCCGCCCCTGCTAACACCTGATCAACGAACCTGACGAAAATGTGATAGTTACTCTCACATGATGAACTGAAATCTTTTATGTCGAAATCAAGGTTGGTAATACAACGAGTCCACAACTTGTTCCATCTCTTAGACAAAACGGTGGTCCGAACAGAACATAACGGGATAAGGAAAGAGAGTATATGACAGAGGATCTCATCCGGTAGTGCACTAATCCTGTCAACTTCCACAGCTTGGAGTAGTGATATTGAATCTTCATGTGCAAGCTTGGGGTATGAGCGTATATATCACTACGTCAATTTTGAAATCAGACGACATAAGTCGTTTTTACTGTTATCTGATGAATTTTTACGATAAACATTTAAATATCTGTCGTCTGAATATTACAACGCGTGGTCAGTTAAACTTAGTGTGTTCATTATACGACAATCATCTGTCGTCTTAAAAACAAGTCAAAATGAGTAATAAAACTATTTGTTTTAAGACGACACTCTTTTCTCGTTTTAAGATGACACTCTTCTGTCGTCTCTTCAATTGACGTAATTTTTTTTTGACACAACGTTTGACGTTTGTTGGACATTTGATAGACTTTCTCTCTCCCCAAAAAATTGTTGAAGTTCTCAATTCCCTCATTCTCAACACAAACTGAAACATCTTTTCCTCACAAACCAAATTCTATATGGTGATCTTCTAGGGTTTTGGTGTATTTGTGATATATGTTGGCAGACTTGGACCTGAGATTTTCATATCTGAGTCGAATTCTCAAAGTTGGGCTCTTCAAAGTTATGAATAAATTTTTTTATGGAGTTAAGCTATAAACTCAAAATCTAACAACGACCAACATTATATATCTAAATTTATTTAAGCTATATACCCTTATATTAAATATTACATATGAGTCTTCTTTTTTCGATTATTTAGTCTTTCTATTGTACAATTTTCAAGTATTAATTCATAGTTTTATAATATTATGTGTATATAATTATGTCAATTCTATATTAAATATCATTGTTTTTCTTTTTCTTTTTCAGTGAGTATAATGAGGGCCACGTACAATGAGTACCTTTTTTTGAAAGTATAACGAGTACTAGCTTGTCCTTAATTGTCTTTAATCACCTTTAGTTTCTCAATTAAGAAACCTTAATTAATGTGTCACAGACAATTACACCCAATAAAAAGTTATGAAAAATAAAATCGAGGCCTTAGACTTTGAGGCCCTGAATCGATGGGCTCTTCAAACTACACTCAGGTCCGGGCTTGTGTGTTGGCTCGAATAAATATTTGTAATTGCACTCATAGCACCTAGTACTTATAGAATGCTAGAGTTTAAGACCTTCCCATTTGAATTAGGTTTCATGGGTCCTGCATGCTTTCCGAGACTCGTAAGGATATTGTTGTCACATCCTAAATTTTGGATAAATAAAAATTTCAAATTCAAGGCATGATAATAAAAATAAAAAGATCAAATAATACAATATGACGTTTACATAACTTAGGAAGTCAAGTAAATGTCAAACTCTAAAGAGCTCGCTGCAATTTCACAAACAAAATAAAAATGTCCAACTACTAACAAGCAGCTTCTAGATCCCTACGTCTCAAACTTGAAAATCCTCACTTGCAAATTCAACCTCTACACCATGGATATGGTGTACCGGGTTGTAAACAACAAATCTGGTAAGCTAAAAAGCTCGTATGAGTAAATCTCAAAATAACTAAATACTTCTACCAACAAAGTAAAACACATAAACAAATGAGAACAATAATTAAATCTACCAATTCAACAAATTTACAAAAAATTAAATCTAGTAATTTCTGCATTGGCAGCTTAGTTCAGGAATCGCCTAAAAACAAGAGAATTCAAAAAATTTAATTAAGAGAAACACATCAATTCAGAACACTAAAAATCATAATAAATCCTGCACAAACATAGTTCAGGAATTCAATTAAAATCACACAATTAAGATTTAAGAATCTCCTGCGGATGAGAATAGTTCAGGAGATACTCAAAACAAGAATTCAATTAACAACACATAAGAACATTACACAATCATTTCTCTACTCTTGCTTATGAGTTTGCCAACACTTAGTCATCCCTCATAAGTAACGTTCGTCAACACTTAGTCATCCCCCATGAAGTACAGACAGACAGACTAGAGCTCTATACTGACCGTAACCAATCACTCGGTCAAGGCTTGGTTCCCTGTCCACCACGAAAGCTCTTAATTTAATGCACACAATCACCACCAAGACTCACTCATTCATAACAAATCCACACAATCACCACTAAGGCATCAAATCACAACTAATGCACACATTCATCACTAAAGCACCAATTCACAACTACTGCACCAATTCACAACTAATGCACACATTCACCACTAAGACACCCACATGAACATAAGTCAATTTGAAAGATTATATTTTTAATAGAAAACTTGTTTTCATTTACCATGAGCCGTTGGCGATCAAGCTTATATATTTAAAAAAAAAAACAAAATTTTTAAATCATCAACATCAACAACATTATAATCAACATTTTCATCATCACTAAATCATCAAAATCATCATCATCAACAACTTTCCGAAAATCCTTGTCACTACAATAAGCCTCAACCAAACAAGTAGAAAACATCCGGGCGAAACCCATGTCTCTCCATCTCCTCCATTGTGCTCCTAGCAACATCCATCTTCCTATTCTTGCACCACCCATGTATCAAAATATTAAAACTATGATCATTCACAGGTATAGATTCCTTGAACTCCAAGAAAGCTTCTTGGGCAAGCTCAACACTTCTCTCCTTCACCAATGCACTCAAAAGAGTGTTCAATGCCGCAATATCTTTGCTCAACCCAAACCTCTCCATGCCCCGAAACGCCTCGATTGCTTCTTTGTGCTTACCACCCTTTTGCAAGCCTCCTAAACACCGTTGTCAATGTCTCCAATGACACATACCCTTTTCCAATCCGATCCATTTCCGCAACAACATCCCACATAAGTTCGAAATTTGTTGACTTTCCCAACACATCAACAGTGGAGTTATAGGCCTCATGAGAATGCACATAACCTGTTCGACGTTTTGCCCAAGTGAAAAACCCCAAAGCAGGGACCCAATGTTGCAATCACATTTCTTAATCCTTCATTACCAGTAACCCAAGATGGATCAACTACACTTTGTCTCTATGCAGTAATTACTATGGACACCCAGCAGAATTCTAAGGACCTCCTGAGTAGCATAGAGCCAAGTAGCTGCACTCCCTTTTGTCTGTATCTGTTCTCTTCCTCTTTAAGTTGTAATCTCTTCCCCAGTTATGGGTATGAAATGAATATGAAATCTTCTTAGTTATTTGTGTTCTTTTGCTTTCGTTCTTCCCTTAATCAATGATCTCATCAAGTGGTATCTAGAGTTTGGTTTCGATGCGAGGCATCCAAAATCCCCGCCCTTCCCTTCCAACCATCCCACACCCCAACACCCAAACACCACCCCGCCATGCTACCCCTACCCACTCCTCCCCATCAAACACTTACACCATCTCCACAGATCAGCTGCACACATTTCAAGCCGCTGTGGACAGCCTACACGACCAAACTGAGGTTCTCCAATCTCAGAACAAGGAACTCCACTCCTCCATTGCGGCAATAGCTCGCAGCCAGACTCTCATGGAACATCAGTTTGCGGCAATCCAGAATTTGTGGATGAATCAGGCGGTTCACAACGTCTCAACGGGTGCACCTACCACAGCTCCTTCCACCGGGCCTCCTCCTAGCGTTGGTTTCCTGAGCTACAACGCTGGTCACCAGTCAGCTACACCGACCTCACACCAGGCAGGTCCTTCCCACAACCTTTCCCAGGGAGTTCGAAGCCCTTCTACCCCAGCCATCTCTTTCGGCTCCTTTCCACCACAAACTCCCAATCTCCACACCATGTCCTCACCACAACCCACTGTCACACCACCACAACCACAACAACAGCCCCCGCATCAATCCCAAACCGTACTCACACCACCACATCCACAATTCATCCCGCCCCAATCTCAGTATCACTATTACCATCCTCCACCACAAAACCACTATCGCCCTCCAAAGATTGAGCTCCCTCTCTTCAATGGAGACGATGTTATGGGTTGGCTAGCGATGGCGGATCGCTACCTCCGTATGAATAATGTTCCGAGTCATGACAGAGTGCAAACCGTGGCAAGCTTATTCGGCCCAGACCCGTCGATTTGGATGAATGCGTATGAACAACGTCATCCCAATCCGACATGGGAGGAGTTCTCTGCAGCTCTGTTGAGTCGTTTCGGTGCGGGGACTGCCTCAAATTTCAAAGGCCGCTTGGCACATCTACAACAGACCGCTTCGGTCGATGAGTTCATCAACTCCTTCACCAAACTCTCTTGCCGTGCTCTAGATTGGGCCGAGAGCGATCTCATTCCCATCTTTATCGATGTCCGTGCTATGAATCCTGCAACCTTAGCAGATGCTCAACGTCTAGCACGCTGCTATGAAACTCGAAACAACGCCATTCGCCCTCCCAATCCCTTTCGCCACCGCCCTTTTGCTCAACCTAATCCCGTTCGCTCCTCCTTCACCTCTCACACACCAACCAGTAATTCTCCCATTCAACCACATACACCCACCACCACCACCACCACCCATATTAGACCACCACCAACAACTCCCCAAAATACACAACCATTCAGATCGTTTCGCTGTTTTTCCACACCGAAACAACGCGAACGTCGAGCCCGGAACCTTTGCTTCAACTGTGACGAACAGTATTCAGAGAACCATGTCTGTAAACAGACATTCATGGCCATCTTGGAAGGACCGAGCCTAGAGGAGGAACCACTTGAGACTGAGGAACCTCGACACGAGGATGATACACAACCTCTGACCACCCCGGACCCGAACCCGGCATTGCCGCTCTACGCCATCACCACCACGAAACTCAGTGAGGTGATGCGAATCCATGGCTCAATCAACGGCCAACCCATTTTGGTCTTCATCGATTGCGGGTCCGTCACCAATTTTCTAAACCCGGCTGTGGCGCACCGATTGGGAATGCCGGTTTACCCACCGGCGGCGTCGCGCTTCACATCGGCCTCAGGCCACCTTGTCGTTCCCTCTGGTGTGGTCCACAAAGTGACCGTTGAGATGCAAGGATACCAATTCACGAGTTCCTTTCTTCTGTTACCCGTGGCAGACTGTGATCTGGTACTAGGGGCAGAGTGGTTGGACACACTTGGCTACATTGGCTGGCACTTCAGAGATAAAATTATGGCTTTTGTCTCAGGGGGACAACACCATTTACTACGGGGAATTACCGCCAAGCGCACTTCAGAGGACAACAGGCGTACTTCGGAGGACGACAAATTTCTATTTGACTGTTTTCCTCCAGATCCATTCGAGTCCCCACTTCCAGTGCGTGCCTTGACTGAGTCAGACATGGATCCCACCTTATCATCCCTACTATCAACTTTCACTGATATTTTTGAACCTCCTGTAGGCCTACCCCCACCCAGGCCCATTGATCATCGAATACAATTACAGCCCAATTCTTTACCAGTGAATGTAAGGCCTTACAAGTATGGACACTCACAAAAGACAGAAATTGAAGCTCAAGTCCAGGTAATGTTGAATCTAGGCATCATCCAACACAGCCGCAGTCCATTTTCCTCCCCAGTCCTTTTAGTGAGCAAAAAGGATAACACTTGGCGGTTTTGTGTCGATTACCGGGAGTTGAACGCCATCACCATCAAGGATCGTTTCCCCATTCCAGTGGTCGACGAACTCCTCGATGAACTTCATGGCCCTCGTTATTTCACGAAGCTTGATCTCCGCTCCGGGTATCATCAAGTTTGGATGCGTTCCGAGGATGTCCCCAAGACGGCTTTCCGCACCCACGATGGGCACTATGAGTTTCTGGTCATGCCATTCGGCCTATCCTATGCGCCAGCTACATTTCAAGCATTGATGAATATGCTCTTCAAGCCATATTTGCGAAGGTGTGTCATAATTTTTTTTGATGACATCTTGATTTATAGCAAGGACTTTATTTCCCATATGGAGCACTTACAACTCGTGTTGGAAGCCATGCGGACCAATGAGTTGAAAGCGAAGCTCTCTAAGTGCTCTTTTTCTTAACAAAGTGTTAATTATTTGGGTCATGTCATCTCCGGTGAGGGCGTTGCTATGGACCCCGAGAAAGTGCAGTGCATTGTGGATTGGGCTAAGCCTCTCACTATTAAAGGCCTACGGGGTTTTTTGGGCCTCACGGGGTATTACCGGAAATTTATAAAGCATTATGGCATGTTGGCCAAGCCTCTCACAGACATGTTAAAGGCCCACAGTTTTCATTGGAGTCCAATATCCGAGCAGGCCTTCTTGGCACTAAAACATGCAATTACATCTGCCCCAGTCCTTGCACTACCTGATTTCACAGCTGCATTCGACCTAGAAACTGATGCTTGTGGCGCTGGGATCGGTGCGGTGCTCTCCCAGCAACGTTATCCTATTGCCTTCCTCAGTAAGATCCTTTCTCCCCAAAATCAAGCTCTTTCTGTTTACGACAAGGAGATGCTAGCCATTCTTTTTGCGGTGAACAAATGGCGTCACTACCTTTTGGGGAATTTCTTCAACATCATCACCGATCACCAACCTCTCAAACACCTGTTGGAGCAACGCATCTCGACACCTTCTCAACATCGGTGGTTATACAAATTGATGGGTTACAACTACAAAATCACATACGGACCTGGCACACTAAATTCGGCGGCTGATACTTTGTCACGTCAATTGGAGCTATGCACGATCCAGTGTGTGTCCGCTCTGGTATTTGACAGCCTATCCGCCATTGATCGGACCTGCCTTGGCGATCCCACCGCTTCAGCAATCATCACTGCTCTCAAAGCCAACAGTGAGACCAAAAAGCACTTTGAGTTGCGCCAAAACAGGTTGTTCTACAAGGGCAAGATCTATGTGCCCCTCACCTCGGATTGGCGCTGCAAGATATTGGATGCGTTCCATGCTTCTCTCGAGGGTGGTCATTCCGGTTATCTCCGAGCTTACATTCGCCTCGCCTGGAGCTTCGCTTGGCCAGGTATGCGAAAGGATGTGAAGCGGTTTGTGGCGGCATGTGATCAATGTCAACGCCAAAACTCAGAATCGGTGACTCCACCGGGCTTGCTCCAACCGCTTCCGGTCCCTGATGATGTGTGGGTTGATATATCTCTTGATTTTGTTGAGGGTTTGCCCAGTTCAGATGGCAAGAACGCCATTCTTGTGGTGGTGGACCGTCTCTCTAAGTCCGGTCACTTCATTGCCATCTCTCACCCATACACCGCTGCAGACATTGCAGACATCTTTGTGCGTGAGATCTTTCGCCTCCATGGTATGCCGACATCCATCACCAGTGATCGTGATCCAATTTTTATCAGCAAGTTTTGGGAAGCTTTTTTCAAGTTACAAGGTACCAGACTTTGCCGAAGCTCGGCCTATCACCCCCAATCCGATGGCCAAACGGAGGTTGTGAATCGTTGCTTGGAGCACTATCTCCGTTGTTTCGTGGTGGACAAACCTACAAAGTGGGCGTCCCTCCTCCATTGGGCGGAGTGGTGGTACAACACCACTTATCACTCCACCATTCACATGACGCCATACCAGGCACTTTACGGCAGAACCCCTCCTTCGGTTCTCTCGTACACACCGGGAACCGCCAAGGTTCACTCAGTGGACATTGCCTTGTGGAACCGGGATGATCTCCTTAAGCTTCTCCGCTCCAACATGGCTATGGCACAGAACAGAATGAAGCAGCAGACTGACCAACATCGCACTGAGCGGACCTTTGAGGAAGGCGACTGGGTTTATCTCAAGTTACATCCATACCGGCAAAAGTCACTCATCAAACGACCATCTCACAAGCTTGCTCCCAGGTACTATGGCCCATTTCAGATTGTTTCTAAGATAGGTACGGTCGCCTACAAATTGCGCCTTCCTCTACGCTCCAGGTTGCATCCGATTTTCCATGTGTCATTGTTGAAGAAGAAACTCGGTGCCCACATCCCTGTTCAAGTGACTCTACCCCCCACTGATGACACTGGATCCCTCCAATTGATTCCCTCCAAGGTCCTCGACATGGCAGTGGTAAGGAAGAAAAATCCCTCTGTGACACAATGGCTGGTGCAGTGGGAGGGCCTTCCTAATCTGATGCTACATGGGAAGATGCCTATACCATCGTGAACCACTTTCCACAGTTTCGGGCTTGAGGACAAGCTCCCTCTTAGGGGGGAGACCTTGTTGCAATCACATTTCTTAATCCTTCATTACCAATAACCCAAGATGGATCAACTACACTTTGTCTCTATGCAGTAATTACTATGGACACCCAGCAGAATTCTAAGGACCTCCTGAGTAGCATAAAGCCAAGTAGCTGCACTCCCTTTTGTCTGTATCTGTTCTCTTCCTCTTTAAGTTGTAATCTCTTCCCCAGTTATGGGTATGAAATGAATATGAAATCTTCTTAGTTATCTGTGTTCTTTTTCTTTCGTTCTTCCCTTAATCAATGATCTCATCACCCAATCATTGCTAAACCTCATCAAAACCCGTTGCACCAGACCATCTGACACCTCAAAATCACACCTTTCCAACGCTTCAGCTGCGTTTTCCGGCAATGGGTAACGGAGCTTCAAGATTTGCTGATGCTTTCGAGGGGGTCTCGTCGGCGTCGGAAGTTGAGGGCTTGGGGGGTTTGGTGGGGTGGTTCAGGTTGTGGGTCTCGACCCAGTTGGCCAGAGAAGGGATGACGAAGTCGTCGTCGGAAGAAGAAGGAGAAGACGCGGCGGGTTTTGGGTGGTTGGAGTCGAAGAACTTGACCCAGCTTGGAAGCTCCGGTGACTCGGGTGTGGTGGTGCATAGAGGGTTCAAGAAGTGACGGAGGGATTTGATGTGGGGTTTTGGAGACGAATGGAGCTTGAGATTTTGGAGCCTTGTTGTGAGCATTTTGGGTGAGAGCAAAGTGAAATGGCTGCTCTTCAGTGAAGGAGGAGGAGAACCTTTTATGACAATGACGGAGTTGAATTGGTTACGCCAAATTGGTACTACTTGTATGCGCTATGAATATGCGAAGAACTGATGTGTGTAGCCTATATCAGTGGGTGTGTTCTGGAAGATATGTAGTACGTTGAGTACTGCCGGAGTCTGCACCACGTATCAAGTACTGATTGGAGAAGTTTTGGCGCGTGGAGAAGTTGACTCTCGCTAATTCTCTCTCCGTGTCTCGCCTTGCCTCTCCTCTCATCGCCCGTCTCGCCTCGCCTCGTCTCGCCTCTCCTCGCCCCGCCTCGTCTCTCCTCTCCTCGCCTCGCCTCGCCTCGCCTCGCCTCGCCTCGCCTCGCCTCGCCTCTCCTCTCCTTTTCTCGCCTCGCCTTTCCTCTCCTCTCCTCTCCTCTCCTCTCCTCGCCACTCCTCTCCTCGATAACATTCAGAAGATACATTTGCATGTGATTGGGAGATCGATCCGAGCGAAGTCGAAAACCCCGTTTCCAGATCGGTTTGCGAATTCGATCGGTTGCTGAGGGAGAGATAATTAGAGTCCTTGCTGAGGGAAATAAAACCGATCCACGCGAGACGCGCAGTTGACGCGTGACCGCTTGACAAAGTCAAGCGACAGCCGCAATACCGGGAGTACTGCGTACACAGCAGCCGTTCCCGTCTTCTAACAGTAAAGTCATGAATCATCTTTCCACAGAATATATCATATATAGTCACATCAAACACAAATTATCTTTGAAAAAAAAAATTACAAAGGAGGATGTTGCAAATACAACTTCTGTATTATTCCTGAAATCACAGATCATCTGTGCACAAACTGAAGAAATTTTTAACATCCTTCTTCAACAGTTTGCAAACAAGATAAGCCAATCCACAACTTTATGGTAGAGTGAGATGTACTGTTGACTAATGTAACAAACAATGAACTTCCTTTTCCTTTAGTGAGTTTACTCATGTTAGTCCCAAATTAACTGATGGTCCTCTAACCAGCTACTATTCTTGTATTCCTACATATTTACAGGTGTTGGGTTTGTTTTATTGGAGAAGCGGACATGCACAAGTTTGATATCCTAAGAAAAATGTCACCTTCCAATTTGCAAAGCATGCATTATCAAATACTCTCCAAGGCATAGAGGTAATGCAGACGGCAGACCAACATGTTTTCATAGTTTCAACGCATATAAACGCAACACACACACACACACACATGATATTACACATATACAAAATACATATCTCTTTCATGACAGAATTAATAGTGGTAAACCCAGTAAAGCATATTAATGGAAGTTTTGAAACACACCTCCCACTTCCTTGTATGATCAACTTTCTAATACAAATTTTGGAGTATGAAGTGCAGTGCAGCAAATTACAGATACTAGGGAAATGATTATACGGGTGTCGACAAACTGAACAATTGGATTCATGACAAGCATTCATGCAATTGAAGACGCACCAGAAACACGAAGTGTGGCCACATCCTGCAAACAACATAAAATGACTTAAACATGGATGACTAAGCATTCATTAGAACTAATGGCCAAGTCGATAAAATGTGATAGTGTCTTGATCTTGTAATTCCTCACCTAATACAGCTGGCTTGTAAAGAAGTTCCCTGCAAAGTAAATGACTAGTCTTCAGAGATGTGATTACCCAAGAAAATAGAAGGTAAACAAAGTTGGTTCATATTATGTTTAACACCATAGAGCAAGATTGAATCTTTAAGACAACAATAAGTCCAAGATTGAAACATAATCAAGTCATTGAAATTTCTCATAACTTGAGGTAAACATAGAACAAGATTAAGCTACCATTCAACAAAATGAACAAGAATGGTAATTTAAACACCGAAGCAATGAATCAAAAGAGGTATAGGTGGATAAGATTTCAGAAGTTGAAGACAAAGTACTGACAAGCAAACACAGCACTGGAACTCTTCTCGGTAATCCTCAGGTTCAGGTTCAACAGGGTCTTGTTCTTCATGCTTAATTAGGGTTTCCTTGTCTTCCATATCGAATAGGTTTCCAGACTCACAACAAAAGATGGTGATTCTCTTTAAGTCATATCATAGTAATTACATACATCACCATCATCATATCATTCACCGATAATTATCTCATCATCACCAAACATTATCTTAACACGTGTTTATTTCTTTTTTGAGAAGTTGTGAATGAATTGGACAAGGTTTTGTGTTGTCGAAACAAGAAATGGAGACCCTATAAATGTCGGCTATAAATGTAGGGAAGTTCGTGTTACTCGAGGTACACAGTTAATTTTCCATATTGAATCTCTACTTTAAGAATTGTGGCAACAAGAACACAAATATAAACTACTGAGCCTATTCTTTTACCGGAATCTATATGTTGTCAAATGAGCAAAAACCATGTCCGGCTTCAATGAATGGCCAAGGACGAATTGATTAAGATCTCAAAAACATCCCTCAATGAAGAAAGTGAAACAACTTGATGACATTATACAGTTAAAAACCTAAAATCAAAAACGGCCACTACAACAAACTGAAACAACAAAGAAGCTTGGTTTTATTGAATCCTAAGGACTGAGGAAGAGTTCTGTAATGCATATCTAAACTTTCTTTTAAAATGCTAGGGCACAGGAAGTATCTTGCTCATGAAGCCATACCACTTGGCAAAGCGTTACAGTATTTGTCTTTGTTTTTCCGTAGAAGCAGGGGAGGAACATGCTGGTTTTCCTCCTTAGTGAGCCTGAGGCGCTTACTGAGATAAAGAAAATTGTCAGCTCTTTGTCCTTCTATCTGCGCCTCCTCTTCAGGGGCAATCTCCCTTAGAACCACCGTCAGTTGGTGTTTTGGTCTCACTTTAATTCCATTGCCTTTACCATGGTAGGCCAGTCTCTTCTTGCTAAATCCCACAAATCCTTTTCCAATAGATGCCCCAGCTGTTTATTAGGAGAAATTTCATAATAAGGAGGGCAGAACTTCTAACAAAATATAAAAAGTCAAATGAAACTTCACTTCCTATACATCCTTTACCGACAAGTAGCCGATCTGGATCCAACCCATGTTTATATGTTGCATCTGCTCTAGCTGAAAATATAGCCTGCAAAGTGTAGTTTATTGAATAAAGTCCTGTTGTAAAATATAAAGAAGAAAATCTGCCATGGAGAAACACACGTATACAAGCCTTTAGCCATTTTTCATCAGTATAGTTAGAGTTGAGATTTGAGAGTAATCAAAACAGTTCTGAATCATGTACTCGTACTGATTTTAATGTTCAAAATGCTGAATCATTCATAGGATGTAATCGAGGCGAGTAATGTTCTTTACGAGATAAATTAGCTGATCACAGGAAATTGCAATCCTGGCACATGACAGTTTCAAAAATTACAAACAATTTACATTCACGCCTTCTTTCCTTGAATGCAAATGCTTTTATGCAGCAAATAATGAACATCAGGAATTTATTTCACTTAGCAAGCCATTTAACTAAACAAGGTGCAAAACAGCTGACTCACCTGATACATGGTTTTTGCAGCTTGCTTGTCTGTCACTGACAATTGTGACAACACATCTTCAACACGCATACCACGAACCAATTTGCCAACCAGATCAATCTTGTTAGGGTCCTGAGTAGAAAAGGAGGGAAGTTGAGAACCCCATCATACATAGAAGTTATTGAGAAACCATTTAGGCGATGACAGATCTTTTATGTTTGACGATCAAATACCTAAGCTACAATCAGCCAATTCTATTAATTAGCAGTCACAAAATAACAAAAATAACTGTTACAAAAGGCATCAGTCCCCTTGCAGCAAAGAATACGCTACACCCGCATTCACATAATAGCAATAAGAATAATATGGAAGTAGTTGGTTCACATCTTCCTCTCCTATTAACCGAATCAGCCAACTGTGCTCAAGACACTTTAATCTTTAAAGGCATGTAGTTTTATTGATGTTCAAAAACATTTCATATTTCTTTACGAGGGAACACAATCTCTTCAAAATGAGATGAGGGGAATAATAAGCTGAATTTTGGGGCATCCATGAGCAACTATAGTAAGATAGTTTTACTAATATTGCTTGGACATGCTGCCCTCTCTCTCTTCTCTCTCCAATAACATGAATAGACGAGCCTTAAGAAGATGACTTTCATTCAAACACCATATGGTGCTAGGCACGTATTCTGGTGTCAAATTTCAATGAAATGCGATGATGATTACTAAAGCAATAACCCGTTGTTCTCTTAGGTACAACGGTCCTCGGCTTATTGACAAAGGAACTATATAGTCGTTAAAAGTGAAAGGACATTGGATAGGACATGAACCAGCCTCTGGTCCCAACTGAAGAATGTCCTGCGACCAATATCAGTGGTGCAAAGGATAGCTTCTCTTATGTTGATGGAGAGGCCATACACTACCGTAGAAGGTTCAATGAGACCCGTATGTGGTGGGCTGGTTGGTAGAGTCAGTCTAGAGTGCAAAAAGGATGATGGACTCATAGGAAATACAACTATGTGTGAAAGATAAAAGTGGGAAAAACAAACACCAAGTCTAGTCCTATTTGACATTGGAAGCCCCAATCTTTTGCGAAAAGAAACAAACTTTAGCAGAGGTACATATAGTTAGATGCATTGTAAACAAAACCCAAAAAACAAAAGTGAAACAATGGTGAAGTAGTTGAGTGTACCTGAGTAACGCCCTTCAAGACATATTGAACTTGTTTCAAAGATGGAGGCGGTGGCGTTTGTGTATTGAGAGATGGGACATCAGACGAGGATTCCTCAAGTAAGTTCCTTGTACTGGAGATTCCCTGCGGCAACAAAACGCAACGCAATCTAAGTAAACCGGAGAGTGAGAACTGAAACAACAACAGAAACAACAAGAGTGAGTTACCGAGTGTTGGGAGTAGAGACAAAAAGGGCGGCGCAAGAGTGATTGTTGGGTCTCGAATAGTGTTGCTTTTCCAAAATGATGAGTTAGGGATTGAATACAATTCCTTTGCCAACCAACCATGACTTTACCACAATCACCAAAATGCAACACACATGTTAATATACACAATCAGCCAATCCCAGTAGAGAGTAGAGTAGAGGAGGAGCTACCAACCTGAGAAGAGGAGGAGGTGGCGGGGGCGGGGGCGGTGGTGGTTCGCCGCTGGCGGAGGAGGGAAGACAGAATTACGCAATGGCTTTGTGATTTGGTTCTTAGAGCGACAACGCTGGGTTTAGTGAATCATTCCAACTTTGGGAAACTGCGAAATGGCCTCTCAACTTATATAATTTATAAAATGGACCATTAACTTTTCGTTTCTACAAGCCAAGTTTATTTTGGGAGTTTATGGTTCTTTGAGTCACATTTTAACGTACATTACATGTAACAGAGTGTGGTTTGTAAAATAAACATGTCCAGTTTACTACCTCCATTCCTCATAAAACTACATATTGGGATAGTATACCTGGTTATTGTTTTGTTTACTGTGTTAGGGTGTCGTAATTTTTAGACTCAAAACTTAATTCATCGGCAAATATGAAATGCTTAAACTGTGTATTGCAACACAATGTTTGATAACTTTAAGGTTCAAACCTACATTGGAGAGCACACTAAACTAGCAAGAACAATTAGCTAGGTCACTTGCAATGGTCTTACCTCGCCATTGTTAACTCCTCTCCCTTTTTAAAAAGAATACACACTTCGTAACTAAAAGCTAGAAACACATGCTTCTTCCCTTGTGATCACTTTGTTGTTTAAGAGTTTAGGTAATCAACACCCATTGTTCAGTTAAATTTTGACATTTTTTTATAGCTATGTAGAGGTAACCAACCACTCATTCTTCAGTCTAAATTGCACCTGAATCGTGTTCTCTTATTTTCTCTTTTCCGGTTACAAGTCTTTTGCTCTTTTTGCCCATGAGGCATGACCCCTTGGTTAGTTAGTCTGACTAATACAATGGAGACGGGATCAAATTTTGAGGGGGTGAGAAAATAGGAAGTATAGAAATTTGCAGTTGAATGTGTACCAAGAAACATGTAAGTGTGCAAGTAACACATGAAATGTAAGGTTGTATAAGCAAATCAGCCACAAAGAACCAATTAATAATGAACTGAAAACTTGTTACAACCTCTTACCAACAAACAAAAGAATAGAGAAAGAAACTTGTTACAACTCAGATGCTAATTAGGCAAACAAAAACACTGCCTAAATGATGCAACCCAGATTAGTAGACACCCAGTTACTATATCATACACTTGGCTCTCATCATGATTCGTGACAAACAAACACACATGCAATCACACATACACTCAAACACATACTCAAGCTATAAGACCTGATTGTACACACATTTGCAACTCTGTCGGCTTTCCTTTATACTCTATCATCTGGTCCAGCAAGCATAACCTGTCATTTGAATTTTTCAACATCAAACTTCAATTTAACTAGGGCACGGGATGTTGATATCAAGTGAAAGGAAAACTCACATTGCAATCAAGAGCATATTTCCTGGCAAGAAGTAATGCTGCGTTTCTATCTCGCTCTGTTTCAAAAGTTAATACAAATGAAAGACCCTTCCTTGGTTGCCAAAACACTCCCTTGGCCACATTAGCAAGATCACCTCTAGCGCCACATAGCTATACATAGGGAAGAGCAAGTGTAAACATTCCCTTCTAATGTGAAACTAATGCCACAGCGATTAAATATGCAAAGAAAGAGTAATTTTCGCATCATGTTTTGGATTGTTTCCAATGATTATTAAGCAAATCATGTTTGACAGTCATCTATAAGAGTCCTAGTTTTTATTGGGAACAAAAAAGAGGGGGTTGTTTTTAACTTTTAAGTAATCTATCCTATATCATAATAGAAAGAACCATACCTGCATTGATGAGGAATAAATTTCTCTAGACTTTGTAATCCATCCTCTACACAGCTTCATCCTAATCTTTCCCACATGAAATATGTGAACAGAACGTGATGGATGATCACGCCCGTTCATTTGTGAAATGACAACCTACAAAAATCATCACAAATTAAGCTACATGAGAACTGAAAGAAGTCACACTTAGATAACCCCTGTCTTTTTAGTTTCAGGTTACACACATGTGGGTGAAAATAAGGAGAAATGTAGAAATGACTCAACCCTAGACTGTAAAACCAAAAGCTAGTATTTGTATTCTTCCATTACAACTCATTGCATAATAGTCATTATCAATTGATTCTCCAACCCAAATGATACCTTTCCCTAGATTTGAATGAAAACTTTAAGCATGTGATAACAAAGATAAATGCTAATCAGATTGAATTAGGAGCAGATGGAAATTGGCTTGAATCATTGACACACATCTAGCACTTCACTTTCTTATTGCCTTGAAGATTCAAGCTCAATTTCTTACTAGATACTAAAAACGAATACTAATAAGATCCACCCTTATAAAACCACTAGCCCATATATTGTGGACATTAAACTGTAAAAGACATTGGGAGTCAACACTGTGACCAATAGAACTAAAAAGATTTTGTTTCACTTCACATGGGTATGCACGAAGCTACTTATTCCAGCAGAATAGGGATCACCAAATAGCTAACAATGAAATAGAAGAAAGAAGTAGGATCTTACATGAAATTCTGTATTAGATTTTCGCAAAAGTGTGTCTATGTGGCTTTGAAGTCCTGCAGCTGTTAAAAGTAATTAGATTTTCGTTTCATCCTCTAATACTATGGATAAAATATAACGATGAGCATGTCAAGAGATCGACTCAGATTACAACGAGAAACGTAAAGTGCGCATTAATAACAGTTAAGGTTAAATAGCAAAAACCAACCAGGATCAATTGGACCAACAGTTGTAACAGTCTTTTTCTGACCATTGGAAATGATGTCTGCACCTAAGGTTCTTCCAACATCAAAAGGCTCTGGAGCATAAATTGATTTATTGGCACCTGATAAGATAGAAATTGAGCCATATAAGTTGGACAGCATATAAAAAATTATAGCAAAATTAAAATATCATTATTACTTTCATAATTATATGAATGAACCCTGTACATGTGAACCAACAACAGAAAAACACAAGGGAAGGAGGTTATCATTCTCTACAGAGGCAAGTAAACTACTGTAAACTTTAGGAGTTTAATTACTGATGTTGTCATATAGCAGTTGAAATAAAGTTTCATATGAGCAAGGGAGAACCATCTGACCCTCACATGCTGCAGATGCAGGGATAGAAAGTTAGAAACATCATGTCTGGCATTTTTAGTAGACTACTGGGGTATCGGAATAATAACCTAGGACTCCGGACTCAGATTTGATACATTGGTTGTATGAATACCTGAAATAGCTTCATTCCAGCTACCGTCTGGTGAAACACGAAACCACTGGATTGAACAGCTTGGAAGCTGTGGAACATTCTCTGAGCAAGTTTGGATTTGAAGATATGAACCCAGAGTTTCAGAACCAACCATAGCATATCCACGAGATTTGTTTTCTGCTTCCCTCTTGCTCATTGCCAGCTGGGAAGAATAGGGAATAAGGTTAGGGGAAAAAATCATAACTTCTGGATTTCTAAAAGTTGCATAAACAATAGAAATATTGACTAAATAAAAGGTATTGTTGTATCAGGGTATGATCACAAACAATTACAGAAAATAAATGAGAAGTGTGCAGAAATCTCAACCAAAAACTGAGTCAATGAATGCATAATACTGACTTTATACGGCTCCCCTGGATAGTATTTGGCAGACAGAAATTGAACATTTAGAAATGGTTCGAAAACTCGGGGGACAGGTGAAGATAAGGAACTGTAGTACTTGTTATGGCAGGGACACCTATTTAGATATCAAAAATGATATTGATTTCAAATAACTAATAATAATAGAGAACTTTGGATATCTTTCTCCCCCCCCCCCCCCTCCCCCTCTCATTCTATTAAAGATCCAACTGTCAATACAACTCCTACAGGTTCTTTAGGTCTCTTAAATAATGTGCCTGCATTTCCCGAGGGAAGCTTGCTATTTCTACAGCACACTCCAACAGCAATTTGGTTTTGCCATTGTTATTTGCTATAACTTATGGTTATTTACTTAGGAGGTTTATCAGGAAAATAGAAGTACAGAAACAAGTTATGCAAACCAGAAAAAGACATATCTGAGTATAAATCTGAAGAAGATAAGAATCTCTTAAATATACGAACCTCTTTCTGAAGCTTCACTGAAACTAGGCATTTCTCTCGAATCTGTGTACGTAATGCACGAAGCTCATGTTCCATATCCATCACCTAAAGTTAATTGCACCAAGATAATTATGTGAATCAATATAGAATGAAACATGCTGGCCAGATGCGTAGAGTTAAATCACTGATTAGTAGGTGTTGCAATATAGTTGCAATGATAAGAAAGAGGCAGGTCTACCATGTTGATGGGAAACACAAACTCATTCTAGTTTATAAGTTATAGAAAAGTTACAACATATAATGATGAATACTTCCTCAATTAAAAAAATGAATTATTAGTGTATTACTACTAAAATGACAACTGAAGAAAATATCTCGGAGAACAAGAACTACATACACTTCCAGATATCCGAGCTATATATGACAAATTAAGGGATAAGAAAATATATTCTTCATAAAAACAAAGAGGCCACATATGCTTCAAGTTTTGCTCTAACGGTGTATCATTACTAAAGCTGCTACAATACGAAAAAATACGAAAATTTGTAAACTGAAATTTTTGGATATGTAAGCGAGGCATATGCTTTATTAACTATTAAACAGTTTATCATATAGATGATGTTCCTTTCATAGACCTAAATGTAATGCTTTCATTATACTTTACAAAATCATGTATCAATTCAAACAAGCAGCATCAAGAAAGAAAAGCACAAACCAGATATTAAAAGAAATAATTCGACATTCAGAAAAAAGCACAACACCTTGCTTGGCTGATGCATCAATTTAATTCTCCTAGCTTCCTGGACCACCTCAACTAGTTCCTCCACATCCTGCATTTCCAAATACAAAATAAGAAATCATGAGTGCCTTTGACGTAGAATTTAAAGGTAAAGCTTTTGATCACTACTTTCTCTTATGTGATTTCCAGATTCCATTCACTATCAAAAGAAATATAACATGGTGAGAAAAAAGGAATTTATGTAATTCATATGAACCTGTCGTTTAGGATCTTCTGTAGTTCTGTTTCTTTCTTCAAGAGCCTCTCCAATTCTTTTGACTATTCCCCTTGCACTTTCGATTTCAGCACAGGCAAAAGATTTCTCTTGGTTAACCAGTTTTTTTGCATCTTCAGAAGTCTATATAGAAAATGGAAACAAAGTTAGAAACAGTTTGATTTTGCTTGAAATATATAATCTAATGGGGGAGCTGGTATAAATTAGGTGCATCTGGGAGAAAATTGAAGTTGAAAGAGGAAGGTAACTGAAGCTGGTTATTCAGTTGCATGCATGTTTTCAAAATTGAAACAAGTTAATATCAGAATGCTTAATTGTAGAATTTTAAGATGCAATAGTTACTATGATCTTTGTAATCTCTATTACATAAGCGAATTTCAGAAGGCATAAAGGACCTGTTTGAGATAGCTGGCTAGCTTTTTCACTTCAAACTTGTCCTGAATCAGTTCTCCTTCCTTTTGAGTCAACTTAACGGCCAAAGCTTCCACCTGCATGAAAGAAGACAGATGGTATATATTTAAGCTTCCTATTCACAACAAAAGAAATACAATAATGAAGAGAAATAAACCAAAAGTATAAGCAGTCTACATAATCAGTTTTTATTTTTATTTTTATTTTTTTATTTGCTACATAGAATTATCATACGTTCATAGGTCAAGTAATGCCTTTGTAAGAAAAAAGAACAAAACAAAAATCTTTTCCGCACTACATACAGTAAACAAGTGAAAAGAAGTAGCATAGTCACTAAAGAAAGCAGGTGATGGAGTGGGAATACAACATGACGAAAGAGAAAAGGTTTTCTGTGTTGAATAGAAAGGTATTTTTGTTATTGACCATAGCAATTTGGTCTACAATAACTCATACAGTAAAATTTCACTCCCAGATTAGCTTGTAAACTTTCACGTAATTACATTTTGTTCCCTAGCATTTTCCTTGACAGGGAGAGAGGGTCAAAATCAAGAGGAATAGCTGTTGATCACGCAATTGGGTTATAACTTTTAACTTTGTCTTGAACCAACAAGAACATTACCACCTCAGTCCAAGAATGCAGCAAATGGCTGTATTATTTAGATCCTCTGTTGTTGTGGGATTGCACAACATTACTTTCACAAGCCCTAAGAACACCCTGTAATACACGTTCTTCAATCTGGACTCCGTTATAGTAATAACCATAAGGCTGAAGAATACACTTGTTCATCGCACTTTGAATCCTAATTGCTGCCATATGGCTCTCTTTATGTTTTAAGATTCAAATAATGAAGTACTTTAGAAACTACACAGAATTTGCACATACCCTGTTCCAGATCAGGTGTATTTTAGTCGACAAATCACAGCTTTGTTCATCACTTAGTCCACATACAAACTTTACGTAATTTCAGAATATGAGGAAACAAACCAAAGACAGCATATAAATCTAATAAAATGCTGCACTCAAAGGTGGTACCAATGAAGAAATCATTTTTCTTCTGAAACATAACAATGAATAAAGTGAAAAGGACCTCAGAAGTGAAAAGCACAAACGAAGATCTAGGCTCTGGGCTATGTAAAATTGAAAGGTTGATTGTAAGTGTTCTGACTCAAGAGAGGACCGCAATTCTAACTAATATAATCAATCTCAATGGAATTGAATCAAGGAAAAGATCTACAAACACCAGATGCTCACCAATATATTGTGCTCATATTAAATTTTAAAGAAATATGACATATACAAGGGAATATGTTACAAGGCTATGGCCTTTAATTGTAAAAGCATTTTGATAGTTAAAGGGGGTGAAATCATATATATCCCACAATCTAGGGACAGACTGTGAATATGACTAAGGCAATTAAAATCAAAGTTCATTGAAAACTAACCATAGAAATAGCTTCCTCCACATCCTCCTTGTTTCTTCCTGCTAAAAGCCCTCTCAAATATTCCAATGCATCTCTAAGTTTCTTCAAAAGCACATGTCCCTCCAATGAAGCCACTTCTCTAATTTTTGCCTGTTTTTTATTATTCAAAATGGAGGAGTGCAACTTGTCATCATTCTACTATTTGTATGAGCTTTAGTATATCTAAAATGAAACTTATGAAAATGTAGAAAACCTCTTCAGACAATTTAGCAGCCGCAGCCAAGTTCTTATCAAATTTACTGGCAAGGTCACGAACTGAAAGACGTTTATGCTGCTCTGACAGTTGGGTAGTTTCTTCTTCAACTACCTCTTTTAAGGTTGGACCATCGCTACCTCCCTTTGGCTCGTCCAGTATCTGATTATCAGGTCCTAGTTTGTACTTTGGGAAACCATTAGAAATGAAGCTGACATCAGCTGAAACTGAAAGAACTCCGTCTGTTGCGATATTGTCTTCAAATTCAGGACTTATCTTCGTCATTGCTTCAGATTATAGTCTCTGTTGAAACCAAAACAAACTTAGAACTCAGCAACATTAACAAATATCAGAGATCTTCTTAACAGGAACCATCAACAGCATCTAATGAACAAAACAGCAGATGCATACATGTTTGACATCCCACTTATTACCAGACTCCATGTCAGGAAGTGAAAAAGAATGAAATTCAATCATCCATTTTAGATCAGATAGCTTAGTTTCTGAGATGACAAGGGAATAGTCCAATACCCACAACGGTCATCCGTTCCTACTTACAAACTGAACCATCATAAGTTTCTCCACACAACATGTTCTTCATCCAAAAGCACAAAAATTTCTAAAAAGCTACATTGTTTATTATGCTACTCACTATGCAATATGAAGCTCACAAATGCAAATAAAGGCAACCCAGAAATTCAAATTAACTAGAACACATGCAAGTCCATCCAATACAGCCTAAATCAAAGACTTCCAGGATTCAATGCATGAACAAAAACCCAGCTGAGTACCTAAAACAAGAAAAAGCAAAAAAATAAAATAAAAAGAAAGATATAAATGCAGCTTCAAAAAGTGTAGTTACACAGACTTACAGATCATAACAGAAAGTCCAACCACAACAATATGCTAAGAGATCCTCCTCTGTTTCTTGTTGCTCCCAAATTTATGTAGGAGGGAGACACAAGAAAGTATAAGACAGCCCAGAAACAACAACAGGAAGAAGAAGAAGAGGAAGAATCTAAAGAAGTGGGTTGGGTTCTGCTTTTCCAAAAGCAAAAAGAAAAAGGGATTCAAAATGGTCCCTTCTGCACTCCAGTTTTTCTTTTACCTTCATCATCCCTCCGTAAAAATAGTGTCACAAATTGAAACACTGTCCCCGCCCTACTGGGCTCACGCGCCGGCCCCATCTACTGACTCGGGTCCCAGCCCCAACTGCCAGGTTGGTGCCCTCGTACCACAGTGGCTTGTGACAACTTGCGCGTGACATAAAAGATAATGTAGTTTTCTTATTGGACCGAAAAACAGTGTAAAGGTAGCAACTTTACTAAAACCCCAGATAAGGTGAGACACTAGGGTTTTAGAATCAGCAGTCAAAATTGAAGCTTGATCATCTCAAATGGTGGTGGCTCTCAGATTAGGGTACCCGATAGTTTTATGCAGATTGGTTTCTTCCAGGACCCAAAGTTTGGGTCTTGGAAATCTAAAACCCTCCAATGTCTCTCCTCAGAATCACAGAAGACCCATCAGCTCAGAAAGCTCAAACAAAGCGAGTTTCACAGTCAATTACCTCATAAAATCATGTGGGTTGTCCCCAGAAGAAGCAAAGCTGGCAGCCACCAAGGTGGAGCTGCAATCCCCAAAAGGAGCAGACTCTGTTTTGGCTCTTCTGAGCAGCCATGGGCTATCTGAAACCCAGATCTTAAGGGTGGTTAAATCATACCCAAGAGTCCTTGTTGCTGATCCTGAGAAGACCCTTGCGCCCAAGATTGAATTTTTCAGCTCTGTTGGGCTCTCAAGGGTGGACCTAGCTAGAGTGTTGACTTTTAATCCACAACTTCTGTCAAGAAGCTTGGAGAATCAGATTGTGCCGTCTTACAATTTGCTCAGGAGTTTGATTTCGGAGGAGAATGTTGTGGCGGTTTTGAAGCGCAGGTCTTGGTTGTTCTTGGAGAATCATTCAAGGAATGTGATGCCTAACATTGAGCTTTTGAGAGAGTTGGGTATGCCCAGAGCATGCATGTCTCTGTTGGTTGCTCATGACACTCAAGTGCTGATGCATAATAATGAGGACCTTGCTCAGGTGATAGATGAGGTTAGGGGTATGGGATTTGATTTGAAGAAGTCAACTTTTGTTGTAGCATTGAGGGCATTGTGTGGGAAGAGCTATAGGGCCATATGGAATCGAAATCGAGAGATTTATATAAAATGTTGGGGTTGGTCTGATGATGATGTTCTCTCTGCTTTTAGGAAGAGCCCTCAGTGTATGATTTTGTCTGAGAAGAAAATTATGGAGACAATGGATTTTCTGGTGAATAAGATGGGATGGCCTGCAGCAATGATTCCCACATTCCCTATCATTTTGTGTTTCAGTTTGGAGAATAGGATCATCCCGAGGTGTTCAGTTGTCAAAGTTTTGATGAAGAAAGGATTGGTAGATGAAAACATGAGTCTGGCTTATGCGGTGCTGCCGGCAGAGAAGCGATTCTTGGAGAGGTTCATGACCAGATATCTCAGCCAAGTGCCTAATCTGATTAGTGTGTATGAAGGGGAACTTGAAGTGCAGGATGTATGATCTTTTGGGTAGCTTCGAGTTCTGATTGGTGTTTGATGCTGCACCAACTCCATGGTAGCAGCTTGTTTTGCAGTGTACTATGAGGTTGTGCCCTGTATCCAATCTTTACAATTCAGTTAATGTTATCAAATTGGAATTTCTTAAATTTCACAATTTAATGTTCAGGTTCTAAATGCTTTTCAAATGTGCATTCTCGTTTCCTTGTAGCTAGCATGATTCAACAATTCTGTGCCATTTAAGTTTCTTCCTTGTTAGGATGAAATTGTTTACATATTCATCAACTAATGTGTCAGAACTCGGAAAACCTTAAATAAAATGCAAATGAGAACGTAGGAATGCTGTAAAATTGAATTGGGTCTACACCTACATTTATGTATGCGCCAGGTTATTCAAATGATGCCAGCAGTAACTTCATCTGTTGTAAAAGGAGAAAAGAATTTACTTCAGCACTATCAAGCATGCTCTTCCAAACAATTTGTAAAGAGAACATCTGTCCTTTTTTTATATATACTGAATCATTGGCTCGGATAAAACTAAGCTCTATATATGTAGGATGCTAATGCAGCTGCTTATTTACAATTTTAGGCTTGCAGTCAGTGGAGTGCTGGATAAAATATGGCTGACGAACAAGCGTATGAAGATTCAATATCAGCCTTGGCACAGTCACCAGTATGTGACATCTTCCAGTTATGAGAAAGGGTCTGATGGCTTAGCCATAATGAAAGCAGAAGTCATAAGAGCCAGGTCATATATCACTCTCAATTTAGAACTCACACAATAGTAATTGTTTCTACTTTCTAATATATATTATCTTTTATACCATATCAGGTTTCAAATTTTAAGTTCAAACCAACAAACTGAGATCTACCTAATGTTTCTCTTAAGTAGCACCTCTCTTGCTTAGTTGACTATCCTTGGACTACATGTGCCAAAAATGTCGTCTCGGCCGTGCACACAGTTTGTTGTTTAATTATGATGAATGTGTCACTGAAAGCCTTGGTGGCGGAAAGGATATTTCTTTGTGCTATTAGGTATCATAGTGAAAGCTAATAGTTCAGCAAAGATTGATTTGAGGCTTCAAATAGATGACATAGTAGGGAAGTGAACACTGCACCCAAGTGTGTTGCGTGATTGGCTCTCCCTGACTCCCTGGACTGGGTTCACAACCTCCCTTCTTAACATCTTGTTTTCAGCTCCTCGGTGAGGGCTTTGTTCACGTGGTCTTCTTTCAGTTCTTTCACTTATTTGCTCTTTTTGTGTGTGATGTTTTCCGGAGTAGAGAAGTTTGTGGAACCTGGAGCTATAGTTAAGAAAAAAATCGTCTATCAAGACTGATTCTGCTTGAAGACTACAAAGCTTCATCTTCTTTACACTCCAAGCGTACAAGACGGTCTATTCGAGTCTATCTTAAATGCTCCTGGTCCAAACATCCTTCTCCGAATAAGAGGTTATGCTAATTTCTACAATCCTATTAAGCCAATTGTTGGCACCTTCTCCTTTCAGCATCAACTGTTGACAGCTTCTCTTTTAAGGACCTATCCAAAAAAAACCATGTACTACGATTGCTATAACCCCCAAGCTGCCACAATTTAACCATCAACAAATCTCTTTTGGCACTACTAGTACCCCAACTTTTGGCACTACCACCTTAAACCAAATCTTTGGCACTCGCATCACCAGAACTCCAACTTCTGCAACTACTATCACCACACCTCCGGTGTGAAGTAAAGTCATGGGTGGAGAAGCAGACCAGTGGTCTTGTTAAAGATTTCTTCCGCCCGGAACACTAATGATGCACAAGGATCATCCTGGAAAATGCCTTGGTCTTAAAAGAAGCTTGGGATCAGAAGTTTCAATTGTTTGAGTTCTCTTAAAAGAACAAAGCTGTTCTTAGTGAGATCACATTCCAACATTTCTCCGTGTCTGTGTAAGCGGATTTCTTTTGCAAGTTTGTATAAGGTTATGTATATGCTAACCTATTGAGGGCCACTTTGTTCTCCCTTTCTTGCATTGTCTGCTAAGCGATTCTTCCCTTCTTTAAACATATCAGGGAGAAAGTTGGTTATAGATTTGCTCCTGGCAAAGAACATAAGAGGTTCTGGCAACCTAGGAATACGATACATGTTGAACTTTTAGTAGATAAAACATAGAAAGATATAAAGCAAAACAGGGATGTATAAGATTCATAGCATATGAGAATGCGCCAATAACTTTGATCTTACAGTATTATAAAACCAATGTTAAATTTCAAACACTATGGATCCAGAACCACTGCACAAAAGAACCAAAACAGGGTGACGCAGCCAGAATATTTTTACACTAGAAGTAAGGTTGACAAGCAAGCACTGGAATCTTGAGAAAAGCTCAAAACATGTTATTAATTGGACCTAACCATTGCACTATATAACAATACACGGATGACTTGCTATAACCAAACATAGTTCCCCTCTAGCAAACTATCACATTTGAATTTTCTGCCAGTCTAACCTTCTCATCAGAATTTACTTGACCTACAGATATGTAAAACTTAATTATAAATACCAGAAGCATATGTGTAGATATGTTTTAAATGAGATTGGTTCACTTAAAATTGAACTAGAGAGAGAAAGAGATAGAATTACTCACTGAAGGAGCACAGAATTAACCCTTCTTAATATTGACAATCTTTCCAGTTTTGGCTGCTGCAACTAGATGATCCGTCTGTCATCATATTTCACAAGTGAGATATATTGGTATATCAAGTCCTTTTCAATATATTTATTTTTCTTTATGTAATTATTTGCTGGTAGAACCACATGGTTCCATATTATTCCTGCATAAAAATGCAGGAATTTGGAAAAGAAAATGGCATGGATAGATATGAGAAAACAACTTATGACTGGTTCGATTTTGCTTGCTGGACATAGGCCTCTGAAAGATGAACAAGGATGCGACCTCACCTGTATAGATTTGTGTACAACTGTAACTATAGGGAAGTCATATGCTAGTTTAACCTTCTCAAGAATCTAAAAGAAAAATCAAATGCTGTAAGAAGGCAATTAAATGTAATCAAATGAAAAAATTTACTTCGGAAAAATTAAGCCATGATATTCGTATGCCTTGGAAGTATCGTAGCTGAGCAATTACAAGTTTATGATGTAATTGTCAAGGAAATTGAATGTCAAGTCACAAAGTCCAATCATAGCTAATACTCTATTTGCATTTCATCATCCAACTATAGCAGGAACTGGAGTTCAGAATAATACATAACAAGAGCATTACAGATACCTTCCACAAAAGGAGCAAAGCACTGTCCCCTAAATGTTCTACACTACATTTGACTCATCAACAATATCAACTACCAATATACTACCTTGCCTGCCTACACTTTACGAGCCAAAGTCCTTTGCTTTGTCGCGTGCTGCACTACTTTCTCCTCCACAGAAAGACCCTTCTGCTTTCTTACAGCGTTTAACAGTTTCCTAGCTGTATTTGGAGGCACACTAGAACTGTCGCCAAACTCCTCTCTCCTCATCCGTTTTTGGTACAAAGAAAGGATCATCATCAAGTGCTTCCCAGTGGCTGAGCACAATACGAGCATTTGCAGCTCCAGCAGTCCATCTTCTAAGATCATCCGCAAAACCAAAGCTTTCAGATTCTGGCACATAGGCATGTACAGTGCGCAATGCGGAGCCTTCCTGCATTTCTTCCTTTAAAACTTTGGTCCGCCTTCGTCCAAGCGCAGCATACATATTACACAATTGTTCAGTTGGCGCAATCAACTCAAAAAGTACATAGCTTCCACAAGCCGTGGTTGCTTTTGAAGCACAGCTGCTCTACACTCATCTTTAACAGTTGTCGTCAACTGGTGTGTGGTATTCGAATTATTAGAATGCGCAGCTAATGGTGAAATGTAAGCTTCAACCAAAAATGCAAAACCCCACATAGGCTCGTCAGTCGTCACATAAAGGTCCAGGTGCTGTTGCCTTTTGAAACCCAGAAAAAACGCTACTCTGAAGGTTCTTTGCTTCATCATACAGTGCTTCAGTTACTTCCGAAGATGTCTCAGCAGCTGCATTCTCATTGTCAGAAGCATCCACCAGTCCTAATTTCTCAGAAACATGAGAGGAGCCGCGGATGAGCACAGAGGAGTCAGTAGTACCCTGTCCTTTTATTTCTGGAGTGAGTTGGATGTTAGGGCCAACAAGGCGAGGGCCAAGAGCCCAGATCCTTTTAAGAAGTTTTTGCCACTTCAATTTACATTTCTCAGACAAAATATCACTCTCCACGGCCTCCATCATATGTTTCCTTAGTGTTTCAATTGGATTTACATCCTCTTCAGCCCTGCCTGCAAGGATATCTGCTAGAATATCGGAACTTTCATGAATCACCTTAGTTAGAGAAGGTGGGAGTTTCAGAACCTTCACCCGAACAACGCATCTTCCATCTTGTGTTGCTTTATAGCGGCAAAACACCCCCCAAACAAGGGAGACGCTACAAAGGTTAACAAGTAGTCCCACATCGGAGACTAAGGCCAAAGTGCCCAACTTTGGTCTATAAAACAGACACAAGCTCCTATCAAAGGCACACACAACTTATTCCCACTCTCTCGTACACGCAAGTAGCCCAAAGCTAACTTAAGCATCGGAGAGTCGAAGACTGGGCCACCCCAGTCCCGACTTCTTGATGTTGTTACTTGTGCAAGTATCGAGTGCAGGACCAAAGAATTCTACCGTTCCCCGCCTCGCTAGCCCTTCACGGCTCGGGACATCGGAACAGACAGGTAAAAACAATTGGCGCTAGGAGGAGGGCCCTCAAGTGGAAACCCTCACATTGCTCACCATGGCCATCATCTGCCCAGAAATTCCGAGGAGAGAGAAAGTAAATCTGACTTTCTCTCTCTCCTTCGTTTGGGCATGCCACAGCAAGGTAGCTCACCTTCCCAGCCATCATGCACACTGTCTTCCAATGAATCCAGCGTGACCACCCCAATCTCCGGCCAAGGCCCACGCGCTGGAGAGCAGCGCCCAGAAAAACTGATCTGGACACCCAGCTTCCCTCAGCCGAAGCGGGAACACGCTCTCGGTCTCGCTACCCCAGCCTCGGCACCCTCCCCCCGGGACATGCCTTCGCTTTTAGCACCCACTTAATATTTCTCTCCTGGGGACGCCCACCCATGTCTCGGTGCCACTCTCCCGAAACCTTCGCAGACTCACATTGTCGCGACCCCCTTTACGGACTCCGTAGGTCCCGCCATCCATTCGCGGACACCGCAGGTCCTGCCATCCATTCGCGGACTCGCATTGTCGCAGACCCCCCCTAGCGGACTCCGCTGGTCAAGCCAGTCCTCGCGGACTCCGCTGACCTCGCCAGATCCTTGCGGACTCCGCTGACCTCGCCAGACCCTCGCGAACTCTCCTGGTCTTGCCTCGCCAGCTCCTCGCGGCATTCCCTGATCTCGCCAGAGTTCTTAAACCTCGCGTGGGGAGATCCCTAGTAGTTCCCCTGGCGGACACCCCCACATAGCTCTCCATCCCGACTTCCCGGGACTCCTCTATCCCGACAGAAGGGTACAAAAAAAAAACTCTCAGCAACCCGGCACCTCCCCTTCCTGGTAACCGCCACAAACACTCAGCAACCTAACAGCTTGCCCCCGACACCTCCCCTTCTTGAGACTGAGTTACACGTCCTCCACAATCAACCAAGGGTTGAATGCAGAGCTCAGAAGCAGCCACATATATTATGGGCTACATGCATTTATATATCTATGACTCTGGGCTTTGGCTAAATGCTTCTCTCCGAGACCGCTTGAGTAGCCCTCCACCCAGAATTGATCAGGACACCCAAAACCTCCACGGCCTCCCGGGACGCCTCTCCCCTGGTCGAAGAATACAAATTCTGAATGCCCATCAGAATAGCAAGGCCAGTCACGGCGACCACATTGTCCCGGCAGGATTCACCTTCGGAACCCTCCTACAGAACCCGAAACCAAGAATCCGCCCTCCCGACACGGAGTCTAGTCCTAACACGGGATATTGTCCCGACCCATGGTCCCATGGCAGGAAACACATGGCTCCATCCCGAGCTCCCGAGCCCCCCTCCCTTGCTTATCATGCTCTCAGAACGTGCCAGCACAAGTGACCCGCTTCACACCCCTCTCCTGGGGGCCCCCCCTCCCGGGTCTCAGTGCCTCTCCCAAGGCCATTCCTCTATTTTTCCCTCCTGAGACCATCCATTTCTCACCACGGACACCGCTTGTCATGCCAGTCTCCGCGGACTCCTCTTGTCTTGCCATTCCTCACGGACTCCACTGGTCTCGCCAGAGTCCCCGCGCAACTCCAATTTTTCTACAATGACTATAGCGGCTCAACACGGCTCCAAATAATTGTCACTTCACACTATTCAATTGAGTTGTTATCATACAAATAACATGCCTCATGCATCATAATATATTCTCATGTACATGCTAAACACACATACTTGTAAACCATGTGCAAACCATATGACACTTGTTTCACATGATTACAAGTCAAACATTGTTGTACATCTATCTATATCAATATTAGGCTACACACACAGCATGTGTAAACAGCCATCATTCAAACATGCATTCTTTAGCTACACACGCCACTAGCGCGACCTGCCCCGCTACCTTAACCCTAACTAGCCCGACAACAAATCTCTCATCCTAGAATTCCTACCAATATCACAAACATGTGAACAATCCCACTCACCCCAAATAACCCAAAACAACAACACCACCACATACAAATCCAAAGACAAAGAAAGCGACAAACGCATACCTTGAAACAACGGATTCGCGTAGTAGCAGGGAAGCTGGTTGCAAACAGCCGAGCGCTCGCACCCACTCGATCAAGAATGAAATTGGACGTTTTCCAGTCTGAAGTTCGTAAAATCCCCAACCCTAAAACACAAATTGCAGCTCGCCCAATTTTCGTCACCTAGCGCGGACTGACTCGCCCAGCAGCGGCCCGCCACCCGAGAGTCTCGCCACCTAGTGCGGACTGACTCGCCCAGCAACGGCCCGCCACGCCGCGAGAGTCTCGTCAACTAGGGCGGACTTACTCGCCCAACAGCGGCCCACCACCCGAGAGTCTCGCCACCTAGTACGAACTTACTCGCCCAGCAGCGGCCCGCCGCCCGAGAGTCTCGCCACCTAGCGTGAACTTACTCGCCCTGCAGCGGCCCGCCACCCGAGAGTCTCGTCACCTAGCGCGAACTTACTCGCCTGGTAGCGGTCCGCCACCCGAGAGTCTCGCCACCTAGCGCGAACTTACTAGCCCGAGAGTCTCGCCATCTAATGCGAACTTACTCGCCCGAGAGACTTGCCACCGAGCGCGAACTTACTCGCCCAAGAGTCTCGCCACCTAGCGCGGACTTACTCGCCCATCAGTGGCCCGCCACACCATGAGCGCGAGAGTCGCCACCTAAGGCGAACTTACTTGCCTGGCAGCGGCCCGCCACCCGAGAGTCTCGCCACCTAGCGCGAACTTACTTGCCCGAGAGTCTCGCCATCTAGCGCGAACTTACTCCCCCGAGAGTCTCGCCACCTAGTGCGAACTTACTCGCCCAACAGCGGCCCACCACGCCGCGAGTCTCGCCAACTAGCGCGAACTTACTCGCCCAGCAGTGGTCCGCCACCCGAGAGTCTCGCCAACTAGCGCAGACTGACTCACCCAGCAGCGGCCCGCCACGCCGCGAGAGTCTTGCCAACTAGCACGGACTGACTCGCCCAGCAGCGGCCCGCCACGCCGATAGAGTCTCGCCAACTAGCGCGGACTGACTCGCCCATCAGAGCCCGCCACGCCGTGAGAGTCTCGCCAACTAGTACAGACGTACTCGCCCAGCAGCGGCCCTCCACCCGAGAGTCTCGCCAACTAACGCGGACTGACTCGCCCATCAGCAGCCCGCCACGCCGCAAAAGTCTTGCCAACTAGCACAGACTTACTCGCTCAGCAACGGCCCGCCACACGAGAGTCTCGCCAACTAGCGCGGACTTACTCGAATGTCATTAGCGTGTTTCCTCGCCACTTAGCGCGAACTATGTCGCCCCGTAGCGACACACAATGCCATTAACGTGTTTCCTCTCGCCAACTAAACTCGGAACTTCACCCTCGTCACCTCGCGACCCTCGCGTGGGGACTTGGGGACTCGGCACCATGCCTCCAGCACCCGGGTAAAACCTATTCTCGGCATCTATAGAATAAATCCCCACCCAAGAGATCTCTCGGACTGGGGACTTGGGGACTTGTTAGTACATAGCCAAAATACTTGGCTGAGCCGAGAATAAAACCCAATTACCCGGTCACCGAAGATCATTCCAGGCAAGATAGCCCTGGTAAGCCCCTCACAGATATCCAAGGAGTGAAGGGCCGGTAACAAACCGCTTGCCAAAATCACTCTAGCGGCAAAACACCCCCAAAAGGGGAGACGCTACAAAGGTTAACAAGCACTACCAGAACAAGTACTTTAGCCGACGAAAAATTTTCGTCGGCCTGTTAAAAAAATTTGTCGGCTAAGACCTTACCCGACGATCCTTCGTCGGCTATAGTGTCGTCAGGAAAAGGCCGTCTGTGATAACTTTAGCCGACGAAACTTTTTTTTTCGTCGGCTAAAGTGGGACTATAGCCGACGAAAAAAATGTCGTCGGCTAAAGTGCGTAATAAATAATAAAAAATAACTATAGCCGACGAAATATAAAATATTTCGTCAGCTAAACGTTGTAAAAAAAATTTAAAAAATAACTATAGCCGACGAAATATAAAATATTTCGTCTGCTAAACCTTATAAAAAAATTTAAAAATAACTATAGCCGAAGAAATATTAGGTTATTCGTCTGCTAAACCTTATAAAAAAAATTAAAAAAAAAATTTAAAAATAACTATAGCTGACGAATATAGTGTTTGAATATCATCGGCTAAAGTTGCTGGGTTTTGAAAAAAAAAACTTCAGAAAATAACTTTGGAGGAAGGCCTTTAGCCAAACAAAAAAAGCAGCATCAAAGAGAATGTTATGCTCCAAAGACTATAACTTCAACTAGATAGATTTTTTTGACATTCTCACATTGGTAATCCTAAATCCCTTAAAGAATGCCAAATAAATGATTCAATATACAATTAGGCAAAAAGTTTCTGAATGAACTTACTCTATCAAGAAAAAGATCTTCGCCTACTTGAGTTTGAAACAGAGCCAACCTAAGCTCCTCCTGGATTACAAATTATATGCAAAACTAAATCGCAATGATAAACAAACAACAATTCGACTAATTCAACTAACCTTGTGAATTAAACCATCATCCAGAATCGAACTACTAACCTTGTGAAAATCTGGCAGATAATAGTCTTCTTACCATCTTCGGCTATATAAAGAACTTTAACCGACGAAATTCTTTATTTTCGTCGGCTAAACTATTTGGTTGACCGCCAAAAAATTTTGGTTCAAAATTTCGAAAATTTTTCGACTTTAGCCGACGACTTTTCATATATTTTCGTCGGCTAAAGTCCTTTAAAATTTTGGTTGACCGCCAAAAAATTTTGGTTGAAAATTTTGAAAATTTTTCGACTTTAGCCGACAACTTTTCATATATTTTCGTCGGCTAAAGTCCTTTGAAAATTTCGTCGGCTAAAGGTACCAATTTCGTCGGCTAAAACTTGGAAATTCGACGGCTAAACCTTCTAAACTCGTCGGCTAAAACTTGGAAATTCGTCGGCTAAACCTTTGAAATTCGTCGGCTAAAAGTATTTTTATACATTTGGCATGTTGTGATTGTGATGATCAAACTTGAGAAACAGAAATCCAACCGTCAGATCTGACCATCATGATAAAATACATGTATGGGAAAAAATTCAACTTGATCCGAAAAGAATAAGGGCTCGATCCGGACGGTCAATCTCGTAAGTCAAACCCCTAAACGCACGGAAAAGGTCATTCGACCGTCTAAATTACGTATTTTGGCCAGACCTCCAACTGAAAATAGTTTTAAACCGATGACACGCAACAAGTCGTATAAAAATTTTACGCAAAATAACCACCGAATATAGGGCTACTCATAGGGGGAAAAATGAAAAATTGCATTGACCGCAACTATCGGCACCGAATATTTACCGGAATAGTGTGATTTTTCAACCGTGGATGTATTTCAACATTCTCGTCATATCTTATATATTTCATGACTTTTTAACGTTTAAAGGTTTTACGTATAGTTTGTTTTTGAAACGGAACATTTACATAACACTTGGTAAACAAGTTATACAACATTAGTATGCATGTTGTGATTGTGATGATCAAACTTGAGAAACAGAAATCCGACCGTCAGATCTGACCATCATGATAAAATACATGTATGGGAAAAAATTCAACTTGATCCGAAAAGAATAAGGGCTCGATCCGGACGGTCAATCTCGTAAGTCAAACCCCTAAACGCACAGAAAAGGTCGTTCGACTGTCTAAATTACGTATTTTGGTCGGACCTCCAACTGAAAATAGTTTTAAACCGATGACACGCAATAAGTCGTATAAAAATTTTACGCAAAATAACCACCGAATATAGGGCTATAGTAGGTAATAGAAAAATTTTAGGGTTTAGCCGACGAATACCCTAACGTATTCGTCGGCTATAGTATGTAATTAAAAAATTAAAAAATAACTATAGCCGACGAAATATTAGGTTATTCGTCGGCAAAAACCATCTTAGCCGACGACTTTTCATATATTTTCGTCGACTAAAGTCCTTTGAAAATTTTCCTCCAACTTTGGTTTACCGCCCAAAAAATTTTGAAATTTTTTGACCTTAGCCGACGACTTTTCATATATTTTCGTCGGCTAAAGTCTATAAATTCACGAAAACACTCATATCTCCCCCTATATTACGTAGTTTGGTCAAATCTTCCACACGAAAAACTCTCACGTAGATGAGACGCAACCACCTATATAAAAATTTTGAAACGTTTACCTTTCAACGATAGGGCTCCCCATAAGAAATAATAACGGTAAATAGGGTTGACCGCTACTATCGGCTCCGAGACTTTACCCGATTTACGTGATTTTTGAACCATAGCCGTATTTCACCATTCTGAACACATCTTATTTCACGAGATTTTTAATAATTTTGGTTCCTATGTAGAGTTGGTTCACAAAGTTGTATAACCTACTAAACAAGTTATACAACATTAGTAGACACGTTGTGATTCCGATAACTAAAATTCACAAACCAAAATTCGACCGTCAGATATGATCATTATGACGAAATACGTCTATGGTAAAAATTCAACTGGATCCGACAATGTTAAGGGCTCGATCGAAACGGTCAACCATAATCCATTGTCACTTATCACACGAAAACACTCATATCTCCCTCTATATTATGTAGTTTGGTCAAACCTTCCAGAGAAAAAACTCTCACGTAGATGAGACGCAACTGCCCATATAAAATTTTTGGGACATTTACCTTCCGACGATAGGGCTCCCCATAAACCCGAATAACGGAAAATAGTAGACACGTTGTGATTTCGATGACTAAAATTCACAAACCAAAATTCGACCGTCAGATATGATCATTATGACGAAAGATGTGTATGATAAAAAATTCAACTGGATTCGACAAAGTTAAGGGCTCGATCGAAACGGTCAACTCTAATCAAAAATAAGAAAACTGCATTTTGAAGCCCTAAACGGACTCGGATGGCCAAAAAAGCCTGTACATCATGGCATAAGCGATGAGTTTGACTCGTAGCGTCGTTACGCTTCCGGAAAGGTATCACAATAGTCAATCGGACACCAAACGCCAAATCTGCAGCATAGTGAATAATAAGGGTAAGTCAACTATCGGCACCGAGACTTTACCGGAATACCGTCATTTTTCAACCGTAGACGTATTTCACCATTCTGGTCATATCTTATTTCACGACTTTTTTGCGTTTGAAGGTTCTACGTATAGTTTTTTTTTTCCAGATGAGTTGTTGTCCAAATCTGTAAATATAAGACACTTTAGCCGACGAAATTATATTTTTCGTCGGCTAAACTTTTAAAAATTTCGTCGGCTAAACTCTTAAAAATTTCGTCGGCTAAAGTTCACAGACTATAGCCGACGAAAAAAATTATTCAGACGACGAAATTTTAATTTCGTCGGCTAAAGTTGACCATAGCCGACGAAAAATTTTAATTAGCCGACGAAGGAAAATTTTGTCGGCTAAAGTGGACTTTAGCCGACGAAAAAAAAATTCGTCGGCCTGGTTTTTTTTTTTCGTCGGCTAAAGCCTTTCTTCTGGTAGTGAAGTAGTCTCACATCAGAGACTAAGGCCAAAGTGCCCAACCTTGGCCTATAAAACAGGCACAAGCTCCCATCAAAGGCACACACAACTCATTCCCACTCTCTCGTACACGCAAGTAGCCCAAAGCTAACTTAAGCATCGGAGAGTCGAAGACTGGGCCACCCCAGTCCTGACTTCCTGATGCTGTTACTTGTGCAGGTATCGAGTGCAGGACCAAAGAATTCTACCGTTCCCCGCCTCGGGACCTCGGAACAGACAGCTGGTAGAAACAATATATATATATACACACAGTCCGTCTCAGCTGCGGACGTCCGGACTGGTTTTCCGTACAGATTTCCACCGTTTCTCCACCATTCCAACGCCGGCGACGCCGTTTCTTCTCCCCGGTGTGATCCCAGACCTCCCCCGACGGTGTTGGAATGAAGAAGAAGGCCGGAGAGATCACGATCAGAGGTCTGCAGCAATCTCACTCAAAACTTCACGACCAATCATGGTGGACCTCCGATCGGGATCTCTCCGGTCTTTTTCTTCATTCCAACACTGTCGAGGGAGGTCTGAGATCACACTGGGGAGAAGAAACGGCTTCGCCGGCGCTGCCAGCGCTGGAATGGTGGAGAAACTGCGAAAATCCGGACAGAAAACCCGTCCGGACGTCCGCAGCTGAGAAAATATACATACATATATATATATATATATATATATATATATACAGGGCCCTTCCAATGAGAGATCCTTTTTTTTGTTCATTTTTAGGGATAGATCATTTGACGAACTTTTCGATTACAAAATCAAATCTTCACCGTTCAGTTCGTTGGGCTATATGAGTAGATCATTTCTACAAATTTTCAGAAAATTTGGTGATCGTTAAGTCATCCAAATGAGGGATTTATTTTTAATAATATTGAACGGTGTAGGTTTGACATAAGTGTTAAGTTTTTTGTTTTAATCTCAACCATTCAAGCCCATTAAAAAACAGATCTAATGGTGTGGACCTATCCCTAGAAATAAACAAAAAAAGGGATCCCTCATTGGAAGGGCCCTGTATATATATATGCATGGTATAGTTGAAGATGGTCTAATAACCTAGTTTTATAAAAAGCAGCTAAAATTTGATTTTATATGTACAATAGAAAACTATAATAAGTAGAGGAATGTAAAGTTTATGACTATTTATCTGAAAAATTTAGTATTTTTATTATACTATATATTACAAAAAATTATTTGTTGTAGAGTTGGTAATACCGAAAACCTAAAAACCGAACTTGATAGATAAAAATAGACAAGTGAGTTGGACATGCCATGATCAGACTCTAGGATTCATTTCCTCCACATGTCACAATATCTCAGGTAAAGAATTAGCTTCTTTGGCGTTGGGTTTAGTGTTTTTAGGGACGAACATGCTAAGCGTCAAAGAAATGAGTCAAATGACGACCCATGGGGTTTTAGATATACTAGTTTTTGCACTTCCAAGTGTCATAACAGCCTACATGACTACCAGCTATGGAGGAGGGCACCGTCAGCTGTTCAGGATTTGGTTGCTGTCGCATATCCATTCTTAAGACGTTGCAAAACCTAACCATCAAGGTGGATGTCGATCCGAATGAGATCGGGGCACCGTCAGCTGTTCAGGACTTAGTTGTTGACGCATATCCATTCCTAAGGCGTTGCGAAACCTGACCATCAAGGTGCACGTTGATCAGAATGAGACCGAGTGGTTCTACATGAGATACCCACCCCTGCAGTTACACATTCATTACTGGTAATGATAGTGCTTGTCCCATACCTCTTAAATGCGTGTTAATGTATGTTTGTATGTCGAATAATTACATTATATTTCTTATATTTATATTTAAATATGAATTATTGATTTAATCAAAGGTGTTTTTTTATCTTAAAGTTTATTTTCAGACATTGATGAGTGCAAGTGAAACTCTTGCACACAAGTGTTTTGACTTTTTGAAGTCACCGTGTGCTATTACGTTTTCGGTAACAATCGAGTCCACTCTCATAGATCATCGTCAAGTTGTGTTAAGAGCAAGTCCAACAGTTTCCTTATATTTTCTACCTAATAGGGAATCAAAACTTAAAATCTCTTAAAATTTTGTATATCAAATCCAACAGGTTCCCTATTTTAAATATTCAAATATTTATTACAACAACAATCCTTATTTATTATATAATAATAAGTATAAAAATTTAAAAGTTTATTTTTTTAGAATAATTAATGTTTTCTTTCTTATTTTTGAGCCTTGAAGAATGTGCAACATTCAATTCTTCTTTCCCTAAATATTTTTAGGAAATCTGTAAATATAGGGAAGCAAAGCTTCTCTTTCATCTCTTTCCTTATTTCAAGGAATGAGATAGGGAAACTGTTAGAGTGGAAAATGACCCTAAATTCCCCAAAATAGAGAAAATCATAGAATTTAAGGAATCTGTTGGACTTGCTCTAAGTATGGGACAAACCGACAAATATTTACTATGCTGCATGATCAGCTCAAGTCAACTGTCATAGATCGTCGTTAAACTAAAGAAATCATGGTCAATCACCGTTAGATGTAAATCCAAAGGTGGGAAACAAAATAACTTAACATTAAAATAATTTCTTTCATGGTATCTGCCACACCCCAAACTTAGGGCATGACTAGTGTGATGGCTCAAGTCGAAAACAGAAAATCAGTGGACTTTTTTCTCAAGAAAACTTTCTGAAAGAACTGGAACATGGTCACTAAACTATAGTTATGAAAGAGGAGGTACCAAATTTGTATTTGTACTGAAGGCCAGTTCGGTTTTAGTCTTGATCACCCTGAAAAATGTTGTAGGATCCTCAGTCCTCACGTTGTCAAGTAGAAACTAGTAACCTCAATCCAGTTTACCTAAAGCAGCATTAATTACAACTCTATTCCTAATAGAGATGTCATGTATAAATTATGGAATTACATGTATAAACACGCTTCTCAAATGGAGACGTCATGTACTCGTGTATAAATTATGGAAATTACATGTATAAATCACTTTTCTTTTTGGGTGAAATGTATAAATCACTTTTGACCACAGTTAACTTTAACCATCACGTTATTACATGAATCATGAAGAACGATATTAAATGGAAAAAGAATCATAATGAGCTTCTATGCTGAGATGATCGCATACTTCCAACACGGATTTTGAACAAAAAAATTCATCAAACTTTATTTCCAGATTTTAACGGATTTATCATGACTGGCTGAAGCTACCATCCCTGTAACTGGTGACTGTGCCAAAGCTGATATTACACAATCATGAGCAGCAACAGTCATACATTTGTTCTCAGTCATGTTCCAGATCTCCATTGACTGCAAGCATTAAGAAGAAACATCAACAAGTTAATCTGGATGATTGAAAGATGATCCCTCCACAAATGTATACGGAACAACATTGGTAGTTTCCACTTTATTTTACATAATTTGGATAAACGAATCACATCTTGATGCAATTAAACAGTCGCAAGATGATATTGTAAGAATGTAAGAAATCTCAAACCTAGACAAAATTACTGCATAATTCAACATTCACATCATAAAAACAGACTCACCTGGTAGCCTCCAATGACCAAGAGAGTGGAGTAGCTTGGATGGAAAACACAAGAATGGAACATGTTTCCACTAGAACTGAGCTCGTGAATGCACTTCCCAGTCGATAATGACCACACTCTCACAGACTCTTGACTGACTGAAGTCAAATAATCTCCATTTGTATCCCAACAAAGAGAGTGCACCTCTGTGGAGTGGCCCTGTATAAGTTCAAAACATTGTGTTGTCTGATTAATAACAACTTATGACAATATAACACACTTTTTTCAGGTAAACAGATCAATGAAACCGTTAAGAACTTAGTGAAATAAAGAGCAGCTATTCACACCTGCAGTGAATGTGTCTGCCTATCACTCTCAGCATCGAATATTGACACAACATTCCCAGATGCTGCAGCCATAAATTGTCCAATTCTTGGCTGGAACCTCACCTGTGATGAACCTCCCTGCATCATAAAATGACTGAGATTCAGTAACGTAAATAAACCAAATTACTTGCAACCTTCAAAGAATGAAAGTAGAGCCCAAATTTTAACCTTAATAATACGAGTACACGAATACTGATTAATATTCCAAAAGCGAATCTCATTGTTCGTGTCACATGAGCAGAAAAGGTCAGTCTTCTTAGGGTGGAAATCAAGTGACATTACATGCAAGGTATGTCCTTTATATGTCTGTAAACAATAGTTTGGCTGCAATAATGAACTCAAACACTTCAGAAATCAAAGAAAACAATTTTCAGCCAAGGTGAACAACTATATTTCAGTCACAATCCAGGCTTTCAATTGTGAAAAGAAATGAAGAACCGTGAAGAGCAACAACAACAAAACCATGATATTGACAACATTAGAAAGTAATGGAAGAAAAGAATTTACTTCAGCGGCATCCCAAAGTCGCACAGTTGTGTCAAATGAAGAAGTTGCCAACTGAGTTGAATTTGGTCTAAATTGAACATCAGTAATTATCAAACTGTGATCCTCCAGTGTGCTTTCAGTCTGTAGTGTATCCATATTCCAAACAACAACCTACTAACATGGAACAAAATAAAAGATAAGAATCTAAATTATGTGTTTTCTTATTACTAAATAAATTTTTGTTAGTATAATTTCTAGTTGTTTAAGTCAACTGAAGCCAATGTTCTATGGAAAATCGTTATTTGGGATAAGATAATTTATATTACTATTTCTGTTTGTCCAAATTATATCAAACTCTAGCCAGCTCAGTAAAAATTATTAGACTAGAAGTAGCTAAACCAATTTCATATATAAATAGTTTTCTTATAACAAAACTATACCTTCTTGTCATGTCCAGCACTGGCCAACAATTTTCCATCTGAAGAGAAGTGACAGCAGACAACTTTGCTACTACTTTTACATATAGAACCAACTTCATTGAAGGAAAAACCTGAAATGAAGGAAACAGTCATTGCTGCAGGCATTTAGATTAATTAACACTGTTTAAAGCATGAAGTCATATATTACCCTTTGAAGCTGCTGCAGAATGTGCAGGGTTCCCGTTCAATGTACCAAACAAATCCCTTCCTTCTCCATCATCATGTGACAAAAAGGATTCCACATTGTCTTCTAGGGAACCAACATCTCCAAATTGGTCAATATCTTCCTGCAATTGAAGATTTAGTCAAAAAGACTTTGAAGAGTGACTTGGAGAACCCATTTCACAGAGGCAAGTATAAAGAACCAAATAGAAGATGGACTTGAGCCATTAAACTGAGAACCCCAATTTGACACAATGTAATAGTAATACACTAATACATGGAAAAAAAGAAAAAGAAAAAAAAAAGAAAAAGGATATGCAGGGTAACCTTTGTAGTGAAACACAGAAAAGAGCATTTTAAGAAATGTCATTTAGAACAGATAAGAATGCATGTCCTGCTAATAACTCCCTACACTGAACAGGTTTACACTTCTACTAATTTGACACCCAGCAGCGCAACAAACAAATGTACCCAAATAATTGGACCATGTTCCTTTTTCCATCATTCATACATGTTTCAATCAATATATTATTGTAAACGTATGAGTTTAAGTGTTCATTTATTTTATTAATCAATTATCTAAGGCGAGTAGTGCTGGTTGAATCTAAACTGGAAAGTAATGTGTATGGTGTCATAAATATCCAAATTATCCTTCTTGCTGTAGATCAGAAGTTATATCTATTAAATTATATTTACCAGCTGATTTGTGGATGATACAAGGCCACCTGTTTCATCCGTGCCATACATCATCAAACTTTTTGGAACATTGCTAGCATTCGGCAAATTTCCAGCCATAGCAATTCCATCTCCGGGGGTATGAGTGGATGGAGTTGAAGGATGGGAATTAGATGAAGGACCAACTGTATTTCCTGTACCGGTACTGTTAGCAGCTCCAGAGGATGAAGGTCCTTTCCTTTTGCGGTTATTCTTGAGTGACAAACAAAGCATTAGTCATTACTTCATTTTATATCAGTTGAGGCCTTGAGGGTGTTTGTGTGTGTAGACTTGCTAGTATATAACAATGTTCATGTACTCGGACAGAATATAGATTCAAGACATGACCCCTTTATCAACTTTTATTTTCTTTCTTTCTTTCTTTCTTTCTTTGTTGAGATGACCTTTAATAATTCTTTAAGTTCTAGCAAAAACGCAAATAAAAGAGATCATTATTCAAAAAAAGGAAGTATAACCTGCTGTACTTGCTGAGACGGCAAAGGATCCTGTTGTTGAGAAGAAGAGTGTTGCATCTGTGGCATATTTATCTGGAGTTAGGAGGAACGTCACCACTAATGTTCAAAGGATTTTAATGGGTTATTTTTTCAAGTTCCACATAAGTGCTAGTGTTTGGTTTCAGCTTAGCAGTCAAATTCAAGCCTATTACATATTAGGGTACTATTACATGAACATAAACAGAGCACTTCTATCTTCTCAAAAGAGAACCAAGTCAGAGAAAAAATTTTAAGCAGATTTTATCTTTCTGAGGTTCATTCTGATGGATCATCCCTAGATTGACGCCAAAAGAAATTATAAGCAAGCAAACAAAGTCTGAATCTCCCATCTTCTATATCCTAATTCTCTCAAGCCTCTACTCCAAATTCCACTTACATTTCGCTAACCTTTGTAAAGTCCACATCTTATCAACATTATGACAACTAGCATTCCAACCTGCTTTGTGTATCACAGCTCAAGTCAATATACACCCACTCTGTAGCCTACCCCGTCCTCATAAACTAATCTCAATATTGTTTCAGTCCTCTCAACAAGAAGAATTTCCACACATCTCTCTCTGGCATCCAGTATTTACTATGGAACCAAACTTTGAAGAGAGTTTACTCATGCTCAATTATTGACTGTCTGTGTTGGATGACAGCAATCATCTTATGTTGACACTACAAACCAAAAGATAGTAAGTTCATTTTCTTTAGATATGCCTTACAAAGGATTAAGCATTTAAGCCACATTAGATTCGTATATAAAAGAATATCAGTAGTTTCATAAGTCATGAACTACATCGAAGGCAAGAGAAGAGGGCATGAAGACTACAGATGTTGAGAAAAATCTGACAGAAGGAGAATACTCTTAACTTTCCAGGTGAATTATGGAATGCCATCTTACCTGTGTAGTTGTTTGCATAGGAGAACCTATAGATCCATTGTTTATCATAGGTTGGCCATCTTTAGAGTTTAAATTTTCCCTGGGCAATCCCCTCATATCTCCATAGCCAGGTGTGCTACCAACATTGCCTTGTGTCTGAACCTGTGCTAAAAGTTGTTGTTGTTGCTGTGAGAGGATCTGAAACTGAGTTGCACCTTGCAGGAAAGGTTTTTGAACTTGTGCACCTAAACCTGGCCGCATTTGGTCAATCCCCTGTATAGATTGGCAGATATCTCAGTTTTTTCTGACTCATATATGGTATGAATCCCTAGGACACGGGATGCAGATTCAACTCACTGTTAAGGGCCATCCCTTTAATGGAAGACCACTGACTCCTGGGTTTAAACCTGTATCCAAAAGAAAGAAAAGGATATAAGAAAAAATTATTTCAATCAATTTCAGAAAATTAAGAAAAATACTCATTTGTGACATGAAACAACATAAAGATATGACTTCGTCAATATCTCTAGAATCATGTTGCATGATAACTCAGTCTCACATAAGATAAAAGAGCGTTGTCTAGTGTTCAGAGTAGATACTTGGGAACCAAGACATGTCAAACAAGAGCCTGGCCTACTATTTATTGCTGGTACCACAGCATCAAGAACATAAGTATGAGGGATAGTCAGCTAGTAAGTCACCTCATCTACATTTTCCATAAGTCTCTAATTCTTTTGGTCATTACTTTTGTTATAAGAAAAAGGGTGACTAAACACAGAATGATCAGTTGAGCAAAATAGTCATACTCTAAGTATTCTCGTCTTGGTTAGAAGAGAAATTTTGGAATCACAAGGATAATACTCTCGTAGCAGTAAACGTTGCGCTGTTTTGGTCCACGATGAAGTCTCCATGATACAAGAGTCAATGTAGAGACTTATGAGTTATGAGTCTGACATCTTAGTGCAAGTCTAATTACATTTAGTACTGCAAGGGTCTCTTTTATTTAATGCCTCTTTAATACTTATTTCAGCATTTTATGGTCCAAAGGTGATATATCTGAAGCCTATAAACAAGATTACATCTCATAGACTAGAGCAGAATAGATAAAAGTGAGTCATCTTGAAGGTTCTCTGAAATTACAGTAGCACTTAACCTTCTCTCTCTTCAAAAACTATTCTAATCTTAAATCTTCTTAGCTTTTAAGCCTAACTGGCTATCTATACTGAAACCCTCCCTTGATTTGTCCCAGATCACATCTACCTCAAATGAAATGGAAAATGGTGTTAGGAATGATGAGGAAAGAACCAAACAAAGTAGGGAACTGAAATAAGCAAACAAAAAGAGTATAAGATGTCTGTAGTTCTTCATCCCCTACCCCGTATACTATGAGATGTTATAGCTCTTCTAAAAATTCTGAGACTCTTTTAAGATCAGCGAATCATACCTGAATTTCCGATAACTGGTTTCGGCTGCATCATTCCTTGTGCATAAATTGAAGAATCCACAGGCAAAGATCTCTGAGAGGCACCCATATTAACTTCACTCTTTATGTCCTGTAGACAAAGAAGGAAAGCTTTGTAATAGTAATAAGGAAAGAAAGGAACAAAAGTGGGTACACATGATGTTGAATGAGTAGTTACAGTGGTCTGTTGACTTCGAGCTTGTATTTGTTGTAATGCCGGATTAACACTACCAGGGTTCCCTTGAACCAACTGACTGTTTTAGGAACGGAACAAAGAAAAGAAATAAGCTACCAAAAAAAAGCTAGCACAAAACTGTCCAAAAATAAGATCTTCAAGTTGTTACCCAGGATGGTTTGTGGTTGATTTCAGCAGGGCAGCTCTAGCATCTAGGAGTGGTTGGGATGTCTCTGAATCTATTTGATCGGGGTGTTTCATACGTTCCTCATACATTTTTGTTGCCAATGCACTAGAAGAAGATTGCCCAAGCATTCCTTCAGAACTTAGTGAATTAAGTGCACCACCAAGGGGGAGATTAGTAGGAGTTCGTTGCAACTGAGCTTGGCGCATTAGTTGCAACTGCTGCATTTGTTGCTCTTTGGCTTTAATTTGTTGTGCCTGCATATCAACACCATATGAGCAGATAAATCACGAGAATAAAATTAACCTAGCGGTCACATCTATTCAATCCAACTTTAGTCACCTCTATATAAACTGCTGCAGACTCGGAATGTTTATCATTTGTCCTTGCAATAAAAATGTCCCAGAAGACAGACCACCATTCAAAAAGAAACCCTCCAGGAGCATCAATGGCTGCACATTACACATACCAATTAAACTCTCTAATCCTAGCATTGCATTACAATAACCGAAACTGCACAATACAGGCAGTAGGATCATTCGAACCAATCACATTACATTGGTAAAGTAAAGATTGAATCTTTCTGCTACAGATTAGTATACTGATTACCTACTGGATCCGGGGCAACCTTCCCTTCATTCACGAATGACTTGGCAGTGGCATGCAATTCTTTCTTCATTAGATAATCATAAATGTACACATCAAGCCTATAAAAGATATCAAATTCACCAAATTTAACAATCAACCCCATAAACTTGACTTAAAAAAGAATCGAAATACAGCCAAGTAGGTTACATCTTATCTGCTTCCCAATTACTGTGCGCCATTTCTGCCCAGAATCAAGAAATCCAGGACTGTCATCAGAATTCAAATTAAGATAAAGAATTCAAATTTTGTTGATGAGATTGAATTCAATTGACGATTGGATGAATTCTAAGTGGATTGCATTGATCGAAACCAACCTGGGGAGGAGGAGATTGATGGATCAGAGGCTACAAGAAGGACGATCGTAGTTGATCAAAGCTATTGATGCCCGGAATAGTCAACGGAAAGTCGTCGGCCCAAATTGCAAGTGCGGTGATTGGTGAAAAGGTTGAGGCAGCGGGCGTCACTGAGTTGTGGTAACTGAGAACTTGATTTCCATGTTTTTGGGAGTGAGAGAGCGAACAAGGCAATTTGAACATTAACCGAAGCTCAACTTTGTTATAGAGCTCCGAACCTCGGACTGGGACGCCTTTGACCAAACTATTCCACTCTCTAGTTTGGAACTTTGGATTAAAATTGTCAACTCATCTATAATTCGGCCTACAGAAAATCAACTTAATTATCCAACACTATCTGCATCACCGATTTACATAAATCATGGCACACATGCCCTGCAGCTACTTGTGGCGGACATATATATGTCATCGATATGATCAATCTTGACCAAGAAGAGATGCCAATAATACTACATCATCAACCCTAGCTTCCTCCTAGATAGCACCCTCAACATCCTCAATAGAGCTAGGGAACCTCCTATGCATTAGACTTCTTCATAAATCATAACACAATTACTGTTGGATCGAAGAATAATATTGTTCAAAATATCTTCAAGATTTGTAATGTAGAAACCTCACAATGAGTTATAAAGCATCTGCTGCAAGCATGCACATTCAAAAATTTCTCATATAAATCATGCAAACTAATAGATCAGAGTAGCTGGCATGTCTTGTTAATTACCTATCGCATGTCATTCGTTTTGAAGTTAAACAAAAGTTGAACCGTATATATATTCTAAATTTGATATGAGATGTCATTGTAACTGCATTTTTGTATTTAAATCAAATTCCATTGTTGATTTTTGTATTTATATCCTTATATGCTAGCTAATAAGGATTAGAATTATGAGGACTAGTACTATTGCGACCCCGTACGTGAGGACATGAAGACCTGATCGAATGCATGCATGCATGTCCTCCTAGCTCCATGCGTATATGAATACAAGCGCACTGTAATTCAAGTTTAATAAGTGTTCTTAATTTTATCAAACCCAAACCATCGGCCACTTTCCAATTCTTAATCGATCAATCCAAATGATCATCCCCTTCAATAACAAGAGCTACCGGCCAGCTGAGAGACCAGTGTCAATATATGCCTTTGCTGTTTATATATGGGAGGAACAGTCGAGGCCTCGCTGGTCCTTTTCACACGTACACATAAGCTAGCCCTAACTAATATACGTACATTATGATGGACGGCCCGTGGTTTATGATCGATCTTATATTAAAACTTAATTACCAACAACCTTGAATTGCTAGCTAAGTAGTGGACTAGCTTGTCGTAATGGGAACTAAATTATTGTTGATTAACTATTAAATCTGATCAATATACCATGAAACTCACAAATGAATTTATTGAGAGAGATCGAGACAGATAGAGAGAGAGAGATGAAGTTGTTGATTTCTGGCGCAAGATATAGCTAGGGCCGGGTAGTAACTAGTGAGTGTTTGGTTGCAGCATATATTAATGGTATACCGATCGATGAAATCATCACATTCACATGCATTGTCGCACAGATGCTAGCAAATTAAGTCGACCCAGAATAAGTGATTGAGCAACCTATCCCTGAGTTTTCACTTTGTACTTTGTTGATGCCATTTTTTAGCACCAACGGGTCAAGAAGTGCTTCATTGAAATCATACGTGTAAAGTCATGATTGGGTTGTTCTCTTGTAATTAATGGGCATGTTTTCTCTTTTTGGCTAGTTTGACTATTTCCATGGTTTTAGTCATCTATCTCCGATGACTGAAGATATGTCAAAGTGGCCATGTGTCGGGGTCTTGGTAGTCCGCCGCATGTTTTTAGCACCAACGTGTCAACGAGTGCTCCATTGAAATCATATGTGTAAAGTGATGGGGTTGTTCGATCTCTTATAATGGGCCTAATTTCTCCCTTCGGCTAGTTTGACTATTTCCTTGATTTTGGTCGTCTATCTCCGGTGACTGGAGATATGTCACGGTGGCCATGTATCGGGGTTTTAGTAGTCCGCCACATATGACTGCTGGAGGTATGGCGTCGATGAGCTTGGGCATTCGACTTCCTTGAATAAGACTATATTCTTGATCTTGGACTTCCTTAGGCTGATGTTGATCCTTCACACTTCTTTGTTGGGTGGAATTGATAGTCTCTTCTTGGACTTCCTCCACCAAATGGTGAGCTTCCCCGCCTTCTTCTTAGGTGGAATTGATAGTATCATCTTGAACTTCCTCCACCAAATGTCGAGCTTCCTCCTCTTGATGGTAAGCTTCATCACCTCCTTCATCTGGGGAACCGGTAGTCTCCTCCTGGACTTCCTCCACTAGATGGTGAGGTTACTCACCTTCTTCTTACCGTTGGACGTCTGCCACTTAAAGTCGGCAGACGTACGTTCATCATAATAGCACTCTTGTCGAACGAAGGTGCAAGGCTGGTCTCGTGATCTCTTCTTCTAACTTCTTGATATTCTTTCACTTGACTTGTTCCTTCTCTACCTTAAGTTGGTGGAATGTCATTGAAGGACCTATAAACATGTGAGAGGGATGTTATCGGAGGACCAGCCGGCCAATCACTCTTCGATGTCTAAGTCAGTCAAGTGTTTGAACAATAAGTACGTAGAGATTGGAGAAGAATAATGAGGGATCAAGTATAACATGATCTTGTGAAGAAAGATGAAGAAATGAGTTTAGCATCTATGCCTCTTGACGTTTCATTAGAGAGAGAGAGAGAGTGTGTGTGTGTGTGTGTGTTGTTGTGGAGTGTGGAGATTACTTCAGCATTGGGATGGCTTGACATATATAGGGTGGAGGTTGCTGACATGGAAAGGCAAAGCATGGCTATTCCCTAAAATCAGGGTGTCAGCCCTGCATCCTGACCTTCCAGGATGAGTCTGACAGAGTTGGTAACACATGTCGGCATGCACTATGTACATGGTCTCCTCTTATCAAGTTAGTCGTGGACCATGCCTAGAGCCATACCTTGTGTCAGAGCTTGACACGTGGAAAAGTGGATGAAGGGTCAGAGACATGTGTCGTGCATCTAAGACATTTTATTCATTGAATCACTCCTCGGCATGTCAGTCGGCAAGGTTGGTGAGAGAAGAGCATCGAACTCACCTGACATGCCTTCTGGCAACTATTGGACGTCATGGAGAGAGCTTGAGGGTTGAGGATCTCAGGCTTGGATGTCGAACTCTTGGTCTTGGAAGTTGAGGCTTTGATTCATTTAGATGACTTTTCTCTAAAGGTTAAGTCATGATACGCTGTAGTCCTTCCATGCTAGCTAGTTAGAAGGTGAGGTAACCACTTGGTGATAGTCTAAGTTACTTGGTGACATGCCAAGACACTTGGTGATAGTCCAAGAAAAACTTTGAATGCTAGGTTAGACATCTCACGATTATTTATGTGTGAAGGTTCTCTTCAACTCTCGAACAAAGAGAGCTTGAAAGGTCAGAGTCCTAAGAGCAGTTGCACCGGTGCGTTAATTGAAGGGGCAATTAGTGGGACCCGTTAGCTTTTAGCCAAACAATGAATGCAGCGGAAAATCGCTCAGGTAAATTATGGGGCCCGCGTCAAAGAAATTGTTTCATCAATCCGGTTGCCAATTTTTGGCAATCAATTCGCTCAGGTAATAACAAGTAGGGTCCACCATATTAGCTGCAACGGCTCTATAATTACAGCTGCAACGGTCAAAAGTTTTCCTATAAATACTAATCTTCATTCTATAATTTCTCATACCAAAACTTTTAACAATTTTCCTCCCTATCTTCTTCCTTCATCAATTTTAGCTTCTATTTCTTTTTATCTCATCCAACTATGGGATAATGGGATGAGTGATGATATTTCAAAAGAGATGATGAAGGTAGAATAAGAGGAAATGTGTGAGTAGAGAATGAAGTCTGAAGGTTATTTATCAACAATTTTGGAGATAAAAAGTTCCGGATAAGTACACGTGTCACGTAAAGATAGGTTGAAAATTTTATATCCGAGATATATTTCTAGAAGATAACAATATCTGAAGTTGACACATGTCAAATGAAGATTTGACGAATATTTTATAAGAAATCATAAGATATTTGATAATTTATTAAAATATTAATTAATAATCTGTTTAACAATAATTACCGTTGTACAATTAATCACATTATTAATTAATCAAATTATAAGTTTAACATTTTCAATTAATAAGTTATTCAAAATTAAAATGTAATAATAAATTAGCATGTAAATTACCTTTAACGGGTGTATTGATAAAGGAGAGGCAATTGTCAATTGTCAATTTGGGATGAATAGTGAATTAATAAGGGTAATTCAATTGGCAAATCAGCAATTGCCTTTTGCCTATGGGTGCAATTGCTCTAAGTGGACGGTTTGACATTTTAACGCGTCCTATGTGGAATAAGTTGAAAAGTCAAATTTCGTTTTCGAACCAAATTATGACATCTAGACAATTTTCTTGCTCCAACTTGGAAATTGTTGCTGCAGTGAGTTGATCCAGAAGCTAGCTAGCTGGCATGGGAGATAAGCTTCAGGCATATAATTTATACATGCAGAGTCATCAAGGAAACCCAAATCGAGTGCAGAAGAAGAAGAAGAATTAGAGCGGAGGGCCTCTATGTTTGAGTCGGAGGGTGAAGGACAGTTGGAGAGACATAACTAAATTTATTACCTGCTGCCCCATTGGCAGATGAGAATTCATTTACTCCATTCAAGCGTGACAGTTGGGTCAATATTATTAGTGTACCCAGCAGCCAGTGGACCTCCATCTCCTTCAATTCCACATATTAATCTTACCAGCTGCCTCTATATAAACCCTAACCTCACTGCACTAGCTTCTGCACTACTGAAACTATTAGTGAGCTCTTGGCTTAACAATGAGGGTCAATATTTCAGCTTCCTGTCTTGTGTTGGCACTCCTGTGTGTGTTTCTTGTGAGCGATTTTGTTGCGGGTGATCAAGATCCTAAGGTGAAGGACGATAAGCACTTGTTTTTTAAGCGTCCGCGACCTCATTTTGTCAAGGGAGGAGGCTTCGGTGGAGGCATTGGTGGAGGAGGTGGCCTAGGGCGTGGGATTTATAGGAAAGGGTTTAAGCATGGAGGTGGCTTAGGAGGTGGTGGTGGCCTTGGAGGCGGGGGTGGTCTAGGAGGAGGTGCTGGAGGTGGGTTAGGAGGCGGTGCAGGAGGTGGGTTAGGCGGAGGAGCGGGTGGTGGTCTTGGAGGTGGTGCTGGAGGTGGTTTAGGCGGAGGTGCTGGTGGAGGTTTGGGTGGTGGAGGTGGACTTGGACATGGTGGAGGTTTGGGTGGTGGAGGTGGACTTGGACATGGTGGGGGTCTTGGTGGCGGAGGTGGACTTGGTCACGGTGGGGGTCTAGGTGGCGGAGGTGGACTTGGTCACGGTGGCGGGCTTGGTGGTGGAGCTGGAGGAGGTGGTGGACTTGGCGGTGGAGGTGGAGCGGGCGGTGGTGCTGGTGGAGGGTTTGGAGGTGGTGCAGGAGGCGGGGCAGGAGGAGGTGTTGGAGGTGGTGCTGGTGGAGGGGGAGGGTTTGGAGGTGGTGGAGGAGTTGGTGGTGGAGCAGGTGCGGGAGGAGGGTTTGGAGCTGGTGGTGGAGTAGGCGGTGGAGGAGGTATTGGTGGCGGTGGAGGTGGTGGGTTTGGTGGAGGTGGCGGAGGTGGTTTTGGTGCTGGTGGTGGGGCTGGCTTCGGCGGTGGAGCTGGTTTCGGAGGTGGCGGTGGTCACTAGCTAGCTCATTAACTCGTTCCTTTCTGCTTCAACTACTGCATGATTACTTAATTAGTTAATTTGCTACGTACCTTCCCTAATTTCCTTTCGTCCTGCAATTTCTAGTTTAATCTATGAAATGTCTGTCTCCTTATTCCTTCATGCAAACGACCAGAAAAGTGTATTCTCGATCTGTGCATTGGACGCAATATTTGTACGTTATTTACATATATTATCCCCACTAAGTCTGCAGTTTCAATTTATTAAACTGAAGATGAATGAGTACTGTTCATTCATGGAATCATGGTGGTGTACGTCCATGCATATATATATATGTGATCAATATTGTGAAAATGTCTCATGATGTGAATTCCATTATGGCATGGTAATTAACTAGCTAGGTAAAAGTCCAAGAGTTTGGACTACTTCGTAAGCATATATATATGTTTAGAATCTAGTTTTGGTTTGGGGTAAGAAAAAGAACCAAATATCTGGAATTACAAGTTTTGATTTTGGTAAGAAAAACAAGCAGAATTACACGTACGCTATATATAACTGGAATAGATCGAGTTCTGGCGTCTTCCAAGTCCAAAAAAATTTCTTCTTCATTCGGGAAAAGGAGGAGTACCTAGCTAGCTGCTAGATGGATCCAAATGCTTTAGAAAACATCTAGATTAAGAACACCAGAACTATATTGGAGGCATAGAGAATGTTCTCAATATGTAACAAAACAATTTAGCAAAAGAATCATCCAAGCAGAATATGATATCCCAGTGAATGCACACGTACGTGGGAGTCATTTTTGAACTGTAAATTGAATGTATGTGAATCATTCTTGACCTGAATATATACGTACGCAGTATGGGAAGTTTTGGTTGAGTAGTTGCATCAGATCGAACTGCCTTATCAGACTTTTACGAACGCTTCGCATGCTCAGTACAAGACTAGCTAGCTAGCTAGTATGGTTTTGAACACACTACCAGAAAATGAGTCTTGGGCGACGAAACAAAAAAAATCGTCGCCCAAGGAAAAAAAATCGTCGCCTAAAGTTGACGAAAAAAAAATCGTCGCCAAAGGCTAAATTTCGTCGCCTAATATAGAAACTAAGGCGACGAAACAAAATTTCGTCGCCTAAGTTTTTTTAATCCTTAGGCGACGAAACTCAAATATATCGTCGCCTAAGTATTTTATTTTTTTATTTTTACTTGGCCGACGAAATAAAAGAATTTTGTCGGCCAAGAGTAATCCGAATAATTAAAATAAAATAAAACACATTTAAATTTCATTGTACATGATTTTTTATTTTTACTCTTGGGCGACGAATTTAACAAATATCGTCGCCCAAGTATTATCTTGGCCGACGAAATAAAAGAATTTCGTCGGCCAAGAGTAATCCGAATAATTAAAGTAAAATAAAACACATTTAAATTTCATTGTACAGAATTTTTTATTTTTACTCTTGGGCGACGAATTTAACAAATATCGTCGCCCAAGTATTATCTTGGCCGACGAATTACCCTAATTTCGTCGGCCAAGATAATCCGAATAATTAAAATAAATAAAGCACATTTAAATTGTAAGGTAATGTTTTTTATTTTTATAGCCCCGTCAGCGTCTCGTCGATTGGAAACTATTCTCAGTTGAAGGTCCGGCAAGATTACATGATTTGGAGGGTCGAATAGCCGTTTCCGTCCGTTTAGGGGTTTGACCGCGCCGATTGACCGGACGGATCGAGCCCTTATCTTTGTCAGATGGAGCTGAATTTTTGCCCACCTACGTAATTCGTTATGCTGGTCATATCTGACGTTTCGGTTTTCAGTTCCTCTTCTCCGATCACCAAACTCACGTTATATGTACTAATGTTGTATAACTTTTTTATACAAGTGTTGAGTTTAAGTTTCGTTTTGAAGACAACGTATACGTAGAGGCCTCAAACGCAAAAAAGTCGTGAAATAAGATATGACAGGAACAGTGAAATACGTCAACTTGTGAAAAATGAAGATATTCCGGTAAAATTTCGGAGCCGGTTGTTCCGGTCAACGAATTTCTCTTATTTCTACCTAGTGGTAGCCCTATCCCGGGTTTTATTTTTTACCAAATTTTTATAGCCCCGTAAGCGTCTCGTCGATTGGAAACTATTCTCAGTTGAAGGTCCGGCCAGATTACGTGATTTGGAGGGTCGAATAGCCGTTTCCGTCCTTTTAGGGGTTTGACCGCGCCGATTGACCGGACGGATCGAGCCCTTGTCGTTGTCCGATGGAGCTGAATTTTTTCCCAGCCACGTAATTTGTTATGCTGGTCATATCTGACGGTAGGTTTTCAGTTCCTCTTCTCCGATCACCAAAATCACGATATTCTGAATTTTATGATAGAACTCTTGGCCGACGATTTTCTTTATCTTGGGCGACGAGATTTATAGTGAAGAACATCGTCGCCCAAGTAGAGTATCTTAGGCGACGACTTCAAAAATCGTCGGCCAAGATAACTCTTGGCCGACGATTTTCTTTATCTTGGGCGACGAGATTTATAGTGAAGAAAATCGTCGCCCAAGTAGAGTATCTTAGGCGACGACATCGAAAATCGTCGCCCAAGATTATATTGGCCGACGATTTTCAAAAAACAGGGCGACGATTTTTCAAGAATCGTCGCCCAAGATTTCCAATATAAAAGGCAAATATTCAGAACTCTAACCATTCGCGCTGCCGCTCACAAATCTAAGCCCTCTCTCTCTCTCCGAATATTTGCAGAAGCCCTCTCTCTCTCCCTCTCTCCGACCCCGACCCCGCAACCCGACGCCGTCCCCGACCTCGAACCCGACCCCGACCCCGACCCCGACGACCCCGACCCAGACCCCGACCATACCAACAAAGTGGAGAAGAATTCATGGACATGTGGGTGATGGAAGATTATGGCAGAAAGTTATGGAGTGCGACGCGGGCATGGAACATCAAAAAACTCTGTGGAGGTTAACATGGAGGTTAACCAGAATAAAAGTTTCTCACTTTGGTGTTTGGAACCTGCATGGTTTAGTTTAGTTGCTGTACGTTGTAAGGAAGTTGTAACTTGCAGAATGCTAGAGTTCGTAATAAGCAATTGGAACTCTTTCAAAATTTTTGTCTAGCTTATAACTCTGTTAAATATTTTCTCTGCTTCTCTCAGACATCCAAATATGTGTTCTGTTAAAAAGCAGGTTTAATTCTTGCAAGATTGGCTAGTTTACATTCTCCTCCATATATATACATCATATATCATCTACCATCCATCAGTTTAAGCAAAAAAGTTGACAAAAGCAAATACAGATACAAAGGGGTATGGTATGCGTTGTGTAAAATTATTTAAATATTTTAAAAAAAATTTAAATTTATCTTAGGCGACGAAATTGCTAAATCGTCGGGCAAGGACTTACCATATAAGACGACGAAAAAAAATTATCGTCGCCCAAGTTCTTGGCCGACGCACTTCTGGCGACGACGTCTTGGCAGACGAAAAAAATTTCGTCGCCCCAGGTTATAACATCTTAAGCGACGAAACAATTTTTCGTCGGCCAAGGTGTTAAATCTTGGGCGACGAATATTTTTGGGCGACGAGAAATATATTTTAGGCGACGAAATTCGTATCGTCGCCTAAGAATTACTCTTAGGCGACGACGGTATGAATTGTCGTCGCCCAAGTTCTTGGCCGACGCACTTGTGGCGACGACGTCTTGGCCGACGACCTGTCGTCGCCCAAGTTCTTGGCCGACGAAATTTGTTAACAGGGCGACGATTTTTTTTCGTCGCCCAAAGTGAAATTTCTGGTAGTGACACCAGGAAATCAAAACAAAACGTTCTTGGTGCAGCAGCTGCAATGATGTCAATATAACAACAAATGATGTGGAAATTAATTTGCATTACATATGTTTATAATTAGATTAAACATTTTTTTATTATAAAAAATGAAATAAAATTTAGGTTTTTTTTTTTGGTGTTTTGATAAAATACTATTCTTACGAGTTACGACTCTGCATTGTTCATAGGATTAGGTCCTCTTACTCATCTTCTTGGACTGGTGTACTTTCCCGCGATAGCCTCCCATGCCTATGTCTACCAACAATCTTGAACCTTGAACCTTGATCAAGAGGTTTCTTGTGTCTTAGCTTTGTGCTCTTCTTTATGAGCAATTAATTTGGATTTTGGAAGACACTTCTATCAAGGCCCCTATTCAATTGATAATTGTTTTGGTGTGATTACTGAGGGGGTGGATCACACAGAATGCGGAAATCTTCAAGCTCCCATAACCTGTCAATCATGAATGAAAAGCGTCAGAGGGAAGACCGGGTGTTCCGGCCTTCGACCCTCGGATGCCTAAGTCAGCTATATGTGAGTAGAAATAAGGTGTGAATGGGGTGGAGATGGAGTGTCCCCAAATGAGGGGTGAAAAGTGGTATTTATAGGGATAGGGTGGATGCACCCTACAAATACCACTTTGCCCTTATTAGAGAGTGTATTATCATTATGCTCTCAAGGGATAGTGTAGGTTTCTTAAGCTTAGTTAAAGCCTAAGCCCATTTTATGTGGCGATATGCATCTTCTTAGGCGAGTATGACCGATGTTCTACTATGTACTAACAAGTCCCCAAGTCCGCGGTCAAGAGACTCTCTTGGGTGGGGACTTTATCTGATAGAATATCGAGAGTACGAGTCTTACTAGTGGCGACATAACCAGTCCTCAGTCCCCATGCAAGGGAGGGGATGGACTAGTTCCCTCTGAGTGGGGTATGCCGTGCGTCGCTATATATAATTGAGACACTGGGGTCGTTGCTCCCATGTAGTGTTTAGAGATTGCAGGGCGATCGTGGGTCGAAGTTGAGGTACCGCTGGCGAGCATCTCGTGCGAGCAACGGGTACCAGCATGTTTGTATGCCTTGTCGTTTTAGTAGCCTTTGATATGTACTAGCTATATGCTCTAGCTAGCTGAGCTATTCCAGCATACGTTCTAAGGGGAGATTGGGGTGACATATTTTGTTGTTGCCTCTAGGTGAGTGCTAGAGTGCATACGTACCTGTTTATGGGATCTAACCAAACGTAGTTCACCTTTTTGCTATCGAGGCAAGTGTGCCATCAAGGTGTGGTGAGGAGTGCCGCTGAGGCATGACGATGGGGCCGTTAGGGCATAATGATGTTGCCGATATGGCATGTGTAGAGCTGTCAAAAGGCACGCTAGGGAGCGTAGCCAAGATGCCGATGAGGCAAGGCGGGTGGTGCCAAAGTGTACCGAGAGCACGTCATGAGGCGTGGTAAATACTGGCCTATAAGGCTGTTGCCCAAGTCCCCTAGTGCCGGGAGAGATTATGGGTGGGGAGTTATTTCCTAGATGCCAAGGATATGTTTTACTTGGGTGTTGGTGTCAGGACCCACCCCGAATTTCACCCTGAAACCCGAAGTAAGTCCTGCGGGGACCACCTCTAAGAAAAATTTACCAAAGAACTCGGCAAACCTCCCTCGAAAATGGACAATCCTATCCTGGAAAAATTAAAGAATCAACTTTTATACCAAAAATTAACATCATTCACAACAAACCAATAATTATCCAGAAAAGATATACAAAAATCCTAACAGTATTCAAAGCTACTAAAAATTAAAAACAACAGAAGCTGACAATCTCCTAGTAAACATGTAACCTACTGGCGAAATGTAGCGAAAAAATGTGTGACTATGCCTTGACGTCTCCTTCTAGACCCCACCAGAACTCTGCAGACTGGGCATTTTAAAACGAAGGGTCCCAGGGGAAAATATTCAAATACGTCAGAGTGAGTGGACAAAAATAATTTTGACAAAACAATAATATTTCCCTAAAAATACTTTCATTGAAGACGCTTTACCAGTGACAGCTTAAAAGTTTAACTCAAAAAGATTCTCAACTGGTGTCTAATCTTGCTAGACTCCCAAACTTTAAAAAGGGCCTCTCAGGCTAGGATTATTATATAAATCAGTAGGTATTTACACTCGTCTACTTCTTGTACGCTATCTATGAATAAGCTCGAAAAGTAGATAGTCATACAAGGTTATGACATTGGCGTCTAACGCTCACGTCACCCCATAATAGCATTTTACCTCATTATGGAGGAATCGCACAAGTGGATATATATATATACGTGCTGATTCCTTGTACGAATTCTATAAATGAATACGAAGAATAGAAAGTCATACAAGGCTACGACGCTGGCGTCTAATGCTCACGTCGCCCCATACTGGAATTGTACCACATTATGGGGGAAAATCACGTATAGCTAGCTAGCATTTATTTATATACATACTATTCTCATAAACATATATATATATATATATATGAGTAAAATCACCGAAATTCTCAATTTCGGTTATTTTCCAACAAAAGGAAATTATTCAACAATAAAACATTTCAAGCACATTATTTAAAACAAAGGTCCACTCACAGATTAGGACTAAGCCTGAAGTAGGTCGGAGGTTTCTTCCGCTCGGGCCTCCTCACGTCCTGTTCCAAAAAATATATAAATCCTTAAATAAAACACCGACGCTTAAAGAAAATAGGCATAATTAAAAATGAGTCTCTCTCGCTCAACCATGCCTATCGCCCCAAAACTTAATTTCCACTGCCAACCAATAATTCTCCACAATTTTTACCGCCATTCTCAAAAACACATTTCACCATAAATAATCATGTGGCCGGATTTTAACTTATTAATCCACAAAAAATACCAAACTTCAAAAATTCTCAAACCTATCCAAAACTCCTCTAAAAATTCTAAAACTCATTCCATTAAACTCCTCATAAAAATCCCCATTAAAAACGCTTTTTCAGCGGCAGCCGGCGGCCAACTCTGGCGACCTCCAATGTCACGCCCCGACCCATAATTTTTACCTTTATTACTGGCATAGTGGTAATAAAATTTTTACCGTGTTTGTCATTACATATAAAATATAATTGATCCCTAAAGAGATGTAGGGGACGATTATTTTGTGGGATTATTCTAAGGAAGAAATTTTGACGACGGTAAAAATGGTAATTTTTGTTAGTAAAAGGTAATTTTATTGGGGTATTATTTTTGGGGTGTTAAATTTTGAATTGGGTTAATAGAGGAGTAAGTGGACCGGGCCTCGGTTTTGGTCAAATCCCTTATTTTTTTCTCTCTCTCTTCCTCCCGGTTTTCCCTCTCCCCGACCCGTTTCTGCCCGGATCTTTCCCGACACAGTTCACCGCCGTCCGGCCGCCATAGCCCGTCGCACCAATCCCAAACTGTCGGTCTCCGACCCAGCTACCTTTCTAGACCGGTGACAGCCTCCCTAGCGCCGCCGTGAAAGAGGAATCAACGCCGAAAGCCCCGACTGCTAGAAGTTTGTTTTCGCCGGAACTCCTTCCTCCGGCCGCCATAGTCGGCGAGTCATAGCTCAAAAGAAAACCCTCCTCCCGTGCTTCAATCCCTCCAAAGGGCTCGCTCCATCTCGAGCTAGGTAAGGAGAAATCGGTAATGGAAATTTTAGGGCTATATTATGTGTTTGTGTAAGAGAATTTCCGGACGTGTTGGAAGTCTTGGAGAATTTCCGGATGCAAGAATAGGAGTGTTGGAAGTGGGGGATATTCTTGTAGTAAGAGAATTTCCGGACGTGTTTCCCGAGGATTTGCCTGGTTTGCCTCCTGTAAAGGAGATAGACTTTTCTATTGAGTTGCTTCCTGGAACTATGCCTATCTCTCAGGCACCTTACAGAATGGCTCCAGCGGAATTGAAAAAGTTGAAGACTCAATTGCAAGAGTTAGTAGATAAGGGTTTTATTCGGCCTAGCATGTCTCCATGGGGTGCTCCAGTGTTGTTTGTTAAGAAGAAGGACGGCACCATGAGACTATGCATTGATTATAGGAAGCTGAATCAAGTCACAGTGAAGAACAAGTACTCGTTGCCTCGCATTGATGATTTGTTTGATCAGTTGAGAGGTGCCTCGGTGTTCTCAAAGATTGATTTGAGATCTGGTTATCATCAGTTGCGGATTCGGGATAGTGATGTAGCCAAGACTGTCTTTCGATCACGCTATGGTCATTATGAGTTTGTGGTGATGCCTTTTGGACTTACTATTGCACCCGCAGCGTTCATGGATCTCATGAATAGGGTGTTTAGTCCATATCTTGACCGCTTCGTGATCGTGTTCATAGATGATATTTTGGTGTACTCGAAAAGTAAGAAGGAGCATGCCAAACATCTAAGATTAATATTGCAGACTTTGAGGAATGTACAGTTGTTTGCCAAGTTCAGCAAGTGTGAGTTTTGGCTGGATAAGGTGGGTTTTCTAGGTCATGTAGTTTCAGCTAAAGGTGTTGGTGTGGATCCCTAGAAGGTGGAAGCGGTGCCCAATTGGAAAAGACCCACAACTGTGACTGAGATTCGTAGTTTCTTGGGGTTAGCAGGTTAATATCGGGGTTTTGTGCAAGGCTTTTCAAAGATTGCAGCTCCACTATCGGGATTGACCAAGAAAGTAGTGAAGTTTGAGTGGTCAGATCAGTGTGAGCAAAGTTTTTAAGAATTAAAGAACCGCTTGACTAGTGCTCCGGTGTTGGCACTTTCGGATGATAGCGGGGAGTATGTGGTGTTTTGCGATGCTTCTAGACGAGGTCTAGGTGGGGTTTTGATGCAGCATGATCGAGTAATTGCCTACATTTCTAGGCAATTGAAGCCGCATGAGGTGAATTATCCCACTCATGATTTAGAGCATGCAGCTGTGGTTTTTACTCTCAAGTTGTGGAGACACTATCTTTATGGAGCCAAGTGTCAGATTTTTACCAATCATAAGAGTCTTCGGTATGTGTTCACACAAAGGGAGTTGAATATGAGGCAAAGAAGGTGGATGAAGTTGATCAATGATTATGATTTCACTATAGAGTATCATCCAGGAAAGGCTAATATGGTAGCTGATGCTCTTAGTCGCAATCCCTCCGTGTCTTTGTTTCACTTAAGGATGGTTCGAGTTCCACTTCTTTGTGAGCTGCGAGCTACCGGGATGGATTTACCGGTGGATGAAGTGGGTGCTTTGGTAGCTAGTTTCCATGTGAGGCCAGTTTTGGTTGATAAAGTGTGAGAGACGAAGTATAATGATCATTCCATATATTGGTTGATGGAAAAAGCAGCGAATGGAGTTGCAAAGAATTTTTCGGTAAGAAGAGATGGGTCGTTGTTGTTCAAAAGTAGGTTTTGTGTGCCAAAGAGGAACGAAGAGTTGAAGTTTGAGCTAATGGAGGAATCTCATAGTTTCGCTTATGCTGCTCATCCGGGAAGTATAAAGATGTATCGGACTCTGAAGGATTATTAATGGTGGCCAAACATGAAGAGGGAAATTGCAGCTTTTGTGAGTAGGTGTCTGATTTGTCAGCAGGTGAAAGCTGAAAGGCAGAAACCTTCAGGGTTGCTTGAGCCGTTGCCTATTCCAGTGTGGAAGTGGGACCACATCACCATGGATTTTGTCTTCAATTTACCTCGTACCCGTGAAGAGCATGACAATATTTGGGTGATAGTGGATAGACTCACTAAATTTGCTCATTTCTTGCCGGTGGGAAAGAAGTATTCGCTGGATAAATTGGCTGAGCTGTATGTGAATGAGATTGTCAGACTTCATGGCGTTCCTGAATCCATAGTGTAAGATCGGGATCCTAGATTTGCTTCTAAATTTTGGAGAGCTCTTCAGGCAGCTTTAGGTACCCGACTACACTTCAGCACTGTTTTTCATCCTCAGACTGATGGGCAATCAGAGAGGAATATCCAAACTTTGGAGGATATGCTGAGAGCTTGTGCCTTGCAGTTTAGGGGAAGTTGGGATAAGAACCTTTCTTTGATGTAGTTTGCCTATAACAACAGCTTCCATTCGAGTATCGGTATGGCTCCCTTTGAGGCACTTTATGGGAGGCAGTGTCGTACGTCATTATGTTGGAATGAAGTGGGAGAAAGAGAGCTTTGTGGTCCTGAGATTATCCATAACACAAATGAGAAGATCAAGGTGGTGAGGGATAGACTCAAGGCTGCTCAGAGTAGGCAAAAGAGTTATGCAGATGTCCGCAGGAAGGACCTTGAGTTTCAAGTAGGTGATTGGGTGTTCCTGAAACTATCTCCTTGGAAAGGGGTAGTACGTTTTGGCAACGTGGGAAACTTAGTTCGAGGTATATTGGGCCTTATGAGATATTAGAGCGAGTTGGCTCTCTTGCCTATCGGTTAGCTTTGCCTCCGGAGTTGTTCAGGATACATAATGTGTTCCATGTATCCATGCTTCGCAAGTATATTGCCGATCCTTCTCATGTGCTGGAAGAGCAGCCGATTAGTTTGCAGAAGGATTTGTCCTATGCAGAGGAGCCGGTTCAAGTTCTAGACCTGAAGGAGCAAGTGCTTAGGAGCAGGTCAATTCCGCTCGTCAAAGTGCTTTGGAGAAGCCACCAAGTAGAGGAAGCTACTTGGGAGTCAGAGGAACAAATGAGGCAGCAATATCCTTATCTCTTTGTAAATTTCAAGGACGAAATTTTTTTAAGGAGGGGAGAATTGTCACGCCCCGACCCATAATTTTTACTTTTATTACTGGCATAGTGGTAATAAGAATTTTACCGTGATCGTCAATAAGTGAAAAATATAATTGATCCCCAGAGAGGTGTAGGGGACGATTATTTTGTGGGATTATTCTAAGGAAGAAATTTTGACGACGGTAAAAAGTGGTAATTTTTGCTAGTAAATGGTAATTTTATTGGGGTATTATTTTTGGGGTGTTAAATTTTTGGTTTGGGTTTATTAAGGGACTTAGACCCGGAGCGGGCCAAGCCCATTTTCTCTTCTTTTTTTTTCTTTCTTTCTCCCTGCCCGCGCGCCCTCTCTCTCTCCCTCTCCCCAACCAGTTTCTGCTCTGATTTTCTGGCCGTCCGGCCGCCCCAGCCTGCCACACCGGTCCTAAACGGTCGGTCTCCGACCCAGCTACCGTTCTAGACCGGTGGCAGCCTCCCTAGCGCCGCCGTGAAGGAGGAATCGACGCCGAAAGTTCCGGCTGCCCGAAATTTCTTTTCGCCGGAACTCCTTCCTCCGGCAGCCATAGCCGGTGAGCCGTAACTCAAAATGAAGCCCTCCTCCCGTGCTTCAATCCCTCCAAAGGGCTCGCTCCATCTCGAGCTAGGTAAGGAGAAATAGGTTTGTGAAATTTTTAGGGCTTATTGTGTGTTTGTGTCCGATTGGCTTGGTTAGGCTTAGAATTTGAGTTTGTGGTAGTTAGGAATGTTGTATAGGAGGTTGAGAGGAAGATGCTGCCAAATTTTGGTGACCATCGAAGGTCGCCGGAGTTGGTCACCGGCCGCCGAGAAATTGTTTTTGGTGGAGAAAAATGTGAGGAGTTTAATGGAATAAATTTTAGAATTTTTGGAGGAGTTTTGGATAGGTTTGAGAATTGTTGAAGTTTGGTAGTTTTGGCGGATTATTAAGTTAGAATCCGGCCTTTGGATTTTATTTTGGTGGAAGGTGGTTTTGAGGTTGTCGGTAAAATTTGTGGAGTTTTGAAGTTGGCAGTGGATTTAAGATTTTGGAGTGTTAGGCTTGGTTGAGCGCGAAACATATTTAATTATGCATGTCTTGCTTTAAGCGTCGGTGTTTTATTTATTTGGAACAGGACGTGAGGAGGCTCGAGCGGAAGAGACCTCCGACCGACATCAGGCTTAAGCCTAACCGGTGAGTGGATCTTTGTTTTAAATTATTGTGTTCGAAATGCTTTATCGTTTTGGATGATTTTCTGTTGTTGGATATTTCCCGAAATTGAGAATTTCGGTGATTATACTCTTATATGAGAATAGTATGTATATGATTAAATGCTAGATAGCTATACGTGATTTCCCCCATACGCGAGGTACAATTTCGGTATGGGTGACGTGAGCGTTAGACGCGAGCGTCGTAGCCATGTGCGACTTTCTAATTTCGCATTTAATTATTCAAATATTTCGTACAAGGAGTAAGCACGTATATATTACCACTCGGCCGCTTTCCCCCATACGATGTGGGGTGATGTGAGCATTAGACGCAAACATAGTAGCTTTGTATGATATCTACCTTATTTCAAGTTGTTCATAGATATCGTACAAAGGGTCAGGAGAGTGTGCATACATACTATATATATAATATCCAGGCTTGAGAGACAATTTCTTCAAGTTTGGGAGTGTAGCCAGGCTGAACCCCAGTTCAGAATCGTTCTAGTGGAGCTCGTGTTTTTGCCGCTGATGAAAGCATTTTTTTTAGGGAAATATTTATTTGTTGTCGGAATCGTTTTGTCCACTCACTCTGACGTGTTGAATATTTTCCCTTGGGCTCTTCGTTTTTAAAAATGCCCAGTCTGCAGAGTTTGCATGAGGTCTAGCAGGAGACGTCGAGGCATAGTGACCCATCTATCAGCTACATTTCGCCAGTAGGTTACCTGTTTAATCTATTAGGGGGTTGTTAGCTTTCGCTTTATTTTATTTTATTTTTAGTGACTCTGAATACTTTTGTAATTCTTCTGTGTAATTTTGTATTCTGGCTACTTTTGGTTTGTATTCTGGCTACTTTTGGTTTGTAGTTAGAGTAAAAAGGTGATTCTTAAATTCTTATAAGTTAGGGTTGTCCATTTTCGAGGGAGGTTTGCCGAGTCTTCGGTGAGTTTTCCTTGGAGGTGGTCCCCGCAGGACTCATCTTGGGTTTCGGGGAGAAATTTGGGGCGGGTCCTGACAGAGTATCCTTTGATGAATCTCCGATAATAATTAACCAAGCCAAGGAAAGATCGAAGTGTGGGTACCTTGGTTGGCGGCTCCTAATCTTGGATGACCTTCACCTTATTTTCCTCCATCAAGAGTTTTCCATCCTTGATCTTGTGGCTTAGGAAATCCATTTCCTCCTTGGCAAAAGAACATTTCTCCTTCTTCACATAGAGTTCGTTCTCCCTAAGGGTTTGGAACACTATGCGAAGGTGCTCGACATGCTCCTCCAAACTCTTGCTATAGACTACAATGTCATCGATATAAACTACCACAAACTTATCAAGGTAAGGATGGAATACCTTGTTCATTAAGGTGCAAAATGTTGCCGGGGCATTTGTGAGACCGAATGACATGACTAAGAACTCAAACGACCCATATCTTGTTACACACGCGGTCTTCGGTTCATCTCCGGGTGCAATCCTTACTTGATAGTATCCCGAGCGAAGATCTAGCTTGGTAAAATATCTTGCCCCTCCCAATTGATCAAATAGGTTGGCAATCAAAGGGATGATATACTTGTTCTTGATGGTGATCTTGTTAAGCACCTAGTAGTCGATGCACATCCTTAACGAGCCTTCCTTCTTCATTTGGAACAAGACAGGGGCGCCGTACGGACTCTTGGACGGTTGAATGTAGCCGGGATCAAGCAACTCCTTAAGTTGCTTCCGGAGTTCCTCTAGCTCGGGTGGTGCCATTCTATAGGGAGACCTTGATGGCGGCTTTGCTCCGGGTTCCAACTCGATGGCATGATGCACCTCCCTCCTTGGTGGCAGCCTGTTCTGCAACTCCTTGGGCATTACATCTCCAAACTCCTCAAGGATTGCCTCTATCGCCTTTAGCAAAGGTTTGGTCTTTCCTCCAACCTCCTAGTTCATCTTGAGGGTTGCTAGGAAAGTAGGCTCGCCCTTCTTCCAAGCTTTGGCTAGTTGCATGACGGATAGAGCCTTTGTCTTCTCCCTTGCTTGCCTCGCCATGGGCACCATGCAAGGCAATTCTCCATCCGCTACAATGCAAAAGATGTTATAGAATGGAATGAGAAATGCTCGTACCTTGTCCATGAATTCAAGGCCGATCACCAAGCCATAGTTATCCATCTTAACTATGGTGAAATCAACTTTCCCCTTCCAAGCGCCGATGTGAACCTCGACTTCGCGTGCTACCCCAACAATGGGTGTGGCAGGTGTGTTCACCGTCTTCACACTGCTCGACTCCTTTGTGACTCGGAGGCCAAGCTTCCTTGCTTCTTCCGACGTCATAAAGTTATGAGTCGCTTCGCAATCCACCAAGGCACGGATCATCGTGTCTTTTGCCTTGACATCGATGTAAAGCGATCCACCCTTCGTTTGTTGCCTTGGTTGAGGGACGCTAGCCTTCACGGCATTGAGCGATCAGATGCATCCCATCCTTGCTACATCATCGTCCTCCGCTTCGATCCTAGACTCGTGCAAGGTCATGGCTTTGAGGGCTTTCTTTTGAGGGCAGTCGCATATCATGTGAGGGTCGTCACATAAGTAGCACTTCATTTCCCAAGTCTTGCTTGCGAACTTGTCGTGCTTCTCGAACCTCTTCACCTTCGGCTTATAACTTGACTCGACCTTCTCCTTCGGCTTTGGCACGTCTCCCCCACTTTTCTCATAGATCACCTTCTTCCCATTGAACTTGGTGTCGTCGTGGTGGCTAACTTTGAATTCAATGAGGGACTCGGCAGCGGCAATGACTTGTGACAAGGTCTGCACTTGTCTTCTTTGCAACTCAAGCTTTGCCCAACTTTGTGATCCACTCATGAAGTACATGAGCTTGTCCTCCTCCGGCATAGTGGGCACTTCGAATAGTAAGTTAACAATGTGTTGACATAGTCCTTGACGCTACCCATTTGCTTTAGCCTCCGAAGCTTATCCTTGGCTTCGTATTGAGCATTTTAGGGATAGAAATGCAACTTGATATCATTCTTGAATTCTTCCTAAGTATTGAGGGAGAACGTACCTTGCTCGATCACCATGCTCCTTCGACGCCACCACATAAGGGCATTGTCGGTGAGGAACAAGGTAGCCATTGAGATCTTGGACTCGTCATCTTCAAGCTTTAGATACTTGAAGTACATTTCCATGTTCCATAGAAAGGTATCAAGCTCTTTAGCTTCCCTCTTCCCATTGAAGGATTTGGGTTTGAAAGAGTCCAATGCCTTCGTCTCCTTTGGCCCTTGCGACTTGTTCAACGCAGCCTCCTTGCATAGCGCTCAAACTCCCTTGACCTCCTTCGCTTCCTCTCGGAGGGCTGTGAGCTCGGCGGACATTTGGTCAAGCTTGTCTCGGACCTCCCCTCAGATCCTATCTGCCATAATGTTGAGAGCGATGTGCATTTGCTCTTGTAACTCTTCCACCATGGCTGCGAGATCCCCCTTTGTCACGACATCATCGTCAAGTCGAGTGTCAAACTTGACCACGGTTGATTCCACCTTTTCGAGCCTTGCATCTAAGGTAGCGAGTACTTCTTTGTGGCTCCTCTTGGTGCCAACAACAGTTTGCTCCACCGAAACTCCTTCTCCGGACATCTTCATTCTCTTTGTGTTGTGCGCGAGCAACCTTTACTCTGATACCACTTGTCACGGGATGAGAACTTCGCTTCTCTACCAACCGTGCGGCCTTAGAGTTGTTCACCTCCTCGAACTCTCTAAGTCAGCCTCTCCTACACGCAGCGGAAACAAGAGCAACACAAGAGAGTGATAGGAGCATAAATATGCGACGATATAATGGTTAATTATCCTCTTTACTTTGTTAGTTTATCATATTTTCCATTTGATTTAGTTATTTTTATGTTTTTTAGGTGTTTTGGAGCAAAGAAGGGAATATGAAGCAAGAGAGGAGAAATCTTGAAGGAAAAGGAATCCATGTCGTGCAAGGAAAGAATTATGAAGATCTGCCAGACTTTATCATATAATTTCGACAGAAGATTGTGATCAGCTCACAACGATCCAGATGATGAGTTATATATCAATAGAAAGCTACAAGAGTCTATTTTCTAGACCTTTTTACGGATCGTCAATAACTATTTTGGAGAAGAAGTTATGATCATTTTAGTGGCTGAAGGTCAGTCTGCCCGAATTTCTGGTTTGGACCGAAACTTCAATTTCAAGGCTCAATCCAAATCAGCTAGCCCAAGGATGGAAATTGAGGGTTATCTAACCCTAATATCATCAGATACACGGGGGAAGAAGGAGAAGAAGAAGGAGGGAAGAAAGAGAACACAAGAATCAGAGATCGCTCTCTTCTTAGGGATTCTCCAAGCTCGGTTATTACTGTCTTCCTCTTTCATGAACTCTTTTGTGTTTTCAATTTTCATTATGTGTAACTAAACTCATAGTAGCTAGGGGGCTGTTGAAGCCCCTAGACATGATTCATAACATGCTTTGATTTTCAGTTTGTTTTTCCAATTAATAAGATTGAAGTTTTGTTTACCGATTGTTCATCAACGAATTCTTTGTGTGTGTGCTTTGGAGGCCTACTTAGTATACATGCTAGTGTTCTAACACTTTGATTATTTGATGCCTGGGTCAATATCGGATCCCTCAAATTGTCTAGAGAAGTGATCGGTAGTTTTCACTAGCGAGTAGACGAAACCCTAGGTTTAGCAAGGCGCTAAGTTTATTGTGATGCCTAGTGATTGCTCAAACTCTTTTCATGCTTATTGATCTCTGCTTGTTTGACCTAATAAACGTACCTTTAGGTTACAATGTTTGAGAATAGTTTAGGTGTAGAGCACTTCCTGCCTAACGTACACAGTAAGAAAGAGTAATAGATTGTGTTCAAGCATACCGAGTCAATCTGAGCATCTTCAATTGAGTTAGTTGGTCACAAATTAGACAAAGTATGTTGTGTCTGATTGTCAGGGGTGGATACTTCCTCCCTAGCTAGTCTCATTATCTTGGTTCTCAACTACTTTGAAATCAGTTTTCCATTTTCTTATCTTCTGTCCGTCATCTTCCCGTATTTTATTTCCCTATCAAATCAAATCAATTTCAAATCATCTCTTATTTTGTGTGCTAGACGCTCTGTGTATCTAGTACACCTCTGTAAATTTTCGTGTTTTTCTGAGTATTCTAGGTTAGGTTTTTCTTTTATTCTTTGACTTTTGTTCAATAGGAGCTGCAGTAACGTTTTGTGACATTTGTTGAAGCTTTTGGTTTAATTTAATCCTCTGCGGGAGACCCTTATTTATCTATATTACAATCGATAAATTTGCAGGAGAATAAGGAAAATAAAGAGCTTTTAATTTAGCTATCAATTTTATGGCACCGTGTCGTCGGGGATTACTTTACATCTAATAGCTTCTTTTGTTTTGTGTTTATTTCTTGTTATGTTTTAGTTTTTTAATTAGTGTTGTTTGTTTCTCTTTTCAGGTGAATGCACACTCGAAAGACTGGGCAAAAAGAACTTTCTCCTTTGGATTTGGAGATAGAACGCACTTTTAAGTTGAACAGGAAGCAATCGAAAGATTCTCGGTTGTCAATTGAAGACATAACGGCGAGTTCTACTTCTTCACAGGAGGAGAAACACGAGCAAATACCATCATCACCTACACATTCAATTCACGAGGACGAGGAAGAGAAAGTAGAGGAACCGTCAAAAGCCAAGATGGCATTGAAGGATTCCTTTGTCCCAACCGCTACAGACTCTCCATCATGCATCGATTACACACCACCGGGCAATCAATCATTTTCGATCCCTGTGCAGTTACTTGGACAATTGCCCAAGTATACGGGTTCACCATCTGAGGACCCTAATGTTCATATTAGGGAGTTCTTGGACATATGCAAACTGCAAACTATAGCAAATTTGCCTCCTGAAGGGCTTAAAGTTGCTTTTGTTTCCCTTTTCTTTGAAAGATGATGCTAAACGTTGGCTTTACTCTTTGCCTGCAGGTATCATCACTACATGGGATGGAATGGTCAAGAAGTTCCTAAAACAATTCTTTCCAGCCCAACTAACAAAGAAACTGAGGAGGGAGATCCAAAATTTCACCCAGAAAGATGGTGACACCTTATATGAAGCATGGGAGGAATTCCAGGAGCTACAAAGGAAGTGTCCCCATCATGGTTATGACTTGGATGGCTTGGTTCAATTTTTCTATGATGGACTAGACACGAGTAATAGAGGCATGGTGGACTCAGCTTGTGGATGCACAATCATGAACAAGACCGGTCAGGAAGCATACAATCTCATTGATGACTTGGCTGACAATAACAGGCAATTTAGCACAAGGGACAAGCGACCTAAAGGCCGTGGAGTATATGAGGTTTCATCATCATGAAATCAAATGGTGGCAATGGAGAGAAAGATTAACATGTTGGTTAATGCCATAGGTAGTGGCTCTAAAGCATCTCCTCAGGTATGCTCTATCTGTTCTTATTCTGACCATACTACTGATAGATGTCCTATGTCTTCTTTGTCTGAAGAGCAGGTGAATTATGCGGGACAACAAAGGCCTAAATATGATCCTTACTCGAACACGTACAATCCCGGATTGAGAGATCACCCTACCTTTCGTTGGAGTAATAATGACAACGTGCTTCGACCTTCTCAAGGTGCATACAATGGACCACTTAGATTTCAACAAGGATCAAGGCAGCAACCATACCAACAAGCTTCACCTCAACAAGCTTCAAGTAAGTCTCTAGAAGAGGGCTTAAAGAGTTGGCCCTCAACACTACGACATTTCAAAATGACATCAAAGCTTTCATTCAAAGAACCGAGACTCAAACTCAGCAACATGAACAAGCTATCAAGAACTTGGAAAGGCAAGTTGGGCAACTGCAACAGTGTTGCAAACAAGACCTCAAGGTGTTCTTCCTAGCACAACAGTTCCAAATCCTAAGGATGGGAGCATGGCTGAGCTTAATGCAATCACCTTGAGAAGTGGAAAACAATTGGAGAAGCCTACTAAGCTTCACAAGTTCACAAGATGTCCAAGAGTGGTCAAGATGAGAAGGATGAGCTGGAAATAAAAGAAGGCGAAAAAAGAAAAACTAGGCAAAAAGAGATCAATCCTTCAGACCCAAAACGAAATCTTCAAGTTTCTTCTCCTTCCAAGGTAAGCGATATTGCTTCTTCTACTTTGAATACTTCATGTATCCCTTTTCCTCGCAGATTCATGAGCTCCAAGAAGGAACAAGATAAGAAGGATGTCTTGGAAACTTTCCAGAAAGTCCAAGTTAACATCTCTCTTTTGGATGCTATTAAGCAAATACCGAGATATGCCAAATTTCTGAAGGAGCAATGCACCAACAAAAGGAAGTACAAGGAGAAGGAGACCATCGCTCTAAGTGAAGAAGTGTCCTCTGTTCTATTGAGGAAGTTGCCTCCAAAATTGAAGGATATGGGAAGGTTTACAATCCCTTGCACAATTGGGGATAAAAAGTTTGGTAAGGCTTTATTAGACTTGGGTGGTTCAATTAATCTAATGCCTTTTTCTGTCTATGAGTCTTTGAATATAGGTGAGCTCAAGGCAACACGAGTGACTATCCAATTAGCGGATCGCTCAATAGCTCTTCCTAAGGGTTTTGTGGAGGATGTGCTAGTTCAAGTGAATCACTTGGTATTTCCTGCGGATTTCTTTGTGCTTGACATGGAACCTGAACCTAGGTCGTCCTACCGTATGATCTTCCTCTCATCCTAGGTCGTCCATTCTTGAGAACGGCACGCACCAAGATAAATGTTTTTGAAAGAACCTTGACAATGGAGTTCGATGGAGATATTATAAGCTTCAACATTTTTGAAGCTATGAGGTACCCTTCTAATGTTTACTCTTGTTTTTCTATTGATACCTTCGATATCTTGGTGCAGGATAACTTTGATGCAAGTGTGGGGGAAGACGCACTAAAGAAAACTTTGGAACTCGGGTTGACTTCTCAACAATTATCGATCAATGGGAATCTAAGGATGGATCGTTGGTTGTCTACTCAGAAAATTTCATATTCTTGTTTTGTGTGCTGGACGCTCTGTGTGTCTAGTACACCTCTGTAAGTTTTCGTGTTTTTCTGAGTATTCTAGGTTAGGTTTTTCTTATATTCTTCGACTGTTGTTCAATAGGAGCTGCAGTCACGTTTTGTGACATTTGTTGAAGCTTTTGGTTTAATTAAATCCTCTGCGGGAGACCCTTATTTCTCTATATTACAATCGATAAATTTGCAGGAGAATAAGGAAAATAAAAAGCTTTTAATTTAGCTATCAGAGAGCAAGAATGCTAGAAGTATGCTAAGTATGCAAAACTAAGAAAAGCTAAGCACTTAGACAATGTGGGAGAAATGAACTTTGTATTAAGTTGAGAACTCCTTACAAGACTTTCTTTGATGCTATCTAGGATGGTTTGGCTAAGAGCTTTCACCACCTATTTATAGCTTAGCACCTCCTCAATGGATGACTATGATTCATCTAATCCAATGACTATAATTACAAGTTCTAGAATGTACTCCAACTATCTACAAGAAAATGTCTAAGCTAGAGAATTCTAAAGGGTTATAGAATTCTCTAGATATGTCCACCATGTTCTTGAATGGCCAAGTACTTCTCATTGGGCTTGGACTTTGCATGATAAACTTGGACTTGTGTCATAGACTTGTTTCACTCAAACTTAGTCCATGACATAACGGCCTCTGAACTTTCACCTTTTGGTTATGTTTGGAGTAAGATAATTATCCCTAGCTATCTGTCTTTACTTTGAAACTAGCTATAGATCAGATAAGGAATACCATCTTGGGTCCAATTAATGATATCAATGGAAGCAAGGTTTGTTGATCATCGATCCGAAATCTCGATCGGAGAACAAGTCCTACTCTTACTTGGCTAGTTTCACGCGCGGCTCCTACTTCTTTCGATTTACACAATATGATGCATCTCAAACTGAAAGCCCTACATATGCTTTTGTAAAAGCTTTTGGATGGACACTAGTTAATTGTGCTCGAGTCTAGCTAGATAGATGATGAGGAACGAGTCATACATGCATACTGTATGTATGAAGTTGATGCTTGTGTTCTCTACCCAGGTGTTAATTATTTCCCGGCCCCATCAACAAATGATGATCAGATTACCAACAAAGAGCTTTGCAAGTTAATGATGAAGCAAACCATATATTAGCGTCAAGGACCAATTTAGCGTCAATGATATTTCCAAGGTAAAGAGGTTGGAAATATCAAAGATAAGAGCCAAGGCAATGTTTGTCTATCAACTAATGTGATAACTAATTACTTGTAGAAGATGAACTCCGCAAGCATCAATTCCATGCAAGGTGTGGTAGGTTGACAAACATATGTTCGTAGAACAACACATGCAAGGTGTGGTAGGTTGAGAAAGATATGTTCGTAGAATTCACGCTACGGTTGAATTGGACGATTGGGACTTTGGCCTTACGATGCTACTACTGCACTAGCCATGGCAATTGTAAGTTCGAACTACAAGCTTTGGCTTCCCACGGACGGAAGAATCCTTCAACTCAGTAGATCCTTGAAAGTTTCCAAGTCTGATAATATGGTACACAACTTAGCCAAGTCACGCAACTTACTAGATTCTAAGGCATTGCTGGACATTTCAATCTTGTTCATGGGCAACTTCAAGCAACAAATTTTCAAATAGGATCCGTAAACGACGATGGGGCTAGAGCAATTGTATTTACCAAAATGGTCTTGATAACATATTAAACTCAGCAAATAGAACCATACATTCAACTGATTCCGAGACCTCGCAGACTAGCTCCGTGCCTAAGGGATGGGAGATCCCAATTCACTGCAAGAAGTTGATAATAGGTCTCTCTATTCAAACAGCTCCCAGATTGATATTTAATCGGATGTCTGTTCTGGCATGCAGGTCTAAACCACAAAAAGGCATGTGAATTGAAACCCCTTTATGAAAAGACTAAAAGAGATGATATGCAAAGCAGGTTTTTTTTTTTGGTCGGAAATATGCATACCAGCTTATAGATCTATAGTAAACAAGATGTGTTCATTGTAAGGTTTGGTATTTATAAGAACTTATCAACAATAGGAACATTGTGTCCTACGGCATAGAAATAATGCTAGGGATTCCAAATTTGAAGGAAAAATGATAACATACAAAATCGGTTACTACCGGCTCATAAATTTACATACATAATTAGTGTTACACAATCAACTTCAGGTAAGTAACATAGCCTCCAAAACCGTAGGTCCAACAAATCTATATGATATTCATGACCCAATTAGAGACATAAATCTCCATACGACAATAGCTCCATTACTTTGAACCAAGCACCGACTTAAACAAATTCTATTACCAGAAAATTTATTGAGATCCTAATGCAAGATCATTCCAAGTATCTCCATCAACTTTGCGAGTCTCCTGGTCTGAACATTTGGGAAAAAAATTTGAAAAAGAAACAAGTAAAAAGAATAAGATCTTTTCTGAACTGCCAATAATGATTAATAATAGTGCTCAAATTTGAAATTCCCTTTCAATCCTCTGGATTTACCCGAGTTAGTTTTCTTATAGTGGAGTTAAACCAACATAATTTGCATTTGCCAAGGTAATACAAACAATGATACTCAAACTAGTCTTATAATTCATTTTCCTCCCAAATATTTCATATAAGCAAACCACAACTGATTACCCAGACAGTTCCTGAACACTAGAATATCCTCGCTTGTTATTGTCTTGAATATAGCTAGCAGAAAGATACTTCTGCTATTCAAGCTTCCAAAGGAGACAAGGCCATCTGGCCGGCATGTAAATGGAATGTGAAGATATGTTTCTCCATATGCTATTGGTATGATTGGTATCATAATAAACAAAAAGTATTGAGAATTAAATGACATACTTGAATCCTCAGTGTCATCAGTCCTTATAACCAGCATAGGCGGCAGGGGAAGATCTGCAACAAACAGAATATTTTCAACAATTTAACTGAAAAGAAGTAACAAGATAATAATTTAATAATTTTGTAGGTACATTTCAAAAGGAGAAGCGAAAAACGATACCGTCATCAGGAAGAGTGTCTTTCATCCATTCTTCATCCACAACATCTATCAGTATACCCAGGTTTAATTCAGCCATAGTTTCTTTAAGACAAAATCCAATCAAAAGTTCTGTTCAGGTTGAAGTTTCTAGTTTGTATCAATCTGGAAAAAGCAACATATTGTTCAGGTTATCAAACTTAATGTAATACATAGGCATCACAGTTTGTAGCATGAACAAACAAAAACAATATTAAATCATTGAGAAAAAATTGGTTCAGCAGGTATTGCTTTCAAATGTTAGCATCAACGACGAACTGAAGCTAATGACATACGAAAACAGTAACACTAACAATAATAACAAATAAGATGGGATTAGAATCCAAATATAAAGAAAAGCTAGTTGTTGTGTAGGGTTGTGAGCTTAAGATGAATGCGAGCTTCACCTTATTTAGAACTTGACGAAACTTTACAGTTTGCTGTAGTTTTGTTATGACAACAATGTGAGATAGAGAACGAAAGGGAAAAGAAAAGAGAAGCAGGTAGGGAAGGAGATTAGAAGACACTTAACTGTTTTGATTCATTAAAACTCATAAATGAGGAAGTAAGGAGCGAGATAGTTTACTGCAAGTGAGTAGATGATAAATCAAAAACTCTGATCACAAATAAGACAGAAATGTTGGCAGAGAACCAGAAGCCTAGAAGTCTCTAGACTTAAAACTGTTCAACTTCTACAAGATGATGCAGTTAGTATAGAGAATTGATATCTCTTCTTTTAGGTCAGAGGTTGACTTTCTCGCCTGAACTTGAGTAGGCTGAAGCCCTATGGTGGTCCAATGTGATTGATAATTGTAGGCTAGAAAATATGAAAACCCCAGATCACATCTGATACTCAAGCTCTTTCCAGATTCAACATATATCTAAGCTGGGTTAGAGAAACCAAATCCCAAAAATCCAATACAATTCAGCCAGAATACACCAAATGGAGCATCCATTGACCTCTCCGCCACATTGACTTAGAGATGCAACTGGGATAAGGGCAGAATACAACAAGGGTTTGTTTGAAATTTCCAGAGCACCTCACAAGCTCAACCTTGGGATGAAAGAGAATGGAGGCTAATTAAGCTGACTGTTGAACCTTAATATGAATGTGAGGTGCTCAACATTAGGTAGGCTTTTTTGATTAAAGAAAACATTCAAAAAGGAGAATGTACAGAACAAGATCTCCACTAAGCTTAGAAATAGAGTTAAAGCCTGTCATTCTTCATTTCCGATCATCTTTATGTTAGTCCTAAAGAGACTCATTTATCTTATATCTCGGCATGGAAAATCCATTGAACTCCATGTATTGCCACATTAGAAATAAATATTTCTTAAAAGTAGGAGAACGCACAAAAGATTGAAGGAGAGCTATACGAAACAGAGGTAAAGCCTTCTTTTTCTTTGATTCTCTTCATCTGTATCTCACCCTAATTTCAAAGGAGTTTTATTCTTTGATTCTTTTCATCTTTGACTCTCTTTTGAACTCACAAACTTTCCTGCATGTCTTTTATTCAGACGTTTAGTGAACTACTCCTACCATTAATCTCTCTTTTTATGATATGCGAGATTGATACTGACACACACTTGTAAGGCCAAACACACAGACACACAAACATAAAATGCTGCTTTTATAAATTATGCGCATCACTACACATATAGTTCAGGGAAAAATGCGCCTACTCTGACAGAACGAACCTAATCAATCATATAAAGACTAAATTTGAACAATTTATCAAATCAAAATATCAAATTGACACTTTAATCCCAGCTTTTGTCAATGAACAGCGAACAGACTCATGGAAAAAAATCCAAAATAGAAGAACAGTGTTCCGCATTCGATTCCGAAAAAGAAAAAAAGAGTAGTGAGAAACCTGAGGCTGCTATTTTGGAAGGTAAAGCCTGGATACGAAGCTCCGAAGATGGAAGCAATCACAGACGGCTCTAACTTGCTCTGCTGTTGCAGCTGAAGGAGACAGTGATTATATATACACGTACCAGCAAACGACGCCGTTTGAAGTACAGTAAAAAGAAAATGGTAAAACCAAAGCGACGTCGCTTTATTTTTTAACAGTCGTAAAGGACGTTTTGATATTTTCAGTAAAACCATCGTAATCGAAATTTCACTTCTCTTTCTCTCTTTGAAACACAATCAGATCCTCTCTCTCTCCTCTATCTCTCTCACACCCTCTCATGGATTCGCTCGGACGCTTCGTCTGCTTCTATCTGCTCACAGTTTCCTCCTCCTTCTTCTTCTCGCAAGCTAGGGTTCGTCTCTCTCTCTCTGTATCTATATATGTATCTATAGATGTGATGTTTGTTGTTTTGATCTGAAGAATTGGTTCGATTTTGATCCAGGCACAAGGTAGTGCTTCAGTCTTCTTCATTGATAGCTCCACTCATCGATTCCTTCGCAGCCCGGCCTCAAACGATGTCGTTTTCAAGGTGATCATCCCTCCAACACGGGCTGTTGCTTCTCATCTACCTATTTGTTTTCGATAATTTTGAATCTTTCCATAGAATTTACACTTAATGTGCTTGTTAAGTTAGATAGGATTAGAACTAAGCTGAATCTCTTACGATTGCGATTCTCTTGATCGGTCTGTTTTCGCAATTTTATGTAGATATTAGGTGCTTGCATAGTGTTCATTTGTTTTTTAATGATGGATGCTTTTACTTTAACAGCCTGACTCAATGTCGCTTCCGGAAGTCAGTGCTGCCGTGTCTGTGTTGCTTGGATTCGCACCGCCTGCTTCACTCTCAGCTGCCGGTTCATCTAAGGTGCTTTTTAACTCATAGGTTATAGGCCTTTTTAGTTGCTTATCGTGTCCTTATTCCAAGGTCTAACTTGTGATTGTTTTCTTATTGTTTTTGGTAGCTAAATGAGGTTCTTGTGCCCAATCCTTTCAATAGACCTCGTGCTGTTTTTGTTCTGGAAGTCAGAGGAACTGCTGGTATTCACACTTGATCCTATTAGCTCGACGTTAATGGTCTTGGCAATGTTGTTTTATATTGTACACTTAATAATTAGATGGATGTCTCGTACCTGCAGATCCTACTCTTGCTGCCAATGAGAATTCCATGTTTAAAAGTGCTTATGAAACCAAGATTGACCTTGGCTTGAATAAAGCAGAGATTGAGCTTCCTGGTGTGTGATCCTTTTCTAGATTCAAATTAATTGCAGACATTACTATTCCTCATGTGGAATTGCATGAGTTTGTTCTCAATGTGCATTACTGCAGATGAAAGTGAAGTATCTGTGTTCTCTTTGGATGAGCAATCGGCAGATTATACCGACAACGAAATCAGCGATTTTGTAAGTCACGCATCGAGTTGTTCTCTATTGTCTCATTCGTCCATCTCTTCCATAACCACAGTTTTTTTTTTTCCTTGTTTACATAAAATTGTACTTATTTTTCACTTCAATTTAATTTTCTTTTAGGCCTCTTGGATGGGCGGATCATATGTTGCTGATACATTGGAAGTGCTAAATGGAGAGTTGACCATCCCCTTGGCCAAATGCAATCAGTTGAAGCTTCATATGTCCAAGGTTCCTTTAGCATTCAGTATCATATGCTCTAGTGCTTGATTATATGTACACACACATGTAAATAAACTTGACTACTTATGTTAGAGTATTGAATTTTGTATGTATACAGGAAGCAGACAGGAAATTCACAACTAGCCTTTTGGTGCTTGTTCGCAATATTAGAAGGGCAATGGAGTTGCATGAAGATTTGATGCACAGTCCACCTGAGCTATTAACAGGCAGTTTTGATGGCATCAAGGTGTTGCTTTGTTCTATTATATTACTCATTGTAACTTTTAAGTTTAGAACACATGATAGCAAATGTTCTGCAAAGTTCTTGTTGGTAAAAGTGAAACTTTGGTAGTTTAAGAGTCTAGATAAGGACAGTGGTATTTGTAATTCTTGTGAATTAAGACGAAGCATTAAATGACTATGGTGCTGTTGTTCTGTGCATCTATGTATTTAGGTATCCTGGGGCTCAAGACCTAAGGAAGTACAACCCATTGTTAGCCCTTGTCTTTAAATCCAATAATAATTCTACAGGGGAGTAGTTCTTAACCATTATTAACTCCCACCCCCTCCCTGGCCTGATTAGTCAGAAGCAAACAAATAGGAGCACATCAGGAAAAAGAAAAATGGCAATCCACTGGGCAACTTCAAAAGTGAGAAAGGGAAATAATGATCAGCAAAAGCAGATATTCTAGTTGGATGATTCCTATTTTCTTAAATTTCCAAATAATTTGAAAAATACATCTTTAATTATTGCCACTTCACATGCATGTTACTTCATCAAGTTGAGTGAAGGCCCTTGAAAAGACATCCTAGAGAGAGTTCATTTTTCTTATCTTTAGATTCAAGTAATAGGATTGAAGAAGGTGGAGTTGTTGTGAGGATTGATAGATAGGCGCGTTCTTTTTGGCCACCTCCTTTAATTTGCTTTGTTGTAGAATATTTGACTCTGATGTTTCAATTATTAGTATGTCTTTCATTTCGCATTTTCCATATTCTGGAATTTTATCATCTGTTAGGGTGCTTTGTTCTCTTTGTCTTTCAGCTTGAAACTACATAAATGTTGTTATACTAGATGAGTATAGGAAACTTGAGGCTCTGAGAGTCTTGTTACACTCAGTGTAGCATGTTAATTATTAAGTCACCTCATTTTCAACCCCTATCACATGATATGGGAGTAGTTTGGATGCTCAATATGAGTTGATACTCATGATCAGGACTATGCTCAATATTAGTTCATCTATCCTTTGGTTTCTTATTTGCAAAAAAGGAGGCTCAAAGTACCGATAATCATTTTCTCCATATTTTACTTGTGTTTGGTGTGCGTGCAGACATGAACAGACACTCACACACACTTGCATTATAAGTATATGTGTGCGCCTTTTAGTCTTTTTATTTTTATTTATATGGATAGGGTATGTGTTTACTGTATCCTTCTTATGGCTACTATGTCTAGCTTGATAAATAGTTTATAACATTATGACAGGTTTTGGAAGAGCAGTATGGATCTGAAGGTGTTGCTCAACATGGGATGGAACTGCTTGTTTCTGTGATGACAAAGATATTTGATTCACTTGAACATGCATACAAAGGTAATACATATTATTATTTTAGATAGGTACAATGTCTGAACTATGCTCTCCAGCGGTATGATATTCCTATGCCTGGAAAAGAGAACTTTTCTCTTTGTTACGCTTTATTCCTTTACGTAATTATTGCTTCTCGAAGTTCAAATTTCTTGAAACTGTATATCAAATGTTGTCAATTAATCGTATTTTCTTCTTTTAATGTATTGGTTGAAACTTTTCATATTTGTGATTGATTTTGACAGTAAATTGACCATTTTGTAGGTCAAATTGTTGGAGCTATCCTCTTCAATGAAGTGGCACCTGTGGAGTCAGAGAAGACGTTGAATGTGATGTACACCAGTCGACCATCTACTCGTTGGTTGGCAGAAACAAAGACCTCATTACATACGACTATTGTGGGAGTGCTGTTGGTTAGAAGAACACTTGCTTGGATTACAGGAATTATCCTTCTGATTTCAACTCTCTTGGGGGTAAGTTTCAATTACATCCAAAGAGGAAAAACAAGAATGATCAGAGGGTCATGGACCATTTTGTCTTTCATGCTTGACTTTACTTGCATCATGCAAAACTAAGAGTAAATTATCATAGTGATTCTACTGGAAGTATCTTGATTGATATTAGCAGATGCAGAGAGTTGATGTTAGGTAAAAATTATAAAGTTTAGATCTTGGCCAAATCTTATATTGTATGCTAGGCTATAAGATCGATGTTTGGATTTTCAAATATATGTTTACAACTGATTGTGTATTCTTAGCAAGAGTATTATTAATCTTTGGCTTGTCGGGGCTGAGATGCGGTTAACTAGTAGTTAAGAATTTCCACTTTTCTGTGTAGGTATGCTTCCTTGTGAATATGCCAATCACCAAGGATACGTTACTGTACTCTAATGTCAAGCTGGACTAGGCATGAAAGGAGGATATTTAATCCATGTGTTTCTAGTGGCAGAAGAGGCCAAGGTTGTCACTGTACTTAATGTGATGTTTTCTTATAGAATTCAGTCTTCTGATATGTCTCATGTTAACTCTGTTGCTTGGATGCTTTGGTTCCATGTTATTGAACAGGTTTCTCTAGCCAATCCGTGGGTCTCTCAATTATGCATTATTGTCATGAACTGGGAAATATGTTCATGGAACGGCAAATTGAGTTACTGTCACATGGTTTCTTTTATGTAAAGCATGCTTTGGGCTATGGCATTAGGAGTTTTGAGAAGTTTAACTCATGTATTTGGTGGAGGATGCAAATCTGGATTTGGACTTGTATTGTATCTATCTCGGTTCTTAATAACTACAATCCGCGCTAGGGGCGTAAACAGTTCGCGCTAGCGGCGTAACAGTTCGTGTTAGTGAGGTAAACAGTTCGTGCTAGCAGCGTAACAGTTTGCGCTAGCGGGCTAAATGGACCGCGCTAATGGCATAACGGGCCGCGCTAGGGGTGTAAACAGTTCACGCTAGCGGGCGGAATGGACCGCGCTAGGAGCGTAAACAGTTCGCGCTAGCGGCGTAACAGTTCGTGCTAACAGGCGGAATGGACCGTGTTAATGGCGTAACGGGCAGCACTAGGGGCGTAATCAGTTCGCGCTAACGGGAAGAATAGACCGCGTTAGTGGCGTAACGGGCCGTGCTAGTGGGCAAACCGGTTCGCGTTTTTTTTTAGACTCGTGCATAGTTAACGCACGGGCCTGGGCCGTCAAAAATGCACATACGATCGAGGTCGACGTGGCTGTGCCCTGACTGTATAGATCGGTAGGGTCTGGGGAAATGTCTATAACTAGGTCTGGGGAAAATTGGATGAGGGAGTTTGCGCTTTCGAAATCGAGAATTGAGTGAGCTGCGATTTGCTGTGTAGGGTTTTGGCGAATCTACGAAATTCAGTCTGGGAAACGTCCAATTTCATCCTCGATCAAGTGGGTGCGAGCGCTCGGCTGTTTGCAACCAGCTTTACTGCCACTACACAAATCCGTTGTTTCAAGGTATGAATTTGTCGGTTTTTTATTGTGTGTGGGTTTTGTTTTGGGTTATCTGGGGTTGATTGGGATTATTCACACGATTGCGATGTTGGTAGGAATTATAGGGTAAGAGATTTGTTGTCGGGCTGGTTAGGGTTAAGGTAGCGGGGTATGACAGATCCGGTGTGGGTGTCCAGCGAAGAGATTGTGGTGGTCTATAGTTCGCCTGATTCGGATTCGGACACTTTGCACCGGTTGGAGGAGGGATTGGATAATCTTATGGCGAAAATTGCTTTTGATTTAGGGGAAGGCATTCCTGTAATGGATGTCGGGTCTCATGTGTCCTCGCCTGACCCTCTCTTGCAAGAGGTAGAGGAGTTTATCATGGCGAGATCTCGGGAGGAGGATGATTCATTTTGGGAACCTCCTGGCTAGAGTATGACCTCGTCGGAGCTTAGAGCGCTTCGACAGAATTGGAGTATACCTGACGAGGTCTTGTTGTGGCCGCTTGGCAGGGGTGTGAGTTTTGGGACCCACCGGGTAATTTCACGTTGGTATATGAGTACCAACTAAGATACGGGTTGATGTTCCCGCTGCCCCCGTTTGTGCAATACACACTGGCGTGTCTGCATGTCACCATGGGGCAAGTTACCCCCAATATGTTAAGGCAGATATTGGGAACAGGGGTGTTGTTTCGCCTGCTGAAGCAGGAGTTCCCCAATTTTGAGGACTTTAATGCCTGTTGGCACGTGGGGTGGTGCGCGAAGATGGGCAGCCAGGGCTGCGTGACGATGAGGTCACGGGGAAAGTGTAAAGTCTTGGTGGAAGACTTGCCCATATCAAAAAATGAGACCTGGAGGCGTAGGTGTTTTCTTGTTGGGGGGCAATGGCAGGAGTGACATGGACATCCCTTCCGGGTTCTTGGGAGGATCTAGAAAATAGGTACCGTGTACTTGTGCCTTGTGTTTCTTTGTTTTGTTTTGTTCTACCCCCGCTGACAACTGGCTTTGTGTAGTACCTCAAGAGCATAAGTTGACCGAGCTGATGGAGCGTTGGATTCGCCTGGTGATATGGGCATTCAAGTGTAGAAGCTCGTATCAGATATGCGGCCTTGGCATATACAGCCATTTCGGCTATGCCCGGGTTCCGGGTCTGTATTTTGGTGGTTGTGTTCTCCTCTTAGGCTTGTGGGTCGTTGTCTGACCTTATGTTTGTTGCAGTGACAGTTCCACGAGACGTCGGTTCGCGGAAGAAGGAAGGTCTGTATGATAAAGCGTCGGATAAGGACGTGTTGGATGGGCTGCTGGATGAGGCTGACCATGCCAAGCAGTATGACATTGACCTGGAGACGGGGAGGGGAGAGAAGTGGAGTTGGACGACTGTGGAGATTTTTTATGATTAAATCTAGCAGATGAGGATACGCCTATGTGCCTCCTTTGGTGGCGGAAGTTGTCACACCCCAATTTCAGAAAGATAAATTTCAAAAATTGTGGCATGATCTAACTTAATCAAATAACCCAACCGGTTTTAAAAACAAAACTAAACAACTAGAACTCAATAACGAAAAAGTAATATTATACAACCGATCACTGAGTTAAATATCACAATCAGAGATGCAAGGAACTCTCTCCCACTAATCACTAAAGGGCAAGCTCCACACAGAGTGTCAAGCTCGATAGAAACACCAAGAGGCGATGAAACACACAATGATCTAGTAAGCGGTGTCGGAGTCAAACCTAATGACCTCACCACCGAGCTAGATATGAAGGAATGGATTGCCCCTGTATCAAACAAAACTGTAGCAAGCAGATCATAAACAAGGATGGCACCTTCCACTCCTGCATCACGCTGACCAATGGCATACACTCTGGCTGGTGCTGGAAGTAATGGCTTCTGCTGACTACCTTGCCCTCCAACCTGAGGTCGGGTGCAATCCCTAGCAAAATGGCCTGTCTGTCCACAATTGCAGCATCCCTGACTCCTGAGCTTCTTGCATGCCGAAGAGTAATGGCCCAGCTCACCACAATTAAAACACTTCAAGGGTGCTGCCTGCCTAATAGGTATAGCCCTAATAGGTGTAGATGCTGCTCTAGCTGGAGCCAGCTGATGAAATCTCTCTCTTCCCATAACCACCTCTGTGGTCTCCTGAACTGTTACTCCCTGCCAGGGCCTTGCCCTTCCCTTGAACATCTCTCAGTCTCTCAGTCTCATGCATGGCCTCTTCTTGCTCAACTGCAAGGGCACTCTCAACTGCTTCTACTAGAGTAGCAAATCAATGGGAAATCACAGCCTGCCGGAGCTCATGCCTCAAACCCCGTACGAACTTCCGTGACAATTCTACTACATCCATCTCTCTAGCAAAACGATACAGCTGAGAAAACCGAGCCTCATAATCCCTGACACTCATCAAGCCCTGCACTAAAGCTATGAACTCAAGCTCCAACTGCTCCCTCACTGTGTCAGGAAAATACTTCTCCCGAAAGAGTTGAACAAACCCCTCCCAAGTCAAGGCGGTCACATCTCTAGCTCTCTCTACTCCGCTCCACCATAGCCATGTCTCATCCTTGAGAAGAAACGTGGCAATACGCATCTTCTCAATCTCCGTACACGTGATCATGGTGAAGTATGTCTCAATACCCTCTATCCATTGATCAGCCACAGGGTAGTCTGTACCTCTTAGAAAGGAAGGCGCTCCTAACCTGATAATACCATGAGCTAGCCTGGCCAGACGTAGACCATCATCTATCACAACTGGCACCGGCATCTCTAACACCACATCCTCCTCAAAGACATCATCCACAGGTGGAGCCCTACCTCTGCCTCTGGCCCTACCTGTCCCTCTGGCCCTACCTCGGCCTCTACGTCTTCCTCGCGGAAGATCCATCACCTAAGGAGCAAAATAAACCTTGGTTAATTTATGCATAAAACTTAAACCAAAGTATAAGTCTAATACAATAATTCTTAACCAAGGCACCAACTCAAGATGAAACACAAAATTCGAAATACAGAGTATTCTCTACTCTGACATCCTATTGACCTAGAGGAGACACCTAACCCTTCACAAACCCAATGACATATCAATACTGAAGAGCTTATGATGGTGATCCGCTGCAGTCGGGCCATCACTCCGAAGTATTGATTATCACCAAATATGTAAACCTAGGCTCTGATACCAAAACTGTCACACCTCAATTTCAGAAAGATAAATTTCAAAAATTGTGGCATGATCTAACTTAATTAAATAACCCAACCGGTTTTAAAAACAAAACCAAACAACTAGAACTCAATAACGGAAAAGTAATATTATACAACCCATCACTGAGTTAAATATTACACTTCCATAATTACAAAAACTTGAAATACAAGAACATAAGAACAACCTCATGTGCTTAAAATTATCTACCCGATTTACAAAACTATAAAGAGTACGTACAGCAAAAGCCAAAATTGAACCCTGGTGCTATGTCTCCTCCTCAACCTTGTTGATCAACACCTGCAGGTCTAACCCCTACACCAATAAATGGTGTACCGGGATTGTAAAATAACAAACCCGGTAAGCTAAAAAGCTCGTATGAGTAAACTCAAAATTAAAACAACATTTCTCACATCTAGAAATTTCACAAAAGCAATTACATCAATGAATATATCCACAATTCCAACACTTTTTCAGATAATGTGTACTCATGAGTCTCTGTATTGATGTAATACCTCTCATGACCTACAACATCACAATTGTGTACCCATGGGACCCAGATACGATAAGGTATCCCCCATGCCGTACACTGACAGACGGACTAGAGATCTATTCCTAACCGCAACCAATCACCCGGCCAAAGGCTTGGAACTTGGTTTGACTGTCTGATCTCAAAACACAAAATAATAAATAGTTTCAGAACAGCAACCAATCACCTGATTAAAGGCTTGGAACCCGGTTTGGCTATTTAATATCAAAACATAAAAATGATAAATAACATCTTAACCGTAACCAATCACCCGATTAAAGGCTTGGAACCCGGTTAGACTATTTATCCAACAATCATCATAACACATGATCACATCTTATGATTATATCCTTCACAAGGATATAATTATATGAACAATAAAAATATTATTCCACAAGAATAACTTAATAATAATTAGGAAAACTTGTTTTATCTTACCTATGAGCCGTTGACGATCAAGCTCATATATTTTAAAACAGTTAAAAGCATAGTATTAATTTAACAACATAATCATTATCATCATCACATAACCATAATAAAATTTGGTTCAAACATGAACCTTGGTGAGATTTACTCACCTTGAAATCCCGCTGCGAAGCCCCCAACACAATGAAGGCAAGCCAACACAAAATCACAATTCACCTAAAATCGCACAATTAAAAACCTTAGAAACCAAAATACTAAAGGATAACACAATACCCTTTAACTAACCCTTAGCTCAAGGGAGAACAATTTCCCAAGGTCATTGAACTCAACGACACAATTGAGCTGTCTCAAATCTTCAAAACCTAAACTCAAACTTAACTAAGCCAAAACAAATAAACCTAAGTCCTAACATGCAAACCTTGCTCAAAATTTAACCAAACTATCACTCAACATGATCACAGCAGCAAGGACTAGCTAACCACAAGAAACTAAGGCCACAACTCAGCAAGACGCGCCGCCACAAGCGGCGGCGAGTGTGCCCCATGCGCCACCTCAAAACTTTCGAATTAGGAGAAACTCATAACATGAAACTTGTAGATTGAAGTATGGTGAACAACTTTAATTCCTGGGGTTTTTACTGGTTCGGCCAGGATCGGCCGGAAAATGCCCCGAAAAACTCGGATCGGAACTAAAAATAAAAGCTGCAAAACCAGCTCCAAAACTTGGTTTTTAGCTCACCAAAGAAATAGAAACAGCACTAGAGGAATGAGAGGAGCAAGACTCACCAAGCTTTCACCCGAAACGCCGCCGAAATGGTCGGTTTTCCGGTGACATAGCAGCAGCTCCGCCGCTCCGTGGCGGCTTCCAGACGGCGCGACGGCGGGCGGGACTGCTCCAGAAATAGAGAGGAGGTTCGTGCCGACCCAACGGAACCGACGTCATCCAATTTGGTTGCCAGAGGAGGGAGAAAACGAATGGAGAAGATGGAGGTTAGAGGAGCTCGGGAGAAAGGAGAGAGGAAAGAGAAAAAGCTGATTTATAGGTTTCCAAAATAAGTCCCCCACATTTTTCTATTTATACAGTTTCCAAACCCGGAAACTAACTTCCTCTTACCATAACTTTCTCATACTACCTCCATTTTGGGCATGCCGCATGTCTACGAACTCGTATCGACGAGCTCTACCACTTTTATGAAGGTAGTTTTCGAAGATAGCTTACGAAAAATAAAGTCAACTTTTAGGCCCTTAAAAGTCAAAGTACCTTAAAAATTCTTCCGAAACTTCAACTTCTCACAAACTAGAGAATTTCCATAAATAATCCTTCATTAAATATGAAAATAACACAAGGAAAGTAAAATGAAAATCTAGGGTATTACAGAAGTGATGGGCTTGGGCGTCCAGGAAGTGGAGTTGGATGAAGCGCAGACAAAGGGTGATCGTGAGGGCGAACACAATCAGTCTCAGGGGAAGGAGGAACCTGTCCTGGAGGAGGCCCTAGATCTTGGTGATGAGATTAGCATGGCAAGGACTCGGAAGAGGAATGAGAGGGTCGAGTCGACTCGCGAGGGTCAATCGAAGAGGTCGCAGAGGGAAAGTCAGTCTGTGGGTTCCGGGAGCTTAGCCGAGATCACCCAAGCTTTGGAAGGGACGGGGTAAGTGCAGCCGTATTTAGCCCAAATGGCATATGACATGTGTCACCTCTCCCGAAACATGCATGCTTTGGAGAAGGTGGATCTGCTAGTTGGCATTGCTCTCGCCAGGGAGAAATTGAATCAGGTAAGCATCTGCAAGCTCTTGTTTTCCACTGCTTTGAGCTTGGGCTTATGTGTTGCTGTGTAACTGCATGTGAGATTGCTGATGTACGCCACGAGTGAGCAGGCGGTTACCCACCTGCAGGGGGATGCTGAGGCGAAGTGTCAACAGTTGAGGGAGGCGGAGAAACACAATCGTGTCCTCTCGCAGCGGCTAGCTGCTGTCTTCTAGGACCAAGCTGCCATCACGGGGAAAGAGGTAGCGGAGCTGAAGGAAGATATAAGAGGAATGATGAGAAGGTGGAGGCTGGGGAGTTGGCGATTGCCAAGGTAGCATCTTTAGAAGCTGAGGTGGCTAGGCTGACGCAGTCACTTGCGAAGCAGGAAGTGTCTTGGAAGGATGCCTACAGCAAAGGGCAAAATGATCTTAGCCGAACTGGCTGCCAGGCTGGCTGGATTGATGAGTCAGCTATGCGCAAGTGGTATGCTAAGAGGAATGCTGCAAGGTGGTGTAGGAACAGATGACACTTGAACAGAGGAAACAAGCTGAGATCTCGTGATCTTTGGCGAAGCAGCATGAGGTGTGGCGTGCAACGTCCTCTGCTGAGCCGCGGCCTCTAGCAACTGTGGCTACGTCATCCGTGAGGGCTGCCAACCCCGAGGAGTCCATATCTACCCATGTAGTGGTGTCCCTTGATCGTCGAGCTCCAAGGCTTCTGGCACCTGCTCGCCTTGAAGTGCAGAAGTCTCCAGCAAAGAGGTCTCTTGGTCTGGAGGGAGTACCCAGTAGTTCGCTTGTGCGCCCTACCGATGCTATGAGGCCTTCATTTTTGTCACGGAACCAGTCGAATCACCCGTTTAGACAGAGGGTGTCGGTGAATATTAGCTAGGTTTGTGGGCCTAGCAGCGGGTTGAAGAGTGCGGGGAGTGTCAATAAGTCTGGCGACTCATCCTCTGGGGAAAAATGAGATGTACTTATAACTTTTTAGTAGACGTAAGGAAAGAATTTTGTTGGGAACAATGTAAGTGGCATGGTTAGCCATTTTGAACATGGTTTATATGAATTGCATGGGAGTCTGGGTTGATGTTTGGCGTTATGCTTAGCCTTTGTGTGTTTGTCTTGCCTTTGATTAATGTTTTGGTTTGTGGTCCTGTGTTGTGGGGACTAAGTTTAGCATGTTAGAATGATAAAACACTTCATTGTATTTAGGTTTGGCCGCTAGCGGGCAAGATGTACATTGTTGGAGCCTCTACTGGGCTAAAGTACATGAAAAATGAAGTAATAGCTATGATGTCAAGGTTAAAATTGATTAATTAGGGTAGAGATGGAGGTGGCGAGAGTTCCAGGGGTAGGGTAGCACGCGACCATCACAATATCAGAGATAGAATGTGGCAGGCCCAGGACCGTTAACTATCTCGAGTGGGCCCTCCCACTTTGCCTTGAGGTCAGTAGGGTGGGGGATGACCTCTTTCATGACCCAATCGCCTACTTTCAGGGGACGGGGGACGACTTTGTTGCTATAGTACTTGGCTATTTTCTGCTTGTAGGGAGTTACCCTATGAAATCGAGTCCCCACTGGCTGAAAGGGACGAGCGAGATGATGACAGAAAGGAGCACTGGGGGATGATGTGCAAAGTCTAAAAATTTATAGCATTGAAGGCATGCTTGGACAACTACTTTGGCATCGTGCTCTAGGATTGGCCAATAATACCCCGCGTGAAGCGTTTTGAACATGAGGTTCTGGGCCTCGACATGGTTCCCACATATGTCGCTGTAAAGTGACTTCAGCATTTTGTGCCCCTTTGTCGTGGGTAGGCATCGCAGTAGGGGATATGACTAGCCTCGGCGATATAGTTTTCCACCCCTAAGCAAGTAAAGGGAGGCTTTGCGGCGTAGCCGCTGTGCTTCATTCTTGTCCTGGAGCAGGGTGTCATCCGAAAGGAAAGTGATGAATGAGTCCATCCATGAGGGCTGCTCAATGGGCTCAAGGACAAAAAGTTCTGAATAGGCCTTTGAGATGCTAGGCTTGTCCAGTGTCACGATGTGTATATCAGGTGGCGTGGACTCGGGAGGTGCTATGGCGAGTCTCGCAAGGGTATCAGCCTTGGAGTTTTTTGCTCACGGGATTTGGGTGAGCTTGTATGAGCTAAAGTGTTGCAGAAGGGCGCCCGTGAGACTTTTGTATGATCCCAAGTTGTGTTGGTTGGCCTTGAAGTCCCCTGCCACCTGACTGACTATGAGCTGAGAATCACTTAAGATGTGGAGGTGTCGGGCTCCGAGCTCTTGACAAAGTTGAATGCCTACTATAAGGGCTTCGTATTCAGCTATGTTGTTGGAGGCTTTGAATTCAAACTGGAGGACATACTCATACGAGTGACCCTCTGGGTCTGTGATTATGATTCATGCTCCGCTGAGTCTGTGGTTTGATGATCCGTCAACCTGGAGTTCCCAGATGGCGTCCCTAGTGGGGGTGTCTGGGTGTGGACCGTTATTGGCCAAGGGGATAAACTCCGCAATAAAGTCTGCAGCTGCGTACCATTTGATAGCCACTCTCGGCTTGTAGTGCAAGTCAAATTCTCCCAGCTCAATCGCCCACTTTACCATGTGGCCTGAGGTTTCAGGTTTCTGCAGTATTTACTGTAAGGGTTGGTTGGTTAGCACATGGATTGTGTGGGCTTGGAAATACGGCCTGAGTTTCCTAGCGGCAGTGATGAGGGCGAGAGCAAGTTTCTCTATGCATGGATAGCGAGTCTCAGGATCCGCAAGTCCTCTACCACAATAATAGACCGGGAGCTCGTTATCATGCTCATGGCGTGTAAGCGCAGCACTGATGGCAGTGGTGGAAACAGCCAGATACAGATAAAGCACTTCTCCTGGGATTGGTTTGGATAGGAGAGGGACTGTGGCAAGGTATGCCTTTATATTGTTGAAGGCGTCGTCATGTTCTGGGCCCCAAGTAACATCTTTTTTATGTTGTACTTTGAGCAGTTGGAAGAAGGGATTGCACTTTTCTGTGAGGCGGGAAATAAAACGTGTCAGGGCTACCAATCATCATGTGAGGCACTGGACCTCGTTCCGAGAGGTTGGGGCAGTCATGTCAAGTATGGCCTGGACTTTTTCTGGGTTGGCCTCAATGCCTCTTTCACTGACCATGAAGCCGAAGAATTTGCTGCCTCCCACGGCAAGGATGCACTTCTGAGGGTTGAGGCGCATCCCGTGATCCAAGAGCTTAGTGAATACTTTGTTGAGGTTGGCAATGTGATCATCCTCTGCCTTGCTCTTGACCAACATGTCGTCAATATATACCTTCATGGCCTCTCCAATTTCATCCTCGAACAGGGCATTGACCAGACGTTGATAAGTCGCCCCCGTATTCTTGAGGCCGAAGGGCATGACCTCGTAACAATACAGTCCCTTATCGGTGACAAAGGTCGTGTGAGCCTGATCGGCGAGGTGCATTTTGATCTGGTTATAGCCTGAGTAGGCAGCTAGGAAGCTGAGCATCTTAAAGCCAGCTGTAGAATCAACTAATTGGTCAATTTAAGGCAAAAGGAAGCTGTCTATGGGGCATGCCTTGTTGGGGTTCGTGTAGTCAACGCACATTCGCCACTTGCTGTTAGGCTTAGGGACCATGACTACGTTGGAGACCCATGTTGGGTAAGATACCTCACGGATGAATTTGATTTCTTTGAGCCGTTGGACCTCGGCTTAGATAGCTTGATACTTGTCTAGGTGAAAGACACGTCTCTTTTGCTTGACAGGGGGTGGTCTTGAAGGATGTTGAGTTTATGGGTGATGATTCAGGGGAAATGCCTGACATGTCGGCATACGACCAAGCGAAGACTGCTTGTTTTTCTTGAAGGAAGACAATGAGCTTTTGGCGGTGTTCTGGGCTGAGGCTTGTGCCAATGCGGACTTGTCTTTCCAGTGTGATAGGTGATAAGGACACCCATTCTGTGTCTTCTGCTGGATTAGGTCGTGGGGCCATCTTCCCGCTCCCCTTTGGGTCGTCTAGCGGGTCATCGATGGGCTCTGAAGAGCTGAGGGGCAACATCTCATAGGCTCCCTGCCCTTGCTAGATGGAATTGAGATGGCAATGCTCAATGGCCGCCCGATCACCTTGAATTGTCAGGATGCCTCCTGGGGTGGGAACCTTCATGAGAAGCATGTGGCCGGCGATGAAACACTGCAGCCCCCAAAGGATGTCCCGGTCTAAGATGAGGTTATAGAACGAGGGACAATCGACTATGAGGAAGCGGGCTGTAATGGAAGAGCAGCAAGGAGCGGTTCCCACTAACACGGTTAGGCGGTATGAGCCTAACGGTTTCACTATCTCGCCAGAGAAGCTGACAAGGGGATCGTGGTTGTTGTACAGTTTAGCTCGGTCTCGCCGGAGTCCTCTATAACAATCGGCAAACATGACACTAACGGCGGCCCCTGTGTCCACCAGGGCTCTATGGCATCTTTAATGATCCACTTGCACATTGATTATGAATGGCTCATAGTGGTGGCAATTTATTGTATCCTCCCCTTTGCGAAATGTCACTTGATCCCACGCTGATGGGGTGATCGTGATGCCGCGTTGGATGTCTAGGATTTCCAAGGGTGTCGTGCATTGCCTTTTTACAGAAGGCTGGCGGGGGGGGAATCGTGGGGCTCCACCGTGCAGGGATAGAATCTGGCCATGTACTTCGATAGCGCTAGCTCCCGTGGCGGGAGTGCAATACTGGTGGAGTTGCCCATTCCGGACCAGATGTTCTATGGCATTGCGGAGGCCATGGCACTGTTCTACTGTGTGGCCATTATCATCATGATAAGCACAGTATCTCGCTGGGGCTTTTTTGGATACTTGTTCTTGGGAGGTGGGAGAATGAGATCTTTGTGCCTAGCCCATATGTCCTCATATGTGGTGGTCAAAGTAGTGTGGACTTCGTAACGAGGCGGCGACGGCGGGGGGGGGGGGGGGGGGAACGGCGCTGTTGCTACGAGGGTTTTGGTCCCTTGACTTATAAGGGTGGTCGTGGTTCCTCTACCCCCCATGGCTACAGTCGAAATCGCGCCCCTGGTCCCGGGAGGAGCCACGCAGTTTCCCCTTATCCTGCCCGCGGCCGAAGTGCTCATACTTCTGCGGAGATTCTTTCTTTGGCGGCGGAGACGGAAGTGCTAACGTGGGCGGGGGCGGAATGCCCGAAGGTGGCAAATTCAGAGCGGCCCCACCGGACAGCCAGGTCCATCAAGGCATCGTAGGACCTCAGAGGGTTCCTGTTGATCTCCATTAAAAAATTGTCAGGGAGCAGGGCCTGGCGGAAAGCCTGCTCAGCCACACGAGGTTCCAAGTTATGGCATCTCGCGGTGACGGATTGCCACCGGGACAAAAATTCATGGAGGCCTTCGCCGTCCTTCTGCTTGATGTGGAATAGGGCATTACACTGCGATAAATGCTGACATCCAGTACAAAACGGTTGAGGAAGCGTTTCGAGAGTTGGTCAAAGTTGTCAATAGAGTTGGGCGGCAGATTGAGGAACCAACTGAGTGCTTCGTTAGATAGGGTCTCTTGGAAGGAATGGCAGGCCATGGCGTCGGTGTAGCGAGTGGAGCTATATAGCGAGAGAAATGTCTCGAGGTGGAGATGAGGGTCTCCAGTGCCCTTATACTTGTCCACCTTATGGGGCCTGGCCTCGGGTGGTCGCTTTTCCATCTGCACTCGTGGTGTGAAAGGGCTTGGGCGGTGTCCATAGCCAGAGAATAAAGGTCGATGGCTCCCGTGACTGTTGACTCCTTCAATCCGCGAAGCCAACTGAGTGACAGACTAGCTAAGTTGGAGCAGCAGGCGGGTTGGCATGTCGAGAGGTGGGTTAGGGGGGTTGGCAAAGGTATGAGTGGGGACAAGTTGAGCAGATGGGTCAGGTTGATTTAGCGAGGGGGCATTGGGGATTGCAGATGGTTGAGGGGCTGGGAGTGGAAATGATGAGGTGGTAAGTGGATGGGTCACGTATATGATCTGGTTAGGGTCTCTTGGGAACATGGAACTTTCGTGGCCTTGATTAGGAAGAAAAGCGGTGGCGAAGTCTGGGGTTCCGATGACTCGTGCCCCGCAGTCTAAGCTGTCGTTGTACACGTTAAAATGGTCTAACGTGGAGCGGAGCAAGAATTGATCCTTTTCTAACTCGGGGATGCGTACCTGGTACGCTTCCGCTTCCACCCTCTCTTTGGCCGCTTGCTGGCGAAATGAATGGAAATCTCGCTTTAGAATTTCGAGGGCCGTGCCGGGGTTGGGATGGCTAATGGGGGCTGCATTGTTGGTTTGGGGAAGGGATGCATCTTCGGATTGGAAAAGTTCTTTCTCTATCTGAGTGCCAGGGTCGGTGGGGTCATCGATGATTTTCACCATTGTGCTGAGTTGAATGGGAGTTCCACAAGAAGGGACCCTCCTTCTAGCGCCAATTTTTTCTACTTGTCCCGGGATCATGAGTCGGGATGAGATCATGAGTCGGGAGTTCGAATCCTTGGTTCCGGGTTCTGTACCTACACAAGTAGCAAGGCGTCAGGAGTCGGGACTAGGGTAGCCCAGTCTTTGACTCTCCGATGCTTAAGTTAACTTTTAGTCGCTACTTGCAGTGTACGAGAGTGTGGGAAGAGTTGTGTGTAGTTACCTCTTTTGGGAGTTTGTGCTTGTTTTATAGGCCAATGTTAGGCGATGTGGCCTCAGTCCCCGATGTGGGAGTATTTGCTGTCCTCTGCTGCATCTCCCCTTTTAAGGGTGTTTTACCGTCGGATAGTGGGTCTGACAGGCGGATTGTTGCCAGACCTTCACTCTTTGGACATCCATGAAGGGCTTGCCGGTGCTGTCTCGCCTAGAATGATCTTCGGCGACCAGGTAATTGTGCCCTATTCTCGGCTTCGCCAATTATTTTCCTTTATTAACAACGGATTCACAGCCTATATAATCATCAAAGCAGCACACAACATTCTCAGAAACTAAGTAACGATACTACATTGACTCAAACTAATAGGTGAAGAAAGGTGGTGGAAGATGATGATTCGGGAAAGCAGGAAGTTAGTAGCTATCCCTCTTAGTTTTGGGCGACTTTCTATAACATCTATTTCCATGCATGAACCGATTTCGTACACTCCGAGTCAACATCATGGAGTAGTTAATTTCATCGAAACAGCAAACAGAGTAGTTAACATTGTGGAACAACCAAACGTTTTTACTAGAGCAGTTTATGACTACACAACAGTGACAACTCCGTCACTTTTGATTTCTGAGAGCCCATGGGAAGATGAATCTGAAATCATTCAAGACTTGCGTAGCATGTTATTGGCGGACGCAAAAGCCAGGCAAACCTATGGATCCTTTTCTCTTGTAGATTTAAGTGTTGTAGATGGGAGACATGCCATCCCTCCTTCCAAGAACAGAGATAGGTTGCTCAATGATTCATTTAAAGAGACAATCAAGGATATATTCCTCGGCCATCACCTCACGAGCGAAGATTTTTTAGATTTTATGGATAGTCTCAAATATCAAAACTAAAGAAGACTATATAAGAGGTTATATCTCCATACACTTCTGAAAAACAAAAAAAGGTCGGATAAATTTTGTGGCATCATTTGTGGATCAGCTTAGAGGTTTCCCTCCTGTGCAGAATGTGAGCAATTTTAATTGGGAAAAAGCCTACAACAAGCAATTCCAAAGAACGGGGGATATTTTAGTTGAACTGAACAAAATTGAGACAATAAACAATTGTTATGATACATTTGATGACATGTATAAATTTGGACGCAGAAGGTATTCACAAAAAAACTCATCAGCGGATGCAATTTACATTAGAGCAATTGCAGCGGTAGTGCAATTTGGCAGGCAAAACACTGGGACCCACTCATTCTGCATAAAATCCCAATGCACCAGTTATATGTTGCTCGGGCAATTGATGGGCCCCGCGTCAGAAAAATCACCAAGGCAATTTGATGGGCGATTCTGAGTAACCGATTCGCTCGAGCGATTAGTGGGCTCAACTAAAAAATCTGTTCCCCATCACATGTTAGTCAAATAGGTCTATTATCAACGGTAAAAAAAAAATTAACGTCTCTTTGATTACAGCCATTAGATTTAAATCCTGTGGCTATAATTAAATAGCAACGGTTGTATTTTTTTTTTCTATTTTCACTTAAAAATTTATATCTAAGTAAGGAAAAAAAAATCAGAACACTACTCCTATAAATACTCATCATCTTTCTACAATTTCTCACACCAAAACTTTTCAAAGTTTACCTCTCCATCTTCTCCCTTCATCAATTTTAGCTTCTATTTCTTCTTATCTCATCCAACTATGGGAGATTCTAATTGTAATTGGCAAGAAGATGAGAAAATTTAATTGTGTGATTCTTGGGTGCGTGTAACCGTGTGTCCAATCACCGGCAAATCGATAAGTCTTTCAAAGTTATGGGAAAAAGTTCTTGTCAATTATGTGGAAAATTGGCGTGGTCCTCCAACAAGTCGAAGCCTTAGTGCTCTTCAATCTCAATTTCAGCATTTGAAAAAGATGCTCAAAGATCGGCATTGGCACAACTTCAATCCCGCAATAATATAGCGAGCGGCCATAACATGATGGACCAGGTTTTTTTTTTCCTTCTCTATATTATTAATTGTAACATTATTGTAATTTATGTCAAATTTATCCCTAACAAATATTTAAATTATATCGGTAGATTTTAATTGATTTATTCTCCTTCTTTAATGAATCAAGCACAATCTATCTACATGAAACATCATCCCAAGGAATTTGATAAGTGGGCTTGTTGGGAGAAAATTAAGCGCACCACCCTTATTTTGTTGATCCACCAAGCAAAGAAAGAGCACCGGAATCATTTCTGACACATATTCCCTCTGAAAACGAGTCTCCAATTGACTTGGATGATGATGAAGTTATGGAGACACCACCTAGCTCTTTGCCAAGACCAATGGGACAAAAAAGAGCCAAAGAAGCAATGAGGAAAGGAAAGAAAGTGCAAGATGTTGCTTCAAGTTTGGCTCTTTCTATTCAATCCATAGCCGAGTCAACGCCAGCTTCTGTTGAGCTAGTCAGGCAAAGAAATGAAGAAATTGCCGCTCACTCAGAGAGTTATGGAATTAGAAGAGGCGAAAGAGGATGAAAGAATTATAGGCAAGGATACTAGTAATATATCTCCATATGAAAAGCGTTGGTGGAAATCAAGGAAGAGAAGTGTTATGGTAAAAACTTTGTTTGATGATGGTAGCAATGTTTGCTACACACCTGGGTTTGATTAGTTATATTTTCCGATAATAAAATATTGTTTAGAAAATCATGTAATTTATATTCTACTTATGTAATTTTAATTTCATGAAATAAAATTCTTTGCATTGAATAAAGTAATAAATAAGCTCAACAACCAAAGTTTATTGTTAAACATAAATAAACGTCAAAAAAGATTACAAATAAAACCAAATTTATTAATAAAGCATACAAACAAAGAGTACATTAATTAAAATCACAAACCACAATTTATTTAAATCTGATTACTCGATTGTGGTGGTTCATACTCAGTTGCCATCCATGTTCCAATTATGCATCACCAAATCATCTTGTAGACATTTGTGGAGGTAGGCAGACTCTACTTGAAATTCTCGATCCTTGAATGCAGGAAGATGTTTTCCATATCTCCCCACTGGTTCGAACTGAATAGGTTCTCCAGTATCCGGATGCACAGGCCGATCGTAGACAGTTGTCATGGATAGATTCATTAAATCATCTTCTTCCGGCTCCACAAATTCTTCTTCGACAAATTTATCCTCCACAATCATGTTATGAAGAATGATACAACTTATCATGATGGCTCGAAGATCTTCTAGTTTAAACAACCTAGCACCATGACGCAATATCGCTCATCGTGATTGGATGATACCAAAGCACCGCTCCACATCTTTGCGGTAAGCCTCTTGTTTTTTGCAAAAGTGTTTCTCATGTTCTGTTCTGGGGTTCGATATTGTTTTGAAAAAAGTAGACCACCTAGGGTAAATTCCATCAGCAAGGTAGTAACCATTGGTGTACCTTTTGTTGTTGACCTCAAATTGAACCTGAGGAGCAATTCCACCTATGACACGCTCGAACACATTAAACGCACCAAGAACGTTGAGGTCATTTTGTGCTTCAGGAGTTCCGAAGAAAGCGTGTCATATATGTGTGTCGTAAGACGCCACTGCTTCTAGAATTATAGTTGGTCTTCCCTTACGACCCGAGTAAGCTCCAGCCCAGCCGGTTGGACAGTTCTTCTACTCCCAATGCATGCAATCGATGCTTCCAATCATGCCTGGAAACCCACAACGATATCCTCTATTAAGAAGCAAGTATAAGTCAGCAGAATTGGGAGGATGAAGGAACCACTCACCATACAGAAACTCGATTTGTCTCCAAAATTTCTTCAGACATTTCAGTGCTGTAGAAGTTCTCATCCGAGTGATTTCATCACATTGATCAGCAGCTGCACCGTACGCGAGCATTCTCATGGCACTTGTCGTCTTTTGTTCAGGAAGAAATCCCATTTTTCCAGTGGCATCTGGTTTTTGCCTCCAAAAACTGTCGTGGTTGCAAAGATCCTCCATTATGCGTTGGAAGACATGTTTATGCATTCGGTACAGCGTCCAAAAGCTTGCTTCATCGTACATTGGACGTTCAACAAAATAATCCTGCAGGAGGAATTGACCTCGGATTTCTCTGTGTCTCTCCACATTTGGCGCATGACCATGTCGTGAACCATGCCCTCTAGGTGTTTGTTCCAGTTGATATTGCGCCACCAATGCAAACGCTTGAGAGTTTGTAGCTTGAATTCGCTCCAGCTCCTCCATATTTTCACGATCTCTTTCTAGCAACCACCTGTTTAATTCATCCATTAAAAAGAGGAGAATGGGATGAGTGATGATATTTTAAAAGAGATGAAGGTAGAATGAGAGGAAATGTGTGAGGAGAGAATGAAGTCTGAAGGTTATTTATCAACAATTTTGGAGATAAAAAGTTTCGGATAAGTACTCGTGTCATGTAAAGATAGGTTGAAAATCTTATTAAATATCTTAGATAAATTTCTAGAAGATAACGATATCTGAACACTAGTGGAAAAAACCTCTTAGGCGACGGAATTGTTTTTATTCCGTCTCCTAAGTTACCACTTAGGCGACGAAATACGATTTTGTCTCCTAAGTTACCACCTAGGCGACGGAATAGTGTTCCATCGCCTAGGTGGTAACTTAGGAGACGGAAAATTTACTAAGGTGACCAAAACATTTTTATAAAAAAAATATTATCCACTTAGGCGACAAAAACATATTTCGTTGTCTAATATTGATATAGACGACAGAAAAATTTATTCACTTAGGCGACGGAAATGTATTTCGTTGTTTAAGATTGATTTAAATGACAGAAAAATTTACTTAGACGACGAAATTATTATTTTAAAAAAATTATTAATATCTTAAATGACGAAAATATAACTTTTTGTTTCGTCGCCTAAGTACCGAAATTTTTAGCGGCTCCTTTTCCGCCAAAAATTTCAGAAAAATTTGAAACAAATTTTTCAAACTTTCCTTATATATTATCTCTCCCTCCTCTCCTCTACCCAGTTTCCACGTATATATCTGCCTCTCCTTCTTCTTCCCTCTGCCTCACCTTCTTCTTCCCTCTGCCTGTCCTTCTTCTTCGCCCTCTGCCTCTCCTTCTTCTTCCCTCTGCCTCACCTTGTTCTTCCCTCTGCCTCTCCTTCTTCTTAGCCCACTGACTCTCCTTCCCTCTGCCTCACCTTCTTCTTCCCTCTGCCTCTCCTTCTTCTTAGCCCACTGCCTCTCCTTCTTCCCTCTGCCTCACCTTCTTCTTCCCTCTGCCTCTCCTTCTTCTTCACCCTCTACCTCTCCTTCTTCTTCGCTTCATGCCTCTCCTGGGCGCCCTTCTCTTCCAACAGAGTCTGCGCGCTTTTGTGCCAGCAGACTCCGCACTCTTCTCTGCCAAAGGAGATTGTGCGCCATGTATGCCAGCGGACTCTCCGCGCCTTGTTTGCAAGTGAACTTCGCGCGGCCTTCCCTGCCAACGGAGTCTGCTCGCCCTTTGTGCCAGCGGACTCCGCGCGCCCTTTGTGCCAGCGGACTCTGCGCGCTTCTCTTTCAGCGGAGTTCGCGCGCCTTCTGTGTCAGCGGACTCCACGCCTTTCTCTGCCAGCGGACTCCGCGCCCGTATTATTTTTTTTAAATTTTTTTGTACTTTAGCGACCTAGGGGAAAAATAATTTTTTTTTGTCATTAAACAATATCAGTTGCCCAAGTACTTAGGAGATGGAAAACGTCGGTCTCTGAAGTACTTAGGCGACGAAAACAGTTTCGTCGCCTAAGTAATTTTGCTCGACGGAAATTAATTTTTCGTCACCCAGACAACTACGTCACTCCAATTAGGCGACAGATCTTTGGTGACAGAAATTCAATCGCCTAAGTACTCCGAAGACGAATTTTGTTACTTAGACGACGGAATAGTTCAGTCGTCTAAGAGCTTTTTTCCAGTAGTAGAAGTTGACACGTGTCAAGTGAAGATTGGACGAATATCTTATCAAAAATCATAAGATATTTGATAATTTATTAAAACATTAATTAATAATATGTTTAACAATAATGATTGTTGTACGATTAATCATATTATTAATTAATCAAATTATATATTTAACATTTTCAATTAATAAGTTGTTAAAAATTAAAATGTAATAATAAATTAGCATGTAAATTGCCTTCAACGGGTGCATTGATAAAGGAGAGGCAATTGCCAATTTGGGATGAATAGTGAATTGACAAGAGCAATTCAATTGACAAATCAGCAATTGCCTACAAGTGCAATTGCCCTTAGGAATGCCTTGAGACATTTCAATCACACAAGAAGCATGAATAGATGGCCGGGGTCGAATCAACACAATGGGTCGCACATAAACTCTATGATCTATTTTCTGCAAGTCCTTTTGAAATGTACCGTTTTTTAGTAACATATGATGGCATGCATGACATTAAGCTGGATGTGTACGACGAGTTTAGAGGCATCAAGAGGACCTAATTGAAGAATAATTGAAGATATATGGCTAGGGTGTTAATGGTATCCTGATCGATACACCTATTTTTATGTTTTTGATTACTATATGTGTAACTTTCATCTTTGCGTTTTTAAGCTTATGAATTGAATCATGATCGTGTCACAATTAATTTGTATGTAAATGGTAGAACTTGTCAACAAAACAGTAATTTCGTTTCTAGCACCTTAAGCATGTCGAGTACTAGCTAGATAATTAAGGTATGGCGTCAGGATCTGTGGCTCATCCATGACCAACGTTGACAGCACTGCGAGCGTATATATTCTCCTTTCAAGTGACTCAACAAGTGACCATTAATCCATTATTGCTCTCAAGAGGTCATTAAAAAGGTTGTGCCCCTTAGTACTCGTGAGCAAACTAACCACGACAACACCAAGCCACCAAATGCAGGAATCTGTATATCAGCAATGTGAGAACTCTAAGGCTTGTAAGATCGTCGACTGTAAAGGTTCAAGGGTAGGAATTAAAGTTTCACAAACAACATGTTGGAACCCAGAGTCAACAGAAACTCCATGAGTTCTGCTCCTGGAATCTCAGAGCTGATTTTAGATACAATGCCGCAGACTAGTCTCAAAGTGGACACGTACCGAAACCCATTGTAACTATAATTATCTGATTGATGCAATACTTGATATGCGCTCTTAAACGATGGACTATATATACATTTGATTAATTGTTAATGTCATTCTTATGAAATAAATAAATAAAAAAGTACATATACAATTGCTATAGAGGCACTTAATGATATATAATATTAAAGGAGATTTTCATATACATCTAATTTTGAAGAGTGGTTTAAAATATAAAACTCACATAATATTTTTTTTTCTGATAGACATCTAAAATGTATCAATTATGATACATATTATGTCCAATTTTTTCTAAATTTTACACAATTGCCACCATTCAACTATAACATATAAACATAATAAATAAACTTAATTGATGTCTTAAATACCTTGATTATGAGTTTTTCTTCTAACACTAACATTTTTCAATCAATTTGCAAAAATCATGCAGTTTTCTTTATTTTTATGAAAAAATCTAGGTGAAATAAATACATTCTATAATCTATACATCAGGTAAAATATAATATAAATAAGATATCTGATTATTAAAGTAAAAGGAAGAAATTTTATAATGTTACAGTAAGCCATAAGCCATAAGCCATAAGTCCTAAGCCCTAAACCCTAAGCCCTAAGCCCTAAACCCTAAACCATATACCCTATACCCTAAACCCTATACCTTAACCTTATACCCTAAACCCAATTTTGAGTTTCTTCTTTGTCACTACTAGAAAAAAGGATATATGCGACAAAGAAAATATAATTCGTCGCTCAGATATCAACCTATGCTACAAAAAATCTACCGTTGCATAAGTTACTTCCTAAGTGACGAAACATTTACCTAAGAGACGAATATATAACTTAAGAGAGAACAAATATTTCGTCTTTGAAGTTATATTTTAGGCGACGAATAAAAGATTTTCGTCAGAAATATGTTTATCTGAAGCGACAAAAAATTTGGTTGCCGCATAACATATTTCTTATGAGACGCAATTTTATTACTAATACGATGAAAAATATGTCATCGCCTTAGACAAACTTAGGAGCGTAGGATCGCCTCACTCGACTTGCCTTGCCTGCTTGTTCATCGTCTCGCATCACTCGCGAGCATAACTCGCCTCGCCCCAAAACTTTTTGAAAAACTTTTAAGCGACGAAATATTCATTTTCTGTCGCGTAAGATTGCCTAACTCGCCTCGCCTTAATTGGCTCGCACAGCTCCTCCTCGCCTCGCCTCAAAATTTGAATGATAAAACTTAGGTGACGAATAAATTAATGTCGTCACAAAAATGTTACCTGAAGCGACGAATAATTATGTTGCTGCATAAGATATTTCTTATGAGACGAAAGGGTTGTCGCAAAAGTGTTTTTGACTTTATAACTTCTTCCTCACTGCCCAGATCTAAAACAGAAAAAACGCAGCAGCTGGAATAGATTTTCAATGTTAGTATCATCGAATTTGGACTTCTAAAGCTTTGTCTACCTCTGCTCATCAGGAAGCATCACTAGTTTATAGGTTGGTATAATCTCATTCTTTCTTCGTTTTACTATTCATGTTTCAAATAATGATGATTATAGCTTTGTTGATGATGTACTGAATTTTGGGTTACCCATTACATTTGCTGAAGTTATTTGTCCTCCTTGTGTAGACCATATATGTTTCCTCCTATTAAAAAAATATTTAAAAAAATATGACGACCATGTTTTCCGGTGAAGAATTCTGGTGGTACTGCCGGTAGTATAAAACAAACTATTGATGTTATATATAAATGTAAAAGTTCTCTCGATCAGGATGAGAAATGATATAATAATATACATAAAAAGAAGAAAATTAATCAAAGAACAAGAACGTGTACCTTACAATTAGACATTTTTTGACTATGTAGAAAGACATTAAATGTGAGCTTAAGAATGAAAAAAGAATCATTCTATTACAAATGACATACTTCTATATATATATATATATTTTTTTTTTTTTTTAAAATCTTTTATTAATAACTCACACACCCTACATATGTCGTGAGGTTTGAACCCATGATCTCAAAGTTGTCAGTTAAACATCTTAACCAACCAAGCCACAGCTCACTGACACTTCTATATATATATATATATATATATATATATACACACACACACTCAAGTTAGTAACAACAAGGTAAGAAATTAAAGAATGTAATTGATTATGATAAAGTTAAATCCAGCTAAATTTTAGCTCAGTATTTGAGTTTCAAATTGATGCTAAAATTGAGAAATATACCAAATTTAGCTTTATACCGCCTGAATGGCAAATTAGAGAAACTAAAAAATGAAGAAAACTATTAATTATAGACATATGCTTTATATAGTAAGTTTGCTTATGTAGAATAGGTGTAAAGTGAAAGAAAAATATGTATGAGTTTATCTTAAAAGAGGTCTAGTATTTTGGGTTTTTATCTAATTTTCTCTAATATTAATGCGAATGTTGATGTATTTTTAAATGCAAATAAACAAAGATATAGAGATCGATTTCAGTCCTGACGAAATTAATTCAAGCGAATGATATCAATCAAAAGTGAAAAAAACGAAAAATACAGGTGCTCGATCTGGTTAGACGACAAAGGCTTAAGTCAGACTGGCTATATTGGTAAATGTTGCGTATTCATTGTCAGGCATTTCGGTATAGTATTCATAGTTGCGAGTAGTGAGAAGTCGGTACTCCGTGTCCAAGTCGGGAGTAACTTGATACTCAAACGTCATGAGATGAAGAACTCCCTTGTTTCTGCCACTATGGGGATCAAATTGTTCCGAATCGTCGTCGCTTGATTCATCAAAGTCGCTCCAATCAAAGTCGCCGTAGTCTGAGTAGAAATATTTGTGAAGAATAAGACATACCTTATCATCTCCTAGATGCACAAGACAAGACTCAGTTGGACCATCTGGTTTCAGAAATCTATCTTTGTTGTGAAATTCAGGAGGGATTTCCGATAGCTGCAGGAGGAGGGGTTTCATGGCTTGCAAAGAATCTAAATTACTGGACATGAGCAAAACTTGTACACTCTGATCCCCGTAAAATATAGAACCATCACCAAGTTTAGGTGTACAGTCGAAGGTAAATATTAGGGTGTACAGTCGAAGGTACAGTCGAAGGTAAACTCTGTCCATCCCTTTTCGGGTCGGCTCAAATCAAAGTAGTGAACCGCGGCCGTGTTTGGATTCCAGACTAAGATTTTGGACTCGGCAGCACAATACATTAACTCCTTCGAGCTTTTCGGATTTATCGTCGTACAGTATAGCCGGAGGAGGTGGCTCTAGAGGCAGCCATTTGGCCTGAAACTCTGCATCACCTTCGGGTTCGAGTACTGCAAAAGCAGGAGGAGCATCGGTGTAGTGGTGATAGTGACCCATCATCTGGAAATCGGGAGCAGTACTATGATATTGCTGGTTTCTAGTGTGAAGACAGTAGAGCTTTCCTTGCACCTCAAACAACGCAGTTGGGAATCGATAATGATGTTTACGTGGTGGTGTGAATTTCGGGGCCGTGAATGTGAAAGAATTAGGATCAAAGGCAACAATTTCTCCTCTAACACCAGCCTTGCTGGTGTAAATGTTGTTGACGGAGCCGCCGGCGAAGACAATTTAGGACCCGAAGCGACCGCAACCCCACGGGAATGGGTCGCTATGACTGTTTTCAGAATCATGATATGCTTCTTGCTCAAACCTAGTTGTTGTTGTGGTTGTTGGTGATAACAAATCGCTCAATTTGATGGAGCGAACAACATCACGTGTGCGGTGTTGTTCTGATCTGATAGCCTCACAGAAACACAAGTGTAGGGACTTGGAGGAGACGTCGGAAGAATACCTTCTTCTCATGATGAATCCACCATGACCACCGTTGCTAATTTGCATTGCCTTCTTCGTATGATCGACCCTTAAAGCACCTAATCCAATTCCTCCTCTTAACCTGCTGAAACATCTCTTTTGATTTGTCTCTTGCTGTGATAGCTAGGGTCTCTTTTTCTTTTCGTTCTCTCGTGGGGAATCTGAGAGATTTACAGCAGAAGAAAAAGAAGCAAACGAGTTGGGGCCCTAAATCTTAAAATGATTTAAATATCGTGAAATTAAAATAAATAAATGAAAACGGCAAATTTAAGGAAAAACAAAAATCATAGGAAAAAATTAAATTAATTGCCTCTTATGATATATTGACACCAGAAATAAAAGGAAAAAATTAAACTAATTGCCTCTTATATATGATAAGCTGCCTTGCCTTGTAAGCAAAAGAGTTGTCTTAGGAAACCTCTGGACGTGGAGTAGTAGGTATGCATGATTTGCATATACATCTCGCATTGTCCCTTGAATCCTTGATTAATGATGATCTGCATGAATGACCCAAGTTCAACTCTACTGTAGAGTGTAGAGTAGTACGGATACAGATGAGATGCAAGAGTTTGAGAGGTAAAGCCCTTGCGGCTATGGCTATTTAGCCGAGAGCAGTGTTTCTCAGTGAAAGCAGATGCAGTTATTCAATTGAGAGCGTTTCTCTCATCTTTCGCTGATGAACCGTAAAGACAAACCTTGAACACAAAATGTACTAGGCCCCTCGTACAAAATCCCAAGTCAAGCACATCATATGTTAAGAATAAAGTTGTCGTCAGGAAGAGTAAAAGGCATTATTTTATACATTTGCAGTATCATAGAATATAAATCACAAAACTAATTTAGATATCATATTATGTAATCAAATGTGGTCTACATGAATTTGCATCATATTTAGCCAGACAAATGGAAACACGCTGCATCTTCATGAATTAATGAACATAGCTTGCATCATTCAGTAATGTCAAACTTTTATTGGCACAAAATCCAACCATTTTCAATTTCCAAATGTCTACATTCCTATAGGCAATTTGAAAGGACTACCTAAGCTTGGGAGAGTACAGGACTCGGTCTCCTCCGCATCTTGTATACCATTACTCTTTCTTCCTAATGTATGCCACCTTATAGATTTGTTTTTGGTTTGCCACTTGCAGAAACACGCCTAGTCACTGAACGCATGGTCACAAATTCCTCCGCTGCAGAAGGGTGTATTCCGACCTGCACAAAGAATTACAATCCTTCTTAGTACAAGTGAAGACATGAGGTACAAAGTATAAGGTAATGAACGCTCATCGCAAGCTCAACATGTAGTCTTCTTCAAATACCCACAACCGAAGAGAAAGGATGGTTACCATCTGTCCCCTTCTTTCCCCTATTCTCAAAAGTATCCTTGCATCAAATCAGGGATTCAGACAATATATATTCTCCCCTCTTTACCAGTTGTGTTTTTAGTTGAATACATGCATTTATTTCAGCTTTGTGAAAGTATCAGGCAGTAATCCTAGTATTAAGCAATGTAAGCAACATTATTACTTTTAAAAGGTCACTGAAGTGGAGAGGACAGTATTCCCTATTGCACAGCCCTCACCAAAACCACATGATCATGAAGTGAGTGATCTGGAAGTATAACTCAGGAAATGAAACATAACCCTAGAGGAAGTAAAACTTACTGTACTGTCAAATTGAGCCTTAGTTGCTCCACATTTCAGTGCAATAGCAATTCCCTGTGTAAGAAACATGTGGTAAGATGCCCAATAGAATATGATTTCTATACAAAAAGATGGTCAGATTACAAGGAAAAGAGAGTATTACAGTTTATACTTTATACTCTATGTACACTTGTACAGCACGCAGAAGCAGTAGAAGCTCAGGGTACAAAACATCAACCCATATGAATTAAGCTTCACCTAGTAGGAACCGGTAAGCTAGAATCCATTTGATTCTAAGACATTGGGCACTCTATTGCAAAATATAAGAGTGGAATAAGAGCAAAGGGAACTCTACAATATAGCTTCACCTAGTAGGAACCGGTAAGCTAGAATCCATTTGATTCTAAGACCTTGGGCACTCTATTGCAAAATATAAGAGTGGAATAATAGCAAAGGGAACTCTACAATATTTGAAACCCTCACACCCCATTTTCTAGCAACACAAAACTAAATCAGACTAAGATTATTCATGTCAATTCCAGTACGGAGAGCATAATTGCATTGCACCAATAGAATGAAATGTCTTATAGGATATACCTGCATGATCTCAGGAGAATCTGGCCCGCACATTGACGCTCCTAGAACTTTATCTGTCTCAGCATCAACAACAAGCTTCATAACCGACTTCTCTTGCCGTCTGCAAAAAATATTCAAGTCAATTAAACACAAGGGAAACAGTTACATCTCTTGCACATAATAGATTCTGAATTAACGATCATTTATATTAGAGGTTTAATATTGCTAATAAATTGAAGATAAACTACAATGTATGAAATGGATAATTGATGTCTAATGATACTCATAGTAATTGCAAGCACAAGCATGACAAGGGTCTAAATTCAAACTTAATCATAAAGCCACAAAGTGCAAATGAAAAGTAGCAAATTATTCTTCAGTCAGCTTTTGTGTAGGGCATCAAGTCCAAATATAGCATATCTTTGGTACATCAAGTGCATAGAGTGGAGCTTCATAATGCTGTACATACCCGGATACAGTGTTCTTCATTGGATTGAAGCTTGATGTGAAAACTAATAGATCACCATTGGCTTGTTCTACTGCCTGTTCTTCACTAAGCCCCACCACAGATAGAGGAGGTATGCTGCAAATAAGCATACACAAATTAATTTGAGAAGAGTTCGCTTTCACATTATCACAAACCAAAGTATCCAACTGCTCGCCCAAGTGCATTCAATGGATAAGAGATGTTTAACATGATCAAAGAAAAAGATCCACAGACCATTATTCATTGGTGTTTCATAATTTACTGGTGTCAACATAGCCGATTATAAACTAAATAAATAAAGAAGCAAACTATATGATACTATGACGTTTCCGACTCTCAAGAAAAAGCTTAACTTCATGAATCAAATTCTCCTACATGATAGAGTGTACTTCTATGAAAAAACAAAATGATTCATTCAAAATACAATCCAACTTTTTATGTTCTACTACCACTAAAATATATACCCTCCTAAGTAAAAACAATGGTAAGTGGGATCCCCAGAAGATGAGAACGCGAAAGTCATCCCAGATCGCTCAACAGAACTTCTACAAGGAAGTTCTGAACTATTGAGCAGCCATATTCAGATTCATAGGTATCCATGTTTTAAATAAATACATTAGTCTATCAGCCCCCCAACTTAAATACATGTAAAATCAAAATACCTCAAATCATGTCTGCCTTTGGATAAGAGAATGACTACTAATATTGATATGTAGGGCATTCCATACCAAAGAAACCATCATGAAGCCGAAGAAGTCCTTTATGCAACTATGCAATTAATTACATTCATGGCGGGAATTCTAGACTCTTGCAATTGCATTTAAAAGGGATAATTAGAGACAATCCTATGACAGAAGCTAATTACGTACTTTAACATGATTCATAATGCTAGTTCTAGCGGAAGCTTAAAGTATGAGGCAGATCTCTGGCAAGGATATCATCAGGAACGATTACTATATATTCTACTGAACTTGCATACAAGTAGTAACTGTGTTTGCTGCACCCAGCTCCACCACAGAAAAGAGTTGTTATTTAAAAACAGAATAAAATTCTTTTAAAGGAGAAAGTGTTACCTAAAAACTGCACAAGGTATATCTCTGTAATCTGGTTTGCTAGGTTCCCCACCAAAAACTGTTTTCTGTAGGGAACATAAAGTAAATGAATTAACAGCAAAGCCCTCTCCTTGTTAGAAACCAAATTCTCAAGGCATAACAATTACACAGCATATGTTAATGTAAACATTACAAAGAAAATACATACTGCAAAACATGTTCCCTCCATTAGAGCAACAGGTGTAAGGTTAGCCCGGTTTGTAACATCACCAACAGCCCATATGCTAGGAACGTTGGTACGTGAATACTCATCCACCTGAAAGAGAAAGAGAGCCAAGACTTATATGGTTTTTGCTTCCCTCAGAAAACAATATAATAGAAAACAAGAAGACAGAGCTAGCATTACTATCAACAAATTTGATTTTCCTAGCCTCTAATTTCTGACCACCCCCATCCAGTCCTTCTAGCACCCCAATGAGATTTCCCAATCCCACAAACATACTTTTAAGACATCCCATTGGCAGCAGGTTGAGATTTCCGCACCCTATATCACATCATTTTTTGTTTTTTTATTTATTTATTTATTTACAAGTGGGTTATTCAAGACAAGTTTACTAACAGTCAAACCCATTCCCATTACACAATGAGAGGCATATTGGGGTTTGCATGTGACACCCTAAATCACATCATTTTATTTATTTATTTTTATTTATCTACAAGTGGGTTATTCAAGACAAGTTTACTAACAGTCAAACCCATTCCCATTACACTATGACAGGTAATCAAAATGATTGAGATGGAACCTGTGAATGAAAAGTTATGATTTAGGACCCAGCAATTGGCCAAAAATGAAAATTCACAAGTAATATACGCAAATCAGATGTAGAAATACAACTTAACAAGAGACATACAACACTTGGATACCTAAATTAGTGAATCAAATTTCCAATAACTTCAAATGCCGAAGCACTAGAAAACAGCCCTAAATTCAAAAGTAGAAAGATATGACATAATGTCATATGACAATAAGCTCGAAATGGAAAAGGTAGTTTGTCACCTTCACAGCTCCTGTTGGATCAAGTTCCACACCCACAGCTTCCAAGTTCAACCTCTTTGAATTGGGAGCCCGACCTGTCATCCACAGAATGGACATGGTGAATATACAATATTATAACAGCAATCACAGTAAATATTGAAATGGGTAAGGGACAAGTTTCATGATCATGCTTGTGCGCGCACACGCACACATGCCCACACACACACAAGAGCTTAAGTTACGATAAATAAATGCTAAGCGGTTTGAAGGATTCGTTTCAAAGGCCGAAAATGGGTAAGGGACAAGTTTCATGATCATGCTTGTGTCTCAGATGGCCTATTTCATGCTAGATACCTTAGTCCCACCTGAAACACATATATGATTCATGCTTGTGCTGACTCTGCGTCTTTTGTGCAAGCAGTCTATTGCAGTTTTATTTGTATTGGCCAAGTGCCACGCTTGTGAAAGCTGTGTCCACCCATGTTTACCCTCTAGATGTTAATTTAAATAAACAAATAATTGCTAACCATTAAAACTGCATCCAACAATTATGACCTTGATCTAAATCTATAAGTTAACAAATTGAATTGCAACTAAATAGATTGGTAGTTACCAGTGGCGAACAGTACAACATCCGCTATCAGCTCTTCACAATGATCTGTGATAACTTTTATGCCATCCTCCGTTTTAATCAACTAAATATTAAAAAATAAAATAAAAAATCATTAGTATAAGGACAAACAACAGTCCAATTGTAACTACAGAAGCATGAAATGATAGCAATAGAAGTAGAAGTAAATTTACAAGTATTCCAATGAGTTGTATTACCTCTGTCAAATTTGTTCTTGGGTGTAAATCAATTCCCCTAGCTTCAAGATTCCTTGCAACAACTGCCCTCATTTCATCATCAAAACCTCTGTAACACAAGATTGCAGGATATAATTAATCACGAAAGCTGTGTCTTTCACAATAATTTTGTAACATAAACAGGAAGCATTTACTCGAAGAAAAAGTATTCGCTTCTCAAACAAAAAATGACATGAACTCTATCAAATGCTTAAATATCAAAGAGCCTAAATTCAAATGGAAAAAAACAAAAACAATCTCAAACAAATGTACCTCAATGGAAGTTCCTTTCTAAAGAAAAGATCCACAGAGGCGCCCATCCCACGCCATATTGAGGCAAACTCGACCGCAATGTATCTAATAAGAGAAATTGATGGAACAAAATCAAGGGCATGCTAAGAGACTAAAATGAAACAAACACAGAAGAAAAGATTAAGACAAACCCTCCCCCAAGCACTACAGCGCGTTTAGGCAACTCCTCCAAACTCAATGCTTCATCCGATGTTATACCCAGTTCCTAGAAAAGTCAGTAAAACAAAATTAGATAGAAGCCAAAATCTGTTAACCAACAATAAAAGTACCTGTTGACATCCATATTTAAATTAATGCAGATATTATCTAATTTTCTCAAGTTCAGACATTCATCTAACTGGATTTCCAAATGAGCTACCATACACCAGTAGTAGTCATTTCACTGGATTTGGATGTATTTGTGATGAAGCAAGTGTTCTCAGTTGCTTTCAATGTTTTTGTGTTCTTTCCAACAATAAACAAATTATGACTCTGACGAACAATAAAGGAGACAAGAATCGGTCAATGTTTGGTAGTGGGAAGAGGAAGGATTGTATATGCTAGAAGTTTCAAGATTTCTGTATAAACCAATATGTGAACTCAACAAGATATATGAAACATTCAAATTAAAAGTACAATCTCTAGTTTTCATTTTGTCTACAAAACACTGCCGTGCATTTCCTATTTCTTGTTAGCAAAAAGCCTTGTTTATACTTGAGGAAAAAAAATTCAGTCATTGTTTTCTTTGATCAAACATATTGCACAATGTCATCAACCACTCTCAGACTCAGACCAAAAAATATGCCGCACAGAGTATTAACTTAATATTCAACGTCCGAAGTGCAGAATACATACCTCACCAGGAATACCAGGTCGCTGAGCCCTACCGCCAGTTGCAATCAATATGTGCTTTGCTGAATAGCTCAATTTAGTGCCATCCAACTGTGTCAGCTCAACTTCATTGGGACCAACTAGCTTACCCTCTCCTTCAAATAATTTAACCCCAGCATTCGACAATAAACGCTTGTATATGCCATTTAATCGAACTATTTCATCTGTCTTTTTAAAATAACACAGAGAAAAGAAAAAAAAAGAATTCAGTTTCAAATAGTTATCCTGAACAAAAAATGAACAATCAGTAAAAATAAATAAAACTAATGATAAATTACCTCAAATAAAAAATATAAAAAAAATACCATCCTAGATGCGTACAAGAAAGATATTTAGCTTATACATTGACTTGAGACTAATCTGATATGTATTATACAATAAATTCTTGTTCACCCAGTTGCACAATTGACGGTGTCCTTCTTATGTAGTCTCTTTATCTACGAGTAGTTAGAAAGAAAAATTAACTGCAACTGGATGTTTTCAAAATTATTATTACTTTTGAAAGCTTCCATGATCATAAAATAACTAGACCAAGCGACAAGAAGTTCCTACTCAGTAATTCTGTATTAAGTTTGGAAGGCAACCCACAATTACATGCCTGTGCTTAGGAGATCCATGATAATAAGTAGAGTAGATTTTACAACACAAATGGTACGCTAACCAACCTTTTTCTGCAAAAGCTTCTTCCAGTTGAAATCAACTTTGTCATTCACTTCCCAGCCATAATTCTTAGCATCCTACAATAACAAAACAAGGACTGTAATCAGACCATTTCTCTTACCAAGAAATAAATACTGTTCTCAATAATAAAAGAACATACACCTCAAAATAAAAGCAAAAGCTGGTAGATTGATATGCAGTACAGAAATTAGTCTGAGCATCAACTAAATTGTGTGTATCTTCTAATTTGCAGTAGTGTTAAATTACTTCTAATTAAAAAGAACTCCACCTCATAATCACCAGTCATTTGCATGAGTTTGGGGCAAGGGAAAGTACATTCCTCATATCATCAAACATCAAAAATAAGGGTATATTTAGAGGCTCCAGAGAGTAGGGGGTGGGGGGAATTTCCCGCAGATGCTCTGGCTCAATAAGCATCAATGAGAATGATAGCAGTATATCAAGCATTAAGAGGGACTTATTTATCTTGACAAGTAGAATAAGCTATCAAACACAAAACCGAGCTGCATAGCATCCTCTTTGAGAAAGGTTGGATTTCTATTATTTGACCAATGAATCCTAGAATTACAAAATCTCATATGCTACTTTACAATTCCTTGTGTTATAGTCACCAAATTGATTAGAACTTCACCACTAACTTATCAGTTTACCTTATAGAGGACACTGAAGCATTGTAAAACTCAAATAAACTTCTTCAAACAAAAGATGTAAACTGCTTACTTCTTTAATTGTAAATTAACCTTAAAAAAGTCATCGTTGATGAGTTTACAAAATTTAATTAATGCATCTCTACAAAATTAAATACTAAGCTCGAATGGCACCTACATTTGTAATGAAAGAAATTAGTCAAATTTAAGATTTTAAAATAGCATCAATTCTACTGCATTGAATGTAAAAACTCGAAACCTTTCAAATCTTTAAGGTTAAGAACTTATCCTGTCTATCTATGTTGGCATGCATCTTTCTCCACTGGATTCTAAGAAATTAACAGTTTCAACAAAATTACTTGCTAAACGCATATTCTCACCTGAATTTCACTGCCAAAAGATGCTCCATACACCAAAATCTTTTTGGGAACACAACCACGAATGACACATCTGGAAAACCAAAAATTTGCAAAACATAAAATGATAAGCAACTTCAATTTCTGATAAAAATGTGACAGACGAACAACAAGGGCATCGAAACAAGGAGTTGTAACAAACTTACGTTCCACCAACTCCTCCAATCACTTCAGAACTGATAGGATGAAATGGAAGCTCACATATGGCAACCTACAAGATGTAATGAACCCAAGTTATATCTGACACGAAGGAATCAACCAGGAAAGCTAACCCCACAACGACTGTTGAGTAATCTACCTTAGCTCCCATATTAGCCGAGAATCTGGCAGCACGAACACCACCACTTCCAGCCCCAACAACAAACAAGTCGAAGTCATAGTGGGCCTCCTCTTCATTTGGTTTGCTCAGATCACCATCAATTAGCATCTTCCTCGCCATTTTTACCCACTAAATCGACCTGAGTTCCACAGCGAGACCACAACATCATCATCAAAAATCGTATCTTTAGAGAAAAAACAGTAGATAAATTAAAAAAGCATCAAACTTTGGAAATGGAAAGAACCAAATACACATATACTTATCAATAAAAATACACATCTACTTCCCAATTCCCATAACCATATGTAGATGATCAAAAGCTTAGAATTTTCCATAGATACGTAAACATAATGAGAAAGTTCAAACCTTTCGGGGCTAATGAGAGAAAAGACGAGGTGGGATCGAACCAAATTAAAGATACAGTGATGGGTCGTTTAGGGTTTGAAGAAACAACAATGTAAAATGGTGGGTTTGGGAGAAAGAGAGAGCAAAAAGGTTGGTGGAGAAGAGAGATGAAAGACTGATGGGTGATGGGTGCTTACCGGTAGTGAAGCAGCTGCTGCTGTTTCTCGTTTGTTGTTCCTGCTGTGCTATTGGTTTTGTTTCAGTCTCCAAAGTATGTGACAATTAGTTGGATCCGCCACTCTCAAAAATATTGAAATAAATAAGAAAATTATCTGATGTAAGGTTTCTTGTGCTATTTTGCTATTTCATTTTAGTGATGGGGAACAAAACAACAAAGTAGGAGGATCAAGGGACAACAAATTGGACACGACACGATGATGGGAATTCAAAAAATAGGTAAGGGCGTTGAACGTGGACGTTTTTAGTGGGATGGATCATGCCCTAACATATTGCAAAAGTCAGATGCTGATGTGGTCCTTTCTTAAATGAAAAATACTCTAAAATTAAGAGCTATTAAAATTGGAATTTGCATCTCTAAATTCTATATGGCATTACAGCAAAGAATAAAGATTAATGAAATTTCTTGTATAATAAAGGAAAATACTAGCATCCAAATCTGCATGCCGATTTTAGAGTGAGTGTATATATTAGGCAATGTATTCATGATCATATTGTTCATTCAAAATATCATCTCAGCAAAAAGATTCAAAAAAAAAAACAAAAAACATTTTAGTTGTGCAATACTTCTGATCATTTCCCGGAGGTCAATCACATGTAACTGTCGACCGTACTCATTTTATCGAAGTTTGAGAATCAATCGTTACCTGCATTTGAATGAGAACTAAAACTCATAGTAGTTCACTGATGCTTATTACTCCCGAGCACCAACAACAATTGCCAATGAGCCTCTCAAGTCCTAACCAATTCTTTAGCCAACATAAACCAAAAGAACTCACTTAATCGGTAGCATTGTGTAATCCACAACCCCCATTTTGCAGTTAAACCACACTCATTTTTGCTAGTTTGAATCATATTTCTTACAAAAACACAAGATAAGTAAACAGTCAAAAATTTAAGAACGCGGGTAGCCACACAGTTCACACTAGCCCCTCGTTAAAATAAAATAAAAAGTTACTATAAGAAGAAATCCGGCATGTAGATGGTAAAACGAGGAGTTCCCCAAGAATAAGTGAATCATTATGGCTTTTAGGAGCCAAAGCAGAAGTGTGTTTGTGATGTACATTAGATATCAAGATCTCTTTCGGCAAAAAGAGATTTGTATTCAGGTAAGAGCAAGATACAGACGACTACAAATTGTCATATGGTTAAAGTTCTTCTTAGCTAAAAAAAGGGTAAAGAAAACGAAAATAGAAGAATTGTCAAGATCAGTATGAGCCATTCCTTTCTTGGACTATCTCTCTTGGAAATGGGATACAAAAACTACAGTTAAAAATGACAACGACCACTGTCGAGTGCCATGATCACTACTACTGCATAACATGGAGTCTAAAGCTGAGAGACGATGTTAAAAGATGACATCTCGTGGTCCTTGATGCACAAACATGACAAGCTGCTAAAAGCTATCAACTCCCATCAAATGCAAACACAGATAAAGCGTTGTTCAACAGGAAATGCCTGTACATGGGAATCAAGAATGAAAAAGTTTCCGTTCCGAAATGCCAGATAATATCCCAACATTTGACTGAAACAAGCCCTGTGATTCTGTGAAGCTTTAGCACTCTTGAAAGAAACTATGTTACATGAGTCGTACGTTAAAAATATATACTCGGATGTGGCTACTCAGCTACCAACAAGTTCAATTTGCAGATCCTATAACTCAGATGGCAGCTCAAATCAATCAATTCCTACATTTTCCGAATATTTTGTACAAAAACGTTCCAATGACAAAGCAAGATAGAAGACTACAAGTCAATCTTTTATTACCTAGTTTGGCTCTTTCTAGAAGACTACCCAAACCTCACCCAGCATCATTACTTCACTGCAAGAGGGTTCAAGTAACCAAGGAGTGATTTACTACACTTTACAATATAGTCAAGTGACAAGTTTACAATCAGCATGCACAATTGAACACAGAATTACTGAAGCACTTTGCCTTGGTTGCAATCTTTCTCACACCTGTTTCGCTGTGGGAGGATCGAGAACTAAGAGACGATATATGGATTCTGTCCATTATATTGGCCTTGGGAGCCTCAAGAATTGCCTTTGGCATTGATAATGCCCACTGCATGCTCCATATAGACAGCGGCCTCATATATATCAGGGATCGGAAGTGCCCATCCATCGTCCACCCCTCGGGAGTCTGGAACCCATATCTGCGTTACATAATAGGAGTATTAATGTTGTTTGATCAAAGCAACTTAACATTTACTGTCCACCATATAATAAAAATAATTTGTGAAAACTAAGTGAGGCATGAAAATGGTGATGCAAGGAAATGCTCAATTGAGTAACAAAGTGAGAAATCCAACTGTTTAAGCATCCGAAATTCAGTCAAACAAATAATATTAGGGTTTAGGGTTATGCAACATGCATGAGGCATGCCTATTCACAACTGCTCACCACATCATTAGATTTCTTATATTGCATGGCATAGCTATCCCACTATTATTTCGAGTCTAATAATTCACTTAGACTAGCTCTCTCACTCTGTCCTCCCTAGGAGTTCTGTTTTTTATTTGCTTATTGTACTGATCCATCTAGGGACCTTCTGTATGGAACCAGTGAGCAGCAAATTCGTATGTGTGTATGCATTTGCAGTTAATAACGATTACTGTTGTTATTAGACGAACAAATCATCCTTCACAATCATATCAACTTTCTGTGTACTTCAATATCGACCTAGCACACATTTTCATTCACCACACGAAGTGCAAATTACTGCAAGTTCTGTCAAGTTGGATATATATATCCTTGGGCCCTTCCCCTAAATCTTAAGCTTTAAAGAAAACTGATTTCTAGACAGTACAAAATTATCCTCCGCATTATTGGGTAAATTTGTTTACATGGAGAGTTATCACAAGTATCCACAATTTTCTATTATTATCGTCTCAGAAAACTAACAGATGTGAATGTTTTTCAATAAGGAACGGTTAACAGAATATTAGAGTTCTGCAAAAATAGTGGAAGTGAGTTCTACTTACCCGTAGCCCTCTTCAGACCAGCCAGCAATAAAAATTCCTTCAGCAGTGGTGAATGCCTCTTTCTCCTTTCCAGCAAGGATCATTGTTGCAGCCACCCCATAAGTGACACCCGTCCATATTTCACGAGATTGCATACAAGACTCATCCACCCTACCATTAGGGTGCATTCCATTTACAGCACCCATCCTGCCTCCTTTAACTTTCATGAGGTTGAAATCATAGATTTTCTGCAAAGCACTTTGGACTTTAGCATCATCAAAAAGTGAAGGTAAACCTGAAGATGCAGTATACCACTGTCCGGCCAGTTGATCCGCTTGTATAGATTTACTGTTACTACTAGATCCACTGTCATAATTAAAATAAGATCCATTCCACAGTTTTTCTTCAAAAGCTGGTTTGGCCTTCAAAAATTTGGTTTTGCACCATTCAGCAAAGGCCTTATCACCTAGTTGAATGGCCATTGCTGCAGCAGCTTGAAGTGCAGCAAGCCACAAGCAACCACAGTAAGCACTTACTCCATGAACTGTCCAGGCGTCATAGGTCTGGTCAGGGAAACCATCATTCTCAATGAGACCATCATTGTCCCTATCAAATTGTTCCATGTATTCCATTGCTGCACGGACAGCAGGCCAGACATCAACTCCAAATGACATATCCCCTGTCGCAGCAAAATCTCTATAGACCTGAAGTACAAACTTCGGGTTTAGATCCTTCCACTTACTAGTATCATGAATATTATACGCATTCATTTCATTCCAAGGATCATGTGTTCCCAAATCATGGGGGACAGCACCTCTAACCTTGCGAATTCCCCAATTCCCCTCAGCCAGAAACTTTACTCTTCTTCCATCTTCAGATAAGACTGCTTTTGCAAAGTCCCTTTGTATATTGAGTTCAATTTTGGGAAACAGATCAAGAAGGGCAAATGATGCGTAGAAGTGCACGTCATATGTGTTCCACATGATGTATTCAACTCCTTCCAGATAAAGAAACCTCCCCACATCTTCGTAATGTTTTTCTGGGTCCAACATTGCAGTATCCTCGACCATTTTGCCGTTCACTTTATGTTCAGTGGCCTTGTTATACTCACCATTTGTTAATTGACTCTGATTCTTCTTGATTTTTGTGTCAAGTGAGGGAGAATCTGCATGAAAATCATTGTATATTATAAGGAACCAGTTAGTTTTGTGGAAAGATGAAACCAAAAGGAAGAGGATCACATAAGTGCATGACAGAGGAACAGCCACTACGATTAGTGTCCAGAACTCGACATCACAAAGATTCTTAAAACCACAATAAAATCTGACAGAAGAAGGAAGTCAGTATAAATTACTACCAATCCAGACCGTTCCACCAGCGACCAAAAAGTAGAGCTCATTGAACAACGTGAACTTGTACCTGAAAGTATTGCACACAACATTAAGACCAGGCTATCAGCTGTCACTGAAAGTTAGCATAATCTTTCAGTGAAAAATAACCATTGCAAAAAAACCTCACAAGCTTTAATTAATCGTTCTGTTGCGCTTTCTATATGTAATGGAGATGGTTCTGGCTGTGCAATGGTCTAATTACAATATTTGATCATTCCGATTTCAACTGATCCAGCCTTGTAAGATAATATCACATTGTGTGTGTAAACATAAGATGCGTTCTAATCTACAGTTTGAATCAAGCTCAAAACAGCTTGATAATGTCCTTCAGTGGAGACCATTTTGGGATGTCGATTTGAAATTTGTGTTCATCTTGAACACAATTATTTGGCACCAAAATCACTATTAAGAATTGAGATGCAAGACTATCTAACTTCAACTTGAGATATGATCTCCATCAAAGCATGTCCTACAGCGTGCACATGGACTTTGTTTTTACAGATAATGCAATGCATGTACATAATAAAATTAATCTCAACACATTCCACATAATTTGAACTTTGGACTTATTCACCCACTTAGACACCATCACTTTACTGTCTGCTATAACTTATTATGCTTATAAATAAGAATAATCTCGTTATTATGCTTTAAAAGATAGTTACCATTCTGGTAATTTTTCATCCTTGAGGATAGGATTTTGCCAAATTTCAATCTCTTCTTCCCATCGCTTATAATCTGTTTATTTACAGCAAACACCCAAATATCTGTTAAATTTGATATAATATCGTCACCTCAATAGGTTAGATTCTTGAATCATAATGATTTTACACCTAATCATGCTAAAACAAATGGGAGTAGAAAATCAAACTTGCCAAAACCAGAGACATACTTGTTAGTGCATCATGCACCAAGTCTTGAGCTGCCCCTTCAGAGGTCCCATAGAATTTTGTGTACCTCCTGCAACACACTCGCAAGCTTTAATACTAAACATCTACTAATACTGGTGTTGATAACTTGCAATAATCAAATGAATGCCTTCGTGATGCATCTATGTTGGTTGGCTTTTATCTCTTTTGGTCTTTTGGTTTTCTATGTTGATTAACTTTTATCTCTTCTGATCTTCCAGTTTCTACTGTTGATACAAAGGAATGGAGCACCCTAAAAAGATTTCTTTTTGTAAGATAAAAGAAAAGGAGCTCATAATCAGTAACGCACAGTTATGCAAAAAATGCATTGTTGAGTGTCGGCAATAGACATTAAGATAAAAATCTTCACGTGTTGATGAAAGCACTAAGGCACAAGGTGCAACCCATAATAATTTGTGACTATCTGCATACTCATTTTGAAAGTATTAATTATGTTAAAAACACTACTGCAACTCTGTGAGAAGCAGGGGGGGGGGGGGGGGGTGGATGGGGGATATTTAGAAGAAACTCACCTTGGATATGAGCTTCCCTTCAAAAACTTTACTTTTGGGGATGACCAGGATAGACCAAAGGCGACAGTGCACTTCCCATGGGGTTCTACCCAAGCAGTAGCTGACACTGCAGCACAGAGTGTCTCTCCAGGCGAGGAAGACATGCATGGCCCAGAATTGAAATTCTCACGATCAAATTGTCCATCCTTGCGAGATAAAGGCACCAAGTTAATACTAGTCTTCGTTTACAACAATAAGAAGTTGTGCATCCAAACTGAGTAGAACTACTTTTAATATCTAAATTTATTCAACCAGATCATTGTATAGATGGAATGCTCTACATAAGGCATCCAACTATATGTCCAGAGCAAAATGAGGATGAGATAGCATTAAGCAACCAAAAATACTTCAGGTACATAGCACCGATAAAGAAGAATGCCGAGATTAGTACCTTCACCATTTTGTCCCACATTTCTTTCGCCGTAACACTACTTTCTTCAGATAAACCAAAACATGGCAACACGCTAACGCTTACATTTTGTGTTTCACATGCAGCTATTGCAAAAGTAACAGGTGGACTCCCTTTTGCAGTCCTGAAATAGACATAGTTCGTGAAACAGTTAAAATCTTCAGTCAGATGGCAAATTGAAGATTCTGATCTTCGGAAGAATTTGCAAAAACCAAGCCGGTGATTTTACAGTTCAGTTATTTCCATTCTACAGCAGAAACCAAAAGTACAATTGTAACAGAAAATCTACAAGTCAAGTATATTTTACAGAACAAACAAATACATAAAGAAGGTTCAGAACAATACATCTCAATTTGACCAGAGCTACAGGGACCCCAAATACTAGCTTTAACTTATTGACCATGGCAAGACATTGGAAAATGATTAATAATGTTTCAAATATGAACAAGCAGAGACTTATTGGGGAAAGTATAAAGGAAAATGCTGAAATAGATATTGGAAGATTTTGTTTGTCAGGATGCCTCCTTTGTGGACTGATTTGCAAGAAAAAAGAAAAGGTTTTCAGGACAAAAACATGGAGGAAGCGATTATTGCACCGAAAGCTAAATGTAAGCAATCATCGCAAACTGGCTAGATGTGCAAAAGCATTCAGTTTCCATTGCATGAACATGAGCAACCACATTTTACTTTTAGGGCCAAAGTATCAAACAAGCCTAAAGCGTCCTGGGTAGATACAGTACAGTTGTTTTCCATCTATAACATCGTCGAGTTTCAAAAGTTTTAACTTTTTTCTTAACTGATAGTCAGAGAGAATGAGGTCTAATCTATTTCCACGTGATAACTAATTTTCTTGATATCTTAAGTTGGTAAGTTGAACCAGAAGCATCTTGTTTTGCCTTCATGGTTCATTACACGGATGTTGTTTAAACCTTTGTAATCCTTTTAACCTATTTAAACACTGAATGCCATAGAAATCTGCAAACCAACCGTCATATAAGTGTAAAAAGGTTTTATGACTTGCTTGTGATGAAGAAGTACACCAGAGACTCCATCTTCGCCTCTATAAAAGTAAAAAAGCAAGTTAAATTATGAACAAAACTTATATAGTTCCATGATCACCATAAAACATGGACCGTAGATACTTACATAAATGGTTCATTGACGTGGTCTCCCGACAAATGTGAGATTCCTCCAATTGAATTCTACACCAGGAAAAGCAGTAAGTACCAAACATTCCAGAACTCTGAAATTCTCTGTATTCATTGGACACAGAATTCATGAATCATGGATAAAAATCTTACCGCCCATGTAAATAGAAGGCTGACTTTTGCTCTTTCTTTTCCAGTGTTCACCAACTAAAAAAGAAACAAGAGTTTCATAAGTGTCCAAGTAATAGAACTCCTTCATCTTGTCGTAATTAAACAAAGAAAACTGTATTGATATCAGGTATTATGAAAGTACCGTGTACACAAAAACTGCTGTAGGAAGACTGCTATCTCTATAATTATGAGGAATAAATGGTGATATTTGCCGACAAGAAATTTTTAATTCTGGATCAGGTTCACCTAAAATAAAAAATCAGAATTTAACAAAAGCTCAAAGGGAATGAATACATGTGCAGTACATTAAAGCAAAAAACAGAGCCATACCATCATATATAGTCCATGCCCTTGGAAATAGAGCATGGTACGTGGAATGCTGACCACCCAGATTCCAACCCCATGATGATATACCCTGATCACCAGCTTTTCTGCAAGCATACTACATCAGGATACCAAGAATAGGGATTTTCAACAGCTATGGGTAAATTTAGAACTCCCAAAAGAACTATCGCCTTACCCTATTCCATCATGTTGACCTGGGGCCAAGACTGATGCATAGCTTTTACTCCCTCCATCTCTAGATACAAAGATCTGCAATTTTACAGCATAAGCAACCATGATTGGAATGAAGTCACCGACTCAAATCCAAAGAGGAAAAAAAAAAAACTATTCACACTCGCCATTGCTAAAAGTATGGCACTTTAATTTTGCAACACATCCCTCACACATAATCCAAACTTCTATCTCTTCTTAAATCCAAGAGAACATTACAAACTAAGCAACAACCATGAACAAGTAGATCACTGACTAAATGAAAACATGAGTTGAAATTTCTGAAGCAGAAAGTCTTTGTCTAGTCGTTTCTAAATGTGTCACAAAGATCAGCATCAGCTCCTTCTGAACATAGAGTGATGTTGTAGTTCTAATAACATAATTTAGATATCAATAGCATACAAGGTAAACTACAGGCACAGAAAAGAGAAGGAAAAACTTGGTTTTCACTTGGAAGAGCAACTATATCTTAGCTGTGCACCTCAACTAATAATCTGCATGGTATGACTAAATATATAATCAAAAGCAAGTAACTATAAAACATTTTCTACATATTAGACTATCAGCGTGAAGTGCATTGCAGAAAAAGAAAAAACCAGAAACAACTAATTATGTACGTAATAATTCAATAAGCGCAGGTTAATATCAATGGATGAGTAACACATATATCTCAAATAAGTAAAAAGTAGACAGATAAAGAGTAAAGAGTAGAACTTTACAGAGAATTGATTGGCCATGACAGGAGAACCATCACATACACCCGGAATGATTTGCCATTGCCTAAACTCGCCTCTAAAACCTCTTGAGATGCTGCCACTTCTGCAATACATATCAACAGATGGCCCCTATTAAATTAAGTAAAGAAAAAATCCAAAGAATTTAATAACCTAGTGATCAGAACATACCCCATCCCTCCGAGTGGAACCCCCTGAGATGCAGATGGCTTGCAAATGCCTCGTGTGAAAGGATCAATAGGTGCTTTCTGCATTGTTACAGAATTATAGTCAAGTTTCAACATTCTTGTAAGGACATATTCATCCAATTAAGATACAAATAATATAGATTATGACCTCTATCTAGAAGGCCGAGAAAACTTACCCTTCCATGAGAAGCCTCTTCTCTGACGTATGACCACAAGCGTACACCTAACCTAACCTAGAATTTCAAAATTTCCAGTAATCAGAGAGAGAAAACCAGTGCAGGGTACCAACAATACCAGGTAAAAACTGAAGAAACTCCAAACACCAGGATGTCATGGACTCGACGAGACAAAATGAAAGTAAGAAAAATGACTTACCATTTTGATTGCTTCCCTAAATGTAATACTAAACTCTTTAAGAATGTTAGCATGGCTGTTTAACTTCCTCCTCCAGGCTTGTTCTGGTGGGGCAGCACTATCAAAGTCAAACTAGAGAAAGAGAGGAAAACGAGTTAGTTGGAGAAATGAACAAGGAATTCGCATGAATAGATATGACAAACACACCAAAACCAAAGAATGGTAACATAAACAAACATATATGCAAATGCATTACAAAGACAGTCTGACATGTTCCCACATTCTAATCAACACCATGAAACAGCAGCCAAAGAAATCCTTGTAGTAGATGACCATTTTGATACATTGCAGTAAATGAACGAGTGTTAACTATGCTCAGTTTTGATCAGTCAAGAGAATGATTTAATCTACCTGCAGACATGGTAAATTCAATAGCAGGAAGTAAAGTTTTGATTTTTTGATTCAAAGTTTTGATCTTTATGTATGAATTAGATTGTTGAAGAGCATCAAGGAAGAAGAAGGGAGCGTGCGTACCAATTGCAAAGTGTTCCTGGGGATATACTCCTGAGGAGGCCATGAATTCTTTCTACAATGGAACAGATTACCACTAACCATGATGATCTTTGATCCAATCAATTCAGCTAGCTCTCTCTTTCACACTTGATTGATGATTAAAAACGAGAGAGAGAGAGAGAGAGAGAGAGAGCTCCCTTGGCCTCGAAACCACGAAAGCAACAAGAAAGAAAGGAGCGAATAAAAGCAAAGGGGAGCTTAGCTTAAGACCAAAACCCAAGCAAGATGAAAGCTTGAGACGAAAGACGTTAAATTTGAGTCGTCGGAAATCGGTGGACTGGGGAATCGATTCTGATGGGATTTGATTGGTGGTGGCCTGGGAGTGAGTGCTGCAAGTCGGTGGCGAAGGGCAGCCGCCTCAAAGTTGGGGGGTACGTGTCTCTCCTTCTGCTTCTCTGCAACTCTCTCTCTCTTTCTGAGTCTGCAGCAGCTCAATTAAATTGTTGTGGGCTTTCTCTCATATTCAATAGTTCTAGAGAAAGAGAAGAGAAGAGAGCGCGTGCAGAGGGAAGGGTGAAAAGTCAAAAGCTTCCGTCGCTTCTAACGGGAAATACGAGTTTTGTTCTCGGGGCATTGAAGTGGTTTTGTCCTCTGTCCTTACTCCGGTACTGGGGCATTGTTTCAAGTTTCACCATGTACACCCTCAACATTCCCTTTGTTTGATCACTTACCCACAACAAGATCAACGTATTCCATGCTTTTACGTCAAAGAAAGATAAAGAGTGAACACTATAGCCACTATGTCATGGATTTTATTCCTCAATTTTGGTTTCTTAAAGAAAAAATTGTGGTTAAAGACTAAACGATTTTTAAAAGATCGCAGCTACTGTTTTTAACTTTATCGAGTTAGCATCATAAATCAAAACTTTTAACGAAATATCTCATTATATCAATCTCATAAAGTACTTCCACCATAAGGTGGTTACCTCCTCACAACAATTTTATCAAGATTAATTTTGATGGATTCATTCAAGGAAGATTTGCCGCAGGAGGTTTCGTTTTTAAAAACAGTGATGAGAACGTGATTCTCGTTGTTGCAAAGGGATTAGAAAGTACTACTATCGCGACAGCTGAAGCCACAACTTTTAGAGATAGTCTTGTCAAAGCTAGAGATCGGGGCTACATGAATATCCAAGTAGAAGGCGACTCGAATCTTGTGATTGATGCCATAAATGGGAAATCATCCCCTCCTTGAAGATTGCGGAAGATTGTCTAAGATATTCAAACTATTGCTACCTCATTCTCCTCAGTTTGCTTTAACCATATATACAGAGAGACAAACTTTATGGCAAATGTTTTTGCAAATGAAGGCCAACTCCCCAACGATCGTGTGTGGCAAGATGGATACCCAACACTGCTTCTAGAGCGATGCTATTTGATATTGTTAATTCGGGCTGTCCGAGAGGCTTTTTATTGTAATGTTTTAGTTTAGTATCAAAAAAAAAAAACTCATAAAGTATGCATCTCAATTCTCATTAAAAGTGTACATAATTACTTAATTTGTGGAATCTTGTATCTCATTCCACATCGGCCTTGATTAACTTAAGTTTCCAGTCAATCAGGTTGCCACCTTTACTAAAGACGATCGCAAATATCCAATCTTCCAATTTCGCTTACCAGATCGTAAAGTTTGTATATGGTTGCATTTCTGGATTTCTCATAGACTGAAACAAACCCATATGCAACTTACAGAGAAAGAAAAAGAAAGAAAGAATAAAGGAGTGGGAGTAGTCATGGGCGGTGGGCTGTAAAAAACAGAAAACAACTGTGGGCCCGGAGGTGGTTAAAGAGTACGGTACGTACGTAGCGAGCGCGTGCATAAGCCTTGAGTAGTAGTCATGGAAGGTGTGCGTAAGAAAGAAATGGTCAATAAACATTGGCCTAGGTTTTAGTCAATGCCATTGGCCTAACTGCACCATGAATCCATTTCCACACTTCTATGTGTTCCACTCTTCTAGACGATCGCTACTAACCTTGTACATTTCCTATACATCACTACTTCTCCGTCTCCAAACTTCTTCAAGCAAGACTTTCTATGTCTGCATTCTACGTATCACATTAACACTATTAATTGCATATTTGTGTCACATGCACTGGACACCTAAATCTGATATGTATTTCATAAGAATTGGAATCTCTGTTTGATTAACCACCGGCGCGGGATGCCTGCCTCCATTCATACAAAACATGGATATTATTCTAGTATTCTATCCCCATGGTATTAGTTTCCAAAATATTCGATTAATGACAGATATTAGTGGATAGAGTAGTATTTTGCAATGGGATAGGTCGACAGGGTTTCCAAATAGAAAAGAAAATGGCGGTGGAGCCTAGCTGTTGTACATATACTCATTTGACATGCTTCGCCATCGTCCTCCAACATGGACTTTTCCAATTCCAGTTGACAGGAGCGACTGAGCAAAGCCACCGCCTGTGTTTGATGTTGTGGATCCACCCTCAACCTCTGTAGTGACAGATCCAAGATGAAAATGCTACCAAGATTAATTGTAACACGAAAAAAAAAATCAATAGAAATCAACTCGACGGTGCAAGAAATTTTTGAAACTTGGGAGTAACCAAAAACTCAAACTTTGGTTAAACACTTGGATATAATATAAAGATGGATTACTTCATTAGTGGTGAGCAAGTTTACATATATATAACGTAAAGATGGATTACTTCATTAGCGGTGAGTAAGTTTATAGACTTGCAGACCAAAATTAGCATAAACTATACAAACCACAAAGCAAAAATGCAGACCAAATGATTGAGTTTGTTCCGGTCTATGAGAAATCCAGAAATGCAAAAACACAAAGCAGATAGAATAAATAAAATAGTTGGGTTCAAAAATCAGAATGATGCTAATACACAAATGCTTGATAGATATGCTTCAGTGTGGATTTATTCAAAATGGTAGATTCTTTGTTTCAAAAACACTGAGTTTATGTAAACTCAAAGTTAAATGTTTTGTGTAACGGCTCTTGATCTGGTCCCCAGATACTTCACAATCTTCTCACCTCCTTCATATGTTCAACTCTGCATGTAGTGTATTTTTTGGGTTTGAAATTGTCACCCAGCCTAGGTAAAAAGTGACATATGAAACTAAACTCTTTGTTGACAAGTTCTTGCTCGCAATGGCAGAAGCCACAGATTTGGCACCTATGATGAGGGATCTACCTCATGAAACAATGGTTAGGCTGCTCACAACCGCAATGCAATTGCTTCTCTCTATAAAAGATGACGATGCATGGTACAACACGGAAAGCGAGCTGGGTGAGAATGATGGAAAGATGGATGTATACAAAGCTGGGATTTTGTTCCTGAAAAAACTTTCAACTGCTTTGGGTGAAAAACGAATATTTCCTATATGTTCTTAGAGCACATGGAGGCTGATGAGTGGAAGAAGCGTCATGCAGGGATTTCTTTGCTAGCAGTGATCGCAGAGGAGTGCTCAGATGAAATGGTACTAGTGCTTCATCCAAGTTTAGACTACAGATATATCAATAAACAGAAATATAAATATGATATATATTCCACTCTGTTGCAACTTTCTAGGCATTATGATTGAGCAAAACTTTTTTCTTCGAATGAGTTACCCGCTAGTAAAGTATAACTTGTTTCCTTTTGATATGATTCATTTAAATGACATTGTGTGTATCAGTCAAAAAGAGATAGAGGAAAATACATGCACCAATTAGATTTCTGCTGTTATTTCTGACTTGTTATCCTATTTGCATATCCAGGTTGAGAATGTTGGGTTTAAGAATGGTCTATGAGAAAGCTAGCTTATCGCCTGACAGCATGAGCCATTTCTAGTTTTACAGTTCTTTGCTGATAACTTGGGATGTGATCCTTAAACTTTCATATCTCTCAAGTCGCAATACATTTGATTACTGCAGGTAATGAGGAAAGACTGTTTGGACCAAGTTACTGCAATTATTTTGAAGTCATTCGGGGATCCTCATCCTCGAGTTTGTTTGGCAGCTTTTAATTTTATGCAACAGCCTACAAATCTGGTCCAGACAATGCAAATTCTCTATCATTTAAGGATTGTTTGTGCACTGGATGCCGCACTTGACCAACACTGGAATCCAACAATCAAGGTATTACTTTTTGATTGGTTAGTTTCACGAATTTCTTGTGGTTTATGCTAGTTTACCCCCATTAATTTTAGGTCGATCATCATGTTAGTCCATTTTCTTTCAATTTCATCGATAACATTCCTAAACTTTTAATTTTCATCAGCCGTGTCCAAACATACATTTTTCATCCAATTCCCTCGTCATATAATGACTTGCATTAAGAAGAAAACTAAATTTGAAGTCGCTGAGTCCATAGAAAAAGAGCTAAATAGACAAATTATATTCAATCCTACCAAAATCACTAAGGTTAGAGGGTTGTGATGGGTATGGAAATGTGTATCGATACAGGAGAAAAATGGTCATAAAGGTTATTTTTTCGGAATTTGACTTTCTTCTTGATGACACATCATCACTTGACGGAGGAATTGGATGAAGAACAGAGGTTTGGACACGGCTGATGAAAATTGAGAGTTGAGGAGTGTTTTTGGTGAAATTGAAAGAAGAAAAACTAACATGATGATCGACCTAAAGTTAATGGGGGTAAACTGAAATTAATCCTTATTTTTTTCAGTTAATCCCGTATTTTTTTTTTTCTTCCCTTAGACATTTTTACCTCATAAAAGAAAGAGAAATTTTACAATGTGCTAATACTTGACATTCATATACAACTATCATAAAATTGGAAAATGAGTCTTCAAAAGTAGTAATGTTAGTCTTCAAAGTGGTAACATCTCTGATTTGTAACTTCTCCATTATTATGTTCGAAATGATTACAAAAAGTTTCAGCTAGCATGTGTATCTATTAGATCAAGTATCTAAGTCTGTATAGCTATGAATGTTCATAATACCATAGCGAGCATTATACCATTTTTGTTCATGCTATTGAGCCAGGTTACTCAAACACATAGGAGATTGGGATGCGTACATATCTCACCGGCTGGCAGAGTGATGACAAAGCGGTTCATCGATTAGGGCTTTGGAGGCCGAGGATGGCGCAGCAGAGGTGGTGGTCTTAACAGATTAGGGTTTGACATGGAGGTCAAAGCACCACGACCGATTGCGATGACACACGAGGAGGCGACGCCAGATTGGCTTCTAATTCGAGCTTCTCTTCCTCTCGCTTCTTCTAGATTTGCTTATGCTTCGGATTTTGTCGGCGTCAACCCGATTTTTTGATCTACAACCTTCGTTGTCAAGACCCTCCCCGAATTTCACCCAGAAACCCGAGATGAGTCATGCGGGGACCACCTTCAAGGAAAATTTACCGAAGAAGTCGGCAAACCTCCCTCGAAAATGGACAACCCTAACTTGGAGAAATTTAAAGAACCACCTTTTTAACTCAAAATAAAATCCTCCGCTACAACCTAAAAGTAGCCAGAATATAATACACAAGAATTCCAATAGTATTAAGAGCTACTACAAATAAAAGAAAAAATAGCGGAAGCTAACAATCTCCTAGTAGATTAAACAAGTAACCTACTGGCGAAATGTAGCGGATAAATGAGTGACTATGCATCGACGGCTCCTTCTAGACCTCACGCGAACTTTGCAGACTGAGCATTTTTAAAAACGAAGAGCCCAGGGGAAAATATTCAACACGTCAGAGTGAGTGGACAAAACGATTCCGACAAAAAATAAATATTTCCCCAAAAAATGCTTTCAAAGAAAACGCTTCATCAGCGGCAAAAACAAAAGTTTCACTGGAATGATTCTGAACTGGGGTCGAGCCTGGCTAGACTCCCAAACTTTAAGAAATTGCCTCTCAGGCTAGGATATTATATATTTTAGTATGTATGTACACTCGCCTAACTCTTTGTACGATATCTATGAACAACTTGAAAAATAGATACCATACAAAGCTACTATGCTTGCGTCTAACGCTCACGTCACCCCATACTGGAATTGTACCTCAGGCTGGGGGAAGCGCCCGAGTGGTATATATACTTACTTACTCCTTGTACGAAATCTATGAATGAATACGAAAATAGAAAGTTGCACAGGGACGACGCTTGCGTCTAAGGCTCAAGTCACCCCATACCGGAATTGTACCTCGGTATGGGGGGAAATCACGTATAGCTAGCTAGCATTTAATCATATACATACTATTCTTATATAAAAGTATAATCACCGAAATTCTCAATTTCGGGAAATATCCAACAACAGAAAAATCATTCAAAACAATAAAGCATTTCAAACACATTAATTAAAACAAAGGTCCACTCGCAGATTAGGCCTAAGCCTGATGTCGGTCGGAGATCTCTTCCGCTCGAGCCTCCTCACGTCCTGTTCCAAATAAATATAACTTTAAATAAAACACTGACGCTTACAGCAAAACATGCATAAATTAATATGCTTTGCGCGCTCAGCCAAGCCTAACATTCCAAAATCTTGAATCCACTGCCAACCTCAAAACTCCACAAAAATTACCGACATCCTCAAAATCACATTCCACTGAATAAAATCTAATGGCCGGATTCTAACTTAATAATCCGTCAAATATACCAAACTTCAACAATTCTCAAACCTATCTAAAAATCCTCCAAAAATTCTAAAACTTATTCCATTAAACTCCTCACATTTTCCCCCTCTAAAAACATTTTCTCGGCGGCGGCTCCGCCGACACCGGCGGCCGTCGACCATTTCTGGCGACCTCCGATGCTCACCAAAAATTGGCAGCATCTTCCTCTCAACCTCCTCTACAACATTCTTAACTATCACAAACTCCAATTCTAAGCCTAACCAAGTCAATCGAACGAAAACACACATAAAATCCCCTAGAATTTCAAATACCGATTTCTCCTTACCTAGCTCGAGATGGAGCGAGCCCTTTGGAGGGATTGAAGCACGGGAGGAGGGCTTTCTTTTGAGCTACGGCTCGCCGGCTATGGCGGTCGGAGGAAGGAGTTCTGGCAAAAGGAACCCGCGAACAGCCGGAGCTTCCGGCGGGCTTTTCTCCCGATCGGCGGCGCTAGAGGGGCTGCCACCGGTCTAGAATGGAAGCTGAGATAGAGACCGATCGATTGGGACCGGTGCGGCGGTCTGGGGCGGCCGGACGACGGCGGTGGGGCTCGGTCAATTTCCAGGCAGAAACGGGTCGGGGGTGAGAGAGGGAGCGGGGCGCGCGGAAAGAAAAGAAGAAGAAAAAATTGGGCTTGGCCCGATCCGGGTCCAAGTCCTCTAATAAAGCCAATTACAAAATTCAACACCCTAAAAATAATATCCCAATAAAATTACATTTTACTAGCAAAAATTACTATTTTTACCGTCGTCAAAATTTCTTCCTTAGAATAATCCCACAAAATAATCGTCCCCTACACCTCTCTGAGGATCAATTATTTACACTTAATGACGAACACGGTAAAATTTTTATTACCATTATGCTAGTAATAAAGGTAAAAATTTATGGGTCGAGGCGTGACATTCGTCTTCAGAAATCTTCATGATGGCGTTGTTGCTGCCTTAGTGGAAAGAGAGAACTCGTCAGAGATCTGGTAAACTCCGATGAGAGAGAGAGAGGAGAGAGATAATATGATTAGGGGTAAAAATGTATTTTTGTTAAAAAATATTAAAATGAGATAAGGAAAATGTTTTTCATTGAGTTAGGACAAAAACCTTATTTTTGTGCATTTGGACATTTTCTCTAAATATTATATCTGTTGTAGTGTGGGTTTATGAATGTTATGATGTTTCAGACGGAAAAATTCTCTGAGTTGCATCAAAAGAAAAATAGTTAATTATAAACGCGTGCGGGAGGGCTAGGGAAATTAAAAATGTCTACTTTTCTTGGGCGCTAAGACAAGTAGGCAATGGCTCTTAAAATATCCCATCAAAGAGTCCAGGGGTACAATCGTCAACACAGCTAAGAAAAACTTGATTAAACCCTTCACTTCCCTCCCTCCCTCGTCGTCGTGGCCATCTCTCTCCCCGCGTTTTCACCTTTTCTCTCTCTCTGGAGCCCAAACTTACAACGAGCCCTGAATCTCCAACCACCTCAGATTGTCGCAATCGCCGCGTTTTCTTTTCACGCATCGAACCCATTTGTTGAAACTCCTCCCGGGTTTTTCAAATCTTTCTGCCGATTGCCGCCGGCGGCGGCCACTCTTACGGAGTCGCTGTTAGGTACACCTTAACCTTCTCATGGGTTTTGAGTTGCAGTTTACAGTTTGTGTTTTGATTCAGTCTGCTCAGGGTTGCCATATTGTAGATCACCCTAAAAGCCCCATGCTTTTGTTTGTTTGTTTGTTTGGCCAATATTGCTTTTAAACTCCAGGAATCATGCTACAATCAACAAGTCTTGGCCTTTTTCTACTTTACTGCTCTCTCTGGGTTCATTGATTAAGTTGCCACAGTTTTATAGGAATTTTACTTTTTGTGGCAATGAAGTACTAGGGATTCTATGTAGCTCTTACTCTGTTGTGTTTTTTTTTTTTTTGGCAAACTACAGCTTTTACATTTTGATTGTTAGTCCCTCAACAATCTTTCCACGTTGGATTCGATGCCATGTTCAAGGTTCGTCTCCCTTTCTTTATCTACTTTTCAGCTAGGTTTGTGGGATTCATTTATTGAGTATAGAAAGGAGTGACCTTTGAGTATGTTTTCTTGTATATGTTCATGTTGCAAATGAGAAATGAAGCAAGTTCTAGAGGTCAAGGTTTTCTCCTAGTCATCACGCTAAATGGATGTAGATTTTGTTAATAAGATTGGCTTGGTATTATATATGCAGATTGTTCATGTTCAGAAATTTTAGGAGAGTTTCGGACTCGGTTGTTACAAGGCTGAGACCAAACTATGCAGAACCTGGAAAGTATGGAACCGTTGCTAGAGTTGGCGTTGGTCTTCCCCATTACAGATTCTACACGCACTATGTCATGCCTACTAGAGGGATTAACACATTATTATTGTTTAATAAAGCCAAGAGCCATTATTCCGAGAGTGGTTCTGTCATGACATATCAGGCCCAGCTTGCTTTGAAAAGACTCTTCGAAAGATTCACTTTAAGCGTTTCTGGATTCCGTCCTGTGAGTAAGTTTGCTCAAGCAGTCGCCTTGTTCATAACCCGGCCTAACTTTATAGTCCCAGCTACTTTTGCCATCATAAGTGGAAAGCTAGGATGGGCACAGAGGTCTCTGGCAGAAACAGACCATTCAAAGGATACTTTATACATTCGTGCTCAAGATGGACACGCTTTTATGACATCATTACTATTATCAGCTTTAGAAGGTTTGATATTGTTACTGAGAGTACTCTATCTGGGGATTTTGTTCTCACCCAGCATAATGATGATGCCTTTCATTGCTTACTGTGGACCTGACTTTAGGAGATTGTGGCTTCATGTTGTTCATCGTACTTTGGAAAAGGCAGGTCCAGCGTTCATCAAATGGGGTCAGTGGGCAGCTACGCGGCCTGATCTTTTCCCCAGAGACTTGTGCATCAAGCTATCAGAGCTGCACACGAAAGCTCCAGAACATAGCTTTGCCTACACAAAGAAAATTATTGAAGGAGCATTTGGACGCAAGCTCCCTGAGATTTTTGAGAACTTTGAAGAGGAGCCAGTAGCTTCTGGAAGTATAGCTCAAGTGCATCGAGCTACTTTGAGATTTCGATATCCAAACCAAGAGGTGAAGCCCATTGTAGTTGCCGTAAAGGTCAGACATCCTGGTGTTAGTGAATCAATTAGGAGAGATTTTGTGATTATCAATTCAGTTGCAAAATTGTCAATGTTCATTCCTACTTTAAAGTGGTGGAGATTAGATGAAAGCGTACAGCAGTTCTCAGTTTTCATGATGTCTCAAGTTGATCTTGCAAGGGAAGCTGCCCATTTGAGCCGTTTCATCTATAATTTCCGTCATCATAAGGACGTCTCTTTCCCAAAGCCTTTGTATCCACTTGTGCATCCTGCTGTTTTGGTGGAAACTTATGAGCAAGGGGAATGCGTCTCAAACTATCTTCAGGAGCTTCCAGGGCAAGATCAGATTAAAGCTGCAGTTGCTCACAGTGGGACAAAGGCATATTTGAAGATGCTTTTGGTAAGATGTATAATCTTTGATGTTTCCAGTTAATTTAGGGTTTTGGAAGTTGGTCATTTTAGAAAATTCATTGCTTCCGTCTCTTGTAAATTTCTGCCTGTTACATATGCCTGAAGTGCATGTATTTGATACTTTAGTATGCTTGATTTCTTTGTCGTCTGTTGTGGTACTTAGGAATTGTGATCTTTTTACTTTTGTTTAATTATGAGAGCATGGCTCAAAGTTATTGACGTGTCTTCTTTTAGGTGGACAACTATATACATGCGGACATGCATCCTGGAAATATCCTTGTCCGGGTGCCTCAGAGCAACTCTTTTTGGAAGAAACACTTCAAACTAAAGCCTCATGTCATTTTCCTTGACGTAGGCATGACTGCTGAACTTTCTAAAACTGACCAAGTAAATTTAGTTGGACTTTTCAAGGCTATTGCTCGTCGTGATGGGGGCACTGCTGCTGAGTGCGCACTCAGACTATCTAATAAACAGAAATGCCCAAATCCGGAGGCTTTCATTGAGGTGAATTTTTAGGCTATGTTACTTCATCAGCTCATTACTTGGAATGTTGTGATAAGGGTGTAGTATTTGGTATTTGGTTATAATTAAGAGTTTTTTTTTTTAGTTTTTTTTATGGTAATTATATCTTCACTTATGACTTGGACTCTCAAACCATAATTCGTTTTCAAAGGTTTTGCCTTGCAATCTGTGATATCTATCTGTTATTCACTCCATATTTCTCTTATTCATTCATGTATAGTGAAAAAGTTTATGTTTCATTTGTTTCTCTTTATTAATTTATGAGTTATGTCTGTGTATGATGCTTGTTAGATTATGCTGTTCCTCAATGATACTGGGGAATTTTTTTATTAGTATCCCATAATCCATTTCCTTTTGTGGTCAATCTATTTTGGGCTAAAGGTTTATTAATCTTGTTCTTACAGGAAATGAAGGAGGCCTTCACCTTTTGGGGTAGTCCAGAGGGCGATCTGATCCATCCTGCTGAGTGCATGAATCAAGTACTGGAGAAAGTTAGGAGTCATAGAGTCAATGTTGATGGAAATGTATGCACTGTCATGGTGACAACTTTGGTTCTGGAGGTAAATTTCCAATACTTTTCTCTTATCCACAGAAGCGGAATCGTACAATTCTGACCAAGTCAGATCTTCAAATGCACATACCTTATAAGCTTAGAGTATCCAAGTATGCGCTGATAAATTCAAACATACTATGTGATATAATATTTACATATAATTCTTTTTTTGTTTCACCTTTGTCTGTTCATGATTTCTTTTTGTCTGAATTCTATGTTCATTATATCCTTCACTCTGAGTCTGTAGAGCATAGACTAAATTTTTCTATCATTCTGGTTAATGGTGTAGATATGCTGGGCACAATTTGCTCCATTTTATATATGCTGAGGCACAATTTACTCCAGCTTATAATGGTGTGAATTGTGTGATATCCATATATGATCTGGTATTCTGATACAATCTTGCTGATTATGTTTTGCAGGGATGGCAGAGGAAACTTGATCCTGCATACAATGTGATGCAAACATTGCAAATGTACGCGGGTTATCAAAACTCAAAACTTGAATGGGCAGAGTCCCTCTCCTACACTATTCAGGCGCTAATGGCTCCATAAGGTCATGTCAGTGATACTACAACTATGACCAAACAATTTTGATAGCTATAAAACCGGATACATATTGCTCCTAAGAGATGAAACATGATCGTCTTAGGTTTCTCCTTTTTGTAGTTTTACTTGCGTACATGTTATTTTCAAGTCGTAATTTTTATACACTGGCAATACATCAATTTGTAAGCAAGGAATCACTGGTTTTAAACAGGCATTTACAATAATAAGTAAAGAAAGGACCCAAGCAGTGAAGTTATATTTACATTCTAATACCAACAGGCGGTGAATGCTGCATGATGTACATAGTTTTTGTGCAAGTAAAATGCTGAAGGGTGTTGGGAGCTTCGAGTGACAAAGCCGCATATATGTTTTTCGTTTGATGAGGATAGTTGTCTGCAATTGTAGACGCTTTTATGTGCTGAACTGCCTGAACATGCACGAAAGCACCCAATAAAAGACGTCGGCCAACCAAGAATTCCAGCATAAGCCTGCTTAAATCATCCGGAATAAGAGGTTCATAAGTCCCTAGATTTGATTTGATGTATGAGACGAGCCATAAACCTTAGCGGGCAGTTTCATATAGTTGAACCTCTCGCAGAATCGCAGTGTTGGCATGAAGAGAAATTGCTTTATTTTTTTTTTTTTGTATGAAACAAAACGATGGACATGATCCAGACAATTTGTTATCTTGCCAAAAAATGCATTGCTTTCTGGACTAGTAGATATGATTTCTTTCATCAATCAAATCTATATCTGCCCTAGCTAGCAACACGATCATAACTGTTTGGTAATTTCATTAACATTCCACAAGAACTAAGCGCTATTTAAGTACTTATAGCCAGGAAACTACATTAACTCAATGAAACTATTACTGTAATAGAACTTAGGGAACTTATAACCACATGGCTCTCAAAGAGGAACAAATTCAAATTCTGTTTTAAGCAGGAGAGCTAAGAAAGAGACTTTCCGAACATGCTTTACATGGCTCACAATATTCCGGCAGCAAGAATGTCAAACTGAAAGAAAATCCAGACCGACACATCCTGTGAAACACTATTACCATCCAACTAACATTGTTTCTTTTCTTTCTACTTCTTCGTGCTGCTGTCCCCAACACCAGCCGCACCTAGTCTAAGGTCACTGATCAACTCCTCAAGTGGAATAGAAGGTAGACCTTCCCCATCAGTCACTGATGCTGTCTCTGATGGCTGTTTGTATTCTTCATTGCTGTACAATGATACATTGAACCTCATTTCAGAGTTCTCCTCCAGATCATCCAAGAACTGTTCATACTCCGAGTCTATCTTTTCTTGCTCAGCTCTACCTTTATCGTCAATTTCCATGTTGAGGGACTTAAGCTTCCATGAGCGAGGCTTCCCACGCTTCTTTTGATGATTTTCTTCGTAGCTCTTCTTCACCAAAATTGCTTCCGGAATGACCAGACCCTTGTACTTGTCCAGTTCGTCATCATTACTGTTAGCCCCGTATAAGTCATAGCCGAGAGCATAATCCCCTGGACTTAAAAGATGGCCTAGATGTGTTTTTATGTTGAAGATCGTGTCATTCTTCCCAAAGTCAGAGAGGCGAGCAACTTGGGCATCAGCTAAAGCATATCTTGAGCCACCAATAATAACTTCAGGCGAAACAACCTCCACATCGAGCACTATATACTCCACTAGCTCCCTGCTTGTATGAAGAGACTTAAAGGATGACCTCCAATACTGATCAGTATCCAAGAAACAATGCCTCAAGGTGAAAGGATCAAGCAACGCAATGCTGTTGGTTACTTTAGTGCAGATGACAAGAGGACCAAGATTACCCAAACTAGATTTAACCTTGGGCGGCAGACAAACCAAATCCTCACGACAAATGGGGCATATTTCAACTGAGAATGTATACCTATAATTAAAGTTATTGCTTTTCTGATCATGGGAAACAAGCTGTTTGTCATGGCGACTCTTTATAGGAGCAACTTTACCCACAAATTCCACAAATTTCAAGCCATGACTCCGGCTAGGGAAAAAGAAGTCGATCCCTTTATCTGTCTCCTTAATCCTTATAGCACTGGCAGCAGCACCATGCTTGAGAATGAGCTGCTCGAGAAAGAAAAAGGTGCGTTTGTGAGAAACATGCTGGCGGAGTTGCACAGATGCAACCCATTGGTCAGGATTAGCCTGGGCCCTTGAGCAAGGTTCACACATATGTTCTTGCTGAACATACTCAACAACAAAGGACTGTTCAAGAACCGCTCCGTTCAAAACCTCCTTCTGAACTTTGAGCTTGACCTTGATCCTCTTGGAGTGAGGTTCGGTCCAAATGAACTCGGCATGAACAAGCTTAACTTTGTTCAAGTTCTTGACTCTCCTGATACAAAACGACAGCAGCTCCTTGGACTCTAATTGGGCTTTGATCCATGTCCTGGGGGGCTGCAAGTAGGTTTCGCACTCGGGGCAATGGAGAATGGTCACCTGCTTCTGCAAGCCTTCAGTGATATCAACCTCGGAGCGCAAACACTTGACGCACATATTGGCAGCATTGGGTGTCATGGAGATACCACACTTGCAACACAGCACGCTGCCAACAGTTTGCTGAACCACGAACATCCCGGCTTCTTCTTCAGCCATTGCTGCTGGGCATTTGATTACATTTATTTATATAGTTAGCATGACAACAAATTAGGGTTCAGATCCATTGAGTTTGGTTCTATAATGGATAAAGCAAACGAATTTGGAGCATAGAAAGCAGCAAAAGCCTCAAAACCCAGCAAGTGATGCATAGCAGAGAAACCCAAGACTAACCTGGAATTAGATTGACGGTAGAGAAAGTGATCGAGTCGCTTCGAATCTCGGCTACGGCGGTGAAGGGAGATTTTCCTTTTCCTTTTCCTTTTACAGAGAGAAAATGAGAGAGAGAGACTTCAAATTGGGGTTCGCTTTGGCTATATTGGATATTTTTTTTTTTTTTTTTCAATCTTTGGTCAGTCATGTGTTATGTAGAGTTACTTGACCAAACTGTTGTCCAATTTATAATCACCCGAGCTAGTCATGGCAAACATGAAAGGAGATGAGCAAGCTCCCTTACCGGTTCCTCCTCTTCCTACCACTCATCACCGCCATATGCCACCTCCCCACCTCTCCTACACTCATCTCCCATTCTCCCCAACATACTCAAGTCAGCTTCTTTTGTTGATAACATTTGTGAAAGGCTTGCCATTGTTGGCCCAAGTGGCACTTGCGAATAGTATTCGGGAGGAAGAAAGATGAAGGCTTCAATCTCAAACATAAGCTGACTGAAGGAGACTTGGATACGCACTGCCATGTTTCGTTGCACAAAATATCATCAACACTAACTTGTCAAACACCAAGTATAGTGAATTGAAAAACCGATACAATATTTTTCCATGTTTTTTTTCCTTGAGACAGAAAATTAATCAATCCAAAACATGTGTGCTCTTTAAGTCGCAAAAGAAAGTGATATCAAGAATTGAACTCTTGCGGCAACGGTGAAAGAAACAAATAGTCTACGAAAAGGTAAACTTGAAACCCCCATTACCAAATATTGAAGTTGATTAACTTCAAAAAGGATGCAGAGCTGCAATGAAAATTACAATGTATTCTTAATACAAAACCAGAACTATAACATCCGGCCAACATTGAAAGGTATCATCAGGATCTAGATTGAAAGAAGTTCCTCTTGTACCTACTCATAATCACTAACAGAAACACAACTCAAGAAAATCATCAATATCCCAAAAAAGCTTCCCCTTCTATCCATCAGATAGACCCACTCACATTAGCTGCAGATGTGCATACAGGCAAACACCATGTACCAAAAACAGTAAGAAGCTGCCAATCAATCAAAGCTCATCCTCCATCCTCAAGTACTCGCCAATATCAGCCTGGTGAAGCATCACAATTCCATTGGGGTCCAACTTCCTACAATCCTGGGTAGACTTGGCGGCAATCCCAAAACCTAATGGAATATCTGACATTGAAAACACAACCACCCCGTCACCGGGCACAATATTTTCTGTAATCCTCCCCAAGCCACCTTTCAAAACATGGTTTCCGTATAGATATGACATCTCAGAGGTGGGTTTGAGCCAGACCTTGTGTTTAGCATTTGAGGCCAGTAAACTCAAACATTGAACAGTTAAGTGGAAGCTACCACCGTGAGTGAACTTACCAATGCAAGTTCCAAGAGAGACTAGATTGAGACGAGCTATGTTGGTTGCACGCTTTACTAGTGAGTCACTGACGTAGTAGACCTTGTTCTTGTTGAGACGAAAGCAGTAGCGACCTGGATTTGGGTCCGGACCTTCATGAGAGGGGTTCTCAACTATGTTTTTGAGGTTGTTGCCTGTGAACTTGAACAGCTTTTCGAACACTGCAGTGGTTTCCGCTTCATCCAAAGGCCTCATCTTTGTATGCTGATATTCCATGTACATAAATTAGTATATCTTTCAATATGCATACAAGCACAGAATGGGAAGAACCACAGCAATAACCATAGATGCATTCATTTCTATTGGAGCAGATATTGAAATTTAAGCATGTTACGTTCTGTGGCTAGTCTATGCGCTACATCAGTGACACAAAGGACTCATCATATCTCAGTCGGTTGCATAATAAGGAATTTCAACAATCATGCATTGGATGCTTATTCTCTTTGTCTGCTCGTTACTGATACTTAAGGTTTAGGGTTAAAATGCAAGGTTATCAACCCTAACACTTAAAAAAACAGAGTCACAATGCAATATCTAAATTACAACCACTAAATACACAATCGATTAAAATTTCCATTCTGCAACTTATAATTCCCAACGAACGTAAGGCATCTGGGTTTACTTGGTGAATCTCAAGTTCACAACAGAACAGATGGATAAGAATTACAAAACAACAATGAAAGAGTGATATCGGAAATGCAAAGGAGAAATATAAAAAGGAAACTTGAATGAAACAAAATCGACTCTATATGAACAAAAGAAGAACATAAACAACCCGGAAGCCCAAAGAAACAAATATGCAATTATTATCAATCAATTTCAAATAGCCCAAACAAGTGCAAAGCTGAAGACGGAGACAGAACTACGTATTCTTATGATTCCCAACAAAAGTAAAGCGTCTGGGTTTACTTGGTAAATCACAACACAACAGACGGATAAGAAATACAAAACAACAATGAAACTAACAGATAGAGAGATTGAGATGTAGAGTTACACCTACTTGGAGGAAGTACTAGAATCCTTTACAAATCCACTGAGCTTCAGCCGCTGCTGCTTTTATTTCATACACGAAAAGAACCGGCGGCTCGGTTTTTAGGTCTTATTATTTGATAACAAAATGTCGACATTATCCCCCTATATGTGTTGGTCTTCTCAACGCGTATCTGTATCCGTATTCTTACCCGTATTCCATGATACATATTTTTTTTTTTTTTTCGATTCATTAAAGAAAGACTACTAAGAGTATGATGAATATGTTATGATCACTCCTAACCCTCAGCCCAATCCTTCAAGCCCATTAGTCTATCAGCCCAATCTACCTTTATCATGTGATCCTTCATGTACAGTTGAGTCTTCTTGTGGCAGCAACTCAGTTCCCAGTTTGCAGCAACTCAGCTCCTAGTAATAGTCTGCAACTTATGTTTTGTCTTTTTAGGCAGTGCCTAGTTTGTTGACATTCTAGTAGTAGTGGTCATTTGCCAACTGTAACGTTTGAATTCATCAACCCACCTATATGTAAGGAACTTCCTCTCCTGAAGAGGACATGAATGAAATGAATTCAGTTTAATTATTTGTTTTCTCTTTTCTGTTGTTCTTGAGCTTATCAGAATGGTACATGTATTCAAAAAAAAAAAATATCGCATCAGGTGCTTCTCTTCGCATCATGGGTTGTCGTTTGATTGGGAGGAAGACTATAATTAACCTAGTGCATCAGAATAGTCCGAGTTATCCAGGTATTTGTGTCAGTCCCCATACTATTTTTACGTGCTTATGACTATTTTAAGAAACTTTCAGTGAGCAGTTTATGGGGTGAGCAGAGCAGTTTGTGGGATGAGCAAAGCAGTTTGTGGGATGAGCAAAGCAGTTTGTTGGGTGGCAATAGACGTATCCTAAATTTTATTACTTTCTGAATGTAACCTTAATTTCTTCTTTCTTCAAACAAATATCAAAGCTAATTTTTTTTTTTTTTTAGAAAGCAAACCCAACATCTTTATACTAGTGATATTGTTGATGATAATAGGTGAAAAACATATGAGACACTACTGGAAAAAAGCTCTAACGAGACGGAACTATTTTGTCGCCTAAGTAACAAAATTCGTCTCCGGAGTACTTAGGCAACAGAATTTCCGTCGCCTAAGATCTGTCGCCTAAGTGGAGTGAGGTAGTTGTCTGGGCGACGAAAAATTGATTTCTGTCGAGTCAAAATTACTTAGGCGACGGAACTGTTTCCGCTTAAGTACTTCAGAGATGGACGTTTTCCGTCTCCTAAGTACTTGGGTGACAAATATTGTTTAATGAAAAAAAATTATTTTTCCCCTAAGCGACGGAATCATTGGATTCTGTTGCTAAAGTGAAATTTAAAAAAAAATAACATGGGCGCGGAGTCCACTGGCACAGAAGGAGCGCGGACTCCGCTAGAAGAGAAGCGCGCGGAGTCCGCTGGCACAAAGGGCGCACAGACTCCGCTTGCAGGGAAGGGCGCGCGGAGTCCACTGGCAAACAAGGCGCGGAAAGTCCGTTGGCATATATGGCGCGCAAACTTCTTTGGCAGGGAAGGGCGCGGAGTCTGCTGGCACAAAGGCGCGCAGACTTTGTTGGAAGAGAAGGGCGCCCAGGAGAGGCAGGAAGCGAAGAAGAAGGAGAGGCAGAGGGCGAAGAAGAAGGAGAGGCAGAGGGAAGAACAAGGTGAGGCAGATGGAAGAAGGAGAGGCAAAGGGCGAAGAATTAGGGGAGGCAGAGGGAAGAAGAAGGCGAGGCAGAGGGAAGAAGGAGAGGCAGAGGGCGAAGAAGAAGAAGAGGCAGAGGGAAGAAGAAGGTGAGGCAGAGGGAAGAAGGAGAGGCAGAGGGTGAAGAAGAACGAGAGGCAGAGGGAAGAATAAGGTGAGGCAGAGGGAAGAAGAAGATGAGGTAGAGGAAAGAAGAAGGAGAGGCAGAGGGTGAAGAAGAAGGAGAGATAGAGGGAAGCAGAAGGTGAGGCAGAGGGTAGAAGAAGGTGAGGTAGAGGAAAGAAGAAGGAGAGGCAGAGGGCGAAGAAGAAGGACAGGCAGAGGGAAGAAGAAGGTGAGGCAGAGGGAAGAAGAAGGAGAGACAGAGGTATGCGTGGAAACTGGGTAGAGGAGAGGAGGGAGAGAGAATATATTAGGAAAGTTTGACGGAAAAGGAGCCGCTAAAAATTTAGGTACTTAGGCGACGAAAAGTTATATTTTCCTCGCTTAAGATATTAATAATTTTATTTAAAAAAAAAAATTATTCCGTCGTCTAAGTAAATTTTTCCGTCGTCTAAATCAATCTTAAATGACGGAATACATTTCCGTCGCCTAAGTGAATAAGTTTTATTTTTAAAAAAAATAACAATTCCGTCGCCTAAGTAAATTTTTCCGTCGTCTATATCAATTTTAGACGACGGAATACATTTCCATCGCCTAAATGAATAATTTTTTTATATATTTTTTTTATAAAAATATTTTTGTCGCCTTAGTAAACATTTTTATAAAAATGTTCCATCGCCTAGGTGGTAACTTAGGAGACGGAATCGTGTTCCGTCACGTAGGTAATAACTTAGGAGACGGAATTAAAACAATTTAGTCGCCTAAGAGGTTTTTTCTACTAGTGAGACTATTATAGGTTCTTTCCATCGGTAGATCATTGCCTAATATCTTAGGCAACAGAAGATCATATTTTTTCGCCTAGATATATACCTATGACGTGCTTTCTAGGTGACAGACATTCAGTTGCCTAAGTGATTAGGAGACGAAATAATGTTGTCTCCTAACTGCTTGTTTCTAGTAATGCTAATTTAATGTGTAAGAAACATTCCTGAAATTTGTACCACGTCAATGGTTGCTATTAATATGTAATATTTGTTTTCATCACCTAATAAATTTCATTAATGTCATTTATTCATCCCTGCAAATCTAAAATGAAATAAAAATGGTAAAATTGATAATGCAATATTATGATTTGGCAAGATATATTCTATGGAATTGAAAGAAATATATATACCTACATGATACATAGGAATTAAGGCCACACAAATTTTAGAACCGGATCCTCTCCTAATGAAAAGCCTCCAAATATTTTCCTAATATATCTTTATTAGGCATACATGGGTATTTTTGATTAGGAGAGGACATGATCCCGATTCGTATAGATATAATTCCATCATTTCAACATTTCTCAGGAACCATAATTGTCCATCCTTAAATTAATTTCATATTTCGGTTACCTTTGAATTTCGAATTTCTGTTTTTCCCTTTTGGTTTAGTTTTTCCTTAAATCCTTCAAAAAGTCCTGATTCTTTTCCAAATGAGGAAGTTCAATTCGATTAGCGCGTCATGGTTGAATACTTGAATTAGTATTCAGTATAAAAAAGCCAATGTTACTGTATTCATTATAAAAAAGCCAGTATCTCATATATCTTTTGTTAGGGTTTGTTCCAAAGTAGGTAGGTTTCTGACAGAGACAGAAAATGGTTGGATTAGAAAAATTACCAGAAGAGTGCATAGCCTATGTTCTTTCCCTAACCTCCCCAAAAGATGCTTGCCGATCAGCCTTGGTCTCCTCTGCGTTTGGATCCGCCGTCCATTCCCAAGTTGTTTGGGAGCGTTTTTTACCCTCCGACCACCGTGACATCATTTCCCGATCCGTTTCTCCCATCACTTTTTCCTCTAAGAAGGAGCTCTACTTCTGTCTCTGCGATTCTCCCATCTTCCTCGACGATGGTAATCTGGTAATCATTTCATTTCCCCTAGCTTGTTAATGATCTTTTGATGCGCCAACAAGATGCATGCATATGCATATATATTCGATTTGATTCGATTATATTTAACTTTTTCTACTGCATCCTTTAATTCAAATAATGTAAACTTCTGAAGGATTTCTATGGACGTAGATTATATTAATTTCTCTTCCTCTTGTTTGTTATTGTTCTCCATCGATCCAATTAAGAGTTTTGCAATAAACAAATTGAATGGCAAAAAATGTTTGATGCTGGGAGCCAGACGTTTGCTCATAGCCTGGGGAGACACTCCAACATACTGGGACTGGATTTCTGTGCCTCATTCTAGGTTCGTTTGTGCACGATATATATCGATGTAGCTATATATGTGTAACCTAAATTCTTTCAGCGCATCTGTCATTGATACATAGACATGTATATCATGCATGATAATGACGTACCTTAATGTGCAGATTTGGCGAGGTAGGTTATCTACGCTCTGTTTGTTGGCTTGAGATTTATGGCAGAATGGAGATGCGATCCCTGTCTCCAAACACAGCTTATGCTGGATACTTGGTTTACATGTTCTCCGAAGAAGCCACTAATTACGAAGGAACTGGACGGAATCACTATGAAGCATTTCCTGTCAAGCTTTCAGTTAAGTTTTTCGGGAATGAAGAAACTTTGATTGAATCTCATGACGAAGAGGATGCAGAGTTGTTGCTATCAACAAGAAGGACTGCTGCTGATGCTGCAGCATCTATGGATTATAGTGTTGGAAATAAGCGACAGCGTTTTCCAATGGAGAGAAACGATGGCTGGATGGAGATTGAGATAGGAGAGTTTTATTGTGGCCAAAGTGATAACGACAATTGCTTGGTGCAGGTGGGTGTCAAGGAGATTGAATCAGGGAGTTGGAAGTTTGGCCTTGTTATCCATGGCATTGAGATTAGACCGATCCAGCCGAAACCAAACTAAAACAAAGTATGATGATACATACTTGTCTCAGTTCTCTACCTTATTGTGTGGACTGTGGAGTGATTCTTTATGATTAATAAAGAGGTCAATCAGGACAGGTTTAATAACATGCGACGTGAGCTATCTAGTTGTCTGATGTCAGAACATTTGATGAGTCGCATGCATATGTTCTTTTTTTAATTTTATTTATTTATTATTTTTTATGAGATAAGTCGCATGCATATGTTAACCTAATAACCAATTATTGTTGCTCACCAATAGCTCGACTTTCGTTGCACGAGTTTAGCTCGGATGATTGTAATCTACGTACCTAGCTTCATCAATTGATCTATATATATATATATATATATATATATATATATATATATATATATATATATATCAGCAACATCAAAATGCTGATCGATCTAGGCATAAGCGTTCCACTTATTTCACTGGGGCACTTATTTCACTGGGGCCCATCAAGGTAAAAATGAACTCATGAAAATCAGCTCTGATTGAGGCTAGTAACTTACACATAATTGGATGTTCTTCCCCGTAACAACTAACTTAATTAGTTGCAAATGTGTTTTCAATCGTAGTTGAAGTAACCCCAAACGTAACCTCCCAATCGGCCAAATCCCTCATACTCTTACCACTTCATGAGTTCAACGTCGACCTCGAGTTCTCCTTAAATTTAACTTGGTAGTACTAAGAATAAAATGAGTTTAAAAGATTTTAACGTACCTATTTGAAATTAGAAAGTATCAACATGCATAACCAGTACTTAAACAGTTAAACTAGTGTGCGTTGAATATGCATATTCATGCTTGAAACTCGAAACTCCATCATGGACGAATACTTCTCCCATGCATGCGTCCGATTCTAAAGTAACGTACCGAAGAGTATACAGATCTTTGGCTCATCCGCCTCATCTTATTTATTTCCTTTTGGTCCCTAATCAAATCATTGTTTATATTTCCAAACTATTTTGACAAAATATAGAGAATGTAGAATCCAAAAATGATATGACGTACCAAACTAACCAAAATTAACCTCTTTATCTCCTCCAATTAACCCAATAACCCTGGCCTAATTTCACAAACCATTCTTTATGTTACCTGAAATATATGAGAATAACACATAGATACGCGCATTACTGACTATGAGACTGAGATTGAAACAAGGGAGTGCCATATATTTTACTGCTGGAATTAGAAGCTAAAGATGGAAGCAAATTACGGGCCACTCAAGTTCTGAACCATATTTGGCTTTCCAATTCAGCTAGCTACCGCCCATTCTCATCTTTGAACCAACAACATATATCGAATTCCACTATTCATCTCCACGTACACTTTCTTTTCGATTCATATCACCTTCAGTTCAATTCAATTCAATTCGATTCAACTCAACTCTTCGCACTTGCATGAAACTACGTATTTCGATATATAAATTGCTACGTAACTCCTCCTCGATCTGCGTGCATGAAAACACGTACCATATGGCCGGGGACAAATAGATCGATCAACACCAAAACTAGTCGAGAGTCGTGATGGCGGCTTCATCAAACAAGAAAACACCACCTAACTCACCATCATCCGTCGGCCGACCACCGTCATCGGCGGTCAAATTTGCTCGCCGGACGTCGAGCGGGCGTGTGATGAACTTGTCCCGGGACGAAGACTTGGACATGAGCGGAGAAATGTCAGGCGAAAATGACTACATCAATTACACGGTGATGATGCCGCCGACGCCGGACAACCAGCCCGGAGAGGAATCATCCAAGCCGGAAAATAATCCGGGGCCTTACGGAGCGTCACGGTTCGGGACAGAGTCGAGACGACGGCACGACGGCGGCGGCGGCGAAGGGTCGAAAATGGATAGGAGAATGTCAGTGATGAACTCATCTAATAACAAATCAATATTGTTGAGAAGCCAAACTGGGGACTTCGATCACAACCGTTGGCTGTTCGAGACCAAGGGAACGTACGGAATCGGAAACGCCTTCTGGTCGCAGAAGGACGAGGACTCGTATAATGGGGACAATGGCGAAATGAACATGCAGGACTTTATTGACGATAAGCCATGGAAGCCCCTCACCAGGAAGATTTCAATACCTCCTGCTATTCTTAGCCCTTACCGGTAACTAATATATTTTTCACTTTTTGCTTCATACAAACCTTGTTTAATTTCCTTCCTTGTTATTTGTTTACTGGTGCTTTTCTAATATTCTAGGTTATTGGTGGCGGTTCGTCTGGTAGTTCTAATGTTTTTCCTAGTGTGGCGAGTACAAAATCCAAACCCAGATGCAATGTGGCTGTGGGGGATTTCCATAGTTTGTGAGATTTGGTTTGCATTTTCATGGCTACTCGACATACTTCCCAAAATGAACCCCATAAACCGTGCCACAGACTTGGACGCTCTACACGACAAGTTTGAGCACCCCTCACCGGCAAACCCCACCGGAAGGTCTGACCTGCCTGGTGTTGATGTCTTCGTGTCCACTGCCGATCCAGATAAGGAACCGCCTCTTGTCACAGCCAACACCATGCTCTCCATCCTTGCTGTTGACTACCCTGTGGAAAAACTTGCGGTCTACATTTCAGACGATGGCGGAGCCATTCTCAATTTTGAGGCCATGGCGGAGGCTGTGGCCTTTGCTGACGTACGTACGTCATTATGGATTTCAATCCTTCTTGACATTAGTGCATGAAATTTAAGCTAATTAACTCCTAGTACTGGTGCAGGTGTGGGTACCCTTCTGCCGAAAACACAACATAGAGCCAAGGAATCCGGACAGTTACTTCAACAGCAAGGTAGACCCAACCAAGAACAAGAAGCGGCCCGATTTCGTCAAGGACAGGCGTTGGATCAAGAGAGAGTATGATGAGTTCAAGGTGAGGATCAACGGTCTGCCTGATGTAATACGGAAACGGTGTGAAATGCACAACGCTAGAGAGGAAAGGAAGCTCACAAAGGAAACAAGTACTGGTGGATCAGCTCGATCAATAGAGACTTCAGCTGATAATATTGCTGCTGACCCGGGAGCCTCCACATCCTCCAAGGCCACGTGGATGGCCGACGGAACACACTGGCCGGGGACATGGCTGGAACCTACTGCCGATCATAAGAAGGGAGACCATGCTGGCATCTTACAGGTGATGAGTAAGTTTCCAGATTGTGAACCTGTGATGGGTTTCCCTGATGAGAAAAAGCTAGACTTCACAGGAGTGGACATTCGGGTCCCCATGTTTGCCTATGTTTCCAGGGAGAAGCGACCTGGCTACGACCACAACAAGAAGGCAGGAGCCATGAATGCCATGGTTAGAGCATCAGCAGTATTGTCTAATGGAGCGTTTATACTCAATCTCGACTGCGACCATTATGTCTATAACTCTAAGGCTATAAAAGAAGGAATGTGCTTCATGATGGACCGTGGAGGTGATCGCATTTGCTACATACAGTTCCCCCAGAGATTCGAAGGGATCGATCCATCTGACCGTTATGCTAACCATAACACTGTCTTCTTTGATGGAAATATGAGAGCCTTGGACGGTCTGCAAGGGCCAGTGTACGTGGGAACTGGGTGCATGTTCAGGCGTTTTGCACTCTACGGTTTCCACCCCCCAAGGGCGCATGAGTACTTGGGGGTGTTTGGCCAAAAAAGAGCTCCAGCACCACAATATCAGACTAACGATTTTATAAGATTACGGCCTTCTGAAGAAGCAGACGATGCAGAGCCTCTAGCAACTAATGATCACCCCGACTTGGGACTCCCAAAGAAGTTTGGAAATTCTCAAGTATTCACTGATTCCATAGCTGTTGCTGAGTTTCAAGGACGGCCTCTTGCTGACCATGAATCAGTCAAGAATGGCCGCCCTCCTGGCGCGCTGCTCGAACCACGACTCCCACTTGATGCACCCACTGTTGCCGAAGCAGTTGCTGTTATATCCTGTTGGTATGTTATGTTTCTTGTAGCTAACTATTGCATACTTCCATGCACTACATTGATTCTAAAATGTATGTACAGGTTTGAGGAAAACACTGAATGGGGAGATAGGATCGGTTGGATATATGGATCGGTGACTGAGGATGTGGTAACAGGTTATCGAATGCACAACCGTGGATGGCGGTCTGTGTATTGCATAACCAAGCGTGACGCGTTCCGTGGCACTGCACCTATCAACCTGACAGACAGATTGCATCAGGTGCTTCGATGGGCCACTGGTTCAGTGGAAATCTTCTACTCTAGAAACAATGCATTCCTGGCGTGCAAACGCCTCAAGTTTCTACAGCGTATTGCATACCTCAATGTCGGCATCTATCCCTTCACCTCCATCTTTCTGGTTGTGTATTGTTTCCTCCCAGCACTCTGCCTCTTTACAGGACAATTCATAGTGTCGGGTCTAAGTCTTCCCTTCCTTTGCTACCTCCTTACCATCAGCATATGTCTCATTCTCATATCTATACTAGAAGTCAAATGGTCCGGCATTGGACTTGAGGAATGGTGGCGTAATGAGCAGTTTTGGTGCATTGGTGGAACCAGTGCTCACCTTGCCGCTGTCATCCAGGGGCTCCTCAAAGTCATAGCAGGCATTGAAATTTCTTTCACCTTAACCTCCAAGTCTGCCGGGGAAGACGAAGACGACATTTACGCTGATCTTTACATCGTCAAATGGACAAGTCTCTTCATCATGCCACTCTTAATCATAGTTACCAACATTATTGCAGCTGTCATTGGAATATCAAGGACCTTATACGCCGTCATTCCCCAATGGAATAAGCTACTAGGAGGACTCTTCTTCAGTTTTTGGGTGCTGGCTCACATGTACCCATTTATGAAAGGCTTGATGGGAAGGAGAGGAAAGATACCTACTATCGTATATGTATGGGCGGGACTGGTCGCAATCACAATATCTTTGCTTTGGCTGCTAATCAATCCTCCTGGCGGTGGTTTGGCTACTGCTGGTGCTGGAGACTTAAAGATATAATAATAACAGTAACAGTAATCTCTATACTAATAATGGCAGAAATGTCAACAGTTTTCCGGTATCCAAACTCGAATGACACTTTAAATTTCATGTGGTACCATGTATGCATAGCTAATACCAGTGAAGGTTTTGTGTAGAGCTTTAGATGATTGATCCTGCAATCCCTATAAATTTTCCAAACATTATACATGCATGTTAATGTACAAAAGATAGTGTCTGTGTCTTCGATCCCTAACCTTGTCTTCTCCTTACTAGTTACTACGGCATCAATTGGCTTTTACTTAATAGTAAAGAGTCAAAGATCCTTTAGAGAAAACATGGTTTTTAAATCATGTATTCTACTTAAGTATTGAACACATGAGGAAATCATTACTCTATAAACCGGCATCACAGATTCACAGATACGAACACATCTACAAACTTTCCAAGTAGGCAAGAGAATTGTAGTGAAATCAACCATCAAGGGCACTGCATATATAAATTAAGAGGGTAACATTGGGATATGTTGAAGATTCGTTGTAACAGAACACACATTAATATACAGCAGCACCATGATGGTTACAACTTACAAGCAATGGCGTAGCCATAATTGTAACTTAGAATGGTCAAAATTCATATATTAAGAAAGTAAAATTTGGGGTTATTTGTTTCAAAAAGAAAAGGACACAATTTTTTTCCTAAAAACACAATAATGTACACAAGCTTTCTACAATTTTCTTGTCCTATACAAATTAGTAGAAAAAAATTGTTGTAGGGAACCTGTATGTAGAAGTATTGTATGTTTTATACTAATATTAATGTTGAAAGACTATTAAATCATTTTGAATAAATTTTGAGAATAACTGTGATCCTTCAAGCATATATAGTAAGATAAGAATTTGTATTAATTGAATCAATGAATCATATATTCACAGCATAGATTTCTATATCATTCCATTAATATTCATGGATATTTAAGCCTATTTAAGATTTTTCTCAAAATTAAGAATGGTCATTTATGTTTCATTAATAATATTAATAATTAAGGGTAATTAAAACATTTATTAAATTTGAGAGGGATCAATTGACTTCCCTTGCCCTAGGCTAACTACGCCCCTGCTTACAAGAGCCTAGATCATTACGTCAAAAATTTCCGAACACGAACGGGCCTTTTTACTGGATTTGTCAAAGCCCTGAAATGAGTAGAACATGAAACAGAAAAAATCAACAGCCATACAAAAATCAATAGCCAGCATTTTAAGTTTCTTTAACACTAACACAAACATGTTAGAAGTTCAATTCCCTAGTGGCTAGTTGGAAAAAATAGTATAAATTGTTTGACATGTTTCAAAAAAAGATTTTGCTATGACAAGAGTTTGTCCTGTCACACAATACTAAATTAAGAGAATGACAACCACAAGGCGCGCATATAAAAAGCTCTAAGATTAATATCAAATATTTTCTATTGTGTTATAAACTAAGAATATGAGAGAGATGATAGAGAGAGATAGAATGTGAGAGGAGGAAGTTTGCTATGACAAGAGTTTGTCCTGTCACACAATACTAAATTAAGAGAATGACAACCACAAGGCGCGCATATAAAAAGCTCTAAGATTAATATCAAATATTTTCTATTGTGTTATAAACTAAGAATATGAGAGAGATGATAGAGAGAGATAGAATGTGAGAGGAGGAAGAAATGTATCATTCATTCTCATTAAACTCCTTTATATAGGAGTTTGGTTTACATCATAAGGACATAACTAATGAGTAATTGCGTGGACATCCACATATATATAATATTTACAACACTCCCCATTAGATGTCTACCAATGAATGATATGGTGTTAGACGCCTTTATTATTGCTTAGTTAAAAACTTTGCCAGGTAATAAAAACCATGTGGGAAAAAAACAAGCTTAATCGAAGGAGAAAAAGAGTGCAACGCGCATATGTCTTAGGTAGCATAATCTTGAATGCTCCCCCTGATAAGAATCTCCCCTTGATTGATTGCTGCAAGCTCCAATATCATGTATTTGATGGAATACATGTATCTTATATAGTAGATATAATGTGTCGATCACAGAAGTGAGACTGTGTGAACTTTACATGAAGGAGACTCATCATAAATATTCAATCATGCAAATGTTAGGCTAATACCAATAAAACTATAATTTTATGAATAAATTTTACCTCACATGGTAATGGGCCAGATTCATTTGTTCAAATTTTTGATATGACATTAGCTAAAGCATAAAGATATTAAGGAATACCAATTTGCACATTTACCTTCATGCACTATTCTTAAGCACCAAAATTTAAGTATGGCACACTTGAGCCATAAATATCAATTTGTACAATTGATAATCTTATATACACTCAATAGGAGCTCTAGATAACTTCATGCATGGAAGTTAGAAAATATTGCAATATCATGATTATAATCATAATCGAATTTGATATCTTAGTCTTTTTATAATACTCAATGAGGCAATAAGTCATATCTTGACTATAATAGAATGAGTATATGAGCTTTAGACTACGTGATTCCATGAGTGAGCTTAAAGCTCTAATAATCATTCATGGAGTTGCCTTTGGCAATATCAATCCTTTAAGGATTTGGTTAAGAAATTTGCTTATAATGACACATAAAATTTAAGAACATGCATTAATGTGTCTTTACCATCTTCATAATAAAACAAGACAATTTTCCATAAGCCTCTTGTTCATACCAGCCATATATAACACTGTACTTACAGAAAAAATTGTCGTTTGGAGAAGAAATGTAACCCCATGTCTCTAAGAGAGAAATTGTATCATAGTGATTCAAATACACTAAAAATGTCACCCTTATGGAATTTAGGGATTGTAAAGTCCAAGTATTTCATCACATTTTCAATTTCATTGGAATTGCCTTTTTTCAATTTGGCCAATAGTATACTTTGTCGACATAACAAAACGTGGAATAATATACAGCCCTTGATGATGTTAGTAGCTACCATAGATAAGATGTATCATCAATTTTCGATCTCCCACATTCATGCATGCATGCATAAACTATAATAAGCTTTAGAGATATTGAGTACTCATGTCTCTAATAGGGCTAATATTTGTCTATTGAGGATAATTTATTTGAGAATGTGGATCTTTATATAACCTCATGAAGAGTGTTATAGGGCTTGTATTAGACTTAGTGGATATATTCCACAACATAAATTCACACCGTTACATTAGTCTATTCTCACCCTAACGACAGAATGACTATTATTTTAACCATACGCAGACACTAAAACAAATAATTGTCTACCAATTGGTGGGTGGCGAGCCCAAATCAAAGTTTTAGGTCAAAGTATGTAATATCGTGAATTTGTCACTTTCTCAATTAATTGATTGAGATTTCCTCAAAAGTAAACCTAAGGCTTGTATGGTGGATAAATATCTCAACACCAAGTTTAGAATAGACTATTATCCCCCTCATTACTGAGAAATCATGAATGTATCATTTACAAGTGACAACTCGTTAATATGCGATATAAGATTCTCTTGAGAGAAAGATCAATGATTGTTGTATTATAAAACATTATGTAGATGAGTCTACATGACATAATAAAATTTGACAACAATGTATCATGCCAAAATAAAGTATTTGACTAAATGAAACTCATGATCGTGTATATTGTAATATACCATGGTTGATTAATACAGCCAACTAAGGTGAAAATTATCTTCACTGATATCTCCAAATGGAGCCAATATTGGTAACATGATATGAGCTCTTAGAGCCATTGATCAACATATGTATCTTTTGAGATCATTGTTACCTCTTTAGGCATAATTTGCAGAAAAATATCTGCATGCCTACATATCAGGTCTTGATTGAATATCTATAGTTTAAATCCAAACATTTGATATTAAAATGTCTTAGGGGATTTCAATTTATTTATGAACATAAGGTTCTCAATATATTTGGCTAAGAAATTAAATGTCAAATGATATACTCGAATATCGAGTTTGGTCAGTGGTCCATATGGATATAAGCATGTAGTCCATATTAATATTACAATGGATGAACATAGCCTCATCGAATTTCAATTATACTCAAATAATGAGTCTTCACAATTAGAAACATTGTATCCTAAAAGTGGAATGAATATGTATATTCAACATTATGTCCTCCAGTTCATAGTAAATCCGGGGTGACTAGAGGGTCATGCCAAAACATAAGTATATATTGATCAGTGGACTTTTTGTTCATAACATAGTATGCCACAATTGGTGTGACGGTGGTGAAACAACCCAAATAATAAGGCAACCAACTCTTCAATCCATGCTTTTAGCGTAAATATCGCAAGTTATGCAAATTTTCCCATTATGATTATTTGTGGACTCAATATGATATCCATTTAGATTCAGAAGAAATAAAGTCTCTTGAGTAAAGACTATAGTGTCATTTATCATTCTAATGTGGGTTATTGGATCCTTAAATCATGTCTGTAATTTCAGAAATCATAGTCACATTAGTTTTGGTAAATACCAAAGTGGAGAAAAATTTTAGATTACGAGGAATTGTGTGCATAGTAGCACTATCAGTAAAGCATATATGTTCTCCAACTTTTTAGAGCATAGGGTGTCCATGAATCATTGTCGTTGTAATAATAAGATGCATTAATAATGTGAAATCAATCCAGAACATCCAAGTTCAAACCCTGCAACAAAATATATTTTGTTATTCATTTTTCATTAAGAAATTGAAATAATAATATTTAACAACAATCATCAAACAATTGTAACAAATATGAGGTCGAAGAGATACTAATAATTAGCAAGTACTGTATCATGGCAAATAAAATAGTAAGGTCATTTGTCAAATATATTAAAATGGTAAGGTGTTGTCGTTTATAGCCATGATTACCAAATAATCAAAACAGTAATAAGTTTTGTTGTTATAAACAATAATGAAAATGAAAAGGAGCCATCAATATTACTAATTTACAGTCATCGATAAACACAATGTACCACATAATGACGATAAAAATGGTAAAATTGTCATGATTTCTCCACAAATACTCTTGACTAACCTAATAATTGTAATAAAGGTAATTAATCAGATAATGAAACATAATTACGTTTAATCAGAGCTAAACATAGGCTTAAAATTAGTCGGTGTTTAAGAGCACCATATATTGTTGATTATTTCAACATGTTTTTCGTCCTCCACAAAACAAATTGTCGATTTTTGGTGGAATGATGTATAATGACTTAGATCAATCCCAAGATCAACGTGTACATAAACATTATTTAGTGCCTTTGAGGAGGGCTTGGTAGAGTGCCACTAAAATTTAGGGCATACACCAAAGATGCTACAAATTGTTACCATAGCCACATCCATAGCCATATCGAGATCTATATTTGAACCTGTATGTTCTCTCAAAATGATTATATATCATATTCGAAACAGAATTTGAAGTGTTCATGAATATGAACAATGGATTCCATAAGGGAGAACACGAGAAAATCATTCGTGTGATGTCTATAGAACCAAAGGTTTCAGACTACTCGGTCAGCGGAATCGAGTCTTGACTACTGAAACATGAAGTTCTCAAAATCGTATCCATAAATATGCATGTATATATAAAAGGGATTGAACACATATATAAAATTGACGTTCATAAGAAAAGAAAAGAAAAACTCATAGATCATTAGCCTTGGTCATAAGCAATCTTGTTGCTCTATAGGCTTGTAGATCATCATGGAGTTCATAGAAAAAGAAGAAAAATAAAGAGTAAATTTGTGCTGATAACGTGTTATAAACTAAGAATATGAGAGAGATGATAGAGAGAGATAGACTGTGGGAGGCGGAAGAAGTGTATAATTCATTCTCATTAAACTCCTTTATATAGGAGTTTGGTTTACATCATAAAGACATAACTCACGAGTAATTGCGTGGACATCCACATATATATAATATTTACAACATTTTAAACATCTTGGTGTTTTCCTTTCATATATATATTAGATCCATTATCATAGCCTTGCCCTCGCACACAATCAATATATAAATCAAGAGACTTTAAGACTACTTGTAATTCATTGAAAAGACGTAAACCAATTGTATCCTCCACATCTAGAAACTCTAAAAAGTACTATTTTATTTTTATTGGATCACTAGACACATTGACACACCTTATAATTAAAGTCATTTGTTCTTTATGGCTTGTGTCGGGAATGCAATCAAGAATTATTGAATCCTCATATATTTTTTTTATTTGATCCGCGAAAGGCCAAACTATGAACTGCAAGACATTTGACAACAACAATTATTTTTACCATAACTTCTTTCCAGTGATTAGTATCTTTCTTAATCAATTGCTGCAAATCTTTATCAATTGTTTGATTCTTGTTCAATCTAACAACTCAGACCAAATTGGATATCCTTCTACAATACTCGAGAAGAGTGAACCTAACAACAGGAGGGAGACAAAGCTTTGATCACAAGCTCTCTCTGCTTGAAAATTTGAAACACATGGGATCGAGTTGCATTAAGAGATGAGATAGTTACTGGGAAGGACTTCATCTAAAGACACACTATGCCATTTTCGGCATCAGGCGACACTACAGTTGTGTCGCCTGATGCATTTTTTATGTGTCGCCTAGTAGGGTGTCGACACTTAAACCATCAGGCGACACAAATGTTGTGTCGCCTTTAAGAACATCAGGCGACAGAAGACTTTTTTTACTATGTGTCGCCTGATAAAAGATAAGGCGACAGACTATATGTGTCGCCTATAAGAAAATCAGGCGACATAAGCCATTTTGCATTATGTGTCGCCTGATAAAAGTCAAGGCGACATGCTATATGTGTCGCCATATAGCATAAATGTCGACATGCTAGAAGGCGACACATCTTTTTTTTGCCGTGAGGCGACACATCTCTATGTGTCGCCTTATGACTACGAGGGGGAGAGAAAAATGTCTTACAGCGACATATATGTGTAGGGTAATTGAAATAAAGACGACATATAAACATCGTCTGAAAAGTTAGAGGCGACATATATGTGTCGCCTAATAAATGATAAGGCGACAGGCTATATGTGTCACCTAATAGCATAAACGTCGACATGCTAGAAGGCGACACATCCTTTTTTTGCCGTGAGGCGACACATCTCTTTGTGTCGCCTTATAACTGCGAGTGGGAGAGAAAAATGCCTTACAGCGACATATATGCGTAGGGTAAATGAAATAAAGACGACATATATGCGTAGGGTAATTCAACTAGAGGCGACATATACTTGGTTAATTAGAATTTAAACTTTTCCACTCTACATTTATACGTCGTTGAAATGATCATCAGGCGACATATAAGTGATGCCTTCTTTTGATTTAAACTTTGTATTTACGTTACCGATTGTTTTTTATGGCCTCACATTTCTGATATCTTAACTTAACAAAGACAATAGATATGTGTAGCCGATTGTTGCTTTATGGCCTCACATGTCTATTTAAGCTACACATATTTGTAATCCCAAATTCCATTTAATATCTATTGTTTTATTATTTAGGCTACACATATTTGTAGTCCCATGTTCCAATTGACATTCATATCTTCAAAATCAACATCCAAAGTCATTCATTGAAATTTATATTAATCCACCATTGTATCATGTACACAAACTAAAGCTAAACTGCCTAAACATGTTATGATGCCTTCTATAAACATAAAATAGAGGGCAATTGAGTATCTCCAAGTTGGTAGGAACGAAACAGCTAGACCCCTGCCAAGTTGATGGAATTTTGAACAGCAAACGCTCAGGAGGAACATCAACTCTATCGTACAGCTTCAGCAAATCGTGTGCCTGCATATTTAATAAACCAATTGTCTCAGACACCAATTCAAAACACAGTAAGATATTAAGATGCATAAAGAAATGAGTATAATCTGCAAATTTGGGATGCATTCATATTTTGAGATAGACTAGCATCCAAGATACATCATTCATGATCATCTGTAATTATATAATAGATTACCAATGCTTTAGAAGTATCTTTAACAAGAAAAGTTGATATACAAAGAAAAGCCAGTACCTTTCTAATGATACCATGTGTATCATAAGCAAGACATGCGTCCACCTCAGTGGACACTCAGCCAGGGACTAGTTTTGCCAATCAGCACCAACATTGACTAAAGCCTACAGAACCGAAACATAATTCTGAACCACATGATCAAGCTAATAGAGAAATGATGTAGTTACAAGACAACGGACCTTGTTAAAGAAACATGACAATCTCAACTCAGAATTCTCATGCTTATTACACTCGGAATCTGCCAGTGCCATATCCACAGCATTCTACACCAACAGAAAGACCATAGGTGAGTAACTAACACAGCTTCCGCAATAAAGAATTCATTTTGTGAAGAGAAATGCTTACTCTAAATATGGTGTCAGGAAGACTGCAGATACCCAAGAGTAGAGCAGAGCTCACGGTAGCAGCAGTTGGAGGGCAGTTGGAGGAAACCTATTTAAAAACAATCAGTCAACGAATCCTTCAATCAATTGATGAAATGCATGAACATTTCTAGTTGATGAGAAAAGTAAAGAGAAGATCAAATCACCCTCACCAACTCAAACTAGCAAATAAAGTAATCAACCTTTCAACATGCAATTAAAGTACCATTAGTTAAAAAGTCTAAGCTAAAATGCTGAAACAAGAAATAAAGTACCAAAACAGTATTTTCACAAAAACATGCTTTTCTGTTCACGAACATGAATTTTCTGCACCAGTTACAAACAGACTGAAAACTGTACAAAACTGTTCATAATTTGACTTCAACATCTTCTAATGACTTATAGCAGACAAACAGAAGAAACTATGAGAGTTGGAATCACACAAATCGGACTAATCTACAATTACTTATGAAATTTTGAATTTCAGATACAGCTTCAGTTTTTCTCTAAAATTTGCTGAGTTGTGCTTTTATCTTCAGTTTCCAAAGAAACGTTTTCAAACTCAGAACTCCCAAGTACAGCAGCAGAACATAAACATAGTCTTTGCACTAATAAAGTAAAAAAGCTGATTTGGCTAACTAAGGAATTCAATGATCACAACAACAAAATCAGAACAAAAACACGCAGCTTTTCACAACAAAACCAATGCTTAATTACAACTTTTCAAATCAAAGAAACAATCATACACAAGTCTCAAAGTGATCTCAATCTAATTTCACAAACTAACAACAAACCCAAAATAGAATCACACCTGAGTTATCTCTCCTTCACTCTAAGTATGAGGACTGCTAGATGACCTATGTCTAAAACACTGAACACAGCTCATATTTATGGAATCCCTACTTAGATTAGACTTAGACAACTAATCGAAGATTATCAAATTCAACAGCAATTAACAACAACAGCAGCAGCAGCATCACAGCAAAAGAAGCTCAAATCACCACAACGGAATGAAAATGGAGATCAAAAATTAAAAGAGAAATTTCCAGAAAGGGACCTGGAAGCGATGGGATGCGGCGTCATTGGAATCATCAGAGTCATTGTCGATGAACTCGTAATCGGCAAGTTCATCGTCGCTGTCCATAGAGGTGGTTTTCCCATCGTCGCTGTCCATCGTCTCTGTCCATCGTCGCTGTCTCAAAAGAAGAAGAAAGAAGAAAGCAGAGTAGTGAGGAGTGACCAGTTTCGAGAGCGGAAGCGCGAAGTAGAGGAATTGATACTTTTCAGCCCGTCGCCTTCCTCAGTCACGGCGACCCCTGCCTTCGCGCCCCTGCGCTCGAACCCGCTCCCTCGGAACAAGCTCCAGCAGATCCGTCCAAGTCCAGACCGGCGATTCGTGCGCCACCGCTCCAGCTCGATCTCCTTCAGTTTCCGTTGCCGTCGTCTCCTTCACCAAATCCGGCGTTTGCTTCTGAGGAGATCGATGAGAGTGATGGTTGATGGAGGAGGGTGGTCGAGATGGTGAGGGGGACGGTGAGGGCGCGACGACAAGGAGAGCAGCGACGCTGCTCTTCTCCCTTCCTCTCAGATCTCTCTTCGATCTCTCACGACAAAATGAGGGAGTGGGGGAGTGGGTAGGGTTTTAACCCGGATGGACGGCTAAGATTGAAGGATATGGGAAGGTGAGGATGGCGATCCGTGTGATTGGGTAAGGACCAATAAGATTTGTTGGGCTGTGATTAAAAGATTGAATTAAAAAATTAAGAAATAATAATTATCTAATTACCACATTAGTAGGCATGTTGTGATTCCAACATCTACGATTCAAAATACTAAATTTCGACCGTCAGATGTGATCAGCGTATTTAGATAAGGATATGGTTAAAAATTTATTTAATTTTGATAAAGTTTGAGCCTCGATCGATGTGGTCAACATTAACTCAAAATCATGTAATTAAGCGAATAAGCTCTTACCTCCTCCTTCTTGACTAGTTTTGATGGATTCTTTCTTGCACGGACTCTCACATATATGTGATGTAGCAGCTTGAGTAAAATTTTTGGGGGTAGAGTTACCCATAGGGATAATAAGCGTAAAAAAGGTTGACCGTCTCGATCGAGATCTAAACATTATCGAAAATAAGTGATTTTTTATGGTAACCATATTTCACTATACCTAACACATCCTACGGACAAATTTGCAAAATTCTATTTACAAGATATAGTTGCTTCACAAATGCATACACTTAGAAAAATCCTACAAAACAAGTTATACCATATTAGTAGACATGTTGTGGTTCCAACGTCTAAAATTCATAATATTAAATTTCGACCGTCAGATGTTATCAACATATTTAAATATGGATATGGTAAAAAATTCACCTAATTTTGATAAAGTTTGGGTCTCGATCGATGTGGTCAACATTAAATCAACATTATCTAATTAAGCGAATGCGCTCTTACCTCCTCCTTCTTGACTAGTTTTGGTGGATTCTTTCATGCACACACTCTCACATAAATGTGATGTAGTAGCTTGAGTAAAATTTCCAGAAATTTTACCTTTCGGGGGTAGAGTTACCCATAGGGGATAAAAAGCGTAAAAAGGGTTGACCGTCTCGATCGAGATCTAAACATTATCGAAAATATGTGATTTTTTTATGGTAACCATATTTCACTATACCTAACACATCCTACGGAGAAATTTGCAAAATTCTATTTACAAGATATAGTTGCTTCACAAATGCATACACAGAAAAAATCCCACAAAACAAGTTATACCACATTAGTAAGCATGTTGTGGTTCCAACGTCTAAAATTCATAATATTAAATTTCGACCGTCAGATGTTATCAACATATTTAAATATGGATATGGTAAAAAATTCACCTAATTTTGATAAAGTTTGGGTCTCGATCGATGTGGTCAACATTAAATCAACATCATCTAATTAAGCGAATACGCTCTTACCTCCTCCTTCTTGACTAGTTTTGGGGGATTCTTTCTTGTACACACTCTCACATAAATGTGATGTAGTAGCTTGAGTAAAATTTCTAGAAATTTTACCTTTCGGGGGTAGAGTTACCCATAGGGGATAATAAGCGTAAAAAGGGTTGACCGTCTCGATCGAGATCTAAACATTATCGAAAATATGTGATTTTTTTATGGTAACCATATTTCACTATACCTAACACATCCTACGGACAAATTTGTAAAATTCTATTTACAAGATATAGTTGCTTCACAAATGCATACACTTAGAAAAATCCCACAAAACAAGTTATACCACATTAGTAGGCATGTTGTGGTTCCAACGTCTAAAATTCATAATATTAAATTTCGACCGTCAGATGTGATCAACATATTTAAATATGGATATGGTAAAAAATTCACCTAATTTTGATAAAGTTTGGGTCTCGATCGATGTGGTCAACATTAAATCAACATCATCTAATTAAGCGAATACGCTCTTACCTCCTCCTTCTTGACTAGTTTTGGAGGATTCTTTCTTGCACACACTCTCACATAAATGTGATGTAGTAGCTTGAGTAAAATTTCCAGAAATTTTACCTTTCGGGGGTAGAGTTACCCATAGGGGATAATAAGCGTAAAAAGGGTTGACCGTCTCGATCGAGATCTAAATATTATCGAAAATATGTGATTTTTTTATGGTAACCATATTTCACTATACCTAACACATCCTACAGACGAATTTGCAAAATTCTATTTACAAGATATAGTTGCTTCACAAATTCATACACTTAGAAAATTCAATATCAGGCGACACATAAATGTGGTCGTATCAACATAATGAAGTAAAATTTTTTAAGTTGTAAATTCAACAAAATTCAATATCCGGCGACACATAAATGTCGTCATATCAACCTAATGAGATAAAATTTTCACACAAGTTGTCAATTCAACAAAATTCAATATCAGGCGACACATAAATGTCGTCATATCAACATAATTGAGTAAAATCTTCACATAATTTGTAAAATCTGCAAAATTCAATATCAGGCGACGCATAAATGTCGTCTTACCAACAAAATGTAGTAAAATTTTCGCACGAGTTGCCAATTCAACAAAATTCAATATTTGGCGACACATAAATGTCATCTTATCAGCAAAATTAAGTGAAATTTCACACAAGTTGTCAATTCAACAAAATTCAATATCAGACGACATATAAATGTCGTCGTATCAACATAACTGAGTAAAATCTTCACATCATATTGTCATATTAACAAAATTCAATATCAGACGACACATAAATGACGTCGTTTCTACATAATTGTGTAAAATTTTCTCACAAGTTATAAATTCAACAAAATTCAATATCAAGCGACACATAAATGTCGTCGTATCAACAAAATGTAGTAAAATTTTCACACAAGTTCTCAATTCAATAAAATTCAATATCAGGCGACACATAAATGTCGGCTTATCAACAAAATGAAGTAAAATTTTCGCACGAGTAGCCAATTAAACAAAATTCAATATCTGACGACACATAAATGTCATCTTATCAGCAAAATGAAGTAAAATTTCACACAAGTTGTCAATTCAACAAAATTCAATATCAGGCGACACATAAATGTCGTTGTATCAACATAATTGAGTAAAATCTTCACATCATATTGTCATATCAACAAAACTCAATATCAGACGACACATAAATGACGTCGTATCTACATAATTGAGTAAAATTTTCTCACAAGTTATAAATTCAACAAAATTCAATATCAGGCGACACATAAATGTCGTCGTATCAACAAAATGTAGTAAAATTTTCACAAACGTTGTCATTTCAACAAAATTCAATATCAGGCGACACATAAATGTCGTCTTACCAACAAAATTTTATTAATTTAATAAAATTTTCGCACGAGTTGCCAATTGGACAAAATTCAATATCTGGCGACACATAAATGTTATCTTATCAGCAAAATGAAGTAAAATTTCACACAAGTTGTCAATTCAACAAAATTCAATATCAGGCGACACATAAATGTCGTTGTATCAACATAATTAAGTAACATCTTCACATCATATTGTCATATTAACAAAATTCAATATCAGACGACACATAAATGACGTCGTTTCTACATAATTGAGTAAAATTTTCTCACAAGTTATAAATTCAACAAAATTCAATATCAAGCGACACATAAATGTCGTCGCATCAACAAAATATAGTAAAATTTTCACACAAGTTGTTAATTGAACAAAATTCAATATCTAGCGACACATAAATGTCATCTTATCAACAAATTGAAGTAAAATTTTCACACAAGTTGTCAATTGAACAAAATTCAATATCAAGCGACACATAAATGTTATCTTATCAGCAAAAAGAAGTAAAATTTCACACAAGTTGTCAATTCAACAAAATTCAATATCAGGCGACACATAAATGTCGTCGTATCAACATAATGGAGTAAAATTTGTCAATTCAACAAAATTCAATATCAGGCGACACATAAATGTCGTCGTATCTACAAAATTGAGTAAGATTTTCTCACAGTTTGTCAATTCAACAAAATTCAATATCAGGCTTCACATATATGTCGTCGTATCTACATAATTGAGTAAAATCTTTAATACAAGTTGTCAATTCAACAAAATTTAATATCAGGCGACACATAAATGTCGTCGTATCTACATAATTGAGTAAAATTTGCTCAGAATTTGACAATTCAACAAAATTCAATATCAGGCGACACATAAATGTCGTCGTATCTACATTTTATGTAAAATTTTCTCACAATTTGTCAATTCAACAAAATTCAATATCAGGCGACACATAAATGTCGTCGTATCTACATCATTGAGTAAAATCTTCATACAAGTTGTCAATTAAAAAAAAAACAATATCAGGCGACATATAAATGTCATCTTATCAGCAAAATGAAGTGAAATTTTCACACAAGTTGTCAATTTAATAAAATTCAATATCAAGCGACACATAATTGTCGTCTTATCAACAAAATGGAGTAAAATTTCACACAAGTTGTCAATTCATCAAAAATTCAATATCAGGCGACACATAAATGTCATCTTATCAGCAAAATGAAATAAAATTGGAACAAGTTGTCAATTCAACAAAATTGAATATCAGGCGACACATAAATATCGTCGTATCAACAAAATTGAGTAAAATTTTCACACAAGTTGTCAATTCAACAAAATTCAATATCAGGCTTCACATATATGTCGTCTTATCTATAAAATGAAGTAAAATTTTCACACAAGTTGTCAATTCAACAAAATTCAATATGAGCCGACACATAAATGTCGTCGGATTAACGTGAGTAAAATTTAGACAATTGAGACTAAAGTTGACCACATTCTTCACCGACATATATGTGTCGCCCCGAAAATAGACATTTTTTTCAAAGAAAACTGGTATTGTCTAAGGTCACTTCCAGCGACACATAAAAAAAATGTGTCGCCCCGACACCCCGAACCACACTTAATTTTCTATGTGTCGCCTGATATGTGTAGCCTGATGCATGAAATGGCTTAGTGACAGGATGGGTGTCCATAGCAGTTGGGTGCCAAGATTATTCCCTCCTGTTAGCGGATAACAACCAAGAGCAGATGGGCGACCAGACATAATTTGTCAACAGTCATTAACAAGACAACCGGAGGGTAGATCGATCAAACATGTTGGTATCATCGGTAGGACCGTGATGTGCTCTCTAAATAACCCAATGCCATTTCAGCCCGATAATATTTTCTTTATGAAGCCAAAGGGTGCCAATGTCTCATTCCGTCTTTGAATGGGAAGAGTTCTTCTGGACTCGACTAAAATGGATTCAAAGATTAGTAGGCCAGTGAAGCATGCCGGAGCCCGGTGATTGATGAACAAGACACGGGAGAGCTCATCGGGTCCAACTCGGAAGCTAAGTCGTAAATATCTGGTGGATTTGCCTAGTTGATTGGTGATGCCAATCAGATACCCAACTCCAATGAGAACTCTCTCTTGATGAACTCCACTGTTACGGAGCATGCATTCAACCAACCTAGAGCATACTCTGCTTGCACGTACTTCTGGCGATGACATAATCCCGGAGGATACCAGTGCCGAGTGTTTTGGCAACACTTCCAAACAGACGAAGATATTACGAGTCCAAGTCTAAGAAAATTAAAAAGGCACGTCACCGCGCGAACGCGAAATGTAATAAGTAAAATGCGCACCACCTGTGCTTCTATCATAATGAAAGCGAGTTACAGGTGTTACCTCGCAGACAAGGATTTACGAGTAGCCTTTTGCCACTCAATCGATACTCGCATTAGATAGCGAGCAGAGCTACCAAAGGGAAAATAAAACATGACGACACTCTAAAGAGCTTGAAAAGTAAAATCGCAATGACTCCGGGGAGCTGGAAAGGTAAATGGTTTGCTAAGGCGAAATGCTTTAGCATGATGGTTTCGACTAGGTCGAGGTCTGCAAATTGTTGTGTTTGTATGAGAGATTGTGTGTATGAACTAATCTGCGAACCCTCTTTATATAGTGGTTCGAATAATCTGATAAGGATGCAAATCTCGCGATCTAAGTAGGTTTCTACTACTCGAGTTGTACAATGTTTCGTTTTACTTGCCAACCAAGTAACTCGGTGACGCGCGTCCAGCTACACAAGTAGATTTCACATAGGTCACGAGTACTGACCCTTCGCTTATCAGAGACTTCCCGCATAATCAACCACTGAGATTCCTCCTCTATCCCGCGGGGTGTTGGAGTCCCTGTTCATCATTATCCTCAGGGCTAAAAACCTAAACGAGGTTATTTTTACGGTCATAGGTATTGACTTAAATACTATCTAATACTTATTCAATTCAATTCTGAACCCAATTCTTAATTGGGCTCAAACACCGAGCAGAGAAACTGGCGAGATGGAATAAATTGGATGCAACCGGAGTCTCTGGGAGACGAACCATCTGGTCTCATTGGGAGAGGAACCATTTGGTCTCATGCATCTGTAAGTAGATGAAACTCCTAGACCCGCTGATCAATTGGACCCGTTAACAGCTTGGGTCTACTGAGGAGCATGCCCACCCGCTTACTGGGCTACTACCGAACCTTAGAGTAACTTGTCTCTTGCAGATAGAGCAACGTGACTATTTGTGATGATCCCCACAGACGGCGCCAAGGGCCAATTGTTTCTACATAAACCAATAGGCTACAGAGAAGAACGATAGAACATAAACATACATACAGGACATAACATTTATAGTGGTTCACCATGTCATCGGAGGGTGTTTCGGCGTGAGTTCTGAGAGAATGAATCACACAGAATACGGGAGAAACACCATCTTCAAGACCCATAACTTGTCAATCATGAATAAAGAGCGTTAGATGGAAGACCAGGTTTACCGGCCTTCGACCCTCTGATGGCTAAGTCAGCCAAATGAGAATAGAAATAAGGTGCGAATAAGGTGGAGATGGAGAGATACCTAAATGAGGGGTGGAAACATGTATTTATAGAGATAAGGTGGATGCAACCTTAAAATATCATTTTTCCCTTATTGGAGAGTGTATTACTATTATACTCTCAAGGGATAGTGTAGGTTTCTTGGGATTAATTAAGGTCCAAGCCCATTTTATGTGGCAATATGTGTCTTCTTAGGCGAGTATGACCGATGTTCTATCTCTCACATATGATGTATTAACAAGTCCCCAAGTCCGCGGTCAAGAGACTTTCTTGGGTGGAGACTTTATCTGATAGAATATCGGGAATACGAGTCTTACTAGTGGCGACATAACCATGCAAGGGAGGGGATAAACCAGCTCCCTTTAAGTCCCTATGCAAGGGAGGGGATGGACCAGCTCCCTCCAAGTGGGGTATGTCGTGTGTTGCTATAACTCTGTCACATTATGAGAAATCGTGATGTCATGATATCTTGCCCAGAGATAGACACATGATTGTGAGACACTGGGGTTGTTGCTCCCATGTAGTATTTGGAGATTGCAGGGCGATCGGTGGTCGAAGTTAAGGTACCGCTTGGTGCCAGGTGTGGGAATGCTGGCGAGCATCTCGCGTGGGTAACTGGTACAGGCATGTTTGTATGCCTTAGGCGTTTAGTAGCCTTTGATTTATACCAGCTATATGCTCTAGCTAGCTGAGCTATTCCAGCATGTGTTCCAAGGGGAGATTGTGGTGACATATTTTATGGTTGCCTCTAGGTGAGTGCTAGAGTGTTGGATCAAACCAAACATAGTTCACCATTTCACCATCGAGGCCAGTGTACCATCAAGGTGTGGCGAGGAGTGCCGCTGAGGCATGACGATGGTGTCGCTCGACATGGTTAGGGTGTCGTTGAGGCAAGGAGGAAGTGCTACTGAGGCATGGCGAGAGGTGCCACTAGGGCATAGTGATGTTGCCGATAGGGCATGTGTAGAGCTGTCAAGGAGTGACTATCGATGTGGCATAGTGAGAGCACGCTAGGAAGCGTGGCAAGGATATTGAGAGCACGCTAAGAAGCGTAGCCAATATGCAGATGGGGCAAGGCGGGTGGTGCCAAAGTGTACCGAGAGCACGTCATGAGGCGTTGTAAATGCCGGCCTATAAGGTTGTTGCCCAAGTCCCCCAGTGTCGGGAGAGATTGTGGTGGCGGGGCACCGAAACGAGGACTGAGTTGGCATAGGGGATTTCATATGGCTTGTTCGAGAGGTGAGGATAATATCATGTGTCGGGAAGTGTCTTAAACACGTTGGTGACTTGTAGGTGTCACGCACCGGGGAGTGTTTATAGACTTATCCCGGGTGCCTAATAGATGATAGATGTCATGTGCTGAGAGTGTTGCTCGTCACGGTTTGCTGATAGATGTCATATACAGGGGAGTGTGCCCGACACGGTTGGCTTATCTATGGTGATATTGTTGATGGGCGTTGTAACCTTGTGTATTTGGAATAACGAGGTGTCGGAACCTCACGATTGGAGAAACGATTCTGGAGAGCAATCATAAAGGGGCTGACCATAAATGGTGCAGCGAGAGGTGTGCTATGAGGTTTAGTCATTAGGTATAGCCAATAAGTGTAGCTATGAGGCATGACTGTAAATTGTTACCATGGAGAATGATGGTGGAATAACCAAAAACCTTAACGTAACTATGAGAGCACAAAGTCAGGAAGATAAAAGAACTATGGGAAGTGGCCATGGAGACTAGCCATACGTGAGCGACCGACATGTAACCATAGAGAGCATGCTATATATAAAGAAAAAAAGAAAACAAAACAAAAACGAACTAAGGAGAATCCATAAGGAGAAACATCATGGTGGGACGATATATATGGATCTTATGGCATTGTTTCATGACATGTTATCATGGCGGGAGTGGTGCCCTGAAAGATCATGATGAGTTACCTTTCCTCGAGATGAGGTTGTTGTATATGCTTGTGGCATGTGTAGCTGGAGATTGCATGTTTATATGTCGGCTGTGTACGCTAGTGGTGTGTGTAGCCTGAGATGGCACCTTTGGGTGCTGACTGTTTACACATGTGTGTGTAGCTTGAGATTGTACCGTTGAGTGCTGATTTTTTACACATGTTGTGTGTGTAGCCTGAGATTGCACCTTTAAGTGCTGGCTATTTACACATGTTGTGTGTGTAGTTTGAGATTGCACCGTTAAGTGCTTGCTATTTACACATGTTATGTGTGTAGCCTGAAATTGCACCTTTGAGTGTTGGTTGTTTACACATATTGTGTGTGTAGCCGTCTATGGCGTAGTCGAGAGGTCGGCATGACTGTGTGCCATGTGAAATGAAGTGTCACTGATGTTTCACTTATGTTTTGTTGGCGTAAGTTGCATGGCTCTCGGCTGGGGGGGGGGTGTCGTGCCATGATCACGGCTCTTGTGTGAGAGAATAAAATTATAGATAGATATATAGTAATGTATGGCTTGCGATTATGTGTAACAAGTGCCATGAGCATAAGTGCGCGCATCAATGTGCGCGCATCAATGTGCGTGCATCAATGTGCGCGCATCAATATGCGCGGAATTGGTTTGCAATTACAAGTGTGTATGTAGCATGAGCTTGAAGTGATATGCTAATAACAAATTGCATTTGAAAGCATGTCTAATAATCATAGAGTAGTCATTTAAAGCAAGAAAATATATGTAGCGCGTATAAAAAAGAGTGTTTTAGGTAACTCTCTATGTCATGTAATAAGCATGCTCAAGAATATGATGATGTATGAGGCATGTTATTTGTATGATAATAACTCAATTAAATAGTGTAAATTATGACTTATCTAGAGCCATGTAGAGCCGCTATAAATATTGTATAAAAATTAAAGTTGTCGATATAAGTCTCCATGTTGATAAAAAAGCTTGGTATAAGAATCTTAATGGAGTAGTCGAACCGATGATATGACGTGCTTATTGAGCTCATCATTGGAGATAATATTGTTTTGCCAAGAAGTAATGTATGTGTACCGACGCAGGGAAGAGAAACCATGATTACCCAAGTATGATAGTCTGTAGCGTGTGCTGATCATATTTGACAAGTAGATAAGTAGACGAGGTGTGGCCATTTGATAGGGGTATGACTCATGAGAGTTTAGTGTCATGTTACCCACTGATAAATCATAGAGAAGTATGTAGCATTGTAGGCGAAGTGTAGTTGACATATAGTGGCGAGAGGGCATGGCAATTGAGGTCTTCAGACTTTATTAATTAATTGAACAATCTTGTTGTGTGACTAGGTGTGCAGAATCCATGCCATGGAACAGACTTGGTTGACATATGAACTAAGTAATAGTTATAGTTCCCATAACTTCATAGCTATAGATGTTTCATACATGTGCCGCTGCATGTACCACAAGATATGTGGTTGTCAATTAGCCTTCAGAGTCATAACAGAAGTATCAGTGTGAGATGTGCTTGTGAGCTAGTATAAGCATTGTTGCTCCCATATATTTCTCTATGCAGAATCCATCCGCATATTTGCTAGAGAACTCTGGAAGAGCAGAGGTAATTGGCAAGGGCACACTAGTTGCTCTGAGGGGTTAATAATTGTTTATGGGTTAAAGGGTGGGTGCTGAGAGCAAGCTGCTGGGTCTCGAGTCCATCTTTTTTTTTTTATGTGGTAGGAACCAGGGAAGGGTGGGGTTGTACGGTTGGTCTCGGGAGGAAGAGGTTTGGCCTCAATAGAGAGGCACTGAGACCCGGGAGGGAGTCCCCAAGAGAGGGGTGTCAAGCGGGTGTCACTTGTGCGGGCATGTTCCAAGAGCGAGGTAAGATAGGGAGGGAGGCAACGGGAGCTCGGGGGGCCAGGAAGGGCGCCGGGAGCTCGGGAGACCAGGGGAGTTCGCTAGGGAAACTGGGGAGACCAGGGGAGTCCGCCAGGGGAACTGGGGAGACCAGGGGAGTCTGCTAGGGAAAATGGGGACCAGGGGAGTTCACCAGGGAAACTGGGGAGACCAGGGGAGTTCGCCAGAGTCTCCAGGAGCTTGGGAGGCCAAGAAGCTCTGGAGAGAGAGACACCGAGACTCGGGAGGGCGTCCCCGGGAGAGGGGTGCTAAGCGAGTGCCAAAGGCGAAGGCAAGTCCTGGTGGGAGGTGTCAGGTTCCTGTGGAGAGGACTCGGCTTAGAGGGTGCGGGGTATAGGTTCCGGGACCCCGGGAGAGAGAGGTGTCGGGTACCAGAATCAGGACAGGTGACGAGTTTGGGTCTCGGTATAGAATAGTAGTTCCGAGATTAGGGTCGCGAGACCGAGAGCATATCCCTGTAGGTACCTTGTGTCGCCGTCATGACTAGCGTGGCTGGTCTCACTACTGGAATGGGTGTCCAGTTAAGTTTTTTTTTTTGTATCCTACTGCCGGGAGAGAGGAGTCCCTGGAGGTCGGGATGGAGAGCTGTGTAGTCTCTGGATGTGATTGAGACCTGGGGAAGGGGGTACCGGGAGCTTTGGAGGCCAGGGAGAGGGCGCCGGGAACTAGGGAAACCGTGGAAGGGTGGCCGGGGAGGGTTGACCGGGAGCTTGGGAGGCTGGGGAGGGCTAGCACGTGGGTCAGAGCAGTTCTGGGGGTGCTGCTCACCGGCGCGTGGGCCTTGGCTGGAGGTCAGGAAGGAGGGCACCGTGTTCATTGTAAGATGGTGAGTATGATGGCTGGGAAGGTGAGCTACCTTTGCGGTGGTTGAAACCAACCATGGAGAAGAAAGGAAATCCAGATCTACTTTATCTCTCCTCGTATTTCCCACTGTAAGAAACCCAGAAGCTTGAAAAACTGATTTTCATGTAAGTGAGATGCAAGATTGGGAAGATTTGCAAAGTAGACAAGCTCCTTGTGTTTGTGGAGAGAGGGAGCTGAGAGGGGAGAGAGAAACAATGTCGCCGAAAAAAGAGAATTTTCCAGAAAAAGTGGAATTTCGGCCAATGATGAATATGCTCATGGTGAGCTATGAGAGGGTTACCACTTGAGGGCCCTCCTTCTAGAGCCAATTATTTCGGCATGATTTCTGAGGGGATGAATCACACAGAATGCGGGAGGAACACCATTTTCAAGACCCATAACCTGTCAATCATGAATAAAGAGTGTCAGAGGGAAGATCGGGTTTACCGGCCTTCAACCCTCTGATGCCTAAGTCAGCCAAATGAGAATAGAAATATGGTGCGAATATGGTGGAAATGGAGAGTTCCCCAAATGAGGGGTGAAAACATGTATTTATAGACATAGGGTGGATGCACCATAAAAATATCACTTTGCACTTATTAGAGAGTGTATTACTATTATACTCTCAAGGGATAGTGTAGGTTTTTTTTGGGCTTAGTTAAGGTCCAAGCTCATTTTATGTGGCAATATGTGTCTTTTTAGGCGAGTATGACCGATGTTCTATCTCTCATATATAATGTATTAACAGAGAGCATGACTATATCCACTTGAATCTACTATCATGGGGCTTCAATGTCTTTGGTGTTATAAGTGTGGAGTTGAGATAAGATCGAATGGAATGAGAGATCCTTTCTATATATGGAATGTCTTTTTTTTATAGCTAAGGAAGGTTCACTCACATATCATATTTCCAATGTAGGACTAATTATACATATCTTTTATCAAGGTGTCTTCTTATGGAGCAAGGTGAGCACCTTACCGATGCGGTATTAGTGATTCATCAGTATGACAACTGACGAGGTAACCCAGATGTCGGTCTACCGGATGTATGTCGGAAGCGAGGCCCGCCATGGCCCTAGGACGGTCTATGAGATCATTGCTTATGTTTTGAGGTATAAAGAATACATCGTATCTACAAGTTTCCTGACTGGTCTATAGACGGAGAAGGTAATTCCTTACTACCGATGTCACACCCCAGTCCTTAAATTATTTTATTGTTATTTACTTCGGTATTATTTTGGTTTTTTACCGTATTAATTAACCGTTACTGTTAAGGACCTTAAAGTTGACTTTTTATTCCGTTTGGAATTTGGGAAAACTTTCTTCATGGAAGTTGTAGAGGACATTATTACGAGTTCGTAGACATGCTACGTGTTAAAATCGGAGTTAGCATGAAAAAATTATCCACTAGGAGGGAAATTTTTGTGTTGGTAAAAAGAGGTAAAATTTTTAGTGGGTATTTTTTTTGGTTGGATATTAGTGATGGACTGGGCAGGGGGGAGGAGCCCGAGCCCATTTCCTTTCTTCTCTTTTCTTTTTTTTTCTCTTCTCTCGTTCTTCCCCTGAGCTTCCCAAGCCTTCCTTTGCTGGGACTTCCCGCCGTCCAGATAGCGACAAGCAGCCGCTCCAGCCCAGAACGGACCCCCGCCACCTCCTCTCTCTCCTCGGCCAGTTGTCCGAGCCGGTAGTGCCGCCGGAGAGGAGAAAACTCGCCGGAACGCCGATTGCCTTTTCGCCGGAGCTCCCTTCTCCGGCCACCATAGGCCAAGATTTTTGGCTCATCTTGTAGCCCTCATCAAGGTGAGTAATCCCTCAAAAGGAATCGGCTAAATTCAATCTCATTAGGGTGGTATGTATAATTGAAGTTCTAGGTCTCAATTTAAGGTTTTGGTCTGGTTAACCTAGTTATGCTTAGAATTGGATTTTGTGCTAGTTAAGGAAGTTGTTGTGCAAGTTGAGAGGAGTGTTGTGCTAAAATTTTAGAAGCATTGGAGGTCGCCAGAAAACGGCTGCCGGTCGCCGCTGCCGGCGGAGCAAGCCGCGGCTCTAACCTTTAGGGGTTGTTTTTCATGTTTTTAAGATGGTATTAATAAGAGGAGTTTAACGAAGTATAGTTTGAAATTTTTTGAGGAGTTATGATAAGGTTTGAGATTTTATATGGTTAAGGAATTTGACGGTGTTTAAATTGGAGTATCGGTAGTTGGGTTATCCGGTTTTAAAATTCTTTTAATATTAATTTTTGGTCATCAGGGATGGTGGTGAATTTTAAGTCTAAAATGATTAAGGTTGGAAACTGGGCAAGGAAGAAGATAGTTATAAGCCCTTAATTTTATGGGTTATTTATTGAAGTTTTATTTAAAATTCTTTTAATATTAATTTTTGGTCATCAGGGATGGTGGTGAATTTTAAGTCTAAAATGATTAAGGTTGGAAACTGGGCAAGGAAGAAGATAGTTATAAGCCCTTAATTTTATGGGTTATTTATTGAAGTTTTATTTTAGTACGAGAATTAATATTATTTATTGTTCAAGCCGTGCGGAGGATCATTTGGAGGAAGCCTCGGGTCGTCGACAGGCTTAGCCGAGCACTGTGAGTGGACCTTCAATTTAAATGTCATGCATGAAATAAAGTTTATTTAATTTTCAAAGACATATTGGAGTAATGAGTTCCATTAAATTATGGGAACTCTCTTGAGCATTTTATTTGACATGTGAGACATGTCAAGTGATTTTACATTTAGTTTCGGGGAAGTGACATTTCGGATATTGTTATCTTCATTTCACCATAAAGGGTTGATATATGATCATTATTGCTAGCTAACCATTATTAGCGGTTACTCACCATAGGTGAGTAGTGCGCCTAGCGTGGGACGCTATTATAGCCTGAGAGGCAACCGATTGGTATATATATATATATATATGTATGTTAGCTAGCCATTATTAGCGGTTACTCACTATAAGTGAGTAGGGTGTTTAGCGTGAGACGCTATTATAGCCTGGGAGGCTCAGACCCTAGCTTGGGAGGCTCATCGTTATGGTGAAATATCTTCCCCAATTTTTATTAATTAATGAGAACCAATGGGATTGGTTCATCATTTTTATTTATATGTATTGATGGAGAATTCCCATGGATGACATGCAAAATATTTTTCTAAATGGAAATGATGGGAGAGCATAGATTTGATTTCATTGCTTCATATTTTGTTATTTATTTTTGTCCACTCACTCTAACGTTTTTAAATGCTTCTCCCCTAGGCCTTTCGTTTTAAATGCCCAGTCTGCAGAGTTTGGTTCGGCGAGGATAAGAGGCGTGTCATAAATTCTCACCTCATTCAGTTTTCCCATATAGGTTACGAGTTTAACCTAGGATGTTGTCTCTCTCATTTTCTTAGTAGATGCTCTGATAATTATGAGATAGTTTAAGTGTGCTAAGAGCTGTTGAAAAAGATTCATTTGTTTATGTTAATTTGAGAGATTATATTTATGGAAATTGTTGGGAACTATTTTGAGTTGGGTCTAGTAATTCTTCTCTTAGTTAGAATTACCCATTATCAAGGGAAGTTTCGCCAATATTTTTGGTAGAATTTCCCTTGAGGTGGGTCCCGTAAGATTTATTCCGGATTTCAAGAGAAAAATTTGGGGTAGGTCCTGATAACCGACAGGTGGTTCCTTACTATCGACTACAAGTACGTTGTTGTTGATTGTCCTTAATGTTGGCTATGGCTTCTGCCGCTGAGGATGACATGTTTTTTCGTTAGGGTACCGGTTTTGAAAACAATTCCAAACTTGCACTATTTACTTGTACTAGAAATGTTGCCCTCGTGCTGCAGCGGCATTTTTAGCACTGCAAGGTGCTGTTTTTTTTTGTTTCTTTGTTAAGAAATGCTACATCAATTTCACTTGAAATAAATAGTAATACTTTATTGTTAAGTTTACAATGGCAATGCACTGATTGAGGTTTGTATTTCAACTAACTGATAAAGGTCAGTCATACATGCATTTACAAAGACTTGTAAGCCTGTTGATTACAAATTATAGCTGATATTATGATAATTTTAGTCGGCAACAAAAACATATATCTTTAGTTTGGCTACATGTTTATTGTTCTAGCAGCTGCTATGTTTCTCTTGGGATCACTGACTAAAGAAAATTTTAGAAGACAATTATCTTCAATAATCTCCGTGGCATATTGCACTTTTTAATTGATAAAATCTAGCCGTAAAAATATCAACCTGTCAAACTCAACTAGATAGAATCAATGCTAGATTGGACATGGTTCTGGAGTCAATCTGGCTGCGAGCTGTCAAGAAACAGCTAAATGTCATGCACATTCAGTAGCTTGGACTCGGGGTGTGACAACAGTGTGGTAATTCACAATCAAGTTCATTATTGCTGTTCTGCAGATCAAGTTTGTCAACATCATTGCTACATCTGCAAAAGTACCAAGTACAAAGATGAGGTTAGTTGATATAGTACCAAAGCAGTATTGTCCTTGCTACTGAATTATAGATAACAAAGAGCACAAACCTTACAAATACATCATAATTATCCCTATATAACACAAATTGCATCCCCATCATCAAAACAAAATACCTAACGTGAGATATGTTTCCCTAAAATGTGTTACATGATATTTGAGCTAAAACAAACATGGCAACAACACTTAATTGATACGCTTGAATTTAACATGATAGAGGAGTCTGTTGCTACTATAAGGAATCAGGAAGCATTTCCCAAAAAAAAAAATTTTAAAAAAAAAAATCAAGAAGGGATGCCTTTAAGACACATCAATCACTAAATCAGGGAAAACAATCCCAAAACCCAACTAACAGAAGCAATTGGCATCAAATTGTTTCAAAAGCATCAAAGAGCCTGACTTTTAGCAATTCAATTCATAAAAAATAAAAATTACTATATATCAGAATAGTGATCACTCAATTTGATTGTGGTGGACTCAATCCTCACTGCTCACTCAATTTAAAATACAGCAGCAATGGGATATCAAAATCAATAGGATACACACAATAACTAATGAACATTTATATACGGAAAACAACAACAATGATGAAGAAGTAACCCTTTTGATTACCTCAATTACAGAGTTTGTTTGAGACTTATTATTTACTATGACATGAACATACAATTCAGATACATGGCCCAAGGTAATCTGATCGACCTGTCTCAACTCCGGGGCTTCATATAGACATTTATAAATGAAACAATCAAATATCACGGATAAAGGCTTATAACCAGCATCAAGTAACAAATATATAGTTCCTACAGAAGCACCTTGTATTTCTACAATTATACTACAGAAACACTATTGCATTTGCTATCTGCAAAACCCAATTGCTAATCAATCAATCAAGAAGAAGATGAATGCTCTGAAATGAACTTAAGGAACCCAACAGTAAATTTACCAAAGCTATACTCTGATCAATCAAATACGAACGGGCCTAGACACTCAGATTGAGCCTAGATCATTACGTCAGAAATTCCCGAACACGAACGGGCCTTTTTACTGCATTTGTAAAGCCCTGAAATGAATAGAACATGAAACAGAAAAAAATCAACAGCCATACAAAAATCAATAGCCAGCATTTTAAGTTTCTTCAACACTAACACCAACTTGTTAAAAGTTCAATTCCCTAGTTGGAAAGGACAGATATTTTGTTTCTGTTTTCAGCTTTTCCTCAAAGCTGTAAGTGGAAGCTAAGATACGTAATCCAGAGTAAGGAAATGAGCATCGATATGCATGTGGAGTACTTTTGAACACATGAAGGTAAAGATCATACAGTCATGTGGTAAAGATGGTAAACCATGAATGCCACTTAATTAAAGTGGAAAAAGAAAGTTCTATGGTTTTGTTAAACAGAAACTCGCTCAAGCAGAAAGACAAAAAGTTAGTGATGTCCTTAATTCCCCAAACTATGTAGACACAACTAGAATTGCATCTGATAAGAACATTTTCCCCATGGTTTGTAACTGCTAAATGTGATATTGTCCTTGCATAATGATCTTCCTCCAAAGAAAATTGCGAGCAAAGCCATTTAGTGTAGCAAAATTTGAAGAACAACAACCAATTAATATGTAACCTTACAAGCATACAAATGTGAAATGTATGAATGTTACAATATGCAAAACATGAATTAACCGTTGAAGAAATTTAAGAACTATGTATGACTACGCACCTCGTTAAATTTAAAGACCAAAGGACGTGAATCTCTCTCAGAGGTTGCTTCCTTCCGCACAGCTTCAGCAGTATTCTGAGAACCTTTACCAAGCTTTCTAAACCTGTTTCAAGAATACAAGAGGAGATGAGACCAAGAAGAGTAACATACTTTGGTTACTACGCACCATGACATTCTGAGAGACCCATGTTCCTGGTTTTTTACACCAGAGATCTAGAAACACCCTCTTCTCAAAAACAAGTCATGGTCGTAAATTTTTAACCACATTATCCTTGGATAAAGCAGCAGTTTACTACTTTTGACTTTTTGAGAGAAATAAGTGAAAGTGAAGAAACAAAAGAGGTAGAATACTAGTGGACGTACTGGAGCCAGTGGTGATCATAAGAGAAAGAGATACCAAGAAGCACATAGGTATAGAATAATATATATTACCTATCAAAGAAACTAGAGGAACCACTAGATGACTTTCTCATACATCCAGAAGAGTTTAACTTTGTGATTGCTGGGTTACTCCCGGTGCCCAAGTTGGGTAAAACAACAGATGTACTGGGATTTGATTGTGTCCTATTCGACATGCTTTCTGACTTTCCATTGTTCGTAGCAGATGCACCTAAATGATCAGCTCTACTAGACTGTAGTTTCCTAGTTTCTAGCCCTAAAGAAGCATCATTTTCCTTCTTGTATCCATCTGTCAACTGTTCAGATCTCCCAATGCTTGCTTGCAAAATCCTTTGCTTTTCAACCTGACACGAAAGGGTTTAAGTCAACGAAGGAAGCTACTATCGAGCGCAGCGACTTTCAGGAACAAAACTTTGCATATAGAAAAGAAAACAAGAAAAATCTTTCAGAATTACACAAAAAAAAAACAAAAACAAAAAAATAATGACATGTTTAATTGTTTTAGCAATGCCTTCTTTAAAATGGAAAATTTTCTTCATATTGTTTTAAGGAGATAGAGAGATGTTAATCATAATTGAAAGTGTTCTGCTAATAAACGAAAACTAATAACGCCTAATAAATTAACTTAGGAAAGTAGATATCACATCTAAGAAATTGCATTCTAAATTATTTTTATCCTCCAAATGTAAACAGAATTAGAAGGGATTTCAGTAATTCCCATGCCTGGAATTGTCCTCACATTGGTAACAAAATTCATCAATTTGGCCGACTTAGTTTATTTCTGGTGATTAAACATTAACAAACATTATGTTTTTTTTTTTGTGAAGAGTTAAATACAATACTAAACTTCAAAAACTTCATCACTCACCTCGTGCGCCAACATCTGTTTCATAGTTGAAGCAAGTACATGATGTCCAGATCTATAGCCCTAATAGATTGGAAGAAACTTATAGTTAGTAAGAATCATAAGATGAAGTAAAACAAATCCTACAACCACAACCAAAACTCAAACCTGGAAGTTAATGAAGCTATTAATGGGGGGATCAAAAGATAGCTCTGACACATCAGCTGCTTGATATCCGAGATTGCCAGGCAAAGCATCAGATTTGATTCTTCTATGTGTTATAGAATAGGAGACCATTGTGCCAACTAACTGAGCCAGATCATTCTTCTCCTTCTCTGAGAGTAAGTGTAATGAGGCCTGTGAAAGATACCAGACTATATCATAAATAATAACAATGACCAGGAGCACAATATTTCATTACTTCATTATATAAAACAAACAGGCATGCATATCGAGAAAGACAGCAGAAAATGGCAACAATCTATGGATCTATCCCAAGAGAATAAAGCTATGGCAGCAATATGCCTTTCTCAAAAAAGATCTGTATGATTCTCAAAGCTATGATAGTTGAAAATTTCAGGATCGGGCCTAAGTCAATCCTGGCCTTTCCCAGCCCATGCCCAGCCCTAGTTGAAATCCCAACAAGGAACAAATGTAATTCACACTTCCAGTCAACTATTATAAACTTAGGGTCTTGACGATTATGCAAATAATCAAAATACATTAAAATAAAATAAAAATTTGTAAGAGAGAAAGAGAGATGAAAGTTAAAACCAAGGGTAACACAGTTGATGCGATGATGCAGCTTATCCCTATTTTTTGCATTTTTAGTTTTGTCTTATGTTGCATTAACAATAGAGGGAATTAAAGAGTAATAAAAATAAAAACGAAATCATCATCTAAGTTACCAACAAATAATCTACCACATTGTGAAAGAGTGAATTTGATCAGGTGCAGATACACAAGAGATTCTAGTCACATTAATCTGTGGACAGAATAAGATTACGACAAACTCTAGCAGCATGTCCTTCAATAATAACATCAATTTAGTTAAAAGAGGAAAAATTTGGTGATATGTTCTATGGTACATTCATTGGCACATAAATAATAGAGAGTACATTACTGAAAAATAAAAAAAGCATAAAAACGTAAGATAAAGAACTAAAATAAATATTGTCAAAGACTTTTGAACGATCTCAATTCTCAAAAAAAAAACTGACAGTTAAATCACATGAGCAAAACAAACAACAAGCAAGACAGAAACTGAGAACCTCTTGAACTGCAGACATGACTAGTGAAAAATGCAACTGCTATATCCATGACATATAACATACAACTATAATATAGAATCAGTTATACTGAAATATGAAACTGCAACTGATCTCCTACAATTTTTTTCTTTTTAATTCTTATATTAAAAAATAAAAATAAAAATAAAAATGAAGAAAAGGTAGCAGAAATGCATGTAACTTACCAGCCTTAAAGATGGGGGTGATAGGATGTGTAACAGCAATGAAATTGAGTCTTCTACAAAGGACTTAATTGACAAATGCCTTGAAATATATGGTGGAATTGTGTTGTACCAAGACCTCAAACTGTCCACTTTTTCCATTAACATTGTCCGGTACCTGAATTTATGCAACGGATTCAAATTGGTATGAAACTATGAGTTTTTATGTTTTATATTTATAACTCTTGAAAACATAGCAGCCTCGGATATACCTATAATACGATTTTGGCCACTCAATATTTGGTCTTTGCACTTGGGCTACTAGACGATGTACAATGATGGCAATAACAGGCTGATAAGCTGCAGAAAAGAAAAGAAGGGAACGAGTCAGAATATATTACTGAACATATTTTCAACAGAGATAGAATAGATTACGAAAATTCTTTACCATAAAGGGTCATGTGTTGCGTACGCATAATATATTTGTTCATAAGGTCGGAGACACCAAGACTATTCAAGCATTTGACCTTTGGGAAAGAGAGATATTATAGAGTCAAATGTCAAGTTTTAGCACATCTAAAGTAATCCATATAGTCAAATGAGCTGGCTTACAGTCTTTTGCATAACTGGATCATGATAAGGGAGATGCAAAATGTTTTCATGAAGACCATCCACAATCAAATCATAGTCACCACTGCAAATTCATTGCGCAGGTAAGGTGGAAGTTTGATTTTTTGGAATCAGGCATAATATTGCTGGAACATACAACATACCGGTGAGAAATGAGAGAATACAAAGAGTCGAATTCATTTGACATTGTTCCACAACCGGTATCTGTTCTTTGCTGCCTCTTCGGTTTTCTCTTTTGGAAGATCTAAAAAGAAAGCATCATCTTCAAACATAAGATTACACAAATAATGGATAAAACAGTTCAGAATCAAATATGCAAATTTGTGTATGTTACCTCTTTCCAGACATCAAACACACCTACTGACATATCCTTTCGGCCAACCACTTGAGAGCCAATATCCAACTAAGAAAGTAAAAGATGAGAAAATAAGCTTGTGTAAATTGTCAAGTCACTCCACTTTCAAATACGAAAATAAAGCAGTGGTAGACTCTGACTGTAACCCCTACAATTTCAAAAACCTCCCCATTTCAATAGGACGAGAAGACTTTAGATATTCTTCTCACAGTGGATTGATTTAAACATCATGCAGAACTCCTGAACCATTATTAATGAGACGGCAATTCAGGAAATTCAAAATAATACAAGGAGACAGTTCAGTACTTCATACTGACATGATCTTGTATCATGAGAGATGGTTATTTATCTGCTCCAAAACCTTAACAGATGGTTTTGCAAATATTTGATACCCACAACCCTCAAGCAGTGACTCCATAAAAATTAATACTGGTGAGCTAAATTGATAAAGAAGGCCACTTTGTTTTTCTTGAGGATTTCCAGGGGGTATTTCAAAGAAAACACAAGAACCATCTTCAAGCTGATGCAGCCCTTTCAGGTTAAACATGGTGGGCCCCTATTCTACTATAAAAGTGGACTTCCTATCTACAGATTATACAACAGCAAAACCAATTTTTCTGCTCTATTTATCATGCTTGCCTCTCTCACAGTTTGCCTTACCAAACAACAAAACCACCCTAGATAATATTGTAGAGCTTAGCAATTTATTAAAGATAACATAACAGCCAATCATGAATCTGTTAGCATGCAGTTTTCCTTAGTATATAGCCTGCAACAGTAAGACCATATAAAGCTCTTACAGAGTTGAGTGCTTCCTTCCTCTTGTTCAGGAACTGAAGAGTGTTCAAGCATGAACGGATATCACATTCTGTAACATAAAAACTGGTGTGAAATTTGGAAGAAGACAAAGGTTGAATAGAATGGTGTCAACTCCTGATAAAGGAAGACATAAATCACCTGTATGGTCTGCAAGTACAGTAAGTGCAATGGAACTTGTTTTCATTCCTTCCTTGTTACATATATATTTAAGCCTGTAATAGACAATTAAGAAAATTTGAGACCACTCTATGATAGGAGCAAAGAAAACTCATGAAAGCAGTTAAAATGGATCCAGACACTTGGGGGTGCCCTTGATTCAGTGCAATAGGTACATGAACAAGAGCCATTTCCACAAAAACAAAAACTATTTGTATGTTAAATTACGCTGTTAGTCTTGTACTTTAAGGCCATTTTCCACTTTCATCCCCATGAAAACCAATTTGGCACAATTTTAGTACTCCAGTTGGTTAACTTTGCACTTCAGACAGAGATCCAACGTGGCTCTGACATGGTTAACAATCTGGAGCCACGTGGATAACTTTTGCAAGTTGCAAATTACAGAATTAAACTAGTCAAAAGCGAAACCAAGGGTACAAAAGTATATCATGGCATTATATCCAACTCATGTGTCAAACATGTAAAGTTATATGACAATGGACCTAATAAAGCATTGACTTTCAGCAAAGGTACCTGCTCACCACTCGATTGACTGTTGGTTGAACAAAAACATGAACCCTGTAAAAGAGCGTAATGTTTATAAGCTATTAAGTCTTCAACAAGTCGACCTCAATACAAATATACAATTATTAATGTTTGTTGTGGCCTCATGGGACCAATTTAATACTAGTTGTACTAATTTAATCCTAAACACGTTTACATAGCATTATGATTACAATCCTCGCTTTCTTAAGAGGTAGAAGAAAGTTCACATTATTCTTTCACAATAGAGATAAAACATATTTACAATGATATATTAACCGAGCGATAGGTGAGGAAGACTTACTTCGCTATCTGACGTAACGGTCTCAATGAAGGTGCATATAGGTCATTACATATGCAAATTATCTACAACATAAAATTCAACATATTATGATATCCTGCAGCAAAAGTTGATCACTCCTTAAATAGGGTAGTGAAATTTACACTCCCTATTTTACAATCCACACTCCCACCTTTCCTTTTTAGGTAAAGTTTTCACAAAAAGACAAAACACATGTCACTAAAGACAAAATTTAAATTATCAAAAGAGGAAAGTGGGAGTGTGGATTGTAAAATTGGGAGTGTATATTTCAGTTCCCCTTAAATAATATTATAACTTACTGGTCTAGTCAACGCTGCAGATTTCCGCCCCTTTTTTGAAGATGCCTTTCCTGATGTCTGTTCCCTTTCAACCTTTTCCTTCTCCATATCAGACTTCTTATCAGCAGAAACCTGTGTGTACAACAGATTATAAAAATAAATCATACGATTAAGAACTAATGAGATATAATTTTTATCCACCTTACAAAAACTTTAATTTAGCAAGCAGTAACAGAAGTACAGCAACCAGCACTGTAGCCCCATCTATCCATCGTCAAATTTACAGATTATGGAAATCATGAAAATTAGATAAATAGCAGGGCCGAATTAAAAAACAAAAACAAAAAAAAAACCCTTAAATGTAAACATATATAAGCAATTAAATGAGCACACAGATCATATGACAATGTATGTTAATCCTAAGTTTGAGACTGAGTCCCGACTCAACCAATTCTTGAAGGATTTAAAAAGTCAACCTCAAGGTTTGAGCCGCCCAAAACAAATTGAATTTTATGATCTTAATATGACTCCTGGCACCGTTGATCAATCAATAAAAAGCCTATTCATTACCAAGGAAATTTATGTATTATAATCCATTTAATTGATGGTTATACTTCAACATTACTTATGTTTCTTATGTAATAGATATTTACTTTTTCAACTCCTAAGATGTGATGAATAAACCAACTTACAAGTACTCTATGAGTTACCCTAAGCCACCAACCTATACACACGTGTCAGATGGGAAACTAAATATGTGAATATGATAAAAACATAGTAATATTTACATCCAAGTCAATTACCATTTTTAGAATAGCTTCAACTGCACCTTTTCCATCACCAAGTGCCCCATCTATTTCGTCAATCACCTGGAAGAGATGCAGAGATGCAGTTAATTATTGTGATGCGCACACGATAAAAAATTTAGGCAGAAAAAATGAAAATAACCAACCAAACACTTTGGCCTCGAGTCGGCTGAGACTGAGTTCATTTGAACAACATCAAGAATTTTAGCTCCAATAGTTGATGATGATCGTTCATCACTAGCATTCACCTACAAAGCATCAAACCCTTATCAAGTAAATAAGTCTCTTCTCAACTAAATTTGCCACAGTTCAAAAGGGAAGTGTCAGAATACAAAGTGAACCATAGGCATTCCCAAAAGAAGTGACAGAATCCTCTCTTAGCAGGAATCACTGGTATATGCTTACCCATATGGAGATACACATATGGAGATAAATAATCTCCCTATTAGTATGAAAGGATGACATTGTTGAGGTACATAATATATATACACACGCAAAAAGATTTGAAATGTGTGCAAAGCATTGAGGAAAATGATATGTCAGCATAACAAATAATTCCAAAATATGACATCAAATGATACAAAATTACTCTTGGATGAAGAAAAAAATCAAGATATGGCCATAAATTACTCTAAATTAAGTGTTTTCTGGTAAGAAGTACGTAACATACCTCCACCACCCGGTATCCACAATGCTTTGCAGCTACATGTGCCAGTGTAGTCTTTCCAAGTCCTGGTGGGCCACAAAGTAAAAGGATCTGTAGCAATCATGAACACTATGTTAGTGAAACCCACCCCTCCAAATAAAAGAAAAGGAAATGGTGATAATATTGGGGAACTGTAAATATTAAGCAGCAAAACTGAAAATTTGAATTCATCAATTGACATGAAAATAACTGTCCCTTTTGTAACTTGTGACATATTGAGAAAAACATACTTTAGATGACCTATCCTTATGGAAATCCGAAACTAAGCATGAGGTCCCAATCAAACGATAATGCCTTTCTGGTTGAGACGGAAATGCCCATAGTGCATATGTCCAAAAGTTAATCTAAGAATTAGTCCTATGTATCACAGATACAGATACAAACATGGAAGCACAAAACCTTACTATCCAATAACACATTCTGGCTTCTGTTATCATCACTAAAGCTAATCATTATAAAGTCTGTTGAGGAAGAGAGAATTATATATTGCATATAGGCCTTCTAGAGCTTTAACTCCCATAGAAGGTTAACAAAATCCATTGCAGTAGAAGAAAGTATCTTCTCATGCGATATCTTGATAGCTAGTCTCAGGACTTAACCCTGTTACATAGTTTGATTTCACTTAGTATTGTCTAACTTGAGCTCCTTTAGTACTAATAAATGTAAATTGATATATATGTATATATCTAGTTTTAACTTAGTGGTGTCTAGTCTGTCTTTATAGCTAACCTCATGAAATGATTTCACAAGTGCCTGAAGCTCCATTTAAGAAGGCATAAAATGCATCAAGCATTTTCATCAGGGCAAAAAAGAAAGATGTCCAAACATTATCTGATTAAATGCATTACCTTGTGTTCTGGCGGACCAGTAGACCGGGACTTATTTGACAAATCTTGAACGCTTTTCGAATTAGTATTTTCATGATTCATTCCATTGACATGCACATTCTTAAATTTTTCATTATTCCATCTGGATCCTCTGTTACTTCTTGGAAACTTTGACTCGGGAAGTTTGTGTCGTTTTAAAGCAGACATAACCTCATCTGTTGTGCTCCTAATCTCTGATCCAAAAACACATGAATCCCATTGTTTTAGCCAAAGCAGGACCTGCAATGGGAAAACCAAATAAATTCAGTTAATTATGAGTGGCAGATAACATTTAGGGATGAAAATGGTACATAAAAACATATATGCCTTGCTTTAACTTCAACCTGAATTACGGAAAGCACATTAGTAGAAATGGAATACCTCACGATTTGTCTGTTCATCGCTGAGAAGCTCAGTAAATGAGTGTGGAGCATATTTATCCACCCAAAGTCGTTCATCCACAACTGGTGTTTCGGGAAAAATTACATCACTTTGATCTCTAGAACTGGCTTGCAAGGCCTTCAACATGGAGAAAACAGGTTATTTGTTTAAGAAGGAAATCCCTTCCTAGTACTAGTCTGTGTTCAGTGTCTCATCTTTTATAGCATATCATGAATATCTTTCGCTAATGGGTAAGGTAAAAGTTAATATGCAAACAAAATGGTAAGTGAAAACTTGGTATCTCATGGGGCACATCAGAGAAAACTAAAGAAATCATTTTCACTGGAGTTGTTTTGAATTTAGTAACACATTATAGGAGACAACCAGCTTGCTTTAGTACCAGCATGTGCTACTTTGAGCTTTGGTTTAATATGAAGAGTCATATTCATCATAAAGCATTACCTTTGTAAACGCGTCTTGCTCTATTCTTTGCATTAGAACATGAATCGGTTCCGAAATGAGACCTGCAAAATATCACACCGGACTCTAATCAAACTGTAACACCGCAACGCAAGAAATGAAGCCAAGATTCGGATGTACCTCCAGCAGATTGAGATCGTCCTCTATGTAGAGGCTGTTCCATCTCCACCCTAGAAATCTTGGCATAAACCCTATCGCCCAAACCCGGCGCCGTCACAGGAATGAAATCGCCGTCGATCTCCGAGGCATACCTGGACACGAGCTTCTCCGGAGCGCTTGTTTCTTCAACAATAATAGGATCGCTCTGGTGCGGCGGCGGCGAGTAACGAAGCCAGTCCTCATCTTCGATCCTGCTCCGTTGTGGAGCAGGAGCTTCGGCAGCTTCGTCTACTGGTCGAAAACGCTTGTGGGCGTTGATTTGGGATTCGGTAGACGGTGGCGATTTGGGAGCCGTGGGAAGCTGGTCTTGTTCTTCTTGTTCTGGATAGGGTTCCGGCGGTTGAAGCTGGTCTTGTTCGTAGAGGCGATAGTTGGCTTCAAGAAATTCGAGCTCGTCCATGTCCATGTCCATCTCCATCTCCATCTCCATTGATGTGTTTCGCCAAAGTCAAGTCTGAGAGATGAGGAATCTGGGGAATTAGGGATTTAGATGTACAATTGGCGGGAAGATCAAGTGAAATGGCGGCAAATGAGCTACTACAATTCCCTTATTGCCCCTGGGATCAACTCCACGACTTACAATTCCCTTATTCCCTTATTGCCCTCGAGAGTCCAAGTGAAAGGGATCGAGGGGCCAAGCTTGAAGCATGTTAAAAGAGAGAGGCCAGAGGTGTCCTATTTTTACCAGAATTTGAATGCTGCAACATTTGTTGCGGGGCACTCCGCCTCCTCTCATTTTCTTTTTCTTTTTTCTTTTTTCTTTTTAATTTAATTTGTTCACGAGAGCAAACTGGAATTTCAAAACACCCGCGCCAGGTTTTTAATTATTAATTTGTTTAGGAGTTGATAAGAGAGAGAGAAAAAAAAAAAAAAAAAAGGTTTTTGGGGTATAATATAAAGGTGTTTGTTTTGTGTGAGCGTAAAACAAGCATTGATCCCATCGAATACCACCTCTGAATGTCCGTAGAAGGAAGAAGAGAAAAGCAAGAATTGAGAATTGCGTGCGAAAGGGAGGGTGATCGATGGGGCAACAATCGTTGATCTATAGCTTCGTGGCAAGGGGCACCGTGATTCTGGCCGAGTACACCGAGTTCACCGGCAATTTCACAAGCATCGCCTCGCAATGCCTCCAGAAGCTTCCTGCCTCCAACAACAAGTTCACCTACAATTGCGACGGCCACACCTTCAATTACCTCATCGAAAACGGCTTCAGTACGTATCTTTTCTTCCTCTTCTCTTCCAATTTCCACATCTACCATCGGGGTATGATCCATGCGTTACCATCGATTTCATCCTTTCCTTCTCAAACCCACAATGAATATTTCCATGCCCTTTGATGATCCGTAATTGAGATACAAAGGAGAAACATGCTGAAGTTGGACGATGTTCAGGATTAGAATTCTAGAATGTCAGTCTACCCCGTGTTCTGAAACCTAGCTTTCTAGGTGTCTAGGTATCGGTGAACTGCTGCCATACCAATCATTGAAATGGTTAACATTGAAGCCATGGTACCATGTATGGCCAATATTAGTCATATTGGGGAAGAGATTAATGTTACTTATCGGCATATTATATCTGTTCTTGGTTGCATGGTCTATGCCATTATTTCTTCTGTGTGCGTTGCTTTGAGGGTGATTTTCTGAGTGTAGCATTTGGTTAATAAAATCAGTCATATTCCATGTTAGATAAGTAATTTGAGCATCTGATTTGATTGACACCATTTACATTTCTTCACTTTGATCAGTTGAATCTTCAAAATAGTGACATGGTTGAAATTCTCTGTGTCGTATTCTACAGCCTACTGTGTAGTTGCAGCTGAATCTGCAGGTAGGCAAGTTCCCATTGCCTATCTGGAAAGAATCAAGGATGATTTCAACAAAAGATATGCTGGTGGAAAAGCTGGGACTGCAACAGCCAATGGCTTGAACAGAGAGTTTGGGTATTTTGTTTAGGCGCTCTTTTTCATGATGAAGATTATTGTGCAACAATTGGTTTTCCATTAATATGCTCAACTTTGATGTGGATGTTTTAGACCCAAGCTGAAGGAGCACATGAAGTACTGTGTGGAGCATCCTGAAGAGATCAACAAGCTTGCAAAAGTGAAGGCTCAGGTTTCTGAGGTCAAGGGTGTTATGATGGAAAATATTGAGAAGGTAGAAAGAGCCGCTGTAGTTTTGTCCTATTTTAAAATTAGACATTTAGAGTGGGTGTAATTTGGGGGTTGACTACTGATCAAGTTACAACCTTATTGTGCATGCTCCTGTCAAATTAGTAAAAGGCTTTCCAAAATGGTTTTTGAGCTCTGGGCGATCCTCTTTCTGTCTACCTGTGTTATATCTCTCACTAATTTTCTTTATACTACTAGGCCTGCCATCTATATATTAGTTGTTTTCTGTGACTAATTTTGTTTCCTTATGTTGCTAATGATTCATCTATGGGGCTGCAGGTTCTTGACCGTGGTGAGAAGATTGAGCTGTTGGTGGATAAAACTGATAATCTCCGCTCCCAGGTTAGTACTGTCAACTGTGAATGGAATGCAGGAGACCCTGCCCCCCATAATCTCATGGTTTTGGAGTGTTGATGTGGTGCTGTAATGCTGTGTGTGTTGTAGGCTCAAGATTTCAAGCAGCAAGGAACAAAAATGAGAAGGAAGATGTGGTTTCAGAATATGAAGATGAAGTTGATTGTTGCGGGGATTGTTGTTGCTTTGGGCCTCATCTTATTTTTGTCTATCTGCGGTGGTTTCAAGTGTGTTCAAAAATAAATTGCTTGGGAATGTTGCTGGATGGTGTCATATGCTGCATTTGAAGTCTGAAATTGATGGCAAGTTTTGTATTTTGAATTTGGTTGTATAGCTATATTACTTTTTTACTTCTAGGTATTAGATAAACCCCCCTGATATATGAAGTTGGTTCATGTAATGGATCCTTAGGTTAAGATGTAATGGAAGAGATGATGACTGTAAATCAGCATCTCATTCTGAAATGCTCTGAAATTCAAATTTTATCCCCTCCGCTTCTTCAACTGGTTCCTACTTTCTTATTTTTTGGATTTAGGGTTTGGAAGGACAGAAATTGGTGCATTGCTTGATGCCCTTTTCATCTGCCAATTTTTTCAATGCAGGACCTGTACATAGTTATACGACTTCAAACATTCAAACAAAATCAGCATGACGGAATCAAACTCGGTTAGCGCTGTTCTGGGCTAAGGGTGCGTCGGAGCAGTTGGTGGTCTGGCATGAAGCTGGCAATGGAGAGCCGAGGTGAGGTTGGGCTGTGTGTGCGTTCGTCAGGGGGGAAGACAAAATTAGGTTTTTTTTTTCCTTTCCGCTGAAAAACTTACGAGATTAGAGCAAAGTGTTGATAACGTATAAAACTAAAATAGTAATCAGAATTTTCTACTCATTTCCTTTTTATATAGAGGTGGATTACAATAGTCATATAATAGTGATATTCAATAGTAATAAGAACATACATAATGATTTATTTAACTAATTGGGCTGTTACATTCGTTGATAAATAACTTTATAATTTACTTTCGTCAGTTACTTTGACGAACTTCCTAGTAGAAAAATTACATAGCAATGGAAATATTGGTGGTGGACAAAGCTTCCCCACTCATTTCCCTTATACAAAAATCAGTTACGGATCCGTCATTGTTGATGACATCCATGAGCTAATTGAGCCCAACTCTTAACCAAGAAAAACGCCCCTCAAAACGGGCTACAAATTGAGCAACAAAATGCGCAACACGGTTAACACTACTAAGTACATAAACAATAACATCTCTACTAACCTCAGTGAGCAGCATTCTGATTTTTTCCACCAAAACCCCATCTTCAATCACAAGTTATTGTCACTAAATTGCAGAGTCTACTCATCATAATGCCTCCCATAATATATGTTCATATTAGTCTTTGATATTTTAAAAGCCACTATGAAAATGAACTATAAAAGTTTGCAAGGGCTGACCATATCAATACTATGTTTGTATTTCAAAATATACAAAGTTAGCATCCATCCTTGATAGCCATTTCAAAATAAGGTAATACATAGTTACATACAAGTCTTTCTAGAATTTCAATGAGCTTTCGATGATATGTACATTCTGAGTACTTATGCATAATTGGAGACAAATTTAGCTTCTATTTTAATTTTTTTTTAGAAAAATAATTAGCATTTTGTCTGGGAAGAAACAGGCCAAGAATACGAGTCTATTTATTACATTGTCCAAGAAGGATATTATCTGTCATATCTATCTTCTATCAACCCATAATGGCACGCATCCCCAATCTTTCCACAGTGCGTACACGTCCCTGCAACGCGCGTGTCTCCCGTCCTTGTCAATTTTACAGTTACGTCGAGCGATACGTTCTCTTACTAATAACGTCACTAATGCGCTCTAACGGAAGAGAAGGTCGAATCGAAGAGGATAACGGAAGAGAGTGAAAGCACGCGCGGATAGAGAGAGAGACGTACAGATCTAACAAACCGCCCCCAGCTCTCTCTCTCTCTCTCTCACGCGCGGATATAAACAAACAACCCCCGCTCACTATTTTGTGTTAGCGCTCCTTTGATTTCCTTGTTTCAATTATATCAAGAGTATGGAGAAAGCGATCAACAGGCAGAAGGTTCTCCTCGACCATCTCCGACCTTCTTCTTCTTCTTCCGACGACTCTTCTCTCTCCGTAAGCCTCTTCCTCTTTCTCTTTCCTAATCCTAATTCAGCTACCTACCTTTGATTGATTCCTGAATTGGTTTAGGCGTCGGTATGTGCTGCTGGGGATAGCGCTGCCTATGCTAGGAATCATGTCTTTGGGGATGATGTCGTCATCGTTGCGTAAGTATACTTGCTTGTTCCCCAAATCCCAATTCTCCTCCGTTCTAATTCTCATCACTACTTTGCAGAGCTTATCGCACTCCGCTCTGCAAGGCTAAGCGTGGCGGCTTCAAGGATACTTATGCTGATGATCTCCTCGCACCTGTCCTCAAGGTGCTTCTTCTTCTGCTCTTCTTTCCTTCATTTCCGTGTCAACTCACTAATCAAATTGCTGCAGGCCGTGGTTGAGAAAACCAATCTCAATCCCGAGGAAGTCGGGGATATTGTTGTCGGTACCGTCTTGGCCCCAGGCTCTCAGAGAGCTAGCGAATGCAGGATGGCTGCTTTCTATGCTGGCTTCCCTGGTATGTGCGCGCTATTTTCTACTTGATCTTTCAATATCTAGTGGCCTGCCCTTGACTCATTCCATGTCTCTCATTTTCAGAGACTGTGCCGGTTAGAACTGTGAACAGACAATGTTCGTCTGGCCTCCAAGCAGTTGCTGATGTTGCTGCTTCCATTAGAGCAGGGTTTTATGATATTGGTCAGTGTTTTGTACTAGTTTTTATTCGTCTCGGGATACTATGGAGCGCGGCCTAGCTTTAATGTTTTATTTGGATTGTTTCATGTAGGCATTGGTGCTGGTTTGGAATCCATGACTGCAAACCCAATGGCATGGGAAGGGGATGTTAATCCTAAAGTACTCTCCTTTCTCTCTCTGTTTTTATATATTTGCGTGTCCAGACATGTGGGCACTCTTTTCCAACTGATTTCTTTGATAAGATTCTAGCATTCTAACATGAATTTGCATTGTGTTCAGGTAAAGATCTTTGAACAAGCCCAGAATTGCCTTCTTCCTATGGGAATCACCTCAGAAAATGTTGCTCATCGTTTTGGTGTTTCAAGGCAGGAGCAAGATCAGGCTGCAGTAAGTTGATAAATCTGTTAGCCTGCTATTATACCCTTGTTTGCTTGCTATTGTTTACTTGTTTAATTTTGTTGTTGAATATTGGTAGGTTGACTCTCATAGAAAGGCAGCTGCTGCTACTGCTGCTGGTAGATTTAAAGATGAAATCATCCCTGTGGCAACCAAGGTAATGTGCAATTCCACTTCAGTTTTTGCAGATAATGTTTGAATGCATCTGTGATGTGGTCTTGAAATTCTGAATTCACTGAATATAAATAGATTGTTGATCCAAAATCTGGTGATGAGAAACCTGTTACAATCTCTGTTGATGATGGGATTCGAAACACAACATTGGCGGACCTAGCAAAGCTGAAGCCTGTGTTTAAGAAAGATGGGACCACCACTGCTGGTAATCTTCTGACCAAGCATGCACGATTAAATCTAGACAACTAAAATATAGGATTCGCCCTGTAAAATCTGGTTTTTATTATTTTCATTTGGTGCATTCCTTTTAGGTAATTCTAGTCAAGTTAGTGATGGTGCTGGAGCTGTTCTCTTGATGAAGAGAAGTGTTGCCGACCAAAAAGGATTGCCGATTCTTGGTGTTTTCAGGTATACTTTTCTATCATGCTACGCTTCTAAGTCACAGGAGCGGTTTGATTCATTAGGGAGGGAGGGTGCAGTCTTTGTTGTGTAATCTAGCATGCATACTCTGAAGTATATTACTTGGTTTTCAATATCCAATAACTTCTTATTTCTTTTCTTCTATGAGCATATGTTATTATTAGAAGTTTATGTCACTACCTATATCTTTTCTGTAGCTTTGAAACATGGTATTCGAAGCCACATTTTCCCTGATAAAATCAACATGGCAGAGAGTAATTACTTTATATTTCAGGTCAATGTACTTTGTAGCAAAACCTGCTTTTCTCCATTCAAAATCTTATCATCTCAAAATTTTCTTATTGACGGATCTATGTTTCGTCTAAATTTATGGAACTACAGTTCAGTATTGTAGTTGTTGGAGAGATTGATATTTTCTCATGTATGGTGATGTTATCATCTGGTGTATCACTGTTTTTGGTTCTCGGTTGGGCAGGAGTTTTGTTGCTGTTGGTGTGGATCCTGCCATCATGGGTGTTGGCCCAGCTGCTGCAATTCCAGTTGCAGTTAAGGCAGCTGGTTTAGAGCTTGGTGATATTGACCTTTTTGAGATAAATGAGGTATTTATTAAATTATGGTCGAACATCTACTTCTGCTTTCATTCCATGCGAGTGTAGATTGACAGAGAAAATGCAACTGTAGGCTTTTGCATCCCAATTCGTGTATTGCCGTAACAAGCTGGGACTTGATCCAGAAAAAATCAATGTTAACGGAGGTGCAATGGCCATTGGCCATCCACTTGGTGCAACAGGTATGTTTATAATATTCTATTCAGTAGCGACAATGCTGCACCATAGTTACAATCTTCAAGTAACTAGATCTTTCAGTGGTTAAATATTGAGCAATATTCAATATGGTTTGGCAATGCATCCATGTGTTATCGGGCAATTGCATTGTGATGACTGAATAAGCTTGCTGCATGCTGGAATGTTATATCTTGTATGTACCTGTTAATTTTCGAATTTCTGGGTTTGATCTTGATTTTTTTTTGGAAACGCACACTGGTTCTCTAGCGTGTATCCGTTCGTTGTTGGGAATTTGCTCGTCTTTGTAATAGCATTGAGACTTGGGGTTTGGGATTAAATTATTTGGGTTATATCACTTGTCTCAGAATTTGCAGTTAGATATGTTTACAGATTTCATCACTACAGTTAAAGTAAATGTTGTCTCAAGGACCTGATTGATCCCTTATAGGTGCCCGTTGTGTTGCCACTCTTTTGCATGAGATGAAGCGTCGTGGTAAAGACTGCCGCTATGGAGTGATCTCAATGTGCATAGGTTCAGTCTCCCTCTCCTCTTGTGTATGAAAATATTGATAATACTCAAACCATTGCAGATGTAAATTATGGATCTTATAATGCAAATACAGGCACAGGGATGGGTGCAGCCGCCGTTTTTGAAAGAGGAGACCGGACCGATGAACTCTGCAATGCTCGCAAGGTTGAATCACTCAACTTCTTATCCAAGGATGCTCGGTAGAAGAACAGGAGCTATTCCAATCAATAATGTTTGGTGGAGTCTGAAAATCATAGTAAAGCACTGGAATAACATTGCTAAGTTTTTTGTTGGGTACTATAATCACATCGGTCATTCCGGCCTTGTTTATTGGGATGGAATACACATGTAGTTGGTTTATTCTCCCAGACCTCCCACTTGTTGGCATATTCATTTTTGTCCAACCTAAAAAGTTCCATTTATAGGACTTCCATCTCAATAACATTGGGTATGCGCCTCTAAAGCAGTGCCTAAAACTGTAATTGGTAATTTGCTACTTTTCTTTTCTTTTCTTTTCTAGTGAACCAAGCCCTGCCCACCTCAAATATCTCTGCATTGAAATGATATGGACATGATTGATTGTCCTTAATCTTCATTGTTGATGTCCATGTATGGGATGCCACTACTACCATACTTATAATTTGTTTGAGCTCCCACTGAACACGTCCGTTTTCCATATAAATCTGGTGACTATCTTTGGGTTCTTCCTGGTTTACATAGATTTCAATGAGAGAAAACAAGTACCACTCACCAGCAAAAGCGCATCTATTTTTGGAGACTGAAGATGCATGTCCGTAGACTTGCTATTAGGACATCTAAATATGCTAATATACTTCCTTTTGTTTTGAATTATTACATTAAATTTATAACTCGTACAAAAAATAAGGTTAGACATTGCATTTACCAAAAAGTAACCATTGAATAAATAAGGTGTAATAAACCCTAAACCCTTTTTTATATGCGTTTAACTTGCTGATGTTTTTTTTTCCCTTATATATGATTCATGATAGAATAAATTTTTCTGAAATTGATGTCACTTGGAAAAAAAAAATATATATATATATATATATATATAATTTGATGATATGATTGAGGTTTATTGACCATGAATGGGTATATCAAGGGGGGGGGGGGGGGGGGGGGTCTAGTAAAAAAAATGCTTGTATTCAAAAGAAAAGGAAAGGTATAGACAGCATGATATGCCTATCGAATAAATCTAGAGTTCCTAATAGCGATCATATTTGTACATGAATTTCGAATAGGGCCCTACAGTCCCCTGGCCTCAATTGCATTGTTCACCAATCATTGCAACGCGACATCCTCTAATCAGTAATCACAACCAGTTTTACCTTGGAAGATCCTGGATCTTGTCTCATTTGAGATCAACGATCAATATCACCTTGCAATTTAATGTCATAATGCACCATTCGCTTGATGCAGAAAATACAAGAATGCAATACAATACAACAAACCATCTTGGCTCACATTGCCAAAATCAATAGCTAGAAGTTACAGATTTACAAACTAATCAGGACTTTCACATTGAAAGCTTGTCGTAAATCCTCGAATCACCTCGGCGCGAAGATCAGTTGTTACCAATGGCAAAATAGATGTCCAGAGCTTCCGTTGTAGTTTGTACCCTGTGCAGCCAAGGTTATAACTGAGAAGTTAGATGGCTTGCTGGGGAATACGACAAAGTTGGGAAGATTAAAAATTTTAAATCAGGTGCTACTTGAATATGTCATTTTAGATAAAATGGCATTGACAGAGTAATATCACAAATGTGGAATTTGAAGCCTTGCATCACAATTTGTAAACTCATGGGCTGTATGATGAAGCGAGAGACTGAATTGGGGCAAAAGTGAATAGTAACTTTTCAATTAAATACAGGTCAGACTAGTGACTTATAGGTCCTCTAATGTAATCCAGTAGACAAATTGCTGGTGCTTCTATCAAATGTTTTGAAATATGTGCAAAGTTCAAGTAGCAGCTATATTAGTGGTAACCCCTAAGGATTCAAAAATGTCAAACCACAAAAGAAAGCCAGAAAAAATAACCCACAAGTTGACTCTTACCCACTCCCACACCTATCAGGTGTGTTGCTACATAACACAGCGAAGCCAAGATGTTGAGGTCTACCATCCTTGTAAGTATAGCTTTGCCAGTGTTTGAACTCTTCAGACAAGACATTAATTGGTAATGAGAGGAAGCTTGGCCAGTGTTAATTGATTTGTCAGACAATAGTTTAGATACCTTATATTCCCAATTTTAATGATTTCTCCAGTGCTAGCCTATTCTATAATACTACAACTTCATCAAACTCATATTCTCTACTATTAACATCCTTAGGCAGAACATAAATGAATACACCTCACCTCAGAAGACTACTGGCAAGATATTCTGTTATCACAATTCACAAGATGGCCTGAGCATTGAATCACAGCACAAGCTAACTGATGGAACATTTGCAGACTGGGCATGAAGTTTTTCTGTGGAGCCACGGATCAATACACTGAGAATGGAGGGAGGGAAAAGAGAGAGATACAAGAGCCAAAAAAACAGAAAGTGAGATACCTAATGGCTTCATTTCCAAAAAGTAAAACTACCTAAACAAAAATGCAAATCCCTACATCTTTGTGAAATCTGTGCAAGCAAGGAAGATGCCGAACTGTTTCTCCAAGTGTTGGTGTTTCAAGACAGATTGCACAAGCTTCTTCCGAGGCATCAGTCTATACAACAAAGGAACCACAAACAATACATCAGACCTCTAAATGGGGTGCACGACCACTACAACAAGCAAAAATTTATTAAGATCATGTTTCTGTACTTGCTCATGTTCTACTCCACCTACCTGTACTGTAGACTGAGGCAAATTATTAATTTGATTAGCTGTCGCACCGCCAAGTTGATGATTGTTCTCATCAAGTGCCAATAACATCTCATAGTCATTGCTGCAAGAAAATAAAAAGGAGGTACAAGGTAACTGAAATTTGAAAAGACACATTTGAAAACAAATAAACAGAAATATACTTTGGGAGCAAACAAAGTCATAAAGATTAATCATGTCAAAGCTCAACATGGCTGTATGAAATTGGTGAATATAACCAGCACCTTTTTTGTGCCATACAGATACACTAGACAAATAGAAAACAAAGACTAGAATCTTACGCGGTGAAATCTCGCTGAAGTTGAAACATGTGATTATTCAATCCCACATCTCCGACATCCCCAACAGCAGTCTCCAAAGCTTCAAGTATATTCAACCTCTGCATATGATGACAGAGAGCACAATTATAACGCAAAACAATCAAAACTAAGAGTTAGACTGTAACTTGAAAAAGAACTTTTTAGGCCCTAGAAAATAGAAAGGATGGATACAAGTACCATGTCTAGATCCATGTGAGAAGGAAAAGGACCTCGCAGATTCCTTCTTCTATTTGATACTCTAGGAGCCTGGTTGCGAAGGCGGTTCCTTAACTGTGCCACTGCAGAAGAGCTAGGAACTCGAGCCTGGCCTCCTCTCCTAGTTGAAGGATTTTGAGAAGGCTGTGACTGGGGCCGTCTATGAGAATGCAATATCGTGGAGCCTCTCTACATAATATAAAACCATATAAGAACACAAATATTTCCAGAAACAACTTAATTGAGGCAGTCATTATATATTAATGTCCACTTACTAAGGAACTAAATCATTTTTATAGGAATAATAACCCTCATCTACTATCATTTAGCATGCACTTCAAAAAGAAAGCAAATGAACTCATATGAAAATGTTACCAATAACCTTTATCTCGCATCTTTTTTTTATGTCTCACTTTTATCTCCCAATTGAACATTCACTAAATTTCATACTGGAAAAGCAAATCATTGACATAATTTCTGAATCATGGCCTTCTTATAGATGATTTGCACCAGGGCAGACTAAGAATCATGTATTTAACTTTAGTCATGAGGATCTCCAGAGAAGACAATCCTGCACGCAATACACAGTTTCCATACAAGTTGTTTCTGAGGTCCTCCAAGACAACACAATAAGATAAACCCTTTTCTTAAAATAACATTCTAACAGAAATTCAACCCTTTGCCTTTTTCAGATTATAGGAATAAAGGCCTGGGCCACTGGCAGACTGACAGAACAGTAAATGGTTACATCGTGGTAATATATCTAATATACTAGATATAAGGACCAAATTAATTATGAGTAGGATATCATACTATAACAGATCTCAGAAAATGAAGGTGCTAACTTACTGTTGGGTTTCCAGCCCATGTGTTTTTCCTAAGATGTTTCGTCTTAGAGTATGGTATTCCAATAAGGAAATGATATCCTTATTGATGATGGTATACCTATAATCTTGGTTGATTACAGAGAAGGAAGGAGGCATTATTGCCTACCACTAATAGGAATAGGATTTCCTATTTGGTGAAGAGATCTGAAGATCCTTATGGCTATATAAGGAGGGGTTCAGCTCTAGGGTTTTGTATCGCAGAGACAAAGAGCAAAGTGTGTTCCATTCTCGGTTAGAGGGTGAGAGAGGGCAGAGAGGAGAGAGATAGGAAGAGAAGAGAGAGTCCTTGTTTTCTTATACTTTATGGTGTACCCATTATTAATATAGTGGAGAGTGTTTTCTGCCGGTGGACGTAGGCAAAAGTTTTGCTAAACCACCTTAAATCTATGTTCTTTGTGTCTTATCTCTGTGGTTGTTTCTCTTGGTTTGCTGTGTTCTTTTGGGGTTCCTTGACATACATAATTGGCCAATATCTCTACACTTACACTATCAGGTAGATTATGCCTTCCACTAGATGAGGTAGTAAAAGCATTCTCCTCCCGCTGAAGTGCCCAAGCTAGATGTTCATCAATCTGACACAAGGTGAACAGATATGAACACGTGGTGAAAGAGATTCAGAATGTCTCCACCTCCACAAACCCACAAATAAAGTCTAGTAAAAAGCACTAACCTCGCCACCACCAAAAGCAGGCATCTCATGATACAATTGTTCCTGCAGTTCACGTGCCAACATCTCATCAGCTTCTAGTTGCCTTGCCTTGGCCTCCGAATCATCACTCATTGAATTGATACCTTGGGGGTCAGAGGGACCTATGGCAGGTGACAACTCATCCACTTCAATAACTGGCCTCAACAATTCCTGAAACTGAGGTCTGTGAATCCTGGATGGTTTTGAACTTTCAGATGTATCAGATGAACCAAGAAACATAATGTCGGAGTCAACATTATTTCCCATAATATCCAATGTAGAGCCTTCACCATGATTTCCCATACTTAATCCCCGTTTCTTCTCCCTTCTAATAACTCTCTTTCCCTCACGATGTTGTCCAGCCATCCAGCCTGGCTCAGATACAACTGTTGATTGATTTGAATTCAAATCGTCTGCAAAATTTACGAAGTTTCCTTCCTTCCAAGTATCCTTCCTCCCTACTCTGCTTCCATGTTGATTTACAAAGTTTCCAGCACCACTAATTATTCTGGGAAGATGCTCAGCTGAGTCAGATAAAAGTGGATCCAATGTCCTTGAATGATTACGCGTACTTCTCCAGCCACCTTCAGAGCATACAGATATATCTTTGCCAACATATCTGGTTCTATTAGCTTCGATATTATCATTCAGAAGACTGTGGCAAAAACATATCATGTCATCAGATTCAAAGATTTTGGTAAGTGAAGAGAGCATATGAACGCTGAAAGATAAAACAATGTTTATGGCACTTGGATTGATGATTAAATTGAGGGGAGTGTGAAAATTAAAAAAATTAAAAATAACTAAAACATTGGCCCATAAACAGCTTAACTACATTAAGGGGAGTGCAAGAGGGTAAAATACATGGCAAAATGAAGTGCCAAAGACATTAGCCATAAAAATTACACAAGAGTTATAAAACAAACCAAACTACACAGTACACAAAAGATGGCAAAATACAATTCTTGAAATTTGGAAATTAACTATGTATGGTAGAATGACAGGAATTGAATAAAATAAGTCCAAACTACTCATTAAACAAAAACAAGTATAACATTTACTTCAGAACATCTTGAACAAAAGTACCTGGTTGATGTTTCAACAATTCTTGCATTATTCTCTCTTGGTCTAGAAGGTTGAACCATTACCCCTTTCCCTTTCGCTCTTTCCCTGATATTCTCTTCAGTGACCACATCATTTGCATCTATGACATATGGTGGACCACTGGAAACCGCATCAATAGCATGACTGTGGTCATTATTCTTGGAACTTGTATTATTCTCTACATCTAATTGTTTAGACCTTGTTGCTATATTATGTGGGGATATACAACCATTCCTTACCAATCTTTTCTGGCCACTGACTCTTGGCAGGGTAAAAGAATGAAGCGCCAAGGGCTTTTGATGCTCTGTTTTATGTTGAGGCTCAGTAGGCAGATCAAGCCTTTTCCCCATAGGCACCGGCAAACCCACACCAGTATATGTACTGTCATCTGTTTTTTCTTTAGCATTATTGGCATATCTTGATCTCTCCAAATAATTTATAGAGCAATCTGTAGAACTGCCATCTGATATTATCTGCCGGTTTATTGTGCCTTGAACAACATCATCTAATTTTCCATGTGGAAATACCTTTCGGTGCAACTGGGATTGACCATTCTGTTCAATTAAATCAAGAACTTCTGTGTTTTCTGGATATGCAGAAGATTTAGACAATGCTTTAATTCTTATGGACTTTCCTCTGTCCAAGTTTTCGGTCCCAGAAGAATGTTTGGTCTCACAACTGGAATTTCTGCCAACTGCGGGTCTCCTAAAGAGGTGAGCATTCTCGGAAGCCGATAAATTAGACTCTGCAGAGCCATTTTGAATTGCAAGATTGCTGGGATTTCTCGGAGGACGAATAACAACTCTTTTACAGTGACCATTCTCATAGATGAATCTGTCTTTGACCCCTGAACCATTCAGTGATTTCTCGTCAACAAAGTCTGAATTATTCAACTTGTTAGCTAATGGAGAATTAAAGACTTTACCAGCAGGTTCCCTGGAAACACCATGTCTGGCAGCATATCTTTCAGGTGGGGGCGTGTCAGGTATAACCACATGATCGATGTCCATGTCCTCCATAATCTGCAGCAATTAAAATTAAAACTATAACGAATAAATAGCCAGCCAGTCACAAGATTAGTAAGCACATTCTAGTCAGAGTAATGGTCTTCGGATGCTTCTCGTGCATTCTATAGAAAACTCTAAGTATGCAACTATGCAGATATGAAAATATTGGTGAAAACTATTTTGTAGATATTTCTTTATATAAGAAAACTTGAACAGAAGTCAAATGAACTTAAGTTTGACTAGTACTGAGTGGAAAAGTGTCATTGTTCAGTCAAGCTTTTGGCAACACAGCATGGATTGCTGTCTCTGTGTAAGTAGACTATGAGATAAAAGTGAACAAAGGAACATAAATGAAAGACTTTTGCTCAAAACTAGATGGATAGTGAAGTCACACATGTTATAGAATAAGTAAAGGGAAGATCATAATGCAATAGATTAAGTCCATGCGATGCTAAGAACCTTGACAAGTTTGATAAGGCTCATCTTCATTTGCCAAGCAAAGGGAAAGGCCCATTCTTGAATCCCGGTTCGATCAAGAAGATTAAGAAAACCTCTGATTGAACTGGGCCATTCCTTTTGGTACTGCAAATGGAGAGGAGCTGATCCTGTAAATTCATGTATTGCTCAAAAATTTATAACTTAAAATTGTGGCATTGCTCTTTTTGAAACAAATTGTATTGAATCACGAACTAAGACACTAGAATTTTACAGAAAACTAATATTTTTATCGTTTGAATTTCAAAACATAAAGTTTGAATCTTGCATGAGTTAACAATCACCCAAAAGCTAAAATGAATAAAGACGATTCAAACAAGAGAAATCAGACAATGAATTCCAATAAAGAAAACACAGAAAAAGAAGCAATCACAGATAGAACCAGAATATGAGGATGAAAGAAATTGACAGCGAATAAGAAGGAATTGAATTCAAACATTGGGAGGCAGAATGAAACCTGATGATGATTTTGGTTGAAGAGAGAAGAGGAGCCCAGAAGTTGAAGAGGAACCAGGAGAGAGATGATGATCTCAATTCTCAAACAACCTGTTATGAACCTTCCCAGTTATATGTTGGTCTTGTAGTTAAACGCGTCGTTTTGGTTAAGTGTGGCGCGCGGTGCAGTGCACGAGCTAGGAGAGTTGTTTGGCATTTAGTCTTAGTTTTAGATGTTGACACGTGGTCAGATCACATACGTCAACATGAGATATAAATGCAAACACTGTAACCCTAATTCGGGCAGCATGAATGAAAACTTATTTTTCTCTTGCCGTTTTTGTTTTCCTTCCTAGTTTAAACCTTAGTTGTTATTTCTAGGGTCCAGATCCCTATTATCTGGTATCAGAGCTTTGCACTCTTGAGGCCATGGCTAAGAACAGAGGAGCTCAAGGTGCTGGTCACCCAGCTTCAGGTTCACAAGGAGAGAACTCGTCTTCATTTGAAGTTGCGTTCCACCAACACAAAGAACGCACCGAGACCCAAATCGGAGAAATGCAAAACTCACTCAATATGTATCAAGAGAGGATGAACACCTTCCACACAGATATTATGGCGGAGTTACGGGCAATGAGGGAGTCATCTGTTGCTCAAGTGGTTCCGGTGTGCTCCACCCTCTTAAGTTTGGATCCTTGCCTCCGGTGAGTGGATCTACAGCTGTAGATGGTTCGCAGGATTCTGCAAGATCCACGCAAGCTATGGTGAGCTCAGTTTTGGGTGCATCAGAAGGTAAAGGGTCTGCAAATTCAACTCTAAATACTGTTAGTTCTACTGAGGGTGAGCAACTGCTGCAGTTTAATACTAGCCAACCTATTGTGCCTGATGCATCTGGAGTGGTTATGAATACTCTTGTGGTAACTAAGGTCTCATATCCTAAACCAGTGCTAGATAAAGGCAAGAGGATTAGTTTTGAAAAGGGGCAGTCCAGTGGAAGTAAGTCATATGAAGCTGGAAATCATAGAGCACATACAAATCAGTCCTCACAGTACACACATTTTGGAACTAACCCTGTTTCTCAAGCTCAGTCCAGACCCAATATTCCCTATCCGTACCACACTCAACAAGAGTTTATACCCTTTAACAATGCCATGTTCAGTTCCACACCAAGCCAGTTCACTCCAAATTTTACTCAAACCCATTTTGCCCTAAATTTTGTTCCAACCAATTTTCCCAAAACCAGTTTTGTTCCCAATTTTGCTCACCAGGGTTTTAATCAGTGTTTCACACCTAACCTATTTTCTCAGCAACCCATATACACTCAAGCCTCTACAGTAAATCCAATGCCTAATTATCCAAATCAGTTGGGTGCAGCTAGCAACTATGGTTTACAACCCCACATGACACCTCAGATCACTAATTCTAATGTGTTTGACCCTAATATGCCAACCATTAGGCAGATGAAGTTGGAGTTTAGTACCTTTGGGGGAGGAGATCCAGTGGAGTGGTTAACCAAGGTAGAGCAGATTTTTGACTTCTATCAGATCCCAGAAGATAGAAAGTTAGCTTTGGCAACTATGCACCTAACAGAGAAAGCTGCAGATAGGTGGTTCATGTTTAAACATGAGTTTTCCAACTCTTAGGCTGGTTTGTGTGACTTGCTTATGAGGGAGTTTGGAGGACAAAACAAGGGTGATTACCAGGCTGCAATAGCTCGGATGAATCAATCAGGGTCTGTTGATCAGTACATGGAAGAGTTTACCAAACTCTCTAGAAGAACACCGGGCTATACTCCACAAAATTTGTTAGCTTTCTTCATTGAAGGTTTGAAGGAGACATTGAGGTCGGATGTGAGAGCAATGAAACCTCGAACTCTATATGAGGCTTGTGAATTGGCAAAGGTTTATGAGGAAAAAGAGAAAGTTACCAGAGTAGTTCGCACTCAGCTGCAGCCAAGACCATTATTGCAGTAGCCCAGGCCAACATACAACAATTATGGAAACCAACCAAGAGCTCCTCAACCAGTTAGGGCACCAATGCCACAAGGAGTAAATGTGGGGGGTAACAACAACAGAAGGTTGTCACAAGCAGAATACCAAGAAAGAAGAGCAAGAAACCAGTGTTTTTTTGTGATGAGATATTCAGGCCGGGACACAATTGCAGGAGAGGGCAAGCTCTTATGGTTATTGAGGTGGTACAAGAACCAGAAGAGGTAAATATAATACAGGAGGAAGTACATGGAGTAGTGGAAGAAACTCAAGAACCAGAAATGCAACTACACTCTTTGGGAGAAAGGCCTAATAATCATACTATGCAGCTGAAAGGCATATTAGGCAGGAAAAATGTGCACGTTCTGATAGATTCAGGAGCCAGCCACAATTTCATCCATCCTTCTGTCTTGAAATACACTAAGGTTCAGGTACAAGATATCAAGCCAGTGAGAGTAAGAGTTGCTAGTGGTGATGTGATGGTAACCAACTCAGAAGCAATAATAGATTTGACACTACAGGGCTGCACCCTACGTGAAAACTTCTTTGTGCTTCCCATATCTGGTTGTGAAGTAGTGTTGGGAGCTACGTGGCTTAAAAAATTGGGAGACATAATATGGAATTTTGAACATATGTACATGAAGTTTATGTGGGAAGGTTCACTGCACCAATTACAGGGCGAAGTTGAACCTGCTGCCACTGTGGTGAGTTTTAAGTCCATGACAAGGACTTTAAAAAGGGAAAGAGAAGCAATGTTGGTGCAGTTACAGTTGTCCTCTCACCAGGAGCACAGCAACAATAGTCATCCCCAGATACAAGAGCTAATCAGAAAGTATGCCACTGTCTTTGAAACTCCTAAACACTTACCACCATCAAGATTACAGGATCATAGAATTGAGTTGCTTCCAAACACTCCTGCTGTAAATGTGAGGCCTTACAGATACCCCTACTTTTAGAAAACTGAAATTGAAAAAATCATCCAAGAGCTGCTGAACAATGGGGTCATAAGACCAAGTGTGAGCCCTTTCTCTTCACCAGTGCTCCTAGTTAAGAAAAAAGATGGAACATGGAGGCTTTGTGTGGACTATCGAGCCCTGAATGCAGTAACAGTGAAGGATAAATATCCAATACCTGTGGTAGATGAGTTAATTGATGAGATACACGGAGCAGTGGTGTTTACTAAGCTGGATTTGAGATCAGGGTATCACCAAGTGAGAATGGCAACAGCAGACATTGAAAAAACAGCTTTCAGAACCCATTCCGGACACTATGAATTCTTGGTTATGCCTTTTGGCTTGACCAATGCTCCCTCCACCTTCCAATCTGTCATGAATGAGATACTCAGGGGGTTATTGAGGAAATGCGTCCTAGTATTCTTCGATGACATATTGGTGTACAACCCCTCCATGGAGTCTCACCTGCAACACTTGGAAGCGGTCTTGTCTACATTACAAGAGCACTCCCTCAAAGTTAAAGAAAGTAAGTGCACATTTGCTGCAGACCAAGTGGAATATCTTGGTCACATTATCAGTGCCCAGGGAGTGGCAGTGGATCCCTCCAAGATTGAATGCATTAGACAATTGCCCTTGCCAAAGACCATAAAGCAACTGAGAGGTTTTTTGGGGCTAGCTGGATATTACAGGAAATATGTCAAAGGTTTTGGAGTTATTGCCAAACCATTGACTGATATGTTGAGAAAGGATGGTTTTCAGTGGAGTGAACAAGCAGTGAAGGCCTTTGAGTCTCTTAAGGCGGCACTAACATCAACACCTGTTTTAGCTATGCCTGACTTTTCCAAAGAATTTGTGATTGAGTGTGATGCATCAGATGCTGGCATTGGAGCAGTGTTGTCCCAGGAAGGCCATCCTATTGCCTTCATGAGCAAGGTGTTGGCGCAGAAACACTTAGCTATGTGTGTTTATGATAAGGAGATGCTTGCTGTGGTGGCAGCTGTGGAGCATTGGAGGCCATATCTGTTAGGGCATCATTTTAAAATCCTAACAGACCACAGAACAATTGAGTACTTTCTTAAGCAGAGGGTAACCACCCCAGTTCAACAAAAATGGTTGGTAAAATTGTTGGGGTATGATTATTCAATCCAGTATAGGGCCGGAAGGAACAATGCAACCCTGATGCCCTCTCTAGAGTACCAGCTTCAGCAACATTTATGGGAATTTCTACTGCAATACATGATTACATTACAAGAATGAAAGAGGCATGTGCCAAAGACCCGGAAGCAACAACCATAATTAAGTTACTGTAACAAGGAGGTGAGAAGATGCATTTCAAGTGGGAAAAAGACCAACTCTTCTACAGAAACAAAATTTTTGTGCCAAAATCAGATAATTGGAGAAAGACCATTTTGGCTGAGTTTCACGAAGGACAAGTTGGGGGCCATGCTGGAAGGGCTAGAACTTACAAAAGGGTTGGAATGAGTTTTTCTTGGCCTGGACTGCAGAAGGAGGTGAAAGACTATATAGCTCACTGTGACACCTGTCAAAGGCATCATTATGAGACTGTGTTGCCACCAGGGTTGTTACAACCCTTAGCTATACCAGAACAAGCTTGGAGCACCATTTCCATGGATTTCATAGATGGATTACCAAAATCAGAAGGCAAGACATCTATTTGGGTGATCATTGATAAGTTGACAAAGTATGCTCACTTCATTCCACTGTCTCATCCATATTCTGCCGCGTCTCTAGCAAAACTGTTTGTGCAGAAGGTTTCAAGGCTACATGGCATGCCAGATAACATAATATCAGACAGGGATCCCACTTTTATGAGCCTTTTCTAGGAATCCTATTTTGCACTGCAGGGAACACAGCTAAGCAGGTCTTCAGCTTACCACCCTCAAAGTGATGGTCAAACTGAAAATCTCAACAGAACTTTGGAACAATATATGAGGTGTACAGTGGGAGAAAAGCCTCACTCGTGGGTGCAGGCACTGCCATGGGCAGAGTGGTGGTATAACACCTCCCACCATTCAGCAATCAATATGACCCCTTTCAGAGCCCTTTATGGTTACAACCCTCCTCTTATCAACCCTTACCTACCTGGATCTACTGCTGTAGCAAGTGTGGATGAGCAACTGCAAGATAGAGATGAATTGCTGAAAATTTTAAAAGAGAACTTGAAGAGAGCACAAGAGAGAATGAAGAGGTTTCATGATAGAAGGCACACTGAGAGGTCATTTGTGGTGGGAGATTTTGTGTACTTGAAGTTGCAACCCTACAAGCAACATTCGGTGCAGAGAAGGATGTTTCACAAGTTGGCAGCCAAGTATTATGGACCATTTGAAGTAATTGAGAAGATTGGGGAAGTGGCCTATAGACTGAAGTTACCAGCAGAAGCAAAAATACACAATGTCTTTCATGTATCACTCTTAAAGAAGAAGTTGGGAGACACAGTGACAGCAGAGGCTCAACTACCTCCCATTACAAATGCTGACAGGAAGAAATGGACTCCATTTGCTGTGTTAGGTACCAGAATGATCAAGAGGCATGGGGCAGCAGCGACACAGTGGTTGATCCAATGGCAGCACCACACACCTGAGGAAGCAACTTGGGAGCTGGCAGAAAACATTACCAGCAGGTTTCCAGAGTTTGAGCACTAAGTGAGCAGTTCCAGCTACAAACTTGAGGACAAGTTTGATTTGAAGCCGGCAGAGATGTTATGAACCTTCCCAGTTATATGTTGGTCTTGTAGTTAAACGCGTCATTTTGGTTAAGTGTGGCGCGCGGTGCATTGCACGAGCTAGGAGAGTTGTTTGGCATTTAGTCTTAGTTTTAAATGTTGACACGTGGTCAGATCACATACGTCAACATGAGATATAAATGCAAACACTATAACCCTAATTCGGGCAGCATGAATGAAAACTTATTTTTCTCTTGCCGTTTTTGTTTTCCTTCCTAGTTTAAACCTTAGTTGTTATTTCTAGGGTCCAGATCCCTATTACAACCCAATCTCTTAAAGGGTCGGGTCGGGTCGATTAGGGTCCAACCTACGCTTTGGGTCACTTGTTCTTTTCGGGTTGTTTTGTATTAAACAAATAGCCCAACCCAACCCAAGTCAACCTTCTGATATGCACCTCTTTTTTTATTTTTAGGACTAATTTCAGTTTACCCTTGTCAACTTTAAGTCAATCATCATGTTAATCCATTTTCTTTCAATTTCATCAAAAACACCCCTCAACTTTTAATTTTCATCATTCGTGTCCAAACATCAGTTTTTCATCCAATTTCTCCGTCATGTACTGATTTGCATTAAGAAGAAAACCAAATTTGAAGTTGCTAAGGCTACCGAAAAATAGCAAAATAGATAAATTGCATTCAATCTCATCAAAATCACTAAGCTTAGGAGGTTGTGATGGGAGCGGAGATGTGTATCGGTATGGGGGGAAAATGGTCAGAAAAGTTATTTTTTCGAAATTTGACTTTCTTAGCGAACCCACGTCATCACTTGACAGAGGAATTGGATGGAAAACGGAGATTTGGACACGGATGATGAAAATTGGGAGTTGAGGGGTGTTTTTGATGAAATTGAAAGAATAATAACTAACATAATGATCGACCTAAAATTGATAGGGTTAAACTGCAATTAGTTCTTTTTTTATTATTGAAAAGAAAAAAGGGTTAAATGCACCAACAGTGTCTGAACTTTTGGAGGACTGTCAATATGGTACCCGAACTTTTAAATGTATCAAAGTGATACCTGGACTTGTATTTTTGTACCAACGTCGTACCTGTCGTCATTTTCCGTCACAGCTCTGTTAGTTCATGTCACATGTGACGCACGTGACTGAAAAAAAGAGTGACGGAAAATGACGTGAACTAACAGAGCTGTGACGGAAAATGACGACAGGTACGACGTTGGTACAAAAATACAAGTCCAGGTATCACTTTGATACATTTAAAAGTTCGGGTACCATATTGACAGTCCTCCAAGAGTTCAGACACTGTTGGTGCATTTAACCCAAGAAAAAATTACAACACAAAACCATGAGAAGCTCCGCCCCTCAAAAAGATCAAGTTGGCAGGTGATGCTCGAGGATAAAGGTAATAGAAGGGTAAGGACTTCGGACCAAAATGGCCAAGTGACGCTAAACTATCGGCCAAGAAATTAGCCTTACGCCAGATATGATGGAAGCTCATAGAAGAAAAATGTCACGAAAAAGCAACAAAAGCCGGAGGAATGAGAGTGTCACTAAAAATTAACACATTGCGAGCTTTCCAAAAAGCATGAGCTAACACAAAGAATTTGGAAGTAAAATTAGTTTATGAGGATGGAGTCTTAAGGAATCTAACTTGTCAATGAAAAATAGATTAGTTTGAATAGGAGAAATCAGAATGCCAGAGGGGTGCCACGATTGTATAGATATATCGAGGACATTGAGTGAAAAGGTGATCGATAGTTTCGCCATGAGTATTACAAAAAGGGCACAAATTAAATAGAAATAGTAGGGCTAAAACGATGTAAACGTACAAAGCAGCAGCCACGAGAAAATTTTGACTTTAGGGAGCATTCATAACTTCCACATCAATTTGAGAATAGCAGCACAAAAATAAGCTAGAAGAGACATGTAATACCCCAGATTTTCATATCAATTTCCTTGTACTATTTCTGAAATTAATGAAAGATTATTTTGTGGAAATTCTCATTCGTGTGAAAGTTGAAGTTTTGGTAGTCAATTTTATTAAGGTGACTTTTAAGAGGCCAAAAGTTGACTTTCTTATCTGTAAGTTATTTTCGAATTCTTCCTTCATGAAAGTTGTAGAGTTTAGAGATACGAGTTCGTAGACACGCGGCACGCGTAAAACGGATGTCGCATGAAAACGTTATGGTCAGAGGAAGTTAGTTTCCGATTTTAGGAAGTTTATATATAGAAAGTGGTGGGTTTTATTTTTGGAAACCCTAGAAATTGCAGACCAGCTTTCTCTCTCCTCTCTCCTAACCCTCTTCCCGCACTCTCTCTTCTCCGACTCGGTTTTCCTCCGTCCGGCCACCAAATTGGACGCCGCCGGTTTCGTTGGGTTTGCATGGGTCTCCTCTCCACTCCTAGGGCAGCGTTGCTCGCCGCCTAGACACCTCCACGAAGCGACGGAGCTGCTGCTGTCTTGCCAGAAAGATGGCGATTTCGGTGAGAGTTAGCTGAGTCTTGTTCCTCTCCTTCCTCTAGAGATGTTTATACCTCTTTGGTGACCTAAATATCAAGTTTGGGCGCCAGATTTGCAGGTTTGGAATTTGAATTCGGGTTGGTGTTTCGGGGTGTTTTCCGGCTGATTCCGGCAGAACTGGTTGAACCTCCAAATTAAAGTTGCTCACCATGCTTTAATCTATAAGTTTCATGTTGTGAGTTTCCCTAAATTCTGAAGTTTTGGGGTGGCGTGTGGGGCTCACTCGCCTCCGCCTATGGTGACGTGTGGTAGCGCTTTCAGCTGTGTTATGGCTTTAGTTTTATGTGGTTAGCTAGCTCTTGCTGTTGTGAGCTTGTTGAGAGGTGGAAATTCTAGGTTTTGAGCAAGATTTGCATGTTAGGACTTTAAGTTTAATCTTAGGCTTGTGTGAGGTTTGAGTTTAGGTTTTTTGGACTATAGGCAGCTTTATTGTGTCGTTAAGTTCGACGACTTTGGAAAGTTGTCCTCCTTTGAGCTAAGGGTTAGTTTAAGGGTGTTGTGATATCCTATAGTACTTTGGTTACTAAGGTTATTAATTGTGTGATTTTATGTGATTTGTGAAGTTGTGATTTGATTTGCTCTTGTTGTTTTATGGAAATCACAGCGGGATTATTTAGGTGAGTAAATCTCACCAAAGTTCACAATGGGACCGAATTTATTATGGTCATTGGAGGATGATGTTGAATTTAGTAATATGCTATTATTTGTTTTAAAATATGAGTTTAATTGCCAACGGCTCATAGGTAAGATAAAACAAGTTTTCTTATTATATGATTATTTTTAGTGTTCATGTGATCATAATATTATTGGTTCTTGATAAATTATTCTTGTCAGAATTGTTTGAGCCAAAGGACATTTATGTCCAAGTAATAATATTTTACTGGACTGTAAAATATTCGAGTGAATATTAATTACCTTCTTGGTCCACGTCATAACCGGCGAGCCCAATTTGTCCAAGTTTACAAGTGATGGCTCGCCAGTAAGGCCACGCGAGCTAGATTATAAAGCCCACGTGCAGAATGACTTCGCGCGAACTACAGATCTCTCGCGCTTAGAGGACTTCTTGCGGATTACAGAGCTTGCGAGTGTAGTGACTTCACGCCTAGGCAAGGCGAAGTGTCACTTCGCGTAAGAGTGGAGCCTTAGGCAAGACGAAGTACATCAAGGTGAGCTGGCGAACTGGCTCACGGGCAAGACTTCGTGAAGAAGTAACAAGCGGAGTCCGCGCGCACCATAATAATCGTTGAAGACTTTTACAAGTCTTTGACATGCTTCGGGTCTATCTCTGTGGCCCTTTTAATATAAAAAGCTCTTCTAAAGCCCTTGAGCTAGACCCGCGGGATAAAAGCAAAAGCCCATGCGGAGTATGCGAACTGGGCATGTGTCATCAATTTGTTGGTCCGCGCGGGTTAAACCTTGTCCTTGTGGGATTAGGGTTTCAAAGCCCGACCTAGGCTCCAAATTAACTTTCTTCTGCCGCAATTCGGATTACTATATAAAGGGGTCAAACAGACACATGCAATAAGATGGATTAAATCTCTTAACAAACTGCAAACCAGTTACCCCTTCGAACTACCTCGAAACCCTAACTCTAAGAGCGCCGCCTCCTAGGATTCCTCAGAGCCCTTCCAGAATCTACCTAGATTTCCCTATAGTTTGCTCTACTCGCGACACCGTGAGTATCGAACCGCCTTGTGATCGTAATCCCTCGTCCGCAAGGTGGCACCTGGAAACCCCCTTCGCCTAATCAAGAAGTCAAGCGCACACAAACTTTTCCTCGTCCACGAGGTGACACACTCGCAACAACCCCCCACTTTTGTTCGCTATCTACCTCTGCTCCACGCGCTGAGGATCGTGGCCAAAACAAGAATATCTATGTTTGTTCATATAAATATATCTATGTAGAAGGATATAATTTTTATGATGTGCTTTTTGTGTTGTTGATGATGTTGAATTAAAGAATATGCTATTGTTTGTTTTTAAATATATGAGCTTGATCGCCGCCAACGGCTCATAGGTAAGATAAAACAAGTTTTCCTATTATATTATTCTATTGTGAATTGTTGTGTAGATAATCAAACTGGGTTCCAAGTCTTTAATTAGGTGATTGGTTATGATGATTCTACTCTATTGTGAATTGTTGTATAGATAGTCAAACTGGGTTCTAAGCCTTTTATCAGGTGATTGGTTACAGTTATGATGATTATACTCTATTGTGAATTGTTGTGTAGATAGTCAAACTGGGTTCCAAGCCTTTAATCGGGTGATTGGTTACGGTTATGATGTTATTATTATTTTGTGATTTGATATTGGACAGTCAAACTGTGTTCCATGCCTTTGGCCGGGTGTGTTGTTTTTTGGAGTTACTCATACGAGCTTTTTAGCTTACCAGATTTATTTTTTACAACCCGATACACCAATTCATGGGTAGGGGTTAGACCTGCAGGTGATGATCAACAATGTTTAGGCGGAGGCATAATGGCGGGGTTTTAGATGATGTATATTTTATTTGTATATTATGACAGTTTATTTTTAAGCTCATATGAGCGTCCTTATTTTACTAGACTTTTGAATTTGATGTAATTAAGGAGATATAATGTTTAACTCAGTTGATGAGTTTGTTGACATTTACACTTCCAACTTTTAATTTAGTTTGAAAGTTGTTAAACATGTTTTGGGAGTGATATTTTGAGATATATCATGCCCAAATTTTTGAAAATTATCTTTCAAAAATTGGGGTGTGCCAAGGACTGCATAAGATCAGAGCATCTCCAACAACTTCCTCATTTTCTTAAACTTCTCAATTATAGGGAATATGAAGCTGATTTTAGGTCTAACAGCTTCCCCATTTCATTCTCTAAAAATGGGGATGGAGAAGAAAGAAAAGCATTTTTTTCCCCAAATTTGTAGCAAAGTCTTCATTCATCAAATTATCAAAATTAACATTGTCATAAATTCCTCACATACTCCAATGAGAAGAAAAATATATAAAATATATTATTAAGTATTTTATTGTTATAATAAGATATATAATTTTTTGTTATAATTAAAAATGATGTAGAATATTTAATTATAATAATAAATGTCAAAATCTTCAAAATGGGAAAGTTGTTGGAGTTAGAGCAATTTTTTTTTATATAGATTTTGACTTTTGCTTCTTCATTTTAAAGAAATTTTGGGAAAACAGTTAGAAATGCTCTCAGAAGCCGATTTTATAGATAAATTTTCGGATGTTATGCTAGTCTTTTGTCTTTAACATCAACTTTCTCATCACATACTTAATCAATAATAGGATCTAGACTCATTGCCGTAACATTTTGTTGGTTCAGGATATTCGATAGCTTGCTCAACATTTTAAGTCCAAAATTTCTACACAATTAATAAAAGGAAGTGTTTATGATGGACAATTAATAAAAGGAAGTGAAATCTACACTTCTTAAACTGAAATCTGCACTCTTACTTTCCATTTGTAGTCATCATTCTCATAAGAATACAAAATTTGAGTCATTAAAGACAAAATTTAAGTTACCAAAAATAGAAAATTAGAGTGTGGATTTTAATTTGGGAAGTGTGGATTTCACTTCTATTAATAAACTCGCATATTTCCTTTATTAATAGGAATATGGTATGGTAGTTATACCTATACTATCATCTTTCTGTGACAGAATACTCCAGTTAACAACCGATCAAAGGTATTCTAAATCTATATTGATCAAAGGTACGATTAGTTCAGCAATGGTCTCTCCTCTTCTCCTAGAATTAGGTTTTTTCTGAAATAACGAGCGGCTCCACAAGTTTCTGATAGAGGATAATCATGATATCGATGTCATGGTTGCGAGACTTACATCCTCTTTAGATCTAATAGGGGGGGAAGACGGCGGTGGACTTAAATTACTACTTATTTTATGGGCATGTTCAAGATTGCTTGGCAACTCTTTGTGAAATTTAAGATTGAACCAGTTGACGGTGGTCGGGTGCTAATCATCTTCACATATCTGAGCGAAAATCAGGGTTTGGCATGGTGGCTCTTGGGGTTTTATTCGCCAACTAGTCGCCCTACCCGAGTATGATGATGTTGAAGAGGTTCCCCTTGTGACGTCCTCCTGCTAGATTACCCTACTAGAGGTTCCACTGGTTTTTCATTCACATAGACTCTTGTGCATGGTGGGAAGCACCCTTGAAGATATGAAGGAATTCGACCGAACTACTTGGAAGAGTCGTATTATGAAGATTAAGGTGGAAGTTGAGTTCGACCGAACTACTTGTTTGACTGTTTGTTGACGAACATATTATCATGTTTAGATGAATATACCAATTCGTCCTATAGGCTTGATTCAAACAAAACAAAAGTACACAGTATTCCTCAACTTTGATATGCCAAGTACAACAATAGAATGTTTTTTTCCAGAGGAGAGAGAGGCTCTCGCTTTTCTCTTCCTTTTCCTCCGTAGTCCTCTACTCTTCCAGCTCTTCCAGACTTTAGCGAGAGAGGCTCTCGCTTCTCTCTTCCCGTTTTCGTGGTCGACCTCTGCCCCGGTGGTGGCAGACTTGATTTCCCTTTGCTTTTCCTTCCTTTTCCCATCACCGATGCCCAGATCTTCCTATTCCTTCAATCTTTATTAACATATCCCTCTTTTTCTCCTCTTTTTCCAATCTTAAATTCTTCACATGGGTGCACATCTTTTTCATCAATCAGTATTCTCAACGAAAGTTCACCGATTTGGTACTCCAAATTCAGTGTTGTATCGTATATCATACAAAGGAATGTCTCCGATTCCGCGGCTACCGCTCTCATTTTCTCTTTCTCTTTTTGGCTTTCTTAGGTTACTGTTGTCACGCCCCGACCCTTAAATTTTACCATATTTACTAACAGGGAGTAAATAAGAATTTTATCGTCTTCGTCATTAATTGTATAATTTAATTGGTCCCCAGAGAGGTTGTAGGGGACGATTATTTCGTGAGATTTATTCTAAGGAAGAAAATATGATGACAGTAAAAAGGGTAATTTTTTCTAGTAAAAGGTAATTTTCGTTGGGGTATTATTTTTTGGGATGTTAAATTTTGGAGTGAGTTTATATTTGTGGAAGTTGGAACCGGTTGGGCCAAGCCCAATATTCTTCTCCTCTATTTTTTCTCTCTCTCCTCTCCCGCTCCCGCTCCCGACCCCTCTCCCTGCCGATTTTTCTTTTCGTCCGGCCACCTCAGACCGCCGCGCCGGTCCCAATCTATCGGCCTCCGACCCAGCTTCCATTCTAGACAGGTGGCAGCCTCTCTAGCGCCGCCGTGAGGGAGAGAAGCCGTCTAAAAGGTCCGACTGCCCAAAGTCTCCAATCGTCAGAACTCCCTCCTCCGGCCGCCATAGCCGGCGATCCTTGGCTCAAAAGAAAACCCTTCTCCCGTGCTTTCATCCCTCCAAAGGGCTCCCTCCAAAGGGCTCCCTCCATCTTGAGCTAGGTAAGGAGAAATCGGTAAAGGAAATTCTAGGGTTTTTTGTGTGATTCCGTTCGATTGACATAGTTAGGCTTGGAATTGTGTTTTGTGCTAGTTGGGAAAGTTGTAGAGGAGGTTGAGAGGAAGGTTCTGTTAAAATTTTGTAGGCATTGGATGTCGTCGAAGTTGGCCGCTGGCCGCCGCTGAAAAAGTGTTTTTAGTGGGGAAAAATATGAAGAGTTTAATGGTGTGAGTTTTAGAATTTTTGGAGGAGTTTTTGATAGGTTTGAGAATTTTTGAAGTTTGGTATTTTTAGCGGATTAATAAGTTAGAATCCGGCCATTGGATTATTTTTGGTGGAATGTGATTTTGAGGATGTCGGAAAAAATTGTGGAGATTTATGGTTGGCAGTGAAATTAAGATTTGGGGCGATAGGCATGGTTGAGCGCGCGAAGCTCATATTTAATTATGTCTATTTTCTTTAAGCGTCGGTGTTTTATTTAAGGATTTATTTTTGTCTTTGGAGCAGGACGCGAGGAGGCTCGAGCGGAAGAGACCTCCGACCGACATCAGGCTTAGGCCTAATCTGTAAGTGGACATTTGTTTTAAATAATGTGCTTGAAATGCTTTATTGCTGAATAATTTTCTGTTGTTGGAAATTTTCTTAAATTGAGAATTTCGGTGATTATACTCATATATTGAGGATTATGAGAATAGTATGTATATAAATAAATGCTAGCTAGCTATACGTGATTTCCCCCCATATTGAGGTACAATTTCATTATGGGGTGACGTGAGCGTTAGACTCTAGCGTCGTAGCCTTGTACGACTTTCTATTTTTGTATTCATTGATAGAATTCGTACAAGGAGTTAGCACGTATATATACCCACTCGGGCGATTCCCCCATACTGAGGTACAATTCTAGTATGGGGTGACGTGAGCGTTAAATGCCAGCGTCGTAGCTTTGTATGATATCTATTTTTTTAAAGTTTATTCATAGATATCGTACAAAGAATAGGCGAGTGTAAATACATACTGATATATATAATATCCTAGCCTGAGAGGTCATTTCTTAAAGTTTGGGAGTCTAGCGAGGCTAGACACCAGTTCAGAATTTTCAAGTTAAGCTTTTATGCTGTCGCTGATAAAGCGTTTTCTTTGAAAGTATTTTTTGGGGAAATATTATTTGTTGTCGAAATTGCTTTTGTCCACTCACTCTGACGTAATTGAATATTTTCCCCTGGGCCATTCGTTGTTTTTAAATGCCCAGTCTGCAGAGTTCGGGTAGGGTCTAGAAGGAGGCGACGAGGCATAGTCACCCATCTTTCTGCTACATTTCGCCAGTAGGTTACCTATTTAATCTACTAAGAGATTGTCAGCTTCTGTTGTTTTTATTTTTAGTGGCTTTGATTACTGTTGGGATTTTGTTTAATCTTTTCTGGATTTATGGGTTGTAGCAGTGGATGTTAATTTTCGGTTAAAAAGGTGGTTCATTAATTTTCCGAGTTAGGGTTGTCCATTTTCTAGGGAGGTTTGCCGAGTTCTTTGGTAAATTTTCCTTGGAGGTGGTCCCCGCAGGACTCATCTCTGGTTTCGGGGTGAAATTCGGGGTAGGTCTTGACAGTTGGTATCAGAGCTCTAGGTTTCGTTTTCTGTCTCCTATTCACTATCACAGTTGCCTAAGTAGCCATAGTGTCTATAGAGTGATGATCCAACCACGGCGGATTTATCAGCAGTTTCTGCTTTTGACGCTATGTGTTATTGGGTATGTGTGATAGTTCTGTTAGCCTTGTTTATAGACTACTAAATATCTTTCTCCTCATGTACTATGCCTCCTAGACGCCGACCTCGTGTAGCTACCTTAACCAGCGCCAATGAGGGTGAGGAAGTGAGAGGATTAGCGAATTCTATAGGGACCATGTTAAGAGGTTTTCTGGATAGGGTTCAGCACCCTCGATCTGTGAAGAAGAGAGATGATTCTGATGCAAGGGCAGTAGAGCTCAAGGGTGCCAATGGACCCATTGATGCTTACTCTTGGGTGGACAAGATGGAAATGGCTTTTGAGAGCACAAAACTGCCAGAAGAAAAGAAAGTGAAGATGGCGGTGTCCTTTCTAGACGATTCAACTCATCATTGGTGGACTCTCGCCAGGAGGAGTAATGATGGTGCTCAGACTATGATTTAGGAGCAGTTCAAGGCGCTCTTCTTGGGTCAGTATTTCAACCACTCTCATCATAGTAGAATTCAGTCAGATTTCTTGAACATGAAGAAGAGAGATGATGAGGGAGTCATCGAGTTTGAGCAGAGGTTCACTACTTTGAGCTATCATGTGCCCTATTTGATTCCTGATGAGAGGACCAAGATTGATATGTTTATTAGGGCACTTTGCGGAGTTTATGCAGATAAGATGGTCGGTGTTATCTATCAGACATTTCTTGATGCAGTTGGGGCAGCTATGGCCTTTGAGACCAGGGGGACTTATAGTGCTCGGCCTCGAGATTTCAGTGGTCCCAGTCAAGGTTCATCTAAGAAGAATGCTTCATCGTCCGCTTCTGGATCTTCAATGGGCAGTGACAGTAGTGGGGGATCAGGTTATGGTCCTCGGAGTGGAAATAGAGGACGTTTCAGGAGACCCGTCAGGAGTCAGTTGGGTAGGTAGCAGATCAGTCAGTTTAGTGCTGGTGGTAGTTCCCAGGGGGGATCATCTGGTGGTTAAACTTTTTCCTTAAGTCAGCAACAGTCATCTGGATGCTTTGAGTGTGGTGGCCATGATCATTTCAGGAGAGACTGTCCTTTGTTGGCACAGAGGACTGCCCCTACTCAGCCAGTTGGTCAGTCTTCAGCTAGAGGCTCCAGTGGTGGTTCTCGTGGCGGTTCAGCAGCTAGGGGTGGTTCTCAGCAGGGGAGTGGTCAGCGTGGACGTCCCATGACTCGCGCTAGACTTCATACTATGACCCAACAGGAGGGTCGTACTTCTCCAAATGTCATCATTGGTACGTTATTAATTTTTGGTCATCCAACTCTTACTTTAATTGATCCCGGAGCCACTAATTCATTTATGTCTAGTAGGTTCGCCCTTCATGCCAATGTGCCATCATCGTCTCTTCCAGGAGAGTGGCATGTATCTCTACCCTCTGGTGGGGTGATGAGAATAGATTGAGTGTTTAGTGGTTGTGAAGTGCTAGTAGAGGGATTTAGTTTCAAGGCTGATTTGATTCCTCTAAGTATGGTGGAGTTTGATGTGATCTTGGGGATGAACTTCTTGGAGACTTATAGAGCTATGGTAGATTGTTTCCGAAAAGAAGTAGTGATTCGAAGTCTGGATGGTTTTGAGGTTGTTTTTTAGGGGGAAAGAGATGTGATTTCGAGTTGCATGATATCAGCTATTGCCGCCAGGAAATTGTTAAATAAAGATTGTCAGGCATTCTTAGCTCATGTTATGGATACAAGTATAGGAGTGTTGGAAGTAGGGGATATTCTTGTAGTAATAGAGTTTCCGGATGTGTTTCCTGAGGAATTGCCTAGTTGCTTCCTGGAACTGTGCCTATCTCACAGGCACCTTACAGAATGGTTCCAGCGGAATTGAAAGAGTTGAAGGCTCAATTGCAGGAGTTGGTAGATAAGGGTTTTATTTGGCCTAGCATGTCTCCATGGGGTACCCCGGTGTTGTTTGTTAAGAAGAAAGACGACACCATGAGACTATGCATTGATTATAGGAAGCTGAATCAAGTCACAGTGAAGAATAAGTACCCGTTACCTCGCATTGATGTTTTGTTTGATCAGTTGAGGGGTGCTTCGGTGTTCTCAAAGATTGATTTGAGATCTGGTTATCATCAGTTGCGGATCCGGGAGAGTGACATAGCCAAGACTGCTTTTCGTTCACTCTATGGTCATTATGAGTTTGTGGTGATGCCTTTTGGACTTACTAATGCACCTGCAGCGTTTTTGGATCTCATGAATAGGGTGTTTAGTCCATATCTTGACCGCTTCGTAATCGTGTTCGTAGATGATATTTTGGTGTACTCGAAAAGTGAGAAGGAGCATGCCAAACATCTAAGATTGATATTGCGGACTTTGAGAAATGCTCAGTTGTTTGCCAAGTTCAGCAAGTATGAGTTTTGGCTAGATAAAGTGGGATTTCTTGGTCATGTAGTTTCAGCCGAAGGTGTTAGTGTGGATCCCCAGAAGGTGGAAGCGGTGTCAAGTTAGAGAAGACCCATCACTGTGACGGAGATTCGTAGTTTCTTGTGCAGGTTATTATCGGCGATTTGTGCAAGACTTTTCAAAGATTGCAGCTCCACTAACTGGATTGACCAAGAAGGGAGTTAAGTTTGAATGGTCAGATCAGTGTGAGCAAAGTTTTCAAGAATTAAAGAATCGCTTGACTAGTGCTCATGTGTTGGCACTTCCGGATGATAGCGGGGAGTATGTGGTTTTTTGTGACGCTTCTAGACGAGGTCTAGGTGGGGTTTTGATGCAGTATGATCGAGTGATTGCCTACGCTTCTAGGCAATTGAAGCCGCATGAGGTGAATTATCCCACTCATGATTTAGAGCTTGCAGCAGTAGTTTTTACTCTCAAGTTATGGAGACACTATCTTAATGGAGCTAAGTGTCAGATTTTTACCGATCACAAGAGTTTTCGGTATGTGTTCACACAAAAGGAGTTAAATATGAGGCAAAAAAGGTGGATGGAGTTGATCAGTGATTACGATTGCACTATTGAGTATCATCCAGGAAAAGTTAATGTGATAGCGATGCTCTTAGTTGCAATCCCTCCGTGTCTTTGTTTCACTTGAGGATGGTCCAAGTTCCACTTCTTTGTGAGTTGCGAGCTACATGGTGGATTTAGCGGTGGATGAAGTGGGTGCCTTGGTAGCTTGTTTCCATGTGAGGCCAGTTTTGATTGATAAAGTGTGGGAAGCGCAGTATAATGATCATTCCATAGTTCAGTTGATGGAAAGAACAGCGAATGGAGTCACCATGGATTTTTTGGTAAGAAGAGATGGAACGTTATTGTTCAAAGATAGGCTTTGTGTTCCAAAGAGGAATGAAGAGTTAAAGAATGAGATAATGAAGGAAGCTCATAGTTCTGCATATGTTGCTCACCCGAGGAGTACAAAGATATATCAGACTTTGAAGGAATATCATTGGTGGCCAAATATGAAGAGGGAAATTGCAGCTTTTGTGAGTAGGTGTCTGATTTGTCAGCAAGTGAAAGTTGAAAGACATAAACCTTCAGGATTGTTTGAGCCATTGTCTATTCCAGTGTGGAAGTGGGACCACATCACCATGGATTTTGTTTTTAGTTTACCTCGTACCCGTGAAGGGCATGATGGTATTTGGGTGATTGTGGATAGACTCACTAAATCTGCTCATTTCTTGCTAGTAGGAAAGAAGTATACACTAGATAAATTGGCTGAGCTGTATGTGAGTGAGATTGTGAAACTTCATGGCGTACCTTAATCCATAGTGTCAGAACGGGATCTTATATTTGCTTCTAAATTCTGGGGAGCTCTTCAGACAGCTTTAGGTACCCGACTACATTTCAACACTGCTTTTCATCCTCATACTGATGGGCAATCAGAGAGGACTATCCAAACTTTGGAGGATATGTTGAGAGCTTGTGCCTTGCAGTTCAGGGGGAGTTGGGATAAGAACATTTCTTTGATGGAGTTTGCCTATAACAACAGCTTCCATTCGAGTATCGGTATGGCTCACTTTGAGGCACTTTATACGAAGCAGTGTCATACGCCCTTATGTTGGAATGAAGTAGGAGAAAGAGAACTTTGTGGTCTTGAGATTATCCAGGACACAAATGAGAAGATCAAGGTGGTCAGAGATAGACTCAATGCCGCTCAGAGTAGGCAAAATAGTTATGCAGATGTCCGCAGGAAGGACCTTGAGTTTCAAGTGGGTGATTGGGTGTTCCTGAAACTATCTCCTTGGAAAGGGGTAGTACGTTTTGGTAAGCATGGGAAGCTTAGTCTGAGGTTTATTGGGCCTTATGAGATAATAGAGCGAGTTGGCACTCTTGCCTATCTGTTAGTTTTGCCCCCGGAGTTGTCCAAGATACATAATGTGTTTCATGTATTCATGCTTCACAAGTATATTGCTGATCCTTCTCATGTGCTTGAAGAGCAGCCGATTAGTTTGCAGAAGAATTTGTCCTATGAAGAGGAGCCGGTTCAGATTCAAGACCAAAAGGAGCAAGTGCTTAAGAGCAAGACAATTCCGCTTGTCAAGGTGCTTTGGAGAAGTCATCAGGTAGAGGAAGCTACTTGGGAATCGGAGGAGCAAATGAGGCAGCAGTATCCTCACCTCTTTGTTTCGTAGGTATGTAAATTTAGAGGACGAAATTTTTATAAGGAGGGGAGAATTGTCACACCCCGACCCTTAAATTTTACCCTATTTACTAACAGGGAGTAAATAAGAATTTTACCATCTTCGTCATTTATTGTATAATTTAATTGGTCCCCAGAGAGGTTGTAGGGGACGATTATTTCGTAGGATTTATTCCAAGGAAGAAAATATGATGACGGTAAAAAGAGTAATTTTTGCTAGTAAAAGATAATTTTCGTTGGGGTATTATTTTTTGGGCTGTTAAATTTTGGAATGGGTTTATATTTGTGGAAGTTAGAACCGGTTGGGCCAAGCCCAATATTCTTCTCCTCTCTCTTTTCTCTCTTTCCTCTCCCGCTCCTGACCCCTTTCCCTGCCGATTTTTCTTTTCGTCCGTCCGCCGACGTCCGGCCGCCCCAGACCACCGCACCGGTCCCAATGTGTCGGCCTCCGACCTAGCTTCCATTCTAGACCGGTGGCAGCCTCTCTAGCGCCGCCATGAGGGAGAGAAGCAGCCCGAAAGGTCCGACTGCCCAAAGTCTCTAATCGTCGAAACTCCCTCCTCCGGCCGCCATAGCTGGCGATCCTTGGCTCAAATGAAAGCCCTCCTCCTGTGCTTTCATCCCTCCAAAGGGCTCCATCCATCTCGAGCTAGGTAAGGAGAAATCGGTAAAGGAAATTCTAGGGTTTTTTGTGTGTTTCCGTTCGATTGGCATAGTTAGACTTGAAATTGTGTTTTGTGCTAGTTGGGAAAGTTGTATAGGAAGTTGAGAGGAAGGTGCTGTTAAAATTTGGTAGGCATTGGAGGTTGCCGGAGCTGGCCGCCGGCCGCCGCTGAAAAAGTGTTTTTAGTGGGGAAAAATATGAAGAGTTTAATGGTGTGAGTTTTAGAATTTTTGGAGGAGTTTTGGTTAGGTGTGGGAATTTTTTAAGTTTGATATTTTTGGCGGATTAATAAGTTAGAATCCGGCTATTGGATTATTTTTGGTGGAAGGTGATTTTGAGGATGTCGGAAAAATTTGTGGAGATTTATGGTTGGCAATGAAATTAAGATTTGGGGCGATAGGCATGGTTGAGCGCGCGAAGCTCATATTTAATTATGTCTATTTTCTTTAAGCGTCGGTATTTTATTTAAGGATTTATTTTTGTCTTTGGAGCAGGACGCGAGGAAGCTCGAGCGGGAGAGACCTTCGACAGACATCAGACTTAAGCCTAATATGTGAGTGGACCTTTATTTTAAATAATATGCTTGAAATAGTTTATTACTGAATAATTTTCTATGGTTGGAAATTTCCCGAAATTGAGAATTTCGGTGATTATACTCATATATTGAGGATTATGAGAATAGTATGTATATAAATAAATGCTAGCTAGCTATACGTGATTTCCCCCATACTGAGGTACAATTCCATTATGGGGTGACATGAGCGTTAGACGCCAGCGTCGTAGCCTTGTACGACTTTCTATTTTCGTATTCATTCATAGAATTCGTACAAGGAGTCAACACGTATATATACCCACTCAGACGATTCCCCCATACTGAGGTACGTACAATTCCAGTATGGGTTGACATGAGCGTTAAATGCCAGCGTCGTAGCTTTGTATGATATCTATTTTTTAAAAGTTTATTCATAGATATCGTACAAAGAATAGGCGAGAGTAAATACATACTGATATATATAATATCCTAGCCTGAGAGACCATTTCTTAAAGTTTGGGAGTCTAGCGAGGCTAGACACCAGTTCAGAATTTTCGAGTTAAGCTTTTATGCTATCGCTGATAAAGCGTTTTCTTTGAAAGTATTTTTTGAGGAAATATTATTTGTTGTCGAAATTGCTTTTGTCCACTCACTCTTATGTAATTGAATATTTTCCCCTGGGCCCTTCGCTGTTTTTAAATGCCCAGTCTGCAGAGTTCGGGTGGGGTCTAGAAGGAGGTGACGAGGCATAGTCACCCATCTTTCCGCTACATTTCGCTAGTAGGTTACCTATTTAATCTACTAGGAGATTATCAGCTTCTGTTGTTTTTATTTTTAGTGTCTTTGATTACTGTTGGGATTTTGTTTAATCTTTTCTAGATTTATGAGTTGTAGCGGAGGATGTTAATTTTCAGTTAAAAAGGTGGTTCATTAATTTTCCGAGTTAGGGTTGTCCATTTTCGAGGGAGGTTTGCCGAGTTCTTCGGTAAATTTTCCTTGGAGGTGGTCCCCGCAGGACTCATATAGGGTTTTGGGGTGAAATTCGGGGCGGGTCTTGACAACAGTTTTTTCTGGCAATTCGTTGCCAGGCGTTATGTTGATGATGTTGCATGATGTTCTGTGTCACGTCCCTAAACCGAGACCAATATTATAAAGAAATATGGTGCCTGAATTTGCGGCGTGAATTAAATAAGTAAAATTTTCTCGAATAATTTATTAGAAGAAGAAATATATATGTCTACATAATACTTTTATTAGAAAGCGAAATCATTAATATTTTACAAAACCAAATATTTTACAATACGAGAATTTTAGCAAAAGAATATAAGACATTACATTTATTCTCAAAATAGCAATAAAAACATTCTTTTATTTAGTAGGTTCATTCCATTCTCTAAGCATCTATTCCTTTCCTGAAAATAAGAATGTGTAGCATCATGAGTAACACAGACCCAGTAAGTACAACTTACATTCTTATAATAATATGTCTTATAGAAACCAGAAATAAACACAACTAAGTAAAAATGTACCAATAATCATTTTTATTTGTTCATACCGATTTTTATTTATGCACACACACACACACATATACAAGCGTGAATAAATTCATCGATGTGAATATTTAGAAAACTGGTAATAAATCACAAAGATTACGTGTTAGGTCTACTATACCAAAGCACGGATAAGCCGCACCATATCGAGAACAATACCAGAGTATGTATACTCAAGGTTAACACTTTCTTTCTATGAGTATAATAGTGCATTATTTGTAGGGACTAGGACCCAGGTTAACTCCACAAATCACAAAACACATTTACTAGTAATTCACTTAAGTACGGGGTAGTACTAATCACCCGGCTTCACATCTCTAAATATAATTATGTCAATAAAATATAACAAACTTTAGTAAGTAAGACAATTACTTTAAGACCAACAAAGTATATAAGCGTACATCAATATACTTAAAAAATTATCAATAACTCAAGGTATGCACAAGATAAGCAATTTTATAAACTTGAAAGTAAATGTGCAATAAAGTAAATGTACTTTAAATAAAATAAACAGAAAATATTAGTTAGTAATCAAAGAATTAGTAGTCACATTTCCCATAATGAGGGAAATCATTGTCCAAAGAACCGTCAAATTATCATTTTCATATCTCATTCAATTTTATGTCCAAATTAGTCAAGTGAGAAGTCCATGTCGAAGGATTTTTCGTAAGGAATCCGATGGGATAAGTCATATAATCCAGTTCGAAGTCATAGAGTCCAGAAATGGTGAAAAACAGTAGCAGTGCAGAAAGCTGATATCCTTTATATTACCTTTGATGTCTAAATCTTTACGTGCTTTATATTTTATCATTACTTCTGAAACTTTCTAGATTTAAAGTAGAGGTCCTAAGCTTCAATTCGATATAAAATTTGTAGAAAATGGTTAAGAAATGAGTGAGATATGAATTTTTAAAGTTCTAGTAGTTGTAATGGATTTTCAACGAGTTTATTAGTTTGAAAGTTTGATTAGCCATAACTTGTTCATTTCCAAACCTTTTTAAGTGCTTCAAAAGTCTAAACTGAAGAATTTTTCATGAAGAATCTAATTCTGGGATCAAATCTTACAAAGTGATATTTAATTATATACGAAAATATAAGTTTTCTATAAAACATATTCTTTTCCATTTTATCCTTAGCTATGCATTTTGATAATCTTAAAGATAAAAAATAATAGGAATGTAACCATGTACTTACTCTTGAATTTTCAGTAGTGAAGTGAGGGTTTTGGTGTTGATACAAGGTTGGACTTCTTTGACAAAGAGAGAACTTCTCAAGAGAAAAAGAGTGAAAGGTAGGATTTTGGTGTGGGAGGTTTTCTATTCAACTAAGGAAGTTTGTGATCATCTTTACGATTGATCTTGGAGTGTGAAGAAAAGATGTTGCAGCTCCCATGTATAAATAGGTCATGAAGCATGCATTGTAAATTAATTTTCGCCAATTTTATTTGACTTAAAAGACCAAATATTAAATTTGAGTGATATTCTAACTAGTTAAGGTAATTGTTCACAAAGAAAACCAAATAGTAAGAGGGGTAAAAGAAAATTAGCTAGTACATGAATCTACATATGAGGTATACCTTATATATGTATTGACATGAATCTATAGATACACAAATATTTATATATGTATATATATAGATATATATATTTACTCAAGCTAATAAGTAAATGAATATGATGTTTCCCTTTCTTAAGATCTTGTAAATGTGTTAGTAATATTTAAGTATGCATGATAAAAGCATACTTAGTAAATGAATATGAATATGATGTTTCCCTTTCTTAGTATGCATGATAAAAGCAATACTAACTCGAGTCTTAAGTTCGATCACGAGTATTGATTATATGTAAGAAATACGGGTTAAGGTATTTAAGTAGTTTACTCAAATTCTAATACTTAATAAAAATATCTATCTTGTAAGTATGATACTTGGAGTCATTGGCTTCTAAAAGGAATATTTTAGAAGATATTTGGATTATTATCTAAAGTTAATGAGCCTTAGTGTGCTATATAATTAGTATTATGTTTCGGGGTACTACATTTTGTATGGTTTTGAGGTTGGGCAATCACAGTTTGGATGGGATTTGGTTTGTTCAAGTCTCTTGGTTGCAGTAGCCGTGACGTCTCTATGTCACATAAGGAATCTGTTTTTGGCGTTGTTAGCACAAGCTTTTTCCTTCTCTTGTTCTGCAATCGAGCTGAACCTAGTGCGGTGTTCTCGTGATAGGAAGTTTTCGGCGTTCTCGGTGGCGTCTCTGTGTCACCGGAAGTTTTAATACGTGGCGATGATCGTGTTGACGCATGTCGTCCTTCCCTGCCTTGGTTGGTTTGCTAGATGTTTGGATAACGATGGGCTGTTTGGTTATGTTTCCTTGTTTATCTTGTTTGCTTTGTGTCAGGACCTACCCTGAATTTCTCCCTTGAAATCCGGAATAAATCTTGCGGGACCCACCTCAAGGGAAATTCTATCAAAGACATTGGCGAAACCTCCCTTGATAATGGGTAACCCTAACTTAGAGAAGAATTATTAGACCCGACTCAAAATAGTTCCCAACAATATCCATAAATATAATCTCTCAAATGAACATAAACTGTCACACCCCGACCCATAATTTTTACCTTAATTACTAGCATGGTGGTAATAAGAGTTTTTACCGTTTTCGTCATTAAGTGTATAATTTAATTGATCCCCAGAGAGGTTGTAGGGGACAATTATTTCGTAGGATTTTTTCGAAAGAAGAAATTGTGACGACAGTAAAAATAGAAATTGTTTTGCTAATAAAAAGTAATTTTATTGGGGTATTATTTTTGGGGTGTTAAAGATTTAGAGTGAGTTATGTTTAAGTTGGATCGGGCCTTGTTTTTGGTCAAAGCCCGAAAGTCTTCTCTCTCTCTCTCTCTCTCTCTCTCTCCCACTCCCACTCCCGATTCCCTCTCCCTGTCAGAAATTCCAGCCGCCGTCTGGCAGCCCCAAACCGTCGCGCCGATCCCAATCGATCGGTCTCCATCCCAGCTTCCATTTGAGACCGGTGGCAGCCTCTCTAGCGCCGCCGTGAGGGAGAAAAGCCGCTCGAAAGTTCCGACAGTCTGTGGGTTCCCTTCGCCGGAACTCCTTCCTCCGGCCACCATAGCCGGCGAGCCGCGGCTCAAAAGAAAGCCCTCCTGCCGTGCAACAATCCCTCTAATAGGCTCCCTCCATCTCGAGCTAGGTAAGGAGAAATCGGTAAAGGAAATTCTAGGGCTTTTTGTTTGTTTTCGTCCAATTGGCTTAGTTAGGCTTGGAATTGTGTTTTGTACAAGTTTGGAAAGTTGTAGAGGAGGTTGAGAGGAAGGTGTTTTCCAAATTTGGTGAGCATTGGAGGTCGCCGGAGTTGGCCGCCGGCGGCACCACCGCTGAAAAAATGTTTTTGGTGGGGAAAAATATGAGGAGTTTAATGAAATAAGTTTTAGAATTTTTGGAGGAGTTTCGAATAGGTTTGTGAATTGTTGAAGTTTGGTATTTTTGGCGGATTATTAGGTTAGAATCTGGCCATGAGATTATATTTGGTGGAAGGTGATTTTGAGGATGTCGGTAATATTTGTGGAGTTTTGAGGTTGGAAGTGGATTTAAGATTTTGGAGTGTTAAGCTTGGTTGAGTGTGCGACGCATATTTATTTATGTCTGTTTTGCTTTAAGCGTCGGTGTTTTATTTAAGGATTTTATTTATTTGGAACATGACGTGAGGAGGCTCGAGCGGAAGAGACCTCCGACCGACATCAGGCTTAGGCCTAATATGTGAGTGGACCTTTGTTTTAAATATTGTGCTCGAAAAGCTTTATTGTTGAATAATTTTCTGTTTTTGGTTTTTCCCGAATTTGAGAATTTTCGGTGATTATACTCATATATTGAGGATTATGAGAATAGTATGTATATAAATAAATGCTAGCTAGCTATACGTGATTTCCCCCCATACTGAGGTATAATTCCATTATGGGGTGACATGAGCGTTAGATTCTAGCGTCGTAGCCTTGTACGACTTTCTATTTTCGTATTCATTTATAGAATTCGTACAAGGAGTCAACACGTATATATATCCTAGCCTGAGAGGCCATTTCTTAAAGTTTGGGAGTCTAGCGAGGCTAGACACCAGTTCAAAATTTTCGAGTTGAGCTTTTGTTTTTGTCGCTGATAAAGCGTTTTCTTTGAAAGTATTTTTGTGGAAATATTTATTTGTTGTCGGAATTATTTTGTCCACTCACTCTGATGTAATTGAATATTTTATCCTGGGCTCTTCGTTTTTAAAATGCCCAGTCTGCAGAGTTCGCTTGTGGTCTAGAAGGAGACGTCGAGGCATAGTCACCCATTTATCTGCTACATTTCGCCAGTAGGTTATCTGTTTAATCTACTAAGAGATTGTTAGTTTCCGCTGTGTTTTATTTTATTTATAGTAGTTCTGAATACTGTTGGGATTCTTATATAACTTTTTCTGGCTACTTTTGGGTTGTAGCGGAGGATGTTAATTTATTCGGTTTAAAGGTGGTTCTTTAATTTTCCAAGTTAGACTTGTCCATTTTTTAGGGAGGTTTGCCGAGGTCTTCGGTAAATTTTCCTTGGAGGTGGTCCCCGCATGACTCATCTCGGGTTTCGGGGTGAAATTCGGGACGGGTCTTGACATAAACAAATGAATATTTTTTCAACAGCTCTTAACACACTTAAACCGTCCCATAATTATCAGAGCATCTACTAGGAAAAAGAGAGAGAGACAACACCATAGGTTAAACTCGTAACCTATATGGGAAAACTAGATGAGGTGAGAATTTATGACACGCCTTCTATCCTCGCCGAACCGAACTCTGCAGACTGTGCATTTAAAAACGAAAGGCCCAGGGGAGAAGCATTTAAAACGTTAAAGTGAGTGGACAAAAATAGTTAACAAAATATGGAGCAATGAAATTAAATCTATGCTCTCCCATCATTTCCATTTAAAAAAATATTTTGCATGTCATTCATGAGAATTATCCATAAATACTTATAAATAAAAATGATGAACCAATCATATTGGTTCTCATTAATTAAATAAAAAAATTGGGGAAAAGGTTTCACCACAATGATAAGCCTCCCAGGCTAGGGTCTAAGCCTCCTATGCTATAATAGCGTCCCACGCTAAGCGCCTTACTCACTTATAGTGAGTAGCCGCTAATAATGGCTAGCTAACATATATATAAATACCGATCGGTTGCCTCTTAGGCTATAATAGCGTCCCACGCAAGGTGTACTACTCACCTATGGTGAGTAGCGCTTATAATGGTTAGCTAACAATAATGATCATATATCAACCCTTTATGGTGAAATAAAAATAACAAATATCCAGAACGTCACTTCCTCAAAAATTAATGAAAATTACTTGACATGTCTCACATGTCAAATAAAATGCACAAGAGAGTTCCCAAAAATAAATGGAACTCATTACTCCAAGAAAATATTAAATCTCCAATATGCCTTTGAAAATTAAATAAACTTTATTGCATGTAAGACATTCAAATCAAATGTCCACTCACAGTGCTCGGCTAAGTATGCCGACGACCTGAGGCTTCCTCCAAATGATCCTCCTCACGGCCTGAACAATAAATAATATTAATTCTCGAACACAAATAAAACTTCAATAAATAACCCATAAAATTTAGGGTCTAAAATTTATCTTCTTTCCTTGCCCAATTTCCATCTTTAATCCATTATAACTCAAAATTCACCACCACCACCGATAACCAAAAATCAACCTCAAACGAAATTTAAAACCAGCTAACCAAACTTCCAATACTCCAATTTAAACACCGCCAAATTCCTTAACTATAGAAAATCTTAAACCTTATCATAACTCCTCCAAAAAATCCAAACTATACTTCATTAAACTCTTCTCATTAATACCATCTTAAAAACATGAAAAACAGTCCCTGAGGGGCGGTGCCGCCGCCTGCTCTGCCGGCAGCCGTTTTCCGGCGACCTCCTATGGCTACCAAATTTTAACAGAATAATCCCCTCATCATCCACAACAACTTTCATAACTAGCACTTAGTCCAATTCTAGGGCTAACTAGGTTAATCGAACCGAAACATTCATAAATTCCTAAAACTTTCAATTATACAAACCACCCTAACGAGATCGAATTAGACCGATTCCTTTTGAGGGATTACTCACTTTAAAGAGGGCTACAAGTTGAGCCAAAAATATTGCCTATGGTGGCCGGAGGACGGAGCTCCGGCGAGATGACAGTCGGACTGTTAGGCGTGGTCTCCTCCCGCTCGACGGCGTCCCGCGCGCAGTCACCGGCCCAGGGAGAGAGAGAGGGCAACGGGGGTCCGAACAGGACCGGTCCGGCTGTCTCGGGTTGTCAAGAGCCGCCCCGAATTTCACCTCGAAACCCGAGATGAGTCCTGCGGGGACCACCTCCAAGGAAAATTTACCAAAGACTCGGCAAACCTCCCTCGAAAATGGACAACCCTAACTAAAGAATTTAATAATCACCTTTTTATTCCAAAATAAATCTTCAGCTACAATCCAAAAGTAGCCAGAATACAAACTACACCGAAGAATTCCAAAAGTATTCAGAGCTACTAAAAAAAAAAATACAGCGAAAGCTAACAAACCTCTAGTAGATTAAACAGGTAACCTACTGGCGAAATGTAGCTGATAAATGGATCACTATGCCTCGGCGTCTCCTGCTAGACCTCACGCGAACTCTGCAGACTGTGCATTTTTAAAAGCGAAGAGCCCAGGGGAAAATATTCAACACGTCAGAGTGAGTGGATGAAATGCTTCCGACAACAAAATAAATATTTCCCCAAAAGAAATGCTTTCATCAGCGGCAAAAACAAAAGCTCCACTGGAAAGACTCTGAACTGGGTCCAGCCTGGTAGACTCCCAAACTTTAAGACATTGCCTCTCAGGCTTGGATATTATATATATAGTATGTATGCACACTCGCCTGACCCTTGGTACGATATCTATGAACAACTTGAATAAAGTAGATATCATACGAAGCTACTATGCTTGCGTCTAACGCTCACATCACCCCACACCGGAATTGTACCTCGCATATGGGGGAAAGCGGCTGAGTGGTAATATATACGTGCTTACTCCTTGTACGAAATATTTGAATAAATAAATGCAAAATTAGAAAATCGCACAGGGCTACGACACTCACGTCTAACGCTCATGTCACCCATACCGGAATTATGCCTCGCGTATGAGGGAAATCACGTATAGCTAGCTAGCATTTAATCATATACATACTATTCTCAGAATTGTACCTCGAGTATAATCACCGAAATTCTCAATTTCGGGAAATATCCAACAACAGAAAATCATTCAAATGATAAAGCATTTCGAACACAATATTTAAAACAAAGGTCCACTCACAAGTTAGGCCTAAGCCTGATGTCGGTCGGAGGTCACTTCCGCTCGAGCCTCCTCACGTCATGTTCTATATAAATAAAACCTTAATAAAACACCGACAAAACATGCATAATTAAATATGCTTCGTGCTTAACCAAGCCTAACACTCCAAAATCTTAAATCCACTGCCAACCTCAAAACTCCACAAATTTTACCGACATCCTCAAAATCACCTTCCACCAAATAAAATTCAATAGCCGGATTATAAATTAATAATCCGCCAAAAATACCAAACTTTAACAATTCTCAAACCTATCCAAAACTCCTCCAAAAATTCTAAAACTTATTCCATTAAACTCCTCATATTTTTCTCCACCAAAAATATTTTCTCGGCGGTGGTGCCGGCGGCGGCCGGCGACCAACTCCGGCGACCTCCGATGGTCACCAAAATTTGGCAGCATCTCCCTCTCAACCTCCTCTACAACATTCCTAACTACCACAAACTCCAATTCTAAGCCTAACCAAGCCAATCAGACACAAACACACAATAAAGCCCTAGAAATTCAAATACCGATTTCTCCTTACCTAGCTCGAGATGGAGCGAGCCCTTTGGAGGGATTGAAGCACGGGAGGAGGGCTTCCTTTTGAGCTACGGCTCGCCGGCTATGGCGGCCAGAGGAAGGAGTTCCGGCGAAATGAAGTTTCGGGCAGTCGAGGCTCTCGGCGTCGATTCCTCCTTCACGGCGACGCTAGGGAGGCTGCCACCGGTCTAGAACTGCTGCTGGCTTGGAGACCGTCCGAACAGGACTGGTGCGGCGGGCTGGGGAGGCCGGACGGCGGCGAACGGCAGTCGGAAAGAATTCGGGCAGTGAGGCTCGGGGGAGAGAAAACCGGGAGGAGAGAGAGAGAAAGAAAAGAAGAGAAACGGGTTGGGCTCGGCCCAGCCGACCCAACACTACTTTTAACCCATTTTCAAATATTCAACACCCCCAAAATAATACCCCAATAAAATTACATTTTACTAGCAAAAATTACCATTTTTTACCGTCGTCAAAATTTCTTCCTTAGAATAATCCCACAAAATAATCATCCCCTACACCTCTTTGGGGATCAATTATATTTTTCACTTATTGACGAATACGGTAAAATTCTTATTACCACTATGCCAGTGATAAAGGTAAAAATTATGGGTCGGGGCGTGACACGGGTGGCCGGACGGCGGCGGGCGACGGTGGTGAAGCCGACGGGTAGGGAAACTTCGGGAGAAGGAAGAAGGAAAAGAAAGAAAAGAAATGAGAAGAAAGGGACAGGCTCGACTATTTCCCCCTACCCGGTCCACTTAAAACCCCAAACCAAAAATACCCACTAAAATATCACCCCTTTTTACCCACTCAAACTTTACCATTTAATAGATAAATTTACCATGCTAACTCCGATTTTAACGCATAACATGTGTACGGACTCGAAATCACGTCACCTCGAACTTTCATGAAGAAAGTTTTCCCAAATTTCAAACGAAAGAAAAAGTCAACTTTAAGGTCCTTAACAGTAAACGGTTAATTAATACGGTAAAACATCAAAATAATACAAAAGTAAATAACAGTAAAATAAGCTAAGGACCGGGGTGTGACACTTTGTGTTTGACCCGGTTAGTTTTTGTAAATCCTAGTTGTAAAGCTTTCTTTTTTTAGTAAGACTTTGCCTTGCCTTCCACTGCCAAAAAAAAAAGTACAACAATAGAATGAAAGACTAGAGCACTAGCAGAAGTATTGTCACACCAAAACATATGATCAATGAGAAACACACTAAAATCAATAAACAAAAAATAAAGTCATAAAATTTTAGCACCCGTTTAGTCAAGTCAATGAAGATCATAAAATTATACTAAAGCGTGGACAATCTTGTGCAGTTTAAAGTTCTACAAAACCATATTGAGACTTTGACGACCATTATAATTTTCCAAAAAAATGTGATTGTGAAGATATGTCTTAATATTCGACCAAAAAAAAAATGTCTTAATACACTAATATAACAACTCATGTTTGCATTATGGAGTATTTAGATATTTTAAGGAACAAAGAACACACTTTGTTGTTATACAATTTGTTATTTGATCATACGATTCATACCGATATTTGATTGAGATTCAATGCAGCATTTAGCACCAAAAGTCACTGATATTTCATTCAACATTTGATATTTGCTTTAAGTTTGTTTTAGTAAATCATTCTTCGAAACTAACACAAAATTGTAGGCTAGCTGCCTACTAAATGATCTGGTAATGCCAACAGTTACATAAAGAGTTTGTAAATTACTATATTGCATCGATCAGCATATATGGTGGTAGTAAACAAGAGAAAAGGAAAGGGGAGAGCAGGTTCCTGGCCTGGTTCTGGTCACATGCTGCCTTTCTCTGACCTTTTCTTTATAATTTGCTCTGTTCTATTCTTTGTTTGCCTTGATAAAATAACAAGAGGTCAAATTAATTGCAACAAACAAAACAAACGTATACAAAATGGCACCCCGACCTCTCTTCTTCTTCTTCCCAATTCTCATAGTCGCCCCATTCCTTTCTTTTCCTGTTGGAGTTACTAGTCTGTGAGGTAAACTCCTTTAAAGACTTTCTCTTTGTGTGCGTTACTTTCTGGGGTTTATTCCTTTCCTGATTCCTTCCTACTCCAAGGAGCTTCTTCAATTGTTAATAATAAATAAAAGAAAAGAAGAAGTGGCATTTTGTTTGAGTCACATGCATGTTCTTCTTCTACTTGTTCTTTATTGGGTTTGTCTGATCTGGATGGGATCACCACCATCTCTTCTTCTCTAAACTCGCAGGGCACATAGTGGTCTCTTTCTTAAGAAGAAGAAGAAGAAGAAGAAGCCGCCCAAGAAAGAAAGGTGAGATTTTTCGTCGTCCTTGAATCGGGCCCCCCCCCCCCCCCCAAATTTCCTTTCTTGAATTGGGTCTGATTCGTTTACATCGAATATGTCAGTTTCTTGATCAGTTCTGAACTGGGTCTGTTTCCTTTGTTGCATTTAATTGACATTCGCTTCCTGGGTTCTGATTGTACTGTCATTTTGTGCTGTGTTTTGAGTTCTGTTAGTGTGGGTTTGGTGCTCTGTGTTCTCCTGAGGCATGGCTGCCATTGATGTTTCAAAGTATGCTCATAGTCCTGCACACAAGGCCATCATCACCAAGGACTATGCCAGTCTCAGGAGGATTCTCGGAGCTCTTCCGCGGCTCTCTAATCCTGCCGAGATTCGTACTGAATCAGCTTCACTAGCTGAGGAAGAGAAGGCTGATGCTATTGCTGCCGTCATTGACCGACGAGATGTCCCAAACCGTGACACCCCTCTTCACTTGGCTGTAAAGCTTGGGGACCAGACAGCCACCGAAATGCTTATGGTTGCTGGCGCAGATTGGAGCTTGCAGAATGAGCAGGGGTGGAGCGCACTCCAGGAAGCAATTTGCAGTAGAGAGGAGGCAATTTCCATGATTATCGTTAGGCACTATCAGCCATTGGCTTGGGCAAAATGGTGCAGAAGGTTGCCTCGTTTAATTGGAACTATGCGTAGGATGAGAGACTTCTACATGGAAATCACATTCCACTTTGAGAGTTCTGTGATTCCTTTCATTTCGAGGATTGCTCCATCAGACACATACAAGATCTGGAAGAGGGGGGCGAATTTGAGAGCAGACATGACATTGGCCGGTTTCGACGGTTTTAGGATCCAGCGTTCTGATCAGAGTGTTCTTTTCCTTGGTGATGGGTCTGATGATGGCAAGGTGCCTCCTGGGTCACTTTGCATGATCTCACACAAGGAGAGGGAGGTGATGAATGCTTTGGATGGTGCTGGGTCTCAAGCGACTGAAGAAGAGGTTCGGCAAGAAGTGGTTGCAATGTCTCAGACTAATATATTCCGGCCTGGGATTGACGTAACTCAGGCAGTTCTCTTACCTCAATTGACTTGGAGGCGGCAGGAGAAAACAGAAACAGTTGGATCATGGAAGGCTAAGGTATATGATATGCATAATGTGGTTGTGAGTATCAAGTCTAGACGGGTCCCTGGGGCTATGACAGATGATGAGTTTTTCTCATCTTGCAATGAAAATGAAACAGAAAGTGAGGAGCTTGATGATATTTTGACAGAGGATGAGAGGAGGCAACTTGAAGTTGCACTGAAACTGGATTCATCTGAATCGACTAACGAGAGTGGTGATGGAATTATTGAGCATCGTCATAGTTGCTATGAGGCAAGAGAAATTCCTATTGAGGATGTAAGCAATTATAGAAATGGAGAGGCTAAGCAGGAAAAGAAAGGATGGTTTGGTGGATGGAGGAAACGGGATGCCAAAAATGAAGGGCTCAAAAAGGCTGTCCCGCCAAGAAGTTCTCTCTGTGTGGATGAGAAGGTGAGTGATCTGCTAGGAGATTCTCCATCGAGAAATCAAAGCAGACCTGGAAGAAATAATGTGGACGCTGTTGTGAGGGGCGATGATCACAGGAGAGGAAAAGATATGAAAGCATCTTCCTCAGTGAGTTCTGATAGCAGAAGTCGTCATAAGGATGCAACCAAGGAGAATGAGTATAAGAAAGGGCTAAGGCCTATCCTCTGGCTTTCCCCCAACTTTCCTTTACAAACAGAGGAACTGTTGCCGTTGCTTGATATTCTAGCAAACAAGGTTAAGGCCATCCGTCGTTTGAGGGAACTGCTAACTACTAAACTTCCAATGGGAACTTTTCCTGTCAAGGTATGCTGCCCCCACTTTTTATCATTGTTACCTGATGTGGTTTTATCTTATTTCTGTAGATGAATTGCATTCCAATCTACTATAGTTTTGTTTTTTCTTTAGTGTGCGGGCTGCTACTTTCTCTTTAAGTGAATAAATTTTTGTAGGAGTTCTGCTTTCAAGTCTGAGGCACATGTTTTGACCAACTTAGGCATGCCAATTTATTTAAGAAAATAGGACTCCTAATGTAGTCCTTGCATAGAAAAGCATTATCATATCAAACACATCTACGTATGTACATATTTACTTAGAAATCATATTCTGATCGTCTGATTACCACTTGATCTTGCCTCGGCATGCACTAATTGATTATTGTGTTATATTTATTTCAAATTGATCAGTTTGTGCATTTTTATTCTGTTGCTTACCATATTATTGTTATTATAATAATTACTATTTTTATTAGTACTATCGGTACTTTTTTTTTCTCATTAAATTGGTTAGACTTGAGCAATGGATTGGTAGACAATGTTATGTGATCAAAGAACTGATATCATCAAATCACAAGTGTGTCACTATTGCATATTTGAGCAAGGGGCTAACCCTTGTAAAAATGACCAGGAACGGAAAAGTTGGTTCTTAATCTTACCTCTGTCCTTAGAACAGGAATTAGAGATGAGACTTTTTAAAACTTATAATTGAGGGATTTTCTGGTGAACCAAGTGGGTAGAGAAACTAAATTCCTTGCTAACAGTTTGAGCTTTGCTGGAAGCCTATTCTATGGCGCATGAATTGATCCTAGAATAGTAGGTTCTTGAGCACAGGCACAAAAGAAATATAAATTTACATGCATCATGAATGTTTGACTTTTGCCCTTTGAGCTCTAGTTCTTCTCCAAAATTAGGATTCAGGTTCATTCAACCGTAAGTCTATATCAAATTCCACGTTAGGATTCAGGTTCATTCATTAAACCATATCAAATTCTTGTTTAAACTGTATAACAATCATTAGGTTTGTTTTCTTCCTTTCCACGTCTTTTACTTCCACGTTCAAGTTGTGGGGCTTTAGTGTGATATTTTTACTGGATTGAACTCAAGCTATAAGTATAAGCACATCTCTGTCGATAACATTAATTCAACTTATGGGGTACTCAAATAATTAATTTGTATAATTGCACAAATCCACTAATATTATTGTCTCTTGTTTTGTTTTTCTCTGTTCTCTTTAGCTCACAATCATAAGATCCTGTGAGTTAACCATGAAATATTCAGTGGTGCGACTCTTAGAGTGTATTTGTAACTGGGATCTGGAAGATGTGAAATTGTTGGGCAATGCCTTAGTTTGGTTGGCCTAAGCATTTGAGAAAGATGTTATGAAATGCATATGGGTATTCTATGAATACCTTTGACTCTCCGAGCTAGACAAAGGTGGTTTAGGTATATGAAAATTTAATCTCAATAAGAGCTATATCAGGAGTCACATGGTTGTGTGTCATAGCTTTTGTGTACAAACAATCAAATACCTCTTAACAAGATGCTGACTTGATGTTCACCTTTCCTAGAATGTTGTCTCTGTTGTTGCACATTTACATGTTGCCTTGTTTGTGCACATGTTTTTGCTTTATAGAGGTTTTGGTCCCTCTTTGAACCAATTTAAATGAGATCTAGCTGTCTTTCGTGGTCTGCATGCCATGATCTTTTCCCTTGTGGGTGGTTGCCTGAGAAGATAACGAATGCTATTATAATCATTATGCGCCAGGGATTAAGTTGAGTGCTGAAACAGTTGTTGATCACAGTATATCAAGCATCTGGATGAGGATGAACACCAGTTCAAGTAAATAGTGCCCTGCAATAGAGGAAGTCTGTTGTCTAATGTTGGTAAAACCTAAAAGGGAATTTACCACAGATGGCACAGGAACAAAGTCATGAACAAAAATGGCCTTCTGTAATAACTTGTCATGGATGTCAGAAAATGTTACTAGCTTGCTAAGGAAATACCATTTTGTCCCTCAAAACTCTAGGTGTCACGTTTAGGTATTCCCCAAACTAAGAAAGAAAGTCAATTGACTTTTTTGGCTGTTATATGCAATTCATAATTCTGGCCAACAAGAGGAAGTGCTGTAATTGATAAAGAGGATTTAGGTTTACAAGGGGTGCTTGTACTTATCCTGTTGTTAGGTGTACTTAACTGACTTCTTAAATATAACAAGTCCATAGTTATATAAAAAATGATTTTTAGAAAGTATTTCAACTAGGTGGAAATTAAATGGGAATGTTAACTATAAGAAAGGAACGAGAACATTTATATAATAATCAGAAGGTCATCCCTAGTAGACGTTATATTCCCAATATGTACAATTAACCTATCGGATTATGTGAGAAACAAATGTTCTGTGCTTTATCAACTCGTTTATCATGTATCTTAAAGGATGATACTCCATTGTCTTGTTATTGCGATTGATTAAGTCAGATATACCCTTTATGAATACTAGTCTTTAATGTGAAGTACAGAAAACCAGTTTTAACAATCTGGTTGCAGTTTTTAAGCATGGAACTTTCTGTACTTATAGTTATTTATTGTACACAGTAATTATTGGTGGCACTTTCTTCCTATTGTTATTGGTGTTGATACATACTGATTTAGTCTAATATGTAATTTGACTTTCTAGTTCAGTTCCTGATTGGTTCCCTTGTGTTTACATCTAGGTTGCTATCCCAGTGGTTCCCACTATCAGAGTTATTGTCACTTTTACAAAACTCGAAGAATTAGCACCAGTGGACGAATTCACAACACCCCCGTCGAGCCCCACTTCTGCAGGCAGAGAGAGTCCAGCAGGGATGCAATCCTCGAGTTCATCTTGGTTTCAGTGGATTAGAGCTCCTTACCATCGCCCTGGCTTGTCCACTACTGGTTCTAGCAGTAGGATAGAAACTATTCCAGACCCATTTGCGATTCCAGCAGATTACACATGGGTTTCAGTTGAAGCAAAGAAGAAGAAAATGCAAGAAAAGAACAAATCAAAGAAAGGAAAAGGTCACCACAAATGAGGTCAAGAAGTGAATGTAAAGAGGATTTAGACTAAAGGAACTCAGCAGATACAAATTAGACGAATAGTATTTCATTCATTGTGATCTCGTGAATATGGTAAGGAGAAAAAAGAGTAATACTAGAGAAGGATGTGGTATAGAAATGAATCATCCTATGTCAAGGGATATCTACTGAAGCATTGTGGGGGTTGGGGTTGGGAAAGATTTAGAAAGGTACTGTGAATCTTGCTGACAATGGTGGGATGTTTACATCAGTTTGATTGCTTAATTCATTACACTTGCATATAGTGAACTTGACTTTAAAATCAGGTGGACTACCTGTTGGCAAAACGGGTTGCATTCAGCCGCTTTATTTTTTATTTATTTCTTTCTTTTCTTCGGGAGGGACTGTTTTTCGCTTAGTGAGATCATTGAAACGGGGGAGAAAAAAAAAAAAGAAAAAGAAAAAAAACACCCCCCCAAAGATTTTGGAAGGATAAAATGGCTTCTGGCTCAAGAATTCGACGTACTCAAAAATTTGATGACATGATTTGTGAGATCAGGTGATGTGTGTTTGTAATATAGGGATGGGGCCATATGCCAATGTTGCTAGAGATCATAGAACTTAATTTCCCAACTATACATGAACTTGTGAGACTCAGCAGCAAGTTCAACTTGCTCTAAATTGACAAGCTGCATGACAAGCCTCCTAGTTTGTCCCTATGAGAAAAGATCTAAGAAATGTCTAATGCGTATAGATGAACCATCTCTTCTGATGCAACAAACCCAAAGAGAGCAGTGTTTCTTAATTTGGAGTAATAATCCGTAAGTATCAATCAAACAAATAAACAGGGATGCTCAGCTTAACCATACGTTTAAGGTTTACTGTTTCCCATTGCATTCCAACCAGGTGAAACATTTTCATGTCAGCGACTCAGCGTCATTACCAAATATTAATATGAACGTAAGAGCTGAGGAACCAGATATTGAAAAGTGAAAACATGCTTCAATGGATTTGTATAGGAACCTCTACAAGCAGTGTTAAATCATTCTAACGAAATGCAGTACTGTTCCAATATTCCAACTTCATAGTTAAGAAAACTTTTGGCACGATGAAGATGATAATAAACCACCTAATAGTCTAGTACAAGCTAAATGAACATGGCATGGCCAACAAATCCAATAATCTGTGTTTGGTTGGTTGCATGCCCTAGCCAAACCATGGTACCTTCTTGAATAGATTGGACACTTTTTCCGACATAACCATATCACTGGCAGAAATAAAGTCTACAATGTATTTCAGGTGGCCAACTCAACCAGTTTGAACTTTGAAGAATGCAAAATGTTGCTTAAACAAGCAACAGCAGTCTTTTCGATCGGGCCAAACTTAGATTTAGTTCATTTCTTAAGGGATATTATATACAACAACAATTTGGGCTGTTGAGGACAAGAATTGCACCTAAAAGACAAGGTTAGACTAGATATATATGACTTGTATCTGGTACTACTACTTAGTATATATGCACAATGAGGTTCTGGCAGGTAAGCTAGGAAATTTATTACAAAATTGTATCCCTAATCACACGTGCTATTACCCGTGACGATAATCGGTTCAGCACTTCAGGGAGCACTTTGGAAGAGATACTTGGCAAAACAGGAAGAAACTCTTGGATAACCTGAGACACATTTAATTCCTGCGCATGTCCGATACCAGCATAAAGTCAAAGTTAGATTTTTAAGGAACTTCATATGCAAACATTCTCCCAACAAGTTTTCAAGTAAAGGGTTGACGGTAAATACCTGATTGGACATTCTTGATATCGAACTTCCTGCAGCCAGGAACTCGACTACTGTTTGAACATTGTTCAATATGACTCTATCCTCCTCAGTTATGGTTGGTAGAAGTCCTGCAGGCTTGAACAGCCCAAAACTAGGAACCATGCTGAAAACTGGGAGAGCATTCCCAAATCCAAGAAGTGCCATAGCACGAACCAGTTGTTCTCTTGTAACTGCATCTATGCCTTTCACAATCTGCTTTGCATGTAAAAGACAATAGTCAAAACACATTGCTGACAAGAATTCTAATGCAGCATTCACTAGCCAAGTAGATATGTTATACTGAGAGACCAACACCACAGTTGTTAAATGAGGAAAACACTCTGGAGCAAGAGTCATATGTCTTTAAGTAAAGAAATATAAAGGAATCGAGGTAGAGATGGTCTGTTCTTTCTTAGCTAAAAGTTTAAATTCCTCAAAAATGATTAAACCATCAGGTGACATATGAAAAAAAAAAATCACTACTATCCTAAATTACCTCATCCAGAAGAAATTCTCTGAAAAAGTTTCCCTTATCAGACAGTACAAATGCTAAAGCCGCCCTTGTTTGAACTGGTTGCACATCTGTTGCAAATCCAGGAAGGGAATACTCAGTTTGACTTTGAAAAAGTCCAAGTTCAGCCATATCACCATTCATCTCCTCTCCACCTCCACTTTTAGCAGCAGTTATGAAACTTTCAAAGGCTTGCATGACATCAATAAATCTCTCGGCATCAAAAACTCCCGATTTCCCATAAATTGTGTAACGCAAAGCATTCCTTAACCGTGGGGATTCATCTGTCAGGAGCCTCTAATAGTGAAAAAATTGTTTAAAATGTGAGTATGTCAAACCACATCAAGCTGCAGCATTTCTTAAGACAATAAAATGACACAGAAGATTGACCAAAAAAAAACACAGAAGAGATCATAAATAGGTTGCAGCTAAGTTAAATAACCATCTTGTTTGTCACTACAAGTCTTCCTCAAAGCCAAGAAACAGTTCCTTAATACATAAGCGCATATTCACATATTTCATGAAACTGTTGATACCCTACAGAATATTAATTTGGAAAAAGTTAAATATCCAGAATCAAAATAACGAGAGTTTGAATACCTGGGCAATATATGGATAGGCCTCATCCACAATAGCAAAATCAGGATTTCCCACTAAAGCTATGCCTTCCAGGACCCCAATTGCTCTAATTATAAGAGCGAAATAAGGCGGTATCTTAAATGGATAGTCAAATGTAATTTGTGCCAGATCTGCCGCCAAGTCCTGGAAGTTGATATTTTTTGCTCCTCCACCTTCAAGAGCCTGATCAAAAACCTTGGCCAGAACAGGCAAAATAGGTTCTAGATTAACTCCCTCATCAATAAAACCAAGCTTCACAAAGTCTTTGACTATGGCTCCATAGTCACGATGAATAAGGTGAGCAATTGCTTCAATCATTCCATACTTCTGATCATCAGTCAACTTGGTGACCAGACCTAAAAAAAACAGAGAAAACTGATGAACTGTGATTGACAATGAGAGACACCGTATATCAATACATCTAAATATATTGAAAGGCATGTTGATGCAAAATCAATCAAGTAGTGAACAGAATGCCATTAGGGTGCCGCAAGTACAGCTGCTGTACTCTTTCAAATACTGAAAGGCATACCTAACAACTTCACAAACTTTATGGTCATATTAGCTTGAAACTACTTTTGGGTGCATAGTTTTATATGCACCAAAGGTAATCCTGATTCCATAATTTTATTTGGTTTGAATTGTCTCATGTCTGTTTTGGTACTAAGTCATGACTTCAATTTGAAGAAAAAAAAACAAAAAACTACTGATCCTGACTTCAGTAGTTTTCTCGGTATGCTTTTAATCTACTCATACAATTATATAAATAGTTCATCTTTCAAAGTTGGAGCTAATTTGGCCAGTAGGGTTTGAACTATTTTACGTTAAGACTGGATATCACAGTGACTATTGCGGACATGAAGAGAAGAAACTTCATTGAACATAAGAAGACTAGTGAGTTCTCATTTATCATAAATTGTATCTTTGATCTATTTGAAAAAAAAAAACTTTCTAATAAGAACTGAGAAAGAGTACATACAGTGAAGATGCACAAACAGCTAGGTTGCTATAACCAGAAACATCTAGGTTGGTGTACAACAAAAAACATAACTACCCCATCAGAAAACAGCAGCATTCCAACCCAACAAATTTAAGGAAACTGAGTACTGTGTAAATTCTGCAGAAGTAGATTCCCATAATGATGCCAAAAGGTAACCCTCTCCCAAAATTGCACCAAGTTATTTGATAGATTCTAGTAGTATATGATTGTTCTATGTTCTAACCATATAGAGTATGACCATCCACTTTAATGAAGAAGAATATTACCAAAATCAAGTATGGCAAGCTTGCCATCTGGAGTGCGAATCAAATTCCCAGGATGAGGATCAGCATGAAATAGTCCGGTGTCGAGCAGCTGTAATTAAAAAAAAAATTATGAAATTTGGTTAATAAGCTGGTAGAAACTAAAACCTACCAATACAAGGCTGCTAAGTAGCCTTGCATTTAACAGGAAAGAGGTAAAGAGAAGACTTTACAGGTACATGTGCCACTGTTTGAACTATCAATCAAGGTAGAAAAGAGAACACAAGAATCCCAATATTATCATTTATCATTTTTTAGTCCAGTAGTATTTCTACACAACTAGTCTATTCAACTCAGCATAACGAGAAACAGAAATTGCAAGATCAACCGTTCAGTTTCGCATCTAGCCAGCTCACTAAATCTTGGTTAACTCAATAATGATGTGGTTTTGTTTATACCAATTTGAGCCAACTTTACAGATTTACAGTAGCTATGAAAAAAAGTAGACTATGTATCACCAAATTCCAGGAAGCCAAAGCGAAGCAACTACTCCATGAGCACATTTAACATTGAAGAAAAGAGATAATTTTTTTGGTACGAAAAGTTTATTTAAAGTACGCCTCCAGAAATTACAAGTACTTTACCTGCTTTAGGTAGCATATGACTCCAACATTGACCAGTTCTCCGACATCACTTTCAGTACTTTGTGATAGCTTCTCTCCTTCTATCCATGATGTAGTAAGAACCTTTCTTGATGTATATTTTGGGTACGTTTTTGGTACAACCACCTGAAAAATCATGTATTTATAATGAGTATATTTTCTAGCTCGGATACAGCAACAAATTAAGACGAACTACAACTAGAAAAGGATATGTGTTCTAAAGAAATTAACAAAAGACAGAAGATGACTTATAATTTTCTAATGTTACATATCATATTCACCTGTGGAAGGTCTTTTCTCATCATTTCAGCAAAGAATAGTCCATTCTCACCCTCATTAACATAATCTAACTCTTCAAAGAAACGAGCTGCCCATTCATCAACTAATCCAACCACATCTACAGACACCTGGAATATTAAAGGAAGGACAAGAGTAAATTGAAGCGAGGTAAGGAAGAGAAGTCGTAGTCACAAGTTAGAAAGCCGGCTACGAAATCTGAAGATATGACATTGAATAGATCATAGAGATACCTGAGGAAACTTCCGGAGGAACAAACCCAAGTTCCGTATGACAAACAAATCAACAGTAACTGTTTCAAGAACATAAGGCCTCTGAACTTTAACAGCCACGGGATCTCCGTTTTCTTTTAGCCGGCCCTTATATACTTGCCCAAGAGATGCTGACATAGATTTTGGAAAGGGAGAATAAAATTAAATGGAGCACAGAACTTTACAAGCAAGAATTTGTCGATAAAAAGACTAGAAAAATAAGTGTCTGGTCTTATATTTAAATAGTGACACAGTTCTTAGAAATTCTAACCAGCAGCAATTGGAGACGAAGAGAGCTCAGAGTAGATGTTTTGCCATGGCTGACCAAGCTCCTCCTCAATGAGAGCCATAGCTATATCATCCGGAAATGAAGGAACCTTCAGATATGAACAAGGAATTATCAGATACAGTAAAGATACCATTAGCTGTACATATGATGACAACCGACAATCAACCTGTATGTTCACATGCAAATATCCAGGAGCTGTTTCTACTTATGACATAAAAGAGTTAGACATTAACTCAATATTGTGGGGGCAGGTTAGCAAAGTCATATCAAAGAGGTTCTTCCCTACAAGTATGATATATAAACCTCGGAAGTAATTTGAGAGTAGTAAACTAACAACTTTCTGAAAAGTGCCCTGAGAAGTTGAGAGATATGGATTCAATCAGAGTGGCTCATACTTAATTTGGTGGAGCTTCTAATTGCCTTCAATCACTATATGGTTACATGAGAGATATATTTGCACTCTTCTTAAAGGCTGCAAGATCTCACTTAAATGATTGATATATCAACATCTCTCTCCCTCTTGCTCTCCCATATTTGAAAGAGCTTATACAGCTATTCCGAAGAAACTTTGCCACAATAAAAATAGATATGTTTAAGAGACAATGACAAAGAACTATTCTTCTTCTGATAAGAATAAAAGAATTTACCTTATCACAAAGCTTCTGCAGCTCCGTCATTGCAGCGGGTGACAGTATATCTGGTCGAATGCTCAATGCTTGGCCAAGTTTGATATATGCAGGCCCCAAAGAGGTCACAATTTCTCTTATTTCAATGGCCCTAGCAACTTCATTCTGATATAATCAAAAAATGAAGCCAGTATCATTACAGAAACAATAGATAGAAAGAAAGAAAGAAGCAGGGAGAGAATGTGACCTCTTTGATTTTCTTGTTAATAAAATCGGCGGCGAGACGTGAAAGGAAACCCCCGGCCACAGAGAGTAACTGGATGACACGTGTGACGACAGCGCGAGGGCGCTTTCCCCAATAAGCAGAGATGGTAGCAGGATCATACAGCACAGGCAAAAATTCACTGCTTTCATCGGTCTACGCATTCAAATTGAGCATGAGTGGAAGCGAGAGATTGGATTGAATGCAGTGAAAGAGAAATGACAGATAGACACCTCAACAAGACGAAGCCGAACATCGTCCTCCGCAAACTGTGAGTCCTTCAAATTTTGACCGCGAAGACCTTTCATGAGAATGGCCAGGTCCTCGTTTTCTTCCATCTGTGCTCGAACCCTCTTGATTTCCTTGGAAACATCTCCGATTCTCTGCCATATATTTTCCACTAAATTAAGTCAATTGAATTCCAAGTAAAGGATGAAATTAATGTGCTCACCGTGGAAGTTCCATTGACGGGTTTGGAATTAGGGGATGGAGATTTGGGTTTAGAACCGGGCTTGGTGGCGACGGCAAGAACGCGGTGAAATCGTTTGGGAAGGCCAACTCTGGTTGCGAATGAGTGCTTGGCTGTGCGGCGGAGGGACTCGATTCCACTCGAAACCAGCTGTGGCGCTGCCTCCATCAACTCAACTCTACCCCGCTCCTTCTCTGTTTAATTTTAATTTTAATTTAATTCCGGAGAGAGAGAGAGAGAATGAGAATGAAAGGGGTAACCTCTGACTCTGGCTCTGGGGAGAACACGTGGCGTCATGAGCAGCAACAGACTTGAGAGTCAGTTAAATTGGTTGGTATTCCCGCCCCCAACAAAGCCGCCTTGTTCATTCGGGGTCATCCACCACTGTACGTAGTAACTAGCTGTGTACAAAAGATCACCTTCCTCACTTCTAACTGCATTCGATGAACAATCACGCCGCGCTGTTAATTTGTTTTCTCTTTCCTAGTACAATATTTCTTCAACATGTATAGGAAAGTTACACTGTATGCTTGTTTTACATCGAGACAAAACTCTTATTGAGTATATATTGGTGCTGATATGGAGATGATTAAGCTTAGTGTGAAATGTATGAGTTATCAAGTGCTTGATCTTAGTGGTTAAATTACATGCATATCAGCAGTTGTAGTCGGTTGTGCTTGAAACAACCTCCCTAGCCCGTAAACCTGTAGGCATTCCACGACAACCGTGACCGATTTGAGGATCTAGTCCATTAGTTGGGTGGGCCGAGTTAATCATGGTAAGAACACTGGACTCACGACCACTGCAGAAACAAGAGAAACCCACCTTCAAACTGAACATGGAGTCCCACATCGTTTTCCAAGAAAGGGAGCCTCGGTTGGGCTATAAATGCAGCCCAACCACCAGCCTGTCAGGTACATTAACTATCCATACTAATTACACTTTGGCCCATCAGAAACTGACTTAACCATCGGAGGAGGAAAGACCGGAGGCTCCCGGTCATCCTTTCACTTGTAGGGTTCTAGGAAAGGAGATTATGGCGTATCAAACTCACCATCAGCTTCGGCATAACCCGTCTGGGATTGTGCAGAAACATTTGGCACCGTCTGTGGGAATCCGTGCTAAAATTTGACGTGACTCGATGGCCGAATCAAACGACCACCTAGAGCGGGAGGCAGAAAGAGAACGAAGGGAACCGACGGTTGCAAGAACCCCGGAAGCAAGAGGAAGCACGCGAGGGGCAGGACGAGGTATCCGGGAGGAAACTCCAGAGGGAGAGGCGTGAGACCTAAACGCCCAAGAGATAGCGGAGGCAATGGAAGGGATGAGGGCACAGATTGCCCAACTGGAGCAACAGAGGGTGCGAGATCAGGAAGAAGCTTCTGGGAGGGAGCGCAGGCTGGAAAAAGAGAACGCCGCGCTATTGAGCGCCCTGTCTCGAGGCATAGGTCAACGGGAAGCGTTGGATAGAGCGCCCGAGTTGGATAGGGTGGCGGATCGAAGGACCGTACATATCGGGACGAACTTGTTCCCGATGAAATGAGGGATGATGGGCCCCCACCCGCGCCCCAGCCAATCAAGGATCGCCATGTTGGAAAATCGGGAGAAATGGAAGAAACCCTGAGGGCAATCAGGGACAGTGTTGCTGTTTTGACCGAAAGGGTCACGAACACTGAAAGAAGAGGGGCGCGAAACCTGACTCGCGCGAGTTTCGAAGAAAAAGGGTGGCCGTTCACGAGAGCGATCAACCGGTCGGCCCGATCGAGCACGGCTAAACCGTTGAAACTGAATTACAACGGGGATCGGGACCCTCATCTTTTTCTGGATAGCTTCAAGTCTCACACCAACGCCAAAGGATACTCGGACGAGATATGTTATAACATGTTTCAAGAAACCTTGCCGGGGGAGGCGCTAAGCTGGTTCTACAAGCTCCCGTCCGACTCGATCGATTGCTTTAGACAATTGGCCGACAGGTTCTTAAACAGATTCATCCTACGAACGGACGAACAGAGCACCGCCTAACTATTCAAGGTCAAGCAGGATAGGGGCGAGGGGCTAAAAGCCTTCGTCAACCGTTGGCAGGGAGCTACCGCCAGGGTCAGGAATTTTGACAAAAAGGTGGAAGATGAGGCATTTGTCCAGGGACTGCTTCCCGGGAAATTCATGTATGCTATAAGGATCGAAAATCCACAAGGCTACGACGAGCTTATGGAAATGACGATAAGGCATGCACAGGCGGATCATGACACCTACGGGGACAACTCGCTCGGGAAGAGAAAGATCGAAGTGAGCGAGGGATCGCCAGTGCAAGTGGTCCAGGAAGTTCGGGCCTGGAAGAGAGAGCAAGAGCCGAGTTCTTACTCAGGGAAAAGACACGAGAGCAGGACGACAATATGTTTCGCAAGCAAAGGCGAAGAACAACTACGAGGACACGGGGTACGTGAGAGCGGCACCGGCGAACAAAGAGCATTTCTCGACCCTCAACGCCACCTACGAGGCAATTTGGAATGAAAATAAGTCTGTCATTCCGCCACCCCAGGCAAGGAAGTTCCCCGTATCGCGGCTCACTAAGGAAGATACGGGGAAATTTTGCGGGTATCACGGGGAGGCAAGTCATCACATCAACAACTGCATAGAGCTGAAAATGGCGGTGGAAAACCGGCTGCGAGAGGGGAAACTGCAGCAATACGTGCCCCTGAAGAGGCATGTAGGGGCCATGAAAGTGTACTGGATGATACACACGATTCATGGAGGCTCCCGGATAGATCACAGGAACAATAGGACCAAGAAGCAGTGTACAGGACGGAGGGATGGCCGGGAAGTCTTCGCCTATGGGAGTAACAACGATCAACAGGTAGCTACCAGTTGGAAATCCGTGACCTTCCTAGAAGAGGAAGAGGAGGGTATAAGGCCGGACCAGTTCTTGATAATGTTACAACTCGACCATTACATAACGAAGAAAATCCTGGTCGACACTGGGGCCTCGGTGAACATGTTATTATGAAGCGCCTGGGATGGACTCCATCGAGGGCGTAGCAAATTAATACAAGACCATGAGCCCTTGATCAGTTTCTCGGGCGACGTCGTTTAGCCTCTCGGATCCGATACCCTTGAGGTGAGCATGGAAGGACGAGAGGGCGTCGCTCGCGCAATGGTTGAATTCATCGTGGTTGACTGCGAATCATCTTACAACAAGATCTTGGGAAGGCCGGCCTTATGGAAGCTAAAGTCGTTTGTGGCCGGCCACATGTTGATGATGAAGGTTCCAACCCCAAATGGAGTCATTACGATCCGAGGGGATCATGCGGCAGTGAGAAATTGCTACGCGGTTGACAACGGGAGGAGGAGATCTGAAGTCCTTACTACGGGGCAGGCCGCGAGCTCCACTTCTGACACATATGTGGTTCCCCGAGAGGACTCAGAATCCGATACCGAGCATCCCGGCACGGTAGGGGAGAAATAAATGGTATCAGTGTCAGAAAAATTCCCGAGTCGACAAGTGATTATAGGGAAGGCGCAAGCACCTGCAGTGAGGGAGGCTCTCGTGGCGTTCCTAAAGAGGAATAGTACGGCTTTCGCTTGGACTTACAAAGATATTCCTGGGATATCGAGTGACATCGTGACCCATAAACTTGACATCGAGAAGGGATTCCCTCCCGTAGCCAAAAGCGAAGGATGTTCAAGCCAGAGAAATACGAAGCAATGAGTGGAGAAGTAAGGAAGTTAATGGAAATAAAGTTCATCCGAGAGGTTCGATACCCCCAGTGGGTCGTCAATGTGGTTATGGTCCCAAAGAAGTCAACCGGACAATGGAGAATGTGCGTGGACTACTCAAATCTCAATAGAGCATGCCCCAAGGACAGTTTCCCGCTACCTCGCATAGACCAGCTAGTGGATTCCACGTCCGGGTTCAAACTACTGAGCTTCATGAATGCATACGCGGGATATAATCAGATTCAAATGCACACGGGAGATGAGGAGCACACTGCTTTCACGACCGACATGGGGTTGTACTGCTACAAAGTAATGGCCTTTGGACTAAAGAATGCCGGAGCGACTTACAAGCGGTTGATGAATCTCATGTTCAATGAGTACCTCGGGAAAATTATGAAAGTATATGTCGAAGATATGCTGGTCAAAAGTCTCACGGCCGAGGAGCATGTGGGGCATCTAGAGAAGGTCTTCGAGGTAATTCTGAGGTATGGGATGAGGTTGAACCCCCAGAAGTGTGTATTTGGGGTGAAGAAAGAGAAGTTCCTTGGCCACATAGTAAGCGGGAAGGGTATAGAAGCCAACCTGGAAAAGATCAAAGCCATCCTGGACATGGAAAGGCCAAGGGAGAGGAATGAAGTGCAGTCGTTGGCCGGGAAGGTAGTCGCCCTCGCGAGGTTCTTGTCACGACTCATGGATAAGTGTTCCCCCTTCTTTCGGTTGCTGCGGGACCAGCATTGCAAAAACATAGTCTGGGGACTCGAGCAGGAGGAAGCTTTCGCGCAAATAAAGGAATCTCACGTCCGCGCCAGTCTTGTCGAAGCCGACCCCGGGCGAGATGCTCTACCTATATATCGCAGCATCGGAAACCGCGGTGAGCTCAGTATTGATAAGAAAGGAATCTGACATCGAGCACGCGGTGTTTTACGCAGGGAAGGGATTCACCCATACTGAAAGTAGGTACCCGAACGTTGAGAAACTTGCCCTTGCGCTTATCGTGACAGCTAGAAGGCTCATGCATTATTTCCAGGCGCATTCGATAATGCTTTACACCAACCACCCCCTCCGGCAGATCATGCAAAAGCCAGAGGTCAGTGGGAGACTGGTGAAATGGGCAATAGAGCTTGGAGAGTTCGATATTCATTACCGGCAGCGAGTAGCCATCAAGGGACAGGCCGCAGCGGATTTTATATCCGAACTCACGCCCATGAAGGCGGTAGCTAATCCGACCGCGTGGCAACAACAACAAGTTGCCGAGGAGCTTTCCTCCGATGCCGGGCAGGGTAGTGGTACACTACCATTGCTGCATTGGAAACTTTTTGTGGACGGCTCGGTGACGAAACACAAGAGTGGGGCGGGAATCATATTGGAAACCCCCGATGGGTTCAAGCATGAGTATGCCTTGAAATTCCAATTTAAGACCTCGAACAACGCCGCAGAGTATGAAGCGCTAATTGGGGGGTTGCAGCTCGCCCGTGACATCGGTGTCGAAAGTGTCGATGTGTATAGTGATTCCCAGCTGGTCGTAAATCAGGTCAACGGGAGTTTCGAAGCGAAGGAGCCGCAATTGAGCTCCTATCAAGCCCTGTCGAAAGCCTTCATGCAACGCTTTACGTCAGCTTCACTGACGCACATCCCGCGGAAGGAAAATTGCAATGTGGATTTTCTTGCTCGGCTAGCTACCGAAGGGCCCGGGAAGGGTCGAAAGAAGGCAAGGATAGAGGTATTAGACAAGCCGAGTATAAGTAAGACCATCTCAGAAATATTCACGGTTGACGCGGGACCCGTTGAACCTACTTGGATGGATCCCATAGTAGAATTCATGAAGGAGGGGATGCGCCCTGATGACAGGCGGCAGGCACAGAAGCTCCAATCGAGGTGCGCCAGATACACACTCATAAACGGGAAGCTATACCGCAGAGGTTACAGTTTTCCCAACCTGAAGTGTGTGACAGAGGAGGAAGGGCATGTAATCATGGAGGAGATTCACGAGGGAGTATGCGGGAACCATTTAGGATCTCGGTCGTTGGCACATAAAGCGCTACGCGCAGGGTTTTTCTGGCCCAATATGGGTGCCGTGCCGCAAGTGCCATTTGCACGCCAACGGGATGCATTCCCCTTCGATCGCCATGGCCTTTTGCATAATGGGGGCTGGACCTCATCGGGATCCTTCCCACGGCTCCCGGGCAATTCAAGTATGTGATAGTGGTAGTCGACTACTACACAAAATGGGTGGAGGAGGAGCCTCTCGGGAGAGTAACCACCGAGAGCGTGAAGAACTTCCTAATGAAAAATATATATTGCAGATTCGGGGTTCTTGAGACAATCATCACGGACAACGGAACTCAATTCAATAACAGCCACCTGATCCAGTTCACCAAGGATATGGGCACCAAGATGGTTTTCGCGTCCGTAGCACACCCACAGACTAATGGCCAGGTAGAGACAGTCAACAAGATCATCAAAAAGCTATTAAAAAAAAGCTGGATGATGCCAAGGTCTTATGGGCACAGAAGTTGCCGGAGGTATTATGGGCAATAAGAACCACAGCAACAGAAGCAACGGGAGAGACGCCTTTCTGCATGGTCTTCGAAACAGAAGCCGTCTTGCCGATCGAAACCTACATACCTTCGGGTCGGGTGGAGAACTATGATGCCCCGACCAACGTGTAGGGCCTGCAGTTGAACGTCGACCTCATTGAAGAAAGGCACGAAAGGGCAGATATGCATAATCAGGTTTACAAGCAACGAATCACGCGACATTACAACAATAAAGTCAGGACCCGGACGTTGGGACTGGGGTATTAGGTGATGAGGAAAATCATAACCAAGACGGCCGCCCTAGATCCAACTTGGGAAGGGCCTTTTGAAGTTGTCGAGGAGGTTGGCCCGGCCACATTCTATCTCCGGGATCAGGATGGGAAAGTCATTGGGCACTCTTGGAATACCGAACACCTCAGATACTACCCAGTCTAAACGCGGTAGGAGAACCAATGTAATTTTTGCAAGTCTACAATACCATGTAACGGCTGGTGCCTTTACCATCCACAAAGGTCTTATGAAAACACAGTGCACGGATGTTGATTAATTCCACAATACAGGCATCAGTAATAATATCCCGCGTTATGTCGACCGGGATGACATTCCACAGGCAAAAATAAAATTATCCCGTGTCATGTCGACCGGGATGGCATTCCACATGCAAAAGTAATGATATCCCGCGTTATGTCGACCGGGATGACATTCCACAGGCAAAATAAAATTATCCCGCGTCATGTTGACCAGGATGGCATTCCACAGGCAAAAGTAATGATATCCCGCGTCATGTCGACCAAGATGGCATTCCACAAGCAAAAATAAAATTATCCCGCGTCATGTCGACCGGGATGGCATTCCACATGCATAAGTTATAGTATATCCCGCGTTATATCGACCGGGATGGCATTCCATAGGCAAAAATCAAATTATCCCGCGTCATGTCGACCGGGATGGCATTCCACATGCAAAAGTAATAATATCCCGCGTTATGTCGACCGGGATGACATTCCACATGCAAAAATAAAATTATCCTGCGTCATGTCGACCGGGATGGCATTCCACAAGCAAAAATAAAATTATCCCACGTCATGTCGACCGGGATGACATTCCACAGACAAATAAAATTATCCCGCGTCATGTCAACCGGGATGGCATTCCACAGGCAAAAATAATAAAGAAGGAAATATATTACCACCCGATCTCTCGGTGTTTACCGCCAATGAGTTTTTACAAAATTCCTGGGACGATAAGTCTTCAGGATAACATACATGGTTCGCAAAAAAAAGGGGGGAGCCTGTATACACGCTAGACTTCGCGGCCTTCACCTTCCCCGTCCTCTAACAACTCGGTTAGGTCGTCATCACCATTGCCTTCCCCCTCCACAGCCCTCTCAAGCGGCTCCCCTTCTAGGGCATGCGACGCCCTGTCGGCAGAAGCTTTGGACTTCCACTCCCTTTCTTTGGCCTCCTGGGCCGCGATCAGGTCGGTTGTCATTTTTGCCTTGTCCAAATATCCAAGGTGGCTCCATTCGCCAAATTTCTCCATTATACCGCCTTCTCGGGCCGCTTTAAGCATGGCTTTCAACTCATCCGACTCTTTGAATTTGGCAACGGCAAGATCACCATGTGTGGGAATCTGGCCCTGCAGTTCGACAATCTGGCCGTCTCGGTCCTTCAACCTCGACTGCAGCTTAGCATTCTCCCGTTGCAGTGCTTCAATGTCGCGCTCTAAGGTGACCGCCCGCTCGGCCTTCCCTTCCAGTTCTTTGGCATGCAGGCGGATTATGGCCAACTTATCGGCCAGTGCAACATTTTCTTTCTTCCCGGCCTCCAGCCCCTTCTCCAACTTGTTCTTCTCAGCCTGCAGATAGCTAATTTGGTCATTCAGGCTGGCAAGGCGCTCTTTCATCTCATTCGTATCTTCGCTGGCATCAATAGCATAGACAGCAAAAAGAGCCTGCAAAACATGTTACAACTACACACTCCCGGGTAACCAATAGAAATCAGAGTTCGTGGAAAATCTACATTCATCATCACTTCCCGCACGTGTTGTCGATTTATTTGGGGTGTGTTGGACCCTATCTTGATCATGTCCAACTCGATGCCCTTTAGGTCACCCACCATGCGGCGTACGAACTTTTCATCTGCGCAGCCGTACTCATCCAGCACCTGCCGGATGGGTGTCTTCCGCATCAGGGGCACAGCCGGGGTTAGACCAGCTAAGGTCATTGACTGGACAGCCGAAAGCCCCGCCACTTTATGCTTCTTCCGGGACTGCGAGGTGCCCGGCACACTAGCTCTGGTAAGCGTCACTTCGTGGCGGGATTTTGACCTCTTGGACGAGGATTTCTTCTTCTCGCCAACCGCTATGCTGACCACATCGCTGGTTCTCTCGGGACCCCCAGTGTCGCCCGGTGGTTTGCCTTAACCTTCGTCTTGAATCTCCATGGATACTGGACATTCTGAGATTCGGGCGGTAGAATCCTCTCCGCCAACATCCGTACGCGCGGCAACCTTCCCAACCTCCAAAAGGTCAATCAGGAGGTCCATGTTTGAATCCATGTCGCGCGGGTGGGCTTTCCGGGGTTTTCGTTTGGGTATTTTCGCTGCAGGCAAACACACAGTTAGGAGTGCAACATTTATGTATAACAGTGCAGCACAAGTGCAAGGGAAAGCAAGGAGCATTTAATTAGGAACCCCACCAGGCATGTGGCCGAGTTCACAGTGAACCAAGACGCTCCACCAGGTCAGATCATACAAGCTGCGGTCCGTGTCCGACGGCCTGGCCGCGAACAGTCGCGTGATACGTCGCTTCTCGAGCTCCGAGAGCGAGAAGGACTGGTCTCGGATAGGCATAAACCTATTCGTCACCACAAATGTCGGGAATCTCCATCAACCGCCTGCAAGCACCACCTTCGAGCGCCAGTTGTTGTTCACCAAGGTTGGAAGGTCAGTAATGGGAGCTGCGTCCCGAGTGGCGAACGCAATGCATCCCCCGTAGTTCTGTTTCTTTGAGTACGAGAGGCGGTATAAGGCTCGAAACTCGTTGATAGTTGGCCACCCCATGTCCGATAGATAATATAGACAACAGAGTGACAGCAACTGGCGCCACTGATTCGGGGATATCTGCCCGGGCGCTAACTGAAGCATGTTAAGAAGATACTGCACGCATTGAGGCAGCAGGAGGGAGAAGCCATTCCTAAACATATTGTCGTGCACCGCGACAAAGCCATCCCTCGGGCAGCATGTCAGCTCGCCCTCGTACAGTCCACGGAGTATAATGGTCGGTGGGATCCACCAATCTTCCCGAAGTTGTTCTATCTCGGCCAAAGTCATGCTGCTCTCGGGTTCGTCGCAAACAATCCCATCTTCAAGTATGTATCTTCTAGACGCGGAAGTGCCATTGTCGTTGGTCATCGAGACACCGTGGAAGACCCCAGCAGACTAATCGACCTTTTCGGTCGGCATGCCATACGTGACCTCACTTTGCCTCTCCGACTGCTTTCCCTGACGTGCGGGACGGCTAATGTACTCCTCCATTCTGGCATCATCGTCAGCTCTCGGCCGAGAAGATGTGCTAACCCCACTCGAGTCTGTGATACTCCGGGAATCCATCTACCCTAGAATAAAACCCTAGTGCCTATCAGTACATCAACGGAAACATGCGTGTAGCGCACAGCCGCAACCTAGAAATCCCTAACTCATATTTCATCTAGCGTAACCAAACAAAAGTGCAAAAACACAGAAATTCGAGCAAAGGTAGAAAGAATGGCAGAAGCAAGGCAGGCATACCAGATTCTCGACACCGAAGCAACGCCGGAAACCAGGACCTCGGGACACACCTCGTAATCGTAGAGAATTGCAAAGAAAAGCCGGCGTGGCGTGAGCACACGAAACAGAGAACCACCTAGGAAGGAAGAAGTCAAACAGTGAGTCAGCACGCCGGACTGGGCACAAGAAAAGGAGCTAGCAACGAAACTACAAAAGAAACCTGTCAAGCGCAACAGCAAACCCACCGGCGCAAACCAGAAGCGGAAGCTGAATGAGAAGCGGAGAACAACCCAGAATTTCTCAGAAATGGAAGCGACAACGGACTGCGGAACGGTCTATATACGCGCACGACAAGTGCACGCCTCAAACCACGAGCCAAGCGGTTGAACCTCGATCCCAGTTCACGAGGCACCCCTCGCCGTTGGATCACGCCGAAGGATGACGCCACGTGGCTCGCACGAACGTAGCTTCTTGGAGAAGGCAAGGCAGAAGCGACGTGCATTAATTGCCCGTCAGACAACCATAACTGTGGCAACAAACATTTAATACACCTGACACAGCTCGCACACAGTAGACAACGAGTGCGTGATGCGAACCTTTTAGCTCGCCCGATATTTTTGGCCCCAATGTACGCGGAGCGAACTCCACAGCTCGCGCAGTAGTGTTCGCGGAGCAAACTTCACGGCTCGCGTCGTAGATGGCACGCGGAGTCTACTTTTCAGCTCGCGTGAGCAACTTATTCGTGGTTGCACGCGGAGCGAACTCCACAGCTCGCCCGGTAGTGTCTGCGGAGCGAACTTCACGGCTCGTATCGTAGATGGCAAGCGAAGTCTACTTTTCAACTCGCCTGAGTAACTTATTCGTCGTTGCACGCGGAGCGAACTCCACAGCTCGCACGGTAGTGTACGTGGAGCAAACTGCATAGCTCGCATCGTAGATGGTATGCGGAGTCTACTTTCAGCTCGCGTGAGTAACTTATTCGTCGTTGCACGCGGAGCGAACTCCACGGCTCGCGTGATAGCGTACAAGGAGCGAAATCCGCGGCTCACATCTTAACACCTAGGCATCATATCCATCTCGGGCGAACGTCACCAAGACCGTAACACAGGCATAAGATCCATCTCGGGCGAATGTCCCCGAGATAGCATCACCCAGGTATAAGACCCATCTCGGGCGAACGTCCCCGAGATAGCACCACTCAGGCTTAAGACCCATCTCGGGCGAACGTCACCGAGATTGCAACACGCAGGCATAAGATCCATCTCGGGCGAACGTCACCGAGATCGCAACACATGAAAGACATCTTCCCTTTAAAAACGGAGCAAGTGGCTTGATAAACCAAGGACAGCATTAACACCCCGTCACTCGAGTAGAAACACAGGATATGGAAAGGGCTCGCTACCTTTGTCTATGAAAGTATAACACCCGTTCAACCCACGTCATGAGTCGAAACTTGGGGGGACTATGGGTAGTGGGCGGAAAAGTATAGGTTTACCGGCCTATGTTAGCAAGTCCCCACTCAAGATGTGTCTTGAACGGGAACTTGGGGGGACTTGTAGTCGGTTGTGCTTGAAAAAACCTCCCTAGCCCGTAAATCCGTAGGCATTCCACCACAACCGTGGCCGATTTGAGGATATCGTCCATTAGTTGGGTGGGCCGAGTTAATCATGGTAAGAACACTGGGCTCACGACCACTGCAGAAACGAGAGAAACCCACCTTCAAACTGAACATGGAGTCCCACATCGTTTTCCAGGAAAGAGAGCCTCGGTTGGGCTATAAATGCAGCCCAACCACCAGCCTGTCAGGTACATTAACTATCCCTACTAATTACACTTTGGCCCATCAGAAACTGACTTAACCATCGGAGGAGGAAAGACCGGAGGCTCCCGGTCATCCTTTCACTTGCAGGGTTCTAGGAAAGGAGATTATAGCGTATCAGACTCACCATCAGCTTCGACATAACCCGTCCGGGATTGTGCAGAAACAGTAGTTGATTGCATGTTTAAACTTTAAAGCATGGATCGACTTGAAGTTTTGAAAAGTACAAAATGATGGTTGGCTGATTGCATGATTTCCAAAACACAAATTGATCCTTTCATTGAGTGCATTACGTGAGGGGGAGAATTTCATTCTCTATAAATACATACTACTATGGATTGAAACTTCAAGCTCTTTGTGATTGAGAAAAGACTTTGATAGAATTGTCTCTGAGTTGATATTGTTCATGCTCATATTACAAACTGCTTGTGTGTGTTTTAGATAGACTAAGTTTCTCATTCTTACTTGTATACAAGTTGCATTTGAGACTGATAAACAAGAGTTCATTGAGGGGTGAAAGTCCAAAAGAAATAGAGGAGCTGGTTGTGTTGAAGAACCAAGCTGCTTGGTTGAGTTGGAGAACCAAGATTCCTTGTTGTGTTTAAGAACAAGAAGAGTGAACTAAGTGTGTCCAAGTCTTAGTACACAAATCTAGTTGTGTTTAAGAACTAGTATAACTGAGAGTGTTGAATTCTCAGTACTCTAAATTTAGATTTTCTTTTGTAAAGTTTCATAGTTTAAAATCATTTGTGTTATAACCAGAATCAAAGTTTGTAGTTGTGCGAGAACTACTTCTTGTAAACTCTGATTTGAAGTAATAATCTTGCTTGGTGTTTTTTCCCTCAATGAGATTTTGCACCAAGCCTATGAGATTCTTGTTTTGTTTATCTGTGTACTATTATTTCAATTCTATGTTTATATTTTGGCTTAAGGGGTACAGTTACCTTATTTTGACGGGAAGGTAACTCTCTCCCCATCCACCATCGGGTAGCTGCTTTGAAATAAAAAACGCACAGGCTTTGCGCAATATGCATATATGCTTACCAATTGTATTCCTTGTAATCTCCTCAATGTACCTTCACTGTGAGATGAATAAGATATCAGACAATTCATTCTCAATTGTGTTCTATTTGACTGAAACCTAATATTGGGCTCAGTGCTTTGGTCGATTGGGCTCCGCTATGAGGAAGATTTGTCGCCATAAAGTTAGACGATCGATTGCAGTTCTTGGTGAAAAGCTTATGAATGATTCATGAAAGAGGTTAATATCATGGTTGAGCATCCGGTTATGCAAGAAGTTGTGCAAATTGCTTTGGTAAGTTGTGCAAAGTGCCGTGCGGGGTAAAAGGATGGGACTGGTGGAATCTTACAAATTGCGTGTATGAAGATGCGTGGCCTAATAGTTAAAACACAGGGCAGGCAGCAGCATGCCAAACACCAACGAGTAGTACTTACATTAGAATCAGAAGATAAGTATATATGTAGGATGTAGGATTGATACTACATTTCCTCTTCTTGTTTTTCTTTTTTCAGCATTAGCAATGAGACATTCAGACTAGCTATTTGACTATATCAGCAACTCTCCTGCACTTTTATTACTAGTCCACACTCCACAGCCCACCTAACATGAATTTCACTTAACTAATACAAATAGCTCTTTCACTTAACGTACATCAATATATGATATGTAATAAATCTTGAACTTCAAATTCAATGTTCACATTAACTTGGAAATATATGCAAGAGCTCACATATGACCTTAAATAGTGTTTTAGTTATGAGTGCAGCTGTTGGGACCTCTAAGTTTGCTCGGTATATCTCCACCTATTTTGACTTATTGGATTACAAATAGAGTGCGGCTATTAGAACCTCTAAATTTGCTCAATATACCTCTCATTCTCTCTACAACTCCCTTTTACTTTTCAATATAAGCATTTTCTCATTAGACCTCATTTCAAATTCCTAACATAACTTTAGTTATTTATTGACATAGATTTTAATTAATTACTTACTTTACATCTTATTACTCAATGACCTCTCATTCTTTGTTATTTTTTTTACCTTTCTATTTTTGAACATTCATTATCCCTACCTTCATTTTTTTTATTATTTTTTTCATGCAAGGTTTTATCATGAACTATTATATATATCTTTTTAACTTTTGTTTTTCTCTTTTGTATGTGTTATTTTTTCTCTATTTTTTTATTTTGAATAATTTGATCTTTATTTTATACCTCATAATAAATTATTTTAAAAAATATATATTTTCTATAATCATTTTTTTATTAAGGTATAAAATAGGTATAACTTATATATATATATATATATATGACAAAATACTGGTCACTCCTCTTATTTTCTATAGTTTGACAGTTTAGTCCTCTTTTTTTCAATTTCAACAGCTCACTCCTATTAATTTTCAATGTCATACAATTTGGTCCAACTGTTAAAATTGACAGTTAAAATGTCCACATCCTGCTATAAAATCCCTAAACTACCCCTAGCCTATTACACCAGCTCCAAAAATGAAACCATTTTCCTCCATATCTGAAACCATTTCCCTCCAAATATAAACTTTTTCCCTCCAAACACATTATGCAAGATAGTCATTAAAATAGATCCTCCATAATAACATCAAAAATACATTGCAACATCCAATTGTTCAACTAGTAACTAATTAGCTGTAATCATCTTATTAAAAGATTATAGCTAGCAACCAAGTGACAAAGCACAAGGTTGCCCAAAAATAGGATGCATTAGGGGCTAGCTAATATTAAATCTCACAACTATTTTTCAGCTCCTTTGGTTGTGCTCTGCCTAATCCTTTGGGAGGTTCTTGGTGTTACACCATCCTTCTTGGTTGAAGCATTTGAACCTTGCACATTTCTTGAAATGCTAGGAGCAGATCCAGCTTGAAGGAGCCTTGAACTTTGATGTGTAGACGCAGCTTGTCCAGGTCTTGCTCTCTTCGGAGCAGACTGAGCTTTCATGTCAGCCTTCCTCTTCTAAACACACAACAAATGAAGACAAAGACATATGCAAGTTAGACAAAGTGTTAAGTTAACTCAAATTGTAAATATTCCCAAAGACAAACAAGCAACAAGATTGAAAAGTTAGAAAAACAAGCAAATATTCACAAAATTCAGAAGCACACCAACTATAATAAGAGATCAAACTTTTCGACAAATCCTACACCATCAGCAATAACAATACTTGGTAGTTACCCTCATATATTCATTCCTTTATTTGGCTTTCTTCCTCAACTCATTGGTAGTCATAGGTTGTTTTACTTGGTTGGACAACATCAATATTATTGTAAGGTTAGAGTCTATCTGTGTTATAAATATAAAATAAAATATTAACATCAATAACCTTATATATATATCAATAGCAAAATACAACTTACTTTTTTTTTAGGCTGATTGTCGGCGATTACCAGTCCCAGAGGTTTGCCTGACGAAGAAGGCCGAAGACCCGGATCGGGATTCAGATTTCCATTTGCACTTAAAAGTGGAACAACCGCATCCTCAATCCCGACTCGGGATCACAAGAACTCTCTTGAGCGGATTGTGTCCTTTCCTTCCCTTACTGAGAATAGTGAGACAAATCTTTCTTTTCTTCCATCTCAACCATAGGGATTCCCCTTTAGCCATCAAACACAACCACGCCAGTAAGCCCGTGAGTGGAAGATAGAAGCACGACCTTCTCCGTTCCGTAGTTATTGAGGGGCACCTTACCACCCAATCAACGAAAATCAATCCACATAGAAAAAAAATAGAAATCGTTCTCATTGTGTCTGGTAGTGCCCAACGGGCTATTCCATTACTCACTGACTTGTCTCAGTCATTGAAACCTCGATTCGATACCTATAATGAATTGCGAGCTATGCTGGTTCTGTTCTGGACGCTTCACTGGAAAATACTTTTTCTACTGCAGAGGGCTTCAATAGCTTTGGCTGTGAAAACTCTTGGTCTTGTAGCAGCTTGTCCTTCCTTGTTGAGGTTCTTATTAGCAGCAGTAGTAACTTTTTCCTTCAGTGGCAAATGTCTCTGACATGTCTTGGAGTTGTGACCTATCTGTTTGCAGCTACCACACCTTAAAGCTCTTTTCTTCTTACCAATTACAGTGTCATCATCCTTATCCTTTTCATAAGCATCCTTCATTCTTGCAGTCCTAGGTCTACCAGGCTAATTGTCTCGAGTATTGTGGAGGCTGAATAACAGGATCTTCACCCCTAGACTATGAGAGGCCCATTAGAGTTGAAGTGAACAAGAACACGAGATAGGGAACTGAAGCAGTATATAGTTGAGTACTTGCAATAGTTGAGTAGGAAAAGAACAAAAGAAGAAAAGAGAGATGGATGCGGTGAGGCTATGAAGCCTATCCTTCTCGCACCCATTGAAACAACTAATTCACACCACCACGACACCACTAGACTTGTCATCCGCTGCTGCTCTTCCACTACAACCGCCCCCAAACCCGGAGGCGGCGACTGCCGCTTGTCCACCTCAACCTCCACCTCTGACAAAGACGTTGTTCGAGCCATTCGCTTAAACAAGGTTACTTTCTCTCCCCTCCGAAACCCTTGAATTCAAAAGCCCTAATTTTTTTTTCCCAAATTCAACCATTCGATTTCATAGACCAAAACCAAATGAAAACCCATGAACTTACTGTAATTAGGGATACCATCGGGCAAACAATCTCGACCTTTAGGAACCCACAGTTCTGGGTTGGTCACCATGTCGCTGCTTTCGACGTTGTCTCTTTGATGATTGATTGAAAGCTTGGAATGGGTATGCAGGTTTTCAAAGGCTTTGAGTTTGATGGGTTCTAGAAATTAAGTAGGAAGATTAAACTGCTTTTGAGTTTGATATGGGTTCTGGGTTCTTCATCGCTGCTAAGGAATATCGAAGAGTTTGATATGGGTTATGGGTTGCGTTAATAAGGGTGTAATAGGCTAGGGGTAGTTTAGGGATTTTATAGCAGGATGTGGATACTTTAATGGTCAATTTTAACAGCTAGACCAAATTAGACCAAATTGTATGACATTGAAAATTAATATGAGTGAGCTGTTGAAATTGAAAAAAAGAGGACTACACTGTCGAACCATAGAAAATAAGAGGAGTGACCAGTATTTTGTCTATATATATATATTGTAAAAAAACAAACGAACCCCCAGCGGACTCCGCGCCCATCTCTGAGAATGAGAGTAAGAGAGAATTTGTAAAAAAAAAAAGTTATCGGACTCCGTGCCTTTCTCTTGGGCGGAGAAATAGAAAAATCTAGAGAGAGTTCGTCCATACAAATCTAGTGAGAGTGAGAAAGAATTTAAAAAAAAATAGTGATCCCTAGCGGACTCCGCGCCCATCTCTAGGAATGAAGAGGACAGAAAAAAAATTGATCGGACTCCGCGCCCTTCTTTTGGGCGGAGAAATAGAAAAATCTAGAGAGACAGAGAGAGTTCGTCCAAAAAAAAAGCGAACCCCCAGCAGACTCCGCGCTCATCTCTGGGAATAAGAATGAGAGAGAGTTTGTAAAAAAAAAAAAAAGTGATCGGACTCCGCGCCCTTCTCTTGGGCGGAGAAATAGAAAAATCTAGAGAGAGTTCGTCTATACAAATCTAGTGAAAGTGAGAGAGAGTTTAAAAAAAAATAGTGATCCCCCAGCGGACTCCACGCCCATCTCTGGGAATGAAGAGGACAAAAAAAAAGGTGATCGGACTCCGAGCCCTTCTCTGGGGCGAAGAAATAGAAAAATCTAGAGAGACAGAGAGAGTTTGTCCAAAAAAAAAACGAACCCCAGCAGACTCCGCGCCAATCTTTGGGAATGAATAAGACAAAACTGTCATTTTACTGTCATTAGTGAACAGTAACTGTCCCTGACAGAAAATAGTATATGTTAAATTGGTAAGTATTATATTATATCATTTGGTGAGAAATGATCAAATGAATACGAGTAGTCATGGTAAATCGAGCTGAAGGGCATTAAAGGAAAAACCCTTTCACATATGAAGAGATCGAGCATGAGGACGAATGGAAACATAGTTTTGGAACAGTACATTTGCTGTCGTCCGATAATTGTGAAAATGGGTAATGTTATGTAATATGCAGCCCACCATTTTAGAATGCCGTGAGATGGAAGACCCAGCCAGTCAGCCACCACAGTGGACCACTTCTTAAAACTTTAAAGTAATTACCTACCTAACCAGCTAGAGTACTCGATCGATCCTTAATTAATTAACTAATCTACTCAGTGCGTGCGTGGTCGGTCGATGAATCAGTATTTCCATTCACAGGCAAATCGATCATAACCTGAAAGCAGTGGCCGGAGGGAGGTTGACAACAGACGAGGGTTTGGGGATGGATTCACTTGCGTGGTTTCGTATACTATTACCGGAGCGGACATGAGATTTCGCCGATTATAAGATACGTACACAGCAAATGTACAATCTTGAATTTATGAAGTATTATAATATTAGTTAAATACAATAGTATAATGATCGCGAGAAACCGATAAAAAAGAAAAAATTTAAGATTTTTATAAAAATTATATATACGTACATATATATATAATTTTTATTAAGTGCGCAATCGCATATATGATGCCTGAGGCCGCGGCGGCCTCTCAGGCCTCCTCATAGATACGGGCCTGACTACTACACTCTATATAATGCATCTTGTTGTGCAGCTACGTATGACGACCCATCACCACCGCTAGCGACGGCACGGACGGCCAAACCCTAGCTAGCTCCAGATTCATCAGAATTATTCATCAAGTGTATCCAATCCAACGGGCGGAATAAGTGGACTGGTGGAAGAAAAGATGCCATCCTATGGACGCGGTGCAGTCTGTAAAATAAATAATCTTTGAATACTTATTTCATTTAAACTAATAGTCTATATATAATCATATATGCTGCGCGCTACATGTTTGACTTGCTCAGTACTCGTTACACGACTTCCCCCACGAGTATGATCCATATGTTAATTATTGCTAGCATACGTATTTCCCACCACCTTCCCTCCAATTAACTCTACCTATCTTTCATCCAAACTCACTGAAATATATACACATTGTATTATCGATCTTTATAAGAAACCCTAGCTTGGACTTTGTTTATATATATATATGCATTGAGGAAATAACAACAAAACTCACCAAACAATATTGTATCAAGAAATGTCCTTGTTTCTGTTACTTCTAAAAATATCTCGAAAGCTTACATATTAATTTTGGGAATAGTGATTTTATTAGCTAGAAACACTAAAACTACACTGTATTTCAGTGTTAAAATCTCATAAAACTGTGTAACATGTATCTTGGTATATATAGTATTGTAATTTAAATTAGTCAACCAAATTATGATTGGTCAGTGTCTGTAATATATTTCAATGTTACACATATGTTGGTTTTGGTAAAATGATGACGGGCAGTAGTGTGACTTCACACATGTTATTATATACACACAAAGAAAGAGCGAGCTCACCAAAACAAAATTCAACAAAAGTAAGAGCGAGCTTATTTTGACTTTGATATTGCCAACCACTCAGACTTCACTGCTCGCTAGCGCGCGCGCACACAGAGAAAGAGAGGCCTATATAAACATCCTCAAGTCGATCTGTTCCAACAAACCATCCACGAAACACTCAAAGCACATTTCTTACCCGCAACAACTGACTCAAGAAAGCTCTATCATGGAGCTTAACTTCTATCTTACCCTTCTCTTGGGCTTTGTTTCCTTCATCACCTTCTCCCTCTTCTTCCTCTTCTACAGGCACAGATCTCAGTTCACCGGCAACAACCTCCCTCCCGGGAAGGTCGGCTACCCTGTCATCGGAGAGAGCTACGAGTTCCTGTCCACGGGATGGAAAGGCCACCCCGAGAAGTTCATTTTCGACCGCATGAACAAGTTCTCTTCCGAAGTCTTCAAGACCTCCCTCTTCGGAGAGAAGGCTTGCATCTTTGCCGGCGCCGCCTGCAACAAGTTCTTGTTCTCCAACGAGAACAAGCTCGTCACTGCCTGGTGGCCTAGCTCCGTCAACAAGGTCTTTCCTTCTTCCGTCGAGGACAACAGTAGCGCCAAAGAGGAGGCCAAGAAGATGAGGAAGATGCTCCCTAACTTCATGAACCCTCAGGCTCTTCAACGCTACATCGGAATCATGGACACCATCGCCCAACGGCACTTTGCTCTCGGCTGGGAGAACAAGAAGGAAGTCGTGATCTATCCCCTTGCCAAGAACTACACCTTCTGGCTGGCTGCACGATTGTTCGTTAGCGTTGAGGACCCAGAGGACGTTGACAGACTCGGCGACCCCTTCCAGCTCTTGGCCTCCGGACTCCTCTCGATGCCAATTGACTTGCCCGGAACAGCGTTCAACAAAGCCATCAAGGCCTCCAACTGGATCAGGGGGGAGCTGTACAAGATCATCAAGCAGAGGAAGATCGACTTGGCCGAGGGCAAGGCCTCACCCACCCAAGACATATTGTCCCACATGCTTTTGCTTTCCGACGAGGAAGGAGCCCACATGAAGGAGATGGACATCGCCGATAAGATTCTCGGACTCTTGATCGGTGGCCACGACACCGCCAGCGCCACCTGCACTTTCATTGTCAAGTACCTCGGAGAGCTCCCTCATATCTACGATGCAGTCTACAAGGGTAATTACTATTTTTCATTCATCTCTAATTTCTAGTTAAAAAATTAGGCCAACGTGAAAAGTAATTTTTTTTTTTTTGAATTTGACAGAGCTTTCGGATCAACCTTGTCCATCAATATCGATAAACATGACTAATAATCCATACAAGATATTTGTTAATCACTATGCATGTCCTGGCTGTATTCTATTTCGATTCTTGTAGGTTTTGCCAAAGTTGGTAGCTGAAAAATAATAGTCAAATAAAGACAGCTGCAATTATGTGACCTGAAATATTAATATTAATCATGTCTTAATCTATTGAATAACTTACAGAGCAAATGGAGATTGCCAACTCAAAAGCACCAGGGGAGTTGTTGAACTGGGATGATCTTCAGAAGATGAAGTACTCATGGAACGTGGCACAGGAAGTGTTGAGAGTGGCGCCACCACTTCAAGGAGCCTTTAGGGAAGCGTTGCAGGACTTCGTCTTCAACGGCTTCACCATCCCTAAAGGGTGGAAGTTGTATTGGAGCGCAAACTCGACACACAAGAATGCTGCTGTATTCCCCGAACCTTACAAGTTCGATCCTACAAGATTCGAAGGAAATGGACCTGCCCCTTACACCTTCGTGCCCTTCGGAGGAGGCCCCAGAATGTGCCCCGGAAAAGAGTACGCCCGATTGGAAATTCTAGTGTTCATGCACAACCTGGTCAAGAGGTTCAAGTGGGAGGCAATCATTCCCGATGAGAAGGTCGTCATCGACCCTATGCCCATGCCGGAAAAGGGACTTCCCGTCCGCCTTTTCCCTCACAAAAAGGCCGCTTAAGTCGATCATTACCTGCTACCCGCTCTCTGCTAGTTTTCTACTCATCGATCGTACACAAGACCGACAACTATGTCCAGGCTTTGTTAATCTTTCGTTTTGGGTTAATCATTGTATTTGTTTTCTTTTCCAATTTATATATATGGCGTCTGAGTACTTTGTCTAACCAACTCAATCTGGACTTGTGTTGTTAGTACGTGCCATACGCTTGACGTTTTAAAGACACAAAAATGTAAAATGGATCAGATATTGCGAATAAATATATATGTCATCATCGCACCTGTGGCTGTATATATGCGTGTATAACTATATATCACAACTCTGTCTCTGTCATGTGATGCCCGTGTAAAATATATTACACATGCCGATCATGTGTATGTTCAGCAAAAATTATTAATACATGTATACTTAATACAATTTTATTAATTAAAATTTTAATTATGTCTTGTTCGACTCATTTAAGACAGAACGTGTCTTTTAATTACAATCTCTTGTTACAAGAGAACACCATTTGATTTCGTTTATCAAGAGACCATTGTAGGTTTGTTTGTTTTTGTGACTGCATCCATATTTGGAAATGAGTTGCCTACGTACCCTGGAGGGGATCAAGTCACTCGTAGTTCAAGCTTTATGGTTTTTGGTGTTTCGACGAAGTAGATGACTTGTCGAAAGGTTTGATCATGTATTTGGAAATTTGGCTTGGAAAGAACCAAAGATTTGATTTTAGATGTGGTTGTATCCAGATTTAAATCCAGACTGTCTACATACCCTTGTAAAAGGATCAAACCATTGTAGTTTGAAAAGTTTGGCTATGGATTTGATTTTTTTGGTGCTTTAGGAATTTGACCAGAGTCATTTGGACCGGATGAATTTGACTGGTGGTGTCAGGGATTCTATTTGGAATTGTGGTTGCATTTAGTGGATTGCTAGATTGCCTACGTACCCCTTTGTGGGATCAAACCAACAGTAGTTCTTAAGTGATTTGGGCTTTTGGCTGGAGTCATTTGGACTGACTGAATTTGACTGGTGGTGTCAAAGATTCTGTTGGGAATGATAGTTGCATCTAGTGAGTGGCTAGATTGCCTACGTACCCCTTTGTGGGATCAAACCGACCGTAGTTCGTTAGTAATTTGGGTTTTGCGGCTTAGTGCCAACTTTTAAATTTGACAGATATATTTTTGAATCCCTCAACTATATTTCTTTTGTACACCCAATTTGGTAGAGTGTCTGTTGATTTGATTTGGGCACTCGAAACGGATGATGTATCAGTGCAACCAAGAGGTTTGAATTGTCTTGTTCACAGTCCTTAGTAAGGGCATATGTAATTTTTGTAAATCCAATCTCCTCGTGTATGCGGACTCCGCGACTTGCTTCTTCGCGAAATCCCCTGCGCAGAGCCTAGACTTCCACTTCTACGCAACGTCATCTCGCCTCGCTTGGATTTCCACTTTTGCGTGAAGCCATCTTGCCTCGCCTGGGCTTCCTCTTTTACGCGAAGTCGCCTTACTTCGCTTGGACTTCCACTTTTGTACGAAGCCATCTCGCCTCACTTGGACTTCCTGCTTTGACGCGAAGTCATCTTGGCTTGCCTTAGGGCTTCATCCTCCACACGAAGTCATCTTTGCTTTGCTTTAGGGCTTTAGCCTCGGCGCGATGTCATCTCGCCTTTGCTTCAGGGCTTCAGCCTCCACGCGAGGTCATCTCACGTTTGCTTTAGGGTTTCAGCCTCCACGCGAGGTCATCTCGCCTTTGCTTTAGGGCTTCAGCCTTCACATGAGGTCATCTTCACTTGCGAACTCTGCTATCCAGCTTGCATGATAATGCTTAAAAGGAACTTCTTGTCTTGGCCAAAAGAACTTGTAGTCTTGATGAGATCATATGAACCACATAACTCCTCAGAGACGTCTTTCCCAGTTCGAATCAGCTTGCCACCTCCTTGATGATTATCATCTTCAAGATAGAAACCTGTTTACAAATAAAAATCGAATGCGATTGGGAGTCGGACTTGAGGAAACTGCTCCTCTATAAATAGAGATATGTCACTTTTGTTGCTTTGATCGAGAGCGTATATTGAATACTCAAACTTACTTAGATATGCTCAGAGATTCTCCAAGCTGTCAAGAGTAAGTTCTTGTTCTTCAAATTCACGTTGCTTGGAATGTTTGTTTTCTTCCCCTTGTGTACGTGGCTTGTTATGCGAGGTACAAGACCATATATGTGTTGTAACAAGAGGAGGGGCTGAGCAGCCATAGTCTTCTTTTGGTGACGACCTCACGAGGTTGTCTCGCCTTGTCTTAAGGCTTCTGCTTCTATGCGAAGTCGTCTCACCACACCTCAGGGCTTGGAAGTTTGAACGGTATTGTGGCCTTTCTCGGGAAGGAAGAGAAGGCTCGCTGAAGACATGCTTTTGGGGCTTCTGACGGAGCAAGAGATGAGACAGAAAGATAAAGATGCTGCAAAAGAAATAAAGAGAGTTAGAATGAGAGCTCCACCTTGTTGGCTCGCCACTCTTCTTCTGTTTTTTTGCTTCTCTTGTTTTCTTCTCCTTCTTCTCCATTTATGTTCCATGTCCATGTCTGTCCGTCTTTGCCTTATTCTGTCGCTGCCTGCTTCTGCCTCCGTCTTCCTCCCCTTCTTTTAGAGGCTTTAGCCTCTTTATATAGAGTGCTTGGTTAGGATGATTGAGTTGCTATTGGACTTTAATGCCCGTATTGTGTTCCTATCCAGACACATATTTGCAAGAGTTATAATTAAACTCAAAAACATTATGCATGTAGCACAAAAAAATATTATTATTTTTTTGTAATTTTTAATTTTCGTATCAACAGTTTATATGTCCAAAACTGCTCAGGAGACTAGCTCATAGGACTCATTCATCAATATTCCTAAATCCAGCTGCTTCTCATGAAAATGATGCCATAATTAATAATTAGGGTATTTGGAAATTATAGGATCCACTTGAAAGTTGAAAATCGAGTTCAAAATTCTAGCTCCTGATTAGTGTGGTGTTGGTATCCATAATGTTACTTTTAAAGGTGTTGAAAAAACTTTTAATGGTTGAGAAAATTTCAAACGGCTTATGTGAACCTCATTGTTGTCGGTAGTCAGTAAATACCTCCCTCGGCCCATGATGCTATGAAGCCCAGCATGAGGCAGCTCGAACAGGCCTCAACCTCGATGCTAAAGCAGTCTGGGCTGAGAGGGGAAGCCTCCACAGAAACTTAACATTTGTCCCACATTGAAGAAGATGCAAAGTGTGAGTCAACGCAGAGGTATAAATGTAGCCAAGACCAACCAGAAAGGTAAGAAAAAATCGGTCTTAGCATTAAATACTCAACTACCCTTATTAACTTAATCATCGGAGAGAGAAAGACCGGAGTGTCCCGGTCATTCTCCTTTCTTGCAGATAAGGAAGGGCGAAGAAGGAACTTCGGAACAAAGGACAAAGGATTACGGAAGATTGAATCACGTGCTACAGTTTCTTCAAGAGCCTGCGGGTTCCAGCAGAAACAATTGGCGCCGTCTGTGGGAATACTTACAAAAAGCCAGTCTCGATGACGGAGTCAAATGAAGTTGGAATCGGGAGTAGGATAATTTCAGGAGATCTGACACCGGGAAGCAGCGACCGGCCGGGAAGGACGGGCGACAGTGAAGAGTGCCCGCCTGATACGATCGTCCCGCGAGCGCTTACGGATGGAACAATGAGCGGCCTCACACAGGAAGAAATGGAGGATATCGTCGAGAGGTTAAGAGCGGACATAGCACGCATGGAGAGAGAAGGCCAGCGTGACCGTTTAGACGCGGCCGCACGGGAGAAAAAGCTGGAGGCAGATAACGCAGCAATAATTAGTGCGTTAGCCAGGAGACTCGAGAGTGATGAGGTGATCGAGCGAGCGGCAAACTCTATCCGCGAGGGGGAGCGGTCCCCGGCAACACCGCCCGTAGCCCGGAGAACGGTAGTCGTCGGCACGAGCTTGTTTCCTGAAAATATGGAAACAGAGGGCTCGCCCCCGCCTCCAGCGCCTGTAGAGGAAAGAAGGAAGGAATCAACGGGAGTGGAGGCGGCCTTGATGGCCATGAGGGACAGTGTGATGTCCCTAACTACGAGACTAGACGAGGCAGAAAGAAGGGCAGCGCACAACCCGCCCGGTATGGGGTTTGAAGAGAGAGGGGGACCTTTCACTACGGCCATCACGCAGACATTGCGTTCCCGTGCGGCGAAACCGCTTAAATTGAACTACGGAGGGGAGGGGGACCCGCATCTCTTCCTCGACAGTTTCAAGTCCCATACGAACGCGAAGGGTTATTCGGACGCCGCGTGCTGCAACATGTTCCAGGAGACGTTGTCGGGAGAAGTATTAAGCTGGTTTTATGAACTCCCGGCCGGTTCAATAGATTGCTTCAAGAGGTTAGCAGACCGATTCGTGAACCGGTTTATACTGCGAACGGACGGGCAGAGTACAACCCAGTTATTCAAGATAAAGCAGGGGCACGCCGAGGGACTAAAGGCCTTCGTAAATCGATGGCAAGGGGCCACAGCCAGGGTCAGGAGTTTCGACAAGAAGGTGGCGGAAGAGGCCTTTATCCAGGCCCTGCTGCCCGGGAAGTTCTTGTACGCGGTACGAATTGAAAATCCCCGGGGCTATGATGAACTCATAGAAATGGCGGTAAGGCACGCGCAGGCAGACCATGACACTTACGGGGACCAAAGTGAGGGTAAAAGAAAGGAAAGCGGGAGGTCTGAATCCCGAGGACAGATGATCCAAGAAGTAAGAACCTGGAAAGGGGACCAGGGGGGACAAGTCTTCACCCCTAGCAAGAGGTTCAAGGACGGAGGTAGGAGCCAAACCAAGCAATCAGGGGGGCCTCAGGGGAAGAACAGGGGCAACAACCAAAACAGCGGGTTTAAGGAAACGGTTATCACAGCCAGGGCAAGCTACACAAACCTGAATGCAACACCGGAGATAGTGTGGAACGAGAATAAAGGGGATCTTCCAGGACCCGCAGCCAGGAGGTTCCCACCGTCACGACTAACCCGAGAGGACACAGGAAAGTACTGTGGATATCACCGGGAGGCAACACACGCAATAAACAACTGTGATGAGCTAAGAAGAGCGATCGAAAGTCAGCTTAAAGCAGGGAAGCTTCGGCAATACGTGTTGAGTCCACCCCAAGCTAAGGAGGAGCCCATTTACGGGACGATCAACACGATCCGTGGGGGGGCACGTATCGACCGGAGGAGTAACAAGGCCAAAAAACAGTGCCCCAGTAGCAGAGATGGGCGAGAGATATTCGCTTTCGGGAGCTCTAGCGCTCAGAGTGTGAACTCGAGGTGGAGGTCAGTAACATTCGAAGAAGAAGAAGAGCAAGGGACTAGACAGCCTCACGAGGACCCCTTCCTGGTAACAGTACAGTTGGATCATTATCTTTGCAAGAAAATCCTGATTGACACGGGGGCGTCAGTAAATGTCTTGTTCAGAAACGCGTGGCGAGCACTAAAAAGGGGGGGTAGCAAGCTCACGCAGGACAACGAGCCATTGATAAGCTTCTCTGGGGACGTGGTACAGCCTCTTGGGTCCGACTACATACCCATGATCCTCGGGGGTCAGGAGGGGAACACGTTGAGAATGTCAGTCGATTTCATAATTGTCGACTGCGACTCAGCATACAATGGGATACTCGGGAGACCAGCCCTGTGGAAAGCCAAGGCATTCATCGCGGGGCACATGCTTATGATGAAGCTACCCTCGCCAACGGGAATCGTAACCATCCGGGGTGATCAAGTGGCAGCAAGAGGGTGCTACGCCATTGACAGAGATAATGGAAGGAGGAGAGCGGAAGTGTTATCCTCCGTGAGCACGAGCAAATTGATTTCTGACGTATACGAAGATCCCAGGATCAACGCCGTTGCAGAAGGGGCAGAATCCGAGAGACCCGGTTCAGTAGAGGAAACCGAGCTGGTTTGCATCTCGGACGGTTTCGCAGCCCGAACGGCGAGAATCGGGGCCAAACTGCCACCCCTCGTCCGGGAGGAGCTTGTACGTTTTCTAAAGGCCAACAGCAAAGCCTTCGCATGGTCATATGCTGACGTGCCCGGTATCCCGAGTGACGTGGTCACGCATAGGTTGGGGATCCGAAAAGGCGTGCCCCCGGTGCGACAGAAGAGGAGGTCCTTCGATCTAGCAAAGTATGACGTCATCAAGAGAGAGGTACAAAGGCTTCTGGACATCAAGTTTATCCAGGAGGCAGGGTATCGAGGCAAGGGGAAATTCCTAGGTCATGTCATTAGCAGGCAGGGTATCGAGGCAAACCCGGAGAAGGTCCAAGCTATAATGGATATGGTTGCCCCAAAATCCAGGAATTACGTACAGTCCCTGACAGGCAAAGTGGCGGCCCTCGCCAGATTTATTTCCAGACTCACGGACAAGTGCGCACCATTCTTCAAGCTGCTCAAAAGCCAGCGTTGCAAAATGGTCAATTGGGGGCCCGAGCAAGAGGAGGCATTCAGGAATATCAAGGAATATTTGGCTTCTGTGCCAAAACTATCAAAGCCGATTCCCGGGGAGATGCTGTACCTCTATTTAGCAGCATCCGGCACAGCAGTTAGCTCGGCTTTGATCAGGAAGGATGAAGCAATTGAGCTCCCGGTGTATTACGTAGGCAAAGGCTATACACTGGCAGAAAGCAGGTACCCGGAACTAGAGAAGTTGGCTCTAGCTCTTATCGTGACCGCCCGGAAGCTGCGGCATTACTTCCAAGCTCACTCCATCACCCTGTTCACTAACTGCCCTCTAAGGCAGGTACTTTTAAAGCCAGAAACGAGCGGGAGATTGGCCAAATGGGCGATAGAGCTAGGCGAGTTCGATATACATTACATGCCGAGAGTAGCCATCAAGGGACAAGCCGCAGCGGATTTCATTTCAGAGCTGACACCCGTGGAGAAGGTCACGGAGTGCACGGGGGATGAGCTAGAGGCAGTCCAAGAAGTCCAACAATCTTGGAAGCTATTTGTAGATGGCTCCGTCACCAAAGGCAAGAGCGGGGCCGGAATCATATTGGTTAGCCCGGACGGGTTCGAGTACGAGTACGCCCTCGAATTTAACTTCTCCGCGTCCAATAATGCTGCCGAGTACGAGGCATTGATTGGGGGGCTGCAGTTAGCATCAGAGATTGGAGTCACAAAGGTCGAAGTGTTCAGTGACTCGCAGCTCGTGGTGAACCAAGTCGGCGGGACCTTTGAAGTAAAAGAGCCCTATCTGAACTCCTATCGGGCACTCGCGAAGGCCCTCTTGTGCGGATTCGGGTCAGCAACGGTAGCACAAATCCCTAGGAAGGAAAACGGTCGTGCAGATGCCCTGGCACGCCTAGCCACCGGGACCCGCCTGAAGGGGAGTAAGAAGGTTAAAATCGAGGTCCTGGATCAGCCAAGTATCAACAAGACGATCTCTGAAATATTCACCGTATCTACGGGTCCAAAGGAACCGACATGGATGGATCCAATCATCGAGTTCCTCAAAGAAGGTGTGCGCCCGGAGAATAGACGGCAGGCGAGGAAACTTCAGTCACGGTGCGCCCGATACACGCTTGTCAACGGCAAGCTGTATCGCAGGGGGTACAGCATGCCCAGCTTGAAATGCGTGTCTGTAGAAGAGGGTGAGAAGATCCTGCGGGACATCCATGAGGGAGTTTGTGGCAACCACTCCGGAGCTAGATCCCTCTCTTTTAAGGCTCTAAGGACGGGGTACTTTTGGCCTAATATGGGGAGTATGGCAGATCAAGTTTCAACGAGATGCCATAAATGCCACCAACACGCAAACAAAATCCATTCCCCCTCCATTGCACTATCAATCCTGATGTCACCATGGCCCTTCGCTCAGTGGGGACTTGACTTGATCGGGAAACTTCCAACTGCTCCCGGACAATACAAGTTTATTATAGTAGCGGTAGATTATTACACCAAGTGGGTGGAAGCGGAGCCGCTCAGACGGATAACTACCGAATGTGTGATGAGTTTCCTCATGAAAAATATCTACTGCAGGTTCGGTATCCCCGAGACGATCATTACCGACAATGGGACGCAGTTCAACAACCCTAAGCTCATCGAGTTCGCCAAAGGCATGGGAACCAAAATGGTGTTTGCATTGGTGGCACACCCGAAGACCAACGGGCAAGTGGAAGCAGTCAATAAGATAGTAAAGAAGCTGCTTAAAAAGAAGGTTGACGACGCCAAAGGGTTATGGGCTTAAAAAGAAGGTTGACGACGCCAAAGGGTTATGGGCAGAAATGCTCCCGGAAACACTTTGGGCAATTCGAACCACCGCAACGGAGTCAACGGGAGAGACGCCTTTCAGCCTTGCCTTCGGCACGGAGGCAGTCATTCCAATCGAAGTAACAATACCGACCGGGAGAGTCAAAGGATTCGATAAGCAGACCAACATAGAGGGACTACAGCTGAATTTGGACCTTATCGAGGAAAGAAGGGACAGGGCAGACTTGCACAATCAAGTGTACAAGCAGCGGGTCGCCCGACACTACGATTGTAAGGTTAGGCCACGAGCCTTGGGTCTCGGAGATTGGGTGATGAAGCGGGTGATGACCCAACCAATGATCCTTGATCCGACTTGGGAAGGCCCGTACGAGATAGTAGACGAAGTCGGCCCCGCCACATTCTTCCTAAGGGATAGGGACGACACAGTCTCCGGGCACCCATGGAACGCCGAACACCTTAGATTCTACCCGGTATAGGGGAATCGGGAAATTGTAAATTATAGCCTCCGGGTTTGACACGGTCAGCCCGGGAGGATGCCTTCATTTATTGTGGAAACAACTTGCAAAAAATGAAGCTAAATTCGTAACACCTGAGTTAGCCTCCGGGTTTGACACGGTCAACCCGGAAGGATGCCTTCATTTATTGAGGAAACAACTTACAAAAAATGAAGCTAAATTCGTAACACCTGAGTTAGCCTCCGGGTTTGACACGGTCAGCCCGGGAGGATGCCTTCATTTATTGTGGAAACAACTTGCAAAAAATGAAGCTAAATTCGTAACACCTGAGTTAGCCTCCGGGTTTGACACGGTCAGCCCGGGAGGATGCCTTCATTTATTGTGGAAACAACTTGCAAAAAATGAAGCTAAATTCGTAACACCTGAGTTAGCCTCCGGGTTTGACACGGTCAGCCCGGGAGGATGCCTTCATTTATTGTGGAAACAACTTGCAAAAAATGAAGCTAAATTCGTAACACCTGAGTTAGCCTCCGGGTTTGACACGGTCAGCCCGGGAGGATGCCTTCATTTATAGTGGAAACAGCTTACAAAAAATGAAGTTAAATTCGTAACGCCTGAGTTAGCCTCCGGGTTTGACTAGGTCAAACCGAGAAGATGCCTAAGTGAGGCCAAACTTGTAACATTAGTTTCACCAGGGAGTGATTAGGTCAGTCCGGGAGGATGCTCTTGGATGACAACGTTTAAAAAAAAAGGGTGATTTCATAGCGCGAAAATAAGAAGTCCAATATGCACACCAAAATAAATTGCGACAACTGGGTCGCCGGGATGAAGTCAGTACTTCCCCGTGAAGGCACAAAAGCCGTACAAAAATGGTGATTCAAAAAAGAGGGGGGCTACAACTAATCCGGGAGTCCTCAGCTCCGGCTCCTAATCCAGGTCATCCCCGACCGGATCCTCAGCATCTTCCGCGTCTTCACTCTCGGACGATAGGGTCACGGCTCCGGAACTCTCGGGATTGACCACAGGATGCTCCTCCGGGTCAGCCAATTGTGGACCCACAGTTCTGGCCTTCTCCTGGGCGGCAAGGAGATCTGCTAGCATCCGGGGCTTGTCAAGGTACCCGTGAGCGCTCCACTCGGTAAATTTCTCCGTGATGGCTTCGTTCCGGGCGGACTGGAGAAGAGCCTTGAATTCCTCGGACTCCTTGAATTCAGCCACGGCCTGATCACAGCGCGTTGGAACAAGGTTCACCAGCTCCTCGATCTCCGCTTCCCTCTCACGGAGCTTGCTCTCCAACGGGCGGTACTTCTCCAGCTCGGCCTCGAGAAGGGGGACCTTCTCCACCTCGGCCTCCAGAAGAGGAACCCTATCAGCCCGGCTCCCCAACTCCTCAACGCGATGCTGAAGCGTAGACAGCTTCTCGGCCAAGGAACTCTTCTCCTTTTCAAGTGACGCTTTCTCGGTCTGGAGGAAGCTCACATGCCCGTTGAGTCTGGCCACCTGCTCTTTCAGCTCGGCAGTATCCTCGCTGGCATCAATGGAATACACCGCGAAGAGAGCCTACATCATAGTCGGGAGGGGTTCAGATATGGACAAAAAAAGGGAAGGGAAACAAAAAAAAAACAGCAAACAAAATTACCTTCATAAGGTGCTCCCGGGCAATCTTGCGGGTCTCGGAAGGGGCACCGTCTTTGAACCTCATCCTATCAAGTTCGATCCCCTTCAAGTCGCTGATCATCGCTCGGACGAACTTCTCGTCCGCGCAACCGTATTCATCAAGGACCTGCCGGATCGGTGCCTTCGAAATTATAGGAACCGGAGGGGCCAATGCCGATAACGACGGAGTAGAGGAGGACCCCCCGTGTGTGGACCTGTGCTTTTTCGCTTTCGGCACGGGACTCCCGGACACGTCCACCCCGGTATACGTCACCTGGCTATCGGAGCTTTGGGATTTCTTTGAGTGGTGGTGACGCCTTTTCTTCTCACCCAAATTGACTCGCGATGCAGCGGGAGGCGGCACGGGCGGAGTCAACGCGGACCCGTACACTTCGTCCGGGACTTCGAGTTCCTTCTGCTTGTCCAACACCCGTACGGTGCTGGTCTCTACATCGACTTCGGTACGGGAAGCCACGTCCCCCTTGGTCAGTAACATCTTCAAGAGGTCTTGGTCTTTCTCCATGTCGAGAGGATGGTTAGGGCGAGGAACACGCCTTGGAATTTTCCCTGCGAAACCACAAACATTATCTCGTTAGCAAAATATAACAAGGACTTAAAGTGCCAGGCGTAAGAAGAGATGAACCCACCGGGCACTCTACCCATCTCGCAGTGAGCGAGAACGACCCACCGCGTCAAATGGTATGAGCTGCGGTCCTCTTCGTGGGGCCAGGCAGCATATACTCGCGCTATGCGCTCCCGCTCGGTCTCCGACAGGCTGTACGACTGTTCCCCGATAGCCCGGAAGTAGTTGGGGACCGTGTGCCGTCTCGTTTTTCTCTGCCATGGACCCCCAACAAGAACTACCTTCGCCCTCCATTCCTTGTTTATCGAGGAGGGGAGATCCGTGATCACGGACTCGTAGTCCCGCGCGGTGAACCCAACGCACCCTGAGCTTCCTGCCTTCTTCGAATAAGTCAACCTGTAGAGTGCGCGAAACTCATTGATCGTGGGCCACCCCATGTTCGACAGGAAGTATAGGCACCCGAGCCCCAGCAATTGTCGCCACTAATTTGGGGGGACTTGTCCCGGAGCAAGCTGCAACATGCTCAGCATGTACTGAACAAATTGAGGCAGCGGGACAGAGAACCCGTTCCGGAACATGTTGTCGTGCACCGCTACGAAGTTGTCTCTCGGAGCGCACGCCAATTCCCCCGGGTATAGGCCGCGCATCGGGATGCTGGAAGGAATGTCCCACTCTTCCCTAAATTGCTCGATCTCCTCGGGCGAGAGACTACTGACAGGTTCGTCACAAACCCTGCCGTCCTCCAGGCGGTGCAGGACGCGCGCTATCGGGATCGCTTCCAACACTTGTCGCTCGGGATTCGCACTGGAGGATGCAACCCGTGAGGAGTCTCTATTGACCTCCCGATGCAGATACTGATCCATCCTTTCATCGTCGTCAGCGGGAGCCCGCAGTGCAGGACCAGAGGCGGTGGCGTCGGAAGCCCTAGACTCCATCTTAACCCTATAGAAAAACCCTACGTGCTATCAGAAATCGCAGCGCATGCCGCCACCAGACCGTCCCGATACCACCCACAGAAGCGGCCAAAGAAACCCAGAAACAGACCCAAAGAAACCCAGAAACAGACCCCAAATCCTAAAAATCCCAGAAACAGACACAAAAGAGAACGAAAACAGACGAGATGGAGAAGAGATACTCACCGAAAAATGAAGGCCGGAAACGCACCGAAACAACAAATGGATAGCACCTCGCAATCGGACCGGCGGCAACAGCGGCGTTCCTTCTACGTCCGAATTTACGCTGAATCGATGAAGAATGAGGGCAGAGGACAGAGTAACAAGAGGGAGAAAATCGAGAGCGGAGGAAGAAAATTGAGAGCGGAGGGAAGAATGAGGGGAGACGGAACATATATACAAAGCGGGGGAAAACAACGCCTCGATTCCCCCCCCCACGAAACACTTCATTTTAAACGAGGCGATCGTGTTCGTTACGACCCACCGTAGGATCGTGACACGTGCCCCACTAACCGGAAGCTTCTCGACGAAGCGACAAGTGAAACGACGTCCATTAAATGCACGTCCCTTCACCCCCACCCACGCGCCACCTGGCGGACATGCAATTAATGCCCTGACACCCCCACCCACCCAGGCTTCCAACTCAATGCCACTCTTTAACTCCCGGATAACATATATCGGGAGGCAGCAAGCAACAACTGCTAAAGAACTTTAACTCCCGGATAACATCTATCGGGAGGCAGCAAGCAACAACTGCTAAAGAACTTTAACTCCCGAATAACATATATCGGGAGGATGCAAGCAACAACTGTATCGTGAGATTTGTTTACCCGAGCAAGAACCAACGGGACGCGTGGGCAAAACAACTAGCCACGATAACTGTAAGACCCATTTACAGCTCCCGAAGCATTGGAGTCGGGCATGCCAATATCATTCCCTTCATACGGAGAATAGTGGCTTGATAACCCACGCGGGGATAATACCCCGCGCTCGAGTGTCAACAACTACAACATGGAACGGCTAGCTACCTTCCATCGCAATCACAACCCGTTCCGACGTGTCCTGAGCACGAACTTGGGGGGACTAGATCGGGTACCCGTTGATATTTCCGCATCACGGGCCATTTCTTCAAGTCCCCACTCAAGACATGTCTTGAACGGGAACTTGGGGGGACTTGTTGTCGGTAGTCAGTAAATACCTCCCTCGGCCCATGATGCTATGAAGCCCAGCATGAGGCAGCTCGAACAGGCCTCAACCTCGATGCTAAAGCAGTCTGGGCCGAGAGGGGAAGCCTCCACAGAAACTTAACATTTGTCCCACATTGAAGAAGATGCAAAGTGTGAGTCAACGCAGAGGTATAAATGCAGCCAAGACCAACCAGAAAGGTAAGAAAAAATCGGTCTTAGCATTAAATACTCAACTACCCTTATTAACTTAATCATCGGAGAGAGAAAGACCGGAGTGTCCCGGTCATTCTCCTTTCTTGCAGATAAGGAAGGGCGAAGAAGGAACTTCGGAACAAAGGACAAAGGATTACGGAAGATTGAATCACGTGCTACAGTTTCTTCAAGAGCCTGCGGGTTCCAGCAGAAACACTCATAAACCTATATTCTTCAATAAATTTGTTTTAAGCTAGTGTTAGAGGGCCTTAATAAGGTCTAAAATTTATGGCATTAATCTTATGTGACATGACATGTCACATAGACACATCATTAATTTAATAAATCATGTCATTTCATTCTTAGGTAAAAATACAATATTAACCTTAATAATTAATGGATGCTACATACTAATATAAAATATTTTTTTACCCTTTTAATATGGATGCGTATATATATACTAAATTTAATTAATTTATTAATAATAATGATCAAGCTAATAATTATACCAAATTAGGCTTTTATACCATAAATCATTTTCGTAAATTTATTAAAATTTCCTTCTATCTTTGTGAATCAAAATTTAGTTCCATTTTAATATTTTCTTGGACAAATTATATATGTATATATATATATTTCATAAGAATTAGTGTTTTTGAATAAGTATATTCTCAGAAATATATGTATTTTGACATTATATGTTACGTTCAATCTAAGTACGATAGTGATAAAAAGAAAAAGAGAAATAAAATGTTAGAAATGTATATTTTTTATAAAAGAAAGACAAATCAATTTTTTTTCTCTTAATAAAAAGATAAAATAATTTATATCATACCACTTAAGATTAAAACCATAAAACTTAAGCCTTATTTAAGCCAATAATTATTTTTCTTTGTTTTATTACTCAAATTTATTAGGTTTAATCTATAAAAACCTTAGCCTACATCAGTTTTTTCTTCTAAAATCTGCAAACATGTTGATTGAAGACATGAATATGCCCGCTTAGTCACCTCGTTGGCCTTTGCCAGCAACGATGTTCTTGTCATCTCTCGCCGGGTAGCTATCCCTCAACCCCGAAACTCCCAATCCTTCCTAATCGCCAAACCATTGACACCGAAAGCCTTTTATGGTGCATGACCATCATCGTGACCTCAATCACACTTGGTTGCTCAATGGAAAATTCCAAATCCAAGCTCGCCCAAAGAATTTGTTCCTACGGAGATTGAAACAAATCTAGGGTGGCCCTTGGTGCTTCCAACGATCTCCAATCGTCATTCGTGAGTATATGATGGTCTCACCTCCTTGCACAAGATCAAGATGACCTGGCTGTTCTTTTAGGTTCATCTTGAAAACATCCCACCTTGCTTGGAGGTACCTGACATCATCGAAGATGTGGCTTATGTATTGACACAGATGGTCGCCTCTTTCGGGCAATAAGGGAGATTTAGATAGGAGTGGAACATGAACTCGATCTCAATTCTGTTTATTCTAGAAAAAAACTCTGAAATTTGACTCAGCTAACCCTTCTGGCTGAGAAAGAGAATGGGATTCTGACATCAACAACTCAGGTATCACCATTTCTACTTATCTTGTCCCAAATGCTTTGATTTTGGATGAGAATTAAAACCCACAGGGGGAGACAAATGATGCACCAATGAATATGATTGAGGCACCAAATTGGGATACAGTGGTGTCCATGGCAACAAACTAGGACTTTGTTGAGACATTGCCTTCGAATAAAACCCCTCAGGCGGTCCAAGCCATTTTGGATGCTCCTCTGTTGTCCCCTGCTCGTATTGCAGCCCCTCCACTGCCTCATGCCAAGGCTGTAGCCTCGTTGATGTCCCCTGTCACTCTGAATGATGTTGCGATGTAGCTTGATCAACCCCCAAGAGTTGATGAAAATATGAAGAGTGTTGTCAAGGTCTACAAGAGGAAGAGATCTATAGTGAGATGTGGAAGAACATATTCCCCTCCATCTCCACTGAAGCAAATTGATACCAATGTAATGCCTATGTCTTTGGATCATGATGGCTCGTAACAATGCCCCTTACCAATTTAAATATGTAATGCCTCTGTCTTTGGATCGTGATAGTTCGTAACAGCGCCCCTTGTCTCTCGGCCAAAACTTTTGGTATGCAAAGGATCTCATCAGGTCTCTGCTGAGCACTCATTCTTTGGTGTGCCTTAATGCTGTTGGTAAGAAGAAGAGAGGCATGCCTATAGGGTCGAAAAATAAGTCCCCACCAAAGACCAATAAAGTGCCAGCCAATGAAGTCCTCAACGTCCTCTTATCTAGACATCCACCAATCCTAAATGCAAAGGGAAAAGAGATTATGTGGCTTTGTTTCGGTGGGTTCAGAGCCTACGGACTTTAAACTATGTCCTTCTGGCTTTTATTCATTAATGAAGTTGTGATGGTCTTTTTTGAATTAAGCAATGACTAGGCCGAATCTAACCTAATAGTCCAATTAATGGGAGAAATTCGTTCTTGATTCAAACGGCATGGGAATAGAAAGAAGTTTGGCAATGTGATGGGTGGTGAGGGAGCTAGAAACGCTCTGCGCTGAGAGAATTGTGGGCTTTATGGGTAAGCGATTTCTGGGTATAATAGGGGTTGAAGGTGGCTTTTTGGGATGGTGATTAAGGGCTGGATATGATGCTTAAAGGCTTGAAGGTTGTGTCTAGGCTTATCTGGGTTTTGCTTGATGATACACTGTTAGGTCCAAGCTTCCCTTCTTATAGACATGGACAAAGAGTGTTGTGGTAATTCAAAGCATTTCATTGTCTGGGTAAAACACTTCCCTTTCACTTTATGCATGATTTCTGCCCTGGAAAAGTAAACTTACTTGAGGGATGGGTTTTTGGGAGAAAGTGAAAGTCATGCGGATTGTAGCTGAAACAGTTAGTGATGAAACAAATCACAGAACAAGGTGGACGAGGAAGGATGAGATTTGTGAGCTCGTTGGTTAAGAGGGTTGACTGGTCTCATGAGCTCGTTCTTTATTTGAGCTCGTTGTTTAAGAGAGAGGAAGATGCTTCTTGACTGGTCTCTTGGCTTTTCCAGCAAGATGAGGTGATAACTTTAGGAGATTACAGTTTGGACTGGGTATATGGTTGCTGCAGGTAAAGAAGGAATCTGGGCAATTGGAAAGAGACTTGGGAAACGGGAGAGACTGACGGTGGCTTAAGTATAGTTTGGGCCTTAGGTTTAGAAGAAAGAAGGATCGATCCAACGTTCTCAAGCGTATTCATCATTTCAGATGTCGATCTAAGTCATTGGACTTGGATTTTGTGCCTAAGACTGAAATCAACAATAACGTTGAATCGACAAAATCACCAATGACGTTGAATCAACAAATGAGTATTTTACATTTCCGTAACTTTTCACACCACACCCATTTTTACAAATGTTCTCAAGCGTATTCACCATTTCAGATGTCAATCCAAGTCATTGGACTTGGATTTTGTGCCCCAGACTGAAATCACCAATAACGTTGAATCGACAAAATCACCAATGACGTTGAATCAACAAATGAGCATTTTACATTTCCGTAACTTTCCACACCGCACCCATTTTTACAAACCCCAAAAACATGATTGTAATTCACATATGCCGCATGACAATTCAATTAAATTCATAACCTTTGTATTTCCAAATGTAATTCACATGTATATTTTCTCATTAGATTTGTAATATCTATTATAAGCATGAATATTGATTTTTTTAAGTACCATAAGTACCAACAGAAGTATTTCATTTCTTGTCAAAAAAATAACTAAATTGTCTGCTTTGAACCAAAACTCGTCACTTTTCTAATCAATCGATTTTTTTAAACAAGTCCCCTAAACATACACATACCATTAGTAAATCTTAAACCACCATATACGTACATAGACTCATAGATTCTAATTTCATGAGTAATAAATGCCGGTTAGGTGTATAATATAACTTTCGAAGTTTTTGACTAGACTTCTAATATTTGAGAAACATCTCAAATGGCTTATACGAATCTCAAATCACTCGTATATAGGGTATACACTTTGTAGTCACCTAATCAAAAACACAATTGAAGTATAGCAACGTTAACATATAAAACAACCAACAATTATAAACAATGGGAACATATACTACAATCAAGAACTATAAACAATGGACCAATATCCTGGTTAACTCTCACTGCTAACAAAATGTGGATGTGCTAGGAGATTCACTAATGTGGCACTAATCTGGAGACTCAAACTCCCAGGTAGCGCAATCAAGCCCACTGCCTAACATAAGACAGTGCAGAACCAAGAATAGCAGGTCAATCTGCATATCAAGATTCAAGATTGACTAACATAGAGGACTGGGACCAGACCAGCCATTTTCCCATCTCTCCCAGGACGTTTCTTCTTTACCTGCATAAATGTCAAGTATGGCCCAACACATTAGCGCCATTTGTTGCCTCACTTGAAAGGAGCACTATGCAGAAAACGAGTCAAAACGGTAATTAAAAAAATATATAACTAAATGAAAACGTCAGAAAAACCAAGATCGCAGCAAAACTGAACAGATGCAATTCAGGATGTAGAAACTTTTACTACTCGGGGTCCAGGTGATCACCTTAATTTTGGCACAGAACTTTAACATACATAGACGGTAGACCGAGTACAATACAACCTTATGTTTCTGAACCTATACCTCGTAATCAAGAATACGAATTCCCATAGGAACCAACTTCGCTCTTTTCTAGCAGTGAATTATATCTAGATGTGGTGAGGTCATAGTGGCAAAACTAATGATACGAACAATAATAATAAATGAATAATAAAGGAGATAAATAGATGAAATCTTGCTTTCTAGATATTGGAGCACTGACAAGCCACAAATATTATCTAACCCTATGCACCCTGTATACTTACATAAAACCAGCCATCCACTTCATACTCAATATCAACCTCCTCTCCGGATGTTAAATTTAACTACATGAACAGAAAACCATATTAGCCACCTCCATGTTTGCACTCAAAATGACCTACTAATTTGACTGAGAAAAGACAGCAATATTTTTGCCACATGAGAAGGCAGAGGATCATCCAGTAAGCATTTGTTTCATAGGATCATTGCTCTATACAAATATATACCTGCTGACAGGTTAGAAATGACACCCTTGAATCATCAAAAAAATACTTTTAAAGGACAGTGTGGATCATTAGGAGCTCATTACCTCATCATCTCCACCAGCAGTGAAGTCATAAAGTGCTGTTCCATGTTGAGGATTGCCAGAAGAAACACGTTCGTCATCTTGGGATCCAAAACTCTGGGATCCAGCTAGGGGATTCTCAAACGACTCAAATCTTTGCGTGGCAGGTGATGAGTATGGCGGAGGATCTTCTCTAATCTGGTAAAAGATGGAAGACTCAGAATTTTGACAGAACCAGAGGATAAGGAACTAGATATGTGAGAGGCAATGAGAACTTACTGGGGATCCTAAACCCTCACTGAATGAGGGACCCCCCATAGATGGATTGCTATATCTGCTTCCTCCAGACCTCTCCTGTTACAAAATGATTAATCAACCAAACATTAAATATATGGAAGATGCTGCATGTCAAGGAAAAGTCCATTAGCAACCAGTAATATCCATGGATCAATTAGGCAACAAGTATCAGAGCTATTACTTGACCCTTCACAAGACAGGTTATGCATGGAGCATGTTCCACAAAAAGAACTGTAACCCTAAAGCTTTGATCCTTTATGACTCTTTAAACAAAGAATAGACATTCGTAACACAGTCTGTGGTTATTTTTCTTACAGAACCTAAAGGAGATTTGTTTACAGGTCATTAGGTGATACATTTCTACTTCAAACAAAGGCCCAAAGCAAAAGTCATCCATACATCTTTTGACCTCAAGGGTTTCCCAATTTCTCCTCTTTAAAATTTAATTTAACTGGTACCAGCCCCTCTAAAGAGTCCCAACTGTCAAATCAATTCAAAGGCCTGGCAATTTTAAATTTTTAATGCATACATGAATGGAGACTATAGCTCAAAATATAATGCATGCAGGATTAAAATGTGAACTATAATATGATTTGTTTTATCTGCATTGGGAGCTACAACTATAGAGGCTAGTTGTTGTTAGTAACACCACCTGAGAACTAGTTACAGTATAACAGTTCTAGAGCCTAAATAATCAAGCCTGGTAATAGAACAATAGCACATCCGAAGCATGTGAACTTAAAAATCAGAACCATGGATTAATAAAATGTATGAAAGAGCAAAAAATAATTAATGCATCTCATACCGGCTGTGAACTGAAAAGTGAAGGGTAATTCATTCCCCCAAAATGGGATGATATGGAAGTTTCAACCGAGCCTGTTGATTCAGGGGAAGATGACCCGGATGACCTCGCATCCTCTTCCTGCAATTTAATTGATTATAGTTAGTTACAACCCTTTTAGATACATTGCTACTCCAGCACTATTGCATGCACTGCCAATTGATGAATAGTATAAAGAAACATACCTCCAGTTCTGAAGTCTCTAAAAGCGTCTTTGCCCACATATCATCGTAACTAACTGATGGCCTAGAGATTATGTTTTCTTCATCAACATCAGGAGCATCAGTTCCAGCACCAGCAAGAAATTCATTAACCTAACAAGAAGCAGATGTGAAGTATTCATCACTCAGGGTGCATCAGGCAATCTACTGTGAGCTGAAAATACTTCGCAAAAGAGAAGCTAAAAACTCTAACTATAGTATATAAGATATGCTTCTCATGAGAAGACCTTTAATTAATCATCTATGCAAAGTACCATTCACAATATTGGACCTGCCAACAACTTCTGAGCTAGGCCCAAGAATATCCTTGAAAGAGAATTGGCCTCTGAGCCCTCTTTCCCTAGCTTCTGGCTACCTCTCAAACCTTTAGTTTTGTTCTGCAGAATGTGACTTAAGTTGATCCACTATTAACTACATAGTGAGATTCCTGGATAATCAGCAACATGCGCTCTACACCTTTTTTCTTTTTCTGGCATTAAGGATGTGTTGGACATTAAGTGAGTACATTATAAGCATAACCCTTTATGATAGCACACAAATAAGATACCATAACTCCTCCTGCATGCCATGTGTGGCAAGCCACCTCTTCCACTCATCTTCAGACTTGCTTCTGGAGGACTGAAATACTAAGCTACCCACTACAGGCAAGTCAGATTTGATCCTAATTTCAAAATTTTGACCACATCTGTGTACTCCCAAGAAGCATGAATGAAACCTGAAACCATTTCACATCTTCAATCCTGGCTGATCCTAGTCATACAGAGCCAACCACATTTTTTCTTATGTATCGTTTTATCCTTATAGCAACTAGTTGCATATGGGCCACTAAATGGCAATCCTAAAATTAGACTGACCATGTAACTTCAGGTAAGTTCTGGTTGAGCTGGTACCTTGAATCAACAAGTTCATTTAAGTAGAAACTAAGAGTCGGGGCTAGTAACGATTTGACATCTGAACTCTATCTAAACAAACTTATAATAATGTCATTATAGATTTACATATCTGATATATATATATATATATATATATATATAGTATATGTATAGAGAAGGAGTAAGATATAGATAAATGTCTCACTCAGAGTCAGGATAATTGGTTCCCCTTTTTAGAAATCACGCCCCCTCCATGCACATGTCCATTAGAAAAAATTTCATGGAAGGGTGTGGTTAATACAAAGGGGGCACCTATTTCAACCCCCTTATTGTATCCTTCTACCGAATTTTAAAAGATACTAAAAGTTCAGACTACATTATTAAAAGAAAAATGATTTGTTACCCTGCTCATTGCCGGTGCATTATTTCCTAAAAGTCCATCATCACCAAGGTTTGCTGCCCAAGCATTTACAAGGTCATCATCAAGCATATTGGACTCTACTGCTGCTGGTTTAGATTCATACATAAGATCAGAAATTCCTGTAGCAACTGCTGGATCACTCAAACCAGTTGATGCACTAATATTGTGCCTGGTGCGATAGATGTCGATAAGTTTTGCACTGTCATACGATTGAGAAGCAGGATGAACAAAAGAGGATAAGAAATCCAGATAGAGAAAAAAGTGAAACCCGTACCAAGAAACGACATGCACTACTAAATTTCATTTCACACTGATCACTGTCTCACAGCTATCATCTGACAAAGTTAATGCTTCATAAAAGTGATTATTTTTTCTTTTTTAACAGAATTCAGTGAACAAAAAGAATGAAACAAAAAAGGTGGACAAGAAAGTCTATTGAAGACTAGGGCTACAGAGCAAACCACTAATTTCTGCTACTGTAATGGTTTCATCAGATAAGTCTCTACACTCTTAATTCTCACCCAATAGGTCCACTCCGTCACTACTCTGTCAAATTTTGAAAACAGAACAGAAGACCCTTTCCACGCCAACACCAAATTTGACAGAGTATTGATGGAATGGACCTATTGGGTGGGAATTGAGAGTGCATGGACTTTTCTGATGAAATAAGTAGCCAAGGGACTGTACTGATGAAACCCTAACAGTAAAGGGTATTAAACAGAGTTTATTTAACACATAATACCAGTAACAGGACTGGGAATCACATAAATCACCCTACAAGATATTCGTAGAAATTTGTCACAGTTCTTTTTGTTCAAGATTCTTAAGAAAAAATATAAACTGGCAATCTGTGTGGCTTGTCTCTTATATAGCTAAGGGTAATATTTAACAGTTTTTACTACATCGTAGTAGTGGCCACATCACCAATACAAAGCTCCCTTGAAGTCTTGTTTTTTCAAACCGCATATATACATGAAATAAAAGACAGATTGAACATAAATACTAACAGTAAAAGACATAAAAAAGAGATCCCATACCTTATTGGCCCCAAAGGCAGATATTTTGCTCTTGGAACATAACAAAACAGAGAAACAAGATCAAGCAACCTTTCATGGGTTTCGTAGAGTTTCTTAAGCTCTTCATCTGTCCATTCCTTATTAGCATTATCATGGTTGCGCATTTCCCTATTGACCCACAGAACAAATTAGTACGAATACTTTGAATAGGACCGACTCAACTGAAGAAAGAACTGCTTACTTGATCAAATCATCTTGCGCCCTATACATTTCATCAAGAACCTCTATCATGGGACTGATTAGAACTCCAAGGCCTGTTCCACTAGCTCCCTGGTCTTCTCCATTACTGGGATGCATCTCAGAAAACTGAGACTGCACTCCGCCCTGAGCTATAGTGTGTAGAAATTCGTATATTTGTAGCCTAAAAGGCTCACCAGATCTTATTGCCATAGTTGTGAGAGCTTGAGCAGCAATGATCCGAACCTGGAGAACCGAATAACCAATAGATTATAAAAATAAAAATAGTAAAAAATAAAAAAATAAAGATAAAACTTAAAAGAGTAACATATCTTAATTGAATGCAATGTTTTTAATGCAACCTGAGGGTGACTATATTTCATCCATCATTTGGATGTATATCATTTCTTACCTATCCCTGTCTATTTGATGTATTTTCATATATCTAGGCATTGTTACCGTCTACCTCAGAATAAACTTCATGTTTATCACTTCAGTTTAAGACCTCAGTTTAACTAGGCCATTGACTTACGGTTAAGACCTGTTTATCATTGCTTCTTCATCTGTCCTGTCTTCTCCTTCCCTCCTAACCTTTTCTACTCATGAAAATTCTTTTATTAATGCCTACTTCTACTGCAACATAAAAAAAAGTAGAAATTGCAATACACAAAGAAAAAAAATGCACCATGCACATGAGCCGAAGGGATTCTGTGATTGATAATAATTTTGTTGCTCTTTTTGTATAGGAAAATCTTTCTGATAGAGCTGGAGATTGTAGAACCACACAGTCAGATTCTAAGCCTTGCATAATAAACAATAAATTCTTAGGTGTCTACCAATTGGTCTCTAACATGCAATTAGCTATTTGTTTCAACCACGTTCACCGAGGTATGCAGTAGCACCATGGGAGATCTACATACATGTCCCATATCAGCCACAAAAATGTGAGGTCCAACCTAGAGAGAGAGAGAGGAGCGCGGGGGCAGGGGGGGGGGTGTTGGGGGGTTGGGTTTGTAGATCGAGAATTCCACATCAGGAATTCTAAACCATGCATAATAATATAAAAGATCTTGGTCCTCACCACCTGTTACCAATGCTTTTTGGTTGATGTTCTACTTTCTAACAGAGCACCAAAATATGGTTGAGGGGAGAAAAAATATTCAGAGAAAAGTTGGTTAATGAAAGTTCCAATCAATCCTGGTCACAAAACTACCATAACAATAAACCAATGCTTCAGAAATATGCACTCAACTAATCATTACAACCCCTACCCCCCATATTCAGACACATACAGGAGGAGGTGAAACTCATATTTAACTCTATCGCTATTGATAGAGGTTGTTTGTTTCAGTTTCTGTCAAAGTAAAAGGAAAAGGAGCTGACACTGAGTAGAAGCTAATACCTCCCAGCTGCCACTGAATGCACACCTCTGTAGCCTAGTCAATGCACCAGCTAGAGTAAGGTTACGGGAACTGGCCGCAGCAACCATCTTATCTGCATCTAGCATCATCAATGCGGTACCAGGAGGGGTTGTGGATTCCCAAGCATATTCAGAAGCAGTATAGTTTGCATTTTCTCCAAGAAACCATACCTAAACTCAATAAAGATGGAAATCATGCATGTTATTTAATGAATAAAATTGAAGAGAAGCAAATGAAGCATCTAATGGTCATTAAGATGCTTACTGCAGCTTGTACTAATCTCTGCAAAGCCAGAGCTGCCTTTGGATCAGAAGCAGATACCCTGTCAACTGATGTAATCCCCAACATTGACCCAGGTTGTGGTGGTGGTAAATCAAGAACTATGGTAACTGCTTCTAATGCAGTATGTTTCCCATCAGGACCAGCTCCAACAAGACAAGTCTACAAGTGTCAATAACAGCAAACAATCAGACCAAAACATATACCAGTTGAAGAGCAACAATGCTTACATGAGTACCAGCAAAATCTAGATGACATGTAGAACCATATTAAAAATCAAAATGATAATTTACAATTTACTCTATGGATGTACGAGCCCCGGCATTAAATCTCAAAGTTGAGTGGAAACGATAATACTTTTTAAAAAAAAAATAAAATAAAAATGAAAACAGCTTTTTATTGAAAAAAGAAGTAATGTACAAGGAGTCGGACAAGGAGTCCGCTTTAGATAGCAGAAGAGGGTAGCTAGGGATAGAGGTTTAGCAGCCCATCTGCTAATGCTAATCAGAGCTCAGGGCTTTGGGGCTTAAATTACAATTGCTTGCCAGTTAAGAATAATGGAAGAAAGAGTATTATCCCTAAAAGCCTTAGAAGTAGAAGTCCATAACGATGCCCAAATCTCCCACAGGTCTTCCCTCTCCACCACTTTGTAGGTTTCAAATAATCTTTTGTTTCTTTCCATCCACATCACCTAAACTACAGCTAGCACCCCATAACCCCAAAGGATTCTGGCCTTCTTCCCTTTACCAAAAGCTGAAGTATTTTCTTTTAGCAAACACTCCTCCCTATGGAGCAGTCCAGTCCACTCTTGCCTCCCTAAATAACTTCTTCCATAAGAAATTAGCGACTTCACAGTGCACAAAAATATGGTCAACACTTCCCCCCTGAACTTTCCACAAAATGCACCAGAGGAGAAAAACAACATCTTGGTCTTCTCCTTTGAAGAACATCACATGAATTCGTCCTCCCCTGTGCCACAAGCAAACCCAAAATCTTCACCTTATTGGGGGATTTACATGTTGGGTTTCCAGCACATGTGTTTTTCCTAAGGTGTTTCGTCTTAGAGTATGGTGTTCCAATAAGGAAAGTAAATCCTTATTGATGACGGTGTACCTGTAATCTTTTGATTACAGATAATGAAGGAGGCATTATTGCCTACCCCTAATAGGATTGGATTTCCTATTTGGTGAAGAGATCTGATATCCTTATGGCTATATAAGGAGAAGTTCAGTTCTAGGTTTTGTATCACAGAGACAAAGAGCAAAGTGTATTCCATTCTCGGTTAGAGGGTGAGAGCGAGCAGAGAGGAGAGAGATAGGAAGAGAAGAGAGAGTCCTTGTCTTCTTATTCTTTCTGGTGTACCCATTATTAATATAGTGGAAGTGTTTTCTGCCGGTGGATGTAGGCAAAGGTTTTGCTGAATCACCTTAAATTTGTGTTCTTTGTGTCTCATCTATGTGGTTGTTTCTCTTGGTTTGCTGTGTTCTTTTGGGGTTCCTTGACATACATAATTCGCTGATATCACAACATTACATTCCAAATAAACTTTGCAGGAGCAAAGATTGGTTCTGAACTTCTGATCCACCACTAAGCTGTGGAAAGATTTGCGAGAGAAATTCACAAGCTGTGAATGGCAATGCTAAAGAAAAGAAGAAACTGAAAAAGAGAAAGGAAGACAACTTCTGTGCTGAAATGACCAAAAAGTGAAAACTACTATACAAAATGACTGTTTTAAAACTAATCCTTGTACATGGAAAGACAATTATTCACATATATGATTCCTTATCTCAAGTCTAAAGCCACAAGTCCACATGTCAGACACATGCAAAAAGGTTTTAATGGTCTTTCTCTATGCCAAATGATTTAGCATCACATAAAATTTATGTCATTTCCCCAGTTTCAGTTGGGTGATTTCAGTAACTGAGACGAAATCAAAACATTGAGGTTAACAAATATAGAAATCTCAAGGTTTCAGCTCCATTTTATGTTTATTGGACCCCAGATATATACAAGCACACCCCACATGCTATCAGCAAAAGTATCTTTTGTAAATTATGATTAGTAATGTGCAGCACGACTGACTGACTGACGAAAGTAAGATCTACTGGACCCTAGCTCATCTAAGTGTGGCAATGCACCTTAACATCATAAGTAAGTCAATTGTATGGAAGTGAAAACAAATCTAAGTCAAGAAACTGTAACTGTGGTTACAAGACACATGAAAAAAGGTGGAAATTTGTTTCCAAAAAACAAACAAACAGACTAAAATTCAAGTGAAACAAAACTTGCTTAAGAAAATAAAAATAGAAAATGGAGAAAAACATATGATGGACCTTTGATCATAAGAAATGTCTGAGGTGATGATTGAAGGATAAAAAATACCTTCCACAGTAGTTGTAGTACATCAGCATCGATCTTCCCCGGAGCTTTAGTTGCAAAGATCCTTGCAATTTCAAGAAGAGTGACAGCCATATCTGGAGTCGCCTAATCAAACAAATTTAAGTTTCTTTTAAATAGATAAGAACTGTAATAGAAGTTATTAAAATGAAATAACATTAGTGTAAGTTTTTTCTGGACAAAACACATGATTCACACTAATGAAGAGCTTATTTAGTAGAGCTAGCAATAGAGTTAGCTTAGACATCCTTGCGCATAATCGATTTCTTGCACTAACCTAAAGATCAGTTAAACATGGAGGTATTGATACTCATTTATGCAACAGGGCTGGTCCATAAATTTTTTATGCAACAGGGCAATTTTATTCAGCCCTATACTTAAAGATGCAAAAATTATTGATGTTTGCACACAAGTGCACGCATAACACTCATATATGTGAATCCACACCACCAAGACTACGGCTAACACCCCGCATCCCCAAAGAATTTTCACCTTTTTACCCCCTCCAAAAGCACATTAACGTTTACTAAACAATCAATCCTCAATAAAGCGTTTGATCAATCCACTCCTGCATCCTTAAATATTTTTTTTCCATATGATACTAGAAAGAAGCTAAAACTAAAATAGATCCACATCCTCCACCATATCTTCAAATTATCTCTACTCCCAATCAAAAATACATCATGTGTTTTGGATTAGCCTGTCATTTGACAAATTGACAACTTGTGTAGGTTTAGAATAGCCTGAAACCTTGATTGTATAGAACAGCAAGTTGTTCTTGTCTCCTTTGATCTGAATTCTAGGTGTTCTTGATTTTTTTTTTTTTTTTTTTTGATGCATCTATTAATGAACTTCCGATGGCTAAACCCTGTCTTATTTGATCCCAACTTATAAGTGGTATACCCACTCATCACAAAATTTTGAGTCCTCATTATTTTAAGAGAAGATTTAGTCATATATAACCGAAACAGACTACAAGTGGAAATCAGTAAACATAAACCAATTTCAACAGAAACAACTACCCTAGCATGTAAGCAGCAGGGAACACGTTAGTTAAGTTGGTTAAAACTTATTCATTTTTAAACTTGTAGATATCTGTACATATGAAGTTCTTAATAAATTGCCCACCATGAGATACTTTCATTTCTACAACATACCTTAAACCGAGCATGCAAAGTGAGTAAAATATCATTCAGGAGCGTGGCTGGCCAAGCTGGATCAGAAAGCTCTGATGCAATTATAGATTCTAGTTGATCAAATGAATCATGTGGACTTTGCATCCAGATCAATGCCTTAAGAACCATAGCTCGAACATAAACACACTCACATGCCACGGTTGTCCGCACAACTTCCATTAATGAAGCCAACAAACTAGCAATTGTATCCTTGCCCCCTACCCCAGTAGATAAGGAGGAGGTTCTTCGGATACCTATATGTAAAAGAAATAAATAAAAAAGGTAGTGGAAAAGAAATCAAAGAATACAATCAGATTAGGATCCACAATACCAATTATTCACCCCCTTGAATGTACTGGATAAGTAACGTGAAAGCAAACAATATAAAGCCTATATTAATCCAAGGACTTTAGTTCAAAGCAAAGACCGTTTGTATAGTTACTTCCTATGATCTGTTTTATCCCGTTTGGTCAAATTTTAATTTATGAAAAGAGCGGAGAGGTGAAGTCTTCTTTAACGTGCACATTTCTGGCATTCTGTTTGAGTAATCAAGTTTAGTCTGGTCTTTGGGCGGTATTAGGACCGTTCTCTACATTATTATTGTCAGATGGAAGCAGCAGTGAGTTGATGCACTTTGGTTGAAGATTGGAAGTCTGCTTATTTAATTATTCGGCTTCATACTATTCTGTACTTGCTGCTCGTGCAGACTTCCTTGACGATTTCTCTACTTTGTTATCTTTTTTCCTCGCAAACAATAATCATTTCTCTTCAGAAAAATCTACACTCTCAATGATTTAATCCCTATAATCTATCCAAAAGAAATTCAACTGAACTGATATTTCAGAATATATGATAAAGGAACATAAATGAAAGATGCTATGCAAGATTGTGAATGAAAAGTTAGAAGAACTTCTATCAAAACAAAAAAGTAGGAAGAATTACTCTCAAGATGTGAGGCTTCACCACTATCTATCTCGCGTGAATCAACAGTCTCAGAAAATGTGTTAACATGCACTGATTCGTCGATATCCTGTATGCCTAGAGCAAATGCAGCAGCCCTACTCTTTCCCATCTCCTGCACAACTCTTGATGCTGCATGGAGTACTGGCCTAGAAAAACTTCGGAAAGAACTCTCCAATCTGAAACAAAATCAGGGAGTTCAAATAATCGAATTAATATACAGTTTTTAAGTAGACAAACCATTAAAAAACTATCAAGCTCAACCAGAATGCTATACATGAAAACAAGCTTCATGAACAACCTCTCAACATCAATTATCAACAGAGAAGACCAAGCAGCTGTTTCAAGTTTGGTATATCCATGTCACAGGGGAGTGTTGATAATGTTTTTGGGACATTGTAAAGCAGCTTTATTTCATGGCAAAAGTAGTTTAAGGAGGCTGGGGTGATTGATCTGTTAAGAAACCTTTTGCTTTTGGCACAGAAAAAGATGCCAAAGTTCTGGGGTTGCAGTGTGATAGTTATGTGTTGGGTTTCCAGCCCATGTGTTTTTCCTAAGATGTTTCGTCTTAGAGTATGGTATTCCAATAAGGAAAGGATATCCTTATTGATGATGGTATACATGTAATCTTGGTTGATTACAAAGAAGGAAGGAGGCATTATTGCCTACCACTAATAGGAATAGGATTTCCTATTTGGTGAAGAGATCTGAAGATCCTCATGGCTATATAAGGAGGGGTTCAGCTCTAGGGTTTTGTATCGCAGAGACAAAGAGCAAAGTGTGTTCCATTCTCAGTTAGAGGGTGAGAGAGGGTGAGAGAGGGCAGAGAGGAGAGAGATAGAAAGAGAAGAGAGAGTCCTTGTTTTCTTATACTTTCTGGTGTACCCATTATTAATATAGTGGAGAGTGTTTTCTGCCGGTGGACGTAGGCAAAAGTTTTGCTGAACCACCTTAAATCTGTGTATTTAGTGTCTTATCTCTGTGGTTGTTTCTCTTGGTTTGCTGTGTTCTTTTGGGGTTCCTTGACATACATAATTGGCCAATATCTCAACATTATGACAAGGGTTATCTGGATGTAAAGAAATAGAAGTATGTTTACGGTTTGTTGTGGTGCAAAGATGGAAGAGCTTTGGAAGAAACTTAGGTTCTGGGCATCTTAATGGGCCTCTGTTTTCTGAGGAACTAAGATTACACTCTTGGCATCTATTGTTTTAGACCGGAAAGCAGAGGGATTATCCTTTGATTGTGCTGGTTTGGTGGCAGTTGAGCTTTTTGTTTGTTGCTCTCTGCCTCCAGCAGCTCTGACTCAGTCTTGATGTATGATGCTTTTATGATTCTTCATTCAATAAAATGAAAAAGTAGATAAAAAATAAAGTTCTCAAAACAAAAGAGCAACAGAGAGAGAGAGAGACAGAGAGAGATCTTAAAACCTTCTCATTACAAGTTTAATGAGGGGTTGAGGACGCCTTGTCTTTTGAGCTTTATCTTTGGAGGAATCCTTCACAGAAGGTGCTTCAGGCAACTTGAGAATCTCTCTAGTTAATCGGTACCATCCGGCAGCTCGATCGTCAGTCCTACATTAAAAAACCTATTAGAACCAAGCATGTTTATTAGAAAACATATCTGGATGAATAAAGAAGGCGGAAAGAACTGAGGAAGACTGGTCATACAACAATTTTACATCTAATACTTTTGTGTGAAGAAGGGATTAAGTATCAGAACCAAAGACACACCTTTCTGAGTTATCCTGTTTTCCCAATATACATAAGATTGCCTCAAAACAGACTCTTTCGCTGGGATCCAGGAGGAGTTGATAGAGTACAGAGTTGAACTGAGATCTAATATCAGGCCTCTCTGCAGATGGACAAGTAACAAAGGATACAAATCATGTTTACACCAAAATAAGTACAACAAAATAAAATATATGTACAATGTGTGTATGTACATATCTATCTATTTATATGAAGGAGAGAGTTCTTCAATTAGAGTTACCATCCAATGCTCGTGCTCTTGAAATTGTATAGCACAACCTAGCCAGAGCAACTCTAGCAAGGACATCATGCAAATGGAGAACATCCTGTAAAGCCCCTGGTATATACAAGAACAAGCAAGGTGTAAAGCCCCTGGTATATACAAAAACAAGCAAGGTATCATAACATGCAGTGAGAAGGAATGTTCAAGCATGCTGATACAACCAACTTCTTTATAATTTGAATTACTAGAAGAAAGGGCAATCAACATTGGTACTAAACTACAATGTTTTGACACCATATAAACAACGCAGAGAAATTATTCTCCTTGGAACAGTACAAATCTACTCTCCTTTGTTGTTTTTGTTTTTCTCTATTTCTCTCCTTTGATTTCAGAAGTAGACCAGAAAAACAAGATATATGGATCCAAGTTGGAAATATCACATAATCTGAACAAAACAGTCGTTCTAGTCAATGGTTTGTAAGGATAATGGTTAGAAGTTGTATTTCAAACTACAGGCCATATCTGTGATAAATAAATCATATGTGATTTCTTTCTCTTCTTCCTGGCAATAGACAAGCCTTTACAAAAGTAGGAAAAAGGTACCGAGTCAATCTGTCATTATATCAATGATTTGTATTGAAAACATGCAAACACAATTCCTTTTTGTTTTGTTTAGAAACATGTTACTTAGAACAACAGACACAATTATTACATACAGTAAGAGGATAAATTAACAAAGATTGAAAGAATACCTCCAGGCTCTGCGTGTTTCCCTGCAATAGGAAATTTAAAACCATTAGAAGCATAAACACCACAAAAGGTCTGTTTCATATTAGCAAGTACACAAAAATTTGAATGTGGAAACTTAGAAAGTCAATATTACCTAAGCCCATCGCAACTGCATAAGGGTCTTTTGTGGCTAGCTCAGACAGAATTTCCAAAGAATGCCTTACAGCAACAGGATCAGCAAACGAAACCCTGAAGTGAAACACAAAGATCCTTGACTTGGATAACTGACACAGGTATAATTTCTAGTGATACCATGGCTAGTAGCTAGAAAAAGTTAAAAATCAATGTCGGAGCTATAGAGAAGCAAATAAAAAAAGGACATGAGATCAATATTATAATAGAACTGTTCAATCAAAATCATGCATACATGACCACAGCATCAGAACCACAGAGATGCGCCTGAGGAAGTTATATAAGGAAATCAAAATCATGAAAATTATTCAATCAGAAACTGACTACCAGAATGAAGAAAAACCAACCCTTGAACAGCACGGTACAAAAAAGCTGGGTTTCCTGGATCCAATGGAAGTCTTCTAAGAGCACTTAGGGCACCATATTGCAAGTTACTTCGGATGATGAACTGAAGTTGGAAAATAAAATGGAACAAGTAAATAAAACAAGGATTAGCTCAAGGACAGGAAGATTTCAGTTCAATGAAGAAAATCATATGACCACAAGCCAAGGAATGAATGTGCATGCATGATTTAAACCACGAATACCTAAAAGGTCAAATTTTGAGGCCAATTTTCTTGCCTTTTATTTTTTAACAGGAAACAAAATTCAATAATGAGAAGCGAAATAAATAGATAAAGCCTAGAAAATAGTGAGAAAGTGCTAAACCTCAATGGGGTCGTAGGGTTCACGCTAATTCTTTCAAAACAATACATTACGACAAACTCTAGAATGGTTATCCACTATCCATAGTAGAATATACACACACACTCTCATACATAAAGGTTGACCATTAAGAAAAGTTCATGACTGTGATGATTCATAACTCATAAACGCTGGGAAGTAGATATGTATGCATTTCTCAATCATCAGGAAAATCACCAATTTCACACCATCTAGTTTGAAAGTAGAGAGCAAGTAGAGGATTCCACCATTCCAAGCCTTCAAGCAGAAAATAAAATAATTGAAACAGATAAACACTACCTCTTTATCGCCACCTTTAGTCCCAAACACACCTTTCTTGCGTTTTTGTGGGCCATCAGCAACCTAGAAATTAATAAGTATACAGAAACACATATTATCAGAAATTGAAACTTCGATGCAATATTACATCACAGCCTGACCCAGGAAAGCAAGATTGATCCAGACATCACAGCCTCCTAACAAGAATGACCAGAATATACTATTCACAGAACATAACCAGCCGATTTTTGTGAGATGAGCCGACAACATACCTTCTCAAGAATGCCAAAAACAATTTCATACAATTGGGACAATATTTCAGAATTTGTTGATGGGGCGTATGTAAGAGCCTTCAAAGCTTGCAGTCTTCGTGCATGAACTACAGCAACAACAAGAACAACAAAAATTAAGTCAAAACATTAATTACACAAAGAAACAGCCACTAATATTTAAGTAATGATACACAGAAATAATGCAATTACATTTTCCCCAAGCATATGTTTCCAAATTCTCTAGCTCTTATAAGCATGAGTTGTTTGTTCATGCACAAGTATAATATAACGAATTTTGTTAGACATGTTCACTTCACACCCTTTGGCCGTTTCAAAGACCATGTATACTTAAGATAGATCAAGTCTGTACTTAGTATGTGCTATAAAGTAGAACTTTGTGCAGTGATTTTAATCAAACACACATATTACTAGAAACTGCTCCAACAATCATGATATAAACTAGATGAAACAAAGCCGAAAAGAGTGCTAGTAATCTTAAAAATCACATTACATTCTGGATCGGCATTTGAAGCCTCTATAGTGAGCTGATTTACTATTCTTGGTACAACATCAGCTCGAGTGACCCCTCCGATAGCATCAATGTCAGCTAGAGCATCCCAGTTTGGAGTTGGGATCCCACCGCCCGTGGCTACACCTTGAGCACCAGTATCAGATAAAATCCTGGCCAAGTAATAATAGACATATCGTAGAACGCTTTTATCCTCACACTGCTGATTGAGCTGCAGACAGAATATCTATAAACAAATTTGGCTCGAACCACGCAATGCAGTTATGAAGAATCAACTATTACATTTCCCCTTCTGTTCACTCTATATGGTGAACAAAACAAGGAAATCAGATTTGCACACAGTGATAATAGAAAGCTTACCATGAGAAGAGAAGGGGCGACGGAGGGGTCAACAGAATTGTAGACGGCAAGCTTGGGAAAGACGTGATTCACCAACTGCTTCTGGGAACTTTTCTATTGGAAATGAATAAGAAATGAGTGAGTAAATGTGAAGATTAGACGAGAGGAAAAAGGGAATTACCTGATCGGAAGCAGCAGCCAGCTCGTGAATGCTCCTCGCAAGTTGAGCGTATGAAACAGGCTTTTTCTGCTTGCGGCGGTTCTTCTGGGGCCCCATGATCATGTTGGTGCGCACGGGATTCAAAGCAGCTTTGGCGGCAGAGATGGTGTCGTTCTGGATCTGCATCAGCGCCGCCCGCTTCGACCTCTTCTCCACGGCAGGCTTTCCCAGAGCCGAGCCCGGGCTGGTGCCCCGAGGAGAAGCCGCCGCATAAGGAGGAGGAGCCGCCGAAGACGAAGACGAAGACGACGTCGTTGCTGACACCGTGGCCGGGTCGGCCGTTATCAGATCCATCAGGGTCGTCCCTGACGAGTCCTGCACAATTATAGCGTTACTTACATTTTCAAAATCATCAACAACAAAAAGAGAGAGTAGAACGGAATCATTACCGCCATGGCTAAACAATGTGGGAGAGAGTCGATTTAGATGCCCATCATAAAGAGTCTTAAATTCTCAACTCGATGCAGCATGACGTCAGCGAAAGGATGGTCCAGGCAGGCCGACCCGAGAGGCCCAAAGGCCCAAAACCCGATCCCGGACTGGGACAGTGGAACTGGACTAATAATGGAGTTTGGACTGAGAAGGACGGTGTGCAAATCATGATGGAGTACGGGAAGTTGCTCTCTGCTTCGACTACTTCAACACTCTGGAATCCGAGGAGGAAGCTTCTGAAAGCCCACGACTTTAAATTCAGGATTGAAGCTCAAACCCGTCGCACGTCACAGGTACCCACTGACACATGTCTAGTTTTAGTGTTGGAAAACGAGTGGCTGAGGTGCATAGCCATATCAAGCTATGTCTGTCTGGACGACTGATTGTTTAGAACAAACGATTTGTCAAAATTAGCATCAGAAGCTACTGTTTAGATAACTGTAACCCGTACTAGATTGATTAAGCTCCAATACATGATCATATATGACTCGGCCATAGACCTTTCAATTTTCATGTTTTGTGTTTTTAATCACTGTTAACTACCACTCCTATTTGCAGGTCGGCATCGCAAAGCCAACAAATTTGACTCATCTTGATATTCAGGGATTTGATTGGCCATCTCCAACTGATGAAATCCCATTTTGGAAGAAGCAATTCCCTTCTTGGGATGTCAACTCGGAACTTCCCTCTCAACAAACCAAGGATTCCAAACTCATGGACATTGTTCATGTTACAGCTGAAATGGCACCAATAGCAAAAGTTGGTGGTCTTGGTGATGTTGTAACTGGACTTGCTCGAGCATGTTTATCACGCGGCCACACAGTGCATATAATGCTTCCTTTCTATGAGTGTATCCAGAAGCATCACATCAATAACTTGACGTTAATCACAACATATAACTCTTATCATGATGGAAACTGGATCCCCACTAATGCATATCATGGGGTAGTTTCAGGAATCCCAGTTATATTCGTTGAACCATCCAATCAGTTCTTTAAGGGACATCAGGTGTATGGGGGTTCATACAATGAGCTGGAGGCCTATATGTTCTTTAGTCGTGCTTGCCTTGAATGGATGCAGGTTTAGGACTAGTGACTTCTTTATTCTTTTTCTATTCCTTTCTTTTTCCCAAGGAATCATCAGTTGTTGAACTTTTTTTCTTATTTATTATGTTCATGCATTTAATTTACAAGGTCTGTTTGTTCCTCTGTTAGGGATCTTTAATTTGAGATTTAAAATGGTAGGTTAAAAAACCCCTCCCCAAATCGTACGTGCTGCCTTTTTCATTGAACACACCTCTCACTGTGTGTCTGTGTGTATAAATATACACACACATATTGAACGTGAAGATATGAACTTTTACTTGAATTTTTGTAGTTTGGCCCTTTGCAAGAAAATATATGTTGAACTTCAGTAAATTGTATGAAGGGATCAATTACATTCATAACATTTTATATGAAGTAGTTCCTTAGCTGTTCTACACAGTTATTCGTAGCATTATACCCTCGTTAGAATTTATATGAAAATATTTATATTTTTTATGGGGGACACTTTGTTCAATATTTTGTTTAGCTGTCTTCATTGAAACAGTTCAGCTTGTCCTAAAATAAAAATTCATTTCAAACTGTTATCTCCACATACTTTCTTCTTCCAATTTGTGACAAGATAATCTGCGTCATACCAGGTGACAGGAACACAACCGGATATCATTCATGTCCATGAGTGGCAGACTGGTGCTTTACCCATACTTTATTGGGACATGTATCATTATCTTTCACTTAAGGTACTTCCTTCTCTTATTGCTACTGTTCCCGCTTCAAGTTTTCTAACAGATAACAATGCTGTAAAGTTATTTATGTTTTGTATATAATGTTGGTTTCCCCTTGTGTTATCTTGTAGAAGCCAAGAATAGTATTGACAATCCATAACATGGAGCACTATGGTGAATGTAGGTAAGAAAAACGTTATTTATTATCGCAAAGATGATTATACAGTCCTTCGGTTGTAAAATTTTAGGCTACTTATTTTCTCCTTTTACTTAATTTTTCTCCTTTCTCTTGATTTGATCAGATTTTTGTGGGATTTCTCTTCACATGACTGAAAATTGAATTCTCAAGAGTCAAGACAGCTCTTATTTGCTGTTCTCTCAAAAAAAAAAATTGCTGTTATATTGTATCATCACCATTCTGATTTTGTTGTATCTTGTTTTAGATTAGTTATTATTTAGTCAGTTTGGAGGATAACTTTTCCCCTGTATTGCAAATTTTATCTCTTTTCAATGAATACATGTTCCTTTTATATTTTTCTAAAGTTCTATTTAGAGCTTTGTTTTCTATTGCTAGAGAGGGTTTCTTATGGGTGTTTTTTCATGTCCTTCTATTTTTCAAATCCCAGTAATTTCTCTTTTAATTTAATCATGGACCAGAAAGTTATTACTGTTAGCATACACATGCAATAGTTGTAGTGCAGCTATGTTTCTTTCAAAACATTGTGCACATGAGTTTTCCATTTTTTATTTTTGAAATTTTATGTGCTTAGCCAAGCCAACAGTATTCTAGAACTCATCAGCTAACTGCCAAATGCATGATTTACTTGTTGTATTCTTAAACTTAAACTGAGATTTTGTGATTCATCAATCTTCTAAATTAAGGATATCATTTTTAACAAATTCTTTTAAGTTGTGCAAACCTCTTCTTAAACATTTTCTTTTGTATGGCAGACAAGAGCAACTTAGCATGTGTGGTCTTGATGGATCCCTTTATGCAACCTTTGACAAGGTGAGGTTTATCCGTCAGAGAGATTTCTTTGTGTGTGTACTGTAAAATGTTAAAAGGCTTTTAATTGCTAGATGGGGTCTCAGCATAATGTTCTGTTTAAGGGATTCATTATTTGGGGTAATAACTTCAAAGTTTTTTTTTTTTTAAAACAAAAGGCAGATAATATCTTTCGATGTTTCTTTTCAAAGATAAATGAGCTTCAATGTTCAGCCATCTATTTCTTTCCTGGAAAAAGTGTAACATTTCTAATGATGAAGAAGACTGTAACTCTGCTAAAAGCTTAGCAAACTGAAAATGCCCTTGCAGTCTTTGTGTTGGTTATTATTCTGGTGAAGTATTCCGTAGAAATAGTTCCCCGTTCAAATTGAAATTAATCTCTTTAACACTAATAGTTACCATGCCTCACATCTACCAATATGGTTTAGGCAGTTGATGATCGAACTGTTGGTCACAATCCCGAACGATTAAGCTTATTAAAAGGTGGAATTGTCTACAGCAATGCAGTAGTGTAAGTGGCCTCAGTGATTTTTTAATTTGCAATTGTTTGGATGATGCTCCTGCTTATGTGCACAAATGAAATGAATGACATCATGGACAACTTTGCATTTTATTTATGAGAGAGAGAGAGAGAGAAAGAGAGCACTGCAACTGAACATTTGATAAGCTTAAGATATAAGGGATTGAACCAGCAATCTTATGCCTACCGATAACAGAAAAAATCAAGCTGATGTCATGTAGATGTCACCATACACATGATGCCCTGAAGTCACCACATACCTTTGTGAAGAGTAAGGAAGAGAGATAGAAAAAGGAAAGACTATGAAACTGCTATAGTGCTATGTTACACCCATCTCTCAAAAATTATAATCTGGACTCCTTCCTCAGACTCAGAGGGTGATAGGCATTTACATTGATCAGAACATCTCAACTTAATTGAAGTAACTGCTGGTGATAGGAAGTCCCATATTAGTGCTTGTAGCTGAAGCGGTCCTGCTCACTTGGCCTACAGTAGTTATCATGTGAAAGAGTGATTGCATACCCAGTCATATTAACTTTAAGCCCAGCCCCCACCCCCCGAATCTCTTTTGACAACACCTGGTTCTTCTTTCAGTACAGTTTCTCCAACATATCTCAAGGAGACACTCTGCTCTGGATGGCTTTCAAGTACTTTGCTAAGAAATCATGATAAGTAAGTTCCTCAACTGTGATAATTAACACATGTTCCATAAATACTAATAAATGATATCCAAGCAACTTGTGCTCATATTTACATGTTAATTTTTAACTTACCTTTCCTTCATTGGTCTTTATAAACACCAAAGCCTACCTCTTATGCATTTGAATCCAGTTAAGGCATATAACTCGGTTCATTTTACCGATCTTTCTTTATTTGAATTTGTTCAAATTACAGTTCCTTTTCAGGAAAGTCTTTTGCTTTTTGCATGTCATAGGTCTATAGTCGGCTTAATCTTTAGTTTCTGATAATATAAACCCTTTATTGTGTCTATGGATCTGTTGACCTTATAGTAATGCTGCAGGTACTTTGGTATAGTAAATGGAATAGACACTACAATGTGGAACCCTTCTACTGATGTTTTCTTGCCTTCAAATTTTGATGGTAACTTCTATGAGGAAAATTATATTCAAGCATCAATTTGATCTTTTATATTTTGAATTGTTTTGGTATCATTTTCCATCTTCAACTTCTGGAAGTAGTTATACACGCAATGCTGCATTAACACAACATCGCTAAATGATTATTAAGTTTAGGAAAAGTTGTTTCTTTCTGTTGATACGATGCAGTTGGTCGTTTTTTTGTGTCTGGCTATTTGCAGCTAGTCGCAAGCAAGTCCTACAGTGCAAGTGAGGAAGAGGAATGGACTTTCCATTCCTTATAAGAAAAAGGGATCACTTCCAACCTCTCTGTAGATATTCTAGTATTAGGTTGATCCATGGAAGCGTACCCAATTAAGGGCACACACCGCACACCAAGTAAAACTTAGTTCTGTGTCATTGTAGTCTTCCCTCATAGTCATCTGTCATTGATATCACTTTCGAAAGTCAAACTTTGGGTGGAATTGTGCATGCTAGAATGTTTATGCTTGTTGTCTGTGAAAGTGCAATGTATAAGATCGATCAGTATTGAATTTGTTGATATTAAATTCGAGCAATCTGAAGTGGGATTCTAAATATTTGAATCTGCATTTCCTATAAAAGAAATGGAAGAAAAATCTGAGTGAGAAAGAGGAGCGGGGTCTGATCCTTTGAACCCTACTAATGACTCCTATCCTTACCACATCCAAATATTCTTCTTTTTTTTGGTGAAATGAAACAACCTTTTATTGAAAAAATGAAACAGAAACAAGAAACAAGAGCCATGAACAGGAAAGTCACAGCTAGCTACAGGAAGAAAAACATAATCCAAGACTATAATTAGACTAATGAAAGAGATAGATCCCTTGGGCCATGATAGCCTAATATGCCATTGATTTGGCTGATTTAATCAGCTATGATCATGATATCTGCCAATTGTTATTTTTATTACAGACAGATGCATGGAATACTAGCAATTCACTTTTCCTACTTATTGGGAGTTCCGTGACCTTACGCTACACTAGAGTGAAGGTCCCATGTAGTGTTACTAGTGTATGGAACTACTCTTTTACAGGGAACACCAGAACAATAGAATAATTTCCTTATCCTTTCTTCCGTTTCTTGCAGTTGAAAACTCTGAGGGCAAGAAGTTGTGCAAATACTATGTTCAAAGGGGACTTGGTTTGACCTCAGGGGACCACCTGACAGATGCTACTCTCAAGGTGCCTTTGGTTGTCTGTATTACTCGCTTGGTCGCACAAAAGGGTCTTCATTTGATTACTCATGCAATCAAACAAGTTGAAGAACTAGTAAGTTTGTTACTCCTTACAATACATATTTTGTAGTCCTAAGTTAGTTAGTGGGTTAGTGGCTCTGTTGGTCTGGCCCGCTAGCATGTGTGTGTTGGTGCATGTGTGTATGCTTGTGTTCCTTTGTAATACATGGTGTAATCTTTCTTATTATCTTGATACTTGAAAGTATCTTAACTGATACTTCAGTTATTTGGCCTAATATGAGATTACAAGTTAAAACATTATAAACATTTTAAAGGATGCTAATAAAAAAAAATGATAATGTCATGGTTTCAAAATTATATGATCTGTTCCGTGCATGTGTGACACTGAGTCTGCAGGAAAGCTGTCTCATTCAAATTATTTCCCTACATTGAAACCAAAACACTCCGCCATTGTCTGAATCAATTATTCATCCATGAAAAAAGTTCTGGCATTTACTATCTTCTTTTTTCACAATGTTTCTTTACATTCTATTGTCTTTGAAAAGTATTTGGTATGTGATTTGATGAGTTTCTTTTCTCTACATGTTGGAGCAAATTTTAGGGTGGACAGATGGTTATACTGGGAAAAGCCTCGGATCACCGGGTTGAAAGAGAATTTGAAGACCTTGCAGATTCGGTATTGGATTTGAGATATATGACTTTTTGTTTATGCTAGTAGGATAATGCAATATACAAAGCTTTGTGCTTACATATCAACTTCTTGTCCTTGTCATTGTGTATGTCTGTACATCTCTGTGTTTTCCTGGTAATTACATTGAAGCACAGAATTGTTGATCAAAAAAGAAATCTTTTATCATTTAGGAGCCGTGCGAGATGAAAGTCCTCATTTTGGATCGGAGAATTAAAGAATTGAATCTTTTTTTTTTCTTGACTTCGTAGTCTCATATTTCCCTTTTCACTTCTCTCTTTGCTCAACCATGACTCTATTACTGAGCTTGTAACTAATGGTAGATGTCCGTAGAGGTGCATAGGGATAAACCAAAATATTGGCCAGTGCCAGACCGCTCCCATGGCAGTTCCAAAGAAAAGCAAGAAAGTTAAGTTTATGCCCTATGATTCTGCTCTGGGTTCCTCTGTCTGCTATGCAGCTTCAGTCTATCCCATAATCAGTATAAACTACTGTATTTTAAAAGAGTCGGTCCTTACTTTATATATACTTATAGTCTACCAAATATTTGTAAAAAAGAAAGATAAATTATCTTGATCGAGAATCAGAAAGGGGGGTCTTTATTTTGTCACAACTATATAGCGACTTACGGCTCTCAATACAATTGTCTGAACCCAACCCATAATCTGTTTATAGCTACTGGATGTATTTGCTACATATATTTCTTTTTTCATTCTTTCTTCATCTTATAGGTTATGTGCCCCATATCTTCATTCTCGATTCAACACATAACGACCCAGATGTTGTACATTTATTAATCAAATTCCTTGTTTCTTCTCATTTTTAAAATTTGCTTTCTAGAAACAAATAGAAATGACCTTCACAAGAATAAAAGATCACTGAATATTAACAACGTTCATTATTTCATGTGATATTTTAGTTTAGTGGAAGGTCAGTGATTGTTAACATGTGTAAATCTAGTTTCTTCTTCCCTACTGTTTGAATCAAAGCAAGTTGACAGACATTAAAAATTCTTCTTTTGTAGCTTAACCAAGGTCCCAGCATTCAGATTCTATTGATGTATAGGTAATCAGTCTTCAACCACTTAGAATTGATACCTAATTCCTAGTATACAACCCATTTTACATGAAATGTTTCCTTACAATAGGATGAGTGGCTGTCCTATACTATACATTTTCTTTTCTGTTGTTCACAAAAGGATACAGTGCATATTCTGCTTACAAACCCTTGCTTATTTGTTCTTTTTATGCAGTGAAGAGCTCTCCCACTTACTTTATGCTGCTGCTGACATTGTTCTAGTTCCTTCCATGTATGAACCATGTGGACTGGCCCAAATTATTGGCATGCGTTATGGGGCAGTATGTAATTCACTCTATAAATATAACTATCAACATTTCTGAAGGACTCCAAAGCTATATGGAAATTATTGCTGCATAAAAAATCACCAGCAATCATTGACATTGCCCATTTACTTGCTATACTATTTCATCTATGCATTGTTTTTTTTTTTTCCTTCTATACATGTATAGTATGATATAATTATTTATGTTTTGCAGTAGATATACAATTCGGTAAAGAAATTTTAAAGTTATATGGCAATATTTTATTAATCAATGATTTCAGGTTCCAGTAGTTAGAAAGACTGGCGGTCTTGCAGATACAGTCTTTGACATTGATGATGAGCCAAACCATGAGATGGCAAATGGGTAAGTTCAATTCTTTCTGCAATATTTGAGAGTTAAATTCTTTGTATCAACTGTCAGCTCACATATTGGCTAAAGAATCTATGTTTGTGTGTGGGTGGGTGGGTGAGCTATTTAGACATTTAGTGCTCAAAAAATTGAGAGAGGTAAGCTGAGAAACTATGAGGGGATCCAACTAAGAGAACTCTAGACCCTTTTAGTTTAAGTTTGTTTATAGTGAAGAAATCATATGAAGGATCAAAACCAAGAAAGCAAGTAGAGAAGTTACCAGGAAGGCAGTAGTCGAGGATCACATTATTTATGGTGTCTTGTCTTGTCTTGTCTTGTCTGCTCTTTGTCATTGAATTTGGTATAGCTTCCTTCTGGTTTTTGCTGTTGTTTTATCTGTTCTGACTTCAATACATGGCTTTTTGTCTTTTTTAGGTTTGTTTTTGAAGGAATTGATGGAGCTTCCCTGAATTTTGCTTTAGATCGTGCGTTTGCTTGCTATAGAAACAGTAAGTGCTGCTATTATAGATTCTTGACTGTTCTTTCTCTAATTAGCTATATTTTCTGTGCTTGTGTGTGTGCCCTTCTCCCCACTTAAGGCGGCTACTTTCCAGAGAATTGAAATACTTCAGAGCTGTATTCCATCAATTCCTTTACATGAATGTTTGTTACTTATACATAGGAATTATTAACTAAAAGGTGTATTTGAAATTATTCGATAGTCTTGAGATTTTACCAGTTGCCAAATCTTTTTATTATTCGTTTGGCTATCAAAATTTTCTTACACCTAACTCTGTTTCATTTACAAATTTGATTGAACTATTTCTACTAGTAAATCTCTTGCTTGTTGAATTTCCGAATTTCACTACTGTAATCTTCTCCTTGCAAATCTAAACAAAATATGCAAAGCAAAAAAAAAAACTTAAAATGCTAGATTGCAAACCATTTTGGGAACAAATCCGTAACCAAAAGGAAAAATAAAAAGAGCTCCGCATCTGAGAAAAGATGGGGCCTGAGCAATTCAAACATTGATTTGATTTTCCTCAAAATTCTCAAAGAGTATCAATTAATTATTTGTTTTTTTTATTTACTTGCCTTCGTTTCTTGTTTAGGTAGTTAATAGTTCAAATTACAATTGCAGAGCCAGAAGAATGGAATTGCATTGTTAAGAAGGTGATGAAGATGGATAATAGCTGGAACATCACGGCTGGCAAGTACATTGAGATTTATGAATCAGTTGCAGCATCACGATGACAAGTTGCTGAGAGAAAATTCCATATGCATGCTTAGCTTAATTTCCAAAGCCTTTAGGTTTGGGTGAACCCAGCTCAAAATACAATCAGAATCAAGTTCTTTACGTTCTTCAGCTTTATGGGGTGACGAGATTCATACTGCCATCAGAATCAGAGACTGGGTACAGAGAACAGAATGAACTTTATAACCAATTATGTCTCAGACCAAAAATATCATCATTCCGGGAAATTAGCACAACAACCACTTTTGACATTTAATAGTGATTGTTATGTTACATCACTTGCTGTAATTTACTACAAGTCTATAAGAACAAAGTTTGACAAAACAGACCTCAAGTAGTCTCTGTGCAGTTAACAACATTTGGGTGTTCCCAGTGAAACCAGGAAACTCGGTATGACTTTGCAAAAATGGCAACTTCCTCAGCAGGATTGCCAGTCATCAAACAAGTTTTAAACCCATGCGGCTGTTCAAAAGGAAAACACATTATGGTTGCCCCTGTTTCTTCTTTCACCTTCAACTCATCTGTGTCACTGTACCAAAAAGGACATAGTTAGAGCCATCGTCAAAAGATTTTTAGTTTAGACCCAAACCTAGCTGACCAAGGACCTCTTGCCCATTTTCCCTGGGAGAATGTTACTTTGAGTTTTCGTCATATGAGCTCACATCCACAATATTGCTGCAAGAAAAAACATTCTTATTGTCAAAAAACAACTTTTCCTACAAAGTTTGACAACTGAAAGAATGAACATCTCATCATAGTGAATAGAAAAGACATAACCGCTGGCTTTCTAGAATGACTGGTAGAAAATCCGTTGCATACATAATGAACTATCACCATAACCTTGTTTGAAACAAAAATATGTCTAGATTTTAACTTGAGGGAATTCATTGAGCACTATAAATTCTTTTTACTAATAATAATCGATGAAACTGAATGGAGGATAATCAATCTTGAGGGTTAAGACCATTCATAGTATTAGAGTATTAAATGTTAGAGCCAGAAAATGTATCTATCCCGAAATGATTTTGCTTGTGCCAAAAGAGATGACTGGATCTCATCCAACTTGTCCTTGGTATAAGCTTCCCTTGCTTTCCAGGAACATCTCTTCTACATTCAATACAACCACACTCTGGCTTGATACATCTGTAGACATATAAAATTTAACGATAATACTAGTCGTTGAATAATCCAAGCAAATATGTGGCTCGTGAGTCAACAAAATTGGAAAGCCGTCTGAAATAACACGTGTCAACGTGGAAATGGTCAGCCGACAACAAAACCTTAAATCCTTATTGAAATCAATTATCAAATGTTGATTGATGACCGTGTATTAATTAAATTAATTAGACATCCCCAAATTGATTGGTGATGGTTCGCCAGCGGACAGAGTAGAGTTCGCGAGGCGAACTGGACTTCGTGAGGCGAAAAGCACTTCGCGAGGTGAAACGCACTTCGCGAGACGAACTGGACTTCGCTAGGTGAAATGACTTCGCATAGAAGTAAACAGTGGCGAGGTGAAGTGACTTCGCATAGAAGTAAACAGTGGCGAGGCGAAATGACTTCGCGCACGTAGAATTATATGAAGGCGAGGCTAGATGGCTCCGCGCGAGTAGATTAACATAAAGGCGAGGTGAGATGGCCCCGCGCGAGTAGATTTACATAAAGGCGAGGCGAGATGGCCCCGCGCGAGTAGATTTACATGAAGGCGAGGCGTGATGGCCCGCGGAAGGCACTTCGCGAAGAAGCTAGACGACAGAGTTCGCATGCATGCCTGGATGTACGTCCGAGATAATTCCGCGAGGTGGAACCAGAAATCACCGTTTGCTTGGAAATCAAGGTTCCTCGCGGGATACCTTCTTTATCAGGGAGATGGCTCGCCCCTTACTGAAGATCTTGATCAAAACAGGACATTCAATCCAAAGCGATTTAGGCATATCTAAATCTTAATATTTCATTGATCTGATTGTCTTAAAATCGGCAAATAAATCAATCAGTCAAGATTCATTGATTCGATTAAGGAAGTATTATTGATTCAGAATCTTCATTACTTGCCTTAAGTGGAGGAAGGTTAACACTATAAATACCCCCTCTCATATTAAGAGGGGAGGGGGCGGAGACTGAAAAAAGGCGAAAACAGAGTAGAGCAAAAACAGAAGCAGTGGACTAGAGAGAGAGAGAGAAAAATCCCTCCCGCGAGCTCAGAAGTCTCCCCCTAAATCCTTGAAGAACTAACAAGCTCATAGCCAGTTCTTCATCAAATCCAAAATCCTTGAAGAACTATCAAGCTCATAACCAGTTCTTCATCAGATCTAGATCCCCCCTTGAAGAACTATCAAGCTCATAGCCAGTTCTTCATCAAATCCAAATCCTAGATATTCGTTACGTGATCAACCCGCGTAACACTCAAGAACAAGTGCTTGTCACCCTTGAGTTAAACCTACATTCGGAGATAGAATTAGAGGAGTTCACAAATATTGTAACCCGCATTCGCATTGATTAAATTAAATTATTTTTTGTACACGTGTTATTCTGTTATTTGTTGCAGATATTTTCGTGTTTACAAAATTGGCACGCCCGGTGGGATAACTTTGCCTCTCATCTCCTTCTCCGCAAGCAAGTTCAAATTTGTTCGATGTAATGGCCTCCAAGAGCACCCAAGCCATCTCGACGAATAAATCAAAACCAACAACCTCAAGGTCAAGCAGCGAATCCTCTGGTCATGTCACTCGCAGCATGGCAAGGAATCAACCCACAACATTCGTGGCTCTGCCTTCCCGACCTCGTGAACCAATCATCACCTTGGCGGATCTCGCGGACAAGCATGCCTCGAGAAGTGAAGGCAAGCGCGCCTCGCGAAGTGAAGAGAAGGAAACTCCAAACAAATAAAGGGAGCGATCGTTCTCACCTACCTCAGATGATGAATCAAGCACGGCGTCGTATCATGGGAGTCTAAATAATGATGAAGGCCACACGTATGGCATGCCAGCGGATCATTCATCACAATCTATCTCATGCAAGTCTTGGTGACAAGCGCGTCCATCATTGAAGAGCAAATAGCCAACCTTATAGGAGCCGTTGAGAAACTCACCAGGACAGTGGAGGAAAAAGACATGCAAATTGCCGAGCTCTATAGCAGGCTCGAAAATCAAGAGGAAGAAAAGAGGGAAAAGGAATGCGAGAACTCCAAGAACGATGGCAAGGACGATGATGGCTCGCTTGGCTCTATGTCCTTCCAGCAATTGCAAGACATCATCACCAACTCCATCAGAGCTCAATATGGAGGTCCTTCTCGTGATTCTCTCACCTACTCCAAGCCCTACACCAAAAGAATCAATGGACTAAGGATGTTGTTGGGATATCAGCCGTCAAAGTTCCAGCAATTCGAAGGGAAGGGTAATCCAAAGCAACATGTTGCTCACTTCATCGAAACCTGCAATAACGCCGGGACGGAGGGTGACCACCTTGTCAAGCAATTCGTTCGCTCTTTGAAAGACAATTCCTTTGAATGGTACACGGATTTAGAGCCCGAGTCCATCAATAGTTGGGACCAAATGGAACGTGAATTCTTAAACCGCTTCTACAGTACAAGGCGAACTATGGGCATGATGGAACTCACCAACACAAAGCAATGGAGAGACGAACCAGCGATTGACTTTATCAACAGGTGGCGCTCACTCAGTCTTGATTGTAAAGACCGCTTGTCAGAGACGTCTGCGGTAGAAATGTGCATCTAAGGCATGCATTTCGATTTGTTGTACATTCTCCAGGGTATCAATCCTCGATCCTTTGAAGAACTAGCTACGCGAGAACATGATATGGAGTTGAGCATAGCTAGCCACAAGGGTAAGAAGGAGTTTGTCAATGATCAACGAAAAGATAAAGCTTTCAGCAACAAGGTTAACAAGGGTGTGAAAAGGCCTACAAAGGAGCCGATGACTGTGAATGTTGCTCCAATCAAAATCTCCCCACGAGACAAAAGGGAGGTCAAGAAAGCAGAACCAAGTCAAACCTACGAGCGGAAGAAGCGCCTGTTGACTGAGTGGGAGCAAAAGACTTACCCATTCTCAGATTCTGACGTGGCAGGCATGTTGGAGGATTTGCTTGAGAACAAAGTAATAGAACTTCTAGAGTGCAAACGTCTGGAAGAAATGCATCGGGTCAACGATCCGAAGTATTGCAAGTTTCACTGCCTCATCAGTCACCTAGTCGAGAAGTGCTTTGTTTTGAAGGATTTGATCATGAAACTTGCCAGGCATGGAAGGATCGAGCTGGATGTCGACGAGGTTGCTGCGGTCAATTGCACTACCATTTCATTTGGGTCTTTTGAGCCGGTTCAAGTACGTATACCTTCCATGCCAATGAAGGCACCATGCCATTTCTCAAAACAGACGAGCAATGACAGAAAGTTAGAAGAAGCGAAGCCAATTCGGCAAATAAACCTCGCTCCTAAAGCTACCCCATGCGATGATGGTGAGGGATGGATACTTGTCACTCGACGAAAAGCGCGTAAAGTTGTGTTGTCAAGTCCACCACTCTCGCAGCTAAATCATAAACGATCGCATGGGAATCGTCAATGGCTCACAAAGAATGAGACAAGGTGTATAAAGGAGAACTTCGCTCCTTGTGTACAAAAGTCCCTCAATCAAAATCCACCAGCAAGGTGCATGCCTAAGATGCGAATGAGTTTGAGAGCTAATTCAATGACAACCAGTTTTGAAGGTGATTCCAAAGATACCGAGAAGGTTGAAGAAACTAAACTGCTAAGACAATTAGAAGACTAGCCTCTAAACTTTAGCCTCTCTAACCTATCGCAGCTTTCCAAATCGGCGAGACGTGCGTTAGTCCAGTTGTTGCTTGATGAGGGCTAGTAACCTTCGCTCCTAAAGCACTTCGTGAGGCGAAAAGCACTTCGCGAGGCGAAACACACTTCACGAGGCGAAACGCACTTCGCGAGGCGAACTGGACTTCGCTAGGTGAAATGACTTCGCATAGAAGTAAACAGTGACGAGGTGAAATGACTTCGCATAGAAGTAAACAGTGGCGAGGTGAAGTGACTTCGCATAGAAGTAAACAATGGCGAGACGAAAAGACTTCGCGTGCGTAGAATTACATGAAGGCGAGGCAAGATGGCTCCGCGCTCGTAGATTTACATAAAGGCGAGGCAAGATGGCCCCGAGCGAGTAGATTTACATAAAGGCAAGGCGAGATGGCCCCGCGCGAGTAGATTTATATGAAGGCGAGGCGAGATGGCCTGCAGAAGGCACTTCGCGAAGAAGCTAGACGACAGAGTTCGCATGCATGCCTGGATGTACGTCCGAGATAATTCCGCGGGGTGGAACCAGAAATCACCGCTTGCTTGGAAATCAAGGTTCCTCGCGGGATACCTTCCTTATCTGTGAGATGACTTGCCCCTTACTAAAGATCTTGATCAAAATAGGACATTCAATCCAAAGCGATTTGGACATATCTAAATCTTAAGATTTGATTGATCTGATTGTCTTAAAATCGGCAAATAAATCAATCAGTCAAGATTCATTAATTCGATTAAGGAAGTATTATTGATTCAGAATCTTCATTACTTGCCTTAAGTGGAGGAAGGTTAACACTATAAATACCCCCTCTCATATCAAGTGGGGGCGGAGACTGAAAAAAGGCGAAAACAGAGTAAAGCAAAAACAGAAGTAGCGGATTAGAGAGAGAGAGAAAAAAAAAATTCCCTCCGGCGAGCTCAGAAGTCTCCCTCTAAATCCTTGAAGAACTAACAAACTCATAGCCAGTTCTTCATCAAATCTAAAATCCTTAAAGAACTATCAAGCTCATAACTAGTTTTTCATCAAATCCAGATCCCCCCTTGAAGAACTATCAAGCTCATAGCCAGTTCTTCATCAAATCCAAATCTTAGATATTCGTTACGTGATCAACCCGTGTAACCCTCAAGAACAAGTGTTTGTCACCCTTGAGTTAAACCTACATTCGGAGATAGAATCAGAGAAGTTCACAAAGATTGTAACCCGTATTCGCATTGATTAAATTAGATTATTCTTTGTACATGTGTTGTTCTGTTATTTGTTACAGATATTTTCGTGTTTACAACATCACGAGGACTGATTTCAATCCTTAAAGGGACTCCCTTCTGAGGTGATTGAAAACAATCTTGTCATAGCAAAGTGTAAATTGAATCTCCAATAGTAGCGTGTTTCATCTTTAACAATGAACAAGACAAACCCCCTCATCTCCCAGAAATTGAATTTCAAGTTCCCAGCTTGCCACACCTTGACCGCCTAGCCCTAGCCCGCAGTAAAAACTAGGCCCAACCCACCATTTGTCTTTTTTAAATGGTGGTCCCCACAGGCCAGCGCCACCTGGTCTCCCCCTAGCCCGCAGGAATTATTTTTCTTTTTTTTGTTCATAAAATCTGGAATGTCATCAGTCGAAGCTTGTGGGTTTTGGTAAGCTTCCAATTCTTAGTTTTGCGATTGCCCGCTAAATTCTCATACTTTACATGCTTTTATTGATGCAACAAGCTAGACCAGGTGGCGGTGGGGAATCTCTCTGCAATTTTGGCTCCTATTAGAACGACACAGTGAGACGTACTGCTGTGAATGCACTTCTGGAAATTATAGGGTGTTGATGATTTTGTATGTGAATTAGTTTTCAGGCTGTGAGGATGACTTTGCGGCTCTCAGAGGTCGAGCTGCCATCTCACTGCTTTCTTGGTTTTGATCCTTCATATGATTTCTTCACTGTACACAATCTCAAGATACCAGCAAGGCAGTAGTTTAATATCACATTATTTATGCTGTTTTGTCTGCTCTTTGTCATTGAATTTGGTACAGCTTCCTTCTGGTTTTTGCTGTCTCGTCTGTGCTTCACTACATGGCTCTTAGGTTTTTTTTAGCTTCCCTGAATTTTGCTTTAGATTGTGCATTTACTTGCTATAGAAACAGTAAGTGCTGCCTGCTATATATAATAGATTCTTGACTGCTCTTTCTCTTAATTAGCTAATTTTCTGTGCTTGTATGTGTGCCCTTCTCCCCACTTCTGGCGGCTGCTTAATTTCCATAGAATTGAAAAACTTCAGACCTGTCACCTGTCTACATCAGTGTTTGTTACTTAGACGTTTTACTGCTAAATGGAAGTTATTAGCTGTAAGGTGTATTTGAAACTATTTGATAGTCTTGAGATTTCATCAGTTGACAGTTGCGAAATCTTTTTATTATTACTTTTGCTATCAAAATTTTCTTACACCTAAGTCGGTTTCATTTACAAATCTGATCGATTATTTCTACCGGTAAATCTCTTGCTAGTTGAAAATCCGAATTCCCACTACTGTAATCTTCAGCTTGCAAATCTAAACAAAATATGTAGAGTAAAAAAAACTTACGGTGCTAGATTTGCAAACCATTTTGGGACCAAATCTGTAACCAAAAGGAAAAAGAAAAAGAGCGCCGCATCTGATGAGTTTCCCTTTAGAAAAGAAGGGGCCTGAGTAGTTCAAACATTGATTTGATTTTGCTCAAAATTCTCGGTCTCAATTTAATTATTTGTATTATTTTACTTGCCTTCGTTTCTTGTTTAGGTAGCTAATAGTTCAAATTACAATTGCAGAGCCAGAAGAATGGAATTGCATTGTTAAGAAGGTGATGAAGATGGATAATAGCTGGAACATCACGGCTGGCAAGTACATTGAGATTTATGAATCAGTTGCAGCATCATGATGACAAGTTGCTGAGAGAAAATTCCATATGCATGCTTAGCTTAATTGCCAAAGCCTTTAGGTTTGGGTGAAACCCAGCTCAAAATACAATCAGAATCAAGTCCTTCACGTTCTTCAGCTTTATGGGGCGACGAGATTCATATTGCCATCAGAATCAAAGACTGGGTACAGAAAACAGAATGGACTTTATAACCTATTATGTTTTAGGACTAATTTCAGTTTAACCCATCAACTTTAGTTCGATCATCATGTTAGTCATTGTTCTTTTAATTTCATCAAAAACACTCTTTAACTTTTAATTTTCATTAGCCGTGTCCAAACTTTCGTTCTTTATCTAATTCCTCCGTCAAGTGAGGACGTGGCATAAAGAAGAAAGTCAAATTCTGAAAAAAATAACCTTTCTGACCCCATATCAATACACATCTCCGTACTCATTCCAACCCTCTAACCTTAGTGGTTTTGGTGGGATTGAATGTAATTTATCTATTTTGCCATTTTTTTGTGGGTTCAGCGACTTCAAATTTGATTTTCTTTTTAATGTAAGTCATTACATGACGGAGGAATTGGATAAAAACGTATGTTTGGACACGGCTGATGAAAATTAAAAGTTGAGGGGTGTTTTTTATGAAATAAAAATAAAAATGACTAACATGATAATCGACTCAAAGTTGATAGAGGTAAACTGAAATTAGTCTTATGTTTTACTTGTAAATTTAACTCGCATATCTAGATAACACTTTTTTTTTAGAGAAATGAATAATTCATTATTCAAGAGGCAATCTCATATTACAGAACTTGCAAACACAAAGCCGAAAAGCTAATAATAAAGAGAATGAGTCTCTAATTCAATCAACATAAAAATAGTGAAAAAAAACCAACAGCTCGTTAAATTATTGACCAAATGTCCTACAACAGAAAACATAAATACAACAATACTAACAAATTCATCACACACACCACACATGTACGCCACACATGTACGCTGACATTATCGTCACCATCACCGCCAGCAGCTGTGATGGAGGTAAAGATACAACTAAAACAATCGTCCATTATGCTTAAACACCCAATCAGGGCCACCAACAAAGTTAAATCATAGAACTTTTATTTTTATTTTTGACCAAGGGAATGTGAGAGATACATAATTGAAGAGAAATTGTTCTGTAACAATGCTTTTCCTTTATTCATCTGCCTTTCAAATGGGTAACATAACAATTCTTTCATTACCCAGTATAACCAACTGACAACCAGTCAAGAACTACAAAATTCCTCTGGCACAAAATACAGAAGCCCCACCGCAACATGCATATTTGCTCAACTACTTCATATCTCTAGATAACATCAGTTGGTGTTGAATGTTGGAGGAAAAGTTTCAAAATATGAGACCCAGCAGATACAACTAAAGCAATCGTCCAGTGTGCTTAAACACCCAATCAGGGCCACCAACAAAGTTAAATCATACCTCTTTTTTATTTTTGACCCAAGGAATTATGGAAAACTTGAATGTGAGAGATACATAATTGAAAAGAAATTGTTCTGTAACAATGCTTTTCCTTTATTCATCTGCCTTCCAAATCGGTAACATAACAATTCTTTCATTACCCAGTAACCAACAGATAACCAGTAAAGAACTATAAAATTCCTCAGGCACAAAATACAGAATCCCCACCGCAACATGCATATTTGCTCAACTACTTCATATCTCCAAAAACTATCTGCCCTCACATAAAACAAGGGAAAGATGATTCAATACAAAAGTTTCAAACAGCCTCCCTGAAAAGCAGTCCTGAAGAATCACTTAATTGCTCTGAACAATTTACGATGAAGAATAAAGGAAAGGGAGCCCGCCTGAACCCAGACTGCTTAAGATGATCAAATTACCACCTTGAAACTTGTCAGCGAGTGAGTGAATCCATGAAATTACAATGGTACAGTAGTGTGTCGTCACATACATGCCTAAGGTGCTTACCCACAACTTTAGGTTAATACAACTGTTACCTTCTCATCAACAAACTCACTGTCAGGTGTGACACCTCTTTCAGATGATGGTACTAACTCTTTGTCACTCTCTTCCAACTGCAGTACTTGAGATAAACTATCAGATATTTGCTGTACAGCATCATGTTCATATACAACTGAATCCGTTTTGGAGCTACTCTCATGTTCAGTTTCGGCAAATTCTTTGCCACTACTCATCTCCAAGGCTTGATCGGAAATATTAGATTTTTCCTTAACAGTCTCAAGAGCAAGTGAATCAGAGGCATCTTTAGTTGCACAAGCTTGTTGTCTGGCTTTCCTTTCCTTAACAGTCTCCAAGGCTTGATTGGAAATATTAGGAATATCCTTAACAGTCTCAAGAGCAAGTGAATCAGAGGCATCTTTAGTTGCACAAGCTTGTTGTCTGGCTTTCCTTTCCTTCAAGGACCTTTCACGGTCATCATAAAATTCAAAATCATCAACTATAGATGTCCGTGCATCATAATCGTTGAAAATTTTCAATAGCTCAATTCCTTGGTTCAGATTCACCTATTATCAACGAAGAACTAAGAATCAGCAAAAAGAGCCAAATGAAAATAAAGTACAATGACACTGTCCTTGATTAACAAAAAAAGGCAAAAGGAAGCAGATAATGCATGGAACATATACATATAAATGAATAACTGGCATTCAGCAACAGAGTTTGATATTTCAGCATTACCAAGTAACTAGATGGATATAAGACCTGACAAAAACTGTGCTCCAGCTAGTTAGCACTTTCTAACAGAGCTTTTTCTGTGGAAGGACTCTAGTCCCTAGTGGGTGGAGTGGCTAATAGATGTCATTAAAGAAGTTGACATCAAACTGATACATAAGGGAAGTGTGGTAGCTATGTAGAAGATGATGTAATTTTAATTTTATCTTTAGGGTTACCCTCTTTTACCCTATCCTTGTGGATTGGGCTGAGTGTTAAGTTTCCTTGGTGTTATTGTAATTTAGGCCTTTTTAGGCTCTTCCTTTGGGTTTACCCCTTTGGAACCATTAATGAAGCTTTTCATTAATTCCAAAAAAGAAAGGGGAAGTGTGGTACCCTTTCCTTCACCCAGGTTGTCTACCTATTGTTTCAGCCAAGGTCTAATGAGACCAGTAACATCGTACCCTCAGTCTTGTGCTACTCTTTCATATCAATGAAATTTCTGGTTCCGAGTGGTCGATCCCAACTAGATTCCCAATAAAACTCAACTACCATGTATTTCTAATCAAAGGAGTGAAAAACTTACACAGTTGTTCAAATCTATTCACCCATTGCAGTTTTAACCAAAACTATGATTCTTTATCTGCACAAGAGTCCAGGATCACAAAGAGCAGACCCAACATGACCCCGAAGGTTTAAAGTGGACAGGGTTACTCATAGACAAAGGTGATCATAAGTGGAAAGCAAGAAAGTTCCAAAAAAGAGCCAGACTTAACAACTAACAATGTGTGCAATAAATATACTCAAGGAAATGACCTACATATATGGAAGATAAACAACCTATGATTTTGGACATTACAAGAAGAACATGGCAAAGGCCATGTTAGCAGAAGATCAATGTATACAGTAAAACTTTAAAGCCCTAGGCAATCATTCAAAATATTATCCACATTTAGTTGGAAAAGAGCAACCAACTAAAAATTCCCAGGTCATTTGACAACCAAATCAAGCTGCATAACTGTTTTAGTATCTAAATGAACTCAGAGATTATCTAAATGTAAGTGACAGATGGAGAGAGATTAACTACCTCCTGACAATCTCGGCTGTGAGTGACAGGCTTATTATCATTATTTTCAAGTAGAATGTGACGGAAGCGAATGTTAGGAACATCCTTAATAATGTGCCACTGAACTGGAAATTGGCCATTCCACCTATCTTGCTGCCAGTAATCTGCATCTTTTTCAAAATCTACTGGTCCAACCATTTCGGCTACTCCGCAAAACTGTCCACTAGCATTAACCTGTGGCAACCAAAAAAGTCTTAGGAGGACTGACTTGTAATTTAGACCATATCACCAGAACACAAATAGGTATTTCTTGCAAGTATAGCTAACGTCCCAACAGAGATGTATAGAAATAAATGTACTAACTTGAGCAACACTGAGCATAAATCCAGTCTTTTGAGTAAGGTTACTTAAACAGAACAACTGAAACTAATATCTTTCAACACAACATACGTGAGCCAGATAAGCAAGAAAAATGACATATCGAACCAATTCCAAAACGTAAAGCACCAATTTGCTTTCCATGAAGCTTTGTAGATTACCAGACTGTGCATGGACATTAATACCCAGTAAGCATCTTCATAGTTGTGATGCCGAAAAATCAATTATATCCCCCCAAATTAAAACCCTAGACTAAGCACAAAGACCCCGTCAACAATTAGGAAGATAGGAACTCAAAGCATACCGAAAATAAGAGGAAGACTGGACAGCTGCTTTTTATCCTCTTCGCCTCATGATAAGCAGCATCAAGCTTTTTGTTTCCATGGGGAGTGCTGGCCCAAACACTGTATTTAATACTTTTATGAACATTATCCTCACTGAAAGACTTAATGATAAAGAACTTTGCCTCCTCGTAATCTGTGACAAAATCTTTCCGGTTAAGTGAGTCAAGGTTGATTCCAGAAGCAGATAGATCCATTTTCCTGGCACTAGATGAAGAGCCCTGGTCAGAAACGCTCTTGTCCTTCAGCTTTGAAGCCCTCGGTCCTCGATTACGGTCATTGGAGATATCATGTGAATTACTGAAAACAGAAACTGAATCCCAGTCCCTCTCTCTTCTTCTACCCTTGTCTACAGTCAGTTGGCTTGGGTCATTACCAAACGAGTAAGAAAGGGAAGGACCACCAAAGTTGGAGCCCTGATGAGAAGTATTCTGTGGGTAGCGCCCTGTAAAGGAACTAGATACCAGCCCATATTCATGCATTGACCTCGGTGGATGAGAAATCTGAAATTAAATCATAGATAGATCAACTCTTAGTCACACCCCATGTGCAACCAGTTGAATGGTCAAGATTACAAGTAAAAATGGACAATCTACACTTATCATGATATGATAAACAAACTCTGTAATCAACACACACACATACACACAAAATTGTAGCCAAAAGGTGCCAAATATGAATCCTGAGATGAGATAACTGTACGACTGACATCCGTGTAATGGTTAAAATTCCAACTATTCAAGAAAACATGCACACATGGATGGGCAGTGTGTCATGCAAGAGATATTACTTACACCTAGTATCATTGTCCTCATGCAAATAAAAAAAAAATCTGGCATTGTTTTTTCCTTTCTCAAAGGGCTTGGTAATGTGACCTTATTGCATCTTTCAAAATTTTCCATGTTATTCATTTAACTTTTATAATGATAAAGATGCAGAAAGATAACAAATAAAATGGTGATAGATTACCAACATGTCTCCCATATGAGAAGATGTAAATATGAAAAAAGTTGCCGATATGTACAGTCTAATAGCAAGAATATTAAGAAACAGTATGTACTTTTTCAGCAACAGCTATTCATTATGCAGTGACAATAGTGAAATGTTAAATGCAAACGAACCTGCCCAACACTCTGTTCATAAGATCCAAGTATGCCCATAGGCTGAGGATAAATCCCTGGAGATGCTAAAGGGCTCGAACCAAGATTTCCAGACAGATCTGCTCCACTAAATGATCTAAAATTTAAAAAGTAACCTGATCCTGGCCCAAAGGCCATGTTGTCAGTGCTGCTACTCTCTGAGGTCATCAGCTCAGTCGGCGTCATTGGAAAAGCTGAAGTAATAGGAGACAGACTTGGAGGAGACGGTTGTGGGTAATAAGATGGAGAGAAGGGGACCTGTTGTGGAGAATACAATTGGCCATCTACGAAATAAGAAGCCAAAGGTGTAGTGACTGGTGAATATTGTCCATATGCAATTTCGGGATTGAAACCATAACCAGAGTGATACAGAAGAGACGGATTATCACTGTACATGACCTAAACAGTCAAATAAGAAAACAAAATTAAGTCTAACTCAGAAGGATAACAGAAATATTGCATGGTAAAAATTGAACTCACCGGTGATACAATATGCATTCCATCAGTATTGAGATACTGAGGATATCCATCCCAAGTACCAGTGCTACTTCCATAACCTGAAACCAAACTGAACTTGATAATATGCTTCCAATATTTGAACTCTAGTATGTAAATAATGGCAGAATTTTGTTATCACCAACAAAAGTTTGTAGTACTGGTTATCAATAAAACTTTTACAAGTCAACATTTTAAACATAGTTCACCAAATTTGTAAAAGAAACAAAAAGCTCTGAAGACCACCTGAGATTTGACAGGAATAAGACGAACAGCAAACAACAATGACTACTAATTTGAGCTTCTTAATCTTCCTAAATCAATCATAGCAGCAAAAAGCCAAGAAACTAACCACTATAAGACATACTCGGTTCGTTGGACCCATACAAATTGAGTGGATGGGTGGAGCTATGTTCTCCACCACCATCTGAAAACTTGGGTTGTTCTGTGGCATTGTGCGAAGGCCCTGTTATGAGTGCAGCCGGAGAAGGATTTGCTGAAGCTATCCTCTCATCTTTGGGCGAAGCTGGCTGATGATAAAGAACGAAATGAAGTGCCAATAAAAAAAAATTCACCTAAGCTTCCAAACTAAATGAAAATAAAGGAAACTGAGGCAATGTTGTGGATGGGTACACAAGAACATACCTGCTCTTTCAAGACATCTGGCTTAACAGGCCTCTCTCCTGCATTTAGAATTAAAAAAAGTTCAGTATCTCAGTAGAAATAAGAAGCACATGCATTGCAAAAATCATACTACTAGAAGGCTGAAGATACACTTCATCCCATCCAACTTCACACCACAGACATCAATAACAATGCATATAGATGCCGATGTTTTGAACCCAAGAGTAGAACTTGCCCGATTCTGCCGGAGTTAAACCAACTAGAAAAGAAATCTACAATTTCAATGTGAGACACTTGGGTGGTAATGTGGACCGAAACACAGGGAAAGACGACGGAGATCTGAAATGATCGCGCAGACTTTCTCTGCCAACTCTCATCATTTGAGCAACCCTAACCATCCCTTGTGATGGGTTAGATTTTAGGGTTTTGTAATCAAGAAATCAACACCCATCATAGTGCATTTGGCACCTTAACCCAGCAAAGATTTCTCATCAAATCAAAGAAAACACAATCTGGGGAATTCTCAATTCAACCACACCCAAAAACCAACAAGTAACCAAAAATCAAATTGGGGGCCTTACCGGTGGAGACGATTCGATCTTGGTCGTCCATGAATCAGAGATCTTAGACAAGAGCAGCTACGAGCAGAAGAAAATTTAATATTACGAAAACAAATGAAAGCGAAAGAAAGAAAGAAAAGAGGGGTTTTTGGTGTTTTGAGACAGAGAGGGTTTTAGGTTTTCATACGATTCACTCCTCCCCAAAAATTATTGATAAATAAATCTTTCAATTAAGGCGGTTTCGTTTTAAATTTTGGGAAATACCAACATTTCATTCTGACATTGACTTGAACCGAGAATTTCCATGTTTTGTTTTTTTTTTAATTCTTTTATTTGTGAATTTTAATATTCTAATTCATACATATTTTTTTTTTATTAAACCTAATTCATACATCTTTATGATACATTTACGTATATGGAATAAAAAAATCATGAATTAATTAGGAACAACTTAAATGGTAGTCCATGTGAAAATATTTTATTTTCATTCAGTTGTTTACTCACTAGGTGTAGATACGCCACCACCATAACTCAACCAAGTGAGTGTCAGTAGTCGAATACACTATATTATGTATAAGGAGGGTTGTTTATTGTTTACACTGAAGTTTACATGTAGTATGGCCTTGGGAATGCGTGTCTAGTTCTCTTGCTCGGTATCGTGACTTGTCAAAACAACCAAACCTCATAAGATAAATCGGGGTTGTCAATCTATAACTCTTTGATGCTTATGTCAGAACGGATAATGACCAAGCAGAGTACGAGATAGAACAAATTTGGACTTATCTCATATGGAAGTTTGTGTATAATTTATGTAGGCTATATGTTGGAGACTATGCCCGGGCTTAGGCTTATAATCTCGGCCCAGGGTTGACGGGTACGTCCAAACTTAGCTCAATTTTGGGCTATGGGTTGGGCCCATTTTTAAACGGGTAGGGTATGGGCAACACTCTTGAAGCCCTAAGCTGGCTCATGGCCCTGCCCGTATGGTAGAATTTAGAGTCGCCCTGCCAAATTGAGTAAATATATATTTTTATATAAATGATTGTTTAAATAATATCATATTAGTGTATTAAATGTATTACAATTTCATTTACATTACAAAAAAATAACTCTAAAAGTAACTTTTCTTAATTAAATCTAATACTTTTACTCTTGTAGCTACTATTAATAACTTTAAATATAATTTCTTTTATTATTTGGGCCACGGACGGCCCATCCGGGCCTAAACCTGCCCACGAGCCGAACTTGGACTTCCAATATTTTCATAGGGGCGGCCCTGCCCATTTTACATGTAGAGTTATAAAAGCCTAGGGCCGGGTAGTATATGGGTCATTATAGCTTTTCCTATTCAACAGGCCTACTTGGACTATTGAGTACTCAAGTCATCTTTCGGCATCTAAGTCTACCTTCAACCGAGGTCCACGATAGTTAAATGGTGCTTCAGCCTTCGTGGCAGTCTTTTGCCTCGACGACTGAGAATGGTCTGGAAGCGACTTGCAACGAGTTCTCTTCGGGTGTCCACAGTAAACAAGTCCCCCAAGTTCCTCGATCAAGAATCTCTCTTGGTGGAGAGTTTATCATTTGGTGGCGTTGGTCATTTTGTACCCGAAGCCTCGTTTCCAGGGCTATTAGTCCCCAAACCCCAAACAAAGGAGAATATGGACAAAGAGACCTTGGGATATATTTATCATTTTGGTTATAGAGTTAGATTCACCGATTTTAACGTTGGTGGGTATTAACTACGTCACTAATCATTTATTGCAAGTAATTAATGTTGTTTAGGTTGTCGTAACGTCTACACATGAGGGAACTGAAAGGTTTCAATGTGTTGGATGCATGGAAGAGTTATGATTTAATGTCTGATCGTAGAAAACGTGGTAGAATCTTGGCCCTTACTCATGGTTGAAAACAACGGTTGAGATGCATTTCAGATCTCTATATAAATTGGGATCGCTTTCTGTTTCTACCTGCTTCATCCCGAGGTCCCGAGCTGGGAAGGGGTCGCGAGTCGGGGCGAGGTAGAATCCTTTGGTCCTGCACTCGGAAACTGCACAAGTGACAGCGTCAAGAAGTCGGGACTGGGGTGGCCCAGTCTTCGACTCTCCGATGCTTAAGTTAGCTTTAGACACTTGCAATGTAGGGGAGTGCGGAAGAGAGTTGTGTGTACCTTTGATGGGAGCTTGTGCCTGTTTTATAGGTCAAGGTTGGGCACTTTGGCCTTAGTCTCTGATGTGGGACTACTTGTTAACCTTTGTAGTGTCTCCCCTTTTGGGGGTGTTTTGCCGCTAGAGTGATTTTGGCAAGCGGTTTGTTACCGGCCCTTCACTCCTTGGATATCCATGAAGGGCTTACCAGGGCTATCTTGTCTAGAATGACCTTCGATGACCGGGTAAGTGCACATTATTCTCGGCTCAGCCAAGTATTTTGGCTATGTACTAACAAGTCCCCAAGTCCGAGAGAGCTCTTGGGTGGGGAGTTATTCTATAGATGCCGAGAATAGGTTTTACCCGGGTGCTGGAGGCATGGTGCCGAGTCCCCAAGTCCCCACGTGAGGGTCACGAGGTGACGGGGGTGAAGTTTTGAGTTAGGTTGATGAGAGGAAACACGCTAATGGCGTTGCGTGACGCTACGGGGCGACGCAATTTGCGCTAAGTGGCGTGGCGGGCCGCTGCTGGGCGAGTCAGTTCACGCTAGTTGGCGAGACTCTCGCGGTGTGAGGGGCCGCTGCTGAGCGAGTCAGTCCGCACTAGTCGGCGAGACTCTCGAGCTCTTTTTTTTTTTTGCAACAAACGAGGGCGACGTGGCTTTGCCCTGTCCGTAAAGGTTTGTGGGGTCTGGGGGAATGTTTATATATAGGGTTGGGGAGAACTGGAGGGGGGAGTTCGTGCTTTCGAAACTGAAAATTGGGTGAGCCACAATTTGCGTTTTAGGGTTTCGGCAATTCTATAAACTTCAGACTAGGAAACGTCCAATTTCATCCTCGATCGAGTGGGTGCGAGCGTTCGGCTGTTTGCAACCAGCATCACTGCCACTACGCGAATCCGCTGTTTCAAGGTATGAATTTGTCGCCTTCTTTGTCTTTGGTTTTTTGTATGTGGTGGTGTTGTTGTTTTGGATTATTTGGGGTGAGTGGGATTGTTCACATGTTTGTGATGTTGGTAGGAATTCTAGGGTGAGAGATTTGTTGTCGGGTTGGTTAGGGTTAAGGTAGCGGGGTATGGTAGATCCGGTGTGGGTGTCCAGCGAAGAGATTGTGGTGGTCTCTAGTTCGCCTAGTTCGGATTCGGACACTTTGCACCGGATGGAGGAGGGCTTGGATAATCTTATGGCAGAGATTGCCCTTGACTGGGGGGAAAGCATTCCTGTGATGGATGTCGGGTCTCATGTGTCCTAGTGTAACCCTCTCTTGCAGGAGGTAGAGGAATTTATCATGGCGAGATCTCGAGAGGAGGATGATTCGTTTTGGGAACCTCCTGCGAGAGTATGACATCGTCGGAGCTTGAAGCGCTTCGGCAGAATTGGAGTATTCCAGAGGAGGTCTTGTTGCAGCCGCTTGGCACGGGGGTGAAGTTTTGGGATCCCCGGGTAACTTTACGTTGGTATACGAGTACCAACTGATATGCGGGTTGATGTTCCCGCTACCCCTGTTTGTGCAGTACACCTTGGTGTGTCTGCATGTCGCCCCGGGGCAAGTTACCCCCAACATGCTGAAGCAGATTTTGGGAACATGTGTGGTATTTCGCCTGCTGAAGCAGGAGTTCCCAAATTGTGAGGAGTTCAACGCGTGTTGGCACATGGGGTGGTGCGCGAAGAAGGGTAGCCGGGGCTGCGTGACGATGAAGTCACGTGGGAAGTTTAAGGTCTTGGTGGAAGACTTGCCCATCTCAACAAGTGAGACCTGGAGGCGCAAGTGTTTTCTTGTTGGGGGGCAGTGGCAGGAGTAGCACGGGCATCCTTTCCGGCCAGGTCCCGGGAAGTTTCCAGAAAATAGGTACAGTGCTCTTGTGCCTTGTGTTTTTTGTTTTGTTTTGTGTTGCTCTGTCCCTGCTGACAATTAGCTTTGTGCAGTGCCGCAAGAGTATAATCTAACTGAGCTGATGGAGCGCCGGATTCGCCGGGTGATATGGGCATTTGAATGTAGGAGCTCATATCGGATATGCCGCCTTGGCATATACAGCCACTTCGGCTATGCCCGGGTTCCGGGTCTGTATTTTAGTGGTTGCGTTCTCTGTTTTAGGCTTGCGAGTCGTTGTCTGACTATTGTTTGTTTGTTGCAGTGATAATGCCACGCGACGGTGGTTCGCGGAAGAAGGAATGTCCGTACGACAAGGTGTCGGACGAGGACGTGTTGGACGGGTTGCTGGCTGAGGCTGACCATGCCAAGCAGTATGACATTGACTTGGAGACGGGGGAGGGAAGGGAGGTGGAGTTGGGCGATTGTGAAGATTTTTTGAGGTTGAACTTGGCAGATGAGGATTACGCCTATGTGCCTCCACTGGTGGCGGAAGCGATGGGTTTAGGCGTCCAAGAGGTGGAGTTGGAGGAGGCGCAGGTAGAGGGTGATCGCGAGGGTGAACCCGACCAGGCGTAGGGGGAGGAACCTGTCGTGGAGAAGGTTGCGGACCGTGAGGAAAAGACTGGTGCGGCTCGGACTCGGAAGAGGAAGGAGAGAGCGGAGCCGGCTCACGAGGGCCAGTCCAAGAGGTCGCGGAGGGATAGTCAGTCCAGGGGATCGGCAAGCTTAGCTGAGGTTGCCCAAGCCTTGGAATGGACAGGGGACGCGCAGCCATACTTAGCTCAGATGGCATATGACATGCGTCACCGCGCTCGCGATATGCATGTGTTGGAGGAGGTGGATCCGCCGGCGGGTATGGCTCTCGCCAAGGAGAAATTGACTCGGGTAAGTGTCTGCACGCTTTTGTGTTCCACTGTTTTGAGCTTGGGGTTTATGTGTTGCTGTGTGACTGCAGGCGACATTGTTGATGTATGCTGTGAGTGAGCGGGCGGCTTCCCACTGGCAGGGTGATGCTGAGGCGAAGAGTCAGCAGTTGAGGGAGGCTGAGGAATGCAATCGTGGCCTTGCGGAGCAACTAGCGCAGGTGGAGCAGAACACTGCTGTTTTCCAGGCCCTGGTGGCTGAGCTGAAAGAAGTTATAAGGAGGAAGGATGAGCAGGTGGTGGCTGGGGAAGTGGCGGCTGCCAATGTAGCGTCTTTGGAAGCTGAGGTGGAGAAGCTGACGCAGGCACTTGCGGAGCTGGAGGTGTCCTGGAAGGCGAAGTGCGAGCGGGCTGCCGGGGCAGGGCAGAAGTTGTTCCGGGAGGGCGAAGTGTATAAGCAGCAGCTGAAGGGTGCCTACAACAAAGGGCAAGATGATTTGAGCTGACTAGGCTGCCAGGCGGGCTGGATTAACGAGGTGGCCATGCACAAGTGGTATGCAGAGAAGAATGCTGCAAAAGTGGCGTGAGAACAAATGACGCCTGAACAGAGGAAGTAAGCCGAGATCTCGCGGTCTCTGGCGAAGCAGCATGAGGTGTGGCGCGCGACGTCTGTTTGGTAGAAGGGGATGTCAGCCGCTGGCGACCCGCGACCTCTTGCAATTGCGGCTGCGTCATCTGTGAGAGCCACCAGCCCCGAGGGGTCTATACATACCCAAGTAGTGGCGTCGCATGTAGCTTCTTCTGCCATCCCGTCTCGCGATCCTCGGGCTCCGGGGTTTCTGGCACGTGCCGGCCTTGAAGCTCAGAAGGCTCCAATGAGGGGGCGCCCTAGCCTTGAGGGAGTTCCTGGCAGTTCACTTGTGCACCTTACCGCAGCTGTGAGGCCTTCATTTTTGTCCCGGGACCAGTTGAAGCAGCCGGTTGGACAGAGGATGGTGGGGAATGTGAGCCAGGTTCGTGGCCGTAGTGGCGGATCGAAGGGGAGTGTCAACAAATCTGGTGACTCATCCACTGGGGGAGAGTGAGATGTACTTGGGCATTTTGATAGTTGTAGGACTGACTGTTGTTTTGAACAATGTAAGTGGCGTGGTTAGCCATTGTAATTAGTTTATACTAATATGCCCGGGAGTCCAGGTTGATGTTTTGGCGTTATGTGTAGTCTTTGTGTGTTTGTCTTGTTGTTGTCTACTTTTGTATGTTTGTGGCCCTGCGTTGCGGGGGCGAAGTGTAGCATGTTGGAATGACAAAACACTTCATTGCACTTAAATTTAGCCGCTAGCGGGCGAAGTGTACATTGTTGGAGCCGCTACTGGGCTATAGTACATAAATATTGAGATAACGGCTTTCGAAGCCAGAGTTAATATTTGTTAACTGGGGTAGAGATGGTGGCAAGTGTTCCAGGGGTGGGGGACAATGTTTTTGTTGTAGGGCTTTCTCTTTCCTGCTCCCCTCTGGGTCGTCCCGCGGGTCATCTATGGGCTCCGAGGGGCTGAGAGGCAACATCTCATAGGCTCCTCGCCTCTGCTGGATGGTGTTAAGATGACAATGCTCAATGGCTACTCGATCCCCTTGGATTATCAGGGTGCCACCTGGGGTAGGGACTTTCATGAGAAGTATGTGACCGGCTATGAAGCACTGTAGCCCCCAGAGGATGTCCCGGCCTAAGATGAGATTATAGGACGAGGGGCAATCGACAATGAGGAAGCGGGCCGTAATGGAAAAGCGGCAAGGAGCTGTTCTCACTGACACGGTTAGGCGGTCTGAGCCTAACGGTTGCACTGTCTCGCCAGAGAAGCTGACAAGGGGGTCGTGGTTATTGTAGAGCTTAGTTCGGTCTCGCCAGAGTCCTTTGTAACAATCGGAAAACATGACGCTTACGGCGGCCCCTGTGTCCACTAAAGCTTTGTGGCACCTGTAATGATCCACTTGCACATTGATTATTAATGGTTCACAGTGGTGGCAATTTATGGTATCCTCATCGCTGTGAAATGTCACTTGATCCCACGCTGTTGGGGTGATCGTGACACCGCGTTGGATGTCTAGGATTTCTGAGGGTGTCGTGCATTGCCGTTTTACAAAAGGCTTGCGTGGAGGGAACTGTGGGGCTCCACCATGCAGGGTTAGAATCTGGCCATGTACTTCAATGGCGTTAGCGCCTATGGCGGGAGCACAATATTGGTGGAGTTGCCCATTCTGGACCAAATGCTCGATTGCATTGCGGAGGCCATGGCATTGCTCTGTTGTGTGGCCGTTATCATCATGATAAGCACAATACCTATTGCCGGTTGTTCTCCGGGGCTTTTTTGGATACTTGCTTTTAGGAGGGGGGAATGAGATCTTTGTGTCTAGCCCATATGTCCTCATATGTGGTGGTTAGAGTAGTGTGAACCTCGTAATGAGACGGCAGGGCGGAACGACGCTGTTGTTGTGGAGGGCTTTGGTCCCTTGACTTATATGGGTGGTTGCGGTTTCTCTGTCCCCCATGGTGACGATCGGAGCCGCGTTCCTGGTCTCAGGAGGATCCACGTGACTGCCCTTTATCTTGCCCGCGGTCGAAGTGCTCATCTGGTGGCGAGGCGAGAAGTGCTAACGTGGCGGGGGCGGAACGTCCGAAAGTGGCAAATTTAGCGCGGGCCCACCACATAGCCAGGTCTATCAAGGCATCGTAGGATCCTGGAGGGTTCCTATTGATCTCCATTAGGAAATTACTAGGGAGCAGGGCCTGACGGAAAGCCTGCTCCGCCACGCGAGGTTCCAAGTTGTGGCATCTCGCTGTGGCAGATTGCCATCGGGACAGCAGTTCATGGAGGCCTTCGCCGTCTTTCTGCTTGATATGGAACAAGGCATCTACACTGCGATAAATGCTGGTGTGTAGCATGAAACGACTGAGGAAGCGTTCCGAGAGTTGGTCGAAGTTGTCAATGGAGTTGGGCGGCAGATTGAGGAACCAACTGAGGGCCTCGTCCGAGAAGGTCTCTTGGAAGGCGTGGCAGGCTATGGCGTCGCTGTAGCCAGAGGAGCTACAGAGCGAGAAGAATGTCTCGAGGTGGAGATGAGGGTCCCCTGTGCCTTTATACTTGTCCATCTTGAATGGCTTGGTTCCCGGAGGCCGCTTGCCCATCTGCACTCGGGGTGTAAAGGGGCTTGGGCGATGTCCATAGCCAGAGAACAAGGGTCGCTAGGCCCCGCGACTCTCGACGCCTTCAATCCGCGAGGCTAACTGTGTGACTGTTTGGCTGAGTTGGAGCAGTAGGCGGGTTGACATGTCAAGAGGTGGGTTAGGGGAGTTGGTAGTGTTTGAAGTGGAGATAGGTTGGGCAGATGGATTAGGCTGATGTGGCAGGGGGGAGTCATTGGGGATTGAAGATGGTTGGGGGGTTGGTAGTGGAAATGAGGGGTGGGTAAGGGGATGAGATACGTATATGATCTGGCTAGGCCCTCCCGGGAGCATGAAACTAGTCTGGCCTTGATTAGGAAGAGCGTCCGGGTTCCGACAACTCGCGCCGCGTAGTCCAAGCTGTCGTTGTACACGTTACGATGCTCTAACGTGACGCAGAGCAAGAATTGTTCTTTCTCCAACTCGGCGATGCGTACCCGGTACGCTTCCGCTTCTGCCTTCTCTTTCGCCGCTTGCTCGCGGAACGAATGGAAGTCCCGCTTGAGGATTTCAAGAGCTGTGGCGGGGTCAGGATGGCTAATGGGGGCTGCATCGTTGGTTTGGGGAAGGGATGTGTCGCCGGGTTGGAAAAGTTCCTCCTCTACTTGAGTGCCAGGGTCCGTAGGGTCATCAATGAATTCCACTATGGTGCCGAGTCAAATGGGAGTTCCACAAGATAGGGACCCTCCTTCTAGCGCCAATTATTTTTACCTGCTTCGTCCCGAGGTCCCGAGCTGGGAAGGGGTCGCGAGTCGGGGTGAGGTAGAATCCTTTGGTCCTGCACTCGGAACCTGCACAAGTGACAGCGTCAAGAAGTCGGGGCTGAGGTGGCCCAGTCTTCGACTCTCCGATGCTTAAGTTAGCTTTAGACACTTGCAATGTAGGGGAGTGCGGAAGAGAGTTGTGTGTACCTTTGATGGGAGCTTGTGCCTGTTTTATAGGCCAAGGTTGGGCACTTTGGCCTTAGTCTCTGATGTGGGACTACTTGTTAACCTTTGTAGTGTCTCCCCTTTTGGGGGTGTTTTGCCGCTAGAGTGATTTTGACAAGCGGTTTGTTACCGGCCCTTCACTCCTTGGATATCCATGAAGGGCTTACCAGGGCTATCTTATCTGGAATGACCTTCGGTGACCAGGTAAGTGCACCTTATTCTCGGCTCAGGCAAGTATTTTGGCTATGTACTAACACTTTCCTTCGCTCTTTTGTTGGTCCTTTTGAGGTTGATAGGAAATTTGTAAGTTATGGAGAGATAAACTTAGGCACCAGAAGAGCTAACCGAAACGAAGGTGTTATGCGCAGAGATGGTTTATTATATCATTTCTACTGGTTGTGAGGGTCAGAATCGTTATGGAAGTAATCCTAAGATGGTTCACAATATCTTGTGGGCTGGAGAACCCATCTACGTCTTGAAGTTGATCTTATGAGTTATTCAGTCTTTTGTGAGAGAATATAATCATCGTTTACTGAATTTAGACCCTCTAATGCTTAATTTAGTAATTAGCCATGCAATAGGCAAGAGTTAGGGTAGAATAGGTTACTAGAGTTGACGATTTATGGTTCCTTATATAAAGGATGCATGCAGTCGGGTTGCTTTGGTTCTGATGCAATGAAGCTCATAAGGTTGTTACGTCTTATTTAATAGAGAATGTGATGTTAGATTCACCTTTCTTCGAATGCCATTTGAGTTAGATTAGATGCCATATGCATGTAAATGTCGGAAGATCACCTGATGATTCTTCTAATTAATATAAGGATTCTTTTCTTTGGTGATTACAGTAGTGAGTCGAATATACCTTATTGCTGAAGATGCAGGTATTTTTTTAAGTTCAAGAATCGCTTGGTGATTATGGTGCTACAAGGTTAAAGCCGTGGGTCAGATAATCCCTCATCACCAATAGGGGTAGGGCGCTGGCATTCCTGAGTCGTGGTATTCCCTTGGTCCACTCCATGCTTCTAGGTAATTGTTCATGTGAGATTCTCACAATAGAAATCCATGTCGCACCAAATGAATCCCAATTATCTTGGGGTTTCCAAGGCGTAGTTACGATATGAGAAACCTAGTCTTAAGTGGAGAGGATCCAACACACTTAGTCACAATAGAAATCCATGTCGCACCAAACAGATCAATCAAACGATGAATAGTGACAAAAAAAATCAAATTGCAGTAAAAACTCAGGAACTGCAGTAAAGAAATCGAACTGCCTCTGCTCACATCCCCGTCCCCAAAATCCAGCCTCTCCAACCTATCCCCTCCCAAGTCTGTGTCCGCATCAGGTGAGACGGTCCTCCATCGTCCAAAGATCCCGCCAAGGGCTGGTCAACTTCTTCTTCATCTCCTCCATTGTAGCCCTCATCATCACGGCCGAGAATGACCGCACAAAGATTAAGAACATCAAGAATTGATAAGAAACCCAAACCCTAAATCTACGATTCTTGACAAATCATTCAAAATTGCATCAAGGCATACTAGATCTATAATCTAATTAATCCCAGAACCACAAACAAGAATATCCAGAAAAAACTGAAATAATACACATGCGGAGGGAGAGAGATAAATCGTCAAAGAGTGGAGAGAGACTGGTGGATCAGTAAGGTCTCAAGGCCGAGAATTACGGCTGAGGAGGTGGTGGTGACTAGTATTAAGAGGAGGAGGGTGGTTGCGGTGGCGGTGATGACTTCGGCATTGCCTGTAAAGAAGAATCCGTCAGTTATATTGGCGAAGGCTGTGGTTGAGCCACCCTTAACCTCCATGCGCGACTTTTCGAATTCAATTAGATAAATAATATTTACTTGTTACTGTTTTCACCATATTGAATAACCTATTTTTGAGTTTTAATTATCTTAACAGTGTTAGTATTGATGGTTGTGTCATAAGTACCAGATCATATGAACGGCTGAGATCGTTTTATAACCCTTGGTTCACTTGTACGTACCATGGTGCATTGAAGAATTTTCGAGTCTCGAGCGGAAGAATGCCACCTTTGGAATTCCAGAGGAAGATATAGAATAAAGAAATAAAGCTTTCTTGTGCTTTTATACAAGCAAGTTTTCTAGAAAGTAAGATGAAATGCATCAAAAATGACATTATTACCTAGTCGCATGTCAAATTCAAATTTGACCTAAAAATAAGCCTCCTTTCTCATTAGGCTCGAACAATCACATTCCAACTTCACTCGTCGATCTCTTTTCCTTCTGCCACCCTCCCTCAAATTTCATTGTACGAAGTTCTTTCAGCTTTTACAATAACTTATGGGAATGAATTGCATCCCAACAAACTACAATGTCCTGTGAGCTCACTGAATATTCACCAACATCCATATTTATCAATTACATTTACGAAACCAGATAAACCTCTATACTGTAAAAGGAACAATATAGAAAACGAAGTAATTCTAGTGGCATGCTACCTTCCTGAGAATTCTCTCAGAAGTCAATGAAACCCTGAGAAATATTTTACTAGTGACGCTGCATCTCGCGGAAAATGTTTGCCACCTTTGGGGATAATCTTGGAAGGAACTTAAACAGCTGCAGCTCAAACAATACCAAAATGAACATTAACAACAGTATCAAGTTTCTCCTATGAAAGGGGAAAAAAAAAAACAGTGTCAAGTTCCCAGCAAGTGTGAATTTGATATATTTGTGCATGACTGCATGTTCTTACGGGTATAACTCAGATTAAATTGTAAGACAGTACCCTTTAACTTTGTTAATCTCCTAAAATTGCTGATCACATGCCCAGACAGAGATACAAGGGACACTTAGCTGACCAACTTTGAATACATCACCACGCTAGATGTGAAAGGAAGGTCTTTAGGTACTAAATAATATAACCACGGAACTGCTTTAACCTATTGAATTCAATTCATTGCAGAATGACACTATTCGAGTTTTTGAGTTAAACAAGCTATTTCTACTTTCTTGAGGTGCATAAGAAGGGAAGACCAAACATGATCTAACAAGATCTCATGCGGTACATTTTCATGCGCTCAGAGAGTACGATAGCACCCATGATATAGAGTTCCTATTCTGGAACGACAGAGGTTGTTGGTTTACCATAAACCTAAAAACTTACCTCTTAGGATGTCAAGTAAGAAATATTTACTTTCTAACAACATATGCATTATGATCTATTTTTGGTAAAAATTTGGTCAGCCAGTTTTTCTGGGTATAATGAGGTAAGCTAAACTATCAGAGCCTATTGTTTCTGAAAACAGAACCACCAATTAGTTGAGTGAAACATACCCAAAGTTTCACGCATGCGTCAATGATAACTGGAATCAAGCAGATAAAAATGGTTATAGCTGATTGATCAATCTGAAGCCCATAATGCTCAACAAAAATTTCTAACAAAGTCTGCCAACCAGACTCAGAATGATACCTGCAGGCATGGAGTTTGTATGTCAAAGGGATTTTGATAAGCATACAATTAAGTTCAACAATGTATGGCAAAATGAATTTAATAATGGAAAGAACATAATAACACAATAGCAATGAGAAGAGATTTATTACCCTAAAAAAATATCTGTGATGAGTATAATTAGAAATGCCTTCCCAGTATCTGAAATATTATTTATTATCTTATAGCCTGTAAATTTCAGCAAAGCTACCTGCAAAAGGAAGATAATTAGATCTGATGTATCTCATTATAAAGTATTAAAATCCTATGAGCAAACTTATCTGATTTGGTCAAATTAACATCTTATGAGATCATTGAGTATAGAATCCTATCATCTAGACCATCATATGTTTTATGGCCTAGACCTGCTATGCATTTTAACTGAAATAATAATTTTAATGTTAGGATTGAATGCTGTAATATCTTGAGCAGACAAAAGGCAGTATTACTGCATAAATTTGTTGATGGATCAGCAAACAATGAGGATGCATAATAAGCACCCTCATCAGTTACCACCCATATGACAACTGGGAAAGGCAAACCCAAAATCAAATGACAGATAGAATAACAGTTATAGTAACAATACACTTCTGCCTCATACTAGTTTTTATGTGATAGATGATGACAATAGTAATTTACCGTATAACATTTCAAAGACATACATGGCACCTGATCTCCTAATAGCATAGGTAAGAAAATTTTGATACATAAAAGGAAGAACAAAAAAGGAGTAATAATAACTCACTTTACTCTGGTTGCAGTATAAAAGAATGAACAATGTGATCCCAAATAACATATCTGACCATATGTTGGCAAATGCTCTTCTATTTTCAAATCTCCATTCATCTCTCAGCTCTAATCTGTTGAAGAATTAAGGAAGTGATTAGGACAGCAATCACCCTCATAATTAAAGTCTGTAATATAGCTTATGAGGAACAAGACATAAAGAGTTTTCCATATTGTTTCTAAATGATGACCCAGGTTCAACATTTGTAATAACATCAACATATTTATTAAACTGTAATATAACAGTATAAATTTTCACAAGCGAAGGTGAATACTTAAGTGACAAACGAGTAAGGTTTTCAGGAATTCATTTAGGGTGGGGGAAGAACTCTAGGACTATGGATGTCAGTCTCTGTTGACTTTAGGGACTGCTCTCTCTCCTCAATATGCTGAATTGCTAGCTATTGTGATGCTTGCTTGTGTCTTGGACCATATAACATAGATTTTGGGGGTTCTGTTCTTTTGAGAAATCTTAGGCGTTCTGTTTTTATTAGCTCAAGTTTGTAATTAAAAAGTAGCTGTTGACGTGATAAAAAAAAAGTTCCTTAAGTTTTAATTTTTACATTTCTCAAATGAACTGAACAAATAATACCGTTCACATCTTAACAAGTTTGGCTAATTTTTTCTTGTTTTGTCCATTCTGGCTACTTTATTAAACATAACATACCAATGATACCGATTCCTGATCATTTACCCACTCATCACGACAGTGATTTTAGGAGCCTAAACAACAAGGTATGGATAAAAGTAAAAGTATACGGAAGATCTTTTGGAAGAAGCAACAAAGAATGTCAATCTTACGCTTTATGCCGCAACTCCCACCAGACCTCCTCATCTGAGAGGGGAGGAGATTTACCGATTTCCATCTCAAGCTGAAATCTTGCTTTCTCAATTTTTAATTCATCAACCATTTGAAGCTTTTGATTTCTTCTGACGTCCAGTATCTCTGCTGCAAGTGGCACGGTCTTCACATATCTGCTCATATGAAAATTTAAAGGTAATATTCGATGATTATAATGCAGTGCAGAATGTAGATGGGACTTGAACGCCTCAGAACAAAATGAAATGTATGAGAACATTTTAGGTCTGGAAGCATGTCATCGGGAAAAGATATAGGAGGTACCTGTCGAGAAAAGGCATCAAAACATAGTCGTGAACCACAAAATCCAAGGCGCAGGGTATAATGATTAACACCGCCAAAAATTTAGCCGAATTGAGGGAGGCGTAACGGAAGACACGGTCTTCATAGAGCAGGTCATCGTCTTCCCTTCCGAGAAGGGAATCGGTGAGAGAGTAAAGCATTCCTTTTTCGGCTTCAGTTTGGGTAGGAAGAGTATCATCAGACTGCACGAATTCCCACGAGGAGGACGAATCCGCGGCGAGCCAGTCCTCCCACTTGCGATTCTCCTCGTTGCTAATATCTTGCTGTGCTTCCCTCAAATCCACGATTGCCTCCGCTCTTGTCTTCCACGCCTCAAATTTCTCAGCTTCCGAGCCATCCAAGCTCTCTTCCTCCTCCGCCGCCAGCATGTCATCGTCCTTCAAACCAAGCCAGTTGCCATCCTCGTCGAAGAAGAAGCTCTGCCACCATTTCCGGTTTCTTTTTCCGGCATTGGCAACGAACCCACTGCACCTCCTACCTTGAACTTGAGCTGCTGCTGGTCTCGAGAGCGAATCAATTTTGTGGGAGAAAAAGGCGTTCTTGCGGTTGGTGTTAACAAAAATCAAGTTCTCGCACAAGACCATGGACAACATGATTAGTAATACAACCCCACATTTTCAGATTCTCCAATCACCAGAACAGTCCAGCATGAACATGAAGCGCGATTCTGCTTCTTGCTTGGTAAGTGGTAACTACCTCTCCAGCTCTCCTCCCCAAGTGGATAACGGTTTAGCGACTCTTTATTCCCTTTCTTTATTTCCTTTTCCTCTTTCTTTATTTATAATCCTAGTTAAAAAAAGATAAAATATATAACAATGGTACAAAAATCATGTGTTTCATCTTAGTTTTAGTTACCGTGCTAAAAAAGACTGCCCAGCCAAGCGTTCCAAGTCTATCCATCCATCTTATGAGCGTCTGGGCGGTCTAGACGTTTTAATTAATATATTTTTAGGTTAAAGCAAATGTTAATTAATATATTTTTAGGTCAAACCAAATGTTTTATTCTAGTATTATTGTATATATATTCTTAACTTTCTTACCACTTAAACCACCGGGGAAACGGTGGGGTGGAAAGCACTGCCTTCTCTAACCAAGAGGTCTGGTGTTCGAATCCCCATTAAGGCCTTGGTGGCCAGCCGGCGGTGGCCCGTGCTAGGCAAGTGTGCCTGGTGTGTGGTGTTCGCTTTCATGCCCCGTGGCGATGCAGGGATTAGTCCGGCTGTGCTGGGATACCCTGCATGGGTGTGTGTGTTACCTAATCTAACAAAGGCTAACCCCCCCAATCAAAAAAAAAAAAGAAGTATGAGTATTCTAGATGCAATTTTATCACTCTTTAATCCTTATATATCGTTAATTATAAACAAAAAAGCCATAAAATTAAATTAAAAATTAATAAATACAAATCTGTGTATAAGACGCTAGGCAGAGAGATCGGTTAAGAGGTATTTCAACACGAATCTTCAGTTTTCCAGCCTGCTTGGCATTCTTGTCAATCCCTTTGAACGTATAACAATCATGTATATATGTGTTTAATCTTATACATCATAGTTCCAGTTATGTACATAATGTGTCGGTGAGCCGTGATTTGTTGGTTAGCTAACCAAAGACAATGACTCGAATGTTTATATAACTTTCGTATTTTTTTTCATTTGAAAAAAAAATGTTGAAATTTAATATTTCCGAATGGTAACAAAAAGAATGTTGAAATTAAGACGGATGTTTTGTTAAAAATGGATGGTATTGAGGAAAAGAAAAGAGAGAGAATATGTACGAGGGATCACACCGGAGAGTTGCCCAGCGTAATAAATATATTTAAAAACCCGGAAGTATTGAAAACTAGAAAAAAGGAAAGCGAGAAGGAGAGAGAGAGAGAGAGAGAGAGGAAGACTGGGAAGAAGAGGTCTTTGTGTGTTGTGGATTCTATTCATTCGATCTCCCAGCAATCAGTCCTCCTCGATTAAGGTACGTTCTGGATTCCATCCGCCTTGTTGTTCATCTAGCTTCAGCTCACAGCTTGACGTTTTTCTCATTCCGTGGACTTTTTGTTTCGATTTCCTGTAAACCTTGTTGTTCAGGACAATCATCCATCCGTCTAGATTTTTCGAAGTTTGCAAATTGGCTGTGCTCTCTTCTTTTCAGCAAAAACCCTCTTGTACTTGATTTTACTCTCTATCATTCTTTCCGTCACTATCATTGTTGGAAATCCAATCCGTGATTTCATTTCTGTTGCGAGTCTTGTTTATTCTTGGAAATACTTCAAATTTCTGTGGGTCAATTTTGGTTTCAGGCATTTGAGAGGAAAAATAAAATAAAAAAAAGGTGCTGGTTTCAGAAGACTGCAGTTTGAGTAGTTTCCTGATGTTGAACAATTAGGGCAACTTGTGGTCTTGTGTGTGTTGGACAAAGAAATGTTGGAAGCCAACTACACCGGAATTATAGGTCTAAACAACAACGATAACAACTACTATGATTTGTCTCAAGTCTTTTACCACAAACTCCATGAGGGTGAGGGTACAAACATGTCCATTGACAGTATGCAAACTAGCATTGATGGAGGCTCTGTGGCCATGTCTATAGATAATAGCAGCGTTGCTTCTAATACTAATGATTCCCACACTCGCATCTTGAACCACCAAGGGCTACGCCGACGCACAAATGACAACTACTCTGTTGCACAAAGTGTTAATCGCGGAAGGGTCACTCATGCACTCAGTGATGATCAACTTGCCTGTGCTCTAATGGACAGCAATTCCGTGACAGAGGGGCTTGAGAATTATGAGGCATGGACAATTGACTTGAGAAACCTAAACATGGGTGAAGCTTTTGCACAAGGTGCTTTTGGGAAGCTATATAGAGGTACTTACAACAGCGAAGATGTTGCTATCAAAATTTTGGAGAGACCTGAGAATGATCCAGAAAAGGCTCAGGTAATGGAGCAACAGTTTCAACAGGAAGTCAAGATGTTGGCTACCTTGAAGCATCCAAACATAGTTCGTTTTATCGGTGGTTGCCGTAAACCAATGGTTTGGTGCATTGTAACAGAGTATGCTAAGGGTGGTTCAGTACGACAATTTTTGATGAAGCGGCAGAGCCGATCAGTTCCGTTGAAGTTAGCAGTCAAGCAAGCTTTGGATGTTGCAAGGGGGATGGCATATGTCCATGGGCTCGGGCTGATTCACAGGGACTTGAAATCTGACAACCTTTTGATATTTTCAGACAAATCCATTAAAATTGCTGATTTTGGGGTTGCCCGTATTGAGGTGCAGACGGAAGGAATGACACCAGAGACTGGGACATACCGCTGGATGGCTCCGTAAGTTTTATTTGACCCTTCAGCTGTGATATCTTTTCGGTTTGACTATTGTTGTCTTTATTACTGAATTGTAATTGCCCTTTACATGGCTTTTTTGTCTAGCCTAGACGATCCTCTATGATCCTGTACTTGATTGCTCTTTTTCAATTTCCCTCATGGTTTACCATTAGCCAATTTTACTTTCACTGTGGGAAAATTTGTTTTTAAATCATATATCTTAATTACATGTTTTCTTAGGACTACTTGCATTTACCTTCAGTTGTTGACATTGTTATTTTCTCTGTAAAAAAAAGAAAGATGTGTTCACAGTTTCTGATTTGTATCTAGTTTGCTATTTTGGAAGTCTATTAAAAACATATGGCAAGGCTCTGAAAGCATAAAAGGTTTCTCTAGTTTCAAGAATCAAGTGATGATGGGTTGTCTCATATTTTTGATAACTGCTATTGATTGTGTAGAGATAAATAAATAAGCAGATGGCCGTGAATTCTCCCACATTAAGAGCATGTTATTAGAGGAACCGGCTTAAGTCTGAAATAGAAGACGCCTAAGGGATAAGCCTGCAGACAGTGTCTGAGCCAGGATCTCATACCACCGGTTTGAGCTTCCTGGCTCTTCTTTAGCCATAATCTGCATTTTTAAACTTCCCAAGTTGTTGGTGTTAGCTGCAAATGGCACAAAACCTGTGAAGCAATCCCATTAATAGATGATAGTCATGATACTAAATATTTGAATCTTAACACCTTCAATCGTTCAGATAGGGTTTTGTAAAGTACTTCACTTTGGGGACAATAGATGCATAAATGAAATGTGATGCAGCAGTAAACTATATTTGTATCGGTTTAATTATTGTTGGTAGCTCTAGTGCTTCAACTCTATGATTCCAATATAGATTATTCTTCTGATCATTTTCAAGTTATTCACATCACAAATGTTTGTGTTGTGAAAATGATGTGTCTAAGTTTTTACCTGCTAAGTTGCGTTGGACTTAGGATATGGATCTTGGACCGAGTATACAGTCGTATGCAGTCGAATACTTGTACCTGTCCCATTTAGTCTATTCTTTTAGAAAAATTGTTTTCCTATTTTACATTCATTCATTCATTTTTTAAATTACTTGGAATTTCTGTGGTGGGACTTCATTTTCAGCATCCCTCCTTAAATCTGGCCATAAATATATTGGATGATGTGGACCAAGTGTGGCTCGATTGAGTTGGACACGGAGACGAATTGTTCTCTAAACCCAAAACTAGTTGCATCTTGGTCTATCACTCATTTGAGCATTTGATTGCATCATGATTTATGTTCTCTCTTGGGTTTCTTATTTGTTGCTGTGGAATTTTTTGTTTCTTCTGTTTTGCCAACTTGCCCAATTCGATGACATTTATTAGGGGAGTTTATATGAAGCTTGTCATGTGTTGTCAAATAGACTTATCAATAAGTTCATGATGAGAAAATCAAAACATTGAAAATGTTTCAAGGTTGTACTTTTCTGTTGTTCATGATCTTTATCTGGTTTGAGTCTCAAGAACTGCTATTAGAATTTTTTTATATTACTTATCTGGAGTACATAATATATTAAACTCAAGGCTGTCTGTTGAGTACATTTGCTATATCGTATGGCTCTCTACAGGGAGATGATCCAGCATCGACCGTACACTCAGAAAGTTGATGTTTACAGCTTTGGGATTGTTCTTTGGGAACTTATTACAGGGATGCTTCCGTTCTCAAAAATGACAGCAGTGCAGGCAGCTTTTGCAGTTGTCAATAAGGGTGTCCGTCCTATCATTCCCCCTGACTGCTTAACTGTTCTTGGTGAGATAATGACGAGATGCTGGGATGCCAACCCCGATGCCAGGCCACCCTTTTCCGAGGTTGTAAGAATGCTCGAGATTGCAGAGACAGAGATCATGACAACTGTGCGGAAGGCTCGTTTCAGGTGTTGCGTGACCCAACCAATGACAACTGACTGACCCAGAAGATAAATTTGGAAAGAAAGCAGTTATTATAATGAAATGGAAACGTGGAAAAAGAGGTCAAATAAGGTGAGATTATATGTAGCCTTGTGTATTTAGCAGGTTTTATTTCTTTCTTAAGATAGAAAAAGGATGTTATATTCAAAAGCATATTTTGTTCTGAGATCTCTATTTTAATGAATTTCTGTCATTGAATGAGTAATAGAAGAGGAGAATTGATATGTGTATGTATGCATCACATGTTTGCTATGTATTAGCAGCTCTTACAGTCTTGGTTGTGTTCTGTTGAGAAGAATGATAGGGATAATCACTTTCAGTTCAATTGCCTTTGAATTGTTACTGCCTCTGATTATTTTTGCGTTAGTTCTTAAGCACCATGGGACCCCTACGTGGATCCCCGGGATGATACCGATTTAGATGAGTGACCCGGAGCGGTGGAAGAAATCATAAAAGTCTCTATATCTGATGACCACCCGGGGTGAGGCGCACTGATAAAATTCCTAAAAGCTAACAAGGTGTTCGCCTTGTCATATGATGATAGAGTGGCAAATAGGTCGGCCCGGTTTGGCCCGACCCACTTAATTGGGTTTCGGGTCATGCTTGGGCCGGCCTATGGCTGACCACTTCTTAACGTGCTTGGGATGACCCATATGCTTGAATGTAAGAGCCAAACCGGCCTACGACCCAAGCCCGAAACGTGTCGGGTAGTGCTCGAGCTGGGCTCATGAACGGGTCGTGTCGGTCCTTTTGTGCTGAAAATTTAATTTAGTCGAGACGATTATTATAAATATAAATTTTGACTCATATACCCTCACACTCATAATCTCAATTATTAATTGTGCACGATCTGATAACAAATGAAAACTAATTCACTTTCTATCGATTATTTTTTTATTTGTCAAAAAACAAAAGAAATAAGTGATAAACGCTTATTGTTTACATATTAATACATTCTAGGAAAAACTTCTTAAGGGTTTAAGGGAATTTAAAACCTTATTCTGAAGCGACCGAAACCCTAGGTTTCGAGAGCAAAGCGGTGGAGACTCGGGGAGGCTTTCGATTGCTGCATGACGTCTCCGGCATATACGCAAGTGAGCAGAGGAAGAGGTGGCTTTGGTGTCCCTTTGGAGCGACGAAGATTCTTTTCGGCTTGGGACTCCAGATTTGATCTAGTGTTTCAAGAAAATTCAAGAGTAAGTGTAACGCCCTGAACCTTAATTGACCCGTTTATCGTCAGTTGGATTGTAAACGACTTCATTTTTACTTTTACTGTTTTAAGTAACCGTTTATTATTTAAGGCTTCAAAAGTTTACTTTTTCCTTTGCTAAAATTTGGGAATTTTTTTTTCATGAAAGTTGTAGAGGACGTTAAACCGAGTTTGTGGACAGGTGACACGTCGAAAACGGAGTTCTATGAAGAAGTTACGGTCTAAAAACCAAAGTTACTATTTCGGGAATATGGGTATTAAAAAAGGGCCAAGGGTGGAAAGTGAAAAGTGAAAATCATAATTTCACTTTCACTCCTCTCTCTCCTCCCAGTGGTTCCCGACCTGGCGCCTTCTCCACCTCCGGGCGTCGCCATCCGACGGAGTTAGGCCACAAACTCGGGCTCATTTTGATGCTCAGACCTTCCTCTCTTCATCTCTGTTGGTTGCTAGCCTCGTCGCGCCGCCATAAAGGAGGTATTACGCAGGGAAGATGCGACTGTGTACGACAGAGTTTTCGCCGAAACTCTCTCCTCCGGCCACTATAGCCGGAGTTTCTTGTCCCGTTTGGAAGGTCTCACTTCAGGTAGCATACCCTCAAAAGGATTCGATCCAATTCAAGCTAGGTAAGGAGAATCAAAGCTTTGAAATTCTAGGGTTCTTGATTTGAGATTTTTCTGTTTTGATTCGATTGACATGTTTTCGCTTGAAATTGATCATTGTGGTAGTTATGAAAGTTGTTTAGAATATGTTGAGCAAAAATTGTAAATACATATATACCCAACACAATTTCACTCTATCTTATTAACTAAGATAGAGTTTTAATTATGTCTAGTTCGACCCATACAGAACATGTCTTTTAATTACAATATCTTGTTATAAGGGAATACCCTTTGATTCCATTTACCAAGAGACCATTATAGGTTTGTTTGTTTTTGTGACTGCACCCACATTTGGGAATGAGTTGCCTACGTACCCTAGAGAGGATCAAGTCACTTGTAGTTCAAGGGTTCCAACAAGTGAATGACTCGTTGGAGGGTTTTGACTTTGGGATGAGAGTAGTGTTTGGAAATGTATTTGGATTTGTGTCTGAAGGCATTTGAGCTTTGGAGCGAGATTCTAGCTTCAGGCAATCCGAGAATTTATTTGGGTTGGTGGTTGCATCTAGATTTAAATCCAGACTGTCTACATACCCTTATAAAGGGATCAAACCAATGTAGTTCGAAAAAGTTTGGTTATGGATTTGATTTTTCTGGTGCTTTAGGAGTTTGACCGAAGTCATTTGGACTGGACGAATTTGACTGGTGGTGTCAGTGATTCTATTTGGAATTGTGGTTGCATCTAGTGAGTTGCTAGACTGCCTACGTACCCTTTTGTGGGATCAAACCGACCGTAGTTCTTTAAGGTTTGGGTTTTGCGGCTTGGTGCCAATTTTGGGTTTGACGGATATATTTTGAAACCGTTAACTGTATTTCTTGTGGACACCTAATTTGGTAGAGTGTCTGCTGATTTGACTTGGGCACCCAAAATGGATGATGCATCAGCGTGACCAAAGAGGCTTGAATTGTCTTGGCTACAGTCCTTGTTTGGGGCGTAGGTAATTCCTTCAAATCCAGCGAATTCCGCGAACATGCGGATCTCGTGTGTAAGCAGACTCCGCATGCATATTGACCTCGCATGTAAGCGGACTTCGCGTGCATGCGGACCTTACGTGTAAGCGGACCCCGCGTCTTGCTTCTCACGAAGTCTATTGTGTTAAGTCATCTCGCCTCGCCTGGAAGTCATCTTGGCTCGCTTAGGCCTCCACTTTTACGTGACATCATCTTGGCTCGCCTGGACTTCTAATTTTGTGAAGCCATCCTGCTTTGCCTGGACCTCCAATTTTGTGAAGCCATCCTGCTTTGCCTCGCCTAGACTTTCTCTTTTCCTCAAAGTCACCTCGCCTTAGAGATTTTGTTTTAGGGCTTCAGCTTCCACGCGAGGTCATCCTTGCATGCGAACTACTATCCAACTCGCATGATAATGTTTTAGCAGAAATATTTTTTTGTCTCAGGCAAAAGAACATTGTAGCCTTGATGAGATTGATGAGATCACATAACTCCTCAGAGACGTCTTTCCCAGTTCGAACCATGCTTGACACCACCTTGATGATTATCATCTTGAGGGTAGAAACCTTTTTGCAAATGAAAATCGAATGTAATTGGGAGTCGAACTCTAGGAAACTGCTCCTAAATAGAGATATGTCGCCTCCGTTGCTTTGATCGAGAGCGTGTATTGAATACTTAAGCTTAATTCGATCTGCTCAGGGATTCTCCAAGTCGTCAAAGGGTACGTTCCAGCTCTTCAAATTCACGTTGCTTGGAATGCTTGTTTTCTTCCTCTTGTACGGCTTGTTATGCGAAACGCAAGGCCATATGTACAAGAGGAAGGGCCGAGCGGCCATATATTTGTTGTAACCAGAGGATGGGGGCGAGGTCATCTCGCCTTCTTTTGGGGACGACCCAGCGAGGTTGGCTCGCCTTAGGGGGAGATGGCTTGCGTGCTTGAGGGGCTTCCGACGGAGCAAGGAACGAGACAGAAAGATAGTGATGCTGCAAAAGAAATAAAGAGTTAGAGTGAGGGCTCCACCTTCTTGCTGACTCGCCACTTCTTTTCCTCTCTCCTTCTGCTTTTTGCTTCGCTTGTTCTCTTCTCCATTTTTGCCTCTTTTTTTCTTGTCTGTGTTGACTCCGCCTGCTTCTGCCTCCGCCTGCCTCTGCCTTTTTCTTCTTCCCCGGTTTTTGCTTTGCTCCACCTTTCTGTCCATCCCCTTCTTCTGGAGGCTTTGACCTCTTTATATAGAGTGTTTGGTTAGGATGATTGAGTTGTTATTGGACATTGATGTTAGTATTGTGTTCCTATTCAGACACCTTTTTACAATTGAACTCAAAAGCATTGTGCATGTAGCACAAGAAATGTCACGCCCCGACCCATAATTTTTACCTTTATTACTGGCATAGTTGTAATAAGAATTTTACCGTGTTCGTCATGAAGTATAAAATATAATTGATCCCCAGAGAGGTGTAGGGGACGATTATTTTGTGGGATTATTCTAAGGAAGAAATTTTGACGACGGTAAAAAAATAGTAATTTTTGCTAGTAAAAGGTTATTTTATTGGGGTATTATTTTTTGAGGTGTTAAATTTTGGAATGGTTTTAAGTTGGAGTTGTGGACCGGGCCTTTGTTTTAGTCAAAGCCCGTTTGTTTTCTCTCTCTCTCCCCCGACCCGTTTCTGTCGAATTTTTCAGGCCGTCCGTTCGCCGCACAGGTCCCGATCGATCAGTCTCCATCCCAGCTTCAATTCTAGATCGGTGGCAGCCTCCCTAGCGCCGCCGTGAAGGAACGGCCAAGCCCGAAAGCTTCGGCCGCCCGAAGTTTCTTTTCATTGGAACTCCTTCCTCTGGCCGCCATAGCCGGCGAGCCGTAGCTCAAAAGAAAGCCCTCCTCCCGTGCTTCAATCCCTCCAAAGGGCTCCCTCCATCTCGAGCTAGGTAAGGAGAAATCGGTAATGAAAATTTTAGGGTTTTATTATGTGTTTGTGTTTGATTGGCTTGGTTAGGCTTAGAATTTGAGTTTGTGGTAGTTATGAATGTTGTAGAGGAGGTTGAGAGGAAGTTGCTGCCAAATTTTGGTGGCCATCGGAGGTCGCCGGAGCCGCCGAGAAAATGTTTTTGGTGGGGAAAAATGTGAGGAGTTTAATGGATTAAGTTTTAGAATTTTTGGAGGAGTTTTGGTTAGGTTTAAGAATTGTTGAAGTTTGGTATTTTTGGCAGATTATTAATTTAGAATCCGGCCATTGGATTTTTATTTGGTGGAAGGTGATTTTGAGAATGTCGGTAAAATTTGTGAAGTTTTGAGGTTAGCAGTGGATTTAAGATTTTGGAGTGTTAGGCTTGGTTGAGCGCGCGAAGCATATTTAATTATGCTTGTTTTGCTGTAAGAGTCGGTGTTTTATTTAAGGTTTTATTTATTTGGAACAGGACGTGAGGAGGCTCGAGCGGAAGAGACCTCCGACCGACATCAGGTTTAGGCCTAACCTGTGAGTGGACCTTTGTTTTAAATATTGTGTTCGAAATGCTTTATCGTTTTGAATGATTTTCTGTTGTTAGATATTTCCCGAAATTGAGAATTTCGGTGATTATACTCTTATATGAGAATAGTATGTATATGATTAAATGCTAGCTAGCTATACGTGATTTCCCCCATACCGAGGTACAATTCCGGTATGGGTGACGTGAGCGTTAGACGCGAGCGTCGTAGCCCTGTGCGACTTTCTAATTTCATATTTAATTATTCAAAGATTTCGTACAAGGAGTAAGCACGTATATATTACCACTCGGCCGCTTTCCCCCAGCCTGAGGTACAATTCCATCGTGGGGTGATGTGAGCGTTAGACGCAAGCATAGTAGCTTTGTATGATATCTACTTTATTCAAGTTGTTCATAGATATCGTACAAAGGGTTATATATATATATATAATATCCTGGTCTGAGAGGCAATTTCTTAAAGTTTGGGAGTCTAGCCAGACTGGACCCCAGTTCAGAATCTTTCCAGTGTAGCTCTTGTTTTGCCGCTGATGAAGCGTTTTCTTGGAAAACATTTTTTGGGGAAATATTTATTTGTTGTCAGAATCGTTTTGTCCACTCACTCTAACGTGTTGAATATTTTTCCCTGGGCTCTTCGTTTTTAAAAATGCTCAGTCTGCAGAGTTCACGTGAGGTCTAGCAGGAGACGTCGGGGCATAGTGACCCATCTATCCGCTACATTTCGCCAGTAGGTTACCTGTTTAATCTACTAGGGGTTTGTTAGCTTTTGCTGTATTTTATTTTATTTTTAGTAGCTCTGAATACTTTTGGAATTCGTCTGTGTAATTTTGAATCTGGCTACTTTTGGGTTGTAGCGGAAGATTTATTTTGGAGTAAAAAGATGGTTTTTAAATTCTTAAGTTAGGGTTGTCCATTTTCGAGGGAGGTTTGCCGAGTCTTCGGTAAATTTTCCTTGGAGGTGGTCCCCGCATGACTCATCTCGGGTTTCAGGGTGAAATTCGGAGCGGGTCTTGACAAGAAAAATATTATTATTTTTTTGTAATCCTTTTTTTTCCGGTATCAACAGCATATTGAGTGGATGATTGTGCTAAAATTTGATAAGCATTGGAGATGGCCGGATTAGTGGCTGGCCGGGCCGTCGCTGTCGGCGGAGAAAACGGTGGCACCGCCTCTTTTGGTTGGTTTTTCAAGCTGATTAGGTAGAGTATGGTGAGAGGAGTCCATTGATGTTAAGTTTGTGAATTTGGGTTCAAGTTGAGAATTTTCAAGTTGGTGTTGTCGGTAGGTAATTTAAGAAGATTGAACCATTGGATTTCCTTTGTATCTATTCTAGAATGTTAGAATCGATGAATTAAGGTTGTGGTGGAGTTTAGTATGAATCCGGTAAGCTGAACCTTAGTAAGGGAAGTGGGTTAAGTGGAAGATATTTGAGTGTTTATATTTAAGTATTTATTTTGGTTCTAAGCATAGTTATTGTGCCAGGATACGAGGAGACCTCACTTGAGTGGCGATTTGGATTTCGTCAGGCTTAGGCCTAAATCTGTTTGTGGACATTTTGGTTTTTAATTAATATGCATGCAAGATTTTATAAGTTGACCATTATATTTTCCAAGCTTAAATTTTAATTTTAGCTTTTGAGTTGGTTATAGAATTTATTTGATATTGACCGATTGGTTATGTTTTCGATAATGAACTTATGGATTTAAGCTTGGGTAAGAGATTTGGTATTTGAGAATATTATTTTATATGATTTGCAAATTTGAGATTACATTAAGGATTTGAGTTTTCTCTAGTTTTTGAAACATGTTGATTATTTGTGTTATTTATTCTCTTAAGCAATTTAGTGTGTGGACACGTTATTGAATTTAATTAATTTCATTGCTTTGGAATTTTCCGAGTACAGTTAGGAATCGTACTTATCCTCGATTTATGAGTTTTTGGTATGAATTTATATTTTTCCCTTCTTGCCATACTTGTTGGATTATTTATGATATTCATGCTAACATGTTGTTTCGCCTTTTGAGGCGATGTGGCTTCCACGTTTGAAGTGGGGTTACTCAAGCCATTTCTGCATTCGGGTGATGTGATGTGATGTAGTCGACAACATCATGTAAGCTCGGTACCCTCTCTGTTGTCATAACGTGAAGGTATCAAGAGTATGGGAATATTTTTGCCTGGGTAGCACCCGAGCCTGGGAGGCTCACTTATATGGCTATATCTGCTCCTTAATTTATTGTTGTTGTCTTGACTAGCGCGGCTAGTCCATCTTTTTGATATTCCTTTTTACGAATATCTTTATGAATCCTTGATGTTGTTTTGACTAAGTACCTTCTTCTATGAAGGTTATTAATTATATTTGTTGATATTTTGATTAGCGAGGCTTGTCCATTTTCTCAGGATTTTCTTTTGAATGCATTATCAACATTTGTGTTAGTACATAGCCAAAATACTTGGATGAGCCGAGAATAAGGTACAAATACCCTGTCGTGATAGCCCTGGTGAGCCCTTCACAGGCATCCAAAGAGTGAAGGGCCGGTAACAAACCGCTTGCCAAAGTCACTCTAGCGGCAAAACACCCCCGAAAGGGGAGACGCTCCAAAGAATAGCAAGTAGTCCCACATTGAAGACTAAGGCCAAGGTACCCAAGCTTGGCCTATAAAACAAACTCAATCTACCATAAAAGGTACACACCCTCTCTCTTTCACATTCCTCTACCTTGCAAGTGCTCACAGCTAACTTAAGCATCGGAGAGTTGAAGACTGGGCCACCCCAGTCCCGACCCCGTGACTCTGTCACTTGTGCAGGTTCCGTGTGAAGGACTCAAGAATTCTACTTCGCTCCGCCTCGCGACCCTTTCCCGGCTCGGGACGAAGCAGGTAGAAACAATTAGCGCTAGAAGGAGGGTCTCTATCTTGTAGAACTCCCATTTGCTTCGGCACTCGGCACCATGGTAGAAATCATTGATGACCCTGTGGACCCTGGCACTCAAGTGGAACTTCAACCCGGCGGCACATCCCTTCCCCAAACTAGCAGCCCAACCCCTATTAGCCATCCCGACCCCGCCACAGCCTTTGAAATCCTCAAGCGAGACTTCCATTCGTTCCGCGAGCAAGCGGCAAAAGAAAGGGCAGAAGCGGAAGCGTACCGGGTACGCATTGCTGAGTTGGAGAAAGAGTAATCCTTGCTCCGCGCCACGTTAGAGCATCGTAACGTGTACAACGATCGCTCAGACTATGCGGCGCGAATTGCTAAGACCCCGGATTCCCTTCAAGACCAGACTGGTTCCGTGCTCTCGGGAGGGCCTAACCAGATCGTATACATGTCTCATCCCCTTGCCCACCCCTCTTTCCCACTCCCGGCCCCCTAGCCATCTCCAATCCTCAATGACTCCCCCTGCCACATCAACCTAATCCATATACCCAACCCATCCCCACTTCCACCAAGTCACTGCAGATGGAGAAGTGTAAAGGCACGAGGGACCCCTATCTCCACCCCAAGACACTCTTCTCGCAATATAGTTCCACTGGCCACAGCGACGCCATAGTCCAGAACGGGCAACTCCACCAATATTGTGCTCGTGGCCAGATTCTAACCCTGCATGGCGGAGCTCCACGGTTCCCCCAACGCCAGCCTTCTGTAACACGGCAATGCACGGCACCCTCGGAAATCCTTAACATCCAACGCGGTGTCATGATCACCCCATCAGCGTGAGATCAAGTGACATTTCGCAGAGGTGTGGATACCACAAATCGCCACCACTGTGAGCCTTTAATAATCAATGTGTAGGTGAATCATTACAGGTGCCACAGAGCTTTAGTGGATACAGGGGCCGCTGTAAGTGTCATGTTTTCTGATTGTTAAAAGGGACTTCGGCGGGACCGCGCTAAACTGGACAATAACCACGACCCCTTGGTCAGCTTCTCTGGTGACATAGTACAACCGCTAGGCTCAGACGGCCTAACCATGGCGGTGGGAACTACTCCTTGCCGCTCCTCCATTACAGCTCGCTTCCTCATAGTTGATTGTCCCTCGTCCTATAATCTTATCTTAGGCCGGGACATCCTTTGGGGGCTGCAGTGCTTCATAGCCGACCACATGCTCCTCATGAAAGTTCCTACCCCAGGTGGCATCCTAACAGTTCAAGCGGACCGAGCAACCATTGAATACTGCCATCTTAACGCCATCCAGCAGAGGCGCAGCGCCTATGAGATGTTGCCTCTCAGCCTCTCGGAACCCATAGATGACCCACGGGACGACCCAGAGGGGAGTGGAAAAAAGAGGGCCCCGTGACCAAACCCAGCTGAAGACACGGAATGGATATCCCTGTCCCCCACTGCCCCGGAAAGAAAAGTCCGCATTGGCTCAAGTCTCGGCCCGGAACTTCGCCACAAGCTCATTACTTTCCTCCAAGAAAAACAAGCAGTCTTCGCTTGGTCCTACGCCGACATGCCGGGGATCTCCCCTGACATCATCACCCACAAACTCAACATCCTCCAAGACCACCCCTGTCAAGGAAAAGAGACGCGCCTTCCACCCATACAAGTATCGAGCTATCCAAGCCGAAGTTCAACGACTCAAGGAAATCAAATTCATCCGGGAAGTTTCTTACCCGACATGGGTCTCCAACGTCGTCATGGTCCCCAAACCTAACGGCAAGTGGCGCATGTGTGTTGACTACACGAACCTTAACAAGGCTTGCCCCATGGACAGCTTCCCCTTGTCGCGAGTCGACCAGTTGGTTGATTCCACAGCCGGCTTCAAAACGCTCAGCTTCCTTGATGCCTACTCGGGCTACAACCAAATCAAAATGCATCCCGCTGACCAAACTCACACAACCTTTGTCACTGATAAAGGATTGTACTGTTACGAGGTTATGCCCTTTGGCCCCAAGAATGCAGGGGCAACTTATCAACGGCTCGTTAACGCCATGTTCGAAGATGAAATTGGCGAGATTATGGAAGTATATGTCGACGACATGTTGGTCAAGAGAAAGACAGAAGATGACCACATTGCCAACCTCGACAGAGTATTCACTAAGCTCCTCAACCACGGGATGCGTCTCAACCCTCAGAAGTGTATCCTTGCTGTGGGAGGCGGCAAATTCTTTGGCTTCATGGTCAGTGAAAGAGGCATTGAGGCAAACCCAGAAAAAGTCCAAGCCATCCTAGACATGACTGCTCTGACATCCCGGAGCGAGGTCCAGTGCCTTACAGGACGCCTAGTAGCCCTGGCACGCTTTATTTCCCGCCTCACAGACAGGTGCAATCCCTTCTTTCAACTGCTCAAGGCACAGCATAAAAAAGATATCACTTGGGGTCCGGAACATGACGAAGCCTTCAACAGCATAAGGGCATACCTTGCCACTGTCCCTCTCCTCTCCAAGCCAATTCCCGGAGAGGTGCTTTATTTATACTTGGTTGTTTCCACCACGGCCGTCAGTGCGGCGCTCACACGCCATGCCCATGATCACGAACTCCCAGTTTACTATTGTGGCAGAGGACTCGCGGATCCAGAGACTCGCTATCCAGACATAGAGAAACTTACTCTCGCCCTCGTCACTGTCGCCAGGAAACTCAGGCCGTATTTCTAAGCCCACACAATCCATGTACTCACCAACTAGACTTTACGGAAAATATTGCAGAAACCTGAAACCTCAGGCCGCATGGTCAAATGGGCAGTTGAGCTTGGAGAATTTGACTTGCACTACAAGCCGCGAGTGGCCATCAAAGGGCAGGCAGCTGCAGACTTCATTGTTGAATTCATCCCAAGGATCCCGTGACAAGAAACAAGTGGCTCCACCCATAGCTCCGGGAGCCCTTCCCACATGGCCCCCCGAGTTCCCGAGGCCACCTCCCTTGCTTACCATGCTCTCGGAACGTGCCAGCACAAGTGACCCGCTTCACACCCCTCTCCCGGGGGCCACCCTCCCGGGTCTCAATGCCTTTCCCAAGACTGAGTTACACACATCCACCTTCCTCTCTTCCTCCCTCCCGGGACCATCCATTTCTCACCGCGGACACCGCTTGCCACGCTAGACTCCGCGGACTCCTCTTGTCTCGCCATTCCTCGCGGACTCCACTGGTCTTGCCAGAGTCCCCGCGCACCGCTAGCGGCTCTACACGGCTCCAGAAAAGTGTCACTTCACACTATTCAATTAAGTTGTTATCATACAAATAGCATGCCACATGCATCATAATATATTCTCATGTACATGCTAAACACATACTTGTAAACCATGTGCAAACCACATACACTTGCTTCACATGATTACAAACCAAACATTGTTGTACATCTATCTCTATCAATCACAGGCTACACACACAGCATGTGTAAACAGCCAGCAGTCAAACATGCATCCTCTAGCTACACACGCTAACTAGCGCGACCTGTCCCGCCACCCCTTCCCGGCTCGGGACCTCGGGACGAGACAGGAAGACCCCTTAACCCTAACCAACCCGACAACAAACCTCTCACCCTAGAATTCCTACCAACATCACAAACATGTGAACAATCCCACCACCACATACAAATCCAAAGACAAAGAACGCCACCAATTCATACCGTGAAATAGTGGATCCGCGTAGTGGCAATGAAGCTAGTTGGAAACAGCCAAGCGCTCGCGCCCACTCGATCGAGGGTGAAGTGGGACGCTTCCCAATCTAAGGTTTGTAGAACCACCGAAACCCTAAAACACAAATTGTAGCTCGCCCAATTTTGAGTTTCGAAAACACGAACTCCCCCCTCCAGCTATCCCCAACCCTATACATAGACATTGGCCCGCCACGCTGCGACAGTCCCCAACCAAGCGCGGACTGACTCGCCAGGGCAGCGGCCCGCAATGCTCAATAGCGAGTCTCCCCAACCAAGCGCGGACTGACTCGCCACGCAGCGGCCGTAACGCCACATAGTGACAGTCACCAATCAAGCGCACATTGACTCGCCACGCAGCGGCCGCAACGCCAGATAGCGACAGTCGCCAATCAAGCGCGCACTGACTAGCCACATAGCGACAGTCCCCAACCAAGCGCGGACTGACTCGCCAGGGCAGTGGCCCGCAACGCTCAATAGCGAGTCTCCCCAACCAAGCGCGGACTGACTCGCTAGGGCAGCGGCCCGCAACGCTCAATAGCGAGTCTCTCCAACCAAGCGCGGACTGACTCACCACGCAGCAGCCGTAACGCCATATAGCGACAGTCGCCAATCAAGCGCGCACTGACTCGCCACATAGCGACAGTCCCCAACCAAGCGCGGACTGACTCGCCAGGACAGCGGCAAACGTTTCTTCTCACCAACCTGTTTTCAGAACATCACCCCCGTCACCTCGCGACTCTCGCATGGGGACTTGGGGACTCGGTACCATGCCTCCCGCACCCGGGTAAAACCTATTCTCGGCATCTCTAGAATAACTCCCCACCCAAGAACTCTCTCGGACTGGGGACTTGGGGACTTGTTAGTACATAGCCAAAATACTTGGCTGAGCCGAGAATAAGGTACAAATACCCGGTCGTGATAGCCTTGGTGAGCCTTTCACGGGCATCCAAAGAGTGAAGGGCCGGTAACAAACCGCTTGCCAAAGTCACTCTAGCGGCAAAACACCCCCAAAAGGGGAGACACTCCAAAGGATAACAAGTAGTCCCACATTGAAGACTAAGGCCAAGGTACCCAAGCTTGGCCTATAAAACAAGCTCAAGCTACCATAAAAGGTACACACCCTCTCTCTTTCACATTCCTCTACCGTGCAAGTGCTCACAGCTAACTTAAGCATCAGAGAGTCGAAGATTGGGCCACCCCAGTCCCGACCCCGTGACGCTGTCACTTGTGCAGGTTCCGTGTGAAGGACTCAAGAATTCTACTTCGCTCAGCCTCGCGACCCCTTCCCGGCTCGGGACGAAGCAGGTAGAAATAATTTGCGTGCAACGGATTTATTGCTTATCGGAAAGTGAGAAAGTATTAAAGTTTTGGTTTCTTATCCTATATCCTTTTACTTATTTATTTTTTTCCACTCACGCTAACATTTTTCAAATACTTTCCCTTGAGCTCTTCTATTTCAAATGCCCAGATTGTAGGTTAGCTTAGAAGAGGTCAGGCATACACGGAGTTAAGGTATAGTCAATTGCACAACTTTCGCTCCCTCTCTTATCTATGTTTTCCTTCTTTATTAGAATTGCTCTGATGACTTTTGAGATTGTTGTTAGTTAAGTAGGGCATGTTGTGATGAACTTGGGGAGCATGAAGGCTCTAGGAGTTGAGGATGGATGATTTTTAATAGAAGTGTTTATCTAGAATTTTTCAGGTAAGGGTTGTTCATTTTCAAGGTAGATTATGCTGAATTTTCGGTAAATTTTCCTTGGAGGTGGACCCCGCAGGATTTATTTCGGGTTTCAGGGTGAAATTCATGGTGGGTCTTGTCAGTAAGGGCATCGGCGTTTGCTGCGTTGCAATTCGTACATGGTGGGGTGTGCACAATTCAAGCTTTCCAGGTGTGGTGGAAGACCGACGAGGCTTCGATATGAGATTGGAGACATTGTTGTGTGAAAGCGTGGGGTTTTGAGTGCACGGCGTCGGTCGGAGTCCACTAACTTCTTGACGCGATGTGGTTTGCGAGGGGGAGACCATCTGACAAAGATTGAATGCGGCAGAGCTATGGAGGTCTGTTCTGGTACCCGATCCGACTCCCTGGTCCAAGCGGGTTGAGGGTTGTGAGGGGGTATGTGGGTTGTTTTTCGGCTAGAGTTCTGGGTTTGGGTTACTATGATCAGGCTTATTACGTAGTTCTAATCCAAGGTTGTTTACTGTTTTGACGGGTGGAGGGGTACACCATGAAGGTCTTTAGGCCCCAAGTTAATCATGACGAATGCTGAGACTTAGGGTTATGTTAAATAAATTCGTTTTGGATGTCCCTTTTTTTGGACGTATTTTTGGTTTAGCATTGAGTGTCCACATTTTTGGACTTTATTTTCCTTGTAGGATTTTAGTTATTCGTATAGTCATTGGAGCAGTGAATGTAACTAAGGGTCACTCGTAAACTTCAAGCTTGATCTTGTACGATCATATTAATGAGTGGGTTGTCCGCCCATGGGAGTAATATCTATTTCCCTTAAAAAAAAGGTTTAAGGGAATCCAAATATATACTCAAATAAATAATTATTAGTATCTAAGTTTATTGTTCACGCTCAAAACTAAGTTTATTATGTTATCTTTGATGAAGATAAACAATAGAGAATGAGAGATGATAAGAGAATCATCATCTTATTAATTGATAGAAGCAATTTTTATAGAGAATTACAAAGTACCAATATCGTAGTCGATCTCAGTACATGTTTGTGAGAGACCTTGCGCCATAAGGTGAGTCTAAGCTCTTGTTCTCACTATGCTATCTAACAAAGACATGGTTGATAGGGTTTAGCTTGCGGTGTCGGCATCACATGCCCAAGAACCTATCTCTTTGTTAATGCTGGATCACATCTTTTCATTAGGCCAATCAACTAAGTTGATATCCATCAATGAAAGTGGTTCGATAGTAGACTCATTATCCCACGTCATCATATACAATAATGTAATACTTGTAGAGATATCTATATGGATTGGATTTGACATTAAGGCTTCCCCAATGATAATCACAATTCAAACTTCATGAGACGAATTTGGGTATCACTGATCAATGGATCAGGTTGTGCCAAGCTCGCTTTCTTCCTAGTGCTAGAAAGTATCGAACCTAAGGGCCTTCCTCCTTTTGGGGAGCCACACAGCCTTGTGACACCAATTTTGCCACTATATGGAGTCACCATATCACCATCCATGGTGATGGCGTCAAGACTGACTCCTTTTGGTCGCGCCATGTCCTCTTGATAGGACATCAATCCTTGCAGACATATTTGCAGCATGTGATCTCGTCAATTTAACATTTTAAGCATTTATGATCAAGATGAGACTTAGTGGGGACAAACAACGACAATTCACATCGTTCCACTTGTACACTTGTGTTCTTATCTTCCCCTAACGGTGGGAATATTTGTCTCATCAAAGTGACGATCCATAATTTAGCTGTGAATGAGATCGCCTAACAAGGTTTCTACATAAACAGATTATAGGTGGAGGTTCATATCTAACGTAAACTTATTAATCTCAAATGACCCATCATTGTGCGCAGTGGTATTGCGATTTGACACCTAAAAATAACATTTAGCCGAGCTCAAAGATTGGAGATCCGTTTCAATTATGTTTGAGCTCAAAGATTGCAACTTCGTGTCAATCCTGGTACACAGTCATGAGCTGTAGTACAACAATATTCAATGATGATGGGTCGTAGATGAATACTAAAGCTGCATGCAAATATTGCATAGCCCCAAGAAGCGAGAGAAAGATTGGTGCTCATCAATAATGTTCGAGTGAAAAACTAAAGTTGTTTGGTTGTAGTCTTGGTGAGACCGTATTGCGTGTAAACATGGGGTACTCTCTTCAACTTATATCCTGATAAACTTCTTTAAAGAATGAGTAGTGAGCCCGTAAAAGTATAAGCAGCATAAACAGTAGATAATAGTGTAACACGTGACCAGTGTGTTAACACTTCAACCAACACCATAAAGCATAAAGATGTGTTCGCAAGTTGGTTGTATCTATCTACATAGTTTGATGTAAGAATGAAATGTTCACTTTTGTGTCATTTAGCGTAGGAAGGTCTCACTCCTAATTTAGCTACAAAATAGGCTTTCAAAATGAGCAATGAGCATTGCGGGGGGCCAATGAGACATCGAGGGAAGGCCGGTGCACCTCAATTGCTTGAAGAATTGATCGGACGGCCTCTGGAAAGTTGGAGTCGTGTTCGGGTGATAAGTGCGTTTTACGCCATGTTCTTAATGTATTTTCACCCCCATTTATACTTTGTTTGTGCCTTAGTATAGTCGTTTTTACTTATTTTAGAGTCAAGAGGGTTTTTCTGTAAAGTTGTGGCTACTAGCCGTTTTTATACAGAAAATTGCACTTAAATGATGAAAACCGTTTTTGGACTATCACTTGGACGTTTTATTATGATTCGTTATTTTGTTACCTTGTCAGTTTTGATGTATTTTGTTTAAATGTGCAGAAGACAGGTAAATACGCTTAACATATCGAGAATCATGATGAACGGACTCATGAATGACAACAAGTGAGGCCACGGAAAAGAGGAAACACTTTTGGACATTGTTTTGCTCTCGGACAGAATCTGCCAGAAAACGTACATCAACTTCAAAAATTCATATCTAGAGTTCCAGGAGGAGTTAGAAGGCGTGCCACATATGGAATCAAAGCTGTGTGTGTCTCCTTTTCAACCCCATTTGGATCGCAGCAATCGGAGTTGGGACGAAGGAGTTATGAGCAAAACAGTGGACAGAGGTCAGGCTGCAAAACTGGGCAGAAACTGCCTAAGTTGTCTAACGAGTTTTGGGAGATGATTCTTCAACAAAAGGCTTCCCAAATTTGTCAAGAGATGTATCAAGACCTTAATGAAGTGTTAGGAAGCTGGAAAAAAGAAGAAAATACGAAGAAGCATCAAGGCAGCCATATTTTGGTTAAGTGTAAGGTTTCCCGGTCAAACCTGGAAAGCTGACCTTGCCGGACCTATCACTGGTTTTGGCTGCTATCAAAGCCCAAGATTTCGTACATGAGGCCTACATGGATCCATAAACATGTAGGAAGGTCCAAGGAATCAAAAGATAGAGTCCAAATTCGGATACACAAGCTGCATTGAAGAAGGAATCATTGAGCAAATAGGAAAGAGAGTTAAAATTGGATTGCCTTTCCCTTTGCCGATGCAGCTAGGGTTTCTCTATAGGTTTTCTGTATAAATAGGTCTGTTGTATGCATATTTTAGGAGTCCTTCAATTGTTTTAAGTTCTAGCAAGCCTAAACTCTACCTAAAAACCCTCCCTTACACAGCAAACACAAGCACAACCGAACCATTCCTCGCCGCACAGCCATCTTTGCCGACTGCCTCCACTGCCATCTTCCACCAATTTCCCTTTCAACCTTGCCGAACCTTATAGGTAGGGTAAGGATGAAGACATACATGGTTTGTGTTTGTAATTACTGTGTAAGAACTTTGAGTTTATTGATAAATATTTTCTGGTTTTTGGTTTTATATGATATGTGTGATTGTATGATCTTCTTTGTGACTTGATTATGATTGTACATGTTGTGTAACGGTTTAGTATGCATGTTAGGATTATTAAAGAAGTAAAGAATCTGTGTTTATGTGTTTAGTAATTGTTAGGTTAATTAATCCTCACCTGATCACGTAATCAAACCCTAGGTTAATTCAAAGTACACGAGTTAGCTATTAGGGGGGAGTTTAATATGCCGTGGTATTCTAGGTCGAGTTGAGCGCAAAGACAACTCGGTTCTAGGTGCTGCATAGGGTTGTTAGGGTGAGTGATTTGCATGGGTTCGAGGATGGGTGACGCCATTGCTAACGAGCATGTCTCCAACGACTCATGGACGATAAGTGTTGCTTGATTAGATTGAGCGCAAAGACAATTTAGTTAAGTAGTCACATAGTTTTTGGTTGAGCGCAAAGACAACCTTAAACACATGAGAAGTCTTAAGGGTTGGAATTAACTTGCAATTGTTAAAACATAGATAAGATAATTTAACCATTCATAAGAATACTTGCATGCTAATCGGAGTTTATTTGTGAAGTGCTTACGACGTTGAAGTGACCAAACTTTGTAATTATTTGCCTTTGTTTTATTTTCTTTATTTTCTGCCGATTTCAATCCCCCATTTTATTCTTTATGTATATATTGTGTGAATATTTCTAATGACTTTGTTTTGCAGAATAAATTCTTCCCTAGTGTCCCCGGCTAGAACGATACCCTACTTACATGTACTACAACTATAGGGTTTTAAATTGCACTAACGTCATCTTTTGACAGGTCAATTTTTGGCGCCGTTGCCGGGGACGCTAAAAAGGATTTATTTATGTATTTATGTATATTATGACTAACTATTTTTTTTGTTTTATAGGTACATTGCCGAGCTTATTTGCATATATATTGCCGAGCTTGTATACTTGTATCTATGTGTTTATATGTAAAATGTTTTTTTTTTTTAAATTCCATAAGTAGGCAGACATGTTATTGAGTTTAGAGTGCTTATATGGTTTGTTGTTTTGGTGTGTCTAAAGTGAAACATGTAGGTGGAGCCACTTGTGTTAATCTTAGCCTAAACCCCTCTTTTGAGCGATGCTTCTTCGAGTCTTTGACTCTTAAAGGCAACTTAGCTTGTTTGAGGTTGAGGGCGGCTTTGATTAACATAAGGTGACTGATCTAGGGATCCGAGTTTGTTCCTAGCTGAGTAAGGGGCCGTTCTGTCATAGATATGGAATTCAGGTTTGTTCAATTGGATCTCAAGATCATGACTGACCACTCTTCTCGGTGAAGGGGTCGATAGGGGTCCGCCTCCTTGATCACAAACGAGTCCTGCCTGGTTCTTGTAGGGGGTTCGCCCTCCGTGACATTGACACTTGCCTTCTGAAACCACGGAATCCGCTCGACCTAGTCAAAAGCTCGGGCCGTAGCATCACCTTGCTTTAGATTTTCGAAAGCAACTTGGCATGTAGGCATTCTAACTTCAATTTTGAAATTGGTCTTAATTTTCATGGTATATAGGACGAAGCAAAACACTACCTTGAGCTGTACAAGCTCATTGCACAGTGGTCTTCCCTGCTCCACGTACCATGAAGTTAAGAGTTAATAAAATGAACTAGCAACTTTATTAGGTTGCCAACGATATGTGCTTAAGTGAAATTGAACTTGTTATTGTGCTCGATTGGGGTGATGATGATGATGCCGTGTGTGGAGGAGTTGTCGCGCAAGGGAATGCCAACCAAGGGGCTGCCGAGCATGAACATATTGCCATGCAGGGTGGGAATGTCGAGCCAAGTGGGAGGAATGCCGAGCAAGGAACAGCCGAGCAGGGGACTGCCGAGCCTACACAACGCCGAGATCAAGGTACCGAGCAACACAAGCAAGCTAAGCCAAGCAAGGGAGACTTGGAAGCTATGAAGAAAAGGGCTCTTGAGAAAGACCCTGCTGCCATGGAAGGAAGACATTCGGCTGCCAAAGATGCAGCCATGCCGAGCACTTGTTGTATACCCTTCCCCTCACGTTTCACCAAGAGCAAGCAAGTCAAGTCCGACGAAGAAGTGTTGGATGTTTTTCGAAAGGTGAATGTCAACATCCCCTTGTTGGAGTGTATTAAACAAGTACCAAAGTATGCAAAGTTTTTGAAGGAGCTTTGCACCACAAGAAGACACACAAGGGAGAGAAAGGTTATGAGCATGAGCGAGACCGTGTCCGCCGTGCTACAACGCAAGATGCCGCCAAAGCTTAAGGATCTAGGAAGCTTTTCAATTCCAGTTATCATCGGCACTACAAGGTTTGAGAAAGTGATGCTTGATCTAGGGGCTTCCATTAATGTCATGCCCTACTCTGTTTACTTGTCTCTAGGTCTTGGTCCACTTCAACATGATGACGTAGTGATCCAATTGGCGGATCGATCAAGCAAATACCCTAAGGGGTATGTGGAGGATGTCCTTGTGCAGGAAGACCCTTCATGAGAACCGCAAGGACCAATATATATGTGGCTAGGGGTAATTTGACTATGGAGTTTGATGGTGAAGTCATTAAGTTCAACATCTTCGACACCATGAGACATCCAAGTGCCATTCAAGACGCCACTTTTCAAGGAGAAGGAAGAAGAGTCTAGGCTGACAGACTATAAACATTAAGCGCTGCATGAGAGGCAACTCATTTCAACCGTAGCTGTGGAGGAGCCATCACCGAGAGTTTGAATTTTTAATCCCTTCACTGTTATTGTTGCTATTTTTATGTATATATTTATTATGTGTTTTTCGATCCCTACTTAGAGAATTATACATAACTTTGAGCTTACATTGAGGACAATGTAATTTTCTAAGTGTGGGGTAGAGATTACATAATAAATGTATATTTTATTTTTTGTGTTAAGCTCTAATTTTAAAATTCCGTTTTTTTGTTTTTATTTTGAGTTTGTTTTATTTTTTCAATATTTTTAATTGTTTTGAGTCTTATACCCTTAGAATGTCTATGATGACAATTATCTTTTAAAATGCATAATGGATGGTTGAACATTTATCTTAAGAAAATTGCAACTTTTCATGAATTTTGTAAAGTATGAACACTTGAGATTTTTGAAAGAAAAGTTTGCATGTTTTGTTATTTTGTTTCCATAACAACCTTTGTGAGATTTTGAGCCTAATATACTTTCTTTTTGAGTGATTAAATTCCATATCCTTTGAAAATTCACGTAAAGCCTCATTATTTTCATTATTCAATAACTATGTGCTATAGTTGTTTAATGGACTCTAGAATTTACTAGAACTTATTTATGTGATTTTCAAAGCTTTATAATCATAACTTGTTCTGATTTTGAATAGGATTGCAATTAATCTCAATTAGGATCACCACCAAAGCCAAAATAAGCCTTTGCCCATTTTTGTGCCCGTCGTGGGACTCCTTAGTAAAACCCCTTTGAGCCTACATTATGTCTTTTCTTTCATCACCCTTAAACAGAATTCCTGAGCTTAGTATAGATTATCTTTACCTTGTTGTCAAGACTTGGCAAAGAATTTTCGATGAAGCTATGCTGTGATGTTAAAGAACAAGTGTGGGGTGGAGTTGAAGTGTGGGGTGAACACCATTCTTTTCCATAGATAATATGCCGAAAAAAAAATGTGTTTTTGTCCAAAATATTTTCAAAAGAAAAGAATTTCCGAAACAAAAGAAAAAAAAAGAAAATCGGAAAAAGATGAAAAAAAAAGAAAAAAAAAAGAAAGAAATTTCGGACAAGACAAAGAAAAAATTCTAAGGCATTATTTAGATGGTGTTTTGTGGATTTGGAGTTGAAATTATTTGAGGGTCCAAAGTTGTATATTTGACCCTTGTCCAATTCATGGAGTGGAGACATAAGGAGGGTGAAGCTTAAATTTGCTAAGTCTTGATATCTTATTATCACCACTTATATCCAAAAAAATTCCTACCTTATGAAACCAAGCCCACTACAACCCTTGAGATTATTTCATGATTCTTAAGATGACTAAACTTGATTTGTGGAGAATTTCATATAAGTAAGCATATGGTTTTGGTCCATTATTGCACTTAGTTGTTAAATGAGGTTTTTCCAAGAAAAATGTTTTCTCAAAGAGCCGTTATTTCTTGAAATATGCAAGTCATTCGTTATTGATCATCTTTTCTCTTGCATAAACTTATGAGTGAAAACCATTTTTCGAGTGAAAAAAAAAAGAGAGTGTGTACCTTGGAAAGGAGGATCAAAATTTCATTCATGTTTTACTTATAAATTTCGAAAATCTTGATTTTTCATGCTATAATACAAGTTTATGAACTTTTGCAATTGTGCTTTCACTCGAATGTTAAAACTTGAGATTATGCGTACTTAAGAATCTGAGACAAAAATTTCTTAAGGGTATTAGAGTTATTGTTATTTTCATTTTTGTTTTGGTTTTTACTTTCAGTTAGAGTCAGTTTGCTAAGGGACTAGCAAAGCTTAAGTGTGGGGTAGTTTGATAAGTGCGTTTTACGCCATGTTCTTAATGTATTTTCACCCCCATTTATACTTTGTTTGTGCCTTAGTATAGTCGTTTTTACTTATTTTAGAGTCAAGAGGGTTTTTCTGTAAAGTTGTGGCTACTAGCCGTTTTTATACAGAAAATTGCACTTAAATGATGAAAACCGTTTTTGGACTATCACTTGGACGTTTTATTATGATTCGTTATTTTGTTACCTTGTCAGTTTTGATGTATTTTGTTTAAATGTGCAGAAGACAGGTAAATACGCTTAACATATCGAGAATCATGATGAACGGACTCATGAATGACAACAAGTGAGGCCACGGAAAAGAGGAAACACTTTTGGACATTGTTTTGCTCTCGGACAGAATCTGCCAGAAAACGTACATCAACTTCAAAAATTCATATCTAGAGTTCCAGGAGGAGTTAGAAGGCGTGCCACATATGGAATCAAAGCTGTGTGTGTCTCCTTTTCAACCCCATTTGGATCGCAGCAATCGGAGTTGGGACGAAGGAGTTATGAGCAAAACAGTGGACAGAGGTCAGGCTGCAAAACTGGGCAGAAACTGCCTAAGTTGTCTAACGAGTTTTGGGAGATGATTCTTCAACAAAAGGCTTCCCAAATTTGTCAAGAGATGTATCAAGACCTTAATGAAGTGTTAGGAAGCTGGAAAAAAGAAGAAAATACGAAGAAGCATCAAGGCAGCCATATTTTGGTTAAGTGTAAGGTTTCCCGGTCAAACCTGGAAAGCTGACCTTGCCGGACCTATCACTGGTTTTGGCTGCTATCAAAGCCCAAGATTTCGTACATGAGGCCTACATGGATCCATAAACATGTAGGAAGGTCCAAGGAATCAAAAGATAGAGTCCAAATTCGGATACACAAGCTGCATTGAAGAAGGAATCATTGAGCAAATAGGAAAGAGAGTTAAAATTGGATTGCCTTTCCCTTTGCCGATGCAGCTAGGGTTTCTCTATAGGTTTTCTGTATAAATAGGTCTGTTGTATGCATATTTTAGGAGTCCTTCAATTGTTTTAAGTTCTAGCAAGCCTAAACTCTACCTAAAAACCCTCCCTTACACAGCAAACACAAGCACAACCGAACCATTCCTCGCCGCACAGCCATCTTTGCCGACTGCCTCCACTGCCATCTTCCACCAATTTCCCTTTCAACCTTGCCGAACCTTATAGGTAGGGTAAGGATGAAGACATACATGGTTTGTGTTTGTAATTACTGTGTAAGAACTTTGAGTTTATTGATAAATATTTTCTGGTTTTTGGTTTTATATGATATGTGTGATTGTATGATCTTCTTTGTGACTTGATTATGATTGTACATGTTGTGTAACGGTTTAGTATGCATGTTAGGATTATTAAAGAAGTAAAGAATCTGTGTTTATGTGTTTAGTAATTGTTAGGTTAATTAATCCTCACCTGATCACGTAATCAAACCCTAGGTTAATTCAAAGTACACGAGTTAGCTATTAGGGGGGAGTTTAATATGCCGTGGTATTCTAGGTCGAGTTGAGCGCAAAGACAACTCGGTTCTAGGTGCTGCATAGGGTTGTTAGGGTGAGTGATTTGCATGGGTTCGAGGATGGGTGACGCCATTGCTAACGAGCATGTCTCCAACGACTCATGGACGATAAGTGTTGCTTGATTAGATTGAGCGCAAAGACAATTTAGTTAAGTAGTCACATAGTTTTTGGTTGAGCGCAAAGACAACCTTAAACACATGAGAAGTCTTAAGGGTTGGAATTAACTTGCAATTGTTAAAACATAGATAAGATAATTTAACCATTCATAAGAATACTTGCATGCTAATCGGAGTTTATTTGTGAAGTGCTTACGACGTTGAAGTGACCAAACTTTGTAATTATTTGCCTTTGTTTTATTTTCTTTATTTTCTGCCGATTTCAATCCCCCATTTTATTCTTTATGTATATATTGTGTGAATATTTCTAATGACTTTGTTTTGCAGAATAAATTCTTCCCTAGTGTCCCCGGCTAGAACGATACCCTACTTACATGTACTACAACTATAGGGTTTTAAATTGCACTAACGTCATCTTTTGACAGGTCATCGGGTGACGTCAATGTACCCAGGGTGCCACCATTTACAACCATGACATCACCGTCATGCTTCATGGAGAAGCTAGATCCCGAATATCTTCGTTTTGAGCGGAAGAATGGATGTTTATGAGAATTTCTCAAAATTTAGACCGTTATATCTCTTCCAGAATGACCGATTTGGTCAAACCAAAGCATATATGACTCGGTGTCCCAAATATCATGTTCGGGGACAACATGTGATTCGATATTCGAATCATAGTGACATACAGTCCACTAGATTGACTCATAAACTTTTCTAAGATGCATTTCAATTCGCATTCATGAGAAGGTATACACAAAAGAACTCTTGTTCATTCTCATAATGTGTTTTCAAATGAAAATTATTAGCAGGAATGTCTTTAAAGCTCAACATGGTTCGATTGCCTCTCAATGCATAGAGGGCATCTGGGACGTTGATCATGGTTCCATAAGGCATCAAGATGCAAGCTAAACCGTATCCCAAAATGATCGATATGATTCAATTATTGTGATCATAGAAGATTTATATAGGCACAAAATCCAAAGATAGTTGCTAGTTCCTTAGAATGTTGTGGATAGTTTCACTATCTGCGAGCTACTCAATGTCTTCGTGAGACATATATACAAAAAAAAAGTAGATAAACGAGTAACTAGTTCCACTTGAACCATTTAAAAGAATTGAAAGAAGCTATGAAAAGATGCAATCCCAAGAGTGCATAAATATTTCCACGCAGAATGACATTTGCGCAGTAATAAAACAACATTAACTTCTTCGTTAAAATAGATGTGGATGAACCACAAAAAGTTATGAAAGCTAGACTTGTAGAGCTTTCCAATGATATAAAGCTCACTATCTGGTTTGTCCAGAGCTGTTCACAAAGCTCAAACGAAGTTGACTGTCCAGAAGGGACAAATTGCTATTTTTCGCAGATTTGGCATTGACAAAGCTTTGAAGCTTGTGGATGGCATGTGGGCATAAGCCGAAGCCAAAATGACATGTATATGATCAAAATCAAGTCATTTTGGTCTTTCTAAGGTCGTAAACTCTATGACTAGTTAGTGAAAACTAACTCTGAGGACCTAGAGGATTCAATCATGATGATAATTGTCTAGTTTTGATAAGTCTTCAACGTCTTTTACAAGACGAAAATTGGTTTAATAGTGTATAGGGATCCAAAATCAAAAGCTTTCGGTAACTCCAAGTCAGTATGACTAGGCATGTCCGTGAAGGGTCGATACTGCGAGACACACTTGAGACCACTATCTCCTTAATTTCGGACAATTCTAAGATATCACACTGAGCTTAGATGAGCCTAGTTGAACAATTGATGATGAAATCCGCTATAGGGTAGAGGACTTAACTAGAAACACGTTGGTGATCCTCGTATGGATGCAAGACCGTGCGTCATCTTCACTTGGAAGAGACCAAATCGGCACAATCTAACCATGTAGATTGTAAATATGCCATGCTTCTAAGGACGATGTAAAAATGTACATCTTGTTTGTAAATCAATACGAACCATAAAAGGAGAATAGTTTCATAACTTCGAAAAAATTCTCAAGGCATTCTTTATTGCTAATGTGAGTATATATTGAGGTCTCGAATAAACAATGGACATTGATACGACGTCTTATTACATATAGCTTGGAAAAAAAAACAATGTGTAGCCAATGACGTCAAAGTCAGGGGTAGCTAGAGCTAGATCCGAATCTTTGAAATCCGTTATCATGAGGATGAGGTTATTGTCCTCATTTTAATTTTCCTTACCTTTTTGTATGCATTCACAATTTAAGGATGGGCTTGACAATCATGAACCAGTGATCCAAACGGTTGCATTGCCCTAAGAAGACATGAATAGTTTTGACATATTGGTGTCTAGATCGGGAGTGTTGCCATTAAGGACGGCCGCACCTCCCTCTCTTTTCTAGACATCGGCGCGGCGTTTTATTTCGTTGCCATGACTCCTATTGTTATCCCCACATTAGGGGACAATCCCAAATACGTTTATCGTATTAGCATATATACAATTCTTGTTTGTAATTGTATGATCAAATTCAAGTCTCGTTGGTAATTCCAAACGAACTTGGAGGGCCTAGAGAAATTGATGACAATCGAATCTGCTAAATATTATGGATCAGGATGCCAAAGAATATCATCGACGATATGTAGTCAAATAAGGTGGTAGGCAATCCACTTGACTTAATAACTTAACTTGTTGAGTTAGGTGGACGTTTCAAAAAACGCTTAATGAGTGCATTCCACAGTACATTGTGGTCATTACTTTTTGCACAGATCATCATTAAAGGTTTTTGTTGATGTGGCGCATCAAAGACTTTGAACACATGAGATGTGAAATCTTGGCATCTAGGCTTGTTAGCCTGGGGTCAAAACATGTGGCTTGATCCTCTCCAATAAAAGGTTCCACAGATACCTAGCGAAGATTCGCCTTAGGCATTGAGTATGTCAAAACTCAAATGAGAAAAATGTTACATTGCTCTTGCATATAAAACCAAACAGTTATGAGACTCGATAGAGGTTACAAATGATGGTTTTAATTGTTTGTCCTACAGATGGATCACACATAATCCGGAAAAGCCACGAATTGATCAAAAACAATTTGGAGAAAGGCCTCGGATTGATCAAACACAATCCGGAGAAAGGTCGGGCTTGATCACACACAACCCGGACAAGGAAACAAGAGTGATCAAACACACTCTTGACTCGCGAATAAAATTCTGGGATTTTGGTACATGCACGCATAAAATGCCAAGCATAGAATGGAGATAGAGAAGGGAGGAATTTTTTTTATCCTCCCCGAGTTATTGAACTTGGAAAAATTTAAGGTTTCAAAACATACATTTCTAAACTTCAAATGCTTGAAGAAATCAAAAATTGTAGTCAGAGGAAACTAAGAATCGTCGGCGGGCGGTTGGCAATCGGTGATGTCTGAAAATGGCCGGAAAAACAGGCGACGGCGACGGTCAGACATATGAGCCGAAAAACGCTTTTTTAGGGTTTCAGAAAACAAAATGGTGGGCTATTGGCTCTCGAGTTAGAAAAAAGTGCATGATAACGTAATGAAGTATAAATAGTAGAGAATGAGAGATGGTAAGAGAGTCATTCTCTTATTCATTGATAAGAGCCCTTTATATAGGGAATTACAAAGTACCAATATGGTAATGATAAGGAATACATAGTCCTATTCTAACTACATCATGTTGGAAAAAGGCCAAGGCATACATTGGTGACATGCTGATAAAATGTCTTACCGCAAAGGAGCATGTGCAAAATCTAGAGATTATTTCGAGATCAACCTCTGGTATGAGATGCGCCTTAACCCGTATAAGTTTCTTTTCCAAGTGGTAAAAGGCAAATTCATGGGCTAGGTGATAACTCAGAAGGGAATCGAAGCCAACCTAGAGAAAGTGTGAGTCATACTGGACAAGGAGTCCTCCTCAGAGCGAAACCAAGGTTAATCACTCACCGATAAAGTTAAAGAAAACTGAGGTACCTTCATCATAGCCTCCTGGGCGGCTTGTCTATTTTGCTGAGGAGAGCTCTAGCAGGCCCGCAGACGCTCGATCTCGATGCCATTGAGATCCTCACGCATCGTCCTCACAAATTTTTCATCTATGAACCCGTAATCATCAAGGACTGGTCTGATGGGAGTCTTCAGGATGAGGGGAGGAGTTGGCACCAACATAGACAAGGACACCCTGATAACTTATTTCCCATTATACGTCACCTAACTATCCTTATTGCCTTGGTCCCTAGACCAGGTGCGCTTATTCTTCTCATCAAGGTCAAGAAGCCCAAGGGAGTCACGCCGAATAGGGCCATTGGTTTTTCATCGGCATGAGAGCCTACTTAGCCAGCACCGGAGGCGGTACAATAGCTCTCTTCTAGTACCTTGAAGACCTTGGGTGCACTCAAGACAAACACTGCCTTGGTATGTCGGTTGATTGAGGTTTTCTAGTCCTTCTCACCCTTTGCTAGCAGCTTGGCCATCAAATCTTGGTCTTTCATGTTGTCAAGAGGATTCTACTGTAAAGGAAGTCTTTGGGGGTATTTTGCCTAAAGTACAACATTAAAACGACAAGGACAAGAACAACAATACATCTTAAAACCCTAAAGTCTAACTGGGACACGACCCATATCGCAGTGCGACAGTATGCACCACCTGGGTGAGGTAATACGAGCTACGGTCGTTAACAGAGGGTTACACAACAAAGATCCGTGCTATCTTCTCTCTCTCTCTCTCTCTCTCTCCAGGTCAGTCAAAGAATAAGATTGGTCCCCAATGGCTTGAAACAAATTAGGCACGGTATGATGCCGAGTCTTCCTCTACCACTTGCCACCGGCTAACAAAACCTTCAACCTCCAGTGGTTAATCCATAAGGGGAGGTTGGAATTGACGACTCTATAGTCGCAGGTGGTAAAATTGATGCACCCGAAGCATTTATAGTTCTTTACATAAAAGATAAAGCAAATCACATATACATCCTTCAAAAGGATTTGAAACACAAATAACTCCACTTATGTTGTTGTTAAACAAATAAGGACAGTTTTTAACAATTAAGGACAATCTTTTCTCTACATACCATGTGTCATGGTTTAATTTACCAAATTAACCCTACACTAATTAAATATGCTTTTAGAAGAGAAAAGTCTCTCATTTTGAGATTTTTCAGTAAATGGAATACAGTAGCATACTTTCAATAACTTAGTATAGTGGCAGTTGATTCTAGTGTAGCAGCAGGGGTTAACATTCCAGTAGAAGTAGTAGTAGGGGTTAATATTCTAGTAGAAGTAGTAATAGTGGTTAGCATTCCAGTAGAAGTTGTAGCAGGGGTTAACATCCCAATAGTAGTAGCAGTTAATTCCAGTAGAAGTAGTAGCAGAGGTTAACATCCCACTAGAAGTAATAGCAGGTTTATAGTGGCTCAGCTAATGTAGTATCATGTTTTGTTGGAAAACTACACTTTCAACAGATGTCGTAGCAGGGTTTTAGTGGTTTAACTAGTGTAGTAGCAGCTTTAGTAAGTACAGTAGCATGTTTTCAGTGGCTCAGCAAATGTAGTAACAACTATTTTTAGTATGTATAGTAATAGCAGGTGTTTAGTGGTTCGGCTAGTGTAGTTGTCATGCCCCGACCCTTAATTTTTACCTTAATTACTAGCATGGTGATAATAAGAGTTTTTACCATTTTCGTCATTAAGTGTATAATTTAATTGATCCCCAGAGAGGTTGTAGGGGATAATTATTTCGTAGGATTATTCGAAGGAATAAATTGTGACAACGATAAAAATGGTAAAATTTTAGCTAGTAAAATGTAATTTTTATTGGGGTGTTAAAGATTTGGAGTTGGTTATGTTTAAGTTGGACCGGGCCTTGTTTTTGGTCAAAGCCCGAAAGTCTTCTCTCTCTCTCTCTCTCTCTCTCTCTCTCTCTCTCTCTCTCTCTCTCTCTCTCTCTCTCTCCCGCTCCCGCTCCCTATTCCCTCTCCTTGTCAGAAATTTAGGCCGCCCGTCCGCCGCCATCCGGCCGCCCCAGACTGCAGCGCCAGTCCCAATCGATCGATCTCCAACCCAGCTTCCATTCTAGATAGGTAGCAGCCCCTCTAGCGCCGCCGTGAGGGAGAAAAGGCAGCCGAAAGTTCCGACTGTTCAAAGTTTCCAATCGTCGGAACTCCTTCCTTCGGCTACCATAGCCGGCGAGCCATGGCTCAAAAGAAAGCCTCCTCCTGTGCAGCAATCCCTCCAAAGGGCTCCATCCATCTCGAGCTAGGTAAGGAGAAATCGGTAAAGGAAATTCTAGGGCTTTTTGTGTGTTTTCGTTGGATTTGTATAGTTAGGCTTGGATTTGTGTTTTGTGCTAGTTATGAAAGTTGTAGAGGAGGTTGAGAGGAAGGTGCTGTCAAAATTTGGTGAGCATTGGAGGTCGCCGGAGCTGGCCGCCGGCCGCCGCTAAAAAAGTGTTTTTGGTGGGGAAAAATGTGAGGAGTTTAATGGAATAAGTTTTATAATTTTTGGAGGAGTTTTGGATAGGTTTGAGAATTTTTGAAGTTTGGTATTTTTGGCGGATTATTAAGTTAGAATCCAGCCATTAGATTATTTTTGGTGGAAGGTGATTTTTGAGGATGTCGGTAAAATTTGTGGAGTTTTGTGGTTGGCAGTGGAGTTAAGATTTTAGGGCGTTAGGCTTGGTTGAGCGCGCGAAACATATTTATTTATGTCTGTTTTGCTTTAAGAGTCAGTGTTTTATTTAAGGTTTTTTTCATGTCTTTGGAACAGGACATGAGGAGGCCCTAGCGGAAGAAACCTCTGACCGACATCAGGCTTAGGCCTAATCTGTGAGTGGACCTTTGTTTTAAATATTGTGCTCGAAAAGCTTTATCGTTGAATAATTTTCTTTTTTTGGATTTTCCCGAAATTGAGAATTTCGGTGATTATACTCATATATTGAGGATTATGAGAATAATATGTATATAAATAAATGCTAGCTAGCTATACGTGATTTCCCCCCATACTCAGGTACAATTCCAGTATGGGGTGACGTGAGCGTTAGACGCGAGCGTCGTAGCCCTGTACGACTTTTTATTTTCATATGTATTCGTAGATTTCGTACAAGGAGTAAGCACGTATATATACCCACTCGGGCGTTTCCCTCATACTGAGGTACAATTCCAGTATAGGGTGACATGAGCGTTAGACGTAAGCGTAGTAGCTTTGTATGATATCTATTTTTCAAGTTTGTTCATAGATATCGTACAAAGAGTAGGCGAGTGTAAATACATACTGATATATATAATATCCTAGCCTGAGAGGCCATTTCTTAAAGTTTGGGAGTCTAGCGAGGCTAGACACAAGTTCAAAATTTTCGAGTTGAGCTTTTAATTTTGTCGCTGATAAAGCGTTTTCTTTGAAAGCATTTTTGGGGAAATATTTATTTGTTGTCGGAATTGTTTTGTCCACTCACTCTGACGTAATTGAATATTTTCCCCTGGGCTCTTCGTTTTTTTAACTGCCCAGTCTGCAGAGTTCGCGTGAGGTCTAGAAGGAGACGTCGAGACATAGTCACCCATTTATCCGCTACATTTCGCCAGTAGGTTACCTGTTTAATCTACTAGGAGATTGTTAGCTTCCGTTGTGTTTTATTTTATTTTATTTTTAGTAGCTCTGAATACTGTTGGGATTCTTGTGTAACTTATTCTAGCTACTTTTGGGTTATAGCGGAGGATGTTAATTTATTGGTTTAAAGAGTGGTTCTATAATTTTTCCATGTTAGGGTTGTCCATTTTTGAGGGAGGTTTGTCGAGTTCTTTGGTAAACTTTCCTTGGAGGTGGTCCCCGCAGGACTCATCTCGGGTATCGGGGTGAAATTCAGGGCGGGTCTTGACAGTAGTAGCAATTACTTTCAATAAATGTAATGACAACTATTTCCAATAAATGTAGTAGCATGTTTTCAGTGGCTTAGCCAATATAGTAGCAACTACTTCTAGTAAATGCAGTAGCAAATCTATTTCCAGTAAACGTAGTTGCATGCTTTTAGTGACTCAGCTAATGTAGTAGCAGTTATTTTCAAAAAAAAATGCAGCATCATGTTTTTAGTGGCTCAATTAGTTGGTAGAAAGACTAGCAACTATTTCCAAAATGCAGTAACAATGTATTACCAGTAGAGTAGTAGCAAGCTTTTAGTGACTCAGGTAGTGTTGTATCATCAACTTTCAGAAAATACAATAGGAGATATTTAGCGAAATCAATTAACAATAGCTTAATTAACACATATTAATATAAACTTAATCAAATTATCTTGTCTATAAATTGTTATTCTAATGTGCAAAAATGAATTTATTCTCACATCATGATTACCGAACCAGTAGCAATTAGATGATCAACATGTAAAAGAGTTTTGAATAACAACAACCTCATTGAGGACTTTCATCAAACACCTTATGTGCATAACTTCCATTATGCTTAAAAACCCAAAAAAAGATAATCAAATCTTTTGAAACAAATACACCAATTTGCCTAAAATCAATACAAGTTTCCTAAACAAAATCATGATCATTATTGAATCGAATCAAATAGACCCAATTCTAATTTGGAAATGGGACATGTATCAAATCTGGAAAGAACAAAAAAACAAATAGTAGCAGCCACTCACTCCTTATTCCTTTTGGATCGAAGACTTCAACGGTGATCGGGTTCCACAACCAAGTCGTTGAATCAGATCGCCGCCCCATCATTTTTTAATAATCCACCACCAATCCGATCAATTGTCTACGACGTCCAATGAAGATGAAGAAGAAGAGTACGTACGTCGTTGGTTTAATGATGGAGGAATACGCCGTCGGTGCAACCAGTTGTCCTTTGCGGTAGATTTCTCAGATAGGGAGAGAGAGAGAGAGAGAGAGAGATTCTAGGGCTCCCTCCATCTCGAGCTAGGTAAGGAGAAATCGGTAAAGGAAATTCTAGGGCTTTTTGTGTGTTTCCGTTTGATTGGCATAGTTAGGCTTGGAATTGTGTTTTGTGCTAGTCAAGAAAGTTGTAGAGGAGGTTGAGAGGAAGGTGCTGTTAAAATTTGGTAGGCATTGGAGGTCGCCGGAGATGGCCGCCGCTGAAAAAGTGTTTGTAGTGGGGAAAAATATGAGGAGTTTATTGGGTGAGTTTTGGAATTTTTGGAGTTTTGGATATGTTTGAGAATTTTTGAAGTTTGGTATTTTTGGTGGATTAATAAGTTAGAATCCGGCCATTGGATTATTTTTGGTGGAAGGTGTTTTTGAGGATGTCGGTAAAAATTTGTGGAGATTTATGGTCGGCAATGGAATTAAGATTTTTAGGGCGATAGGCATGGTTGCGCGAGAGACTCATTTTTAATTATGCCTATTTTCTTTAAGCGTCAGTGTTTTATTTAAGGATTTATTTATGTCTTTGGAACAGGACGCGAGGAGACTCGAGCGGAAGAGACCTCCGACCGACATCAAGCTTAGGCCTAATCTGTGGGTGGACCTTTGTTTTAAATAATGTGCTTGAAATGCTTTATTGCTGAATAATTTTCTGTTGGAAATTTCCCAAAATTGAGAGTGATTATACTCATATATTGAGGATTATGAGAATAATATGTATATAAATAAATGCTAGCTAGCTATACATGATTTCCCCCATATTGATGTACAATTTCATTATGGGGTGACGTGAGCATTAGACGCCAGCGTCGTAGCCTTGTACGACTTTCTATTTTCGTATTCATTCATAGAATTCGTACAAGGAGTCAGCACGTATATATACCCACTCAGGCGATTCCTCCACACTGAGGTACAATTCTAGTATGGAGTGACGTGAGCATTAGACGCCAGCGTCGTAGCTTTGTATGATATCTACTTTTTTTTCAAGTTTATTCATAGATATCGTACAAAGAATAGCCGAGTGTAAATACATACTGATATATATAATATCCTAGCCTGAGATGTCATTTCTTAAAGTTTGGGAGTCTAGCGAGGCTATACACCAGTTCAGAATTTTTGATTTAAGCTTTTATGCTGTCGCTGATAAAACGTTTTATTTGAAAGTATTTTTAGGGAAATATTTATTTGTTGTCGAAATTGCTTTTGTCCACTCACTCTGACGTATTTAAATATTTTCCCCTGGGCCCTTCGTTGTTTTTAAATGCCCAGTCTGCAGAGTTCGGGTGGGGTCTAGAAGGAGGCGACGAGGCATAGTCACCCATCTTTCCGCTATATTTCGCCTGTAGGTTACCTGTTTAATCTACTATGAGATTGTTAGCTTCCGTTGTTTTATTTTATTTTTAGTAGCTCTGAATACTGTTGGGATTTTTGTATATTTTATTCTGGATATTGGGTTGTAGCGGAGGAGGTTAATTTTGGTTAAAAGGGTAGTTCTTTAAATTTTCCGAATTAGGGTTGTCCATTTTCGAGGGAGGTTTGCCGAGTTCTTCGGTAAATTTTCCTTAGAGGTGGTCCCCGCAGGACTTACTTTGGGTTTCGGGGTGAAATTCGGGGTGGGTCTTGACAGTTGGTATTAGAGCTCTAGGTTTCATTTTCTGTCTCCTATTCACTATCACAGTTGCCTAAGTAGCCGTAGTATCTATATAGAGTGATCATCCGACCGCGGCGGATTTATCAACAGTTTCTGCTTTTGACGCTATATGTTATTGGGTATGTGTGATAGTTCTGTTAGTCTTGTTTATAGACTACTAAATATCTTCCTCCTCAGGTACTATGCCTCCTAGACGTCGACCCCGTGTCACTACCTCGACCAATGCCAATGAGGGTGAGGAAGTGAGAGGATTAGCGGATTCTATAGGGGCCATGTTGAGAGGTGTTCTGGATAGGGTTCAGCCCCCTCGATCTGTGAAGAAGATAAATGTTTCTGATGCAGGGGCAGTAGAGTTCAAGGGTGCCAAGGGACCCCTTGATGCTTACTTTTGGGTGGACAAGATGGAAATGGCTTTCGAGAGCACATAACTGCCAGAAGAAAAGAAAGTGAAGATGGCAGTGTCTTTTCTAGACGATTCAGCTCATCATTGGTGGACTCTCGCCAGGAGGAATAATGATGGTGCTCAGACTATGACTTGGGAGCTGTTCAAGGCGCTCTTCTTAGGTCAGTATTTCAACCACTCTCATCGTAATAGAATTCAGTCAAATTTCCTGAACATGAAGAAGAGAGACGATGAGGGAGTCATCGAGTTTGAGCAGAGGTTCACTACTTTGAGCTACCATGTGCCCTATTTGATTCCTAGCCTGATGAGAGGACCAGGATTGGTATGTTTATTGGGGCACTTGGCGGAGTATATGCAGACAAGATGGTTGGTGTTATCTATCCAACATTCCTTGATGTAGTTGGGGCAGCTATGGCCATTGAGACCAGGGGGACTTATAGTTCTCGGCCTCGAGATTTCAATGGTCCCAGTCAAGGTCCATCTAAGAAGGCTGCTTCTTCGTCCGCTTCTGGATCTTCAGCGGGCAGTGACAGTAGTGGGGGATCGGGTTATGGACCTCGGAGTGGAAATAGAGGACGTTTCAGGAGACTCGTCAGGAGCCAGTTGGGTAGGCAGTAGACCGGTCAGTTTAGTGCTGGTGGTAGTTCCCAAGGGGGATCATCTAGTGGTCAGACTTTTTCCATTGGTCAGCAGCAGTCATCTGGATGCTTTAAGTGTGGTGGCCATGATCATTTCAGGAGAGACTATCCTTTGTTGGCACAGAGGACCGCCCCTACTGAGCCAGTTGGTCAGTCTTCAGCTAGAGGCTCCAGTGGTGGTTCTCGTGGTGGTTCAGCAGCCATGGGTGGTTCTCAGTAGGGGAGTGGTCAGTGTGGACGTCTTATGACTCGCGCTAGACTTTATGCTATGACCCAGCAGGAGGGTCGTACTTCTCCAGATGTCATCATTGGTACGTTATTAATTTTTGGTCAGCCAGCTCTTACTTTAATTGATCCCCTAGCCACGCATTCATTTATGTCTAGTAGGTTCGCCCTTCATGCAAATGTGCCATCATCGTCTCTTCCAAGCGAGTGACATGTATCTCTACCCTCTAGTGAGGTGATGTGAATAGATTGGGTGTTTAGTGGTTGTGAAGTGCTAGTAGAGGGATTTAGTTTCAAGGCTGATTTGATTCCTCTAAATATGGTGGAGTTTGATGTGATCTTGGGAATGGAATTCTTGGAGATTTATAGAGCTAAGGTAGATTGTTTCCGAAAAGAAGTAGTGCTTTGAAGTCTGGATGATTTTGAGGTTGTTTTTCAGGGGGAAAGAGATGTGATTTCGAGTTTCCTGATATCAGCTGTTGCCGCCAGGAAATTGTTAAATAAAGGTTGTCAGGCATTCTTAGCTCATGTTATGGATACAAGTATAGGAGTGTTGGAAGTAGGGGATATTCCTGGAGTAAGAGAGTTTCCGGATATGTTTCCCAAGGAATTGCCTGGTTTGCCTCCTGTAAGGGAGATAGATTTTTCTATCGAGTTGCTTCCTGGAACTATGCCTATCTCACAAACACCTTATAGAATGGCTCTAGCAGAATTGAAAGAGTTGAAGACTCAACTGCAGGAGTTGGAAGATAAGGGTTTTATTCGGCCAAGCATGTCTCCATGGGGTGCCTTGGTGTTGTTTATTAAGAAGAAGGATAACACCATGAGACTATGCATTGATTATAGGAAGCTTAATCAAGTCACAGTGAAGAATAAGTACCCGTTGCCTCGCATTGATGATTTGTTTGATCAGTTGAGGGGTGCTTCGGTGTTCTCAAAGATTGATTTGAGATCTGGTTATCATCAGTTGCGAATCCGGGAGAGTGACGTTGCCAAGACTTCTTTTCGATCACGCTATGGTCATTATGAGTTTGTGGTGATGCCTTTTGGACTTACTAATGCACCTGCAGCGTTCATGGATCTTATGAATAAGGTGTTTAGTTCATATCTTGACTGCTTCGTGATCGTGTTCATAGATGATATTTTGGTGTACTCGAAAAGTGAGAAGGAGCATGCCAAACATCTAAGATTGATATTGAGGACTTTGAAAAATGCTCAGTTGTTTGCCAAGTTCAGCAAGTGTGAGTTTTGGCTGGATAAAGTGGGATTTCTTGGTCATGTAGTTTCAGCCAAAGGTGTTAGTGTGGATCCCCAGAAGGTGGAAGCGGTGTCAAGTTGGAGAAGACCCACCACTGTGACGGAGATTCGTAGTTTCTTGGGATTAGCAGGTTATTATCGGCGATTTGTGCAAGACTTTTCAAAGATTTCAGCTCCACTAACTGGATTGACCAAGAAGGGAGTTAAGTTTGATTGGTCAAATCAGTGTGAGGAAAATTTTCAAGAATTAAATAATCGCTTGACTAGTGCTCCTGTTTTGGCACTTCCGGATGATAGTGGCGAGTATGTGGTGTATTGTGATGCTTCTAGACGAGGTCTAGGTGGGGTTTTGATGCAGCATGATCGAGTGATTGCCTACGCTACTAGGCAATTGAAGCCGCTTGAGGTGAATTATCCCACTCATGATTTAGAGCATGCAGCACTAGTTTTTACTCTTAAGTTGTGGAGACACTATCTTAATGGAGCTAAGTGTCAAATTTTTACCGATCACAAGAGTTTTTGGTATGTGTTCACACAAAAGGAGTTAAATATGAGGCAAAAAAGGTGGATGGAGTTGATCAGTGATTACGATTGCACTATTGAGTATCATCCAACAAAAGTTAATGTGGTAGCTGATGCTCTTAGTCGCAATCCCTCCGTGTCTTTGTTTCACTTGAGGATGGTCCGAGTTCCACTTCTTTGTGAGTTGCGAGCTACATGGGTGGATTTAGCGGTGGATGAAGTGGGTGCCTTGGTAGCTAGTTTCCATGTGAGGCCAGTTTTGATTGATAAAGTGCGGGAAGCGCAGTATAATGATCCTTCCATAGTTCGGTTGATGGAAAGAGCAGCGAATGGAGTCGCCGTGGATTTTTCGGTAAGAAAAGATGAAACGTTATTGTTCAAAGATAGGCTTTGTGTTCCAAAGAGGTATACAAATCTGCTCATTTCTTGCCGGTTGGAAAGAAGTATACACTAGATAAATTGGCTGAGCTGTATATGAATGAGATTGTGAGACTTCATGGCGTACCTAAATCCATAGTGTCAGATCAGGATCCTAGATTTGCTTCTAAATTTTAGGGAGCTCTTCAAGCAGCTTTAGGTACCCGACTACATTTCAGCATTGTTTTTTATCCTCAGACTAATGGGCAATCAGAGAGGACTATCCAAACTTTGGAGGATATGTTGAGAGCTTGTGCCTTGCAGTTCAGGGGAAGTTGGGATAAGAACCTTTCTTTGATGAAGTTTTCCTGTAATAACAGCTTCCATTCGAGTATCGGTATGGCTCCCTTTGAGGCACTTTATGGGAAACAGTGTCCTACGCCCTTATGTTGGAATGAAGTCGGAGAAAGAGAACTTTGTGGTCCTGAGATTATCCATGACACAAATGAGAAGATCAAGGTGGTCAGAGATAGACTCAAGGCTGCTCAGAGTAGGCAAAAGAGTTATTCAGATGTCCGCAGGAAGGACCTTGAGTTTCAAGTAGGTGATTGGGTGTTCCTGAAACTATCTCCTTGGAAAGGGGTAGCACGTTTTGGCAAGCGTAGGAAGCTTAGTCCGAGGTATATTGGGCCTTATAAGATAATAGAGCGAGTTGGCTCTCTTGCCTATCGGTTAGCTTTGCCTCCGAAGTTGTCCAAGATACATAATGTGTTCCATGTATCCATGCTTCGCAAGTATATTGCCGATCCTTCTCATGTGCTGGAAGAGCAGCCGATTAGTTTGCAGAAGGATTTGTCCTATGAAGAGGAGCCGGTTCAGATTCTAGACTGGAAGGAGCAAGTGCTTAGGAGCAGGTCAATTCCGCTCGTCAAAGTGCTTTGGAGAAGCCACCAAGTAGAGGAAGCTACTTGGAAGTCAGAGGAGCAAATGAGGCAGCAGTATCCTTATCTCTTTGAGTATCGAATTTGTAAATTTCGAGGACGAAATTTTTATAAGGAGGGGAGAATTGACATACCCCGACCCATAATTTTTACCTTTATTACTGGCATAGTGGTAATAAGAATTTTACCGTGTTCATCATTAAGTGAAAAATATAATTGATCCCCAGAGAGGTGTAGGGGACGATTATTTTGTGGGATTATTCTAAGAAAGAAATTTTGTCGACTGTAAAAAATAGTAATTTTTGCTAGTAAAATGTAATTTTATTGGGGTATTATTTTTGGGGTCTGGAATTTTGGTTTGGGTTTATAGAGGAGTAAGTGAACCGGGCCTTTATTTTTGGTCAAAGCCCGTTCTTTTCCTCTCTCTTCCTCCCGGTTTCTCTCTCCCCGAGCCCGTTTCTGTCGAATTCTTCCAGCCGCCCGACCGCCGCCGTCCGGCCACCCCAGCCTGCCACACCGGTCCCAAATGGTCGGTCTCCGACCCAGCTGCCGTTCTAGACCGGTGGCAGCCTCCCTACCGCCACCGTGAAGGAGGAATCGACGCCGAAAGCTCCGGCTGCCCGAAATTTCTTTTCACCGAAACTCCTTCCTCCGGCCGTCATAGCCGGCGAGCCGTAGCTCAAAAGGAAACCCTCCTCCCGTGCTTCAATCCCTCCAAAGGGATCGCTCCATCTCGAGCTAGGTAAGGAGAAATCGGTTTGTGAAATTTTTAGGGCTTATTGTGTGTTTGTGTCCGATTGGCTTGGTTAGGCTTAGAATTGGAGTTTGTGGTAGTTAGGAATGTTGTAGAGGAGGTTGAGAGGAAGATGCTGCCAAATGTTGGTGACCATCGGAGGTCGCCGGAGTTGGTCGCCGGCCGCCGTCAAGAAAATGTTTTTGGTGGGGAAAAATGTGAGGAGTTTAATGGAATAAGTTTAAGAATTTTTGGAGTTTTGGATAGGTTTGAGAATTGTTGAAGTTTGGTATTTTTGGCGGATTATTAAGTTAGAATCCGGCCATTGGATTTTATTTGATGGAAGGTGATTTTGAGAATGTCGGTAAAATTTGTGGAGTTTTGAGGTTGGCAGTGGATTTAAGATTTTGGAGTGTTAGACTTGGTTGAGCGCGAAGCATATTTATTTATGTATGTTTTGCTTTAAGCGTCGGTGTTTTATTTAAGGTTTTATTTATTTGGAACAGGACGTGAGGAGGCTCGAGCGGAAGAGACCTCCGACCGACATTAGGCTTAGGCCTAACCTGTGAGTGGATCTTTGTTTTAAATATTGTGTTCGAAATGCTTTATCGTTTTAAATGATTTTTTGTTGTTGGATATTTTCCCGAAATTAAGAATTTCGGTGATTATACTCTTATATGAGAATAGTATGTATATGATTAAATGCTAGCTAGCTATACGTGATTTCCCCCATACGCGAGGTACAATTCCGGTATGGGTGACGTGAGCGTTAGACGCGAGCGTCGTAGCCCTGTGCGACTTTCTAATTTCGCATTTAATTATTCAAAGATTTCGTACAAGGAGTAAGCATGTATATATTACCACTCGGCAACTTTTCCCCATATGCGAGGTACAATTCCGGTGTGGGGTGATGTGAGCGTTAGACGTAAGCATAGTAGCTTTGTATGATATCTACCTTATTTCAAGTTGTTCATAGATATCATACAAAATGGTCAGGCGAGTGTGCATACATACTATATATATAATATCCAGGCCTGAGAGGCAATTTCTTAAAGTTTGGGAGTCTAGCCAGGCTGGACCCCAGTTCAGAATCGTTTCAGTGGAGCTCTTGTTTTTGCTGCTGATGAAAGAAATTTTTTTTTGGGAAATATTTATTTGTTGTCGGAATCGTTTTGCCCACTCACTCTGACGTGTTGAATATTTTCCCCTGGGCTCTTCGTTTTTAAAAATGCCCAGTCTGCAGAGTTCGCATGAGGTCTAGCAGGAGACGTCGAGGCATAGTGACCCATCTATCAGCTACATTTCGCCAGTAAGTTACCTGTTTAATCTACTAGGGGTTTGTTAGCTTTCGCTATATTTTATTTTATTTTTAGTAACTCTGAATACTTTTGGAATTCTTCTGTGTAATTTTGTATTCTGGCTACTTTTGGTTTGTAGTTGGAGGAATTCTTTTGGAGTAAAAAGGTGATTCTTAAATTCTTATAAGTTAGGGTTGTCCATTTTCGAGGGAGGTTTGCCGAGTCTTCGGTAAGTTTTCCTTGGAGGTGGTCCCCGCATGACTCATCTTGGGTTTCGGGGTGAAATTCGGGGCGGGTCTTGACATCAATGTCTCTAATGTGTTTGAATGAAGTCGGTTCCGATGTGGGCTCACAATCCGGCCACCAGTACTAAATGCTGACTCTGAGGCAACTGTAGATACCGGAATGGCTAAAATGTCACTAGCAACCTTATACAAAGTTGGATATTTCATCCCACTAGTCTTCCACCAGTATAATACACCAAACTCCTTATCATCTACCCTCGGCAAAACAGTCTCATCCAAATACCTCTCCAAGTTAGACTTGTCAGTATCCTTACTAGAGCCAGAAATAAAGGCATCATAAGCATCCATGTCATCATCCCCTAAATCATTATCACCCAGTCTTATACTTTCAATTAAAGATGAGTTATCAGATGCATGAGATATAGCGCAAGAACTATAATCCTTGACCAAGTCATATGCAAACTTCTTGACTCTGTCAACTTCCAACGCAACCCTACGAGGATAAACTTGCTTGAAGTAAAACTCAATCAACTTGAGCTTATACCGAGGATCTAGAATAGTGGCAACAACAATTGTTCCGATCACACCCCAATACTTCTCAAATTTTTCTTCCATTTTCTTTGCCATTTCTACCACTTCAGAAATATCGGACTGAAGCCACTTAGATATAGCCAACTTAATTTGGCAAATCTTCGAAAATAACAAGTTGGCTGTGGGATAGTTCATGCCAGATAGTAGTTTAGTTACCTTGAAGAATAATTGCAACTTTTCAGCAATATCCACCACTAAATTCTAGTCTTGTTCACTTGGCACATCCTTATACCCCCGAGTCTTTAAGGCTGGAAAAATAGCCCTATACTCCACTGCATTATGCAACATCAAATAGGTCGAATTCCATCGCGTCTTACAATCTAGTATTAACTTTCTACTACATCCAATTTCCATTTGACGAGCCATCCTAACAAACATTTCTTCTCTTTTTGGGCCGCCCGTCCAATAAGCAACACTAGACCTAATTGTCTCAATACTCTCCCTAATAACATCCAAACCATTCTTAACAATCAAGTTCAATATATGGGCACAACAACCCATATGCAATAACTTTCCACCAACCAATAAGGAACTCGATCTCAAAGTCACAAGAAATAAATCAATCATAGCATCATTAGTAGTGCAATTATCCACTGTCAACTTTGATAAATTATGATGAATATTCCAACTATATAAACACTCCACCAACACCTTATGAAGTGTATCAGCATCATGTGGACATGGAACATATACAAACCTATATAAAAGGAAGCAAACAACAAAGATCCATAAAAGTATATAGATCAAGTAAACAAGACAGTAAAATGTGATGATAAATAATGCAATTAAGATATATTATGTACCTCAAAAGTCGACTCTGCAGGTTCCAAGAATCATCGTTAAAATGCGATGTTATGGCCATAAATCCCTTCTTTTGATTACTTGCAGTCCCCATGTCCGTAGTAATTGCAATTCTACTTGTATTCATCTGTATAAGCTTCATTGTCTTTTCTTTCTCGAATTCAAACATTTTCTTAATCTTCTTCTTGATTGTGTTTCTACATGGAACCTTAAAGGAAGGTTGTAATGCTTTAGAATACCTCTTGAACCCGAGATGCTCAACCATCGACAGTGGATACTCATGCATGATGATCATATTCGCAAGCTCAGTCTTTGCATTAGTCTCATGAGTCTTGTCAAACTGTCCCATTCTTACTGTCCCCTGACTCCCCTGACTCCTTGTTGATTGGGATTGTATTCATTTACATGATTTAACATGTGTATTAAATGAATTAGTTTCATGTGAAGCCTTTGCACTTAGGATCTTATCGCAATGCTTGCAAATTGCTTTATCTTCCCCACTGATCAGTGTCACTTCAAAATTACCACATACTAGTGCTTTCCTCTTTCTTTTACGTGGAACACTTTGTTCCACATCCTTATTCATGATTTCATTATTAGCAGAGCTATACGCTTTCATACTGCAAGAATTGAAAAATTGATTAAGAAGCTTCCGAGTACAGAAATTGATGATGTGTTAGAATTTGCGAGTATAGAAAAATAATCTTTATGTAGAATTTACGAGTATAGAAATTAAAAATTGATCATGTATGTTAGAATCTGCTATAGCTAGTTGCCTTAGTTGGTGATATTGAAACATGATCTTTAATCAATTAACCTCCACTTATGTACGTATAAGTAATACCAATTAGTAATATCAATTAAAACCAAATATTGACCACATCCCAACTCCAAAATGACAAGCTAAATGGTAACAAAGGGAACTTTAAGGTTCAAAATGACAAGCTAGTTAAGATTATGGCATGGCTTGAATAGAAATGAAGAAACAAGGACAACATGATAATTGACAATATATTTAAGATAAAGGAAGGTGATGACACAGAGACATACCTTTTTGCTAGAGAATTCAAATGCTGTTGATAATTGAGTTTAACAGAAGCAGAAGCAGTGTTTATAAACTGGGGGCACTTATCCACATACAAGTATTCCAGTAGAGGGCACTCAATACCAATAGAACCATTTTCAGTGCAGAACCATGTTAGCTATGAAAAATTTATCAAAGCCAAATTCTTCAATTATGGAAAAAAGATATATCTGTCGAAGCTGCTGCATGCTTCAGTAACTCTAACCAAGTTAGGGCAGCGCTCTATAGAGAGGTCTTCCAATTGCACAAGAGACTGAGCTAATATACAAATCTGACAAGGAACACAAAATAGGTATGAACAATCCAATCCAATAGGAATGTGAAGATGGAGAAGGCATCTTCACAAACTAAACACTACCCAGATGAAAAATGAAGCCAACATCTATCACCAGTTACCCAACCAAATTAAACAAAGCAAAAATTCAAACAAGGAGTGATCACCTTGCACCACCAATTGTAAAAGAAACAATGGAAATATAAATCGATGAATTAGAGAGAGAGAAAGAGATGAATACATGGCCTTTGGATTCGTTGCTTTCAAGAACTAAAACGACGTCAATCACCTAAAGCTCCTCTCTCTGAATCAATTGAATTCTGGTCGGAGCCAGCAATCGGTTGGTATAAGACTGAGCTTGGATTGGAGACTCAGAGAAGAGGAGTTTGGGAACCAGAGAGCAGCCATAAGAGAACTGAGAAGAGAGATTTTGGGTCTGTGGGTGTTATCTGGGTACCCACGGGTATTACCCATACCCAGTTTATCACACCCATGAGTTTTTTTTTTTTTTTAAATACCCTACCCACCCACGGTTGAAAATGGGTATACCCATTACCCATAATTCAAACCCAATACATATTTTACCCATGGATATCAATACCCATGGGTTTTAATGCCATATCTAGTACAGGCACCCGAGGCTCAAGAGCTGGCGAGTTGGGATAAAGCTAACACGGAGCTAAATTGAGTATGCTCATCATGCATTGTACATACTGAGGCAACAAAAGGGTGAAGCCATGTCGTAACATGTTTTCATGAACTGCTACTTACATGCAAGTTCTCCGGGACGAAGCCCACAAAGCTCCACCCTAGAAGGGATATCCCAGTCCTACGAGAGTCATGGTACTGTCGAGCTAATCGCAAAGAGTATCATCCAATAGCCAATATTTAGAGGTTGAAACAACGGTTGTCAACAAATTCGCCTCAAGGATCTCTTGGGAGGTAGGAGCTGTAGACTCCCCATCATAGAGGTTGGGAGATGAAGATTCATCATCTGAAAGAATCAACGTCAAGCTATCAGGACGAGATTGGTTAAGAGGTATTTCAACACGAATCTTTAGTTTTCCAACCTGCTTGGCATTCTTGTCGATCTCTTTGAACGTATAACCAATATCATGTATATATGTGTTTAATCTTATACATCATAGTTTCAGTTATGTACATAATGTGTCGGTGAGCCATGATTTGTTGGTTAGCTAACCAAAGACAATGACCCGAATGTTTATATAACTTTTGTATTTTTTTTTATTTGAAAAAAAAAATGTTGAAATTTAATATTTCCGAATGGTAACAAAAAGAATGTTGAAATTTAAGACGGATGTTTTGTTAAAAATGGATGGTATTGAGGAAAAGAAAAGAGAGAGAATATGTACGAGGGATCACACCGGAGAGTTACCCAGCGTAATAAATATATTTAAAAACCCGGAAGTATTGAAAACTAGAAAAAAGGAAAGCGAGAGAGAGAGAGAGAGAGAGAGAGGAAGACTGGGAAGAAGAGGTCTTTGTGTGTGTTGTGGATTCCATTCATTCGATCTCCCAGGAATCAGTCCTCCTCGATTAAGGTACGTTCTGGATTCCATCCGCCTTGTTGTTCATCTAGCTTCAGCTCACAGCTTGACGTTTTTCTCATTCCGTAGACTTTTTGTTTCGATTTCCTGTAAACCTTGTTGTTCAGGACAATCATCCATTCGTCTAGATTTTTCAAAGTTTGCAAATTGGCTGTGCTCTCTACTTTTCAGTAAAACCCCTCTTGTGCTTGATTTTACTCTATCATTCTTTCTGTCACTATCATCGTTGGAAATCCAATCCGTGATTTCATTTCTGTTGCGAGTCTTGTTTCTTCTTGGAAATACTTCAAATTTCTGTGGGTCAATTTTGGTTTCAGGTATTTGAGAGGAAAAAAAAGTGCTGGTTTCAGAAGACTGCAGTTTGAGTAGTTTTCTGATGTTGAACAATTAGGGCAACTTGTGCTCTTGTGTGTGTTGGACAAAGAAATGTTGGAAGCCAAGTACACCGGAATTATAGGTCTAAACAACAACGATAACAACTACTATGATTTGTCTCAAGTCTTTTACCACAAACTCCATGAGGGTGAGGGTACAAACATGTCCATTGACAGTATGCAAACTAGCATTGATGGAGGCTCTGTGGCCATGTCTATAGATAATAGCAGCGTTGCTTCTAATACTAATGATTCCCACACTCGCATCTTGAACCACCAAGGGCTACGCCGACGCACAAATGACAACTACTCTGTTGCACAAAGTGTTAATCGCGGAAAAGTCACTCATGCACTCAGTGATGATCAACTTGCCTGTGCTCTAATGGACAGCAATTCCGTGACAGAGGGTCTTGAGAATTATGAGGCATGGACAATTGACTTGAGAAACCTAAACATGGGTGAAGCTTTTGCACAAGGTGCTTTTGGGAAGCTATATAGAGGTACTTACAACGGCGAAGATGTTGCTATCAAAATTTTGGAGAGACCTGAGAATGATCCAGAAAAGGCTCAGGTAATGGAGCAACAGTTTCAACAGGAAGTCAAGATGTTGGCTACCTTGAAGCATCCAAACATAGTTCGTTTTATCGGTGGTTGCCGTAAACCAATGGTTTGGTGCATTGTAACAGAGTATGCTAAGGGTGGTTCAGTACGACAATTTTTGATGAAGCGGCAGAGCCGATCAGTTCCGTTGAAGTTAGCAGTCAAGCAAGCTTTGGATGTTGCAAGGGGGATGGCATATGTCCATGGGCTCGGGCTGATTCACAGGGACTTGAAATCTGACAACCTTTTGATATTTTCAGACAAATCCATTAAAATTGCTGATTTTGGGGTTGCCCGTATTGAGGTGCAGACGGAAGGAATGACACCAGAGACTGGGACATACCGCTGGATGGCTCCGTAAGATTTCTTTGACCCTTCAGCTGTGATATCTTTTCGGTTTGACTATTGTTGTCTTTATTACTGAATTGTAATTGCCCTTTACATGGCTTTTTTGTCTAGCCTAGACGATCCTCTATGATCCTGTACTTGATTGTACTTTTTCAATTTCCCTCATGGTTTACCATTAGCCAATTTTACTTTCACTGTGGGAAAATTTGTTTTTAAATCATATATCTTAATTACATGTTTTCTTAGGACTACTTGCATTTACCTTCAGTTGTTGACATTGTTATTTTCTCTGTAAAAAAAAGAAAGATGTGTTCACAGTTTCTGATTTGTATCTAGTTTGCTATTTTGGAAGTCTATTAAAAACATATGGCAAGGCTCTGAAAGCATAAAAGGTTTCTCTAGTTTCAAAAATCAAGTGATGATGGGTTGTCTCATATTTTTGATAACTGCTATTGATTGTGTAGAGATAAATAAATAAGCAGATGGCCGTGAAATCTCCCACATTAAGAGCATGTTATTAGAGGACCGGCTTAAGACTGAAATAGAAGACGCCTAAGGGATAAGCCTGCAGACAGTGTCTGAGCCAGGATCTCATACCACCGGTTTGAGCTTTCTGGCTCTTCTTTAGCCATAATCTGCATTTTTAAACTTCTTAAGTTGTTGGTGTTAGCTGCAAATGGCACAAAACCTGTGAAGCAATCCCATTAATTGATGATATTCATGATACTAAATATTTGAATCTTAACACCTTCAATTGTTCAGATAGGGTTTTGTAAAGTACTTCACTTTGGGGACAATAGATGCATAAATGAAATGTGATGCAGCAGTAAACTATATTTGTATCGGTTTAATTATTGTTGTTAGCTCTAGTGCTTCAACTCTTCTCTGTTTAGTGCGTACAAAATATCAAGTGTACCATCCAGCATTTTTTTTTTTTGCAATCCAAAATTGGTCTATTATTCTAATATAGTTTATTCATCTGATCATTTTCAAGTTATCCGCATCAAAAAATTGTGTTGTGAAAATGATGTGTCTAAGATATTACCTGCTAAGTTGCGTTGGACTTTGGAGATGGATCTTGGACTGGGTACACAGTCGTATGCAGTCAAATACTTGTACCTGTCTCATTCAGTCTATTCTTTTAGAAAAATTGTTTAGGCCTTGTTGTGTACACTCATTTATTCATTTTTTTTTAAGGGAGCCTCTATTCATACCTCCAAAATCGGCACTTGGACCTTTTTTTTATTTTTTTATTTTATTAATTAGTGTTTCTTGACTTTGTCAACTCATATCAAATTACTAATAAAGACACCTAAAAATACTTTTATTATTCTTCGGACAATACGTTCAAAGGTCTAGATTAAGATTTCATTAAAAAAACAATCTATATATTAAGATTTTATTTAGGTATGAAATCGATACATGGTTTCATATAAATGTGAAATACGAGTTCACAAAAAAAAAAAAAAAAACGTGGATTCACAGACGATGAGATCAGGGGCTGAGCCAAGTGCAAGCTTGGTAGGGCTCAAGCCCGAATGATATAAAAAAAACAAAAAAACCAAGTATAAGTTGTTTTTGTTCTTGCAAGTATATATGTTTGACTTTGTTAAGTCCACTGAGCTTTGGAGGACTCAAGTTTTGAAGTGTTTGGCTCTCCTTTTCTAACCATTTCATTGCACAACAGCACAAGTTTGATGGTAATTTGCTATGTTCGTTTCAATGATACTTATTCGGCTCATCCCGTTCTACATTTTTGCATAGTTATACCCCAAAAAAATTTTGGCCTTTGCCCAACATACAAATACACGGAAACGGCCTAATACATAGCCCACCCCATCTCCGGATCTTGGATCCGCCACTGGATGAGATGATGTATCTTAAAGACAAAAAGATGAAACTAACAACAAAGAAACGGCTAAATTGTTTGTTATCGATAAGATTCAGGATCTGCATATATGATTCAGTCTATTTGTTTAGAAAAATTTTGAATTGTTTTTGATCAAATTGAATTTAGTTTCAGGAATGGTTTGTTTTTTGTCAATTTTATTGAACAATGTGCATTTTGGGAAAATTAAGGATGTGTATATACTGTTTTAGCTTTTCGTAAATACCACTTGGAATTTCTGTGGTAAAACTTTATTTTCAGCATCCCTCCTTAAATCTGGCCATAAATATATTGGAGGACGTGGACCAGATCTGGCTCTTTTGAGTTAGACACGAAGATGAATTATTCTCTAAACCCAAAACTATTTGCATCTCGGTCAATCAATCACTCATTCAAGCATTTAATTGCATCTTGATTTATGTTATTTGTTGCGTTTCAATTTTTTGTTTCTTTTGTGTTTGCCAACTTGACCAATTTGATGACATTGATTAGTTGAGTTAATATGAAGCTTATCTAGAGTTGTTGTCAAATAGACTTATCAATAAGTTCATGATTGGGAAACAGAACATTGAAAATGTTTCAAGGTTTTATGTTTCTGTTGTTCATGATCTTTATCTGGTTTGAGTCTTGAGAACTGCTATTAGAATTTTTTTTATTACTTACGTTGAGTATGTAATATATTAAACTGAAGACTGTTTGTTGAGAACATTTGCTATATCGTATGGCTCTCTGCAGGGAGATGATCCAGCATCGGCCGTACACTCAGAAAGTTGATGTTTACAGCTTTGGGATTGTTCTTTGGGAACTTATTACAGGGATGCTTCCGTTCTCAAAAATGACAGCAGTGCAGGCAGCTTTTGCAGTTGTCAATAAGGGTGTCCGTCCTATCATTCCCCCTGACTGCTTAACTGTTCTTGGTGAGATAATGACGAGATGCTGGGATGCCAACCCTGATGCCAGGCCACCCTTCTCCGAGGTTGTAAGAATGCTCGAGATTGCAGAGACAGAGATCATGACAACTGTGCGGAAGGCTCGTTTCAGGTGTTGCATGACCCAACCAATGACAACCGACTGACCCAGAAGATAAAATTGGAAAGAAAGCAGGTATTATAATGAAATGGAAACGAGGAAAAAGAGGTCAAATAAGGTGAGATTATATGTAGCCTTGTGTATTTAGCAGGTTTTATTTCTTTCTTAAGATAGAAAAAGGATGTTCTATTCAAAAACATATTTGGTTTTGAGATCTCTATTTTAATGAATTTCTGTCATTGAATGAGTAATAGAAGAGGAGAATTGATATGTATGTATGCATCAGATGTTTGCTATGTATTGACAGCTCTTACAGTCTTGGTTGTGTACACTGTTGAATGATAGGGATAATCACTTTCAATTCAAGTGCCTTTGAATTGGTACTGTTCAGATTATTTGGCATTAGTTCGGTATAAAAGTGCCTTTGTAAGCCATCTTGACCTTGAAGTCCCTCGTCCAAACACACCACTTCATAATTTCAAGTTTAGAACTAGAATTAGAGTGACTAAATTCAATTTTGAATTGGAATGGTTTTTTTTTTTTTGAAATTGTTGTAGCCGAAAGTTCAATTTAGTCTAGACTGTTTAGTTCATGAGAGAATCCTCTTAATTATGCTGCTGAAGTTTACTTTGATGACCTTGCTGCAGTTTCCAGAGCTAGGAGAGTCCTCGCCAACATTTTGGCATTAGTCTACGGAAAAACTATCAACTAATCCTTCTACTTGTGTATCTTTCACGTAATTGTGGTGCAGACTAAGTATTGGAAACCAGAGGACTTGTAGAAGTTTTCTTAAACTTTGTAAGTGTTCATTACCTGTAAAAAGAAAATCAACCAAGCAAAACCTCCTTCCCTTTTGGGTTGGAGCTCGAACTCGCCTCAGCCTCATGTAACTGCATCATCAAATTCTTTTTCAATACAAGTTGATGATTTATTTTCACTACCAGTCGGGCGACCTCATAACATTCCATAATTTAGCCAACAGCGAACCCAAGCTCTAACCAAGCTTCCCAAGCACCTAGAAAATTAATATAAACAGGGATGTGATGAAGAGGTTTGCGTCTGGGCTTAACATCAAAATCAAAGAGTTGGTCTCTAAAGGAGTATATGATCAAACCCTTCAACTTTACAAAGACGAGCTCCATTGTTATGGCCTCCACGCAGACACCTCCATCCTTCCTTCAATCATCGAAGCATGCGGGCACGTGCATGGGCTTCCACTTCACTGCATGGCTCTTAAGTCAGGCTCCGCCTCAGACCCCGTTGTATCCAATTCTCTCATTTCCATGTATGCCAAACTTGCACTTGTTGGAGCTGCACGCCAGGTGTTTGATGAAATGCCTGAAAGAGACACCATCACCTGGAATTCCATCATAAATTGCTATGTACAACATGGGAATCTTGCAAAAGCAATTGATCTGCTTAAAGAAATGCATTTCAATGGTTTTATACTGAAACCGGAGTTGATTGCCAGCATCGTATCAGTCTGTGCGAGGACAAGAAAGTATAGACAAGGAAGACAGATTCATGGCCTGGTTGTCGTTGATGACAAGATTAATGAGGAGTCGGTGTTCTTGTCAACGGCTCTTCTTGATTTGTATATGAGGTGTAACCAAACTTTGACGGCCTTCTATGTATTCTATAACATGCAAGTAAAAAATGAAGTCTCTTGGACTGCCATGATTTCGGGATGCATTGCTAATCAATGTTATGGAATGGCAATGAATTGCTTCCGAGAAATGCACATCAAGGATTGAAACCCAATCGAGTGACTGTGCTCGCCATTTTACCAGCTTGTGCCGAGTTGGGAGACATTGGACATGGGAAAGAAATCCATGCCTACACTTATCGTCATGGGTTTGAATCAGACCCTCATTGCTCAGCAGCTCTCATACACATGTACTGCAAACGTGGGAACGAAATGCGTCCTGCCGAGCTAATTTTTGAGAAGGTATCTCTTAAAGATGTTGTTATGTGGAGTTCAATGATTGGGAGTTATTCTCAGCGTGGTGATAGCGTGAAGGCTTTACAACTTTTTAGCCGAATGCGAGCTGGAGGAATTGATCCAAACTCTGTAACGTTACTGGCCATCATCTCCACTTGCACTTCACTTTCTTCTCTACAGATCGGATGTGGAGTCCATAGCTATGTCTTAAAATCTGGGTTAAATTCTGACATTTTCATTGGGAATGCACTCATCAATATGTATGCAAAGTGTGGTTGTCTCACGGATTCGCATAAAATTTTCAAGGAGATGCCAAGTACAGATTCTGTCTCGTGGAGCACAATGGTTGAGAGCTTTGGCCGTCATGGTCGTGGTAATGAAGCTTTGAAACTCTTTCTTGAGATGCAAGCTAGAGGGATAGAGCCTGATGCGGTCTCTTTCCTTTCAGTTTTATCTGCCTGTAACCACGCTGGCCTGGTGGAAGAAGGCAAGAAGATCTTTAAACATATGGTAGAAGATAGTAAAGTAACTTTATCTCTAGAGCATTATGCTTGCTATATTAATCTTCTTGGAAAGTTTGGAGAGCTCGAAGATGCTTGTGAGATTCTAAGATCAATGCCCATGAAACCAAGTAGTAGAATTTGGAGTTCTTTGGTTACAGCTTGCAAGGTTCATGGAAGCTTAGGAATAGCAGAATCTTTGGCTCATCATCTTGTTAGAAAGGAGCCTCAGAATGCTGCCAACTATACCTTACTGAGCATGGTTTATGCTGAAGCTGGTAACTGGTCTGGCGTGGAGGTGAGGAGACTCATGAGAGTACATAGATTACGGAAATGCTATGGATTCAGTAGGATTAGCTGATATGGTGTGCTTGGAGGGACCAGATTTTTAAATATAAGATTATATTCAGTTTAACCCTTTGAACTTTAGAGCTAAAATCAGTTTGGTCCCTAACTTTTTGTTTTAATCACGTTGATCCTTATACTCTCAAACATCAGCAACTAAGTCCAAAATTTTATTATGACTCTAAAAATAATATCATTTGTTGACTTGAAACTGACATGAAAATCCACATTTAAGCTTTTTAACCTACAAAGAGGGCAGATAAACATTCTAAAGATGAAAAAACGTCATTTTTCAAGGACCAAATTCACCCATTTTTGCATTAAAATTCAAATTTAGACTTAGATGATGTTATTTGAGAGTACAAGGACCAACGTGATTTAAGAAAAAAATTAAAGACCAAACTGATTTTAGTCCTAAAGTTTAAGAGGGTAAACTGAATTTAGTCCTTTAATATATATCTCATGTTTTCTTTACAAGTCTTTATACGGTTCAGTTTTACATCAAGTAATAAGATGGCACATCAGTTCTATCCAAATGAGGTACGAATGAAGATACATTGCATGATTGCAACCAAAAATGGAAGTGTAGCCTACACAAAAACGGAAGTTTTTCCTATCCTAGTGTCCTCCGTTTCCTTGCACTCACCCAACCCTAGATTTCGAGATGTCTCTTTTGCACTTGTGGTACTTCCTTGGATAATAATATCAAGTGTTGTGATTGTTCTGTAATGCCAACTTACAAGTCAATCCAAACCAATGCATCTAGCGGTTCTTCTTCTGGAACCTGGGTACAAACAAATTGAGAATGTCGTTGGAAATAGTTAATATCATGGTTTCGTATAATAAGCAGTTATAAAGAGTTTTTGGGAAGAGTACAAACACTGATACACCTTTTCTTTTTTCTTGTTCTAGTAGTAAATAGCAATGGCATGTATTTAAACTTTTGTGTTTAAGCATAAAAGAGTCTTAATCTAATTTCTTAATGCCATAATAATAAATTATCATCTAAAAGCATCATAAAATATCAAGATTGTAACACAAAATAAGAAAAGGAAGATGATACATATGTGCTGAACTAAAGCGTTTATTTCTTTGGCTTTATCTCTAAACACAATCACACTAAGAAATGCTAATAAAATCATGCACAATTTGTATAAACCTGCAAGCTTATTAAGAAACCCCAGGATGTACCTCTCCCGGTGTCCATTTCTTTTTCAACCAAATACTCATGTCCCCAGAAACCTTCTCCTGTTGTATGTTATTCCTGTAGATAAAGAAGAGCAAAACATAAAATAGAAGCACATAACAGAGCTCAATGTACAGAGATAATTGTAATAAGGATAGAGGATACAAACACCCCCAAAAACAAGGTGTTCAAAGCCCAAAATAAGAACAGTAAAGTAGCACAAAGGGCAAGACAGATGACAAAACATCTTTACACATATACCAAAATATTTGACTTGAGCGAAATAGTATATTTTAGTTACATGTATCATATGGCTTTTGAAAGAGAATAGTGATGGACCTGTAATGTAAATACAGTTACTAGATTAAATGCAAACAATCTCATAAGATAAATAAAGTGCATAGATCAACTGCTCTCTTGATTCCCAAACATAAATTATCAAATAAATATAATTTCTTTCTGAAAGGTAATATATAGAAGACAAAAAATATTTCCATAAACTTACGGTGACTGAACTTCTGCAGTTACTTGTCCAGTTAGATTAGAAGCAGAGCTAGGCCCATCATGAAAATGTAATGGTCTGCTGAACTGGATATTTGGTGGCACAATCCTACATTGTGGGTAAAAGTACTTGTAGCACTGGGAAATTGTGATGGCACTGCTGAACTGGATATTTGGTGGCCAAATCCTACATTGTGGGTAAAAGTACTTCCGTGAGTACTGTTATGAGATTGGCTGGCAAGTGAACCTACAATTTACAGTAAGAAGCAACCCAAGAATCATGAAAATGTAATGGTCTTAAATATTCTTGCATACATTGTACTACAAAACAGAAGATGTGAAACCCATTTAGGATGAATGTGAAATCCATTATAGTTCAGATCGCATCATAAACTCGTTGACAAAGCACCAAAGAAAAACTATTTAATCCAGACTCCCCAATTACTAGGGCACACATCTTAAGTGCATGGATAATGTACCCAAAAAAACTAAATTTGTCTTAAATCCACCTATTTTCCGGCTCCTAAAGACCAATTTGTTCAATTCCAATGAACCAGTCCAGCACATGAGCACCAAAATCGTACATTAAAATGCACTGAAACAAAATATAGTCTTACCAACATTTGCAGATGGAAAACTGTTTGTTCCAAATCCACTTAAAGCATGGCTAGAATTCGGAAACAGACTCGGCTGCAAAAAACCATTATTTGCTGGTACAGATGGCCTGGAAAATTATTGCAATACAAGAATGTCAAGGCCAATGGAAATCATGAAAAAACGATTCAGGATGTAAATTAAAAATTCCAAAGTCAATAAGGGAGAGGGTGCTTAAAGGTCTCAAAAAGGTGGAGGGCCTCATGTATGGGTGGAAGTATGGTAAACAAACGGATTCAAATATGGTGGAGCCAATGTAGTCCAAACTATGAGAAGTGAGACTTGCCTTTGTTCAAGTCCCGGCAACGGAACCACTACCCCACACTTAGCTTTTGCTAGTCCCTTAGCAAAACTACTGCCCCTAAATGATTGTCTCAGGATCTTTTAAACACATAGCTTTCAAGTTAAGCATTCAGATGTAAGCACAAAATCCCGAGTGTCATAGACATGTTTCACAGCATGAACAAGTAAAAAGTGAGAAAATTAGCATGTCAACATGTCAAGTTAATTCAATCCTCCTCACTAGGCATACTCTCTTCTTTTCACTCATGAAATGGCAATATTCACTCAAGTATATGTAAGAGAACAGATTGTAAGGCAACAAATAGCTTGCATATTTCATCAAATAAAAGCATTTTGTGAATAATATTTTCTGGAAAAACCTCATCTAACAACTAAGTGCAAGAATGGACCAAAACCATATGCTCAACTCATGAGAAAATCTCCACAAATCAAAGTTAGTTATCTTAAGAATCATGAATCAATCTCAATAATGGTCATAATGGGGCTCGGCTGCATAGGGTAAGAATTGTTTAGGATAAGTGGTGCTTTAAGGCATCACCAAGACTTTTAGCAAAGCTCGATCCTCCTTGGTCTTCACTTGAAGGGCAGGATTTCATCTTGTTGGACTCATACGTCATCCTTAACTCCTCAAAACATCATGAACATGAACAAAGGTCACATATTACAATTTTAGACCTTCAAATACACACAAAATCCAAATTCAAAACACCTTCTTTTGTAGTGTGCCGTCCTTTTCTTTTATTTTATTCTGAACTTTCATTTTTTTTTTTTAGAGTAGGTTTCGGCACACACAACTTTTTACATCAGTTCACCCCACACTTGTTTCTTTGCATCACACAAACATAACTCCACATTGAATGTAAGCTTTGCCAAGTCTTGATAACAAGGTAAAGGATATAACTATTCTAAGCAAGGGAATTTCATGAAGGTGATGAAAGAAAAGGCTCAATGTAGGCTCAAAAGGGTTAAAACTAAGGAGTCCCACGACGGGCGCAAATAGGCAAATGCTTTATTTGGCAATGGTGGTAATTCCTAAAGAGATCAATTCAATCCTTTTCAAAATCAAGACCTGTTATGATTATAGAGTTTCGAAAATCACATGAGCAAGTTCTAGTATATTCTAGAGTCCATTAAAAAGCTATAGCACATAGTTATTGAATAATCAAAGAATGATGAAGTTTTGAAAAATTTCTGCCACATTATCAATTCACACTCAAGAAGAAAGCAATTAGGCTCTAAGGCTCACATAGGATGTTATGGAAACGAATCAACTCAACATGCATGCTTCACATATCAATCAAATACTCACATGTTCATACCAATCACAATATCTATGAAGCTCACAATTTAATTATTATGATCATGCAAAACAATCTTCTATGTGCTCAAAGATATAATCATCATCGACTTTAGGGGCAACAACTTAAGACTCAAACTAAAAATCCTAAAAAAAACGTTTTTTTTTTTACCAAAGTGACGAAAATCAATTACATAAATCAAACACACAAAAGCATAAAAACATGGAAACATGTATCCGTACCCCCCACTTAGAAGTTACATTGTCCTCAATGTAATCCCAAAAAAAAATTGTAATTTCTAAGCATAAGATAAATTCACATGTTTCACATTTAAACAATTCAACCAAGAGAGTGTAGGGATTTAGACAATGCAAACTATCGGTGATGGCTCCTCCAATGTTATGGTTGAAATGGGTTGCCTCCCATGCAGCGCTTAATTATTTATAGTCCTTTAGCCTAGACTCTTCTCATGTTCCCTTGGATCTTGGGGTGTCTCCCACATCTATCTCCTCAAGGTGCTCCTCGAAAGGCTTGCAATAAGGTTTAAGTCGATGTCCGTTCACCTTAAAAACTTTACCTGTAACCTCACTTTTAATCTCTATAGCACCATGAACAAACACGTTAGTCACAATAAAAGGACCGACCCAACGTGAACGTAATTTGCCAGAAAATAATCTAAGACGAGAATGATACAATAGGACCTTTTGTCCTACGTGAAACATTTTACCCCTTAAGTGTTTGTCATGAAACACTTTCGTCTTCTCCTTGTAGATTCAAGCGGCATCGTATGCGTCATTTCTGATCTCCTCAAGCTCGCTCACTTGTAATTTCCTGTGCAATCCTGCCTCATCCAAGTCCATGTTGAACTTCTGAACCGCCCACCAGGCCTTATGCTCCAACTCCACTGGTAGATGGCATGCCTTGCCATAGGTCAATCGAAAGGGAGACATCCCAATGGGTGTCTTGTATGTTGTTCTGTAGGCCCACAACGCATCGTCGAATCTGTCGCTCCAGTCTTTCCTCGTTAGGCCCACAGTTTTCTCCAAAATCCGCTTGATGTCCCTATTCAACACCTCTGCCATGCCACTTGTCTGAGGATGATATGGTGTGGAAACCTTGTGGGTGACCCCATACTTCTTGAGTAAAGCCTTGATCGTTCTGTTACAGAAATGAGAACCTCCATCGCTAATAAGCACACGTGGTACCCCAAACCTGGAAAATATGTTAGTCCTCAAGAAATCTGCAACAACCTTTGAATCATTAGTCCGCATGGCTTTCGCCTCAACCCACTTAGATACGTAATCAACAGCCAATAAGATATACAAGAATCCCTTAGAAGAGGGAAAAGGGCCCATAAAATCAATACCCCAAACATTGAAAATTTCCACAACGATAATTGGTGAAAGAGGCATTTGATCTTTAGGGCCGATATTACCTGTCCTCTGGCACCTGTCACATGTCATGCAAAATGCATATGCGTCTTTGAATATGGTAGGCCAATAGAATCCGCAGTCCAATATCTTAAGGGCTGTCCTTCTCGCTCCAAAGTGTCCTCCACACGCCTCACTATGACAGAATTTGAGTATCGGCCTATGCTCTTCTTGTGGGACACAACGTCAAATGAGCTGATCACTACAATGTCTCCAGAGGTATGGATCATCCCAAATGTAGTATCTCGCTGTCTTCTTCAGTCTCGCCTTGGATGCCTGAGATAGTGTACTAGGAAAAGTCTTAGTAACTAAATAATTAACAATATCAGCATACCAAGGTTCGTGTGCCTCCAATCGAAAAAGCTGCTCATCTGGAAAGGACTCTTGCAAGGGTAACGTCTCCCCCTTGTGCACAATTCTGCTCAAGTGGTCCGCCACCACATTCTCGCTTCCCTTCTTGTCCTTGATCTCAATGTCAAACTCTTGTAATAAGAGGATCCATCGAATCAAGCGTGGCTTTGCATCCTTCTTTTTCATCAGATATCTAAGGGCTGCATGGTCAGAATAAACAATCACTTTAGAATTCAATAAATATGAACGGAATTTTTCTAAAACAAAAATGACTGCCAACAATTCTTTTTCAGTCGTAGAGTAATTCATTTGAGCATCATTGAGGGTTCTAGAAGCATAATATATGGCACAAGGCCTCTTTTCTTTTCTTTGTCCAAGAACCGCTCCAACCGCATAGTCTGATGCATCGCACATGAGCTCAAATGGAGAACTCCAATCAGGTGGCGCCATAATGGGGGCAGATGTCAACAACTCCTTCAACTCCATGAATGCCTTCTCACACTTCTCATCCCACACAAACGGTACGTCTTTCTGCAATAGGGTACACAAGGGCTTGGCCACCAATGAAAAGTCTTTGATGAACCTCCTATAAAAACCTGCATGACCAAGGAACGAACGTACCTCTCTTACAGTTGTAGGGGAGGGTAAGTGAAGCATAATATAAATCTTGGCCCTATCAACCTCTATACCCTTAGCAGAAATTATGTGTCCTAAAACTATCCCTTGAGTTACCATAAAATGGCATTTTTCCCAATTCAATACAAGATTAGTTTGAACACATCTTTCCAAAATTAATTCCAAATTTTCTAGACATGCATCAAAATCACTACCATAAACACTAAAGTCATCCATGAAGACTTCAATAATGTTTTCAATATAGTCAGAAAATATAGAATACATGCATCTTTGGAACGTACCTAGGGCATTACATAGCCCAAATGGTATCCGTCTGTACGCAAACGTCCCAAAGGGGCACGTAAACGTTGTCTTCTCTTGATCGTCTGGGTAGATGCATATCTGATTATAACCGCTGTACCCGTCCAAGAAGCAATAGAATTCGTGCCCAGCTAGTCTTTCCAACATCTGGTCCATGAATGGAAGAGGCATGTGATCTTTTATTGTAGTCGCATTCAACTTTCTGTAATCAATACACATCCTATGTCCAGTCACCAACCGTTGTGGCACGAGCTCATCCTTGTTGTTCTTTACCATTGTGACTCCACTCTTCTTGGGTACGACCTGAACTGGCGATATCCACTGGCTATCTGAGATCGGATATATGACGCCACAATCAAGGAGTTTGATAACCTCCTCTTTCACAATCTTCATCATAGGGGGGTGTAAGCGCCTCTGACCCTCCCTGGTAGGCTTTGCTCCTTCCTCGAGCAAGATCTGATGGACACAAGTAGTAGGGCTGATACCCTTGATATCCGCCAACGTCCATCCAATGGCGGTCTTGTTCCTCTTAAGCATATCAATCAACTTTGCTTCCTGCTGCTTGCTCAGCTGTGATGACACAATAACTGGTAGAGTGTCATCGTCTCCCAAGAATACATACTTCAAATGGTTCGGAAGCACCTTCAGTTCTAATTTAGGGGCCTGTTCCACAGATGGCAGAATTTTGTTAGTGGAAATGGGAATTGACTCGAACTTGTTATACCTGACATAGGGTGTTGCCTCTAGCTCGGCAACCACTTTAACAATGGACGGCTCAAGATCAAGCCGTGCTTCCTTTGTTATCTCCTCCCCATGTTTGTCATATACCGCCCCTAGCTCAATGGCTAATTGCTATAGATCCGAAGTTTCTGATGAAACCTGCACAATAGAGTCAACAACGTCAATAGCATAGCATGGTTTAAGATCAGAAACCGGATACCTCATTGCTTCAAAAATGTTGAAGCTAATCACTTCACCATCAAACTCCATGGTGAGATTTCCTGCAGCAACGTTAATCTTCGTTCTTGCTGTCCTCATAAAAGGTCGCCCCAAAAGCAATTGAGTAGAATTTAGGGGGGACTCTTCCATGTGTAGGACATAAAAATCCGCTGGGAAGATCAACTGGTTCACCTACACAAGAACATCTTCCACATACCCCTCAGGGTATTTGTTAGACGTGGCTTTGGGGTCCTACAGCCAACAAGAAAATTAATACGACAAATTATTATTATTTTTTTTAGCAAAGAGGATAAGGAGCTCCAAATTGGCGTAGTTCCAATCAAGTGTAACGTAATTGGCGTAGTTCCAATTTAACGTTTGGCGTAGTTCCAAACTAAGTACTAGTTTAACACTCTCCATTTCGGTAACTCTTTTCGAATTATGACCAGGTAAGTGTAGGTGCGACTTTGGTAGAGCGAGGCTCACTTAGTACACGGCACAACACCCGGGATAAAATCCCTAACCACTTGCCTAGACATCATAATCCTACTAAGGTGCGCCTACTTGTGAAGAGAGATAAACAAATCCGTTACAAGAGTCCAGTCCAATTTACTTAGTAACATGGAAGAGGAATTCCATCCTTGGGTGTTGTCTAGCACTCAACTTTTCGGTAACTCCTCTTGACTAAACTCAATTGGATGCGCCTACTTGTGAAGAGAGATAAACTCGACGGTACAAGGATAAAATTCCTAATCCATTTATGGTTAGAATGTTTTATTTACACATGGAAATTTGTATTTCTAAACTATAATTTATTTTATTCACAAAACTTTAAAATTTGAGGTACGTGGAGCAGTGGAATCAACGGTGTAATGGACTGATACAGCTCCCGGTAGTGTCATGCTTAATCCGATATACCTCAAAAGTTAAAGATATTTTATTTTGAAGCTATATAGTTATATTTACACAAAGTTATGTTCTAGCGTCTAAAGTGGGTGTTTCGGTTCAAACTTTTTGGCTAGCTCGAGCGTGTTAAACTTTCAGAAACATTGGTTAAGATTCACGGAGGGCGAATCCCCTACAGGAACCTGGCAGGACTCGTTTAGTGATCACGGAGGGATAAATCCCCCTATCGACCCATTCACCGAGAAGAGATATCAGTCTATGATCTTGAGATCCAGTTATACAAACCTGAGAACCATATCTATGAATAATAACATGTCCCCTACTTGTAAAACAAACTACGGGTCACTAGTCAACGACAAGTGTTGATCAAAACCGCCCTCAACCCCAAGTGACCTTAGCAAGGTACAAATGGAGGGTTAAGGTTAAAATCAACAAAAGCGACTTCATCCTCTACGGTACACTTTAGAAACTACAATAAACTTTATGAAAATAAAACTTTAACTTCCTAGAAATTTAACTAAGTTTACAAGTATACCATATAAAATAAAACACATAATTTACGAAAATATGTCAACCAAAAATCCTATAAAACTATACCATATACGAAAACTATAAAATTACATAACCAATTACAATTAAACACATCCGAATATACAAAGTAACAAAGTAACACTTCATGAATCGAAATTTATAGAATTCCCCGGCAACGGCGCCAAAAATTGACGGAGTTTTTATTTGCCGAGTTATTGTACCTGCAACAAAACTCCAATCACATTAAAACCCTTTTGTATCGCATGTAGTATTAGACAAATAGGGATCGTTCTATCCGGGGAATCCTAGGGTATTCAATTACACAAAGTGTCACATAACAAATTGGGGGTTGAAAAATATATTAAATCCTACTGAAAATTTCACAAATAAAATAAAAACCTAATTTTATTATTTACATGATCTTCATCTTTCACACAACATGTCACCAAAAACTCATTTAACAAAACCAACAAAGAAACAAGGCAGCAATTTTCAACAATTATTCTAATTTCATCCTAATTCCAATTTAATTAGAGCCTTCGTGGTTATTCTAATCATGCAAAACTCCTTAATTATCTAGAACTAGCTTCGTGCGTAATCCTAGACATAGTGCTAAATTTTTCAGAAACACTTCGTGTAGAATCTGAAACAAGAAACACATACGCACAATGAGTTTAATTGGAAACATATTAGGGAGTATGGCGTCACCTCATCTCCTTTCTCTATGTAAATTTCCTGTATTACTCTAGCCCTTTGAATAAACATAAGGAAAAACAACTTCGTGTATGTTTCCCCTTATATTGAATTCGGCAATTGAAACCAATACACAAGAGACAGCATGATCAAGGCCGCCCTCATGCATTGATTTTTGTGCATACGAATGCAGAAAATTAATCAAGATAAAACAAGAACTCATGTATTTTTACTGCCCTATTCCTTTACTAATTTCGTTTCATGCTATGAACAAATAAGATATCAAACAACCAAGTAGCAAATTCGGAAATCCAATATCAAATTATTACACAAAATTCCAACAACAAAAATCTGTTTACACTTCATAGACAAAGTAAAACAAATCAATAAATACATAGCCATGAGAAAGGATGAATCACACTTTGTTGAACCTTGAAGAGGGCTTGACAAAGTGACGTCTTGATGGTGATGGCGGATGGTTGTGGCTTGTGAATTTACTGAATATTTTTGGTAGGGATTTTGACAGAGTTTTGGCTAGTGAAATATGAGAGACGAAAGATATTCTTTTACAAAGTTGCCGAGCTATATATAGGGAGCAAGGGAGAGGGAGATCGGCAGCCCTAATTCTCCTTGAAATCCTCTACAAATTTTCAGCAATTATCTTGGAATAATCCTTCATTTATCTCCTCCTTTCTTCCCTTAATAATTTCGGCAATTTTGGTCCTTGATTCCGTGCAAATCTCCCATGAATTTCTCTTATTAATTCGGCTGAATTATCACTTCAACATCCCTTAAATAGATAGACATGCACCTGCCCTTGATTCCGTCCTTGCTTCCCCTTGAAATCCTCTTGATATTTTCGGCAATTTAATCTCTTAAAACTTGAATTTAATCTTCCTTCTTTTCCTCCTATCTTTGCCGAATTCCATAATATTTTCTTCCTGTATTTTGGCTGATCTCCTTTCTCCATAAATCTCTCCTTATCTTCAACCGAAATCTTCTTCTCTCCAAGGTTATTCGGCAATTACTCCCCATGGTAATTCCTTTGATTTATCTCCACCTAAAATCAAAAAGAAATAATTAGGATAATAGAGGAATAAATCATTTAATAAACTTGTCCTAATCTAGACAAAAGTTGTCATAAAAAGACATAGATGTAATAGATAAGATCACTAGATTAGGAAAGTTTCCAATTCAAAACAGGTTTCCTAGTCAAACTAGGATTCTTCACATTTTTCAGACAATTTCTGCGTTTTATGCTCATTTCACAACCAACTCTGCCAAAGACTCCTAACATGACTCAATGACTCTATATTACAATATTAAGGGCTAAACATTGCATAAATGGGGGTAAAAACATATTAAGAACGTCGCACAATGTGCTCCTATCAGAGCACTACTTTGAGGTGTCTGAAAGAGTGCATTTGCAGTAGCTGAAGTGAAAGGGTTTTGGCTAGCAGTAGAGTTCAGTGGAACAGCACGGGGCTTGCAAAGGTTATCAAACTCAATCGACTTGGTATTAACCAAATTCCGTTCTCTTTCAACCTGTACAGTATTGTTTAGTCAGAAGCACACAGATGACACACAAATACAGTCATAGACGCATAAGAACATTGAATTGTAAACTCTGATACGCCAGTTATCTTACAATTGATGGTAAGTTCAACCCTCGCTTAGCATCATCATATGCCGCTGCCCTCAATTCTTTGTAACTAATATCACCAACAATATCACAAGGAGAACTGCAAACAAATTCACAATGTAGTGCTTATTTCAATTAGTGCATATTGCTTGCTGACTTCTTACCTAAGACATACAGATAAGTAATCTACAGCAGTGATTAGAATCCAAGTCTTGAATATTTGAATGTGGCTAATTAAACATACTTTCTTGAGTGACCATAGCAGGTAAGTTTCCAAAGTGGTCTCTCACGCTCAAAATCTTCAATAATGATACTTCTGCAAGACTCAGGATTTGTGCACCTTCATGTACATGGATTCACATGTGGTTAGATATCTTAAGTTAAATCACAAGAAAAAATGGCAGTGCAAAGCTATAGAGCTGCAAATGTATAAACTGTCAACCAATAACCTACTCATGATTTGTTGTCTGGGGTTGGTTATCAGATCTCCGTGATGAAGGAGTAGCAGTAGCAGTTGTGGGGGAGGAACGAGTCCATTTATTCTCGAAAGGCTGATCACAAGTAGCACTAGTATTAAATGATCCACAGAGAGCATTCAACAGTGTATCTTTTAAAATTTCAAAAAAAAACATGAGCAATGACCATAAGAGCATAAGATTCTTTGTCATAGATCAATTATAGAAAGCTCTCAAGGCTTGTTAAAATGATAAATTTAAGGAAATCTTGTAATCATGACTTGCAACTTAAATGATATAATGAAGAGCATCTATTTAAAGCAATGATGTAGATCCGAGAAGGGAAGAAACCTTATCAGCTCCCACTTTTGATTGAGAGTTGTTATGAACACCGAAACCAAAAGGATTTGACTTTTGGGGCTGATCTGAGCCAAATTGCGAGCCGATTCCACCAAACATATTCGACTTTGGCTGTTGCTGAATCACATGAAGATACCTACACTTATCTCCATACTGACAGCTGAAAAAGAAGCATGGTAAAAAAAATTAGGGTTAAATGCTTGTGACACCCTGTAGTTTATACCTAAAATCAGTTTTGTCCCTCACTTTTTTTTTTAAACTGGTATACCCCTATACTTTGAATTTTCGACTGATTTACCATTGTCGTCAATTGACCGTTAAAGAAGACTGTTAAGTTGCTAGAAACCTGCAACATCGACATAATATGTCCAATATACCCCTGACTATAGTGAGATGCAGCCAGGTGAGTCGAGGTGGCGGCAGAGAGGGGAGGAGCAAGGGAGGGAGGAGAAGGAGGAGGATTTTCTCGGGTCAGCCAAAAAATAAGGTCAACCCCTCCCACACACAAGACCTCCCAACAGACTCCACTGCTCCCCATTACTCTCCATCAAACCCTCCCACCACAACCACCACCATCACCACCGCCATGCTTCCTCTTCCTCCTCCTTAATAATGCCTCCCGCCGCTTCCCCATCCCCTTCCCCTGCACCCTCCCCCACTCCAACATTCTCCACCACCCCAACTCGCCTCCATGCATCCTCCTCATCTCCACCCTCTAAGCTCCCCATCGACTTCTCCCCTCCCCTCATCGCCATGGTCGTTGTCGTCGCCACCGCTTTCTTAATCGTCACCTACTCCCCATCGACTTCTCCCCTCCCCTCATCGCCATGGCGACCTTCCGGCAACCCATCCCTGAACTTTTCTTCTTTGCTGGTTTCTGCTGCACCGTCGGGTAACCCGTCGACTTTGTTGCACCAACCGGGTACGCCATCACCGGCTCACTCTTCTTGGCCGGCTGGGGAGAGGAGGAGGGGGTGGAGGGGAGGGGGGAGAGGAGGAGGGTGCTACATTTAAGATCGATCATGAAATCTTAGATCAATATATGAGTAAATGAAAGAATGGAGGTCTTATAGTATGGCATGTCATTTTGGCACAAAAACCCTTACATGACTTTGTCTTTTGATGGTATGAAATGCCAGCAAGCGGTTGCTGGAATCAGTCATATCTCATTTGGTGAGGAAGAGGGTGTTACTCCCAAAAAGCCTACTACAATTGCTGAAGTCGCAAAGCTGCGAGAGCTGAGTGGAACCTTGGAAACTGAGGCAGAGGCAGAGGCAAGGCTGAAGAAGCAGCTTTCAGAGTCTAAATATAAGGAGCTCAGTGGGCATGACATATTTGCACCCCCACCTGAAATTTTACCTAGGGAAACTACTGCTCCACGACAACTGGCTTTGAAAGGGAGCATTCAAATAGGAGAACCTACTTCACCCGTATACGAGTCTGCTAAGGTGCCTAAACACATAATGCTATCATTCCGAATTTCTTTATTCTTGTGTCATCTTTGGAAGCATCTGACTGATTCAAAATTTGGTTTCTGTATGTAGTCTACTGGAGGTCAGATCAATGTTATACCGGGTGAGGACCCTGTGTCCAAGACGGCGAAGAAGATTTATGAGAAGAAATTTTCCGAGCTGTCAGGAAACGACATATTCAAGGGCGATGTTCCTCCGTCCTCTGCTGAGAAACCACTGAGTGTGGCAAAACTGCGGGAGATGAGTGGCAGCAACATCTTTGCCGACGGGAAGGCAGAGGCTCGAGAATATTTGGGTGGTGTACGCAAACCCCCTGGTGGCGAGAGCAGCATTGCCTTGGTTTAACTTGCTAGGTGGCCTAACTTGGTGATTTTATCACATGGTGTCTGGTTTTGTTCTTTTTCTCTTCTAGTGGTGGAGGATTGTTATTATATAATTTGACCTTTTCATTGCACCAACCGGGTACGCCATCACCGGCTCACTCTTCTTGGCCGGCTGGGGAGAGGAGGAGGGGGTGGAGGGGAGGGGGGAGAGGAGGAGGGTGTGGTGGTCAAGGGCGGCAGAGGAGAGGGAGAGAGAGAGGAGGGTAAAATTGTCATCTCAATACCTTGGTCTCATACATGTGTCAACATGTTAGCCACGTCAGCTACATAACGGGTTCACTTGACGACAAGGGCAAATCAGTCGAGAATTTAAAATATAGGGGTATACCAGTTTAAAAAAAAAAGTGAGAGACAAAACTGATTTTAGGTGTAAACTACAGGGTGTCACAAGTATTTAACCCAAAAAATTATATCTATCAAAGAAAGAAACATGAGAACAAACTAAAGGGAGTATACTTTGGTCCAGATACAAAAGTTGGTGATCAGTCAAGTAGGAGGGGAGGAAATGAAACACAGAAAAAAGCTTTATGAGGTTAAGTAAATGAAATGCATGGGAACAGTCTCCATGTCAGCTGGTCTACCCATGGGTTTAATATGGTATTATGGATCTGGATGAAATCTCAAACCCTGCCTGCCTGTCATGTTTTCATGTAATCTCAAAACAAAATTCATAGATAGAATATTCAAAAAACCTAGTTAGTATTGTTGGGTTAACCCAGCATGCTGTGAGTCAGTTTGTATTGTGCAAGAACCCATACACAATTCTTGGTGAAAGCAGTATAGAAATTGAGGTCTACGCATCTCCTATGTCATTGTTAATGAAAGAGAGAGTAAGCGAGAGAGAGAGAGAGAGAGGACCTGCCACGCTGAAAGTATCTGCACGGTTCTCTCTTCACAGGCATCGCCTCCGAGTAGCCGGGGAGAGCTTCCTTTTGCCTTTTCGTATATGTATGTATATTCCTTTTTGTATTACAGAATTGAAATTGGGCCCGCCTGACTAAGGCCCAAATTGAAAAACCCTACCAAGTAGAGTAGTAGAAGTAGAAGTGGAAGCGAAAGAGAGAACGCCGAGATTTGGAGATGATGGAAGAGGAACAAGGAGGAAAAGAGCGAATATTCGTAGGGGGATTGGGAGGGAGCGTGACGGAAGACGATCTGCATAGGCTCTTCACCGGAGTTGGAGGAACCGTCCACGGAATCGATATAATCAGAACCAAAGGCCGTAGCTTTGCTTACGTCGACTTCTTACCTGCCTCCGACAAGTCCCTCTCCAAGCTCTTCGCCACCGTCTGTTTCTTTTCTTTCTTTTTCTTTCTTCATTTCATTTGCTAGCTAAACTTGACTAATTTCTTGTTGTTCATCTGTATACAGTACAATGGGTGCGTGTGGAAGGGTGGGAAGCTCAAGGTCCACAAGGCTAAACAACACTATCTTGTTCGTTTGAGACGTGAATGGGCTGAACTAGAAGCTGCTCAACTCGCTGCTGCAGAAATTAAGCAGCAGCAGACCACCCAACAAGCTAAAATTGCTCCCCAAAATAGCACCAAGCAGCTTCGCTTATTCTTTCCTGCTCTAAGAACGGTTATGCGCTTTACTTTACTTTCATTATCTATGTGCTTGCCGATATTGCTTTTCTGCTTCTTTAATCTTTAACTAACTGTATAGGTGAAAGCTTTGCCCTTCAGTGGAACCGGCAAACACAAATATAGTTTCCAACGTCTTCAGGTTCCTTCTCTCCCCCTTCATTTCTGTGACTGTGAAGAGCATGCTGTGCCTGACCCTTCTCCTCACCAACCAAACCAATTATCTGACCATGTTATCAATGCCAAAGAGCTTACTATTATGAATAAAGTAATGGACAAGCTCTTACTAAAGGAAGTTGAACATGTTTCTGGCAATACTACTGCCCTGCCTCCGGCACTGCCTACTCAACAACATCATGAATCAGAAGCCGAGGAAGATGACCTCATCATTAATATTGTGTCAACTAAACAAGAAGAAAACATACTGTCGCCTTTGCAGGTATAGCACACCCTTACTTGTTACTCCTAGAGCTTTATACCTTGTTTTTGCTCTTATTTCTCTTTATTCTCTCTCTGATTGCTAGGAATTGAGATCCAGTGGAACACAGGTGCGCACAAAGATTAATGCACCTCCTAACAAAAAGAGGAAATCCCTTGTCAACAATAATTACAATGAAATAGAATTGGAGCCTCATATCTCTGCTGGAAAGACGGATTCTAAATCTCAATCAAATAAACTCTTCGAAGCTCAACCAGAACAACCAGAGCTCAGTGTCCAACTATCAACTGCCCCTGTTTCATGGTCTCAGAAATGTTCATGGAAACAACTTGTCGGTCATAGGGACAACAGTGGGTTCAGTGTCTCACGTATACTGACAGGCAGATCTTCTACTGCCCATACTGAACAGAAAACTGGAACTTCTGATGTGCAGCAGTCTGACAGCAGAAACCAGGACCTGGAAAGTAATGGAAACTCGGAAGGCCAGCTGTCTGAGATGGAACCACATGAGGAAAGTGCAGAACATAAACCTACCAAATCAGTATCTGACTCATATACGTCAGGTTCAATGCCTTCATTGCATCAGGAATTATCATGGACACAACTGACTGATGAGAATACTGGGAGTGTAACTGAACAGGCCCAGCCAAACTCTGGTGCTTTTGAAGTGCCACATTCGGACAGTGAAAACCAGGACTTGGCAAAGGATGGAAACTTGGAAGGCTGGCTCTGTCAGATGGAACCAGTGGAGGAGAATACGGAACCTCAACCTCAAAATGCACTTACAAACTCAACCAAGTCTGGTAGAGGAGCTTCATGGCGCCAGAATTCGTCCTGGACACAATTGATTAATGACAATACTGGAAGTTCATTCAGCATAACACAAATTCTACCAGCTGGTATCTCTTTCAAGCAACAAGGGTTCCAAAAGCCTAAAGGTGGAGATGTCATGAGCTCTTTTGGCAGCAAGCTCAATGAAACAGTAAAGCAAGATAACCTCACTAGAGGTGAATCCTCTTTGGGGATTATTGGAAAGGAGGGGGGTAGTTTACCACCGAGTATTCCTAAACAGAATCAACAGATCAGTGCAGGCAATGACAGTGCTTGTGATGCGACACCAAAACAAGCATCTACAGGAAATGTTAACAAAGGTAAAACCTGCTCATTTGTGAGAAGTGCCGCTTCGTTGAATGAATGGGCAAAAGCTAAGGCAGCCCTAAGTGGGTCACGGAAAAGAAAGAACATCGACAAGTAGATGGTCTGAGCACACAAAATTAATCCTCTCTGGCATGATACTTGCACCAATCCAAGTTCACATAAGGACAGCATAAGATTTTCGACTAATTTGGTTTTACTCGGTCACTAGTTCCGGATTTGCATCTTTGTACGACTTTTTATTGAAAGTTTCATGACCTAGGTAGCCACACAAGTTATTGTTTTCACCTATAGAATTAACAGCATTCTGTATTGGCATTCTTACTTGCTGGGCAGTTCTCATTTCCATTTCCTTTTATTTGGCCTACGTTTGTTAGATGCACGTTCAATTTGTAGATTTGTAGAATGTAAGGGCATTACTCCTTTGAATGGACTTTGAAGCAGCAACTGCTTGTTTGTATGGGATTTCAATTGCTCGCCAGTGATGTTTTTTGTGTACCATAATTGAAATCCAAAATCCGATATTGTACAACTGCCGCATATTGAGACAGGCTTCTACCATTCTACGGATGATCATTACTGCATATCCTAGCGGATAGCTCATCACAAATTCAAAATTCATGCCACTGAGCAGAATACATATATCACTGTCTACACCTGTCTCGAATCAATTCTAAACATTATGGGAAGGATTTGCAAACATCCCCCACTTTCCATTACATGCATTGGAAAGAGTGTTAACAAATGAACGCAGAATAAAATTAGTCAATATGATAAAGCCTTCGCAACTTTTTTTTTTTTGACCAAACTGGAGCTATCCCAGTTCTATCTATCTTTTAGTTCCTGTTCAAATTGAAGTAATTTCTCACGAACAGGCTGCAAAAACAGCTTCAAATTTTGGCTAATTTGCAACTTATCTTGATGTAGAAGATCCTTCGTTTCACCCAACCTCACTTCCATCTACATTTTGCGAAGGACCAAAAACAGAATGCATATTGTTAGAAACAACATATAACGGAATATGAAGATAGATCAACAAATCATAATCACATAAAAAGTTAAATAATCACAAGTCAAATGATAGGAATAGAGTTCCGGTTACTTGACAGCAGCTAAATTTTGCAAGTTCATAATTAAGGACATGTCAATGGACTTGAATACAATACACATATATAGTGTATGTGTAGGGTCCTGTTCAATGGCTACACAATTTTACACAACTTTTTACACTCTTTTTAAGCCTTTGGATTTTAATGCAATCAATGGTTCGGATTAAATGTGAGAATGGCATGGCATTTAATTTAGTCTTAACTAAATAAATAAATGAAATAAGTTAAGATTTTTTTTTATAAAGAGTAATATATAAAAGTTCATAAAATTAGGAATTAGAAGAATTGGAAGAATAAGAATTGAAGAACACAATCCAAGACTCAGAACAATAGCAATAACGCCAACAGAAAAGAAAAGATCCATGGTGGTCATCTTCATGTAAACTCAATTTAAATTCATTCCTCCAGGTTTTAAACCCTTTATTCAACTTCCCGATCTTGTATTTTCTTAGACCCCTGTTGAGTATGATTATCATATCTCCTTCAATTGTGATTAAATCTCTATCTCTTATTCAATTGATCCTCATATATTTGTTCTCTTCTATTCAAATACACACGACATTCATTGAATATGATAGACAAAAGTTATATGCAATTATGTTGTGTGCGGTTTAACAGAAGAGGCCAATTTTCTATGTGCAACTGAAATATCATTCTATGTGCAAACCTGGGAATTGTGTCCCTTGTTTTCTTTCTTATATGGTGATAATGAAATTCTCAATAATTCAATATCCACAATAAAAAAAAGGACTTGTGTTGGGCGGTTCACATATCATGCATCCTGAATATGAATTTTAATATCTGGAAATTGGGGAAGGTGATGGGAATGAATCTGGTGTTCTGATTGTGTTTGTATTTTTGTTCTTGTGTTTCGTTTCTTTTTTATCGTCTGTTATTTGTTTTTAATCTTTTATTTCATAATAGGAAAATCTATTTATTTTGGTTCCAAAATTATCACTTTTATTTATTTATGCCATGTCATTCTCACACTTAATCCGGACCATTGAATACATTAAAATCCAAAGGCTTAAAAAGAGTAAAATTATGTAAAATTAAGTGGCCCTTGAACCGGACCCTGTGTGTGTGTGTAAGACAACTTAAACAAGTTTCTGCTTACATATTTCCAAGTTCCAGTACGACTACCACAACTACAAAAACTTTTGACACATTCAAGCACCATCATAGGGTATAAGTGTAAATTGAGCTAAACTAGAAGTTGAGTAGGTTTATTGGTGGTAAATTGAGCTAAACTAGAAGCTGAGTAGGTTTATTGGTGGTAAATTGAGCTAAACTAGAAGCTGAGTAGGTTTATTGGTGTTTTTTTTGTCTGAAGGTTTACTGGTGTTAAAAAAATTATATTTCAATTGTTAGAAGGAAATGATCAAAATAAAATAAAGAACATTGCTGACGTGCTATCTAGAAATAAGTTAGTATATAAGTATTGTTGTTTTAGAGCATTTTGCACCATTTCTTCCATGTTTGAAGCACCTGATTTCTACTTGATATAAGTCAGTCGCCAAGGTCAGCTGAAAATATTGGGATAGTATATCCTCTGATCTTCAATTTGAATTTTTCTAAAACCAACCACACATCATTGCATGCTGAGGTCTATAAGGCATAAATAGAGTTTTCCCGTAAAACATTCTTATTCCGCCATCATATTTCCATCATATGCTTCTCTGTAGCTTGAAAGAGGAGTATCAAATACCTGTAAGTCATCTAGCTCACCAAAAGAAAACTCTGGGATGTCTATCTGGCCCTTGACCATCTTTTTCTCCTCTCCGGTGATCCATTCCCCTGGTTATATAACTTTCAGATAAACCATAGAGAAAAAAGGAAAGAACCATTTATACAATGCAGCCAATTACCTTTGAATTTCAGGGTTAGTTCATAGGTGTAGCCAACGCGCTTCTTGTTTCGCACAGTCACCAAGAATGCCTGATCACTCAGTAAAGATCAACTCATGAGGGATGATGAGTCATTCGGCTATTACTGAATCACCAGACTCAACAGGATAATAACATCTAGTCTCAACTGAACATAATTAAGGAATGAAACATGACAAAGATTTGGGATTTAGTCACACCCATACATGGGGAAAGTGTTATTAAGACAAGAAAAACAAAACGGAATCGGTGAAACTAGTGGGCATGACTATTGACTAAGAAACAACCAAAGCTCTGGAACAACAAATATGCTTCAGGGAAGAAAAGAAATTCCTAGAATCAGCTTTCTCAGAGATGGAATTTGGCAATTCTTAAAAAACAGAAAAACTTAGATGGAATTTGGCATACAATAACAATACCAGAATTAAAGTGGGCAATAACAAAATTGAAGACTCACATCCCCTACGCATTTTGAGACATCTGATATTTCTGCATTGCCACCTGGGAACTCCACGGAACCCACTGATACAAGCAACTCCTGCAAAAGAGCTAATCATTTAATTTCAAAGCTACAGCAATCATAATTTTGAGACAAATGCAGAAATATCAGATGTCTCAAAATGCGTAGGGGATGTTTATGTACCTTTATTCTGTCCGTCGCCCATTTATTGACATTCTTCTCCTCCCAAGTTCCGGCCTAAGTATATAGGAACATATATGTTATGTTAGACTGATGAAGAGTGAATCTAAGATTTAGAGATCGATCGAGAAAGAGAAAAAGAAGAATACTCGATTCCAGAGAGATCCGAGGGTGGCAGGCTGAGATTGGGAGGAAAGAATATCCTGAGATGAGAGCCTTCTAGGAACCGGGGGAGGTGCCGCTTCCTCCGTCACTTGCCTCACCCAATAAGTGTAGGACGTCCCCTGCTGCTGCGCTTCTTTCGTATTCTCTGTCGACAATCCAGCATCGCCTTCCATCTTCTCAACTCGTCATGCAATCAAATCAAGTACCTGTACCACTTGGTGAACGGCGGCCAACCACCACAGACGCTTACTAGGGCGACAACTATCCTTTTCTTTTTTCTTTCTTTTCTATTTAGTCTGCGCACACCAACGACGCTAATCTCTTGATTCCGATTAATACATCTCGTACGATCTCTCTCGAATACAAAATGCAAAGTAAATGTGTATATATATTATCAGGTTTAAATATTATTATTTATTTAAAATGTACGGATTTTCTTAATTGATCCATTTTTAGATCATATTTTTTTATCTTAACTATTTACTTTGTAGGTATATATAAGTAAATCATCTCTACAAATTTTCAGGCAAATTGATAATCGTTAAGGTATCGAAACTATATGATTATAATGACGAACCAAATCTGTTCTGTTTTAGCCACGATCCTCAGCGTGCGGAGCATAGGTAAATAGCGAACAAAGAGAGGGAAATTTGTTACGGGCGTGCCACCTCGCGGATGAGGAAAGGGTTGAGTGCGCGAGATCTTGACTTCTGATCAAACGGGGGGGTTTCCAGGTGCCACTTTAGATGAGGAATTTACAAGCACAATGCGATCGATACTCACAGCGGGACGCGAGTAGAGCAACTATAGGGAAAATAAGAGTAATCAGGGGGGAGTCCAGGAGGGCTCTGAGAAAACCTAGGCGGCGACGCGCTAGGGTTAGGGTTTCGAGGTAGCTCAAAGGGGTTGAACTAGGTTGAAAGTTTGTTTTGTATTTGTTGAGAGATTTGATTGTTATCAATTGTGTGTGTATTTGACCCCTTTATATAGTAGTCTGACTTACGGCAGAAGAAAGTTAACTTGGAATCTAGGTCGGGCTTTGAAACCTTAATCAAAAAGCAGAGAAGAAGAAGAGAACAGGCGAAGAAAGCAGAGAAGCAAAGCAAAAAGCAAAAGAAGAGCAGCAAGCCAACAAGAAGGTGGAACCTTCATTCTAACTCTCTATTTCTTTTGCAGGGTCTTTATCTTATCCCTTACTCCGCCGGAAGCCCCGCAAACACGCGAGCTATCTCCCTCTAACGCCAGACGACCTCGCAAGGTCTTCACCAGAAGAAGATGATGGCCGCTCGGCCCTTCCTCTTGTTACAATAAATATAAGTCTGCTCGGCCCTTCCTCTTGTTACAACAAATATATGGCCTTGCACCTCGCAAAACAAGCCATGCAAGGGGAAGGGAACAAACAACCAAAGGCGAGCCAACATTCGTGCCAAGGCAGGAACCCTAAGGGGTGTCGAGCCAACAGTCGCGCCAAAGCAGAAGCAGGTTACATAACCCTAAGGGGTGGCGAGGTTACTTAACCCTAATGGGTGGCGAGGTTACTGATGGGTTCCTGCAAGTATACAGGGTGGATGTAGTATAATGAATGGAAGAAAGGGGTTGTCGTTCCCACGAGGATCTTAGTTCAACTCAAATTATGAAATATCTAAACTAATTAAGCTAAAACACACAAAACAAAATACACAATTGATAAAGACAAACACAAAGACTCAAACTAAATTGTACTTATGATTTTTAGGGTTTTTGAAAAGGGTCTTATGCTAATGAAAAGTAACTTGTACACAGAAACTAAAAGAGGGTAACTAAAATTAAAAAGAATAAGAATACGATGATGATGATGATGATGATGAGTCTAGGGTGTCAGAATCAACCACAAGCAATCTTATCTACGACTTGATACAACTAATAGATTCTTTTGTTTCTTCATATAACAATCCTCGTATCTAAGTCCATGTACGGCACTTAGACCTTAGTTTTCCTTAATAGTATGATGCTCTCCAGGTACGGCAGAGAACGTATATCCTAGTATGCAGTCTATCCAGTTACGGCATAAATTTAACACATAGGACTCATGATGTTTAGAAAACAGAGAATCATGCAAATTACTATTCCAGTTACGGCAACAATATAATTCACAATCCTTAATCTCAAGAAGCTAAGTAGAATTCTATTGCAGTTACGCCTCAAATTCAACTTCTGATAGCTAGATGCAAAGCCTAAAGGTCGCGAATCAATAGAACTTTAACACAAGCAACAATTTAAGCAGAGATTAAGAATTTATCTGAGAAGAAACTAATAATCCATCAATTAAGTATCAAAACATGTAGACAATCATGCTAGGGCTTCATCCTAGCCCTAGAGAAAGAGTTTAGCTACTCATGTTCAAAGCAAACATATTATGAGTTCTTAAAAACATGAAGAAACTAATTGAATGGAGATGGAAGCAGAAGACGATGGATGGCAGCAACTTCTTGGATCAAATTCTGATATGGATCCCCCCCCCCTTTTGTGCTTGATAAACCTCCCTTTATATGATGTCTTTTTCCTTGTTGCTTCAGGCTTTGAGAACTCTTTAATGACATAGCCCAAAAAGTCCAAGGAAAACATGTGTTGGACTCTCAAGAGGCCCATAATGCTATATTAATTTTCCGGAATTTTGCTAAGTCATTCAGATCTTGAAAACTCGAGCTCTTAGAAACATGTTGCAGATTCGCGCGTACCGAACAGCCTGTACTTAAAAGGCCATATCTCCCTATAGGAATATCGAAATCACAAACCGTAAAATTCTCTAGAAAGTAGACATCCAGGGCTTTTCGTGCATATAAGGCTCACTCTCTGGTTCTTCCTGGATCAGTACAGTTAAATCCTCAAAGTTGGCTGTTCTGTCAAGACTGCTTCAGTTGTCAGGACTGCAATCCTTTTTGCTTTCTTTTCGCTTCTTTTCCTCATCTTTGCTCTTCAAACCTACATACACACTAAACCAAATAAATGGACTAAAAACAAGGAGAACTATACACAAATATCAAGATTAAAGGGCATAAAAACATAGGAAAATATCAGCACATCAGTTACTTAACCCTAAGGGGTGGCGAGGTTACTTAACCCTAAGGGGTGGCGCGGTGACTTAACCCTAAGGGGTGGCGCGGTGACTGAACCCTAAGGGGTGACGAGGTGACTCAACCCTAAGGGGTGGCGAGGTGACTCAACCCTAAGGGGTGGCGCGATGACTGAACCCTAAGGGGTGGCGAGGTGACTCAACCCTAAGGGGTGGCGAGGTGACTCAACCCTAATGGGTGGCAACAGTGACTCAACCCTAAAGGGTGGCAGGTGACTTAACCCTAAGGGGTGGCGAGGTGACTCAACCCTAATGGGTGGCAACAGTGACTTAACCCTAAGGGGTGGCAAGTGACTTAACCCTAAGGGGTGGCGAGGTGACTCAACCCTAATGGGTGGCAACAGTGACTTAACCCTAAGGGGTGGCGAGGTGACTTAACCCTAAGGGGTGGCAACAGTGACTTAACCCTAAGGGGTGGCAACAGTGACTTAACCTTAAGGGGTGGCGAGGTGACTTCACATCAAAGCAGAAACCCTAAGGGGTGACGAGGTGACTTAACCCTAAGGGGTGGCAACAATGACTTAACCCTAAGGGGTGGCAACAGTGACTTAACCCTAAGGGATGGCGAGGTGACTTAACCCTAAGGGGTGCCGAGGTGACTTCACATCAAAGCAGAAACCCTAAGGGGTGGTGAGGTGATTTTACATCAAAGCAGAACCATAAGGGGTGGCGAGCTAATATTCAGAAGTCCTAAGCCCACGCAAGGTGAAATGACGTCACAGGCGAGATCCATTCATGCAGAAGATGAAGCGAGTCGCGGAGTCCGCTCACAGACATACACGCGGAGTCCGCTCACAAGTGAACACGCAGAGTCCGCTTACAGACATACATGCGGAGCCTGCTCACAGACATAAAAGCGGACACAGACATAAAAGCGGAGTCCGCTCACAGATATACACACAGAGTCTGCTTACAGATATACACGCGGAGCCCGCTCACAGACATATAAGCAGAGTCCGCTCACAATTGTACACACGGAGCCCACTCACCAACATACGCGCGGAGTCCGCATGAAGAAGCAGTCCGCTTACACGTGCAGATCACCTACGCCACTATCAAGGGTTGTGGCCAAAACCATTCAAGCCTTTTTATCACGCTGCTACATCACCTGTTCCGGGTGCCTAAATCAAATCAACAGACACTCTACCAAATTGGGTGTCCACAAGAAACACAGTTAACAGACTCAAAAATACGTCTGTTAAACCAAAAGCCGGCATTAAGCCATAAAGCCTACAAACCTCTTATGAACTACGGTAGGTTTGATCCCACAAAGGGGTACGTAGGCAGTCTAGCAACCCACTAGATACAACCAAAATTCCAAACAGAATCCCTGACACCACCAGTCAAATTCGTCCAGTCCAAATAACTCTGGCCAAATTCCTGAAGCACCAGAGAATCAAATCCATAACCAAATCTTTTCGAACTACATTGGTTTGATCCCTTTACAAGGGTATGTAGGCAGTCTGGACTTAAATATGGATGCAACCACCAATCCAAATAAATCCCTGTATCTCCTGAAGCCAGAATCTTGCTCCAAAGCTCAAATGCCTTCGGACACAAATCCAAACACCACTCTCATCCTAAAGTCAAAGCCCTCCAACGAGTCATTCACTTGTTGGAACCCTTGAACTACAAGTGACTTGATCCTCTCCAGGGTACGTAGGCAACCCATTCCCAAATGTGGGTGCAGTCACAAAAGCAAACAAACCTACAATGGTCTCTTGGTAAACAGAATCAAAGGGTGTTCCCTTGTAACAATAGATTGTAATTAAGAGACACATTCTGTCTTGAATGGGTTGAACCAGACATAAATTAAAACCCTATCTTAGTTAATAAGATAGGGTGAAGTTATGTTGGGTATATATATGTGTTTACAATTTTTTCCCAACAGGCTCTTATGCGAAGTATCATTTCGCCTCGCCTACACCCGAAGTCATTTCGTGTGCGAGATCGTTAGTGCCCGAACCCTGTATTTCGCGCGAAGCGTGTGAGCTCTGGTAATTCAGCTCGAATGGCCTTACTGGCGAGCCATCACTTGTAAACTTGGAGAATTTGGGCTCACCGGTTGTGACGTGGACCAAGAAAGTAATTAATATTCACTTGGACATTTTACAGTCCAGTAAAGTATTATTATTTGGACAAAAATGCATTTTGGCTAAAACATTGCCCCCTAGACCTTGAGCTTTGGACTGTCTAAGCAAAAAGGCCTTATTGAACATGTCACGACAATTCGAAAGTTGGAGGATGCTAACGTTTTAGCGTCATCGCGACCTTCATCTCGCTAAAGGGAAACAAAATTTTGAAATGTGTGTTCTCAACCACCTCGTGAGACAACTTGGTTCTCTCCAAGGGGTTCCCTACTCACTGCGTAGCGAGCGGGTATGTATCCTGATGTCAGATTGGCGAAGCGAACCGAGTCATCTCACTAGTGAACATAAGAATGACTAGGCAAACCACTAAGAGGAACGGACTTCGTTCGCCTGCTCTGCTTCTGCATTCGCCTGCTCTTCGCTGCCCCCCAGTGCTAACTAAAGAGAAGCAAACAAAAGGGTTGGCGCACGACCGCATAAAGATGGCGAACCAACTTTGAAAATTTGGAGGCCACAGAGATTGGCCTAAATAATGACTAAGACATTTGAAGAATGTCTAAAGTCTGAAAAACTGAGAAAGGGGAAGAAGATGTAATGTTTTATTTAGGGCCTCTAGGATAGGCCCCAATCTTGTACTTGTCTTTTGGTTAGACTTTGCACGTTTATGATGAAATGGAAGAGAGAAATAAAGAAAAAATTAGCACGACTAAACTGCATGTAAAATTTAATTTAGGGCCTCTGGAATATGCCCCAATCGTGTACTAGTCTATTGGTAGACCTCACACGTTTACAATGAAATGAACTAATTACTCTTCTCTCATGTGTTGCCCCCTAGTGGGAGGCGATGGAGTGCTATCGCGAAGGCGCGGAGCACTTTGAATAATGTTCGCGGGGTCAGGGGGCGGAGGATCTGCGCGCTCCCAAATACCAGCGATATAGCGCTTTAAGAAACGACCATTAATAGGATTGGGATGGAGTGTACCGTCAAGGTCGTGCAAGTGGTATGTCACCTTTGTCAATATGCAATGAATAATAAAGGGTCATTCCCACCACGCGGACCACTTTTCGCGGCCTTCGGTCTTCTCACCTAATGGTAACACGGCTCACCACACTGCTTGGCCCTCGGCAAAGCTCTGTCCACTGGTAACTCTATCATAGGACCGCGCAATACGTTGCTTCTTAAGGATGAGATTGTTGAAGGCAGTGATGCGGTGTTGGTCGAGGTCTTCGAGCTCTTACCACATCGCTTGGACGTAATCATCACCAAGCAATTGGTGTTGTTCCTGGACGTGAAGCGAGGTGACGTGAACCTCGAGGGGGAGGACGGCATCATAACCAAACATGAGAGCATAAGGAGTAGTGGCCGTCAAACCACACTTGGAAGTGCGGTAGGCCCATAAAGTATGGTAAAGCTCTACCAGACGCGGGGGTTCAACACTAGCATCTTGCACAAGATACTGAGGATAACCTTATTGCTCGCCTCCGTCTGACCATTAGACTGTGCATAATAGGGGGTTGAATGCAAGAGCTTGATACCATAGCCGGTAAGGAATGTGACTATAGAATCAGCTATGAAAGCTGTCCCCCAGTCCATCACGATGCACTCTGGAATACCAAAGCGGGAGATAATGTTGCAGAAGATAAAGTTACGAACCGAGGTTGCGGAGGCTACCTTGAGTGGCTCGGCTTCAACCCACTTGGTAAAGAAATCGGTGGCCACGATGATGAACTTATGTTGCTCTGAGGAATGGGGGGGAATGATGTCGATGAAGTCTATCGCCCATCCTTGACTTGGCCAGGGTTTAATGATCGGCTACAACGAAATGTTGGAAATGTGTTGCACTGGTCCGTGAGCCTGGCAATCCTGACAACCATTAGCGAAAGCAATACAGTCCTTGAGAATGGTAAGCCAGTAGTAGCCGGGGTGACGGATTAGCCAACGCATTTTCGGTCATGCCTGATGCGAACCACAAACTACGGAATGAACCTCACGCATAAGCCGCTTAGCCTCATTACCATATACGCAGCGAAAATCATTATTGTCTTCACCGCATCGGCAAAGCTCGCCGTTGCGAAGTACAAAGTTGAGGGTGAGAAGCCGCATTTGCTGGGAATGAGTAGCGTCATGAGGGTTCTTGAGGTAGGTGATAAATGATCGCCGCCAGTCCTCGTCGATAGGGTCTAAAGCAGCGACATCAAGAGGATCAGCTTGATACTGCCCTCTTGCAATAAAAGAAGGAAGAGTGCGTCGTTTGACCTTGAGTAGTCGTTCACGTACTCCATCGCGCAAGCTAAGACCGGATGCAATCTGTGCGAGCTCATTTGCCGCGAAGTTGAATTCGCATGGAATGTGATCAATGTGGACATCATCAAAGCGATCATGGATGTCAAAGGCTTTTCACAAGTAGGGCTCAATGGACGAACTCAAGCACTTAAACTTCGCCACGAGCTAGTTGACAACCAATAAGGAGTCACCAAAGAATTAGACCTCGCAGACTCCTAAGTCCAACAAGATTTCCAGTCCAATGATGAGCGCCTCATATTCCGCTTGGTTATTCGTACATTTGAAGTCCAGCTGGAAGGAGTAAGAGAAATGATCACCTACAGGGTTCTCAATGGCGATTTCGGCACCAGTAGCGAGTTCAGTATGTGATCCATCAAAGTAAAGAGTCCATGGGATGAAGGAAGAAACAGCGAACTCCAACTCGTGGAACGCTCTGAGCTCAGTTAGTGGGTGATGAGCGAGGAAGTCCGCTATGGTCTGTCCTTTTACTGTCTTTTATGGAACATATTGCAAGGAGAACTCAGACAAAACTAATATCCATTTACCTATGTGGCCCCTTAGGATAGGGCGGAAAGCATGTATTTGACTAGATCGGACTGAGCGATCACCACCGTGGTAAAGGCTAACATGTAGTGGTGGAGCTTGCAACCTGCGAAGAATAGCGCGAGACACAACTTCTCCATTGGAGAGTAGTGCATCTTGTAATCTGTTAATACCATGCTAAGGTAATAAACGGTGTGTTTCATCCCGTTCTCATCATTTTGTGCCAAGAGTCTGCCAATGGACAAGTCAGCAGCGGCGATATAGAGTTTAAGCGGAATGTCAAGGCGAGGGGGAACCATGACAGGCAGGCTCGTAAGGTAGTCCTTGATACGATCAAAAGCCTCTTGGTGTTGTGGTTCCCAAACGAACTCGGTTGCCCCCTGGAGCTTTAAGAGAGGTGTTCCCAGTTGCATATGAAATGAAACGGCGGAGGAAGTTGATTCACCCGATTAGTTGTTGGAGCTCATTTTTAGTTGTAGGAGGCGAGGTGCTTATTACCGCTTGTGCCTTGTTTTTAGGGATCTCGATACCCCTTTGATGGACTAGAAACTCCAGGAAGTCGCCTGCTTCCGTGAAGAATAAACATTTGGCGGGGGTCATCTTCAGGTTATGTTTCATCATCCGCGTGAAAACCTACTGGAGGTCTTCAATGTGTGTTGCCCGCGTTTTGGTTTTAACCACCACGTCGTCTATGTAGACTTCAATCAACTTGCCCAGGATATCATGAAAGATAAGGTTCATGGCGCACTGATACGTTCTTCCCACGTTCTTGAGTCTGAAAGGCATGACAACATATTCAAACACACCTGCAAACCCCAGGCAGCGGAAGGCGGTCTTATGGCGATCTTCTTCAGCGACAGGAATCTGGTGGTATCCAGCGGTTCCATCCATAAAGGATAGCACTTCATGCCCTGCTGCCGCATCAATGAGGAGGTCGGTAACATGCATGGGGTATATATCCCACGGCTTCAAAAATATTGTCTTCACCACCTTTTCTGGGGAAACAAAGGAAGATGCAGCAATGCATATGGCGCGCTTTAAAGTTCAGTGCGGCCAATATGGGAACAATGACATCCTCAAGCTTAAGCTCTTCGGGACTTCTCTGTCCGGAGCTGCTTTCAGTTGAAGCCAGGATCCGTCGCGGACTGACCTACCATGGAGAGATTGTTCCGGGAAACATACAGAACCATCAAGCCCGAGGTCGGCCTTGACTCTCTCACTCAAATGAGCCAGCAGAGCGTGGAGTCAGCGGTCTCTTTCCTCCAGTGTTTCAAAATCCAACAAGCCAAATGTGACTTCCTCCTACCTGAGCAGGAAGCCATTAAATTGGTTGTCTGTGGACTCGAGCATCGCCAAAGGTTGAAGCACCATGGAGAGCGCTTCACATCCATGGGCGACCTAATCAACAAGGTCGGCAGCTATGAGCTTATACTCAATGAAATGGATGATAAGGCAAATGCCTCCAAAGGGACATACGTACCAGGAATAAACAAGACAGTGGGGGCAGTAGGCCTCCAGTCTTCCACGTACGATCCTTATTACCAGAGGCAGGAAGAGTCGGAGCCCGCGAAGGACTATGAAGACGTCGGAGCGGTTGAATTGACTGGGAAGCCACTGGCTAACAAACTGAAGAATCTCAATATGACCCGCGAGCCAATCACCATTCAGTCATTTGCATGGACCAAGCCCGAATACGAGTCATACACATATGAGGCTAAATATGCCCATCTTGTCTTTAATGATTTGATCGAGGCGAAGTACGTGCGCTTGGATCACAAGATCCCATCCAAGGAGGAGCTGAATGACAAGAAGTATTGTGCATTCCATAACGTCCACAATCACGACACCAAAGACTGTGTCAAGCTCCGCGACCAGCTTCAGACCTGGCTGAACTCTGGCGCCCTGAAACTGCAGACGCCAGGGAGTTCCGCCTCTCTGGTGGATGTGGATCCTTTTCCATCCGTGGTCGGTATGGTCGGAGTAAATTGGAGCGACCACACAGAGGAGAAAGGCCACCACCGCAAACCAAAGCCAAATCAGTGAAGAGTCACCTTGGACTTGTCTGACTACCCAGAGGATGAAAATCCGCACCGAGACTCTAAGAGAGGCCGCGAGGGGGACAATGCTAATACAGCTCAACCATCTCACCAGTACACCTATAACGTCAACCTCGCACATGAGGTTCTAGACGACCTTATCGATGATGGGCTTGTTACGGTGGACAAGGCCTTACCTTATATTGAATATAAAGAGGGTCGTATGCACTGCAAGTTCCATAATAGCTGGGGGCATAAAACCCGCGAGTGCTACCAACTTCGCGAACAAGTCCAGGACTGGCTCGACCTTAAGTATATTCGCTTTGAAGACAAAGGCGGATTCATGATTGCAACTGCTGACGTTGCTTGGCCTCGTATCGGCCATCGCGTAATCACATTGGACATCTCTCCAAATGCAGGTTCGCGCGAACCGCCAGGTAGAAACCGCAAGAGACCAGCGAATGACTATACTGTGCTGGCGAATCAGAGTGGGAATCATGACCCGGCAAGGCAGTCAGTCACCAGATCCCAGCCTGATCACCTTTCAAGGAGAGATAAGGGCAAAACTATCATGCGGGATGATGAAACGTCCCTCGCTGAGAATTTCCAGCCCATGAGCCCCAAGACTCGCGAAGAGCTGGAACAGAGGATCAAGCGCTTAGAGACGTTCGTCCAATCACATTGGACAGAGGAAGTATAGTCGTCTCCAGCTTCAAGCGAAATGGTCATATCAGATTCTAGCAGCGAATGCCATGAAAATGAGGCCCCAAGCCCTCGTCAAGGCATTTTGTCTGATCCATACATTCCACCGGCATCCAAATCGGCAATCAAGGAAGGGATACGGTACACACAACAAGGAGGAAGACCAGTTACCATCTCCAAATCTAGGAAACGGAAGCTTCAAAAGAAGTATGGCAGCATCCTGCGTGCCTTGCGAGCTATTGACGATGGCGTCATCCGTCCCTCACAGCTTGCACAGACACCCGAAAGGATGTGGAGAGAAGCTAAAGGTCTGCGAGCTATACTCCGAAGGCCACCTGTCACACCTCCACGGGTGTGTGCGCAGATAGCAGATGACCCTGCCCCGAAAGCAAGTGTTTTCTGTCGCCTCACCGTACCACCGCAAGATCCCCATCCTCAAAGGAAAAGACCATCTCCAGAGCCAGAGAGGAGAAGAGATCCACAGCCTTCGCGGCGCAGGCCTTCACCAGAGGCTGACCGAAGGAGGGAACCACCAACTTCACCAAGGCGCATGCATTCGCCAGGGACTGAAAGAAGGAGGGAACCACCTCCTCCAGTAAGGCAAAGACTGTTCGCTACCTCGGAGCTTGAACCAAAGCGCAAGTCGCCTCGGTCATCACGGCCCCAGAAAATTCTTCGTTAGGAACCGGAAGCAAGGAGGGAACCACCACGTTCACATCGGCGGAAACCACAACCTGACCCGGAGTTGGAGGCCAAGAGGGAACCACAAGTCCCAACCTCTCCTAGAAAAAGGGAAGACGGTTTTGCCAAGGTTCCTTTAGCCGTAGGAGAGTAGATAGCCGAGGACAAGCAGTCCTCAACCAAGCTTGTGTGGCGGCCACGACAGCCGGAGACTAAAGCACCGCCAGTCGCTGAAAGTGCTCCTGCTAGCCCTAACTTCACCCAACAGATGGCCCAGCTTCTTGGCGGAAACTCACCGGACAACGAAGCCCATTCTGAGCCTCGTGTTCCTTTAGACGACGACCAAGAAGAAGGGCAAGAGGAGTCATTCACGTGCAACGTGGTTGAAGTCTCTGCATGGCCTGGGAACAAAGAAGTCAACTTCATGAAGAACTCATTCGCAATGCTTGAAGGCGAACATGGGGTAACTGAGGCTCCGTTGATCCCAGTTCGCAAGCAATTTTCTTTCCAAGTTAGGATGGTGTTTTTCATATCTGAGAGATATGCCCTCCCGCCAAACACAACATGCAATGCGACGGATATTCCAGACACTAGCAACAATGTCTGTGACATGTCCCCGCCTTGCAGCAGCGAGATGGGTCAGGTCCTGGCGGAACCCGTGAATGCTCCATCATTAGAGGCAACAAGCAACGTCTCACGCATACCGACTTTGACATTCTCCACATCGACCCTAGACATGGCCACTCATATGAGGCCATTATACATCTCGGCTGAAGTGGAAGGGATTATGGTCAACAAGGTCATGGTTGATACCGGAGCTGCGGTAAATGTCGTTACCACCCGCACCATGGGACTCCTTCGTATCCCGCGCTCAATGATCCAAACCATGTCCTTGACAGTCAAGAACTTCACCGGGCAAGTCTCTAGAACTTTAGGTTTGTTATTTCTACGAGTCAAGGTAGGTCCAGCATCACGGGTCTATACATTCTTCGTGGCTGAGTGCTCCGCATCCTACATCATGATTCTAGGCCGCGATTCGATCCATAGAAGCTTCTGCGTGCCTTCCTCTATGCACAAAGAACTCATGGTGTGGGATACAGAGACATGCGAGGCAATCCTCATCAAGGCGGACCCGCGTCCTTTTTTCGTCTCCGTCAACTTCAATGATGCCCGCTATTACAATACTGACTTGGGCCCGCTGGATGATCAAGGCATCGACTCCAAAGGTCGCCCATATGGGGTCACGGCCTCCAACCTAACGCGATGGGGACTCACCCAGGCGAAGGACGATTTACAACGTCCTCACACCATCGCGGATCCCCTTCAACCCTCTAATGTCTAGTGCGTCCCTAGAAGAAGCACGCAAGGCTGGCGAGTCCTTGTGTGCAAGACTCCTTTCATACTGGGCGGAACGCGAAGCCTACGATAAGATCGCGACAATGGAATACGTGGATGAAATAGTGGATTATACCGACACCAAGGAGGAAGTTATTCAGTTAGCTCCCGCCGCCTTGGACGACACACCACCTCAAGTCCGCGACCCTATCTCACAAGTCGACGTCGGGACTGTAGAGAAGCCCTTCCTCATTTCCATCAGTGTTAAACTAGCGGAGGAAGAAAGAGAAGAATTGTTCGCCCTACTACGCGAATACAGGGATTGCTTCGCTGAAAAATATGAAGACATGCCCGAGTTTGTCTCCAGACTTGGTCTGTCACCGGCTGCCCACTTAACCTGACAGACGTCCAGTCCGCCAAGATGGAAAATTCATTCGAACTGAGACCCAGATCGTGGTCAAGGAGGAGATTGAGAACATGCATCGATCGGGTATCATTAGTGTGGCTAAATATAACCAATGGCTATCCAATGTAGTTCTTGTCCGCAAGAAGAATGGCAAAATACGGGTCTGTGTTGATTACTGAGACCTCAACAACGCCACGCCTAAGGATATATACCTCATGCCCGTTGCTGACCTCCTCATTGATGCGGCTGTGGGGCATGAAGTGCTATCCTTTATGGATGGAACCGCTGGATACCACCAAATTCCTGTTGCCAAAGAAGACCGCCACAAAACCGCTTTCCGCTGCCCGGGGTTTGCGGGTGCATTTGAGTATGTTGTCATGCCTTTCGGATTCAAGAGCGCAGGGGCAACATATCAGCGCGCTATGAACCTCATTTTTCATGACATCTTGGGCAAGTTGATTGAAGTCTACATCGACGACATGGTGGTCAAAACCAAAACGCGGGCAACGCACGTCGAAGACCTCCGACATAACCTGAAGATAAACCCCGCCAAATGTGTATTCTTTGCGGAAGCATGTGACTTCCTAGGATTCCTATTCCATCAAAGGGGCATCGAGATTCCTAAAGACAAGGCACAGGCGGTAATAAACGCCTCACCTCCTACAACTAAGAAGGAGCTCCAACAACTGATCGGGCGAATTAACTTTCTCCGCTGTTTCATTTCAAACGCGGCAGGGAAGGTTCAACCCTTTTCACCCCTCCTAAAGCTCCAGGGGGCAACCGAGTTTGTATGGGAACCACAGCACCAAGAGGCTTTTGATCGTATCAAGAACTACCTGGCGAACCCGTCGGTATTGGTTCCCCCTTGTCCTGGCATTCCGCTTAAACTCTACATCACCGCTGCTGATTTATCCATTGGCGGACTCTTGGCACAAGACGATGAAAACGGGGTTGAACACGCCATTTACTATCTTAGCAGGGTGCTAACTGATTGCGAGACGCGCTATTCTCCAATGGAGAAGTTATGTCTCGCCCTTTTCTTTGCAGGTTGCAAACTTTGCCACTACATGCTGGCCTTTACCACGGTGGTGATTGCTCAGTCTGACTTTGTCAAATACATGCTTTCCCACCCTATACTACGCGGACGCATAGGCAAATGGATTTTGGCTTTGTTCGAGTTCTCTTTGAAATATGTTCCTCAAAAAGCAGTCAAGGGACAAGCCATAGTGGACTTTCTCGCTCATCACCCACCAACCAAGTTAACAGCGTTCCGCGAGCTAGAGTTCGCTGCCATTTCCCTTGCTCCATGGACTCTTTACTTTAATGGTTCACGTACTGAATTCGCCGCATGTGCCGGCATCGCCATTGAGAATCCTGCAGGCGATCGCTTCTCTTACTCTTTCCAGCTGGACTTCAAATGTACGAATAATCAGGCAGAGTACGAGGCGCTCATCATAGGACTGGAGATTTTGCTGGATTTAGGGGTTTGAGAGGTCCAAGTCTTTGGCGACTCTTTATTGGTCGTTAACCAGTTGGTGAAAGTTCAAATGCTTGAGTTTGTCCATTGAGCCTTATCTACGGAAAGCATTTGACGTACTGAACCGCTTCAATGACGTCCACGTTGAGCACATTCCGCGCGAGTTTAACTTCGCGGCGAATGAGCTCGCACAAGTTGCCTCTGTCCTCAGCTTGCGAGATGGAGTGCGCGAACGGCTACTCAAAGTCGAGCGACGCACTCTTCCGTCTTTTGTTGCTAGGGGGCAATATCAGGAGGACTCTCCTGACGTTGCTGCCTTAGACCCTATTGATGAGGATTGGCGTCTACCGTTCATCGCCTACCTCACGAACCCTCATGATGCCACTCATTCCCGTCAGATGCGGTTCGTCGCCCTCAATTTTGTGCTGCGCAACGGCGAGCTTCGCTGGCGCGGCGAAGAAGGTAATGACTTCCGCTGCGTGTATGGCAATGAAGCAAAACGATTAATGTGCGAGGTTCATTCCGGGGTTTGTGGCTCGCATCAGGTAGGCCCAAAGATGCGTTGGTTAATCCATCGCCACGGCTACTATTGACCTACAATTCTTAAGGATTGTATTACTTTCGCCAAGGGGTGTCAGGATTGCCAGGCTCATGGACCAGTCCAACACATTCCCAACATTCCGTTGCAACCAATTATCAAGCCATGGCCAGGTCGAGGATGGGCGATAGACTTCATGGGCATCATCCATCCCCATTCCTCGGAGCAGCACAAGTTCATCATTGTGGCCACTGATTTCTTTACCAAGTGGGTTGAAGCCGAGCCACTCAAGGTTGCCTCCGCGACCTCGGTCCGCAATTTTATCTTCTGCAACATTATCTCCCTCTTTGGTATTCCGGAGTGCATTGTGACAGACCGAGGGACTGCTTTCATGGCCGATTTTGTAGTAACATTTCTCACTAGTTATGGTATCAAGCTCTTGCATTCCACCCCTTACTATGCACAGTCTAATGGTCAGGCAAAGGCAAGCAATAAGGTTATCATTGGTATCTTACGCAAAATGCTAGAGTTGAACCCTCGCGTCTGACATTTAGAGCTTTACCATACTTTATGGGCTTACCGGACTTCCAAGCGCGGTCTAACAGCTACTACCCCATATGCTCTCATGTTTGGTCACGATGTTGTCCTTCCTCTCGAGGTTCATGTCGCCGAGGTTCGCGTCCAGGAACAACATCAGTTGATCGATGACGATTACGTTCAAGCGATGTGGCAAGAACTTGAAGACCTCGACGAACACCGCATCACTGCATTCAACAATCTCATCCTTGAGAAGCAGCACATTGCGCGGTCCTATGACAAAGTTACCTGCGGTCGGAGCTTTGTCGAGGGCCAAACGGTGTGGCGAGCCGTGTTACCATTGGGAGAGAAGACCGAAGGCCGCGGGAAATGGTCTGCGCGGTGGGAAGGACCCTTCATTATACATCGCATATTGCCCAAGGGGGCATTCCATTTGCCCAACCTTGATGGCACGCTCCATCCCAATCCTATCAATGGACGATTCCTGAAACGCCATATTGCTAGCGTATGGGAGCACGCTGATCCTTCACTATCTGCCCCACGCTAACTATCCATAATGCTCAGCACCATCGCGCTAGCCTTCCGCCGCCTCCCACTAGGGGGCAACACAAGGAAGGAGCATAAGTTTAGTTAATTTCCTTGTAAACGTACGAGGTCTAATCAACAGACTAGTACAAGCTTGGGGCCTATTCTAGAGGCCCTAATTAATTTTTACATGCAATTTCGTCGTGTTAAAATCTGACCATTTTTTCATCTCTCAATGGAAGGTTTGTCACCTAGCGAAGGAACGTTCATGCATGTGGGCAACATGACATGCGAAACAATTTAGACCAAGGTCTCTTAAGTTTCCCTTGCAGCCTATAACACGCGGGGCGTCAAGGCTGGCGAAGTCTATTTCTCTCATTGTTTGTTAATCTTTTATTCATCAGCGAGCTGACTCGGTTCGCTGTGCCAATCTTGCATCGGGATACCCACCCACTCGTGATATGTTCAATAAGGCCTTTTCACTTGGACAATCCAAGCTCAAGGCCTAGGGGGCAATGTTTGAGCCAAAAGACATTTTTATACAAATAATAATATTTTACAAGACTGTAAAATGTCTATGTGAATATTAATCACTTCCCTAGCCGTTTCTAGCCAGCGAGCCCAAGTTTCTTTAAAGTTTACAAATAATGGCCTGCCAGCAAGACAACGCAAGATGATCTACATGGTCCGCGCGCGGAATTCCTATGCGGACTAACAGATCTCGCGCGTTTTTAGACACAAAACACAAAGCTTGTGCACTTAAGGTCTTCGCGCAGAGTAAGGAGCTCGCGCGCTTCACGCGGAATGACTTATGGGCACTTCGCTTAGGCGAGGCAGAATGCATCTAGGTGAGCTGGCGAACTAGTTCGCGTGAGAGACTTCGCGAGATGCATGCGGAGTCCGCGTGCACTATTTAATCGTTTTAGACTTTTACCAGTCTTTGACATGCTTTGGGCCAATCTTTGTGGCCCTTTTAATATAAAAAGTCTGTGAGCTAGAAAGACCCGCGAGATGGTTTGAGTCCGCGGTCGACGCGAGTTATTAGATTTCTACAAGGATTGTGGCACCCCGCGGGATAAGGATTACTCTTAATTCCGCTTTGCATGGAAGTCCAGACCTTATCGTATGCGGATTTTGCGAACTGGATATGTGTCACATAAGGATTGGTCTGCGTGGGAGGAATAGTGCTTTTATGCTTCACATTGCAGAGTCCGACATAGATTCTGATTATCTTTCGCGGCAAGTCGAGCTCTCATTATATAAGAGGCTCGAAGGCTTACAGAAAGCTCTCTCTCTCTCAGAACTCAATCAATTACAAACAACTCAAAGCAAACTGCAACCCAGTTTCTTTCGAGCTACCTCGAAACCCCGATTCTAAGCGCATCGCCGCCTAGGATTCTTCAGAGCTCTCCGGACTCTACCCCGATTCCTCAGAATCTTCCCTATAGTTGCTCTGCTCACGCCGCCGTGAGTATCGACCGCCTTGTGCTCGTAAATTCCTCATCTGAGGTGGCACCTGGAACCCCTTTCTGCCTGATTCAAGAAGTCAAGACCTTTTCCTCGTCCGCGAGGTGGCACGCCCGCAACTCTCCCCCTTTTCTCTTTGTTCGCTATTCACCTCCGCTACGCACGTTGAGAATCGTGGCCAAAACACTTTTATTACTGGCATATGCAATAACAGTTGTGAATAAGAAAAGCATGCTTGAACAGAAGGACTAGATCATGAACAAACTGTCATAATCACAACCTAGTCCTCAACAGAGTCGCCAAAATGTGAGGGTTCTTTTTGAATTGAACACTGACTGAGCCAAATTCAACCCAATAATTCGATTAATGGGAGAAATTTGTCCATGATTCAGACAACATGGAAATCGAAAGGAGCTTCGCAGCGTGAAGCATGGTGTGAGAGCTAAAAACACACTACGGTGAGAGAATTGAGGTTTTTTGGATCTGGGATTTCTGATAAAATAAAAGTTGAAGGTAGTTTTTCTAGGATGGTGATTAAGGGTTGGATTTGGTGCTTGGATACTTGAAGGGTTGAATGCCTGAGAGCTTGAAGGCTTAGGGAAGTTTGTTTTTGGGTTTTGCTTGATAATGCTTGATGTTCTTTTCTATTGTAGGGACTCACCTTTTATAGGCTTAATGGATAAAGTTTTGATGAACAAAAACATATGAATATTTGGGTAAAACATAGTCTTCTAGATACATGATTTTTGCCTTAAAACCTGGGAAAGAGAAGCCTGCCTCACAAGATGAGAGAATCGACTCACTACAGGGACGGCTACAGGCACAAAACACCAAGAACGAGATTGACGAACTAATTCGAAGCCCACGATTTTGTCATTCAAGGATGAAGGAGTAGTTTTGGAATTAGGTGCACATTCTCTTCTTCCTTGGCTTAGATTTGAAAGAGACTTTTCTATTGAATAAAATTGTGAATCATGAATCTGACACTACTGCAGGGAAGCAGGTTAAAAAAGTTTCACGAAAAGAAAGAAGTCAAGAAATTAGGCTTATTATGCAAAAGAGACGGGTTTGGGCATTTAAAAGGAGTTGGGCTTTGGGTATCAAAAGCATTTTGGGTCTTGGGAATATGTAGTCTAATTCTCTTGTTTTCATTAATTCGTCATCGATTTAAACCGTTGGACTTAAGTTTCAAACCCAAGACCGAAACTATTAACAACATTAAACCGATGGACGAGCATCATATGTCTCTGTAACCTTGCACACCACACCCACTTATACAAGCCCCAATGATACTTGGATGTGATTTGGACCCACATCAATGGACATGTTTGCTTGACAGGTTATAATCAAAGATTTAACCCAAGATTATGGATTTTTGCAAAAATTGCGTAACAAATCATAACGTGGCAAAGTACATGATTTTTCGGGTATCAACACGGTTGCAAAACTTATTATCCGTAATATTTTTTTACACTTAATCAAACAACATAAAAATAAAAATATTAAAGTTGTAAACTATCAACACTTCAAATAAGTTAATCTAATGTGTTCAAATAAGTAATCCAAATAAAAAATGAAACTAAAATTTATACATAATTCATATAAAGCCTCCAACATTCGTATATAACAAAAGATAAATCTACATGAGAAAGATTTCAGTTATACTTAAACACTTAAAGACATAATCATGTGTGTGAAAGACTATTATTTGTAACTCATAACCGATAAGAACATGACACGTAATGTAAAATTAAGTATTAATAATTAATATATGTCGGGTCAGTTCGATTTAACCGGTTTTTAAGATGCACGGAACAGTAAACCGACACCGCACTACTCGGTTTGTGTGGTTTCCAGAATCGATTGCCTCAGTTCCATTCGGTTTCGATTATTAGGTGACGGTTCAGTGCGGTTTTAACCGGTTTCTGTTTTTCCAGTGCCTAAAAGTCCACCCCTAGTGCATAGTATACAGAAAAGTAATAATATTTAGATACATTTGAATGGAAATGCTTGATCTCTGATGCCTATATATTATGCTTGGTAGGTAGTAAAATACATATCAGCCACAAAAAAATAATAATAATAAGAGACTGAAATTTGCAGCCACTATTGACATTAACAAAACTTAATAGCTAACAGCAAGTAAAATACCTTTCAATGAAATTGAGAGATTCTGTGCCTCTCCATATCTCAAATCTTGTGTTTTGTTCTCTGATCTATGTCTTCCCTGTTTGCAATATTGTGAAAGGTGAAATCAATGTTCTTTTCCCTAATACTATCTTCCTCATTGACTTTTAACCCCCAAAATCCAAAAACATAAATAAATAAATAAATGAAACAAATTTGAGAACAAAGTTGGTAGTCATGCACAAAAAAAATATAGATATAAGAAGTGAAAACTCGATGAGTTAATGACAAAAGAATGAACACTCCCAAACTGGTGAAACACCTTCACATGGCACATGCGTAAGATTGATTGATCGTTTTGAATTTCTTAAATCGCACTGCATGAAAGGAAGAGAGGATTAGTGAATCTGGTTAGAAGTAGTCTTTAGTGTTGAACAGTAACCATTAATTTTGAAGAGTAGAGATCGGCAACTATATACTCAAATTAATGAAATTACCATACCTCAAACTATGCATCATGAAGCAAAAAGAAAACCTCCTCCTCGACCAAAAAAAGTATCCAAAATCGATTGACTTCTTGCAATCTTCGATCACAGCAGTTCAGGTATTAAGATCGACCAAAACCAAAATGCATGAACTGTCAGGACCCACCCTGAATTTCACTCTGAAACCTGAAGTAAATTCTACGGGGATCACCTCTAAGGAAAATTTACCGAAAATTTCGATATAACCTCCCTTGAAAAATGGACAACCCTTCCTAATAATAATACCTGCAAGCACTTCTGAAAAATCCAAACCCATCCTTAAACTCCTAAAGCCTTCGCGCTCCCCAAAATCACAACATCTCCCAAAAATTATTTACTAACTTTAATAAGAATAATCCCTCAACCAATAATCACAATTCATAGCAACTTTATTTGAGAGGAAAGGAACTAAAAATATAAATATGAGCAGATATTATACTAATAACTATACATTTTCTCCATGTACGCCCGACATTAACTATGCTAACCTGCATGTTAGGCATTTTTAAAACGAAATGTCCAAGAGAAAACATTTGCAAACGTTAGAGTGAGTGGATAAAAAAAATATAAAAAAATAATTAACAACATTTATGATTTCCCAAATTTATTTCCAAAGAAAAACGAATGCATGTTATAGCTCAAAAGCTTTAACTCAAAATTTGACTAACACGTGACTAGGTTTGTTAGTCTCCCAAACTTAATAAAAAGGTCTCTCACGCTAAATTATATAAATATAAGTATGTATTTACACTCATCATACTCCTTGGATGATTTCTTATGAAGAACTATAAGAAAAATAGAAATTCATACAAGACTACTACGCTTACGTCTAAAGCTCACGTCACGCCATAATGGAATTTTACCTCATTATGCGGAAAAGATGGGTATATATATATGTGCATATTCCCTATATAAATTCTTAATTTATATAGGACTACGACGATTGCATCTAATACTCATGTCACACCATAATGAAATTTTACCTCATTATGATGGAAAAGAACGTATTCTCAATTTCGATTTATTTATATACATATTATTCTCATAGTAATCCATATATGAATATAAATCCACCGAAATTCTCAATTTCGATTATTTTCCAACAAAAGAAATTATTCATTAATAAATCATTTGCATGCACATTATTTAAAATAAAAGTTCACTCACAGGTTAAGCTCAAGCTTTTCAATGTTCGGAATAATCCTCGAGCGCCGCCTCCAACTATTCATATTCTCGGTCAATCCCACACCTGACCATAAACTGAAAGACAAATAGGTCAGACCGTACTTCGAACTATTGACTAAACGGCTTTCCTAGTTTGACTAGGTTTTCTGGGTTGACTAGGATTGACCAAAGTTTCCATTAACAGAGAGTTATTAAAAAGGAGAAAGTTTCCCAAAATAGAAACTTTCCAAATATGGAAGGTCTTCTTAAATCACATCTAATACCTTCCTAAAAGAAACTACCACACTAATCGAAGGGGAACTTGATAACTACCTCAACAGTCTCTGTCGGAATCTCTCGCCGAATTCTGGCAACTTGCTGGAATTCCGCCATAGCCTCCCCGTATCTCCGATTCACCAATTTATCGACATGAAATTCACCAAACAATAATTAGCTTCTTCCAAACCCACATAGCAGCTACACAATAGTTCAAAATGCAAGCCTTACCTCTAATCTTCTCAATTCCACAATCTCACTAGCTCGTACTTGACGGTTTCTCCACATACCAAATCACTACTCACCAAGACACTCGATCAACAACCACCCCAACACTAAATCAACCCACACAACAGCTCTAAAAGACACTACCTTACCTTAGGTGACTAACTAACAACAAGGTTATGGTGTAGCAATCCTCAGCTGAAAACTCAAGCCCTGCCTTCCTCCATAATCACCGTTGCTGCTTCCAAGACGTCATTAAAACACTTTGAAGTTCCACCAGCACTCGACAAGATCGCCGGAAACTCAAGGACACCATCGCCGGAGAGCCTGACGAGAAAACCAGAAAACAGAGAAAGAGGGATTTCGATTAGATTCTATTTTGTAGGAAATAAAAGCACTACTGTGCAGAAGGAAGAGAGGAGGAAGGGACTCACCGTCGCTGGGTCGATCGGTGAACAAAGCTCATCCCTCGCCGGAAAATCGAGACATCCAGAGAAGAGAGGATTCAAGGGTTAGGTCTCAAATCAGACATCCAAAAACACAGAAGGGAAGAGAAGAGGAAGAGGAGTAAGAATATACCCACCGGAGTCACAGACGCCGTCGGTGTCCGCCGGAATCCGATGAACACAGTGGTGTTCATTGATTTCAATATCTTCCAAGTGTGGACGAATGTATGGTTTGTCAACTGCATTTTTTTTTTGTAGGGGTAAAGGGGGTGATCAATTCGGGACCTAGATTAAGGTGAGCGGCAGCCAGACGGCCGAGATTTCGGTTGGAGAAGCTGCTGCGGCAATGAGAGAGGGAGAGGGAAGGGAGAGACTCGGGTCAATGCCGAGATGGGTCTTTGACCGAAAGTCCACCCTTCAATTTTCTTTATATTTGAAACAAAGACCAAGATCAAAACCCTAGCTGATCAAATGGTCTAGATTAAATTTCAGAAAATAATTTCTTTTTACCAAACTTTGATTAATTGTAAAAAATAGCTCAAAACTCTAAAAATAATCCGAAGACACCGGTGAACTCATGTCGAAGCATATTACAATATTAGAGCCTTAAAAGAAGAATTTGACTTTTCGAGAAATACCCAAAAATAGGCTAACTTATTATGTTACCGAGCACGGATAATTTCCTCAGTAATTCGAAAAAACACCTGAAAAAACATAAAAAAAGATTACAGGATATTACATGAACTCCCTAGTAAAATATTTTTGTTCGAATACTTACAATAGAATTGTTTCTGAGGTCGGAGATTCGCAATCCCGTTTGCCCCAATTTTCTCCCTCGCGTCTTTTGGCCTTTCGTTTATAGGGACTGGGAAGAGGAAATTAAAAACTTAAAATTGTACGTGATGAATTTTAGTTGAAATTTGTTTTTGTTATATTTTTACTCTTTTACCCTCCTTAAGAAATTTTCTCTATAGAACTAATTTTATAAACAAAGGGTATTTAAAGGGTTATTGAAAATTTAATCTTTGACAGTTTCATAAGACAAATTGCCTTAATTAATAGAGATATACACACACAAAGGATAAATGAATAATCTTGATTAACTAATAAATTTTTCTGGTCCTGACTTAGAATCAACGTTTATTCTTGTAAACCTCGCTAAACACATAAGAGAATAATATTTCTAAACTCTCTTTACGTTCCAATGAATATATAAAGAAATAATTAATTAAATATATATATATATATAAATATTAATAATTGATAAAATACATAAAAGTAAAGGAGAATTTGACTTTTCGAGAAATACCCAAAAATAAACTCTAGGGCTAACTTATTATGTTACCGAGGACGGATAATTTCCTCAGTAATTCGTAAAAACACCCGGTAAAAGATAAAAAAAATTCCGGGATATTACATGAACTCCCTTGTAAAATATCTTTGTTCGAATACTTACAATAGAATTGCTTCTGAGGTCGGAGATTCGCAATCCCGTTTGCCCCAATTTTCTCTCTCGCGTCTTTTTGCCTTTCGTTTATAGGGACTGGGAAGTGGAAGTTAAAAACTTAAAATTGTACGTGATGAATTTTAGTTGAAATTTGTTTTTGTTATATTTTTACTCTTTTACCCTCCTTAAGAAATTTTCTCTATAGAACTAATTTTATAAACAAAAGGCATTTAGAGGGTTATTGAAAATTTAATCTTTAACAGTTCCATAAGACAAATTGCCTTAATTAATAGAGATATACACACAAAAAGGATAAATGAATAATCTTGATTAACTAATAAATTTTTCTGGTCCTGACTTAGAATCAACGTTTATTCCTGTAAACCTCGCTAAATACATACGAGAATAATATTTCTAAACTCCCTTTATGTTCCAATGAATATATAAAGTAATAATTAATTAAATATATATAAATATTAATAATTGATAAAATACATAAAAGTAAAGGAGAATTTGACTTTTTGAGAAATACCTAAAAATAAACTCTATGACTAACTTATTATGTTACCGAGCACGGATAATTTCCTCAGTAATTCATAAAAATACCCGGTAAAAGATAAAAAAAAATTCCGGGATATTACATGAACTCCCTAGTAGAATATCTTTGTTCGAATACTTACAATAGAATTGCTTCTAAGGTCGGAGATTCGCAATCTTGTTTGCCCCAATTTTCTCCCTCGCATCTTTTTGCTTTTCATTTATAGGGACTGGGAAGAGAAAGTTAAAAACTTAAAATTGTACGTGATGAATTTTAGTTGAAATTTGTTTTTGTTATATTTTTACTCTTTTACCCTCCTTAAGAAATTTTCTCTATAGAACTAATTTTATAAACAAAGGGCATTTAGAGGGTTATTGAAAATTTAATCTTTGACAGTTCCATAAGACAAATTGCCTTAATTAATAGAGATATACACACAAAAAGGATAAATGAATAATCTTGATTAACTAATAAATTTTTCTGGTCCTGACTTAGAATCAACGTTTATTCCTGTAAACCTCGCTAAACACATAAGAGAATAATATTTCTAAACTCCCTTTATGTTCCAATGAATATATAAAGTAATAATTAATTAAATATATATAAATATTAATAATTAATAAAATACATAAAAGTAAAGGTAAGTAATGTTTTCAAAATTCAAAATTGAGGAAACTTTTAACAATATTAATTTTTCAATTTATATTCTCAAAGTATCCATATATACTCCTTCATTTTTTCTTTGTATTATGAAAAACTAAGGGAATATTTAACAAATTAAGAAAACTCTTAACAACAAGACCCTCGGTAAAGTAATAAATATTCATTTATTTATAAATAAATAAATTTTAATCCCTCTAAAGTAATAATTTTCTTCGAAGTTATGAATTACGTACTTAGAGTTGTTGAAGAGATTATATGAGACATATCAATACACAAAGATATTGATATGTATGGTTAGATACGTCATGATGATGTTTTAATGCTTTAATTAATGTTAATTTGCTTATGTTGTTTAGCTATTAATTAGTGTATGAATTTGGTCATACAACTTAATAAGGTAAGACATATTTATAATCGTCTATCTCTGTTGGTATTGTTTTAACTTTGCAGGTACACAATTTCATGATGAGCCCCTATATGCAAAACACGCATGGTCGCACTTTAGTGATGGACAAATCAAACCATTATTTATAGTGCATGAAGCTTGCAACTTTCAAGGGGAGATTCTCATCAAGAGTAGCATTCAAAAGTATGCCACCTAAGACAAATGCACGTTGTACTCTTTTTCTCTTTCGACTATGATTATTTTTCTCCCACTCGGTTTTTGTTATCAGTGTTTATGCCCAAATTAATATTTTACTAGACAGTAAATGTCTATGTGAATATTAATTAAATTCTTAGTTCATGTCAAACGGGCGAGCCCAAATTCTTTAGGTTTACAAATAATGGCCCACTAGTGTGACCACGCGAGCTGAATTACAGAGTTCTCGTGCGGATTGGACTTAACGCAAGTTGCAGAGTTCGGGCATGGAATGAACTTCGCGTGGAATTCCCAGTTGACTCCGCGTAGGCGAAGCGAGATTCACACTTCGCGTGAGATAGGCGAGACGGAGTACATCGAGGCGAGCTGTCGAACTGGCTCGCATGGGAGGCTTTGCGTAGAAGCCGTAGGTGGAGTCCGCGTGCATCACATTAATCGTTGGAGACTCTCACTAGTCTTTGATATGCTTCATGTCAATCCCTGTGACCCTTTTAATATAAAAATCTCTTTTAAGGCTCGCGAGCTACAATAGCCCGCAAGATGGAAGCAAGCTTCAGGAGCTCGCATGATGGTTTGAGTCCGCGACCCGTGTGAGATAGGTTTTCGGCAAGGACTATGACTCTCTCGGGGTAAAGATGCGCCTAATTCATGTCCACATAGGAGTTTATAATTGGGCGGCGCGGAAGCAATGCCCTATGCGGAATGAAATGTGCGAACTGGACATGTGTCACAGGATGGTTGGTTCGCGCGGACGGAACAGTGCCCTTATGATATTAGGGTTTCAGAGTCCGATTTGGATTCTAATCATCTTTCTTTCGCCGCAAGTCGAGCTGCTATATAAAGGCCTTGAGGGTTTACAGAAAGGACCCCTACAATATCTACAACTGCAATACAACTTTTTCAACCTAGTTGAAACCTCCAACGCTCCCCGGAGCTTTGCTTTCTCTTCCATGTTGAAACTCTACACACAACAACTTTTATAACAACAACTCAGAGACAATCTTTACAACACAAACAGACTACAACCCAGTTACACTTCGAGCTACTCGGAAACCTAACCCTAAGTGCCTCCGCGCCTTAGTTCAGGGCCCTCTTGGACTTGTCCCCGATCCTCCTGACTCCCTATAGTTGCTCTGCTCGTGTCCCACCGTGAGTATCGATCGCCTTGTGCTCGTAAATTCCTCATCTGAGGTGGCACCTCGAAACCCCCTTCTGCCAGATCAGAAGTCAGATCTCGCGCACTCAATCCTTTCCTCATCCGCGAGGTGGCACACCCGCAAAATCCCCCTCTCTTTGATCGCTATTTACATCTCGCCCGCGCGCTGAGGATCGTGGCCAAAACAACCTGCCAAGGCTTAGTGATGGACAAATCAAACCATTATTTATAGCGCATGAGGCTTGCAATATTCAGGGGGAGATTCTCATCAGGGGGAGCAATGAGAAGTATGCTACCTAGGACAAATGCGTGTTGTAGTTTTTTTCTCCTTCGACCAGGGTTATTTTTCTCCCACTCGGTCGTGTTGTACTCTTTTTTTCCTTCGACCAGGATTATTTTTCTCCCACTCGATTTTTGTTACCTGGCAAGGTTTAGTGATGGTTTAGTGATAGACAAATCGAACCGTTATTTATGGCGCATGAAGCTTGCAATGTTCAGGGGGATATTCTCATCAGGGGGAGCATCTAGAAGTATGCTACATAGGACTACATAGGACAAATGCACGTTGTACTATTTTTCTCCTTCGACCATGGTTATTTTTCTCCCACTTGGTTTTTGTTACCTGACAAGGTTTTTAACGAGACAACGTTAAACGCGTCCAATTCATCATTCATTGGTGGACATCCAAGGGGAGTGTTATAAATATTATAATCTATGTAGTTGTCCACGTAATTACTCATTTGTTATGTACTCTAATGTAAACTTTACCTCTATATACGGAGACTAATGAGAATGAATGATAACACTTCTACCTTTTTCTAATTATTTTCTATGTGTCATCTCTCTATATTTTCTTTACTTTACAACAGTGATGAGTTTTTTGTGTTTTTAAATTTAGAAAAGACATCCCACTACCATAGACAGTTGCAAAACAGAGAAAAACCACATTTTAACAGATTTAAACAAATAAGGACATAAGCCCAGACCCACAATGCATAATATCAATGCTTTGTCAGCAATTTTTACACAAAATACCTAAAAAACCATTTTCTGAAATATCTACGAAACTGTCACTGCCTCAAACCATTCTTTTACGCAAAACACCATTTTCGGATCTGAGAAACTCTCTCTCTCTCTCTCCCTCCCTCCCTCCCTCCTCCTCCTCTTTCTTTTGCTTCTACTTATTCTTCTTCTTCTTCTTCTTCTTCTTCTTCTTCTTCAGTGGCTACTTCTCCGACCAAACTCTCTAAACTTGGTTTACTCAAAGAGTCTTTAAAATTAAAACCCATATCTTTTGAATTTGATAGCAAAAGTGATCATTTGTAGCTAATCTATGCTCATGCTTTGTGCTGCTACTGCATTCTGCTACGTGTTGTTATTGTGTGCTACTACTGCGTGTGATGTTGTTGTGTGCTGCTACTGCGTATGTTGTTGTTGTGTGCTGTCACTGTATGTTGTTAATTCATGTTGCTGCTACTGTGTTTGCTGTTGTTGTGTACTGCCACTGCATATTGTTGATTCATGTTATTGTTGATATGTGTTGCTACTGTGTGTGCTGTTGATGTGTGCTCCTACGGCGTGTTGTTGTGTACTGCTAGTGTGTGTTGTTGTGTATTGCTACTACATGTTGCTCTGTGCTATTACTGCGTGTGCTATTGTTATGTGTTATTGATGTGTATTGCTACTGTGTGTGTTGTTGTTGTGTGCTGCTACTGCGTGTGTTGTTGTTGTGTGCTGCTACTGCAAGTTGTTGATTCATGTTACTGATACTGCATGTGTTGTTGTTGTGTACTGTCATTGTATGTTGTTGTTGATGTGTATGTGTTGTTACTATGTGTGTTGTTAATGTGTGCTACTATTGCGTGTGTTGTTATTGTTGTGTATTGTCACTACACAACAATAACAGAAAGTAGCAGTAGCAAAGTTTTCGCCCCCTCCTATGACTCTTTCATTGTTTTAGTCTTTAAGCAGTAGCAGAACAAGAGGATTGCCCAAACATATTTGTGTTATTTCTGGGATATTAACCTCTGCTACTACTTCTAATATGATGTTAACTCCTACTACTACTTCTACTGGAATTAACTGCTACTACATTAAGTTATTAAAAAACCTGCTATTGTATTCTATTTACTGCAAAATCTCAAAATGTGACTTTTCCCCACTTAAGTTGTCGACGCTCTCGACGACTGCCTTAGGCTTGAACTCAGCTTGAAATCTTCAATCTTCTGCTTGAACTTCTTCAGGGCTTCGATATTCTCCCAACAGATCTCTTCCTCTACCATCTTCTTCCACTTCACTAAGTATTGTTGCTGGTGCACTGTAACTAGCCAATCTCCCCGCCCCTACTCAAACTTGTCAACTACTCTCCCGGCCAGAATCTCCTCCACCGCCCTTGATCTTCTGTATCAGACTGGTACGGTTTGAGGTTGCTGACATGGAAGACAAGGTGAACTTTCATCCAGACAGGGATGTTAACTTTGTAAGAGCACTTCCCCACTTTCGAAAGGACCGGAAGTGGGCCTTCATACCTCCTGAATAACCGCTTGTCTATGGAGCGCAAATTCCTGAGCTGTTCTGGGAGCAGCTTCACGAGCACCATGTCTCCTTCTTGGAACTCTCGAGGTTTGCAACTCTGATCCGCCCACTTCTTCATTCTCTTCGCCGCTTTCTCCAAGTAACTTCGAGTAGTGTCCGCGTTGGTTTTCCACTCTTTGGTGAAGTTGAAAGCCCGCGGGTTTTTCCCCTTGTATACCTCCTGCACAGTATGAGGCAAGAGTGGTTGCTGGCCAGTCACCACTTCAAACGCGCTCTTATTGGTGGCTGAACTCTTCTTCGAATTGAAACAGAACTGGGCCACATCTAGTAGCTCCACCAAATTCTTCATATTTGCATGAACAAAATGGCTCAAGTATTCTTCTAACATTGCATTGAATCTTTCAGTCTGCCTATCCGTCTGAGGGTGGTAACTTGAGGCGATGTTGAGTTCAGACCCCAGTAGCTTGAAGAACTCTGTCCAAAACGACCTTGTGAACCTAGGGTCCCGATCATTGACGATGTTCTGGGGTACTCCCCAGTACTTCACCACATGTTTGAAGAAGAGACTTGTTATATCTTCTGCTGAACAATGCTTCGATGTTGGCACAAATGTCGCATACTTTGAAAACCTGTCCACCACGACCAGGATTCCAGATACTTCCCCAACATTTAGGAGATGGGTAATGAAATCAAGGGAGACACTCTCCCACGGGTGAGTGGGTGTTGCCAGCGGCTCCAGCAATCCAGCTTTCTTTTGTCTCTCCACCTTGTCTTATTGGCAGAAGAGACATGTCCTAGTGTACTCCATCATATCATCTCGCATCTGCGGCCAGTAATAGCCCTGTTTTAGGAGGGCATATGTTCTGTGCCACCCAAGATGCCCTGCCCACAAGGTGTCATGGCACTCTCTCATCAGCATTCTTCGTAATCTGTCCACCTGGGGAAGATATGTTCTTCATTCTTTTGTCTTTAACAAGACATCTTCAAACCAGAATCTGCGACTCTTTCCTTCTCGCACTAACTTCACGAGGCCTTGAGCCACGAGATCCTTTTCCAAACTAGTCTTCACTCTTTCTTTAATGTCTAGCGACTCCACTGCCTGATAAAGTCGCCAAGTTCCAGAGGACCGCAAGGTTGGCCTTGCGGCTTAGGGCGTCTGCAACTTGATTTGTGTACCCTACCTTGTGCTCAAATTAGAACTCAAACTCAGCGATAAACTCTTGCCACCGAGCTTGCTTCGAGGTTAATTTCGGTTGTGTCAGGAAATGACTGACTGCAGAATTGTCTGTCTTCACAGTAAAATTTGCCCCTAGCAAATAGTGCCTCCAAGTCCTCAAACAGTGAATCACAGCCAACATTTCTCTCTCATGGGCTGTATATCTCCTTTCCACTAGTGAGAGCTTATGACTCTCGTACGCCACTGGATGTCCTTCTTGTAATAGGACTCCCCCTAGGCGAAGTCGGAGGCATCGGTCTACACTTCAAATGTCTTGTTCAGGTCTGGCAAGGCAAGAGCATGATCTTTCATCACGACCTCCTTTAAATCCATGTAGGCTTGCTCACAGTCTTCATTCCAGTCCCATACCGCTCCCTTCTTCAAGAGGTCAGTCAAGGGAGTTGTCCTTCCTGAGTAATTTTCAATGAATCGCCTATAGTAGTTTGCCAGTTCAAGAAAAGAACGCAGTTCGTTCACATTCGTGGGACTCTGCCACTCCTCGATCGCTCGTATTTTCTCCAGATCCATCCTGATCCTCCCCTCTCTATAACATGACCTAAGAACTTGATGGTATCCTGCGTGAAGGAGAACTTCTCATGCTTGACATACAGCTGGTGGGCTTGTGACTGATGAAACACTAGCTTTAGGTGTTCCACATGTTCCTCCAAGGTAGAACTGTATACCACAATGTCATCCAAGTACACCACCACAAATTTGTCTAGATAATCATGGAAGACTTGGTTCATCAATGTACAGAAACTAGCAGGTGCATTGGTCAACCCGAACGGCATCACCAGGAACTCAAAAGCGCCGTATCAGGTGACACAAGCAGTCTTGGGCTCATCTCCTTCTGCTATGCGAACCTGGTAGTATCCCGAGCGGAGGTCCAGCTTGGTGAAATATTTGGCACCACTGAGCTTGTCAAACAAATCTGCGATCAAGGGAATGGGGTACTTGTTCCGCACAGTAACTTTGTTGAGAGCTTGGTAGTCTATACACAACCTTAAGCTCCCATCATGGTTCTTCTGGAATAGCATTGGTGCACCAAATGAGGCCTTTGAGGGCTGAATGAACCCTGCTTCTAACAGATCTCCCAATTGCCTCCTCAGTTCAGCTAGCTCTGGCGGAACCATTCTGTAAGGGGCCTTTGCGGGTGGTTTTGCACTAGGAAGTAACTCAATCTCATGATCTATATTTCTCCTTGGTGGCAGCTCCTTGGGGAGTTTTGCTGGCATCACATCCTTGTAACTCTCTAGCACCCCCTGAACTTCTTTTGGCACCATTTCTGGTTCGGCCCTGTCTTTTATCAAGGGGACGGCGACTTATGTAGGCTCCTGTCGCTTCACCCCTTTCTTGAACTAGAGAGCGGACAAGAGACGAGGTTCACTTGGCGGGATTATCTTCGCAGGCACTACACATGGTCTCTCCCCCATGATCAACAAATTTCGAGCATTGAGAATGGGGACGGCTTTGTGTTCTAGCATAAAATCCATCCCTAATATGATGTCGAAGTCATCCATCTCCACAACAACCAAATATGTCTTCCCTTCCCAACTACCCAGCTTCACTTGTGCTCTTCGAGATACCCCCACTGTGGGCAAAGGGCGAGGAGTTGACTGCTTTCATGCGGCCAATATCCTTCTCTATCTTCAATCCCAACTTCCGTGCTTCCGTTTCAGACACAAAATTATAGGTGGCGCCAATGTCGACCATCACACTCTTGGCAACTTCCCGTTTATGCTCTCATTCACAAACATTAGGCCCTTGGGCTGAGACTCCTGGGACGCTGGTGGTTGCTTTTCCACTGCGTTCAAGAATCTCAGGGCACCCATCTGACTGGGCTCCTCCACTTCCTCTTGGGGTTCTTCTGACTCCTTCGCCAAAATATGGGTTTTCAGGGCTGTCAAGGCCGTCTTGTGTGGACACTCAATCCTATAAGGCCCCTTGCATAAGAAGTAAGATATCGGTCTTGGTGTGAAGCCGGCGGAGTTGAATTGTCGAGGGGGAAATACTCCTGTTGATGCAGCCAGTTTGGAAGAGGTTGTATCCCTTACATTGGTCATCCTCCCCCCTCCTCCTAAACTAGAGAACGTTGACTCCGCTCCCCCACTTCTACTATGTCCCAGTCTCACACTTTTGTTGGCATTTACATTCGAAAAGGATGAGGCCCTTTTGGGAGGGTTCTCTAGAGTGGAGGTAATGTCAATTAATCTCCTGCAAGTTCACCAAGCATTTGGTCATACCAATCAAATTTTTGTTGCTTTGTCATTCCTCCCTACATGTTGTGAGGCTTTGAGCCAAGATGACTCTGATACCACCTGTCACGGGCCAACTTTGCGAGGATGCAAAAAGGACCGTGCGGCACTCGCTAGCCTTGGAAAGGTAGCAAGTCAACCTTGTGCGCACCTTGCAAGGAACAATGGAAACCACATGATATTAATATAATGCTAGCAACAAGCAAAAACACAGCTTTATATAATTGTGGAGCGAGTGAGCACTCGAATGAAAAGTTGAAATGATCTCACAGGACACAGATGATTGAATAATTCCTCTCTTTATTGATGGTAAGACGTTTATAGGGCTAAAGTACATGTGCTTACCTATACTAGTTTTGTAGTCCAACCGTCGCCGACTAAGAACTCCTCTGTAAAGAGCATATCGGCTAAATTCTCACTTGGCTCTGGAAAACATAAAAAAACTAAAAAGACCTAAGTTAAATAAAATAAAATAAAAGTAAAATAGAAATTACAATAATACCCCTTACACACAAGCAACCAACCATAGACTTGACTCATGACCCTAGACAAGGTTGCTTGTGACATTACATGTCTTGGCCCTAACACATGACATGCAGAAAAAAAAATTGTCTTAAATTGTTAAAAATCGTCCTTATTTGTTTAATAAGAAGTAGATTTATTTGTGTTTTAAATTTTTTTAAAAGATGTATATTTGATTTATTTTTTTAATTTGGTCTGTAATTCTCTTTTAGAATTTCCTTTTTTGCGTTTGTCATTGGTCCGAAGGAAACTCAAACAGAGAACTTGAAAGCTCAAGCAGAGATGTATGACAATGTGATGTCGTCGTCAAAACTGCGACGTCCAAGGTTACAGTTCCTTGGTCGCAAAATACTATACAAGCTTTTGCCGTTTGCCTCTGGTTTAGTGTTAAAAACACAGAACACGACACAACAACAAAGACGAATACTTTAGGATTTGTTTGCTGTGCATCAGTATCTATCTGTAATGACATCTTTGCAGCTTTTCGTTCCTCCCCACTTGCATTTTTCACTTTTCTCTCTCCATTACACGCCCTAGCTGCTTTTTCTACTTCTGATACCAGTGAGTGATGGATTCTTGAGCTTTTTTTTTTTTCATATTTCTCTCTTTACTCCACGAGCACGAGAGAACATGATCCATAACTAGTTTATCTCTTCCTCCTCCTTTTCCTTTGTCCTCTGGATCTGTATACTACTACGTTTGCTTCGAATCAATCTGCGTCTCCTTCAGTTAGCTAGATTTTTTTGTTGGTTGCAAAAGAGACCTAGAATTCAATTAGCTAGATTTGTTGAGACCTCAGCAGGTGAATTTTTTTTTTTTTTTTAGTTAGAAAAATTATACTAGTGAGTCGGCCAGTCCCTCTGTGTTCTTGAGCCTATTCAACAGGTTGCCCTCGCTGTTTTTAGTTTATTTTTTTTCCTGCTTTCAGCTCCCACTAATATCTGTTTCTTTGTCTCTCTTTGAATTAAAGGAGGAAATGGGGAAGTGTTTATCAGGTGGTATTTCTATTTGGGTAGTTTTCCTGATTTCAAACTTAATGATGTGTGGAGTAGTGAGTGGGATTGGTGCAAACTGGGGTACACAGGCAAGCCACCCTCTACCCCCAGATAGTGTGGTGAGCCTACTGAGGCAAAATGGGATTCAAAAGGTTAAGCTCTTTGATGCAGATTATGACACACTGACAACTTTGGGTAAGTCTGGGATTGAGGTCATGGTGGGCATTCCTAATGATATGCTGGCATCTCTAGCCTCCAGCGTTAAGGCAGCTGAGAAGTGGGTTTCCAAAAATGTCTCAGCACACATCTCCTCCAATAATGTCAAGATCAGGTAACCTTTTTCATGTTGTTATTACTGGACTTGCTATTGGAATTATTGGTAGTTGTAGAAATGGTGGTAATTAAAATTGCATCTGTGCTGTTTAAGATCCCTATATTCTCAATACTCCAGGCACTTGTCTACCAACTCGGCTTTGAAACCATTGATTGTTGTTAGCAAGCAAAGATTGTGTTTAAGTTCATATATGAGATCTATATTGAAGTATGCGATGATTGGTACTTTTCATGCTTGTGATTTCCAGACTGTAGCATTCATAGGTTTCGGCTAATAGCAATGCTTTTGTTGGAAGGTTTTCTTTGCTACATTTGATTAGGCTTATGAGCCCCTCATTGGTCCTCTAGTCTACATGTATAATTCATCCCAACTGGGAAAGTGTACGCATAGTAAGATATTCAGCTTACTCGATCCTCCAAAGTCTTGGTTAAATTCTTAGGAAGTCAGTTGGTGTAAACTGAAACTACCTTACCTTTGTTTAACCGTGCCATCACCATTGCGAAAATAAAATATCAAGGTTTAGTCATCTAATTCAAATAAGTTTGGTTTGATTTGTCATGAGCCAAATCCATGCTGCAATTAGTGCTTCTCCAAAGGGGTCAGGGGGGTTTTCAAATGAAGAGTTTCTTGGTGAAAACTGATCAGTAATGCTCAACAGTCAACTTCTCAAAGAATGATTTACTAAAAAATTCTTGAAGAATTAAGAAACCAAGATTGGTTTATCATTGACCTAGAGAATAAACAATAATGAGTATTGCAATCAAAGAGGAGAACTCCTTTTTTCTGTATTGTTAAGCTTCCCACGAAGAATAAAAATTTGCAATCAGTCATGACTTGCATGGTCTCTGAACTGCATCTCACTCCCTAACCTCTCCAGAATTTAAGCTCCTAGCATGGTTGAGCAACATGTTAGTTCAATACTTGAATGTGCTTGTTCCTGGTTAGGATAAGAGCTTTGAACTGTAATGTATAGCGGTATAGCCTCTAACATTCTGCAAGAAGGATCATGATACATGAATATATTTTGTGTTTATTTATAATTGTGGCTGTGCATATTAGTGCCTATCAAACCTGTGTAATTTTTTCCCTCGACATGTTTATTCTACTGTTGATTCGATCAGAGTGTTATTACAAATAATCTGTCTGACTAGTCTATAATCACAATGAGGAACATATTCTGTTCATTTCTTTTTATGTTCTGCTTAATAAAGCTCTTTACTGAATCTGCTGAGGATTTATTGTTTTCTTCTACTTCTTGCAAGCTAGTCTTGGCATCCATGTAAGTGATCATCCTTTGTATGATTCTTCAGGTATGTTGCAGTTGGAAATGAACCTTTCTTGGAAACATATAATGGTAGCTTCCTCAGGACAATCTTCCCCGCTCTTAAGAATGTTCAGTCAGCCCTCATAAAAGCTGGAATTAGTAACCAAGTAAAGGTGACTGTACCCCAAAATGCTGACGTTTATGAGAGTTCCAATGGGTTGCCATCTGGTGGTGACTTCCGAACTGAGATCCATGATCTAATGCTTCAAATTATCAAGTTCTTGAGTGACAATGGTGCCCCTTTCACGGTGAACATCTACCCGTTTATCAGCCTTTACATCGATGCCAATTTTCCAGTTGATTATGCATTCTTTGATGGCAATGCATCACCTATTACAGATGGCAGTTTAACCTATTACAATATGTTTGACGCGAATTATGACACTCTAGCATGGGCCCTGCAAAAGAATGGTTTTGGAAACTTACCAATCATAGTTGGAGAGATTGGATGGCCAACTGATGGAGACCAGAATGCTAATCTAGTTTATGCGCAGAAGTTCAACCAAGGTTTCATGTCCCACATTTTGAGTGGGAGAGGAACTCCAATGAGACCAGGGCCGATTGATGCATATTTATTCAGTTTAATCGATGAGGATTCAAAGAGCATTGATCCAGGAAATTTTGAAAGACATTGGGGAATCTTCACTTTTGATGGAATACCAAAATACCAGCTTAATCTTGGTACAACAAATTCAGGGTCTGTAGTAGCGGCAAAAGGGGTGCACTATTTGGAGCGTAAGTGGTGTGTGATGAGGCCATCAGCGAGCCTCGATGACCCACAAGTGGCACTCAGCATGAGCTATGCTTGCGGACTTGCGGATTGCACAAGCCTTGGTTACGGTACATCTTGTGGAAACTTGGATGCTAGAGGAAACATTTCGTATGCATTTAACAGTTACTATCAGAGGAACAATCAACTGGACGTTGCTTGCAAGTTCCCAAACCTCTCAATGATCACCAAAACAAATCCATCAGTTGGATCGTGCAGGTTTGAGATAATGATCGAACCATATTATGGAGGTGCAGGCTCAGAAAGGAGGCTTGGAATTCTCCAAAGGCCTCTGAGCCTGGCTGCGGTTCTTGTTCTCGTTTCGCAAAGTATCATGTGAATTAATTTCATGCCATGGCTGCTTCTTTTGCTTATTCATGAGCTGAACTATGTGCCACACTGCCACATTAGCTGGTTAGGGAACAAGCATATTCTAGTCCATTGCATTAAGGAGAAAATATGTGGCCTAGTGGAAGGTTATGATTGGGCATTATTTGGTTGTAGTTCAAATTTTGGAATTGGGAAGGTATGATATAACACTATAACAGCTTTCAAAATTTGTCTGCAAAATGCATGCTTGTTTAAACTAGAATTGCTTTGGATTGTGGAATGTTAATTTTGAACGATGAAGAGTATGTGAATGGAGTATTGGCATTCCTGGATTTAGGTCGATGCTGTCACGCAATTATGATCCATGTTAAAGACGATTCTTGAGGTGCTTATTGACGCGGCTCTCTGTATGAACTGGTAAGCAAAAAAAAAAAGAAAAGAAAAAAAAAAGGGTGATTTGAGTGATTTGAGTCTTTGACAGATGGTTTCGATCTAAGAGCTCATTTTCAACTCCGCGTACTAAAATTCTATTTTAAGTTTGAAAACGATTCCCTCCCTCCCTCCCTCCCACCCCCAAGTTGAACATATCGTGCAGACGACAGAGAGTATCAGAGCTACCCAATGTGCCCCTCTCGCCTCTGGAAGACAAAATGGCGACGGTGCTCTTTTACCACAGTAGAACTGGAAAGACGTATAGGTCAGATTTCACCACCATAAAAGGACCAAGTCTAGCGAATCCAGTTGAGATCGTGCTGGAGCTGTGTGATAAAAGACTTGCTGACACGTTCTGAGGAATTCAGGCCCGGCCATTCAAGACCTTGTCAAGCTCTTTACACCAAATAAATTAACTAAAAATAAAAAGAAAAAAAACACTTTACACCAACAAATATTTTTCTCTTTACTTTAAAGAAAAAAAAACAAATATTTTCTCTCTAAATCTGTGAGACGTGCCAGCATTCCTTTCAACTGCATATGACATAAATTTTGAAATGTCCCCCATCTATTGTTATCATATTGACCATTATTGAAGTAAGAGTGAGTGATATATCTACTCTATGTGAGGGGTGGACTCGATCCCAACGGTTCTGTTTTTAGGCATTAACCGAAAATCGAAACCGAAATTTTGGTTTTCTATTTTCTAGAACCGAAATCGATAAAAATATATAAAAGACCGCACTCGTCGGTTAACCTAACATTGGTTTGGTTTCGGTTACAAAACCTATTATTCATAATATTTTTTTTACACTTAACCAAATAACATAAAAATAAAAATATCAAAGTTGTAAACTATCAACACTTCAAATAAGTTAATCTAATGAGTTCAAATAAGTAATCCAAATGAAAAGGGAAGCTAAAATTTATACATAATTTATTTGAAGCCTCAAATATTCATATATAACAAAAGATAAAACTACATGAGAAGAATTTCGGTTAGACTTAAAGACATAATCATGTGTGTGAAAGCTTACTATTTGTAACTCATAACCGATAAGAACATGATACGTAATGTAGAATTAAGTATTAATAATAAATATATGTAGAATGAATATATGTCGGTTCGGTTCGGTTTAATCGATTTTTAGGATGCACAGAACCGTAAATCGACACCGCACTACTCGGTTTATGTTGTTTCCGAAACCGATTGCCTCGGTTTTATACGGTTTCGGTTACTCGATGTCAGTTCGATACGGTTTTAACCGGTATCAATTATTTCGGTGCCTAAAAGTCCACCCCTGCTCTCTGGTACATTCACCGGTACACTGCGCGCTTAAATGACAATTACAAACCCCACCGGGGACATCACCCAAGGCCAAGTCTGAAATCCCAACTCTCATGTAAAAATGAAATTCAAATAAAATAATTAACCAGCCAGTAGAATAAGTGAAGCGATTGGTTGGTATTTATAAACAGAGAGCTAGCTAGCAATCCTAACCCTAGCATATATGGGGAGATCAATCAGTCTGATTAAGTTGTTGCCCAAGAGCATGTGAGTCTCTGCCATTTCATTTGCAAATGTCTCGTCTCCTTCGTTGTCTCTCTTTCTTGCTCCTCTTCCTCTACATCTGCTACGCTGCTACTGCAGCTGGTGATGATGATCAAGACTCGCTCAAGTTTGAGAACCCAAGGATTGCCAAGGCTTACACCACCCTCCAAGCATGGAAGTCGGCCATCTTCTCGGACCCTTTCAACTTCACTTCCAACTGGAACGGGTCGGACGTCTGCTCCTACATGGGAGTCTTCTGCGCTGCTCTCCCCTCAGTCGGGCATGTGGTCGCCGGCATTGACCTCAACCACGCTGACATTGCTGGCTACCTGCCTCCTGAGCTAGGCCTCCTCTCCGACCTCGCTCTCTTCCACATCAACTCCAACCGCTTCTGCGGCGTAGTCCCCACCAGCTTTCGGCGACTGAAACTGCTCCACGAGCTGGATCTCAGCAACAACCGCTTTGTGGGCAACTTCCCCAAAGTGGTGCTCTCCTTGCCTTCCCTCAAGTACTTGGATCTCCGTTTTAACGAGTTCGAAGGCTCCGTTCCTTCCCAGCTCTTCGACAAGGATCTCGATGCCATTTTCCTCAACGACAACAGGTTCCGGATGGGCATCCCCCACAATCTCGGCAACTCGCCCGTTTCGGTGCTTGTGTTGGCCAACAATAATCTTGGGGGTTGCATTCCTGGTAGCATCGGCAACATGTGGAAGACTCTCAACGAGATTATTCTGTTGAATGACAATCTCACCGGTTGCTTGCCTCCCCAGATCGGCCGCCTCCGGAATCTTACCGTCTTTGATGTGAGCTTCAACCATCTTCAAGGGCCTCTGCCCTCCGCCTCCATAGCCAAAATGAAGAGCTTGGAGGAGCTCGACGTCGCCCGTAACAGATTCACCGGTGTAATACCGGCCAGCATTTGTCAACTGCCAGCCTTGCGCAACTTCACCTATTCCTTCAACTACTTCACCGGAGAGGCTCCTGCTTGCACCGCTACTCCTGTCTCTAATAATGGTACCAAGAACTGCATTCCTGGCAAATTGGATCAAAGATCTACGAGGGAATGTGCCTCCCCGGCTGCCCGTCCCGTGGACTGCAGCAAGCTCAAATGCGGAGGGGGAGGTGGCGGCGGCGGGTCTGTAAAAAAACCCAGCCCCAACCCTCCTCCATCGCCTCTACGGAATCAGAGGCCTCATCAAAGAATTCCTGTTCCTAAAGTTGCTTCTCCTCCACCCCCTCCGACTTCAAAGTCATCGCCTTCCACTAGATCACATCCTCCACCTCCAATATCAACATCAACATCACCCCCGCCCACAGAGTCGACGCCTTTCCATTCACCGCCTTCACCTCCTCCACCACCTACTGAAAAAGTATCACCCCGGACTCATCTTCCTGTTCCACCACCCCCACCTACCCAAAAGGTATCACCAAGTACCCATCTAGCTCCACCTCCCCCTAGTTCGACCCATTTCAACCATTCACCCCCAGCACTAACTGTACCACCGCCTGGTCATCACTCTCATATGGTGCCTCCATCACCTTCACCATCACCATCACCACCAAGTTATCATTCTTATGCTTCACCACCACCACCACCACCCCCACAACAGTCTGTTGAGACTCCAACTCCTGCCCCACCATCTCCACAACACTACTACTCACCTCATATTCCACCCAGAGAATCTCCAAGCTACCAACATTCTTACAGTTCACCGCCACCTCCTCCGCCACATCACTCTTCCTATGTCCCATCTCCACCAAACTATCATCATAGTCCGGTTTACACTTCACCACCTCCACCTCCGCCCTCGGGCAATGAACATTATTCAAAAGCACCACCACCTTGGCACACTCCCGAGAATAACTCACCACCCGAAACACATGCTAGTCCACCTCCCTCGCCGGGGGATATACATTATACCAAAGCACCACCACCGTGGCACACGCCCGAGCATTATTCACCACCCAAAACAGCTGCAAGTCCACCTCCACCTCCCCCATCAGCTCCTACTTCACCATCCGAGCCATCCCCTTCCCTCCCTCTGCCACCCACAGGTTGTATCATTCCAGCTCCAATTTCGCCACCTCCCCCAAGCTATCACCACTCACCTCCTCAACATTGGCATCATCCACCACCACCATCATGGTCGCATCAACAATCTCCTCCACATGCTGAGCCCCCCAAGTTTGATAACAACGCTCCGCTTCCACCAGTTATAGGAATCTCATATGCATCTCCTCCTCCTCCTGCAATTCCTTACTACTAATTCCATCAATATTGCTTATTTATTTTCTATTTAACATGTATTATTTGTATGGATGGAAATGGATATAATTTTTTTTTATATAAGAAAAGAATCACACTTCTCTTGCTGCAAATTTATATGATCGGGTAGAAATTGAGAATCAGCTCTTATGTATGTATATCTTGCAGTAAGGATAAATATCTCACTTGCCTGTATTTTTGTTTTCTTCAAGGGTATAGGGTTTGAAATACAATTTGTGAATGAAAATTTATTATCATATGCATGTGTAACTTGAATATGGTAATAGACAACAATTGCTAAAGGTCATGGTCACTTGGTCATTAACTGACTTGAGAAACTATGATCAACCACTGGATGTAAATTTAAAAGTTAAAAATAAAATAATTTAAATTTAAAATAATATTTCTCACTATTTGATTTACATCTAACGGTGATTGACTATAACTCCTTAATCAGTAACTAACCAGGTGAACACTAGTGCAAAAAACTGAGTCTGAACCAGGAACTACCAGTTTGGTCTGAATCGGTTGTTTCATCAACCTAAACCGATAAAGCCTGATTCGAACACAGTCGGTTTGGTTTTTCGGGTATTCGAGCTAAAAATATTTAGCAACGTTGGTTAACTTTCATTGAAAACCTAAGAGTTCTCATGACTCTCATGACAATTTCAGCAAAAAATTTAAAGTGTTCAACAAAATACTAAGGCAGTCTCAGCCTCTCGATATGGAATCTTAGCTTCAGATCCGAATCAAAACATAGTTCAACATTCTTAGCTTCTGAATCATAATTGTAACCGGAGATTTGGAGTCGAGATCGGATCTGAATAGCTTTCGGATTAGACGAAATCCATAGGAAAAAGCGAAAAAGGAAGATAATTAAGTGAAGATGAACTCCATGGGCAAAAACATAGAAGGGAAGAAGAAGAAGTGAAACAGTGAACTCAAAGAAGTCGCAGACGGCAGAGTACGTGCTGAGAAGAAAAGAAAAAGATAGGAGTACTCGAACTAACTAGCTAGGGTTTTTAGAGTTATATAAATTACAGGAAATCTCGTCCTAGACAACAGAAACAACTTGTTCCCTAAGACTAACTATTCGTCGCCTAGGATCTTGGCAGACGAATTATCTATCATCTAAGTTTTGTCGCCTAAGTGTCTATCTCACAACACTTAGGCGACGGAACTAAAGTTAGTTGTTGACTAAGAGCGATCCTACTGGACGGATATTTTCCTGCCTTGTCGACAAACTGGTTCATCGATAAGAATCTCTGTAGAGGGAATGTTTATGTCAGAAGGATTCTTAGCTGACGAATATGCAATTGTTCTTAGCCGACGAAATGGTCGTCGGTATGTATGTTTACCGACGAATATTGCATCGTTCTTAGGCGATGGAATATTTGTCGGCAGAGTTTTAAACTGACGAATTCGTAACAGTTCTTAGCCGACGATCGATCTTTGTATTCGTCGGATAGGTGGTTTATCTTAGGCGACAAATATTACTATTTCCATCACCTAAGTGATTTTATTTTGGGTAAAAAAAAATTGTATTTTTTTTACCCCTATTCACTGTTTCCAAAAATTACAAATCAGTAACAATAATCAAACACATACAGATACATATATATTAGAAGCACTAGATTTGGAAAACATATTCATATATTGATCATGATAATTAGATTGACAAATATTGTTCATATATACAAAATAATTAATGATCTAGGTAGAAAATTGTTCATACAATCTAGCAAAACTATGAATGAAGTACTACAAAATCAGTAATGCCAATTGACATTCTCGTCCAATCCTATGTTTTCGCCTCTATCATCATTGTTCTATGGGGAAACTTGTGGAGGAGGAGAAGATACTGGAGGAGGAGGAGGAAATTGTGGAGGAGGAGGAGGAGGTGGCATACCTAGGTGCTGATATATGGCTGCAACTTGGGACTGCACAGCACAATACATACACTCGGCACGCTGCTGAACCTCTTAGATTTGTTGCTAGGCACGCTCCTTTGATTCATTTAGTCTCTGCTCATAGCGCTCCTGCACCTCTTGGAGTTGCTGCTCACAAACTCTAGAAGGACGACTACGTGAAGTGAAACCATTTGAAGAATGGCTCAAGTCTCGCTCGTCTCCTCATCTCATCCCTCTGATCTCATTTCCTTTCAGAGTTTTGAGAACCGTACCCAACACCTCAATTTGTTGGGACTGAACATTTTCCATAATCTCCTCCTCCGTTGTGTCAAAGAGTTGTTCCTTAAATGCATCCTTTCGTTTATTGACCTCATCAATCATGTTATACTGCATTTAAAATACATCAATTAATAAGCAAAACATGTATTAACAAAATGTCTACAATCATAAGCACCTGTTGCACTTTTTCCTGAACCAAAGATTCCCCATTCACAATCATGTATTTAGATGTTTATGCAAGTTATCACAGCATATTGCTTTTATGTGATCAATAACAATTGCAACTTTTAAAGCAAATGCAATAGAGAAGGCCAAATATAAGACTATTGGATGCCCAAAGCTTTGTATCATTTCAAACACAAGCAAAAGAAGGGAAGTGATCTACAACCTACACTATCAAAGCTCCCTAAGGAGGCAAATTGTTCAATGTAGAAGATGGGACTTAAACTAGTACTCCAATGACACTAGTGGAATAGACAATGTCCTATCTTCATGTCCAACATATGAACAACAGATAATGCAGCGCCCCAGGGTGCCTGCTAGCGCGTCCCGGGGTGCCAGCATACGCACCCCAATGTGCATGTATGTGCACCCCATGGTGCAACTCGGGGCTTGCATGCACGCACCCCTGTGGTGTAACCTGGGGCGCAAATGAAAGATGAAAATCCAAAGTCTCACTTACATATCTATGAAAATCCAAAGTCTCATTTTCCGACCATCAGCTGAAAATCCAAAGTCTCACTTAGATATCTATGAAAAAAACAAAATCAAGCCTTCATCTATAATCCAAATAGAGGATGAAAACCATCCAAAGCCCTCATCTCCAAAATTAAACTACTTACCAGTGAAACACTTAGAAATGAATCACTTGAAATTAAAAGCACTTAGAAATGAATCAGTTGCTTTTAAAACACAACTGATCAAACTTAAAACACAGATACAATTCTTAATTGCACTTAGACTTCTACAATTCACTTTAGAAATTCACTACAATTTACCTTGATTATCAAAGCACACTAAAATTTGCATAACAGTAGCACATAACTCTTTCACTATAATTCAACTACCCTACCAAAACATTTAATTTTTTTTGTTTGTTTTAACAGTTCCTGTTTAAGAGAAAAGAGAAAATCAAAGGAGAGACGCTTACATAATGCTTGGTTGTAACTTCATCACCCTCCCTGACATAGGTCTTCTCAAAACCTTTGATTATTGGAAGATGCTCCCCTTGTATTATGAGTTCCTCCATTCTGTAGATGATAGGAGAAGACCCCGTGTGGTGGTGCATAGTCTTCTCCCCACAGTTACGCTTGTTTTCTAAGGATAGTCTCTAATACACGAAAAAATATTAAATAGATTAATTCTAACATCACTACCAGAAAAGGGATCTTGGGCGACGAAAAAAAATCGTCGCCTGTTAAAAAATTTCGTCGTCTAAGTACTTAGGCGACGATATGTTGTCGCCCAAGAAGTCGTCGCCAGAAGTGCGTCGGTCAAGAACTTGGGCGACGAAAACTCTGTACATCGTCGCCTAAGAGTAATTCTAGGCGACGACACGAATTTCGTCGCCTAAGAGCTATATATTAGGCGACGACAACGTTCTCGTCGCCTAACAATATTCGTCGCCTAAGATTTAACGCCTTGGCCGACGAGAAATTATTTCGTCGCTTAAGATCTTATAACCTGGGGCGACGAAACTAAATATTTCGTCGCCTAAGATCACTACATCTTAGGCAACGATAATTTTTTTTCGTCGTCTTATATGGTAAGTCCTTGACCGACGATTTAGCAATTTCGTTGCTTAAGATATATTTAAATTTTTTAAAAAAATATTTGAATAAATTTTTTAAATATATAAATAATGTTTTTTTAATTTTTGCTGGAATTTTTTTTTCGGCATTTCTTTAAATTTTTGTAATAGTAAAATTTAATTAAAAATAACACAAATTTATAAATAATTTATTACAAAAATTCAGTCCATCTGCCTACGGAGAAACTCGAAATCTAACTCATCATTCCCGTTCGGAGGGTCTTGAGGCGGCGGCTGGTCAGGCTGAGGAGGCTGCTGCTGAGGCTGGGGCCACTGAGGTAATGGTATAGGCCTCGTGCGGTGCCACATACGGGAGCTGCTCCCGAATCGGTCGACCCTCCTCATCGACGCGAGGTATTGCCGGTATCGTCGGAGGAAGGAAGAGGTCGGACGGCACCGTAGGGACCCCGGATGACCCGCCATCACCGTCGGTCGGGGACGACTGTGTGGGGGCGGTGATAGATCGCGACCGTGGAAGTATCTCTGGATGACGAGGGGCCGTCGCTACGGGACCCGGCTGCCCAGCAGAACGCGAGCCGCTCGCGCCACCCCTAAGCGCAGCATGTCGGGCCGTCATCTGCCATAGAAACCCGACCGACGGTGATTGCGGCGGGTTGTTTGAGGTACCGTCCGAGGAATATTGGCTCCTCGCACCCGGACGTTGTCCAGAAGTTCTCCTCATGCCCATCCTGTTTAAAATAACCATAAATTTATTAAAAATATTTTACCGTCTTATAATTAATTTAACAAAAAATAACCATAAATTTCGAAAAATTTATCAACAATAATAGCACAAATAAAAAGTAATAGTTATTATAGGATTTATTATTTTTTTAATTCACATAACAAATTATTTACATTAATTCAGAATTATTACATCACAAAAATTAATTTACGAATATTTACATCCTTACTAAAAAATAATCCATTATTTTTTACAAAATTTCCACAATATATTTACAATTATAATTTATATTATTTAATTATTTAATCAAAAATTATTTAATCATTTACAATATAGTTACAAATTATTTCCACAAATCCTAAACCCTAAACCCTAAACCGTAAACCCTAATATTTTACAATTATCATTTACATCACAATTTACCATAATTTACCCTAAAATCCTACCATAATTTACACAAATTTACCCTAATTTACCATTAATTTCCTAAATTACAACAACAACAACAACAATAATTTCACCAACAATTTCACAACACAACAATAATTTTGTACTTCTCCCAAATTTCAAACAATTTCACAATTTCAAATAATTTCACAATTTCAAACAATAATTTCAAACAATTTCACAATTTCAAACAATTTCAACAATTTCAAACAATTTCAACAATTTCAAACAACAACAACAATTAAAATTTTCATGAACATAACCAATTTAGGGTTTTAGGGTTATACCTTAAATTGTGGGTCGGGGTCGGGGTCGAGGTCGGCGTCCTGGACGGCGTCGGGTTGCGGGGTCGGGGTCGGAGAGAGGGAGAGAGAGAGGGCTTGGATTTGTGAGCGGCTGCGCGAATGGTTAGGGTTCCAAATTTTTGTCTTTTATATTGGCGTTCTTGGGCGACGATTCTTGAAAAATCGTCGCCCTATTTTTTTAAAATCGTCGCCTAAGATAATCTTGGGCGACGATTTTTTGAAGTCGTCGCCTAAGAGACCCTACTTGGGCGACGATGTTCTTCACTATAAATCTCGTCGCCCAAGATGAAGAAAATCGTCGGCTAAGAGTTATATCATAAAATTCAAAATATCGTGATTTTGGTGATCGGAGAAGAGGAACTGAAAACCGACCGTCAGATATGACCAGCATAACGAATTACGTGGGTGGGAAAAAATTTAGCTCCATCGGACAAAGATAAGGGCTCGATCCGTCCGGTCAATCGGCGCGGTCAAACCCCTAAACGGACGGAAACGGCTATTCGACCCTCCAAATCAAGTAATTTGGCCGGTCCTTCAACTGAGAATAGTTTCCAATTGACGAGACACTTACGGGGCTATAAAAATTTGGTAAAAAATAAATACCCGGGACAAGGCTACCACTAGGTAGAAATAAGAGAAAAATTCGTTGCCCGGAACAACCGGCACCGAAATTTTACCAGAATATCTTCATTTTTCACTGGTTGACGTATTTCACCGTTCCGGTCATATCTTATTTCACAAATTTTTTGCGTTTGAGGCCTCTACGTATACGTTGTATTCAAAACGAAACTTAACACATAAAAAAGTTATACAACATTAGTACATATATCGTGATTTTGGTGATCGGAGAAGAGGAACTGAAAACTGACCGTCAGATATGACCAGCATAAGGGATTACATGGGTGGGAAAAAATTCAGCTCCATCGGATAAAGATAAGGGCTCGATCCGTCCGGTCAATCGGCGCGGTCAAACCCCTAAACGGACGGAAACGGCTATTCGACCCTCCATATCAAGTAATCTGGCCGGACCTTCAACTGAGAATAGTTTCCAATTGACGAGACGCTTACGGAGCTATAAAAATTTGGTAAAAAATAAATACCCGGGACAGGGCTACCACTAGGTAGAAATAAGAGAAAAATTCGTTGCCCGGAACAACCGGCACCGAAATTTTACCAGAATATCTTCATTTTTCACGGGTTCACGTATTTCACCGTTCCGGTCATATCTTATTTCACGACTTTTTTGCGTTTGCGGCCTCTACATATACGTTGTATTCAAAACGAAACTTAAACTTAACACTTGCATAAAAAAGTTATACAACATTAGTACATATATCGTGATTTTGGTGATCGGAGAAGAGGAACTGAAAACCGACCGTCAGATATGACCAGCATAAGGGATTACGTGGGTGGGCAAAAATTCAGCTCCATCGGACAAAGATAAGGGCTCGATCCGTCCGGTCAATCGGTGCGGTCAAACCCCTAAACGGACGGATTCGGCTATTCGACCCTCCAAATCACGTAATCTGGCCGGACCTTCAACTGAGAATAGTTTCCAATCGACGAGACGCTTACGGGGCTATAAAAATAAAAAACATTTCCTTAAAATTTAAATGTGTTTTATTTATTTTAATTATTCGGATAATATTGGCCGACGAATTACCCTTATTTCGTCGGCCAATATTATTCTTGGGCGACGATATTTGTTAAATTCGTGGCCCAAGGGTAAAAATAAAAAATCATGTACAATGAAATTTAAATGTGCTTTATTTATTTTAATTATTCGGATTATCTTGGCCGACGAATTACCATAATTTCGTCGGCTAATATGATACTTGGGCGACGATATTTATTAAATTCGTCGCCTAAGGATAAAAATAAAAAATCCTGTACAATGAAATTTAAATGTGTTTTATTTATTTTAATTATTCGGATTACCTTGGCCGACGAATTACCCTAATTTCGTCGGCCAATATGATACTTGGGCGACGATATTTGTTAAATTTGTCGCTCAAGGGTAAAAATAAAAAATTATGTACAATAAAATTTAAATGTGCTTTATTTATTTTAATTATTCTGATTATCTTGGCTGACGAATTACCCTCATTTCGTCGGCCAATATGATACTTGGGCGACGATATTTGTTAAATTCGTCGCCCAAGGGTAAAATAAAAAATCCTGTACAATGAAATTTAAATGTGCTTTATTTATTTTAATTATTCGGATTACTCTTGGCCGACGAAATTAGGTTAATTCGTCGGTCAAGATGTTATTAGGCCGACGAAATGCTTGTATTTCGTCGGCTAAGAAAAAATAAAAAAATAAAACACTTAGGCGACGATATAATTGAGTTTCGTCGCCTAAGGATTAAAAACACTTAGGCGACGACAAAATATAGTTGTCGCCGAAGAATAAAAACTTAGGCGACGATATAAATATCTTAGGGGACGAAATAGTGTTTCGTCGCCCTAGTTTCTATATTAGGCGACGAAATTTAGGCTTAGGCGACGATTTTTTATTTCGTCGCTTAAAGTTGAACTTTAGGCGACGATTTTTTTTCTTGGGCGACGATTTTTTTTTCGTCGTCTAAGAGGGAACTTAGGTGACGAAAAAAAAAATCGTCGCCCGGTTTTTTCAATTTCGTCGCCTAAAGATTTATTTTTGGTAGTGCATCTTGCACATTTCACATTTCAAGTTATAAATACATAACTATGCATGTTATAAATACATAGTTATACATATTAATATGACCTGTCACGCCCCGAACCTTAATTTTTACCTTTATTACTGGCATAGTGGTAATAAGAGTTTTTACCGTGTTCGTCACTAAGTGTGTAATTTAATTAGTCCTCAGAGAGTGTTGTGAGACTAATATTTTGAGGGAATTATTCTAAGGAAGAAATTTTGACGACGGTAAAAATGGTAATTTTTGCTAGTAAAAGGTAATTTTATTGGGGTATTATTTTCGGGGTGTTTTATTTCTGGATTTGGGTAGTATATGAAGTTGGACCGGGCCAAAGGGTGGGCAAAGCCCAGCCCTCTTTTCTTTCTCTCTCCCTCCCGATTTCCTCTTCGCACCCAAGCCTTCCGCTGCTCAGATTTTTTCCGGCCGTCCTCCCGCCGCCGTCCGGCCGCCCCAGACTGCCACACCGGTCCCGTTTGGTCGGCCTCCAACCCAGCAACCTCCCTGGATCGGTGAGAGGAGCCCTAGCTCCGCCGTGAGGGAGCGGTGCCGCCCGAGACGTCCGACTGCCCAAACCTTCTTTTCGCCGGAACTTCCTCCTCCGGCCACCAATCCGGGCAAGCTTGGTACGGTTTTGTAGCCCTCCTCCCGTGCAGCAACCTCTCCAATCAGCTCGCTCCGTCGTGAGCTAGGTAAGAAGAAATCGGAATTTGAAATTTCTAGGGCTTTTTGTGTTTTTCCGTTCGATTGATGTGCTTAGGCTTAGAATTGGAGTTTGTGGTAGTTAGGAATGTTGTAGAGGAGGTTGAGAGGAAGATTCTGTTAAAATTTGGTGACCATAGAAGGTCGCCGGAAAATGGCTGCCGGCCGCCGCCTCCGGCGGAGCCGCCGCCGAGAAAATATTTTTAGTGGAGAAAAATGTGAGGAGTTTAATGGAATAAGTTTTATAATTTTTGGAGGAGTTTTGGATAGGTTTGAGATTTGTTGAAGTTTAGTATTTTTGGCGGATTATTAATTAATAATCCGGCCATTGAATTTTATTTGGTAAAAAGTGTTTTTCGAGGTTGTCGGAAAAATTTGTAGAGTTTTGAGGTTGGCAGTGGATTTAAGATTTTGGAGTGTTAGGCTTAGTTGAGCGCGAAGCATATTTAATTATGCATGTTTTGCTTTTAAACGTCGATGTTTCATTTAAGGTTTTATGTATATGGAACAGGACGCGAGGAGGCTCGAGCTGAGGAGACCTCCGACCGACGTCAGGCTTAGGCCTAAGTTGTGAGTGGACGTTTATTTTTAAAATAATATGCATGCTATGGTTCATGATTGAACATTTCCTTTTGTTGGAATTTTGACGTCAATTAATTTGACGCTTTTATTTCTCTTGGAGAGATACCGAAAATGAGATTTTCGGTGGATATAAATATGTATTTATGAGAGAGTATGTATAGAAAATGCTAGCTAGCCATATGTGTCTGTCCACCGTAATGGCGTAGCATATAGCCGCATTAAGGCGTGACGTGAGCGTTGGACGTAAGCGTAGTAGCCCTATTTGAGTGTTTAATTCATATAGGGAGTATGGACACATATTTATACACCGTCTGTCCACCTTGATGGCGTAGTGTAGCACCGCATTAAGGCGTGACGTGAGCGTTGGACGCGAGCGTAGTAGCCCTATATAGACCCATGAATCTATATAGGGAGTATGGACGTGTGTAAATACATACATATTTTATAGAGCCTGAGAGGCTCGATATTATGAGATGAAAGTTTTATCGCTTGCAGCATGCATTCGATTTTTCTTTAAAAATTGATTTGGGGAAATATTTATTTGTGGTCAGTTCAGTTTTGTCCACTCACTCTGACGTGTTAAATATTTTCCCCTGGGCTCTTCGTTTTTAAAATGTCCAGTCTGCAGAGTTCGCGCGAGGTCCAGCAGGAGACGTCAAGGCATAGTGACCCAGCTATCAGCTACATTTTGCCAGTAGGTTACCTGTTTAATCTACTAGGAGTTTGTTAGCTTCCGTTGTATTTTATTTTATTTTTAGTAGCTCTGAATACTATTAGAATTCTTGTTTGTATTCTGGCTACTTTTGGAGTGTAGCTGAAGATTTATTTGTTTTGGATTAAAAGGTGATTCGTAAGTTTTTAAGTTAGGGTTGTCCATTTTCGAGGGAGGTTTGCTGAGTCTTCGGTAAATTTTTCCTTGGAGGTGGTCCCCGCACGACTTACTCCGGGTTTCAGGGTGAAACTCGGGGTGGGTCGTGTCATGACCCCTGTTAACAAAACATCTAGCTAAGCCACTGTACTCAAAGCTAATTAATATCCATCGTAATACCAAATATGGTCTTGATCAGTCAATTAAACAAGGTAGTGTACTACAAATATGTTATACCAATTGAAGGAGCTGATAATAAAATACAATGAAAACAATGAAGGTAATTTAAAAAAACCACATTAAATGCATCTGACTTGAAATGCACGCATAGAAACTCCAACTGGTCCTCTCTCCCAATGAAATCTAAAGGCATTTATGACACTGGTACTTCCAGTCTTTGTACCTCTTATGTGCCCTCTTCAGTATCCAATTGAACATTGGCTCATCATTTTCATCCTACTCGTACTTCGGCTGAGTAACAAATAAAAAAAAAATTTCTCATGTTTAGCATTGAAAAAAAATGTAATTAAGTAAATTTACTTTTCAAACTGTTTTCAGTTACTTACCGACATTGCATTCCACACCTTCCACTTCTCCTCCTGATCAAGGTTGTAGAACATCCTTACCCTCATTTCCACCAAACTTCGTATGGCGCAACCGATATCATGTGCCACCAAGCTGTTTATCCCCCTCACGCTTGGGCCTTTTACACAGGGCAATACTCCAGCTTAATCTTCTACCTCGTTTGTGCAACGATATCCTCCGCCTTCTTTCCAGAACATAAACCCTGCTTCTTTTTCGGGGCCGCAGCTACAATTAATATGTGAGAAAACATTGTGTAGTCGGTTGTGCATAAAACAACCTCCCAAGCCTGTAAACCAGTAGGCATTCCACCACAACCGAGTCCGCCCCGAGGTTCCCGCCCATAAGTAGGGTGGGCCGGGCTCAACATCGGTGGTAACGCTGGGCTTGGAACGATTGCAGAAGGCATAGAGGAGGTTTACATTTGAAACAGCAAACAAGGGTAAAAGTCCCACATCAGTTTCCAAGCAAAGTGAACCCACGCTGGGCCATAAATACGGCCCAGCCACCAGCTTGTCAGGTATCATGAACTATCCTAGTAATTACATTCTACCAACAGATATTGACTTAATCATCGGAGGAGGAAAGACCGGAAGCCCCCAGTCATCCTTTTATTTACTGGTTAACGGGAGGATAGCCAGTCATCTACCAGATACGCCTTCAGCTTCTGCAACCTTATCTAGGATTGTACAGAAACATTTGGCACCATCTGTGGGAATCTTTACTATCAGCCAGCATGACTTGATGGCTGAGTTAAGCGAGCAGCAAGAGCAGGATGTAGGACAGGAAGAGTAAAGGGAACCAATATTCGGAAGGACCCCGGAAACAGCAGGGGGAAGTTCCCGAATCACGGGGATAAATGAACGGGAGGAAACGCCGTAGGGAGTGGCGCAAGACTTCAATCCCGAAGAGGTAGCTGAGATGTTGAAGGGGATGAGGGCCCAAATCGCTCGGCTGGAGCAGCAAAGGGTCAGGGATCAGGAAGAAGCCTTCGGGAGGGAGTGTAGGTTGGAGAGGGATAACACCACGCTCATGAGCACGCTAGCCTGAGGGATTGAGCATCGAGAAGCATTGGATCGGGCGGCCGAGTCGGACCTGGCCGCCACGTCACAACAGACAGGCTCTCCGACGGGAACAGACTGTAGGACAATGCATTTAGGGGTAAATTTTTCCCCGGAGGGGATGCAGAATGAGGGGCCGCCGCCCTTGCCTGACCCATCTGGGGAAGTCCAAGCTAGAAGACCGGGAGAGATGGAAGAAATCCTAAGAGCTATCCGGGATAGCGTGGCGAGTTTAGCTGAAGGATCACTGTCGCTGGAAGAAAGAGGAGGACCGTTCACAAGAGCAATCACCTAGTCCGTCCAATCGAGCTCAGCCAAACTGTTGAAACTTAGCTATAATGGGGATCATGGTCCTTATATTTTCCTTGATAGTTTCAAGTCTCACATGAATGCTAAATGGTACTCGGATGCAATATGCTGCAACATGTTCCAGGAGACCTTAGCAGGGGAAGCACTTAGTTGGTTCTACGAGCTCCCGTCGAACTCGATTGATTGCTTCCGGCAGCTGGCGAATAGGTTTGTCAGTAGGTTCATCCTACAAACGGACGAGCAGGGCACCGCTCAGCTGTTCAAAGTGAAGCAAAATAGGGGAGAGGAGTTGAAAGCCTTTGTGAACTACTGGCAAGGATCCACAGCGAGAGTTAGGAACTTTGACAAAAGGGTTGCAGAGGAGGCATTCATTCAAGGGTTTCTACCCGAGAAGTTTTTGTATGCAGTAAAAATCGAAAATCCACAAGGCTATGACGAGCTTATGGAAATGGAGATCAGGCACACACAAGCATGCCATGATACTTATGGGGGGACCTCGGCTGGGAAAAGAAAGGTCGAAGGGAGAAAAGTAGGTTCGCCGGTGCAAGTGGTCCAAGAGGTTAGAGCATGGAAGGGAGAGCAGGAGCCAAACTTGTACTCTTCTAGAAAGAGGAAGAAGGAATGGAACGGGAGGAAGGCAGGGAAGCAGTATAACCCGCAAGTGAAGGCAAGGGCGGTGCCGGCATTTAAAGAGCAATTCTCGGTGCTCAACGCCACCTACAAGGCGATATGGAATGAGAACAAGTCTGTCATTCCACCTCCCTCGGCCAGGAAATTCCCCGAATCCCAGCTCACTAAGGAAGACACATGAAAGTGTTTTGGGTACCATGGGGAGGCAAGTCACCACATAAATAACTGCATAGAGCTGAAGAGAGCGGTGGAGAGCCGAGTGAAAGAAGGAAAATTGTAGCAGAATGTGCCCAGGCAAAGGCACGTAGAAGCGATCTAAGTGTATGGGATGATCAATACCATCTATGGAAGGTCCCGTATAGATAACAGGAGCAATAAGGCAAAAAAGCAGTGTACATGAAGAAGGGATGGCTGAAAGGTTTTCGCCTTTGGCAGTAGCAATAATCAGCAAATAACCACCCGTTGGAAGTCTGTTACCTTCCTAAAAGAGGAAGAGGAGGGGATAAGGCCACACGAGGACCCATTCCTGATAACACTGCAATTCGATCACTATATCACGAAGAAGATCCTGGTTGACACGGGAGGTTCAGTCAAAGTGTTATTCAGGAGTGCCTGGAAAGGATTGCATCGAGGAAGTAACAAGTTGATGCAAGACCAAGAGCCGTTAATCAGTTTCTCGGGCGATGTCGTTCAACCTCTCGGATCAGACTACTTTGGAGTAAGCATGGAGGGCTGAGAGGGACTCGCTCGGGCGATAGTGGAATTCATCGTGGCGGATTGTGAGTTGTCCTACAATGGGATCTTGGGAAGGCCCGCCTTATGGAAACTGAAGTTGTTTGTTGCCGGCCACATGTTAATGAACCCCAACTTGAGTCATTATGATCCGGGGAGATCATGGGGCGGTAAGGAGTTGTTATGCAATAGACAACGGGAGAAAAGAGGTTTCCTAGAGATGATATCGACTCAGACGAGGAGCGACCGGGGTCGGCGGAAGACATAAGTGGTTTCGATCTTTGATGAGTTCCTTGATCGGGAAGTGACCATAAGGACGGGACAAACACCTGGTGTGCTAACGTCCCTAGTGGAGTTCCTAAAGAGAAATAGTGGGGTGTTTGATTGGAGGTACAAGGATATGCCCGAGATATCAAGTGGCATTATGACACACAAGCTGGGGATCGAGAAGGGATTCCCTCCCGTGCGGCAAAAGCGAATGACGTTTAAGCTAGAGAAGTATGAAGCAATGAGGGGGGAAGTAAAAAAACGGATGGACATCAAGTTTATAAGGGAGGTTAGATACCCCCAGTGGCTGGCCAATGTGGTTATGGTTCCAAAAAAGTCAACGGGACAATGGTGGACGTGCGTGGATTATTCAAATCTCAACAGGGCGTGCCCAATGGATAGCTTCCCGCTCCCACACATAGATCAATTAGTGGACTCCATGTCCGGGTTCGAATTGTTGAGCTTCATGAAAACCTACGCGGGCTATAACTACCTTGGGAAAATAATGAAGGTGTATGTTGATGATATGCTGGTCAAAAGTCTAACAGTCGAGGAGCATGTGGGGCATCTAGAGAAAGTCTTCGAGGTGATATTGAAGTATGGGATGAGACTGAACCCTCAGAAATGCATATTCGGGGTAATCAATATAATCAGCAGGAGGGAATATACACCAACCCGGAGAAGATCCAAGCCATCTTGGAAGATCGTCGCCCTGACAAGGTTCGTATCACGGCTCACCGATAAAGGATGTCAAGACCCACCCTGAATTTCACCTCGAAACCCGAAGTAAGTCTTGTGGGGACCACCTCCAAGGGAAAATTTACCGAAGAACTCGACAACCCTTCCTCGAAAATGGACAACCCTAATCCGGAAAAATTTAAAGAACTACCCTTTTTAACCAAAATTAACCTCCTCTGCTACAACCCAATATCCAGAATAAAATATACAAAAATACCAACAACATTATCATTAGATTGGCTGACCGCTCCAACAAGATCCCTCTGGGATATGTTGAGGATGTTTTAGTGCAGGTTGCAAGTTTAACATTTCCTGCAGATTTCTATGTCATTGACATGGAACCGGTGGATGCAGATGACAAAGAAATTCCCATTCTGTTGGGAAAGCCATTCATGAGAACCGCAAGGACCAAAATTGATGTCTACTCAGGGGAACTAACTTTCAAAATAGATGGAGACATCATTAGTTACAATGTTTTTGATGCGATGAGGTATCCACTTCCTGAACTTTTTTGAGATTCCTTTTCTATTGATGTTGTGGAGGCTCTTGCAGATGAATATGTGAAGACAATAGCTCAAGACACCTTGGCACTCACCTTGGCAAAAGGAATCAGATTTGATGCCATGGGGAACAAAATCACCTTAGCTCAAGATGCCGTACCTCTACCCTTGCTTGAAACCGTGCAGTCACTTGAGGCGGCTGCCGAGGTATGCTACTCCTCCCCCAGTCCAATTCTCTTTCCATCTAACAAGTTTCTTCCTTCCATTATCCAAGCCCCAAAATTAGATCTCAAAGTTCTTCCGGAACATTTGAAGTATGTGTACTTTGGAGAGAATGAAACACATCATCACTAGAGAAGGAGCAAGAGGAGAAATTGATCGAAGTTTTGAAGAGACACAAGACGGCCATAGGTTGGACCTTAACTCACGGCTTCTGTGCTTCCGAACGCTTCGCTTCCACGTTTCCGCTTCTACTTCCATGCAACATAGCTTGTGGAGAGTGGGGGTATGGATCGAAGGTATTGCTAGTTGGTGAGGTTAGGAGGTTGGAGCTGGGGAAGGATGGGTTGTGCTTGCTTACTGTGATGGGTATACCGGTGACGGTTGGATGATGAGGGCAGTGCTTGCGGGATGGTGGCGTGGCGACTCCTGTAGTCTTCGTTCTTGGATTGGTTTCAATGGTCATTGGGCTCTGGTTCCAATTTTTAATTTCTTTTTATGTTTATTTATTTCTGTTATAAATATTATAATCTATGTGGTTGTCCATGTAATTACTCATTTGTTATGTAGTCTGATGTAAATCTTACCTCTATATAAAGAGGCTAATAAGAATGAATGAGTAGACTTTTACCTCATCCCAACTATTGTTCTCTTCTTCTTTTCTTACTTTACAACACGTTATCAGCACGACTCTACCATAGAGTTGATAACGCCAAAACCCTAAAAATCTCATATATTTTTTCTTTTGCCGCTAGCTATAGATTGACATGCTAGCACGCACATCCTTGTCCATGTTGATTAGATTCGATGATGATCAAAGAGTATTTGGTGCACCCTCAATTGGTTTTTATGCCCAATTCATGATCTATGAATCATAGCTTTTCATATACATCCATGTTATATATAATCGTCATGTTTGCTGGTACCATTCTTCTCATGAATAATCAGTATTCCTTTTTTATAACTGTAGCACATGATTATACTTTTGTCTTTACCTATTTTAGATGTAGTTTGTTGTATATACATCCATTTATCTGTTTTCTTTGTTCGACATGCACCTCTCATATACAACCATGACATTGAGATTCAATATATGGTAATCGATCAATGCTCAGTTTTATTTCCGTTTCAGTTTTCTATTATTTACTATGCCCACAAGACTTTCCATTAAGTGGCAAATATTTCCTTATGTATACGTTTCCATTATGTATCTTGTTTGGTCTACTGTTTGGTGGCTTTGCAATTCTATGGAACCCATATCATAATATATGTTTCAATTTTATTGTTTGAGAGTAAACTCATGGTTCCACCTAGCTGTGAATTGTGTGATCATATCAAGAGCTGAAGTCTTTTGATCGAACTATGAAGGCCTTGAAGTTCCACAAAGAGTAATATAATGAAATTGCGATATGAAGATTCTCAAAGCTTATGCAATCAAGGAGGACCATAAGTCCCTTAAAGTCATATATAATATGGCAGAACCACATCTTGTGATCCCTAGTTATATGATGGCCCGAAGTTCCTCGCCTTATATGATATTATGTTCTTATGTAACTAGAGGAGATCGGGAAATTAAGATTATCATATTTGATAAAGTTAACCAGACCTGAAGATCTGTGTATTTTATTTATTTATGGAACCAGAAGTTTCATATGTACAATTTATTTATTTTTTGCTGTTTACAGTTTTCTTTATTTTGTTATGCAATTTCATTACTGTATTTATTGTTTACATTTTATTGTTATTCACATGGGCCAGCAGCCCTATATCTCGATCATATGAATTTCGAGTGTAATACTTTTGGACCAGAAGTTTCAAAATATTACATTGTAGAACCCAAAGTTCTAATAGTAAATATTCGAACATGAAGCTTCGATTGCACATATGATTAATGGCTCCAGAAGAGCACAGAGTGCTAAATTTATCTACTAACTTGTGGCATATAATTATATCATGAACAAGAAGTTCATTGAACCAAATACATTATTTGGTATGGGAAGTTTATTTGGCATGACAAGTTATGTCATATTTTACTTATAGTGTTGCTTGGAATCAATAATAAATTTTGATTATAGTGCTGCTTGAAATCAATAACAAGTTTTGATGACCACTAATCTATATGCTGCATATTTTTGAGTTGTCACCTCAATGAGCCACTCCTCTTGTTGTGAGGGGGAGAAAGATTGTTCATGAAGAACGATGTAAGTTGGTGTGAGTTGTTTAACCGTCATCTCATTTTGATATTGAGATATGTGTCATAAATTAGTGATTTGATAAAAGATTATGAAAAAAGTATATGCTAGATTCATTGTTTTCTACTTGGATTAAAGTTTATGAGACTATTCATATTAACTCAAATAGTCTATACCCCATTTGATTTGTGGGATGCATGTGTATCCATGTGATATGGTTCTCCTAAAGAGAATGTCATGATACAATGTTAGAGTTCCTAATACGGCTACACATACAAAGGTTGTAGGTACGCCATTAGAGAATAATATCTTCGTTGACACATGAATTTAATGTTCTTGACCTCAAACTTGGTTTTAGTTTGCCACCAGCCAATGAACATTTCACTCAAAAGAATGTGATCGAGCTTTAAACGTGTATTAGCGCATGGACATAATATGACAGTCTTCCCGCCGTTAGGGGGAGAATAAGACTATTATCATTTGAATAACGGTGTGAATTTGAGTGGAATGTATCCACTAGGTCTAAAGTTTTAAGCTCTTGAAAATGAAAGATTATACAGGTCATCTAATGGTCTACATGATATTACAAGTAAAAGATCCACATTCGCTAGATAATATTTGTCCTAGAAGTGACAATATTTGCCCCAGAAGTGGCATGGGTACCCAATATAAAAAATGTTTGCATATAAAAATGTGTGGGATCTATATATGATGATCATCTATGACAATTTACAAATGGTAGCTACCAAAAACCATTAAGGACTGTATTAATCAATGTTATGCCACGTTTTCATTATGCAAGTCGACAAAGTATATTATTGGCAAAATTGGAAAGAGGCAATTTCAATGAAACTAAATATTTGAAACGTGATGAGATACTTTGACCTTTAATCCTACAGATACAAAAGGGTATTTACTACAATGAAAGTAAATCACTATGATTTAATGTCTACAAAAGACATGAGATTATGAATCTACCCTTATACGAATGATACTTTTCTTTAAATACAGTGTTACATGTAACTGTTACATGGACGAGAGACTTATGACATATTGTCATCGTATATTACGAAGGTCTTTAAAGACACATTGATAAATCAAATTCCTAGAATTGAAATGCCAATTTGCTTATCTTGTTTAGCTATTACTTAGTGTATGAATTTGATCATACGACTCAATGAGGTAAGACTTATTTATAATCGTTTATATTTGTTAGTATTGTTTTAACTTTGCAGGTTTAAAATTTCATGATGAGCTCTTATATGCAAAGCACGCATGGTCTCACTTTAGTGATGGACAAATCAAACCGTTATTTACGGTGCATGAAGTTTGCAACGTTCAGGAGGAGATTCTCATCAGGGAGAGCATCCAGAAGTATACTACCTAAGACATATGCGCGTTGTACTCTTTTTCTCCTTCGACCGGGGTTATTTTTCTCCTACTGGGTTTTTCTTACCCGGCAAGGTTTTTAACGAGACAACATTATGCGCGTCTAATTTCATCATTCATTGGTGGATATTCAAGGGGGAGTGTTATAAATATTATAATCTATGTGGCTGTCCATGTAATTACTCATTAGTTATGTAGTCTGATGTAAATCCTATCTCTATATAAAGAGGCTAATGAGAATGAATGAGTATATTTTTACCTCCTCCCAATTATTCTTCTTTTCTTTACTTTACAACAATTTCTTATTTTTAGCTAATATCGACTTTCTCCCAATAATAAATTCCTTATCACTATGGTATGGCAAAATGGTCTTGGTCATGGTAAGTAGGCTCTTTATGTCTTGTTAGGCTTAGTGAGGCGGTGAGCTGTTTGTTTGATCAAATGAACACAACTTCTTAGTAAAAAGATGAAATTGAGTGTCGTCAAATTTATTTCTGTGCAAAAAAATAGTGAGAAATAATGTTAAATGTCGTTATACAATTATTTTTCATGTATGTCACCGTCATTTCAAGTATGTCACCACCATTTCAAAGCAAATTGAGTAGTTATTTATGGACTTTTTATTGATTGATGTTGGTTAGAATACATATAATTTGTAAAAAATCTTGATATTATTTCTTGATGTTTTTTTTATGCTTACTATAGTATGGAGGTTAGGGTTCACGACATCTAAGAAAATAATTTTATTATTCATGACTTAAGAGTAGCTACACCAACAATATATATCCCAAAAAAAAAAAAAGAAAGAAAGAAAGATTGAGTTTAAAGTAAAAGAAAAAAGGAAAGAGAAAAACAAATGCAACATAAAACTAAAAATTGGAATAAGAAGTGACCCAAAAAAAAGAAAAAGAAAAAAAAAGAATTGGAACAAGAGTAGAGAGCGTTGTGATCAACTGGCAGTAGGGTGTAGCAAAAAGAATTGATTAAGGGGCGAGTAAGAGAGTGGGCGGTGTAAAGCAATGGCGCTCTCGGCGTCTGACCTACCGGCCATGTTCTCGTTGCTGACCAACTCATTGAGCGGGGATGACAGTGTCCGGAAACCGGCAGAGGCGGCGCTCTCTCAGTCGGAGGCGAGGCCTGGTTTCTGCTCTTGTCTCATGGTCAGCAGACCTTTTCTTTTCTTTTCTCATGCTAGTCCTCCTAGGGTTTAGACCGCCAATTGAATTTTCTGAAATTATGCAGGAAGTCATAACGGCCAAGGATTTGGCACCTCATGTAGATGTTCGCTTGATGGCTTCGGTGTATTTCAAAAACAGTTTAAATCGTTACTGGAGGCACCGCCGTGATTCCTCGTAAGCTACTGATCGCCTTTCTCTCATTACTCAACAATCTTGTCTACTTTGAGCTCATCACTTTCTCTGTTGTTTTCAGGGGAATTAGCCACGAGGAGAAACTATATCTCAGACAGAAACTCTTATCACACTTCGGAGAAGAGAACAATCAGGTAATGCCCACCTTGTCCCAGTGATTGACTTATGAGAGAAGATTAGACTTAGCTTCTTTATCATCATGTTAATCGAAACATCTTAGGGATCAGCTTCAGTGTTGTGAGCTTTATGCAATTTTCTGGTCTGTAGATCATATATCTTGCATTTCATCTTTCGTCATTCTGTAAGTTACTTCTTCCTTAAATGTATTACATAAGTGGAAACTTACCTAGGCTTTCAAGGTATGAATTCGTTATCTATTCATGAATTCTTTCAGGAAAATTATAGCCACGCCTTCAATAACTTGCATCGGATTACAAATGAGCTACCATTTAACTTTTGAGTTTATTAATTTTTTTTACTTGATACTATTTTAGCACCTCGATGATAAGAAATGTGATTTAGCTTTCATAGGACATCTGAAACTACTAGAGTCTTTTGGGTCACGATGGATTCTAAGTTTTAGCCTATGATGACTTGAATGCTTACTCAACTTTACTGATTTCTGTTTTCTTCATTTCTTTTTTTCCAACACAGATAGCGCAAATGTTGGCTGTGCTTGTTTCCAAAATTGCTCGTATAGATTACCCGAAAGAATGGTATGATGTTGCTATTATATTTTATATTTTATTTTATGAGAAGAAACAAAGACTTTATTACTGAAAATAAGACAGATTTCTAAGGCTTTAGATATCTTTCTAGGCTTCTTTGATTCTTGTTTGTGGATTTGTTTGTCCACTTATCTGGATTTGTTGTTATTGTTACTTCTATATTTCCAAACACGTACGTTGTGGAAAAGTTTTAAGCTCTTAATGTACTTGGAGCTTTATGGTGCTATAAAAGTTGACAATGAGATGTTTGTTATTCTTAATATAGTTAATGGTTTGGGAGAGACGGGACTAGGGAAGAAGAATAAAGAACATGGATAGAGGGATAAAACTATAGAAAGCAATAAGATTAATTATATATCATAACAATTAAGCTACGGTTGGAATAAAGTTTGTTATGCTTTTACTGGCATGCTCCGAGTTTCTCTATTTTGAGAAATTGGGTACAGGATATACACTCTGAAGTGCAAATTAAAAGATCCGTGACAGAAATCATATGATGCAGCCTTGCATGGAATTATTAAGAAAGCAAAGAAAGAGGGATGAACTATGATGCAGCTACATGTCAGGTGTATGACAATGCAGAATGCCAAAATGGATATGAGTCGTTGTTCCCTATAGTTTCGAATAAAAATGATCCCGGAGAGAATGGAGTGGGGAAATAACATTTCTGTAGGTGAACTGAGATTTATGAACTTATCAAGGTGCAAGAAGCGAAATGTACTTTGAGACATGGACATACTAATTCTTGATCAGATTGTATCAAGACTTGGAACTTTGTATACCTTCTATCTCTTGCTGAGCTTGGGCAATTGTGGGTTTTTGAATGTTAGGTTTCACTTTTCAATTATTATCCTTTATTTATTTATTTATTTTATTTGTTATTTTTTATAAAACTTAAAAATGTTCTGTAGCACCATACTGAATCTTCCTTTATCAAGTATATAACAGGCTAATGACATATGCAGGCCTGAGCTCTTTTCTGATTTAGCACAGAAGCTTCAATCAGCAGATATTCTTTCTTCCCACAGAAGTTTTTTGACCCTCTTTCGAACCTTGAAGGAGTTGTCCACTAAGCGTCTCATCTCAGACCAAAAGAACTTTGCAGAGGTATAGGCTACTATACTCTTTCTACAAATCCTTCCTTCCCTTTTTTTATTTAATCATATTGGTGAAATAAAAGATGTGCTGATTAGGGCATCACTGTTTATGCCTTTTTTGTTTTATTTTCTTCCAAGAGACTTGGGCTTACATATGTTTTCTGTATTATAGCTTTACAGATTAGTTTCAGTAAGTTTTTGTGAGATGTCTTTTGTTAGTTTTCATTCCTATAGTAGTTAAAATAAAGATACCTTATAGTAGTTTTCTTTCCGGTAGAATTGGTAATATATGCCCTGAGCTGCCATTTTAATGAAGGAACACTTTTTTAATTGATTTTTTTAGTTTTGTCTTCAACCTGGTTCATTGGTTGCATGCATGAGCAGGCAAACTGTAGCTTAATCTAATGCCCCCAGTGTGAAAGAGCACATGGATGGTAAATTTGGCATCCCTTCTGGCATTAACTATTTATGTCGGCTTGTATGGTCCCTATTTTTCGAAGCAATGATTTCGCAAAGATGTTTCAGAATTATTAAAAATTAATGTTTATCTTCTCTAATGTTCAAAGTGATTTGTTGAAGATTATCGTGACTGGATTGCTGTGCCCTCCTGGGAATAGTTTGAAGTTAGTTTATAGTGCATAACATGGTTACTTTGGACAATTATTTATCAGATGCATGGCATGAACTCTCTATTTTTACACTTAAAGGGGCTCTCCTTCCAACTGTTGATCTGAGATGTCAAACTCTCTGGTCTACTCCGTTTCCACTAAATCTATCGTTGATTTCATAGTTCCTTATGACGGGGATGACTACTGAAGCGGATCTTTCAAAAGAATTTTTTTTACTTGTTTCTATAAATGGTTTTCGGTGCTTGGGCTCCAGGCATATTTTTCCAATCAGTTTCTTGTCTTCCAAGACATGTTTAGTTTGATATTCACAAACAATCTTTTTTGAAATTGTAGTACTTTTGAACTTTCTTTGGCAGATATCAGCTCGCTTCTTTGATTATAGCTGGCACCTTTGGCAGACGGATGTGCAAACTTTGTTGCATGGTTTTTCTACATTTTCTCAAAGCTACAACTCAAGTACATTGGAACAGCATCACGATGATCTGTATCTAACGTGTGAGCGATGGCTGTTGTGCCTAAAGATAATACGCCAATTAATAATTTCAGGGTTTCCAAGTGATGCGAAATGTGTACAGGTAGGTGTCCCCCCAACCCAAAAAGAAAAGAGAAGCAGGAAACAGAAGTTGTTGGTGTCACTTGTTAAGCATGTGGTTACTTAAATATGTCAATATACAATATCACGTCTAATTGTCTGTGTATCTTGTAGGAGGTCCGACCAGTCATGGAGGTCTCGCCCATGCTCCTGAATGCCATTCAGTCATTTCTCCCATACTGTGAGATATTGCTCTTCTATCCTATTGTTAAACAGTTATATTGTCTTGATCACACTTATACGCTTACACAGTAGTACCATTTTTTCTTGGTGTACGTGATAGATTGTTAGAAGTAAACCATCAGTAAAAAATGAATGAAGACTACTCTGTATTATCATCTGATCTTAAACAAATCTTATTGAAAAGACAGTATGATACAAATGAGAAAGTGGATGAGAAGTCCATAAAGGAACAGAGCTACACAACAGAATCCCCAATCAAACAACAGCAGCAACAAGACTAAAGTAAAAACAAAACATTCCCCCTACAAGAATAACAAACCTAGATTATAGCAGCTTTCTGATCTAACAAAATGGAAGAAAGGCCTCTGTTTCGACAATTTTCAGTGGAATCCTTCTTACGCAAGCTACGTAGATGATTTTTTATGAACTAAATCATGAAAGGCTTATGAGCATTTCTGCAAGTTCTTTGTATCAATTTTGTAAACTGCCGTTGAAGATAAAATCATGTATGATCTGTTGATTTCCGTTATTTTTCAGTTTTTGTGTGTGTGTGTGTGGTTGTCAGTTTCCCCTTCTTACGTATAATCTCCATTAAGGAAGCCGAATACATCATGAATATATGGAAATGCATAATTTATTATATATTGTGGTTTCAAATATGCTGTTTCTTGATAAAGTTTTTCAACTGTTGCCTTCTTTTCCAGATTCATCTTTTCAGAAAGGACACCCTAAATTTTTGAACTTCCTAAAGAGGGCATGTACTAAACTGATGAAGGTGTTAATTGCACTTCAGGGCAGGCATCCCTATTCATTTAGTGATAAATGCGTCCTTCCGGTTGTACTGGATTTCTGTTTACAGAAGATAACACATCCTGATCCAGATGTATTATCCTTTGAGCAGTTTCTGATTCAATGTATGGTACTGATCAAATCTGTATTAGAATGTAAAGAGTACAAGCCAAGTCTCACCGGTAGGGTGATGGATGAAAATGGGGTTACCCTGGAGCAAATGAAGAAAAATATATCTGGTGCTGTCAGTGGCATCCTGACTTCCCTTATGACAAGTGAACGCATTATAGTCTTGTGTAATATACTGATAAGAAGGTAATGATTACTTAATCTCTTTTCGCTTAATCAAGTTCATATGGCCTTCTCTTGCTTGGTTTATAAATTTATACTTAACGTTTCAGTTGGGCAAGGTTGTTATATATAATTTTTTTTTTTTAAAAAAGACAAGACTTGATTGCTAGGACTAAAGAGAGAATGCACATTTTGGACAAGTAATCCACACAAAAGGGAAACTAAAAAGCTTGACCACAACAGAAGTAACAGTAAGAAAAAAGCAAACTATAACATGAAAGACTTTTTATTATATTTTATTTTTATCTGAAACATGAAAGAGATAAATCCTAGACATATTAGTTTGCAGCCTTGCCAAAACCTCTGTCCCAGAAATTCTCTTGAACAGCCCCAGCCCTGTCTTCAGATAACTATACTTATTGCTTAATTAAAAATTCCATCAGTAATAAATAATATAAACATTAACAATATAAACATAATAAAGATTGCTACTTATTAACACAACATTGTGGTAATTTGGACATGCAAGTCAACAACATGTTTTTATCTTGGTGCTCCGCACAGTTGACTTTTGTACAGCGTCACCTATGAGATTTGAAATCCATATGTAACTTCAGACTGATTAGAGGTGCAAGAGAATCTTGGAAAACTTATGGATGTGACTCTTGATGTTATGTAGTAGTGAACAAATTGCTCTTACTTTATTATAGGGGATATAGTGAGAGCTATGAACACTCGAACAAAATACATAAATATAATATAACATTGTGAGCCATTATACTCTAGTTATGGTACATCCAGAATGGCACTAAGATGCAAGCATTTGGGAGATTTATTCCGAATTTATAGTTCTATTTGAGGCCATAAATTACTTTTGGAAATTTATTTAGCGATCTGTTGCAGGTATTTTGTTCTAACACCAAGTGATTTGGAAGAGTGGTACCAGAATCCTGAATCTTTTCATCATGAGCAGGATATGGTTCAGTGGACGGAAAAATTAAGGCCATGTGCTGAAGCTTTATACATTGTTCTTTTTGAAAACCACAGCCAGGTGGGTGCATTTCTCTGTGTACAATCAGATGGTTTTGAACAGAATCTTATTAGTACTCAAACTTCCATATTATGTGCTTATGTGTTGGGTTTCCAGCCCATGTGTTTTTCCTGAGGTGTTTCGTCTTAGAGTATGGTGTTCCAATAAGGAAAGTAAATCCTTATTGATGATGGTGTACCTATAATCTTGTTGATTACAGAGAAGGAAGGAGGCATTATTGCCTACCACTAATAGGATTGGATTTCCTATTTGGTGAAGAGATCTGATATCCTTATGGCTATATAAGGAGGGGGTCAGCTCTAGGTTTTGTATCGCAGAGACAAAGACCAAAGTGTGTTCCATTTTCGGTTAGAGGGTGAGAGAGGGCAGAGAGGAGAGAGATAAGAAGAGAAGAGAGAGTCCTTGTTTTCTTATACTTTCTGGTGTTTCCATTATTAATATAGTGGAGTGTTTTCTGCCGGTGGACGTAGGCAAAAGTTTTGCTGAACCACCTTATATCTGTGTTCTGTGTGTCTTATCTCTGTGGTTGTTTCTCTTGGTTTGCTGTGCTTATTTGGGGTTCCTTGAAATTCATAATTGGCCGATACCACAACATTATGTTCTTGTGATTTGTTGAATGTAGCTCCTTGGCCCCGTTGTGGTTTCCATCCTTCAAGAGGCAATGAATGGCTGCCCAACTTCAGTGACCGAAATCACTCCAGGGTTGCTTCTTAAAGATGCTGCTTATGGTGCTGCTGCATATGTTTACTATGAACTCTCAAATTACCTGAGCTTTAAAGATTGGTAAGTCCATTCAAAATGACTCCGAGGCTGTTTGATTGTTTTATTATTAGTTTGGATGACAGTTCAGGTCTCTTGTTTGTTAAGGTTTATAAATGGAGTAGGAGTTGATCAAGTAGCAGTCATTTTATCTGTTTCTCTTTCCTTTCTAGCTTCAATAAGAGTTTGAATGAGCTGGGACATCTATTTATGAATCAATTATTGCAGGTTTAATGGTGCATTATCCCTTGAACTCTCAAATGATCATCCAAATATGCGCATCATCCATCGGAAAGTTGCACTAATTTTGGGACAATGGGTTTCTGAGGTATGAGATTATATATATATATATACATATATATATATATATACATATATATATATATATATTTGTGTGGGTGCGTGCGCACACATGATTATATGCTAGTAATAAACAAACTTTTATTAAAGTACAACCGATAAGATGTCTACTGACCATTGCAAGATGCATTATATTGGGGGTTTCTGCCTCAAAAACCAGTCACTGGTGGATAAATATGCATGTTTGCTACACATAGGTGCATAACATGTATTTTTTTTTTTAGACAAACAAGATCCTTAAGTTGAAACTCTTTTGTTAAAACCAAAAGGATCCTATTGTTGTGGCCCATGTCTGTTCAATGATCTGAACCATTTAAGATTGAGGACTCTATTATATAATCATCCTTGCATAAAAGCAGAAAAATCTGAATTCGTTTGCCATTTGATCCTGTCAGTGGTATCGATTTAAGTAGTTTTTCATTTAGTTGTTTGCAAGAATAGTCCTTTAATTGGGTTCAGATCACTGTATTGGATTGACTGTTAGATCCAGTTTGGTTTCATTAGCATGGATCCCTCTTAAGAACGGTCATGATTAGGTATTTTATCAACCAATTATCTTGTCTTGTTGGGCTAACTTCCCATACTTTTCATGTTTGGGTGACAAGCTAAAATTCGTAATTGTCGCCTAAATTGCCTAAAACTTGCACTGTGGGAGACAGATGTGCTCTGCTGCATGATTTGGTTCAGTGTAGACGGTCCTTTTGTCTTTCTTCTCATTGCTTTGTATTGTGTAAACGTTGAGAGTGAGAATCACCTATTTTCACATTGACTTATTGTTCTAGTCCTTAGGACGAGATATCTTTAGAAGGCTATGTTTTGTTGGGACACTCTTGCTACTTCGCTCTTAAATGATTTTGGAGCTTTGGACAGATCAATAGATCTTTTTGTAAATAAGATATGATGTTCATTATTGCAATCTGACTGGTTTGTATTAATGTTATGCCAGATTAAAGAGGATACGAAGAGGCCAGTTTATTGTGCTTTAATCCGCTTACTACAGGACAAAGACCTGTCTGTCAGGGTATACTCATTTTCGAATGTTGTCTTCTCTTTTGGTTTTCCGGCAGCAGTGTGTGGATATTTTCCTTGATTATTAATCAATTCTCTGCTTTTCATGTTTTAGTTGGCAGCCTGTAGGTCTCTGTGTTCGCATATTGAAGATGCTAGCTTTTCCGAAGGAGAATTTGTCGATCTTCTTCCTATATGTTGGGACTCAAGTTTTAGGTTGATTGAGGAGGTTCAGGAGTTTGACTCGAAGGTAAATATCACTGCTACTTCACCCGGAGGCAATGATTCAACTAAATATTTTTGTATGTGTTGATAACTACTTTCTCAAACTTTTGAATACTTTTGCTTAAAAACAGTATTGCTTGATTCCTCTTTTACTATTCGAATAGTTATCGAGGAAATGACCTTCATCTCTCTCTCTCTCTCTCTCTCTCTTAAAGAATAAATTTTACTGAACCAAAGGAGAAACAAAACAGTGCACAAAGCTCATATAATAAAATAGCAGGAGCTGGGATTACATTCATACCTGAAGGAAAAAAATGTCCTTCCTTTTGCCAAACCAAAAACGTTTTGACAAACAATTTCTTCTAATTCATATAGTTACATGCACATTTTATATGCTCAGGGTTATGTTTCAGTCAGCTTCAGGTATGAAATTTGTAAAGCATGCCTTTGATATTTTATGACTAGATTTTACAACTCTTATGCTGGATGGTGCTGATTGTAAAAGTACAATTTATAAGCTCCTATTCATTTTCACTTTTTTTCAGGTTCAGGTTTTGAACTTGATTTCTGTTCTCATTGGACATGTGAGTGAAGTTATTCCATTTGCAGACAAGCTTGTTCTATTTTTTCAGAAGGTACAAGAACAGTGTACTGTACTGCCTTGTTTTATCTGTCTGTTTGTTTTGTTTTTGTACAAGCTTGTTTCGTTTTTCATTTTTCTGTGACATCTTGCCACGTCTATGGTAATTTTTTTTATCTCTCTCTCATTTGTGAGTTTATTCGTTTGGTAAAGGTTTGGGAGGAATCTTCTGGTGAATGCCTTCTGCAGATTCAACTTCTCATTGCATTGAAGAACTTTGTGGTCGCACTTGGTTACCAATCACCACTCTGCTACAACATATTGCTGCCTGTTCTGCAAAAGGGAATTGATATAAATAGCCCTGATGAACTCAATCTTCTAGAGGATAGCATGATGGTTTGTCTTTATTATTATTATCCTCTTTTATTACGAAAAATGACAAAGAGGCCATTTCAGGAGGGCTTGAGAAGATCAAAGAAGATCAAAGCCTGGCAAACTTCTCTTAAAATTTTAACCTCAATTACTGCCAGGCAGTAAAGTTCCAACCTTGATGGTTGGGTCTTTTGTCTTGTGCTTGTCGGGGTATAGGTGGGAGTGCAATTGGATGGGTCTGGTTTGTGTTGAATTTGAATAGATAAAGATTTGTTTCTACGGTTGAATTCATGGAGGTTGGTTTATGCAAAGATACAACAAAGATTGCTACTGGCCTGCAGTAGGATTGTTTAAACAAGACTCCAGGGTTGTTGGGTCTTCGGCTTATATTTGTAAAGGTGGGTGTTGGTAGAATTGGATGTCTGGTTTGATCTGAAGTTGAAAACTGTTCAGAATGTCCACGAATGACAACAGAATTCATAGTTTTCATACTGACCTGAGTAGGATCGTTCCTGAACTTTGGTTAGATTGATATCGCATGGCACTAACAATATCAATCCAACAAAGTTTATGGTATAGGGTAATGAAAAAGAGATGAACAGTCAGATGAGCTAAAGCACTCCAAATATCATAATGAAGAACAATGCATTAAAATTCCCAAAATAATTGGTTGTCCCCCCCCCCCCCCCCCCCCCCCCCCGAAAAGAAAGGAAAGAGAAAACAAAGAAACAGGAGTCAACTGGCTGTTTTGGTAATTAGTTATCAGTCTGGCCTGTTTTGGTATTGGACCTCCTGAAGTGGCCTTTTTATTAGTGTCTTTTTCAATGCTGATTCTGTTTGCATAAATATTGCAGTTATGGGAAGCAACACTTTCTCAAGCCCCTTCAATGGTGCCTCAACTACTAGCATACTTCCCTTGCCTAGTTGAGATTCTGGAAAGAAGTTTTGATCACTTGCAGGTTAGAATATTGGATCCAGGACTTCTGCAGGACCTTTTCTTTTACTATCTGTTCAGTTCTTGTGGAACTTGTCTGATTTTGTGTGAAATTTCGCTGTTTAGGACATATACATCCCACCTGGGAAAATTGAGACCTTGCTTGTGTGTTTATAAAGGTTTGGGCGACTCCATCCATTGCCAATTGGTTTTGGATGTGAACCCCAGATTACTATATCATTCACTATTCCACTTTGACTAATGTATCTGATGGTCTTCTTGTGCTATAACCTCTAACCAAATTGTAGCGATTTTAAACTTTTATTTATTCTTTTGATGAGCCGTGGTGGTTCGGAGATGGGACCTGAACCAATGTTTTGTTTTAAAGAAGTGTTTTACCTCTAGACCATATGGCTATGATTTTAGCCAGGTGGTGAGATTATGATTGAAATGTTTGAACCATTCCATTCATCAATTATTTGAAGAGATACCGTTGTTTACAGATGGCAGCACCTTCATTATCTTAAGTTTGCTTGCGTATTTTAGAGTTACTTTCTGTGCGTGTGTGGCATCAATCTATCATCACCAAAGCTAGTGCACAAAGATAGCACTCCAAATTGTTTTGAGTTGTTAGTTTTCTTTTATATGTCAAATGGTTTTGTTTGTCGACACCACACCCACCCCCCCCCCCCCCCCCCTCCTCTTCTCTCTCTCTCTCTCTCTCTCTCTCTCTCTCTCTTTGATCCTTTGTCATGCTTGTGTTTAAATAATCTTGACTAAGACTTCATTCCAGGTTGCTGTCACTATAATTGAAGATTACATCATCTTAGGCGGATCAGAATTTCTGAGTATGCATGCATCAAGTGTTGCCAACATACTAGATCTGGTTGTTGGAAATGTCAATGATAGAGGACTTCTTTCAACTCTTCCTGTTATTGATATTCTAATACAGGTACCTATCAAACTTGCAAGTGGAAATTATTACTGTAGGATAATTGGCCATCTATACAACTTGGGGAATGAACTACACCCTTCTAATAGTCCTAAGAGGATGCACTACCCACTTAATCTGCTAATTACATACTGGGAAAGCTGGAAAGCTTTTGGTTATCAATTAACCTGTTAAGAGCTTGTATCTCTTTTTATTATATAAATGATTTTCTTAAGGTTTCATATACATATATCCATCATGTGTTTTTGAACCAGCCAAATCATTGTTTCTCAATAGAATCATATGTTTTTGCTTCTAATTCAGTTTGTTTCTCTGCAGTGTTTCCCTACAGAAGTACCACAGTTGATCAGCAGTTCATTACAAGTGAGATTCTTTGATATTAAGATCCCTGATGTTCCTATATTAATTTTTCATTCACCCCCCTGCCCCCGAAGAAAAATAAAGTATAAATAAGAGTAGTTTAATCTTGTCATCCCTCTTAGAGCTAAAATTATCTTTGTGCATGTTGCTAGAAATTAATTGTTATATGTATGACTGGAGCTGATGACCGAGATCCTTCTAAGGCCACAGTTAAAGCATCTTCTGCTGCCATATTGGCAAGAATATTGGTTATGAATACCAATTACCTAGCACACTTGACATCCGAGCCATCGCTTTTGTTACTCCTTCAAAAGTCGGGTGTCTCAATTGTGGAAAATATACTTCTTTGTCTCGTTGACGTATGGCTTGACAAGGTTAGTGCTTTCACCTCCACTATGAGGATACTTCTGAAGATTACCAATTTTTTTTCTTTCAGTAATTAGACGTTGTATGCCTGTGTTGCTGTTGTCGTCGTTGTTGTTGTTGTGTTGCTGTTGTCATCGTTGTTGTTGTCGTCGATCTTTTCCAATATAGAATTATTACAGAAGGTGTGTCATGTAATTTCATTTTTATTTATTTTTATTATCAGATATTCCAGAATGGATTATTTAACTTTGTAAATCCTGTTTACATATTAATAAAGTAAATATCAATCTTATTAAAGTAAATATCATGGTTGGTCATGTATGTGCGTGTGGGGTCCAAAATTTATTTAGGGTTTGTTTTTTTTAGAGATCTTTTCCAATACAGAATTATTACTGAAGGTGTGTTATGTAATTTCATCTTTATCTTTTTATTTATCAGATATTCCAGAATGAATTATTTAACGTTCTAAGTTTGTTTTACTTATTAATAAAGTAAATGTCATTCTTACTAAAGTAAATATCATGGTGTGTGTGCGGTCAAAAATATATTTATAGTACTAAGGCTACCCCAATGAAAGTCATAATGTGTATCACAACCCAAAATACGAACTAACTGTAACGCACACTTGTATACTTGCCTTGTGTGCCCAATGAAAGCTATGAAAAGTTTTACTAGGGAATTTTCCAGTAGACTCAAGCTTCCATCTCCTTTCTTCTGGTTTGTATTCCACTAATCTGGCATTTTCTAGCTTAGCCATCAACAAGGTAAACTCCTCAATACGAAATTCCAGCTCATTGGAAAACTAGAGTGAACAACTAATATTTCCACCAAAGAATTGGTGTATCTTGAAAGTCTGAACAACTTTGGAAAGTTGAAGCTCAAGGGTTGATCCTCTAACCAAGAATCTTCCAAGAACCTCATCCTTTTGTCTTATTGTCTTTCCTTTCATACAGTTGAACTATTACATGAATATAATTCCTTCACTTGAAGAATAAATATGACACTAAGTCTAGCATTTCTTGTTAAAGTAAACTGTGCAGGAGAATGATTTACAGCATGTTTCTATCCACACAAAGTAGTAGTTTAGTAAAAGAAGAAAAATAATTGTGGTCACACTGGTTGGGTTTTGCAATTGAAAGGTTTTCATACTGCTTTGAATGTTTTGTTCAAATGGAGCTTTTTGTAGTCAAATTCAGACCTCACTTCTTTAATGTATTGGGCTTCTTTATATATATATATAGATAAATTTTTTTTCCTTTCATTTTGGTGCTTGCTGTTTCAGGTAGATAATGTATCATCTGTCCAAAGGAAGACTTATGGCTTAGCTCTTTCTATAATGTTGACACTAAGACTTCCTCAAGTGCTTGATAAACTTGATCAGATTCTAAGGTAGAAGTTAAAATGAATTCAGTAAGTCATCTGCATCTGATTCTTGAACAATCTTGTTTCAGCATCTTAAAATGTTGCTTATTTATATGCGCAGTGTGTGTACGACTGTAATTTTGGGTGTGAATGATGACTTAGTAGAGGAGTCCAGGTTAGTTCCCATATGATTTTCCTTAATGTGTTTGTCTAGATCATATGACTATTTAACTCATCATTGTTACCCCAATCAACAACAGTGGTGATAGTATAAGCTCCAGTGGGTCTCTTAGTAAGGACAGCATCCCGAGTAAAGAAATGCGAAGAAGACGGGTAAACTATTCTTTCTCTATCCTTTGTAGTCATTACACTACTTCTATAAGTAATATAAGCCGACTTTAGTTGATCATTTAATAGTAAATATTTTCCTGATGAGGTTTTTATATCCCACCATAGGTCAAGTTTTCAGACCCTATAAACCAAATGTCTCTAGAGGATTCAGTAAGGGAAAACCTTCAGACATGTGCTGCTCTTCATGGAGAATCTTTTAGTAAGGCCATTGGTAACATGCATCCCTCAGCCCTTACACAGTTGAAGCAGGCATTAAAGATGGCGTAGCTGGCTTTCATATCCATGGTGGTGTATGTTAAGGCCCTTCAAGTTTCCCCTGTTCTCCGATGTGAAGGCAACATAGGGTGAGTTCTTTAACAATTATAACTGTGCTTTGTCTATATGGCTCAGTGAAAGCTGGCTCTGCTCCTTCAGCTCTATTTTTCTGGCATCAAACTTATGGCTAGGCAACAGTATTGATTTCCACCAAAGTGGGAAAATTTCAATGGAAAATGGTGATAGCATGTGTGTTTTTCTTAATATTGACTTGGATGCATTATTTTATGGGTTTTTGAATGATAAGGTCAAAATAAATGGAATGCAAGAGTTTTTCTTATTCGTTTTTACTATTTTTGGTTGCAGTTTTAGTGTTTTACTATCAGACAGTTTGATTTTGGGCGTCTCTTTGGGCTTCTGTTTCGGGGCAATTTAGAAACAATAAACTATATTATGATATGCAGCTCAATCTAGGCTGTTTGCCTTTCTTTCTTCCAGTAAGTGAACTTCTTGTCCACCTTTTTGTACTTCACTTTTCTTGATCTTTCATTAAAAGCCATCTCTTTTTCATCTCAGATTTTGAACTTTTTCAAGCAGAGTCCTTCCCACATGTTAGTCCCTTGCATTTATGCTTGTAATATGAGCAAAGATGAAAATAAAATAGCTAAAATATGATGATAAAAATTACTGTCATACAGTAAATCTGCAGTATCATGATAAAAATTACTGGCATGCAGTAAATCCACAGTTTACGTTTATTCGCGTTTGTTCTATATTTATAGTCAGTAGAGCTTTTGAGGTACTGAATTGATTCCCTAACTCAGTTATGCTCAATTGCCCATGGATCTAAATCTAAGGTGGATAATGAGGCTGTCAGTTGGAAAGAGTTTATTTTACTACATTATTCTCCACCCTTGGACCGAGTAATAATTTATAGTCCAGACCAAACAGTAAAATAATCTTCACGGAAATAATCAAATGTGACTAGTATAATTTCATAACTTATTGTAGAAAATTTGAGTCAATAGCGATTACTTAAATGGAGAGGATGCTGTATTGAGTTGGAATCCTGATTATTAATTGTAACAATGCAGTTTTGTGAACTTTACTATAGGGTTAAGACATTTCCTTGTTCTTGTGTTCTACTATTATAACAGTTGCTATTATGACTCCTATTCACATACTCAATTGATTTCTTAGTCTGTTCTTATTTGTCAACTTACCTTGGATCTTATCCAAAGGTTGAGAATAATGAGGCAAATAAACCCCCATTCCAACTGCATGTTTTCCACCCTGAGATATGATTTAGTTGAGCACAACTGAGCAAGCAATAAATTGAGATAGTGAATGTGACTGCTGCAACTGTATTGACTGATTACGATAGAGTACTACTCGTACAGATAATGAACTTGTTTGGTTTGTCTAGGGGCACATATGGTCTTCTTTTAAGCTGGTATTTTTGTATTTGACACGTGATTATTATATTTGTCAGGTCAATTGAAGTTCGAAGCTATTGGATTACTGGTGTCAATATTCATTGGATTGTGCATTCTTTTTTGGGGTGGGTATGTGCTGCTGTTTGTATCTTCAAATTTATCTCATATGCTCTTGGGCAACAAGAGACTGTATATAGCTTGCCAATCTTTGTCATTGGATGCAAGATGCAGAGGTTTGCGGAATTGATTTACCAACCTATGGTAGAATTTTTCAATAGAAATGAGGAAGGAAAGGACATGGGAAGCAGGTCATGTGTTGATATCCCTTTTTAGCACGAGTAGCAGGTCATGAGTTCTGTTGATATCTCCGTGCATTACTTAGCACAGATGTGCCATTTTGTAATTTGAGGCTCCATTTGAAATGTGAGGTTATGAGTCACGGAATTCAACTGTTTTAACTATAAGATTGTATTCACATGGGATTAAGAAGAGTAGTATCATTTTAAGACATTCGATGTGGAACCTTGCACCTGAGGTCCTAATTATTTCTGATCTGCTTGATTTATGAGATAAAATTCCTCATGGTGATAGCAAGTATAGGAAGTCCTGCATGATGACACAAGGTCACGTTTGGTACACTGGACAAGATAGGATTAGGATTTGTTGATACCCGAAAAGCCACGCTACAATTTGTTACGTAATTCATGCGAAAACAGTCTTGGGGTCTTTGATTTTAACCTGTCAAGCAAACATATCTATTAATATGGATCCAAGTCACATCTATGTATCTTTGGGTTTATAGAAGTAGGTGTGTTGTAGTGGGTTATGGAAATATATAAAGCTTATTTGTCGATTTAATGTTATTGATAATTTTGATCTTAGGCTCGAAATCCAAACTTAATAACTTAAATCAGAGTGAATAGGTGAACATGCATGGGATTATGAGATTAGGCTGGTCCTTCTTTCCTTTGAACCCAAAGCCCAACATAACTCGTTTCAAAACAATTTCTTCTTCATCTTCCCCGCATCACATGAATACACAGTCCAGACCCGAATTTGTTAGAATCTTTACCTTGTTTCTGTTAGAACAACCTTAAGACCAGTTTACAAACATCTCCTTCTCCCTCAAACCTTGAGCTCACGGCTCCCAATCCTCTCTCATCAATTTCGTTCCTATTTTTTGCCACTGCTCTGTGGAGTTGTTGACTATTGCTGTAGCGACCTTTTCCTTCTTCCAAAACTCAATCTCTCAAGTAAGCCTTCTTTTTCCTTGATTTAGGGCGGATTTCATGGATCAATTGAAGATGAGGTGTTTTATCCAGAAATTTGGATGCTCTGAACCACCAAACCTCTCAATTAAGCCTATAAAATGAGAGGTATGGAACAAGAACGATCATGGACCAAAACACCAAGCAAACCCAGAAACAACCTCCATTCCTCAAGCTTCCAAACCTCCATGCCTTCAAGCATCAAGCCAATTTCTTAACCATCATTCCCAATAGCCTCCTTCAACCTCCAATTTTCCAGAAACCACTTATCCTGAAGACCCCCAATTCTTTCACCGTAGCGCGTTTCTAGTTCCCATACAGGCTCACGCTGTCAAGCTTCTTTTGATTTCCAGTTGATCTGAATCACATACAAAATATTAGGTTAATATTGGCCTAGTCGATGTCTATTTCAAAAAACACCCTCACATTTTGACGATGGGGACTAGGTTGTGGGTCAGATGGTTAATTCATCATATTGTTCTTTACTTCAGGCATGATTGTTTGTTGTTTTTTTTTCCTCCTCATCTATTGTTAAATGCAAGCAGTTAGGGGCTCCCATATTAACAGGTTATTATAGCTTTTTGTGTTTGAGCCCAGTGGGCATTTTCGGTCCAAGACTCGAGAAAGGTTTTTGGATATCATTTGGGCCAACGCCTGTGGCCTTTTTAGCCCACGAGGGGTGGCGAGGTCTGGCAGCACGTGACGAAGACTTTGTCGAAAGATTCTGATACCCCGCGAGATTCGATGTCCTCGCGGGATCCTTATCTCCAGTTCGCATGGGACTCTACAGTTCCTGGCGAGGGTGAGTTGGAAATGAACAATAACGCCCTCAGGATAAGGTCACTTAGTGTTTGAGTTCGCGTACGACTCTACAGTGAAACGATGCGAGGCAGTGAACAAGACCTAAGCGAGATAGGTTTGACACGTGTTGCATGGAGCGCATGACTGGCGAGTTAATCGCATCCTTGTGGGATTCTAATTGCAGAGTCCGAGTGGATCGTGATTAGGTCTCCGCTGTTTGCTTACGGATGAATATATAAAGAAGCTCCACGGTTTTCAGAACAGACACAATCAATCAATCAACAACTCTCTGAAACAGACGAACACAGTCGAAACCTTCGAGCCTCCTCGAAAACCCTTACGTTTTAAGCGCACCCCGCCTTAGATCCCAGAGCCCGTCAGGACTCGTCTCCGATTTCCCTATTGTTGCTCTGCTCGCCCTGACAGTGAGTATCTATCGACAGGTGACTAGAAGATTAAGCTTGTAAATTTCCTCATCCGTGAGGTGGCACCGGAGCTCTCTTTCGCCTGGTCAGAAGTCAGAACGCGCATCGTTCTCTTTCCTCATCCGTGAGGTGGCACGCCCCGCACACATCATTTTACTTTTGTTCCCTCTCTACCCCTGCTGAGGACGTGGGCCAAAACATTGGCACGCCCAGTGGGACCGGGAGTTTAATTTTCTTTTCCAGTCATCATTGGGAAGTCAGAAGATTCCCCATACCGGAGACCTTCGATTTCTTGTTTGAAACATAAGGCTCCGCAATACAAACCCCATAACAGCGCGGCTTGAAGATCTCTCACTAAAGAAGAGATTCTCACTCGGTTCGGCAACCCCGACCATATTAAGATTACAATGACGGATTCACGACCAATCCTAGAAGCAGGACCTACTCTGTCCACAGAGGAAGTCCGCAAGATGTTTGAAGAACTAAGGAGCGATCTCAAGAATGAGATCGGCGCGCTCAGGAGTGAGCTCGGCTTGAAAGTCGAAGATACCCAGCAAACTGTCCAGGACCTCTCTGCTCAGGTCGCTAAGGACAAGGAGATCTGGCTCGCGAACCAGGAGAACCACGCTAGGCTCAGCGAGGAGTTCAACTATGTGGCTGGCACGATCAGGGAGGACAAGGACATATTGACCGGCTCTCTGCAAAGGATCCAGACAGAACTGGATCAGAGCAAGGTGGCCTTTACAAAAGCCTTGGAAGTCCAAACCCGTCGCCTGAACGACCATGACACCAAGCTGCAGCAACAGCAGGACCCTTCCTTCTTCGGGAGCAAGAACAGCATGGAAAAGCTCAAAGACTACAAGGAGCGCCATGATACCCTGAACACAAGGGTCCTGCAGGTGGAAGACTGGATTCGGGCCCAAGCGCCAAAGAATCACGCTATGAACTATGCCAGTTCAAGCGCAGCTGAGGGCTCAAGGTACATCCCGCCTAATGAGTGCCCTAGAGCAAATCCGAGGGTCGGGGCCCAGAAAGCTCCCCAATTCACATTGGGGGCCAGTTCATCAAAGACGCCACTCCTCTGATCTCAGAAGTACAACGTGTACAAGGAGGAGCTGAAGGATAAGAAATACTGTGCCTTCCACAACGTGTACAATCATGACACCAAAGATTGTGTCAAGCTCTGAGACCAACTGCAGACTTGGTTAAACTCAGGCGAGCTGAGGATGAAGGCACCGGGTAGTACGGCCTCATTGGTCGATATAGACCCTTTCCCGCTCGTAGTGGGCATGGTCGAAGTCAACTGGGCCGATCAGACCCAAGACGACGATCAGCGTCGCGCGCCTAAAAGGGGCCGCGAGGAAGGAGATGACAGTGCCCGCCAGCCACGTCGCCAGTACACCTACAACGAAAGTCTGGCACATGAGGTCTTAGATGATCTCAGAGAGGCCGGGCTCATCACAGTTGCCAGGTCCTTGCCCTACATCGAGTACAAGGAGGGACGCGTTCATTGCAAATTCCATGACAGCTGGGGGCACAGGACCAGCGAATGCCGTCAGCTCCGAGACCAGGTTCAAGACTGGCTCGACCTCGGGTACATCCGCTTTAAGGATGAGGGCGGCCTTACGATCGCAATTGCTGATTTCGCTTGGCCAGCGAATGATCACATTAGACCTGTCACCAAATGCAGGACCACCCGAACCGCCGGGCCGAAATCGCAAACGGCCGGCGAACAACTACATGCTCCCAGATAACCAGATGGGGAGCACAGACGACCCAGCTCGACAGTTGGTCGCAAAGCTCGAACCAGATCGCCCCTCCTACAAAGATAAGGGCAAAGCAGTCATGAGGGACGATAGACCGTTCCCCGTCAAAGATTCCCAGCCTACGAGCCCTAGGACTCGCGAAGAGCTGGAGAAAAGGATAGCGCGTCTCGAGACGTACGTCGCCGCGCATTGGGCAGCAGCGATACCTCCATCCCCTGCCGCAAGCGAGATGGACATGTCGGACTCCAACAGTGAGAGTCGCAGCAGCGACGCCCCAAGCCCTCGTGAAGGCGTCTTATTCAACCCTTACATTCCCCCGACGTCCAAATCGGCGATCAAGGAAGGGGTCTGGTACACGCAGCAAGGGGGCAAGGCAGTGACCATCAGCAGGTCCAAGAAGCGAAAGCTCCAGAAGCGATACGGCAGCATCCTGCGCGCCTTACGAGCTGTCGACGAGGGCGCTGTACGCCCCTCGCAGCTCGCACAGACGCCTGAGCGAATGTGGCGAGAAGCAGAAGGTCTGCGCGCAGTCCTTCAAATGCCGCCGGTCACACCTCCAAGGATCTGCGAGCAGTTCAGAGACGAGCCTGCACCCAAGGAAAACGTCTTCTGCCGACTCACGGTTCCACCCAAGCCGGATTCGCAGCCTCCCAGGCGCAGGCAATCACCACCACCTGAACGAAGAAGGGATCCGCAGCCTCCCAGGCTCAGGCCATCCCCAACACCTGAAAGGAGAAGGGACCCGCAACCTTCCAGGCGCAGGCCGTCACCCGCACCTGACAGGAGGAGGGATCCACAGCCTGCTAGGCCCAATCCGTCCCCAGAAACTGACAGGAGGAGGGATCAGCGGCTTTCCCGGCATAGGCCGTCACCGGAGCCCGAACAAAGCAAGGCTCCGCCTACCGGCCCTAGGCGTAAATTGTTCATGACTCCGGACTCAGAGTCTAAACGTGAGCCGTCTCAGCCCTCACGACGACAAGAACGTCAAAATCCAGAGGCTGACGCCAGAAGGGAGCCGCCACCGCCACAACAGCCTCGGCCACGACGCACCCCGGAACCCGAGACTAGGATGGTTCCCCGAGTATCTGCCCTGCAGTGGTTGGCGAAAGAAGACAACGATAAGGCTCCTACGGCAGCAGACAAACAGCCAGCCAAGGACCATCAGCCTCCAACCAAGGCAGTATGGCGTCCCCGACAACCCGAGGCTCCAGAGCCACCAGCAGCGACACCGGCATCATCCAGTCCTAACCTCGCCGAACAAATGGCCCAACGTTTCCGCGAGAATAAGGAAGCCGACGAGGCGCACTCAGAACCTCGCCTCAACCTAGAAGAAGACCAGGACAAAGAGCAGGCAGAATCATTCACCTGCAATATGGTAGAGGTCTCCGGTTGGGATGCTGCTGAAGGGTTTAGCCGCGAAGCAGACACCTTCGCAGTGCTCGAAGGGGAACACGGGATCATTGACACACCTTTGGTCCCAGTTCCTGAACAATTCTCTTTTCATGTCGGGATGGTGTTCTTCATTTCGGAACGATACGCTCTTCCACCAAACACAACCTGCAGCGCGGCAGACATCACCATCAGCAGTGAGGATGACAGCATACCCCCGCCATGCAGCAGCGAAATGGGCCCAGTACTAGCCCCAGCCGATGACGCTCCATAAGCGGAAAGTTCGAGCAGCTTCACACAAAGGCCAACTCTGACCTTTTCTACGCCAACTCTGGACATGGCCACCCACATGCGGCCGCTGTATATCACAGCAGAAGTCCAAGGGAAACTGATCAACAAGGTCATGGTCGACACCGGTGCCGCGGTTAATGTTGTCACAACCCGTACCATGGGACTCCTCGACATCCCGCGCTCGATGATCCAGACCACATCCTTAACGGTGAAGAACTTTACAGGACAGGTGTCCAGAACCCTAGGCTTACTGTTTCTACGGGTCAAGGTCGGTCCGGCATCGCGGGTTTACACCTTTTTTGTCGCCGAATGTGTTTCATCTTACAGCATGATCCTTGGCCGAGACTGGATTCATAGAAGTTTTTGCGTGCCTTCCTCAATGCACCAAGAGCTTATGATTTGGGACACCGAGAAACGCGAGACAGTCATCATCAAGGCCGACCCGCGGCCTTTCTCTATTTCCGCCAACCTCAACGATGCTCGATACTATAATACGGACTTGGGCCCGTTGGATGTTCAGGGCGTCGATCACAAGGGCCGCCCATACGGAGTAACGGCCTCCAATCTAACGCGATGGGGACTTACCCAGGCGAAGGACGATTTGCAACGTCCTCACACCATCGCGACTCTCACACCCCATTTCGATGGATAGTGCCTTTTCTGAGGAGGCACGCGAGGCTGGCGAGTCCTTGTGCGAAAGACTCCTTTCGTACTGGGCAGAAAGCCTACGACAAGGTCGCGACTATGGAATATGTCGATGAAGTGGTGGATTATTCCGATACCAAGGAGGAAGTTATTCAGTTAGCTCCTGCCGCCTTGGACGACACTCCACCTCAAGTCCGCGACCCCATTTTACAAGTTGACGTAGGGACTGCAGAAAAGCCCTTACTCATTTCCATCAGCGCAAGGTTGGCGGAGGACGAAAAGGAAGCCCTTCTTGCCCTATTACGTGAGTACAGGGATTGCTTCGCCGACAAATACGAAGATATGCCCGGCTTGTCCCCGGACTTGGTCTGCCATCGGCTTCCAACCTATCCCGACCGGCGTCCAGTCCGGCAAGACGGCCGCTTCATGCGAACTGAAACTCAGATCGTGGTTAAGGAAGAAATCGAAAGCATGCACCGATCGGGTATCATTCGCGTGGCAAAATATAACGAGTGGTTGTCCAACGTCGTCCCCGTCCGCAAGAAAAATGGCAAAATGCGTGTCTGTGTTGATTACCGAGATCTAAACAACGCAACACCAAAGGACATATACCCCATGCCTGTGGCTGACCTACTTATTGATGCCGCCGCGGGGCATGAGGTGTTATCCTTTATGGACGGCACGGCCTAGTACCATCAGATTCCTGTCGCTGAGGAGGATCGACACAAGACCGCTTTCCGCTGTCTTGGTTTTGCTGGCGCGTTCGAGTACGTTGTCATGCCCTTTGGTCTTAAGAACGCGGGGGCCACGTACCAGCGCGCCATGAACCTCATATTCCACGACATCTTGGGCAAGTTGATCGAAGTATACATCGACGATGTGGTTGTCAAAACCAAATCGCGAGCAAGCCACGTGGAAGACTTGCGGCAGGTGTTCACACGGATGCGCAGACATAACCTCAAGATGAACCCCGCCAAGTGTGTTTTCTTCGCGGAGGCCGGTGACTTCCTGGGTTTCCTAGTGCATCAAAGGGGCATCGAGATCCCAAAGGACAAGGCACAGGCGGTAATCACCGTTTCACCCCCCACTACCAAGAAGGAGCTCCAACAGCTGCTCGGGCGAATCAACTTTCTCCGCCGCTTCATATCAAACGCGGCAGGGAAGGTCCAACCTTTTTCACCCCTCCTTAAGCTCCAGGGGGCAACCGAGTTCGTATGGGAGTCGCAACACCAACAGGCCTTCGATCGAATCAAGGACTACCTTACGAACCCACCAGTCCTGATTCCGCCTCGCGACGGCGCCCCGCTTAAACTTTATATGGCCGCTGCCGATCTGTCCATCGGCGGACTCCTGGCCCAGGACAATGAGAACGGGGTAGAACATACTGTCTATTACCTTAGCAGGGTTTTAACGGACTGTGAGACACGCTACTCGCCCATGGAGAAGTTATGTCTCGCCCTTTACTTTGCAGGGTGCAAGCTGCGCCATTACATGCTTGCCTTTACCACGGTCGTCATCGCTCAATCCGACCTGATCAAATACATGCTTTCTCGCCCTATCTTGCGGGGACGCATCGGCAAGTGGATCCTCGCCATGTCCGAATTCTCATTGCAATATGTTCCGCAAAAGGCAGTAAAAGGACAGGCCATAGCGGATTTTCTTGCCCATCACCCACCATCAGAGCTCACAGCGTTTCGCGAGTTGGACTTCGCTACCGTAACACTCGCTCCCTGGACCCTGTACTTTGATGGTTCACGGACTGATACCGCAGCCGGAGCCGGTAACGAGCTCGCCCAGATAGCGTCTGGCCTCAGCTTGAAAGACAGAGTGCGCGAACGCCTGCTCAAGGTCGAACGACGTACTCTTCCCTCTTTCATCGCCAGGGGGCAATTTCGGGATGCCATCCCAGAAGTTGCAGCCTTGGACCCCATCGACGAGGATTGGCGGCTACCATTTATCGCCTACCTCTAGAACCCCAACGACGCTGCTCATTCCAGGCAAATCCGTTTCCTCGCCTTAAACTTTGTATTACGCAATGGCGAACTCCGGCGGCGTGGGGAAGACAGCAACGACTTCCGCTGTGTATACGGGAACAAAGCTAAACGTCTCATGCGCGAAGTCCATTGCGGAGTTTGCGGCTCGCACCAGGCCGGGCCCAAAATGCGATGGCTGATCCGCCGCCATGGGTATTACTGGCCAACCATTCTGAAAGACTGTATTGCCTTCGCCAGAGGTTGCCAAGACTGACAGGCTCATGGACCAGTGCAACATATTCCCAACATCCCGTTGCAGCCCATCATCAAACCCTGGCCGTGTCGCGGATGGGCAATGGATTTCGTGGGCATCATTCATCCCCATTCCTCTGAGCAGCATAAGTTCATTATCGTTGCCACCGATTTCTTTACCAAATGGGTCGAGGCCGAACCACTCAAGGTCGCCTCCGCCAACTCGGTGCGCAACTTTATTTTCCGCAACATCATCTCACGCTTTGGTATCCCGGAGTGCATCGTTACGGACAGGGGGGCAGCTTTCATGGCCGATTCAGTTGTTACGTACTTAAACGATTACGGCATCAAGCTTCTCCATTCTACGCCATATTATGCACAGTCCAACGGCCAAGCGGAGGCTAGCAATAAGGTCATCCTTGGCATCCTCCGCAAGATGTTGGAGTTGAACCCGCGCGTATGGCACGAGGAACTCTACCACACATTGTGGGCCTACCGCACCTCAAAGCGCGGCCCGACGGATACCACCCCATACGCTCTCATGTACGGTTACGATGCCGTCCTTCCCCTTGAGATCAATATTGCTTCGCTCCGCGTTCAAGAACAACATCAACTACTTGGCGAGGATTACGTCCAAGCCATGTGGCAGGAGCTTGAAAATCTAGACGAGCACCGCGTCGCCGCTTTCAACAATCTAGTCCTCGAGAAACAACGCATCGCCCGCTCTTATGATAAGATCACGCGCGGACAGAGCTATGCTGAGGGCCAGAAGGTGTGGCGTGCAGTACTCCCGCTTGGGGATAAAACAGACGGTCGAGGCAAGTGGTCCGCTCGCTGGGATGGACCCTTTATTATTCATCGTATACTTCCCAAGGGGGCATACCACCTGCGCGATCTGGATGGTACTATTCATCGCAACCCGATTAATGGCCGCTTCCTCAAGCGCCACATTGCAGGAGTCTGGGAGCGCGAGGATCCTCCACCTCCACCAGATCCCGCCACCACGATCAATAGTGCTACGCGCCGTCGCGTTCTCGCTCCGCCGCCTAACACTAGGGGGCAACCCGGGGCAGACGACTAATAGAATACATTGTAACGTACCAGCCTAAAAAGGCCAGTATTAGATTGGGGCCTATTCTAGAGGTCCTAGAAAGTTCTATTGTTTTCTTCATTCTCTGTAAACGTGCAAAGTCTAAACACAAAGACTAGTACAAGATTGTGGCCTATTCCAGAGGCCCTAAAAAACAGATTCATTTATTTTGCCTTTTTGACTTTGTTCAATACATGTTTCAAACTGTGGCTTTGCGGCCAAAGAAATTACATTGACAGAAAAAAGGTGCAAATAGACTATGTTTACATTCAAAAAGCATAGATCTACAAATACTGGAAGCTTCATCCCGCATGTCTCGCAAGGCTAAAGAAAAAGGTGCCGCCGCGACCTTCGCTCAAAGTTGACAAGCATCTCGCTTCTTTAGACCAGCATGAGCTTTGACGCCGGCCTGGACCTAAGACAAAGTGTTGGGAAGCTAGAGGTCCAGTGGGTCAAAATCCCTCATGCTACCACCGGTCTTCGTTTGAAGGGCCGGCAGAGCCTCACGCGCGGATAGAACAGCAGGCGCAAGGCAGAGGGTACCCAACCTTTGGTCAGGCCGAACAAAGGCTTGACCTGAGAGTAGATTTCCAGAATCACTCTCGGCCTGAGAGTAGATTTTCAGAATCAGCAAAGGCAAAAAATGGGAATGTATGGTTGGGAGCTTTGCTTTAAGCAGAGATAAAAGGATGAACAAAAGGGAATAAGAAATCATGGCGAGGGGGCAAAGACTTCACTGATACTTCACCCCGGCCAAACGTTTTTTTTTATAAGCGGAGAGGGCGATTGTACGTTCGACAGTTGTCCTCCACACAATGTTTGCTCCGAGATACAGGGTTTGGAGATAAGGTCAGAAGCGTTTTTCAATAATAACTACCTGCGTTCCGAGCGAGTAGTTACATTGGAAACCGTTACCAAATCTCGGAAAAAGATTTTTCCTGACAAGCTATTACGTAATAGTTGGTAAAGAGTTTAGGGTTTAGGGTTTAGGTTTTAGGGTTTTATGGTTTAGGTTTTAGGGTTTAGGGTTTAGGGTTTTATGGTTTAGGGTTTAGGGTTTAGGGTTTAGGGTTTAGGGTTTAGGGTAGGGTTTAGGGTTTAGAGTAGGGTTTAGGGTTTAGGGTTTAGGGTTTAGGGTTTAGGGTTTAGGGTTTAGGGTTTAGGGTTTAGGGTTTAGGGTTTAGGGTTTAGGGTTTAGGGTTTAGGGTTTAGGGTTTAGGGTTTAGGGTTTAGGTTTAGGGTTTTAGGGTTTAGGGTTTAGGGTTTAGGGTTTAGGGTTTAGGTTTAGGGTTTAGGGTTTAGGGTTTAGGGTTTAGGGTTTAGGGTTTAGGGTTTAGGGTTTAGGGTTTAGGGTTTAGGGTTTAGGGTTTAGGGTTTAGGGTTTTAGGGTTTAGGGTTTAGGGTTTAGGGTTTAGGGTTTAGGGTTTAGGGTTTAGGGTTTAGGGTTTAGGGTTTAGGGTTTAGGGTTTAGGGTTTAGGGTTTAGGGTTTAGGGTTTAGGGTTTAGGGTTTAGGGTTTAGGGTTTAGGGTTTAGGGTTTAGGGTTTAGGGTTTAGGGTTTAGGGTTTAGGGTTTAGGGTTTAGGGTTTAGGGTTTAGGGTTTAGGGTTTAGGGTTTAGGGTTTAGGGTTTAGGGTTTAGGGTTTAGGGTTTAGGGTTTAGGGTTTAGGGTTTAGGGTTTAGGGTTTAGGGTTTAGGGTTTAGGGTTTAGGGTTTAGGGTTTAGGGTTTAGGGTTTAGGGTTTAGGGTTTAGGGTTTAGGGTTTAGGGTTTAGGGTTTAGGGTTTAGGGTTTAGGGTTTAGGGTTTAGGGTTTAGGGTTTAGGGTTTAGGGTTTAGGGTTTAGGGTTTAGGGTTTAGGGTTTAGGGTTTAGGGTTTAGGGTTTAGGGTTTAGGGTTTAGGGTTTAGGGTTTAGGGTTTAGGGTTTAGGGTTTAGGGTTTAGGGTTTAGGGTTTAGGGTTTAGGGTTTAGGGTTTAGGGTTTAGGGTTTAGGGTTTAGGGGTTTAGGGTTTAGGGTTTAGGGTTTAGGGGTTTAGGGTTTAGGGTTTAGGGTTTAGGTTTAGGGTTTAGGGTTGTGAGGGTTTAGGGTTTAGGGTTTTGGGTTTAGGGTTTAGGGTTAGGGTTTAGGGTTTAGGGTTTAGGTTTAGGGTTTAGGGTTTAGGGTTTAGGGTTTAGGGTTTAGGGTTAGGGTTTAGGGTTTAGGGTTTAGGGTTTAGGGTTAGGGTTTAGGGTTTAGGGTTTAGGGTTTAGGGGTTTAGGGTTTAGGGTGAGCACATATTTGCATTATCTTGCTCCACGAAGTACCTAAGAAAATAACAAAGTTAAAACGATATTTTTAAAGGAAAATAGCTAAGTTAAATGCAAAGGTTAAACTATAAAATCGTTGCATTTTATGCTCCTATCAAATTTCCCCACACTTAGCTTTCGCTAGTCCCTTAGCAAAATCAAAGACTCAAAATCCATCTAGACTCGAAAACAACTCTAATGCCCTTAACAAATTGTCTCAGAAATCCCCTACTTTCATAGCACCAAGAATAACACTCAACCAAGAATTTAGCTCACATTCGAGAGTTAATAAAGACTCATGTTCAACATAGCACAAGTAGGACTTGGGAGAGAACAATGGTGATATTTAGAGCTCAACATGCATAAGACAAATCATGATTTCACCTCACAAGGATTGCACTCTTTCTTCTCTCAAGATTCAAGGTATGCTTAAAAGCTTTCACTCAAGTGTATGCGAGAGATCAAAATAAAAATCAGCAAATAGCTCACATACGTAAGAAAGAAAAAAGGCTCAATGAAAAATATGATTTATAATCCCATGAAGGAAATCAAATACTTGCCAAATGGACCATAATATGCTCAACTTTTGCACCTAACTCCACAAATCATAGTTTTCCCATCTCAAGGATCAAGTAGGTCTTTTTCAAGGTTGTAATGGGGTTAAGCTTAGGGTTACAGAAACAAGGGGATAGGAATTGAAACAAGAATCCTGAAACCTAGCAGAGCTTTCATTGATGTCGAGAGATTCCTCTTGTGCTCTTACAACCATCAAGGTCTCCTTGTAATTTCATTGTGTCATTAAATGCGGCCGAATGTCATTAAGTTGGGTCGTTGCTTCAGTTTAAGCACCTCAAGAACACAAGGTTGATTTTTCACAAATTTTTTTTTCTTATCTTGATCTTCTCTTCCTGGCTGTGCAATAATTTATTTATTTTTTTCAAATTTTTTTTATACTGCCAGGGATTGCAATCTAGCTTGAGTCCTCCCCCACACTTGTTCTTTCTCATCAGCTTCATATCACCTTGGTTATTTATAAATCTCATGTATAGCTCTACTGAATTCCAGAACAAGGGCAAAGATATAGCTATAGTACTAAAGCTCAAGGTCAAGATAATGAGGGTGATGACAAAAAAGGTTTAAAACGTAGACTCAATGGGGTTAATCTAGGGGGTGTACATCTTGGGTACACAATTGGGGACATAGGCTGATTTGGCTTTGGTGGCGATCCTAAGTGCCTCAATCCCTTCCCCAATCAAGGCATGTCATGACTAAAAGTTTTGAAAGGTGGAAAAAGCGAGTTCTAGTAAACTCTCTAGTCCATTAAACTTAATCTGTGGCAAGCATTCAATCATAAAAGAATAATGGGATTTAGCAACAAACATATCATTGAAAATCGAGTAATGAATTTCAAAATATCTCCAAAGAAAGGCATTAAGATCAATAATCTCACAAGGGTTATTTTGAAATCACAATCCAAAATAACATGTTCAAAAATTATGTACCAAAGTCTCAAGCCATATCTACTACAAGTATGCATGCATCACATAAGACTCGATTAACCAAAGAATGTTATGCTCATCATCTCAATTTAATGATCATCTTTTAGCCATGATTTCAGAAGATTAGTATCATCCTAGACTTGTTAAGGGCTTCTATGACTCAAAAACCAAAAACAAAAACAAACAAAAAAACAATTTTTAAATTTTTTTGACTAACAAAAACAAAACAACACAAAATATGTGCAGTCCCTTCCCCCACACTTGAACTATGCAGCGTCCTCGATGCAAGAACAATATAGATCATGCAATGATAACAGATATAAGGAGGAAAGTGAGCAAAGCAAGAGACTAAGGAGATAAAGTTCAGAAAAGCTCCCCCATTTTGTGCTCTGAAGCCAAGTTCCAGCTCATATAACATCCTATTGCAGCATCCAATGTCTGAGATTCCAATTGGAAATGAAATATGGCATTGCTAGCTGTTCGTGCATAGATGGTACGTGTCCTAACTCCAAATGTGTTGAAAATAGCAGCCCTGCGAAGTTAAAAGAAAAACAGAAATCGAACAGAAAAGCTGAAGCACAGGTCTTTACCCATTCAAACCTGATTTCCAATGAGTTCTGGTGCCGGAATGTAAAAGTTCCTCAAAGAAAAGTTGAAGCTAACTCAACAAGCTGTTTAGGCATATATGGCTTTACTCTACAGAATTGCCGGCAGTATCCCATGTTTTGACCTTTTTCCAGCTGTAGTGCACAACTTCTGTTTTCCTGACCATGACCTTTCTTCCTTCAAAGTCGAACTGGGAATGACTCAGATCTCCAAATTCACTTCTGTAAAATCCTACTGAAACTAGACTCAAAGACCTTTCTTTGAATATAAAGCACATATTCCCAGGTCTTGTGAGCTGAAAACAGTAGCCCACCAAAGTTGGCAGACTGCTTTTTGCAAGAGCACTGTTTTTGCATAACTTGGAGTTTTCTTCAACTTTTCTCAACTCTAACCTGCACACACACAAAACACATCAAAACGAACAAAAAGAAAACAACTAAAACACAGAAGATAAAGACGGTTGGGTTGCCTCCCAACAAGCGCTGATTTAGCGTCTTCAGTCAGATGTGTTCCATGGATCATTCAAAGGCTCCACGTGAAGCCTTGTCAAACAACCTCGCCATTGCCTTTGTGTATGAGTGCTTACTTGAACTAGGCGGGTCATCTTTACTTTCTTCATTCAAGTTCTTCATGGAGTGTTCTTTCTTCACTTTAGGCGCCTTCCATGCCCTTAAAAATTTGACTTCTTCTCTTAGCTCCTTGTCCTCGCGCCCCAACATGCCTTTATTGACATCATTATGCTCAAAGACTTGAAACATGACCCTTTCTCCAAGAACTTCCATGGTCAATGTTCCCTTGTACACATTGATGTTCGTGTGAGCAGTTCCATGAAGGGACGCCCTAAGATTAAAGGCAATGACTTGGGACTCGACGTCTCCACCATGTCAGTCACAAAAAAGTCAGTAGGCAAAACCAATCCATCCACCCTTATTAAAACATCTTCAATTACTCCCAGAGGATGAACAAATGAGCGATTCGCAAGCTCAATCACCACAGAGGTATTATGTAGTGTACCTAAGTTAAGAGCTGAAAACACAGAGAGAGGCATTAAATTTATAGAAGCTCCTAAATCAAGTAAAGCTTTATCAAACCTCTTGGCACCAATTGTGCACGGAATGATGAATTGTCCGGGGTCCTTGAGCTTAGGTGCAATAGCCTTTCGCTGAAGAATACTTGAAACCTCCTCACTAAGAGCTACTACTTCATTCCCCTTAAACTTCCTCTTTTTGGTGCATAAGTCCTTCAAAAATTTGGCGTACTTGGGTACTTGTTTTATGACATCCAAAAGAGGAATGTTAACTTGAACCTTCTGGAGAATATCCATGATGTCCCTTTTATCTTCTTCTTCCTTCAAATTAGCGAATCTACTTGGAAAAGGCAAACAAGAAGGAAAAGAAGGGTTAGTGGAAACTGAAACTCGAGAGTTGGACATCTTACCTTTCGTTTCAGGTTTTGGCTGGGATTGCAGTGAGTCTTCGATCTTGGAAGTTGCTGGGTCAGGGATAGCAAGTTCAGTTTCAATCCCGGACGGAACAGAAGCACTTTTTTCCTTCTTTTGTGACGCAAGGGCGTCGTTGACTACCTTCCCACTCCTCAAAATTACAGCATTTGCAGATTCATATTGAATTTTAGGATTTGGAATCGTTTGGCTTGGAAGTTTCCCTTGAGTATCTTGCATTTGATTCAACTTGTTTACGACATCTCCCATTTGCTTCTTGAGTTCCAAAATATCTTTTCCTTGGTTGTGTTGTGATTGGATGAGTTGTTGAGTGGAGGATATCAAACCTTCAATCATCTTGTCATACTTGTCCAAAATTTGAGTCAAGGAAGAGCTAGAGACTTGATGTGGCACAGAGCTTTGTGTAAATCCCCCTTGAGGATGTTGAGTGAACCCTAGAGCTGCATGGTTATTGCTTTGAGGTGCTTGATAAGGTCCAAGGACGTTGTCGTTGTTACTCCACCGGAAGTTGGGGTGATTCCTTGATCCTGGATACTGAAAATATGGATCGGTCTTTTTATATTGCCCTCCTTGCTGGAAATTTCCTACAGCATGTACCTCCTCATTCTCATATAATTGAGGGCAGCGATCAGTTTGGTGACCCTCCATTGAGCACACACCACACACCATGGCTCCATGCTTCTTTTGACCTAATACCTGAGATAACATAGATGTGAGATTTGATAATTGATCTTTGATATCAGAATCGTTACCTCCCTTTGATGACAATGTTTGGACACGTCTTGAAGAATTATTGAATTGTCGAGCATTCAATGCACGATCAGCTATGAGCTTCATTTCATCCTCATTGTACTTGTCCATGAACGATCCTCCAGCTGATGCATCCAAGATATCTCTCTCTATGGGTAAGAGGTCATCATAAAAGGCAGTCAACAAGCTTTCCTCACTCAAACCATGTTGAGGGCATTGAGTAAGCAAGCTCTGGAACCTCTCAAAGTATTCGGGATATACCTCGTCTCATCTTTGCTCAATTCTGGTAATTTGCTTTCTCAACGCTATAATTTTTGAAGTGGAAAAATACTTCTCCAAGAATGTCTTGTGCATCACGTTCCATAAAGTTATATAGCCATTTAAAAGCCTATACAACCATATCTTGGCCTTGTCTGTCAGAGAAAAAGGGAAAGCCTTCATCTTCATGATATCCTCATCTGCATTCTCTGGTGTCATGCTTGAGCAAATAAATTGGAATTCTTGGAGATGCAGATTAGGGTCTTCATTAGGTAACCCATGAAAAGTGGGTAGCTTATGGAGAAAACCAGTTCTGAGCTCGAAAGTCCCTGTCTTTCCTAGAGCCGGTTGAGGGTAACGAATGCACGACGGAATGCCACCCGCTATTAGGGACGTTGAGAGCTCCCTAATGGTCTTCCTAGGTTGTTGTGGAGGTGGCGGCTGCCGCTGCTCATTTTGTACGTCTCCCATTTCGAAAATTAAAGTGGGGCTGATGTGCTCGGCCTCTTCTTGAGCAACTTCTGCGTCTCCTCTTGCCAACCTTCTATTCTCTCGAAGTAGCTTCTCTATCTTAGTATTCAAAGGCACAAACTCACCCTTCGGATTATTTCTTGTGCGCATACACAACTGAAGTTTCCTGCAAAACAAGTAAAAGAAAAACTCTAGAAACAAAGAAGAAAATCAACTCTAAACAACTAATGTGCAAAACTAAAATTTTACAATCCCCGGCGATGCGGGGCCAAAAATTGGTACGGCTTAAATAGCCTCACAATTTAACCCTACAAAATATTGTCAATTGTAGTATAAAGAAGCAAGGATCATTCATTGTCAGAGATTGAGGGTATTTAATTTCACACACAAAAATAATGTCACAAAAGTGTCTACTGTTCCTAACAAACAATAGACGCAAATATACTTAACTACCTAACCTACACTACTCAGAAGAAGATGAAAATTTATAGACCTAAACTAGACACAGAGAAGAACACGCACACAAAATTTCAGGGGATTTGAAGTTCGTTTACTATATTAAATAAATCACGAAAAACAGAAGACAGAAGAATAAGAAAACTAGATTGATTTTTGTAGTTTGAGAAATAAGACAGAGAAGAGGTTAGGGATTTAGGAAATTCACCACCGAATATGCTTCAAAACAAAGTCCACACAACCAAGATTCCAATTACCAAGTTATGAAAAGGTTCAATCAAGAATAAACCGTGAACACACTGCGTAAATTCTTACTACTTCCCTTAACTACTTATGCAAGATGAACGCACCATTACTAAGCCTTTAGAATAACCAATCAAGGTATAGACGCTATCATATCAACAAGTTATTCTAAGCATTAATATCAATGGAAGTGATTGAACAAGTATGCAAAACTAGTGTGGAACACCTACTTAGCATGCAAGTCTCTCTATTTGGTTTCACCTATTGTCCTATAGGTTTTACTACTTTAAATTAAGCCGTATTAACCGTTTAGGAGATTAAACAACCTAATTCTAGCCCCACTTACTAGTTCATAATGTTCTATGTATGCATCCATGAACATAAACAAGTAAGAGTTCCCTATAAACCAAAACCAAACAAACAATCCATAACTAAGTAATTACGAAATCAAAGTTGTAAAACAAAGTTTATTGCATAATCCGGGGCTTCAAACCTCCACCCCTAACTAAGATAAACTAGCCACACATCGTTGTAGAAATCACACAGAGAAAATAAATTCAAAAGTTAAAGATTACAAAAGAGAAGAAGAAAACTGTGAATGGAATGAATGACGATGATTTTGGCCACTTCCCCTTGATGGATTCTTGTGCGATGAAGCAACGTGAAGGCTCTCTTCTGATATGATGGCTTCCAGTCGTTCTGGTATTAGGGTTTTGCTTTAAGTAGTCTCCAAGTCTTCACAACTTCCTTTTCAGACTATGTTTCCTTCTTTGACTAGAATCAATGTTTGGGCTATCTTTTGAATGTCTTCCAGATATAATCTGGGCTTGGCTTTTGGGAAAATTATATTAATGATGTCACTCTTCAAAATCGTGCAAAAAACCCCCAAGAAAGCTTATCAAAATCCAGCCCAAACACTGCCTCGAACTTGACTGCTGCACAGCTTTCCCGGAGCTGCTGATTTTCTGTCCAACTTCGACGCTTCATAAAATCAAGATGCCATCACTCATTTGGATGATTCTTGAGTCAAAATTTATCTACAAATGCTCCTCTACAAATCTGGGCAGTCATCTTGGTGAAACCGTTCTCAGAACCGCATGGAAATAAGCCTTGAAAACCGGAGAAAATAAGTAGAAACCAGTTTTCAGCTTTTTGTGTTTGCAGCTTCTGTTTTGGTGAAGAGGTTCCATCGCCTTTCCTTGATATTTTTGACCATGTGAGTAATCAACCTCCATCCTTTACATCTCTACTTTGTATTGGAAGCTTTACTTGCACCACTTGAGCACATATTTGCATTATCTTGCTCCACGAAGTACCTAAGAAAATAACAAAGTTAAAACGATATTTTTAAAGGAAAATAGCTAAGTTAAATGCAAAGGTTAAACTATAAAATCGTTCCATTTTATGCTCCTATCAACCGACTACAATTGAAGATAATATGTGATGCATGTAGACTCCCCCTGATGTCTACATAACGACTCCCCCCGATTGATAACTCAATTTTGGAGTACAGATAAACGGCGCAAGCCAATGCACTTCACATGCTTCAAAAATAGACTTGAGCAATGATTTAGTCATTAAATCCAGTCACAATGAATACTTTTCTCACGAGGAGTTGACTACTTTTCTCATAAAAATAAGTCCACAATGAATTTATATGTCTGAAGTTAGAAACCATAATTTTTTGTATATTAAGTTAGAATCTTGAACCGTTATTCATACATGTCGTTCTTGAAGGTTTACTTTGTTTGGTGGAGGACTAGCTATGAGAGGAGACTTTGGAAGGAGGCTTTGAAAGAAGACCTATTTACTTTAATTAATTTTAGTCAAAGCGGAGATTATTCGAATGGGGCATAAATTAATAAAGCTTATGAATTTTCTTATTGGTAAGCCAGGATAATTAACTTAATCTTATTAGCTAGGTTTTTGAGTTTGCTTATAGCACATATAAATATACGCTTTATGTCACCAATTTTTAAAAAAAATTTTTTTGGAAGTGCTTTATGTCACCAATTAAGGTGTGTAAGAGCGGAGCAGATTCAGTGCACCTTGGTGCACTTGAACCAAACGGATTAAGCAAACGATGGTTAGTGACAAAAAGAATCAAACCGCAGTAAAATCTCATAAATCCAGAACATTGACAGGAAAAGGCAAGAGGACAATGTGAGAGAGAACCCCGTACACCCTCGCCCGACTTCATCATCTCTCCATGACACCCACTTTCTCTATGATCTCCCCTTCCCTCTACATTATTGTTTTAACACACAATAAACTTGTTTTATAAGGATTTTGACACCTCCCTTAAGGTTTCAGATTACGACGGAACAAGGTTTCAGATTAGGAAATATAAGGTGAAGAAGAGATGACAAAATTTTGAGTTTAGAGGTCGACAGAGAGGTAGCGGCAACAATGGTGTAGCCAAAGTGGTGGTGGATGTGTGATTTGGGGTTTCTTGGCTACTGTGCTAGTGGGCTACCATATGGGCTGTGGAATTGTTCTTTTAGACTAGGTCTGGCCCAATTTTTCTTTTTCTTTTTTACCTTTTAATTTTGTTAAAAAAATTTCCACTTTTAGGGCATAAGTTTTTAGGTTATCGGGCTTGAGGTCTAGGACTAATCTATCCATCACTTTTTCAAGTTTACAGGTGACAGTGTAGAATAGTTGTTGGATGTGCGTAATCCGCCCACACTAAAAGCTTGAATTACTTAGGTAATGACTATCTGAATGCCCTACTAGGCATGTCGTTATGTGTAATTATGCTGAGTCTCAATGGAGTTGACTACTTTTCTCGTAAAAATAAGTCCATAATGAATCTATATGCCTGAAGTTAGAAATTGTAATTTTTCGTACATTAAGTTAGAATCTTGAACCGTTATTCGTACAAGTCGTTCTTGAGGGCTTACTTTTTTTGGTGGAGGAGAGGAGACTTTGGAAGGAGGCTTTGAAAGGAGACATATTTGTTGAAGGAGAAAAGATAACTAGAATAATGGTCTATTCATTCATTGATAAAAAAAAACCTATTTATAGGAATTATATAGAGTCTCTCGAAGGATCTAGAAGATCTATCAACTGTAATCTATTCTAATAAGAAAATTGGATTGACCAATCCTACGAATATTAGGGCAAGACACATAACAGAATGACAGAAACATAATTTACTTAAACACTCTCCCTTGTGTTGCGTCCCTAATACGTCACGGTGCTTATAGTGTTACCTCGGTAAAAACCTTGTCAAGTAAAACAAAAACCTCGTGGGTAAAACAAAAAACTTGGACGAAGGGAAAAAGAGCACAACGCACTAACTACAATTAAAGATAACATGTGATGCATGTAGACTCTCTCTGATGTCTACACAATGACTCCCCCCTATTGGTAACTCAATTTTAGAGTACAGATAAACGGCGCAAGCCAATGCACTTCACATACTTCAAAAGTAGACTTAGGCAATGATTTAGTCATTAAATCCAGCCACAATGAATACTTTTCTCACAAGGAGTTGACTATTTTTCTCGTAAAAATAAGTCCACAATGAATTTATATGCCTAAAGTTAGAAATCGTAATTTTTCGTACATTAAGTTAGAATCTTGAACCGTTATTCGTACACGTTGTTCTTGAGGGTTTACTTTGTTTGGTGGAGGACTAGCTATGAAAGGAGACTTTGAAAGGAGACCTATTTACTTTAATTAATGTTAATCAAAACGGAGATTATTCGAATAGGGCATAAATTAATAAAGCTTATGAATTTTCTTATTGGTAAGCCCGGATAATTAAGCTAGGTTTTTGGGTTTGCTTATAGCACATATAAATATACGCTTTATGTCACCAAATTTTTTTTTTTTTGGAAGTGTTGTATGTCACCAATTAAGGTGTGTAAGAGGGGAACAGATGCAGTGCACCTTGGTGCACTTGAACCAAACGGATTAAGCAAACGATGGTTAGTGACAAAAAGAATCAAACCGCAGTAAAATCTCATAAATCCATAACATTGACAGGAAAAGGCAAGAGGACAATGTGAGAGAGAACTCCGTACACCCTCGCCCGACTTCATCATCTCTCCATGACACCCCCTTTCTCTATGATCTCCCCTTCCCTCTCCCTTTCAATTCCAATTCCACCCCCCCCCCCCCCCCGCAACAATTCCTTCAAACCCAAATTCAATCTTCCACTGAAATGCAACTCTTGACCGCGTCTCCGTCTCCGTCGCCAGGAACAGGTAACTAGAATGTTGATTGTCGCTAGTTGATCGATTATGATTCGGGGGAATCTGAAATTTCTGAGCTCCAGGGGTTTTGGGCGTAGCTAGCTAGAGTCTGGCCTCTTGATTCGGTAAAATGGTTTAGAAGGTTTCGAATTCCTTATTGGGTGAAAGTGCTACAAAATTTAGCTCTGCAGTTTTGTTTTCTCATCAAAGAAAACTAATTAGGGGCCATCCTTTCCAGCCATCCCTCCTGATTTCGTATTGGGTGAAAGTTGCACAGTTGTCGCTGTGCCAACAAATTTTGTAGATGAATCCGTCTTCAGTTTCATTAAATAATAGGATATGGAATATCATATTTGCATCTTCTTCTTAATCCTTCAGTCTTCTCGTACCTTATGTGTTTCTACAGTTTTACCATGTTGGTCATATTTTTTAGGATTTCAATTATATTTGACGGTGTTAGTATCAGAGTTAGTGTCATGTAGAAGTTGGATTAAATCAATGAATGAGATTGCACTATAACAGTTGATTCACTTGTACATTGGTGCATACAAGAACTTTCGGTATAAGAAACAAAATAACCATAACTTAGGGTTAATGAGTAGTAACCGCGCACAGTTTTGGCTTATATAGAAGTACGTGTGTTGGTCTTCTATTTGGTGTTTCTCTTTTGATGAGTGTGTACCCCAGATTTTGGGTTTGAGTGTTGAACACCGTGTAATCTATTAGGAGAATCTTCTCATCATTTCCGCATGTGGATGTAAGTCTTTGATTTTATGGTGAAACAAGTAATTTTAGTCTCTTGAATTTTTTATTTTATTTTTTTTTTTCATATTTTGGTACTTCATATTTGTTTGGCGGTTCCACATAACAAGTGGTATTAAAGCCTAGGTTACACTTGAGGTTTCTTTTCTCGTACGGTTAATTTGTAATTTTGTTGAACTTATGTTGCAATGCGATCATGCACATAATTTGGAATTTGATGATAATGGTCGAGGTGGAGCTATTGGGATCCAAATAGTGAGACAATCGAAGATGGCTCATATCACGTCGTTCAAAATTATTGAATGAAGTGTTGTATAGATAAGAGTCATCTGAAATTCCATATCAGAAATGTTAAAAGTAATTCTTCGGTTTATAAAAAATGACACACTACTGCCGATGTCTTTTGTATTAAAACCTTATACCCGATTTTCACCTGGTGGCTAAATCGAAGAAACAAATATGAGCATTGCTAAACTCGTGTATGTTATGGCCAAAAAAAAAAAAACTCGTGTACGTTGGAAACTGTTGACCGCTTCTGCATAACACATATAGGTCTTCTGTTCACCGTTATATTTTGCCTCTAATACTATTTGTATCTCTGTCGATGTTGAAGATGAAATTACTTATACTTTTTATGAATAAACTAATGTCTGTAAAATAAGAAAGAAAAGATAAAAAAAAATAAAAAATGAAAGATTTAAGTACAGACAAGCTAAGCACGAACTAGTTCAATGCATGCACGTATTGGAAGTAGGTTTTCTCATACCAATACGAAACAACTGTCTCATAGGGATGGTATGTGGAACCTTTCTTCCTTTTAAGCCGGGGTGGACCTCACGTTCAGGAGTTTACCAGCAATAGTGACATGAACTAAATATGAAAGTCAAAACCAAAATGTTTTCCGTTGACATGGTTATAAATATAGAAATATTTAGATCACCATGAAACCCAATTCGTATCGTATCAAGAAAAAAAAAAAATTGAAACCCAATTTGTAGCAAGTACAATATGACCTCCACCAACTATGGAGAAACTCCTTGCACATCTCACGCTTATAAATTACAAGTGTCCCAAAACCATTCACATCAGAATTCATTTTATTCATAGTCGATCCACTTACCCACCATCAAACACCGATCGAGTCATGGTTTCTGCTTGTTCTTCATCTTCTTCCAATGTTTCGGCCTTGTTCATTTTCCTCTTCATGATGAGCACTTCCATGGTTGCCTTGGGCGGCAAGTTTTATGAAGATTTCTACATAACATGGGGAGCGCAGAATGCTAAAATGCTCGATTATGGGCAGCTCTTGACTCTCTCCCTCGACAATGTCACTGGCTCGGCTTTTGAGTCCTACAATCAATATATGTATGTAAAGATAGACATGCAAATCAAGCTTGTTCCCGGAAACTCTGCTGGTACCGTCACTACATGTCTACATTCTACGTAAGTATCCTGCAAACCAACAATAGAGTACTAATGACTCCAGAGATATCATATGTTTTCTTACCGCATTAATTTCTGATGCTAATTTTAAGATTTGTAATGTCTATATGTATGTGCTTCAGTTATCCTCAACAGGAGATTATCATGATGAAATAGACTTCGAATTCCTGGGAAATGTTACTGGTCAGCCTTACATTCTTCACACGAATGTCTTTTGCCAAGGGAAGGGCAACAGAGAGCAGCAATTCTACCTTTGGTTTGATCCTACTGCCGATTTCCACACATATTCTATACTATGGAATCCCCTAAACATTGTGTAAGTACTATTTTAAAGTCACAATTTATTGAGATAGCTTACTTGTGTGTCACACGTCTCTTCCCTTACTTCTCTCTTCCATGTCTTCTGGTCAAAACTGTGAAACAGTTTTGGTTCAATCTCTACAGTTTAGAGTTGTTCAGATCCACAATTCATGGAAGGTTATTAGGGACTGATGGTTCTTACTCTGTATAGTTGGTTCTTAGCTTGTTTTCTCTCTTTATATAAATAGAGGTAGGCTTGTAATCGTTTCCTGAAGATTATATACAGAAAACCTTCTTCTTCATATCAGTCTCATTTTCTACATGGTATCAGAGCAGTGATCCTCATAGGACCTGCTTCTGTTTCATTTCATAGACTCTTCGTTCATAAAAGGCCTGCATCATGTCTGAAGGCGGTGAGAAAGTTTCGTCTTCATCCTCTTCCAGGCCTGAGATGGTTGATACTAACCCAAATCAACGTCTCAGCTCAACCCTTCTGAATGAGTTCAACTACATCTCCTGGGCAAGAGCCATTACTCTGGCACTTGGAGGAAGATCCAAACTTAGCTTTATTAGTGAAAAGAGTAAAGTTCCTGCATCTTCATCACCTGACTTTGAAGCATGGCAATCTCAAGATCAGCTGGTGATGTCTTGGCTGCTTAATTCCATGGAGCCAAAGATTGCAGAAATTTTCAACTTCTCCGAATCTTCTCTACACTTGTGGAAAGCTGTTAAAGATATGTATGGAGATCTGAACAATGCTGCTAGAATCTTTCAGCTAAAAAAGGAGTTGGGAGAACTTCAGCAAGGTAACTCGAACTTTGTTCAATATTTGGGAACTTTGAAAACAAAGTGGAACGAGTTAAATCTGTACAGGCCTCATACAACTGATTCTGTAACTCTTCTCAAACGTGCTGAGGAGGATAAAGTCTTTCAGCTCCTAGCTGGTCTTGGATCTGAATATGAAGATCTCAAAGGTTACCTGTTGATGACACCAGAGCTTCCCAGCCTTGAAATGGTGTGTAGCACTATTCATAGAGAAGAAGTAAGAAGAAAGGTCATGAATGCTAATGTTGCAGTTGGAGAGACTGATGCAACTAACTTTGAGCCTAGAGCATTCTCCAGCAACAGACCTTATCGAGGGAAGAGGCCAGACTTAAAATGCACTCATTGTGAGAGCATTGGAAGAACTGGCGTAGGACACAAGAAAGAAACTTGCTGGATACTTCACCCTGATCTGAAGCCAAAGTGGAATGATGACCCAAGAACTAGCAGAAACTCTTACCCATCCAATCCTAGAGCAAAGTTGAGCACCACATCAGAAGAAATGAGCAATTTCACCTCCAATCCTATCACACTCATAAATGAGTTTGCAAACTTTCTTCAAAGCAAAAAGGGAAGTCTGGAAAGGAATGGAGGAAACTCAACTGCTCTACTTGGGAAGTTTGCAGGCTTCCTTGAAGAAACAAGCTTTGCTTCTACTGATGACATCCCAGGTATCATTTGCGCTCTCTCAACAGCTATTGATTTGAGTAAAAATGGAGAGTTTTGGATTGTAGACTCTGGTGCTTCCGAGCATATCACAAATGATTTCAAAGATCTTTCTTTTTTTGAAAAATCAAAAACACCTTCTCATGTCTCTATTGCTAATGGCAGTAATGTTCCCATCTCTGGAAAAGGCAAAATTAAAATTTTCTCAGACGTCATTGAGTCTTCTGCATTGTTTGTGCCTTCTTTCCCTTTTAAATTGTTGTCTGTTGGAAAATTGACTCGAATCCTGCATTGTCTTGCTATTTTCTCTGCTGACAATATCATTTTTCAGGATCGAGTCACAAAGATGAAGATTGGTGAAGGCTTCTTCCTAAATGGACTTTACTTCATTTCCACCAACTCAAGTCTTTCAAAGTGTTTTCTGCTCAACTCCAATGCTTCTCAACAAAAGCTGTGGCACAGACGACTTGCACACCCTTCTTTTCCTGTTTTGTCTAGGCTATTTCCAAATTTTTGTAAAGTTGCTCATGAGTGTGAGATCTGCCATTTATCTAAGCAGACTAGGCTTCCTTTTAAACTCTCACACTCAAGATCAACTAAGCCTTTTGAACTAGTGCATTCTGATGTATGGGGTCCAGCCTCTATTGACTCTTTTGATGGTTATCGATTTTATGTTACTTTCATTGATGATTTCTCTCGATCTACTTTTGTTTATCTGCTCAAACTCAAAAGTGAAGTGTTTAAATGTTTTCAAGACTTCCATAATTTGATCATGAATCAATTTTCTTCAAAATTGGGAACTCTAAGGTCTGACAATGGGACCGAGTACACTTCTAAAATCATGAAACAGTATCTTAGTGATCATGGCATCATACACCAAACAAGCTGTGTGGGAACTCCACAACAAAATGGGATAGCTGAGCGCAAAAATAGAGATTTACTGGAAAAAGCAAGAGCTCTTATGCTGCAATCCCATGTTCCAAAGAGATTTTGGTCCCAAAGTGTTCAATCAGCAGCATACCTGATCAACAGGCTGCCAAGTAGTGTTCTGGATTTTAAGTCACCATTTGAGCTGCTCAAGGGTAGGAAAATTGACATTTCTCATCTTCGAACATTTGGATGCACATGTTTTGTGCATGTTCAATCTGATAAACGAGACAAGCTGGATCCCAGATCAATTAAGTGCATGTTCCTTGGTTATTCCTCTACACAAAAGGGATATAAATGTTACAATCCCTTGACACGAAAATTTTTTGTGTCTAGAGATGTTGTGTTTCATGAGAATGAGTCCTTTTATCAGTGCACAGCTGGTGATCTTCAGGGGGAGTGTTTAACTGAAGTGTTTCCTATGACTGAGGTTCTTCCAACCCCCACTTCAACCACATCAACTCCAACTCATGATGAAGTCATTCACAGTAGTGACACTGAGCAGCCATGTGCAGAAACAAGTGACCAGGAAGTAGATCCTGAGACAGTTCAACAAGTTCCATCTTTACCTCGAAGGAATCCTCCACGAGATCGGAATCCTCCTCCAAAGCTGCAAGATTATGTTACTTACTCTTCACGGTATCCCATTGAGCTCGGATTGAGTGACACTCAGCATGCTTACAGTGCCTTTGTAAGCAAGATTCTCACAGAATATGAGCCTCGTACCTATGCAGAAGCCAACAGATCAGTAGCATGGCAACAAGCAATGAAAGATGAATTGAATGCTCTTGATGAGAACAAGACGTGGAGTATTGTCCCTCTTCCTAAAGGACAGAAACTGGTTGGAGCTAGATGGATTTATAAACTCAAATATCATTCAGATGGCACTCTCGAACGACACAAAGCAAGGTTAGTTGCTCGTGGCTTTACTCAAACGTTTGGTGTTGATTATAAAGAAACGTTTGCCCCTGTAGCTAAAATGAATACAGTTAGAGTCCTACTCTCAGTTGCAATGAATCATGGTTGGACTTTGTGTCAAATGGATGTAAAGAATGCGTTTTTGCATGGTGATTTAGAGGAGGATGTGTACATGAAACTGCCTCCAGGACATCCTCGTGAACATGAAGCTGGCATGGTTTGTAAGCTTCACAAGGCCTTATATGGATTGAAGCAATCTCCTCGTGCTTGGTACTCTAAATTGAGTTCAGTTCTTGTAGCATCAGGTTTTACAAGAAGCCATTCAGACTCTTCATTGTTTGTTAGAAACAGTCAAGTTGGAAAATTGGTGGTATTAGTATATGTAGATGATCTTATCATTGCTGGCAGCAACACAGAAGAAATTCAGAATCTAAAAGCTTCTCTACATAAAGCTTTTGCCATCAAGGATCTTGGTTCTCTAAAGTATTTCTTGGGGATAGAGATGGACCTCTCAACTCAAGGTCTGTTTCTAAATCAACGCAAATACATCCTTGATCTTCTTGATGAATCAAACATGACTGCATGTAAACCTGCTCGAACTCCATTGCACAGCAAGTTGAAGCTGGACTCACCAAGTACAACTCTCACTGATCCTAGCACTTATCAGAAACTGGTTGGTAAGTTGATTTATCTTACCATCACCAGACCAGACCTTACATACTCAGTCAGCTTGATTAGTCAGTTTATGCACTCTCCAACTGTTTATCATCTGAGCATTGTCAAGAGAATATTGCGCTACTTGAAAGGAACCATAAGTCGTGGAATTTTGATGTGCAAAAATGATCACTTCAAGATTGAAGGCTACTCTGATTCCGATTGGGCAGGCAATGCCCTTGATAGGAAATCCATAACAGGCTACTGCACATTTGTAGGAGGCAATCTCGTCACTTGGAAGAGCAAGAAGCAGTCAGTGGTGGCTAGAAGCAGTGCTGAGGCAGAATATCGAGCAATGGCATCCATTGCTTGTGAACTTATTTGGCTTAAAGCTCTTCTCCAAGATTTAGGCATCAAGCATTCATCTCCAATTCCTCTGCATTGTGACAACCAAGCTGCCATGCACATTGCAGCAAATCCAGTGTTCCATGAGCGCACAAAACATATCGAAGTTGACTGCCACTTCATTCGAAATCAAGTGCAGTCAAAGCTCATTGAGACTATGTACACAAGATCTTGTGATCAACTTGCAGACGTGTTCACTAAGATTCTTGCTTCCGCTCAGTTTGAGCGTCTGCTGTCCAAGCTTGGCTCAAGGAATTCCCTCGATCCAGCTTGAGGGGGAGTATTGAGATAGCTTACTTGTGTGTCACACGTCTCTTCCCTTACTTCTCTCTTCCATGTCTTCTGGTCAAAACTGTGAAACAGTTTTGGTTCAATCTCTACAGTTTAGAGTTGTTCAGATCCACAATTCATGGAAGGTTATTAGGGACTGATGGTTCTTACTCTGTATAGTTGGTTCTTAGCTTGTTTTCTCTCTTTATATAAATAGAGGTAGGCTTGTAATCGTTTCCTGAAGATTATATACAGAAAACCTTCTTCTTCATATCAGTCTCATTTTCTACACAATTATAGTGCAAAGGAAACCCAATTCACAGGTCCATTATTCCCAGAGAGAAAATCATGATGCACTATATATATTAAATATATAGATAGTAATAAAACATTAAATTTGGAGGGCTTAATAAATTCTGTGAGTGAACAATATAGACCAAATTATTCATGAAATGCATAATGTCTAAAAATGCCTATACAGATCTTACTTCCTAGTAACAAATAAGATCGTGAGTGTAATCATATTTGAACTGAAACATTCGAGTCATTTACTGATGGAAATTATCTGTTATTTTTACTGCAATATCTATAATTATCGAGCTTAGTATTAGTTGCATTGGCTATTTGGCTTTGTACTGATGTGATTCCAAATTCTTGCATATGTAGCTTCTTGGTTGATGGCATTCCCATTAGACAATTCAAGAACCTGGAGTCCTTTGGTATTCCATATCCCAAATATCAGCCTATGAAGCTATACTCCAGTCTCTGGAATGCGGATAACTGGGCTACAAGAGGTGGACTGGAGAAGATAGATTGGACCCAAGCACCGTTTACTGCATCTTACAGGAACTTCAATGCTGATTCCAATTCCCATGGGTCATGGTACGGGAAGGAGGTGGACTATGCAGGTAAAGGGCAGATGCAATGGGTGAAAAATAACTATATGATCTACAACTACTGCACAGACGCAAAGCGATTCCCCTTCGGGTTTGCTCCTGAATGTTACTTGACTGATCTGTCCTAGACGCAACTCCGCTGATTTGTACCTCAAAACTGTGTTGATGAGATTGGCTTATACAAGCAGGTCTCGTCCCTGATAATGTTCGCTGTGAAACTATATCATACACCACAATTATTTTGTTACAAATTTCGGTTTTCATGTATTCGTGTTTTGTATGAGGACTCCTTTGTGTAATGTCGTTATTTCTTGTTCAAATGATCAAAATAAAAATAAAAGATAAAAAGAAGACTTGAAAAAGCTTGGTGTGACCAGTCCCCCTACTCGTACCCATCAGTGTTTGGTGATTAACATGTACAGATGAACTTGATCCATAATTTGCAATACTTGGTGGAGCGTAGCTGTAGCATCGACGAAGTTGGTTGAAGTACGAATTAATCTACACAACAATACGACCCAAATCTTTATGTAAACCCTGCTGCCAAGTTCATTACTCAATTATTAAAATTCTGGTTTAAGATCGATCGATCAACTTTGCTGGGTATGCCGGAGTACGTAAGCAACTGCATGAATGCGTTACACAAACAGATCTAAAAAGGTAACCCTTTTCTTTTCAATGATATAGATTAATCTAGAACATACATATAGATATCACTTTTCTTCATTGATATGCATGCAATAAGAAAAACAACACACTTAATTTGTAGCCAATACCAAGAAAACTAGCAGAGGTACCTACGTACTACTAGCCAGTAGCCCTCAGTTTATTCTCTGCTCGCAGCAAAGAAAAAAAAAAGAAAGAAAGAAAGTAAACCACACTAGGAAAACTATAAATAACCATTGCTTGCGAAGAAAACGACTTAAAAGATAGGCTTGCGCACAAGAACAACAGAGTTTATGACTACATTGTTGGGATGGAAGATCGTCAGAAGCTCGAAGCCCGGCAAGTCATGCTTCTCAAGAACAGGGTACAAGAATGCCCTAGCTGTTATAATATCCAAATCAAAATAAATAAAATAGTATGAAAGGTTTCATGAGTTACACAAACGTTTCATGAGTTACACAAACGTTACATGAGTTACATGAATGATTTTAGAGTTATGGTCAAGATATGAGTTACAAGAATATTCATGAAGCACCATTTATTGGGAGAGCCTAATGAGGTCTAGATGGTTCCTTCTTAGCCTATAAAAGGAGAATCATTTGCTCATTTCATGTATCTCATTCATCTCAAACATTTCTTCCAAGAGAGAAACATCCATCTTCCAAGTAGAGAAGAGTGTCTACTCCAAGTTGAGAGTGTAGAGTAGTTGATAGCAAAACAAGTGTGAGAGTGAGTTTCCTTCAAGTATTGTTCTTGAAGTTGTGTATCTCATGTATCGATTATTTCATAGTGAAAGTTCTTGTTGTTGCTGCCCTGTGGACGTAGGCACATCGCCGAACCACGTTATATCTGGTGTTCCCTTTCCTCTATCTTTTACATCTTTGCATATTTATCATTTGTGTGGTTTTGAGTTGTTACTTCCATTATATTATTTTCCCAACAGTGGTATCAGAGCCCTTGGTTCGTAGGGCGTAGGTGTTACAATGGAAAGTTCAAGGAGTACCATGGTGCGACTCAACCACTCAAATTGGATTACATGGAAGCCGCGAATGGAGGACATCCTCTATTGCAAAGATTTGCATGAGCCCATCGAAGGAGTTGAGGCTAAGCCGGAAGGGACTTCGGATGCTAATTGGAAGAAGATGAACCGCAAGGCGATCGGTCATATTCGAGAGTGGGTGGACGATAGTGTGTTCCACCATGTGGCCAACGAAACCGATGCGCACGAGTTATGGAAGAAATTGGAGTCCTTGTTCGAGAAGAAGACCGCCACCAAGAAAGCCTTTTTAATCAAAGAGCTTGTCAACATGAAGTATAGTGATGGCGTGAGGGTCACCGAGCATCTAAACAACTTCCAAAGTACAATTAATCAATTGACAACTATGGGGATGGCGATTGATGATGAATTACAAGCACTGTTGTTGTTGGGGTCGTTGCCAGACAATTGGGAGACTTTTGTCATCACTGTAAGTAACTCTGCTCCTGATGATAAAATGACTATGAAAAATGTTAAAAGTAACTTGTTGAATGAAGAGACAAGGAGAAAAGCCTCAAGCTCCGACAGTAGCCAACTTTTCGTAGCGGAGAACAGAGGAAGGAGCAAGAGTAGAGGACCCTAAGGTCATGGAAAGAGTGTAAGCCGATCCAGAATGAGGTTCAATGGAAAGTGCCATTATTGTGGCATTTTTGGGCACATGAAGAAAAATTGTTACAAGTTGAAAAAGGGTCCAAGGGAGGTGCGAGAAGGCAGTTCTCAACCAAAGGATGACACAAGGAACACAACCGCCGCCTTGTGCAATGATGTGTATGAGTTCCTTTGCCTTGAAGGAGAATGCCTACATGTTCATGACGATACTCCCGGTGTTCCATGGGTCGTTGATTCTGGAGCCTCTTTCCATGCCACTCCAAATAAGGAATTCTTCTCTACATATATAGGTGGAGAATTTGAGATTGTAAAGATGGGCAATGAAGGCTACTCCAAGATTGCAGGAGTTGGAGATGTTTGCCTTGAGACTGATTTGGGGAACAAACTTATGTTGAAAGATGTTCGACATGTTCCCAGCTTACGTCTCAATTTGATATCAACCGGCGTGCTTGATCGAGAAGGATATCATCATCACGGAGGAGACCAAAAGTGGAAGCTTACCAGAGGATCACTAGTGGTGGCTAGAGGGAAGTTGTGTTGTACCCTCTACAAGACATACGGCAAGATATTTAAAGGGGAGTTGAACGTTGGAGAAGACTCTTCCCCAAGTTTATGGCATAAGAGGCTGGGCCACATGAGCGAGAAGGGATTGCAAGTTCTAGCAAAGAAGTCTCTTATTCCCTTTTCCAAAGGTACCTCTCTTGACTCTTGTGATCACTATTTGTTTGGTAAGCAGCAGAAAGTCAGCTTTTCTAATACATTCACCTAGAATGAGAATCTTTTAGACCTAGTACATACTGATGTATGTGGCCCCATGGAAGTTGACTCACTAGGTCATAACAAGTATTTTGTTACTTTTATTGATGATGCTTCACGAAAGGTTTGGGTGTATTTGTTGAAATCAAAAGACCAGGTGTTCCAAACCTTCAAGGAGTTCCATGCCATGGTTGAGAGGGAGACGGGACGAACCCTCAAGTGTCTCCGCAGTGATATGGTGGAGAGTACACTTCGAACGAGTTTAGAGGTTATTGTTCGAAGCATGGCATTAGACATATAAAGACAATTCTTGGCACCCCACAACATAATGGTGTAGCAGAAAGGATGAACCGCACCATCTTGGAGAAAGTGAGAAGCATGCTAAAGACAGCTAACCTGGCGAAAGAGTTTTAGGGTGCAGCAGTGACAACCGCATGTTACCTCATCAACCGAACACCATGTGTACCGTTGGCCTTGGAGACTCCAGAGAGTGTGTGGACCGGTAGAAACTTTTCATATTCTCACTTGAAGGTATTTGGGTGCAAAGCATTTGCACATGTTCCAAAGGTGAAAAGATCGAAGCTAGATGACAAGGCTATGCCGTGCATCTTTCTTGGGTACGGTAATGAAAAGATGGGCTACCGGTTGTGGAATCCAATAACCAAGAAGTTATTCAGAAGTAGAGATGTGGTGTTCCATGAGGATCAGACTGTTGCAAATTTTGACAAGAACATACTAGAAAATGCAGAGCGTCTCACTTATGACTCATCCCCGCTCCAAGAAGAGTCTAACAAAACTCAAGAAATGGTTAATGAAGACGTTCCTGATATGGCAGAACCAGAAGCTGCAAGTGTTGCAAATGATGACTAGGAGAATCAGGTTTAGGATGATCATGATCTGGGGGAGCCTAATCAGGAAGAGCCTAATCAAGAGCAGCAACAAGAAAATGCCTAATCATAGAGTGCTGAAGCCAAGTACCAAGTATCCTTCTTCTCAATATATTTTGCTCACCAGTGATGGAGATAATCCATATTCCAAATACATTCTGTTGACTGGTGATGGAGAGCCTGAATGCTTTGAGGAGGCGAAGACTCATGCAGACGGCGACAAGTGGATATTAGCTACGAAGTCTGAGATAGAGTCCTTGTTGAAAAATGGCACCTACGAGTTGGTGGAGCTTCCTAAAGGCAGAAAAACACTAAAAAATGGGTGTTCAAGTTGAAGAGGGACGAGAATGATCAGTTGACAAAGTTCAAAGCTCGCTTGGTTGTCAAAGGTTTCGGGTAGAAGGAATGAATAGATTTTGATGAGATCTTCTCACCAATTATCAAAATGACATCTATTAGAGTTATTTTGGGCATGACAGCTAGTATGGATCTTGAGGTGGAACAGTTAGATGTAAAAACGGCATTCCACAAGAACATGTTGCGTTTGCTAAACTCTCACACATGAAATTTAGGGTACATCACTAGGATTATCTTATAAAGTCTATAAGGCTTGATAATGCCGGAGAGTTTAAATCGATGACTTCCGATGATTATTGCATATCCCTTGGGATCTGTTGAACATATAGTTTCCTATGTTCACACCCAAGATAGTCTCACAGGTAGAACCTTGGTAATACGCACCAAGTTTCTAGTGTTTGCGTCGGGCTATGCAATCTTGCATGCAGTCATGTCAGTCCGGTTGAGGCCCACTACTACCCACCTTTCTTTATGTTATAGTTGGTGACTGGGTGCAAACTTGGTGTTTTACACTTACACAGATTTGGGTGTGCAGTTCCCGTGCTAATTGTGCCGCCACAACGTACAAAATCAGGTCCTCAACAAAGGATGTGCATATATGTCGATTATGAACCATATCCATTATGTGCTCCTTAGAGCCTTTGACAAGAGATCTCTATACCACTAGATTTACGATCGTCACTTTGATGAGACAGTTTTCCCACCGTTAGGGGGATATAAGAAGGTCACTGTTCTTGATGAACGACATGTAGAATGTCTCATCTTGATCCTAAACCGCACATGTGATATTGCAGTGTGAAGAATTTTACTTCCAGTTGAAGTGCAAAGAATTCTAGATATACATAGTGTAGCCCATAATATGTCAGACACTTCATTAGATCTAGTTAAAGTGATTAGATCATATATACCTGCTGCAAACCCGTAAGGATAAACGTCCATGTAGGACGTATCATCCTAGTTGGACGAGGTACGGCCATGGTGGCTAACTAGTCATATGTCCCTGCCCAAAAACGAGTTAGACCATTAGTGTTTCTGTAAGATCCTGCAGGCTCTGCAGAAGCACGGTGGAACATGAATATGAACAAGGACAATATTTATAGTGGTTCACCATGCCATCGGAAGGCACGGCTACATCCACTTAAGATTCTACTATCATGGCCAATAGGCCTTTTGGGTTACAAGAGTTTTCAACCCGCGCGGGGTACAAGAGGAACAATCCCACGCGGTCTGGAGGATTGCAAATGGGGGAGGGGCGGGCTACCAATCCCGCGTGGTGGGGTTCATCCGTGGGGTGGAGTTTTACAATTGGGTGAGGGGTTATCCATCTCGCGCGGGGTAAAGTACAGTTGATCTCTATCTCGCGGGGTGGAGTCTTATTCCTCTTCCTCCTTATATCTCGCGGGGTGGGCTATTCTATCTCCCTCGCGGGGTGGGCTGTTATCTCATCCCTATTGTCTTTCAGATCCCAATATCTAGAGGGGGAGCCTTCCTTTTATAGATAAGGAAGGTTCCCTCTTACATTATATTTCTGATGTGGGACATAATGCATATTTAGTTTTGCCAATATTAAACGAGAGTTTTAGTATTGACAAATCCAAAATATAAGTGTTGGCCGGAGTAGATAAGAGCATTTCAATTTTGGTAATTGTGTTGACTTTTTAAAGTATTCATCAGACAACATATATATGTATAGTCTAAATTTATTAAAGAATGATCTATTAATGTTGACTGCATTGACCAAAACCCGAACATTTTTTAAAATGGCTGAATTTTGTACCATAGCCTGTTTCACTGTCATGATAAGATTTAATTAATACTTAAACTTCATTTTTTGTTATTTTAGTCGTTTGAGTCACAACATGCCTATTGTGCTATATCATGTTTAATAAATTTAACTAAACGGTACATCTTTATACACTAACTATATGTACAAAATAAAATTTATAAAATTTAACCGTATGATGTGATCGTAATAGTTACATATGGACATGGTAGAAAACTTGCCCATTTTCGATTACGTTTGGATCTTGATCATGAGAGTCAACATGATTTATGCACAAACTTCCATATGCCTTCCATAAGGAGAACTATATAATCAATTGATAAAAGTGTCCAAATTTTTACATAAATTCGTTTTGCTACTCTCAGTGAGAGCTTAAGTATTGGTGGATCAAAAATATAAGTTCGGTCAGAGGAGAGAAAAGCGTTTCTGTTTAGATAATATGCATATCGTTTGTTGACTAATTCTTTACCACTTCAGACGACAAATTAATGTCGTCTCAATTAGATAAAAAGGAGGCACTCGAATTCTCTCAGCGAGGGAAAACTCCCGTGCCAATCTTGAAAATCTATGGTTCATTCAGACGACATAAATTTATTGTCTGAATAAATACATTAAAACGGTATAATATAATCCCATCCAAATTGAAAATTTAAGGTTCTTTCAGAAGACATAAGTTTGTCGTCTAAAGAAGTACATTAAAAGAGTTGAAAAACAACGCTAGGAAAATGTAAATTGAATATTTAAGGTTCTTTCAGACGACATAAATTGTCCTATAAAGAAGTACTTTATAAAGGCTTAAAAAGCCGATTTGCACAGTCATCATTACACAACGGTGTAAATTTTCAGCTAAAAGTAGACATTTATGGTTCTGTTGACACCACACCTATATACCGTCTGACTTTCTCAAACATGGAAAAAATGAAGCAGTATCCAAAAGTATGTAGGCAACATGCCTTTAAGACGACTTTTACAAATCATATGTTGTCCAAAGGACCCAAAAAAAACGTCAGACGACACTCTTTCAAAATACTACTATTTATGTCGTTTGACAAGTGTCGTCTGATGATACTATTGGCATAGTGTTGACTCCATTTTCACTAAAAAAGAAAAACTAGTAGAGAATCCTAATTAGTTCACATATATAAACCTTAACAAGTTCGAAGGCCAAAACACTAATTAGTTCAAAGTTCTTCGTCATGACAGCAACGATTATTATCTTTTTTTTCTTTTTGACAGGGTGCATCGATTTTCATTCGCTTCAATCAACTAACTGAAAATGAAAAAGTAGTTATTCAAACAATGTTAACTATCGGGTCCCCATGCGGAGGCTTCCGTTACGTATGAAATTTCCCAAGGTTTAGTGTACGTCATAAGTTTATAAGCTTCATCACGTTCGAATGATTTAAAGCATGAGATCTGAACTTGCCAAACACTGGTAACTAGTTTCGTTGCTGTCTTTGCAGAATTACTTAAACAAATAAAGGATGTGAAATCTACACCTTAAATTGAAATTTACACACGTACTTTTTTTTTGTAACTTAAATTTTGTCTTTTATTGACTTAAACTTTGTCTTTTTGTGAATTTGTTAATCAAAAAACAGAAAAAAAAATTATATTTCAATTTAGAGTGTATGAATTTCACATCCCCTAAAACAATATCTCGAAAACGAAGGCTTGTTACAATGAATTGCTTAAAATTGATAGCACGTTAAAGACTATCTACTCATGAACCATAATACATTTCAATATGTAGCAAACCTGCAGGGTAACATTTATATAGACGCAAAAAAATAAAATAAAATAAAGAAGATAAAAAGAAAACCCAGTGAATATATACCTTTTTGATTGTGCTTGAGAACTCCGGCCGGTAACTGTTGAGTATGTTTCATACCAAGAAATAACTTAAATTGGGGTGCGTATTACTTTTCCTTATCAAATCAAACTCGAGATTAAGCAAAATGCTCTACAACTTGATGACTACATCTAATGTCAATATGAGGTACGAGATAAGAAAAAGTTCTTCAAGATCAACAAATTAAGAAGTTGCTTTCGAATTGGAAATCTGAAAACATATATTTCCAACAATATAGAAGCCTAACAAACTTTAGATACTCCTAGGACTTGAACGAAGAAGGTAGGAAAGGTAATCAGAACGGATGGATGTAAAATCTATTAGCTAATCAGGAATCTAGCTAAAATAGAAAAGAAAAGCATGAAACCAAACTTATGGTTTAATAATATATACGATGATGGTTACAACACGAAAATTCCCATGTATAGTGGTTGGCAATTCACTATAAGCACTAAGCAGGCATATATATATAGTTGCAACAATTTAACTATTCATTGAAGTGCACCTTGGCAAATCATTTCAACCAATCTTATGTGCATTTTCATCTAATAATATTTACTTGAACGTTTTGTGAGATCTATATACAGCAAGTGCTTAATTTAGATCATAGAGTTCTGCTGATTAGCGTAATTGTGATTAATTAACTGAATGCTCTACTACTGAGTACGTCGAGATTCATGATTTCCTACAAATTCACACGCATTCTTCAAGTGTTTCCGGACACCAGAACGTGTAAGTGTGTAACCTTTCATAAAATCAGGACTGGTTCTCTTACTTGATCAGAAAGAAAAAAAGTTATTTAGGGTCTAATGTGACACGAAATCATGTTTATCGATCACAATATATAAGTCATTGTAGAGCCAGCAAAACTAAAAAACGGTCAGTGTCATTTAACTGACCCATTTGATTGATTCTGAATCAATATGTTGAAAACATGAAGTCGATCGAGCAGGAAATTAATAGAAAAGTTACACTAATTAACAATCTGATCGAAAACACGAAATCAAAGCCTGAGAGACAAATCAAGGTGGCTGATCTCCTCCTCAACATCTTCTGCACGCCTATATCCACAGTTCATGATATGATGAGCTCCAAACCTACCAGCATGTGCTAGCCCGCCAAGAGGTGGCGGGGTGCTGGACCCTGGCCGTTGGTTCAAGCTACTACCACCGTGATGAGGTCCACGGACGGCGGAGCTTAGGTGCTCTCTGCTTTTCTTGGCTAACGTCCGCTCCAGCTTGTGAGCATTTTGGTGACCTCCGAGTGCCTGCGAACTGTAGAACTTTCTCTGGCAATAGTTGCAAGAGAACATGCGCGCGGTTATTTGATCCGCTACAGGAGGAACACCGAGAGTTGATGAAAACGATGAGGAAGAGGAAGATGATGATAAATGGTCAAGAACAAGATCCAAGTTCAGCTGATGATGATGATGATGGTTGTTGGGTAGGCCTAGATTAAGACTAGTATTTGGGGGATGGAAATCCATGGAAAGAGATATACAGAGAGAGAGGTATAAATCAAAGTTTGAGCACACTTACTGTAACCAGAAATGTGAAGTGGTATAGTTTGGGGGGAGAGGGTTTATGTCGAATTATATATACGAAGAGGCCGGGTCTCAAAGTATACGAGCACAGTTGCTGCAAAAAGCTAGAGATGTCAGTGTCTCTGTGAGTGAGGGGTAGAGAGAGGTGAAGAAAGAGAAATAGAATGAGCGAGAGACAGTTTAGCTGCAAAGATCAGTGGGGAATCGAAGGGTTGTCGCCTCCAGTAATGGCAGAGCATTACAATCACTTGTCGGTCCATGCAAAGAATTAGATTAGCATTCCTCTCTATTATATAAAAATCCTCATACTCATCGCAATTATATATACGGATCGTATAGTTAATTCCTTTCTTCTTGTGATAACAATAGTAGTCGTATTCAGATACCATGAGTTTGTGACTTTGTGTACGTATTATATATTTTGGTTTGGAATTAGGATTTTCTCATCCTAGCGAGATGAAAGATCGATGAAATCGGTCGCGGGCTAGCGGGTCGCCGATGTTGAAAAATTATATTGTAGGCATGTTGTTTGATACACAATAATTAGGGGGACTATAATTAAACACGAAAATCTCACCACATTTACTATTTCTTTTGAAGTTAAATTTTTAGGGCTACAATAAATCAATACTTTATTCATTTCTCAACTCTTTTTTGTCACTTGATTGATATATTGATTGATATATTTTTCTCTCTCCATCTGACGATTGAATGAACAATCATCAAAATAAAATTTAGCAGTCATTAATTATTAGGGTTAATATTATATTTTTACCTGAAAATAAAATGATATAATTTATTAAATTAATGATGTATTTAGGTGACATAACATGTCACATAAAATTAAAGTCATAAATCTTAGATCTAATTAAAGCCCTTTAACAGTACTACCCTTAATAGAATAGCATATATACATCCTATCTAACAATTAAAAAACATGGTGTTAAATTATGTACCGGTGTATGTTAAAGGTCTTGTCGATCAATGAAAAAGCCGATCGATCACGGATGTAAGTACGTAACCTTTATTATCCTCGCGTAGTCTTTTGTTAACGATGTCCACAATTAATTTTATACATCTAATCATGGGTCTAATCGCACTTGATCACTCCTTATCTTCACCTTGTAGAGATCAGGTAGCACATCTTGTCCAAATTCTATAAATGGTAATAAGCGGCAAGTGAGATTAACCATCTTAACTAGACTAATAAGGAACATGATAATACATCAGTATCATTTTGCCAGGGATACATTGAATCACGAGTATGTACCGTCTTAATAATCCCAACTGGAGTCTCATTACAGTGAATCATTTCTCTAAACACAGAGACACCACTCCTAGTACTTTCATGGCTCTTTCCTTCAAACTTTGAATGTTCAAACTACCGTTATTTATAAAACTGATCTGTTCAATTGCATGCACCGCCTGCAACCTATCATTACAAAATTATTAGGAGATTGAAAGAATGAAGAAAAAATGACATGTTCTCTCATCTTCTCTATAGCGCTCTTGATAATTCAATTGGGACTTCCTATTATAATGTGATATATGCGACCTATAATTCTGAGAAAATTGCTGTGATGATATAGTGCTCGTTTGTACGAATATATCGTTACCAATTGTTAATTATCAACTAGATCGATCTCCTATATGTAAATTAACACAGAAAACTACAAGGCGTCGATTATATGAAAAGTATCAAGTTGTTATTACCTTATATATAGACTTGGGGACATGGCTATATAAAATCCTGAGCTCTGTGAGCACATGGCTTTAATAGGGCTGCCACTTGGTTTGGTAAATACCAAACCGATCGAAAACCGACCGAAAATTTATGATTTGGTAAACCGAATTTTGGTAATCGAAATCGAAAAAACCGAAACCGAGAAATACCGAAAAAGTTGGTTTGGTTTTTGGTAAATACCGAATTTACCGAAATTTTAATTATTTAAAGACTTATATTTCTAAAAACACACAGACTAATAATTTTATCTCACGTTTTCAATTATATATACCATTTAGTAAAAAACAAGACAATGAATAGAAAAATTCAACTATACTTGGTAGCATTCGGGTCTCAATTAAAGCGATCAACTTTAATTCAATATTACTTGTTATATAAAAACGCTCTTACCTACCCGTCTTAGTCGATTCATCACACACACACATAGACAAACCCACTTAGATGACATGTAACCGCCCATGTAAAAATTGAGGAATGTTTTTACCTCTCTTGATGATAGGACTCCCCATATGAAGCACAAACATAAATAGGGTTAGCCGCCTTGATCAAGGCCAAAAAATTATCAAAAATACCTAATTTTTCTACTATAGTCGTATTTCACTATATTGATCACATCATAGTTCACAAGGTTTTTGAAAATTTTGATTCTTCTTTGTAGTTGGTTCACAAAGATGTACATATGCATATAACTTACTAAATAAGTTATGTCACATTACCAGGCATGTTGTGGTTCCAATAATTATAATTCATAAAATTAAAATTCCACCGTCTGATGTGATCATTATAGTATAATACAATTATGATAGAAAATTCAATTGTACTCAATAATGCTCGGGTCTTGATCAAAGCGGTCAACCATAATTTAACGTCACTTATTACACGAAAAAGCTTTTACTGCCCTTATGTGACTTATTTTGGTCGACTCTTCCACACACATACTTTCACATAGATGACACATAACTTGTTCATATAAAAATTTGGAAACATTTACATCCTGACTATTTCGGTAGAAAATTAAACCATACTCGATAATGTGTACTGAAATGACTATCTTTTGTATATGTATTATCAGACTCTAGAAACTCAAGTGATATTTAAATTTTATAGTTTTGTATTGTTTTGTTATATTTTGAAAATATATTTGTTGTGAAGTTTGGTAATACCGAAAAACCGACATCCGAAGTTGGTAAGATTTATCTCATACCGAAGTTTTTGGTTTGGTAATTGAAAGTCATATTTCATTACCGAAAGCTTTGGTTTTGAAGTTGGTAACGCCCATTACTGATTCGAACCGACCGAGTGGCAGCCATACTTTAATCCTTCAGAGGTTATAATACTGAACTACTGAAGGATAGGAGACTATGTGCACCCTAATTGATAGTATAGTAATTCATGAATCAAGGCAGACATAATCTACAAAATTAAAATCGAATTAAGAATCGGGTATATGTTTTTGACACTACAGAACCATGCATGATTGGGGGATCAAAATCTTGCAGGTCGGCAATGATTGCGGTCGAGTTTGTCTTTTGAGTCACAGACACAACACAGAAACCCAGAAACTTCGTAGTCTTTCTCATCTCTGCGTGTCATCTACTAACCGATCCAAGAGCCGTAAGATTATTCCGATGCTTGCGCCAAGGAACATTAATTCCTTCTAAACGTAAACTATATAATCATTTCCAGTACTCTTATTAGGAAGCTCATCAGCTAATCAGTCAGAGAGAGAGAGATGTGTCGACCCTCCGTACTTCAACAATAACAGAGTGTCTTAACTAATCATCATCTTAAATAAATACACAAGAAAAGGGATGAAGATTTGTATAGAAACCTACTATACCGTCTGAAAATTTGTAATTTTGCATTTTCTTTTGAAAATACAAAAAACAAATGCATGCCTCTTTCATCTCTTGAATTCTACCATTGTTGAAAGATGTCTCGAGATAAATATACATTGAAGAAATGAAAAAGAATGAACAATTGGGTGTTTCTTATTTCAGAGAGATAACTAAAAAATATATTAAACTTGAATTTTACTAGAAAAATAAATACTGATCACTAAAGTTCCATACAAAAGAATATTTGAATTAGAATGATCGATAATTGAGAGAGAGACAGAGAGAGAGCTCATGATCACACATGGGAAGATGCATGTCAATTTGGGACAAGAGTAGTTGAGATGAAGAGTATCCAATTCTAATTCTGCGTATGGATACGGCACATCCTATGAAGGAACTGAACTGAGAATGGTAGTGGACATGTTTGTGTTCTGTCGGCTCCACCTGGACAATGACTACCATTGTACTATTTGCTCATCAACTATGAACTTATTACATGCATCCTTCATTTCATTGTGTTCTTGTGGATATGGATTTCAATCGATCATCAGCTTTAGCTAGCTTTTGTACGTTCATAATAGATAGACGTATGGTTAAAATTAAACTCGGGAGCTCTGAGGGATAGAATAGACCTCATCGTCAGCTTGATTTGAGGATCGATCGGTTTCCCGCATTCTCCATTTTAGTGGGTGTTTGGCTCACAACAGTGACAATACCATGATTAGTACTGCAGAAAGTAGAATCCTGCTTCAACCCACTTTCTGATGTACACACTTTTCTTATTTCTGTTTAATTAGGGTACCAAATCATCCGGTTAATTAAGTACCAAATTTCAGATAAGTGAACACCAAAATTATAAATATATGTATGTGTGTGTCTATATATCTACGGTTTCCGTCCAGAGTGGGACACCGCTTTAAAATTAAAGTGTATGACTCCTTATTTGGCCCATTTTTATATATGTCACATTTTCATATCTCTACGGTTCAGTATCTAGAACATAGTGTGTAGATAATTCGTGCAAAGTTTCATCTAATTTAGATACCATTTGGATACCGAATTAGATTGAATGAATTGACAAAGCAAACAGTTCTTTTTTTGACATATTTCGCTTAGTTCACATATTTTTGCCAATGTAACTCATAATTTCAATCAAATGAACGACTAATCATGAGACTGTTAACTTTTATCAGAACTGTCTGTTTGTTTAATGCAATCGACTGAGCAAACGAGTTTTGGTTACATTGATTTTTTACAGAGATGATTTTTATCGGTTAATGTAAAAATATGTAAATAAAAAAAAGTCTGAATACATACGTACATACTAGTGTGTACGCAAGTATTTTCCATATAGAGATCATAATTTATCATAACAACATCATTCAAATGCATCCCGTTAGAAGGCTCGAGCAGGATTAGTTAATTTGTGAGCCACATAATTGGCTACTGACAGTAAATATTGGTACAGTAAAGTACCTGTTATCGATCTGCTGCAGCTACAAATAACATACATATACATATACACGTCCTAATCAGATATGTATGGATCCGGAGGATGACGCTACATATGCGTTTAAATATATATATATATATATATATATATATATATATATATATATATTTTATTTTATTTTTTTTTTTTTTTTACAGGTTCTAAATTTTGGAGTTCTGATCGATGAGACTCGGTACATTATTGCTGATACATTTGGGTTTACAAGTTAATCATCTAACTAATTAGTGTTGAATCAATATACGTACGATAAGTCCATATCATAATCAATCATTTAACTATTTATTGAGAGTACGATAATGATGTTAGTATTATGAGTGTTATGAGTGATGGACTTTCATGGATCTAACTAAAGAGCACAACAGATCATAGGTTTAATTATCAGATTCCGTCTTGCTATAACCAGAATCATTACCCAATAAGCAAACGCCTCAGCTTATCTTAGTCATCCCTATGTTTTATATATAGTACCTCTGTGATAATTACTTATCATTCACAAGGAGCTATCTATTTTGATGGGTCCTTCTCAGACCCAACTAATTAAGGTTATTATTCACAACTCATTAAGGTTATCTATCTCTAACCAATGTGATACATAAGTAATGGCTACTAGTTGTCAAATTAAGCTCTCTTTTTTCGATGAGATCAAATTAAGCTCTTGATAACTACTTGTTTATGATTCTATAACCAAACTCCATGTGGCATGGATATCAATGAATGAAACAACGTACGTACATTTGAGGATATATATCATGTTCATGAAGTGAGAGAGATTTGAAAATAGAGAATCGTGAAAGATGTGTATCTTATTCATTGATAGGAGCCCTTTATATAGAGAATTACACAATACCAATATGGTAAGAATTATGAATACATAGATCTACTCAAACTACATATCCTATTGGCATAAGGTCAAGACACACATAAAAAATATCTAGAAAGATACAGAATATCCTCGAATACTTTCCCTTGTGCCGCGCGTTGATATGCTATGGTGTTGATTTGTTGCCTCGTTAAGTCACAAAAACTCTGTGGGAGAAAAACTGTCAGGACATACCCCAGATTTCTCCCATGAATTCCGGAATAAACCCTGCGGGACCCACCTCAAGGAAAATTCTACCAAATTTTTGGCATAACCTCCCTTGAAAATGAGTAACCCTACATGAAAGAAAATTCACCAAAAACTCAAACACTTCTAATCAATTTAATCCACATCTTTTGGAGCCATCCGCTCCCCTAAAATAATCATCCACCACCTCAAAAACAATATAATTCCAACAATTTCATAAGTTAAGTTCTCATGCAACAATATCCCATAAATCTTTCAAATCCCTCCTAAATTGAGTCATAAGCTCTTAACACATGCACATAAACATAAATTGATATAACATCTCATGGTTATCAGAGCTACTAATTTGAAGGAGATGAGAACAATACACAAGTAGGTTAATCCGGTAACCTATGAGAGAAAACTGGAAGTGGTGGAAAATACGACTCGCCTCCTACCCTCGCCGAACAGAACTCTGCAGACTGGGCATTTAAAACGAAAGGCTCAGGGGAGAAGCATTTAAAATGTTAGAGTGAGTGGACAAAAATAAATAATAAAACTACTGACTTAATGATAGACCCTTGAAATCAAAATTTATGTTTTTCCTATATTTTCCATTGAGAAAAATGTTTATGCATGCCACTCTTGGAAATCTTCCCGAAAATAATTATAGACAAAAATAATGAACCAATCTCATTGGTTCTCAATAAATCAATAAAAATAGGGAAGAGATTTCACCATAACGATTAGCCTCTCAGGTTATAATAGCGTCCTACGCTAAGCGCTCTACTCACATATGATGAGGACCGCTAATAAGACTATAATAGCATCTCACGCTAAGCGCTCTACTTTCATATGATGAGGACCGCTAAGTAATGGCTAGCTAACAATAAATATATATATTTTTATATACCGATCAGTTGTCTCTCAGGCGATAATAGCGTCTCATACTAAGCGCTCTACTCTCATATGATGAGGACCGCTGGTAAGACTATAATAGCATCTTACGCTAAGCGCTCTACTCACATATGAAGAGAACCGCTAAATAATATTAGCTAGCAATAATTAATATCAATCAACCTTTTTATGGTGAAGTAAAATAACAAATATCAAGACTGTTACTTCCCCGAAAATAATATAAAATCCATTGAACTCAGTACAGTTCCCAACTGTACCTAGAAATATTGCGTAATAAAATAAATCACTTGACATGTCCCACATGTCAAATAATATGCTCAAGAGAGTTCCCGAAAATAAATGGAATTCATTACTCTAAGAAAATATTAAATCTCCAAAATGTCTTTGAACAATTAAATAAACTCTAGAGCATGCATTGCATTCAAATCAAAGGTCCACTCACAATGCTTGGCTATGATTGCCAACGACCCGAGGCTTCCTCCAAATGATCCTCCTCACGTTCTGAACAATAAATAATTATTAAGCCTCCAGATTAGGATAATATTTTAATAAAAAATTTCCGAAATAAAAGGAAGCCTATAGTTCAACTCTCTTGCCCAACTTCTCCACTTTTAAACTATTAAGGCTCACAATTCACCACACTCACTGATAGCCGTAAATTAACTTTTTTGATGTTTCAATTTTGCTAACCCAACTGCCGGATTTCCATTTGAATAACCGCCTAAATCCTTAATCATTGATAAATCCCAAATCTTATCAAAACTTCCAAACTATACTTCATTAAACTCCTCTCATTAATACCATCTTAAAAACATGAAAAACCGCCCCTAAGGGGCAGCACCGCCGCTTGCTCCGCCGGTAGCCATACTCAGGCGACCTCCAATGCTTCCCAAATTTTAACACAATAATCCTCTCAATCTGCACAACAACTTTCTTAACTAGCACACAATCCAATTTTAAGCTTAGCTAAGGCAACCGGAGAAAAATAGAGAAATGAGCCCTAGAACTTCAATTATACATTTCTCATCTCTAAGATCTAAATAAGTCTATTCCTTTATAGGGATTACTCACCTTGATGAGAGCTACAAGATGAGCCAAAAATCCCACCTATGGTGGCCGGAGAAGGGAACTCCGGCAAAGAAATAGTTGGCTGCGGGGGAGCGATTTTCTCCTGTTCGGCGGAAACCTACGCGCGATCTCCGGCCCATGGAGAGAGAGGAGGTGGCGGGGGTCCGAACGGGACCGGTCCGGCGGTCCTTGGCGACTGGACGACGACGAACGCGAGCTGGACTCCGGCTGGTCGAGGTGAGTTTGCTGGTGGGAGAGAGAGAAGAGAGAGAGAGAAATGAGTGTTGGGCTTTTCCCACACCCGGTCCACTTAAAACCCCAACAAAAATAAACTCACTAAAATTTTACTCCATCTTTACCAACTCAAAATTTACCCTTTTAGTGGATAACTTTTCCATGCTAACTCCGATTTTAACATGTAGCATGTCTACGAACTCGTATTAACGTCCTCTACAACTTTCATAAAGAAAGTTTTCCCAAATTCCAAATGGAAGAAAAAGTCAACTTTAATGTTCTTAACAATAAACAGTTATTTAATACGGTAAAAGAACAAAATAATACCAAAGTAAATAACCGTAAAATAACTTAACGACCGGGGTGTGACAATTCTCCCCTCCTTATAAAAATTTCGTCCGAAAAATTTACATACATGTCAATCAAAGAGATAAGGATAATGCTGCCTCATTTACTCTTCTGATTCCCAAGTAGCTTCCTCTATTTGATGACTCCTCCAATGGACTTTAACAAGAGGAATTGTTTTATTTCTAAGCACTTGCTCCTTCCGATCAAGAATCTGAACCGGTTCCTCTTCATAGGTCAAACCTTTCTTCAAACTTATCGGCTGCTCTTGCAATACATGAGAGGGATCGGCAATATACTTGCGAAGCATGGACACATGAAAAACATTATGTATCCTAGACAACTCTGAAGGTAGCTCCAATCAATAAGCAACCATGCAAACCCTCTCTATAATCTCATAAGGACCAATATACCTCGGGCTAAGCTTTCCTCGCTTACCAAAACGTACTACGCCCTTCCAAGGGGATAGTTTCAAAAATACTCAATCACCCACTTGAAACTCAAGGTCTTTTCTGCGGTTATCCGCATAACACTTCTACGTATTTTAAGCCACCTTGAGCCTATCTCTAATCATCTTGATCTTCTCATTTGTGTCCTGGATTATCTCTAGACCAAAAAGCTCCTTTTCTCCCACCTCATTCCAACATAGAGGTGTACGATACTGCCGCCCATAAAGTTCTTCTAAGGGAGTCATATCTATGCTAGAATGAAAACTGTTGTTATTGGCAAATTCTATCAAGGACATATTCTTATCCCAACTCCCTCTGAATTGCATAGCACATGACCTCAACATGTCCTCCATGGTTTGAATAGTCCTCTCAGACTGCCCATCCGTTTGAAGATGAAACGTTGTGATGAAGTGCAACCGAGTGCCCAAAGCTGCCTGCAAAGCTCCCCAAAATTATGAAGCAAATCTGGGATCTCGATCCAATATTGTTGTATAAAAATATGCACGAAGCGTAAATGTCACCCAACATAATTTCACTCATATTCATTAACAGAATATAGTTTTTTAATTATGTCTGGTTCGACCCATTCAAAAAAGAATGCGTCTTTTAATTACAATCCTTTGTTACAAGGGAACACCGTTTGATTCCGTTTATCAAGAGACCATTGTAGGTTTTTTTTTTTACGACTGCACCCACATTTGGGAATGGGTTACCTACTTACCCTGGAGGGGATCAAGTCACTCGTAGTTCAAGGGTTCTAACAAGTGAATGACTCGTTGGAGGGCTTTGACTTTAGAGTGAGAGTAGTGTTTGGAAATGTGTTTGGATTTGTGTCTAAAGACATTTGAGCTTGGGAGTGAGATTCTGGCTTCAAGCGATTTGGGAATTTATTTGGATTGTGGTTGCATCTAGATTTAAATCCAGACTGCTTACATACCCTGTGAAGGGATCAAACCAATGTAGTTCGAAAAGTTTGGTTATGTATTTGATTTTCTAGTGTTTTAGGAGTTTGACCAGAGTCATTTGGACTGAACGAATTTGACTGGTGGTGTCAGGGATTCTGTTTGGAATTGTGGTTGCATCTAGTGGGTTGCTAGATTGCCTACGTACCCCTTTGTGGGATCAAACCAACCGTAGTTCATTTAGGAATTTGGGTTTTGCGGCTTGGTGCCAATTTTTGAATTTGACAGATATATTTTTGAATCCGTCAACTGTATTTCTTGTGTACACCCAATTTGGTAAAGTGTCTGTTGATTTAATTTGGGTACTCGAAACGGATGATGCATCTGTGACCAAGAGGCTTGAATTGTCTTGGCCACGGTCCTTAGTAGGGGCGTAGGTGATTCCTGCAAGTCCAACCTCCTATGCGGACTCCGCGTGCATGCAGACCTTGCGTGCATATGGACATCGCGTGCACGCGGACCTCGCGTGCATGCGGGCTGCGCGTCTTTCTTCTTCACGAAGTCTCTTGCGCTGAGCAATCTCACCTCGCCTGGACTTCCTCTTTTACACGAAGTAACCTTGCCTCGCCTGGACTTCCTCTTCTTCGCGAAGTCACCTCGCCTCGCCTTAGGGCTGTTGCTTTGATGCGAAGTCATCTCAGCTTTGACGCGAAGTCACCTCGCCTCGCTTTGGGGCTTCTACTTTAACGCGAAGTCATCTCGCCTTTGCTTTAGGGCTTCAGCCTCCACGCGAGGTCATTTTGCCTCGCCTTAAGGCTTCTGCTTCCACGCGAAGTCATCTCCCCTCGCCTTGTGGCTTCTGCTTTGACGCGAAGTAATCTCACCTTTGCTTTAGGGCTTCATCCTCAACGCAAGGTCATATTTGCATGCGAAATGCTATCCAGGTCGCATGATAATGTTCAACAGGAACTTGTTGTCTTGGCCAAAAAGAACTTGTAGCCTTGATGAGATCGTGTGAACCACATAACTCCTCAAAGATGTCTCTCCAGTTTTAATAAGCTTGACACCATCTCGATGATTATCATCTTGAGGATAGAAACCTGTTTGCAGATGAAAATCGAATGCAATTAGGAGTCGGACTTGAAGAAACTGCTCCTCTATACATGGAGATATGTTGCCTCCGTTTCTATACTCTGCTTTGATTGAGAGCGTGTATTGAATACTCAAGCTTCGATCTGCTTAGAGATTATCCAAGCCGTCAAGGGTAAGTTCCTGTTCTTCAAACTCGCGTTGCTTGGAATGTTTGTTCTCCTCCCCTTGTGTGGCTTGTTATGCGAGGTGCAAGGCCATATATTTGTTGTAACAAGAGGAGGGACTGAACGGCCATAGTCTTCTTTTGGTGACGACCACGCGAGGTCATCTCGCCTCGCCTTAAGGCTAATGCGTCTATGCGAAGTCGTCTTGCCGCACCTTAGGGCTTATGCTTCTATGCAAAGTTGTTTCGCTACGCCTTAGGGCTTTGAAGTTTGAAGACATTGTGGCCTTGCTCGGGAAGGAAGAGATGGCTCGCTGAAGACATGTTTTTGGGGCTTCCGGCGGAGCAAGGGACGAGACAGAAAGATAGAGATGCTGCAAAAGAAATAAAGAAAGTTAGAGTGAGAGCTCCACCTTCTTGTTGGCTCGCTGCTTCTTTTCCTCTCATCTTCTGCTTTTTGCTTCGCTTGTTCTCTTCTCCTTCTTCGCCTCTTTCGTTCTCTGTCTGTGTTAACTTTGCCTGTTTCTCCCTCCGCCTGCCTCTGCCTTTCTCTTCTCCCCCCCCCCTTTTTGAAGGCTTTGGCATCTTTATATAGAGTGCTTGGTTAGGAAGATTGAGTTGCAATTGGACTTTGATGCCTGTATTGTGTTCCTATGAGGGAGTCATCTAGTTTGAGCAGAGGTTCACTACTTTGAGCTACCATGTGCCATATTTGGTTCCTAATGAGAGGAGCAGGATTGATATGTTTATTGGGGCAATTGGAGGAGTGTTTTCAGATAAGATGGTCGGTGTTATCTATCTAACACTACCAGAAAATGGGTCTTGGGCGACGAAACAAAAAAAATCGGGCGACGATTTTTTTTTTCGTCGCCTAAGGAAAAAAAATCGTCGCCTAAGTTTCCTCTTAGGCGACGAAAAAAAAAATCGTCGCCTAAAAATAAATTTCGTCGGCCAAGATAGAAACTAGGGCGACGAAAAAATATTTCATCGCCTAAGATATTTATATCGTCGCCTAAGTTTTTTATCCTTAGGCGACGAAACTCAAATATTTCGTCACCCAAGAGTTTTTAATTCTTAGGCGACGAAACTCAAATATTTTGTCGCCCAAGATTCTTCTATATATTGAGAGGCCGGGATAGAAGAATGAGAACTTTGAAAATTTGAAACATAAATTTCTCTAGTTCTTCAAATCGTTCGGTGTTGTGGAAATCTGTCCATACATAGTTTGTGGAGCTACTCCCAGGTACGTACATATGCATATGCACATATATATATGCATATATATATATATTGATTTTCAGTTTTATTTGAGTTGAATTAATGATATATATATATATATATGCATAGAGTTTGTTCCAAGCTGAGTAAGGGGTCGTTCTGTCATAGATATGGTTCACAGGTTTGTTTAACTGGATCTCAAGATCACAAACTGACCACTCTTCTCGGTGAAGGGGTCGATAGGGGTTCGCCTCCATGATCACAAACGAGTCATGCCTGGTTCCTGTAGGGGGTTCGCCCTCCGTGACATTGACACTTGCCTTCTGAAACCACGGAATCCGCTCGAACTAGATATATATAATTAATAATTAGTATGTTGTATTACATTAATATATATATATATATATATATATATATAAAAGATATGTTCATTAAATATTGATATATATATGTGTTATTTTCAGGATATGGATAAGAGTTGGATTTCTCTTCCAAGATATCACAGAAAATATGCTGAAGGAGTTTGGGATTTTATGCAATATGCGCAGGCCAATGCTGACGAGATTGGCATGTTCTATTGCCCGTGCAAGATGTGTAAGTGTCGCAATGATATGCATCGATTTCCGTTTGATACAGTATGGGACCACCTGAAGAGTAACGGATTCTGGGAACGTTACACATGTTGGATATATCACGGTGAAACCTCATCACGCCCGCATGATCATGGACAGTTTTATGAGACGGGCAGTACATCCAACGATCCAACAACGGCCTTCATCAACGACATGGTTCCTCATGACAGCGGTGTATGCCCTGAACGACAGCACATTCCGCAGGCGCCGATGCAGGCCGTCCCTAGAGGTGTCAACACAGCCGGTATAGCCAAGTACAACAGACTTATTGCTTTCCAACAGACCCCTCTGTGCCCAGGTCATGAGAAGACCGTTCTTCAGTGTGTGATGGAGGTGATGCATATCAAGGTTGACACAAAATCGACCGTGACGGCTGTTGATAGGTATCTACAGTACGCTGCTTCGCTCCTGCCTGACAGTCATCGTCATCCCACCACGCATCATAAGGTCCGTCGTATCTTGAGAGATCTCGGGCTTTCCTACATCAAGATCCATGCATGCAGATATGACTGCGTTCTATTCTGGGGTAAAGATGCAGACCGTAATGACCTTGAAGGCCTTCATCGTTGTCCGGTATGTGGGACCGACAGGTATAAGCGGACTCCCGCAGGCAACAGGAAACCTGTTAAGGTACTTCGCTATTTCCCGTTGAGGGATAGGCTGGAGCGGTTGTACATGTCTTCAAAGACGGCCGAAGCTATGAGATGGCACGCTGTGAGGGAGGTGCATGACGAAGACCTCATGATACACCCTGCTGACGGGGAGGCGTGGAAGCATATAGACAGGGAGTTTCCTCATTTTGCTTCAGAGGTGAGGAATGTGAGGCTCGGGCTGTCATCCGACGGGTTCAACCCTTTTGGGACCATGAGTCTTTCATACAGTATATGGCCGGTCATTTTGGTGCCTTACAACCTTCCTCCATGGATGTGCATGAAGAAGGAATACAACATGTTGACCTTGTTGATTCCGGGGCCCGGTTATCCAGGTATCTACTTTCCCTTCATATTGTATATATTGCTGTTGGTTCAATTTTTTCTCCATTTATTGTTTTTGTTCTATATTGTTGGTCATATATAGTCGTTATCTGAATTTGTTGTGGTTGTTGTTGTTGTTGTTATCCAGGGAAGTGTCTCGATGTGTATATGAGACCGCTGATTGAAGAGTGTAAATTGCTTTGGGAGGTTGGTCATCCCACTTATGACTCCCACAAAAATGAGATGTTCCAGATGCATGCCATGATTGTTGGTACCATCAGTGATTTTCCTGCACGTGGGATGTTGTCTGGCAACGTTGTTAGGGGATACAAGGCTTGTCCTGAGTGCCTTAGCTCCCAGGGGTGCAGCAATCATTGCAACAAGATAGTCCGGATGGGTCACCGTGCTTACCTACCACATGATCACCCCTGGCGGATAGATACCGGGGCATTTGATGGGACCGAAGAGAGAGGTGTGGAGCCGCATAGATGGTCGGGGGAAGAGATTTTAGCAGTGCTGGATGAGTATGATTTTGGGCAGCTCAGCAATCATCCCGATATTGTGGCCAGAATACCTGAAAGACCAGACAGGTACAAATTCTGGACACATAAGAGCATATTTTGGGAACTCCCGTACTGGAGTACGCTGTTGATCAGGCACTACCTAGATGTGATGCACATAGAGAAGAATGTCTGCGACAGTGTGGTAGGTACAGTGCTCAACTTGGAGGGGAAGACGAAAGACGGTCCTAAGGCACGCGTTGATCTTAAGAAAATGGGAATCAAAAAACATCTTTGGCTGAAAGAGGGGAAGAAAAAGATGCCTTGGGCTCCTTACACCGTGAAGCCTGATCAGAAGACCCAGATCTTCAGGTGGATGAGTTGTGTGACGTATCCCTCAGGCGTTGCAGGAAATATAGCCCGGTGTGTGAACTTGCGGGAGAATAAGATATACGGCTTGAAGAGTCATGACTGTCATATTCTGCTACAACGTCTCTTCCCTGTTTTCATTCGACCGTTCCTTCACCGTCAGGTAAATTTGTGGTTAAAATTACGGTTAACCTGTCGTTGTTGGATTTTATATTAAATTTGTGATGTGTGGCTGGCCAGGTTGTGGAGCCGTTAGTAGCGCTGTCAAGATTCTTCATGAAGTTATGCACAAGGGAAGTGAGAAAATCCGATCTCCGGGAAATGCAGGCAGACATCATATACATCATGTGTAAATTCGAGAGGATCTTTCCGCCAAATTTTTTCGATATCATGCCTCACCTGATGATCCATCTTCCCCAGCAATTGTTGCTTACCGGTCCAGTACACTTCACTTGGATGTATCCCATGGAAAGGTATGTTTTATTCACTTACATCTCCAGAATACATATATGTACGTACATGTTCAATAACCATAACGTATAGTTTGCAATCTTATATTTACAGGCAACTTGGTGAGTACAAAGATTATGTCACTAATAAATCTGCGCCTGAAGGATGTATAGCTGAAGCATATATTGCGCATGAATGCGTCACCTACATGAAGTTGTATTTAGGAGCGTCGTTGGGAGCTCCGCAAGCCATGGAGGAACATGCGCCGCGGTTCAATCTCTCTATAGTTTCCAGTGATGTCGAAGTTGGTGGAGCACGACTGTCCGCCGAGTATGCATTGTCGGATGAAGAGATAGCCATAGCGCACTGGTGGGTATTAATCAATTGTGAAGAAGTTAAATATTGGAAAGAGTTGCACCTAAATTTTCCGGAAGTTGATGGTGATCTCGAGTACCACAACATGACGTTCGCAAATTATATATATATATATATATCTAATTATATATATCTAATTATTTAATCTTCCCTGTTATATATATATATATATATATATATCTAATTATTTTCTATTGCATATATTTTCTGATATTTACAGTTCAATATCCGTTACAGATGGACATGATTAAATCTGATGATAATCCAAACTGGTCGCACGAACTATTACTTCTTGCGATGCAACCGCAACGGGCTAGAGTTTATCCCACTTGCACAGTGAATGGCGTCAAATTTGTATCTGAAGAGAGAGACAACAGACGAAGAACACAGAATTCTGGGGTGATGGCGAAAGGTCATGGCCTTGACTATTACGTTGTTCTCCATTCAGTGGTCGAACTGGTTTAAGGCATGAAAGTGCATCTGTTCAAGTGTAGATGGTTTGATACAGGCGCACAGAGCATGAAGATGGATCAGTACGGCAATTTATCGGTCAACACTGCTACAAGCGCCTACGAAGATGACCCGTTTGTTTTTGCGACATCGGTAAAACAAGTGTTTTATCTTGATGACCTTGCCAGGGGTGACGCGTGGAAAATAGCGAACATTGTGCATCCTCGAAACATTTACCGGGCGGCTACACTTGGAGTGACCATTGCAGGGCCAGAGGCTGATGCGTATCAGGAGCCGAACGCAGTAGGTATTCATGATGTAGCTACTGTTCGCGAAAATAATGTTAAACATGGTCGAGTGCTCAGAATTCGTGACGAAGATTCAACCTTTATTGATGTTGATCCAAATGAAGAAACAGACGATGACTCTGACGACGATTTAAGGCATAGATTACCAGATATTAATTCCGATACCGAAGAAGACTCATCGGATGACTCAGATTACGAGCCTTAGCTTAGTTATAATTGAGCCTTAGCTTTGTAATTGTTGTCCAAATTAATATAAAGATTTCCGGGCGTGTTTGTGAGCCTTCCATACCGAAGAAGACTCATCGGATGACTCAGAATATGTTTGTACTAAAATAAATAAAACACATTTAAATTTCATTGTACAGGATTTTTTATTTTTAACCTTGGGCGACGAATTTAACAAATATCGTCGCCCAAGTATTATCTTGACCGACGAATTAAACTCATTTCATCGGCCAATAGTAATCCGAATAATTAAAATAAAATAAAACACATTTAAATTTCATTGTACAAGATTTTTTTTTACTCTTGGGCGACGAATTAACAAATATCGTCGCCCAAGTATTATCTTGGCCGACGAGTTACCCTAATTTCGTCGGCCAAGATAATCCGAATAATTAAAATAAATAAAGCACATTTAAAATTTCATTGTACAGGATTTTTTTTTAAGTCTTGGGCGACGAATTTAGCAAATATTATCGCCCAAGTATTATCTTGGCCGACGAATTACCCTAATTTCGTCGGCCAAGATAATCCGAATAATTAAAATAAATAAAGCACATTTAAATTTCATTGTACAGGATTTTTTATTTATAACCTTGGGCGACGAATTTAACAAATATCGTCGCCCAAGTATTATCTTGGCCGACGAATTACCCTAATTTCGTCGGCCAAGATAATCCGAATAATTAAAATAAATAAAGCACATTTAAATTGTAAGGAAATGTTTTTTATTTTTATAGCCCCGTAAGCGTCTCGTCGATTGGAAACTATTCTCAGTTGAAGGTCCGGCCAAATTACGTGATTTGGAGGGTCGAATAGCCGTTTCCGTCCGTTTAGGGGTTTGACCGCGCTGATTGACCGGACGGATCGAGCCCTTATCTTTGTCAGATGGTGCTGAATTTTTTCCCACCTACGTAATTCGTTATGCTGGTCATATCTGACGGTCGGTTTTCAGTTCCTCTTCTCCGATCACCAAACTCACGATATATGTACTAATGTTGTATAACTTTTTTATATAAGTGTTGAGTTTAAGTTTCGTTTTGAAGACAACGTATACGTAGAGGCCTCAAACGCAAAAAATTCGTGAAATAAGATATGACCGTAACGGTGAAATACATCAACCCGTGAAAAATGAAGATATTTCGGTAAAATTTCGGTGCCGGTTGTTCCGGTCAACGAATTTCTCTTATTTCTACCTAGTAGTAGCCCTATCCCGGGTATTTATTTTTTACCAAATTTTTATAGCCCCGTAAAAGTCTCGTCGATTGGAAACTATTCTCAGTTGAAGGTCCGGCCAGATTACGTGATTTGGAGGGTCGAATAGCCGTTTCCGTCCGTTTAGGGGTTTGACCGCGCCGATTGACCGGACGGATCGAGCCCTTATCTTTGTCAGATGGAGCTGAATTTTTTCCCACCCATGTAATTTGTTATGCTGGTCATATCTGACGGTGGGTTTTCAGTTCCTCTTCTCCGATCACCAAAATCACGATATTATGAATTTTATGATAGAAATATTGGCCGACGATTTTCTTCATCTTGGGCGACGAGATTTATAGTGAAGAACATCGTCGCCCAAGTAGACTATCTTGGCCGACGATTTTCAAAAAACAGGGCGACGATTTTTATAGAATCGTCGCCCAAGAACGCCAGTATAAAAGACAAAAATTCGGAACCCTAACCATTCACGCAGCCGCCAAGCCCTCTCTCTCTCTCTCTCCGAAAATCCACCGAAGCCCTCTCTCTCTCTCCCTCTCTCCGACCCCGACCCCGACCCCGACCCCAATTCGGAACCCCGACCCCGACGCCGACCCACAATTTAAGGTATAACCCTAAAACCCTAAATTGGTTTTAATTGTTGTTGTTGTTGTGATAATTGTAAACTGTAAATTGTTGTTGTTGTTGTTGTTGTGATAATTGTAAATTGTTGTTTTTATAATAATTGTAAATTGTGATGTAAATTATGGTAAATTGTGATGTAAATGATAATTGTAAAATATTAGGGTTTACGGTTTAGGGTTTAGGGTTTAGGATTTGTGGAAATAATTTGTAAATATATTGTAAATGATTAAATAATTTTTGATTAAATAATTAAATAATATAAATTATAATTGTAAATATATTGTGGAAATTTTGTAAAAAATAACATCGATACCTCGCGTCGATGAGGAGGGTCGACCGATTCGGGAGCAGCTCCCGCATGTGGCACCGCACGAGGCCTATATCTACAGGGAGTTTCCCACGCCTCTTCATCCCGTGAGGGTCTCCGAGCAGGCGGACGGAGACGAATCCGTCGGCTCAGCCTCATCCTCAGGTAATTTATTATTACTTTTTTGTCGATTTTAATTTTTTTTTTGTAAAAATGTATTATTAATATTAAATTTGATTCACAATGTCACAGCCGCCGGAACGAGAAGGCGGAACAGGAGAGGCACCGTCAGCAACAAGGGACTCGATAGGGCGGTCGAGTCCGCTGGACGGATCGCCATCCCGTTTTCCAACGGGAAGCCGGTGGACGCCGCGTTGGGCAACCGGTACACGCGCGCAGCGGGAGGCACCATCCGCTCCAGACTCCCTATGTTGTGGGGAGTCTGGAGCCAGGTTCCTGATGGAGTGAAGGAGATGCTCCATCAGTCGATGTCGGTGAGTTTACTCGATCAATTACTATTTTTTTAACTAATAAATTATTTAATTATCGAAAAAAATACTAACAAGTGGTAATGCAACAATGGTTTGTGGTTCCCGAGGAGGGACGTGACTGGGCGGACAAGGCCCATAGGGAGAGGTACCTCTATTTAATAATTTATTAAATTTTATTTTTTTAATAATATATTTAATATTTTTTTTGTATATGTAGGTTCAAGGAGTGGAAGCACGACCTCCGGTTACACTGGAAGCTGTACGGGAGCGACCGTTCGGGTACCCCGAAGGAGTTCGAGTATCGGGAGTACGAGTGGCGGTGGCTTCTTGTCACGCAGTTCAACGACCCTCACAAACAGGTAATTCGTAAACAAATTTGAATTAATTTAATTAGTGAATTAATTATAATTGTATGTTTTTAAATATTTACTAACGATAATTTTTTTTTGAAGCACCTCGCCCGGGTGAACGCTGAGAACCGACAACAGAACACAACCAACCATCGTGCCGGTTCGAGGCCGTTTTCGGCCATCATGGACGACGTGCGGCGAGAGCGGCCAGAGGAGAACCCCTATGTGGGGACCTTTCAGAGGGCATATCCTCATTCTGAGGAGGATCTTGTAAGTTCCTTATATTTTCTAATTTTTAATTTTAATTACATTTTATTAAATGTATATTAATATATTTTTATAATATATCCAATTAGGCGAGGGTGAGGGAGGCGGAGCAAGAGGTCATGAGAGGCATAGTGAACGACACATGACCGGGCACGGCAGAGGATGACATGTCAGAGGCCATGTCCAGGATCGACACTTCAGATCCTACCGTTGGGGCGCGGATTATGGCCACTGCCTTCGCGCAGCGTTCCAACACCTACTACTGCCGGGGTATGGGAGACGCTGGAAAGGGGATCCTGAAGACGACGCCAGGATTTCAGCGCAAGGGAGCCGCCGGAGCCTCAAGCAGCAACAGTCGGCTACAGGATCAGTTCGAAAGTCTACAGTCTGAGCTGGAAGCCCAAAGAGCGAGGGAGTCTGAGCTGGAAGCCCAAAGAGCGAGGGAGATGGCGGCGATGGCGGAATCATATGCGGCTTCCACGGCTGCGCATATGGAGCGGCTGAATGAAGTCACCAATGCCAACCAGGCGGCTATGGGACAGTGGATGACTGCCTGCATCGCTGCACATTCGGCCGGACTTGATTTTCCGCCCATGCCTACGCCTATACCATTACCTCAGTGGCCCCACCCTCAGCAGCAGCCTCCTCAGCCTGACCAGCCGCCGCCTCAGCCTCAGGACCCTCCGAACGGGAATGATGAGTTAGATTTCGAGTTTCTCCATAGGCAGATGGACTGAATTTTTGTAATAAATTATTTATAAATTTGTGTTATTTTTAATTAAATTTTAGTATTAGAAAAATTTAAAGAAATGCCGAAAAAAAAAATTCCAGCAAAAATTAAAAAAACATTATTTATATATTTAAAAATATTATTTAATTATTTTAAAAAAAAATTTAAATATATCTTAGGCGACGAAATTTCTAAATCGTCGGTCAAGGACTTACCATATAAGACGACGAAAAAAAAATATCGTCGCCTAAGATGTAGTGATCTTAGGCGACGAAATATTTATTTTCGTCGCCCAAGGTTATAAGATCTTAAGCGACGAAAAACTTTTTCGTCGGCCAAGGTGTTAAATCTTGGGCGACGAATATTTTTGGGCGACGAGAAGTATATTTTAGGCGACGAAATTCGTATCGTCGCCTAAGAATTACTCTTAGGCGACGACGGAATGAATTTTCGTCGCCCAAGTTCTTGACCGACGCACTTCTGGCGACGACGTCTTGGCCGACGACATGTCGTCGCCTAAGTACTTAGGCGACGAAATTTTTTAACAGGGCGACGATTTTTTTTCGTCGCCCAAGATCTATTTTCTGGTAGTGTAACATTCCTTAATGCAGTTGGGGCAGCTATGGCCATTAAGACCAGGGGGACTTATAGTTCTCGGCCTCGAGATTTCGATGGTCCCAGTCAGGGTCCATCTAAGAAGGCTGCTTCTTCGTCCGTTTCGGGATCTTCAGCGGGTAGTGGTAGTAATGGGGGATCGGGTTATGGTCCTTGGAGTAGAAATAGAGGACGTTTCAGGAGACCCGTCAGGAGCCAGTTGGGTAGACAGCAGATCGGTCAGTTTAGTGCTGGTGGTAGTTCCCAGAGGGGATCTTCTAGTGGTCAGACTTTTTCCTTTAGTCAGCAGCAGTCATCTGGATTCTTTGAGTGTGGTGGTCATGATCATTTCAGGAGAGACTATCCTTTGTTAGCACATAGGACCGCCCCTGCTCAGCCAGGCAGTTAGTCTTCAGCTAGAGGCTCCATTGGTAGTTCTCGTGGTGGTTCAGCAGCTAGGGGTGGATCTCAACAAGGTAGTGGTCAGCGTGGACGTCCCATGACTCGCGCTAGACTTCAGGTAAGGCACAAAATTCGTACACAATTGTCTATTCCGCAAAATAGTGTGGGTAGTCCCACTGTCAGCCAAACACTCAATTTCGCCGCAAGACATCTACAAAAGAATGTAAATCAATTAGTCTTAAACTCAAGACATGGCGAACACTCTAAATAACATAGAGGAATTTCAGGGAATTGTGATCAAGTTATGATCCCTTATTGAGTTCATAAGAATTTCCGCGCAGAATGACATTTGCTCACTAAAACAGTCATAACTCCGTCATAGAAATAGATATAGACGAACCGTGAGAAGATATAGAAACTAGACTCATAGAGCTTTCCATACATGTGTCACTCACATTCTATTTCGTCCTGAGCTATTCACAAAGCGCGTACGAAGTTAGCGGACAGATTGTTGTTTGCGCAAAGTAGCTTTTGCAATTCGAACCAGTCATGCATTATTAAGGGAAATAAAATTCTCAACCATTCTTTAAAGTAGAAAACTAAGAGAAATTTTATTAATGCCAACTTAATACATCAAGGATGTCTTAATTCCAAAACGACTAAGAAAAAACCAAAATCTTAAAACATGGCCATTGCCAAACAAAAAAACACTTAAATAACATAGCAAAAGAACCGTCTAATACATAGACTACTCAAAATGCGGAGTTTCAACACTCTCTAAAGGCACACTCTTCTTGGTCTCAAAATCTGCTATAGTGAGATTGGTGGTGAGCTCTGCGTCTCCGTTATCCATCTCATAATCTTCACCAGTATCCTCTTGAGCCAAATATTGTTTATGCCCCTTATAGATATCTTGAATGTCTTTGCTTGCACGGCATTGTTTGTGCATATGCATAGTTGAACCGCATTTGAAGCAAGAAAATCGACCGTGTTTGACAGAGTTAGGTGGAGGATTTCCACCTCTACTAGAGCCAGGGCCGGACCGGCCCCCTCCTTGGTTGTTGGCGGTGGCACCGCCGTTCCTCTTCTATGTGAGGCTGCGGTTTGGACCACGTTGCTGGTTCCCTTTGCCTCCCTCACGTGGGGCAAATTGCCTACGTGTATAAGGTGCAGCCCGATCAGTTTTCTTTTGCCTTGGAGCTCTCCCACCACTAGCCTGATAAGTTTCAGGGATTGTCTTGATCCCAACCGGCCTTGCATTGTTGTTGAGAATAATCTCATGATGCCTCTCTTTTTTCTGAAGTATATTCATGAGGTCACTGAAAGTCTTAACTCTTTCGTTTTCATACTCAAGGCAGTATTGATGAGAAAGTAAGCTCATGGAGGAGGGAAAGGTGTTCAAGGTCTTCTCGATCATATCTTGCTCAGATTTATTGACTCCACAAAAACTAAACTCTGCCTGGAGGTCCAACATAACTTGGTTGTAGTCCTCAACTTTGGCAAAATCTAGCAAACGAATGGTTTCCCATCGCGCAGTCAATTCTGGGAGTTGTACGTCATGTACATTGTTAAAGCGTTGCTTTAGAACGTCCCATAAATCCTTGGGATCCTCTTTTTTCAAATACTGCTTCTTTAGAATTTGGTGGATATGACGCCTCAAAAACATGAGGGCTTGAGCTTTGGTTTCCAAACTAGGAGGAGGAGTATTGGGAACATCCGAAGGGAAAATGGTGGTGGTGTATCGTTTACCGAAAAACGTGTGAGTCACGTCCGACACCCACCTATGATACTATTTTCCTTGAGCATCAAGGATTTTGAACTCTAGCCTAGATGGCTCGGTCATCTACAAAAGACAAGGGAGAGTAGTTAGTATCAAGAATTCGAATACTAAAATCAAGTGTATAGAATTAGAACATGAGCCAAGATGTATTGGTCACAATATCGATGCGAAAAACCGTGACTGTTAGACCGTCACAATCGATTTCTTCCCTTTGTTTTTTTTTTTTTGAGTTGTACCGTGATAAAACCGTCACTAATCAAACTTGATATGAGGGGCCCCAATCCCTCAATATCGTCCCACGTTATAAAGAAAGGTGGGATGGAGAAGAAGGCTAGGAAGCCCGACTATGAAATTAAAAACTCGAAAGCAGCAACTTTTAGAAAAAATTTACCTCGTTTTTATTGCCAGAGAATTCGCTTTCGGAGACAGGCGTGAAAGTGCTTGGAACCTTGGGGATTTGTTGTTGACAAGATGTAGCAGAAGACCGCCTAACACGGCGTGTAGGGAGGCGCGCAATTGTGGCATTGCGATATTAGTGTTTTGAGAACTTTTTCCTTCTTCTTCTTATGCGTTACCGTCGGTCTGTTGAGCGGTTCACCTACTTCTGGACCGGTTCTTGCAGTGAAATTTTGATACAAAAACCCTGACAACGACGCGCTACTGGTGACAAATTTGAAGGCTATCGGACTCCGGGAAGTTCTTGAACCGGCAGCGTTAGTGAGACAGAAGGTTTTGGTATTCCGATGACCGGTTCGATACTATTTCGGCCCGTTCTTGGGGTGAGGCCGGTGGCTTTGGAATCTTGGAAACAAGGGCTATATGATGGTTTTCGGGTTCGGCCAAGTACTGAAAGTTTCGTCAGCCAATATTGGGTTTTGGTTTTCTAGGGTTAGGTTTTTCTTTTGGCTATTGACTCAAGGTTAGAACAACGTGCTGATAACATGTTGAATGAGAACATATAATGAGAATAACAGTCTACTCATTTATTGATAGAAAGACTTATTTATAGACATTACATAGAATCTCCCGAATGATCTAGAACATCTATCAATACTGTAATCTATTCTAATAAGGAAACGATTAAGTCAAGACACATAACAAAAAGACAGGAAAGTAATTTCCTTAAACAAAAACAATAAAGTTAATAGATGTTATATTAAGTATGCAGGGCCCTTCCAATGAAGGATCCCTTTTTTTGTTCATTTTTAGGGATAGATCATTTGACGAACTTTTCGATTACAAAATCAAATCTTCACCGTTCAGTTCGTTGGGCTATATGAGTATATCATTTCTACAAATTTTCAGAAAATTTGGTGATCGTTAAGTCATCCAAATGAGAGATTTATTTTTAATAATATTGAACGGTGTAGGTTTGACATAAGTGTTAAGTTTTTTGTTTTAATCTCAATCATTCAAGCCCATTAAAAAACAGATCTAATGGTGTGGACTTATCCCTAGAAATGAACAAAAAAAGGATCTCTCATTAGAAGGGCCCTGATTAAGTATGAGATGCATATCTTGTTATTAGGAATGTACTAATAAAATTTCTCTATCCGTTACCCTAAAAAAAATGTTTAATTACTGATAGAAAGAAGAACCATAACACATCGTGGTAATGAATTTATATATAAGATACTTTCTATTTTAATATAAGTTTATTAAAAATAACCACACGATCGAGATTGAAGGCTACAAAGTTCTGATCCAACACCAAACAGAGCACTAACATTACGAGTATGAATATTATTGATATCATCCGTGCACTATGCAATTGCCTGGCAATTCGACTGACAACAATTGACGTTGCATTCTTGATTGCATGGACCTAATCCCCCTCTGCATCTGTTATCATTTGATCCGAACCTTGGTTCACCAAAAACAGCTGAGACTGATCTATCTCCCTTCACCATCTCCATTCCTGCAACTAACATTCAACACTGATTCAGATTGTAATGTTCTTGTTTAGGTTACTTAATAGGGGAGCTCAGGATTTGTAGATTTAGATTAGATCGAGAAAAATTAAGGATTAAGAACATATAAAACAAGAGGAAACAACAAAATTAGAATATGGACTAGAAGTTTTAGTATGTATGTATGTATGTATGTATGTATGTATGTATGTATGTATGTATGTATGTATGTATGTATGTATGTATGTATGTATGTATGTATGTATGTATGTATGTATGTGTATGTGTATGTGTATGTGTATGTGTGTGTGTGTATACAGGCTTTCTCTACTACATACGTCCGTATTTATTCTTACGGTGCAGATTTCCACTTTACACTCACTTTTCAATCGAATTTTCACATCTCCACCATCTAGTCTTTAGATATTAATGTATAAATCATCTCAGTAAAATTTCAGCAAATTTGGTTATCATTAAGGCACTCAAAACTGCGTTTTTCTATTATAAACATGAACGGTTCAAGTTCGAAAAAATTATGTTCATCCATTATTTTAATCGTGTTTGAGTGCCTTAATGATAACCAAGTTTGCTGAAATTTTGCAAAGATGATTTATACATTAGTATCTAAAGACTAGATGGTGGAGATGTAAAAATTCAATTAAAAAAGTGTAAAGTGGAAATCCGCACCATAAGAATAAGTTCAGACATCCGCACCTGAAAAAATATATATATACACACACCTGACATGAACGCAAGCAGGAGAACAAAGAGAACTGTTGGAGAAATCTTCCCCCATCTTTGAAAGTTAATTTTTTCTTTTGCTTTACTGAAGTACAAAAACTGATAGTCAAGTGCAAACTCAAATCACTGACGTGCTTATAAAGAACAAAATGGTGGTTGAATAACGCATGAATAGTGAAACACTGAACAAAATTGGTAATGGAAATCGAAGAGGATCTCTACAATGAATAACAATATCTACAATTCGTGTAAAAATCCAACTCTGAACAAAATATATTAAAGCATGCCTTATGTTGTTGCTGGTTAAATTTGGAATTAAGGATTTGACCAGAAATATGAGTCATTCAGATTTGTTACTAAAAGAACTCAAATGTTGCAGTCAAGAGTAGTTATTGAGTTAGGAATTTTAACTTCCAAACTAATGTATTAAGTTATGGCTTTGTTTATAACATGCTAACCTCTTAACATGCATGTGCTTCGCACATACTTGGTTAATATCATCACGATCTTACAAGATCAAGTTTGAAGGTCATAGACCTTCATAATCATCAACTGCTCAAATGTCTCGATACTCCGATCTAGAAAGGGAAACAATTAACAATAGAAATCAAAAGACTCGACACAAACAAAAAATAAAAATAAAAAACTCATACCCCTCCATTCCTAAATTTACCGTAGTTTGGGAATACTCTAATGTCGAGCCACTTGCCTCACGCCTCCTTAGCCGGTGTGAGGTCACCTTCCTCCACCACCGAAGCTTGTCCAATGTCCGAAACACAAGAACCAGTTGTTATAGACTCACCATCGACAACTTTTAGACAATTCATGTAGCACATAGCAAAACTAATAGATTAGACTTGTTCTCCTTATGTATGCCAGGAAGAGACGGAGGGATGACAAACCGGTTCCCAAACCAGTAGTACTGATCAAATTTAACCTCTTTTACGGTTTCATGTTCAGACGATCCACAATTCTGATCTTGATCAGTTTCGTGTACAAGAGAACCACTATTCTGATCATCCCTTAACCCATACTGGGCTGAAGGAGGCAAATACGACATTCAGCTGAGAACAAGCAAATATAAGTGGAATCATCATACCAAACCAACGCATTCAGATTTGAACACATTACCACCTTATCCCAACAAGCAGTCCAGGTTACACAGCGGTAAGCATTTAGTCTCAGTTCAATGACCAAGCAGTAACACTTGACATTTGAATAAAACAAGCATGGATGTCATTGAGCTTAAATGATAGTCACTAACATGATAGTAAAGAGCAAAATCTTTCCACCACATACAAGACCATGTCCTTCATATCAAAATTTCAAACTGTCTCCAATGAAATGCAGTTTTCAGAGAATAAAAATGAAAGGGAAAGGATAATTAACGGTCTCATATTACATAATACTTCTAAGCCTCGGTAATTGGATACTCAAACACCACATCTTTGCCTGAGAGCTTCCGATAAACTGCAGAGAAGCTCTCCAGCTTGTATTCTGTGTTGTTTCGCTCCTTAGGATCCAAAAACACCTGCCCAGCATTGTAAGCAAAGATTACCATGATGGTAGAATAGTAACATATAACTCCTTAACCTATTTAACCTATTAAGAAGGATCCATTACAGGACCTATCTCACTAAACACAGCACCGAACTCACATACTAGGTTCTCAACTTGTATCTAAGTGTCTGTTTTACCATTTATCAGCTAACATTACTTCTCCTTTCCTAGGGTTGTTAACAGAATGTTGGCCTATATAGATCAAAGAATACCGCGTCTCTTTCACTTGAGCAGGTTATGAAAGTATACCTTCATTATCTTTGATCCATCAAGGCGGTATCTGGTGCGCTTTCCAACAATCTCAGCAGGAGCAACAACATCTTCCAACATAGCCTCATGGACAGCAGTAAGTGTGCGAGTGCGGGGCCGTTGAGCAGCAGAACCTTTCTTTGGAGGCCTTACTATCCTTCGTGTGGCAATCAGGATCACATCCTATTAGATAACAAACAGAAAAGGTTATAACCATCACAAAACATAATCATAAGCAGAGAAATACAAGTGTAGAAAACAAGATGAATATATAACAACAGATAAATATACAAATGATAAATACTCAAATGAGATAAGAAAAGCCTAAAAGTTCAATAACAAACAGCAAACACAGAGCAAAACTGCCAAAGAGTAGAAAATTAAATTATCAAGATTATAAGGCGCAAACTGTAACAATGGTATACTACTTACAGATGAAAGACCTAGACCCAATTTACTCTATGAAGGGCAGAACCAAAATAAATTAGAACAGTAATCACCTTTCCACTGAACTTCTTCTCAAGCTCCCTCACTAGACGAACATGGATCTTGCGATAAGCCTTCCTCAGCCTATAGGGTACATGGACAACAACAGCCTTCCTGTTTCCAGCAACATCAACTTGACTGCAAGAGAAAAAGCATGATTACTACTCATACGACACACAACATTTAACAGTACGGACAATTATAGTAAAAGGATTCTTACACTGCTGAATTAATATAGAGATCCTTCAGCTCACTTTTCAGCTCCTGGTTAGTGTTTTCCAAATCAAAAATCGCCTGCACAGAGATCAACTCATGAGAATACGAAACACCACAGCCATAATATGCCTGAAAAGCACAACAAGAAGCATTATAGCTCACCTGCGCAACCGACTCTTCAAACTCAGTCGGCTCTGCACCCTTATCCTTCGAAATCTTCTTGCTTGAAGTAAACATCTTGACAAACCAGACTATAGAAACCAAAATGAAACACAGTTAACCTTTCAGGCTAAAACTATATCAATCCATATATATTGAGAATCAGAAAACTGAAAATTTAGCTTTAACATCGAATCATTGCCGTTCTGTCAAAAACCAAAAAGCAATAATAAGAAGAAAGGCAAACAGAGCAGATAAACTAGAGTGGTAAGCAAAACAGAAGCCCTAATTTGCTTAGCAGAGCTTGAAACTCAGAATCACAAACAGAAAATGAAATCCAAGAAGTTCTATCACAAATCTAAAGCTTGAATGGATTTTGAAGTAAATGTTATGATTTTTGCTGGTAGAGGAGTATTGAGATTGGGTTTACCTGGAGAGGAATCGGGAGCTGGAGAGAGATGTGCTTAGAGTCTCAAACCCCTGTAACTCTGTGTTCGGCGGATAAGAGAAACCCTAGCGAGACAACAATAAAAATGGTTCAATGGGTGTGGGCCTCCATGTAAATTTGGCTAACGGACCCCCGGGCCCAATTACTACCTGAGTTTTGTTTTGGTCTCAACCAAAGTACTGTACAGCTTGTTGTCCGTGTTTTCTTTTTTCTTTTTTATGTTAAACAAATATTTTATTACCAGCATATCCTTGAATACTTAAATACGCACTGTTGCTCAATTCACCGCACATTTTATTTATTATTTAATCATTTTACTAAATACACCACTCAAACTACCAGTTTTATCCTCAGTATTTTATATTATAAAAGATTAAATTCATTTTACCTCTTGAGGTTTAGGGTTGACTTCATTTCAGTCCACGTTCTCTCAATTTTGAGAATTTACCCCTAAAGTTTTTAATTTTCATAAATCATATTCAATTACTGAAATTTTTTCTGATTTGGACATTAATTTTGACTTTATAATTCACTTTAAGGGATAAAATAGTCATATAACAATAACAGTCACATTTTAAGACCCTTTTTTCCAAGATTCCACGCTCGTATTAATGTTCAAATTAGACATAATTTCAGTAATTATGCAGGATTTATGAAAATTGAAAACTTTAAAAAATAAATTTTCAAAATTAAGAGTATGGAGACTGATATGATGTTAACCTCAAACCTCAAGAAGGTAAATTGAAATTAATCCTAATATAAATCGATATCAAAAACTTTCCTTTTTTTTTGAAGAAATAATTTGCATTCAACGATCAGTGACCATTACATTCAAATGAGATTTTCACCTCCACATGTGGAGGTGGTACACTAGAAAAACCAAGACTAACATGTGATTGTAAAGCATCAAGTGCTAAGGTGTGTGCAACCTCATTAGCAGAACGGCGAATGAAGCTCAGAGAGGCAAGGGAGGCTAGACTAAGCCCTACCTAAAGATCAGAGATGAGGAAACTCAGCTCTTAGTTATGTGTGATTGTCAACCGAACACCCTTAAGGAGAGCCAAAAGCACGCTATGTCTCACCGAACTAACCACTGGTATGATCTGTGAAAACACCCCCTAACAGATTCCATCATGGTCTCGAAAGACACGATCTATACCTGCTCTGCCATCAGCATTTCGAAAAGTTTCATCCACAATAAGTTCTACATACCCTAATCAAGGCTTTTTCCATCTCTCACCCACTGTATTTATGAGACATTGGGGTCTAGCTTGGGTGGCTTTAAACTCCTCCCACCGGCCAAGAGTTTTGTACTTATCATCCCATACTTTTGCATTACGATTACGCCATATTACCCATATTATCATAACAAGAGTAGAAAACGTAACAGAAGAGTGAGAGTATGAAGCCACTAACACTCAATTTGATAGCAGCCAATGTGAGGATCTGAGCAAGTTGTAGAAAAGCATATGCATGAGTGCAATCTGTCACGCCCCCGACCCTTATTTTTTACCTTAATTACTGACATATTGGTAATAAGAATTTTACCGTCTTCGTCATTGATTGTATAATTTAATTGGTCCCCAGAGAGGTTGTAGGGGACGATTATTTCGTGGGATTTATTCGAAGGAAGAAAATATGACGACGGTAAAAATAGTAATTTTTGTTAGTAAAAGGTAATTTTCGTTGGGATATTATTTTGGGGGTGTTAAATTTTGGAATGGGTATATGGTGGTGGACCGGTTTGGGCCAAGCCCAAACCCATTTCATTTCTCTCTCTCTCTCTCTCTCTCTCTCTCTGTCACACCCCAGTCCTTAAGTTATTTTACGGTTATTTATTCCGGTATTATTTTGGTCTTTTACCGTATTAATTAACCGTTTACTGTTAAGGACTTTAAAGTTGACTTTTTATTCCGTTGGGAATTTGAGAAAACTTTCTTCATGAAAGTTGTAGAGAACGTCGTTACGAGTTCGTAGACATGCTATGCGTTAAATTCGGAGTTAGCATGGTAAAATTATCAATTAAATGGTAAAGTTTGGAGATGGTAAAAAGGGATAAATTTCTGTGTTGGGTTTTTTTGTATAGGGGTTTTAAATGGACCGGGCAGGGAGGCAGCCCGAGCCCAGTCTCTCTTCTCTTTCTTTTCTTCTCTTCTCTCTCTCTTCTTCCCCGAGCTCCCGAACCCGTGCCCGCTAGAAAGCTTCGACGGTAACCGATCGGTATTTATATATATATATATATATATATATGTATATATATATATATGTTAGCTAGCCATTATTAGCGACTGCTCATTATATGTGAGTAGTGCGCCTAGCGTGGGACGCTACTATAGCCTGGAAGGCTCAGACACTAGCCTGGGAGGCTCATCGTTATGGTGAAATATTTAATTAATGAGAACCAATGGGATTGGTTCGTCATTTTAATTTTGAATATTTATGGAAATGTTGGGAGAGCATAGATTTGACTTCATTGCTCCATATATTTTTTGCTTTATTTTGTCCACTCACTCTAACGTTTTAAAATGCTTCTCCCCTAGACCTTTCGTTTTAAATGCCCAGTCTGCAGAGTTCGGTTCGGCGAGGATAGGAGGCTTGTTATAAATTCCCACTGTATCCAGTTTTCCCATATAGGTTACGAGTTAACCTATGTTATTATTTCTCTCAGTTATCATTCTAGTAGATGTTCTGAATATTTTGGGTTGGTTAAAGTGTAGTGAGGACTGCTGAAAAGATTCCTTTATTGTTTTTGAGAGATTATTTTTCATGAATATTATTGGGAAAACATTTGAGTTGGGTTTGGTGATTTTTTTTTCTTTTCAGTTAGGGTTACCCATTATCAAGGGAGGTTTTACCAAGAATTTTGATAGAATTTTCCTTGAGGTGGGTCCCGCAGGATTTATTCCGGGTTTCAAGGGGGAAATTCGGGGTAGGTCCTGACACGCTCTCTGCCCGAAAATCATCCGACGTCCGTTCGTCGCCATCCGGTCTCCGTTCGCCGCCGCTTCGGTCCTAATCTGTCGGCCTCCGACCCAGCTTCAATTCTAGACCGGCGAGAGGCTCCCTAGCGCCGCCAATCGAGAGGAAAGCTCGCCGAGAGGTCCGACTGCCCAAAGACTTCGGTCACCGGAACTCCCTCCTCCGGCCGCCATAACTGGCGATCCTTAGCTCAAAAGGAAGCTCTCCTCCCGTGCAACAATCCCTCCAAAGGGCTCCCTCCATCTCGAGCTAGGTAAAGAGAAATCGGTAAAAGAAATTCTAGGGCTTTTTGTGTGTTTTCGTTCGATTGGTATGGTTAGGCTTGGAATTGGTGTTTGTGCTAGTTAGGAAAGTTGTAGAGGAGGTTGAGAGGAAGGTGCTGTTAAAATTTGGTAGGCATTGGAGGTCACCAGAGCTAGCGGCCGGAGCTGGCAGCCGCTGAAAAAGTGTTTTTAGTGGGGAAAAATATGAGTTTATTGGAATGAGTTTTAGAATTTTTGGAGGAGTTTTGGATAGGTTTGAGAATTTTTGAAGTTTGATATTTTTTGCGGATTATTAAGTTAGATTCCGGCCATTGGATTATTTTTGGTGGAAGGTGTATTGTGAAGATTTATAGTTGGCAGTGAAATTAAGATTTAGGGCGATAGACATCGTTGAGCGCGAGAGGCTCATTTTTAATTATACCTATTTTCTTTAAGCGTCAATGTTTTATTTAAGGATTTATTTATGTCTTTGGAAGAGGACGCGAGGAGGCTCGAGCGGAAGAGACCTCCAACCGACATCAGGCTTAAGCCTAATCTGTGAGTGGACCTTTGTTTTAAATAATGTGCTTGAAATGCTTTATTGCTGAATAATTTTCTGTTGTTGAAAATTTTCCGAAATTGAGAATTTCGGTGATTATACTCATATATTGAGGATTATGAGAATAGTATGTATATAAATAAATGCTAGCTAGCTATACGTGATTTCCCCTCATACTGAGGTACAATTCTATTATGGGGTGACGTGAGCGTTAGACACGAGCGTCGTAGCCTTGTATGACTTTCTATTTTCGTATTCATTCATAGAATTCGTACAAGGAGTCAGCACGTGTATATACCCACTCAGGCGATTCCCCCATACTGAGGTACAATTCCAGTATGGGGTGACGTGAGCGTTAGATGCCAGCGTAGTAGCTTTGTATGATATCTATTTTTTTTAAGTTTATTCATAGATATCGTACAAAGAATATGCGAGTGTAAATACATATTGTTATATATAATATCCTAGCCTGAGAGGTCATTTCTTAATGTTTGGGAGTTTAGCGAGGCTAGATACCCGTTCAGAATTTTCGAGTTAAGCTTTTATGCTGTCGCTAATAAATCGTTTTCTTTGAAAGTATTTTTGGGGAAATATTTATTTGTTGTCGAAATTGCTTTTGTCCACTCACTCTGACGTATTTTAATATTTTCCCCTGGGCCCTTCGCTGTTTTTAAAATGCCCAGTCAGCAGAGTTCGGGTGGGGTCTAGAAGGAGGGGACGAGGCATAGTCACCAATCTTTCCGCTACATTTCGCCAGTAGGTTACCTGTTTAATCTACTAGGAGATTGTCTGCTTCTGTTGTTTTTTTATATTTTTAGTAGCTTTGAATACTGTTAGGATTTTTGTTTAATCTTTTATGGATTTATGGGTTGTAGCGGAGGGTGTTAATTTCTGTTAAAAAGGTGGTTCATTAATTTTCTGAGTTAGGGTTGTCCATTTTCGAGGGAGGTTTGCAGAGTTCTTAGGTAAATTTTCCATAGAGGTGGTCCCAGCAGGACTTACTTCGGGTTTCGGGGTGGGTCCTGACAGTTGGTATCAGAGCTCTAGGTTTCGTTTTCTGTTTCCTATTCACTATCATATTTGCCTAAGTAGCCGTAGTATCTATAGAGTGATGATCCGACCGCGGCGGATCTATCAGCAGTTTCTGCTTTTGACGCTATGTGTTATTGGGTATGTTTGATAGTTCTGTTAGTCTTGTTTATAGACTACTAAATATCTTCCTCCTCAGGTACTATGCCTCCTAGACGCCGACCCCGTGTAGCTACCTCGACCAACGCCAATGAGGGTGAGGAAGTGAGAGGATTATCGGATTCTATAGGGGCCATGTTGAGAGGTGTTCTGGATAGGGTTCAGCCCCCTCGATCTGTGAAAAAGAGAGATGTTTCTGATGCAGGGGCAGTAGAGTTCAAGGGTGCCAAAGGACCCCTTGATGCTTACTCTTGGGTGGAAAAGATGGAAATAGCTTTCGAGAGCACAGAACTACCAGAAGAAAAGAAAGTGAAGATGGCAGTGTCTTTTCTAGACTATTCAGCTCATCATTGATGGACTCTCGCCAGGAGGAATAATGATGGTGCTCAGACTATGACTTGGGAGCAGTTCAAGGCACTCTTCATGGGTCAGTATTTCAACCACTCTCATCGTAGTAGAATTCAGTCAGATTTCTTGAACATGAAGAAGAGAGACGATGAGGGAGTCATCGAGTTTGAGCAGAGGTTCACTACTTTGAGCTACCATGTGCCCTATTTGATTCCTGATGAGAAGACCAGGATTGATATGTTTATTGGGGCACTTGGAGGAGTGTTTGCAGACAAGATGGTCGGTGTTATCTATCTTACATTCCTTGATGCAATTGGGGCAGCTATGGCCATTGAGACCAGGGGGACTTATAGTTCTCGGCCTCGAGATTTTGATGGTCCCAGTCAGGGTCCATCTAAGAAGGCTGCTTCTTCGTCCGCTTCTGGATCTTCAGCGGGCAGTGGCAATAGTGGGGGATCGGGTTATGGTCCTCGGAGTAGAAATAGAGGACGTTTCAGGAGACACATCAGGAGCCAGTTGGGTAGGCAACAAACCGGTCAGTTTAGTGCTGGTGGTAGTTCCTAGAGGGATCTTCTGGTGGTCAGACTTTTTCCTTTGGTCAGCAGCAGTCATCTGGATGCTTTGTGTGTGGTGGTCATGATCATTTTAGGAGAGACTGTCCTTTGTTGGCACAGAGGACCGCCCCTACTCAGCTAGTTGGTCAGTCTTCAGCTAGAGGCTCCGGTAGTGGTTCTCGTGGTGGTTCAGTAGCCAGGGGTGGTTCTCAGCAGGGGAGTGGTCAGCGTGGACGTCCCATGACTCACGCTAGACTTCATGTTATGACCAAGCAGGAGGGTCGTACTTCTCTAGATGTCATCACTGGTACGTTTTTAATTTTTGGTCAGCCAGCTCTTACTTTAATTAATCCCAGAGCCACACGTTCATTTATGTCTAGTAGGTTCGCCCTTCATGCCAGTGTGCCATCATCGTCTCTTCCAAGCGAGTGGCATGTGTTTCTTGCCTCTGGTGAGGTAATGAGAATAGATTGGGTGTTTAGTGGTTGTGAAGTGCTAGTAGAGAGATTTAATTTCAAGGCCGATTTGATTCTTCTAAATATGGTGGAGTTTGATGTGATCTTGGGGCTGGACTTCTTGGAGACTTATAGAGCTATGGTAGATTGTTTCCGAAAAGAAGTGGTGTTTCGAAGTCTGGATGGTTTTTAGGTTGTTTTTCAGGGGGAAAGAGATGTGATTTCGAGTTGCCTGATATCAGCTGTTGCCACCAGAAAATTGTTAAATAAAGGCTGTCAGACATTCTTAGCTCATATTGTGGATACAAGTATATGAGTGTTGGAAGTAGGGGATATTTCTGTAGTAAGAGAGTTTCTGGATGTGTTTCCTGAGGATTTGCCTGGTTTGCCTCCTGTAAGGGAGATAGATTTTTTTATCAGGTTGCTTCCTGGAACTATGTCTATCTCACAGGCACCTTACAGAATGGCTCCAGCGGAATTGAAAGAGTTGAAAACTCAACTGCAGGAGTTGATAGATAAGGGTTTTATTTGTCCTAGCATGTCTCCATGGGGTGCCCCGGTATTGTTTGTTAAGAAGAAAGACGACACCATGAGACTATGCATTGATTATAGGAAGCTTAATCAAGTCATAGTGAAGAATAAGTACTCGTTGCCTCGCATTGATGATTTGTTTGATCAATTGAGGGGTGCTTCGGTGTTTTTAAAGATTGATTTGAGATCTGGTTATCATCAATTGCGAATCCCCGGAAAGGTGACGTAGCCAAGACTGTTTTCCGATCACGCTATGGTAATTATGAGTTTGTGGTGATGCCTTTTGGACTTACTAATGTACCTGCGGCGTTCATGAATCTCATGAATAAGGAGTTTAGTCCATATCTTGACCAATTCGTGATCATGTTCATAGATGATATTTTGGTGTACTCGAAAAGTGAGAAGGAGTATGTCAAACATCTAAGATTGATATTGCGAACTTTGAGAAATGCTCAGTTGTTTGCCAAGTTCATCAAGTGTGAGTTTTGGCTGGATAAAGTGGGATTTCTTGATCATGTAGTTTCAGCCGAATGTGTTAGTGTGGATCCCCAGAAGGTGGAAGCGGTGTCAAGTTGGAGAAGACCCACCACTGTGACAGAGATTCATAGTTTCTTGGGATTAGCAGGTTATTATCAGTGATTTGTACAAGATTTTTCAAATATTGCAGCTCTACTAACTGGATTGACCAAGAAGGGAGTTAAGTTTGAATGGTCAGATCAGTGTGAGCAAAGTTTTCAAGAATTAAAGAATTGCTTAACTAGTGCTCTTGTGTTGGCACTTCCGGATGATAGCAGGGAGTATGTGGTTTTTTGTGATGCTTCTAGACGAGGTCTAGTGGGGTTTTGATGCAGCATGATCAAGTGATTGCCTACGCTTCTAGGCAATTAAGGCAATTAAAGCCACATGAGGTGAATTATCCCACTCATGATTTAGAGCTTGCAGCAGTAGTTTTTACTCTCAAGTTGTGGAGACACTATCTTTATGGAGTTATGTGTCAGATTTTTACCGATCACAAGATTCTTCGGTATGTGTTCACACAAAGGGAGTTAAATATGAGGCAAAGAAGATGGATGGAGTTGACCAGTGATTATGATTGTACTATTGAGTATCATCCAGGAAAGGCTAATGTGGTAGCTGATGCTCTTAGTCGCAATCCCTCCATGTCTTTGTTTCACTTGAGGATGGTCCTAGTTCCACTTCTTTGTGAGTTGCAAACTACATGGGTGGATTTAGCGGTGGATAAAGTGAGTGCCTTGGTAGCTAGTTTCCATGTGATACCAGTTTTGATTGATAAAGTGCGGGAAGCGCAGTATAATGATCATTCCATAGTTCGGTTGATGGAAAGAGCAGCGAATGGAGATGGAACGTGGATTTTTCGGTAAGAAGAGATGGAACGTTATTGTTTAAAAATAGGCTTTGTGTGCCAAAGAGGAACAAAGAGTTAAAGAATGAGATAATGGAGAAAGCTCATAGTTCTGCATATGTTGCTCACCCGGGGAGTACAAAGATGTATCGGACTTTGAAGGATTATTATTGGTGGCCAAACATGAAGAGGGAGAGGGAGAGAGAATCAGGAGGGAGGAGAGAGAGAGAAGAGAGAGGAGAAAGAATTTGGGCTTGGCCCAACCGGTTCCAACACCACCAAATATAAACCCACCCCAAAATTTAACACCCCAAAATAATACCCAATAAAAATTACCTTTTACTAACTAAAATTTACCATTTTTACCGTCGTCACATTTTCTCCTACGAATAATTCCTTCAAATTTAATCGTTCCCCACAACCTCTCTAGGGACCAATTAATTTATAAACTTAATGACGAAAACGGTAAAACTCTTATTAACACCATGCTAGTAAATAAGGTAAAATTTAAGAGTCGGGGCGTGACACTTCTCCTCAAGATCTAAGTGTAAAAGATCATGTTTGAGGACAATACGACATGATCTAGTTAATCATTGGCCAATGCCACATTTAAAGACATGTTAAAGAGCATTGACACGTTAAATTATTGAAACTTCCATGATTAGTAAGAATCAGAAAGAGCCATATGATTGATGTAAAGATCAGGAGGAGGTATAAACTTCAGGGGGAGTCTAGCACATACATACATGTCACTATCAAATGTGAATGGTGTGTTGTACTCTTTTTCTCCTACGATTAAGGCTCTGTTTTTCTCCCACAGGGTTCTTGTGACTTGATGAGGTAACAAATCAGCACCATTGACATATCAGCGCGCGGCACAAGGAGAAGTGTTCTAAGATATTTTGTATCTTTCTTGATATTATTTATATGTGTCTTAGTCTCATGTCATTAGGATATGTAGTTTGACTAAATATATGTATTCATCATCCTTACTATATTGGTATTGTGTAATTTATTATTTAAATGGCTCCTATCAATGAATAAGATGATGATTCTTTTGCTATTTTTTTGTCTTCACACTTTACGAAGGAAGGACCAACTTATCTTTTATTATAATTATATTGCGTGAACCAAAGAAGGTCTAGAAATCTAAAATACGTCCTTCGCCAACAAAAGCAGGAAACAAGGCGGCGACGTAGCCATTAGGCAACAACAAAAAATGACAGCTAGCAAAGCCTGGATCGCAAGGCAAAAGCGTCATTTCCCCTGTTTACTCCGGTCTGGTAAATCGAAAGGGTCTCCTGCCGTCAAATCCCTCCTCTCACTGCCAGACCAATCACCACCTGCCACGCAATCCTCAGTCCAATCAAATCTCGACCTCGACCCGCTTAGACTACACTCCGCCGCACATAAGTACCTCCCGATTCATATTTACTGGCTCTCTCTCTCTTTTCTTTCGCACCACACTCTTCCTATTCGGCTCTCCTGAAGCTTTGGTTTCAGGGTTTTGTCGCCGATCCTCTCTCTCTGTAAGTCTCTTTTATCCTCCCTCTTGTTCTGTATGTCATTCATTTCATATTCCAATATTCGAATCTACCACTTCCACTCTTTCTTTTGACTCTTTTTCTTGGCTTTGTTGGAGAAAATCAATGTCTGTATTTTTGTTATTTTGGATAAGTTCTGATTATAGTTGAGTTGGGTAGTCCTCGAACACTCTCTTGTTTCATTCTAACATGTTAGGAGGCTTTAATTTGATTCAAGGACCCGAATCCCGTTTTCCCAATAACGTAGTATATGGCCAGATTTGGATTTGAATTTTGGGTAGCTGGATTTTATTGTAAGCTCGGTGAGAGTTAATTTGAAGTGATGAAATTACTATTGGGTATTGAGATCTCGAACTTTTTGGTGTTGAAACTTAAGTTTGTGTTTGCGGATTAATGTGATATCAATCATTACTTCTTGCTGTCGAGGCGTACATATTGTTTGATAAATTATTTCACTTGTTTCAATTGGGATTCTCTGACACAGTACAATGTTAACTTTTTCTCTTTGGCTGATGGCCTGTGTACCCTGCTTCGATTTTACTTTTTGGTGGATTACTTTTACGTTAGGATCTTATGTGTTTACCTGTTGAAAGATAAGTTGTAACTCAGGTACTCGTATATGTATTTTTCTGGGTGTGTTATTTTTATTTTTGGAGGAAAATGCGTTGCATGTATTTCATCACTGCTTCTTGAATCTTTTATAAATACAATCTACGTTCTATTTTCTTGCAGTATATTCTAAATAAATATGGGAAGCAGTCCAGCTCCATTTTCAGATATCGGCAAGAAAGCGAGAGGTATCATGCTTCAGTTTGCTGCATGAGGATTAATTTTATTTTGAGTTGCTTGAATGCTTGAACCATAATCTGTATGAAAGAGCTCTCTGTATTGTTCTAGTCGTGAAAAGTGGAAGCCGCATAGTGGAAGAGACAAAGCCTCTTAACGTGGCTTGTAACGTGGCTTGCTGGTCTATTTCCTTGCTTGTGGTTCTTGTAAAATCCATGTTTTTTTTTTCGTGTCACATACATATTAGAAAAAAAATTCAGTTTACCCCCCAAATCTTTGGTGCTAAAATTAGTTCAGTCCTGCAATTTTTTTTTTAAATCAGTTCGCCCCTTCAACTTTCGTAAACACATCAGTCGGTCTAATTTTTTATTTCCCCTCGAAATGTGACGTCACCGAAGCCGTTGGAACTGACAAGGGGTTCAGCTTTATCCCCTCATTTTCAACAAAATGTCTAAAATACCCTCATTGTTTTTTATTCATTTTGCCAAATAGATGCATTTTTTTTATCTTCTTTAATAATATTTTGTCAAATTGGCTATTTTACCCTTTTGAAGAGGGATAAAGCTGAATTATGGGTCTCTTTGTCAGTTCCAACAGCTTTAGTGACGTCATATTTCGAGGGGAATTTAAAAATTGGACTCAACTGATGTGTTTACGAAAGTTGAAGGGGTGAACTGATTAAAAAAAAATGCAGGACTGAACTGATTTTGGCATCAAAAAATTGCAGGACTGCTGGATTTTCTTACTGAAATACTTTTCTTTGAAGTCGTAAGGTAAGTTGCTTACAATGTTTCTTGCTATCTGCAGACCTTTTGACCAAGGACTACAACTTTGACCAAAAGTTTACCCTGTCAGTGGTGGGCTCTACTGGGCTGGTATTATATTAAGTTCACTCTCAACGGTTTAGGTTCTTTTGCCAGTTTTCATATTAGCTGCGTAGTTTGTTTGGCGGAGACGTAAATATATGCTTTATTATCTCAGAGTTCTGTAGTTTATTTTCTTAGAACTAATCTGTATAGTTATTAGAGCCTCAGCAAAGGAGGAAGTCAGTAAAAGTTAGACCATCATCTAAAAAGTTAATCAAGCCTTTCTCAATTAAACCCTTAAAGATTCAATCTTTCTACAGTTTACTTTTGATGATCTATGTGTGGCAGTGTCAAAGGGGCTATGTACGGAAAAATAAATTTCATGTTAAGACAAAGCTTGAGTGCATGCCTAAAGATGTATGATTATGCGGTTTCAGTCAAATTTTAGTTGTGGTTTACCAGTATATATATGCAGAAGTGTCTTTTTGATATTATTTTCTCATCGACAAACAAAATTTTAGATATAGACATTGTGCTCATTTTGTTTTCACCCAGTTAAACACACTGGTTAAAAATTGAAATATGAATTTTTGTTTGCAAGAGCTTTACTCTTCACTGCTTCCTAAGATGGGACATATTTAATGGTCTTTCACAGCATTAATCTCTTCCTGATGGGTCTCAGGTTCTTCAACTTTTGAATGCCTTGTTAGAAAAAAAATTATGAAATTTATTTTTAGATGTATCTAATGCTTATGTCTATCCATATCCATCTCATCATTACCTCAGTGCAAGCTGCGTATGTTTGTGCCGCTGTCTTTCTCATTCCTAAACTAAACCATATTGTAACTCAAATGGGTATATCTAGTCTCCGGCTTCAATTGACACAAGAATAGAACTTTTTACCTCTTGGTGTTTATGTGCCTGTGCTTCCTTGCGATGACATAGCATATTAACTGTTGTGTTCTTTTAGTTTCTCTAGCTTGATAGTAGTGTTGACTGCTTGGTGTCCTGGTACTCTGGTAGTACCTTCTGTTTATTTATCAAATCTTATCTAAAAACTCGAAGCCTAGTGGATGCTGAGGCTCATAAATATTTTGCCATGTGCTTTGATTGCTTATAGAAAACAGTGTGTGTTTTTTTCCCTTTCTTCCATTCCCACTTTGTTGTCATGAGTAATCATTCTTGTAATCTTTTATATTTCAGGGACTTACAGCTAATGGTTTGAAGAAAGACCAGATTTTTGTTGGTGATATAAATACCCTGTACAAGAGTGGAAACACCACTGTGGATGTTAAAGTTGATACATATTCTAATGTAATGATTTTGTTTCCGTGATCAAATTTTCCATGTTTGCCAGATTTCTTTATTTCTTCCTCATAAGTGTGTCTTATATATTTATTTATTTGCAGGTGTCTACCAAAGTGACTCGCACTGATATCCTGCCAAATACCAAAATAGCATGTAGCTTCAAAATTCCTGATCACAAATCTGGCAAGGTCAGTAAATGTAGCTCAGAGAAACGATAGAAAAGAATGAATCATGGCCTTCCAATTACGTGGTTTTAATAAATGGTTTCTTCTGTGCATCTTTTTTATTTGTTCCCCGGGATGTTGTCAATAATGTTTCCTGTAATTAGAGTAGTTTGATATGTAGTTTCCTGTGCACATGTTTGTAAGATGGTCTGCAGGGATATTGTCACTATGTTTGTAGTTTTATTTGTTTGGATTCTGTATTATTTTTGCAGTTTGATACCTGCTTTCACTTTAATCTTTTCGATTCATGGAACAGTCATTGGATTTTGTGTTCTTTTGACATATGGTAGGAAGATAATTCTACTTATGGGATGAGAATGTTGAAAGAAGAAAAAAAAGTAATTGTACTGATTTTTCTAGTCATTTGGATTTATGTTTTCATCATGTCTGTACAGTTTACCGACTCTACACAGATGTTGCTTGTAATTTCAAAGCCTTCAAGAAGTGGATTTGATTGTTAAAAGTAAATTTCAAAGCATGGGTTTTCATCTGAAAAATGGCTGCTCCCTTAGCTGTCTTCATAAAGCAAGTATCACCATGTATCGCACAATTCTTTAACATATTGTGGTGAAACAAGCAGTGACTGGTTTAAATTTAGAATTCGTTTAAATTTTATTCTTATGCCTACAATAATGAAATAATTTCTCCCTTAGAACTTACTCTTTTCCTATAGAACTTAGCTTTAGGACACATGTTACTGATGGTTAAATGTGAACATTTTTGTCAAACTGATTCTTTCTGGTAAAGGTTTTGATTCTGTTCCTTTATGTGATTGCAGCTGGATGTGCAGTACCTTCTTCCTCATGCAGCTATTGATTCCAGCATAGGCCTTAACCCGGCCCCTCTTTTAGAGTTATCAGCAACAATTGGAAGTAAGGATCTTAGTTTGGGCGGTGAAATTGGATTTGACACGGCATCTTCTTTATTTACCAAATATAATGCTGGGATCAGCTTCAACAAACCAGATTTCTCTGCTGCCCTTCTGCTGTAAGTGCCGATGAAACTTCTTGTTTCTGCTTGAAAAAATAATCATGCGTGTTTCCCATTTTCGTTTTCCTCTTACAAGAATACAATAACCATACACTCCCTCCTAGATCAGGTTGACTGTTTGATCTCCACTTCAATTGAAGGAGACCACTAGCCTTTAAGCTGGTAATGTGGGGAGTGGGGACCAAAGCTTCGTTTGTCTGTACCAAAGCTGGTGTATTTGTTTTCCCAAAATGTCCCAGGCAAAATGATAGAAAGAAAATGATAGGGTCCCGGGCTTTGCAGTCAATGTGAAGTTCATGGTAAGGAGTAGATAACCTAGTCTGCAATTGCAGGTGTTCTTATTTATGTGGCATTTTTTGTAGTCTTCATTAAGTTTTGATTTACGTGCAGTGTATAGTAATTAATTTAGTTATTGGAATCGAAATGATGCATGGTTTTAGGAATCATACATTTTATGTTCTACAATTTAAAAATCTCAAAGTTCAAGGATTATCTGGGCGGCATCCATGATTTGACTAACTTCTTGACTTTGCCCTTCAGTTTACTCATTGTGCTCATTTCCTTTTGCATTGATGCAGGACGGACAAAGGACAGACTTTGAAGGCAACTTATATTCATGATGTTAAGTCCTCCAGTGGAACTACGGTTGCTGCCGAACTTACCCATAGATTTTCTACATTGGAGAATAGCTTTACCTTGGGAAGTGCCCATTCAATTGATCCACATACTGTGGTGAAAACACGCTTCTCCAACAGTGGGAAAGCTGCCTTAATATGGCAGCGTGAATGGAGACCAAAGTCACTAATTACTTTCTCAGGAGAGTATCACTCAAAGGCGAGTAGTGCGGCCCCAAAGTTTGGTCTTGCCCTTGCGCTCAAGCCTTGATAAGTTCAACCACATGCTTGATAATGTTCTGTAATTGATATATTTGATCTTGTCCCCCACCCCAAAGTCGAGGAGTATCGGTTTTAGCCAAATTAGTGGAAAAACTAAGATTTGGGGTAATGATAAATGTTCTACAGCATTATGGGGGAAATTGGACCCAATTTTGGAAAATCTTATATTCATAACATTTATTATCTTTGAATTTTCACAACGGTTAATCTGCTAACCAGTGTATTTTACTTTCTGAATTACTAGCCTTTCTGCACGCGCATCGCGCGTGCGAAAGGCCGCGCTCGCGCGTGCGTTTAATTTTTTTTACGTTTTTAACATTAGTTTACTATTTCTTTTATCAATGCATACAATGTTCATGTTTCTGTATTTAGATTGATATTGTTCACAATGGCACAATGATCAATTGACATGTAATAAATTTTTTTTTTAACATTCATTTACAGTCAAAAAAGGCATTGGAATTGTCTATTACAAACAAATTCTGGAAAATTGTTGAAGATGAAAAGGGTGCATTTTTAAAAAAAATGTTGCAAACTACACTAACGCCATCTGTCCGAAATTTGTCTTGATTATTACGAAGCCATCTGAACTTTTGTGATTCAATTTTTACATAATTATCTACAACATACTGTTGTAAGAGACGCCCTCCTCGATGCAGAGGATTTTCATGACCTTTGCGCATCTACAAAATTAAGAATTTTAAGTAAATATTTTATCCTCTCATATACCATTTTGAAATTTAAAGTGGACATATATATAACTAACCTGTAACATATATGTGTAGTAGTCGCAACATGTCATTTCCTTTCCGTTATTTCCACGACTATTGATGTCCCATCCATATGTTCCATAAGGCAATAATAATGGATACTGCATTGGATCATAATATCCAACCGAGTCTTTGACGGTCTGTAGTCGTCCGCTTATCCTTTGTACAATGAAATCTCTTCCATTTGGACTGATGTCATCACCTCCTACAATAACAGCCGCAACTTGTGATGCAGTTGGTAAATTATATTGGTGACGATCAGAAGGTTGTTCTCTTATGATGAGCTTGCAATTAGGCAAATCTTGACGTTGTCCCAGACTTCGAAATGTTTGGACAAAGGGATTGTGTTCATTAAGTATCTGTTGAATTTTTTCAACTATACCCCTCTCTAAAACTTCACTTTCAGACAATCGATTCTGAAGCTCATGCTCGGTGTCATATATATAAGCTTGTAGATACCGTGGTCTTCTCTCGTCCGCCGGTACCAGAGCACCGATTTTATGATATATAGAACCTTGAGCACGAAAGGTATAAGTTCCACGACCTTGGACATTAATTGTTTCATCAAGATGTACACCCATTGAAGTGAATGCAAACACGTTGTTGTAGGCTCTAATATTTTGTCTGAATTTTTTACTCTCATCAGTTTGGTTTGAAAATAGCCGGACCATTTCAGGAGGAGACTGTATTAGGGCTAATTCAATATTTCCCTTCATGCAACACAAACTGAAGGTCTCTCGATGGAATAACAATGATGTACAGTATGGGCATGTTATTGGTGAGGGCAATTGAAAATCTTGGACCCCCCTTTCTTCATGGAAATCTCTAGCTGCATTGTAGCGAATGCGCTCTCGTCGCATTCTTGGTACTCGATGAACGTTGTTGTGTTGCGCCTCATGACCATTTGCATGCTCACTGTCACTACCTTCATCTTCATCGATATTCACGGCTTCAGTGTAGTTGGTATGTCCATCATCATTATTGGTTGCCACATTGTTCACGTTCTCATCATGATTGTTCATGGTAGCATTAGGTAAATCTGGATATAAGTGACAAAATATAGTTTTATTATAAGTTGTTTTCTAAAATAAAAATAACATGATCGATTAGCACCAATGAGGTTAACTCATTAGGCTCACCATTGCGAGCAGCATACGGGACAGCTCCATCATTTGTAAGTGACCTATTTGAACAGGCTTGTTGTCTTATGTGACTTAATCGAACTCGTGGATGGACATGTGTTGGGTTGTTGGAGTCTGATGTAATTCTTGAACTTGTACCTCGATCGTTTGATTCTTTATTAGTCAACTTTGTACATTGATGATAACATGGCTCATCTTAATATAATATAAATCTCACCGTAGCGAGCGAAACCCCGGACAACTCCATCGCTTGAACGTGATGTAGTCGAACGGGCAAACTGTCTGATGTGAGTCAATCTCACTCGAGAATAGTTTTGTTGTTCATCGTTTGTAATTGAAGCAATTGTTGAATTTTTGTCCTCATTGTTAACATCTTCTACTGGCACAATTCCATTAACGAATTGAGTTTTTTTTTTTTTTTTTTTCAATTATAACATAATGTTATGGTTAAGTTTATATTGGTTATGGTTAAGTTTATATTTATTTGACCATTTTCGGTTTCCAAAGGGCCTTTCGCACGCGCATATTAGGAGCGAGGAACACAGTAGCTAGGACCAGTTCCTCCTTTGCTCCTTTCTCCTCAAATTCATCAACTCTCATGTATATTATTTAGGAATTAGCATATAGTACAACAGCTATCAGCTCCCGCGTGCGAAAGGGCCTTTTCTCTGTTATTTGTTCATCCTCGCGTGTGCGTATATTTGATCTTATACATGGTGTATTCCTTTTTATTTCTATGTTGTGTTTTAGGAGTGCATTTTTTAAAGACCTTGAAATGATTAGGTACTGCAAATTAGATTAGGTAGGTGAAAATATATATAGATATTTAACATACCGAAGTCCTTTCGAAATGCCTTACATGCATAAAAAGAACATGAAGAATCAAGATTGAAGATACTAAAAATGCTATGGGCGCCAAATGGTCTTTATTTTTCCCCTTCACAATACTCCATATATATGTCTTTCTTTTCCCCTTTACAGTTTTCTCTTTGAACTAACACCTGCGATAAACACCAACAACAAACCATTCACAAAGGAGGTAAGATTAGAACCGATTGATAAGGAAAAATAACAAATTGATAAACTAAATGAAAACAGATTTCCTAAAATTTGTCATTCTTGTCAAAATCGTCATCTATCAAGCATTTAGTAAACTAAATATAACTTTTTGTATTTCCTTAACACAGAACACTAATAATCAAATCTTAATAATCAAATTGCTTACCAACAGATTGTTCTTCAATAAAGGATTTTGCATCTCAAAGCACTCTTTTCATATATACGCAACTTCTTAAATCAGTTAATTAGTGTACCAACCATTGAATCGATCTCAAAATGCTGCACAACCACCAATTGAAACCAAAGCAAGTTTTGCCAAAAGTGCTCGTGAACTGAGGAACGTAAATGTTCAATATCTAAGAAAATAAGAGAAAGGCAGACAATTAAGAGAGGGAAGGCAGGATGTACCGAACTCGACGTCAAGCAGCCTGCTGCAATGAATCAGATCTGTTTTGTAACACAAACAAAAACGAATATAGGTAAAACGATGAGGGTGTGGAAGAAAATTTTAATTGAGACGAAGCAATTAGCAGTGAAGAGCCAGATATATGAGAGCAGTTTTTGTTTTAGAGGAGGCGAGCAGTTGGAGACGTAAAGAAGAGGAAGATGCGAAGATGAAGATATACATGCAGTTTCTTTGGGTAGTGGTAGTCAACCGCACAACTGAATCGATCTGTTTGGAATTTGGAAAAAAAAAATCCTTTATTTTAATTTGGTTTTTTACTGTTTCAGCCTTTTTGAATTTATTTCTAATTTGGTAGATTTAATTTGGGAGAGGGGCAAATGCTGGAATTTAGAAAATTTAACCAGAAGCAGTTTCATAAGCCAAATTGGCTTAATTAATAGAGATATGGTTTTGTTTTTCTTTTGTTTTGTTTCCACTCCCAATGCCCTAATAGGATGGATCCGGCCCATTCTGCAATGTAATATTTTCATACGACTGACATGAGACTGTTTCATTATAATTTAAATCAGAATTAATACAGAACGTTATACTTTTTCATGTTTAGTCACATTCTAATTATACAAGCCAGTAACCAAACGCTAGTTGTTTGTGATGGCCGACTCATCTGTCTGGGAGAATAGAATATATCGGCAGACTGAGAAGAGGACTATAAGAGTAAGAGTAAGTTTATCTGTTGGATTAAATTGAACACAGTGACCTGAGTTACTTTAGGTCACTGTGATCAGGTCACTGTGATTAGGTAGCAGTTTCCACCTGTTTGGAATGTAAGATTATTGTCATGTGACAGTGACCGTTTATTAAATTAAAAAAAAATTTGTAAGTGTAAATAATTGTTTTAGTTATAAATAAATAGTGATTACTTAACAATATGACTTATTAATTTTTCTTTTTTTATTTCGTGTTTAGAATTTATGTTTTTACATCTACATTTGATATTTTACATTTACTGTTTTATATTTTCACATTTAGAGGTGAGTGGGGCCCAGCTACATGCATGTTTTCTCCAAGAGCCAAGAGTGCTCCTCACACGGCAATCATGTCATACCAGTGCTCCTCACGGGAGCCATTGGCGAGTGAAACAGCAAGAGAGTGGCCCTGCCTGACGTCAGCCACGTTGGGCTCCTACGCTGATGTGGCGGCTGGAGAGTTAAGTGGTTTGGGTTAGATTGTTGGGTTACTATACTCACATAAAATCTAACTCAAACTTGTCGGGTTACAATACTCGCATAAAACTTTTCATGGGTGGAAGCAAGTATTTTTAGACTGGATTACCTTGTCTATGTGGACCTAACCTGGGTTGGATTTTTTTTTGTGACCGGTGGACTTGCTTGGACAGATGAACAAAAACACCAGATCATATAGATTAATGAGCTAGGACCGGGCAGACTTGATAAATTGTTGGTTCTGCTAACTTGACCTTTATGTTTTATGTTCACATTCACATTATATCAAGTGACATCACTCCATGAGTCCACTATATATGAAGATGTTGAGGATGTAGTGATGTACACTAAGAATGACTGAACATAGAAGTTTTCCGTAGGTCAGCATGAAGAAAACGGAAGATTACAGTCTCCTAAGCGTACTTATGTTACTGGATCAAGTGGTTCATGACAGATCAGTGGGTTGTTCGTGGACTTCCATCAAATATAGAATGCTGAATAACTACTCAAAAGAAAATGCTGAATAATATGAATACAGCCGTCACACAAAAAACTGAAAAGTTGCTACTACATCTTATAAACACCTGAGTGATGTGATATGATAAACTTCAGCTCGCAGAACAGCACAAAACTAAATCAGTTGTGATTCAAAGCTCATTTTGAGTTCTCATATGGTTAGCACAATCTCGCCCTGCCCTAAATTTGCAAAAGGTTCATCGCCCTACCCTATTTTGAAGGAGTTATTCTAAGGAAGAAATTTTGACGACGGTAAAAATGGTAATTTTTGCTAGTATAAGGTAATTTTATTGGGATATTATTTCGGGGTGTTAAATTTTGGATTTTTGGGTTTATAGAGGTGTTGGACCGGGTGGGCTGAAGGCCCAAGTCCATTTTCTTTTCCCTCCCGATTTTCTCTCTTCTCACCCGGTTTTTCCCTCTCTACACCCAGGAAATTTCCGGCCGACCGTCCGCCGCCGTCCGGCCTCCGTTCGCCGTCGGACCGGTCCCATTCGAACGGTCTCCCTCCCAGCTACATTTCTAGACCGGTGGCAGCCTCCCTAGCGCCGCCGTGAGGGAGAAACGCCGCCCGAAAGCCCCGGCTGCCGAATCGGTTTTCTCGCCGGAAATCCCTCCTCCGGCCGCCATATCCGGCGAGCCATAGCCCAAAAGGAAGCCCTCCTCCCGTGCTTCAATCCCTCCAAAGGGCTCGCTCCGTCGTGAGCTAGGTAAGGAGAAATCGGAATTTGAAATTTCTAGGGCTTTTTGTGTATTTCCGTTCGATTGATGTGCTTAGGCTTAGAATTGGAGTTTGTGGTAGTTAGGAATGTTGTAGAGGAGGTTGAGAGGAAGATGCTGCCGAAATTTGGTGACCATCGGAGGTCGCCGGAGTTGGTCGCCGGCCGCCGCCTCCGGCGGAGCCGCCGCGGAGAAAATGTTTTTGGTGGAGAAAAATGTGAGGAGTTTAATGGAATAAGTTTTAGAATTTTTGGATGAGTTTTGGATAGGTTTAAGATTTGTTGAAGTTTGGTATTTTTGGCGGATTATTAATTTATAATCCGGCCATTGGATTTTATTTAGTGGAAGGTGATTTTGAGGATGTCGGTGAAATTTGTGGAGTTTTGAGGTTGGCAGTGGATTTAAGATTTTGGAGTGTTAGGCTTTGTTGAGCGCGAAGCATATTTAATTATGCATGTTTTGCATTTAAACGTCGGTGTTTCATTTAAGGTTTTATGTGTATGGAACAGGGCGTGAGGAGGCTCGAGCTGAGGAGACCTCCGACCGACGTCAGGCTTAGGCCTAAGTTGTGAGTGGATCTTTGTTTTGAATATTATATCTGAAATGCTTTATCATTTGATTGATTTTTCTGTTATTGGATATTTCCTGAAATTGAGAATTTCGATGGATTATACTCGAGGTAAAATTCCGAGAATAGTATGTATATGATTAAATGCTAGCTAGCTATACGTGATTTCCCCCATACGCGAGGTACAATTCCGGTATAGGTGACATGAGCGTTAGACGCGAATGTCGTAGCCCTGTGCGACTTGCTATTCTTGCATTTATTTATTCAAAGATGTCGTACAAGGAGTAAGCACGTATATATATTATCACTCGGTCGCTTTCCCCCATATGCGAAGTACAATTCCGGTGTGGGGTGATGTGAGCGTTAGACGCAAGCATAGTAGCTTCGTATGATATCTACTTTATTCAAGTTGTTCATAGATATCATGCCAAGAGTCAGGCGAGTGTGCATACATACTATATATATAATATCCAGGTCTGAGAGGTAGTTTCTTAAAGTTTGGGGGTTCTAGCCAGGCTGGACCCCAGTTCAGAATCGTTCCAGTGGTGTTCGTGTTTTTGCCACTGTGGAAAGCATTTCTTTTGGGGAAATATTTATTTGTTGTCAGATCAGTTTTGTCCACTCACTCTGACGTGTTAAATATTTTCCCCTGGGCTCTTCGTTTTTTTAAATGCCCAGTCTGCAGAGTTCGTGTGAGGTCCAGCAGAAGACGTCGAGGCATAGTGACCCAGCTATCAGCTACATTTCGCCAGTAGGTTACCTGTTTAATCTACTAGGAGTTTGTTAGCTTCCGTTGTATTTTATTTTATTTTTTAGTAGCTCTGAATACTATTGGAATTCTTATGTTTGTATTCTGGCTACTTTTGGAGTGTAGCTGAAGATTTATTTGTTTTGGATTAAAAGGTGATTCGTAAGTTTTTAAGTTAGGGTTGTCCATTTTCGAGGGAGGTTTGCCGAGTCTTTGGTAAATTTTTCTTGGAGGTGGTCACCACATGACTCATCTCGGGTTTCGGGGTGAAATTCGGGGCGGGTCCTGACAGCACTGCATCCACATAGGATAACAAAATCAAAGAGAGATGTTCGAGCTTTTCCGGCCGAACTCGATATCGAGACCCACCAATTCTAGCCGGTACTTGAATACTCCTTTTCATTTTTCTCTACGTTCTAGTGTATTAGATTATCAAATTCCATCGAATTTTGAAAAGCTTCTTTTCTGGGTTTTTGGGAGTTTGACTCCGACAAAGTCTGAAACACCGGCGTCTCTACGGCGCTCTCTGGCTTGTTGCTGCAAGGGAAACCGTGTTGGGTATGCTGACGTCTGCTTGTTATGTAAATAGGAAGAACAAGTTTTATGCTGAGGTCAATGATCAAGAATAGAGAAGATGGTGGTGATGGAGTCTTTCTACTCAACGTCCATAAGGTGTTAACCCATTTGGGTTTTGTTAATCACAAGGTAAAATGGAAGACTCAAAGTTTGAATTATGGGTGTTTCCGTGTTGGTTAGTTGTACAGATTGGATTGTTTGCGTCAAAGCCCCAGTCAGGACCGGTTCTGACCCCCAGTATTTACCGATGACGGTGGAGGTGGTTCCCGGCAAGATCACCTGGTGATCGATTGTAGTCATAGTTACAGTGATACTGGGAATTACAAAAATATCCCCCACTAACGACTCTCAGCCTACGCGTACAACGCGAGTAGCGCAGCTTTTGCCAACAATCTGGGTAAATTAAAATGAAAAAAAACAAATCCAGGGAGAATTAAGAAACAACAGCAACCAATTGGAGGATTGGAAATCTTTTATCCCATCTTCTAAACTCAGGAACCATATAAATTTCATTGACATGTGACCAAAAAGTTGACTGGGCCATAAATGCCTGATTATATTCTTTGTGCTTGTCTTCCTTTTTTTTATTTTTCCTTCCTTAAGCTATTTTATATAAATGGTGTTGATTTGGTAATACCCATTAATGTGAATTATGATCATGAACTTAACCAAAGAGTTATGAACTTCATGAACTTATGCAGATATGTACACTAAACCTGCAAATCTCACATGCAAAAATCACCACCTGACATTTCCCCTCTTACAATTATAGAAGAGAGCCAGAGAGCAGAAAATGATTGAATGAAACCCCTCCAATGGTTTAGCCTCATTCTGTCTTGTTCCATAGTTTTGAAAATATCATTATCACCCCCCTTCATAGTCACATTTCACAATCCTTGCTCCTTGATGACACAACACACTGTGCCAACTCATTCAGACCATCCATAATACACACCGGCCCCCCCCGTAACTCACTCAAACACCCCAAAACCCCGATAGGCCCCTCTCACTCTCTCTTATTCTTTCCCCAACCCCAGACTCCAGAAAACCTTTTTTGTTTTCTTCCTCCTTCTCTTGCTGTTATATATATATATATATATATATATATATATATATATATATATCCTTGACCACCCTCTATTCCCCTCATCTCATTTCCCTTTTAAGTTTTAACCCATTTTTCAATTTCTTCTTTTTCACCTCTGCTTTATTCTCTTTCTTACTCCACTAAAATTTCAACAAGAAAACAAAACGAAAAAGAAAAATGAGTTCTTGAAATCCATAACTCCCTCTATAAATTCAGCCAAAAACGCATATGTTAAAAACCCAAGATTTCTTACCCCTCTCTGTTCAAAACCCATCAAGTCCCATTTCTTGAACTCTCTCAAATCCTCACCATTTTCCCAAGAGAAGCCAGAGACATGAAAGAGTACTGGACTTCCTTGGCCTCCCTTCTGGGAGTGTTGGCCTTCTGCCAGAGCCTCCTCCAGACCGTGTTCCCGCCGGAGCTCCGGTTCGCTTTCCTGAAACTAGCCAGCAAAATCTTCCACTGGTTCTCCTCCTACTACTACTTCGACATCACCGAGATCGACGGCGTCAACACTAACGAGCTCTACAACGCCGTCCAGCTCTACCTCAGCGCCACCGTCTCCGTCACCGGCACGCGCCTCAGCCTCACGCGCGCCCTCAACTCCTCCGCCATCACCTTCGGCCTCTCCAACAACGACTGCATGGTCGACACCTTCAACGGCGTCACCGTCCTCTGGGAACACGTCGTCACCCAGCGACAGTCTCAGACCTTCTCCTGGCGCCCATTGCCCGAAGAGAAGCGAGGCTTCACTTTAAGGATCAAGAAGAAAGACAAGTTCTTGATCCTCAACTCCTACTTGGACTTCATCATGGACAAGGCCAATGACATCCGCCGCAGGAACCAAGATCGCCTTCTTTACACCAACTCACGAGGTGGGTCGTTGGATTCCCGAGGCCATCCCTGGGAATCCGTGCCTTTCAAGCACCCGAGCACGTTCGACACTTTGGCTATGGACCCGAAAGTGAAGAAGGAGATCATGGAGGATTTGCAGGACTTCGCTAATGGACAGAGCTTTTATCAGAAGACCGGGCGGGCCTGGAAAAGAGGGTATCTTTTGTATGGCCCACCCGGTACTGGAAAGTCCAGCATGATTGCAGCCATGGCTAATTTTCTTGGTTATGATATCTATGATCTTGAGCTCACTGAGGTTCATACCAACTCTGAGCTGAGGAAGTTGCTGATGAAGACTAGTTCCAAGTCTGTTATTGTCATTGAGGATATAGATTGTTCTATCAATCTGACTAACAGGAAGAAGGGTGGTGGTGATGCTAGTGGTGGTGCAGCTATGAGGACTTATTATGACTCGCCGGAAATGAGAGGCGTTTCCGGGGAGGAAGGCGGTGGGAATTCGATTACGCTTTCCGGGTTGTTGAATTTCACTGATGGGTTGTGGTCATGTTGTGGGAGTGAGAGGATTTTCGTGTTTACGACGAATCATATTGAGAAGTTAGACCCTGCATTGCTGAGGAGTGGAAGGATGGATATGCATATATTCATGAGTCACTGCTCATTCCCGGCATTGAAGATACTGCTGAAGAATTACTTGGGATTTGAGGAGGGTGATTTGGATCAGGAGGTTGCAAAAAAGTTTGAAGAGGTTTTGGACAAGGCGGGGATGACTCCGGCGGATGTGAGTGAAGCTTTGATCAAGAACAGGCGCGATAAGGATAAGGCGGTGAGGGAGTTGTTGGAGGTGTTGAAGGTGAAGGCAGAGAAGAACAAGAAGAGCAATGCAGTTTCAGCTGAGGAAGAAGAAGAGGAGCAGGAGAAGAGGGCATTGGAGAGTCCTATAGTTGAAGGTTGTGGCTTTGAAGAGGAGGACAACAGCTGCAAGAAAGGTGGTGATGAGGATCAGAAGCAAGATGATGAGAAAATAGAAAAATGAAGGACCTTTACGTTTATTTAGTTTTATTGCTTTTGTTATTTGGTGAGGTGCAGGGAGAAAGAAGATGATCATTGCATTTGGGAGTATTGGATTGTGTTTTTGTGGGCTTGGGATGAGGAAAAAAGTTGAAAGCTTTTCTATAGATCCAATTCTAACATGTTAATGAAATTGAAAACTTTGTCCTAGTTGTTTGAATAATGAAATCAAAATCCATTAACTTGCAGCCATATGAACATAATGATGTGAAATATAGCATATGATCCATGGATAAGAGCCTATCTGCATGTGGTTTGGTTGGCAATATGATATGAGTTCTTTTCTGTGTACCTTTATGAGTTTAGGTATTAAAAATAGGGGCAGATGTTTCCAATTCATATCTTAATCTTGGTAAGATGGTATGATTGTTATCTATTCCTCTGCATCTGCTTGGATTAGCAGCCTCTTTTGAGGGTTGGTATTGGAGTTAATTACCCATCAGCCATTGCACTTTGCAAGCTATACCTGAGCTGTTTGTGGGAGAGCACCTGGGGCTGGAATGCACATGGATAGATTTGCCTCTTGATGGAGATGTTGGGAATTTTCCATTCTATGATTGTAAAGTACCATGTTCCCCTAGTGGGTGTTGCAGGGGATTGTAATTTCACAACTCACACTCAAGTTCAAAGTTAAAAGTTCCCTCTCTATTTTTCACATCTCATATAAGGTATAGCCATGACTACTGTGATGTTTGTATCTTAACAATCCAACAGTTAAGAATTGAAATCGAAATTATACCAGCAATGCTCTAATGTAGCTAGATAATGTACTACTTTTGGACCATCACTCACCTTATAGTCATTCTTAGCTCACAAGGTTTTCGTTTATAGCTCATATATAACTCGGAGCAAACTTTTCCATCACCCCTAAATCATTATAGCTCTTAAGGAGGCTCCACAATGCTTTTATAAGAGAATTTCTAAGACTAATATCTGTGTTGGATGTACCTTGTGATTACAACCAAGCAAAATCAGATCAATGTGGGTTGTCTAAATGTTTCTATATTGGTTTCTGGAAAAAGAGAAGATCTTCTCCTTTTTCAGAGGATATAGGGGGATTCCATTTGGACTGGTGTCATTTTAATCAGAAAAAACTCTAGAATCCATTGATCACTGGGGCAAAAGAAGAAGTATTTCATTGGGCATCTCAGGTTGTATTTGAAAAACAGAAAAAGGGGTTGGTAACCCAATTGAGTGTTCCTTAGAATTTGTTGAGTTTGTTTTGTCTTGTTGTACTTTAAGTTTGATTCCATGATAACACCAAGAGGAGTTTTTGAGTACTACTAATGGTGGCCTTGAAAAAAAAAACCAATGTAAATGGATAGGAACACAGAACTGACAGAAGGGTAGCTTAGGAATACGAGGCATCAAAGTTGAAAACAATTCAACAAGCACAAGATTTTGTGTTTGGAAAAGGAGGATTGAGCTTGCAAAAGCAGCAAGAAAAGTCTGGACTTCTAATGAGGAAAAAGTTGACATTGTTCTCTTTTTGGTGTTGATTTTGATATGTGAGTTGGAAAGGTCTTAGGCTTGTCAAACTCTACAAGTATTTTCATGAAAAACATGGTTTGAGAGTAACATCAAACCCTGAATGATGCACCTTTTGAGAGCAACGAACTTAATTTAGAGCTTATTTTATTTTTTTTCTTTTTGATTTTCTTCTACATATTTTGTACGAAAGAATATAGGTATCGATGCCATTTTTGACTGATTATTACTGGTTAAAACATGGGAGTTTTAGAAAGAAACTTAGAATGGATTATAATAAAATATATTGCCATATTTGAATGCCAATTGCTATTTATATTTCAACCACTCAGCTAAGGTCTCAATTCAAATACACAGTAACAACGAGTTGCGTGTTAAATCGATTCATTGTAGAAGAAAATCAGCAAGTTGAAAAAAAAAGCTGCATGCACTTCCACGTTTAAAATTGCAGAAAATTTTGACCATTGTTCCAATTACTCTGCTACTACGGCCAAATTAAGCTAGCTGGTATTATTTTTCTCTCTTCAGGTCTTAACAAGAAGCTGCAAACAAAATGTAAGGCTGCAAAAAAGGTAAAGTAATAAGCTATAGAAGCAATGGAGAGGCATGCATGCATACATTTAGTCCAAAGGTTCATAACAGAATGAACTTGCTGCATATACATAGCACTAAAGGACTATATAAGCATCTATAGTAAGTCAAAGGTTGATGAATTTGTCTCAACTTTTTCTTAGCGCTTAGGAAATGATTATCATTTCCATTACAAAACAGTTCAGACAGTTGGGGTGGCCTGGAACTTGCTAATTCTCCTAGCATTAATGGGAAAAGAAGAACTTCTCAGAGGGCAAATTTCTTAATTGGAATGTGTCTCTGGTCTAGATCAATAGAGGGAAAGCAGAAGTTACAGAACATATGAGGTATTACAATAGGAAATCTAAATACTAGCCTCTTTTCTTTGATATCTTCAAGCGTTCAAGGAGAATAAATGAATCAAACTTGATCAATTAAGACTTTTGATAATATATCGATCTTACATTGTGAATCGAAAAACTAGATTAATAGCTAGTCTGTGAATCGCCAAGGATGTTCATCAATATCAGTAATCCGCAGAAACGAACAATATGCAGGCCCAGATGTCCTCATGATCCTACTGAATGGTCTGCGCTGTTTATCTCAATATACATTTCTCTGGCTTAAAATTAATCAATTATTTACCAAATTTTTTATTCCTATTGCTCCCCATTGAGCCATGTACTTGTCCCACAAAAATATATAAAGTACGGCTTGCATTTCGTCCCAACAAGTAGTCCAACATTTATTCCCGTTATGCAAAAATTATGAGAATAAATTCAACGATGAGCAGTTTATGAAAAAGAAAGAACAGTTACATTTCAAATGTGAGAATCTTAATTAGAACCATTCATAAAGTAAAATAAGCTGATGCATTTGTTGACTGAGAGATTCTTAATCAATGAAAGATGTTATGATAATCTAACCAACTTAACATGAAACTCATGAATTAAAGTTCCAGGAGCAATATTATTTTTACCAGTAGTGATTCGGAAGCAATTTCCCTATAATTTAAGACTTTATTAGATAAACTCCAAATCCATGTTTTTGGTCCAGAGACTTCTCATAATGGAATGATATTAACTTAACTGAACTCTATAAATGCTTGCAACTGTTGAGATCAGAAATTTACAACAAAAATATATGGATCCCAAAAATATAAAAGCTTCTCTACACCTAGTATTGGATACAAAGTCCAGAATCCGACATCATTCCATTAACTTTAGTTCACGAGCTTGAATTGCTTGCACAGTTGCATACAAACTATGGATGATTAGAGAGAGTGGGTGAGAAATCAATCGAGTAACAATCTATTACAAGATTGATGTGTGCTTTATTTTTCATATTAGTTGAATTCTATCTTAACCTCATTTATCTTAACAATCTATTACTCATATTATTCATGAACCCTAGCCTTTGAATTGAGTTGCTTGTACTGCATATGTGAAATTCATGATCAAGTCCTAACCTATTCGTTTCTCTTTTGTTTTTTGTTTAACAAAAGAATAAAAGAGAACATAAGAGGCTATGGCCTCGAGAATGTGTGTCGACGATAATCCACAATGGTGCATACCTGCTGGCACCATCAGAATCACTGCAACAAACAAACAAACAAACACTTTAGAGTTCAGACTTGTCCATGCTTCTGTTCATAAAATTGACTCCAAGCGAAGCTGGTTAAGTTTTGTAGAGCTTAATTAATAGAGTTGGTTATGCATTGATTAAATATCCACTTCACAGTACTCCGGAGTATTGGTAAGAAATAACTATGATTAGTTTTCATGTGAAGTTGTGAACTGTGCGAGTCATCTTTGTTATGCTTGCATGCATATTACTAGCAATTACATATCTACTGCGGCTTTTTAATTAGTTAGTTCACTTGAAGTGGAGACTAGCTAGTTCTAGTTTTAATGGAAGAGATAAATAATGGATCCATACTCGATCGTGAAACAATCATAATCATATGTTGTTTATATACAAGGATAATATCAATCTAGATGCTAAAAATCAGCTGTGACATAATTATAAATTAATGCTGTAAATTGCAAGATTGCAAACGATCCTGCTAATATGGAGAAATTTTTTAGTACTCTCAAAAGACCATGTGACAGTCTGACGTGGTCCTCTAATCCATTCAAATTTTGACATGTGAATTTTACTGTCACGTCATGACGGCCATTCACTACAAGAAGAAAGGCCTTAGCCGACGAAAAAAAAAACCAGGCCGACGAATCAATTTTTCGTCCGCTAAAGTAGACTTTAGCCGACGAAATTTTCCTTCATCGGCTAAAGTATTTTTTCGTCGGCTATAGTCATCTTTAGCCGACGAAATTAAAATTTTTTCGGCTAAAGAATTTATTTTCGTCGGCTAAAGTCTGTGAATTTAGCCGACGACTTTAAACTTTCTTTAACCGACGAAATTAAAATTTCGTCTTCTAAAGTCTGTGACTATAGCCGACGAAAATATAATTTCTTCGGCTAAAGATGACAGGAAGTTAGTATGGTTTACTAATATCGTCTGTTTTTTAATGTATTTTTTCATTTAGCCGACGAAATACACTATAATTCGTCGGCTAAGATGGTTTTTGCTGACGAATAACCTAATATTTCGTCGTCTATAGTTATTTTTTAATTTTTTAATTACATACTATAGCCGACGAATACGTTAGGGTATTCATCGGCTAAACCCTAAAATTTTTCTATTACCTACTATAGCCCTATATTCGGTGGTTATTTTGCGTAAAATTTTTATACGACTTGTTGCGTGTCATCGGTTTAAAACTATTTTCAGTTGGAGGTCCGGCCAAAATACGTAATTTAGACGGTCGAACGACCTTTTCCGTGCGTTTAGGGGTTTGACTTACGAGATTGACCATCCGGATCGAGCCCTTATTCTTTTCGGATCAAGTTGAATTTTTTCCCATACATGTATTTTATCATGATGGTCAGATCTGACGGTCGGATTTCTGTTTCTCAAGTTTGATCATCACAATCACAACATGCATACTAATGTTGTATAACTTGTTTACCAAGTGTTATGTAAATGTTCCGTTTCAAAAACAAACTATACGTAAAACCTTCAAACGCCAAAAAGTCATGAAATAAGATATGACGAGAATGTTGAAATACATCCACGGTTGAAAAATCACACTATTCCGGTAAATATTGGGTGCCGATAGTTGCGGTCAATGCAATTTTTCATTTTCCCCCTATGAGTAGCCCTATATTCAGTGGTTATTTTGCGTAAAATTTTTATACGACTTGTTGCGTGTCATCGGTTTAAAACTATTTTCAGTTGGAGGTCCGGCCAAAATACGTAATTTAGACGGTCGAACGACCTTTTCCGTGCGTTTAGGGGTTTGACTTACGAGATTGACCGTCCGGATCGAGCCCTTATTCTTTTTGGATCAAGTTGAATTTTTTCCCATACATGTATTTTATCATGATGGTCAGATCTGACGGTTGGATTTCTGTTTCTCAAGTTTGATCATCACAATCACAACATGCCAAATGTATAAAAATACTTTTAGCCGACGAATTACAAAGGTTTAGCCGACGAATTTCAAAAGTTTAGCCGATGAATTTATAAAGTTTAGCCGACGAGTTTAGAAGGTTTAGCCGACGAATTGGTGTATAGCCGACAAAACTGGTAGCTTTAGCCGACGAAATTTTCAAAGGACTTTAGCCGACGAAAATATATGAAAAATCGTCGGCTAAAGTCGAAAAATTTTCAAAATTTTCAACCAAAATTTTTTGGCGGTCAACCAAAATTTTCAAAGGACTTTAGCTGACGAAAATATATGAAACGTCGTCGGCTAAAGTCGAAAAATTTTCAAAATTTTCAACCAAAATTTTCAAAGGACTTTAGCCGACGAAAATATATGAAACGTCGTCGGCTAAAGTCGAAAAATTTTCAACCCAAATTTTTTGGCGGCCAACCAAAATTTTCAAAAGAGTTTAGCCGACGAAAATAAAGAATTTTGTTGGCTAAAGTTCTTTATATAGCCGAAGATGGATGGTAAGAAGTCTATTATCTGCCAGATTTTCTTCTCGGCCTAGCTCTGCCGTGAAACCACCGGAGACCGCCACACTTGTCCCAAAAGCTTCGCCGTCGTCTCTACTTCATTGCTGGATAGGTGGTGCATCGAGTGGCGCCGTCGTGAGGGATAAATCGAGCTCCAAAACTCCGCCGGTTCGGATTCGGTGTCGATCGAATTTCTCCTTCCTTAGGTCACCATTTGGTGAGTTCTATATATGGATAAGTTAAGTTTGATTAGTACTACATTCCCCTAGAATTTGGTAGCTCGATTCGGTGTGTTTGAAGAGAATCGAAAATTTGAAGTTTTTAGGGTTTAAAATTGGGGATTTTTATATTTTCAATCGATTGACCTGTTTAGGTTTAGAATTGAGCTTCGACTTCTTCTAGAAAGTTGTTCGAAATGTTGAGAGGAAGATTCTGTCAAATTTTGGTCGTGATTGGAGGTGGCCGAAAGTTTCTGCAGTTTTTTTTTTTTCAAAACCCAGCAACTTTAGCCGACGATATTTAAACACTATATTCGTCGACTATAGTATTTTTTAATTTTTTTTATAAGGTTTAGCCGACGAATTATGGCATGTTTCGTCAGCTATAGTTATTTTTTAATTTTTTTTATAAGGTTTAGCCGACGAAATATAAAATATTTCGTCGGCTATAGTTATTTTTTTAAATTTTTTTTACAAGGTTTAGCCGACGAAATATTTTATATTTCGTCGGCTATAGTTATTTTTTAAAATTTTTTTACAAGGTTTGGCCGACGAAATATACTAAATTTCGTCGGCTATAGTGATTTTTTAATTATTTATTACTCACTTTAGCCGACGAATATCTTAATTGTTTCGTCGGCTAAAGTATGGGAAAAAAACCGACGACATGTTTTTCGTCGGCTAACTGTGGGACTATAGCCGACGAAAAAAAATAATTTCGTCGGCTAAAGTCATCACCGAGGACCTTTTCCCGAGGACACTATAACCGACGAGCCTTCGTCGGCTAAGATCTTAGCCGACGAATTAAGATAACAGGAATTTTCGTCGGCTAAAGTGATTGTCCTGGTAGTGATTTAAAAATTTCTCCCTAATATGCTACTAATATGCTATGATCTTGCTGATTTGTTGTTAACCCGAGATTGGGTAGTAGGCTTCAATGCTGGTGAGGAATAAACTGTTGAAGGCTAATCTCCCACCCCACAATGTAGGGAATAAAATTCTCAAGTTATTGACATATCTTATGCCACTTGTCATGATTCTCATAATCTATTAATGTAAAAGCCAAGGTTACATCGCATGCATGACTCTTCAAAATTACCTTGCTTTGTTACGTCAATTATGAGCAGGCAAACCTAAAAGAAAAACATCCTAGATTCAACTAAAGCAAATGAAGCCTTAGTCCATAAGTCTGAAATAAAAGTAATCAATGACACTATCAAGGTAAACATCGGTATATAGTAGATCTTCTCCTCACAATGATTCTTGAGGGTTTTTGCCTTACTTGAATCAACCTTAAGATGTTTTACCATCCATAATCCCTTCACCCATATTCGTCATGAGTGGATATTTTCTAGGCGTAGCTTGGGGGGGGGGGGGGGGGGGGAGGTGTCTAAAAATCAAGCTCTGATAGGTTTTGACCCTTATGTCTTTTTTTTTTGGGTCTGAAGTACCCTTACGTCAGAAAAACAAAAGAACAAAGATAAAGACTAGTTTAAACATTGACCCAATTACCCACAATGTATAATGACATAGTATATTTTATAAACTCATTTTTTAATTTTCTCCTCGTATTCTCTATGTGCTGTTCTACTCTTGTTTTTTTAAGAGGATACTATCGTTCTTTTTCTATATAATTTACAAACAACAAGTTGAAAGATGCTACTGTTTCTTTTGTATTTTGATAGATTTATGAAACAAAACAGCGTCGATTCATTAATCTACTATACTATTATTATATACAATTTATCTAAAAGAAAATTAACAAAAATGTATGGAATGACCATTTTGGTTTGTGATGAATGAAAACTGCACCCGATTTATATTTGATTACAAAAAAAAAAAAAAAATCAATACATGCAATATATGTTACCTATTGAGATTTTGATAAAAATAATCGTTGTTATATACAATAGATTCTGACCTTTCTAATTATAGTTTCTGGCTACACCACTACTACTACAGATTCTTTGAGAGATTTTGCCTTGCCAATCCAGACTCCTTTTGAGGGGATTTCGACTCACTTAAATTCCCTTTGAGAGGTTACACCTCACCCCTATTAGACTTTAGAAGATTTTAATTACTTCACCTAAATTTACCCAAGCTTTTAAAAGGCCCCGCCTAGGACCGCCTAGTCCCCGCCTAGGCTCTAGGCTGCAACAAGCCGCCTCGCTTTTCTTCTAGGCCTTTGTGCTAGGCTGTGGGCGATTAGGCGGCCGCCTAGCCTGCCTAGATGCCGCCTTGCCCGCCTAGGCTGCTAAGCTCTACGGCTATTTTTGTTTTCTTTTTGTGGTGGGATTCTTATATTGTGGGGAGTATGAGAGTATAAGAGTTAATTGTGTGTTTAAAATTAGAAGTGTATATGTTTATTGCTGTTGTTGCTCACTTTTACAGGAAGTTATGCTAAATTTTAGTTATAATTTATTTTATAAATGAGTATGACTAGATTATGTTGAATAATTTATCTATATTTGACCGTTTTCAAATATTAAATTGCATAAAATATATATTTTTAATTAATAAATCTTAAAAAATACAAATCGCCTAGTCCCCGCCTAATCTTCACCTAGGTTGTCCAGGCTCTAGGCTGTGGGTTACCGCCCGCCTAGCGCCTAGCGCCTTTTAGAACATTGAATTTACCTTAAAAGATTTATGCTGATAAGTTGTCACATAATCATTAATCGATAATTTATAAAAATCGTCATCTAATTGAGATTTTGTGAGGAAGTTCAAGTTATCACATAAACATTAAGCATTAACTTTAATTTGTTAAAGTTGTTGCCTAATTAATTAATTTTCAAAGAAAAAATTAACGCCGTCACATAAACATTAACCGATCACTCAAAAATCACCACATCATCTTCAGTAACAAAATTTATTTGTCACATAAATATTTAACGGCGTTTCGTAGAAGTTGTCGTTTAGGTAATCTTTTACGAGTAAATTAAAGTTGTCTATTAAACACACCTAGTAGAATATGATCCAGTGGGTAGTATCATCCCAAAACAGTGAAGAAAAAGGGTAGGCCAAGGGTAAAATGGTAGTGTCCTCCTAGCGGTCGACTTAAAATTAATGTTGATGGGTCTTTTGGCCTGGAGGATGGTTGTGGAGGCATTGGAGTAGTGGTGAGGAATGATTCTGGTATGTGTATTGTTGCATTAGCTAGACCATTTCTACATGCATACTCCATTCTGAATGAGAAATTTATAAAAATAACCTCGTTTCAACAATTAAATTGATAATTGACCTCTTTTTATAAAATTTTGAAATCTAACCTTTTTAGAGTGTGAAAAGACTTGACTATTCAAATTACAATTTTTTTTTTATTTTTCTTCTGTGTTTAAAATAGAGAATACGTATTTCTTAATTTTTTTTCTTTCTTATGTACAAGGCATGAAACCAGAAGTAAAATGGATAGTAGGTTGTTGATCGATGATGGTATCAGTGTATCACAACCAATGCATTAAAGCTTAAAGAAATGGCCATGGCTTAGTGGAGTACCAATGAAGAAGGATCTTCTGGAAGGAATTTGGAACATATATGTACGTATTGAACATAATGATTCATGTTGACAAAATTCCTGGAATATGGAAAACAAGTATTGAAAACTTCTTTTGTTATCAAATCAATGTGAAACTAGGTCTTTCTAACCCACAATAGGGTGTGTAGATTTCTTATGATGAATAGATCGTCAGCTCTACAATTTTAGAAAGACACAGATCATTCAGAAGAACAACAAACCTGAGAGTTGCATAGATTTATCAATAAATAATAGGGTGTGTTGACACATAAACAATATAATTGAATATTAGTCTTTTGTCATATCTCAGAATTTCGGTTTTTCTATTTTTAAAAGAAAAAATATTTTTTGAGTTATTTTATTTTGATTTATATTATTCTTTCAATTTTTTGTGGCTTTTGAAAGTTATTCAAATTTTTGGTTTGTCAAATTTTGTGTTTCGAGACTAGAGGTCATTAAGAGTTCGTAGAATTTTACGGAAGCGTTTTCGGACGTATATCAGAGCTATTTAATGCCTTGTACGTTAAGATGCTCAAAGTAATAAATTAAATTTAATAACGTGTCCCACACGTTAAGATGCTCAAAGTAATAATTAAACCAAATAATCCACATATTTCAAATCTCCAATCATGCATGCATATTCCATTAAAAACAAAGTGTCCACTCACAATATTGACGGCTAAGCCTGACGTCGGTCAGAGCCCTCCTCACGTGGTGTCTCCTCTCGTCCTGTACAAAACGAGATTTAAGGTCCGAGACAAAAATAATACAAGAATATCAAATTAACAAAATAGGGCAAAGCCATCTACCCTCACTCTGCACTCTCCAAAAACTAAAGAGAACTCCAACCATTTTTACTAACCGTCTCCAATTTTTCCTCAACGTTCTAACACTTAAGCACAAATATGGAAATTCCCAAGGATGCGGCTCACCTCTACTCTTTCACCAAAATCAACTTAAACTTTCCTAAATTCCTACTAACACTCACCAAAATTTCCAATACTTCAATACCACTCATCCCTCACCCATGGAGCCATCAAAACTATCCCAATTTCCAGCAGTCCTCACCAAAAATCACCATACAATACAACAACATTTATCCCTTCTAGAGATCATCCAAAATTACTCAAAACCACCACCAAAACCGGCAGCAGTCACCGGCTGTGGCGGTCAACCACCACCACTAAATCAACTTCAACCAAAATTAACAAGGCATACATCAAACTCTTCCTCTCATCAAGCATAACAACAATCATGACTAACACAAACTCTAGAGCTCAAGGATTTGGCCGGAAAACTCATTATAAACTCAAGAACTTAAGAGCTCCGATTTGCCCTATACTCCAAATCGTTCTACCTCTTTTGGGTGGTTGAAAGACTAATCAAAGAGCTACAAAACCCCCCAAAGATACCTTGAATCGGTGGCCGGAGAAGAAAGTTCCGGCTTACAAGACCAACGGCCTTCACAGTGCCACCGTGAGCCGCTGCCGGCGAGATGAGGCCGGCTACCAACCCAGGAAGGACGAGCGACGTCACAGCTGCCGAATGGAACCGACGCGGGGTCTGCTGTGGCGGGACGGCGGCGCTCCACCAAGGAGAATAGGACAGGGTCGGAGTCGGGGTCGGGGTCGGGGTGAGAGAGTGGAGGGAGTGGTTGACTACTTCTTCTTCTTTTTTTCTCTTTATTCCCTAACATAACCGGGCCTCACTTAAAATACCCCAGCCCACATATAAGAAGCCTTATTGTTTAGCTAGAACCTTTACCTATGAACTCTTATTCGGGTAACTAAAAATCTATGAACTCGACTAAACCACCTCTATTAAGGATAGCATAATGAATTTCCGAATTGATTAGCTACCAAGAAACCAGAAATCACAATATAAAATTACTTACTAGGTTCGGGGTGTATCAACTGAAGAGCTATTAACTTCATTGTAGTTTTGGTTTGTAAACCTGTAAGCTTATCTCTTGTATAATCTTGAAGTAGAGGAAAAGAAGTACTTTGAATTGTTTTGTAAACTCTTGCTCTTGTATAGAGCTTCATTTACTTTTTGTACAGCTTTTATCCACAAAACTCTTCTATATAGTTCTTATGCAAAATTCGCATTTGAGGACATTTAATTGAGTGTGAATTCTTTTTCAATATGTTGAATCCTTTTTCAACAGCTTTTGTCCAAAAGAAAAATTAAAAGTAAAAATCTGGCGTGCTTATATGCTTGCCAGATTTTCTTTTTTAATTCATAAATAGGACTTTGCGACGGAAAATTGCAATCGCTAATGGGTGATTTGCAACGGTGCAAGTAGTCGCCACTTGCCGTCGCCAAATAAGCGACGGCCTTTGCAGTTGCTGCGTGGCTACGACTCGTTGCCATAGCCAGAAGCAACGGTGCGGAAAAACTGTTGTTGCCATGCCGTCGCCGTTGGTCGTTTGTGACGGAAGAATGGCTTTTGGCGATGGTTTTGTACCATGGCTAATTGAATTAATTTTTGTAGTGAGTTACTAATTTTAATTAGCTTCGGAGCTAGCACTTAGATTCTAGGTAGGGTCTTTATCGGGGAACCTTTATTTAAAATGATAGTTAGATTATAATTGAAATTGATGTTTTATGTGGTATTGATTAGTTAATTGTTGATTGTTATCGCTTTTGATAAAGCATGTGATATCGTTGACTTATGTTATTGATGTTATCGCTTTCTGTAAAAGCATGTCTTCGATATACAATGTGAGTTTTGATATTTAATTGTTATGCATGCATTATGCATTGTGAGGGATTATGAGATTAGTGAGATTGGTGATTGTGGAGATTAGAATGAGATTGAGAGAAAAGAAAGATCCATTTTGTGTAGTTGAGTTTTCTCATGGGTTGTCCAAGATCCAAGTTAGCTCATACATGCACAAATTCAGGGAAAGTATGCCCTTTCGATGGCGGATATCGATAAAATGATCTTATTGTGTTTCGGGTTTGGAGACAATGAGTATAAGAAGATGATTAACAAAAGAGGTACAAGTGGTGAGATATTACTGATTGTTAGATCATATATTCGAGACATTTGAGTCACCCCTGGTTGGTAAAATACACGGTATGGGACGTGTAGGCTCACATGTCTTTGATATATGGACTGATTGCCAGTCATTGAGGAAGACGTTTATTAGCATACATGCATCGAATTGTTATTATTTATATTTCAAGGATTGTTTGATTGTTTGATAACTTGATTGTGTGACATAGTTAATAATAACCTAAAAAGGTTTAGCCTTACTGAACGTAAGTTTACCTTATAGAATCTTGTTTAGGTGCCAAGGTGGACACGTCTTACGAGAAGTTTAACTGTGCCGTTTAGTTGACGTGTACGAGAGTCAGCCAGGTTTATAGAAGATTAGAAGTGAGATAGACTGCAAGGGCTTATCTTTTTATCTTTGTAATTGTTTTTTATTATTGTAAACGTTTTATTTTTTTATTTTTTTAATTTATGGAAAAGAATTTGAAATTGTTTGTTTCTTTTATTTTTCCCGCTCATGCCTCGGGTATGGCGTTAGGTGCTTGAAAACCACCGATATCGGGTCCGGGGTGTGACATCATTACTCTAAAATCTGTGCAATGAACAAAATATTTTGATAAGGTTTCAGACTTTGATGAGAAATGATGTAGGAGAGATTAGAAGTGATGAAAGGTAGAAAAGAGTAGTGTTAATTTTTCATTAAGGGTAATTATGATATTTCCTCACAGTACATGGTCAGTTTTCAACTATTTTATAAAATGAGATCATAATTCAATTCAAAGACCAAAAACATGTTATTCTGAATAATTTCTCATTCTGAATAAGAAAGCGGTAGATCTAGTCTACTTCTTGGTATTCAACAAGGTTGGGTTGATATTGAAATTAAAAACGATTATGCCATCCTCATTGCTACATTTAAGACCGCAGAGAAGAATTTTTCAAAGGGAAGTCGAGTTATAGATGATTGTAAGGATTATTTTAATTTTTTCCAATCAGTTAGACTCAACATATTTTTCATAAAGCCAATGGAGCAAATTGACTTGCACGTACACCTTACTAGGGGTCGTGTGATTGATGATGTATATTTTCAGGAGACACGTGCACGACTACTCTAAACATAAAAGAAATATATATATATATATATATATATATATATATATATATATCAGAGCCCTTCCAATGAGGGATCCCTTTTTTTGTTCATTTTTAGGGATAGATCATTTGACGAACTTTTCGATTACAAAATCAAATATTCACCGTTCAGTTCGTTGAGCTATATGAGTAGATCATTTGTACAAATTTTCAGAAAATTTGGTGATCGTTAAGTCATCCAAATGAGGGATTTATTTTTAATAATATTGAACGGTGTAGGTTTGACATAAGTGTTAAGTTTTTTGTTTTAATCTCAACCATTCAAGCCCATTAAAAAACAGATCTAATGGTGTGGACCTATCCCTAGAAATGAACAAAAAAAGGGATCCCTCATTAGAAGGGCCCTGATATATATATATATATATATATATATATATATATATATATATAAAACAAGAAAATAAAAACACCATATTTTATTATGAATTAAAATTTGTTTAGTTCTTTTGATTTGAAGTCGACATCTGTTTAGTCCTTATGATTTTATTTTAATCTGAATAGTCCTTAAAGACATGATTTTTCATCCAAATAATCATTCTAACAATTTTCTCATAATTAAAATTTGTTTAGTCCTTGTGATTTGAAATCAACATCTGTTTAGCCATTATGGTTTTATTTTAATCTGAATGGTCCTTAAAGTCACAATTTTTCATCTAAATGGTCATTCCATCAATTTTCTCAATTAAATTGCTGACATGGCCTAGGACCATTTAGATGAAAAATTGTGACTTTAAGGACCATTCAGATTAAAATAAAACCACAAGGACTAAACAGATTAAAAATTGTGACTTTAAGGACCATTCAGATTAAAATAAAACCATAAGGATTAAATAGATGTCGATTTCAAATCAAAAGGTGTCAGGACCTACCCCGGATTTCCTCTCGAAATCCCGGATAAACCCAGCGGGACCCACCTCAAGGAAAATTATACCAAAATTCTTGGTAGAATCTCTTTTGAAAATGGGTAACACTACCTGAAAGAAAAAAAAATCACCAAACCCAACTCACAAAAATTCCCACACAACATCCATAAATATAATCTCTCAAATAAACACAAACAAATGAATCTTTTCCATCAGCTCTTAACATACTTAAACCATCCCATAAATATCAAAGCATCTACTAGGAAAAAGAGATAAACAACACAATAGGTTAAACTGGTAACTTATATGAGAAAACTGGATGAGGTGGAGATCTATGACACGTCTCCTATCCTCGTCGAACCGAACTCTGCAGACTAGACATTTAAAAACGAAAGGCCCAGGAGAGAAGCATTTAAAACGTTAGATTGAGTGAATAAAAATAAATAACAAAAGAATATGGAGTAATGAAATCAAATCTATGCTCTCTCATAATTTCCATTAGAAAGCTATTTATGTATGCCACTCTTGGAACTCTTCCCAAAAATAATTATAAACCAGAACAATGAACCAATCCCATTGGTTCTCAATAAAACAAAATAAATAGGGAAAAATATTTCACCAAAACTTTGAGCCTCCCAAGCTATAATAGCGTCTTACGCTAAGCGCTCTACTCACATATGATGAGGACCGCTTAATAGATTATAATAGCATCCCACGCTAAGCGCTCAACACTCATATGATGAGGACCGCTGTTAAAACTATAATAGCGTCCCACGCTAAGCGCTCTACTCACATATGAAGATGACCGCTAAATAATGTTAGCTAGCAGTAATATTTTTTATCAACCATTTTAGGGTGTGATATAAAACCAAATATAAAAGATCAATTGACATGTCACACATGTCAAATAAAAGGAGCAAGAGAATTCCCAAATAAATAAATGGAACTCATTATTCCTAAGGAAAGACTAAATTTCAAATATGCATTTGAAATTAAATAACTTTAGTGCATGCATGATATTTAAATCAAAGGTCCACTCACAGTGCTCGGCTAAGCCTGCTGACGACCCGAGGCTTCCTCTAAACGATCTTCCTCACGGCCTGAATAATAAATAATATTAATTCCCATACGAAAATAAAACTTCAATAATTAACCAATAAAATTAAGGGCTTATAATTTATCTTCTTCCTTGCCCAATTTTCCATCTTTAATCTATTAAGACTCAAAATTCACCACCATCACCGATGGCCAAAAATTAACCTTATAAAAATTTTAGAACCGGATAACCCAACTACCGATATTCCAATTTAAACACAGCCAAATCCATTAACCAAAGAAAAAATCCCTAACATTAACAAAACTCTTCCAAAAATTTCAAACTATACTTCATTAAACTCCTCTCCTTAATACCATCTTAAAACATGAAAAATAGCCCCTGAGGGGCGGCGCCGCCGCCTGCTCCGCCAGCAGCGGCGGCCGGTAACCGTTTTCCGACGACCTCCAATGCTTCTCAAATTTTAACAGAATAATCCCCTCATCATCCGCAACAACTTCCATAACTAGCACTTAGTCCAATTCTAGGGCTAACTAGGGTAATCGAACCGAAACATCCATGAAATCCTTAGAACTTCAATTATACATTTCATCATAACAAGATCGAAGTAGACCGATTCCTTTTGAGGGATTACTCACCTTGATGAGGGCTACAAGTTGAGCCAAAAATCTCGGCCTATGGTGGCCGGAGGACGGAGCTCCGGCGAAGAGATAGTCGACGTTCCAGTGGGTTTTTCTCCTCTCCGGCGACACTACCGGCTCAGACACTAGGCCAGGGAGAGAGAGGAGGTGGCAGGGGTCTGAGCTGAGATGGAGCGGCTGAGCTGGCGGCAAATCTTTCCGACGGGAGGAGAGCTCGAGGAGGTGTTTTGGGAGAAGAAGAGAAGAGAAAGAAGAGAAGAGAAAAAGAGAAGGAATTTTGGGCTGCCACACCCGACCCAACACTCAAAACCAACTAAATAAACCCATTTCAAATTTTACCCATTTTTATCAACTCAAAAACTTTATCATTTAATTGATAACTTTACCATGCTAACTCTGATTTTAACGCGTAGCATGTCTATGAACTCGTAACAACGTCCTCTACGACTTTCATGAAGAAAGTTTTCCTAAATTCCAAACAGAAGAAAAAATCAACTTTAAGGTCCTTAACTGTAAACGGTTACTTAATATGGTAAAAGACTAAAATAATACTAAAGTAAATTACCGTAAAAAATGACTTAAGGACTGGGGTGTGACAGCAGAACTATACAATATTTTACCTATTTTCTTAGTTAAAGGTCATAAAGACTATTTGGATGAAAAATCATGACTTTAAGGACTATTCAGATTAAAATAAAAATATAAGAACTATTTGGATGAAAAATCCTGATTTTAAAGACTATTCAGATTAAAATAAGGGGAAATGTCTATTTAGTACTAATTTAAACTCTTTATTGCCCATTTCAATAATTTAATAGACATGAGCCCATTTCAATATAAGTTGTTCTTATTTGTGCCCAAATACATAAATCCATATTAAAGTCATAGTAAAATAATAATTTTTGTATATTTTTAAGACAATTTTACCCTCACCACTTCAACATGTATAAGGAGGAGAGAGAAAGTGAAAAAATGAGAATATTTTGTCGGAACCTCACCGGATACCGGTTACCGGTCGTCAGAATTTATCCGTTCGCCAGATTTCGGTCACCGATAACTCGGTTACTGACCCTGACCCCTAATAATCAGTTACTGACCCCCAATAATTGGTTATTAACCCTCAGTAATCGATCACTGACCTTTAATAATCATGTTAATAACCCCTAATAATAAGCCAAAACACAGAATAACGAACAAGATGAAGCCCAATAACTTGGTTACTGACCTCCAATAATCGGTTACTGACCTCCAATAATCAGTTACTGATTCCCAATAATCGGTTACTGACCCTCAATAATCGGTTACTAACCCCCAGTAATTGGTTTTGACCTCAAGTAATCAGTTACTGACCCCCAATAATCATGTTACTAACCCTAATAATCAGCCAAAACATAGAATAACGAAAAAGATGAAAATAGAAGAAGAATAAGAAGGTAATTTCCAACAAAAAAGAATCTTCTCCCCTTCTCCCCTTAATAAAAATTATAATAATAATAATAATAATTGAGAAATCACCATCTTCATCCTCCTCCATCTCATCGCAACCTGTAAAGCAGTGAAGAGGCCAAGTTTCCCAAAAATCAATTGTATCTGCTCCTAAAATCCCAACCAAAGAAGATTACCATGGAAGAGGAGGAGAAGCTTCTCTCCACCATCACAACTTCCATGCCTGCGGTTTGACGCTGCATTGATGAAGTGAGATGACGTGACATGACGTGATGTGAGCAGACACTCCGAGCCTCCACCTGCCGTCGCAATCATCAGTCGTCGAATCCCAGCCTCTCAAAGTCTCAAACTCAATCGGTACATGAGATTCTCCGGCATCATCATTGTCTATCTGGCCAACCAACTAGATCGGTGTTGCTAATCTTGTCGTCGTAGTCGGCGTTGAGGACATCAAATGTGGGTGGATCGGAGATCGAGTCGGAGATCGAAGAAAGAGGACGAACAGGTCAAGGTCGTCATCGACGTTAGAGTCCGGCCGGTGGGACGGTCGATGTTGATTCTGGAGAGAGAGAGAGAGAAATCAGATCGGGATGAATGGTTGTAGAGATAGAAATAGGTGAGTGGTTGTAGCTTGTTATAAACTGGGGGTATCATGGTATTTTGTATAAGAGTCATTGGAATAAGCTATAGTAAAAGATTTTTATTGGATTGGGGTTTAAAAATCATGTTTTTGGATATTTGGGCATTTTCTCTTAAAATAAAATCATAAGGACTAAACGGATGTCGACTTTAAACCATAAGGATTATACAATATTTTACGCTTGTATTATTGTGTACCTGCTCTAGCTAAAAGAAATTGTTGAATAAATCATATACTAATCCGTAAAGGAAACTAGAAGGGTGATGACTGATGACATTGATGGTGTAGGATGATCAGGCAGCGGCGACATGCTTGACTCCCACGATGCCAATTAAGAAAAGTCAATTTTATTGACGAGTTGCTTAGATGGCATCCAGGGAGCCAGGCACGTCATGTGTTAACTAATCTGATGGACGACAGTGTGTATCTTTCCTTGCACAATATTAATTGACAACAAACAACGAAAACCTGTCAGCATAGCATATGAATCAGTAGTGTGTATCTTTCCTTGCACAATATTAATTGACAACAAACAACGAAAACCTGTCAGCATAGCATATGAATCAGTATATAGTAAATACTTTCCAAAGTCATAGGAACTAAACAACAAGAGGATTAGAAATGTATTACTGCACAGCATGGTTTTGCACCCCAAGAGTTAGCTAGCTGTATTTGCCTTAAATGTGTGTGCAAGAGGAAATTTGCAAAGAATCGATCCCTGTCTCTATCTTTCTTTTCCTTTCAAACTCGTTGGTTGAGTGCAAGAGAAGCATAATGAGAAGTGGGATTTATAAGGAAGGGTGGAAGTGATAGAAGTAACCAAAGACAGCAGAAGATCCAACTGCAGATATGAGAGATCAGATTGGACTCGTAACTCCATCTGAACCAGACGGCCGAAACAGTTTTTTTCTTCAACAATATTTTGCAACTCTTTCTACACCAGAACAAAAGGGTTTCAACTCTCCATCGGAATCAATTAATATAGTGTGTGTGCGCATCTGATATTCCTGTGTATCAGTAGAGCTAGTTGCATATGGTGACAAAGTGGTGCCTAAGCTTCGCGGCAGGATGAAGAAACTTTGGCTGTTAGCCTCGTTGGAATTGATGACCCTCCATAAGGGGGCGTTGTTCGAAAGGGTATTAGACGGCGGCTAAGCCACTGTATGAGACAAATTACAGCCTTGACAAGGCTGCTTAACGTATTCTCCTACGGCCGTTTGTGCTATTGGACAGAGTACCAAAGGGTACTTTGATTTACCACATTGAGGAATATGATCCAAGTATAGGGATGCTTTGGTTTTGTTTTGACAAGCTTAAACCCTCTAGACTTCTAAACGACATCATTTTGAACATCATTTTGGTAGTATGAAGATAATACTTACTAGCTTGTTTCCATGGGGAGAAGAATAAAACACCATATGCAATGTCACTACAGACATTACTGTTTGCTTCAAAGCTAGGTAACGAGAATCATTTACTAGGTACAAATCAAAATCTTTTGGCTTGTTGTTTGCATTTTTTCTTATCAACATAACTCTTTTAATGCAAATTTAGGTGAAGTAAAATCTTCTAAAGTCGAATAGTGGGGAGATGTAACCTCTCAAAGAGAATTTGAGTGAAGTAAAATCCCCTCAACGTGAGTCTAGATGAGTAAAACATCTTATAGAGAAGTTGGTAAGGCAAAATCTCTCAAGACGAGTCTGTAGAAGATATCCGCTCGTGACGAATATGGGTGAGGGATAATCCTCTCAAGGCGATTATGGATGGTAAAACATCATCTCTAATCCATTTCAATCATCAACAATTCTTTCTTTTCTTTCCCTTTCAAAGAAACCAGACCACCATCACCCCTTTTTTTCAATTCCCGTCTATCAAAGCCCTCTCTCTCTCTCTCACTGAAGCTGTCGAGATCCTCTTCGATTCCTGCATGTAATTAGAACAAAGATGGATTTTGTGGATGACAAGCTCAGCAGATTAGCCTTGTTTCTCAATTCGTTTGGGGTTAATTGAAATTTAGGGTAATTCAAGTTTTTTCTTTCTTTCATAATTGAGAAATTCCAAGATGGTTGATGAGGTTTCGGTTGGAGGGCCTACCGTATCGCTGTCAACTGTTAATTCAGTTACTAAACTCTTGAGATATTGACCTTTTGCGCTGGTTGTGGTATTAGATTTTACGCTGGTTGTGGTATTAGATTTTGCCTACTGCCGATAGTTGGTAAAATAGATAGTTTGGGAGATTTTGATCGGTAATTGTATCGAGCCCAGTCCTATCTAAAATATTCTTATGTGTGTGTTTTAGTCTAATGCTAGTTACATACCAGATTATTATTCGGTATAAAGATAGGTTACCAAGTTATAATATCCCATGTAAATACCATCTATAAATAAATATGACTATGATTCATGGATCTATTTGCTATCTCACTTCTACGGTTTACTTTACAACATTTCATTATTTATTTAGGTTTATTTTTTTTGGAGAAGAAGGTATATTCCTACAGCTCAGTACTTGCGGCGCTCTCAGAGCCTCTCTCTCTCTCGCGCCTGCTTTCACAGCTCAAATCTGGCTTCAATGGAGGTCGATAAGGCAAGCCCTTACTCTTCTCTCTCTCACACTCTGTAATTTCCTATATTTCTTCTCTTCTTCGTTACAATTTCATTTCGGTATATTGCACTCTCCACTCCAATTTCGCTGCCTTCTTTTATGTTCGTATTGATTATCCAGAAATTTCAAGAGGAACTAGTAAAGCGTTATAGGATTTCACTTTTAACCTAATTTTTTTCCCCGAAACTCTGAAAAATTTACTCAATAAGCTTCAATTTGATATGGTAGCCCTTCTAGGTAAAATCATGAAGCAATGGTCTGTAGCTCGGTAGAGTACTAGAGTTTCGGTTATCGTATACACACGATGCTATGTATGAAGAAACCAATGGGCTTTAATGGCATTAGCTTAACCACAGTAATTGTAGATGACATGAAATGTGTGCTTTGCTTTTCAGCTAGGATGAGAATACTCTCTTTATATTTATTTAATTTTTTTTGATCGGTTTTCGTTGTAGCGATTTTTACCAGAAAGCACTCCTATATCTACAGTTCATTGCTTAGCATCTGTCGAATGTAATTTAACTGCTAATTTTGTGTGTAATACAAGGGACACGTAGTTTCTTAGGACAAGTATAAGAAGCAGAATGAATGGAATTAATAGCACACTAGATTTGATCATATATTACAGTATTTATACAGAGAGTTTAAGTGCTATGCATACTATATCTTATCATGCTTGATACTAAGCAATAGATACACAAAGATATAGAAATTGGAGAGCAAATATACTTTATTAAGAACATTCAGGAATATATGCAGACATGCAGCTTTGCTTATTGTACTATGTGAATGTGAATGTGTTGCCTTGTTACTTCATTTACTGGTAGTGTGTGATTGTTTGGTGCACTTCGTTTATGTCCTGCAATCATATTTTTAGGTATTCATTTTTTTTTTGTCATAGAATCTTTTGTTATCTAACTCATCGGTGCTATGATGCCTTATTATTTAACTGCAGAAATTGTCATCTGATGAGTTGGATAAGGAGTGCTCAATTCTGTTTGAGCTAGCTGAAAGTGACCCTCTTTTTGATAAAAAGAAGGTAAGAAAATACAAGATCTTTTGCTTTCTCATTGTATGATGTTATCTACAAAACGGTGGTGATTTATAGGATTTCATAGTAGGCGCTGATACTGCTTAATATAGAAATGTGAGAATGGAAGGAATGCACAATAGAGGACGCTGATATTTTATCGTGTATGAGTTTGTGTTAGTCTGATACAAGGACTTATTTGTACTAATGGAGGGTGTCATCAACTAATATAAGAAATGTCAAGTTAAATCCTAATGTGTCATCCCAAATTCCTATTGATTAAGTAGTCTAGTTAAAAGATAGTTAAAAAAGTACCCAATGAACAAATCTATAGTTTCACTTGCCACATCTACAGAACTTTCATACATGTTACTATTAATATTTTTCTTGACTACTATTCCTTTTTCGAGTGGTTAGTCATCTGATTCTGAGCTGTTGCTAGGTTCTGTCCATAATTTTTTATTCCCCGTTTTTGTGTGGCAGAAACTGCTACAAGATAATGGATTTAAACCTAAGGAACAAATATGCATAAAAAGGTCATCAGATCCTAATTGGCTCAGTACCTCCTTGACAGTAATGCTTCGGATAGCACGGATCATAAAGCTGGATGAGGTAACTAGTTAGTCTTCATTTTTTATTTCTTACTGCACCTCACTCAAAAGCCACAGAATATATCGAACGCCAATTTCACAAATTTACTGTAGAACAAAGCAGAGCTTGTTATTTTGTGAAACATGAGACTAAATAATTTGGTTAATGTTCTGCCAAATGAATCACTCTATAGGCCCTTCAATATTTTGATTCGTTTCTTTAACTGTTAGGCACAAGTGGTGAAAATTGACATCAATGCTGCTTTACAGTACCTGACTGAACTGGATAATTAGTTGATCAATGTGCTCAATGTGGTGCAGGTAGAGCTTTATTTTGGGGGTGAAGAACAGTTGGACTCTTATAGTCCCAGAAATGAGCTTGAGGCCCTCAATTCTATTCTTCAGCTTGTGGAAAGTTCACTCACCAATGCATGTGAAATGCAAAAGAATATCCTGCAAGACTTGCGCAATATTACTGTTGATAAGATTTGTCAGTTTGCTGAAGAAAATAGTTGGAAGACTACAATTGTAGAAGGCCAGACTGATAACGAAACGCAATTGCTGCAATGGGGTGAAAACAATGGTGTCAAAACAAGGTTGCAGATAACTTGTAAGTTTCTGGTTTTCTCCTTCCCACTTGTGATGCAGTTTCTGGTTTTCTTTTATTTTTTATTTTTTATTTAGGGTTTAGAAGTATCAAACCTTGAAAGAGAATAGGAACCACTTAAAAAAGAAAAAGAAAAAAAGAAATCAATGTATAAGATGAAGCAAACTATATATTAATATATTAATATATCATTTATTCTGTATTTCGTTCATCATAATAGATGTCGAAGGGGCTGGTAGAGGAGCTATAGCTAGAGAAGATCTAAAAGTCGGAGACACTGCTTTGGAGATCCCCACATCCATAATAATTTCTGAGGAGCTTGTCCAGAAAACTGATATGGTATGTTTTATCACTTGAAAAACCTGAATAAAAACTCAAATCGTCAATTGCTGTTAGTGAATAACTTCTGTGGTTAGATAAGAACCTTTTTCAGAAAGTATGGGGGAGCAAAGAATAGTCATAACTGAATGCGCAGAGATGCCAACTCGGACAAAAGGGTGAATTGCTCCTAGATGAAAGTTATAGCATCTCATGAACTTGGCCTTTCTTCCGACTAGCAATGCTTGCTCTATAGTTTTGCTATATGTAGATACGATAGTTAATTGGTGACAAATAGTTATGATCAGCCTGACCATATAGAGTTTTTAGTTGTCATTCTTCCCACATACTGAAGGAACATTCCCTGTACCAAAACCACATGATAGGAATGTCCGTTTTCTTATTTAGTTGGTGATCCTAGGTATTAAATAGTATGATCTTCAGTACATTTCTGGGATGTTGACTCATCCCTGCTATAAGGATATATTTTCAGACCCCATGAAAGAGATGGTGATTAATGTTTATTTTGTTACTCACCAACTAATCTGTGCTGTTGCAAAGTTTTGGTGGATATAGTTCCAAGGAGAAATCTTCCACGTATTCTGTGTGTGTGTGTGTAGAGGGAGGATCTAAAGAGGACCTTCTTTAAGAATTTGAGGATTTCTACTATTTTACATTAGTAGATAACTTCATTTAATGATCTCAACCGTTGATCCTCTAGATTTATATGCAAGACACATGTCTACAAAATTTCAACTAATTCCATAATCATTTGGTCATCCAAATTAACGTAAACAATTGTAGGCCGTTAGATAAAATTAAAATGATTATTGTGCTAATCAAATGGTTAAACGTTTTTCATTTTGGCTAATTTTTTGTAGGATTCATATGTGGGTAAGTAACTAGGGAATGAGTGGCTTTGATTGTCAAAATAAATTCTAGAACTAAAAACATCCTCTCTATATGGGTTTTCTCAGCTGCGGACGTCCGGACGGGTTTTCCGTACGGATTTCCGCCGTTTCTCCACTATTCCATTGCCGGCGACGCCGTTTCTTCTCCCCGGCGTGATCCCAGACCCCCCCCCCCCGACTGTGTTGGAATGAAGAAGGCCGGAGAGATCGCGATCGGAGGTCCACCATGATCGATCGTGAAGTTCTGAATGAGATTGCTGCAGACCTCCGATCGTGATCTCTCCGGCCTTCTTCTTCATTCCAACACTGTCGAGGGAGGTCTTGGAGAAGAAACGGCGTCGCCGGCGTTGGAATGGTAGAGAAACGGCGGAAATCCGTACGGAAAACCCGTGCGGACGTCCGCAGCTGAGACAGACTGTATATATATACATATATATGTTCTGGTGCGGACGTCCACACTCGGCTTAAAGTGCGGACGTCCCTCCGTTCTCCACCCGACGGCGACGGCGCACCTCCACCTCAGAGGACTCCAGCAGCGTTCTCGACCACTTTCCCTCTCTGGTGAGTCCGTCGAATTCCAGTTTTCTGGGCGAGATCACCCAAAATTTCAAACAAGATCGATCTTGCCGGAAAACTGGAATTCGGCGGACTTTCCGGGGAGGGAGAGTGGTCGGGGATGCTGCTGTAGTCCGCTGGGGTGGAGGTGCGTCGTCCGGTGGCGAACAGAGGGACGTCCGCACTTTAAGCCGAGTGCGGACGTCCTCTTTGGAACGTTTCTGTGTGTGTGTGTATACGGAAAGGATATGGAGCGCACGTCCGCAGTGCGCACGAAGCTCCATTCGCCACCCTCCAGCTCCGACGACGGCGCGCCTCCACCCGAGCAAACTCCAGCAGCGTCCCCGATCACTTTCCCTCCCCGGAGATCCCCGGCGAGGCTGCCGAATTCCAGTTTCCAACGAGATCGACTTTATTTGAAGTTTTGGGTGATCTTGCCGAAAAACTGGAAATCGACGGACTTGCCGGGGAGGGAAAGTGATAGGGGATGCTGCTGGAGTCCGCTGGGGTGGAGGAGCGCCGTCGTCGGCGCCGGACGGTGGCGAACGGAGCTCCGTGCGCTTCATATCCGGCCTCTATATATATATATATATCACAACGGTCAGAACCAGTGGAGTTTGAACACAAGCATAGTTCTTGGAGTAGGAGGCTTAACACTAGTGTTCGAGTCTTAATACTTCTCTATTTCAAGCCAGGTCAGGTTTGGTGCGTAATACTTATGTATCATGCAATGACCTTAGAGGGGGTTTAGTCACTCCAAAAAACTCTGGTCTATTCTGGAAACCGCATTCCCTGTCACAATAATTGATTTTATTGTGGATCTAATGTAAGAGTGAAAAGGCCGTTTTGGAGCTTTGTTGGTTTTGTGTATTAAACAAGGGAAAGCGAGGGCTCTTTAAGACTTTGGAATTGGTATCATATCTGTATTTTTTTCATATGTAATGTAATTGAAAAATCTCTGTTGAATATTCATATTCTTGTTGTGATTGTATGAGGATAAGTGGATAACGGACGGATTAATCAAATGCGTAGCTTATGACCAAGAAAATTAGTTTAGCGGTTATTTATTTTGTATCATTTTTGGTGCAGTATCATGTATTACAAGAGTTAGAAGACACTTCCTCTGAGACTATGTTGTTGTTGTGGAGCATGAAGGAGAGACGCAATACTGATTCACAATACAAGATCTACTTTGACTCACTGCCTGAGGATTTTCATACTGGTACTCAGAGTTCTTGTGATATTTTTTTAGTTTCCTGCCTCCATTTTCATTCAAAGTGAAGCTGTGTTTTGGCCTTTAGTTTCTTTTTATGAATTCAATGTTTCTTAATTGGATAGTAACAATCTGTTGTTGGGGAGATATTGACTTAACCATTGAGGATTAAAGGTTTTCAAGTATTTTGTAGAGTTGTTTTATTTTGAGCTGCTCAATATTAAGCATCTGAGATGAACCCTGGGAATGATCACATTAGTTTAGAACCCTGGGAAGTCTATAGTTGTGCAACCCTTTCTCTATGTCAGATTTATCTGCTAAAGCTACTGTAAAGGTTGGTCCTGGAGCTTTTGTCAACTGTAAAGGTAAAAAAAAAAATATCCCATAATATGCTATTTAGTTGGATAGGCCTAAGTTGGTACAGGGGAAGAATATAATTGCATCTTGAATTGGTTTGGGGTTGATATTGGTTCAAATTAATAGTCGTTTGGACTTCTAACTGTAAGTACTTGAATAAGAAGCAGGACCATTACTGAGGCATAAACATGCTGTTAACACTTTATTTACTGAATGGAAAGTTCATCAATCTTGTCATTATTTTCACAAACTGGTGGCCTTGAACAGTTATTGGATGAATAAAGTACTTAATTTAACATAACGATAGCTGAATCTACTAAAATTTCTGGTATGCATCTTTCCTAGAGGTCAAGACTGAATACCCTCTTTGTTCTCTTTGAATACTGAAGGAGTGCAGAAGTCTGAAAGGGCCTTATGTCTTCCCTCAGACTCAATAATGGTATTTTTGTTACGGTTCTCTTCAATATTATTGTATTTGGTTATTTTAACATGACGAGTGTCGAGTGCAGTGACTGCAGTGTGATTTCAAATTTACTAGTTAACCATTGTTCACAGGAATACTGTGTATTTTATTTATAAAATAAAAATTAGGTGAAGTTATATACGGTTGACCATATAAATCAGTGTGGATTTTCTAATTTTGGAGAACTATTGATTTGTTAAGTCTATGTTTACAATGACTTGTTTGCACTAATTTGCCTCCTTTTGTGTATCATTATTCATCTTCCATCTATATAATTGCAGGATTGAGTTTTGGGATGTCCGCAATGATGTCTTTGTATGGAACCTTGCTGTTGGATGAGATAATGCAAGCAAAAGAGGTTAATTAGACCTTGCATAGTTGTTTGAGATTAAATTGCTTGACATTTAGGCTATTGCAGTTATAGAATAAGATATTATCAAAAATCTTACATGATTCATGCACAGATTAGTGGTAATTTGTCCCGTATCACCCTCCCTCTAAAAAAGAGTTTATTTAGGCATTCCTATATGTGCTTAAGGGAGAAATGGGGAAAGAATTTACACCACGAACCAATCCACCAAGGCAAGATCACAATGATGATGATATTGACCTTCATTCTGCCCTGTCCCACCAAAATTTTGGTTGGTGAATTGCATTATATAGAATCTACTGGAGTTCCATATAATTTTCTACACTCCGACCTAAAGTTTCTCATATAGCGATCAGTCTGTTCTGCTTGCATCTTCAGGAATGTTCACACTGCCACTATTTGTGTCTGAAAATGTTTCTTATTTGGTGTCTAGGACATTATTTGTACCTCATCTTGAATCATTTTGCTTTTACCAGAACCATTCAAGCAAGAATTGCCGACTAACAAATCTACAATGAGCAAAAGGATTTAACCCAACCAGTTTTCCTCACAGGGATAAATTGGGTTTATGAGGGACATGGATAACATGTCACATTCAGTTAAGTGTGTGGAATATGGACATGCCCAGATTAGGTGTGCTAACATGGGGAGGGATTCTTGAAAGACAGGAAGGGCATTGGCATTTAACCTCCCGCTACTTATCCAATTGCCAGTTCTACTGCTTTTATTGGTCTCTCTGTTAGTAGGTCAACTGCATAACTTGAAAGTGTAAAATAAATAATAAATAAGTGTGAACATTTTGGAACATAGAAAAGGTTGTTGCTAGAACTAAAATCAATGACAGGGGAAGAAGTAAATCATTGACAAAGTTTTTAGAACTTTGTTGTTCTTTTACTGTTTATTTGATCATAATTAGATCTGTAAGGCGGAGCCTACAGATTCCAAGAAATTGATAAATATTGGTTCTCTCACTTTCATATAAGTTGAGAACAGGTATGTAAAGTCACTTGTCTGTTTCTGTTAAGTTCATGCTTGGATTCATCATACTTGACATACATCTACTTCTTTATGCGAATGAAAAGTTTAGCATCAATAAACTGTACTCATCTAACTGTTTTCTTTCAATTCATTTGCGTGCATCTAACTGTTTTCTTTCACAGCATTTGCGTGCACAATATGATAAGCTGTTCCCTGCACTGTGCAATGAACATCCTGATATCTTTCCTCCAGAGCTTTACACATGGGAACAATTCTTGTGGGCATGTGAATTGTGGTACTCAAATAGCATGAAAATCATGTTTGCCGATGGAAAATTAAGGACATGCTTGATTCCTATTGCTGGCTTTCTGAACCATTCGGTATGTCATTCATTCTCTTTGTACCCAAACTTTTTGTTTTTGTCATGGTTTCAGTTTAAAAATAGTTACCTTCACTGCTGACAAACATAGGTGGTTGGTTTCTTACCACCAACTGATCATAACTGTCTACCCAACATGGTGTCTCTGAATAGGTTGCCACATTCTAATATGTATTCTTATAATTATTAAAAGTAAGAATGTCAATCAGGGCAATGACTTGTGTCACTTACTTTCTTGACGACCATTTTTGGTTGAAGTAGGAAATGTATGTATCCAACAATTTATTGCAAATAATACGCCATTGTGTTGCTTTTGATTTATCCTTATCACAGATATACCCACATGTAGTGAACTATGGCAGAGTAGATTCTGCAACAAATACCATAAACTTCCGTCTGTCAAGACCTTGCAGTGCTGGACAAGAATGTTGCCTTAGTTACGGAAACCTCTCCACTTCTCATCTAGTTACCTTCTATGGCTTCTTACCACAAGGATACAACCCTTATGATGTCATTCCACTAGGTGAGGTTATTGCGCTTCCACATTGCAGTCGTGTATAATTTACAATTGATCAAGCAGCACTTGAACTTTGACATAATTCTGAAATTTGTTCAACACGCCAGTATATTATTGTTGAAACTTTGCTGTAGACTTGTGCTGCAAATATCAATTAATGAATACTTTCCAATTCCAGATATCGGTGGTGCCGAAGAAGATTCTACTGAAGGCAGCTCCACATCTGAATGGACAACTCACATGGTGCGAGGTACTTGGTTCTCAAATAACTGGAATATTTTCTATTATGGCCTGCCCTCCCCATTTATGGACTGCCTAAGGAGAGCTCGGAATCCCATGCTGCTGACTAAGAAACTTGTACGTTTCTGTCCAGTTATTTGTATGAAAATGGTTAACTTGATGTTCATTTTGTTTTATTGATTACAAAATGGCTTTATTCTTGTGTATTCATATTTTATTCATTTGACAATTCTATTCTTCTTTTTCCATTGGTCTTTTATGTCAAGGATAAAAATCTTTCTTAATTCTATGGTTTAGAATTACTTTCCTGCTTCAAATTTAATGTTCATCCAGAGTTTTCATTTATGATCTTCTATATATTTTCATTATTTTACAGCTCCCAGAAAACTTGGAGAATGAAATTGAAATCCTTGAAGATCTCCTCGCAATATTTAATGACATGATGGATAGCCTTGGTGACGCAGACCTTGATGACAGGTACATAAGTCTCCATATGTCGTGATCTCTGATTGAACCACAGCTGAAACACTGCTTTTTTGAAATAAAAGAATCTTCTTCCCTATATTCAGAAAAAACACTAGTTGGGATGTAAAGCTGGCAGTGGGCTTCAAATTTCTACAAAGAGGTATTGTCTCTTCGATTTTAACGTCCTGCCATAAAGGTCTCGATTTAGTGGAACACGAACTGTCGAAAATGAACGGCTGACTGCACTCTTGGCTAGATCAGTGGTTCAATGAAACTAAACCCTAGGCATTTTAATGTAGAACACAACTTGTAGAAGGCACAATTCTGATTCTTGTGGAGCATATACCAAATTAGTGATCACCACAAGGTCTATCTACCTCTGAAAATGTCTTTATTTCTCCTCCTTGTATGTTGCGAGCAGCATAAGCATAGAATAGTTCCTTACTGATGCTACATTGGATTCCGAGTGACTTATGCTGCCTTTTCTTTTATAATATCTAAGTCTACACATTTTGCATTTTTGAAAGGGCATTAAAAACGTGAGACATGCCATTTGCCTCTCAGTATGGTCTTCCTAGTGATTTATTTTATTTTTTTATTTTTATTTCTTGGAGGCGATGATAATTTTGTTTAAATGGGTTAGTTGCTACCATTTGACTTTGAGGCATACCTATCTTTGGAGCATAGCAACATTATTGATGACATTCATCAGCTGCTAGCAAACCTTAACACTGTTTCTATCTCTTTTGCACCTAGAACTGCAAATGCAGTTGCGCGTAGACTAGCTAGTGAAGCTTTCGAATCTGTTGGCTTTGTTCATTGGATGGACCCCATCCCTGTTATGCTGAGAGATACTCTCCAGCTTGATTGTAAGCATATTACTCAGTAATAAATTTGGGCATTCCTTTGCCCTTTTTTACTCAAAAAAAAAATAAAAAATTTGACTTTGAGGCATAAATTAAATTAATGAAATTATGAAAGAATTTGGATTACTAATTTATTTGGAATAACTTATATCATTATTTCATTGAACCATTTTCTTCCAACTCCAGAAAGTGCTAAACAGTAAGGTTAGATCAGGAGTTCGGTTTCTTCCAATATGATTAGAAAATAAAATTAATTCGAATACTCCTTGGATTTTAAATTAGTGATCAATTTGTTGATTAGCTGTTTGATTAGCTTATGCCAACAGAAAGACTGCTGATGCTGATTACTAAATCTTGCCATTGATGATCACAAGATACAAGACCAAAAACAAAAATGAAGATACATCTCCACACGCAAACACACACCATTTTCGCAATGAAACTAGGTATCTATATGCTGTATAATTGTCAGCTGCCATATTATGTCCAATAAGACCATCTAATTATAAGTTGACTGACCTGAAATTTATTCTGTATTTTGGTCATACCAAATCTTAATATATATTTACGTTCTTCCCTCCTGAAGGACACCAGAACCAACTCTCTCTAAAAAATTATTCTAATAATTATCATTGGTTGACTGCAACATTATTCTTATTCTATTATACATTTCAATTGATTAGGAACACTCAGAGGATTAAAATCTCAATAATATATTTGATATATTCCCTGATATCTTTTTTTTAAAGGACCGATATATTTAGAGGGGTAGATATCTTATCTTCCACCGTTATATCCGATATTTCTCTGATATCGATATTTACGATATATCTACGATATATTAAAGAAATATCTATAAAAAAAATTTGGCATAAAGAAAAATCACTTCCAAAAATATTTGAGAAATAAATGATTTCCCTGAGGTATATCTGAATGAAGAGTGAGGGTCTCGAGTGATTTTTAGAAAAAGAGTATTTTCCTAGTGGAATCAAGATGTGGTGTGAGGGACCAATATGCGTTTATTCAACCACCTTGAGTCATTTTGATGTAGATAAAGTTGATATTTGTATTTTTATATTATTTATATGTAAATCTAATAAATTTCAGAAAAAAAAATTCTTCCCAAATTTATGATATTTTTTCCCGGATATTTTTTTAAAAATACAGATAGATACACCGATACTGATATTTTATAGTGGGTTCATAGAATTAATAACAACCGTATGAAAATGTTTGAATTTTCACTTAAACCAAACCAAAACCAAACTGTAGTGAATCGAGCGATTAGGGTGTGGTACAAGTACACACTACCTTCATAAACAGAACAACATTTCAAACAAAGTCACAATATCCTTGTTCAAATATATACATTTTATAGCTTCATTTTCAAACATATAAAACAATAAGGTCCAGTTTGATAGCAAGTAAGATATATTTAGGACATAGAAACTGTTTTTACCGCTCAGACAATACCAACAGAAAAGATGATAGCGTTTTCTCTCTTTATCTTAGCAAAATTAAGTTAAAAATTGGTGGCTAAGGAGGTTGTTACTTGTTAGCAAGGATGATTTTACATGTTTCTTCTCTAGTGTTTATATGATGATGATTTCCTTTATAATTCCGCCGAACATACGTCTACAGTTTTCATAATGACATATTCACATGTAAACCCAACATGATTATCTTGGCAAGTAATTGGGCAGTTCCATGTGCATGCACCCATTGACATGATTCTTCCACCTGCTTTTGTTTTGGTGAAGAATCTTCAACCTAGCTTATTATGATGTTCATTTTAAATAAATATAAGATTAATAATATGTTATGAAAAGTGGGTTAGGGAAATAGAAAGTTTAGCTAATTGTTCTAAACCAACTAAACTAATTGGTGACATTGGATAATGCCACTACAGAGATGCAGTTAGGAGTGGTACCCAGAGTTTAGAAACATGAAGTTTTTGAATTTCTTTAGTATCATGTACAAGAGAAGCTCTTGAAACTTTGAAATTAGAGGATTCATATATTTTGACTTTTCAAGCATATATGTAGCTTAATACTGTGAAGTATACATTAAAGCTAAAATGTGACTTTTGACTTGATTCAGCCAGAACTGAGAAGACAGAAATCTCAACTAGGCTTGACTAGCACAAAATTATATATTTCAATCTAATTATAAAACTTGTCTAACTGTTATCTGGGTAAGTTCAGTTAGACCAGACACGCTTAATAACCTATATATTTTGACACAAGTATATTCGTTCTCATTTGACAAATTTAGAAAACACCTATAGTCTAGTTCTCTCTCAATTTCAATTTCCCTTAGTCTTTCAATCTTCAAGAATTTGATCACCAATATAACACCTATCACCATTGATCACTACTCACCATGTCTAATTCATTGATTATTTGGATCACACTTTCACAACTGGGTAAGGCTAGGGTAGGGTGTGTTAATGCATGTGATGCATTAATTTTGTTCTCAAGTTGTAAAATGAATCCTCAAAGTAATAATATTAGTCCTCAAAGTTGTAATATGAGTCGTTAAAATTGTAAAAAAATTAGTTACAACATTAATCCTCATTTGTTTTTAAAGTGGTAATTGAGTCATTAAAGTTGTAACAACTTTTTTTTAATCACTTTGGGGACTCAATTACCACTTTAAGCACACATTTTACCACTTTCAGGACACATGATTACTAATGTTGTAACTAAATTTTTTTTACAACTTTAAGGACTCATATTACAACTTCGATGACTAATATTACTAGTTTGAGGACTCAATTTACAAAATTGATGCATTAACACATTGTAAAATTTTCCCGATACGTACATTTAAGTTGGCGAATGTATATCTCAAAAATAACTTTACATATCAATTTGGTCATGCTCAAGCCAAAACCGATTGTATTCAGAGTGAATAAATTTTAAAACTAATCATGATGATCTGTTCGAAATAAAAATAAATAAAAATAATAAGGGATTGAGCTCGATTTTAAATTAATATTGTCTTGTGCACTTGCAATGGAGCACAGTTCTTTGAGTTTTCTAAATTTACGAAATTTCTTCTATGCACTAAGGTGTAAATGAACCGAGTAACTAATATGCAGTATTTTGATCCGGCTATTTACGACGCACTACATGCATATATACTAATATCGTTAACAAAATAAATAAATAAATAGTCTCAAGTGTTTCCAACTAAAGAGATGAGAACATTAAGTCGAATAAGATATACTCTTATTATAACGTTTAATTTCATCGGATCAAAAATGAAATTGAAATGAAGGATTTAAAGTCTATAATCTTTATTCGATATTCACATACGGCGATTTGATCATTTAGAGCATCTCCAACAGCTTCCCCAAAATTTCTCTAAAATGGGGAAGCAAAAGCTGAAATCTCCAAAAAATTTATACTCCAATTCCAACAGCTTCTCAATTTTGGAGATTTCGGCATTTATTACAATAATAAAAATGATACATTTAATAATAACAAAAAAAATCATATATTTCATTGTAACATATATTACCTAATAAAATATTCTAGATTTTTGTTCTTATTGTTAGAGCACGTGAATAATTAATATTTGAGGAAGAAAGACTTTGCTGCAAATTTGGGGAATGAGTGCTTCTCTTTCTTCTCCATCCCCATTTTGGGGAATGAGATGAGGAAGCTGTTGGACCACAAAACAACACAATATTCCCCAAAATTGTTAAAATCAAGAAAATATAGAAGTTGTTGGAGACGCTCTTATATATTAATGATGTAAGTACACCTTGATGTGTAGAATCCACTAATATTTATCATAAATTGTAGAGTTGTAGTTAGAGTGGGTGCTTTAGTGTTGTTTCTGCGAGTTCCACCAACATTCTCCAAAACACACAGAACATATCCTAAACTAAAACTAAAACTAAAAATATAGATGGAAGATAATACGGCATAAGAAAAAAAAAAGGCACAGAAATGTGACCCATCACCCAATAATAATTGGTTGATGTCTAGCTGGAAATACCCCAATGAAAAACACACGCCACACACATCATACATTAGTGGCTTCCCCTCCCCACCCACCTTTGCTTTGTCCAGTGCTGAATTGCATTTCACCTTTCCCCAACCGCCGACGTCGTTCTCGTCTGGACACAACCCAACCCCCACTCTCCTCTCCTCCAATAGAACCACCAAAACTTCTAAAAGCAAAGCTACCTGTCTACCTGTCCAAAATCAATTCGTCTTCTATTTCTAAATTGTCTCCGTGTCTGCCGTAGCGGATTGTGTCTCTAATCCTACGTGCTTTTATGTTTCTAAAGATAGAAGAAAAACCGAGGGCAAGGATATGGAGTGAGAAAGTTTAAAGAAGACGTAGCCTTTTACGTCTCCTTTGCTTTCTTCTTTCCTTCTTCTTAACAAAGAAGAGAAGTGAGGACTTACCACCTAGAACCCATCTCGTCCGAGCAGAAGTTTCTACGTTTCTCTGAGAAAGTTTGAAGCTTTTTTATTGGGTTTTTGGTGAAGATGTTGGTGGCCAACAGTTTCGATCTTTGGAAGAAAGATGTGTTCTTTCCTGCAGCTGAGGAGGTTCAAGAATCAGCCGACATGTATGTTCCTTTTTATTTTTATTGGTTTTGGTCATCTGGGTTCTTGCTGTTTTGATTAGTTTCTGTTTGTTTGGAGTTTGGAAATGGGTTTTCTTTGGTTCTGGCTTTATGGGATTATCTGAAGTCAATTTGATACTGCTTTTAAGACAAGGGTGTGTGTGTGCGTATGTGTTTTTTTTTTTTTTTTCTTCTTCTTCTGAGATTTTTACAATTGCATGGTTGCGCTGCTGGTTTTGAGTATTATTTGATTGAGGGGATTGTGAGGTCCTGTAAATCAGTTTCGAGGTTCTTATGATGGCGCTGATGTCATTTTTGGGTTCAACTTCTAGGCACTATTATGCATTGCTTTCTCATGGTGCCCTATAGATAATCTTTACAGTCGACAGGGTTTTTCCTTTGTTGCTGCATTCAAAAGCTTGTGCTTTAGCTCATTAGTCCTTTGTTTTGGTTTGCTGAGAAGAAAATTTCCACACCAGTGTGGATTTGAAAAAAAAAAAAAAAAAGATTCCGACATTCATTTTGACTTGGATGTTGTATGATTTAGGCATTGCAAAGTCAATTTTGTGCACCTTCTTGAAACTTTGAGTAACTATATGATAGGTTGTTACATAAAATGATCCCAGGGATTAGGCACTAGTTTGTTTTGTCCATATTTTTGCAAAGATCAAAGGGAGCCTACGCTCATCTTCAATTTCTAGGGAGTATTGATCCAGTAACATCGCTGCTGTCTATGTCCAATACAATTGAACTAGATATAATTGTTTAACTAGTTTTCTTTTTTGGTTTTCAGAATGGAATCCACATATAGGGCATGGACCCGAAAGAGGAGAGAAAGTGTAGCGCCAGAAGATTTGGATGAACTCTGTAAGGAGCTGCAAACAGCTTTAGGCACTGCCAAATGGCAGGTAGGCTCCAATGGCTCCATTTATCTGATTACCATTATATTCCTTTTTCCCTCTTATAATTCAGTGTTCTAAAACTTTAGTATTGTTTAAGTGATCAGTACTATTCATTTGGTTGCTAAGAATGTTGAGGAAGGCAATGATATAGTGATTTGAATCATGTTTTCTATTAGTTTGATCTTTGGAAGGTCAGAGACTCGTCTCTGCTTTACATTGTAGGATCTTTTCTAAGATGGGGTTATAAAGTTTTCTTCAATGTCAGTCTATATTTGCATAACTTTCTCAAAAAAAAGAAAGTCTATTTTTGCATAAGAAAGCTTGTCACAGAAGTTTATGACTCTAAGTTAAAATTTAGATTAATGTACTGTAATTCGTTTCTTTTGCTATCAGTAATTATGTGTTGTTGATTTGTGAATGTCTATTCAGTTGGAACAGTTTGAGAAGGCTGTCAGGTTGAGCTATCGCCAATGCGGTGATGATCATACAACAGCTAGACATAAACAATTTATTTCTGCCATTGAAAATCAGATATCCAATGTTGAAACAGCATTAAGGGCATCATTTAGTGCAGAAGGAAAGAAACAACTATGCTGGGTACAGCTTGATGAAGAAGAATGTGATGACTTAGCTGCATTTCTCTCGGGAACATCCCATTGTCTTCCAAGTGCTGAAGATGCACATGTAGAACTTGGACCTTCTGTGAAAACCTCTGAGGAAAAGCCTATGAGAAGAAACGATCCTGACGTTAAATCTAATGCTGCCTGCAATTTGGACATTTCTGATGAAATTAAGGGCGTTACAGATACAATCATTATTATTAAGGATCCAAATTTTATGATGAACCTAAATGGGAAAGAAATGCCAGGAACAAGGGATGAAATAATTTATCATGCTGATAGAACAACTAATACAAGGAAAACACGGAGCTCACCAAATTGTGAATTGAGGATTATCATACCTGATGAAGCTGAGCAGAGAACACAGCTAATGCCAAGCTTTCAGGACACACCCAAAGAAAAAGGATCCAAACTTGTCTTTTGGAGAAGATATGGAGAATTGCATCAAGCAAAGGGAGCAGTTAATTTGTTCAACCAGGTCAGTATTTTTCACTTATTTATCTGAAGACGATATATCTTACTTTTATGAGGCGAAAGAAAGTAACAAGCAGGGATTCTCATATTATTTTCATTTGCTCTTCTTTGTCTCAGTTGATAGATTATGTCTGATAAGTTTCAAAAGTAATTACTTGTTTCTTCTGCAGCTGTTTGGCAGGGTTGGTGCATCTCAAAAGCAATCACAAAGTCCACAGAAGCGATGGCGAAGTCCATTATGCTTGCAATATGGTCGTTCTGTTCAAGTCACCCTCGCTTTAATGCTCACTTTTTTCCTGCTTGGTAAGCTGTTAATTTGCTTGAAGTTGAAGCATTGCAATACCTTACTGTATAAATCTTTCAATCTGGAGTAACATGGCACACTAAATTGAATATTGTATGATATTATCTGTAGACTATCCTCAGCAAACAAATCTCAATATTTGAATTCATCACTTGTGCATAGAAAAGGAAGCTAAGGACAGGAGTATCAAGCATAGATTAGCCAATGTGAAATTTATGCATATTATCCCCCACCTAAAGAGAGATGTAAAAACAGTGAATTTTTTTTCCACGTAGCTCAGAAGTGCTGAGACTCTATTGCAATAAAACTATTTTGGGATTATGATGCTTTCGTATTAACATCATGCTGCTTCAGTTCACTTTTCAGTCTGTGTAGTGTTAGTGTATTACCAGTTTACCACTGCTATTTTTAGTAAGATTACTTAACCATACTGGACATTGGCCTAGACATAATTAATGATTTATAGTTTCTACTATTGTGCTTATGGAGGGATCTCTCTTTGCAGTACCATTTATGTTCTCTTCAAGTTGAGATAAAGCCTACATAATGGAAGTGATCAGGATGGAAACTGAAAGGTATTTCTATATGTTTGACACACTTTGACATACTGATTTTATATTTCATATTTCCAAAATTTTTATGAATTCGAAGTGGGGATCAGAATTAAGAAATCTGCAGTATGCCAAATGGGAAAAAAATAATAACAGAGAACTTTGGTATTTCTGAATGGACCCCTACCCCTGAATGTTTTGATAAAGATATACAGTTTTGGCATGTCCCTAGAATAACCGATTCTAGATTGCACGTCAAGGACAATCATGAATTTATAATTTTCAGCCAACCTTTTGTAAATATTAGTCTATTCTTTCAACTGAATAATCTATCTTTTGTTTTGTTGGAATGATGTAGAGCTTAAAACAATTGTGGAATGTTTTATGCGGTTGTGCAGGTATTGGAGCTATTTCTGGATTGTGGCAGTCTGAAAAGGGATTGCTTGTCTGTAACATCTTCCAGTTGTTTTAAGGGCTTTGGAATAGGCATGCTACCACTCTGTTTAGTACTGAATAGGAGTTGAAGAGGCAACATGAACAAGGTAGTCCTTTTAGATTTTCAGATGCCCATCAAATGTAAATTCATTCAGGGTTTAAACATATGAAAAATATTTGGCAGTGTAGACGTTCTACAATTCTAATATGCTTCGAACTTCAATGATGACATTATTCTATACACCATGACACAGTTAGGGGACCTAAGTACTTGTAATGATGTTTTTAGTGTAACCTAATGCACGAAATAGGTACAATAGAAAAGTACATATGAATCATGCGTGTTCATTCATTTTCTACCAATATTTTGGAGTGCGAGTAAAGATGATGAGGTATTATGCATGACTTTTTTTTTTTTTTTTTTTTTCATATTCTCATTTATGTTCTACATGAGAATACGAAAAAGTACTGTGTGAATGCAAGCATGTAGAAGTTAGAAAAAGTACTGAAGTCTTCAAAAAAGGAAAAAAATAAAATACTGAAACATGTAAATTGGATTTCATTTTTTTATCGACTTTCAGTTTCGTTTAGTAAAATTTGGCTGATATTGAGAATTTATAAATCTTCTTTCGCAATTTGCTCATACAGCTCTTCCCCAATTTTCTCATAGATGTCCTTTTAAGGTCATTCTTCCAAAGAAGAAAGCTGATCGAAAAGATACTCAAATCCTTTGGATTAAAAAATGCCATTGGGTAGTTCTAAAATATTTGATGCTCTAGCTATTCCACAATTCCATTTAGTTTTGAATGCTAATTATCATATTTTGAAGTGTGTACAAGACCTGGAATAGGAGTCTGAAAAGTAGTAGTGAAAATCCTTGTCCAGGTATACCCAATTGCTTGTAGTTGTTCCTCAGTTATTAGCAAAAGGCAGAGCACCCAACAAACAAGATATATAGAAAGTTTCACTCCTTAAAGGCTTAGACAACTGCAAAGTTTTGCTCGATTGCAAAGTTTCGTTCACTCGCCCAGAAGACCACAACAAGTCTCAGGGCTCGCAGTGCGGTCTCTAAACAACAACTAAAAAAAAAAAAAAATACTAAGAGTATGTTTAACAATGCTAGCAATTTTTTTCAGTTAAATTGTAGTTAAATTAACTAAAATGTTATTTTGGCTAGCCACCTTAGAAATGAGACTGCATCAATGCTCTATATTTTAGCTAGCATTACATTAAATAGTTTAAATATATTTTTATATCACATAAAATATCTTACAAGGAATGTATTAAATTATAGTTAGCCTCATCTGAGTCATCTCGCTCTCTATATTTAGCTAACGGGATAGCTAAAAGTCATAATAGCTAAACTTTTGCTAGTCTGCTGGAACTCCGAAAATATCAAAAATATTATACTCTCTCTAAAATACCTAAAAACTAAAATAGAGAATTGTTAAAGTTGTTATAATAAGGGAATTAAATTCTTCCCTTAAATACGGGTCATAACAACAGATAGGCACTGCTCGCTAGTCTATCTTGTGTTTTACAGAGAAACTATGAAGTGAAGGTGCCATCCACCTGAGGGATTCCTGGAACTACCTAATTAGTTCAGTCGCAGGAGCAGAAATCTCCACATCAAGAAGCCGTACCCGGGGCAGTGGTGGGGAGCAGATAACACCTTCTGGAAATTGTAGAGCCTGAAACAGTGAAACATTTTCACAGCCAAAAGGAAAATTAGTCATTATGGATCACAGAACTTAACTGGCAACTCCATCCTCTCGCAGGACTTAAAGTTTCCAATAAACCATTGTATTGGAAACGAAGTCCATAAGTGCGGGTCGTCGTCTTGAACAATGGTGGCCTCCTTTAGGTTTGGAGCCTTTAGTATTAAGCATCTAAAACTGAATAACATAATAACTCAAGTCAAGATCGTTTTCACAATAAACACAAACACAATACTGTAAAATCATAAACTAACTGCATAAAGAGTTTCCTAGTTGCACTAGGTGATTACCATAAGGGCCAACATCAATTGGGGTTCCACTCACGGTAGTCATCTTCTCACCAACACACCAACACAACTGCAATCTCACAAAACATAGTATCAAGGAAAATCTTCTATACTATACTACTTGTTTCTTCACAGAATGGGACTGCTATTTCCATATGAAAAGCGTAGTTAGCATAGGGACTTTCTACTGGTATATATAGTGGCCTAGAAACATAACTCGTGCTCATCCCATAAGGAGTCCAAGATTTCTTAATGTTTATCAGATACTAGTCTTTAGGTTTATCTTAAGAACTTAATGTTGATCAGGTTAAACAACTTGATAAGTCTCAAACTTCTAATGAGAGACATGCATCTCAATAGATAACAAGATAGAGTTTCACATTTATATTTCTACTGAGTATATTCAAGTTAATCTCAAAACTAATTTATGTAGATAAAGATAAATGCAGTGTCCAATATTATTTCCAACATTTAGGGAAAAGGACTCCATAGTCCATCTATAATCACGGAAGGAAAACCGTTGCAGACTTTGACTGAACACAATGATAGATTCCAAGGGCTTGCAATAATGTATAATCAAATTCTGGAGCAATGGAAATCTCGAATCGAGTCCTTCGAACCATCCGTCAGCTAATCTTGTACTAACGAACTTTATTATTTATTTTTTAAATAGGGTAATCAGCCCCTATTTTTTTAAAAATGATAAAGGTAGTACAAATAAGGAGGGAACAAAAACCTAACCTCCTCTATCATGCAATTATCTAACTAGAGATAATAAACAAATGCTTAATCTTACATACAAACAGTCCCACAAATGTGAACCATGCAAATTATCAATTAGCAGCTTCATGTCATTGCCCATACTACCATTGCTGTTTTGAAGACAGAGGAAACCTTTAGCCAATACCCATCTTTTAAGAATTAAGAGCTGGAATGAAACTAGTAGCATTGGCTGATAATTGTGAGAAACCAAACATAAAGTAAAATGAAACAATTGCATAGTTTTCGTAGGGATGAAAAGATTGCTTAATCGATTCCTTGAACAATTCAAGAAGATGATGTTGGGCATCTAAAGCGTAAAAAATCTTACCTTCAAAACAAAGAAGATTTCTACTAACAAACCCGAACTTCTTTAGTTTTCGACAAGCGGCAATGTTGAAGTTCCCATTGCCCATCTGCATGACTTGGGAACGGCTACAAATGAGTCTGAAAGCTTCAAGTTTATGTGCTTCCACTATGATCGTGATGTTGTAGTAGAAAATTTTCAACGAAGTGAGGGTCAAACTTCTAAGTGTATGACGTTCCATCTATTGCAAGAAGCCAACGACAGAGTCTCAAGTGAACGACAGCCCGAGATCATCAAATGCGAGAAGGCAAGGTTACTCATCGACTTCACTGTATCGAGACTCGAGAGCCAAAGTTTTCAGACAAAGGGAGGCTGATAGGCTCAAAGTTGTCCTTAAATGTCATATTTTCCAACTTCATAGTGGCCAATGATGTCAAGACCCGCCCCGAATTTCACCCAGAAACCCGAGATAAGTCCTACGGGGACCACCTCTAAGGAAAATTTACCGAAGACTCGGCAAACCTCCCTCGAAAATGGACAACCCTAACTCAAGAATTTAAGAACCACCTTTTTATTCCAAAATAAATCTTCAGCTACAATCCAAAAGTAGCTAGAATACAAATTACATCGAAGAATTCCAAAAGTATTCAGAGCTACTAAAAAATAAAATAAAAAACAGCGAAAGCTAACAAACCCCTAGTAGATTAAACAGGTAACCTACTAGCGAAATGTAGCTGATAGATGAGTCACTATGCCTCGACGTCTCCTGCTAGACCTCACGTGAACTCTGCAGACTGGGCATTTTTAAAAACGAAGAGCCCAAGGGAAAATATTCAATACGTTAGAGTGAGTGGACAAAACGATTTCCGTCAACAAATAAATATTTCCCCAAAATGCTTTCATCAGTGGCAAAATACAAAGGCTCCACTGGAAAGATTCTGAACTGGGGTCCAGCCTGGCTAGACTCCTAAACTTTAAGAAAATGCCTCTCAGGCCTGGATATTATATATAGTATGTATGCACACTCGCCTGACCCTTTGCACAATATCTATGAATAACTTGAATAAGGTAGATATCATACAAAGCTACTATGCTTGCGTCTAACGCTCACATCACTTCACACCGGAATTGTACCTCGCATATGGGGGAAAGCGGCCGAGTGGTAATATATATGTGCTTACTCCTTGTACGAAATTTTTGAATAAATAAATGCAAAATTAGAAAGTCGCACAAGGCTAGTGTATGGGGGAAATCACGTATAGCTAGCTAGCATTTAATCATTTACATACTATTCTCATATAAGAGTATAATCACCGAAATTCACAATTTCGGGAAATATCCAACAACAGAAAATCATTCAAAACGATAAAGCATTTCGAACACAATATTTAAAACGAAGGTTCACTCACAAGTTAGGCCTAAGCCTGATGTCGGTCGGAGGTCTCTTCCGCTCGAGCCTCCTCACGTCTTGTTCCATATAAATTAAACCTTAAATAAAGTACCGACGCTTAAAGCAAAACATGCATAATTAAATATGCTTTGCGCTCAATCAAGCCTAATAATCCAAAATCTTAAATCCATTGCCAACCTCAAAACTCCACAAATTTTACCGACATCCTCAAAATCACCTTCCACCAAATAAAATCCAATGGCCGGATTATAAATTAATAATCCGCCAAAAATACCAAACTTCAACAATTCTCAAACCTATCCAAAACTCCTCCAAAAATTCTAAAACTTATTCCATTAAACTCCTCATATTTTTCTCCACCAAAACATTTTCTTGGCGCCGGCAGCGGCGGCCGGCGACCAACTCCGGCGACCTCCGATGGTCACCGCATCTCCCTCTCAACCTCCTCTACAACATTCCTAACTACCACAAACTCCAATTCTAAGTCTAACCAAGCCAATCGGACACAAACACATAATAAAGCCCTAGAAATTCAAATTCCGATTTCTCCTTACCTAGCTCAAGATGGAGCGAGCCCTTTGGAGGGATTGAAGCACAGGAGGAGGGCTTCCTTTTGAGCCAAGGCTCGCCGGCTATGGCGGCCGGAGGAATGAGTTCCGGCAAGAAAACGATTTCGATAGTCGGGGCTCTCGGTGTCGATTCCTCCTTCACGGCGATGCTAGGGGGGCTGTCACCGGTCTAGAACTGCAGCTGGGTTGGAGACTGACCATTTAAGACCGGTGCGGCGGGCTGGGGCGGCCGGACGGCGGCGAACGGCGGCCGGGAAGAATCAGGCAGAAACTGGGCTTGGGGGAGAGAAACTGGGAGGAAGAGAGAGAAGGCAAAAAAACTAAAACTGGGCTTGGCCCGATCCAGGTCCAAGCCCCTCTTAAATCCAAATCCAAAAATTCAACACCCCAAAATAATAATACCCCAATAAAATTATCTTTTACTAGCAAAAAATTATCATTTTTACCGTCGTCATATTTTTTCTTCCTTAGAATAATCCCACAAAATAATCGTCCCCTACACCTCTCTGGGGATCAATTATATTTTACACTTAATGACGAACACGGTAAAATTCTTATTACCATTATGCCAGTAATAAAGGTAAAAATTATGGGTCGGGGCGTGACAATTCTCCCCTCCTTACAAAAATTTCGTCCTCGAAATTTACAAACTCGCTACTCAAAGAGATAAGGATACTGCTGCCTCATTTGCTCCACTGACTCCCAAGTAGCTTCCTCTACTTGGTGGCTTCTCCAAAGCACTTTGACGAGCGGAATTGACTTGCTCCTAAGCACTTGCTCCTTTCGGTCTAGAATCTGAACCGGTTCCTCTTCATAGGACAAATCCTTCTGCAGACTAATCGGCTGCTCTTCCAGCATATGAGAAGGATCGGCAATAAACTTGCGAAACATGGATACATGGAACACATTATGTATCCTGGACAACTCCGGAGGCAAAGCTAACCGATAGGCAAGAGAGCCAACTCGCTCTATTATCTCATAAGGCCCAATATACCTCGGACTAAGCTTCCCATGCTTGCCAAAATGTACTACCCCTTTCCAAGGAGATAGTTTCAGGAACGCCCAATCACCTACTTGAAACTTAAGGTTCTTCCTGCGGACATCTGCATAACTCTTTTGCCTACTCTGAGTAGCCTTGAGTCTATCCCTGACCACCTTGATCTTCTCATTTGTGTCATGGATAATCTCAGGACCATAAAGCTCTCTTTCTCCGACTTTATTCCAACATAATGGCGTACGACACTGCCTCCCATAAAGTGCTTCAAAGGGAGCCATACCGATACTCGAATGGCAGCTGTTATTATAGGCAAACTCCATCAAGGAAAGGTTCTTATCCCAACTCCTCCTAAACTGCAAGGCACAAGCTCTCAGCATATCCTCCAAAGTTTGGATAGTCCTCTCTGATTGCCCATCAGTCTGAGGATGAAAAGCAGTGCTGGAGTGTAGTCGGGTACCTAAAGCTGCCTGAAGAGCTCTCCAAAATTTAGAAGAAAATCTAGGATCCCGATCTGACACTATGGATTCAGGCACGCCATGAAGTCTGACAATCTCATTCACATACAGCTCAGCTAATTTATCCAACGAATACTTCTTTCCCACCGGCAAGAAATGAGCAGATTTAGTGAGTCTATCCACTATCACCCAAATATCGTCATGCACCAACTTTATGTTTCGTCACCTAAGTAAAGGTGTTAGACGACGAATTTATTTTTGTCACAAAAGTAAGTTCTTAGGTGACGAAACTCAAACTTTGGTGACGAAAACATATTTCGTCACCTAACATATCACTTACATGACGAAATGCATTTTCGTCACCAAAGTGCTCAAACTTTGGTGACAAAAACATATCTCGTCACCTAACCTATCACTTATATGACGAAATGTATTTTCGTCACGAAAGTGCTCAAACTTTGGTGACAAAAACTTATTTCGTCACCTAACCTATCACTTACATGATGAAATATATTTTCGTCACCTAAGTGCTCAAAACTTTGGTGACGAAATATGTTTTCGTCACCTAACCTATCACTTACATGACGAAATTTATATTCGTCACCTAACCTGTTACTTACATGATGAAATGTATTTTCGTCACCTAAGTTAGCTCTAAGGTGACAAAAATAGTGACAAAATAATGTTTCATCACCTTACCTTACTTAGACGATGACAATTGTCACTAAGGTGACGAAACTAAAGTGTTCTCTTAGGTGACGAATTAAAAATATTTCGTCACCTTAGAACCTTTTTCTAGTAGTAATGACTACACACTTTGTCAAAATTTAACTAAATGCTAATGCCTAATGACTACACACTTTGTCAAAATTTAACTAAATGCTAATGCTAATGACTACACAGTTAATACACATGTTATAGCTTCTCAAAATTTAACTAAATGCTAATGCCTAATGACTACACACTTTGTCAAAATTTAACTAAATGATACTGCTAATGACTACACAGTTAATACACATGTTATAGCTTCTTAAGAATCTAAAAAAGAATTGTGTGGCTAGATGGTTTTTCATTCGTCTACATCAAATATATACATATACATATACATATACAACTAGCTAGCTACTGGAGAAAATCTATGAATACAAAAGTAAACAGTTACATGTATGTATATTGATGCATATTCATATGCATGTATATTATTCCTCAGTTATCGATGTCAATATACATATACAACTAGTCAGCTACACGTTTATCTCTCTCCTCCAATCAAGTTATAATCCAGCCTTATATGACTACTTATCATAATCTATGAATACAACAGGAAACATGTGATCTCTTCCAAATAAAGAAGATAAAATCACAGATTACTTTCCTAATAGAAATCACAGGTATAAACCATTAGAACTGGAATCCACTCGAATCTTTAAACAGCTGAGAGAATAACTATTACGAGAGAATACAGACCTCAGTATCGGGGATTTTGGATTGATGAGGTGGCGAGCTAGAGGTGGTGAGAAGGTGGGAGAAGTGAGATTGGAGTGGAGGAGGTAGGTGGTGTTGATGCAGTTGCGATGACTGTTCGGGTCGATGCGGTTGCCGATCGGTGGATGGCGGGGTCTTCGATGGGTGGAGGTGGTGGGTTCCGGCGGTCGCACAGCTATGGGAGAAGGAAATTGGGTTTAGACTTTTAGGGATTGGTTTAGTGTGTATCAGACTAAGAGTGAGTGTTTATCGATTTTATCTTAACCAACAAAAATATTCTGTTGGCTAAGACAAATATTTGTCGCCTAAAACAAATTAAATTTTGGAGAAAAAAACGCACAAAATTCACCCGCCTAATATTTCGGGACCCTAGGCGACTGAAAGTGTACTACTAAGTTGACGACTACTTCAATTTCAGTCGCCTAATCTTAACCGACAGAAATGTTCTGTCGGTTAAGACAAGTATTTGTTGCTTAAAACAGATTAAATTTTGGCCCAAAAAACATGTAAAATTCACCGGTCTAATATTTCAGGACCCTACACTTTCCGTCGCCTTAGTAGTACTATGGCGTTGACTACTTCAATTTCCGTCGCCTAAGAAGATGTTTAAAAATTTAGTGTTTTTTTTTATGAATGAATAATCCAAGCATTTTGGTGTAGATTTTCAATGTAAACCCAACTGAAATTTCAACTATAACTCTAAATACGCATCTAAAAATAAAAAACACTTAATTTGCAACAAAAAACTACATGTAGAAAAATTCAAATTTGCATGAATAATAAATGGTTGGACGTGGTTATAAATTTAAAAATATATATCTGAAGTTATGCCAAATTAATACAAGTAGATTTCTTCTTTTTTGAAATCCACAATAATGGTTATATTAATCGTACTCATGATAGTCTGAGTAGTCCGAATCATCAAGCTTCTCAATTTGGTCAGAATACTCATCATCCTCTGTGTATTCGTCATCTATAAAGCTGTCATTAGGGTTACGTTATAGCAAGTTCAGTTCAGATGGTGTAATTCGAATGTAACCTATGATAGCCAGAACGTGTTGGTTGTTGACACTAATATCCTCAGTATCAGGGACTACATATGGAGATTCCTCTTGATATGGTTCATTCGGTTGATCAGTTGTTGGTTCATTGGGCCCACTCTTATCATCCCATTCTAATGTAGCTGTACTCCAAATATTTCTATGTGACATCACCTACACCACTTTCCAACCCTCACCCATAGCCGGATCATCAAGATAAAACACTTGTTTCGCCATGGTGGTAAGAATATCTGAACCAGTGCTAGTTAAGCCTCTCCAAAATCCACTCACCTGACCTCCCTGCGGGTTTCAGATTATGCTCCTCAGCCCCATCAAATGCCTCAGCATCCCACCGTCACTCGTGATCCTTGTCAAGCCATCTATGAGATCCCAAGAAACAAATTTTGTCGGTGTGGCGACTAGAATTGATGTCATCTAAGCATACCGGGCAAGCCTTGTACCCTTTAGTTTGTTGGCCAGAAAACATCCTGTTATCTAGAAAATCACTGATGGTCCAAATAACAGTTGTTTTCATCATGAATGAAGTTTAACCATGCCTGTCTAAATTTGGGAGTCCATTTTCCCATAACTCCTGCAGCTCATCAATTAATGGTCTCATGTACACATCCATACACTTTCCTTGAGAATAAGGCCCTGGAACCATAAGCATAAAAAATTATACTCCTTCCTCATACACATGTTGGGAGGTAGATTTTACGAAAATACTATCACAGGCCAAATGTTATAAGACAAAATCATGTTTCCAGTAGGATTGAATCTGTCTGTTACAAGTCCAAGTTTGACATTCAACAGTCTCTAGCAAATTCGGGAAAAGAACGGTCAAAGTGCTTCCAAGCCTCCCCGTCTGCGGGGTGTGTGAGATTATCACTACAACAATATGTGGCTATAGTGACCAAATTCTTAGTGACCTAATCATAATAGTCACAAATAATATAGTTTTAGTGACCAGCAAACATTATTGGTCATTAAAGCATTTGGAGGTAATAAAATTGGTAAGGCCACCCTTTGGATAATTTTTAGTGACCTATCATTTGACAAAGTAATTAATGACCAAGTCGACTTGGCCAATAATTTTTAAAAAATTAGTGACGACATCAGATTCATTAGTGACCAAAGAACATTTAAAAACTTTATTCTCAGACGCGGGATTATTCGCGGTTTATGAGAAAATTGGAATGAACAGTTACCTATATTTTAGACATATCTGGACTCCCTCCACCAAATATTCCGCTTCCATTCCCTGTATCTTCTCTCTCTCCCTCTCTCTCTCTTTCTCTCTCTCTCAATCTAGCGCAACCTTAATCCTCTCATCTGCAGCTACACGCCGTCAATCATTTTGAGGTTTACGTCTCCTATCTTTCTCAATTCAACACCTCCGACGTGCCCAGCGGGCCAGCTTAGCCATGAGTAGCAGATTGATGTTCCTCTGTTTTCTTCCACAACCTCAAGGCTTGACTTCCACCACCCTCTTGACAAGCAGGCTGGGTTAATTTTCTTTTTATGTAAGTATGTTCGTTGATTGAGTTCTTTCTGTGGGTATTATTCAATTGGATTAGGATTAGGCTCATTAGCGTTAGCTTCGATGTCGTTATTTTGCATAAACAGAATGATTTTGAGAGCGATTCCAGAACTAATTGAAGTTGGAAAAATTATACTAGGTAAGAGAGAACTCAAGGGTTTTCAATCAATCAAATTAAGTGTTCAGTAGTTAAATTTTGGTATTAGGTTGTTTGGGTAAAATTTTCCATCAACCAATTAAGAAGTTCCTGTTTCTTGTCTGTGTGTCGTATGCTTGATATCGTTGTGTTTTGGGTGAACCACCGTAGTTGATAATAGCAGGAGAGATGATGCTATTAATCATACAAATAGTTCATGGCTTTACCTCTCTCTCTCTCTCTATATATATATATAATGTGTATAAAGTATACCCATATATGCATTTGTTTCCCTTTCTTCGTTTTGTTTAAACTTGCTTTTTTATTCAGGTGTTCTGGTTGCTTATATTGCATTTGAAGTTGGAAGTTTCAAATCCAGACTTAGAGATTTGTGAGCAGTATCACAAATTCAATGTGTAGAGGTTAGAATTGTCCACTTTCCAGATGGGGAGGCTTCTCTAAATGGTCCAACTCCAGTTCACTTGCTGGAAGGTCTAAAACAGGGAGGAACTATGGCAGAACATGTCAGGGAAAAGAAAATAGTTCTTCAAATGCCACTGATGGTTATTCTGCCCTTGAACTATACCATGAAATTCGTGACCTTTCTAATGTCATTTTTTCTGACTTGCTTCTCGTTTTGTGCCTACACAATCAATGATGTTTCGCATTGTTGCAAACAAGCTAATCAAAGGGGTGATCTGTAGTGATTGCATCTACGTATGCATCCACTGTTAATTCTCATCTTCAGCTTGATGTCATCTATATTATCTATAGTATATTTAGAAAGGTGAGTTTGCTTATTTGTTTACAAAGGTTATGGCCATGCATACATACCCTTTTGGGAAGACATTTTCCCATGTATTCTGAAAGCTGCATATTTGCTTAGCTAGGGACATGTTTTCCTTAGGCGTTTGGGTTGTTCATTGTTGATTATACCATACTGCATGTCCATATAGAGATGAGTGTTGTTTCCATTATTGTTTGAGTTGTTAATTGTTTTGGGTTACAAAGTTTGTCAATGTTGTTTTTGAGATACATTGAAATAAAAATTAAAACATGTCAAATTAATGTCTCAATGTATTTGACTTGTTTCTAATATAAGCACACACTTTTGAGCAGCTGAGAATCGATTGGTCAAAGTGTTGGAGGTTCCTTCACTTGCTTGTACAACAAAGTTAATGTAGATTAGATGACAAGGTCGATCTACCTTCATCATCTGATTCTGGTCTGGCGTCTCCAGAAATGTATACAATCAACAATATATGATGCAGAGACAGCGAATCGAATATTCCTAACATTACAGGTAATGCTTATCAGTTAGTACTGACTTTATATAAGTAAGCCATATGAGTACTTGCATTTGATGCCTTACATTTCTATATTACTTACTCTTTGCCATACTTGTTGCTTATTTCTAATTCAAATACTTGCATGCTATCAGAAGTGAATGTAATTTTCAATATTCTGTTTCTATGAATGGTTGTCTTGATTTTGATTTGCATAGCTTTGGGATAATATGATAGAGCAAGGAACAATTAACCATTGATTTGCATTTTTTTTTAGAATCAGAATTGACTTAAAGCCTTACATTTCTATATTACTTGCTCTTTGTCATACTTGTTGCTTATTTGTAAATCAAATACTTGCATGTTATCTGAAGTGAACGTTGTTTCTGATATTCTGTTTCTATGAATGGTTATTTTGATTTGAATAGCTATCAGATACTATGATAGGATATGATAAACCATTGATTTGCATTTTTTTTCTTTTTCTGAATTAGCATATTGCTATCAATAACATGCTTAGATCAATATCTAAATAAGGTTTTGTGTAGTAGCTGGGCGCACTTTTTATGCTTTCAATAACCCCCTTGTTTGCTTCTTTGTATGACAAATTTACTTAAAAGAAAAGAGTGGAATGATTATTCATGTATAAATTTATTAATGTCTTTCTAGTAGATGATTCTTTTTCAGCCACTTACTTAATATTGCAGAGTACAACAGTGATTTATATATGCCCATTTTTCATTATTACATTTGTCACATTATCCTTATGGATTATGACTGACGCATGTTGCTTTATGTTTTTCATTTGCAGAATGATGTTAGGATGGTCAAATTTGAGAAGTGCAGCACAATAGCATCATAGTTAAGAGTTCTGCACAGATTGCTTTTTTGTTAAAAGACTGTTAATCTGTATTTGACAACATTCATTAATTGACATATGTTCTACTGTAATGGAGACTAAATTTAAAAGGCTTAGAAAAGCTATTATTATTTTCTGTTTATAGAATTTTTTTTGTTTATGGCCAATTCTTTAGTGGCCTGTTGACATGGTCACTAATTTATACATGTGTTGAGGTTTAGTGACCAAATAATGACTTTTAGTGACTACATTTGACCCTTTTAGTGATCAATTTTGTGGTCACAAATGCCATTAGTATTAGTGTCCAGATTATAGTGGTTGCTAATTTAGTGACCAAGTCTAATAAGTGGTCACTATTGAGAATTAGTGACGAGTCTATAGTGACCACTTAGTGACCACCATTTTTTGGTCACTAAACACAATTAGTGACCAAAACTATTAGCTTTTGTGACCACTCTGTTGGTCACTACTGCCGGAATTTGTTGTAGTGTATCTGGATCTATCCTCTCCTCTCCCTGATGCCTTGCCTGGTGCCATCTCATATACTTGGCCATATGTGAAGACATGTATAGACGCTACAGACGAGGACCCAACGGGAAGTAACGAATAACCTTCCTAGGAATAGGCGAGTTTATGAAGTGGAAACTTTATACCTTAGCTCGTAGTAGTGTGGGCACTCAACTTCATCCTTATAATCTTTGTAATACAAGATGCAGTTATTGACGCAAGCGTCTATCTTCTGGTGATCAAGACCGAGGTCAGCCAACATGCTTTTGACCTAGTTGAAGTTTTCCTGACAACTGTTATCTTTAGGATGCACTTCCTTCATAAGTACGATATCCTCATCAAAACATACGTTAGTCTTTCCCCGCTTGTTTTTTATCTTCATTTACTTCATGATGGTACCCAACATAGTATGCTCACTGCCAGGATACAATGGAGTTTGTACTTGCCTTACAAGCTTGTTGTACTTATCATAATCACTGTTGTAGTCAACGTGATAGACATTAGGGAAGGTGTTAGGGCCGTTGTCATAAACAACATTTTCCTAATATCCTGAGGCGGCGAATGGGAAGACATCGTTTAAGATGTTCATCACAGCAAGGTCCCCGTAACTAGCATTGGAAGATCCTGCCTACTAATTATGTTGTGCTTGAATTTCTGCAAGTGTAGGCATTTGAACGTGATTTTCGCCGTGCCATGTCCATGTGGTAAAACTAGGATAAATACCGTTTAGTGCTAAGTGAGAATACATGTCTTCATATATTACTGGTTTCCGATTGAGACATTTGTTGCACGGACATATGTGAATAACTTTGTCTGAAGGACTATGTAGACGCATAAACTCAAGAAAATCAAAAATGCCTCTCATATAAAGAGGGGACCCCCTCCTTAATTGCATCCAGCTCTTATCCATGTTGTACACTATAATAACAGAAAACAAAAATATATAATAAAAAACTTGTGAATAATAAACGGGAAATATATATATATATATACACTCTTAATTATTATATATATAAGATATATTAATGTACATTGTTCACACCTACAATATTCACCTTATGTCTCTGGTTAGGGCCCTAATCCCTTTTGAGAGCACATGCCATTGTGATTTCGTTTGTTGTTGGGTGTTTTGAATTCGCATATGTGAGAAAATTTCAGCAACATCTCCCTACAGTTTCTCAAGTGCATGAATATCTATATTTAATATGCACTCGAGGAACAATAAATGAAGATCCTTTCGAAATATATATACCCACAACCGAAAACGAAACGCATCAAAAACAAACGGAAACTCAATGTCATATGCTCCCAAATTGTCCAAATATGGGACAATTCCAAAACCATTTTGTTAGACACAATCATAACATAATGGTTCTCGAACGGGATTTCTAAGGGTAACAATATATTGATGAATGTATAAGAATATTATAATTCTTAATTACATGATTCATCATTTATTTTTTATCATTTGAATACACAAATGATTTGCATGAAAACGAAAATTTGATAAACATATTTGTAAACATGAAAAATCTACAACAAATAACAAAAAGACACGTGTACAAAGAATAATATTTAATTTTATCAATGCGAAAGTGGGTTACAATCTTTGTGAATTCCTCTGATTCTATCTCCGTATATAGGTTTAACTCAAGGGTGACAAGCACTTAATCTTGAATCGAATTGTTTGTAGTCTGGACTTCTTGTTGTGTTGACGATTTGTAGAAGTTGATTGACCAAGGGCCGTAGAGGCTTGTTCTTGATCAGATTTGATCCACGAGCAGTTTCACGTGGTGGTTTATTCTTCGTCTTGAAATTGGTGAAGATGTCGGCTATTTGGCAGCATGATGACTCTTCAGAATTTGACAACTTCTAGGCTTGAGGTTGATGAAGAACCGGCTATTTGGCAGTTTGATGATTCTTTAGGATTTGACAACTTCTAGACTTCAGGTTGATGAAGAACTGGCTATTTGGCAGCTTGATGATTCTTCAGGATTTGACAACTTCTAGGCTTGAGGTTGATGAAGAATCGGCTATTTGGCAACTTGATGATTCTTCAAGGGTTTTGGGAGACTTTTGGACTCTTGAGAGTAATTTTTCTCTTTCTCTAGTTCGCTACCTCCTTGGTTCGCTCCCCTTCTGGTCCGCTGCCCTATTTTTGCTCCTTTGTTCGCCCCCTCCTCTTGATATGAGAGAGCGTATTTATAGTGTTAACATTCCTCCGCTTATGGTATGTAATGAAGATACTAAATCAATAATATTTCCTTAATCAAATCAATGAATCTTGACTGATTGATTTACTTGTCAATTTTACCATAATCAAATCAATCAAATATTAAGATTTAGATATGCCTAGATCGCTTTGGATTGAATATCTTGTTTTGACCAAGATCCTTAGTAAAGGGGTGTGCCATCTCGTGGATATGGAAGAAGGGCGCGAGGAATCTTGATTTCCAAGCAAGCATGGAGTTCTGGTGACATACATTTTTTCATGCATGCGAACTTTGCTGACTAGCTCCTTCTCAAAGTCTCCTACGTGGGGCCATCTCGCCTCGCCTTCATGTACGCGCGCAGAGCCATCTCGCCTCGCCTTCATGTACATCTACGCATGCAAAGTCATTTCGTTTCGCCTTCATGAACCTCTACGCGAAGTCCATTTCTTGATTCCATGCGAAGTCCTTTTCGCATGCGAACTCCACTATCTAGCTCGCCTGACCTTTGGCGCGCCATCACTTGTAAAGTCAATTATTTTGTTTAAATTTTACATGTCTAGAATATTATTCACATATAAATTAATAATACACACAAAAGCTAAAGATATACACACACACAAAACATAATATTATACACACATATTATACACATATATACAAACAAATTATACGTATACACACAAATTATATGTACAAATATATTATACACACAAAAACATATTCGTACAAACATATTCAATATGTATATACACTATCAAATACATATATCATGCATGTATCAAGCAATCTAGCAATTGGACCGGCAAAATTGGACTGCCGGCAAAGTCACTGGAAAATATGCCTAAATTAAGAAAGTAGATGAATTAAAGTAGTTACATACCAATTAGGAGAGAAGCAGCTCTTGAAGATCGATCAAATTCATGAAGAAAAGCTTCCAAAACTAGATTTTCACTGGGATGAATTCTGTGGGGGGGGAGAGAAAATATGGTCTTCATCTGTGTTCTCTTTCTGGGTAGAAGTTGTATAAATGATGTGTTAACTTAGTCGATGGAGGGTTTCGAAAGTCAGTTTTCGTCGCCTAAGAGTTACTAAGTCGACGAAGTTTTGTGCCGAGATTTCACATCTCTAGCGCTCAAAGTTTTGAGGTGCCACATCGACATTCAACAACCTTTAACAAAAATCTATTCAAAAACTAATGACAACAAATGCACTTATGGAGCATTTCTTGAAACGTCCATCTAACTCCACTTGTTGAGTTATTAGGTCAATTTGTTGAAGTTATTAAGTTAAGTGGATTGTTTACCATCTTATTTGACTACATATTGTTGATGATATTCCATGACATCCTGATCCATAATCTTTAGCGGAATTTCATAAATGCTAGTGAGATAAATGTATTAGACTGTGCACATGGGATTAACCCATAGTGTGGTAAAGGCAATATGGGTCACGGCAACAATAAAGAACCCGCGCCGAAGTCAAGAAAAGAGGGGGAGGTGCTGCATAATGGTGACACTCCCGGTCTAGACACTAATTTGTCAAAACTACTCATGCCAGCTCCGAACAATGCAACCGTGTCGATCTCCAGATCACTGGTTGAGGAGTTGTTGAGCTCATCCTCAAATCATGAATGCAAACAAAAAAGTACGGAAAATCAATATGAGGACAAGAACGTCGTCTTCATGATCGCGGATTTCAAAGATTCGGATCTAGCTCTAGCTACTCCTGACTTTAACGTTATCAGCGGGATCGATTTTGATTTTCTTTCCAACCTAAATGTTATAAGACGTCGTATCGATGTCCTTTGTTTATTCGAGGCCTCGATATATACTCATATTAGCAATAATGAATGCCTTTAGAATTTTTTCAAAGTTATGAAACTATTCTCCTCTTATGGTTCGTCTTAATTTACAAAAAAGATATACATTCTTACATCGTCCTTAGAAACATGACATATTGTGCCGATTTTGGTCCCTTCCTTTGAAGGTGACTCCACGGCCGGCCCTGAGCATAGGCCCAGCAGGCACAAGCCTAGAGCCCCAACTTTTATGGGCCAAAAAAAGATATTACCTCCTTATATATAATGAAAAAAAAATTATACAGCCATTCTCTCTTATGTTTTTTTTTCTTCAGAAAACGCAGGTTTCATCTTCTCTAGTTCTCTTCCATAATTCTATTTATCTATTGCGGCAAATCGACCAAGATTTTGCTTGCAGAAAAGACACGTTTCAAGGATTCTATTCTTCTCTAGTTCTCTTCCATAATATTGCCTCTTTTTTTTTTTTCTAGAAAAGGCACGTTTCAAGGATTAGTTATCTTCCATAATCTTTATTCATATTACCTGGTATTTTCTTCTTCTTTTTTTTTCTTACGATGATGCCCTTGCAGCCTTGCTTTAATTCCATTGAATTGCTACAATTTTATGATTCCATGGTTTTGCTTGTTTGTTTAATTGTATGACTGATGAATAGATGAGACAGATTTTTTTTGTTTTTTTTGTTTGTGTGTATACTATTGACCTATTGTTTGATTGTTTGGTTCCTAACCCTTTCAACGAGTATTGTTTTTCAGTTTTTGGTGAATCAATTATTAGTTATAGACTTATAGTCTTACATAGTTGTTATTTACTAGTTCAACCAAAGTACCAAACTAAACATTAGCCACCATACTTGATTATAACAATTGTCATTGTTAATAGGATTTGCTTCCGATTAAATTTCATGCTTATTTATTTTCAGGTTGTTATATCATGGCTCCAATTAGGAAGTATCCTTCAGGGGCTAAAAAAAGAAAACATAAGAAAAAGAGAGATGCATTGGCTAAAGTTCAATCTGGATCTATCAATAAGTACTTCAAGCTAAATAAGGAACAAAAACGGACAGGTACTGATGAGAATGTGCATGAGAATGAGAATGAGAACGAGAATGCATATGTTATTGGTAATAGGCAAGAACCAAATCTCAGAGTGAATGAGGAAGAAAGAATTATTGCTGAAGATGATCAACAAAATGCAGATAATAGTGGTAGTATAGAAGAACTAGATCTCAGAATGAATGAGGAAGAAATAATTATTGCTGAAGATGATCAACATGATGCAAATGATAGTGGTAGTATGGAAGAACGAGATCTCACAGTGAATGAGGAAGCAATAATTGTTGCCGAAGATGATCAACAAGATTTAACTTCAGCATTTGATTTACCATTCGATGTTGATGATCCATGAAATTGGGAGAAGATAAAACAAAATGTCCGAGATTTTTTAGTCCAAAGAGGTCCTAAAAGAGAGACTGATTTGAGCTTTCCAAAAGATGGCATGGGGAGACATTTCAGTTCCAAACATTATTTTCTTGTCTTATCTAATGGTGAAAAGAAGAACAGAAAGTGGTTAGTGTACTCAATTTCTTTGGACAAGGTATTCTGTTTTTGTTGTAAATTGTTCCAGCAAAATCATGACAAGACTTTATTGGGTCAATTTGCTAATGAAGGATTGAATGATTGGAAAAATGTGAGTGCCAAACTTGCAAGTCATGAAAAAAGTAAGCATCACCTCGGTTGCTTTACTAGTTGGATTGAACTTGAAACAAGATTGAAAAATAATGCAACAATTGATCAGGGTTTGGATGAACAAAAAAAAGGAGAGAGAGAGAGAGCATTGGAGACAAGTACTGTTGAGAATCATGGCCGTTGTGAAAACACTTGCAAAAAACAATTTGGCATTTCGTGGGAGCAATGAGAAATTGTGTGAGGAGAACAATGGGGTTTTCTTACAAGTGATTGAGATGACCACTGAGTTTGATCTAGTGATGCATGAACATGTTCGGCGTGTTTTTAAAAAAGAAATTCATTACCATTACTTGAGTCATAAGATCCAGAATGAAATGATTCAGCTTCTAGCAAATGAAGTAAAAGCTTCCATAGTTACAACAATAAAAGAGGCAAAGTACTTTTCAGTTATACTTGATTGCACTCCAGATGCAAGCCATGAGGAACAAATGTCTCTTGTTGGCCGGTGTGTTGATGTAATAGCCAGTCCTATTGTGGTGAAAGAATTCTTTTTGGGATTTTTAAAGGTGGATGATACATCAGGACTTGGATTGTTTAATGAGCTTAAAAATGCACTCGACACTCATGCACTTAATATTGGTGATGTGCGAGGACAAGGATATGATAACGGATCTAACATGAGAGGAAAACACAAAGGTGTGCAAAAGAGACTTCTTGAGGTAAATCCTAGAGTATTTTATACACCTTGTGATTGTCACAGTCTAAATCTTGCTATTTGTGATATGGCTAATTGTATTCCTAAAGCTGATTATTTTTTTGGAGTGGTACAACGGATATATTCATTCTTCTCATCTTCTATAAAGCGATAGCAAGTTTTCATGGATCATGTGGAATGGTTCACTCTTAAACCATTGTCTGAAACAAGATGGGATAGTCATGTTTATATAGCATAAAAATATTTTGATTCCAAGCTCTCAAAATAAGAGATGCTTTAGCTAACTTGGGAAAAAATGGTGTTGATTCCAAAACAAGGTGTGTTTCTACCTGTCTCGTCCCGAGGTCACGAGCCGGGAAATGGTTGCGACTTGGGATGAGGTAGAATCCTTAGTTCTGCACCTAGTACCTGCACAAGTAACGGCGTCAGGAAGTCAGGACTGGGGTGGTCCAGTCTTCGACTCTCCAATGCTTAAGTCAGCTTTAGGCTACTTGTGGTGTACGGGAGTGCGAGAAGAGAGTTGTGTGTACCTTGTTTGGGAGTTTATGCCTGTTTTATAGGCCAAGGTTAGGCACTTTGTCCTCAGTCTCTGATGTGGGACTATTTGTTAACCTTTGCAGTGTCTCCCCTTTTGTGGGTGTTTTACTGCTAGAGTGATTTTGGCAAGCGGGTTGTTACCGGCCCTTCACTCTTTGGATATCCTTGAAGGGCTCACCAGAGCTATCTTGCCTGGAATGATCTTCGGTGACCGGGTAATTGTGCCTTATTCTCGGCTCAGCCAAGTATTTTGGCTATGTACTAACAAGTCCCCAAGTCCCCAGTCCAAGAGAGCTCTTGGGTGGGGAGTTATTCTATAGATGCCGAGAATGGGTTTTACCCGGGTGCTGGAGGCATGGTGCCGAGTCCCCAAGTCCCCACCCCCAAGTCCCCACGCGATGGTCGCGAGGTGACGGGGGTTAAGTACCGAGTTTAGATCGTGTCTACTTGTGAACAAACGGGTTGCGTTAGCGGCGTGAATAGTTCGCGCTAGCTGGTGAGATGAACTGCACTAATGGCGTGGCGGGCCGCTGCTGGGCGAGACAATTCGCGCTATCTGGGGAGAAGAACAACGCTAATGGTGTGGCGGGCTGCTACTGGGTGAGACAGTTCGCGCTATCTGGTGAAACGAACTGCGCTAATGGCGTGGCGGGCCGCTGCTGGGCGAGATAGTTTTCGCTATCTAGCGAGACGAACTGCGCTAATGGCGTGACCGGCCACTCCTGGGCAAGACAGTTCGCGCTATCTGGCGAGAGGAACCGCGCTAATGGCGTGCCGGGCCGCTAGTGGGCGAGACAGTTCGCGTGAGTGGGCGATACAGTTCGCGCTAGGTGGCGATACAGTTGACAGTTCGCGCTATCTGGCGAGAAGAACCGTGCTAATGGCGTGGCAGGCCGCTATTAGGCGAGACAGTTCGTGCTATCTGGCGAGATGAACTGCGCTAATGACGTGACGTGCCGCTATTGGGCGAGACAGTTCGCACTATCTGGCGAGAGGAACCGCGCTATTATCTGGCTGTTAACCACAAGGTCGGAGGTTCAACCCCTCCTTCTAGCGCCAATTGTTTCTACCTGTCTCGTCCCGAGGTCACGAACCGGGAAAGAGTTGCGACTCGGGATGAGGTAGAATCCTTGGTTCTGCACCTGGTACCTGCACAAGTAACGCCGTCAGAAAGTCGGGACTGGGGTGGCCCAGTCTTTGACTCTCCGATGCTTAAGTCAGCTTTAAGCTACTTGCGGTGTACGGGAGTGTGAGAAGAGAGTTGTGTGTACCTTGTTTGGGAGTTTGTGCCTGTTTTATAGGCCAAGGTTAGGCACTTTGGCCTCAGTCTTTGATGTGTGACTATTTGTTAACCTTTGCAGTGTCTCCCCTTTTGGGGGTGTTTTGCTGTTAGAGTGACTTTGGCAAGCGGGTTGTTACCGGCCCTTCACTCTTTGGATATCCTTGAAGGGCTTACCAGAGCTATCTCGCTTGGAATGATCTTCGGTGACTGGGTAATTGTGCCTTATTCTCGGCTCAGCCAAGTATTTTGGCTATGTACTAACAAGGTGTGAAGCTTTGGCCTCAGTCTTTAATGTGTGACTATTTGTTAACCTTTGCAGTGTCTCCCCTTTTGGGGGTGTTTTGCTGTTAGAGTGACTTTGGCAAGCGGGTTGTTACCGGCCCTTCACTCTTTGGATATCCTTGAAGGGCTTACCAGAGCTATCTCGCCTGGAATGATCTTCGGTGACTGGGTAATTGTGCCTTATTCTCGGCTCAGCCAAGTATTTTGGCTATGTACTAACAAGGTGTGAAGCCGAATGCATGGAAACATACGAAATGGGGAATTTTGAGTTCTTGTTAGGGATGGTTATTTGGTATGATTTATTACATGCTATCAATATTGTCAGTAAAGTTCTTCAAACCGAAGACATGCATATTGATGTTGCCATTGAAGAATTGGAGAAGCTTATTTCATTTATCCAGAAGTACAGAGAAACTGGATTTAATGATGCATTGATCATAGCTAAAGAAATTGCAAGTGAGATGAAAGTTGAAGCAGTATTCTATGAAAAGAGAACCATATGGAAAATAAAGCATTTTGATGATAGCGATAGTGATAGTGAAGAGGAGTTGGCACAATCAGCTTTGAAATCATTTAATTTCAGTTACTTTCTCTATATAATTGATCAAGCACTTTCTTTGCTTCAAAGTAGGTTTGTGCAATTTAAAAAATATGAAGAAGAGTTTGGATTTTTATTTAAGTTGGAGAAGTTGAAGTCCGTAGATAATAAAAGTTTAATGAATTATTGTATGAAACTTGAAAGTATGTTGAAGGTTGGTGATGATTTTGACATTATTGGGCATGATCTATTTTATGAGTTGCGCTACTTGAAAGGAGCTATACTAAAAGAGGCAAAAAGAGCAATTGATGTATTGAACTATTTGAAGCAAAGGGATGAATGTTATCCAAATGCATGGGTTGCTTATAGAATTCTATTAACCATACCGGTTATTGTTGCCTCTGCTAAAAGAAGTTTTTCAAAATTAAAGTTGATCAAATCTTATCTTCGATCAACTATGTCACATGAAAGATTGAATGGTTTAGCTTTGTTGTCGATTGAAAAAGAGTTGGCTCAAAAGCTTGATTATTCAAGCTTTATTAATTGAAACTTTTGCAGCCAAGAATGCAAGAAGAGTTGTTTTTCAGTAGCAAGAGTGTTATTTTTTGTAATTCTAAGATTTTATTTGAACTATGTACTATAGCATATGATCAAATGACTAGATTGATACATTGTTGGATTAATTCTATTAGTATTCATATGTTGCTTTCATAGCCATAGTTACATATATACTTATAGTTGAAAAAGAAGAAGAATTTTTTTTTAAGGAGCCCCATTTTTTGTTGTTGCTTAGAGCCTTGAAATTGTCAGGGCCAACCCTAAGTGACTCACGGCACCATATCCTCAAGGAGAATCACCCACGTATTTTCCGGTTAAATCTTCTACCCTATAGCGGATTTTCCATCATTAACTATTCAACTAGGCTCATCTAAGCTCATTGTGATGTCTTAGAATTGTCTGAAATTAAGGAGATAGTGGTTTAAGTGTGCCTCGCACTACCGACCCTCCACGGACATGCCTGGTTATACTGACTTGGAGTTACCGAAAGCTTTTGATTTTGGATCCCCCTACGCTATTAAACCAATTTTTTTCTTGCAAAAGACATTGAAGACTTATCAAAACCGGACAATCATCTTCATAATTGAATCTTCTAGGTCCTCTGAGTTAGTTTAAGTTCATGTCAGGGAGCTTTCACTAACTAGTCATGTAGTTTACGACCTTGGAATGACTGAAAGTACTTGGTTTTGATCATACACACGTCACTTTTGGATAAGGAAAAAGCCTACACGTCATCTGCAAGCTTCACAGCTTCGTACATGCCAATTATGAGAAAAACAGTAATCTATCCCTTCTGGACAGCCAACTTCATTTGAGTTTTGTGAAGAGATCCGGATGAACTAGACAGTGTGATTTATATCATTGGAAATATATATGAGTCTAGTTTTCAGAACCTTTTGCGGTTCATCCATATCTATTGTAATGAAGAAGTTATGGTTGTTTTAGTACGCAAAGGTCATTCTGCGTGGAAATTTTTATGTACTCTCGGGATTGCAGCTTTTTGTAGCTTCTTTCAATCCATCTAAATGGTTTAAGTGGAACTATTTACTCACATATCCACTCCTTTTTGTAGATATGTCTGATAGAAACATTGAGTGCTTCACAAATATTGGAACTACCCACGACATTCTAAGGAACCGGTAACTATCTTTGGATTTTTTTGCCTCTGTAAATCTTCTACAATAATTGAATCATACTGGTCATTCAGCGACGTGGTTTAGCTTAAATCTTGATGCCTCATGGCACCATGATCAACGTCACAGATGCCCTCTATGCATTTAGAGGCAACCGAACCATGTTGAGCTTTAAAGACATTCACGCTAATGTTTTCATTTGAAAATACATTATGAGAATGAACAAGAATTCTTGTGTATACCTTCTCATGAATGTGGACTGAAACACATCTTGGAAAAGTTCATGAGTCAATTTAGTAGACTCTATGTCACTATGATTCAAATATCGAATCTCATATTGTCGTCAAACATGATATTCGGGACACCAACTCATATAGGCTTTGGTTTTGACCAATTCATGTCATCCTAGAAGAGATATATAATGGTCCAAATTTTAAGAAATTCTCATGGACATCCATTCTTCCACTCAAAACGAAGACATTCGGGATCTAGCTTTATCATGAAGCATGATGGTGACGCCATGGTTGTAAATGGTAGAACCAGGGGACTTTGATGTCACCTGAACACGGCTCTAACTTTCTAGAGGCCGTCCGGTCAATTCCTCAAGCAATTGAGGTGCACTAGCCTTTTCTCAATATCTTATTGGCCCCCAACAATGCTCATTGCTTATTTTGAAAGCTTATTTTTTAGCTTATGCTAAATGACATAAAAGTAAACATTTCATTCTTACATCAAACTATGTAGATAGTTACAACTAACTTACAGACACATTTTTATGCTTTAGGGTGTTGGTTAAAGTGTTAACACACTGGTCACGTGTTACACTATTATTTACTGTTTATGTTGTTTATGCTTTTACGGGCTCACTACCCATTGTTTAAAGAAGTTTATCGGGATATAAGTTGAAGTGTCATGTACCCCATGTTCACACACAATACGGTCACACAGAGGCTAAGACCAAGCAACTTTAGTTTGTCGCTCGAACATTATTGACGTGCACCAATCTTTAAATTGCGTCTTGGGGCTATGCAATATTTACATGCAGCTTTATTATTCATCTACGACCCACCATCAATGAATATTGGTGTACTACAACTCGTGACTGTGTACCAAGATTGACACGAAATTGAAATTCTTGAGCTCAAATAGGATTGAAACTGATCTCTAATCTTGGAGCTCGGCTAGATGTTATTTCTAGGTGTCAAATCGTAATGTCACTATGCACAATAATTGGTCATTTGAGATGAATAAGTTTATGTTGGATATGAACCTCCGCATATAGTTCGCCTATGTATAAACAAACCATGTCAGACGATCTCTTTCACCGTTATATTGCGGATTGTCACTTTGATGAGATAAAATTCCTGTTATTAGGGGGAGATAAGAAAACAAGTGTCCAAGTAGAATTACGTGAATTGTCTTGGTTTGTCCCCACTAAGTCTCATCTTGAATGCTTAAAGTGTTAAAGTAACATGATCACATGCTGCAAATATGTCTGCAAGGATTGGTGTCCTATCAAGAAGACATGACGTGACCAAAATGTGTTAGTCTTGACGCCATTGCCATGGATGGTGATATGGTGATACCATATAGTGGCAAAATTGGTGTCACAAGGCCGTGTGGCTCCCTAAAATGAGGGAGGTTTTTAGGTTCGATACATTCTCGCACTAGGAAGAAAGCAAGCCTAGGACAACCTGATCCATTGATTAGTGATACTCAAATTCGTCTCATGAAGTTTAAATTGTGATTATCGTTGAGGGACGCCTCAATGTCAAATCCAATCTATATAGAGATCTCTACAAGTATTACACTAGTGTACATAAGGACGTAGGATAATAAGTCTACAATCGAACCACCCTTCGTTGATGGATATCAACTTAGTTGATTGGCCAAATGGAAAGAGGTGATCTAGCATTAACAAAGAGATAGGTCTTTGGACAGGTGATGCTGACACCACAAACTAAACCCTATCAACTATGTCTTTGTTATATAGCATAGTGAGAACAAGAGCTTAGACTCACCTTATGGCGCAAGGTCTCTCACTCACACGCATTGAGATCGACTACGATGAGATATGCTCTCGTAATGGATGTCATTGCACTCCACTACTTTGTCAGTTGGGTAGTTTCTGAATAACTAAACATGCAGCCTATGAATGTGATCATAATAACATCTCAACGAGATTAGAGATATACATGAAAGTCTTAAACGAAATTCATTTATCCAAATCAGGTGGCTCTAGACCACAGGACCACGCATTTGCTATAAAGGTATTGAAACGCACATGGACTCTACTTGATTTGGAAGGGATATGGTGAATTATGCATTTGCGTGTTCATTCTGGATTTACATGGACTCTTGATAGATCAAGAGATGCCAATATGTATCAACATCCAAAGTAAAGAATGAAAAAGATCTTGGGAAGACACGGTCTCGAAAAGGTACTCGATGACTGTATTGATGATGATTTCCATCAATAGGCTTAGGAGCTCTAACGAAAGTGAGGCCTACATATACCCTATGATTAGTCAAAGTCTTTACTCTAAAAAGAGATCAATTGTTTTGTCTATAGAAAGATGACAAATATGTGTTAAGAGATGAAATTCTCATCTAAGTACAATAAGACACATCAATGTACTCAACACAATAAGAAAGACTTGACATCTCATTCGTATGAAAAGTTGTAAAGCTAAGTGTAGCTATGTGCCCATGCAACGCCAATGTAATGGCAGTAACTTCTTTTTCAATACTTAATGATAAGAAAGGTTGAGGCTTATTCTATCCCTACATAAGAAAGACACATCAAAAGCGAAATCAAAATCCGTCAAATTTCATAGGTCAAATTTTACGGGACCTACAGGAAATCTCACTAACAAGAAAATGGTGAAATTGATACCATTGGAAAGGTTCATGTGTTTACTTTCCAGGGACACCAACTATCTGATCACATCTATCATATTGAGTGAGTTATGGCCATTTTCATAAAGTATGACAGATCTGTCTGAGAATTTGATTTTGCCAAAACAGTCAACTTTGACGGGACCTTGTGAACAGATCTTGACGATCCATAATATGTGTAATATACGATTGGAAAGCTAAATGAGTTTAGTTTACAAAACCGTTTATGGTTCATTCATACATATTTCCTAGAGGAAGTTACGGCTGTTATAGTAACTGAAGGTCATACTGCGCGAAAATCTGATTTCCTGCACGAACTTATGTTTTGAGTTCACAAGATGCATTCTCCTCAAGATCTAAGTGTAAAATATCATGTTTGAGGACTATAAGGCATGATCTAGTTAATCATGCCCAATGCCGCATTTGAAGACATGTTAAAGAGCATTGACATACTAAGTTGTTGAAACTTTCGTGATTAATAAAAATCAGAAAGAGCCCTATAATTGATATAAAGATCAATGGGAGATGCGAACTTCAAGGGGAATATAGAACATACATATATGTCATTATCAAATGTGAAGGGTTCATTATACTCTTTTTTTTCCTACGATCAAAGTTTAGTTTTTCTCCCACAAGATTTTTGTTACTTGACGAGGTTTTAACTAGATGACATATCAGCACCACCGGCATACCAGCGTACCACACAAAAGGGAGTGTTCTAGGATATTCCATATGTGTGTATTGGCTTTATGCCATCAGGATATGTAGTTAGAATATGACTGTGTATTCTTTATCATTACCATATTGGTACATTGTAATTCTCTATATAAATGGCTCATATCAATGAATAAGATGATGATTCTCTATTCTCTTACTAGATCTCATTGTCTCTACTGTTTATACTTGATCACGATGCAAGTTATTGGAGTTTTAACTGCCCTGTGCAATTCTTAGAAAAGAATGAGGACAAACTTGGTAGTTCCACATATTTTCACACGAAGCTACTGTAGCTCCGTGTTTAGGGGTTAGAGGTTTCATCAAATTCAGCTTTCAAAGCTACCAAATTTAAGTTTCTCATTTTCTGCTGTTAGAATAAGCTATAGTGACCAAAAGCAGAAATTTTTGCTTTTACCAAACACCATACGTTAGGCCTAGAATCGAATTGATCTCAAAAACAGCTCTTGGATATGCCTGCCAAACTGGGCCTAAGACACCTAATAGGAAACTGATTTACTCTAGAAGATAATATAACAAAGAAACTAATTCTATGAGTTCTATCCTATAGGAAATGTATGTTTATCTGTAGATCTAATTAGAGACATAAAGTCTGACATAATCACCATAAATAGGTTTCCTACAAAGACCAAAAATAATGAAATCCTATCGATCAGTTAAGGATATTATGCAGACAATTTCCTGGTTGCAGACTTGCTGCAAATCCTGACCGAATTAGGCTCTTATATATGCTCTAGGATGTGGTGTATACTTATCTAAACTCATCTCAACTTTTCAGCATCTGAAATTCAGAGCTTGAAAGACTTCATAGTATACTAACTTGATAGTGTTTACTGTTTAACAGTGAAAATAGGCACTTATATATTATAGCTTGGCTACCATCGATCTCCAATCTTCTCCAGCATCATACATATTGCAAGAGGTAGAAGTCTATTTCCTCTTTGATTTTCCATTGGATAGATGTCATATAAATCATGTTGGAGAACTTTGAAAGTTGGGTTATATAATGATGTTTAGTTTTCCGTCAAATTCATATAATCATATAACCGAATTCTAGTAAAGTTAATCATATAGTAGAAGACTAGAAGAGTACTATGTCATAGTACGTGGTTGTAAATCTATGTTTTCACTATAGCTTATATCTCACCAGAAATTTTTATATGCAAAGTAAACTGAGTATTTGCCTTATGGACGGACCGGGCGTCCTTTCCACTAAGAGAGGGAAAAAAAGTAGAAATCTTTCCATCCAGATGAAGCTTCACTTGTCATCTCTTAAGATTACAGGTAGGTTCATGTGAGTTTTGGCTTTTTAAATGTTTTTGTAAAATGATTCTAAGTGCTATCATTGATCCCTGGGATATGAGAGATGAGCAAGGATTAGATGATGCTTTTAAGAAGGGAATTCTATCTTTTGAGAACTAACATGTTCATAAGTACATTTGGCCTCGTTGAGACATATTTAGACTTAGTTACCGAGCCATATTATTAGGAATAACGAAAGCATCTCTAAATACTCAAAGTTTCATATCCGAAGCAAGTTTTCAAGAAACTGCTCGAGTTTTAGCAAAAGCTGCCCTCCGGGGTTTTTTTCTCTTCAGATCTCCCATCAATTTAGAGTGATTACATATTGGCTTGGCAATGGGGATGTTAGCTGGTGACTGAGGAAAGCAATTTGCAAGCCCGTCTCTCGAGTGTTTGTTAATATAAGTGGTTAACAGTGTCGACCTGATTTATTTGTCAGTTGCTGGATTATGAAAATGGGAAGTTTGTTTCTCGATCTTCTCCGTTTTTTTGTTTCGCGTTTGTTTGTTGATTGATGGGGCAATGTGTGATCCTGGAATGACTACTATCTCTATTGCTATATGCTATGGCATTCATGTCACCATGTGATGTCTTATCAACTGTTAAACACTTAAAACATTTCAATTATTGATTACACAAAATAATTACATTAATCCATAATAAACCCTAAACCCAGACCCGGCCGAACCCGAACCCCTTCTCATTTCCCCTTTTTGCAAACCAAAATCCATCAGTCCGTTTCGTAGTTCTGTTATAATGCCCTCGATCTCCTAATAAATGTATGTGCAAGCCGGCCTAATAAGATTTCGGTAGATTTGTTGCATCATCGATCAATTATAGGGGTGTTACTCCTCATCATCAGGTATACTTTGCGTTTACCCAACTGAGAGGGTATTTATGAGCTAGCTACTTGTTGGGGTATGTGTGATGATAGGACTGTTTCTTTGTGGATTGTACATGATGATAAAGTGATATCGATCGACTCGAACGAAGCAGCTAGCATTCAATGTTCTTCGTATGTAGAGCTGTGAATAGCTGTTGTTATTGGACATCAAATATTCTCATGTTTTCTCTATGCATTTTAATTAGTTTGGTGCCATTTTAAGTTGTTTGAAGTTGCTTTCAGTATTTCACATGATGTCTGTCTTGCATTCTGAAAATGAGGACCATCCTTTCATTCTGTACCCAGTTGCTACTTTCTTCAACTAATTACAGATTTACAGCCGTCAGTTTCAAACGATGGCTGGAATTAGCCAGAAACTCTATTCCTATTCTCAAAAATGTGCTATATATATTAGATAAGTACATTGTTCCTGTAGGCATCATTTTATGGAAAGACGACCATAATATTAACGAGCTTTTTTGGGTATGGAAACGATCGAAGGCATCCTTTTGAGACACCACAAAGAAGATATCATTTGAGCAGTTTCAGCTATTAGTAACTACACACAATACGAACACAGTAAGAGAGCACCCCCAACCTTACAAATAAACTTACTGATCGAACTCGGGGTCCTGATACTATTGTAGTCTACAGAAAAGTACCATACAACACAAAGTCACATAGGCTAGCCATGATGTTCTGATCCGACGAACTCTCTCTTGTCTTGCTCTACCTATGATTAATGTTAATTTATCATTCTAACTAGTTCCCTTCCTACGAATGTATTGAAATCTTCCTCATCTCCTATACTTGATGATTCTATATACTTGATAATTGATATTTGAGGATATCCATACTCTACAAAGGCAACTAATTGATCTATTGAACATATAACTTATTTCCCGTATTATATATAATTCTCATATATTATGCCCTTTCTGAAACATAAAAATATGAGTATTGATTTGCATTTTATCACTGTGGCGTATCGATAGATTGTTGTTTGTAATGTGAGTATTCTATTTGCTTATATCTTTTATATACTATATCCAAAACCAGCTAACTATAGTCAACCCAATATATGTATGTATATGTTCAATCAATAATCACTGGTGTGTAAACGAATATGATAGCAGCAAATTAATAAGGAACAAAAATATAGATTGATGAACAAGCCTTTTACTTTCACAAAAAGTTCACTAAAGCCTTTGACACTTAATGCTTTAATCAGTTCCCATGATCGAAATCGTATAGGAGTTGAGACATAAACAAGAAGCAGCAGTCTTTAACTTCAGTCCCATGATTGTTCCACGCCTTAATAAGTTAGTTGCTTACAAGTTCCTCCACCGATAGAGATTGTGGAACAATTCGACAAGGTACCGCATATAATTATTGAGTAAAGAAACAATGAACACTAGGAAGAAATAGAAAAAGCAAAGAATTAGGATAGAAGCTTTGTAAATAATTGGATAAGCTAATGAAGACGAACACAACAAGGCAAAAGAATCATGACTCCGAATTAGGAAGACTACGATCTTGAACTCAATATTATCTAAGAATTAAGTACATCAACATGACAACATCACATGTTCTATTCGAACAATTCTTTTTTGTTTAAGATAATGAAACCCAAATTAAACAGGTCGGATCCGAATACATACAGAAACTTAAATGCAACAGTTCACATCTACTCTTAATCAGAAGTAGAAAACTCAAACCACTACCAGAAAATAGAACTTGGGCGACGAAATAAAAAAAACCGGGCGACGATTTTTTTTTCGTCGCCTAAGAGAAAACTTGGCCGACGAAAAAAAAAATCGTCGCCCAAGGAAAAAAAATCGTCGCCTAAAGTTGAACTTTAGGCGACGATTTTTTTTCGTCGCCTAAGTGTTAATTTCGTCGCCTAATATAGAAACTAGGGCGACGAAACAATATTTCGTCGCCTAAGATATTTATATCGTCGCCTAAGTTTTTTAATCCTTAGGCGACGAAACTCAAATATATCGTCTCCTAATTATTTTATTTTTTTATTTTTACTTGGCCGACGAAATAAAATAATTTCGTCGGCCAAGAGTAATCCGAATAATTAAAATAAAATAAAACACATTTAAATTTCATTGTACAGGATTTTTTATTTTTACTCTTGGGCGACGAATTTAACAAATATCGTCGCCCAAGTATTATCTTGGCCGACGAATTACACTAATTTCGTCGGCCAAGAGTAATCTGAATAATTAAAATAAATAAAGCACGTTTAAATTTCATTGTACAGGATTTTTTATTTTTACTCTTGGGCGACGAATTTTGACAAATATCGTCGCCCAAGTATTATCTTGGCCGACGAATTACCCTAATTTCATCGGCCAAGATAATCCGAATAATTAAAATAAATAAAGCACGTTTAAATTGTAAGGAAATGTTTTTTATTTTTATAGCCTCGTCAGCGTCTCGTCGATTGGAAACTATTCTCAGGTGAAGGTCCGGCCAGATTACGTGATTTGGAGGGTCGAATAGCCGTTTCCGTCCGTTTAGGGGTTTGACCGCGCCGATTGACCGGACGGATCGAGCCCTTATCTTTGTCAGATGGAGCTGAATTTTTGCCCACCTACGTAATTCGTTATGCTGGTCATATCTGACGGTCGGTTTTCAGTTCCTCTTCTCCGATCACCAAACTCACGTTATATGTACTAATGTTGTATAACTTTTTTATACAAGTGTTGAGTTTAAGTTTCGTTTTGAAGACAACGTATACGTAGAGACCTCAAACGCAAAAAAATCGTGAAATAAGATATGACCGGAACGGTGAAATACGTCAACCCGTGAAAAATAAAGATATTTCGGTAAAATTTCGGTGCCGGTTGTTCCGGTCAACGAATTTCTCTTATTTCTACCTAGTGGTAGCCCTATCCCGGGTATTTATTTTTTACCAAATTTTTATAGCCCCGTAAGAGTCTCGTCGATTGGAAACTATTCTCAGTTGAAGGTCCGGCCAGATTACGTGATTTGGAGGGTCGAATAGCCGTTTTCGTCCGTTTAGGGGTTTGACCGCGCCGATTGACCGGACGGATCGAGCCCTTATCTTTGTCAGATGGAGTTGAATTTTTGCCCACCTACGTAATTCGTTATGCTGGTCATATCTGACGGTCGGTTTTCAGTTCCTCTTCTCCGATCACCAAACTCACGATATATGTACTAATGTATATTAGCTTTTTTATATAAGTGTTGAGTTTAAGTTTCGTTTTGAAGACAACGTATACGTAGAGGCCTCAAAAGCAAAAAATTCGTGAAATAAGATATGACCGGAACAGTGAAATACGTTAACCCGTGAAAAATGAAGATATTTCGGTAAAATTTCGGTGCCGGTTGTTCCGGTCAACGAATTTCTCTTATTTCTACCTAGTGGTAGCCCTATCCCGGGTATTTATTTTTTACCAAATTTTTATAGCCCCGTAAGAGTCTCGTCGATTGGAAACTATTCTCAGTTGAAGGTCCGGCCAGATTACGTGATTTGGAGGGTCGAATAGCCGTTTTCGTCCGTTTAGGGGTTTGACCGCGCCTATTGACCGGACGGATCGAGCCCTTATCTTTGTCAGATATAGCTGAATTTTTGCCCACCTACGTAATTCGTTATGCTGGTCATATCTGACGGTCGGTTTTCAGTTTTTCTTCTCCGATCACCAAACTCACGTTATATGTACTAATGTTGTATAACTTTTTTATACAAGTGTTGAGTTTAAGTTTCGTTTTGAAGACAACGTATACGTAGAGGCCTCAAACGCAAAAAAGTCGTGAAATAAGATATGACCGGAACGGTGAAATACGTCAACCCGTGAAAAATGAAGATATTTCGGTAAAATTTCGGTGCTGGTTGTTCCGGTCAACGAATTTCTCTTATTTCTACCTAGTGGTAGCCCTATCCCGGGTATTTATTTTTTACCCAATTTTTATAGCCCCGTAAGAGTCTCGTCGATTGGAAACTATTCTCAGTTGAAGGTCCGGCCAGATTACGTGATTTGGAGGGTCGAATAGCTGTTTCCGTCCGTTTAGGGGTTTGACCGCGCCGATTGACCGGACGGATCGAGCCCTTATCTTTGTCAGATGGAGTTGAATTTTTTCCCACCTACGTAATTCGTTATGCTGGTCATATCTGACGGTCGGTTTTCAGTTCCTCTTCTCCGATCACCAAACTCACGATATATGTACTAATGTATATTAGCTTTTTTATATAAGTGTTGAGTTTAAGTTTCGTTTTGAAGACAACGTATACGTAGAGGCCTCAAAAGCAAAAAAGTCGTGAAATAAGATATGACCGGAACAGTGAAATACGTTAACCCGTGAAAAATGAAGATATTTCGGTAAAATTTCGGTGCCGGTTGTTCCGGTCAACGAATTTCTCTTATTTCTACCTAGTGGTATCCCTATCCCGGGTATTTATTTTTTACCAAATTTTTATAGCCCCGTAAGAGTCTCATCGATTGGAAACTATTCTCAGTTGAAGGTCCGGCCAGATTACGTGATTTGGAGGGTCGAATAGCCGTTTTCGTCCGTTTAGGGGTTTGACCGCGCCGATTGACCGGACGGATCGAGCCCTTATCTTTGTCAGATATAGCTGAATTTTTGCCCACCTACGTAATTCGTTATGCTGGTCATATCTGACGGTCGGTTTTCAGTTTTTCTTCTCCGATCACCAAACTCACGTTATATGTACTAATGTTGTATAACTTTTTTATACAAGTGTTGAGTTTAAGTTTCGTTTTGAAGACAACGTATACGTAGAGGCCTCAAACGCAAAAAAGTCTTGAAATAAGATATGACCGGAACGGTGAAATACGTCAACCCGTGAAAAATGAAGATATTTCGGTAAAATTTCGGTGCCGGTTGTTCCGGTCAACGAATTTCTCTTATTTCTACCTAGTGGTAGCCCTATCCCGGGTATTTATTTTTTACCAAATTTTTATAGCCCCGTAAGAGTCTCGTCGATTGGAAACTATTCTCAGTTGAAGGTCCGGCCAGATTACGTGATTTGGAGGGTCGAATAGCCGTTTCCGTCCGTTTAGGGGTTTGACCGCGTCGATTGACCGGACGGATCGAGCCCTTATCTTTGTCAGATGGAGCTGAATTTTTTCCCACCTACGTAATTCGTTTTGCTGGTCATATCTGACGGTAGGTTTTCAGTTCCTCTTCTCCGATCACCAAAATCACGATATTCTGAATTTTATGATAGAACTCTTGGCCGACGATTTTCTTAATCTTGGGCGACGAGATTTATAGTGAAGAACATCGTCGCCCAAGTAGACTCTTGGCCGACGATTTTCTTCATCTTGGGTGACGAGATTTATAGTGAATAACATCGTCGCCCAAGTAGAGTATCTTAGGCGACGACATTAAAAAATCGTCGCCCAAGATTATCTTGGCCGACGATTTTCAAAAAACAGGGCGATGATTTTTAGAAAATCGTCGCCCAAGAACGCCAATATAAAAGGCAAAAATTCATAACCCTAACCATTCGCGCAGCCCTCTCTCTCTCTCTCCGAAAATCCAAGCCCTCTCTCTCTCTCTCCGAAAATCCACCGAAGCCCTCTCTCTCTCCCTCTCTCCGACCCCGACGCCGACCTCGACCCCGACCCCGACCCCGACCCCGACCCCGACCCCGACCCCGACCCCGACCCCGACCCACAATTTAAGGTATAACCCTAAAACCCTGAATTGTTTATGTTGATGAAAATTTTAATTGTTGTTGTTGTTGTTTGAAATTATTGTTTGAAATTGTTTGAAATTGTGAAATTGTTTGAAATTATTTGAAATTGTTGGTGAAATTATTGTTGTGTTGTGAAATTGTTGGTGAAATTATTGTTGTTGTTGTTGTAATTTAGGAAATTAATGGTAAATTAGGGTAAATTTGTGTAAATTATGGTAGGATTTTAGGGTAAATTATAGTAAATTGTGATGTAAATGATAATTGTAAAATATTAGGGTTTAGGGTTTAGGGTTTAGGATTTGTGGAAATAATTTGTAAATATATTGTAAATGATTAAATAATTTTTGATTAAATAATTAAATAATATAAATTATAATTGTAAATATATTGTGGAAATTTTGTAAAAAATAATGGATTATTTTTGAGTAAGGATGTAAATATTCGTAAATTAATTTTTGTGATGTAATAATTGCGAATTAATGTAAATAATTTGTTATGTGAATAAAAAAAATAATAAATCCTATAATAACTATTAATTTTTATTTGTGCTATTATTGTTGATAAATTTTTCGAAATTTATGTTTATTTTTTGTTAAATTAATTATAAGACGGTAAAATATTTTTAATAAATTTATGGTTATTTTAAACAGGATGGGCATGAGGAGAACTTCTGGACAACGTTCGGGTGCGAGGAGCCAATATTCCTCGGACGGTACCTCAAACAACCCGTCGGAATCACCGTCGGTCGGGTTTCCATGGCAGCTGACGACCCGACGGCCCCTCGTCATCCAACGGGAAACCGGTGGACGCCGTGTTGGGAAACCGGTACACGCACGCCGCGGGAGGCACCATCCGCTCCAGACTCCCTATGTTGTGGGGAGTCTGGAGCCAGGTTCCTGATGGAGTGAAGGAGATGCTCCATCAGTCGATGTCGGTGAGTTTACTCGATCAATTACTATTTTTTTAACTAATAAATTATTTAATTATCGAAAAAAATACTAACAAGTGGTAATGCAGCAATGGTTTGTGGTTCCCGAGGAGGGACGTGACTGGGTGGACAAGGCCCATAGGGAGAGGTACCTCTATTTAATAATTTATTAAATTTTATTTTTTTAATAATATATTTAATATATTTTTTGTATATGTAGGTTCAAGGAGTGGAAGCACGACCTCCGGTTACACTGGAAGCAGTACAGGAGCGACCGTTCGGGTACCCCGAAGGAGTTCGAGTATCGGGAGTACGAGTGGCGGTGGCTTCTTGTCACGCAGTTCAACGACCCTCACAAACAGGTAATTCGTAAACAAATTTGAATATTTAATTAGTGAATTAATTATCATTGTATGTTTTTAAATATTTACTAACGATAATTTTTTTTTGAAGCACCTCGCCCGGGTGAACGCTGAGAACCGGCAACAGAACACAACCAACCATCGTGCCGGTTCGAGGCCGTTTTCGGCCATCATGGACGACGTGCGGCGAGAGCGGCCAGAGGAGAACCCCTATGTGGGGACCTTTCAGAGGGCATATCTTCATTCTGAGGAGGATCTTGTAAGTTCCTTATATTTTCTAATTTTTAATTTTAATTACATTTTATTAAATGTATATTAATATATTTTTTTAATATATCCAATTAGGCGAGGGTGAGGGAGGCGGAGCAAGAGGTCATGAGAGGCATGGTGAACGACGCATGGCCGGGCACGGCAGAGGATGACATGTCAGAGGCTATCTCCAGGATCGACACTTCAGATCCTACCGTTGGGGCGCGGATTATGGCCACTGCCTTCGCGCAGCGTTCCAACACCTACTACTGCCGGGGTATGGGAGGCGCTGGAAAGGGGATCCTGAAGACGACGCCAGGATTTCAGCGCAAGGGAGCCGCCGGAGCCTCAAGCAGCAACAGTCGGCTACATGATCAGTTCGAATGTCTACAGTCTGAGCTGGAAGCCCAAAGAACGAGGGAGATGGCGGTGGCTGCGCATATGGAGCGGGTGAATGAAGTCACCAATGCCAACCAGGCGGCTATGGGACAGTGGATGACTGCCTGCATCGCTGCACATGCGGCCGGACTTGATATTCCGCCCATGCCTACGCCTATACCATTACCTCAGTGGCCCCAGCCTCCTCAGCCTGACCAGCCGCCGCCTCAGGACCCTCCGAATGGGAACGATGAGTTAGATTTCGAGATATTCCGTAGGCAGATGGACTGAATTTTTGTAATAAATTATTTATAAATTTATAAATTTGTGTTATTTTTAATTAAATTTTAGTACTAGAAAAATTTAAAGAAATGCCGAAAAAAAATTCCAGCAAAAATTAAAAAAACATTATTTATATATTTAAAAAAATTATTTAAATATTTAAAAAAAAAATTTAAATATATCTTAGGCGACGAAATTGCTAAATCGTCGGGCAAGGACTTACCATATAAGACGACGAAAAAAAAGTATCGTCGCCCAAGTTCTTGGCTGACTCACTTCTGGCGACGACGTCTTGGCCGACGAAAAAAAATTTCGTCGCCCCAGGTTATAACATCTTAAGCGACGAAAAAATTTTTCGTCGGCCAAGGTGTTAAATCTTGGGCGACGAATAATTTTGGGCGACGAGAAGTAGATTTTAGGCGACGAAATTAGTATCGTCGCCTAAGAATTACTCTTAGGCGACGACGGAATGAATTTTCGTCGCCCAAGTTCTTGGCCGACACACTTCTGGCGACGACGTGTCGTCGCCTAAGTACTTAGGCGATGAAATTTTTTAACAGGGCGACGATTTTTTTTCGTCGCCCAAGTTGAAATTTCTGGTAGTGAACAATACCGTAAACTGAAATACAACTAAGGCCAAAATACAAGCTCAAACCAGCACAGATAACCTAGCTAGCTATTACAAGTCAACTCGCGCCGCCGACCATGTAGGTCTGCCGTTGAGTAGTCGGAAGCAAAACACCAAGTAGTTCTATGTTGTATAACTAATGCCGATCAAATCTTTCAGAATACAAATCATATGAAACCCAACAATATATCAAGACAACGTAATCTCCACTAAATCTTATATATGAATAATATCCAAAACCAGCTAACTATAGTCAACCAAATGTATTCAATCAATAATCACTGGTGTCTAAATAAATATGATAGCAGCAAATTAAAACGATCAAAAATACAGATTGATGAACAAGCCTTTTACTTTCACAAAGTCCACTTCAGCCTTTGACAAACTTTTCATGTCAGAACTCATCCCGAATTTCACCTTCAAACCCGTAGTAAATCCGGTGGGATCCACCTTCAAGGTAAATTTACCTAAACTTAGGTATAATCTACCTTGAAAATGGACAACCCTTACTTGAAAATTTTCAGAAAAACACTTATATTATAAATTATCCAATCTCAACTCCAGGAGCCTTCCTGCTCCTCAATTTTATAACACCTCAAATGGTTATCAGAGCATATCTAAAACGAAATAAAAACAAGGAATAAGGAATAAGCGGAAGTGCTTCTGACTATGCCTCGACTCCATGTACGCTCGACCTCATTTAATCTTATCATGCATGCTGGGCATTCAAAACCAAAAGGCTCAGGGAAAAGTAATTTAAAAACGTTAGAGTGAGTGGAACAAAAATAAATGAAATAATTTAACAACTGCATAACTTATATATACTTTCTCACATTTCAATTTTTAAAACTTGGTTGCACGCAACTTTCAATATTTCTAAAACTTTAAACTCAACTACCAATAATAATACAAAAACCAGCCCCGCTGGTTAAATAAAACCGAAATCTAAAAATGAGGAATTACCAGCCCCGCTGGTTAATCAATTATATCATCAAGAAAAAATAAAATATGAGGAAGAGTTATCACCATGAAAAAAAAGGTGTCTTCCAGGCTCGGGTCGATGCCTCCTAGGCTATAATAGCGTCCTACGCTAAGCGCTATACTCACCTATGGTGAGTAGCCGCTAATAATGGCTAGCTAACATATGAATATAAATACCGATCAGTTGCCTTCCATGCTATAATAGCGTCTCACGCTAAGCGCACTACTCACCTATGGTGAGTAGCCGCTAATAATAGTTAGCTAGCAATAAACAATATAAACGACTCCATAATATGGTGAATAAAACATACGAAATCTCATAAATCCAATAAACTTTCCCAAAATCATATCAATCGGACGGTTCCCAACCGTACTTGAAAATCATCATAAAAAATTATATTAAAACTCAATGACGTGTCTCACACGTCAAAATATTCTCAAATTTATAAACATAAGCGAGATTTCAATACCAAATATAAACCATAACTAATAAAATCTCCACTCTAAAATACTCGCTAAAATATTCTCCACGTCAAAATCATTATGCCTCAAATAAACCATTAAATTATGATGGAGAACTACCGAAAATCCCATTTTCGGTAATCATTTATAAATCTCAAGTCATCAAAATAAAACCGATAATATTTAAATCCGGAGTCATAAAGAATATCCAACTCAAATTCCAAAATAATAATCCGAGCTCAAATCCATAAGTTATAACCATCATCAATGTGTCAAACTCAAATAATTTCTAAGATCATTTCATAAATCGAAATTATAATATACGTTCGGAAAATAAAATGATAACTTATAAAAATCTTGCATGCATAATTATTTAAAATCAAAATATCCACTCACAGATTTAGGCATAAGCCCAATGATATCCACATTACTACTCAAACGAGGTTCCCTTTGTATCCTGGCACAATAAACATGCTTAGGACCAAACTTCAATTTTGGAAAACAAATACTTACATAAAAACACCAACACTCTTCCGCCTAACCCACTAGCCTTACTAAGGTTAAACTTATCGGAATCACACCAAACTCCACCACAACATTAATTCATCACTTCAAACATTCTAGAATAAACACCAAAGAAATCAAACATAACCAAAACTCCTCCAAAAAATCCAAACTTCACATCAATAAACTCCCCTTAATATAACACACTTAAAACTCTGAAAAAAAAACCTCTAACAGCGACGGCTCCGCCGACAGTGGCGGCCTGAGGCCGACTCCGACGACCTCCAATGACCACCAAATTTTGACACAATCTTACTCTCAACAATCCAAACAACTTTCATAACTACCACAAAATCCAATTCTAAGGCTAACTAGGGTAATCGAATCAAAACATCCATAAATCCCTAGAACTTTCAATTATACAAACCACCCTAACGAGATCGAATTTAACTGATTACTTTTGAGGGATTACTCACCTTAATGAGGGCTACAAGATGAGCAAAAAATCTCGGCCTATGGTGGCCGGAGAACGGAGCTCCAGCGAAAAGGCAATTGAAGTTCCAGCGGGGTTTTCTCCTCTCCGGCGACACTACCAGCTCGAACAACTGGTCGGGGAGAGAGAGGAGGTGACAGGGGTCCATTCTAAGCTGGAGCGGCTGCCCATCGTTGGCTGGATGACGGCGGCTGGTGGCAAGAAGTCCGGCGAAGAGAAAGCTCAGGGAGAGCTCGGGGAAGAAAGAGAGAAGAGAAAGAAAAGAAAAGAGAAGAAAGGAATGGGCTCGAGCTCCTCCCCCCTGCCCGGTCCATCTCTAATATCCAACCAAAAATTTACCCACTAAATTTTTTTTACCTCTTTTTACCAACACAAAAATCTCCCTCTTAGTGGATAACTTTTCCATACTAACTTCGATTTTAACGCGTAGCATGTCTACGAACTCGTAACAACATCCTCTACAACTTCCATGAAGAAAGTTTTCCCAAATTCCAAACAGAATAAAAAGTCAACTTTAAAGTCCTTAACAGTAAACTATTAATTAATACGGTAAAAGACCGAAATAATACCGAAGTAAATAACCGTAAAATAACTTAAGGACCGAGATGTGACACTTCATGCTTTAATATATTATCTCCCAAGAGCGAAATTGTATAGGATTGTATATAGGAGTTGAGCTATAAACAAGTAGCAGCAGTCTTTAACTTCAGTCCCATGATTAAGCCACGCCTTAATATATAATTAGTTGCTTAGAGCATCTTTAGTAATGCTACCCATATTTGAGTTAAATTTTCGTCAAATTAGCTAAAATATTATTTTGGCTAGCCACTTTAGAAATATGTATGCATCAATGCTCTCTATTTTAGCTAGCATTACATTAATATTATGAGTGTGGCTATTGGGACCTCCAAATTTGCTCACTAGACCTCACTCTATTGTGAATTATTAAATGACATATATATCCTCATACACAATGACTATTAAGGAAAATAATTATACAGAAGGAATATTATATTTAGAGGATATAACACAAAACTACCATTTACAAACACAAATGATAAAAAAAAATCTTTAATTGTTCCACATGATAAAAAAGTAACCTCCCAAACATATTAGATGATAAAATGGTTACCGCTAAAGTTATTAAATGATATAACAATCCATCTGAGATTTTTTTATTAACGCTTATACCCTTCTGTCTTTCCCATCTCTCTAAGATCAGAGCGTCTCAAGGATCTGAAAACCCAAACCCCAAAAGCACGACGGAGACGCGCCCTTTCTCACGGCGTTGCACCGGTGGACATAGCTTCCTCTCATCGTCGCAGTCATGTCCGTGCTCTGGGGGTGACGAGCTCCAGTGAAAGAGAATCGAAGCTCAAATGTTTCTCGGCATCTCCTTCTCCATCCCTTGTGTCTCTAGTCCGTGCTAATCTACGACGCTCGCCGGCGGCCTCATCCACTCCACCTCGTCAAATCCTTCAAGGCCCGCCGTGTTCCCCCTCCTCGTCACATCACATCACCTACTAGATCAACTCCGCCGCTCGACTCCACCGCTGCTAGATCGACTCCGCCACCTGCTAGATCGATGCCGCTTGTCGATCGACTCCACTTGCTAGATCGACTTCTCCTCTTGTTTTTTTGCAAAGTCTCCTAAGCGAAGCCATCTCGCCTCGTCTTCAAGTAATTCTACGCGAAGTCCATTTCGCATGTGAATGCATGTAACTATGTAACTATCCATGTAACTACACCTCAACCATGTAACTATCCATGTAACTACCCATCAACCATGTAACTATCAATGTAACTATCCATTCAATTAAGGAATACAGTTCTTAGCCAACATATACACCTCCAGGTGCATGCAGACTCCTCAACCCAGAATTATCCTAGTTCAACATGGTCTTCAAGCAATTAAGGACACTTGCCTCCCTATCTACTCAAGCATCACGCGAAGCCAATTTTGTATAGTCCTGCACTTGTATGCAAACTCCTCCTCTTGCTTCTTCGTGAAGTCTCCTATACGAAGCCATCTCGCCTCACCTTCATATACTTCTACACGAAGTCCATTTCGCATGCGAATGCATGTATGTAATTATCTATGTAACTACAGTTTGATAGTTACATGGGTAGTTATATACATGCTACACTTGTGTAACTATGCATGTAACTATGTAACTATCTATATAACTATCCATGTAACTACAGTTTGATAGTTACATGAATAGTTGCATACATGCTACACTTGTATAACTATGCACGTAACTATCCATGTAACTATGCATGTAACTATCCATGTAACTATCCATCAGCCATATAACTATCCATGTAACTATGTAACTATCCATGCAATTAAGGAATAGAGTTCTTAATCAATACATATACCTCCAAGCGCATGCGGATTACTCAAACCAGAATTATCCTAGCTCGACATGGTCTTCAACCAATTAACGACACTTGCCTCCCTATCTACTCAAGTGTCACGCGAAGCCAATTTTGTATAGTCCTGCACTTGTATGCGAACTCCTCCTCTTGCTTCCTCACGAATTCTCCTATGCGAAGCCATCTCGCCTCGCCTTCATGTACTTCTACATGAAGTCCATTTCGCATGCGAATGCATGTAACTATCCATGTAACTACCTATCAGCAATGTAACTATCCATGCAATTAAGAAATAGAGTTTTTAACAAACACATACATCTCCACACATATGCGAACTCCTCAAACCAGAATTATCCTAGCTTGACATGGTCTTCAAGCAATTAAGGACACTTGCCTCCCTATCTACTCAAGCGTCACGCAAAGCCAATTTTGAATAGTCCTGCACTTATATGGTAACTCCTCCTCTTGCTTCTTCGCTATGTCTCCTATGCGAAGCCATCTCGCCTCGCCGTCATGTTTTAGGACTCCACTTCTACGCGAAGCCATCTTGCCTTGCCTTCATGTACTTCTACGCGAAGTCCATTTCGCATGCGAATGCATGTAACTACCCATGTAACTATGTAACTATCCATGTAACTACAGTTTGATAGTTACATGGGTAGTTATATACATGCTACACTTGTGTAACTATGCATGTAACTATCCATGTAACTATGTAACTATCTATGTAACTATCCATGTAACTACAATTTGATAGTTACATAGGTAGTTACATTGCTAGTTACATGGGTAGTTACATTGATAGTTACATGGGTAGTTACATTGATAGTTACATGGCTAGTTACATGCATGGTTACATGAATTTGTTTAATAATAATTGCAACGTGCCGCTGCAGCACAACGACAACGTCCCACTGTGTATTAGAACAAAAATCTATTAAAATTCATGTAACTAGCAATGTAACTACCTAGGTAACTAGCAATTTGTAGTTACACAGATAGTTACATGCATAGTTACATAGATGGATAGTTACATGAATCAACGGCAGTGTCCCGCTGCATATTAGAACAGAAATCTATTAAAATTCATGCAACTATCCGTGTAACTACCTAGGTAACTAGAAATTTGTAGTTACATGGATAGTTACATGTATAGTTACATGCATAGATAAATGGATAGTTACATGTATCGACTCTGCCACCTGCTAGATCGATGCTGCTTGCCGATCAACTCCGCCTGCTAGATCAACTCTGCCTCCTGCTAGATTGATGCCGCTGTTAGATCAACTCCGCTTGCCGATCGAATTTGCCACCTGCTAGATCGATTCTGCTCCCCGATCGACTCTGCTGTAGGAATCTGTCAATTTCTTGCCGAAAATCTCATAACTTCTTCTCTTCGATTCTCCCTCCTCCGTGCTTCTCTTAAAAAAAATAAGGTCATAGAGACGTTTTCCAGATTGAGGCGAAGCTACCACCACCATTCATGTCCACCGTCGTGGCCAGATTCCTAAACTCGCCGGCGAACCCAGAAAACATTTCTCTCCTCTGATTCTCTTTCAGCATCGCTCTTCCATGAAATGTGATACAACAGAGATGTCGGGGACGGCGAGAGGAAGACGTGAACACTAGCCTTACGCCGGGAGGTGGCCGGACGACGGAGGAGCAATTCGCAGCTCCACCCAGCTGCAAAATGTTGACGTCTCAACGAGGTCGGTCTGGACTGTGTATTTTTGGGAGTGAGAGAGATGATCATGGTTAACTTGTTGTTATTTTGGTCAATAGCATGACATATAATTTTTAAAAAAATTATGGGCAACGGTTTAAAAAATTTAAATGGGTGTATTATTTTATCATCAACGAACATTTATTAACATTTTTATCATTTATTACTTCTAAAGGTATCATTTTATCATTGGCCTTTATATTTATTCTCTCCAGATTTTTCAATTCAATAATAATTGATTACATTCTTTATTATTTTCCTTATATATTTTTGTTTTCCAATTTCTTTTTATTAAAGCATATATATAGTTCATAAGAGCTAAAATAATGATCCAATATTGATCATGTGACATAAAATTTTGTTTTATCATACATGTTAAACGCATATACTTGTAAGGTGCATAAATATTTTTGCAAAATATATATATATATATATATATATATATATTGATTATAGAAAATGTATATTTATTAAAAAAAAATTTATGAGGTATAAAATAGAGATCAAATTATTCAAAATAAAAAACAGAGAAAAAATTAACACATACAAAAGAGAAAAACAAAAGTTAAAAAGATATATGAAAAAAAATAATCAAAAAATAAAGGTAGGGATAATGGATGTTCAAAAAAAAAAGGTAAAAAAAAAGAATGAGAGGTCTATTGAGTGAATAAGAGGTAAAGTAAGTAATTAATTGAAATATTAGTCAATAAATAACTTAGGTTATGTTAGGAATTTGAAATGAGGTTTAATATGAAAATGCTTATATTGAAAAGTAAAAATGAGGGGTAGAAAGAATTAGAGGTATATTGAGCAAATTTAGAGGTCTCAATACCGCACTCTAATATTATTCTTCAAATAAAGATTAAATAGTTTAAATGTATTTATATATCATCTAAAATATCTTAAGAGGAATGTAATAAATTATAGCTAGTCTCATTTGAGTTATCTCACTAGCTAAATATAGCTAGCGAGATAAGTAAAAGTTATAATAGCTCAAGTTTGACTAGTCTGCTAGAGCTCCTAAAACATCCAGAAAAGCTAAACACACTCTTTAAAATAGTTAAGGAGTCAAAGTAGAGAGTCTTCTAAATATGCTCTTACAAGTTCCTCCACCGATAGAGGTCGGGAAAAAAATGGACAAGTGATAAGTGCGTTTTTACGCCATGATCTTAATGGATTTTCACCCCCATTTACACTTTATTTGTGCCTTAGTATGTTTGTTTTTACTTATTTTTGAGTCAAGAGGGTTTTCCTGTAGAGTTGTGGCTACTAGTCGTTTTTATACAGAAAATTGCACTTAAATGATGAAAACCGTTTTTGGACTATCACTTGGACGTTTTACCGTGATTCGTTATTGTGTTACCTTGTCAGTTTTGATGTATCTTGTTTAAATGTGCAGAAGACAGGTACATGAACGTTACGTATCAATAATCATGGTGAATGGACTCATGAATGACAACAAGTGAGGCCACGGAAAAGGAAGGAACACTTCTAGACATTGTTTTTGGTCTCGGACAGAATCTGCCAGAAAACGTACATCTACTTCGGAAAATCATATCTCGAGATCTAGGAGGAGTTAGAAGGCTGCCACATATGGAATTAAAGCTGTGTGTGTCTAGTTTTCAACCCCACTTGGATCTCAGCAATCGGAGTTGAGACGAAGGAGTTATGATCAAAACAGTGGACAGAGGTCAGGCTGCAAAACTGGGCAGAAACTGCCTTAGTTGTCAAACGAGTTTTGAGAGATGATTCTTCAACAAAAGGGCTTCCCAAATTTGACAAGAGGTGTATCAAGAGCCTAATGGAGTGTTGGGAAGCTGAACAAAAGGAGAAAATTCGAAGAAGCATCAAGGCAGCCTTGTTTTGGTTAAGTTAAGGTTTCCCGGTCAAACCGGGAAAGCTTGACCTTGCCGAACTCATCACTGCTTTTGGCTGCCATCAAAACCCAAGATTTCGTACATGAGGCCTACATGGATCCATAAACATGTAGGAAAGTCCAAGGAATCAGAAGATGGAGTCCAAATTCGGATACACAAGCTGCATTGAAGAAGGAATCATTGAGCAAATAGGAAAGAGAGTTGGAATAGGACTGTCTTTCCTTTGCCGATGCAGCTAGGGTTTCTCTATAGGTTTTCTGTATAAATAGGGCTGTTGTATGCATAGTTTAGGGAGTCCTTCAATTTTTTTAAGTTCTAGCAAGCCTAAACTCTACCTAAAAACCCTCCCTTACACAACAAACACAAGCACAGCCGAACCATTCCTTGCCGCACAGCCATCTTTGCCGACTGCCTCCACTGCCATCTTCCACCAATTTCCCTTTCAACCTTGCCGAACCTTATAGGTAGGGTAAGGATGAAGACATCCATGGTTTGTGTTTGTAATTACTGTGTAAGAACTTTGAGTTTATTGATAAATATTTTCTGGTTTTTGGTTTTATATGATATGTGTGATTGTATGATCTTCTTTGTGACTTGATTATGATTGTACATGTTGTGTAACGGTTTAGTATGCATGTTAGGATTATTAAAGAAGTAAAGAATCTGTGTTTATGTGTTTAGTAATTGTTAGGTTAATTAATCCTCACATGATCACGTAATCGAACCCTAGGTTAATTCAAAGTACACGAGTTAGCTATTAGGGGCGAGTTTAATATGCCGTGGTATTCTAGGTCGAGTTGAGCGCAAAGACAACTCGGTTCTAGGTGCTGCATAGGGTAGGCAGGGTGAGTGATTTGCATGGGTTCGAGGATGGGTGACGCCATTGCTAACGAGCATGTCTCCAACGACTCGTGGACGGTAAGTGTTGCTTGATTAGATTGAGCGCAAAGACAATTTAGTTAAGTAGTCACATAGTTTTTGGTTGAGCGCAAAGACAACCTTAAACACATGAGAAGTCTTAAGGGTTGGAACTAACTTGCAATTGTGAAAACATAGATAAGATAATTTAACCTTTCATAAAAATACTTGCATGCTAATCGGAGTTTATTTGTGAAGTGCTTACAACGTTGAAGTGACCAAACTTTGTAATTATTTGCCTTTGTTTTATTTTCTTTATTTTCTGCCGATTTCAATCCCCCATTTTATTCTTTATGTATATATTGTGTGAATATTTCTAATGACTTTGTTTTGTAGAATAAATTCTTCCCTAGTGTCCCTGGCTAGAACGATACCCTACTTACATGTACTACAACTATAGGGTTTTAAATTGCACTAACGTCATCTTTTGACAGGTCAACAAGTGCATAGAATTATGAAGTGGTTGAACAATAGGAAGCCTTACACATAAATGGATAAACCTAATGAAGACGAACCCAACCAGGCAAAGAATTAAGACTGGGAATTAGGAATTATGAAAGACATTCTTGAACATAATTTTATCCAGCATCACATATTCTATCTGGAAAAATTTATAGTACCACAGCTTTCAAGATAATTTTTAGGCCTCCTCTTTGAGCAAGGGTTTAGGATTTTGGTAGGTTGGTGTCGTTGATTCTGTCATGTGGTGAGCCATGGTTATGGCATGGTGTCGTTTTCAAAGACTAAATTAACGTCGGTTTGTTCTTGTTGTCCATTACAGGAAATCTCGTCCTAGGCGATGGAAACAACTTGTCGCCTAAGACCTACTATTCGTCTCCTAGGATCTTCGCCAACGGATTGTTCGTCGTCTAAGTTTCGTCTCCTAAGTGGCGTGAGGTAGACACTTAGGCGACGAAAATAATGTAAGTCCTCGACTAAGAGTGTTCCTACCCGACAGATATTTTCCTACCTTATCGACAAACTTGTTCGTCGATATCAATCTCTGTCAACATAACTTTTTTTTTCGGAATGGTTCTTAGCCAACGAACACAGAATTTTTCTTAGCCGACGAAAATGTCGTCGGTATGTATATTTACCGATGAATCTTGCTCCATTCATAGGCGACGGAATATTAGTCGGTAGAGTTTTCAACTGACGAATTTGTATCAATTCTTAGTCGACGAATATGTTTGTATTCGTCGGTTAGGTGTTTTATCTTAGGCGACGAAATGTTTTGTTTCCATCGCCTAAGTATTTTTTTACTAAAAAAAAAGGTAATTTTTGGGAAATTACTTTATTCACTGTTCAAAAAATTACATATTAGTAACAATAATCAAACACATACAGATACATATATACCAGAAGCATTGGATTTGGAAAACATATTCATATATTGATCATGATAACTAGATGGACAAACATGGATTCATATATACAAAATAATTAATGAACTATGTAGAAAATTGTTCATACACTCTAGCTAAACTAGTACAAAATCAATAGTGTCAATTGTCCCAATCCTATGTTGTCGCCTCTATCATCATTGTTCTATGGGGAAACATGTGGAGGAGGAGAAACAACTAGATGAGGAGGAAGAGTTGGCATAGGGCTGCAACCTGGGACTGCATAGCTCTATAGAATGACTCCGCATGCAGAGCACACTGTTGGACCTCTTGGAATTGTTGTTAGGCACGCTCCTCTGATTCCTTTATTCTTCACTCATAGTGCTCCTGCACCTCTTAGAGTTGCTGCTTATCAACTCTAGGAGGACGACTATGTGAAGTGGAACCATATGAAGAATGGCTCAAGTCTAGCTCGTCTCCTCGTCCCATCCCTCTGATCTCCTTTCCTTTCCGAGTTTTGAGCACCGTACCCAACACCTCAATTTGTTAGGACTGAACACTCTCCACTACCTCCTCCTCCGTCGCGTCAGGGTGTTGTTCCTTATATGCATCCTTTCGTTTATTGACCTCATGAACCATGTCATTTTGCATTTAAAATACATCAGTTAATAAAGTTGACATTATGCATAATAAATTCATATATAGCTCATTTTATGTGTACCTAATAAACTTGACATTTTTCATAATAAACTTCATAAGTGCATGCATCAAACAATAAAATAGTAAAAGGAAAGACACTTACATAATGCTTGGTCATAACTTCATCACCGGTCCTGACATAGGTTTTCTCAAAACCTTTGATAATTCGAAGTTCCTCCCCTTGTATTCTGAGTTGCTCCATTGTGTAGATGATAGGAGAAGACCCCGTGTGGTGGTGCAGAGTCTTCTCCCCACGGTTCCGCTTGTTTGCCAAGGAGAGTCTTTAATACACGAAAAAATGTTAAATAGATTAGTAAAATACAAGAGAAACATTGAAGATAATTTTAATATAAAATAAAAACAATGAAGGTAATTTAAAAAATCACCTTGAACTCATCTGACTCGAAGTGGGAGCATAGAAACTCCCACTGGTCCTCTCTCCTAATGATTCTGAAGGCATCCCAGAGGGCCTTTCCTTCAGATAAGCTTTGTGGCACTGGTACTTTCAGTCCTTATACCTCTCATGTGCCCTTTTCAGTATCCAATTGACCATTGACTCATCATTTTCATCTCACTCGTACTTCGACTAAGTAACAAATAATAAAAAATTCTCATGTTAAGCACTAGAAAATAAAATAAACATATATAATTAAGTAAATTTACTTTTCAAACTATTTTCAGTGTTACTTACCAACAAAATGGACTATCAAGGTTGTAGAACGTCATTGCCCACATTCCCACCAAACTCTGTATGGCGGAACCGATATTATGTACCACCAAGCTATTTAACCCCTTCACGCTTGGGCCTTTTACACGGGGACAATACTCCAGCTTGATCTTCTGCCCCGTTTTTACAACGATATCCTCCGCCTTCTTTCCAAAACATAAACTCCGCTTCTTCTTCGAGGCCGGAGCTACAATTAATATATATACCAAAAAAAAAGAAGTAGCAGTAAGCACCCGCGCCCAAGGTGTCTGCAGGTGCGCCCCAGGGTGCCACCTTGGGGCGCACATGCAGGCACCCTGGATAGTAAATCTTGCACATGAATAACCCTGGATAACACATCTTGCAATAATCACCATCTTGCACATGAATAACACATTATTAGTCCATTTTGTTTTACATATACCACAAGAAAACTAATAGTTACTTTCTAATTGCTAGTACACAACAAATAGTCTAATCAATACACCAATACAAACATCTTCCACCAAAATAACAAACTAATCAATACACCAATACTAGTAATGCAACTCTCAAACATGTTAGATTTGATTGATACAATTGTGTTAGAAGGCAATGTAAAATGTAGGTGTTATAAAGTGTATAGGATGAATAAGAATGTCTCCTTCATATGCTTGTCAATGATCTTGCACAAAGTCTAATGAAAGTACCTACTTAACATTTAAATTGCATATGTAGAACTGACTTCTCTATACGTGCTATCATACTCAAAAAGCATAATATATTAACATAAGCTAACAATGATTATTACATAACAAAACTTACACCTATCTCATTATGCAGCAGCAAAAACATGTCAATTTTTTTTCACCTTCTTGAATGTAGTAAATCTCTGTATTATAAGATGCTTTAGGCACTGCTATATGTCTCTCTAGACAATAATTGACTGAAATCATCTATAAGTTCAAAGCATATATAATAGCCTATAACTCTGTAAATACTATTTGATACCCAACTATTCTCTTTGCCCGAGCAGAAACCAAATTAAGAAAATAAAAGTAGATCAAGTAATAGATATAAATATGGACCTCTTTTCCCTCTTGTTGCGTTTCATGAGAGATACTCTCTCTTCTGCATTTTTTTTTGGTTACTAGATACAAGAGAAATAAGAAACTAAATAAATGCAATGTTGCAATATAAACAGAGGATACTTAATTATACTGGCACAAAATAACTTCATAGCAGCGGAGAAGCCAATACAAAGGAAGCCACTAAACATGAATACTGCAAAACAGGTTCATGTCAATTCTACAAAGACGTCAGAGAGAATAGCTTTGACACATTGCACAAGACACAAGCGTGTAACCACTGCCAATAAAGCAGACCAAAATCTTTCAGATAATCCCAAACTCTTCACTCCTACCCCCTTCTAATCTCAAGTTTCTTCTGTTAAGCTCCATTCCTAAACCCATAATCTTTGACAAACACTGAAGTCTTAAAATCGTACACACCAAAGTACAAATGCCAGAAACTGAGAGAGCCAGAAGTAAACAGAACTACAACATGTTTCCTATGAATACAAAACCTCATGCCCTATCCCTTTTCTCAAGACACAGACCCAAGCCTGTATAATGTCTAATTGTCTATACAACAGTGTTCTTCTTCAAAGGAGAGAAAAGGTGAATTTCAAACTGTTGCCATCTGCCATCAGAGCTAGTAACCCCCGAAAATTCACTATCTAGGCTCAGTACTAATAACTGAACTAATGTTGAATTTTATTGCCAAGACTGAGTAGCTTCCGGAACAGGCCTCATGTTTGCTACACTATCAAAAAACTAAAACAGGGAAAGCAACATGTATTTAGAAAGCCTCCAAATGACAATACAACATACACAAGTACTTATAGTTCACTCTCCATTTACTCACTGTTTCATACATTATATCCCTAATGCAGTAACTAGTCACAACACTAAACTTGACAGAAATGTCACCAACAAATGTGATCTCTGTTAATATCATGGTGAAGCTGGAATTAGGTCACTGCCAGAACCAGTTCCATAAACATGCGAAAGGGCAATTCACAATCAGAGAAACAACTCGTCGTATGCAATCAATTCAAACCAAACCAAAATTCAAATCAAATTTATTCATGTGAAAATAAGGAAAACTATTACCTTTTTTCCATACAAGGATTCGGCTTCGTACTTGGGAGTGGAAATTGGGCTTGCTTCTTAGCGAGGTCGAAGACAGACGGTGGGAGCAGCGAGAAATTAAAGCGGTGGGGATGTGGTGGCAATGAGTGGAGGAGACCCTTTGGTGTCGATGCGGTTGCGGTCGGGTCGATGGATGGTGTGGGTCTCCGATAGGGTCTCCGGCGGTCGAGCAGCGTTGGTCAGACCATAGTTGGGTTTTAGGGTCGATTTTAGGATGGCGGGGGTCTCCGATGTGTTAGAATTGATTTTAGGATTAGTTGTGTTGTATCAGACTAAGAGTGATACTGGTATCGATTTTATCTTAGCCGATGGAACAAGTGCATTTCCGTCTCTGTAGTATAACTATAGCGATGACTACTTTAATTTCCGTCGCCTATGACTTAGTCAACGCAAATATTCTGTCGGCTAAAACAAAAATCCGTCACCTAACAAAATTAAATTTCAGCCCAAAAAAAAGGACACAAAATATACCCACCCAATATTTCGGGGTCCTAGGCAACGGAAATATCACTTTCCGTCGCCTTGACCTACTATACAGATGAATTATTAAATTTCCATCACCGTGGTCGTTCTAAGCCGACAACTTATTCACTTTCTGTCGCGTAAGTAAAAAATAAAATTTATTTACCCGCTTAATATTTCGGGGATCCTAAGCAACAGAAAGTAAACGTTCCGTCGCCTAAGGACTACTAAGGCGACGAAATCTTCATGTTCAATCGACAAAGTATTTTTTTTTTAAATTTTGGACATTTTAGTATATTTACATCCGAGTAATTTTGTGTAACTTATCAAACTAAGCCCAACTGTACTTACTCCACGTAAGTATTCATACATAAAAAAAACATACATATGCATTTTAAAAATTACATGTACATAGAAATTAAAAATGGAAATTTGCATGAATAACTAATGGATGAAGACAAGTTAATTTAAAAATATATATCCGAAGTTATGCCAAATTAATTAATATAAGTCGATTAGACTGATCATAATCCACAATAATATTGAACAATTAGTACATTAATCGTACTCATGATGATCTGAGTCATCTGAATCATCATCCTCCTCAGTTTGGTCAGAATGCTCAGCATTCTCTATGTCTTCGTCATTTATGAACCTGTCGTCATCATGATTGAGGTTGCATTGTAGCGAGTTCATTTCAGATGGTGTAATTGGAATGTAACCTCTGATAGCCGGAATGAGTGTTGTACACACAAATATCCTCAGTATCAGGGACTACATGTGGAGATTCCTCTTAATATGGTTCATTCGGTTGATTAGTTGTTGGTTCACTATGCCCACTCTCATCATCCCCTCCTAGTATAGCTGCACTCTAAATATTCCTATGTGACATCACCTGCATTACTTTTTAACCCTCACTCATAGCTTGATCATCAAGATAAAACACTTGTTTCGCCATGGTGGCAAAAATAAACGGCTCATTCTGTCAGGACCCGCCCCGAATTTTACCCCGAAAACCGAGATGAGTCCTGCGGGGACCACTTTCAAGGAAAATTTACCAAAAGAAAAATTTACCGAAGAACTCGACAAACCTCCCTCAAAAATAGACAACCCTAACTTGGAAGAATTAAAGAACCACCTTTTTAACTCAAAATAAATCCTCCGCTACAACCCAAAAGTAGCCAGAAAATAATACACGAGAATTCCAACAGTATTCAGAGCTACTAAAAATAAAATAATACACAACGGAAGCTAACAAACCACTAGTAGATTAAACAGGTAACCTACTGGCGAAATGTAGCTGATAGATGGGTGACTATGCCTCGACGTCTCCTTCTAGACCTCACGCGAACTCTGCAGACCGGGCATTTTTAAAAACGAAGAGCCTAGGGGAAAATATTCAACACGTCAGAGTGAGTGGACAAAACGATTCTGACAACAAATACATATTTCCCCAAAAATGCTTTCAAAGAAAACGTTTCATCAGCGGCAAAAATAAAAGCTCCACTGGAAAGATTCTGAACTGGGGTCCAGCCTGGCTAGACTCCCAAACTTTAATTAATTACCTCTCAGGCTAGAATATTATATATTTTAGTATGTATGTACACTCGTCTAACTCTTTGTACGATATCTATGAACAACTCGAAAAATAGATACCATACAAAGCTACTACACTTGCGTCTAATGCTCACGTCACCCCATACTGGAATTGTACCTCAGGCTGGGGAAGCGCCCGAGTGGTATATATAAGTGCTTACTCCTTGTATGAAATCTATGAATGAATACGAAAATAGAAAGTCGCACAGGGCTACGATGCTCGTGTGTAACGCTCACGTCACCCCATACCGGAATTGTACCTCGGTATGGGGGGAAATCATGTATAGCTAGCTAGCATTTAATCATATACATACTATTCTCATATAAGAGTATAATCACCGAAATTCTCAATTTCAGGAAATATCCAACAACAAAAAATCATTCAAAACGATAATGCATTTCGAACACATTAATTAAAACAAAGATCCACTCACAGATTAGGCGTAAGCCTGATGTCGGTCGGAGGTCTCTTCTGCTCGAGCCTCCTCACGTCATGTTCCAAATAAATAAAATCATAAATAAAACACCGACGCTTACAACAAAACATGTATAAATAAATATGCTTCACGCGCTCAACCAAGACTAACACTTCAAAATCTTGAATCCACTGCTAACCTCAAAACTCCACAAATTTTACTGACATCCTCAAAATCACCTTCCACCAAATAAAATCTAATGGCCGGATTCTAACTTAATAAACCGCCAAAAATACCAAACTTCAACAATTCTCAAACCTATCCAAAACTCCTCCAAAAATTCTAATACTTATTCCATTAAACTCCTCATATTTTTTTCCACCAAAAACATTTTCTCGACGGCGCCCGGCGACCAACTCTGGCGACCTCCGATGCTCACCAAAAATTTGGCAGCATCTTTCTCTCTAGCTCCTCTACAACATTTCTAACTATCACAAACTCCAATTCTAAGTCTAACTATGCCAATCGAACGAAAATACACATAAAAGCCCTAGAATTTCAAATACCGATTTCTCCTTACCTAGTTCGAGATAGAGCGAGCCCTTTGGATGGATTGAAGCACTAGAGGAGGGCTTTCTTTTGAGTCAAGGCTTGCCGGCTATGGCCGCAAGAGGAAGGAGTTCCGGTGAAGGGAACTCGCGGACAGCCGGAGCTTTCGGGAGGCTTTTCTCCCTCACGACGTTGCTAGAGAGGCTGCCACCAGTCTTGAATGGAAGCTGGGATGGAGACCGATCGATTGGGACCGGCGCGCGGGCGAACAGAAAGAAAAGAACAGGCAGAAAATGGGTCGGGGATGAGGGAGAGAGTGGGCACGCGGGCGGACGGAGAGAGAAGGAAAAAAAGAAAAATTGGGCTTGGCCCGATTCGGGTCCAAGTCCTCCAATATACCCAAACCAAAACTTTAACACCCCATAAATTACCTTTTACTAGCAAAAATTATCATTTTTACCGTCGTCAAAATTTCTTCCATAGAATAATCCCACAAATTAATTATATTTTACACCTAATGATGAACACGGTAAAATTCTTATTACCACTATGCTAGTAATAAAGGTAAAAATTATGGGTCGGGGCGTGACAATTCTCCCCTCATAAAAATTTTGTACTCGGAATTTACAAACTCGCTACTCAAAGTGATAAGGATACTGCTGCCTCATTTGCTCTTCTGACTCCCAAGTAGCTTCCTCTACTTGGTGGCTTCTCCAAAGCACTTTGACGAGCGGAAATGACTTGCTCCTAAGCACTTGCTCCTTTCGGTCTAGAATTTGAACCGGCTCCTCTTTATAGGACAAATCTTTCTGCAAACTAATCGGCTGCTCTTCCAGCACATGAGAAGGATCGGCAATAAACTTGCGAAGCATGGATACATGGAACACATTATGTATCCTGGACAACTCCGGAGGCAAAGCTAACTGATAGGCAAGAGAGCCAACTCGCTCTATTATCTCATAAGGCCCAATATACCTTGGAGTAAGCTTCCCACGCTTGTGATAAGTGCGTTTTTACGCCATGATCTTAATGGATTTTCACCCCCATTTACACTTTGTTTGTGCCTTAGTATTTTTGTTTTTACTTATTTTAGAGTTAAGAGGGTTTTTCTGTAGAGTTGTGGTTACTAGTCGTTTTTATACAAAAAATTGCACTTAAATGATGAAAACCGTTTTTGGACTATCACTTGGACGTTTTACCGTGATTCGTTATTGTGTTACCTTGTCAGTTTTGATGTATCTTGTTTAAATGTGCAGAAGACAGGTACATGAACGTTACGTATCAAGAATCATGGTTAATGGACTCATGAATGACAACAAGTGAGGCCATGGAAAAGGAAGGAACACTTCTAGACATTGTTTTTGGTCTCGGACAGAATCTGCCAGAAAACGTACATCTACTTTGGAAAATCATATCTCGAGATCTAGGAGGAGTTAGAAGGCGCGTGCCACATATGGAATTAAAGCTGTGTGTGTCTAGTTTTCAACCCCACTTGGATCGTAGCAATCGGAGTTGAGATGAAGGAGTTATGATCAAAACAGTGGACAGAGGTCAGGCTGCAAAACTGGGCAGAAACTGCCTTAGTTGTCAAACGAGTTTTGGGAGATGATTCTTCAACAAAAGGGCTTCCCAAATTTGACAAGAGGTGTATCAAGAGCCTAATGGAGTGTTGGGAAGCTGAACAAAAGGAGAAAATTCGAAGAAGCATCAAGGCAGCCTTGTTTTGGTTAAGTTAAGGTTTCCCGGTCAAACCGGGAAAGCTTGACCTTGCCGAACTCATCACTGCTTTTGGCTGCCATCAAAACCCAAGATTTCGTACATGAGGCCTAAATGGATCCATAAACATGTAGGAAGGTCCAAGGAATCAGAAGATGGAGTCCAAATTCGGATACACAAGCTGCATTGAAGAAGGAATCATTGAGCAAATAGGAAAGAGAGTTGGAATAGGACTGCCTTTCCTTTGCCGATGCAGCTAGGGTTTCTCTATAGGTTTTCTGTATAAATAGGGCTGTTGTATGCATAGTTTAGAGAGTCCTTCAATTGTTTTAAGTTCTAGCAAGCCTAAACTCTACCTAAAAACCGTCCCTTACATAGCAAACACAAGCACAGCTGAACCATTCCTTGCCGCACAGCCATCTTTGCCGACTGCCTCCACTGCCATCTTCCACCAATTTCCCTTTCAACCTTGCCAAACCTTATAGGTAGGGTAAGGATGAAGACATCCATGGTTTGTGTTTGTAATTACTGTGTAAGAACTTTGAGTTTATTGATAAATATTTTCTGGTTTTTGGTTTTATATGATATGTGTGATTGTATGATCTTCTTTGTGACTTGATTATGATTGTACATGTTGTGTAACGGTTTAGTATGCATGTTAGGATTATTAAAGAAGTAAAGAATCTGTGTTTATGTGTTTAGTAATTGTTAGGTTAATTAATCCTCACCTGATCACGTAATCGAACCCTAGGTTAATTCAAAGTACACGAGTTAGCCATTAGGGGGGAGTTTAATATGCCGTGGTATTCTAGGTCGAGTTGAGCGCAAAGACAACTTGGTTCAAGGTGCTGCATAGGGTAGGCAGGGTGAGTGATTTGCATGGGTTCGAGGATGGGTGACGCCATTGCTAACGAGCATGTCTCCAACGACTCGTGGACGGTAAGTGTTGCTTGATTAGATTGAGCGCAAAGACAATTTAGTTAAGTAGTCACATAGTTTTTGGTTGAGCGCAAAGACAACCTTAAACACATGAGAAGTCTTAAGGGTTGGAACTAACTTACAATTGTGAAAACATAGATACACTACCAGAAAATAGAACTTGGGCGACGAAATGAAAAAAACCGGGCGACGATTTTTTTTTTCGTCGCCTAAGAGAAAACTTGGTCGACGAAAAAAAAAATCATCGCCCAAGGAAAAAAAATCGTCGCCTAAAGTTCGAAAAAAAAAATCGTCGCCTAAGTGTTAATTTCGTCGCCTAATATAGAAACTAGGGCGACGAAACAATATTTCGTCGCCTAAGATATTTATATCGTCGCCTAAGTTTTTTAATCCTTAGCCGACGAAACTCAAATATATCGTCGCCTAATTATTTTATTTTTTTATTTTTACTTGGCCGACGAAATAAAATAATTTCGTCGGCCAAGAGTAATCCGAATAATTAAAATAAAATAAAACACATTTAAATTTCATTGTATATGATTTTTTATTTTTACTCTTGGGCGACGAATTTAACAAATTTCGTCGCCCAAGTATTATCTTGGCCGACGAATTACACTAATTTCGTCGACCAAGAGTAATCCGAATAATTAAAATAAATAAAGCACGTTTAAATTTCATTGTACAGGATTTTTTATTTTTACTCTTGGGCGACGAATTTTGACAAATATCGTCGCCCAAGTATTATCTTGACGGAAGAATTACCCTAATTTCGTCGGCCAAGATAATCCGAATAATTAAAATAAATAAAGCACGTTTAAATTGTAAGGAAATGTTTTTTATTTTTATAGCCCCGTCAGCGTCTCGTCGATTGGAAACTATTCTCAGGTGAAGGTCCGGCCAGGGGGACCTTTCAGAGGGCATATCCTCATTCTGAGGAGGATCTTGTAAGTTCCTTATATTTTCTTATTTTTAATTTTAATTACATTTTATTAAATGTATATTAATATATTTTTTTAATATATCCAATTAGGCGAGGGTGAGGGAGGCGGAGCAAGAGGTCATGAGAGGCATGGTGAACGACGCATGGCCGGGCACGGCAGAGGATGACATGTCAGAGGCCATGTCCAGGATCGACACTTCAGATCCTACCGTTGGGGCGCGGATTATGGCCACTGCCTTCGCGCAGCGTTCCAACACCTACTACTGCCGGGGTATGGGAGGCGCTGGAAAGGGGATCCTGAAGACGACGCCAGGATTTCAGCGCAAGAGAGCCGCCGGAGCCTCAAGCAGCAACAGTCGGCTACATGATCAGTTCGAATGTCTACAGTCTGAGCTGGAAGCCCAAAGAGCGAGGGAGATGGCGGTGGCTGCGCATATGGAGCGGGTGAATGAAGTCACCAATGCCAACCAGGCGGCTATGGGACAGTGGATGACTGCCTGCATCGCTGCACATGCGGCCGGACTTGATATTCCGCCCATGCCTACGCCTATACCATTACCTCAGTGGCCCCAGCCTCCTCAGCCTGACTAGCCGCCGCCTCAGGACCCTCCGAATGGGAACGATGAGTTAGATTTCGAGATATTCCGTAGACAGATGGACTGAATTTTTGTAATAAATTATTTATAAATTTATAAATTTGTGTTATTTTTAATTAAATTTTAGTACTAGAAAAATTTAAAGAAATGCCGAAAAAAAAATTCCAGCAAAAATAAAAAAAACATTATTTATATATTTAAAAAAATTATTTAAATATTTTTTAAAAAAATTTAAATATATCTTAGGCGACGAAATTGCTAAATCGTCGGGCAAGGACTTACCATATAAGACGACGAAAAAAAAGTATCGTCGCCCAAGTTCTTGGCCGACGCACTTCTGGCGACGACGTCTTCGCCGACGAAAAAAAATTTCGTCGCCCCAGGTTATAACATCTTAAGCGACGAAAAGATTTTTCGTCGGCCAAGGTGTTAAATCTTGGGCGACGAATATTTTTGGGCGACGAGAAGTAGATTTTAGGCGACGAAATTAGTATCGTCGCCTAAGAATTACTCTTAGGCGACGACGGAATGAATTTTCGTCACCCAAGTTCTTGGCCGACGCACTTCTGGCGACGACGTCTTGGCCGACGACGTGTCGTCGCCTAAGTACTTAGGCGACGAAATTTTTTAACAGGGCGACGATTTTTTTTCGTCGCCCAAGTTGAAATTTCTGGTAGTGATAAGATAATTTAACCTTTCATAAAAATACTTGCATGCTAGTCGGAGTTTATTTGTGAAGTGGTGACAACGTTGAAGTGACCAAACTTTGTAATTATTTGCCTTTGTTTTATTTTCTTTATTTTCTGCCGATTTCAATCCCCCATTTTATTCTTTATGTATATATTGTGTGAATATTTCTAATGACTTTGTTTTGCAAAATAAATTCTTCCCTAGTGTCCCCGGCTAGAACGATACCCTACTTACATGTACTACAACTATAACGTTTTAAATTGCACTAACGTCATCTTTTGACAGGTCAGCTTGCCAAAACGTACTACCCCTTTCCAAGGAGATAGTTTTAGGAACACCCAATCACCTACTTGAAACTCAAGGTCCTTCCTGCGGACATCTGCATAACTCTTTTGCCTACTCTGAGCGGCCTTGAGTCTATCTCTGACCACCTTGATCTTCTCATTTGTGTCATGGATAATCTCACGACCACAAAGCTCTCTTTCTCCGACTTCATTCCAACATAAGGGCGTACGTGTCAAGACCCGCCCCAAATTTCACCCTGAAACCCGAGGTGAGTCCTTCCCCCACACTTAAACTCTACATTGCCCTCAATGTAGAACAGAATATAGCATGCAACATAGAATAAAGCATGGAAACAGGCATTCACAACAAAACAACATAAACAAAAACGAATTAACAAAAAGTAAGAGTTTAAAGTTGAGAAAGCTCCCCCTTGTAGACATCCCATACTCACAGCCTTCGGGTAGGATTGAAATTTAGGCACCTGCCTCAAGGTACAAGACCATGACCTTCAAATGAAAGCTCATTGCAATCAATACTTCAAAGTAGATGTAGGGTGTCCAGAGAGTGGAGAAACACTTGTGATTTTCGTGCAAATCATTGACTTGACTCAAAGTCAATAGAACTGCATGTCAAAAACAAGATATTAATCCAACTTTCACAAAATGAAACTCAGAAAAATAAGAGTAAAAATAACGAAGTAAAAATAGAAAAAAAAAATCGTCCAAAAATAGTTGCAAAAAGGTGTAACAAACCACTAATAAGTCTATTACAATAACCAAAAACTGAAAGTTGAAATAAAAATAGAAAGTCTCAAAATTTCACAAATGTGCGACTCTAAGTAGGGCTGCCTCCCTAGAGCGCTGCTTTTAACATCCATGAGCTAGACGTTTGACTCCTTTAGTCTTCATCCGCAAAGGCTAGTGTGGTGTCGAAATTGTTCTCCCATCCTTGTGCGTGAAGATACTCATCCTCCCATGGTGAGCCTTGTGAAGTATATAACCTTGGTGAGTTTTCGTGGCTTCCATGGCTAAAGTTGGAGTCATTGTCTTCCTCCTCTTCACTATTTTCTTCTAGTTCTTCCTCTTCCTCACGTTCCAATTCTTGAGCTGCTTTCTCAAAATCAGCATCAATGTCTCTATTGAAGACAAATTCCACCTTGGAGGCCATAGAGTGAATCTCTTTCTCTACTTTTTCCATCTGCTTTCCAAATTTTGCTTGCTCCTTCTTTAGCTCTTCAATGCTTGCTAGCAGCTTGTTCATTTGAGATTCCTCCTTCTTTTTGATCATTTGGTGGGGCAGCATGAAATAGAGAGATGGTTGAGGTGGTGGTGGTGATCTCGGATGGTGGAGTAGAGATGGTTGAGGGAGACTTGTTGGATTATAGAAGTGACATGGCATCTCTTCCTTTCTTGCTGGATTCATTTCAACACGTGCCACATGTTCTTTCTTCAGCCCTCCAAAAGCAAACCTTTTCAGAAAACGTTCTTGGCATTGGCTCCATGTAATGACATTATGGTCCACTCGGTAATTATACCAGTACTTTGCTTCTCCTCTCAAACTCCGGCTGAAAACCAAGATTGTCAAGGTTTCCAACTCAATTTCAGGGCACACCATGCGCTCACACATCCTCTTCACATGGTCTAAATGAGCCTTAGGGTCTTGTTCTGCCCCATAAAAATCAGGAACGGTGTTGAGGATGGTTTGTATCAATTGCTCCTTGTTTAAGTGAGGAAGGTACTCAAAGATTGATTTAGGTGCTGGTATCGACATTTCATTGGTGAACACTTGCACAAATTCTTTCTTGCATTCCTCCCAAGTGCTCTCATGATTCAGCTCCTCTTGGAACCATATATAGGCCTCTCCTTTCAAACTCCTCATGAAGGCATTAACAGCTACTGCTTCAGCATGGTCTGGTGCCATAAGTTTGCACACATCCTCCACATAGGTAAGGTGATTTGCTGCATCCACCTTGCTTATTCCATCGAAATTTGGGAAGAATTTGAGCACCTTGTGCATCTCCTCATGATGTTCAAAAGAGTTGATGATGTCCTTGATATAAATTTGGGTTGAGGCCGACATCTGTTCATTCAAAGACTTGTTAGTAATAAAACATACAATTTACAGAAATTAAAAGAAAAGTAAGACAAGTTAAACAAGAATGAGTTTCCATAAACACATAAGACATTACACGTCTGCATTATCATATGCTTAAGTTTATTTCAACTCTACACTTAGGTACGGGAACATAGGACAGTGGTGTGCAATGGGACTGAAACAGCTACCCAATCCATAGTCATGTTTGGTCCATTATACCTTAGTGCGACGTACAACAAAGTTAAAATAACACTAATACAACACTACTGATTCTAAATTTATTTATTCACCCTTCAAATTCATATTTCAAGTTGTAAACTGTATTGAAAGGGACAGAGGCATTGACATCTAAACACAAGCAATTTTGTGGTTTCAGAAGGCTTGAATGGCAAGGCCAAAGTGAAATAGGCTGTAGGGTTTCGTTTTTGGTGGGCTACGGAGGTCGGAACCCCTAACGTGCTTACGCACAGTCTATAGCCCTTTGAAACCCAATTTTGGTCCCAGTCGTTTACTCGGGCCTTGGCACCACTCAAAGTGCCCCTTACTCAGCTAAGAACTGCTTATATTTGTGATGGTCCGACAAGAGCACAATATGGGCCGCCCTAAACCTCGAGAGACCTCAAAAAGGAACTCACGAAGGGTTAAGGCCCAAATCTGCTTTGCGGCCTCTTTTACTGGACAGTTTACCAAATGAGATATAAACCTGAAAAGAAATAAAACAAACAATCAGTAACAAAATTATTTAAGTACACTAAATAAATTAACTAAAAGAAGACTGTAGGAGACTTTTTCAATTTGATTGATTGCTCACCATAGCTTTTAATGAACTAGAGATGACTACAACTCACTCTTGTGGACTTTTGAAACTTTTTTTCATAAAACGCTCTGATTTTTGAAAGGATAAATGGAACTTTTTAGGATGAACCCCATTGACAAACAAGCTTGTGTCCCCATTTGTGTGCGTTGCACACCCCGTAGTTGAAACCCCTTTGAGCCTACATTGAGCTTTTTCTTTCATCACCCATGATTTTTACCTTGAGCTTAGTACAACATTTCTTTACCCTTGTCCTTTAGGCCTAGTAGAGCATTTTGTGTGAAGATTGCTGGAAGTGATGATCAGAAACAAGTGTGGGGGAAATGACTTGTCCTTGTGTAAAAGAAAATGCCATGAAAACAAAAGAATAGAAAGAAAATAAGAAAATTTTGGCAGAAAAAAAGAAATCTGGACATTGTCTTTATGTTGTGAAATGGGAGTTTTTGTTGTAAGTGGAAGGCCTAGAAACGAAATCATTTGGCCTTTATTCTGTTTCATGCTGTTGTAAGGTGGTTAGAATGACGAAGGGCCCAACAAGATGGTATCTGGCCCTTGATTTGGTGACATAAAGTGTGTTTGATGCTCTGCTAGGTCCTTAGAAATTTTGCAACACTTGTTCTTAAATTCATACCCCTAGCCCAGCCCCATTAACACCTCTTAAAGTTCCTTTTGATCTTAAAGATGAGTAAAATTTGATCTGTAGAGTTTGTCCTAAGAGTTGAGCCTATGGTATGGTTCATTTATGTGAGTAATTAATTCTTTCTTGAGGTTTTATATCTGTTTCACATGTGCTTCTGGTTCATATAAATGCAAGCTTTTTGAATGCCTCAAAATACTTTCTCTTGCATAATTTTGAGTGACCCAGCCAGAAAATCTGTGTGAAAAATTAGTGCATACCTTGTGAGATTGAATCATATTTTTCTGAAACATGCTGAGCTTAACCATCACCACTGTTCATCCATGTCCTACATGTAAATATATGATCTATGCATGGCAATTAGCATCTGAAACTTCATGGAATAATTCTTGATTGAGTGCTAAGTTGGATGCCATGAGATTGGAGAATCTGAGACAATAGTTAAGGGCAGTAGAGTTTGTTCGTTATTTGTTTTTTTTTTTTTGTTTTTTTTTTTAGTCTTGTTGTTTTGATTTTGCTAAGGGATTAGCAAAAGCTAAGTGTGGGGGAATTTGATGGGAGCACAAAGTTCTACGATATTAACGTATTTCCTACCTTATTTAGTTATGTTATTCTCTTAACATTGTCATTTTAAACATGTTTTGTGATTGTAAAGGTAAAAGAGCGGAAAAGTGAAAAAGGAAGCTAAAACCGGCGGATTAAGAAGGATAAGTCGTCTAGGAAATTTTCCTGTTTTGATAAGGAGAAACTTTCCTATTTCATTTTGGGAAACTTTCCTATTTTGATTTGGAAAACTTACTAACTTTGAATCTTTCCTATTTTGACTTTCCTGAATTCTTTTGGAAACTTACTTTCCTCTTGAGACAGGGATTCCACATGAAGCAAGGAAACCAAATCCTACATGGATTAGGCCGAAATTCTGTCACATAAAAGGAGGAGAATGACCCCATTTTTTAGGATTTCCAGCCGAATTTATATGGAGATACTGTAGCAAATATCAAGGAAATTAAGGGAAATTCTTACCTTTTATTTCTCCATATATAAATTCCTAATATTCCTAGAGTTTATGTCTGATTTATATTCCTTTTCTAGGGACCTTAAATGGCACAAATATGAGAAGAATTATCAGCAGCAAATCGGCAATTAACAAGGAGAGACTCAAGCTGATTTCAATTTGGAAAACAAGTAATGTATTCAGCCACAATTCCAGCCGAATTCAAACTCTTAATGTGCAAGATATTCTAGAGAATTCTAAGGAATATTCTCTGAAAATATTGTGTTATTATTTGTGGCCCTTGGATCGGATTTTAATCAATGGTGTGGAGTAAAACCCTATGTCGTCATGACCACTATATAAAGGAGCAGAGAGGTTATAAGTAAAGAAGTGATACTGAAAACGTTCCTCTCTGCTCCTTTATATAGTGGTCATGACGACATAGGGTTTTACTCCACACCATTGATTAAAATCCGATCCAAGGACCACAAATAATAGCACAATATTTTCAGAGAATATTCCTTAGAATTCTCTAGAATATCTTGCACATTAAGAGTTTGAATTCGGCTGGAATTGTGGCTGAATACATTGCTTGTTTTCCAAATTGAAATTAGCTTGAATCTCTCCTTGTTAATTGCCGATTTGCTGTTGATAATTCTTCCCATATTTGTGCCATTTAATGTCCCTAGAAAAGGAATATAAATCAGACATAAACTCTAGGAATATTAGGAATTTTTATGGAGAAATAAAAAGTAAGAATTTCCCTTAATTTCCTTGATGTTTGCTGCATTATCTCCATATAAATTCGGCTGGAAATCCTAAAAAGATGGTGTCATTCTCCTCCTTTTATGTGACAGAATTTCGGCCTAATCCATGTAGGATTTGGTTTCCTTACTTCATGTGGAATCCCTGTCTCAAGAGGAAAGTAAGTTTCCAAAAGAATTCAGGAAAGTCAAAATAGGAAAGATTCAAAGTTAGTAAGTTTCCCCAATCAAAATAGGAAAGTTTCCCAAAATGAAATAGGAAAGTTTCTCCTTATCAAAACAAGAAAATTTCCTAGACGACTTATCCTTCTTAATCCGCCGGTTTTAGCTTCCTTTTTCACTTTTCCGCTCTTTTACCTTTACAATCACAAAACATGTTTAAAATGACAATGTTAAGAGAATAACATAACTAAATAAGGTAGGAAATATGTTAATATCGTAGCACTTTGTGCTCCTATCATCACCTAAACTTCGTCGCCACAGGTCCTACTCAAGCGACAACAAAGATTTTGTCGCAAATTATTTATGTAGCGACGAAATCTCAACACTTAAGCGACGAATAAGTTTGTCGCATAATATCCTTAACCTAACCGACAAATTTATATTTGTCGCTTTAATTTTAAACTAAAGCGACTGCACTTTTGATTCCTGAGTGACGAAACTGTTTGTCGCATGATATCCTGCACCTAACTGACAAATTTACAGTTCGTCGCTTTAGCTAAAGCGACGAAAGTGTTGACTCTTGAGTGACGAAATTGATTGTCGTATGATATCCTGTACCTAACTAACAAATTTATTTTTCGTCGTCTCAGTTTAACACTAAAGGGACGGTACGTTCAACTTTAGAAACAAAATATTTCGTCGCTTAAGTGAAATCTTCTTTGTATCCTCTGCATCACTTCCAGATCAAAAAACTAGAGGAAAACAGATCGAGCTGGAGTGAAAAAAAAATCTGCACAGATCAATCTGACAAATCTCTAGCTTATTTGATGCATGATATCATCTTCATCCACTAGTTTGTGGTTTGCTAGTACATGCTCTTTCTCCCTCTTTTCTACCATCTTTTCCGATGAGTTTTCTGGTGAAGTATTCCGGTCAATTATATATTGTTATTTTTTGTTTCTAATTTTTTTAGATGTGTTGGTTTTATGATATGAGATGGCAAGGTATTCCGAGGGAAGATGACGATGCGCTAATACACCCTGCGAATGGGAAACATGGAATTCGAAATCCTTTGACTTATCATTTCTTGATTTTTATGCAGACGTTCGAAATATAAGGCTCGGACTCTCAACAGAAGGGATTAATTCCTATGAAAACATTAACTTGTTTTACAGTATCTGGCTTGTTATTGTTGGTATGAGAATCAATCGTTTATTGTTGCCACAATGGCAAGACTAGTTTTTTATCTTGATGATGCAAAGGATGGTGGAGGTTGGAAAGTTGTTAACGTGATGTCACATAGATATATTTACGTTGCAACTACACTTGAGATGGGTATTTCAAATAGAGATATTGAGAATGTCACTCTTGAACCATATCAAGAAGCCTCGATGTCTAATATCCCCGACACGGAGACTATATGCATCAACAATGACATACACTTCCAACCCTGCGAGTACGTGCATTCCCATTTCTAATTTAGAGTTTGACTTTGGTTCACTTCCATTCCTCCGGCCAGACGACGAAGAGGAAGACTCAGAGAATCATTCATATGAAGTGAGTGAGGATGATTTAGAAGACAGAGACTACGTTGATAGCAATTGAAAACTCATGGTGTGTTAAAACGTCAAATTTTTGATTTAATTATGTCATGAATTTATTATATATGTAATGAATTTATTATATAATTAGTTGTGATATGTATTAATTTCCTTAGAAGACTGAATTATTTTTTTAATCAAACTAAAATTATTAATCACTTAAGCGACGAAATTATAACTTTTCGTTGACTAAGTACCGAAATTTTTTGTCACGCCCCAACCCATAATTTTTACCTTTATTACTGGCATAGTGGTAATAAGAATTTTACCGTGTTCGTCATTAAGTTTATAATATAATTGAACCCCATAGAGGTTGTAGGGGATAATTATTTCGTAGGATTATTCTAAGGAAGAAATTGTGATAACGGTAAAATGGAATTTTTCGCTAGTAAAAGGTAATTTTATTGGGGTATTATTTTTGGGATGTTAAAGTTGTGGAGTGGGTTGTGTATAAGTGGACCGGGCCTTGTTTTTAGTCAAAGCCCGAAAGCTTTTTTTTTTCTTTCTCTCTCTCTCTCTCTTCCACTCCCGCTCCCAATTCCCTCTCCCTGTCAGATTTTCCGGCCGTCCGTTTGCCGCCGTCAGGTCGCCCCAGACCGCCACGCCGGTCCCGATCGGTCTCCATCCCAGCTTCCGTTCAAGATCGTAGCAGCCTCTCTAGCGCAGCCATGAGGGAGAAAAAGCCGCTGAAATGTTCAACTGCCAGAAATGTTTTCTCGCCGGAACTCTTTTCTCTGGCAGCTATAGCTGGCGAGCCTTGGCTTAAAAGAAAGCCCTCCTCCCGTGCTTCAATCCTTCCAAAGGGCTCGCTCCAACTCGATCTAGGTAAGGAGAAATCGGTATTTGAAATTCTAGGGCTTTATGTGTTTTTCGTTCGATTGGCATGGTTAGGCATAGAATTGGAGTTTGTGATAATTAGGAATTTTGTAGAGGAGGTTGAGAGGAAGATGCTGCCAAATTTTGGTGGGCATCGGAGGTCGCCGGAGTTGGTCGTTGGCCGCCGATGTCAGCGGAGCCGCCGCCTAGAAAATGTTTTTGGTGGGGAAAAATGTGAGGAGTTTAAATGGAATAAGTTTTAGAATTTTTGGATGAGTTTTGGATAGGTTTGAAAATTGTTGAAGTTTGGTATTTTTGGCGGATTATTAAGTTATAATCCGGTCATTGGATTTTATTTGGTGGAAGGTGATTTTGAGGATTTTATTTGGTGGAAGGTGATTTTATCGGGCACTTCCCCCAGCCTGAGGTATAATTCTAGTGTGGGGTGACGTGAGCGTTAGACGCAAGTGTAGTAGCTTTGTATGGTATCTATTTTTCAAGTCTTTCATAGATATCGTACAAAGAGTTAGGCGAGTGTCCATACATACAAAAATATATAATATCCTAGCCTAAGAGGCAATTTCTTAAAGTTTGGGAGTTTAGCCAGGCTAGACCCCAGTTCAGAATCTTTCCAGTTGAGCTTTTGTTTTGCCGCTGATGAAGCGTTTTCTTTGAAAGCATTTTTGGGAAAATATTTATTTTTTGTCTGAATCATTTTGTCCACTCACTCTAACGTGTTGAATATTTTTCCCCTGGGCTCTTCGTTTTAAAAATGCCCAGTCTGCAGAATTCGCGTGAGGTCTAGAAGAAGACTTCGAGGCATAGTCACCCATCTATCCGCTACATTTCGCCAGTAGGTTACCTGTTTAATCTACTAGGGGTTTGTTAGCTTTCACTGTGTAATATTTTATTTTTAGTAGCTTTGAATACTGTTAGAATTCTTATGTATTATATTCTGGTACTTTTGGGTTGTAGCGGAGGATTTATTTTGGAGTAAAAAGGTGGTTCTTAAATTCTTATAAGTTAGGGTTGTCCATTTTCGAGGGAGGTTTGCCGAGTCTTCGGTTAATTTTTTTTAGTGGTGGTCTCCGCAGGACTCATCTCGTGTTTCGGGGTGAAATTCGGGGCGGGTCTTTATAGTTGGTATCAGAGCTCTAGGTTTCACTTTCTGTCTCCTATTCACTATCGTAGTTGCCTAAGTAGCCATAGTGTCTATAGAGTGATGATCCGACCGCGACGGATTCATCAGCAGTTTTCTGCTTTTGATACTATGTGTTATTGGATATGTGTGGTAGTTTCTGTTAGTCTTGTTTATAGACTACTAAATATCTTCCTCCTCAGGTACTATGCCACCTAGACGCCGAACCCGTGTGGCTACCTCGACCAACGCCAATGAGGGTGAGGAAGTGAGAGGTTTAACGGATTCTATTGGGGCTATGTTGAGAGGTGTTCTGGATAAGGTTCAGCCCCCTCGATCGGTGAAGAAGAGAGATGTTGCTGATGTAGGGGCAGTAGAGTTCAAGGGTGCCTAGGGACCCCTTGATGCTTACTCTTGGGTGGACAAGATGGAGATGGCTTTCGAGAGCACAGAACTGCCAGAAGAAAAGAAAGTGAAGATGGTAGTTTCTTTTCTGGACGATTCAGCTCATCATTGGTGGACTCTCGCCAGGAGAAATAATGATGGTGCTCAAACTATGACTTGGGAGCAGTTTAAGGCGCTCTTCTTGGGTCAGTATTTCAACCACTCTCATCGTAGTAGGATCCAGTCAGGCTTTCTGAATATGAAGAAGAGAAACGATCAGGGACATTGAGTTTAAGCAGAGGTTCACTACTTTGAGATATCATGTGCCCCATTTGATTCCTGATGAGTAGACCAGGATTGGTATGTTTGTTGACGTGCTTGGAGGAGTGTTTGCAGACAAGATGGTCGGTGTTGTCTATCTGACATTCCTTGATGTAGTTGGGGCAGCTATGGCCATCAAGACTAGGGGGACTTATAGTGCTCGGCCTCGAGATTTCAGTGGTCCCAGTCAAAGACCATCTAAGAAGGCTGCTTCATCGTCCGCTTCTGGATCTTCAACGGGCAGTGGCAGTAGTGGGGGATCGGGTTAAGGTCCTCGGAGCAGGAATAGAGGGCATTTCAGGAGACCCTCTAGGAGCTAGTTGGGTAGACACCAGGTCAGTTAGTTTAGTGATGGTGGTAGTTCCCAAGGGGGATCATCTGGTGGTCAGATTTTTTCTTTTGGTCAGCAGCAGTCATCTGGATACTTTGAGTATGGTGGTCTGGATCATTTCAGGAGAGATTGTCCTTTGTTAGAACAGAGGACCGCCCCTTCTCAACAAGGTGGTCAGTCTTCAGCTAGAGGCTCTAGTGGTGGTTCTCGTGGTGGTTCAGCAGCCAGGGGTGGTTCTCAGCAGGGGAGTGGTCAACGTGGACGTCCTATGACTCGCGCTAGAATTCATGCTATGACCCAGCAAGAGGGTCGTACTTCTCCAGATGTCATCATTGGTACGTTGTTTTTTTTGGTTAGCTAGCTTTTACTTTAATTGATCTTGGAGCCACGCATTCATTTATGTCCAGCAAATTCGCCCTTCATGCCAATGTGCCATCATCGACTCTTCCAGGCGAGTGGCACGTATCTCTACCCTCTGGTGAGGTGATGAGGATAGATTTGGTGTTTAGTGGTTGTGAAGTGCTAGTAGAGGGATTTAATTTCAAGGCCGATTTGATTCCTCTACATATGGTGGAGTTTGATGTGATCTTGCGGATGGACTTCTTAGAGTCTTATAAAGCTATGGTAGATTGTTTCCGAAAGGAAGTAGTGCTTCGAAGTCTGGATGGTTTTGAGGTTGTTTTTCAGGGGGAGAGAGATGTGATTTCAAGTTGCCTGATATCAGCCGTGGCCGCTAGGAAATTGTTAAATAAAGGCTGTCAAGCATTCTTAGCTCATGTTGTGGATACAAGTATAGGAGTGTTGGAAGTGGGGGATATTCCTATAGTAAGAGAGTTTTCGGATGTGTTTCCTGAAGATTTACCTGGTTTGCCTCCTGTAAGGGAGATAGACTTTTCTATCGAGTTGCTTCCTGGAACTATGCCTATCTCTCAGGCACCTTACAGAATGGCTCCAGCGGAATTGAAAGAGTTGAAGACTCAATTGCAAGAGTTGGTAGATAAGGGTTTTATTCGGCCTAGCTTGTCTCCATGGGGTTCTCCAGTGTTGTTTGTTAAGAAGAAAGACGGCACCATGAGACTATGCATTGATTATAGGAAGCTGAATCAAGTCACAGTGAAGAATAGGTACCCGTTGCCTCGCATTGATGATTTGTTTGATCAATTGAGAGGTGCCTCGGTGTTTTCAAAGATTGATTTGAGATCTGGTTATCATCAGTTGCGGATTCGGGATAGTGACGTAGCCAAAACTGCCTTTCGATCACGCTATGGTCATTATGAGTTTGTGGTGATGCCTTTTGGACTTACTAATGCACCTGCGGCGTTCATGGATCTCATGGATAGGGTGTTTAGTCCATATCTTGACCGCTTCGTGATCGTGTTCATAGATGATATTTTGGTTTACTCGAAAAGTGAGAAGGAGCATGTCAAACATCTAAGATTGATATTACGGAATGCCCAGTTGTTTGGCAAGTTCAGCAAGTGTGAGTTTTGGCTGGAAAAAGTGGGATTTCTGGGCCATGTAGTTTCAGCTGAAGGTGTTAGTGTGGATCCCCAGAAGGTGGAAGCGGTGTCCAATTGGAAAAGACCCACAACTGTGACTGAGATTTGTAGTTTTTTGGGGTTAGCAGGTTATTATCGGCGTTTTGTGCAAGACTTTTCAAAGATTACAGCTCCACTATTCGGATTGACCAAGAAGGGAGTTAAGTTTGAGTGGTCAGATTAGTGTGAGCAAATATTTCAAGAATTAAAAAACCGCTTGACTAGTGCTTCGGTGTTGGCACTTCCAGATGATAGCGGGGAGTATGTGGTGTTTTGTGATTTCCCCCCATATCGAGGTACAATTTCGGTATGGGGTGACATGAGCGTTAGACACGAGCGTCGTAGCTTTGTATTGTATCTATTTTTCAAGTCTTTCATAGATATCGTACAAAGAGTTAGGCGAGTGTCCATGCATACAAAAATATATAATATCCTAGCCTAAGAGGCAATTTCTTATAATTTGGGAGTTTAGCCAGGCTAGACCCCAGTTCAGAATCTTTCCAATTGAGCTCTTGTTTTTGCCGCTGATGAAGCGTTTTCTTTGAAAGCATTTTTGGGGAAATATTTATTTGTTGTCGGAATCGTTTTGTCCACTCACTCTGACGTGTTGAATATTTTTCCCCTAGGCTCTTCATTTTTAAATATGTCTAGTTTGTAGAGTTCGCATGAGGTCTAGAAGAAGACTTCGAGGCATAGTCACCCATTTATCCGCTACATTTCGCCAGTAGGTTACCTGTTTAATCTACTAGGGGTTTGTTAGTTTTCGCTGTGTATTATTTTATTTTTAGTAGCTCTGAATACTGTTGAAATTCTTGTGTATTATATTCTGGCTACTTTTGGGTTGTAGCGGAGGATTTATTTTGGAGTAAAAAGGTGGTTCTTTAATTCTTATAAGTTAGGGTTGTCCATTTTCGAGGGAGGTTTGCCTAGTCTTCGGTAAATTTTCCTTGGAGGTGGTCCCCGCATGACTCATCTCGGGTTTTGGGGTGAAATTCAGGACGGGTCTTGGCATTTTTAGCGGCACCTATTCTGCCAAAAATTTCAGAAAAATTTGAACCAAATTTTTGAAAGTTTCCTTATCATCCTCTGCCTCACTTTTCATTTCTCTATATATTTGAACTCGATCTCTCTTCTCTCTTCTTCAGACTCTTTCTCTCTCCCTCCTCTCCTCTGCCCCAGTTTCCACGAACCGATCAAGAGAACCCTAGAGTACTCTAGCTTTCCCTCTGTCTCTCCTTCTTTTTTGCCACCATTGCCTCTCCTTCTTCTTCGCCATCATCGCCTTTCTTTCTTCCCTCTGCCTCTCCTTCTTCTTCCCCACCATCGCCTCTCCTTCTTCCCTCTGCCTCTCCTTCTTTTTCATCACTGTTTCCTCTCCTTCTTCCCTCTATATCTCCTTCTTCTTCCCTCTGCCTCTGCTTCTTCTTCACCACCGTCACCTCTCCTTCTTCCCTCTGCCTTTCCTTCTTCTTCCCTCTGCCTCCCCTTCTTCTTCGCCATCGTAGCCTCGCCTCTCCTTGGCAGCCATTTTCATGGAAGGACTAATTTTCCTCCTCCATCGGACTCCGTGCCCATCTCATAATAGCACTCTGTGTCATCTCACCAGCGGACTCTGCGCCCATCTCACCAGTAGCCTCTTCCTCGCCTTCATCGATCTTGGTTGAAATTGGGTTGCTTTATCTTAGTTGTAAGATATTGGGGTTGTTTGGGGTTGATTGTAAGAAGTTGGAATCAGAGGTGGTGTAGCATCGGGTTGAAATGGTTGAGGATCAAACATAATTAAAAAAAATTAATTTTTTATTTTAGATTAGCGACGGAATTTCATAATTCCGTTGTCTAGGGGAAAAATAATTTTTTGTGTCATTAAATAATATCTGTCGCTTAAGAAAATTATTTCGTCGCATTATATCTAGCGACGAAAGAAAACTTGTCGCTAAATTAAAAACTTTTGTTGTTTAACACTAAAGCGACAAAATAAGATACGTTGCTCAAGGAGTTCAGCGACGAAAACAATTCGTCGCTTAAGGAAATTATTTCTTCGCATTATATCTAGCTACGAAAAAAAATTTGTCGGTAAACTAAAAATTATGTTGCTTAACACTAAAGCAACAAAATAAGATATGTCGCTTAAGGAGTTCAGCGACAACAAAAATTTGTCGCTTAAGGAAATTATTTCGTCGCCTTGATCTGTGGCGACATAAACTGTACTCGTCGCCTGTTCCGTTTTCTTAGGCGACTGATAATATTTTTTTGTCACTTAAGTGCCTATGAGACTCGTCATATGTGACGAAGCTTAAGTGACGCCGGTTTCATCGCTTAAGTCGTATGGCGACAAAACTTGGTACTTAAGCGACGATTTATTCCCGTCGCTTAAGACTTTATTTCTACTAGTGTGGTTGAACCCTTATCAGTTCTTGTCCACTGTAATCGCTGGTATATTTGAGTGGGGAGACGTATGTGGAATTTATTTCCACCACCGATATCTCTCATGGTTGTAATCTTGGATATTATTAAATAAAGTTTACTTTTATAAAAAATAATAATAATAATTATGAGCTTTATTTTTCTTTTAGGGAAATGAGTCAATTAGAGAATGAATACACTAGAGCTGGGCACTTAGTACCGGAATCCCGATCCCGTACTGGTTCCGCACCGAAAGTTAGCGGGACGGGACGAGATAGGTTTTGAAAATGGCAATCCCGTCCAGTCCCATCCCACTATGGTAATGTTGAAATGAGACGGGATGGGATCTGGACTATCTCGAAAAATCCCGACCCGTCCCATAATATTAGAATACTTGATTTTAATCATTTTATATATAAAACCATCCCTCCCCCCACTGCAACACACACAATACTCTTCTCTTCTCTCCATGCAGATCCACCCAAAAACAAAAAAAACACAAACAGAAACCCCTAAACTAAAGAAATGAGCGACCACCACCACCTGCGTAACCACCACCTCAAATCGATGTCGCAGCTCCTCCGGCAAGACTCCTCCTCCTCACCTTCCTCTTCCTCTCCCTCCACATCTTCTCCTTTAGCACCGTCGTCGAAAATAGCACCCACCTCCTCACCACGTTCATCGGCCGCGACCCCTCCCTTAAGTCCCTCCTCTCCCGCCTCGAGCTCGCTGCCTCCCGATCTTCCCCCACCCTTACTGACTCCTCCCCCTCTCCCCTCACCCTCCGCCGCCGCCACCGCCCCTTCCTCCACCTCACTCGCTTCGGAACCCTCGATGACTACTTCTATGGCGACGATGACGATTCCCGCTCCGGCAACAATCTCTTCGACTCCCACCGCAGCCCCCCCCCCCCCCCATCTTCATCTTCTCCAACTTCTCCTCCTCCAAGTTAGGGTTTAACGGCTCTAGGGTTTCCGACATGGCCCGCTCCAGCCCCTCCTTCAAAGCCAAGAAATTCAGAGATATAGACACTGTGACCGAGGAAGAAGCAAGCATATGCCGAAATTGATGAGAAAGATGATAATTCAGAGATGGATATTTTCAGGTTTTTTTTTCTGTGGGTTAATTTTTCAAGATCTCGATCCCGTCCCGGTCCTAAACGGGATCGGGACGTACGGGACAGATTTCTAAAAATGCCTTCCCATCCCGTTCTTTTATTTTCGGGACGGGATTCATCAAATCCCGGCCCATCTCGTCTTGTACCTAGCCCTAGAATACACAATAATATATAAATGAGGAGCACAACAAAGCTGCGAACTCAAAACATCATACAATCCCTAAACCCTAAATCCAAACCCCTCGCCACCATATACAATCGACTCTAGGATACTAGTCCGCACCCCATGCCCTACTCCTGTCCTCTGGATACCACGTACAATCAACCCTGGCCCTCTTCTAGGAGGACCATATACAATCAACTCTAAGATACTACTCCGCGCCCCATGCCCTACTCCTCTGGACACCACGTACGATCAACCCTCTTCTAGGAGGATGAGCGTCGCCGGAGCTCGATACCCTAAGTTTTGATACTCCGAAGTCTCTCCAAGAAGCTCGGATATATTCGATGAATAGTTACTTAACAGTAAACCGTCTTCTTTCTTCTTTTTTAGGGCATCACAAATATAGAAATAGGATGAGTTTTTCGTAATTAGAAAACAAAAGGAGAATAAGCTTTGCATTCAGGAAAAAACATAATGCTAGAACCTAATTATAAGGAATATACTTTCATGTTGAAAATACATGCATCTTGCAGAAACAGATTAATAGTGTTAATAGGTAGTCAACACTACCTATTTCGAATAACTAGCATTAATTAGTAGTATCTGAGCTAACACGATCAACATCAATCAAATTACAAGTAGCTGGCTTGACCTCAGGTTGATCAATTGACTGGCTTCGCCTCTAACAAAGTCCAGTAGAGCTAGCTCTTGACCAAATTAATCTTCTAAATTCTATAGTTAGTTGCCAAGAAAATGGTACAAATAATTGGATGGGGGAGTTGAGAGTTGAGACATAAACAAGTAGCTAGCAGTCATTCCTATAAGTCCCGCCCAACATTCTGAAGCTATTGTTTACATAACCGACATGCTGAGTCGAGGGATAATAAGACGAACCCACCATATGGGGGGAGAATTTAGACTACAAAATCATCGTTGAACTTAATTTTTAAGTCGGGGATGCATGTCATTATCCCACTTCATATTAATATTAGTGTTGAATTGATTTTTGGACCGGTTAGATTTTGCTAATTAGACTTTTTTCTCAGGATAAGATTAACAAAATCAACTATATATCGAGCTTAGCACGATAGAGAATTGAGAAGTTTGACGAGCATGTAACAACAATTTATATCATTGAACAACATTGGATTTATGATCGATCAATTTCAAAATTGGAATAATTTTTCCAATGGTCGTGTCACTAGTCGTGTGATTCCCTGCAAAAAATTTGTTATCTTTTGATTATTTCACAAGCTCTACGCCAATGATAGATAGAGAACAAACATAAATTATGTGACTCGGTATTCACAAATGACTGTCATTGTCCTCAATTTAACCACATTAATTAGTAGTAGTAGTAGGTATCAATGTCGAAGTTTATCCGAATTGGCTCAATACAACCAATTGTAAAACTACCCACTTATATAGTCTAATCCAATTCTTCATTTATATATTGAACTATTCAAACAGAAGAAAATTAGTACAATATGATTGATGCAGCTCCTGTCAAGGCCGGGGTTAATATAAATTGTTGTGATCAGTCAGTACGTTAAATAAATAGATCGATCCAGCACCTACTATAGATCATACCAATGCAAGATGGCGGAGGATCATGTAAATGGTAAGTGTGTGTGTATTAGATCCCATTTGGTTTGAAGCTTCTTTTTTCGATCACTAACATGGTCATTATACATGATGATCGGCATTATGAATTTTTTGACAGTACAAGTCTCCAGCAATGACTATCTAGCTAAGGTACTAACCTTAACTTAGTTGCTTCGCATGCTAATTTATAATAATGATAAATGTATACGTTTCCACGTAAGGTGAAGGCTTGTAATAATTTTACACATAATAAGATAGCGATTGAGGCTGTGAGAACAAACAGAAGCCCTAGCTAGCTGGTCTCTTCATTTCGAGATAAAAACTCTTTGCTGCTTGCATGACCGTAACCCTAGCCAGGCGCTATTTTGAGAGAGTATTTTCCTTCGACGGATCGAGACTTGTACGTTAAATTGTTCGACCACATAGCTAGCCCGATAAATCTCTATGGTTTTACTGATCGAGCCTTCAAACTAGCTAATTCAAATTTTACTGTAATATTGTTGAAATAGTTGGAACATCGATCTTGCCTTCTGCTATGATCTGGTAATTCTATGGACACCTTTATTTTAATTAAGGTACGAGAGCTTAATAATTTGTTAAAGATGTTGATTGGTTTGCTAATTAGCTAGCTTTTGGTCTTGCGTATAGGGCTCTTGAAGGCTATCGATCAGTTGCTACTTGGTTTTCTACTTATTAGCTCACTGCATCCTTCTACATTTGATAATTATAGTACTATTACAAGCATGCATGCACTTGGTAGTTAAACTGTGCTATAGTAGTTCATCGAGTTCATCACACTGATTGGCTTATATATTGAGAGCATCAATTCTATCGCTAGCTTTGTATGCTGGCCAAATAGAAAACCTAACGCCATGAGAGGAACATGGACGGCCGACGGCCAGTCGTATGAAGTTGATCAATGGAGTGCCCAAAAAAAAAAACAATATAAGACATGCTATACGTACAACACATTCTAGAACGAAGGGTTGATCGATATTGATACCAAATATTCGAGATCTTTAGGGTAAATAATATTTATTAACTAATTATTTATATATAGACAACAATCAACTAGTATATATATGGTTATTACACATCATGACGAAGTTAAGATATTGTTACTTGCAAATACAGCAAAGAGTTGCAAATACAGCAAAGAGTTGCAAATAGCCCACATCATCATTATTATTGAAATTGGGTGAAAGAAAATACCAGGTCTAGCTACTTAGAAGAATACCCAATACCTCGTTCAAAGATGTAATATTGATATGAAGCAGATAATCAACATTATCTTAGTTGATAATTCGTTCAAACGGTTATACATTGTGCTTATTACTAATTCATAGGGAGTCATATAGCCTAATACGCTGCATCATATCAAAGACAAACATGACACACAAAAACTATATGACAATAAAACATTTTTCTCGTTTAAATTTTCACTATGCGAGATGATCAATGTTATGGTTTCGTAACACTACTAGCAAAATGAAGTTTCACACAGATGTAAATCAGTATGAAATATAGATATCTCACACAGACATCCGTATGAGAAAGCCATTAGTCACGCTACACTCACGAATTGCCTATCCTTGCTATTTACAGAGGGGCTAATCCTCAACACACACAGATAAAAAAGTCTATGCGAATAGTTATTGTGGGCCTCATCACATGTCCACAAACATAATTGATTTATAAATGACATTCAGTGAGAATTACGTTCAAGATTTACATAGTAAACTGTGAGAAATCAACTTTTAACTCACACTGATGCCCATATGAAACAGGTGGAGCATTCAAAAAAAAAATTTCCACAAATTAATTATCAAACATTTCTACATTATGCAAATTAATTATCAAATATTCTATAACTAATTCTTCTTTTTTCCTATACATTAGATCTGAAATTGTAAACTAAGCACTACTTTAGTCACCATCAGTTGTATCATAAGACCATCATCACCATCATCATAAATCTGTTATAGACATGATAAATCTTGGCTGCAAACAAACCAAGAAGACCATCATTTAAACAACCATAGTAGATTTCCCAAAAACAATGCTATAAAACTAAGATCTGTATTCTTTTGTTTTGCTTACCTCTGTCTGCAAAATTTTCCCAAAATTTTCTGTTTTGAAATCAAGGAGAGCTCTCTTTCACCTCCATCTGCAAGTGCTCCAACCTTTTCACAATTGAACACATCTAAAGGTATATATCCACCACAAATTAATAACCGGAAATCAAGTACCACAAAAACAAAAATAATTCAAGATCTAATAACAAATTGAGTATTTGGATAAGGGATCAAAGAACATACCTTAATCGATCTACTTTATTTTAGATCTAAGATCGAATATAGGTTCGAAGATATCAAAGAGAGGAAGAAAATCATGAAATCTGCTATTCTCAACCACAAACTAGGCATGGAGATCAAAGAAGAAGAGCTTGCGATCTAACAGAGGACAACAAAATCGGTTTTTGCATATGACGGTGATGGTGGTGATGGCGATGGGTGGAGGTGGATAAGCAATAAGAGAAGGTGAGGGTTTATGGATGAAAATCAAGTTTAGGACTTTGAAGTTGGGTCTCTGAGAGAAGTGGAAGTATATGAATGTGAATGGATAGGAGAGAAACTAGTAAAAACAATAAAGGATAATAGAAGATGAAAGATTAATTTTGGGGATATAAGCAGCGTTGTCACATAAATCCATCATTAAAAACATAGCTCTCTCAGAAATCTGTTTGAAATACTTTTACATCTCTTAGAGACATCCGTGTGTATTACTTCCACAAACAAATATCTAGCATGGGAATTATCATTCAAATTTTAAAAAGAAATTTAATGTTTTACTTTTTATTTCACACTGATTGCTAGGTGTCGAATGTATTTTTTACAAAATTATCAGTTTTCATTTCACACATATACATGTGAGAATTGTATGTACGTACAATACACACAAATATCTGTATCTAACAACATATTGCTACAGAAAACCGTAAATATCTGTAGATTCACATTCACATAGCACTATGTGCATAGATATTAAAATATATTAGCTTTCACATAGACATCAGTGGTTGTTATTTTTTCGCACAGATTTCTATTACTATTTTATTATATAAATTCTTGTGGGTCTAACTTTAATTATCTTACACGATTTTCTGTTCCAATTTGTGTTTCGCACAGACATCAGTGTCTTATAAACAATCTGTGTGAATTAAATCAGGATGAGATAGATTTTTGCTAGTAGTGTAAGGTTCGTATTTTTGCATTAGAAACTTCATTATCTGACTTGCAAATGGAAGAAACTTAATTATACAATATGTTTCTAAAACCAAATGTTGTACTTCGATCTCTTGCTAATTAAGTAATTAAGGTTTTACTTAGTGTCGGCCTAATACTGCTCACAACAAGTATACATGAACGAAAAATATTCCTTTATACCAAGCTAGCTGACGATCAACGGTGGATTTATATAGTTAATACCGTATAAACTTTGACATGATAATAATTAATACTAATTGAATCTAATTAAATTCCTTTTTTCTACTAATTAATTTGTCATTATCAAAACAGATGACATATGTCATATGCCACCCACTAATCACTAAAATCCAACATTGTAGATAACAATCACAACATTCGAAATTAAATTTTAAAGATTTGAAATAATTTCCTTTTAGCTTCATGCAGTTGTTGTGCAGGTGAGTCATTCAAAAAAATTCAAAATGTATTAGATATTTAACATTGATTAGTACTTGCATATATGGTTGTTCATCAGATTATTACAAAGTAAACTTATTTAATTTCTTGTCTTGATATGGCAATAAGGTAATGAACTAATGATAGAAAAATCAAAGTAAATCGTTATTCAAATGTAAATCGTTATTTTTCAAATAAAAAAAAAAGTAAATCGTTATTCAAATGTAAAGGAAAAATAAAAATTCAAAACTGATAAATGGGTACAAATAAATAGAAACAAATTCATGACAAGTTTAATGACATAATCAAGATTCTCGTGAATTTCATTCATTTCACTTCTGTGGCCACCTAACAAATAAACCCTGCTTTCACCACAATTTACTAAGTGTTTCTATATAAACCCGAAGACTATGTAGAATCACGATGGAATATAAACATAAACAAGAAACAACATGGGCAAGAGACAAGGTTATATAGTGGTTCATCATGTCATTGGAGAACATGACTACGTCCACTTAAGATTTCACTATCATGGCCAGTATGTCTTCGGTGTTACAAGAACTCTCCAAAATGGAGTGAGTAGGGATCGGGAGAGATCGAGATCAATATTCATATCCTTTCTACATATGGGAAGCCTTCCTTTTATTGCTGAGGAATGTTCCCTCTTATTACATATTACCGATGTGGGACAAAGTACACATATCTCTTATCATGGTGTCTTCTTGCAAAGCTTGGAGGAGGACATTTCAGATGTGGTACCGATGATCTTTCACTATGGCGAGGTAACTCGGATGTCGATCTACCAGAAGTATGTCGGGGGCGGGGCCCTTAATGGTCGGAAAACAGTCTACGAGGTATATCTACATACAACACTAAGAGCCAGAGAAATGAGGCACAATCTTTGTTCCAGAACAGTGCTTCTGATACTATACACAATCCTTGCTTTCACGGAAAGTCATCTCATGATTCTATATATTTTTCCTCACGTCCAAGCAAGTCATATAAGTTTTTAATGATAATATTTCCCTTCACATCATTATCATCAGACCCCTAATCTTAGAAAAAAAAAAACCTAGTGGATTATACTAGAAAGTAGAAATGACATCTCGCAATAAGAACCGACGTTATGTCACGTTGTTAAACTGTTAATCCGAACTTTAATTAAAATATATTGCGGATTTGCGGTTTAAATCAAAATTTTAATTGTTTAACACTGTCAAATCTTACAAGCAAGAGATAATATTACCTCACTCAATCGAAAAATCAATGGGTTAAGCTAGGGCTTTAATTAGGGTTATGATACATATGGGTGACAAATGATAAGTTGGCACAAGAATGTCACGTGACACATTTTCTCAAACTTCTGAGACGTAAACCGACGCCGTTACAGAAACACTCGCATGATCCTTGCAACCCAATGCCCTGAGCAGCTTCCACGAGCCCTTGTTACCGGAGTTGCTCCGACTGACTGAAGAACACTTCCCGCTGGAAGTATCAGGAAACAGAATCGTAGACGGGTTTTTCCTCTCCTGCCGGCTTTTGATGTCGCTGAGATCCATCTCCGCCGGAAACTTGACGATCCCAAACAAGAGAAATGACCACTTTGGCTTACCACTTCTAGTACTCTTCTTATCGGACTTTGATGATCCCACACTCCTCACCGACGAGTTCCGCTCCATCTCCGGCACCGGTGACACCATCGAGCTCTGGCGGTGAAGCTTCCTGTAATCCAATGATCGGCTGTTGGTCCTCATGATCTTGTTTTTAGAGCTGCTTGATCTCGTGACGGGGGTTTCTATCCCGGAAAGTGATTCGGATCGTCGTCTAAAGGCCGTTTGTTTCTTTTGATGATCATGCTTGGGATTGGAAGAAGGCTTCGCCTTCGGGGCTTGAGGAGAAGGTGTGTTCTCTTTGAAGGGTATGAGTTTCCCACAGACGATGATGTCCTCGGCGGAACACATGAAGCTATCGGAGCTGTGGTCGCTGAAGAACTCGAAGAACTCAGAGGAAGAGCAGCGAGCCTTTAGGAACCTGGTCGACAAGTCGTCGAACTCTTGAGCTTCGTTGTCCAGTGGAAGGTCGCACAGAGAAAGTGCCTCCTCGGCTTCTTCGTCTTCGTAGGAGTCTCGTTGAAAATGAAAATCAGCGTTGTTGGTATTGTCGTCTCCCATTGTTGGAGGTTGAGGAGATTAGATTGCAGAGAGAGGAGAAGAAGATTTGGAAACAATGGCTAAATTGTTAAATGAGGAGAGACCGAGGCGAGTATATATACAAGATTAAGGGGAGGTGTTTATGTCGATGATTTCCTTGGAATATTATTAATTCTGGCTTTGATTTTTTATCTTTTATCTCTTGGAGTTTTATAAAGCGACATATATTTTGGGGTGTTATGGGATTGTAGAAGAAATGAGACAAGCAGATAGAGAAAGGCATTTCTTTCTCTTGAAATGAAACAGAGTCTAATCAAAAGTGAAAAGAAAGGAGACTTGCTAGGATACTGTAATTAACTAGCTAATTACTCTGAATTTCCTATCTGATTGATTGATTACAGGACTGGTGTTTTATGGTCAATGGTAAATTAAAGAAGATGGAGGAAGTTTTAAGGCACCTTGCATGCTAGCATAGCCGTCCTTTAGGGTTGATCATAAGACAGAAGGTACTAGTTCTTGGTTGAAGTCACCTAAGATTTTAATGTTTTGCAGTAGAAAATTTTCTTTTCTTGGGATCAGGCGGCATTTGAACTCCCAAACTGGGTAGGTCATCACTCATACTACCAATTAAGAGTAGTACCCATGACCCCATAGCGACATCACTTCAATTTAAACATGAAAAAAAAAATAGCATAATGGAGATCATTTTCTAAAATGATGTGGTTACCCATGACACAACGTGCTAGAAAAAAAAAAAAAACCAACTTATCTAAGCATGCCAATTTACTCGGTGGGACCTGAGATTTCAAAGCCTGAGGCTAGTTTTACGAATGATACTCTTCATCATACAAGAAAAAAAAAAGAAAAAAAAAACAATCAGCTATAAAAGAACCAAAAATGTTCCAAATCATCAATATAAACTGATGTTCCTGAATTGTATAATTTTTGAAACCCAATCCTAAAGTTCCTGATCATACACACACACACAGGCCGGATCAAGATCGAACGTCCGCACAACCATTAAAGTGCGAACGTCCTTCCCTTTTCCACCGTTCAGCGCCGACGACGGCACACTTTCACCCGAGCAGACACCAGAGGCGTCTCCGACCACTTTCCCTTCCCAGCGAGATCGATTTGAAGGTCTGGGCAGCAACCTCCACCCAAAACTTCAGACAAGATCAATCTCGTCGGAAAACTGGAATTCGGAAAGCTGTGCAGATGTCCACTTCTGAACGGCTCCGTGTGTATATATATATATATATATAACTACATATTGAACGGTGAACATATGATTTTGTGATCGAAAAGTTGGTGTAATCCTTCATCCCTCATATATGTTAAAAAAAGGATCCATTAGTGGAAGGGCCCTATATATATAGGGTTTAGGGTTTAATATTCATTCGTATTAAACCTCTCAATCTCCAGGTGGCGGTCTACCGCCTAGGAGTGAATATTGAGTTGATCTATTTTTTTTACTTATTTTGTGAAGTATTTTTATTCATGTACCGTAATCTTAAAGAATTTGGTTTTATTTTATTTTCCTTATCTCCTTTTAAACCTATTATTCTCTCCATCCAAACAATAAATCCAGGTCTAAACACTAAGTCCTAGGTGAGGCATGAGCGGATGCGGCATGAGCGGCGTAGAGTGAGTAATAGTCTTTAGGATCTTAAGCCAGGGATTAAAACCTCATATTCTTTTAGTTTCGGTCCAGCTTTCTCTTCTCTTCTCAAAATGAGTTGACTATTTAGATCTAACTTCGTCACTTCTAATTCGTCTAGATCTTCTCTCAATAAAATCTTAGATATAGTTAACGAAGAACAAATAGAGCTTCAGTCAAATGATAATATAGACATAGACATGAATGACTGGAATATTCCCAGAGTTTCTAGTCCTGAAATTTATAAGAAAAAATGGAGTCTTTCTTCATTCAAAAGTGAACACCATATTAAATATGTAGAACAAGTTTATGCCCTTAGTAAACAACATGAAACTTACCAACTTTTTAGTCCTGAGTCAATTAAGAAACATAGAAAAGATGGTCATAATTTCCTCCATATTGGTTTAATCCAAATTGATGTCAAACCTTTAACTAGAAAAGGTCTTAATGCTTCCATTCTTTTATGTCTAAGAGATGCAAGGTTTACTTATTTTAACGATAGTACCCTTGGATTAATTGAGTCAAGCCTGTTTAATGTCCAGTCCATTTCAATTGTTTTTCAGATTTTACCATTAGCCTTAATGACCCTCATATCCTAAAGGCTTTAACCTTAAATATTAAAACTTCAGGATATCACGTTCTTGGAGGAACCCAACCCTTAGCCTTAATTTATAGGATCCATTATAAAGTCACTAATACAAATATGAATTTCTAAGCTATTAGTAAAAGTCTCAAAAACCATACTCTCCTAATACAAAACAGTTAAGAAAACGCCAATATTAGTATTCCATACACAATCAGATGGTCAGATGTCAATCTTCCTTCTGAGTGGTCTCTCACCAGTGAGAATCACCCATCAAATACGCAACATAGTATTTCTGATTTAGACTGTATTCAACAGTTTAATGATGGCACAATAAGAATTAATTTTTAAAATCCCAGGATAAGCCAAAATTCAAGAATTCACGAAATAGAAAATTCATCCAGACAATCTTTCGCAACTACTAGACATTCATTTGCTGGTTCCACTACAGCTGAAATAATACCTAGACGTGATATTGATCTAGATAAAGAAATTAAAAATATTAGGATTAAATAATTAGAAGAAGAATTGCAAAAGCTCAAAATTAAAAACATCAGAACTACTTTCCAAGTTAGTTACCCAAACTATACATAATATGAAACTCAAAATAATTCAGTCACAGATGAAGATCAAACTTCTCCTACTGCTTCTGATTTTTTGGTTACTCCCCCAATAAATTCTCAATTAAGTACACTTTCCCAACCTTTCATAATCAACTATTCTAGACTAGATAAACATCTTGAATCTACAGAAAATATACTTAGGAGAAGCTTCTATAGAATGAATTTTCCTTTCATGAATAAAAAAACAATTATTTCGTGATTGGCAAGCATTTATGCTTGAAACAAAATCTGAAATATTCTTTCTTAATTTTATAGATCAATTAAATAAAAAAAATATTCAAACTTTAACAAAAGCAAGATGGAAAACCTCCACTAACTCGATCCTTTCTAGTCATCCTCCTATTGAAACAATAGTAATTGGTTAACAGTCCAATCATAGCCTCACCTTTTAAAATTGCCACAGAAGATCCAGAAACTAAGAAAATTATTGAAAAAAATAATTACACAAACCAGAGTCTAGTAATCATAGGAGCCCAGTTAGATAAAATAGAAACAAATGTTGACAACATATCCTTCAAAGTCAACATTCTACCTCAACCCAAACCAGATACTCCTTTAATTAATTTCCGTAAATTAAATAAACCTACCCTTCAAAGTCAACATTCACGTCACCCCATACCGGAATTGTACCTCGGTATGGGGGGAAATCATGTATAGCTAGCTAGCATTTAATCATATACATACTATTCTCATATAAGAGTATAATCACTGAAATTCTTAATTTCAGGAAATATTCAACAACAAAAAATCATTCAAAACGATAAAACATTTCGAAGACATCAATTAAAACAAAAGTCCACTCACAGATTAGGCCTAAGCCTGATGTCGGTCGGAAGTCTCTTCCGCTCGAGCCTCCTCACGTCCTATTCCAAATAAATAAAACCTTAAATAAAACACCGACGCTTACAGCAAAACAAGCATAAATAAATATGCTTTGCGCGCTTAACCAAGCCTAACACTCCAAAATCTTGAATCCACTGCCAACCTCAAAACTCCACAAAAAATTACCGACATCTTCAAAATCACCTTACACCAAATAAAATCCAATGGCCGGATTCTAACTTAATAATCCGCCAAAAATACCAAACTTCAACAATTCTCAAACCTATCCAAAACTCCTCCAAAAATTCTAAAACTTATTCCATTAAACTCCTCACATTTTTTCCCACCAAAAATATTTTCTCGGCGGCGGCGCCGACGGCCGGCGACCTTCGACGCTCACCAAAATTTGGCAGCATCTTCCTCTCAACCTCCTCTACAACATTCCTAACTATCACAAACTCCAATTCTAAGCCTAACCATGTCAATCGAACGAAAACACACAATAAAGCCCTAGAATTTCAAATACTGATTTCTCCTTACCTAGCTCGAGATGGAGCGAGCCCTTTGGAGGGATTGAAGCACGAGAGGAGGGCTTTCTTTTGAGCCAAGGCTCACCGGCTATGGCTGCCGGTGGAAGGAGTTCCGGCGAAAGGAACCCGCTGACAGCCGGAGCTTTCGGGCGCTAGAGAGGCTGCCACCAGTCTTAAATGGAACCTGATCAATCGGGACCGGTGCCGGACGGCGATGGTCGGGCGGCCGGAAGGATCGGGCAGAAAACGGGTCGGGGAGAAGGAGAGAGAGGGCGCGCGGGTGGAGAGAGAAGGAAAAAAAGAAAAATTGGTCTTGGCCCGATCCGGGTCCAAGTCCTCTAATATACCCAAACCAAAACTTTAGCACCCAAAAAATAATACCCCAATAAAATTACCTTTTACTAGCAAAAATTACTATTTTTACCGTCGTCAAAATTTCTTCCTTAGAATAATCCTACAAAATAATTGTCCCCTACAACCTTTCTAGGGATCAATTATATTTTACACTTAATGACGAACACGGTAAAATTCTTATTACCACTATGCTAGTAATTAAGTTAAAATTTATGGGTCGGGGCGTGACAATAATGGCAGTGATTCCTTCTATGAAAGGTTCAGGCTTATTCATCCCTACAGAATGTGAAATCAGAATCTGTCTAGTTTCGTAGCTCAACGTCCACATGATCTGCAGGATAGCCCACTCGTTGGAAAATGGTGAAATTGGTACCATTCGAAAGGCCTATGTGTCTACTTTCTAGGAAAACCAACCATTTGATCACACCTATCATCTTGAGTGAGTTATGGCTATTTTCGTAAAGTAGGACAGATCTGTCTGAGAATCTACTTTTGCAGAATAGTCAAATTTGATAAAGCTTTGTGATCAGCTCAAGATGAACTAGGTTATGGACCTTGTATGGTTGGAAAGCTACGTGTATCTAGTTTCTAAAATTTTATACGGTTCGTCCATACATATTGTATTGAAGACGTTATGACTGTTTAAGTACATGAAGGTCATGCCACGTGTGAATCTGATTTTCAACACGAACTTATGTTTTGAGTTGTTAGACAATCTTTTTCCCTTAAATATCAAAGTAATGCTAAGCATAGCAAGTCTTATTTAAGGATGTTGTGGCTGGATTTAATGACTAAATCGTTGCCCAAGTCTACTTTTGAAGTATGTGAAGTGCATTGGCTTGCGCCGTTTATCTGTACTCCGAGATTGAGTTACCAATAAGGGGGAGTCATTGTGTAGAAATCAGGGGGAGTCTACATGCATCACATGTTATCTTCAATTGTAGTTGGTGCGTTGTGCTCTTTTTTCCTTCATCCAAGTCTTATGTTTTACTCATGAGGTTTTTGTTTTACTTGACAAAGTTTTTACCAAGGCAACACCATAAGCACCATATCGTATTAGGGACGCAACACAAGGGGAGTGTTTAAAGAAATTATGTTTCCGTCCTTCTGTTATGTGTCTTGCCCTAATACATGTAGGATTGGTTAATCCGGTTTCCTTATTAGAATAGATTACAATTGATAGAACTTTTAGATCCTTCATGCCTATAAATAGGCCTTTCTATCAATGAATGAGTAGACCGTTATTCTCGTTATCTTTTCTCTTTCAACAGTATTTTCATATTTTTTGTAATTGATAAAATGATTTTACGTAATTCTTAAAAAGAAAAAAAAATTGCTAAAGATGCTCAATAATATAAATTATGAGACAAGCTATGATACTGAGATGTATATCCTACTTTTATTTTACATGTACTTGAATAAAAATTACAATTTTATAAATCAAATTAAAACATTGAGAACAAATTTACCAAATTTAATTACACTATTTACATAAAGTTAAATAAAATTACAACTATGTGAACAATTTGTTCAAAAAGGTGTAAAATGGTTGTATATTTTGTAATTACAATTATTAGAACAATATTACAAACAATACAACTCAGCATTACCACTTTGACTACAAATATGTTGTCAATGTAAGTATCATATACGAGTAGGTACCATAGAATTTCCCTATAAATTAAATAAAAACCCTATAGTTTAATGTAAGAATTAAAAGCCGCCATATCAATTAATTAAAGTAATCGAAGCAAAAAAACAATACACCTTTCATTTCATTGCATTCTCAAGGGAAAAAAATTAAAAAACAATACACCAAAATTTTTTGATGGGATGAAAATTAAAGGAAAGAAGACTTCAACAATTTGAATCCTCCTTTCTTATATAAGTCTTAGACTCATAGGTATTGGATCGTACTTTGATGTTTGATCCCATATTCAACATGAAGTAGTGTCATGGACAAGGATTGGTAGGTATTCTAGTTTATGTTTCAAAGGACAGACAGTCATCGGTATTTTAGCTATTCGAACAGTTGAAAGACAACTGGATTGTATATGCATGATATCTGTATAGTCCACAGAGCTATCTGTTTCATAAACAAATAGATTAGGGGTGGTATTACGATAAAGACATATATGGATTCATAACCGACGAATATAGAATCCGAGTACGTAGCTTCAAGCCTTCAATACCTTGTTCCTGGTTTTAAATTCTTTCAACTAGGTCGAGAATATATAAGATATTATGACCCAGGCGATAGGTAGTTTATACAGGTCAAATATACGAAGTCCATGCATGAGCCAAAAACAAACCGATTCTCCACTTATTCAAATCATAATTCATAAGGTCAGACAGAACTATACGAAAGAGTTTGCCAGGCATTTCTAATCGATGAATCGATATATGGAGAGCAGCTAGCCTTTACAGATACCATGGGCTACTGCGAGTACATGTAAAAGCCACGCATTGTTTGCCACCAAGACACCAATTGAGGAATTGATGGGAGAGCTCATCGTGGATATCAATTACAAAAGGCCGGGCTCTGGATGATCTGGAGTAAACAATTGGCTGATTATTGAGGTTTCTATTCAATCTTGTGCTTTGTTCAATTTCAGTTTGGGGTTTTGATGATTTTGTTTAATTTGGGTTGCAACCTCAGGGTGGAGGGTGAAAGTGCGATTGATTGAAGTCATGTAATTAGAGCAAGTTTACATGCTAGGTCACCGAGTCGGTTTAGGGAAGTAGATTTACACATTTGAAATATGTGATGGTCGTTTTTTTGAATTGGAGACCAAACACATTGGCGGATCACTTGCTATTGTATATTGAAAACGTTTACATTTTGTCTAACGAAAATTCAATATTATTTTTTCTTTTTGCTAAATGATTGAAAAATGCTTATTTAGTAGTTAAGAATCGATTAAAAAAAATGTTTTTGCTTTGTTTTTTTTAGTACAGAAAATTGCATTAAACAATTAATATAGTTACACTCGAAACTTCGAAAGTACTTATTTGGCTAATTGAAATCTCTATAAACAATAACCCTAGTCTTGAGCCGCACGCGGACGACCATACCAAATTGGACTTGAATATGGACAAGTGTGGCTTGTGGATCACCATTATACCGATATTGTCTCAACTTAACCGTCATCTTTAAGGTGTTGGGTTTTAATAACAAAATACTTCGGTATAATTGGGTATGATCTATCAACTTATAAGTTATATTTTATTTGTCTCTTTTCTGATGTGAGATCTTTCCTCCACAACAATTAACACGAGCTTGCCATGTAGACGTTAATGAAGCTGCCGGACGGACATTGACTATGCTCATTTGACTTTTGGGTTGCTTTGATTGGGTTTGACAATAGTTGGCATTGCGTCAATTGAATCTAGGTTACTTTGCCTATATATTATGGTGTTGCTAATAGTTCATAGGCTTTTAGTTACTTAAGTGAGCATTATACCTATCAAACGAGTTTGACCTAGTTATATACAGTTGTGGTACTTCCGCAAACTTTTTATCTATCCTTCATCGGTAAATGGAGCGTATAATTGGAAACCTTCTTGTACACAGTCCTTGACTCCTTGTGCAGTTGTGCGCAGGAAATATGAGTTGAAGCTAGGCTGCTGTTTAAAGATTTGCAAATCGGTCGCTTAATTACCAATCAGAATGGAGTTACAAGTTACAACCCATCAAAAGAATGGAAAGGAATTCTCATAGATGTTATGGACTTAATTATGGAAGAAAATCTTCATGTTTGTCCTTTTAGATCAAGGTTGTCCATTGGGCTTGGGCTAAGATGCTTGTAGTAAACCTGTTTCGTCGCTAATTGTCTTTGCAATTGTGATTTGCTTATACATATAAGCGCCGACGGTCCAGTTTTGTTTGCAATTTGGATCCAAGTGAATCTCATTCTCTATGCCAAGAATCCTTTGCCAGCGACTAGCCTTCCCAATTCCCATAGCTACTACATCACCAAAACACTTCCTTCACTTCTCCACCAAATCTCTCAACTTCCCCAAAAACCCAAGACCTTATTTGGCCATGGCTAATCCCTCTGCACCCAGACCATCAATCACCCATGTCATTTTCGATATGGACGGCCTCTTACTCGGTAATTTCATTCTGCATTGCCTCATAATTTCACTGTAACTGCTCTGCTGCCTACATATTTCGGATCTTTGTTTTTCAGATAATGTTTTTCATAGTTACATTGACTGACCAAGTTTCATTTGTTTAGTTTAGAGTTGTTCTTGTTATATTGACTTGCCCTTTTGGGATTCTTTTGTACAGTTAGAGATTGCCTAAAACTGTGAGTGAGTTTTTCTACAATGTCGATGAAACAGTGTATGCTCTCTGAGGCTATTTTAGAGCAATAGGATTCCAGCACACTAGGATGCTGGCAAGATCAAAGCTTTTAATTGCAAAAAACCCACAAACTAATCCTACCTGAAAACTATGCTGGCAGAACATAATCCCCCATATGCAAATAGACCCTAACACACCGGCTTGGGTGGTAGTCCAATCAGTTGGTCCATATTCCGCAAGTTCTTTCCTTCTGTTTGCGTCCTTCAGACTCTGGTTACCATGATTTACTAGCAAAAGAAAAGTTTGGACCTTTTCCGCACTTGAAACAGTACGGCTTGATGTATTAACTCATCTAACAATTTATTTATTTTTTATTTATTTATTTATTTTTTTGTGTTGGCTGGTTGATTTATGCATTGCAAGATGTATGGTCGTTATTATTCATAAGTGGATGGTATCGACTTATATTCGTAATAGCTCAATGAAGAAGAAAGTGAGAGGCACTAAGTAGAAAACCATTGATTGTCCGCTATGAATCATTGGATTCCTACGTACCATGAAATTATTTTGTTTGCTATATTGCTTTATTTATTTTTAAGGATCACAAAGTGAACTAATCCTTAGAGCTATCAACTTGATCAATAAAGAGAAGTGTTGTTTAAAATTCATATCTATTGCTAATAGAATTTCCGATTTTCATTGCCATTTTATTGTTGGTATGAGCTTCCCCAATACCTTGGTTTTTTTTGTTTGAGGCTTATAGTTTATCTCCGAATTCTAGGAAGAAACTGATGGTTTGATATATTTTTGTCTGTCTCAGACACAGAGAAGTTCTATACTGAAGTCCAGGAAATTATACTTGCTAGGTTTAATAAAACCTTTGATTGGGATCTGAAAGCAAAAATGATGGGAAAGAAAGCAATAGAAGCTGCTCGGGTCTTTGTTGAAGAGACTGGAATTAGTGACTCTCTTACGGCTGAGGCCTTTCTAGTTGAAAGGGAGGCAATGCTGCAGAAATTGTTTCCAACAAGCAAGCTGATGCCAGGTTTAGTATATGCAACTTATGCCTATTCAGATTTTGTAATCTTCACCCTTCATAAAATTCTGAACTGTATCTGGTTCAGCTTTCTAGATATGTATGGAGTCTCACTCTTTGGTCTACTGTGTTCGTAAAGTGAATGTGTATGTTATGTTTCTGTTACCCATTTCTGAGACAGTGAGATGACAAGCTAATTTAAAGTTTTCAATTTCTTTGACTTGGAGTTAGTTATATTATACAGCATGATTTTCCTAGTTTGAGTCTAATTATTCTAATAAATTATAGGAGCCAGCAGGTTGATCAGACATCTACATGCAAAAGCAATACCCTTTTGCTTGGCAACAGGGTATAGTTCCTTCACATAGTTTTTCAGTTTGTACCTGTAACCAGCTTTCAAACTAGAAGAGTTCTGGAGCATTTCTTGAGCATGATCATTTACTTTCAAGCTTCCTAACTCTCTGTCACTATGATTGAATTATAACATCATATTTTTATAAATGTGTTTCAGCTCTAATAAGCGACATTTTGAATTGAAAACAAAAAGCCATCGTGAACTTTTTTCATTGATGCATCATGTTGTCAACGGTGATGACCCAGAAATTAAACAAGGCAAACCCTCACCAGATATTTTCCTTGCAGCGTCCAAACGCTTTGAGGTATAATCTTATTACATATTTTCCTTTGTGATAATAGGCTCATTTCTTGATTATATACAAAGTCACATGAAATGTTCCGTTATTACCTTCTTTTCTCATTCATATTGTAAGCAAACATATGTGAAAGTGGCTCATCAGAAGATTTCTGTAAACAGGGTGGGCCAATAGATCCAAGTAAATGTCTTGTGTTTGAAGATGCACCCTCTGGAGTTCTTGCAGCTAAGAATGCTGGAATGTAAGTGCTTTATTTGTTTTTTTTTTCTCACACCTTTAAGAAATATGTTTTATTTATTTATTTAATTTTTTTTTTCTATAAGAAGTTGGTGGGTACTTATCAGAAACTTCAGTTTCTCATCATATGTTCAATAGGTTGAAAAAATCTATAGTTTTGATTATTTTAGAAGTTTGATTGACCGTAAAAATTAATGTCATTATTGCTATAAATGAATGTTACTTTTTTGTTGACTGGTAAGTGTTAGATTGCCACAAATTAGTGTTACATGTGCTTTCTGATTGATAAGTGTTGGATCTACAAACATGTGTTACATTTGCTGTTTGCTCAGTGACGAGTTTTGTGTCATTCTTATCTGTTTGCATTTGAAAAGTTCATATTAATGCATTGACATTCATATTAATCCACGAACAATCAACAACTCTGATGATTCATGTTTATTTTGTAAGTTCTTTCCATGGAAGTAGTCGGCTGATTTGTTTTGAAGTATAGTCGCTTCAGTTGTGAGTAAACTTAATATGAAATTTGTATAACAAGTACAATAGTCAGAAGAAAGAGGATGCCTGCAAACTAGATGTTAATTATAGCAGGATTTCTATAGGTCAAGATTTTAGCCTCAAGATCTAAGTAAGGTTGGTCATCTAACTACCTCCTCTTTCAAACCAAGAGGGTTGAGCCTGAATGATTGTGCCACTGTTCATACTTCGGTGATTAAAAGTACTTGTGGCATAGAATTTTAAGTTTTTAGATTTAATTTTTAGTTTTTTAAATTGTTCTTTGATTTGCATCATGTTGGCTAAGAACTAATGAGAAGGCTAGAAATCTTATAGGGTCTTTAATCGAGGTTTTGTTTCTTAATCGTTACATTGAGAAATAATCATTAAGGACTGTAGGGAAGACAACCTAATAGAAAGGGATTTGAAATCCTTTCACTGAAGTAAAGGCCTTAAAGGTGGATAACTTTTGCTTGCGTGACCTATGGATAAGCTCAATCATACATTTGGTCTCTTAGTTCCAATTGAACAAGATGGACCATTATATCATATAGAGAATCTGACTTCTGAACTAGTGTCCCACAGTTACCTGTAGATCGGAACCTAGTTCTTCTTAGCGTCTAAAGTATTTGCATTGCAGTATTCTATTTGTCTGCATCATGAGAGGTGATTGGAGCTTCATGAGAGTTGCTAATTGTCTGTTTTTGTACTGGAACACTGTCTGAAGCATTTGCATGGCAGTATTCTATTTTGTGAACAAACCGTTATAAGTTTCTTAATCTTTAAGATTTGGAAGGGTAATACACATTGACAAGCACACTCTCATTTAGGACTTTGGGGAAGAAATACTTATAAAGGGGAACAAATCTTTGTTGGGGAGATGATGCCTTAAATTTTGAATTTTTTCTGCTTGGAATTGTATTTGGATAAGCTAACATTTAAAACAAACCCAGATATGGCTTCATTCAAATTAAACACGGAAAATCCTTCTCAAATTAGAAAATTTGCCTTTGTTCGTTCTGCGACTTTGTTCTTGGTATCATTTCAATTTTTTTTAGAAGAAGTAGCATTTAGAATTACTACGGACCAATAGAAGTCATCTGAGCTTGTCCGTTAAAACTACAAAACCTGTATTGGCTGTTTCTGTTCTAACCCAGAAACAGCAACACTATTGCTCGATAAAGTTGTCTGAGAAACAGTGTAACACTTGCATTTGGATAAGTTAATCTCTAAAACAAACCCAATATGGCGGAATTGCCACGTTTGGAATATGGATGATCCGATTCCCAAGGACCGTGATTGGTAATTGAGAATTCACCTGATCAACATCTCAAATCAGTTGTTGGAAAATTTCCTTTGTACATTAAGTTCTATGGCTTTTGTTCTAGGTATAGAAGTCAACTGATTGATGTCGGTTAAAAACTTAACTCCTGTATCGCCTGTTTTTGAAGAATAATACACTCTATTGCCTGATAAATTTCTGTCTAAGAAATAGAAAAACCGGGCCTTTGGTTCAACCTTAGTGTGTTCTTGGATGCTAATAAGGTGATCACATATGATATGCAGGTCTGTTGTGATGGTTCCCGATCCAAGGTTGGACAGCTCTTATCATGATGCTGCAGACCAAGTTTTGGGGTCCTTGTTGGATTTAAACCCAAGTGATTGGGCTTTGCCTCCATTCGACAATCCAGCGAGCTAAACTGTTCTTATGCTGCATCTGGGGAACAACAATGGGTAATTTAGATTTTTTGGACGTTTTGCCACACCCAGAAATCCAAAATATCATTGCATTATACTAAAATTGGTCAGACACTTAAAACGTTGACTTATATTTTTTGTTGTCGTTTCAAGATTACCAGTTGATTCATTTGCTTATTTTGATAGATTTTACATATCAGAAGCTATTGACATGTTCTGCATGACTAGATTTGCATCAACTGTATTGTATTAAAAAAAAATTATTGAGTTTATCTTGTAATAAATCTGGTAGAAGAAAATTGGTTAACTCGTTGTGGTAGACTGGTTCCAGATGGGTAATAGGAAATAACTCAAATAAAATCCTTTGGGTGGAGAATCTGGAATCAGTCTAATCTCTGGCGTGCTACAAATGCCATTAACGCGAAGTTTTTAACATATAAGCTAATTCCAAACAAAAACAACCTTTTGCTAAAGCATTTTTCTTGAATTCGAAGGTGCATAGTGGGACTTCGATCATGAGTACTACTCAAATGTCGATTTCATTTTTAACATTAAGCAAGCCGATCCCTCACCTGGGTCGTGGGCTTAGCATAAATGGCTTCTTCATCTGGTTGTTCTTGGAACTATGACATCTTCCTCAAATTTTAGAGGCGAAGACATTCAGAAAAATATTTGTCTGCTATCTTTATAGAGCCCTAGGTTATAAAGCAATCAACACCTTCATTGATTCTGTCATTCTGAAGAGCCTTGTCAAGGCAAAGAACTCTCGAACCAGCAAAGCTATCCAACAGTCGAGGATTTCACTAGTAGTTTTTTTTTTTGTTTTTTTGTTTTTGCCCTGAAAACTATGCTTCATCCAATAGTAGTTGGTCGGTTTATCCCTCTGATGTTCGTAAATTGAAGAGAAAACTTTTGCCAAACAAGAAGATGATTCGAACCTTGGCAATGACGTGTTACAGAGCTGAAGGCCGCTCTATTTAGGAAATCATAGAATACAGTATGAGCTTCGATTTTCTCAATTAGGATATTTCATAACTGATAGATTCCTTCAATCAGATCACATTTTCATTTTTTTGAAAGAACAGATCACATCTTCATGCAATAGGTACCCGTTTGCTGAATGTACTCAGAGGAGGTCACATTCCGGATCAACATGTTTGCTGACTTGTTGTAAAATTACGATTCAGAGAATGAACATAAATTAGAGATATCACTTCTCAAACCACAAATACAATAAACCTGGCAGTAATACTACTATATTACTCGGAGATTCTTTATGCTTGGAACTCCAGTGTGAAGAATCGATGCTGCACTTTCTTCTTCACTAGTTAATCATTGTGATCATTGCCAAAGGACACGATAATAGAAGCAAAATGTGAAGTTGCTAGCTCCTTGTCTTGTTTGTCTTCTTTGGTGCCATTAATTTCTTTTTGTCTTCTATTCGCTTCTCCTTTGAGAGATATTCAAATTGGCAATTTAAAGAGGGACAAAATCATGCAAAAACTTCTTCTTACAACAATCAAGTCTTAATTCATCATCTTGATGTCGTGCAAATTGAGCATACCTATCTAGGAAAGAATCACTACAAGAAATATCTTCTTAACCGATGGAAAAAAAAAAAAAAAATTTCCATCGGCTAAGTTCGTCTTCGTCGACGGAAACATAATTATTTAGGAGACAGAAAATGACTGTCGAGGACGTTCGTCGACTAAGATATTCATATCCGACGAAACAATAATCGTCGTCTAAGTTTCGTTGGCAAAGTAAATCCTAGGCAATGAATATTTTCCTTCGGTAACATTTTGTCGGCTTAGTAACTCTTAGGCGATCAACACCCTCCGTCAACCAAGATATTCCTAGGCAACAACACATTTCCGTTGATAAGGCTGGTCTTGGGTGATGAACCATTTTCTATCGGCTTAGTGAGTCCTGGGTGACGAACCTTGTTCCGTCTTCTGAGTAATTATTGCTTGACACAACGCAGAACGAATATATTTTTGCCGTCGCCTTTTATCTTAAGCGACAGAATATTCCGTTAGCTAAGTAAACACATCATTTATACAACTTCTGCCCACAAGATAACACAGATGAACCCAAACATTCTCCTCTCCCCCCTCACAGAATTCATCCCAGTGAAAATCTAGTTTTGGAAGCTTTTTTTCATGAATTAGATTGATTTTCAAGAGCTGCTTCTCTCCTAATTGATATGTAACTACTTTAATTCATATATTTTCTTCATTTAAGCATATTTTCCGGCGACTTTGCTGGCGGTCAAATTACTGGATTGCTTGATGCGTGCATGATATATGTAACTTTGATAGTGTATATACATATTGCATATGTTTGTACATATGTTTTTGTGTGTATAATATGTTTGTACGTATAATATTCGTCGACGGAAGAGTATCACGTATACGCTTTGTTCCGTCAAGGCTACGCTTTGTCGGCAGTAACACGTCTCATGTTTGTACATTCCTACCCTTGACGCTTTGGGCGACGAATATGTGTTTCTTAGCCGACACAACAGTAACACGTCTCATGTCAACAATAACACATCTCATGTTGAATATGTTTGTACGTATATGTTTTTGTGTGTGTATATATATATCTAACTTTTGTGTGTATAATTTTTAGAGTATATATATATATATATATATATATATATATATATATATCTATATATCTTTAGTTTTTGTGTGTATGAAACTACATATAAGTTACTGACCAAACTTTTGTTTACAAATACATCCTTTACACATTATCTTATACATTTAAGGACAAAAATTAACAAATTAGGACAAACTAATATCCACATGTTATTTGTCACTACATATTTTACCAAACTACCAATCACTATATATTCTACTGCTACTATGGATGTACTACTTCCGTGTCGGCGAGAGACATACTACTGCCGTGTCGACATGAGACGTGCTACTGTCGTGTAGACAGGAGACGCGCTACTGTCGTGTCGACGGGAAACGTTCTACTGCCGTGTAGGATGATGTTATTACCATGTCGACAAAAGAAGTGTAACTGCTGTGTCGACGAGAGATATGCTACTGCCGTGTCGACATGAGACGTGTTACTATTGTGTCGACATGAGACGTGTTACTACCGTGTCGACCAGATCCGTGCTACTACCGTGTCGACCGGATCCGTGCTACTACCGTGTCGACCGGAGACGTGCTACTGCCGTGTCATTTTGCGTAAATTTATTTGAACAAGGGGTATTTTAATCATTTTACCTATAAAAGTCTATATCAGATTTGGTACCATTAATTTGGGCCTGGGCTTATGTCCTAATTTGCACAGAAAATATTGAAAGTGGATTTTTGTGTTTTTAAATTTGGTCATGTGTTATTATGTAATTTTCTATTAATAATTATGTGAATAATATGTTTATCGTTGAAGTACTTTATATTCATGTCTTTGATGATGTGTCTTGACCGAATCTTCTCCTTATTAGATTAGAATATCTCTTAGATATCTATCCCTGATTTACAGGGATTCTCTATGTGATATCTATATAAAGACCAATCTATCAATGAATGAGTAGACATTTTTCTCTCGTATTCTCATAGTCTACAACACGTTATCAAACTTGGTGCCCTAACCAAGAGATAATAGGCCAACCATCCCGAAAAACCCTAAAACATTCAAAAACCCAAACTTTTTCCCAAAACCCTAATTTGCCATTTTCGTTTTTCCAGATTTCCGGCCGAATTTTCTTCTTTCCACGGCTGAAATTACATATCCATAGAAAACCCTCGACGTCCCGGTTCCAACCCCACCGGTCTCACCTTGAGAACTAATCGGAAAGTACCTGAACCGGCCGCTGGAATTTTCCAGACCGCCGCCACCACCACCGACCAGCGGTTCACCGCATTCCCGTGCTCCGATTGACCTGATTTTTGGATAGCAGCTTCCTCTTCTAGTGATGCTCCTATCAAAATTGAAGCAAAAGTAGGTGAAAAGTTGTTTTCTCCTCTTGGCAGCCTCTAGAAACCAAATACCCCATGATTTTTCGTCTTTCATAGAAAGCCAGAAAGCTTCCCAACCCTCGGTTGAAGCTTGCCATCGACTCAAACTCATCAGAGGTAAATTTTTAATTAAGGTTACTGCTTTTTGAATTTCAATTCATAGTTCGGGATTAGTAGCCTTTCCATCTATCTCCTCTTTATGACGGGATTGGGTTTTGGAGGGGAATAGGGTTTGGGAGTTTTGTTGGGGCTCCCATCCTATATTAAACTTTGTGACTGCAACATACGCATCACCATATATTTGTAACTGCGATTACGCGTCGCTGCGACAGCTATGAGCATCGCCTACAAGGGAAGAATAGATTGTGACTCTGCTAACGCGTTACATACTTTTATTTGCATCGATTTTATGACCACATCCTTGGTTTATTGACTAATTCCAATCCCCTTGTCTTTTGTAGATGACTGAGCCATCTAGGCCTGAGTTCGAGATCCTTGATAACCAAGGTAAGGAATATCACTGATGGGTGTTCGATGTGACGAATACGTTCATCGGTAAACGGTTGACAACCACCATCTTTCCGACATCGAATGGCCCTTTAGCAAGTGACGAGGCCAAGGCACAAGCCCTCATGTTTCTGAGGCGCCACATTCATCCAACTTTGAAGAATCAATACCTGAAAAGGGAAGACCCCAAAGATCTATGGGATGTCTTAAAGCAACGCTTCAACAACGTACATGATGTACTCATTCCAGAGATTACTGCTCGTTGGTAATCCATTAGACTAATAGACAACTAATGGAATTTGCTAAATTTGAGGATTACAACCAAGCTATGTTGGATCTTCAAGCAGAACTAAGCTTTTGTGGCGTCGAAAAGACTGACAAAGATATGATTGAGAAGACTTTGTACACTTTTCCGACATCGATGAGCATACTTAGCCATCAATATCGCCTTGAGTATGAGCAAAACTGTGTTACGTCGTTCAGTGACCTCATATACGTGCTAGTAAAGAAAGAGCGGCACCAGGAGATTATCCTCAATAACAATGCAAGGCCAGTTGGGAGTAAGAAGATTCCTGATTCCAACCAAACTAGTGGAGGAAAAGCTCCAAGGAAAAGAGGAAACCGAAAACCTGCACCATATGAACGTGAGTAGAATCAGCCATGTGGTCGCGGTAATGGCAATAATCGGCGTGGAAACAACCGCAACAACACTTGGAGGCGTGATGATGGAAATTCTGCCCCTACTAGGAACAATAACCGCGGCCATGGCCGCCAAGGTGAGAAATCTGGCCAAGGCCGAAATCCTCCCTCTAACTCGAACCAGAAGAGGCGATCTCCATGCTATATTTGCGGATCTACCGCTCACTTGCATCATGATTGCCATGATAGCAAAGAAGCTATTGATACCTACAGAAGACACAAGCAGTACTTGGCTCACGAAGCTAACTTTACTGGGGGAGATGACATTAATGCTGAGCCTTCCACCAATTCATCACAGCAGATTTGGAAGCTAAGAAGCATACTGGTCCTGCGCACATGGATGCTGCGGATTTTGACTAAACTCTTTTGATTAGATGTTTTTTCTCTGCTATTTTCTATTTGGCTCTTGTTTAACCACAGTTATTTTTGACTTTTCAGTCAATTTTTATGGAAATAGACATCCTTTGATGTATTTTTGAGTTGACATTAATAAAATCTCTCCTTTATGTTTCACAATGTTCAGTTGATTAAGATTTTATTCCCTTATGAATGGTTCAAATTGCACAAAACTATAAGCTTCATTACATGGAAAATATACTAAATCCATATGTTTTCATAGTTTTACAATTGGTTATGGCATAAAGAATGGCAAAACATATGCAAAGATTGCGAAAAAGGCGAAAAAACACTAAGGCAGCAAACTGCCGTGTTTTGGCACTGTCACAGCGCCCTAAAGGTGCCCCTGAGCGTCTCTACCATGCGCTGTTCATGCTGGGCAGCTTCATGCGCCCTTAGAGGACCCCTGCCACAACCAGTTGTGCCCATGTCGCTCCCCGACCGTGCCCCTGCGTGCTACTGGGTGCTACTGCGCGTTGTTGAGCCCTTGCAGCGCCCTTACCCCCCGCCTTGCACTCCCACACCCCTGACCACACCCCTACGCGTCTCCGCATGCACATAGCCCCTCGGCCATGCCTCTGTGCGTCTCCAAGCGCGGACAGCCCCTCGGCCACGCCATACCACGCCTCTGCGCGTGCCTTGCGCTCTGCTGAGCCCCTGTGAGCTCCTAGCAGGCTTCTGCCTTCTACCAGTGCTGTAAGAGAATTTCCAACGCCTCTTTTGATGCTACTGTCGAGCCTCTTGGCCGGTCAAATTGCTATAACTTCATGAAATTAATTTTCATGCCGTGTAATTGCATTGATTTGGGATTCCAACTTGGTTCAATTCCTGATTAACCCCTCTATGTTTCATTAGAGTATTCGTTTTGTCTTGATCCAAGACTAATTATTTTCACACCTTTATGTAGATGTCTCGTGGCGAAATTGAGTGTCTAGCTGACTGTGGGACTACCCACACTATTCTACGAAATAGACTATTATTTACTAACTTTGTGCCTCCCAAATCCTCAGTGACAACCATGATTGGTTCCTCGCCTGTAATTCAAGGCAGAGGCAATGTGCAGTTCTTATTACCAAATGACACAATGATACAGTTCTTATTGCTATCATTTAAGGACATTCGTGCCAACTGATTTCACTTGGAAACGTTCAATGAGAATGGACAAGAGTTTTTGTTTATCACCTCTAATGACTGCGGCCGTAAATGCATCTTAGAAAAGCTCATGAGTCAAACTAGATGTTTGAATCTTACAACCATCAGGATCTTTGAATCTTATGCAGTTTCTCGCAACTTTTGTGATTCTGACTCATACAAGCTTTGACATGATCGTTCGAGACATCCCGAACATGACATGATGATCAGAATTCTCAAGAATTCACATGGACATCTATTTTTCCGAGCACTGAAGCGTGTTGGAGCTCCTCCTTCCACCGAAATAGGTGATGCGGCCGCGCATGATGCACCTTCCATGGTGGGTCATCTGGTAGCCAGACTTTTTCATATGGGCAGCAGCAGCAGTTTTCTGGGTGCTTTGAGTGTGGTGGTCAGGACCACTTCAGGAGAGATTGCCCATTGTTGGCTCAGAGGACCACCCCCACCCCTACTCAGCCAGTTGGCCAGTCTTCAGCTAGGGGCTCTAGTAGTGGTGCCCAAGGCAGTGCTTCAGTTAGAGGTGGCTCTCAGAGAGGTGGTGGTCAGCATGGACGTCCCATGACTCGCGCTAGACTGCATGCTATGACCCAGCAGGAGGGTCGTACTTCTCCAGATGTCATCATTGGTACGTTATTAATTTTTGGTCAGCCTGCTTATACTTTAATTGATCCCGGAGCCACGCATTCATTCATGTCTAGTAGATTTGCCCTCCATGCCAATGTGCCATCATCGTCTCTTCCAGGCGAGTGTCATGTGTCTCTACCCTCCGGTGAGGTGATGAGAATAAATTGGGTATTTAGTGGCTGTGAAGTTTTAGTGGAAGGAGTTAATTTCGAGGCTGATTTAATTCCTTTAGACATAGTGGAGTTTGATGTGATCTTGGAAATGAACTTTTTGGAAGCATATAGAGCTATGGTAGATTGTTTTCAAAAAGTAGTGGTGCTTCGAAGTCCAGATGGTTTTGAGGTTGCTTTCCAAGGGGAAAGAGATGTTATTTCTAGTTGCATAATTTCCGCTGTTGCTGCAAGGAAACTGTTGAGTAAAGGCTGTCAGGCATTTTTAGCTCATGTGGTGGATTCAAGTATGGGAGTTGTGGGATTAGAATATATTCCTGTAGTAAGAGAGTTTCCTGATGTTTTTCCCGAGGAGTTGCCTGGTTTGCCTCCTGCAAGGGAGATAGACTTCTCTATAGAATTACTTCCCGGAACTATGCCTATCTCTCAGGCACCTTACAGAATGGCTCCAGCGGAATTGAAAGAGTTGAAGACTCAATTGCAGGAGTTGGTAGATAAGGGTTTTATTCGGCTTAGCATGTCTCCGTGGGGTGCTCCGGTGTTGTTTGTTAGGAAGAAAGATGGCACCATGAGACTATGCATTGATTATAGGAAGTTGAATCAGGTCACAGTGAAAAATAAATATCCGTTGCCTCGAATCGATGATTTATTTGATCAGTTGAGGGGTGCCTCTGTTTTCTCTAAGATTGATTTGAGATCGGGTTATCATCAGTTGTGGATCCGAGAGGGGGACATAGCCAAGACTGCTTTTCGGTCACGATATGGTCATTATGAGTTTGTGGTGATGTCATTTGGACTTACTAATGCACCCGCGGCGTTCATGGATCTCATGAATAGGGTGTTTAGTCCATACCTTGATCGTTTCGTGATCGTATTCATAGATGACATATTGGTTTACTCAAGAAGTGAGAAGGAACATGCCAAGCATCTAAGAATAATATTACGGATTTTGGAAAAGTCGCAGTTATTTGCTAAGTTTAGCAAGTGTGAGTTTTGGCTACATAAAGTGGGGTTTTTGGGTCATGTGATTTCGGCAGGAGGAGTTAGTGTGGATCCCCAAAAGGTGGAAGCAGTGTCGAATTGGAGAAGACCCACCACTGTGACGGAGATTCGTAGTTTCTTGGGTTTAGCAGGTTATTATCGGCGCTTTGTAAAAGATTTTTCAAAGATTGCTGCTTCTCTCACAATGTTGACCAGAAAGGGGGTTAAGTTTGAATGGTCAGATCAGTGCGAGCAAAGCTTTCAAGAATTGAAGAATTGTTTGACAAGTGCTCCTGTTTTGGCACTTCCGGATGATAGTGGAGAATATGTGGTCTATTGTGATGCTTCTAGACGTGGTCTAGGTGGAGTTTTGATGCAGCATGATCGAGTTATTGCCTACGCTTCTAGGCAATTGAAGCCGCATGAGGGGAATTATCCTACTCATGATCTGGAGCTTGCAGCGGTAGTTTTTGCTCTCAAGTTGTGGAGACACTATCTTTATGGAGCCAAGTGTCAGATATTTACCGATCACAAGAGTCTTCGGTACGTGTTCACTCAAGGAGAGCTTAATATGAGATAGAGGAGGTGGATGGAGTTAATCAATGATTATGATTGCACTATTGAGTATCATCCTGGAAAAGCTAATGTTGTAGCTGATGCTCTTAGTCGAAATCCCTCCATATCTTTATCTCATATAAAGATGGTTCGTGTTCCGCTTCTTTGTGAGTTGCGAGCTACATGAGTGGATTTATCAGTAGATGAGGTTGGTGCTTTGATAGCCAGTTTTCATGTGAGGCCAGTTTTGGTTGATAGAGTGCGGGAAGCACAGTATAATGATCCTTCCATAGTTCGATTGATGGAAAGAGCTTTGAATGGAGCCGCAGCCGATCATTTTTCAGTTAGAAGAGATGGGACTCTATTGTTTAAGAACCAGCTATGTGTTCCAAAAAGAAATGTAGAGTTGAAGAGTGAGATTATGGAGGAAGCTCATAGTTTTGCATATGCTGCTCATCCGGGTAGCACAAAAATGTATCGGATTTTGAAGGATTATTATTGGTGGCCAAACATGAAGAGGGAAATTGCAGCTTATGTGAGTAGATGTCTGATTTGTCAGCAAGTCAAGGCTGAAAGGCAGAAGCCTTCTGGGTTGCTTGAGCCGTTGCCTATTCCAGTGTGGAAGTTGGACCACATCACCATGGATTTTGTTTTTAGTTTACCTCGTACCCATGAAGGGCATGACTGTATTTGGGTGATTGTGGATAGACTCACCAAGTCTGCACATTTCTTGCCAGTGGGAAAGAAGTATAATTTGGATAAATAGGCGGAGCTTTATGTGAATGAAATTGTGAGGCTTCATGGTGTTCCTGAATCAATTGTGTCAGATTGGGATCCTCGATTTGCTTCTAAATTATGGGGAGCTCTTCAGGCAGCTTTAGGTACCCAATTACTCTTCAGTACTGCTTTTCATCCTCAGACTGATGGGCAGTCCGAGAGGACTATTCAGACTTTGGAGGATATGTTGAGGGCTTGTGCCATGCAGTTCAGAGGGAGTTGGGATAAAAACCTATCTTTGATGGAATTTGCCTATAATAATAGCTTTCATTCTAGCATTGGTATGGCTCCCTTTGAGGCTCTTTATGGGAGGCAGTGTCGCACGCCTTTGTGTTGGAATGAAGTAGGGGAAAAAGAGCTTTGTGGCCCAGAGTTAATCCATGTTACGAATGAGAAGATTAAAGTGGTTAGAGATAGACTCAAGACGGCTCAAAGTAGGCAGAAGAGTTATGCAGATGTCCGTAGGAGAGATCTTGAATTTCAAGTGGGTGATTGGGTGTTCCTGAAATTATCTCCTTGGAAAGGGGTTGTGCGCTTTGGGAAGCGTGGGAAGCTTAGCCCGAGGTATATTGGCCCGTATGAGATAATAGAGCGAGTTGGCTCACTTGCTTATCGATTAGCCTTGTCTTCAGAGTTAGCTAGGATACATAATGTGTTTCATGTATCCATGCTTCGTAAGTATATTGCCGATCCTTCTCATGTGCTGCAAGAGCAGCCGATTAGTTTGGCGAGAGACTTGTCCTATGTGGAGGAACCGGTTCAGATTCTCGACCGAAAGGAGCAACTGCTTAGGAACAAGACAATCCCGCTTGTCAAGGTGCTTTGGAGGAGTCATCAAGTGGAAGAAGCTACTTGGGAATCAGAGGAGCAAATGATGCAGCAGTATCCCTATCTCTTCGGATGACAGGTACGTAAATTTCGAGGACGAAATTTTTATAAGGAGGGGAGAATTGTCACGCCCCAGTCCTTAAGTTATTTTACGGTTATTTATTCCGGTATTATTTTGGTCTTTTACCGTATTAATTAACCGTTTAATATTAAAGACTTTAAAGTTGACTTTTTATTCCGTTGGGAATTTGGGAAAACTTTCTTCATGAAAGTTATAGAGAACGTCGTTACGAGTTCGTAGACATGCTACGCGTTAAATTCGGAGTTAGCATGGTAAAGTTATGAATTTATTGGTAAAGTTTGAAGGTAGTAAAAAGGGGTATTTTTGAAGTGGGCTTTTTAGTTGAGTTGGGCCTGGGCTGCCCCAGGTCCGAGCCCCTTTTCTTTTTCTTCTCTTCTTCCTTTCTCTTCTTTCTTTTCTCTTCTTTCTCTTTTCTTCTCCCCGAGTTTCCCCTGCCTGAGTCCTCTCGCCGGAAAGCTCGCCGCCGTCCCACCAGCGACGGACCGCCGCTCCATCACAGGAAGGACCCCCGTCGCCTCCTCTCTCTCCCCGGCCAACCATCCGAGCCGGTAGAGCTGCCGGAGAGGAGAAAAGCCGCCGGAACCGCCGGAAGTCATTTCGCCGGAGCTCCGTCCTCCGGCCACCATAGGCCGTGATTTTTGGCTCAACTTGTAGCCCTCATCAAGGTGAGTATTCCCTCAAAAGGAATCGGTCTATTTCGATCTCGTTGTGGTATTTTGTATAATTGGAAGTTTTAGGGATTTTAGGATGTTTTAGTTCGATTGCCCTAGTTAGCCTCGGAATTGGACTAAGTGCTAGTTATGAAAATTGTTGGGTATGTTGAGAGGATTATTTTGTCAAAATTTGAGAAGCATTGGAGGTCGCGTGAAAATGGCTGCCGGCAGCCGCCTCCGGCGGAGCGGCCGAGAAAATGTTTTTGGGTGGTGAAAAATGTGAGGAGTTTAATGGAATATGTTTTAGAATTTTTAGAGGAGTTTTGAATAGGTTTATGAATTTCCGAAGTTAGTATTTTTGGCGGTTAATTTATGTAGAATCCGGCCGTTGGATTAAGTTGTTTAATCTGTGGGAAGGTGTAGTTACGGCTGCTGATTCTAGGGTTGAAATGTGGACCATTTCGAAGTTAGGCAATGACGAGCGTGTTATTGGCTATTGGTTAATTTCTGCCTATTTTGGGTAAATATTGGAATTTCGGCTGGGAACTTAATATTATTTTTGGAACAGGTCGTGAGGAGGCTCGAGCTGACGAGGCCCCAGATCGACGTCAGGCTTAGGCCTAATTTGTGAGTGGACTTTTATTTTAAATAATGTGCATGCGAAATAATTTATGTGGTTAGAGAATAACCGAAATTGAGAATTTCGGTGAGTATGTATATATATCCATATTTGGATGATTATGAGAATAATATGTATATGAGAGAATGCTAGCTAGCTATACGTGATTTTCCACCATAATGAGGTAAAATTCCATTATGGTGCAACGTGAGCGTTAGACCCAATCGTTGTAGCCCTATATAAAAATAATAATTTATATAGGGGATATGCGCGTATATTTATACACCGTCTTTTCCACCATAATGAGGTAAAATGCCATTATGGTGCAACGTGAGCGTTAGACGCAAGCGTTGTAGCCTTGTGTGAATTTTCTATTTGTTTTAATTGTTTCAGGAAAAATTTATACAAGGGATATGACGAGTGTAATACATACATATTTTATTTTAGCCTGAGAGGCTGTATTTTATTGAGCGTTGGAGACTGGCCGGAGCCAGTCATGAAATTCCAGTTTTCGTGTTGAGCGCTTTAAGCTGTCGCATGCAGCATATTTTTTTTATGAAAAAGTAAAATTGGGAAAGCATAAAGAATTATTTCCTTTATTTTATTTTTTGTCCACTCACTCTAATGTGTTCAAATGTTTCCCCTGGGCCCTTCGTTTTAAAATGCCCAGTCTGTAGAGTTCAGGTTGGACCTAGTAGGAGACGAGGCATAGTCACCCGTATTTCCACCACTTTTCATCAGTAGGTTACCTGTTTAACCTACTTGTGGTTTCATTTTCCGCTAGTGTTTAGTAGCTCTGAATACTTGGGTTTAATGTATATTATTTCGGTTGTGGGTGAAGACTTGTTGACGTCTTAGAATATTTATTGGAGGATTTATGTTATCTTTTGGATAATTTTATTTGATGTTGATTAATGTTGTGTTGTTGGGAGTAGTTGTTTTTGGGGAGCACGTAGGCTCCCGGAGTTAAGGTTGGATTAAAAAATTTTGGAAGTGTTTGTAGGTTTTCGTTAGGAAGGGTTGTCCATTTTCAAGGGAGGTTATGCTGATTTTTCGGTAATATCTTCCTTGGAGGTGGTCCCCGCATGAGTTACTCCGGGTTTCAAGGTGAAATTCGGGATGGATCGTGTCATTATATGTATGATTTGTTGCTCCAACAAATTAATTGGATGCCCCGTCTATGATGTTCTAGTCGTACGTATGTTGTGGACCAGTAGGTTTTGAATAAGTGAAACAACACAGTACAACAACATCTAATTAGCAATTTTGTAATTTCCAATCTATGAAACTTTAGATTTAGTACTAGTGTTGGTAAACAGGTTAGCTGCGAGTATTAGTGGATCTATCTTGTTCAAAGATTCTTAAGAAGCATGGTTTATGAATGTGGAGACTGATGAACTTATATGTCATGTAGGAATTGAATGAACATGTAATTGGGAAGTTTTCGCACATACCTTGATCATTTAGTTAAATTTTGAGAAGCTATAACATGTGATTTAAACATTCATATTTGAATCCATTTGCATATGTTGAAGACATATACATTAAGTCTCAAATCTGTATGGTTTCATGTAATTTAATTTAGACATCATTGATCAAGTTTAAAGCTAGAAACATAGGTCTGCACATAAATCAATTTTTCTAAGTATTGAACCTAGTTCCCTATATGCTGAAAACTGTATACTTTTGTTTGAAATTCGAAGTTGGTGTCTTCATAAGAATTGTAATATATATCTTAATGTTCATTCCAGACTTTGCACTACTTGAAAAGGATTTTTCTAGATTAACCAAAGTTTAAGGTCTGCATCAGGAAAATATGATAGATCACTGTTTTCTGAGATTTTAAACTAGTTAGCTTCTTTCTGAAAACTGTGTAATTCGGTTGATTGTTTGAACTTGGTATCTTCATGAAAGTTACAGTAGACATGTTAAAGATCGTATGAGAATTGGAATTTCTTAAAAACGATTTTCCTATATTTAGTTATTATTTTTGAAAGTTGATAGTTTGCATCAAGAAATTCTTAAATCTTCAGTAAATCCTTGTTTGTTCTATCATATATGTATGCACATTTCTCTCATGCCTATGCTTTCCTTGTTATCTATAGTAGAGCTCATAAGTTTTTTCTTGTTGGTGCTTGACTACATGATGTTTTTGTATTTGAACTTTTCTTAGAGTTATCTATCAAGTAATAATGCTCTTAGCACTTGAACTAAAAGTTGAAGTTAGAATGGTGCTTATTTGAGTTGTTTTCCTGCATTTCATGGTGTAAGTTTCTTGTATATTTTAGTATACCAATACACATGTACTATCAGACTTGCCCCAGTCCTTAGAGCTTTTTTTTTTTAATTATCGAAAAAAAAAAATTTGTTTGCTCATACTAATATCATATTGTATCTTTTGCTTAAGTGGCTCACAGCTTTTGTTAGTATACCAATATACACTTCACATCAGACTTGCCTCAGTCCTCGATGCTTTTTTTTTTTAATTATCAAAAAAAAAAACCAATTTTACATTATATCTTCTGCTTTTTTTTTTTTGAGAATGTAATTATATCTTCTGCTTAAGTGGCTCACAGCTTTTGTTAGTCTTTTCTGTATCCACAATGTATCAAGTCTAAAAAAAAAAAAGATGAGAAAGACAAGTGGTTTGATCAACCTGTATGCTTTTCTATGGACTATTTTTCATAATCTTTATCTATTACTCACTCATTTACTAATAATTATGTGTTATTCATGTGCAAGATGGTGATCATGGGGAAGGGGAAGAGGAAGGACTGAGCCACTAAGGCCAGTGTTTTGATGGAGTCAATACGGCAAAGCGTCGGCTCAGCTAGCAGTAGCAGCCACCCTACCCCCATGCCGGCTAGGACAGTACCACCAGGGGCTCCCTGGTTGATCATGCGGCCCCCTACCATTGACAGTAGTTCAACGAGATCTCCATCAGCGTCTGCAAATGTGGCCGAATTTGCTACAAGACGCATCGTCAAAAGAGCTTGAATCAAAGTTACAAGCCCAACAGGTAACTTATTTTTTTTCCTCATATACTTGTATTAATTTATTAAAACTTACTTGTACATTAAGTATCCTAATGTATTTTCACATGTTAATTGTAGCTCTGGCCCTGAAAAAGAAGCGGGGTTTATGTTCTGGAAAGAAGGCGGAGGATATCGTTCAATAAACGGGACAGAAGATCAAGCTGAAGTATTGCCCCCGTGTAACCCTAGCGTGATGGGGATAAACAGCTTGGTGGAGCATGATATCGGTTGCACCATACGGAGTCTGGTGGGAATGAAGGCAAAGACGTTCTACGACCTTGATCAGGAGGAGAAGTGGAAGGTGTGGAATGTAAAGTCGGTAGGTAACTGAAAAGTATATGAAAAATAAATTTACTAAATTACATTTGGTTAATAACATATATATGATTGCTTATGTAATTGGAAGCCATGAACTGACTGAATTGACATCTCTCTGTTGATAAAATTTCTTGTCTAAAGTTATGTTTGTATAAGACTGAGTTTTCTTATAAAGTGAAAATGTTATGGATATGTGTAAAGTATTGTGTGTTGAAATGAATTGAAAGATGTGTTTTGTGATAGTAATTGTATTAATTTTATTTTTTTATTTTTCAGTGCTTAACATGAGATTTTTTTCTGTTTCTTACTTAGCTGAAGTACGAGTGGGATGAAAACGATGAGTCAATGTTCAATTGGATACTGAAGAGGACACATGAGAGGTACAAGGACTGGAAGTAACAGTGTCACAAAGCTTATCAATTGGAATGGCCCTTTGGCATACCTTCAAATTTCATTGGGAGAGAGGATCAGTGACATGAGAGTTTCTATGCGAGCACTTCTTGTCAGATGCCTTTAAGGTGATTTTTTTTAATTACCTTCATTGTTTCCCTTGTATTTTATTATTAGCTCATTCAATACCATAGCATATTTGATTTATATATTGACTATGTCTTATATATATTACCTTGTTTAATTGACTGATCAAGACCATATTTGGTATTACTATGGATATTAATTAACTTTGAGAACAGTGGCTTAGCTAGACACTTTGTTAACAGGGGTCATATTTACATGTATAATTATGTATTTATAACATGTATAGTTATGTATTTATAAATTGAAATGTGAAATGTGCAAGATGTTAGAATTAATCTATTTAATATTTTTTTCGTGTATTAGAGACTCCTTAGCAAACAAGTGGAACCGTGGGGAGAAGACTATGCACCACCACACGGGGTCCTCTCTTATCATCTATACAATGGAGGAACTCAGAATACAAGGGGAGCAGCTTCCAATAATCAAAGGTTTTGAGAAGAACTATGTCAGGAAGGGTGATGAAGTTACAACCAAGCATTATGTAAGTGTCTCTCATTTAGCTTCATATTAATAATGTGCAATTGCAAGAAACTAATCTGAATGTATGCAATTGCTAGTGAAACTTCACTATAGTGTACCTAATAACATGTATGTTTTCTTGTTTTAGATTTTGTTCTTAGTTTTTATATTTTGGATTTGATGCTCATATGCAAGTAAGCTGTAGAGATTTTAATTGGGTTTGTGTTTGCAGTAATGAGCTTTGAAATGGGTAATGATGTTATGAAATTGTACTTGGTTTAAGCTAGTTTGGAGTTGTTTAGGTTGGATGACTTTTAGTATAATGATTGTGCTGAACCAAAATTGGGTTTGTCTCTGTATGGATTACTAGATTTAGCAGGGAGTTATGTCTGATTCATCAAGGGAGTTCTGGCCTACAAGCGCGCCCCGGTGTGCCAGCAGCGCGCCCATGGCATGCTAAGGTGCCTACATGCGCGCCCCAAGGTGCCAGCAGCGTGCCCATGACATGCTAGGGTGCCTACATGTGTGCCCCAAAGTGCCAGTAGCCCGCCCATGGCATGCCAGGGTGCTTGCATGCGTGCCCCAGGGTGCCTGCATGTCATGGGTGCGCTGCTGACACCTTGGGGCGCTTATGCAGGCATGCCATGAGCGCGCTGCTGGCACCCTAGGGCGCACATGCAGGCACCCTTGGCATGCCATAGGCGCACTACAGGCACCCTTGGCATGCCATAGACGCGCACTGGCTCCACGGGGCGCGCTGCTGGCACCACGGGGCGTGCTACTGGCTCCTTGGGGTACGCATGCAGGCACCTCTGGCATGCCATGGGCGCACTGCTGGCACCCCGGGGTGCACATGCCCGTACTCCTGCAAGAAAATGACTATTTAGTGTTCCAGATTAGTTTCTTGCAATTGCATGAGCTTTGATCAGGTCATTGTTATCTTGTAACAAGGAACTTGCAACCATTTGACTTGCATTTGGAAGAAGTCATCCTTAGGAACACAACCGAGCAATGAATCTTGTTTTTTCTCATTTTAGTCTCATTATAGCGGTAGCTAAGCTTCCCTGTTTATTATGCAAAATGTCAAGTTTATTATGGAAATATTGAGCTACATGTTTTGTTTATTAATTGATGTATTTTAAATGCAGAATGATATGGTGGATGAGGTCAATAAACGAAATGATGCATTTAAGGAAAACACGCTGACGTGACGGAGGAAGAGATTATGGAAAGTGTTCAGTCCCAACAAATTGAGGTGTTGGGTACGGTGCTCAAAAATCGCAAAGGAAAGGAGATCAGAGGGATGGGACGAGGAGGCGAGTGAGACTTGAGCCATGGTTCAAATGGTTCCACTTCACATAGTCGTCATCCTAGAGTTGATGAGCACTGTTAACGTGAGTCACAATCCTAGTATATTGGGAAGATGTATATTCTGTAATCAACAAGGATTATGTAAATCTTTCGGTGTAATTAGTTTTCTTCTACGGTTAGAACTGTGCTTGTATATATACCCGACTTGGGGTTTGTTCAATATATCAGAAAATTCTCAACCTTTTGTGTAACTTTTAGAAACAATGAATAAGGTAATATATATATATATATATATATATATATATATTTACAATTTTTTTACCCTAAATAAAATCTCTTAGGCCACGGAAACAGCAACATTCGTCGCTTAAGATAAACCACCTCTCTGACAAATACAAACATCGATCGTCGACTAAGAACTATTATGAATTCATCGGTTAAAAACTCTGCCGACAAATATTTCATCGCTTAAGGACGATGCAATATTCGTCAATAAATATACATACCGACGACAATTTCGTCGGTTAAGAACAATTTCATATTCGTCGGCTAAGAATAGTTCTGACACTAACATTTTGTCGATAAAGATTCTTATCGATGAACCAGTTTGTCGACAAGGCAAGAAAAGATCCGTCGGGTAGGATGCCTCTTAGGCGACTACTAACTTTAGTTCCATCGTCTAAGTGTCGTGATGTAGATACTTAGGCGACGGATAATTCGTCTGCCAAGATCCGCGACGAATTATTTGTCTTAGGCAACGAGTTGTTTCCGTCGCCTTGGACGAGATTTCCTGTAGTGAATGGCGGCTGATCTGCTTCTTACTACAAAGAGTGTGTGCTATTCATGTGCGTGCTCCGATACTCTTTTAGATACTCTTTTAGTTTCATTTATCTGGACAACATTGCGTTGCCAATCTAAGTCCTCCGGTAACCGGCCTATCGATACTCCTAGTTTGCTGCTTGTAACTTGTGACATTTTAGGTTTACGTAGTTAAGCTAGCCTAGGAAAGTTTGTAATAACCACTGTAGCTAATTAGGTTTGGTGTTTGCCTCCATTGTACAACAATATTTGGCCTCATTGTATTAGTAAATCGGCCAAACCCTGCATCATTCTTCCATTTTCTCTAACACTTCTTTCTATTGAATCACAAATCAAATATTTAATTAACTATTTGAGATCTGTAATGAAAACAGTCGCCGTGCAGCCATCATTTTCATTGTCCCACCACCACAAACATCGTCCATCGGAATACCGACTATAACGAAGTTAACTTATTCAACTGTAGCGGCATCGGTTGTCAAATTTGCCGAGCCCATAAACGGCGGCACGGTAGTGGTACTGAGCCCAATATGACGGTTACCGGTGCCGAGCCAACCCTACAATACATGGTATTGAGGACCAGACAAGTAGACATATTATAGATACTTACCCTTTCGGCATGTCATATACCTACTTTCACTGTTGGTTTAAATGGCATGTCATAGGCCTTATTCATTCATCAAATAATAACTTAATTGAGTTCCATAGCCTCATCTATATATGCAGATCGGAAATTTTCGATTTAATTAGCTGGAAAATAGAGGTCCAGGCCTCCAGGGTATTATCAGCAGCTGGAAGCCTGGAACCCTAGCTAGCTCGGCCGGAACTGTTGATGTTTCTTGTTTATTACAAGCAAGGGACCTCAAAGATGTAAGCAAGATGATTGAAGCCCATATACCTCACATCGATCTAATATAGTTGATGAATATTTGTGTCCCTATATATATATAGGAGGTAAAGAAAGGCCTATGGCAAAATTAATGCTGAGAAACTAATTTGAGCGATACATTATTTCATATATTCCTTTATTACAAGGGAAGTCAGATGACGATAGAAGTTTCATACTTAGATTTTTGTCATGAATATATATAACTAAGTAGTCTCATTTACAGAAGCCACAAGCTAGCTAGTCCGTATATTTGCGCAGAAACATATAGGCAACCAAAATTGATGGAACTGCATATGAAAGCAATTGTTTGTGAGATTCGAGCATTCAAATATTCAAACTAAAACTCCTCATCTGGCAAATTAAGAGGGAATGGATCATGCGTAGTTAATTGAATAACTTCACGAAAAAAAGATTAGTACCTCCCCTTGGGACAAGAGCACAGCTGCACAGGTATAATATAACATTGTAGCATCTCGAACTTTCTCCTTCTTTGAAGCTAGCTAGCTGTCTGTCCTGTTTCTATCAAATTCTTGGTGCATGTCTTAATTTTTTCGTGCCATGGTAACTGCTAAATCAAAGTACGTGAAAACAAAATACAAAAAGAAACAAACTCTCTTTCTTGGCCAAAAGGGAATTAACTAGCTAGTGAACAAGAAAGTTTCAGTGATGAGATACTCAACCTGGAAAGATAGTCCTTTATTTTATTCATATAAGGAAGTTCAATCAGAAGGGAACTAATTTACATTATCATTGGGAAAAAATGAAGAAATACTTAACACAAAGAATGCGGAAGCTTTCTTCTGTGTTTTTTTAGTCAAAAAATACAGACCTATATATAGGAGAAGATGAGAGACTGAGATGAAACAAAACTTCATCATCACCTTTTTACATCTTGTACAAAACTAATCCTAGACTAAAGAAACAAAGCTAACAAGGACACGACCATGCTTTCACTTCCGGCACCATACTTCATTGAACACAGCCATACCATCAATCATCACCATGCTCACCATTCTGCAACAGCAGTAACCATGCTGCAACAGCAGACAGAAGTACCCTTACAGTATTCATCTTTGCTACTGGTGCGAATGTTTCCTTATAATCCACGCCAAAGGTCTGTGTAAAACCCCTAGCCACCAAACGAGCTTTATGCCTCTCAAGAGAACCATTAGAATTATATTTGAGCTTGTAAATCCACCTAGCTCCAACAAGCTTCTGCCCTTTGGGAAAAGGAACAATACTCCAAGTTTTGTTTTCATCTAGTGCCTGCAGCTCATCTTGCATAGCTCTCTGCCACTCAGGAAATTGCATTGCATCAGAAAAATTTCTTGGTTCACGATCTGCAAGAATTTTAGTGAGAAAAGCACGTTGAGAACCATCGACAAAATCAAGGCCAAGATCCATTGGATAACGTGTGGCATAAGTAACAAAATCATTCAGCCTTGAAGGAGGATTTCTGGTTCTAGGAGGATTTCTCCTAGGTACCACAGGAGAAGATGGAGCAGATGAGGGGCTATTCGAAGAAGTAGAAGTGGACTGAGAAGATTGACTTTCATTTAGACTTGGAACTTGTTCTCTCTGGTCATCGTTAGGAGACTGTGACTCTTGAGTTGTGTCAACTTCTTCAACAATCTCACTAAAATCAGAATACCTTGGAGGAGGAAACAAATCACTGAGACTGACCTCCCCCTGAGACTGACCATCAGCAGCAACATAAAAAGGACAATCTTCATGAAATTGCACATCTCTGGACACAAGAACCTTCCTAGTTACAGGATTGTAACACTTGTAGCCTTTCTGTGTTGATGAATATCCAAGAAACATGCACTTTATTGCCCTTGGATCAAACTTATCTCTTCTGTCAGCTTGAACATGCACAAAACAAATGCATCCAAAGGTTCTGAGATGACTAATGTCAATTTTCCTTCCCTTAAGGACTTCAAATGGAGATTTAAATTGAAGAACACTACTAGGTAACCTGTTGATCAAATATGCAGCAGTTTGTACTGCATTAGACCAAAAACTTTTTGGAACATGATTTTGCAGCAGTAAGGCCCTAGCTTTTTCAAGTAAATCTCGATTTTTCCTTTCTGCAATGCCATTTTGTTGCGGTGTGCCAACACAACTAGTTTGATGTAAAATGCCATGTTCACTTAGATAATTAGCCATGGTATTAGAAGTGTACTCAGTGCCATTATCAGATCTCAAAATTGAGATTAAAGAGTTAAATTGATTTTTAACAAGATTGTGAAAATCCTGAAAGCTTTTAAAAACTTCACTTTTGTGTTTCAACAGATAAACAAAAGTAGAACGAGTATGATCATCAATGAAAGTTACATAGAAACGATAGCCATCGAATGAATTAACTGAGGCAGGACCCCATACATCAGAGTGAACAAGCTCAAAAGGCTTGGTTGCTCGAGAGTGTGAAATGGGAAAGGGTGATCTTGCTTGCTTTGCCATATGACAAATTTCACACTCATGAGCAACCTTAGAATAATCTGGAAATATCCTAGACATAACAGGAAAAGATGGATGAGCAAGCCGTTTGTGCCACAACAGTTGCTGAGAAGCTGACTTGGAGGAGGAAAGAAAACATTCTGAAAAACTGGAGAGTCTTGGACTAGTGAAGATATAGTACAAACCATTCAAACAAAAACCTTCACCAATCTTCATCTTGGTCACTCGATCCTGAAAAATGATGTTGTTAGAAGAGAATATAGCTAGACAATTTAGTAACCGAGTTGTTTTTCCAACCGAGAGAAGTTTAAAAGGAAACGATGGCACAAACAAAACATCTGACTCAATATTTTTTGAAAAAATATGTAATTTTCCTTTACCACAAACTGCAACAGAATTTCCATTTGCAATTGAGACATGAGAGGGATTTTTTAATTTTTCAAAAACTAACAAATTTGAAGAATCATTTGTAATGTGTTCTGAGGCTCCTGAGTCCACTATCCAAACATCACCATTTTTGCTAACATCTAAAGCAGTAGAAAAGGCAGTAATGATACCTGGAATATCTTTCTTAGGAGCAAGATTAGAGTTCTCCAGAAAACCTGCAAATTTGCCAAGCAAAGCTGTTGTATTTCCACTTTCACCACTACTCATGCCTCCTTGCTTGCTATTAATGAAGTTGGCAAACTCATTGATAAGAGTTATTGGATTTGAAGTAAAATTCACCATTGGTTCAAATGCACTACATAGATTGGCTTTAGGAGCAGACTTATGCACATATCCCTTCTGACTTTCATTCCATTTAGGCTTCAGCTCTGGATGGAGTATCCAGCAAGTTTCCTTTAAATGGCCAATTCCAGCTCTGCCAATAGTCTTGCAGTGAGTGCAGAATAGATCTGGCCTTTTTCCTTTGTATACTCGAGTAGTTTCTGTAGGCTGTCTTGCAGCAAAGGCTCTAGCATCAGCACTTCCTGATCCCACTTCTACATTCATGACTTTCCTGCGAGTTTCTTCACTGTGTATGACAGCAGTAACAGTAGAAAGTTTTGGAAATTCTGCACTCATCATGAGGTGACTCCTTAAATCCTCATATTCTGGTCCAAGACTGGCTAAGAGTTGAAAGACCTTGTCTTCATCAGCTCTCTTCCTCAATATAGCTCCATCAGTTGTATAGGGTCTGAGAATATCAATCTCATTCCATTTGGATTTTAAAACACCAAGGTGCTGAACAAATGAGTTTGTACCTTGTTGAATTTCAAACAATTCTCTCTGCAGTTGAAACACCCTTGCAGCATTGTTAACACTTCCATAAAGTTCTTTTAGTGCTTCCCACAAGTCATATGCAGACTCATGATAGTTGAACACTTCTGCAATGCCTGGATCCATTGAGTTGAGAATCCATGCTCGAACTTGTTGATCCTTGCTCAATTCTTTTTCATAGTTCTCAGCATCAGCAGCTGGAACCTTGTTCTCCTTAATGTAACTTGCCTTGGATCTTCCTCCAAGAGCGAGCTGTATGTTTCTCGACCAGTTCAAATAATTAAACTGATTGAGTCTGGTGGCCACGATGCTCTGATTTGAGCCTGAATCAACATACCCATTTATCACTGAAGAAGGATCAACAGGAATAATTTCAGAAGAAGAGCCTCGATTTTGAGGTGCCATGGTTAGCTAAGAGAATGAGGTAATGGGAGGTAAGAGCAGAAGCAGGTCCTATGAGAATCACTGCTCTGATACCATGAAGAAATACTTAACACAAAGAATGCGGAAGCTTTCTTCTGTGTTTTTTTAGTCAAAAAATACAGACCTATATATAGGAGAAGATGAGAGACTGAGATGAAACAAAACTTCATCATCACCTTTTTACATCTTGTACAAAACTAATCCTAGACTAAAGAAACAAAGCTAACAAGGACACGACCATGCTTTCACTTCCGGCACCATACTTCATTGAACACAGCCATACCATCAATCATCACCATGCTCACCATTCTGCAACAGCAGTAACCATGCTGCAACAGCAGTAACCATGCTGCAACAGTGAAGCACATGCTTCACAATCACACACCAGCAAGCTAAACTTCATCTACAAGATAACTACCATACTTCTATACTTTCAATAAAAAAGGAGGAGTACATGATGTGCATGGTTCCAAGAAAGGTCGATACATAGATAGCTGCAAAATGCTAAAAATATTTGACATTCATCCATGTTTCCATGAGACGCCGTACACAAGTTTCTCGTTTATGACTTGTATTATGTAACTTCCTTGACTTCCTTGCCAATACGTTTTGCAAAATGCCAAATTTCCAGCATATGCTTATCTAAGTGCTCCTTCTCCCTCCCCTCCTTGAGTTTGCCTTGGCTGGAAGTATTCGAATTCTCTTCGCAACGCGTACAAAATCCCTGTAACACGCACAAATGCAGAAAAAATATTAGAGAAAAACAAATACAGAGACTTCTAATTCTGACACTTGCGGCCTAATTTCATACTGTTCTTCGATCACTAGTAAGAGAAGCTAGCTTAACCTAAACGAGATTGTTCGTGATCGACTCACTTCCAATTCAGGTCTCCGGCAAGAAGGAGATCGTTCTCCATGTCTTCATAAGCAATAACATGACCCGGAACGGCATTTGAAAGATCGAGATCCTTACTGTCAGTATCGGCCGCAGTAGCTCCAACATCGCCGCCATCCACAAACATTTGCCTGAGGGCTTTGGCTAGACTTGTGTAGCTCGTATGCTTTTGGAGACTGATGCGCTGGCAGATGGAGCGGCCTTCGAGCACCACAGTCACCGGAGGGACCAACGTGGAAACAAGATCATCATCGCCAAGAAGGCCTGGGAAGCAGTTGAGAGCGCCGTTAGGGTTTGTGATCATATCAGAAGAAGGTTGAGTGGTTGCACTTGATCTCCTGATCTCTTGCCACCTCCTTTTCAACGAGTCTTGTCTCTGTGATTGGAAAATATTCATGCTTCTTCTCTTAATTTGCGGTTAGATGCTTTTCTCTCTTTCTCTATATATACTAGGGAACTGGAGAAAGGTTTGGTATTTGGTGAGTGTGAGAAGAAGAAGAGAAGAGGGAGAGTTCTAGAGTGGTGTAAAACTTGATGGATCGAGCTGTTGCGTCTTGGCAAAGTATATAATATAGGAGAGAGAGAGAGAGAGAGAGAGATCGAGAGAGAGAGAGAGAGAAAGAGAGAGCAAATGTCTGAACTCTGATCAAGTGGCATGGTCAGTTCAGTTCTTTGTGCTCTTGGTGTCTTAAAACGCCTCTCTACTTGGTGCTCTTTGATATGTCTTAGATTCTTAGCCTTTTTTTAAATTAAAAAAAATTGTTTTGGCCATTTCATGGAATGGATTTGTGGCCTCATCTATCAAATTAACCAATTGAAAATTGAATTTACAAAAAGAAAAAAAAGAAGAAAAAAAAATATGTGTCAAGTCTTCATTAAAACGTTAAACTTTTAGACAGTTAGCAGAGAACATGAATTGAAAATGAACTATAACCATCAAACTTTTTTTTTAAATTATTTAAAATTCCCAAAATAGAAATTTTCGTAAACTGACTCAATTTCAATGATATTTGAGTGTTATATTTAAAATCTATTCAAATAACATTCCAAAAATCTAATTTTCGTCAAAATTTCTTAAAACCTCTAAGACAAACATACGTTTAAATGACGAGAAGGCTAGAATGGACCAACACCTTTCGAAGGGTGCTTTGGCATTGTTGTGTGTAATTTATGAGTCCGCAACTTACTCACCTCGTTTATGTTTCATGAATTTAAATACAATTAAGTGCATGTATACCAGCATCTCCTACCGTAAGTCAAATTTTAAGCCAAATTTAACTTACAAAATAAGAATATTTTATAGTATCTTTTTGTAGCTTACCAAATTCTTCAACTATAAGCTAAATCTTTGGCCAAATTAAGAGTATTTTGCCTTATGAAGCACTCCTACCATAAGCTAAATCTTAAGGTAAAACCATTTATTTTTCTTTTGTCATATATTTGTTTAAATCAATAATTAATCATGAAAAAAAATATCATATAAATATATTCCATATGGGGCTCATATGAAAGATCTCGTCGAGATCTTCGTAATAGTTGTTAGTAACGGATTTTTAATTTTTATGATAATGTAAATTAAAAAGAGAAATATAAAGTTAAATAAACTAACATTTAATTTTAGCTTACAAACTTCATAAGGCAAATTTGGCTAATAGCCCAAGTCAAATTTTTTATCTTGAAAAATATAACATAAGCTAAATTTGGCTTATGTTGGCTTATGATAGAAGTAAACATAAGCTAAATTTGGCTTTTTAACCTTTGGTGAGAGATTGTCTTACCCATGAGCTATGATCTCTTAAGGAGCAAGCAACTGTAGCAACAAAAAGTTGGAATCCTATATATATGTAAATGATCAAAATGAGAGTGGTAATAAATAATTGAACACAACACACTACGATACGTAGGGGATGAGAAAAAACGAGGGATGTTTGCTTCTGAATGCAAAAGAGGGCGTGCCTTCTGTCTCCTATTCTTGTACTTTTCTTTCAATTTTTCTTTTTTTGGGTTTTATTTTCCACTATATATGTAGGGTAGATGCTGTCATGACTCATGAATCATGGTGGTAATACTGTTTTAAAAATATTAATAATGTTTGATTTGTCATGGGGATGGTGATAAAATGCGTGGAGGAGAAGCAAGGTAAGGCTGCAAAAATAGATGCCAACAATTAAAGAAAGACATCTTGTAAATTGAAATGGATGGGCTGTGGAGACGACCTCGCTGCGGTCGGCGAACGCCTCGCTGGTTTGGTCGGAAGCTCTCATTCTCCTCTCTCTATCAAATGAATGTTTAACCCTCGGACATCTTCATTAATTTGGTCCATATATGAATGCACATTTAATTAGGGATAGCTACAATAGTAGTTCTGTAAGTACACTACCAGAAAATGGGTATTGGGCGACGAAACAAAAAAAATCGGGCGATGATTTTTTTTTTCGTCGCCTAAGAGAAAACTTAGGCGATGAAAAAAAAATCGTCGCCCAAGGAAAAAAAATAAAATAAAATAAAACACATTTAAATTTCATTGTACAGGATTTTTTATTTTTACTCTTGGGCGACGAATTTAACAAATATCGTCGCCCAAGTATTATCTTGGCCGACGAATTACCCTAATTTCGTCGGCCAAGATAATCCGAATAATTAAAATAAATAAAGCACATTTAAATTGTAAGGTAATGTTTTTTATTTTTATAGCCCCGTCAGCGTCTCGTCGATTGGAAACTATTCTCAGTTGAAGGTCCGGCCAGATTACGTGATTTGGAGGGTCGAATAGCCGTTTCCGTCCGTTTAGGGGTTTGACCGCGCCGATTGACCGGACGGATCGAGCCCTTATCTTTGTCAGATGGAGCTGAATTTTTGCCCACCTACGTAATTCGTTATGCTGGTCATATCTGACGGTCGGTTTTCCGTTCCTCTTCTCCGATCACCAAACTCACGTTATATGTACTAATGTTGTATAACTTTTTTATATAAGTGTTGAGTTTAAGTTTCGTTTTGAAGACAACGTATACGTAGAGGCCTCAAACGCAAAAAAGTCGTGAAATAAGATATGACCGGAACGGTGAAATACGTCAACCCGTGAAAAATGAAGATATTTCGGTAAAATTTTGGTGCCGGTTGTTCCGGTCAACGAATTTCTCTTATTTCTACCTAGTGGTAGCCCTATCCCGGGTATTTATTTTTTACCAAATTTTTATAGCCCCGTAAGAGTCTCGTCGATTGGAAACTATTCTCAGTTGAAGGTCCGGCCAGATTACGTGATTTGGAGGGTCGAATAGCCGTTTCCGTCCGTTTAGGGGTTTGACCGTGCCGATTGACCGGACGGATCGAGCCCTTGTCGTTGTCCGATGGAGTTGAATTTTTTCCCACCCACGTAATTTGTTATGCTGGTCATATCTGACGGTCGGTTTTCAGTTCCTCTTCTCCGATCACCAAAATCACGATATTCTGAATTTTATGATAGAACTCTTAGCCGACGATTTTCTTCATCTTGGGCGACGAGATTTATAGTGAAGAACATCGTCGCCCAAGTAGAGTATCTTAGGCGACGACTTCAAAAATCGTCGCCCAAGATTATCTTGGCCGACGATTTTCAAAAAACAGGGCGACGATTTTTACAGAATCGTCGCCCAAGAACGCCAATATAAAAGGCAAAAATTCGAAACCCTAACCATTCGCGCAGCCGCTCACAAATCCAAGCCCTCTCTCTCTCTCTCTCTCCGAAAATCCACCGAAGCCCTCTCTCTCTCCCTCTCTCCGACCCAGACCCCGCAACCCGACGCCGACCTCGACCCCGGCCCCGACCCCGGCCCCGACCCCGACCCCGGCCCCGACCCCGACCCCGACCCTGACCCCGACCCGGCCCCGACCCCGGCCCCGACCCCGACCCCGGCCCCGACCCCGACCCCGACCCACAATTTAAGGTATAACCCTAAATTGGTTATGTTCATGAAAATTTTAATTGTTGTTGTTGTTGTTTGAAATTGTTGAAATTGTTTGAAATTGTTTGAAATTATTATTTGAAATTGTTTGAAATTGTGAAATTGTTTGAAATTATTTGAAATTGTGAAATTGTTTGAAATTTGGGAGAAGTACAAAATTATTGTTGTGTTGTGAAATTGTTAGTGAAATTATTGTTGTTGTTGTAATTTAGGAAATTAATGGTAAATTAGGGTAAATTTGTGTAAATTATGGTAGGATTTTAGGGTAAATTATGGTAAATTGTGATGTAAATGATAATTGTAAAATATTAGGGTTTACGGTTTAGGGTTTAGGGTTTAGGGTTTAGGGTTTAGGGTTTAGGATTTGTGGAAATAATTTGTAAATATATTGTAAATGATTAAATAATTTTTGATTAAATAATTAAATAATATAAATTATAATTGTAAATATATTGTGGAAATTTTGTAAAAAATAATGGATTATTTTTGAGTAAGGATGTAAATATTCGTAAATTAATTTTTGTGATGTAATAATTCTGAATTAATGTAAATAATTTGTTATGTGAATTAAAAAAATAATAAATCCTATAATAACTATTACTTTTTATTTGTGCTATTATTGTTGATAAATTTTTCGAAATTTATGGTTATTTTTTGTTAAATTAATTATAAGACGGTAAAATATTTTTAATAAATTTATGGTTATTTTAAACAGGATGGGCATGAGGAGAACTTCTGGACAACGTCCGGGTGCGAGGAGCCAATATTCCTCGAACGGTACATCAAACAACCCGCCGCAATCACCGTCGGTCGGGTTTCCGTGGCAGGTGACGGCCCGACATGCGGCGCTTAGGGGTGGCGCGAGCGGCTCGCGTTCTGCTGGGCAGCCGGGTCCCGCAACGACGGCCCCTCGTCATCCAGAGATACTTCCCCGGTCGCGATCTATCACCGCCCCCACATAGTCGTCCCCGACCGACGGTGAAGGCAGGTCATCCGGGGTCCCTACGGTGCCGTCCGGCCTCTTCCTTCCTCTGACGATACCGGCGATACCTCGCGTTGATGAGGAGGGTCGACCGATTCGGGAGCTGCTCCCGCGTGTGGCACCGCACGAGGCGTTAGATTTCGAGTTTCTCCGTAGGCAGATGGACTGAATTTTTGTAATAAATTATTTATAAATTTATAAATATGTGTTATTTTTAATTAAGTTTTAGTATTAGAAAAATTTAAAGAAATGCCGAAAAAAAATTCCAGCAAAAATTAAAAAAACATTATTTATATATTTAAAAAAATTATTTAAATATTTAAAAAAAAATTTAAATATATCTTAGGCGACGAAATTGCTAAATCGTCGGTCAAGGACTTATCATATAAGACGACGAAAAAAAATTATTGTCGCCTAAGATGTAGTGATCTTAGGCGACGAAATATTTAGTTTCGTCGCCCCAGGTTATAACATCTTAAGCGACGAAAAAAAATTTCGTCAGCCAAGGTGTTAAATCTTGGGCGACGAATATTTTTGGGCGACGAGAAGTAGATCTTAGGCGACGAAATTCGTGTCGTCGCCTAAGAATTACTCTTAGGCGACGACGGACTGAATTTTCGTCGGCCAAGTTCTTGGCCGACGCACTTCTGGCGAAGACGTCTTGGCCGACGACATGTCGTCACCTAAGTACTTAGGCGACGAAATTTTTTAACAGGGCGACGATTTTTTTTCGTCGCCCAAGATCTATTTTCTGGTAGTGGTAATTTTGAGATAAATAAATTTAGGAATAATCAAATCCTAATTAATGTTAATTGGTCATGAAAGAAATTATATTTTCTTTCAAAAAAATAATTGTATTAATAACAGAAATAAATTACAACATAATAGAATGACCGGTTATGGTAGTTATACCACAACACACAATCCCATAAAGATCAGCAGGTACAGGTCTATGGCCAACATCAACATTCATGAGCCAAAAGGGTCCAGCTTCAAACCAATTTTCATGCTAAAAAAAAGCTACTCAATTCCGAGAGCAACGATACAGTCTTGCCACCAACACTAAAACAAGTCAATTCTCTTTTTTCAACACCGTGCTCAAATACTGTCAGATCACGTGAAAAGGCAATTCACTCTCATGTTGACAACCAGTCAGCACTGATATTAATTATGATAATCCCCAAGAATAATGCCACCGAAGTAGCATACCAACCATAACACAACACTCGAACCCTCACTCAATAGAAGAGAGATTTATTAAACTTAACATAAACCAACCCTTAAGAACACTAACAAAATACCGAAAAACAAAATAAGGCCAAAATATGCCCAACAAGGCAACAACATATGCCAGGCCCAATCCCACCCAGCCAGCACCATGGACACTCTAAGCCAGCTCCACAAGGCCCAAAAGAGCCACCGCACCATCACCTTCATTTTACACTAGCGCAGCCGCAAAACCGACTCAACCGCCGGCGTCAGACCCCTAACATCGCCCTTACATACAAATCGCCATAGTGTTCTGCCACGGAGATTTAGTCTACACCTCGAACTGCCGAAATCGATCTAAGAAAACACAGACCTGTCGCCACCCTTCTCAAGCCCGTGCAGTACACCGGTTCAATTCTTCGAGGAGCCAACACCGAACCGGTACCAAATCATGGCCGCCCTCTCAATGGATGTGATCACCTCCTTGTACTAAACAGAGCAAAAACCTCTGTCCTCCATCAAGAAACCGACCTTCGAGACTAACCACCACCACCACCAGAGAACCAAAGCAACCTGTCCGGCCGCACTCCGCCTACACCGACGGGGCCGAAGGCCAACGCCAACGCGGGGGCGCCGTCAGACAAGCGAAACAAACAAAGTTTTTTCCAAACCCTACTTCCGGTTTTGACGGATGAAAACGAGAGTATTGGCTTCTGTAATTGCTTGCTTATATTAGGAAATAGGAATCAGAATGAGAATGGGAATGGTTGTGACCCGGCATAATGTTTGAACTGAAAGAAAGTATCTATGAGTCAACTAAATGACATGGCTTAATTGTCAATTTGATACTCCTAGTAGGATTCACCAAATTATCCGAGTTTTTATTTCTGCCAATTTGTTACCCTAAATTTCTACAGTTAGTCAATTTGTTATCTTTTGTCATATGAATTGATCAATTTTTTCGTCCAAACATTGATATCTTTTAAAAATGTCGGATAGCAAATGGTTAAATTTGAATATATTAAAAGTCCAGAGTTATAAATTTGACGTAAGGGTAACAAATGGCTAAAATAAAACATATGATAATAAATTGGTTAATTTTAAGCAGTTATGATAGCAAATTAACACTAAGATGAATCCTTAGCAAATTGGCAATTATGTCAAATGACATAAAAAATTACACAAGTATGGGATGAGTTATAGAATTTTTATAAAAATAGATATAAAAAAATTTAAATGATATGAAATTGGTCGATTTGGAAAATGTCCTCGAACTTCAACATCAAGAATATAGGGTTGTATGAAACCGAAGCAAACCCAGCTATATATTGGGTTCATTTATGTGTTAAGCTAATATATTAAGTTTCAGTACGTAAGATATATGGTATTTTAGATATATATTGGGTTCATATTTGTGTTAAGCTAATAGATTGAGTTATACAACATATATTTATATATGGTATTTATATATGAATTATGAAAATGAAACAAGTGGTCTCCGTTCTGTTAGATATAAATATAGGCACACACGAAGACGTGTACGTAATATGTAATCTCCCATGCACTTCATAATGAAGACTAACAAGGCCAGCTAATGAAGAGTTCAATATAAGTGGCCGTTCTTCACTTCTTCCCCCACCATATCCGATATAAGCAGATAATGATACTATGACATTAAGAGCAACATTTAAACCCAAATAGCAGCTGCCCTGAGTCAAATAGATAGAGAGAGAGAGAGAGAGAGAGAGAGAGAGAGAGAGAGAGAGCCATTGATTCCTCAAAAATAAAAGAAAGGAAGAAGAGAGAAATCATGAGTCGCTTGGGAGACCAAGGATTGATCATCCTTCCAAGCAGCTTGCTTGTTTTTCTGTTCATAATTTACATCCTTCGTAAACAATGGTGGAATCCGATTCGCTTACAGAATCTGATGAGTTTGCAGGGAATCAAAGGTCCTCCTTACAAACTTATTCATGGCAACACCAAAGAAATTTCCGACATGGAAACGAAAAGGAGCAGCAGTACAGTCAGTAGTACTCCCTATACTCCTACATTCTCGCACAATACATTTTCTCAAGTTCAACCTCATATTCAAGCATGGACCGAGACATATGGTATTTCACGGGCTCTCTTGTAATAATATAGGGCAAATTAATATATGAAGTTCCTAAACATCATTTCTATTCTGAAATCTGAACATTTATGCATGCAATTTCATGCAGGGAAAAATTATCTCCAATGGAATGGTCGTCAAGCTCAGTTGGTGATTACAGAACCTGAGTTGTGCAAAGAGATATTGGAGAACAAAGATGGAGCATTTTTTAAAGCTGATGTGCCCTAGCTATATGAAGAAGCTGAAAGGAGATGGTCTCCCAAGATCAGTAGGTGCAAAATGGGCAAAGTTGCGAAAGCTGGCAAACCATGCCTACCATGGAGAGAGCTTAAAGGTAAATCTTTACTGTCATTGGATTAATTTGATAGTAATTGGCAGATGTTAATCATCGAAGCTGTACATTCTCTGTTACTTTACAAAATTTAAGCCATGCATGCATGCAGAAAATCAGATTGTTGATCCGAGTCATTGGTTTTTTGGGCCTCTAAATTTGGAAATCGATCATTTAGCTGTACTGTATGTATTACTTTTCGTATGTATTAACATGCAATTGACATTTAACAATAATGAATTGTTAGTAACTGCATGAGCTACACAATACTTCTTCTTTTTTTATCGATAAACAGTAAGGTACTTAGGGTTTTTGCATTAGCGCCCGGTTTTGTTAGAATTATTTTCTAATTACATGCTTATGTAATCAGAGTATGATTCCAGCAATGATAGCTAGTACTGAAACAATGCTGGAAAGGTGGGGAAATCATGAAGGCAAAGAGATTGATGTGTTTGAAGAATTTAAGTTGCTAACATCAGAAGTGATTTCGAGGACAACATCTGGCCGTAGCTACTTAGAAGGTTAAGCATTTTTGAGAAGTCAATGAAGTTATTTTCCTTTATATTCAAGATCCCATTCAAACTCAGGCTCCCTGGCGTCAGGTATCTATACCTTCAGATTTTGAATTCAATTGGATATATAGGAAGGATATATATTCGATATTTTTCAAAGTATATCTGACATGTTCTGGTGTAAAACTAGTATTCAATGGTTCATATGAAGAAGAGAAATTTTAAGGAGCAATAAAGGTAAAATTAGATATTAAACAACAATATGCATTGGCATGTGACCAGAATTTAGATCAAGGAGACGATCGAAGACACTGCTTTGATGGTCAATTTATCAATTTGCCATTGAATTTCGCAGTAAGATTTTCAAAACTAGCGATGAGGTCGGATCAGAGAAGCTTGAAAAAGAAATATGTGATACCCTACTAGCTATTGTTAAGAAACGAGAAAAGAAGGCAATGACAACTGGAGGAGAAGGGAACAACTTTGGGAGTGACTTTCTAGGACTTCTGTTAAAGACTTGTCATGATTCGAGTGACAAAAACAGGATTTCACTAGAGGATTTGGTGAACGAGTGCAAGACATTTTACTTTGCCGGACAAGAAACCCTAGATGTTCTTACTTGGACTATCTTCCTTCTTGCACTTCATACGGATTGGCAACAGAAACCCAGAAAGGAGGTCCTTGAAATATTTGGCAAACAAGCTCCAAATCCTAATAGCATTTTCAAGCTAAAAACTGTAAGTTCTCTATCACTAGGCTAATATTACTGAGAATTAATCACTTATTTAAATACCTGCTCGGTTTGTATCAACGCTGCCAGATTGTCATGTTATACACTTCAAAATCAATTCAGTATTGTTTTCTAACACTCATGAGTAGAGTCCAATTGATGAATAGTTGGGGATAGAGATATATAACAGTTTTTCCAATTATTTGAACTTGATATATATGTGTTGCATTAACTGTATAATTTGCGTGTGATTTTAATTCTGATGCAGATGAGTATGATCATCAACGAGTCTCTAAGACTATATCCTCCCATTTTTTCCATAGTAAGGAAAGCTGACAATGAAGTACGTTAGACTAGGAAATCTCATTGTCCCTGCTGATGTTGAATTGCTCATCCCAAACCTAGCATTCCATCATGAGCCACAATATTGGGGGCGAGATGTACACCTATTCAAACCGGAGCGATTCTCAGAAGGGGTTGCCAGAGCTACGAATAACAGCAGAACCGCATTCTTACCCTTTGGAATGGGACCTCGAACGTGTGTGGGCTTCGACTTTGCGACAACGGAGGCAAAAATTGTTCTGTCAATGATTCTACAACGCCACACTATCACAATTTCCCCGACTTATGTTCATTCGCCCCGCGAGTATGTTACAGTTCAACCAGAACATGGTGTACAAGTAGTTCAAGTCAAGGTGTGTGGAGTATCTAAACATTAGGGCCTTCGGATATAATGATTTCTATAGAGATGATCGATGTTAGTTGCCCACTTTGGCAGCTGTGGAATGGAATGATATTCGTGTGCATCCCCTATCCCTCACCTACAACTTGATATTGTTTCTATCGCCCTATACATGTGTTTGTCAACCATAACAGAATTTTTCTTACACAAATACCTCTTGTAGATTAAATTACTTTTCAAACAAAAATGGTAAAAGCGTCAAATGGCAAATAAGAGAAACAAGCTTAACCACCCACATTCTCGAATGAATATTCGTAATACTATTTTTGAAATAAGAAGTTCTTAATATTTCCTAGTTCTTAATAACACTTTGTTCCTAGTAGCTTGGTAAAGTACACAAATGAATTCACTAAAATTTTACACATATTTAATAAGAAAAAAAAAAGGAATTTAGCAATGGTTGGTAGAAAATATAAACCAATAAGATTGTCATCCTAGCTTAATTGGTAAAGAACACTTAGTTGTTGAGATTCTTGCCGACCCAAACCCCCTTAACTTTCATATTTTCAACATCAAATTTGGACCAAGCTTCTTTTCTTAGATTTCTGTGGTTTCTCGATGGCAACTTGGCAACCTATATATCTTACAGTTCAAGTAGCTGCTCCAACGTAGTTATCGATTGTAATCTCCTTGTTTGAAAAGCCAATTATTGAAAGCATTTCTTAGGTGGTAGCTGGCACATTGTGTAGAAGCAGTCCTTATTTATATATTAGAGCAACTTAAAATTGCATCATTGTAGTTGGAAGTTGGAAGTACGTGATCTTTGATTGTCACAGGCATCTATCAGCTGCCTTAAACTTTATATTTACTTCATTGTCAACTTCTTCACGCTTGAGTGCTATTAGTTGGCTCAAGAATAGGTCAGAAAATGAAAATATCAATATGTAAATAACGACGGCAATTCCAAAACACGACTTGCGCTCCAAACAAATAGTCACTGTTATTTTCAAACATGACGTGAAAAAACTGAATTTGGCATTACCTGTTTTAGGACTACAAAGTAGATTTGGCTATTACTTCATAGTTCATACATACATAAAATGGCACAATTTAAATCCATGTTAAATCCTTCTTTCTTTCAGTGTTTCGCTAATGCAATTTCGATTGTGACAATATTGAACCAGCAGTCTAGCATGAAGAGATGATAAATAATAAGCTTATGTATACTTCAGATACCAAATTTTTAACTATGTAATAGATGGGATGAAGAAACAAAGTTGTGTGTCCTTTGAACCTTCTTGTAGGTTCGTACAACGGAAATTATAGTCGATAAACTATTCCTACTCATAATAACTATAACTATAAATTACAAGAACCAAAAAATCGTTCATATCGGTAGGCAGGGGAAAAAAGAATCACAGAGCCAATTGCTTTAATCACAACGCGAGCCATTGTACTGTCAAGGCTGGGAAGGGAAGGCGTCCGAAAAAGCCCTCACAAATGTGTGTATCCCAAACTCGGCCTCGGCAGATAATATATATATTAGGGATATACTGCAACTTCCCTCTGTTTTCTGAGGGAAGAAGCTACATGGAAAAACTATTACCAGACATCACGCAGATACCTGCCATTCGTTTGCAGATTTTTCACCATGCTCTCTGCTTTCGAGCTGTCCAGAGATCCCTGAAATTTAAATAACCATAATTAATTTGTATGATTCAACAAATTTTAGAATTTAAGACATACATAAATAACAATATGAAAATTTATCTTTCTCTAACCACAAATGTGGTAGGTGGTTTTGCTTTTTGGGTGTCATCACCTTCGTATTATGTAGGTGACAATTGTGACCACATACCACTAATTCTAACAGTTTATATTCACATACCTGCTCCTGCAAGATTGTGTGAAGAGTCCGGTGGACATCCTTGGCCATGCCCTTAGCATCACCACAAACGTACATATAACCTCCCTGAGATATCATGTTCCAGATATCCGAAGCCTGTACACAATAGAAACAGGTCAATGGTGTTTCACATTAATGAAGAACAACTGTGAACTGTGGATGTAGGCAGAGGTTGAGATTAGAATGATAGGTGGCAAACCTTCTGCATCATTTTATGTTGCACATATTCCTTGGTAGGTCCCTGGCGGGAGAATGCAACCACAAGCTCAGAAAGTGCACCTTTTTCTACAAAGTTGTTCAGCTCATCTTCATAAATATAGTCCTACAATCATAGCAATAAATCAATTTCCAAACTTGAATTAGGCGAACAACCCAGCAAACACCTAATACTAATCCACCACAACCCTATGGATCTTTCAAGGGGAACTTACCATTTGACTATTTCTGCATCCAAAGAATAAAACGGAAGGTCCAAGTTCTGCTCCATCTTCTTTAAGAGCTAATCTTTCCTGGAAGAGGGAAATCCATTATTAATTACAGTGTGCTAGAAACTGGGATTTATGAAAGTGATGAACATAGTGAGTGAACATCAGGCAGCCAATAAATTACCTGCAGGAAACCCCTGAAAGGAGCAAATCCAGTTCCAGGACCAATCATGAGAATAGGTACTTTACTATCAACAGGAAGTCTGAAGTTTGATTGCCGAACAAAAATGGGCGCCCAACTACAATCATCACTTTTCGCCGAAGGCACAGAATTCTGCAGAAGGATTGAAAAGAAATGATTACTTTCAAGCCAGTACAAAAAGTAAAAACCATACATAGCAGTTACACAGCTAAGTTTGCCCGACACATGTAAGAATAAAAGATCTTTGAAAAGATAAGTGATGCTAAATTATGAACAAATAATATGCAAAACAATTCTCCGCATTGCCCTGAGTTTGAAAGTTGAACACATTTGTAATATGCCAAATCAGTAACAAAGCTGGTTTATAGTCTAGGATAATGTAGGTATCATATCCGTTCTCCTCCACATTTGTTATGCTCTCAAGATATAATCAACCAACAGAGATTCAAAGAAAAGAACCAAAAAAAAAATACCTTCATCCAGGTTGAACATATTCCTTTGTGAATCCTTCCTGTTGGTGTTTTGTCACAAACTAGTGCACAAGTGACATGAATCCTAGATGGTGCCATCCTGTAGAATATATTTGCAATAAGTAAGCAATCAAATTTTAAGAAATATAAATATAAACAACAAATACAACTACATAGATAAAATTAATTTCAGAAAAACATTATTTGTTGAAGGAGATCATTAGATTTTTATAATAGCATATTTATTCCCTGGAGCCCACTAACATATGAGATGGATCATATTTACCCTCGTTCATATAATAAGCTTCAGCTGTAGAATGTTCTTATTATTTATAAGAGAACTTCTACTCATGAAATTCTCCAGTAGTAACGGGCTCCTATTGAAGCTAATATTATAGAAATTGTCAAAAGAAGGAAGAAGAGCGAAAATTCACCTTGGAGATGAAGAGATTGAGTAGTATCTAGGCTGCAACCTCGGAGCAACTGCTGCAAAGAAGACTCCAATTGGGGGCTTGGCTGATGGAAATTCAGCCATGACCTCAAGAAGGCTTCTCTGACTTGCAACCATCCATTGAGCATATTCATCCTGCAGAAGTTACATGATAAACATAATAAATTGACAAACATCAAAGGACTTAGAATCGTAAAGAACCAAATCAAAGTACAAGAGAATCGTAACTTAGGGTATCAAGTAATACCAAAGTACAAATTTATTACCTTCCCAGCAGGTGATGCAAGATGTCTTAATCGATCCGCTTCAGCTGGATCAGATGCATAGGCAGCCAAAGCCAGTAGGGCAGACTGGAACATAATAAGAACCAAAAGGTTAAACAGACTTTCCATTTAGAATAGTAAAAAGAAGATGAACTATGAACCAACCACTCTAAAAGAAACAGACCAACCCCCTATATATATAAAAAAAAAATTAAAATACAAAAATACAGGCCAACCTTCTTAGGAGAACTCAAAAGATCAGCATATCGAGTAAGTGCTGTTCTTAATGTGCATGGTGGAAAGGGAGGCAACAAGGAGCCTCCGCTTAGTGGTGTACCATCATCCTTCTCAGTGTAGAATGAAAAGTGTGCTTCCGGAGCCAGGCCCAACAAACTTATTGCCTCTTCCACAGTTTCAGAAAGATTCTCACAGTACACACCAACATGATCGCCAGTTTCGTATCTGATAAGGGAAAGAAAAGGCAAGCATTTACTATAAGCCCCATACATAAGCAGTAGATATATTCATTCTTACTTTCTTTTTAGAGCCTCAAATTGCAGACATATTTAGAACACTATAATCTTAGAATAATCAGTCAGGGGGAAATAAGAAAAGAAAAAGGGAAATGAAAGCAATAAAATAAAAGAAAAAAGGGCTGTGAAATCAGCTTACGTAAGTCCAGTGCCAGCAATATCAAATTCGAGATGGGTGCAAGAACGATCAGATGCAGGGGTATGAAGTTCCTTTCTCACAGCAACATTAGCCCTTCATGAAACAAAAAGATACTTCAGATAACTGAACAAGAATACACAAAAATTGCAATATTTAAAATCATGAAAGGTTTGTCACCTGCATGGGTGCTGAGCATCAATGACAGCATGACCATTTACATTATTCCAGCTCTTATCCTCTACTGATGCATCAGCAGCATCATTAAATACAACTCGATACTCCAAGACAGCAGCAGTGTAAGGTGTGCAAGCAGGTGTGGTTGCATCATCCTCATCTCGAAGCAACTGGTCCAACTCAGGCCACATCAACTCTCGCCTATAATACCATCAGACAATATAGAACTGTATTGAGATTTTAATAAGACAGTGTTCTGTACATTTTATAAACTAAAATGGTTGTGAAACTTCTCAATACCATGCAGTGAAATCATCCTCTATGCATTGATCGTCATCTCCGAGGCCCACTGGAACAAGTCGCTTCCCACCTGAAAACAAGTACATGTTTGTTGGATAACAGAAAACTGGAGTATAATTACGCAAATGAAAACCAGAAGCCTACCCTGCTTCAGCTACTAAACTCACAACATTACTTTATCACAAATACTAGGACACCTACAAAGACATTCTCATGCAAAGAGAACCTGCTTACTGGCCAAGGGTTTGAGTGATATACATTAGCATCATAAAATAAACATGTCCCATCTCAAAATCCACAGGGTTTGACATTCACATGACTTTCAGCACAAACAGACAAAAGTACCCCAAAATATAAAAAAAAACGAAAGCATACCCTGGGCAGCGAGGATCTCATCTACCACCACGGCTACCTTATTGAAATGCTCATACTGCCTGTTTCCAAGACCAAACACTCCGTAATGAAGATTTTGAAGCCATGCTTCCTTCTCTTTACCCTATAACCGTCATCACATTTGCCATATTAGAATAAGCTCATATTTTGGTCTAAAATATAACCCACAACCACATCAATACATCAACAAAATTTCAATGAGCCTTACCTCTGTAAACCACTTGTAAAATCTAGCAGCATTATCCGTTGGCTCACCATCACCATATCTGCATCAGCCATCAAATTCAAACATTTTATATATATAACCAAAAATCAAAAATTTAAATGATCTTTAACCCACTAATTAAATTTTGAAACTCACGTGGCCAAGAAGAAAATTGCCAAACTCTCATTTTTCAATTTCTCCTCATATACCTCATCATCAGCTGCATAATCGTCCTGCCGGTTACAAATTATCAATCTCATTACTTCAAAAAATTCAAAACTCAATTTCAACATCAACCAAATGAACGACACAAACAAAAAAATAAAATTGAAAAATCAGCCATACCAAATCAACAACTTTGAATGTGACCTTATCGTAGCGAGCTTTCGCCTCTTCAGCCAAAGCCTACATTTCCAATCAAACCCCAATCCAGTAAGTAAACCAAAATCACACAAAATGATCAAACAACGCCATTGTCATCGAAATTCAAGTGTTACTACCTTGGCAAACCCCTCAGCGGTACCGGTTTGCGTGCCGAAGAAGATAGTGACCTTCTTGCTTCCATCGTCAACCTCCGGCTCAGGCTCCGGAATAACCAACGGCTTAAGCGGCTGGACAAGCTTAGGCTTTTGAGCACTAGACCGCCGCCACACAAAAACGACGACGCAGCTGATCAAGACGGCAATCGAGGTCGTCAGGATCATAAGGAACTCCCGATTCTCGAGAATGACGGAGGCGACCTCGGCGCCGGCGGAGGAGGTGCTGGAGGGGTCCATCTTGCCCCTGAAGATCGCCGCCATCAGATCCAACGGCGAGATTTTCATCGAGCTGCCGGAAGTCGACTCCATCGCCTCTGAATGTTATTTAGAGATTCAGTCTCCGAATCAAAATTAGATTCAGTTACAAACCAATACAGTGTCCGCGTCTCCGGAGAACGATGGCCGGAGAGAGGGACCGAGCGACCGGATTCCGGCGAGGATGAGCGAAGCACGTAGAATGGTGGAGAGAATTGAAAAGAGGTAGCAATGTGTGTTGTGGTGGGTGGGGTAGTTGGAGAGAGAGAGAGAGGTTGAAGGGAGGAGAAGGAGGGAAGACGGTTTATATATATTTTGAGGAAGAAAGGCAGTGTGCGTGTATGGGAGCTAAACCAAACGCCTACCAAACCAGACTAGTCAAACCCACCTAACACTTGGTTAACCAGGGTTAAGACTCCTCTATGCCCGTTTCTGTCTTTTCCTCTTGGAAATTAAATTTTTTTATTTTAACGGGGGAAATATAAAACAAAATAATGCCGTTTTCTGTCAATGTTCCATTTTTCCTTTGTTGGGGAATAATATAATTAGGGAAAATCGTAAATGCCCTCGTGGAATTTTATGGGAAGTAATTATAATGCAGAAAAATGGAAACAATGGATTCAATTATTCATGACATGATTGTCTGGATCATCAGGGACGGTAAGTCTTTTTAATGTGGGACTCACGGCATATATTTTGTGCTGACGGCTATGCTTTGCTAAGGTGGTTTCCTTGTGCTGCTTATTGGTGGCCAGAAGGACGGCGGAGACAGTTCAAGACTTCAAGCTATTTGGTAACCCCTTTGATTTGTAAACTTCTAAACGAATATGAATTCGATTTTCTTTTCGTTTTTGGTTAAGTGATCATGTAGATGATCATGTAGACATGTACAATTAGGACGCTTTTGGGACACTTTGAGATTGTTGAAGCGTGGACTAAAGAAAAACATAGAGAGATTGCCCTTTATGCTCTTAAAGGTTGGGGTGGTAAAAGTATGGAGCTAGGGATGACCTCAACAAGATGAGCCTTCGCTCTTTAATTTCTAAAAATACATTTTCTGTAGTGATAGTTGATCGATCAATCAACTGTTTTATCAACTGATTGGTTATTTCAATAGCAAGTTAGTAATCTCATCAACCAACTTATAACATCACAAGTCAATCCACAACTCTAACGAGTAGCTTATAGAACTATATCGTTAGTAAAATAATCAACACCGCCTCATTAACGACTTTGCCACCACCTAACAGTCATGACTCACCCGGAATTCATTATGAAATCTGACGTAAATCCTGCGAGGTCCACCACAAGAGAGAATTTATCAAAAATTTCAGCATAACCTCCCTTGAAAATATACAACTCTACCTGTCAAATCCAAGCATACACTTATAAAATCATACTTCAACCATGAAATTCTAGAGCCTTCATGCTCCCTAAGTTTATCACATCTCCCACAATATCAATTACTCATCTAAAAGAATCTCACAACCTGAACAAAAACATTCAATAATTTACTCACTGGATTATCAGGGCATATCTTTAATGAAGGAAAAACAATGAATAAAGAATAAGCGGAAGCTCCATGTACGCTCGACCTCAAATAAACTTAGCCTGTAAACTGAGCATTTAAAACCAAAAGGCCCAAGAGAAGTAATTTAAAAATGTTAGAGTGAGCGGACAAAAATAAATTAAACAATTTAACAAATATGTAATTTAAATATTTTCTCACGTTTCAACTTTAAAACTTAGTTGCACGTAACTTTGATAAACTATATAACTTAAAATACAGAATTACATATGAATGGACAAATTAGCCTCGCTGGTTAATCCAATAAAGAAATCTCATAAGAAGAGATAAACCAGCCCCGCTGGTTAATCAATTACATAAATGAGAAAATAACACAAGGGAAAGAGATATCAGCATGTAAGAGGAGCCTCCAAGGCTCGGGTCAATGCCTTCCAAGCTATAGTAGCGTCTCACGCTAAGCGCTAGACTCACTTATGGTGAGGACCGCTAATAAAGGCTAGCTAGCAATGAATAATATTTGATCGGTACCTCATAGGCTATAGTAACATCTCATGCTAAGCGCTCGACTCACCTATGGTGAGGACCGCTAATAAAGGCTAGTTAGCAATGAATAATATCCGATTGGTGCCTCCTAGGCTATAGTAACATCTCATGCTAAGCGCTCGACTTACCTATAGTGAGGACCGCTAATAAAGGCTAGCTAGTAATGAATAAGAGCGACCCTAGTACGGTGACTAAAAACATACGAAATCACTTAAATCCATAAAGCTTCCCCAAGATCATGCGAACGGTACTTGAAAATTATCATAAAAAATTAAAATAAAACTCAATAACGTGTCTCACACGTCAAAATATTCTCAAAACCATAATATAAGCAAGATTTAATTAACAAGTAAAAATCGTAATTAATATCTCAATCCAAAATACTCGCTAAAATATTCTCAAGGTCAAGATCGATATTCCACAAATAAATGCGAAAATTATAAATAGAAAACTACTGAAAATCTCATTTTCGGTAATCTTTTATAAATCTAAAAGTCCACAAATAAAACAATCATAATAAAATCCGGAATTTATAAAGAATATCCAAACTCAATCCAAATTAATAATCCGAGCTCAAATCCATAAATCATGACTAACAATTAATCAATGCATCAAACTCAAATAATTTCCAAGATCATTTCATAAGCCGAAGTTATAATATAAGCTCGGAAAATAAAGTGATAAATTATAAAATCTTGCATGCATATTTATTAAAAACCAAAGTGTCCACTCACAAATTTAGGCATAAACCTAACGATATCCTAATCGCCACTCAAGCGAGGTTTCCTCAAATCTTGGCACAATAACCATGCTTATGACCAAACTTCAATTTCAGAAAAATGAATACTTAAATATAAATACCAAAACTCTTCCGCTTAACCCATTACCCTTACTAGGGTTAAGCTTAACGGATTCATGCCAAACTCCACCCGCAACCTCATTTCATTTATTTCAACCTTCTAAAACAGAAATAAAGGAAATCCAACGATAGGATCTTCTCGACTAGAACACTGATAAAACCAAACTTCGAAAATCTCAAACCTATCCAAAACTTCACCAAAATTCTCAAATTTCATACCATTGAACTCCTCTCATCAAAAACAACTTAAATAGCTCAAAAAAATAGCCTAAAGTGGCGGCACCGTCGTCTGCTCCGCCGGTAGCCGGCCACCCCTAAATTCTGACCACCACCGATCACCACCATATTTTCACACAATCATCATCTCAACATTCTAAACAACTTTCATAACTAGCCCGAAGAGCTATTTCAAGCCTAAACATGTCAATCGAATCAAAACATAAAAATCCTAAATTCAAAACCCTAGAATTAAAACTTCAAATCTCCTTACCTAAATCGAAATAGGTCGAATCCTTTTAAGGGTTTGCTACCCGAAGTGAGACCTTCCAAACGAGTCAAGAAACTCCGGCTATGGTGGCCGGAGAAGGAAGTTCTGGCGAAAACTCCACTAAGCACAACTGTGTCTTTCCGTCCTGATTTCTCCTAGACGATGACGAGACTCCACCAGCTACCCAGATCGATGGAGGAGGATTTGAGCGTCAAATCGGTACCCACCTTGCCACTTGCCACCTAACTCAGCCGGACGACAGCGGATGAAGGCGATGAAGTCCAGTGGAGGAGAGACGCGGGAGAGAAGAGAGAGAGAGAGAGAGAGTAACTTTCTGATTTTCTACCTTACTCTTCCGGTAAGTTTACCTTACTCTTCTGGAGAGAGAGAATAGCATGTCCACGGATTCGTATTAACATCCTCTACGACTTCCTTAAAGAAATTTTCCCAAAATAATTTTCCTACAAAAAGTTAACTCTAGTGTTCTTTAACAGTAAACGGTTAATCAAAATAATAAAAGGTCAAAGTAACACAAAAGTACACAAAAGTAAATAACCGTAAATTAACTTAAGAACTGGGACGTGACAACACTCAACTATAGATTCTTCCAAGTGGAGATAATATCGAACAACTCTTGACTCTAGAATTGGCAAGTTCTCCAAACAATGACCAAACAAATCAACTGACATAGTCCACTACTGATAACCCTCTGCCACCTCACTGACAACAACACCACCGTCCACAACTTTGAAATGTTTTGACTGGTACGTACTTTACATGTTGCCTAGCTACATAAACAACCGAATGCCACACAATAAATTCCTAGTCGACCTATGACAACCTATGATACTCTAGAAGTTTGAAACTTCAATCACAAAACTTGCAGCCTCATTGCTAGATAAATGACTCTTACCACCACCTCATCAACATCTCTACTCGAACATTGACACTACCAACAAATCGGCGTGGTGACTCTTGGCTCCTTTCAAGTGGTAACACTACTAGTCAACCAATAATTTCATTGACTAAATAAGTAAATCATCTAAATCATACTCTTTGATAATCTCGGTTGATATTGTCAAATTGAGAATTGAACTTGTGACCTCCAATGTGTCAGCTGTCACAGCTTACAAGATAACGAGTGTGAATTTTCAAGTTAGCACTGTTGTCATATTGTTTTTTTTTTCTTTTCTTTCTTTCAGTTTTCATCATGTATTATTGTATTTAAGTACTAAATTAGGAAGGTGAAATTATTATTATCTCTCCTTAATTCATCATGTCCATTCTAACTTTTCAGAAACACTTAGTTTTTTTTGTTTCTTCCAGGATCAATATATGCAGCAAAATTTTGAAATGTCAATATCATAAATATATAGAGTTGTTGTAGAGTATGAGAATACGAGAGAAAATGTCTACTCATTCATTGATAGATTGACCTTTATATAGACATTATATAGAGAATCCCTGTAAATTAGGGATATATATCTAAGAGATATTCTAGGATATGAATGTAAATTATAAAGAAAAGATTCGGTCAAGACACATCATCAAGGATATGAATGTAAATTCCTTCAACACTCCCCCTTCTGTCGTGTACCAAAATCACATGGCGGATGAACGTTGCCTCGGTAAAAACTTTGTCAAGTAAAACAAAAACCTCTTAGGTAAAAATAAAAGACTTGGTCGAAGGGAAAAAGAGCACAATGCGCCAACTACAACTTGAATGTAAAACATGTGATGTATACTCCCCCTAATGTCTACACAATCAACTCCCCCTGATAATTAAATCAATTATGGAGTTTAGATAAACGACGCGTACCAATACTTCGCACATGCTTCTCAAGAGTAGATTTGGGTAGAGACTTGGTGAACAAATCTGCTATATTATCCTCGAAACTCACTTGGTTCACTTGGATATTCAAAAGTTGTTGATGTTGCTAATTGTAGAAGAACTTAGGCGAGATATGCTTAGTATTATCACCCTTGATGAATCTTAACTTCATTTGTTCAATGCATGAAGCATTGTCTTCATAGATATAAGTTAGTGCATCAGTGGTAGATGTCAACCCACTTGACTCTCGAATATGAGCTACTACAGAGCGAAGCTAAACACTTTCTTTGACTGCTTCATGTATGGCTAATCTCTAAATGATTCAAGGAAGTAGAAACAAGGGTTTGTTTGGTAAATCTCCAAGAAATTGTCGTAGTCATAATGGTGAACACATAACCAGTTTGGGAACGTTCTTTGTGTGGATCAGAAAGATACCCAGCATCAACAAATCGACTAACACATTATTCAGTGTTTCAGAATAGGGGACAATACTGCATTGTGTCAATTTTGAGCTAGAAGGAGCTTCGGAAGCTTCATTATCGTTGGGGAACAAAATCTGCTCGTTTGCGGCATTAGAAGCTCTCGAGGACGTGCAAGGGTGCGCTAAAGCACGGCAGGCTCGGCAGGGCGCGGCAAGAGCGCGCTAAGGGTGCGCTACATGCTACCGGCCGAGGCAGATTGTGGCAGGGGCGCGCTGTACGCTGCCTAGTGTTACCGAGGCATTGCTGGGCACGGCAAGGGCCCTTAGGGGCTCAGCCAATGTGCCGGCAGTGTTGCCATCAACAGGGACATCGACATTCATGTCTTCCACTTCAGTTTTGTAAGGGAAAAACAAGCTCAAATCAATTGAACCCTTCAAGTACCTGAAGATGTGTCTAACACCGGTCCAATGACATTGCGTAGGAGCAGAGCTAAATCTAGCTAACAAGTTTACTGAGAATGCAATGTCTAGTCTTGTGCATTGAGCCAAGTATAATAGAGCTCCGATAGAGCTTAGGTACAAAATTTCTGCTCCAATGACTTCCTCATCGTCCTCTTTAGGACGGAATGAGTCCTTTTTGATATCCAGACTTCGCGTGACCATGAGAGTACCAAGAGGGTGAGCTTTGTCCATATTAAATCCCCTGAGTAACTTTTGGACATATGTTGACTGATGAATTAATATTTTAGTCTCTCGATGTTCTAGCTTTAGGCCTAGGAAAAATCGAGTTTTCACAAGATCTTTCATCTCAAACTCATCCCAATCTTTCATCCCAATCAAGTAGTCACTTAGACGATTATACCACATTTGTCTAGATTGTTTCAATCCATAGATTGAATGCCGCGATTTAATTGCAAAGGCACTTCGTAGGTTAGAGTCACTTGACTAGTTAGGGAATATCCAATCCACCCTAAAAATCACACACAAGACAATTTGTTCAGTTTTTAGGGTGGAATATGCAATCCACCCTAAAAATCACACACAAGACAATTTGTTCAGTTATATTTCAATTAATCTAGATGAAGATGCTCAAGTTGTTTCGGTACGCTTGAAACACAACCTATTACCCTTTCGTACTTCGTACGCTAGGCAGGAAGTGCTCTACACCTAAACCATTCTCAAGCAATGCAACCTAAAGGTACTCTTATTAGATTAAACATGCAGAGATCATTACGTTCTAAAAGGGTTTGAGACATCACAAAGCATCGCAATAAGCTTAGCGTCTTGCTAAACCTAGGACCTAGCTTACTTGCTAGCGAAAACTAACAATTACTTCTCTAGATAGTTTGAGTAGTCCGATATTGACACTGACATCAAACTATCAAAGCTAGAGAACCCTAACATGCATACTAAACGTGCACTCAAAGTAAACAAGAAAAGAATTCATCAATATAAAAATAGTAAACTAAATCTCATCTTGGATTAAAAGAAACTAAAACCAAAACTCAAATCATCTTGTTGTTCATGTCTAGGGCTTCAAGCAGCCCCTAACTAAGGAAGCTTAAATAAACATAATAAAAAGACAATGCAGAAGGAAGAGGAGAAGAGCTGAAGAAGAGGCGAAGAAGAGCAGCCAAAGATGATAGCATAGGCTTTTATATTATTTCCTTCAACCAATCCATCTTGATTTAGGTTTCCTTGGACATTCTGATTGGTGTACATCTGTAGGACCAATGGAAGTGTGCCAACTCATTTAATTCTTCATAACCAGCTTCACATAGAGATGATAAGTTGGATAATGAAGTACAAACTCGTCCATGGGCTTTCCGGTGTGATTTGGGTCTCAAAACACAAATTCCCGTTAAGAGTCAGATTCACGCGCAGATTGACCTTCTGGTAGTAAACTGGCCATAACTTCTTCTAGGAAAATGCTATTCATGAACCGTAAAATGCTATGGAAATCTAACATCCGTAGCTTTCCATTGATATAAGAATCATCATCTGGTTCTTCTCGAAATGCTCTCAGTGTCCTGTCAAAGTTGGCTGACTTGCGTAGGAAGATTTCCGAATTTTGTCTTTCACTCTCTCTTTTCCTTCTTTTCTTCTTATTTGCTTCGGAACACCTAGAAAACAAATAAACAAAGTAAATAACTAGAAAACACACCAAACAAGTAAAGAAAGTATAGAGGATTTTGATACAAATAATGTATAATTATGCACCTATCAGTAGTGAAAGTCCATCAGCCACTTTCACATATATCTCTAAATCAAGATCCCCATAGAGATATGCAGTAACCACATTCATAAGTTGCATGCTCATTTTTTCGGACACTACTAAATTGACTAAGTAGCAAAAGGTAATGACGTCCATAATGAGAGAATAAGTCTCCTCGTAGTCAATTCCATGGCGTTGAGAAAATCCTTTCACCACGAGTCGTGCTTTATAGCGCATGACTTCATGTTTCTCATTTCGCTTTCGAACAAAAACCCATTTATGTCCAACAGACTTAACATTCGGTGGGCATGACACTACCAAACTGAAATCTTGCCATTTTGCTAGAGAGTCTAGTTCAGCATGGATTGCATCCTTCCATTTCGGCCAATTTGCTCGACGTTGGCATTCTACAATGGAGCACAGTTCAATCTCATTATCATCGATAATATCTTGAGCTTCAGAATAAGCAAAAACATCATCAATAGTTGTGGAAGTTCTTTCCATCATACTGTGCGCATCAGTATACTTTAGTGAGATTTCATTGTTCTCCAACATCAACATTGGATCCGAGGCGTCCCCCAGATACACTAACATTGATTATTGGACATAACTATAGTCAGAGACAATCTCATGTGAAGGATTCACAGTGCTGATGATGAGTGGATCATTTAGTGCCTTACTGTCACGCCTTTTTCTACGCACAGTATATGTTGAACCAATAGGTTTCCCCCTCTTCCTGGTGGGAGCAAAGGCCGCGGCCACACCTCCACCGTAGGCATCTGGCGCGTCAATGAGGGCATTGCCGAGCCCGGGTGCGGCCAAAAATGTCCCTTTACTTAGGACATCTAACCTTGCAGGAACATTTGCAGCAGGTATAATTGATCTCGTCACTTTCGCAATATCGGTAAAATAGTCAAGCATCGAATATGCAACTCTTCCAAGATCGAGAATACGTTGAACTTCTAAATCGTTGTCAGAAGTTCGGAGATCATAATGAGACATAGTGGGGTAAAACCACATTAATTCTTGATGTTCAATTGGAACGAAAATGGTCATGTCTCCCCTTAACGGCGGTAAGAATGTCTTATCAAAGCGACAATCTATGAATCTCGCAGTAAAGAGAACTTCTATCAAAGGTTCTAGATAGCGGACAATCGTAGGTTGTTGATAGCCAACATAAATACCTAATCGTCTTTGAGGACCCATCTTAGTACGCAGTGAATGCGTAAGAGGCAAATAAACCGCGCAATCAAATATGCGTAAATGTGAAATATCAGGCTCATGTCCAGTTATTAACTGGTACGCACTAAGTGGTTGGGTTGCAGTGGGTCTAAAACGAATAAATGCAGCTGCATGCAAAATTGCATAACCCTAGGTAGAAACAGGCAAGTTGGTGTGCATTACCAATGCTCATGCAATCAATTGTAAGCTCTTAATTATAGCTTCTACAAGACCGTTTTGTGAATGGACATGGGGTATGAGATGTTCTACTTCAATTCCAATAGACATGCAATAGTCATCAAAAGACTTAGACGTAAACTCTCCAGCATTATCCAATCGAATAGACTTGATTGGATGATCAGGGTGGTGAGCCCGGAGCTTAATAATTTGAGCTAGGAGTTTAGCAAATGCAGTGTTTCTTATGGATAGCAACGCAACATGTGACCAACGCGTTGATACATCAACCAGAAACATAAAATATCAAAATAGTCCGCACTCTGGTTTGATAGGTCCACAAATATCAACTTAGATTCTTTGTAGGAATGGAATGTTTTGTTTAGAATCATTAGCAAAAGATGGTTTTGCATTCAATTTAGCTAGTGAACAAGCTTTGCAAAATGAGCGGTGAGCATTAGAGATAGCCATATAGGCATTTGGAGTCTCGGCAATGGTCTTGGAGGCCGAGCCTATGACAGATGCATCATGCACGACCACATCACCTATTTCGATGGAAGGAGGAGCTCCAACACGCTTCAGTGCTCAAAAAAATGGATGTCCATGTGAATTCTTGAGAATTCTAATCATCATGTCACATCTGGGATGTTCCAAACGATCATGCGAAAGCTTGTATAAATCAAAGTCACAGAAGTTGCGAGAAACTGCATAGGATTCGATTATCCTGATGGTTGTATGATATAAACCGCTAGTTTGACTCATGAGATTTTCTAAGATGCGTTTACGGCCGCAGTTATTAGAGGTGATAAATAAAAACTCTTGTCCATTCTCATTGAACGTTTCCAGGTGAAATTGGCACGAATGTCCCTAAATGACGCGTCAGTGACATGTATCATTGTGCCATTTGGCAATAAGAACTGCACATTGCCTCTGCCTCGAATTACAGGCGAGGAACCAATCATGGTTGACACTGGGGATTTTTGAGGCACAAAGTCCGTAAATAATAACTTATTTCGTAGAATAGTGTGGGTAGTCCCACTGTCAGCTAGACACTCAATTTCGCCATGAGACATCTATATAAAGATGTGAAAATAATTAGGCTTGGATCAAGACAATGCGAACAGTCTAATGAAACAATGAGGGGTGAATCGGGAATTGAGCCAAGTTGGAATCTTGAATGAGTGCAATTACAGGGCATGAAAATTAATTTCATGAAGTTACAACAATTTGGCCAGCCAAGAGGCTCGACAGTAGCATCAAAAAAGGTGCTGGAAGTGCGCTTACAGCGCTGGCAGAAGGCAAAAGCCCGCTAAGGGCTCACAAAGGCTCGGCAGCGCGCGAGGCACGCACAGGGGCGCAGCAGGGCACAGCCGAGGGCTTGTCCACGCGAGGGAGTGCAAGGCGGAGGGCAGGGGTGCGGCCGAGGCTCAGCAACGCGTAACAGCACCCAGTAGCGCACAAGGGCGCGGTTGGGGCGCGGTAGGGGTCTGCCGCTGGCATGGGCTGAGCAGGTTGTGGCATAGGCCCTCTAGGGGAGAAAGCAGCCGCCCAGCGGGCACAACGTGCGGCAGAGACGCTCAGGGGCGCCTTAGGGGCGCTGTGACAATGCCAAAACACGGTAGTTTGTTGCCTTAGTGTTTTTTTTGCCGTTTTTTGTTGTTGCAATTTTTGCATATATGTTGCCATTCTTTATGCCATAACCAATTGTATGACCACAAAAACATGTGGATTTAGTATATTTTCCATGTAATGAAGCTTATAGCTTTGTGCAATTTGAACCATTCATAAGAGAATAAATTCTCAATCAACTGAACATTGTGAAACGTCAAGGAGAGATTTTATTAATGTCAACTCAAAAATACATCAAATGATGTCTACTTCCATAAAAATTGAATGAAAAGTCAAAAATAACTGTGGCTAAATAAGTGCCAAACAGAAAATAGCAGAGAAAAAACATCTAATCAAAAGAGTTTAATCGAAATCCGCAACATCCATATGCGCAGGACCAGCTTGCTTCTTAGCTTCGAAATCTGCTATGGGGAAATTGGTGGAAGGTCTCAGCACCAATGTCATCTCCCACAGTAAAGTTAGTTTCTTGAGCCAAGTATTGCTTGTGTCTTCTGTAGGTATCAATAGCTTCTTTGCTAGCACGGCAATCATGATGCAAGTGAGCAGTAGATCCGCAAATATAGCATGGAGATCGCCTTTTCTGGTTTGAGTTAGAGGGAGGATTTTGGCTTTGGCCGGATTTCTCACCTTGGCGGCCACGGTTGAGGTTATTGTTCCTAGGAAGGGCGGAATTTCCGTCATCATGCCTTTAAGTGTTGATGCGGTTGTTTCCACGCCAATTATTACCATTACCGCAACCACATGGCTGATTCTACTCACGTTCATATGGTGAAGGTTTTCTGTTTCCTCTTTTCCTTGGAGCTTTACCTCCACTAGTTTGGTTGGACTCTTTTTCTTTTTCTTTTCTTTCCATTGTTATTGAGGATAATCTCCTGGTGCAGCTTTTTCTTTGCTAGCACTCATATGAGGTTACTGAACGAGGTAACGTGGTTCTGCTCATACTCAAGGCGATATTGATGGCTAAGTAAGCTCATCGATGTCGGAAAAGTGTACAAAGTCTTCTCAATCATATCTTTGTCAGTCTTGTTGACGCCACAAAAGCTTAGTTCTGCTTGGAGGTCCAACATAGCTTGGTTGTAATCGTCAACTTTAGCAAAGTCCATTAGTCTAATGGATTTCCAACAAGTAGTTAACTCTGAAATGAGTACATCATGTACGTTGTTGAAGCATTGCTTCAAGACATCCCATAGATCTTTGGGGTCTTCCCTTTTCATGTATTGTTTCTTCAGAGTTGGATGAATGTCGCGCCTCATAATCATGAGGGCTTGTGCCTTGGCCTCGTCACTTGCTAGAGGGCCATTCGGCGGCGGAAAGATGGTGGTTGTCAACCGCTTACCGATGAACGTATTCGTCACATCGGACACCCATCGGTGATATTCCTTACCTCGGTTATTGAGGATCTCGAACTCGCGCCTGGATGGCTCAGTCATCTACAAAAGACATTGGAATTAGTTAATAAACCAAGGATGTGGTCATAAAATCGATGCAAATAAAAGTAGGTGACGCGTTAGTGCAGTCACAATCGATTCTTCCCTTGTAGGTGACTCTCACAACTGTCGCAGCGACGCGTAATCGTAGTCGCAAATATATGGTGATGCGTATGTGGCAGTCACAAAGTTTAATAGAGGATGGGAGCCCCAACAAAACTCTCAAACCAAATTCCCCCCCCCCCCCAAACCTAATCTCGTCATAGAGAGGGGATAGATGAAAAAGCTACTAAGCCCGAACTATGAATTGAAATTCGGAAAGCAGTAACCTTAATTAATAATTTACCTCTAATGAGTTTGAGTCGATGGCAAGCTTTGACCGAGGGTTGGGAACCTTTTTGGCTTTCTTTGGAAGACGAGCAATCTTGAGATCTTTGGTTTCTAGAGGCTGCCAAGAGGAGAAAACAACTTTTCACCTACTTTTGCTTCGAGTTTATAACTGAAATTTTGATAAAAGGAGCACCACTGGAAGAGGAAGATGCTATCTAAAAATCAGGTCGATCGGAGCACAAGAATGCGGTGAACCGATGGTTGGTGGCTGCGGCGGTCTGAAAAATTTCAGCGGCCAGTTTAGGTACTTTCTGGCTAGTTCTCGGGGTGATACCAGTGGGGTTGGAACCGGGACGTCGAGGGTTTTCTGTGGATATGTAATTCTGGCCGTGGACAGAAGAAAATCCGACCGAAAATGGAGAAAAACGAAAAGGGCAGATTAGGGTTTTGGAAAAAAGTTTGGGTTTTCAAAGGTTTTAGGGTTTTTTCGGGATGGTTGGCCTATTATCTCTTGGTTAGGGCACCAAGTCTGATAACATGTTGTAGAGTATGAGAATACGAGAGAAAAATGTCTACTTATTCATTGATAGATTGACCTTTATATAAGTATTACATAGAGAATCTCTATAAATTAGGGATAGATATCTAAGAGATATTTTAGTCTAATAAGGAGAAGATTCGGTCAAGACAAATCATCAAGGATAGATGTCAAGCCCCGACCCATAATTTTTACATTTATTACTGGCATAGTGGTAATAATAATTTTACCGTGTTCGTCATTAAGTATAAAATATAATTGATCCCCAGAGAGGTGTATGGGACGATTATTTTGTGGGATTATTCTAAGGAAGAAATTTTGACGATGGTAAAAATTGGTAATTTTTTTGCAAGTAAAATGTAATTTTATTGGGATATTATTTTTTGGGTGTTAAATTTTGGATTTTGGGTTTTTAAAGGACTTGGACCCGGATCGGGCCAAGCCCATTTTCTCTTTTTTCTTCCTTCTCTCTCCGCGCCCGCACGCCCTCTCTCTCTGCCTCTCCCCGACCCGTTTCTGCCGAGACTTTCTAGCCGCCCGACCGCCGCCGTCCGGCCGCCCTAGCCCGCCACACCGGTCCCAAACGGTCAGTCTCCGACCCAGCTACCGTTCTAGACCGGTGCCAGCCTCCCTAGCGCCGCCGTGAAGGAGGAATCGACGCGGAAAGTCTCGACTGCCGGAAATTAGTTATCGCCGGAACTCCTTCCTCCAGCCGCTATAGCCGGCGAGCCGTAGCTCAAAAGGAAGCCCTCCTCCCATGCTTCAATCCCTTCAAAGGGCTCGCTCCATCTCGAGCTAGGTAAGGAGAAATCGGTTTGTGAAATTTTAGGGTTTTATTGTGTGTTTGTGTTCGATTGACTTGGTTAGGCTTATAATTGGAGCTTGTGGTAGTTAGGAATGTTGTAGAGGAGGTTGAGAGGAAGATGCTGCCAAATTTTGGTGACCATCGGAGGCCGCCGGAGTTGGTTGCCGGCCGCCACTGCCGGCGGAGCCGCCGTCGAGAAAATGTTTTTGATGGAGAAAAATGTGAGGAGTTTAATGGAATAAGTTTTAGAATTTTTGGAGGAGTTTTAGATAGGTTTGAGAATTGTTGAAATTTGGTATTTTTGGCGGATTATTAATTTATAATCCGGCCATTAGATTTTATTTGGTGGAAGGTGATTTTGTGGATGTCGGCAAAATTTGTGGAGTTTTGAGGTTGGCAGTGGATTTAAGATTTTGGAGTGTTAGGTTTGGTTGAGCGCGTGAAGCATATTTATTTATGTATGTTTTGCGTTAAGCGTCGGTATTTTATTTAAGGTTTTATTTATTTGGAACAGGACGTGAGGAGGCTCGAGCGGAAGAGACCTCCGACCGACATCAGGCTTAGGCCTAACCTATGAGTGGACCTTTGTTTTAAATAATGTGTTTGAAATGCTTTATCATTTTGAATGATTTTCTGTTGTTGGATATTTCCCGAAATTGAGAATTTCGGTGATTATACTCTTATATGAGAATAGTATGTATATGATTAAATGCTAGCTAGCTATACGTGATTTCTCCCATACCGAGGTATAATTCCGGTATGGGTGACGTGAGCGTCATAGCCCTGTGCAACTTTCTAATTTTGTATTTAATTATTCAAAGATTTCGTACAAAGAGTAAGCACGTATATATTACCACTCGACCGCTTTCCCACAGCCTGATGTACAATTCCAGTGTGGGGTGATGTGAGCGTTAAATGCAAGCATAGTAGCTTTGTATGATATCTACTTTATTCAAGTTGTTCATAGATATCGTACAAAGAGTTAGGTAAGTGTGCATACATACTATATATATAATATCCTGGCCTGAGAGGCAATTTCTTAAAGTTTGGGAGTCTAGCCAGGCTGGACCCCAGTTCAGAATCTTTCCAGTGGAGCTCTTGTTTTTGCCGCTGATGAACCGTTTTCTTGGAAAGCATTTTTGGGGAAATATTTATTTGTTGTCGGAATCGTTTTGTCCACTCACTCTGACGTGTTGAATATTTTCCCCTGTGCTTTTCGTTTTTAAAAATGCCCAGTCTGCAGAGTTCGCGTGAGGTCTAGCATGAGACGTCGAGATACAGTGACTCATCTATCAATTACATTTCGCAAGTAGGTTACCTGTTTAATCTACTAGGGGTTTGTTAGCTTTCGCTGTGTATTATTTTATTTTTAGTAGCTCTGAATACTTTTGGAATTCTTCTGTGTAATTTTTATTCTGGCTACTTTTGGGTTGTAGCGGAGGAGTTATTTTGGATAAAAAAGGTGGTTATTAAATTCTTATAAGTTAGGGTTGTCCATTTTCGAGGGAGGTTTGCCGAGCCTTCGGTAAATTTTCCTTGGAGGTGGTCCCCGCATGACTCATCTTGGGTTTCGAGGTGAAATTCGGGACGGGTCTTGACAATAGAAATGTAAATTCCTTCAACAAGAGTAAAATAAATAAAAATTGTTTTATATGTTAGAAAAACTTAAAATGAGAAATGGCCATGTAGCCAAAGGAAGGTAAATGCCCGATAGTGGAAGGGGCCAAAAGGAGCCAACAGGGCAGCAGCACAAGCCAGAGAGTGGAAAATTTCCTTGAGAATGACGCGTAAAAACGAGCATTCGAGCAAGGTACGTGGGGAAGATCCAATCACTAGAATCCATTTTCATGATTAACTACATTTGGCACCGAAGATTCAAGACTGCGCCTGATGCTGGTTCCAAATATGCATACCTTTTGCGATTAAAGGCCAGCAAGCAAGCACTGGTTGAATGAGCACAGGAATGGGCGGGCGACTAGGCCTCCTCGAAGCATCCTTGTTTCGTGTGTGGGTTGGTTAGTAGGTACTGGTTGTACCGGTCATTATTTGGGACTTCATTTAATTCCATAAACTTGAAACCTGATTATTTGGTGGGTTTGATTAGTTCCAATCCTAATTCTTCTGCTAATGATTGCCATCATGAACGAATGGGTTCCACTTTGCATAGAGCTACAAACTGATTCTATTTTCTTACCCGTTTAGTTAGTGTTTTTGGGAAACAATATTCCAAAAGCAAAAACTCACATTACACTACAACAAACACATTACAATATCACCGGTAATATTTCTAAATAAAAGACGACCTCAGACCCACCATCAACTTCACTGATTAATCGATGACCCACAACCAACTAACTACTTGGCAATCATTGGCAATCATTCTAAACCCTAAACCCAACAATCTCAACGGTCAAACAAGCCACATCAATAAACTAATGACTTATTAATGGATTTGTGACTTATGCGTACTTAAAGTTATATAGCTGACACAATTATTGTATCATTATTATATTTTACTTGTTGTTTTGACTGTTTTGTAATATTTGTATGTACCAAATACATGAAATTTTGTTGTTTTTATTTTTATTTTTTAAAATGCGTTCTCTAACCCCAAGTTTCCGGATTTTGAAAAGGATGGTGCTATTTAAGTAAGCAATAGCACAAGGAAATTAGAGATCCCATTAAGAACAAGAAAAATGTGCAAAAAGTCCCGTAAAATATTTGACCATAAAGGAACACAACGCCCACAAATTGGAAATTTGATATAAAACCATCTGTATCATAGTTTGATTAGTTTCTTTATTGCATTATTCTCTGGTACATTATTCTATAGTCTCCAACATGTTACTACGAAGTAATATGAAGTAAGGTCAATTATGACCAGCTCCGTAATATATTGACAGTCCAAGCTGAACAACGGAGGGATCGGTCAGTGATCAAAGTATGCAGGGTGCCTGCTCACTCGGGCCAGCTTTTTCTTTCATATATTCATAAAGAAAAACGTAAACAAATCAAGTCTTGCACCTCTTGTTCAAAAAAATAAAAAAATAAAAAAATATCAAGTCTTGCACCTTGAAAAATAAAGCTAAGCCAGGAAGTCCTTCACTCCCGATCAACCTCCTCGAGATAGCATTGTCTTGGTCTAACAAACCAACCTCCCCGCCACACGCTCGATCAAGACCGGCTAGTAGAAACCTCCTTCATTGGCTGCAATGATTATCGAATTTTAGACTAAAAACATCTCTGTAATGAGTAAGAATGGAATGAAGTGTATTCAAAATGTAGCAAAACCGAAGCGTTACAAGAGACTCCATTGCATCAAGTATAGTATGCTTGACACGAAGCATTGCATCAAGTAGTATAGTATGCCTTACATGAATCAACATATGTTTTACGCCCTGTAATTCTTCCTTAGCTAGGCTGGGGCAAAAAATACAGCAAGTACAACTAATATATTAGTAGCATAGCAAAAATGCGTTCCTCATCATTCACCGAGGTCTCACATCAACGGGAAGGTTTAGAACCTCGATGTCGGCTCTTTGCCACCTGGGGTTGTGGTATGTTCCAAGGGTTTGGTTGCTCGCTCATTAAAGTAGTACGTGAGCTAGGTTTAGAACTTCGTGAGACACTTCAGTCCATATTCGGTTTGGGCGTTAGAGCATCATGAGAACATTACTTGCGGCTTAGAGATTAATTAGGATTCACCTCCGCAATATAAGGTGTTGGAGATGAGGCCCTAACAAAAACAAAAGAACAATCGGAGGCAAACAGAGACCTCATTTCATGATAAAGCAATCCATAAATGTTGCATCTCCCGGACAAACCCAATTACAATTTTCATTTTTATCAGCCACTAGCCTATTCATTCTAGTTTGTTTTTTTGGCGAGAAATGAATAATTCATTAATCAAGGGACAAACTCAATTACAAAGCCTGCAAACGCGAGGCCGATAAACTACAAATAACAAATAGCAGGTGTCACGCCCCGACCCTTAATTTTTACCTTTATTACTTGCATAGTGGTAATAAAAATTTTACCGTGTTCGTCAATAAGTGAAAAATATAATTGATCCCCAGAGAGGTGTAGGTGACGATTATTTTGGAAGAATTATTCGTAGGAGAAAAATGTGACGACGGTAAAAATGGTAAATTTTAGCTAGTAAAAGGTAATTTTTATTGGGGTATTATTTTGGGGTGTTGAATTTTGGAATGGGTATATGGAGTTGTTGGACCGGGTGGGCTAAAGGCCCAAATCAGTTTCCCCTTTCTTTTCTCTCTCTCCCTCCCGATTCTCTCTCTTCTCTCCCGCACCCGGTTTTCCCCTCTCTACACCCGAAAAACTTCCCGGCCACCCCAGCCTGCCGCACCGGTCCCAAACGGTCGGTCTCCATCCCAACTGCAGTTCTAGACTGGTGGCAACCCCCCTAGCACCGCCGTGAACCGCCGTGAAGGAGGAATCGACGCCGAGAGCCCCGACTGCCGAAATCGTTTTTTCGCCTGAACTCCTTTCTCCGGCCGCCACAACCGGCGAGCCTTGGCTCAAAAGGAAGTCCTCCTCCCGTGCTTCAATCCCTCCAAAGGGCTCGCTCCGTCTTGAGCTAGGTAAGAAGAAATCAGAATTTGAATTTTTAGGGCTTTATTGTGTGTTTGTGTCCGATTGACGTGGTTAGGCTTAGAATTAGAGTTTGTGGTAGTTAGGAATGTTGTAGAGGAGGTTGAGAGGAAGATGCTGCAAAATTTTGGTGACCATCGGAGGTCGCCGGAGTTGGTCGCCGGCCGCCGCTGCCGAGAAAATGTTTTTGGTGGAGAAAAATGTGAGGAGTTTAATGGAATAAGTTTTAGAATTTTTGGAGGATTTTTGGATAGGTTTAAGAATTGTTGAAGTTTGGTATTATTGGCGGATTATTAATTTATATATATATATACTATATATACTATATAGTGCATACATACTATATATAATATCCAGGCCTGAGAGGCATTTTCTTAAAGTTTGGGAGTCTAACCAGGCTGGACCCCAGTTCAGAATCTTTCCAGTGGAGCCTTTGTATTTTGCCACTGATGAAAGCATTTTGGGGAAATATTTATTTGTTGACGGAAATAGTTTTGTCCACTCACTCTGACGTGTTGAATATTTTCCCCTGGGCTCTTCGTTTTTAAAAATGCCCAGTCTGCAGAGTTCGCGTGAGGTCTAACAGGAGACGTCGAGGTATAGTGACTCATCTATCAGCTACATTTCGCCAGTAGGTTACCTGTTTAATCTACTCGGGGTTTGTTAGCTTTCGCTGTATTTTTTTTATTTTTTTTAGTAGCTCTGAATACTTTTGGAATTCTTCGATGTAATTTGTATTCTGGCTACTTTTGGATTGTAGCTGAAGATTTATTTTGGAAAAAATAGGTGGTTCTTAAATTCTTAAGTTAGGGTTATCCATTTTCGAGGAAGGTTTGCCGAGTCTTCGGTAAATTTTCCTTGGAGGTGGTCCCCGCATGACTCATCTCGGTTTTCGGGGTGAAATTCGGGGCGGGTCTTGACAATTGGTATCAGAGCTCTAGGTTTCATCTTCTGTTTCCTATTCACTATCGTATTTACCTAAGTAGCCAGAGTGTCTATAGAGTGATGATCCGACCGCGGCAGATTCATCGACAGTTTCTGCTTTTGATACTATGTGTTATTGGGTACGTGTGGTAGTTTTTTTAGTCTTGTTTATAGATTACTAAAATCTTTCTCCTTAGGTACTATGCCTCCTAGACGTCAACCCCGTGTGGCTTCCTCGACCAACGCCAATGAGGGTGAGGAAGTTAGAGGTTTAGCGGATTCTATTAGGGCTATGTTGAGAGGTGTTCTGGATAGGGTTCAGCCCCCTCGATCGGTGAAGAAGAGAGATGTTGTTGATGCAGGGGCAGTAGAGTTCAAGGGTACCAAGGGACCCCTTGATGCTTACTCTTGGGTGGTCAAGATTGAGATGGCTTTCGAGAGCACAGAACTGCCAGAAGAAAAGAAAGTAAAGATGGCAATTTCTTTTCTAGACGATTCAGCTCATCATTGGTGGACTCTCGCCAAGAAAAATAATGATGGTGCTCAGACTATGACTTGGGAGCAGTTTAAGGCGCTCTTCTTGGGTCAGTATTTCAACCACTCTCATCGTAGTAGGATCCAGTCAGACTTTCTGAACATGAAGAAGAGAGACGATGAGGGAGTTATCGAGTTTAAACAGAGGTACACTACTTTGAGCTACCATGTGCCCTATTTGGTTCCTGATGAGAGGAACATGATTTATATGTTTATTGGGGCACTTGGTGGAGTGTATGCAGATAATATGGTCGGAGTTATCTATCCAACATTCCTTGATGCAGTTGGGGCAGCTATGGCCATTGAGACCAGGGGGACTTATAGTGCTCGGCCTCGAGATTTCAGTGGTCCCAGTCAGGGTCCATCTAAGAAGGGTGCTTCATCATCCGCTTCTGGATCTTTAGCGGGTAGTGGCAGTAGTGGGGGATCAGGTTATGGTCCTCGGAGTAGAACTAGAGGACGTTTTAGGAGACCATTCAGGAGCCAATTGGGTAGGCAGTAGACCGGTCAGTTTAGTGCTGGTGGTAGTTCCCAGGGGGGATCATCTGGTTGTCAGACTTTTTCTTTTGGTCAGCAGCAGTCATCTGAATGCTTTGAGTGTGGTGGTCATGATCATTTCAAGAGAGACTATCTTTTGTTGGCATAGAGGACCGCCCCTACTCAGCCAGTCGGTTAGTCTTCAGCTAGAGACTCCAGTGGTGGTTCTCACGGTGGTTCAGCAGCTAGGGGTGGCTCTCAGCAGGGTAGTGGTCAGTGTGGACGTCCCATGACTCGCGCTAGACTTCATGCTATGACCCAACAGGAGGGTCGTACTTCTCCAGATGTCATCATTGGTATGTTATTAATTTTTGGTCAGCCAGCTTTTACTTTAATTGATCTCGGAGCCACGCATTCATTTATGTCTAATAAATTTGCCCTCCATGCCAATGTGTCATCATCGTCTCTTCCAGGCGAGTGACATATATCTCTACCCTCTGGTGAGGTGATGAGAATAGATTGGGTGTTTAGTGGTTGTGAAGTGCTAGTAGAGGGATTTAATTTCAAGGCCGATTTGATTCCTCTAAATATGGTGGAGTTTGATGTGATCTTGGGGATGGACTTCTTGGAGACTTATAGAGCTATGGTAGATTGTTTCTGAAAAGAAGTGGTGCTTCGAAGTCTGGATGGTTTTGAGGTTGTTTTTCAAGGGGAAAGAGATGTGATTTCGAATTGCCTGATATCAGCTGTTTCCACCAGGAAATTGTTGAATAAAGGCTGTCAGACATTATTAACTCATGTTGTGGATACAAGTATAGGAGTGTTGGAAGTTGGGGATATTCTTGTAGTAAGAGAGTTTCCGGATGTGTTTCCCGAGACTTGTCTGGTTTGCCTCCTGCAAGGGAGATCGATTTTTCTATCGAGTTGCTTCCTAAAACTATGCCTATCTCACATGCACCTTATAGAATGGCTCCAATGGAATTGAAAGAGTTGAAGACTCAACTGCAGGAGTTGGTAGATAAGGTTTTATTCGGCCTAACATGTCTCCATGGGGTGCTCCAGTGTTGTTTGTTAAGAAGAAAGACGACACTACGAGACTATGCATTGACTTTAGGAAGCTGAATCAAGTCACAATGAAGAATAAGTACCCGTTGCCTCGCATTGATGATTTGTTTGATCAGTTGAGAGGTGCTTCAGTGTTCTCAAAGAATGATTTGAGATCTGGTTATCATCAGTTGCGGATTCGGGATAGTGACGTAGCCAAGACTGCTTTTCGATCACGCTATGGTCATTATGAGTTTGTGGTGATGCCTTTTGGACTTACTAACGCACCTGCGGCGTTCATGGATCTCATGAATAGGGTGTTTAGTCCATATCTTGACCGCTTCGTGATCGTGTTCATAGATGATATTTTGGTGTACTCGAAAAGTGAGAAGGAGCATGCCAAACATCTAAGATTGATAGTGCGGAGTTTGAGAAATGCTCAGTTGTTTGCCAAGTTCAGCAAATGTGAGTTTTGGCTGGATAAAGTGGTATTTCTGGGTCATGTAGTTTCAGCCAAAGGTGTTAGTGTGGATCCCCAGAAGGTGAAGGCGGTGTCAAGTTGGAGAAGACCCACCACTGACGGAGATTCGTAGTTTCTTGGGGTTAGCAGGTTATTATCGGTAATTTGTGCAAGACTTTTCAAAGATTGCAGCTCCACTAACAAGTTTGACCAAGAAGGGAGTTAAGTTCGAATCGTCAGATCAGTATGAGCAAAGTTTTCAAGAATTCAAGAATCGCCTGACTAGTGCTCTTGGTTTAGCGCTTCTAGATGATAGTGGGGAGTATGTGGTGTTTTGTGATGCTTCTAGACGAGGTTTAGGCGGAGTTTTGATGCAGCATGATTGAGTGATTGCCTACGCTTCTAGGCAATTGAAGCCGCATGAGGTGAATTATCTCACTCATGATTTAGAGCTTGCAATAGTAGTTTTTACTCTCAAGTTGTGGAAACACTATCTTGATGGAGCTAAGTGTCAGATTTTTACCGATCACAAGAGTCTTCGGTATGTGTTCACTCAAAGGGAGTTAAATATGAGGCAAAGAAGGTGGATAGAGTTGATCAGTGATTATGATTGCACTATTGAGTATCATTCATGAAAGGCTAATGTGGTAGCTAATGCTCTTAGTCGCAATCCCTACGCATCTTTGTTTCACTTGAGGATGGTCCGAGTTCCACTTCTTTGTGAGTTGCGAGCTATAGGGGTGGATTTAGCGGTGGATGAAGTGGGTGCCTTGGTAACTAGTTTCCATGTGAGGCTAGTTTTAGTGGATTCAGTGCGGGAAGTGTAGTATAGTGATCCTTCCATAGTTCGATTAATGGAAAGAGTAGCGAATGGAGCCGTCGTAAATTTTTAGGTAAGAAGGGATGGAACTTTGTTGTTCAAAAATAGGCTTTGTGTTCCAAACAGGAATGAAGAGTTAAAGAATGAGATTATGGAGAAAGCTCATAGTTCCGCATATACTGCTCACCCGAGGAGTACAAAGATGCATCCCCATGAAGGTGTCTGCTGCTCACCTGGAATGAAGATGTATCCGCATATGCTGGCGAAACATGAAGAGGGAAATTGCAGCCTTTGTGAGTAGGTATCTGATTTGTTAGCAGGTGAAAGCTGAAAGGTAGAAACCTTCAGGGTTGCTTGAGCCATTGCCTATTCCAGTGTGGAAGTGGGACCACATCACCATGGATTTTGTTTTCAGTTTACCTCGTACCCATGAAGGGCATGACTGTATTTAGGTGATTGTGGATAGACTCACCAAATCTGCTCATTTCTTGTCGGTGGGAAAGAAGTATACACTAGATAAATTGGTTGTGTTGTATGTTAATGAGATTGTGAGACTTCATGGCGTACCTGAATCCATAGTGTCAGATCGGGATCCTAGATTTGCTTCTAAATTCTGGGGAGCTCTTCAGGCAGCTCTAGGTACCCGACTGCATTTCAACACTATTTTTCATCCTCAGAATGATGGGCAATCAGAGATGACTATCCAGACTTTGGAGGATATGTTGAGAGCGTGTGCCTTGCAGTTCAGGGGGAGTTGGGATAAGAACCTTTCTTTGATGGAGTTTGCCTATAACAACAACTTCCATTCAAGTATCGGTATGGCTCCCTTTGAGGCACTTTATGGGAAGCAGTGTCGTATGCCCTTATGTTGGAATGAGGTAGGAGAAAGAGAGCTTTGTGGTCCTGAGATTATCCATGACACAAATGAGAAGATCAAGGTGGTCGGAGATAGACTCAAGGCCGTTTAGAGTTGGCAAAAGAGTTATGCAGATGTCCGCAGGAAGGACCTTGAGTTTCAAATGGGTGATTGGGTGTTCCTGAAACTATCTCCTTGGAAAGGGGTAGTACGTTTCGGTAAACGTGGGAAACTTAGTCCGAGGTATATTGGCCCTTATGAGATAATAGAGCGAGTTGGCTCTCTTGCCTATCGGTTAGTTTTGCCTCCGGAGTTGTCCAAGATACATAATGTGTTTCATGTATCTATGCTTCGCAAGTATATTGCTGATCATTCTCATGTGATTGCTGAGGGAGGGATCACACAGAATGCGGGAACACCATCTTTAAACTCTCATAACCTATCAATCATGAATGAAGAGCGTTAGAGGGAAGATTGAGTGTTTCGGCCTTCGACCCTCCGATGCCTAAGTCAGCCATATGTGAGTAGAAATAAGGTGACAATAGTGCGGAGATGAAGAGCCCCCAAATGAGGGGTGGAGAATGGTATTTATAGGGATAGGGGTGGATGTACCCTAAAAATACCGCTTTGCCCTTATTAGAGAGTTTATTACCATTATGCCCTCAAGGGATAACGTAAGTTTCTTGGGCTTAGTTAAGGCCCAAGCCCATTTTATGTGGCGATACGCATCTTCTTAGGCGAGTATGACTGATGTTCTACTATGTACTAAAAAGTCCCCAAGTCCGCGGTCAAGAGACTCTCTTGGGTGGGGACTTTATCTGATAGAACATTGAGAGTACGAGTCTTACTAGTGGCGACATAACCAGTCCCCAGTCCCCATGCAAGGGAGGGGATGGACCGGCTCCCTCCGAGTAGGGTATGTCATGCATCGCTATATATGATTGAGACACTAGGGTTGTTGCTCCCATGTAGTGTTTGGAGATTGCAGGGCGATCGGGGGTTGATGTTGAGGTACCGCTGACGAGCATTTCACGCGGGCCACGGGTACCGGCATGTTTGTATGCCTTGGCGTTATAGTAGCCTTTGATATGTACCAGCTATATGCTCTAGCTAGCTGAGCTATTCCAGCATACGTTCAAGGGGAGATTGTGGTGACATATTTTGTGGTTTCCTCTAGGTGAGTGCTAGAGTGCCTACGTACCCGTTTATGGGATCAAACCAAACGTAGTTCACCATTTTGCTATTGAGGTGAGTGTGCCATCAAGGTGTGGCGAGGAGTGCCGCTGAGGCATGACGATGGGTGCTGCTAGGGCATAATGATGTTGCCGATAGGGCTTGTGTAGAGCTGTCAAAAGGCACGCTAGGGAGCGTAGCCAAGATGCCAATGGGGCAAGGTGGGTGGTGTCAAAGTGTACCAAGAACACGTTATGAGGCGTGGTAAATGCCAGCCTGGGTGAGTGTTTATTGACTCGTCCCGGATGGCTGATAGATGATAGATGTCGTGTGCTGAGAGTGTTACTCATTACGAGGTGTCAGAACCTCACCCTATGAGGGGCACGTGGTGTAACGGTTCATGCTATTAGGCGTAACATTCGCGCTGGTGGCGTAACCGTTCGTGCTATCAGGCGTAACGGCTTGCGCTGGTGGCGTACACTCGTGGTGCGTGTAGTCTGAGATTACACCTTTGGGCACTGACTGTTTACACATGTTGTGTGTAGCCTGAGATTGCACCTTTGGGTGCTGGCTGTTTACACATGTTGTGTGTGTAGCTTGAGATTGCACTGTTGTGTGTTGGCTGCATGTTTACACATATTGTGTGTGTAGCTTGAGATTGCACCGTTGGGTAATGGTTGTTTACACATGTTGTGTGTGTATAGCCGTCTATGACGTAGTCAAGAGGTCGACATGACTGTGTGCCGAGAGTAAAATCATAGATATATATACAGCAATGCATGGCTTGCAATCATGTGAAGCAAGAGTCATATGGTTTACAAGTATGTGTCTTTAGCATATACATGAGAATATATGTAACATGTGTACGTGGGAAAGAATGTTTGCTAACTCTCGATGCCATGTAATAAGCATACTAGAGGATATGATGATGTATGAGACATGTTATTTGTATGATAATAACTCAAGTGAATAATGTAAAGTAAGACTTATCTGGAGCCGTGTAGAGCCACTATAGACATTGTAGAAAGAGTTTTCTATAGACTCCATGTCGGCTAATGAGCCCCGACAAAACCTTTGTAATAATCTTGTGGATGTAGTGGAACCCATGATATGACAACTATTTAAGTTCACCGGTGTAAAAATGCCGATAAGGTTCCGTGTGGGCCGACGTGTCCTAGTAAAGCCTCGGCTTTTGTTCAAGTGGGATATGCTCCCCTTAGGAAGTTATAGTACCTCATCAAAAATACATAAGTGATTAGCAACTTAATCATGATGGAGATTTTAAATAAATGCATTAAAACACAACAAGGTTTGCTTCATGACATGCTTCTCAAGGTTTGATTTGATTGATGTGTCAAAATAGCATTAGTTGCATTCTTCTCAAGATATATGTGGCCATTATTCAACTTTGCTATGTAGTCGATTTACTTGTATGAGGTGTCCACTTAAGGGCTTAGGTGATGCTACACATATTCAAGTACGTGTAATGCAATTGTGAACCGAAGGAGCATATATAAGATGTGCATGCATGCAGAGAGGAATTCAAGAGGAGTGTGTATATGAGTAGTTCAGGACTTAGCTCTGAAGTGCCGAAGAATCATAAATATTCAAATGTCCACAACAGCTACTTGGGTGCTTAGAGCACTTTTCTCCTTCCTTTCAAGAGGGAATTGGCCAATTGGGATCTCTACCTTCATTCAAATAATTATAGGGATTGTGATGGCAGTTCCGAGAGCATGTGTCGAGCTCTGTGTCGTGAGGAAGAAAGGTTTGGCCTCGGGAGAGAGACACCAAGACCCTGGAGGGAGTCCCCGGGAAAGGGGTGCCGGGCAGGTCACTTGCGCGGGAATGTTCTGAGAGCAAGGTAAGTCAGGGAAGGGGGAAGCTGGGGGGCCATGGGGGAAAGGCGCTGGGAGCTGGGGAGAGGATCCGTGTACTCGCCTGGAAACGAAACCCGTGTCCCGGGATCACGAGTAGGGACGAGATCCAGAGTCAGGACGAGATCAAGAGTCTGGACGAGATCACGAGTCAGAACGAGATCACGAGTCGGGAGGTCGAATCCTTGGTTCCGGGTTCTGTACCCGGGATGGCAGGGAGGTTGGCAAGACTAGAGGAGTCCGCGGTGACTTTGGTGAGACAAGCGGAGTCCACGGGGACTCTAGGGAGACAAGTGGAGTCTGTGGGGGAACTCGCGAGACCAGGAGAGTCTACGGGGACTGGCGCTAACATGGGAGGGTGTCCCCTAGAGAGGGGGGCCAAGCGGGCCCAGAAGGTGAATTCATGTCCCCGTGGCAGGGACCCGGGGCGAGGGTTCCAAAATTGGGGTCGCGAGACTGAGAGCATATCCCTGCCTGGACCATGTCACCCCCGCGACTGTCGTGGCTGGTCTCGTTACTGGGATGGGCGTCTAGAATTTGTATCCTACGACCGGGAGAGAGGAGTATCGAGAGGCCGTGGAGGTTCTGGGTGTCCAGATCAGTTCTAGGAGGGGGCTGCTCACGAAACTGGATTGGATACGAACTTGGTTGACATACGAACCAAATAATGGACAGCGCCTATAGTCACGCGGTCTCAGAGAGAAGTATTCAGCCAGAGCTTAGAGGCATAGATGTGTCAATGCATGTAGCACAGAATATATGTGGCTTCTTGTGAGCTCTGCATTCAACACTTGATCGATTGTGGAGGACGTGTAACTCAGTCTCAGGAAGGAGAGTTGCCGGGAGCAGGCTGCTAGGTTGCTGAGACCGCAGGTGCCGGGAGAGTTGTTTTTTTTTTGTATCCTTCTGCTGGGAGAGAGGAGTCCCGGGAGGTCGGGATGGAGAGTTGTGTATGTGTGGGAGTCCGCCACGGGAATTGGGGAGACTAGGGGAGTCTGCCAGGGGAGTCCGCGGGGACTGGCGAGACCAGGGGAGTCCTCGAGGGGCTAGCGAGACAAGCGGAGTCTGCGGGGACTCTGTCGAGATAAGCTGTCACACCCCAGTCCTTAAGTTATTTTTACGGTTATTTACTTCGGTATTATTTTGGTCTTTTACCGTATTAATTAACCGTTTACTGTTAAGGACCTTAAAGTTGACTTTTTATTTCGTTTGGAATTTGGGAAAACATTCTTCATGGAAGTTGTAGGGGACGTTATTACGAGTTCGTAGACATACTACGCGTTAAAATCAAAGTTAGCATGGAAAAGTTATCCACTAAGAGGGAAATTTTTGTGTTGGTAAAAAAGGTAAAAAAAATTTAGTGGGTAATTTTGGTTGGATATTAGAGATGGACCGGGCAGGGGGGAGGAGCCCGAGCCCATTTCCTTTCTTCTCTTTTCTTTTTCTTTCTCTTCTCTCTTTCTTCCCCGAGCTCCTCGAGCTTTCTCTTCGTCGGGACTTTCTCTACTAGGAGATTGTCAGCTTCCGTTATTTTTAGTTTTTAGTAGCTCTGAATACTTTTGAGATTTTTGTATAACTTATTTTGGATAATTATGGGTTATTGTGGAGGATGTTAATTTTGGTTAAAAGGGTGGTTCTATAATTTTTTCGGGTTAAAGTTGTCTATTTTCAAGGGAGGTTTGCCGAGTTCTTCGGTAAATTTTCCTTGGAAGTGGTCCCCGCAAGACTTACTTCGGGTTTCAGGATGAAATTTAAGGTGAGTCTTTACAGAAGATGCATTCAATACCTTCACGGATGATATATTTGTTGTTATAAAGGGTCAGATAATGTTGGAGAACGGTTTCAGTGTTAGAAGTTGTGTTGAGTTTGGTGGGTCAGGAGAGTTTTTGTTTTACTTGTCCCAATATGAGAGACCTAATCGTAGTTGGACTGTGCTGTACAGTTCCGTAGATGAGAAATATTCATGTTCGTGCTTACAATTTGAGTCGGATGGGGTGCCATGTGCTCACCTTTTCTGAGTACTCAAATACCGGAATATGAGTGTATACACAAAATCATTGATTAAAGACAGGTGGACTAAAGGCGGTGGCAGATTGAAATTGGTTCCAACTGCAGCTCTGTGTGTTGATGAGATGTCAGGCAAAATATTGAGGTACACAGCCCTGATGTGTGAAGCAAAGAAGGTTGGTCATAATCTGTCCCAATCAACCGAAGGCTTTGATGCAGGCATTGTTCAATTGTCCGGGCTTATAGAGACATCTATGAAATATCGGGAGGCTAAAAGACCATGTGTGGTAGAACCTGTGGTACACCCGGTGCCTGACAATGTCTTAAAGGACCCTGTGATTGTGAGAACGAAGGGTATGCACTGAAACAGTGTGCCTGCTGGACCGAACACAGGGAACGGTGGAGAAGGTAAACTAGTGCAGAGAATGTGGTGTGTCAAGTCACAACAAACGCAGATGTCCGTTGGTAAAATATACCAATAAGGGGCCTGGTAAATGTCAGAAATCCGGTAAGAAATCAAAGACTGCCGTATCTGGAAATTCGGCTAAACCCCACCGGTCCGACAAATCTGGTAAGCCTTCAAAATCTGGTAAGACCGGGACGTATGAGAATGTGGGAGAGCATGGTTATGAAGAGAATGTACCAGCAACATCTGAATTTGAGGGGAATGAACCAAACCAAAGCAGGAATGCATACACCACGCAGCGGTCACCCTCTAATGCCGTTCACACCGACACATTTGTTGGAGATGAATGCTGTGACAATGTAAAGATGGCCGATGTGAACTCCTAGGTTGGTGAGAGTTGTCAAATTAATGAATAGTTGTAGTTCTTCTGCTGTTGGTTGAGACCTCTTTGTCTGGCATGTTGTTTTGATTATTAGGTCTTGATGTTATGTGATTTGTTGAATTTGTCGGTGACCCTATGCAGACAATCTGGTGTTTTAATATTCTGGATTCATACACTGTGTATCCAAGCAGTTTGATGCAGCCTCTGTAATTTTGCACATATATGCCTGACATCTCAATACATGTGTTTTTTGTTATAGGCTCGTTTGTTATATTGACAGATGAGTTGATTCTGTTTGCTATTTGGGGTTGATACTGGGCCTGTCTGGTCTATGTAAGTTGTAAATTTAACCACTGTGGAATGACATGAATCATGGAGGATGATAAACTAACTGGCTGTTGTTTTGTAACTATGACCATTATTGTTGAGAGCGTATTCGGCGCACCCGGGTGCGCCGCGCACCCGGAAATTTAACGGTGAGATCGTCGGTGAGATTACCAGGTGGGGCCGGGCACGGGTGAGTGGACGGTGAGATTGGCCGGGTGCGCTCTATAATTCCCACATTATTGTTACGTTGAATTACGTTAGTTACAACATTGTATACATGTCATGTTGAGAAGAATGTGTCATGTAGAATTCTGCGTGGTGTCATGTAGAATTCTGCGTTTACATGCAGGATACATAACTCAATAGTTAAGTACGCACCTTTTAACAACTGTATATGTGTTTTTTGTGCAAAATGCAGTGGAATTGTAAATAGGCAGCATAAGCTACAAGAGCGCATAATCGCTTAGTGACCCCAATAGTAGTATGTACAGCCACAATTTGAACAAATCATCATATATATCCTAACGTCCAATATGTCATACATTCCCACCCCAAAGGGCCGTTAACAAAAGTTACAAAACCAATAGTGCAATTTCTGATGAGAACAAAGTGTCGCAACAAATTTGTTTTCCGTTGACGTCCCAGGGGCACACGCCCACATCCTGCTTGCTATCAAAATATAACGACACTTGGTTCTCATCTGAGTTGGACAACCTAACTGGTGGTGGATAAAATACCATGACGTTACAGTAACCTACAAACGCCATTACAAAACTCCGCCCTTGTTCTGCTACGTACGTACTCATATTAATTCATGCCAATCAGTCCACAGGTAGTCATCATGGTCATTGGTAGAAACCATCACCTGTTGTGATGGTTGCAGAATCAACTGTTCCTCAACCGTGTTAGTTGGCTGGGGGTTTTGAATTTCAATGCAATCTCCTGGTTCATTTGAGAACTCGATTGGGGGTGAGGGATCAATATCCACCTCAGTTGGATCTGCACCTTCATGCAGAACATCCGCCCTTTGTCGAACCTGATCATATAGGTCGTTTCCTGGGTCCTTCAAGCACTCAAGCAACATGGCCGATCTGATGTGATGCGAGTTGTACTGCGGACACAATTTATTATAAAAATGAATGTGAGAGCTGATGTTTTACTCAGTGAATCAATTAATGTTGTACATATCTTTTTTAAGGATTGTGTGTAAAGGGTACCGTACGTTGCGTGACCATGTAGTTCCATAACACTGCATGTTTTTAATTGTGTGTATGCCACACTCATTGCCTCCAAGTTGTATAGGTACATTAGGTGGCGTAACAACCTGACAGAGCTTTAAATCACGGACAAAATCATTTTCTCTGTACCTTGCCAACTCCAACACTTCATCTAGGTGTATCAGCTGTGCAATGAACCATATCTAATGAGTGTTGTCATGTTATGTATGATAATGATGTGGCCTGATATATTGCCGCCGCTTGTTTAAGTGCGGCGTCACTTACCGTCTTGTACGCAATCCTCAAACTATCCACATGAGTGAGGGTGCGAGGTGCACTATCCCATATCTCTGCCACAAACAGCTTCGGACGTACAACAAGCAACCACCAGTGTCCCCTTTCTTTCTTTGTACCAGTCTTATCTCCATAGTGCAGCGGAATAAATATCTGTGAAGTTGTACCATGGTGTAGTTAAAATACTAATAATTTTCCAATTTTGGTAAATACGGTCAGAGTACAAATTAGGTAACCGTTTCACAATCCTCCATGCGTTCGGAGAAACGATACATGTTGCAGATGCTCCTGGTATGTATAGCTCTGCCAGTGGCATCCTCATTTTGCTCAAACCCTCTGTTTGCATTGTCCTATGAGCATATAGATTAGACAGGTTCAGTTGTAACAATGGTGCGTGATAAGCAGTGTATTTAAGGGCACCCTGATGTGTGTGTTAGAGTATGTTAATGAATATGGATTACGAACAGAGAAATATGTCAGCAGGTACCAACATGTGCTGCTTGAGGATGAAAGAAAATCACAGTAATAGTTGATCACCTGATTGGGTTGACAAACAGGACAGAGGTTAGTGTTGAATGGACATTGTCACATGTTTATAGGGTGAAAACTATCAGGTTACTTACATCACTAGTGACATCTGTGTCTGGCAGCAGCGATTTGATGCAACTCCGATGCAACACTGACCTCCCATCACCTATGTTGGCCACCATGGTCTTGCAAATAGAATGAACACCAGCCGGTCAATTAACCCATTCTAAACACTTACGAACACGAAAATGGAGACACATTAACCAACAACCCATACCTTCCATCTGTCCCTAGCGTGCATATGTAATATACCAAATGAAGGTCTGCGTCGGCCATTTGAAACTGCAGGGTGTACGGTCCATCATTGAAATGCATGCTTTCCATTCCACCTATGTGTTGATCAAGCAGGCGGAATGAATGCAGACCAACGGTGACAATGTCATCAACCTTTGTTTCCTTATTCACCATTTTGTTATACAGGGATCTTGCAGCTCCCCTAGGCACAACTGATTTTGAAACTGCCCCCGGACCTCTTCTTTCATTCAATTTCTTCGTAGGTAGACCTATTGGGCTGCTTGAACATGCAGAAACTGCTTGGCATTCCTTGGTTGGTGTTGCCATTCCTTTATCACTGTCCAACTGCACACAAGAGAAACAAGGATGGTAGATAATCTGTAATTATTCATCCCATATGACAACGTCAACAGTCTGCAGGACAGCAAGAAAAATTAAATTGATACTATCGATACGTACAAAATAAAATTCATTATAATGTCCTCATAAACTTTTAAATGGACGGATGAGAATTTAGAAGGCCTCCCTCCCAAGTTGCAACTTGCAAGTTACATCACAGGGAGTATCGTTCACTCATTATGCACATATGATTTTGTTCAGGGTCAGGTTTCCTCAAATTTTACCAGCGTCGATGTAGTCAAAACAGCAGTTGAGTATTTTGGAGTGCCTTTGAACGTCCAGGACACTGAAGGAAGTGGATTGAAGTGAAGTTCGTACACAAGTGAGCACAGGTTTCAACCCAACCTTCATCTCCGGTCACCGGAAGGAGTAATCCTCCTGCTTTACTGTAATACGTAAGCAATCACCATGTTCATATCTACTACAACTAAATTGCTTCAATTTTCAAATCCAGGGTGAATGGTTTTGGCTGCAGTTGGCTATTTCTATTAGATTCCTCTATCGAATTGCATACCTTCCACTCTCCTCACAAGCATCTACGACGAACAGGTTAGTTACCCATACGCTCATGGATCTAGTTTGTTTAGTTATATGAAGCAACATCAAAATCATAACCGATTGATGCATCTGATTGGTTAGTTACCCCTAATTTCTGATTGTACAGGTCATGGGTGGCTACTATGTCGTATGGGTTGGGAGGAAACCAGGGGTGTACGAGACCTGGAACGAATGCAGAGCACAGACAGAAGGATTATCCGGGTGTCAATTCAAGGGAAATTATTCTCTAAATGAGGCCATCGATGCAATTATCAGTCCACCTTCGAACGCCAAACATCTGAAACCACCTACCTGGCCTATAAAAATTCCAGATGAGGCAGTGCCTTGCTACAATATGAGAAGGGGGACAATGAATGACACTGAACGTGCATCAGGAGCGTCGTCATCCACTGTAAAACCCGGAGCCGTAAAAGCCACCATTGAAGGTAATGGTAAGAGAATGGTGCTGGAGGGAAGTGCTGAAGATGTTTCATATCTTCTCAGAGGTATGAAATTGTGATATGTATGAATCTGCCGAGTGGATGGTTTTACCTGGGTAGCGTACGTGAGCTTCATAAAACTCACATCGGACTGTAAGAACTGTTGTCATTGTAATTGAAGTGAACGTTTTTGTTTCAGTTTCTCCCTCCTTGTTTCAGTTTAATTGTTCTTTGGACATCGTTTTTTCGCTCTTAAGTATGCCATTATGTAATACGGTATGAAATACGATGAACTGTGACAACAGTCACAACACAACAAAGGTGTCCACACTAACGTCGAAGCACCCTGTAATTTGTTATTCGGAATTCCATTCGAATTTACTGTCCATTTCCTTTCTTCTGATATATTCCAGGATTCTACAACCATGAACATGAAATACAGCAATCGGAAACAAGACTGCACATGGAATAGTTAAATTACAACAAGTGAGGTGCGAACGTTACCCAATACGCGTGAAATTGCAACCATAGCCGTATTGCACCGTCAAATCAGAAATCCCATTCCAGCCAAACCGCCTCCTTGAACTCCTCCACCGCCCGCCTCGCCTCGGCCAGTCCTCCACCGCCCGCCTCCTCCTCACCCGTCTTGCCTCGGCTAGCCCGCGTGACCTCGCCTCGCCCGCGTGACCTAGCCTCGCCTCGCGGCGCCTCGCCCCGCCCGTTTCCTCCTCGTTCAGTAAAGGTGAGCTACTGCCAACAGTGCCATCTGGTTAAAGGGAAAGGCCGTAACCTCAATGGCTCACTCTTCTGATTTGCAAAGTCGGGTAGGTGGTTCAATCTGGTTTTACATATGTCTTAGATTTGCAGTGTTGAAATTCTAATTCATTACCCTTATTTGGGTTTGGATGCTATGCTTGTTAAAGCCCTCATAAAGCCTGTTGCGTTTTTCCGGAATGACTTTCAGGTGTTAATGGTTTGTTTGTGTTAATGACTTTCAAGAATATATTAGTATCACTATCAGGTAATATTAAGGTGAGATGGTGGGATTAGACCCTTAGACCCGTCCCGTTCCGGACGGGACTTACGTGGGATCAAGTCTTAAAAACATAAGGCCCATCCCGTGAGCAATGTCCGGGACGGGCCGTGGGATGACCCTATTCCCATCTCATTCTGTCTCATGCCCACCCAACGTTTCGTATGACAAAGCGGGTCACACCATCAAATTACACAACCTATTATCCTCTCCTTCATCCCTAGTACAACACGACAATGTAAAACACGGATCTGAACAACAACGACAATTAAGTGTGGGAATGACATTAAGTTATAATTCTTTCTTTACTCAGTTTAACATCACAGTCATAGCCCAAGTGAACCACGGAAAAAAAACATACCGAATAACGTACTAGTCATCCGTTTCTTATAACAATACCAATACAAACAACATAACTAGTTTCAAAGTACAGCTGATAAGGTCTGAGATTAAAAATACGCTAATGAGGGATTACAGTATGACGCTAACACAAACAAGTCCTTACTGACAACCTGTGGCAGATAGAGATTTTTCTCTTTACAAACGGCATGGAACACGAGGCTTGAACTTCATAGCCACAGTCACCCTGAACGGTTCCTGCTCACCACCACCTACACCCTCGGTTGCAGGGGGTTCCTCAAATGTACGCCCTTTATAGCACTCATTCATCGGGTGGTTCACAATTTCAAGTGCAATCATAACCCTCTTATCACCGGAGTTGAACTACGTACACAAAAATCACCACAACACGAGTACACATAACTAACAGATATAAACAACATTCAACCTTCATTATATACAGAAACTAATAAACTCACATTACAAAACCACCTCTCTCGGTAGTACCGCATATGCCTGATGGTGAATATACCAGAGTCGCACTTGTTACGAGCTGCACGGGCGGTATCAGGATATGTGAAACTGTAAGTGGAAAAGGCCAATGGAGGGAGATATGACTCTCTCAGGTGTGAGGAAAAAATTTCTCCCAGAAGACTCATCTACACAAAACAAGGACAACCCAAAACGTACAATATCAAATGAGTATTGGAGATCTTTAACAAAATCAACTCATGTAATGCAAAAACTCACTACGCAGTTAACAAGGTTCTTGCTGCGTTGCTGTGCTGGGAGATCGGGGATGTTGTCCCATATCTCACATTCATCTTCAGTGATGTTGGCAACAACAAGAAACTAATGATCCAGAACATCATCATTGATGGGGATGAATATCTGTGTTCAGTAAATGTAAGGTTTTGGGTGCCATGTGATGACAAATCAAATAGCAATAATAAGAATCTGACTAACCTTTCGACATGATTGTAGCCGCTCGTAATATTTGTGCAGCTTACACATGGTAATGGTGTGATTTCATACCCGCATTGTTTCTGCATAAACCCGGAGGCTATGCGGAATCACGGTGGAACATGAATATGAACAATAAACAACACGGGCGAGAGACAAAGACATATAGTGGTTCACCATGCCTCGGGGGACATGGCTACGTCCACTTAGAATCAACTATCATGCCTTTGGTATTATAAGAGTATCCATCCCGCGCGGAGTACAAGAGCATCCATCCCACGCGGGTTGGAGTAAGGGAGGGATGGGGGAGTATCCATCCCGCGAGGTGGAGTGCTACAAATGGTGGGGGGGCTACCCATCCCGCGGGGTGGGGAGTATATAAGACATATGTATCCCGCGGGGTGGAATACATATCTCTCTCTCTCTGTGGGGTGGAGTACAGTAGATCTCCTCTATCTCTCTCGCGGGGCGGAGTATTATATTGATCCCTATATCTAGAGGGGAAGCCTTCCTTTTATAGCTAAGGAAGGTTCTCTCACATATTACATTTCTGATGTGGGACAGAATGCACATTTATACTCTCATGGTGCTTTTTTGTAGAGCTTAGAGAAGCACCTTCCTGATGTGGTACCGATGATCTTTCACCATGGCTAGGTAGCCTAGACGTCAGTCTACAAGTTTCATGACTGGTCTATGGGCGGGGAAGGTAGTTTCCTGACTACCGACTACAAGTCCCCCCAAATTCCCGTTCAAGACACATCTTGATTGGGGACTTAATATACAAAATTCCCATAGACCAGTCAATGCTGCCCGGTCCCAGTCCTAGTCCCCCCAAGTCCGCACTCAAGACGTGTGGAGAACGGGTCTTGCTTTTCTTGATATCTTCAAGTCCGCCGGGTCCTTCCCGACCCTCAGCCTCAAAACTGATTCGATGGTGCGGGGTCTTCTAACAAAGCATGCGAGCTGTGGAGTCCGCCTCGCCCAGAAAGGTAACAACATCGGCCGAGCTGTGGGGTCTGCCACGCACAGATGGGCTGACACTAACGGGCGAGCTGAGTTCGCTCCGCGGGCAATGAGTACACCCGAGCTGAGGAGTTCGCTTCGCGCAAAAGGAATGTCACGCAGGCTGAGTTCGCTTCGCGCCGGGCTACTTTACCGGGCGAGCTGTGGAGTCCGCTTTGCGCACATGGACTATCACGCGAGCTGAGGAGTTCGCTCCGCGCACAAGGATAACGTGCGAGCTGAGGAAACCGCTCCGCAGAGGACTATCACCGAACTGAGGACTTCGCTCCGTTCACAAGGAATGTCACGCGAGCTGAGGAATTCGCTCCGCGCATAAGGACAACGCGCATGCTGAGGAATTCGCTCCGTGGAGGACTATCACGCGAGCTGAGGACTTCGCTCCGCGCACAAGGAATGTCACGCGAGCTGAGGAATTCGCTCCGCGCACAAGGACAACGCGCGTGCTGAGGAATTCGCTCTGCGGAGGACTATCACTCGAGCTGAGGAACAAGGACAACACGCGAGCTGAGGAATTCACTCCGCGCATAAGGAATGTCGCACGAGCTGAGGAATGTCACGCGAGCTAAGGAATTCGCTCCACGCACAAGGACAACACGCAAGCTGAGGAATTCGCTCCGCGCACAAGGAATGTCACGTGAGCTAAGGAATTCGCTCCGCACAAGGAATACTTTACCGGGCGAGCTGTGCAGTTCGCCTAGAAGATAAGAAATGCCTCTCCCAATCGCGCGAGGATTTTTGTACCTTCACAATGAACAAATGATCGACAAGCATTGGATCAACACAATTTATGGGGCCAACCAAGTATGGTTTTGGCATAATGATTATCGAAAAGAAAAATGGTTCAAATACAGAATGTTGAATGTCACTCTCTCGGTCGAATGTTAATCTTGGTGGAATGCCAATCTTCTTTCAGTCGCGAAATGTGGATCTCGCTCTGCGCTAACGGGCAACCGCGTTGGCTATAGATCTCGCTCTACGCACTACCGTGCGAGACGGGTCTTGAAACTCGGCAATACACGCGAGGTGGATCTTGTACCTGGCGAACTAGTTGTTATGATATTGGTGACACGTGAGGTGGATCTTGAACCTGGGTGTTACCTCCTGTGTTACTACTCGAGTGACGGGGTGTTAATGCCGTCTGTGGGTTATCAAGTCAGCTGCTCTGTTTTTAAAGGGAAGATGAGTTTTATGACTGACGGTCGTATGCCTATCCCGCTAGGTGTTACCTGGGAACTCAATGACTTGTGCCTCTTGGTCGAATACCTATCCCGCTTGACGTTACTTGGGATTTTAATGTACTATCCATCTCGCCTGGTCTTACAAGAGAAGATTTTAATGTGGATTACCCATCCCGCTTAGTATTACTAAGATTTCAATGACATGTCTTTCGGTAGATTACCCATCCCGCTTAGTTTACTGGGGGAAAAACTTATGTCTCTCGGTGGAATGCTAATCTCTCGGTGGAATGTCAATCTCTCAGTGGAATGCCAATCTCGGTGGAATGCCAATCTCGGTGGAATGTCAATCTCTCGGTGGAATGCCGGTCTCGGTGGAATGTCAATCTCTCGGTGAAATGTCAGTCTCTCGGTGGAATGCCAATCTCTCGGTGGAATGCCAGACTCTTGGTGGTTTCTCAGTCTAATCATGAAGACTTAAATTTCCATATACAAGTTTTACCCGTAATCCAATGAAAGAATCAAATGAGGGATTTACATGTGAAAATAGTTGCTGAATGGGTGCACATAGGAGGTATAGTACCATGAGCACTTTCATCTTAGCACTCCGGGAGGATGAGACCTTCTTGGTCGTCCCTAAACCCCAAGACCTAATGAATAATTACCCATTTTTCACCCTGCTACTTGTGGATTAGTCCGTGAGGCATCTATCCTTCCCCTTTCGGTTCCCGAAGATGAAAGTGGTGGAGCCCTGACTTGCTCTTGGAGTCAATTCTCTACCTTCTTAAATTTCTTTTCTGCTCCCAGAGGCTGAATATGCTTTCAGACGAGAAACCCGGGGTCAAGACTGTTCCGGACCAGCGGGTAAGGCCATGGCTATTCCTGGTGAATCACTCCACTCAGATGATTGGCAAACTAGGCCCGGTCGGAAGTTATCGGTTCATGTCTGATTTTCTCTGGGTGTCCATAGAAATTTTATACTGGTACCACACCCAACACAGTTTCTTCGTCAGATGAATGATGCTAGTTGAACCATTGACCCACTCCAAGTCGGGAGTTGATTCAAGATATAGATGCTTGATGGAGCTTCCCAAAGATAACCACTGGTAGGTGAGGCTGTTTCATGGAGGCGTGGGTGCCGAATTTGAGTTTTCTTGTGTCCCCCGAGTACTTGGAGACTTTAGAAGTTTAGAGTGCTTCCCTATGGGTGCAGAGTAGATTCCCGGGTACCGGAGACTATATATAGACCAAGATGGGTTACAGTGGCCATTGGCCGGTGGGATAGGATCAGCGGGTGCTTGGTGGATCATTCCGGGTCGAGGAGCTAGACATGAATCAAGAGTGGCTAGAGTCCAATCCAGATACAAACTGGACGGGAGGCAAGGCTGCTATGTTGGAATATAGCAGGTCCCGGGTCTTGCTAAATTTGTGTACCGTAATTCCATGTACGAATGTGAGCTAATGGTACCTGCTGCCATGCAGCCCATGCATGGACTATAGATTGTTGTAGTCATGATTGCCAAGAATTCCCTCGTATGTATGCTTCCAAAAACGTGCCTCATGCATAGGATTCCCGCATACAAAGGTGTCATTATGCCTATCCTACCATGATCAGTGGAACACTAATTCATGTGCTGGGATAGCCAAAACTTCATGCATGGCCACGACAACTACGGTACATCAGCTAAATGCATCTGTCATGCATGTGCAGTTTTACATGGAGTTGACATATATATCATACAACAGTGGTGCTTGACATGCATATGTTTAGCTCTACATGGACGTTCATGTTCTATGAGAGCATGTTTGAGATGTGTACAACCTCAGATGATGATAAGTGGGACTAGAATTGTCCTATTCCTCCTTACTCATATAAGCAGGTACGGTTGACGGGCACGTAGAGACCACCCTACCAACTGACACGTAATATCACTCGGATGGCATCAAAGTTTAAACTTTCCCAGAATCAAAGATGAAGCATAACCAAGGCGAGAGACTTATCTGGAATTTGGATATCCTTCTGCAACACTCAAGAGGGAGATGAAGCTTTCATCACAGGTGAACACATGGAGTCAAGTTTCATCGAGAGGCGTGATTGCTACCGGAAAGGACTTCATCTGAAGACAAGATGGGTGTCCACAACAGTTGTTGCTTGGGTGCCAAGAGTATTTCCTCCTGTTAGCTGTTGGTATCATCGGTAGGAATGTGATCTGTACTCCAAATAACCCGATGCCATTTAGGCCCGATAATCTTTCTTCATGAAGCCAGCGGGTGCCGACGTCTCATTCCGTCTTCGAACCGGAACAGATGCTCCCAGATACTAAACTCGACTACAATGGATTCGAACCTTGGTCACTTTCTCTTTCCCGCTCGGTTAAATAGTCACAACCTTGGTCACCACTGTACTAATCCTCTGCCACCTCCCTTTTTTTTTACGCTTATCGAGCAACAGCCGATGAATGAGAGCAGCGGGTGCTGGTGACTTATTTTGATATCGAACCTGGAAGACTGAACTCGACCAAGGTAATGCCGGTTCCCGGCTAATCCCACTTATCTAGTTAGCAATCAATTGACGAGCTTGACCCAAGAGAGCTCATAGGGCTGAAGCTGTTATATTATAAGAACGGTCCTGGAAGCTAGCTCATAATTCTCCAGTCACCCAGTGATGGAGATGATCCCGGTGAGATACAACTGGCTGCACACCTGCAGACTTTGATGAAATCATGATTGAGATTATCGACTACCGCTGAGACCAGTAAGACCCGAATGCTTCCAATCCGGAACCCAATGAATCGCTCCTTGGACTGAGTGGATAAGGGTCTGGGATGGGTGTTACGGCAGCCGACAGAGATCTCCGGTGATTTGGAACAAATCGAAGGATGCCACCGGGAGAGGAACCCTTGGGTCTCGTTGAATCATATCTTCGGATGATGGTTGGATTCGTCGGCCACAAGCCATGGGTTCCAATGATAAAAGAACCCAAGCGAGTCAGCTCGCCTCACCTCCATGCATGCTATCTCGCCTCGCTTCCCCGCGAGGCCATCTCGCCTTGCTTCCATTTGATCTATCTCGCCTAACTTCTATGCGATTTACCTCGCCTCACTCCCATGCGGGCTACCTGGCCTTTCACCCAGGGCGGACCATCTCGCCTCGCCCCCCATGCTAGCTATCTCGCCTCGCCTCGCATCCATGAGGGCTACATGGTCTTTCAACCCGGGTGGGTCATCTCGCCTCGCATCCAAGCGAGCTATTTTGCTGCTGGACTGCCTACCCCGCGGACAAAAAGAACCACGGGCGGATCATCTTGCCTCGCTCCCATGCGTGCTACCTCACCTCTCATTCTGGGCGGGTCATCCTGCTTCGCTCCCACGCAAGGTCATCTCGCTTCGCTCCCCCGCAAGGTCATCTTGCTTTGTTTCCACGTGAGCTATCTCGCCTCGTAACCCCGCGAGCTACCTTGCCTCACTTCCGTGTGAGCTACCACGCCTCTCTTCCATTCGAGGCCTCTTCCTATTGCTCATGGATTTGAATGAAATTCCGCTCGGGTGGAATACTTCTCGAGCAGTAGAGTAACATGACTTTTTAGTAATGATTCCCACAGACGACGCCAAATTTTTCTGCATAAACCCGGAGGCTATGCGGAATCATGGTGGAACATGAATATGAACAATAAACAACACGGGCGAGAGACAATGACATATAGTGGTTCACCATGCCTCGGGGGACATGGCTACGTCCACTTTGAATCAACTATCATGCCTTTGGTGTTACAAGAGTATCCATCCCGCGCGGGGTACAAGAGCATCCATCCCGCGCGGGTTGGAGTAAGGGAGGGATGGGGGAGTATCCATCCCGCAAGGTGGAGTGCTACAAATGGTGGGGGGGGGGCTACCCATCCCGCGGGGTGGGGAGTATATAAGACATATGTATCCCACGGGGTGGAATACAGATCTCTCTCTCTTTGCGGGGTGGAGTACAGTAGATCTTCTCTATCTCTCTCGCGGGGCGGAGTATTATATTGATCCCTATATCTAGAGGGGAAGCCTTCATTTTATAACTAAGGAAGGTTCCCTCACATATTACATTTCTGATGTGGGACAGAATGCACATTTATACTCTCATGGTGCCTTCTTGTGGAGCTTGGAGAAGCACCTTCCTGATGTGGTACCGATGATCTTTCGCCATGGCGAGGTAGCCTGAACGTCAGTCTACAAGTTTCATGACTGGTCTATGGGCGGGTGTCACACCCCGACCCATAATTTTTACCTTTATTACTGGCATAGTGGTAATAAGAATTTTACCGTGATAGTTATTAAGTGTAAAATATAATTGATCCCCAGAGAGGTGTAGAGGACGATTATTTTGTGGGATTATTCTAAGGAATAAATTTTGACGACGGTAAAAAATAGTAATTTTTGCTAGTAAAAGGTAATTTTATTGGGGTATTATTTTTTGGGGTGTTGAATTTTGGATTGGGTTTAAAGAGGAGTTGTGGACCGGGCTTGGTCAAAGCCCAGTTTCAGTTTTATTTTTCTCTCTTTTTTCCTCCCGGTTTCTCCTCTCCCCAGCCCGCCGCACCGGTCCCGTTCGGTCGGTCTCCAAGCCAGCAGCAGTTCTAGACCGGTGGCAGCCTCCCTAGCGCCGTCGTGAAGGAGGAATCGACGCCGAGAGCCCCGACTGCCGAAATCATTTTTTCGCCAGAACTCCATCCTCCGGCCGCCATAGCCGGCGATCTTTGGCTTAAAAGGAAGCCCTCCTCCCGTGCTTCAATCCCTCCAAAGGGCTCGCTCCATCTCGAGCTAGGTAAAGAGAAATCAGAATTTGAATTTCTAGGGCTTTATTGTGTGTTTCTGTTCGATTGACGTGGTTAGGCTTAGAATTAGAGTTTGTGGTAGTTAGGAATGTTGTAGAGGAGGTTGAGAGGAAGATGCTGCCAAATTTTGGTGACCATCGGAGGTCGCCGGAGTTGGTCGCCGGCCGCCGCCGCTGCCGGCTGAGCAGCCGCCGAGAAAATGTTTTTGGTGGAGAAAAATGTGAGGAGTTTAATGGAATAAGTTTTAGAATTTTTGGAGGAGTTTTGGATAGGTTTGAGAATTGTTGAAGTTTGGTATTTTTGGCGGATTATTAATTTATAATCCGGCCATTGGATTTTATTTGGTGGAAGGTGATTTTGAGGATGTCAGTAAAATTTGTAGAGTTTTGAGGTTGGCAGTGGAATTAAGATTTTGGAGTGTTAGGTTTGGTTGAGCGCGAAGCATATTTAATTATGCTTGTTTTGCTTTAAGCGTCGGTGTTTTATTTAAGGTTTTATTTATATGGAACATGATGTGAGGAGGCTCGAGCGGAAGAGACCTCTGACCGACATCAGGCTTAGGCCTAACCTGTGAGTGGACCTTTGTTTTTAAATATTGTGTTCGAAATGCTTTATCATTTGAATGATTTTCTGTTGTTGGATATTTCCCGAAATTGAGAATTTCGGTGATTATACTCGAGGCACAATTCCGAGAATAGTATGTATATGATTAAATGCTAGCTAGCTATACGTGATTTCCCCCATACGCGAGGCACAATTCCGGTATGGGTGACATGAGAGTTAAACGCGAGTGTCGTAGCCCTGTGGGACTTTCTAATTTTGCATTTATTTATTCAAAGATTTCGTACAAGGAGTAAGCACGTATATATTACCACTCGGCCGCTTTCCCCCACTATGCGAGGTACAATTCCGGTGTGGGGTGATGTGAGCGTTAGACACAAACATAGTAGCTTTGTATGATATCTACTTTATTCAAGTTGTTCATAGATATCGTACCAAGAGTCAGGCGAGTGTGCATACATACTCTATATATATATAATATCCAAGCCTGAGAGACAATGTCTTAAAGTTTGGGAGTCTAGCCAGGCTGGACCCCAGTTCAGAATCTTTCCAGTGGAGCTTTTGTTTTTGCCGCTGATGAAAGAATTTCTTTTGGGGAAATATTTATTTGTTGTCGGAAGCATTTCGTCCACTCACTCTGACGTGTTGAATATTTTCCTCTCGGCTCTTCGTTTTTAAAAATGCCCAGTCTGCAGAGTTCGCGTGAGGTCTAGCAGGAGACGTCGAGGCATAGTGGCTCATCTATCAGCTACATTTCGCCAGTAGGTTACCTGTTTAATCTACTAGGGGTTTGTTAGCTTTCGCTGTATTTTATTTTGTTTTTAGTAGCTCTGAATACTTGTGGAAATTCTTCGGTGTAATTTGTATTCTGGCTACTTTTGGATTGTAGCTGAAGATTTATTTTGGAATAAAAAGGTGGTTCTTAAATTTTTAAGTTAGGGTTGTCCATTTTCGAGAGAGGTTTGCCGAGTCTTCGGTAAATTTTCTTTGGAGGTAGTCCCCGTAGGACTCATCTCGGGTTTCGGGGTGAAATTCGGGGCGGGTCTTGACAGCGGGGAAGGTAGTTTCCTGACTACCGACTACATGCATAACATTCAGAATAGTCCTTTGGCACTCCTGTAACAAAAGACAACCAGCCGATCACAACTCTCGTTACAAATACTTCCCAATTATTTAAGGAAACTAGGACAATATACAACGTACCAAAAATAATGTTGACGTGAACCACCAATCATCCCTATTCGTAAAACAGTACTCCCCCATGATGTTGATCACCTGAGCACAATATCATTCTTTCATTTTAGAATCACTCAATGGAAATTTAAGCGAATAATAAGGCATCAGCCTAAATATATTTTTCTAAATAATAAAATAACCTCGCTGCTTATACAACGTGAGGGGGCGAGGCACAAAAGGTCCCAACGAGACACACTAAATTCACTGAATCTCCCTACTTCGGCACTGTTTCACAGACTTGAAAAACATGGTCAACTGCATATTTTACGGGGACAATGTTTCAACACCAAACAAAACAACATTGACACTTTTGCATATAGTTCTTATTCAGTAGTTGGCGTTACCTTCCTAGGTTGTCCTCAGCAAAGGCCTTCTTGCTAAATAAGTACTTCAACATATCCATGTCTACAGGAGATAGGTTAGCTACACCCCCAAACCTACGTTGCCCTTTTTCTTTACCTCCACACTGCGATTTAAGGACGTCAGAGACCCTTTAGCATCGCTGGTTGTGTTTGCGCAAACCGGTTTCAACATATGGGTATTCACATCCTCCTACAATACAAACACGGTTAACAAAATAAAATTTAACCACTATGGAAGGACAATATATGTAATATTTTGCACAACACATTAATAACCAATAACCGAGTAAAAGTCAAAATAAACATACCCCCGTTGGTCCATTGTGACCACATTCAATTGACTCGACTGCTCTCAAAACATCATCCACTATGCAAGTCACATCTCCCGCCTTTAGCTTAACCACTGAATCGTATAACGCTGTCATTGCATCCCGGAGGTTCGATATATCCGGACCCATCCGGTGCACAGTTGTCTGTAGGACTCCTACTTTTTCTTCTGCAAAAGAAATGTGAGACCTCATTGCAAACATGTCGTCCACCAAATTAGTTTTCAATCCAGTGCTGTAATCCCGAGAACCTGAGAACTCTGTCGATCTGACACCTGAGTATCTCCTTGTAACCCATATACCCTATGATGCATTAAATCCCCCTTTCTCTACCACCCTTTCGTATATCCTGTTCGACTCCTTACTGTCCCAAGTCATTACCGGACGGACACTCTTTGGAATTATAAACATTCTTTCCCCAACAACACTCAAATAGAACAACTGCAGAAAGACAAGGCAACCCCCTACGTGGTCGGTTTTGTTGGTCTAATACAGCTTCACTTCCTCTAACAATTTCTTAAACGCAAAACAACCCCAGTTATAACTTCTGATATGCTTCCTCTGCTTCACCAATGATAACAGACACAGATCTACATAACCTGGTCTGCTGGGGCAACACATTATAGCCAGCGCAAACAATACAAAACTAACCACAAACAGGTCATCCAGATTGTTTGTGAATACTACATTATTCCTCAATCTGCTAATAGTCATCTCTTTATCAACCCCCCAAATTTGTCCCTGTAACTCGGCTAATTCAGCATCCAAGCTCAACCTCTTTGGTATGGCAACTTCAATGCCACGACACCTCAGTCCCATTAAGCAATCAAAGTCCTTCTCCATTACTAACAAGTTTCACCCGTGGATCTTGATGGTACAATTTTTCACATTAAAATTATCCAACAGCATTTTGCATAGTGACAGGTTTAACTCCCTACATCAAAATTGGTGCACAGGACCAAATCCCAAATCATTAATCTCAGATACATTATCATTTGAAATTCGGGACACTACGTCTTTAAACACTTCGGCTCACATCCTGTTAAAATTCTAGTCTCTATCCAATGCTTTGTTCCTCTTATCAATATGCTTGTCCTCTAGCTGGAAAACCCCTCCACTTAACCACTCTTCTTCACCCAGCTTCTGCATTGTACATACAATCCAGTATTAAACGTCAAAACATTACAAAACACATAATCAAACAAATCAAACGATGCAGCTACCTTATTATCAGATAACAAGTCTGTGTTTCTCCAATTCCAATTCATTCCTCCCATCATACTGTTCAATACTACATTCAAAGCCGGTCAGCAATAATGTGTCCGCAAATATAACTCCCACTAATTATTTAGGTACTTACTCCTCACTTCTGGATCCTTCGTGTCTTTCCAAATCTTCCTTACAGGCTCTCTTACTTGTCTCAGACTTCGTCGCATGCTTAGCCTCACGTTTCTTCCTCCCCGTACCTTGCCGTTTCCACATTCATAAACGCATTTACATTTCAATTGTTTTAGATAACTAAAAATTCAAAATATTTTTATGCAAATTGTAACACTAACCATTATATGCTTCTAAATTTCAATGAATATAATATGATTTCAATAATTAACAAATTTCACATCTCTCGTTATCCGGTATCTAAACAAAATTATAAGGATCTCAAATTTCTTACGGTTTATTCCATGGATGATCAGACTGCTTGCAGATTTCTGGAACGCTCCTCCGATGCACCGAATTTCAGTTTATGGATCTATATCGGAAACAGGCGACTCAGGGCGGTATTTTCTGGAAAAACCCACAGCTTGCGCAAGAATTTGGATTTTGCTTCGAACTTACCGTATGAAGGAACAAAATCGTTCTGCTTTCGTCCATGCAGAGAAACCCTAGATTTTGGAGAGAAGAAGAGGAATCAGAAGATCTGTTTCGGTCGATCCTATCAATGGATTCTGGATGGCATGGCGAGACATGTGCGTACACGGTAAAAATATGAGTGAAATTTTAGATACCGTATACATACTAACAAAATATAAACCGCCTTAATACACAATCCAGAGACGATACATAGATTACGGGGGGGGAATCGTAGGAAGGCACATCAAAGCGGTGGGGCCCACAACAATCACTTTGCTCACTCCTCTTTTGGCATCTGGCGCCATTTACTTCAAATTCTCTACATCCCACAAAACCGCTTTAATCCCCTCCCTACCCAATCCCACCACACCACGCTACGCGACCTTACTGGCCCAACTCAAATCTCACCAATCCTGTTCGCTCCCTCACGAACCCTCCTTGCACCTTCACACAGGCGAACACCACTTGTCCTTGCCTAACCACCAGAGTGTCTAGCCCAGTCCAACAAAATTTGAAAGCTTTGGATTCTCGGCACCACCGCCTCAGATCTATCTACTCTCTCTCTCTCACTGTGAGCTTCAACAAGAAGAAGAAGGCTCTCTTAACCCTCACAATGCCAGCGACTGATGCAGACTTCGATCTCAGAGTACTCTCTTTGTCTCTCTAACCCTCACAATGACGCTTCCATTTTCTCTCTCTAACCTTTCTCTTTCTCTCTCTTTAACAGCCTTCTCCACAGTCCGCCTTCGCAATCGGGTCAGTCACACGCCATTTCTAGGGTTTCGAGTGCGATTACATCTGCGCATTGTGTGTATTTGTGTATCTGTGTTGATTTCTAGGGCTTGTTTTGGTTTCAGAGAGTACGCGTTTGCCGATGTGGGGAATTTGGAGCACTGTATCAAGTACTTAAACCAGACGCTTGTTACGTTTGGATTTCCGGCTTCGCTTGATCTCTTCGCCAATGATCCGGTGCGTTTTGCTCCATTTTCGGTTGTTTTTTGAACTTTTGATCCTTCAAAGTTTTGAAATTTATTTGTGATTTTGTAGGTTTCGGTGGCTCGGACTTGCAATTGTATGTATTCTTTGATCCAGCAGAGACAGCGCGATGTAGAGTTCCGAGAGTCTGCGAACGAACAGAGGCAGCGGTATGATTCTTTCCTGGAGTTAATGCAGTGGTTTAATTTTTTAGATGGGGTTATGTGTTGCATTTCGGGTTGATTTACTATTTATAATGTGGTCTACTGAGCACATTGTCACTAAGGTTATGTTTGCCCACTTTGCCGGGCACGGGGTTGTTTTCAGGGCATTACTTATGTTTGTTTGTTTATTTTGCACTTTTTATGTTGTAAAGGTTCTTGTCAGACATATCAAGGTTGGAAGCTAAAGTTGAGCGGCTTGAGGCGCAGATACAGGCCAAAGATAGGGAGATAGCAACAATGACACGGACGGTTAGAAACTTACACTTCTTTTTGGAGAGTGGGTTCAGTATGGATTTCTTAGTTTTACTGATGGGAGGTTCTCTGTAATTAGGAAGCTAAAGCTACATCAGCTTTTAAGTCTCAAATTGAGAAGCTACAGAAAGAGCGAGATGAGTTTCAGAAGATGGTCATTGGGAATCAGGTTGGACATTTGGACTTTATGTAGGTTCTTTACTGCTACTATGTGAAACTGGACAAATCCTGACAAAAATTAGTGATATTTTGATGATGTCAGCAAGTTAAGACTCAACAAATGCATGAGATGAAGAAAAAAGAAAAGGAGTACATAAAGCTGCAGGTGTTATATGCATTCTCTACTATTAGGACAACATTTGGGTATTTATGTTTTAAAATAGGATTTCATACACGACTGGTTACAAGATTTGAAAAGTAAGAGTCATCCTTTAATAATCTCAGGAGAGGCTAAACCAAGTGTTGATGGAGAAAAAGAAGGAATCTAGATCAGGCATGGAGATAATGAACTTGCTTCAGGTATAAATTAGCTGGATTTATTACTGACCTACACAATTTCATATTCATCCACCTAACTTTCCCTGAAAATTACGTGAAAACAGAAAGAAGGGAGGCAGCAGCGTGGGACATGGAATGGAAAGAAGACAGATAATGATTTTTATAAAAAGATTGTACGTAGCTTGTTCAATATATTTAACTCTCTATAACTGATTCCTGTGCAATGCGTGACCATCTCATTTTTGGCAGGTGGATGCTTATGAGGCCAAAAATCAAGACTTGATGTCAGAGAATGCTGATCTGAAGGCCTTATTACGATCAATGCAGGTAACTCTAATCATTGTGCACACCATGATTGCCAATCTAGGAGAGAGAGAAAGAGGGGGTACTTGGGGGGGGGGGGGGGGGGGGGGAGTGTAATGGTTGTTCATGGTAGCATCTTGATTCTTGCAGCATTTTGTTTTTACTGTTATGGCCTTTTTTTTTGTTTCTCTCTCTGTTTCTCTTCTAGTCGAGACACATTTTCTTACACAGCAAGTTTTATTGAAGATATGAGTTCCTGTTTCTCAATGACTCTATTGAATCTTGTCTATTATTTCTGTCCTGCGGGTGAGGGGAAAATGTCGTAAGTTATGCTAGAATCATAGATGGTTGTGGTGACTTATCTTTGTGAGATTAAGATCAACATAGACCTTCTCTAAGGACTGTCAATTCCTCTTCATGTACTGATGTTGCTCAAATATTGTGAAGCTCATCTATGCTTTCTTGATATTGTACCATTTTGTTATCTTCTCACCGATGCTTCAGTTAGCATGTTTCATAATAGTTAGAAATCAGTAATTTAGTGGATGTCACATCCAGCCTGACAGTTTACTATACTATAAAATCTGTTACTGTAACACTATGATTTGGTGCAATACCCTACTATGCTGGCCACTTAAAGTTGAAAACTGCCTGCTGGACTCTTTGTTTTCCTTTTTTTTTTCCCTTTTTCTGGGCGTTTATCATTGTGCTTCTGCATTTTGTGATTTTTTTTTCTCAATTTAGTTGCATATGTGCATGCGAAGTGGTACTTTAAAACTTAGTCTAAGATTCCAGGAATTCCTCCGCTTTCATTTCACTTATCCAGTTTCTTACCAAACCAGATTTGCCTTTTTTGTTAGTCATATTGGTCAATAAGTAATTATATGCTGAGATGATCTCAGTTCTTGTTTCGTTTTGTGCCAATGGGTATAAAGTGGTAGACTGGTTTCCTTGCAGATGGATATGCGTGATTTCATTAATCATCCAAATGGGCAGTCCAAGCAATCTCTGGCTGCCAATGAACGGGTTGAAACTGACCACACACAATCCCCATTGGGTGGAAGGACGGTATGGTTTTTCAGTCATGGATGTGTAAAATTTCTTGGTTCGTGTGATGTTATCACAACCTGTATACTTCTTGCAGGATGTTTTTGACCTGCCCTTTCACATGGCCAGAAATCAAATAGAAGAAAGTCTCCGAAATAAGATGGCTTCCATAAAGGTAATTTTCTTTCCATTTACCACACGTTCATTTGTGACTGTTGTAAAGGGAATTATTGTAGTGTTATGCTGATTACATGAAATTTGAAGGAGCGGATGGGTCAATTGCAAGATGCACAAAAGGAAGCAGAGGTTACTTCTGAAGCAACTGAGAGGGAACTTGAGCTTGAAGCTCAACTTGTTGAGGCGAGGAGCATAATCCAAGAGCAGGTCTTTTTCTCTTAAGATAGATGATGACTATAAATTTCAATGCACTCCATGTTCTTATATTTACCCGTGTGTGTGTGTAATCCATCACTTATGTGATGTCATTTTATGACTACATTGTTGGACCACCCATAACGAGGTCTAGTTATCCAAGCTGGCCATTTCTCAACTTACCTTCAAATCACCTATGCAAAAGATCAACAAACTCTGAAATCATGTAGTCATCTAATTATTAAATAGTCAACTTTGAAGAAGATTGTTGCCAGTGTTTGGAGAGGTAGGGGTTGTGCGAGAAAATTTTATACTGGCCCAGGGTTCTTCTGTCTGTGTGGTGGGGTGGCTAACATGAGTTTATTACTCTTTCATGTTGGGTAGTGATGGCGCTTTAGGTGGTAGTTTAGTTGGAGGGAAATGACAATTTCCAAAATGAGATCAAGGAATTTAGATTTTTTGAGTCTCTTTTCTGTTAATCTTTAAATCATTTAATGGATAGTTCCTTTTAATGTTGTCATCTTGATTAAATGGATGCTTTGTAGGTCTTTTAAATGTTTGTAGTAGGCTGTGCTCTGACGGACTAGTTGTCCATCTTTCTTATGCTCATTTGCTTCTTCTCATAGGATCCTCTACATCTCAGTCTTTATCTCTCTACTAAGTAATTTCCAAAGAGTTGATGTGTCTAGGCCCTCCTTAAATATATACCTTTAAAGTTTATGTCAATTTGTAAATGGACAGCAGTCACTGCACTTACACTGAAAAAGAAAAAGTGGACTGTTATATTGAGTAGTGCACTGATAGAAGTTTTCCCTTTATAGTTATTTGGGTATAAATATTGTGATTGGTTTTATTGCAGGCGTCCTTAATGTCCAAAAAATTTCCCAAGTCTGAGAGGCAAAGGTATTCCAATTGTGCCTTCTAATCTTTTTGTGAAGTAGAAGATTTATATGGTTATACAAATGTATTCAGGAGTCTGAATGGCCATTTTAATTCTGGCAGGGAATCTATCATTTCGCCATCTGCGGAGGTATGAATGAGATAATATCTCATTATATATGCAACCTTTTATAAAACAATTTGGATGCTTATGAGATTGAACTTCCAGTGTTTCCATCTTTAGAGTATATAATGTTAAGCAAGCATACCCTCGCATCATGTCTTGAATTATCATGAAAATCTCCAACTGTGATGTTGATTTAAAATGATGATTTAGGTATTTCATATTGACATATTTACATGTTCTTGGACAGTTTCTCCGAAAAAAAAAAATCCTACTAATTCTGCCCTGAAATTATGTATTGTTAAAAAACCAGATGTTAACAATCAACAGTTTGATTTTTGTGTGAGCTTGAGTTGAAAAATTTGAGGAATTCTTTCTATGAGAAGATAATTCGACAGTAAGGTCACAAGTTACTACCATGCTTTTTGTTGGGCTATCATGGAAGTGTGTGTGGGTGTGTTTCATACATAGAACTGTTAATTCCTTTGAAAAGTACACTGCAACTAAGACCTGATAAAAGTTGAATTCTTCCACTGTAAATATCTGATTTGCTTGACTGTTGTTCAGGGGGTAAGAAACTAACAAGCCTAATGATGCCACAATTCTCCAAGATTATTTGAAGTTGTCTGTATGCTGAGATGAATGGCAGCTAGCATCCAAGCTATTGTATGATTTATTCTGACCAAGAATATTCTGAACAACGTGTTCAGTTCGTAAATCCTATAAGGCATTTAGTGTGTCTTATCCCTGTAATTATGAACTACCTATCCTTACGAACTATGCTTCAAGTTTAGTTGATTTCTTTCCTGGGTTTGAGTTTATTTTATCCTTTCATCTTTTCAAATTTTTTTGCTTAGTGGATGTGCTTAAGTAGATATCCCTGTTTCCCTAGATTTCCCAACCTATGTTCTTCCCTTCTGCACCTCACTACTCAAAAGCTTTGCCTACCCCCAACTGTTCCGGGATTGTCTTGCAGAGACCGGAGGCGATTTATTTGTTAGTTATGATTTTATGTCATATTCTCAACTTAAGAATGTATAGTATTATTAGTCTTTTTATGAGAATGTCTAATATTACTTGGTTCCATCGTACTTCAGCTTCAATATCAACTTGTAAATATTTATATTCTCATGATTCCTGCTTAATACGCTCTTAAGCAATTAAGTGTGAACATCACCTTCATCAGTGGAGAGGTTTCCGGGATGACAGAGGTTTACATTGCTTTTAGTCCGTAAGTTTCATCAAGGGAGGTCGGTTCGTACATGATTTATAGACTATTAATACTTAACTTCTTCCCTCTCATCTCTTCCTTAATTTGAGCGATAGTATAAAACTGAAAACAGAAAAGAATTCAACTTGATACGTTTGATTCATTGAATCCAAGCCCTCCAAAATGTTACAGAATATTGGCATGCATATCTGGTCATTTGACTGAACTAGATTATGGTATTTTTCTAACCTTCTAGGCTTTACAAAAATGGTGGTGTGGCAGATGTTGATTATATATTTAGGCTATTGGTATATAAGAAGCAAAGGTACACTACTTGTCTTAAGGATTTGGTAATTTGCACATGCAACAAAGGCCGCCCAACACACCCATAATTGATGAATGCTTAACGTAAGCTTAAGCACAAAGATACTAATTCTCCCTTTTCCCTATGACTTGCCTATTATAACATATTAACGTATATATGAAATTAAGAATCCAAGTCACTCAAAGGAGAAGTAGCAAAATCACAAGTAAATCAAATCTACTTCACAAAAGTGACAAAACAGAAGGATCATGCACCCCAAGTGACCATCACATGCCTTTGAACCCGGGATTTCAAATCCTTCTCTGCATGTATAAATAGTACCTCCCATAGACTTGAAACTCCCATACCTGACTTGCATTTCATTTCTTCCAAGACCCAGAAAACCCAACTGTTAAACACATTGATATAGAGAATCGGAATCAGCAGAGACAACTGAAATGGATGAGTCTTTCTTCAACAGAAATCTGTCAAGAAATTCCTCGGTGGGTTGCTCTTCTAGGATTTATTACTGCCGAAGCACCGAAGGGGTTCCATTCAATTGGGAAAAGCAGCCAGGAACACCACGGAATCCAGCAAAAGAAGCAGCGATTGCACCACTAACACCTCCTCCGGCAGTGATCAGCTTAAGACTACCCAAGCCATGCATTCATGTTCGGCAAACTAACCCTCCAACAAGGCCAAGGCTTAGGTTTTGGAGAAAAAGCAAGAAAAACAAAGAAAGTAAAAATGTTACTAATTTTAATAATGTCGCCGGGGGATCAGATAAATTTGATATGTTCGACTTCTGTACCTCCGATTCTGAATTCATGGCATCAACTTCACCGCGGAACTCAAGCTCTTCATCCTCATCCTCGCTTTCGTTCTCGAAAGGTCGACTTTCTAGGGAATGTTCAAGTTTGCGGAGTACTCCAGCAAGGGATTCCTTCAGTAGTAACGCAGCCGCTCCTTTCAGCTGCAGTTCTTGGAATTTTAGCTCTTTTCTGATTAGCATGGCAAGACGAGTTTGACATATATATATATATATATATATATATATATATATATATATATATATATATATATATATATATATATATATATATATATATATATATATATAGGGCCCTTCCAATGAGGGATCCCTTTTTTTGTTCATTTTTAGGGATAGATCATTTGACGAACTTTTCGATTACAAAATCAAATCTTCACCGTTCAGTTCGTTAGGCTATATGAGTAGATCATTTCTACAAATTTTCAGAAAATTTGGTGATCGTTAAGTCATCCAAATGAGGGATTTATTTTTAATAATATTGAACGGTGTAGGTTTGACATAAGTGTTAAGTTTTTTGTTTTAATCTCAACCATTCAAACCCATTAAAAAACAGATCTAATGGTCAAATGATCTTTCCCTAGAAATAAACAAAAAAAGAGATCCCTCATTGGAAGGGCCCTATATATATATATATATATATATGTACGCTAGAAATTTATGTTAAATTCCTTGTAGTAATTAACTTCAATTCGATCTGTGTACGTACTTCATATATATTCGTAGATAAAATCATTCTTTAATTTGTAATAAGCAATAAACTTTTAGGGAAAATGTCCTAATGCCCAAATATTTGAAAACTAAAACTCATTCCAATTAAAGTCTTATCTTTATGCTCATTCCAATGATTCTTGAGAAAAAGACAATATTACCCTGTAACTAAACCACACAAATATTATCTGTTTCTCCTTTATATTATCTCATTCTCCTCTTTTTTTTTCCGATCACCGCTCTGCACTCGCCGTCTCTCATGGCTGCCCTCCTCCTCACCTCGAGTTTCCTCTCTCTCTCACTCTCTCTCTCTCTCTCTCTCTCTCTCTCTCTCTCTCTCTCTCTCTCTCTCTCTCTCTCTCTCTCTCTCGTGCGGCCAAGTCAGTCGGAGATTCGCCGCCGTCCTCTTGCGCCGACGAGCTAGTCCGGTTCTCGCTCATCTTCCATCTCCGTTTAGACTGGGCATGAGTGCGTCGAGGATGGGCTGGGTTCGTGCCGAGATCGATGATGGTGTTGCCGGGGTGCGCTCGGGGCTTGGTTGGAGTTCGACTTGGCTGGATCGTGGCTGGGGAAGGGCCTTGCTTGCCGGCGTGCGCCGAGGTTAGTGGAGGAGGCCGGTGTTCTCGTTCTCTTCGGTGGAGGAGGCCGTCGGGGACTGCGACTTGTTCTCTTCGGTGGAGGAGGCCGCCGGGGACTGCAACTTCTTCTCTTCGGTGAAGGTGGGTGCCCAGAGAAGAAACTGGGTGCCCAGATCAAGTCAGTTAATTTTTTAATTTTTATTTTTTATCCTTACATTTGAATATTATGGTGAGTAACTCGATTATTAAGGTCAGTAACTGGTTACTGGGTGTCAGTAACTGGTCAGTAACTGAAAACAACATGATTATTGGGTGATTACTAGGTGTCAGTAACTGAAAACAAAATAATTATTAGGTGTTTACTGGGTGTCAGTAACTGAAAACAAAGTGATTACTGGGGTCAGTAACTGGTTACTAGGTGTCAAATATTGGTCAGTAACCGATTACTGGGGGTCAGTAATTGGTTATTAGGTGTCATTAACTGGTCAGTATCTGGTTACTAGGTGTCAGTAACTGGTCAGTAACTGATTACTGGCTGTCAATAACTGATTACTGGGGGTTAATAACTGGTTATCAGGGATCGTTAACTGGTTAGTAACTGGTTACTGGGTGTTAGTAACTGGTCAGTAACGGGTTACTGGGTGTCAGTAACTGGTTACTGGTTGTCAGTAACTGATTACTGGGTGTCAGTAACTGATTACTGAGAGTTAATAACTGGTTATTAGGGGTCGTTAACTGGTTAGTAACTGGTTAAAATTCCGGTGACCGGAGTCCGGCGGTCGGGAAAATTCCGGTGACCGAAGTACGACGGTCGGGAACATTCCGGTGACCGGAGTCCGGCGGCCGGTGACCGGAGTCAGAGTCCGGTGAGATTCCGACCAAGTATTCTCTCTTTCATTTTCTCTCTCTATGCATGTTTAAAGGATGAGGGCAAAATAGTCTTAAAATAATATGGTTTATTAAGACTTTAGTAAAGATTTGTGCATTTGGGCATAAAAAAGGTTATCTTATATTGGAATGGGCTAATGAAAAAGATTGTCATTGGAATAGGAAATGAGGGGTTCAAATTAGTACTAAATGGGCATTTTTCCTTTTAAAAATTACACATGTACGTAGAAATTAAAAATGGAAATTTGCATGAATAATTAATTGATGGTTACAAGTTAATTTAAAAATACATATCCGAAGTTATGCCAAATTAATTAATACAAGTAGATTAGACTGATCGAAATCCACAATAATATTGAACAAGTACATTAATCATATTCATGATAATCTGAGTCGTCTGAATCATCATCCTCCTCAGTTTGGTCAGGATACTCAGCATCCTCTATGTATTCGTCATCTATGAAGCGGTCGTCATCATGATTGGGATTGCGTTGTAGCGAGTTCAGTTCAGATGGTGTAACTAGAATGTAACCTATGATAGCCGGAACGTGTTGGTTATTGACACAAATAGCCTCAGTATCGGGGACTACATGTAGAGATTCCTCTTGATATGCTTCATTCGGTTTATCAGTTGTTGGTTTACTATGATGGCTCTCTTCATCCCCTCCCAGTGTAGCTGCACTCCAAATATTCCTATGTGACATCACCTACACCATTTTCCAACCCTTACCCATAGCCAGTTCATCAAGATAAAACACTTGTTTCGCCATGGTGGCAAGAATAAACGGCTCATTCTCATACCATACATTGTTTGAGTCCACTGATAACAAGCCACGATCCAGAATTGTACTCCTTCATCTGGTTGGGTCAGTATTGAACCATTTGCACTTGAACAACACGACTGGCATACCCTTGCCGTAGATTAGTTCGATGACACTGACAAAAACCCTGTAGTAGTTGAAACCCAGACCCTCAACCATGAATCCATTGTTTTGGGTGACATGGCCTTCATCTCGTTCTGACATCACAAACTTAACACCGTTCACAAAACATCCAACATGAACTCTGTGGCTTTGGGGTCTTCCAGCCAACAAGTGCAACTCCTGGTCTTAAGAAGCAGGAAATTGCTATTAAATGTGCATCATCTGTAACAATTTTAAGAGCAACGTTGTTACATTATGTAACATCAAAAAGCAACATATATTTAATTTATGTAACATTATATATATATATAGAAGGTGCCCAAATAGGGAAATAATCAGGAAAATCTCTCTTGTGTATGACTTCATTACCATCCTGCCTTTCCAAATGGGACTTAAAGTACCGCTCGGCTTCGTCGTAATGTTGAAGGACAAACCAATGAGTCTCTTTGATCTCAGCATTACTTAATTTTTCAGAATTACTTAACCTGTTGTACGGTTGAACATCGTTGGAAACAATTGATAGATTGAATTCATGGATACTACCCACTCCAGATGATTCCCACACCATGTCTTCAACATTGAGATATGTGCTGCAGTAAGTTATGCACTCAACCTGAATGTATGCAGTCGTGATCGGCCCTTCAGGGAAATGTTTGTTTCTGTTTGACTTCGTGAAATCCTCCAGTTGCCTGCAAAACAGATATTTATTCTCTTAGTATACAATAAATATTTAAAAAAATTGGTGCATAATTTGTAATGATGATTAATTAGAAAATAAGTGCATACCTCTCATTTGGATAGCACCAGGTATATTGTATCGGACCAGTAAGCAATACTTGTTCGGGAAGGTGGATCATGAGGTGAATCATGATGTCAAAGAAAGTTGGGGGAAAGATCCTCTCCAGCTTACACATGATGTACACAATGTTTTCTTCCAATGATCGAACATCAGACTTTTTAAGCTCTTTAGCACATATCCTCTGAAAGAACTTTGACAAAGCCAATAACATGCCAACCACATCACTCTGTGTTAGTACATAGTAGAACATCGGTCATACTCGCCTAAGAAGACGCATGTGGCCATATAAAATGGGCTTGGGCCTTAGCTAAACCCATGAAACCTACATTATCCCTTGAAGGCATAATGGTAATCCACTATCTAATAAGGGTAAAGTGGTATTTTTAGGGTGTATCCACCCTATCCCTATAAATACCACTCTCCACCCCACATTTGGGGACTCTCCATCTCCACCCTATTCCCACCTTATTTCTACTCACATATAGCTGACTTACGCATTGGAGGGTCGAAAACCAGAACACCTGATCTTCCCTCTGACGTTCTTCATTCATGATTAACAGGTTATGGGAGCTTGAAGATGATGTTCCCGCATTCTGTGTGATCCATCCCTCAACAATAACACCGAAACAATGGCACTAGAAGGAGGGCCCTCAAGTGGAAACTATCACAAGCTCACCATGAGCATATCCATAATCTGCCTAGATTTCCCAATCTGAAAATTTTCTTTTTCCGGTCGCCAACCTTCCCTTTTTTCTCGAGATCCTCCCTGCCTGCATACAAAAAGCTAGCCTTTTTTCCATCTTAATTTTCACTACTCCCAGATGATTATAAAAACAAGTCTAACTTCTAGCTTGGTTTTAGAGAAATCCCGAGAGAGAAAGTAGATCTGACTTTTTCTCTCTCCTTCACTTGTGCATACCACCGCAAGGTAGCTCACCTTCTCAGCCATCATACTCGCCGTCTTCCAATGAATCTAGCTTGGCCTCCCGACCTCCAGCCAAGGCCCACGTGTCAAAACCCACCCTGAATTTCACCCCGAAACCTGAAGTAAGTCCTGCGGGAACCACCACCAAGGAAAATTTACCGAAGAACTCAGCAAACCTTCCTCGAAAATGGACAACCCTAATCCGAAAAAAAATTAAAGAACTACCCTTTTTAACCAAAATTAACCTCCTCCGCTACAACCCAATAAATTCAGAAAAGATTAAACAAAATCCCAACAGTAATCAGAGCCACTAAAAATAAAATAAAACAACGGAAGCTGACAATCTCCTAGTAGATTAAACAGGTAACCTATTGGCGAAATGTAGCAGAAAGATGGATGACTATGCCTCGACATCTCCTTTAAGACCCCAATCAAACGCTGCAGACTGAGCATTTTAAAAACAAATCGCCCAGGGGAAAATATTCAATTACGTCAGAGTGAGTGGACAAAAGCAATTTCGACAACAAATAAATATTTTTCCAAAAATACTTTCAAAGAAAACGTTTTATCAGCGACAGCATAAAAGCTTAACTCGAAAATTCTGAGCTGGTGTCTAGCCTCGCTAGACTCCCAAACTTTAAGAAATGGCCTCTCATGCTAGGATATTATATATATCAGTATGTATTTACACTCCCCTATTCTTTGTACGATATATATGAATAAACTTGAAAAAAAAATAGATATCATACAAAGCTACGACGCAGGCGTCTAACGCTCATGTCACCCCAAACTGGAATTGTAGGTATGGAGGAATCGCCCGAGTGGGTATATATAAGTGCTGACTCCTTATATGAATTCTATGAATGAATACGAAAATAGAAAGTCGTACAAGACTACGACGCTGGCGTCTAACGCTCACATCACCCCATAATGGAATTATACCTCAGTGTGGGGGGGGAAATCACGTATAGCTAGCTAGCATTTATTTATATACATACTATTCTCATAATCTTCAATATATGAGTATAATCACCGAAATTCTTAATTTCGGGAAATTTTCAACAGCAAAAAATTATTCAGCAATAAAGCATTTCAAACACATTATTTAAAACAAAGGTCCACTCACAGATTAGGCCTAAGTCTGATGTCGGTCGGAGGTTTCTTCCGCTCGAGCCTCCTCGTGTCCTGTTCCAAAGACATAAATAAATCCTTAAATAAAACACCGACGCTTAAAGAAAATAGACATAAATAAATATGAGCCTCGCGCGCTCAACCATGCCTATAGCCCCAAAATCTTAATTCCACTGCCGACCATAATTCTCCACAATTTTTACTGACAACCTCAAAAACACCTTCCACCATAAATAATCTAATGGCCGGATTCTAACTTATTAATCTGCCAAAAATACCAAACTTCAAAAATTCTCAAACCTACCCAAAACTCCTCCAAAAATTCCAAAACTCATTCCAATAAACTTCTCATATTTTTCCCCACTAAAAACACTTTTTCAGTGGTGGCTCCGCCGGCAGTGGCGGCAGGCGGCCAGCTCCGGCGACCTCCAATGCTCACCAAATTTTGACAGCACCTTCCTCTACAACTTTCCTAACTAGCACAAATCACAATTTCAAGCTTAACTATGTCAATCGAACAAAAACACATAAAAAGCCCTAGAATTTCCTTTACCGATTTCTCCTTACCTAGCTCAAGATGAAGGGAGCCCTTTGGAGGGATTGCTGCACGGGAGAAGGGTTTTCTTTTGAGCCAAGGATCGCCGGCTATGGCGGCCGGAGTTCTGGTGACGGGAACACGCGGACAACCGAGACTTTCGGGCGGCTTCTCTCCCTCACGACGGTGCTAGAGAGGCTGCCACCGGTCTAGAATGGGAGCTGGGTCGGAGGCTGACCAATTGGGACCTCCTTACCTTAGTTAAGGTACGGATTTCCTTAATTTGACCCACTTTCTGATCATATTTTCTCATCATAGCCGTTCACTATTTAGATATACATGACTTGATCATCTGTACAAAATTTCAGTTAATTTGGTTATCGTTAAGGTATCAAAAATGTATAAAATCAATGAACGAACCAAATCTGTTCATCATGAACCGTATGTTATATTAGTTCTAAATCACAGTTTTGAATGTCTTAATGATTATAAATTTGGCTGAAAATTAATAGAGATGATCTACTCATATATACCTAAAATCTGAACGTTTGAGATGAGAAAATATGATTGAAAAGTGGATCAAATACTGAAATCCGTACCTTATCTATGGTAAGGTAAGGAGGTCCTTACTTGATAAGCATTCTATATATATATATATATATATATATATATACACCTTTTCAAATAAGGACCTCCTACGGATTTCCTTAATTTGACCCATTTTTTATAATATTTTTTTATCATAGCCAGCCAATACTTTATCATTTCTATAAATTTTCAGTTAATCTGGTTATCGTTAAGGTATCAAAAATGTATTAAATCAATAAATAAACCGAATTTGTTCATCTAGAATTGTACGTTTTTGTAATTATAATTCTAAATCACAGTTTCGAATGCATTAACGTTTATTAATTTGGCTAAAAATTTATAGGGATGATCAAGTTATGTATATCTAGATATTGGCTGGCTATGATCGAAAAATATGATTGGAAAGTAGGTCGAATAAAAAAATTCATACCTTAACTAAGGTAAGGAGGTCCTTATCTAATATATATATATATATATATATATATATATATATATATATATATACGAAAACGGCTTAAAGTGCGGACGTCCGTCCGTTCTCCCCCCTCCGGCGCTGGCGACGGGGCGCCTCCACCCCACAAGACTCCAGCAGCGTCCCCGACAACTTTCCCTCCCCGACAGGTCCGTTTTTTTCTAGTTTGAAGTTTTGGGTGATCTCGCCGGAAAACTGGAAAAGAACAGACTCGTCTGGGAGGGAAAGTGGTCGGGGACGCTGTTGGATTCTTGTGGGGTGGAGGCGCCCCGTCGCTAGCGCCGGAGACGGGAGAAGTGACAAACGTCCGCACTTTAAGCCGAGTGCGGACATCCGCTTCACATCCGGCCTATATATATATATATATATATATATATATATACAGGGCCCTTCCAATGAGGGATCCCTTTTTTTGTTCATTTTTAGGGATAGATCATTTGACGAACTTTTCGATTACAAAATCAAATCTTCACCGTTCAGTTCGTTGGGCTATATGAGTAGATCATTTCTACAAATTTTCAGAAAATTTGGTGATCGTTAAGTCATCCAAATGAGGGATTTATTTTTAATAATATTGAACGGTGTAGGTTTGACATAAGTGTTAAGTTTTTTGTTTTAATCTCAACCATTCAAGCCCATTAAAAAACAGATCTAATGGTGTGGACCTATCCCTAAAAATGAACAAAAAAAGAGATCCCTCATTAGAAGGGCCCTGTATATATATATATATATGGAGGCACGCCGTCGTCGGACAGTGGAGAATGGAGAGACTTCCTTTTTGGATCATCTCCGTGTGCCAACAAGATCCCAACTGCTTTCTTTTCTTCACTCAAGATCCCAAACTGCTTAAAGAAGCCAAGCTTAATTTCTTTCGAATAATAGATTTATAACCCAACTGGAGCATAAACATGCAGTGTGTAGATATAAATCATCTTGGATTCTTAGCCGAAAAGAAAGAAAATGTTCATGTTGCGGTGACTTGCAGAGCATGCAGATCATGAATTGAAGGTGCAGTCAGCAACTTAAGTATGGGAGTCATGACCGGCGTAGTGTCTGTACGAACCACATATTTGGCAAGTATATTAATCCGATACATGATCGATCGAGGGAGTCGAGTTGGTCAATGAGAAAGAAAGAAGCTGCATATTTCATTTCCGTATGTTCATGTCATGCATGGCAACGTAATATAATATACCATTCCCCGCTGCGAATGAACACGATCCAGCTGACACGTGTGCAGGATATTTCCACACAGTTCCCACGTGTCGCTCCTACGACATGCACGCATGTGGCAACCATTACCAAATCTATCCTCTGCAACAAGCTACCACACACCCACCGCCTCTCTCTCTCTCTCAAATTCTAATTTCACTCGCATTTTTCTGGAGGCGCCCGTCATCTTTCTATATTTCATGGTTTTCATTTCACCAGCTAGTCCAGGTACGTAGATTGCCAATAAATAGAGGGCGTCGTCCTATATAGTTTGCTGCAGCTACTTCATTACAGTTCAGTTATTCCCATTGCAATTTTGTTTAGGCCCTGTCACGTACAAAACCAAACAATTGTTCTTCTTTTGAGAAGATGACCAAACACATTTGAAAAACAAAAAGGAAAAACAAATCGAAGTTTTTTATCTTCAATGTGCTTTCAATCCTGAAGATGGTGGGGGTAACATGAGAGCATCTCTAATAACTTTCATATTTTTTTTATTTTATCAATTTTAAGGAATATTGGATTATTTTTTGTGGTCCAACAGTTTTCCTATCTCATTTTTTAAAATGGAGATTGAGAAGAAAGAGAAACACTCATTCCCCAAATTTACAGCAAATCCTTCATTCTCCAAATATTAATTATTCACGTGCTCTAACTATAAGAAAAAAAATCTAGAATATTTTATTAAGTAATTTATGTACGTTATAATGAAATATGTGATATTTTTTTGTAATTAGTACTAATCATATAACATTTTTTATTATTGTAATAAATGCTGAAATATCTAAAATGGAGAAGCTGTTGGAGTACGTTGGAACATAAATTTTTTGAAGATTTCGGCTATTGCTTCCTCATTTTAAAGAAATTTTAGAGAAGCTATTAGAAATACTTTAACAGTTAGGGTAGAATATTGACGTGCATGAAGTACGTAGTAGACCAACTCGGGAATAATCTTCATTTTAATTTGCATCTTAATTTCTCTAATTTGGACACTTACTTCTCTCTTATTTTTGGAAACTCACCACACTATTGCATCTTAAGTTCTCTTCTTATCTAGATGCAATATAAATCGGAATTCTCATGCAGTCGACTGATTTATAGGAATTTTTTATTATTATGCATATAGTTGTATCTGATATGGTCATGCATAAAGTGCTTCAGTATTTACATGTATTTTGATTATATACATGTACATTACAAGACACAAATTTCATTACAAGACACAAATTTCACTTTTTGATATTACTACGGTTGACAATTTCATCATCAACGGTTTTACATTATTGTTTCAATTTCATATGACTTATATATGTATTGAAAAATATCCTATCCAAAAGTCCGATATCACATTTCAAGTATAATACGACATTTCATTAATAGTGTTACAATAATCACTTCTAAAAAAAAGTGTTACAATAGTTACAACATTGTCATCAAATATTTATACTGACTCCGTAGCTCGATGTATAACCAAAGATCATATTTGACTAAAAGGACGGGGATGGAATAATTTTGACAGATTGCCGATGAAGAAAGATCAAAATGAAATTAGATGTGAACGAATATGAAGTTAGGGGCGGTAAAATTACAGGGCGCCCGCCGTAAGGGGAAGGAGTTGGGACAAGTCGATCGAAGGCTACCATACTTTAACTAAAGGAGGCCCTTGAAGGGGAGGGACAGAAGGAGATGACAGGTGGCAAACCTAGGGACCAAAATGAAATGATTTGATTTCCAAATCCTAATTGTTATGGGTCCCCTCCCTAACCCTTCCCCACATTCATACCCACACAGTAATATTATCATCCATAGCTCCTCTCTCAAAACCCAGAACAATAATAAAGTAATGCTTTCTTTTAGGTCAAGAGTCAAGACTAGCTAGCCCATGGAGGTGAAAGAAAGAGAGAGAGACAGAGAGAGATCAAACACCGCCCTGTCATCCCATCAAAAGCTTCCACTTGCTTTCTTTGCTCCCCCCATTTATTCCTCTATATTTACGAGACACCGAAACGAAAAAAAAAACAAAAAAAAAGAGATAATCTCGATCCTCGTGCAACCCTTCACGACTGACTGAGACTTATTCATCTTCCTCGAGCTCGCTCTTCTACATAGTACTGCTGCTTAACCTAAGCCTGCTACTACCTCAATATCTCTGTTCTCTCGAGTCTCAGAAACCCCTCCTTAATTAACTTTGACACAGTTTCTCACAATATTCACTCGTTGTTATTGTTCTTCTGTGTTTTCCAATATCCTGACGCTCTATTTCCAAAGACAAACCTTTCAAAACCACCAAACAAACAAACATGGATTCTAGTTCTCCTCCTCCTCCCCATCATCATCATCATCAGAACTGGCTCGGTTTCTCTCTTTCCAACCACTTCTCCTCTCCCCCTCATAACTCCCACCTCTCTCTCTTCGAGGCCTTCACCTCCTCTCCAGGTCCGCCCTCTCTATCTACCTCATTTCCTCTCTATCTTAAATATAACTATCTTATATTTCTGATTTGCTCAGATCGATTTTTTCTGTTGTTTACAGACACCGGGGTTAACTCCACAGCGTTGGATCATCATCAAGATGCACATGCAGGTGCAACTGAGACCGACCTCTCCATCTTCAGCTGCGGCGTCGGCCCGAAGCTTGAGGACTTTCTCGGTGGTGGCTGCACCACCACCACAGCCGCCGGGGTCACAACCGCCACAGCCGACGTCATCACCACCGCATCAACAACGCCGACGTCGCTCACTCCCTTCTCATCTACTAACGATCATCTCGCTGTGGCCGAAAATGAGATTTACGACTCCGAACTCAAAACCATAGCAGCTAGCTTCCTCCGTGGTTTCTCCACTACCCCTACCGCCACCGCCCCTACTACTCTGCAGCAAAACAAAACCCACCACCCGGTGGGGACCACCGAAACCGCCACCGCCAAGAAAACCGTGGACACCTTCGGTCAGCGCACCTCGATTTACCGTGGCGTTACAAGGTGTGGAGATCGAGCTAAAATATATTATCTATTTGTTCTTATTATCATCAAGTAGTTGGTTTGTTTATTTTATGTTGTTTGGGTGTTTGAATATCAGGCATAGGTGGACAGGAAGATATGAAGCTCATCTATGGGATAACAGTTGCAGAAGAGAAGGACAAAGCAGGAAAGGAAGGCAAGGTAATTATTTTCTGGACTAGGTTTTCTATGGCCTTCATAACTCTTAACGTGCGCCCCAGTGTACGTTGCTTAGGACCAACGGGTCCACTCCATCTCCATTTCTGGGTTTAGCTTCTGTGACCGGAATAAATGAAGGAGATGGAGAAGAAAAGAATATCATTTTCAATGTAAATCCCAAGAGAAACAATGTTGCGGGTCGCCCATTTAATGGCTTTGATAGTTAGATCTGGTGTGGCATTTGGATTTGAAGTAAATAGTGTTGCTATTCTGCGCCATTGTTTTCTAGTTTCATGAGTACCAAGACTCTGATGTGGGCTTTGTTTCTTTTGTTTTTATGTACATGGACGTAAATGATTGCTGCTATTATCATCGACCTCAACTCCATCAGTTTATTTGGGTGAGTTTGTTTTACTGCTCTTGCTTTAAGATCATCATTTAATTTAACAGTATGTAACTTTGGTTTCTTAGATTCACTGTCATAGAAGTACATGGGTCTCATCAAGTTAAGATATTATAGGTTACTGTATCAGAAATATTCTTTGCATGAATGCATCATGACGTTCAGATCTTACTTGGATTCTTATCGCTGAACTTTAATGGTTTATTTAAATTTTATGAATTTATGTACTGAAGGTGGTTATGATAAAGAAGACAAAGCAGCAAGAGCCTACGATCTAGCAGCTCTCAAGTACTGGGGTCCGACCACCACCACAAACTTTCCGGTAAATATTTTTTTTTCCTGTATTTTGATTTTGTTTCTAATATTTTTCCATTTTGGTTTTATTTGATGTTGAATTATTTTCCAAGGTTACGAACTATGAGAAGGAATTGACGGAGATGAAGAACATGTCCAGGCAGGAATTTGTTGCTTCCCTGAGAAGGTAATTAGATACACATTTATCCATCATTTGGTCTGAAGTACTCTTTCTTTTTGAGTATCATGGTTAATGTGTTCCACTTTTTATGGTATAGGAAAAGTAGTGGATTTTCAAGAGGAGCCTCTATTTACAGAGGGGTGACAAGGTTTGTAATTTTCACGTGTTTGATGGTAAAAATAATTGGAATCTAAGTTTCACTCACCATTTTAATTTTTATACGGAAATATTAATATATCCCAAATTCGTTTCAGGCACCATCAACATGGTAGATGGCAGGCAAGAATAGGAAGGGTTGCTGGCAACAAAGATCTGTACCTAGGCACTTTCAGTGAGTATTACCTTCACATTTACCTTGATGTTATAATTGACAATCTGGGTAATGTTTTTAATTTTTTGACTGTTAGTTAATAAGGACATCAACTAATTTTTGTCCAACATTAGGCACACAAGAAGAAGCTGCCGAGGCCTATGACATTGCAGCTATCAAGTTCCGAGGCTTAAATGCGGTCACTAACTTTGATATGAGCCGTTACGATGTGAAGAGCATTGCCAACAGCAACCTCCCCATCGGAGGAATGTCTGGAAAATCCAAGAACTCATCCGATCAATCCCTCTCTGCTGATAGCAAGAGCCTTGACGATAGAGATCTCTCCTCTGCATCCTCTGTCACCTTTGCGTCGTCATCTCATCAGCCAGCCAGTAATTCCTCCACATTGAGCTTTGCAATTCCCGTCAAACAAGACCCTTCCACAGAGTATTGGTCCAATATCTTCGGTTACCAAGTACCAAACAACAACCCTTCCGCAAACAATGTCAGGAACCCTAACAGTGTTGGCGTCACACCAACCTATTGTCACAGCAACATGGATTTCTCTACGACATCTAGTACTGCTACTACAACCGCTGAAACCAACAACGGGTTATTCTACAGTGGGATTTACAACGTCCACGGTCAGCAGCAGCAACAACAACAAGAGCAACAACAAAGTACTAGCAGTGGTACTAATAATCCAATCCCCTACTCCACACCTCTTGCTTTGAGTAGTAAAATGGGTTATGATCAAAGTTCTTCTTCTGGTTATGGAACATGGATAGGGCCTGGTCTTCATCTCTTTCAGACTCCCATTTTCGGCATGGAATAAAACGGTCCATGAGAATCATCACATGAAGGTGCATGGAGGAGATAGCTAGCTAGAAGACGAGACTTCGAGTCAATGACAATGTTGAACTTCACATGGGAGTCAACAACTTTAGTTTGAATAGGAATGAGGTGGGAGAGACTGACACCTACCGGGCAATCATAATTCACAGAGAGATGAGCACACAACTAGTTAGCTGACACTGCTTCTGCTACTGTTCTAACTCAACTTTTGCTTTTCCTTTTTTCTCTTCTTTCTTTTGTCTTTTACCTCTTTATTTCGGCTCTTTTTAGCTTTATCTTTTTCTTTACTGACATGAATTTCGATGAGTATAATGGAAAAGAAAATCCTTTTATAATACTTGATCTTATTGGTGTCAAAATTATCCATGTGGAGAATATCATGCAATGACATACATCTCAATTTGATTTCAATTAGAATAGCTCAGTAAGAAGTTTTTTTTTTTATTAAACGAAATTTCATTCAATAAACTGTACTTACAAAACAATCATAGCACCCAACAAAGGATTACAACTATGAGCAAATAACTCTTGACTCAATCTACTTGTCCTCACTCCGAAGAGGAGAGACTGACATATCAATGGATCTGATAGAAACCTAATTGGGCAGTCGTCCGAGTTAACTTGACCAACATAAGTAGCAATTACTGGAACAGGATCTGACCACAACAGAATACCATTGGGTGGGCCATTCCAGGATCTCCCGGCACGTTCAACACAGGCTGATAAGATGAGTGGCCAAAGACCGACTATAATCTGGGTTCTTGTAACAACGAACCAGCTACCCGAATTCAAGTACCTATCAAAAACCATGACATCTAACCAACAATCTCGATAGAGTAATTAAGGACTTATTTGAGATCTGAAAACCAGACCCAAAAACTACTTCAATTAAAACTAAAACCATAAAAGCTAAAAATAAAAAAAGGCCAGGCTGGACTGAGCCCAACAAGTGAGCCCAGGCCCAACCCAAAACCCTAGACCAAGGGATGGAGATAATCACAGCCGCCAGCCAAGCAAGCTCCTCCCCGTCTCTCCATATGCGCCGGACCACCATCCTTCATGTACGGTCGTTGTCCTTTCGTCGGAGTCGGCACCACGTCCCTCCCCAGATCACACCACCACGACCTCGATGCAGCACCCATGCGGAAGGACACAACCTTAAACATGGGTCCAGCCATGCCGCAATTGTTACCACACTCAGCAACCTTGTCGCCGCCATCAATACACCACGCCTCCTAGCCGAGAGAGGATAGAGCCAAAACCTAGCCTCCGCCATGTGTTTCCCAACCCTTGGTTCATAGCTCGTAGCCGCGAGACCCCCGATACGAAAGGAAACTTCGACCGAGATCGCCCAGCTGCACTCCCTTTCCATAAGGATCTAAAGCCCGTCCGACGACGGCGAAAGGCTCGCCGCCGGACAGGCAAAGTGACTCTTCTTCTCTGGCTCTCGCTCTCTTCTTCTCTGGCTCTCCCCAGTAAGAAGTTAATCCAAGCTTTTAAAATTTACTTGCTCTTACCTCCGCAATTTATATAGTGCCTTTGAAATAATAAAAAATAAAAATTATTTGGTGGGATTAAATTTGCTTCTGAATAGGCCAAATAATTAAAACCAAAACTTATATTGGAGCTTGGTAAAGGCAAAAGTTATATTAGGAGCTCTTGCTCTGGAGTGCTGTCGTCTATGAATATTATTTCCCTAAAAGAGGAAAACTTTGGAAAACTTGCTGATTGTATATGAACTTATATTCATGTAGTTATGAAAATTTACCTTATTTACGTATCATAGTAACAATGAATAACTACAAGTCTACATATACAAAAGTTACCTGTTGCGGTTGCTATAGCTCCTGTGTGCAAAACATATAGTGATACTACATCATATGAATACTGTTAAGAGTTTACGATTATAGGGTGGCAATATATATAGTTGCTAGCTAGTTGCAAATACAGAGAAATGTATCCCATTAATCACGGATAATAGCACTAGCAATGAAAAGCTAGAGGCTTACTAACTTGGTTAAACTTAATTCTCTTTATATATGAAAAGCGCTCCGTCCTTTGAGTACGTACTCATACCAGCTTGACCCAAAAGTGGAAAAGCCAAAACTTAGATCGATAACAACCTTTAACAAGTTAATCATTAATAAAGAATATATGTAGGACAAAGAACAAAACCCATGTTGCAATATTGCATGTTTTATGTACGAGCTAGCTTTTCCGGTGGAGACCAGTAGTGACTATAGATTTAGGCTCCTATTTGCATTTGCGCGCTATAGAGAGGTGGAAGTGTGATCGAATGAGAGGTTCGAATATAAAGAATGATGTCTTTTCTTGTCTCTCATATCCTTCTTCAGATGATGGCATTGCACTATGTAGTCCTTTCCCTTCGTGCCTTTCGGCGCCCATTGGAGATCTTCTACGTCTAGCTGCTGCCTTCATCTTTGACCATTGTTTGGACGATACCTGCATGTAATATTCTCCTAATTATTGCCAAATCGACTCCATTGATATGACATGTTAGAGCTAATGTAATAAGTGTTTTATTTTTGTAATTCATCCAATTTCTTGACATTAAACTTGTTTTTCTAATCTTCAGGTTTATGAAAATATGCGTTATATCTGATTTATGGACATAGAAGTCCCTGTGTTGCCGAGTTTGTCTGGGTTTATGTGTCGGTATGTGAAGGAACTTTAGAGGTACGTACCAACATACACTATCAAAAGTGTACCATATTCAGTTAGCTATACCTATCGGATCGACTAGGACAATGAAAGTTGGAGCAAAATGCTTTGATTGAGATAGCTGTCTGTCTAGCTAGTAATCTGCGAATTGAAAAAACGAAAATGAATCAAGGAAGAAGCTAGTTTGGCCGGGATTAAGATGCCAATATACTAGCAACCTTTTAACAAATTTTTTGATGCCCAACTGATAGCTAAGCATTCTTTGTCTTAGGTTTCTTATAAGCTAGTGAAGGATTCCGGCCACCTCATACATATACAAGATTGTATTCCTTGATCTTGTATATGCTTCAGTACTTCAGCTTCTACGTAGACGATTCTTATCTTCAGTACTAAGGAGTTGAGCCAAATTAAGTAGGTATATCCTTTGAACAAAAGCAAAGGAATCTCACTGACGAGCTCATAGAATGATCGAGTAGTCACAAGTCGCATATGAATATGATTAAAGTCGTGTAATGTATAAGAAAGAACAGATTGTACTAGAATAATAGAGAAAAACGGAAAGAAGGGAGGGTGCCAAACCAAACCCTTTGTTCTGCATGCACGTCACCCAAAACTAATCAACTTACTTTGCCTTCGAATTAAACAAAGCTTGCTAGGTATACTTACCCACCACACCTCTCCAGCTCTCATCTTATAATAAGAAGCACACATGACATTACCTGAAAAGGCTACGTTTCAAATTGCAACAAAGTATTAGTCAAATGCTGCAATGCAGAGAGAGCACCCACACACACAATACCTCCTTTTCTTTAAAAATTAACTTGTGCAAGTCTAGGCACCCTCTCTCTTAATCTTTGCTTTCCTCAGTTCTGTCCCGGTCTTTGTTTGGTCTACAAACAAGTATTGTCGGCCACACACACTCCCCCCTCCCTTCAAGCCTTTTGTTTTCTTTGACCAACTCGATTTTCCCAACCTCTGTTTCTTTAAAAGTCAAGCGGAATCTCGATCAGTATCTTGAGACCAAATCCACTGTTTGTTAAAATGCTATGAAGAAATGAAAGAAGATAAGAAGAGAATAATGCATCCGAGACACTTAATATGTGTATCATACATATACCTCAAATGGTATGATCAAAATACCCAATTCAAATAAGAAAAATATATTTACTTAGTGTCTCTAATTATGAATTAGTCGTGAAAATAGAGTCAAACACTATGGTTTGAGCTTAAAAGTATAATGAAAATGAAGGGGAACGATGCACTAATAATGGGTGGGATACACATTTGCAGCATAAGTTTGAAGTAAAGAAGTGAACAAGGAGTCGTGGATGAAGCTGCAACCAATGATCATGGTACTCGTTGTTTTCTCTTGTTCTTTGCTTTAGTTAATTTTATATATTGTGGGGTGATGATAAGTGTATGTTGCATATAATAGTGAAGGGGTAATGAGGCCGCACATGGTGGCTGACTAGGGTTTCCGGCGACGTGTGCGGTTGAAAGTTGGACGTGGGAAATCGAATCCCGTTCACATCATATATGTACCCAATTAGTAACTTGTTCCTTGGTTTATACTTGCATTTAAAATACTGTAGGTAAAAAGCTGTGAAACTTCTGCTGCTTTTACCTAATTTAGTAGGGTTAAACACACATGCATCAACAAGACGAAAGTTTTCAGATGCACCAAGGTTAGAGTGAACTAACATGTACAATATAATCTCAGCTGTTTATTTGATCTAATCCTTTAATGACACTAACTTTAATATTAACACAGTTAAAAAGCCCATAAAGGTAAATAACTAAATATCCCATTCATGCAAACCAGGCTTGAAGATGAGAAGGGCCTGATTTGTTTAAGAGAAGGAGATCTGCCCGTCAAAACGACGTCGATTTTTTTCTGAGAAGGTGGTTAATTCTCTTCTTTACTTTGTTAGTTTATCATATTTTCCATTTGATTTAGTTATTTTTATGTTTATTAGGTGTTTTGGAGGAAAGAAGGGAATATGAAGCAAGATAGGAGAAATTTTGAAGGAAAATGAATACATGTCGTGCAAGGAAAGAATTATGAAGATCTGCCAGAAATTATCATCTAACTTCGACAGAGGATTGTGATAAGCTCACAACGATCCAGATGATGAGTTATATATCAATAGAAAGCTACAAGAGCCTATTTTCTAGACCTTTTTACGGATTGTCAATACCTATTTTGGGGAAGAAGTTATGATCATTTTAGTGGCCGAATGTCAGTCTGCCCGAATTTCTGGTTTGGACCGAAACTTCAATTTCAAGGCCCAATCCAAATCAGCTAGCCCAAGGACGGAAATTGAGGGTTATATAACCCTAATATCATCAGATACATGGGGGAAGAAGGAGAAGAAGAAGGAGGGAAGAAAGAGAACGCAAGAATCAGAGATTGCTCTCTTCTCAGTGATTCTCCAAGCTCGGTTATTGTTGTCTTCCTCTTTCATGAACTCTTTTGTGTTTTCAATTTTCATTACGTGTAACTAAACTCATAGTAGCTAGGGGGCTGTTGAAGCCCCTAGACATGATTCATAACATGCTTTGATTTTCAATTTGTTTTTCCAATTAATAAGATTGAGGTTTTGTTTACCGATTATTCATCAACGAATTCTTTGTATGTGTGCTTTGGAGGCCTACTTAGTATACATGCTAGGGTTCTAACACTTTGATTATTTGATGCCTGGGTCAATATCGGATCCCTCAAATTGCCTAGAGAAGTAATCGGTAGTTTTCACTAGCGAGTAGACGAAACCTTAGGTTTAGCAAGGCGCTAAGTTTATTGTGATGTCTAGTGATTGCTCAAACTCTTTTCATGCTTATTGATCTCTACTTGTTTGACATAATAAACGTACCTTTAGGTTACAATGTTTGAGAATAGTTTAGGTGTAGAGCACTTCTTGCCTAACGTACACAGTAAAAAAAAGTAATAGATTGTGCTCAAGCGTACCGAGTCAATCTGAGCATCTTCAATTGAGTTAGTTGGTCACAAATTGGACAAAGTAAGTTGTGTCTGATTGTCAGGGGTGGAAACTTCCTCCCTAGCTAGTCTCATTATCTTGATTCTCAACCACTTTGAAATCAGTTTTCAATTTTCTTATCTTCTGTCCATCATCTTCCCTTATTTTATTTCCCTATCAAATCAATTTCAAATCATCTCATATTTTGTGTGCTAGACGCTCTGTGTGTGTAGTACACCTCTGTAAATTTTAGCGTTTTTCTGAGTATTCTAGGTTAGGTTTTTCTTTTATTCTTCGACTGTTGTTCAATAGGAGCTGCAGTCACGTTTTGTGACATTTGTTGAAGCTTTTGGTTTAATTTAATCCTCTGCGGGAGACTCTTATTTCTCTATATTACAATCGATAAATTTGCAGGAGAATAAGGAAAATAAAGAGCTTTTAATTTAGCTATCACAAAGCTCCTATGGATCGATAGACGAGGAAAAGGGGAAGAGAATGAGAGCGGTACCGTCTGGTACCGGGTCGGGTTCACAGGTCAAGGAAGAGAAGCGACTGGTTCGGTTTTGTTTTAAGGGTTTCCCGAAATGGAAACCTCACCCTTTCTATTTATAGTGGTTTCCACAAATAGTAACTTTCATTTTTACCTCATAACTTTTCCATACAAACTCTAATTCAAATGTGCCACGTTTCCATGAACTTCATTTAACATCCTCTACGACTTTTATGAAGAAAGTTTTCCCAAATTTCGAACAAAGGAAAAAGTCAAGTTTGTAGAGCCACTAAAAGCTCGGAAGCAAAGGTAAAGTAAAATTGATGTAATTTACAATCCAAATGACAGTAAATGAGTCAAATAAGATCTGGGGTGTTACATCTGGAATTTAGGAATTCAACCATCCCTCAACTTATCTTTTAAGGGAAAAAGGAAATAGACGTAAGCAGGCAAACTCATCTGAAAAATTCTAGAATTTGAAGGTGGAACATATGTCTAAAAATTCTTTGACATGCATGTACGAGTCCTCACGATCTAAATCACGAAAGTTGGACAAGAGTTGAAGAATTTGAGGCTTTAACTTAAAATGAGCAGCAGTAGTGTTCGGTAACATTATACATGTTAGGGAATTTGTGTTGATAGAAGCGAAATATTCCCTTAGAGTTTTGGTTTCTAAATTTTCTCCCATCATGATCAAAGAATCAGGTTTCTCGATTTCTTTCCTAATTATTCTCACAATCTCAAGGTCGTATTACAACAATTCTAAACTGAGTGAACAACGATCAAGCATACACTGCAATATTTTTTTTTTGTTTTTTGTTTTCACACACAAATTTACAAAAGAAAATCTCAAAATAACCATTAACTATAAGTCAGCTTCTATTCTCTTTTAGAGTGATTTAGAGGATAACCAGTCAAGAGCTGCCATAAATGTAACCAGGTGAGTCCTGAAAAGATTGGAGGACTCACAACAGTCCCACTTAAACCCAAATCTTCTTAAACTGAAGGTGTTTCCTTAAAGAAATTTTCTATACATCACACTTTTTGGAAGAAGTAATAAGAGTTACCATAAATTAACTATATCCAAGAGGATGTTATGAGCTATTGTTAATTTTTGTAGTCAAAACATATGTAGAGACATCAAAATGTGTGCTACTCCTGTTTCAAATAAAAGAAACTAAAAAGAGTTTGTAGGTGCGTGTAATGTTTATTTTAACATTCCACTATCTGCTGCTTATATATGGCATGTCCCTTCAACGAAGATGGTCAGATAATCACACATTTACAACTTTAGATATTCAAAGATTTAATCACACGTTGATCTGGTATATTACATACAAAACCATACAATAAAACTTTCAAATATCATCATCCTTGAATATGTGTTGGATCGCATATGTAATGGAATAGGTTGCATCCAAGACAACTTAAATATCTTTGTATCAGCTAAAGGAAAGATTGGTGTTGTTGGTATGTATGAAGCCATGGCTTGGGAAAATAACACATGGAACTTTGGATGGTGGCGGTGATGCTTATATCAAGGGCGGCGACAAGGGTATCAGTGGCAAAGATGACAGCATTAGCGGCATCGACGGCAGTGATGGCGGCAGCGATGTTGAAGGTTTGCTCATGGTTTTAGTTGGGCTCGGGCCAATTCTATTAGGGTTTTCTTTTGAGCCTTAGCAGATTGGGGCTTTTCAATTTGATTTTTTTTATTAGTATTAGCATATATATCTCTATGTGATGATTATAGACAATAGTCTTACAGAATAAGTGAGCAAATACAATTAATGAAATAATGGCTAATCTATTCAGAGCCCGGCCTTGAGTTAACCGGGGCTCTAGGAAAAAAAAAATTGGGACTTCCCATCTTTCAGTAAATTCATTTTTCCTTCAAAAGATAAAAATTAAGCTAGTATGCTCAAACAATTAATATAATAGGGTGTACAATTACTAGTTGGTAACAAATGGTTCAAACTAAAATGTAGTAGAGAAATTCAGAAGCTCAATCAAACCAAGAAAATGAAATAATGAAAATAGACCTAATTAAAAGCCCAAATAATTAAAAATAATTTGAAAAGAAGACTGAGAAAATTCAGAAAATTTATGTTTCATCAATTGAAGAAGAAAAAGGAAATAAAATAATAATATTGCATATGAAGATGATAATCTAACAATGATAAATCGATGATTTGAAATTTATGGTTGAGAATTTAGTGGGAGAAGAAGAAGAGTCAGGCGCAGATGAAGGAGTTTATAGGTTGGTGTATGTCCTTATGCATGAATGTGATTAGTAAACCAACAGATTATGCCATGCCAAATTGCTCAACTTCCCAATTGGCCAAATTGCCAAATTGTCGCTTTCTCGATCACAATGAAAAGTTTGTTTGGTCGATCATGAGCAAGAAGATAGCGCAGTCAAGTTGACCATTATCTAAACTCTATTGCTAGTTACAATCTCAGATGTGACCAAATCATTTGTTGATAACATCGACATGCAAAACTAGAGAATGATTCAATCTGCTATAAAACATCAATTAACAGACAATACCATATGTACATATACGTACGTGTATGTTAACTTAGAACTATTTTACTGAGTAGCTAAACCGGTATGAAATATCAATGGAGGCAATTGCCTCACCAGCAATCCTTTCGATTATCAACTCACTGAATGCAAATAGCAATGACCATTGTTAGTTCTCGACCGGAGCACGCCCACTTTTCCCGGAATAGAATCAGTAGAGTGCATGGGTTTTAGTAACTGTTGATTAATTATGCTCGTACTGGTGCAGATTACCAAGTACCAACAGCTTCAAAGATTTGAGAGTAAGATCGATCAATGCTTGCTGAAACACCTCAGAACACTACCAGAAAATGGGTCTTGGGAGACGAAAAAAAATCGTCGCCCTGTTACTTAGGCGACGACATGTCGTCGCCCAAGACGTCGTCGCCAGAAGTGCGTCGGTGAAGAACTTGGGCGACGAAATCTCAGTCCATCATCGCCTAAGAGTAATTCTTAGGCAACGACACGAATTTCGTCGCCTAAGAGCTATATTAGGCGACGACAACTTTCTCGTCGCCCAACAATATTTCGTCGCCCAACATTATTCGTCGCCTAAGATTTAACGCCTTGGCCGACGAGAAATTATTTCGTCGCTTAAGATCTTATAACCTGGGGCGACGAAACTAAATATTTCGTCGCCTAAGATCACTACATCTTAGGCGACGATAATTTTTTTTCGTCGTCTTATATGGTAAGTCCTTGACCGACGATTTAGCAATTTTGTCGCCTAAGATATATTTAAATTTTTTTTTAAAAATATTTAAATAATTTTTTTAAATATATAAATAATGTTTTTTTAATTTTTGCTGGAATTTTTTTTTTCGGCATTTCTTTAAATTTTTCTAATACTAAAATTTAATTAAAAATAACACAAATTTATAAATTTATAAATAATTTATTACAAAAATTCAGTCCATCTGTCTACGGAGAAACTCGAAATCTAACTCATCATTCCTGTTCGGAGGGTCCTGAGGCGGCGGCTGGTCAGGCTGAGGAGGCTGCTGCTGAGGCTGGGGCCACTGAGGTAATGGTATAGGCGTAGGCATGGGCGGAAAATCAAGTCCGGCCGCATGTACAGCGATGCAGGTAGTCATCCACCGTCCCATAGCCGCCTGGTTGGCATTGGTGACTTCATTCACCCGCTCCGTATGCGCAGCCGTGGAAGCCGCATATGATTCCGCCATGGCTATCTCCCTCGCTCTTTGGGCTTCCAGCTCAGACTGTAGACATTCGACCTGATCCTGTAGCCGAGTGGTCTGGCTGTTGCTGCTTGAGGCTCCGGCGGCTCCCTTGCGCTGAAATCCTGGCGTCGTCTTCAGGATCCCCTTTCCAGCGCCTCCCATACCCCGGCAGTAGTAGCTGTTGGAACGCTGCGCGAAGGCAGTGGCCATAATCCGCGCCCCAACGGTAGGATCTGAAGTGTCGATCCTGGACATGGCCTCTGACATGTCATCCTCTGCCGTGCCCGGCCATGTGTCGTTCACCATGCCTCTCATGACCTCTTGCTCCGCCTCCCTCACCCTCGCCTAATTGGATATATTAAAAAAATATATTAATATACATTTAATAAAATGTAATTAAAATTAAAAATTAGAAAAGATAAGGAACTTACAAGATCCTCCTCAAAATGAGGATATGCTCTCTGAAAGGTCCCCACATAGGGGTTCTCCTCTGGCCGATCTCGCCGCACGTCGTCCATGATGGCCGAAAACGGCCTCTAACCGGCATGATGGTTGGTTGTGTTCTGTTGCCGGTTCTCAGCGTTCACCCGGGCGAGGTGCTTCAAAAAAAAATTTATCGTTAGTAAATATTTAAAAACATACAATTATAATTAATTCACTAATTAAATATTCAAATTTGTTTACGAATTACTTGTTTGTGAGGGTCGTTGAACTGCATGACAAGAAGCCACCGCCACTCGTACTCCCGATACTCGAACTCCTTCGGGGTACCCGAACGGTCACTCCCGTACTGCTTCCAGTGTTCCCGGAGGTCGTGCTTCCACTCCTTGAACCTACATATACAAAAAAAATATTAAATATATTATTAAAAACATAAAATTTAATAATTTATTAAATAGAGGTACCTCTCCCTATGGGCCTTGTCCGCCCAGTCACGTCCCTCCTCGGGAACCACAAACCATTGCTGCATTACCACTTGTTAGTATTTTTTTCGATAATTAAATAATTTATTAGTTAAAAAAATAGTAATTGATCGAGTAAACTCACCGACATCGACTGATGGAGCATCTCCTTCACTCCATCAGGAACCTGGCTCCAGACTCCCCACAACATAGGGAGTCTGGAGTGGATGGTGCCTCCCGCGGCGCGCGTGTACCGGTTTCCCAACGCGGCGTCCACCGGTTTCCCGTTGGAAAACGGGATGGCGATCCGTCCAGCGGACTCGACCGCCCTATCGAGTCCCTTGTTGCTAACGGTGCCTCTCCTGTTCCGCCTTCTCGTTCCGGCGGCTGTGACATTGTGAATCAAATTTAATATTAATAATACATTTTTACAAAAAAAAAAATTAAAATCGACAAAAAAGTAATAATAAATTACCTGAGGATGAGGCTGAGCCGACGGATTCGTCTCCGTCCGCTTGCTCGGAGACCCTCACGGGATGAAGAGGCGTGGGAAACTCCCTGTAGATATAGGCCTCGTGCGGTGCCACATGCGGGAGCTGCTCCCGAATCGGTCGACCCTCCTCATCGACGCGAGGTATCGCCGGTATCGTCGGAGGAAGGAAGAGGCCGGACGGCACCGTAGGGACCCCGGATGACCCGCCATCACCGTCGGTCGGGGACGATTGTGTGGGGGCGGTGATAGATCGCGACCGGGGAAGTATCTCTGGATGACGAGGGTCCGTCGCTGCGGGACCCGGCTGCCCAGCAGAACGCGAGCCGCTCACGCCACCCCTAAGCGCCGCATGTCGGGTCGTCATTTGCCACGGAAACCCGACCGACGGTGATTGCGGCGGGTTGTTTGAGGTACCGTCCGAGGAATATTGGCTCCTCGCACCCGGACGTTGTCCAGAAGTTCTCCTCATGCCCATCCTGTTTAAAATAATCATAAATTTATTAAAAATATTTTACCGTCTTATAATTAATTTAACAAAAAATAACCATAAATTTCGAAAAATTTATCAACAATAATAGCACAAATAAAAAGTAATAGTTATTATAGGATTTATTATTTTTTTAATTCACATAACAAATTATTTACATTAATTCAGAATTATTACATCACAAAAATTAATTTACGAATATTTACATCTTTACTCAAAAATAATCCATTATTTTTTACAAAATTTCCACAATATATTTACAATTATAATTTATATTATTTAATTATTTAATCAAAAATTATTTAATCATTTACAATATATTTACAAATTATTTCCACAAATCCTAAATCCTAAACCCTAAACCCTAAACCCTAAACCCTAATATTTTACAATTATCATTTACATCACAATTTACCATAATTTACCCTAAAATCCTACCATAATTTACACAAATTTACCCTAATTTACCATTAATTTCCTAAATTACAACAACAACAACAACAATTTCACCAACAATTTCACAACACAACAATAATTTTGTACTTCTCCCAAATTTCAAACAATTTCACAATTTCAAATAATTTCAAACAATTTCACAATTTCAAACAATTTCAACAATTTCAAACAACAACAACAACAATTAAAATTTTCATGAACATAACCAATTTAAGGTTTTAGGGTTATACCTTAAATTGTGGGTCGGGGTCGGGGTCGGGGTCGAGGTCGGCGTCGGGGTCGGCGTCAGGTTGCGTGGTCGGGGTCAGAGAGAGGGAGAGAGAGAGGGCTTCGGTGGATTTTCGGAGAGAGAGAGAGAGAGGGCTTGGATTTGTGAGCGGGTGCGCGAATGGTTAGGGTTCCGAATTTTTGCCTTTTATATTGGCGTTCTTAGGCGACGATTCTAGAAAAATCGTCGCCCTGTTTTTTAAAAATCGTCGCCTAAGATAATCTTGGGCGACGATTTATTGAAGTCGTCGCCTAAGAGACCCTACTTGGGCGACGATGTTCTTCACTATAAATCTCGTCGCCCAAGATGAAGAAAATCGTCGGCCAAGAGTTCTATCATAAAATTCAGAATATCGTGATTTTGGTGATCAGAGAAGAGGAACTGAAAACCGACCGTCAGATATGACCATCATAACGAATTACGTGGGTGGGCAAAAATTCAGCTCCATCGGACAACGATAAGGGCTCGATCCGTCCGGTCAATCGGCGCGGTCAAACCCCTAAACGGACGGAAACGGCTATTCGACCCTCCAAATCACGTAATCTGGCCGGACCTTCAACTGAGAATAGTTTCCAATCGACGAGACGCTTACGGGTCTATAAAAATAAAAAACAAAACAAAAAAAATACCCGGGATAGGGCTACCACTAGGTAGAAATAAGAGAAAAATTCGTTGACCGGAACAACCGGCACCGAAATTTTACCGGAATATCTTCATTTTTCACGGGTTGACGTATTTCACCGTTCTGGTCATATCTTATTTCACGACTTTTTTGCGTTTGAGGCCTCTACGTATACGTTGTATTCAAAACGAAACTTAAACTTAACACTTATATAAAAAAGTTATACAACATTAGTACATATATCGTGATTTTGGTGATCGGGGAAGAGGAACTGAAAACCGACCGTCAGATATGACCAGCATAACGAATTACATGGGTGGGCAAAAATTCAGCTCCATCGGACAACAATAAGGACTCGATCCGTCCGGTCAATCGGCGCGGTCAAACCCCTAAACGGACGGAAACGGCTATTCGACCCTCCAAATCACGTAATCTGGCCGGACCTTCAACTGAGAATAGTTTCCAATCGACGAGACGCTTACGGGGCTATAAAAATAAAAAACATTTCCTTAAAATTTAAATGTGTTTTATTTATTTTAATTATTCGGATTATATTGGCCGACGAATTACCCTTATTTCGTCGGCCAATATTATACTTGGGCGACGATATTTGTTAAATTCGTCGCCCAAGGGTAAAAATAAAAAATCCTGTACAATGAAACTTAAATGTGCTTTATTTATTTTAATTATTCGGATTATCTTGGCCGACGAATTACCCTTATTTCGTCGGCCAATATTATACTTGGGCGACGATATTTGTTAAATTCGTCGCCCAAGGGTAAAAATAAAAAATCCTGTACAATGAAATTTAAATGTGCTTTATTTATTTTAATTATTCGGATTATCTTGGCCGACGAATTACTCTAATTTCGTCGGCCAATAGGATACTTGGGCGACGATATTTATTAAATTCGTCGCCCAAGGGTAAAAATAAAAAATCCTGTACAATGAAATTTAAATGTGTTTTATTTATTTTAATTATTCGGATTATCTTGGCCAACAAATTACCCTAATTTCGTCGGCCAATATGATACTTGGGCGACGATATTTGTAAATTCGTCGCCCAAGGGTAAAAATAAAAAATCCCGTATAATGAAATTTAAATGTGCTTTATTTATTTTAATTATTCGGATTACTCTTGGCCGACGAAATTAGGTTAATTCGTCGGCCAATAGTATACTTGGGCGACGATATTTATTAAAGTCGTCGCCCAAGGGTAAAAATAAAAAATCCTGTACAATGAAATTTAAATGTGCTTTATTTATTTTAATTATTCGGATTATCTTGGCCGACGAATTACCCTCATTTCGTCGGCCAATATGCTACTTGGGCGACGATATTTGTTATATTCGTCGCCCAAGGGTAAAAATAAAAAATCCCGTACAATGAAATTTAAATGTGCTTTATTTATTTTAATTATTCGAATTACTCTTGGCCGACGAAATTAGGTTAATTCGTCGGTCAAGATGTTATTAGGCCGACGAAATGCTTGTATTTCGTCGGCCAAGAAAAAATAAAAAAATAAAAAAATAAAACACTTAGGCGACGATATAATTGAGTTTCGTCGCCTAAGGATTAAAAACATTTAGGCGACGACAAAATATAGTTGTCGCCGAAGAATAAAAACTTAGGCGACGATATAAATATCTTAGGCGACGAAATATTGTTTTGTCGCCCTAGTTTCTATATTAGGCGACGAAATTTAGACTTAAGCGACGATTTTTGATTTCGTCGCTTAAAGTTGAACTTTAGGCGACGATTTTTTGACCTTGGGCGACGATTTTTTTTTTCGTCGCCTAAGTTCCCTCTTAGGCGACGAAAAAAAAAATCGTCGCCCGGTTTTTTCAATTTCGTCGCCTAAAGCTTTATTTTTGGTAGTGGAAGGTCAAGGTCTAACGAGGTTTTGAACAAATAAAAGAAACTGATCGATCAGCATAATATTTGCATTATTACACTATCCTCACAAAAGAAGAAAGTTCCTAAATCCGTCACTATATGGATATATGCTTCTGCCACTGTACGAGTATACGCCTTCGGCGCCACTATACGAGTATACACCTCCGCCACTATACACCGGCTCATTGCTCGTTGATGACCTAACGGGGAACATGTTGGCTTCAATACAATCAGTTACGTAGAGATTTCATACCAACCACCCTTTAAGCTCCCAAAACCATCTTGAATAGCTTAGGATCCTTTTATCAAGACGTTCATTGGTTAGTAGTAAACCCTAGATGATCTATCACACTCGGTACGTGTCATTCTAAGTGTGTCATTACGCTAAAGAAAATTGATACGCTAATTGACAATTTCTCACTTGCACTCGAGGAGAGGAATGAAAGTTTGGGAATCTATGGCCTCATTTAAATGGACTAGAGTCCCAATCCCAAAGATCCAAGGGCCACGGACTCAAGATTAAGACAAAACTCGGGTCCCAATTTTAACCCACTAATCTCATCCCAAAACAAATTAGTGGCCCCTAAAACCCTAAGGGTATTTCGGTCAGGAGGATAGAAACACCAGAAACGACGGAGCAAAGAGTTTTGGAGCCCACAATCATTGTATACCAAACTCTCCAAGTACTAAACTCCGAAATTACCTTTGCGTCATCACTAATCAAAGTATTGATTAAAGTTCTAAACTGACTTACCAGCCGGATTATTAAAATTCCAATCCAACGTTCCATATCCGTTCTTCATTTACAACAGGACAAGCTTAGACCGCCTTTCTTTGTCACCTTCTTTTCGTATGCTTGGATTTTTCTGGGCAGAGCTGACCAAGCCTTGTTCTCGATCGGCTCATCAATCCGAGGATTTACATGACAGTTCTTCACCTTATTCAGATCCTCCCCAACAGATATCACCTTACTAAGATTTTCCTCAAAAGTTTTATCGCTCTTCTAGGGTTTCACCTCATGAACATCTTTCTTGAAGGTTTTTACTTTTCGAAGGGTTTCATCTGGTGCGATGCGTCTATTTTTCTTTCCACCAAAGATTATGTTATCACTTGTTTGAAACTGCCACTCACTCTTATATGTAGTATATACCAGGATAAAACTCAAGTCACAATCTTGTATTATCTTCTCATCTGAACTGTATTCAGTATAAAAACACAAGTAAATTAAACTAGATCACGTGCTTAGGCATTTCAACCTTGCTACTTCCAAAGCTTGTATGAAATAAAATTTGTGGTAGATTTCACAAAATCCCAGAAACATAAGAATATAAGGAGAAAGTTAAATACAGTATTATTACTAAACAATACTGAAATATCGATGTGAAAAGGTTAGTATAATGTCAATCATTAGTGATCGAGCAGTACTTGTAAAGCTTTTAGCGGGTAGCCAGTTAATTAGCTGATCAGCTCGATCAAGCATAAGTACTGAGTTACTAAGCTATAAGGCAATTGCAATTTGCAAGTAAATTATTCACACGGTTAACAATATTAAATTTTATGGGTAAGAAGAAGGCCAGGACAAACAAATAATAGAGATTGGTATATAGTATATACCTATCATATATAAACTAATATTCATCAATTGTTGGAGCAATCATTATATATAGTGCCAAAACCTTACAGCCTAACCCCATGTGTTTCACATGGTAATCTAGGAAAGAAAGAAAGAAGCAAAGCCCTAATCAAAGTGCAAATACTAGACACTCTCCTAGCTAGGTGCAATCTAGAAATCAAATTTTTAGTGTGAATATATGGCAGGACCTGAGCTCTCAAAAACCACTATGGCCAGCGCCACCACCACCGCCACCAAAGCTATGTCGAAGTCATCGACATCGAGTGCTAAAGCAGCACTTCGGAGGTTTGTTGGGGTTCGGCAAAGACCTTCAGGGAGGTGGGTAGCCGAAATCAAGGACTCTTCTCAACGTGTAAGGCTTTGGCTCGGAACCTACGACACTCCAGAAGAGGCAGCAAGAGCCTACGATGAAGCTGCTCGAGCCCTACGTGGTGAAAATGCCCGAACAAACTTTGCAGCACCGGCGGCCAACCCTGACAGCAACTCGAGCCTTCTGGCTAACTCTTGTCCCAATCCGAATGGCACTTTTATGCCTTCTTGTTTATCTGATGGACGTCACGGCGGGGGACAAGGACTTAGCTTTTCTTCCTTGAAGGCCAAGCTAAGCAAGAACCTCCAAAGCATCATGGCGAGGAGTAGCGATCATCATAACAAGTCCTCTAAGAGTAGGGTGAGTGATCACTTCACTTTTGCAAGTATATTCCACTTCAGAAAGTATCAGCAATACCAAAACAACCCAGTGAACCCTTTGTTCGACATGAAGAACATAGAAAAAGTAGTACAGCCTAGCATCATTGTGCCCCATGCTGCTGATGAAACTAGTACTCTTGTTCCCCATGCTGGAGAAGCTAGTACTAGTACTAGCACTGAGCCTTCATCTTGGGAAAGTTCTAGTATTTCGGATTGTAGTGACTGGGGTTACAGCTTCCGGCAACCTGGGATGGACTCCGACGGGTCGGATCTTGGAGATGGGTTGATGGATCAAATCATGGGGTGGATGGATAGTCCAGATCAGATGAGTAGCGCTAGCATTACTGTTGGTGATGATTGTGAGGAGGGGTCAAGGAGTAAGAGGTTCAAGGTTTCTTCTTCTGTGATGGTGCCTTCAACATTTGCTGGATCGCCATACAATAATAATTAGAATGCACTGGAGAATTTTAAACAAAAAAAGGGCAGGGTATCATGATATTAAGTGTTTACTTTGCTGGGTAACGTTAATCAATCCTAGCTAGCTTCTTTACAAAAGGCTGATAAGTTTGCCTTAAGAAGTTGTTTGCTGGCATGTTGCTTGTTGTAACGAATGTAAGAAAGAACACAGATTTACGTGGTTCACTAACGATGTGTTAGCTACGTCCACGGGCAGAAGGAGAACAGTTTTATTATCTTGAGAAAAACACTGAACACCCACAAATACAATTAGGTTATGGTCAGCGAGATCCCCGAATAGTTGGTACCCCCGGATGGCTGGTTCAAGACATATATTAACAAATCTCCATCTTGACTTGAATCCTCTCACAAATAACAGATGTACCAGATGCACCACAGTAATGCCAGATGTACAAATAACTCCTCTGCCTCAGATGTTGCCCCCAAAAGGCAACTAACAGCTTGTAACATTTAGCAAGTCCAAACAATGTTGGAACTTGCTGTGCGGAACCGACTTGGTGAACATATCAGCGGGATTATCAGCAGTACCCACTTTCTTCACCTTAATTCTGCTCTCATTTCTCAGAAAATGATACCTGACATCAATGTGCTTAGTCCTCTCATGATGGACCTGATCCTTTGCTAAACATATTGCCCTCAAACTGTCACAATATACTATAGCCTGATCATGATGCAAACCAAGACTATTGACCAGTCCCTTCAACCATATTCCTTCCTTTGCAGCTGCTGTCAAAGCCATGTACTCTGCTTCAGTAGTAGACAAAGTTACTGTAGGCTGCAAAGTAGCTTTCCAACTAACAACAGAACCACCAAGAGTAAAAACATAACCAGTCATGGATCTCCTAGTGTCAACATCTCCAGCATAATCGCTATCTGAATAGCCTGTTACTAAACATTTTGTATCACCTCCATAAATGAGACCAACATCAGACGTACCTTTGAGATACCGAAAAATTCTCTTCACGGCTTGCCAATGCTCCTTTCCGGGCTCACCCATAAACCTGCTGACAACACTAACAACATGTGCAAGATCAGGCCTAGTGCAAACCATAGCATACATCAAGCTTCCTACTGCACTTGCATAGGGAACTCGAGACATGTATTCCTTCTCCTCAGCAGATTTAGGTGCAAACGCAGTAGACAAATGAATATTTGCAGCACTTGGAGTATCTATAGATTTTGATGTAGACATACCAAACCTGGACAATATTTTCTGGATGTAACCTTTCTGTGATAAGAAAAGCTTCTTCTGACTTCTATCCCTGTAAATCTCCATTACCAAAATTTTCCGGGCTGCTCCCAAATCCTTCATCTCAAACTCTGCACTGAGGAGACCCTTCAACTTCTGGATATCTGATTTGTTTTCTGCAGCTATCAACATATCATCTACATACATGACTAGATAAATGAGAGAACCATTTGTTACCTTGTTGTAATAGACATAACAATCATACGGACTCCTGATGTAGCCTATCTCTATCATATAGCTATCAAACCTCTTGTACCACTGTCTAGGGGACTGCTTTAGTCCATACAAGGACTTCTTCAACTTGCAAACATAGTCTTCTTTTCCAGGAACTTGGAAACCATCTGGCTGAGTCATGTATATCTCTTCTTCCAATTCTCCATGTAAAAAAGATGTCTTCACATCTAGTTGTTCAAGCTCCAGATTCTGATGTGCAACTATGGCTAGTAACACCCTGATAGAAGTATGTCTGACCACTAGCGAGAAAATCTCATTGTAGTCTACTCCCTCTTTCTGATGGAACCCTCTTGCAACTACTCTAGCTTTATACTTAATGCCCTCAGCAGGTGACAACCCTTCTTTCTTCTTGAAAACCCATTTACAAGTAATGATCTTTCTCCTCTGATCAGGTCGTTTGGTCAATTCCCAAGTCTGATTTCTCTGAAGTGACTCCATCTCATCTCCCATTGCAGCAAGCCATTGGGTTGACTCTGTACATGTAACTGCTTCCTTGTAGGTGGATGGCTCATGGGGATCCACCTCTTCAGCAACCTATAGTGCATAGGCCACCATGTCCTCAAACCCATACCTCGTGGGAGCTTTCCCAAAGTTTGCTCTCCTAAATCGCTCATGAGTCAAACTATGCTGATTAACTACCATTGGTTTTGTTTCTGAATGTAAGTGTTGATCTTCTTGTTGTGATTCCCTCTCATCTTCAGTGACTTGTTGCTCCACCTGTCTCTCAACACTACAATTTTCTGATACTACAATAGACTTCACAGTAGGGTTAAACATAGAATTTTTGTCAAATACTACGTTTCTACTAAGTATAACCCTCTTTTCAGATGGAGACCAGATTCTAAAACCTTTAACCCCATCCCCATAGCCTACAAACACTCCCTTTTTAGCTCTTGGTTCTAACTTACCCTCACTTACATGATAATAAGCAGTACACCCAAAAACCCTCAGATTGGAGTAATCAGCGGACCTACCAGACCACATCTCATAAGGTGTTTTGAGATGTATACCTATGTGAGGTCCACGATTTATCAGATTAAAATGCAGTACTCACCGCTTCTGCCCAGAACCTTCTTTCTAATCCAGCATTAGAGAGCATGCACCTAGCTCTCTCCAGAAGTGTCTGATTCATACGTTCTGCTACACCATTTTGCTGTGGTGTATTATGGACTGTATGATGCCTTGCAATACCTTCAGTCTTGCAGAACTCATCAAATTCAGTAGAACAGAATTCCAGACCATTATCAGTTCGCAGCCTCTTGATCTTCTTCCCTGTTTGATTTTCCACTAATGCCTTCCGCTGCTTGAAGTTCTTGAAGGCGTCACTTTTATGCTTCATCACGAACATCCAAGTCATTCTTGAGTAGTCATCAATCATAGACACAAAATATCTGTGACCTCCCAAAGAATCAACACGAGAAGGACCCTAACAATCAGAATGGATATAATCAAGCGTGCCTTTAGTTCTATGAATTGCTTTAGGAAATTTTCTGCGATGTAGCTTCCCAAAGATACAATGTTCACAGAAACCAAGATCCTTGACCTTGTGGCCACCAAGAAGATCATGCTTTGACAGAATTTGCATCCCTCTTTCACTCATATGACCGAGCCTCATGTGCCATAGCTTGGTTATATCATCCTTGTGAACCTCCGATGATGCAACAGCAGCAGAACCTGACAGCGTAGAACCTTACAGAAAATACAAAGTACCCCGCTTGACACCTTTTAGAACCACATTGGAACCCTTGTAGACAATTAGAACTCCACATGAGCCTTTGTACCTGAACCCTTTGCTGTCTAGTAGACCCAAAGAAATCAGATTCTTCGTCATGCGTGGAGCATGCCTAACATCATTCAATGTACAAAATTTACCATCATGTGTCCGTATTTTGATTGAGCCTATTCCAACCACCTTGCATGCAGAACTGTCAGCCATAGAAATATTGCCTCCATCTATCTGCTCATAGGTTGAAAACCACTCTCTGCGTGGACATATATGATAAGACGCCTCGGTATCCAAAATCCACACATCCCTGTGATGTGTGTGTGCATCTGCAACCAAGGCCAAATCTTCTTCAGAATTGGTGTCAACTTCTGCTACAACAGTAGTACCTGATGCTTTCTCATGCTGCTTCTTCTTCTTTGGACATTCGTTTTTCCAATGTCCCTTCTCTTTACAGTAGTTACAGACATCATTAGATTTGGAACCCTTTGAAACTGGTTTCTAGGATTTCTTCTTCCCCGAGCTTCCCTGTCCCATACTTCCACTGGCTACCAACCCCGCAGCCTGACTGTCTGAACTTGTACCGGTCGCCTTATGACGCATCTCTCTAGTATGAAGAGATGATCTAACCTCCTCCAGAGTCATAGTATCTCTCCTACCAATAAAAGAATCCACAAAGTTCTCATACGACAAAGGTAGAGATACCAGCAGAATTAGGGCAGCATCTTCATCATCAACTTTAACATCAATGTTACGCAACTCTAATAGAATTGTGTTTAACTGATCTAAGTGATCTCTTAGAGTCGTGCCTTCTTCCATTCGCAGACTGAACAGACGTCGCTTTAGAAGCAACTTGTTGGTTAAAGACTTCGTCATGTATAGACTCTCAAGCTTCAACCACAGACCAGCCGTAGTTTCCTCCTTTGCGACCTCGGTGATTATATCATCTGCAAGACACAACAAAATTGTCGAGTGTGCCTTCTCCTCCAGACTGGCCATCTCAGCGATTTCTGGATCCCCCGACTTCTTCACAAGCGGTGCCCACATCCCTTGTTGTTTTAACAAGGCTCGCATCTTGATCTGCCATAAACTGAAACTGTTTCTCCCCGTGAATTTATCGATCTTCACGTTCAAACCAGACATCTTTCTTCCCAGAATTCGAACCCCTCCTGGAGCTCTGATACCAATTTGTTGTAACGAATGTAAGAAAGAACACAGATTTATGTGGTTCACTAACGATGTGTTAGCTACGTCCACGGGCAGAAGGAGAATAGTTTGATTATCTTGAGGAAAACACTGAACACCCACAAATACAATTAGGTTTTGGTCAGCGAGATCCCCGAATAGCTGGTACCCCCGGATGGCTGGTTCAAGGCATATATTAACACTGCTAATGCATGCATGCTGTTGTACTTCTACATAGCTAGGTTATGCATGTCCAAGCAAAATGGTGCTTCTCCAGAATGAATCGATGTACAGAGAGAGAGAGAGAGTTGGAATAAAAAGTTTAGCATGATTAAATCATGAGATGTCTGCAATGTTACAAAAGCATGACCGAGTTTGGTATGAAAGACAAGGAATGTGTTAAAAATCTGAGTATATATAGAGTTATAGACGACAACTTCTTACTATTCTATTGTTTAAACCAAATTTGGACGTTTGATTAAAGACGTTGCATGCCCTCATAAACAAACAACATTCATCTGTATATATAATACTCTCAGATACAGTTAGCTCACTCTGCAGATCTACAAACCCTTTGAATGGCCATACTGTTTAATTTGAACGTCACTGATATATCTTCAGCTAGCATGTTAATTTCTAAGAAGAAATATAAATTTCATGACAACACACATTGCTGAATTAAGTGCATGCAACAATGTAATTGATAAATTAACACAGGTGCGAGGTGATTTTCCCCTAAATAGTGGTGTTCTATAATCTTTGCTCCTTGAATCTAGAAATGTACTTACCATCCAACGGTTCGTGCAGAAAGAATATGTCAGAATCAGCAAATGACAAGTTTCTTACTTTTCTTTAGTTGTAATTACTTAGGAGCTTTACTTAAAAATGCATTTTAAACGAGCCTTTAACATCTCGAATGGGTACGTAACAAGAAGAAAAGGGTGAAATAAATCATCAGCTAACCTCCTGGGTTGCTGAAGTTAAGCCACTGATGATTAGGTCAACCCTAACCAGTCCAGATTATGAATTTAATTATTCATGGATCGAGGTATGTGGCTAGAACTAAAGGATCGTTTTGATCAAACAAATTTTGTTGCCTTGTTTCGCATAGAAAGCAGTATACACAAGTGTGAACAAGGAAGTAATTGAGTCACCACCTTCTACACGAACCTGAAAGGGATGTGGGATGAAAAAATGCCTTATGCTCTTTTCCTTCCTACACCTGTGAAGCAGCTACTGAGATTAAGGCGTTCATGGAAACACAAAAGACAATGAAGTTTCTCATGGGTTTGAATGAGAGTTTCGAATAAACCCGTAGCAATATAATTGGAATGGATCCTCTGCCAAGCTTGAGCAAGGCATATGCCATTGAACTTCAACAGGAAAAGCAATTGGAAGTTGCAGCAGACAAGGCTACTACGATATCAGAATCTGCTGCTTTCTTTGTCAAGAGTTTAGGCCGAGAGACAAGTCTCACAGAGAAGGAAGCTGCTGACACCTCCGTCAATTCTGTTCGGAGAGGAAATCGAGATGCCCGTCGTCCAGAAGGAGGAGGCAGGTACTGTGAGAAGTGTGGTATGACTAATCACAGTACGAAATATTGCAGATCTCACATCATATGTTCTTACTGTGATCTGAAGGGGCACTCTCAGTCATACTGTCGAAAAAGAAAGAATGACATTGCAAATGGAAGGTTGCAGCAGCCTAAAGCGAATCATGTTGGTGTCACAGAAGGGCAAAGCGATGGTTTCCCTTTCTCAAAACAGGAGTGTCAACTTTTACTCAACAAGCTCATAGCCAAATCACAATCAACCTCTGCCAATTTGGTCTGTAATATTCAAAACTATGAAGAATTACCGGGTAAAGTCCGTCACCTCTCACAAAATAGCAATGAGCCTTTCTGGATTTTAGATAGTGGTGCCACTGATCATATTGTTTGTAGTCCTAATCTCCTCTCCTCTTATAAAACAATCCCTCATCGTTGGGTCAAACTTCCTGATTGCACGTCAGTGCGTGTTACACAATAGGCATTGTCACTTTTTCTACTCATTTTATCCTTCATAGTGTGTTATGTGTGCCCCAATTTTATCTCAATCTTATATCAGTAAGCAAACTAGGATTTGATTCCCTATATATCACTCTATTTCTAAGACAATTTTGTTTCATACAGGACCTACGATCAGGGAGGATGATTGGGACAGGTATTGAGCAGGAGGGACTATACCGCCTCAATTTCCTAGGAAAAGCAACTTGCAATGCAGTCCACGTTAATTCCGATATCTTGTGGCATCAACGTCTTGGTCATCCTTTGCCTAAAGCATCTTCTTTATTCCATTTTCTTTCGAATAAATCTTGCGATACAAACTCATGTTCTGTTTGTCCTCTTGCTAAGTTAACTCGCAAACCATTTTCATTAAGTGTTACTCGTAGTTCTTCAAGCTTTGATTTGATTCATGTTGACATTTAGGGTGGTTGTAAAGTTCCAACTTATTTTGGTGTAAAATATTTTCTCATTATTGTTGATGATTATTCATGGAGCACTTGGGTTTATTTGATGCAACATAAGTCTGAAGCATGACCTTTACTCATCAACTTTATCTTTTTTGCTGAAACACAATTTTCAAAGCATGTCAAGATAGTTAGGAGTGACAAAGGTGTTGATTTTAAAATTCCCGATCTTTATTCTTCTCTAGGTATTGTCCATCACAACAACATGGTGTGCCTGAACGCAAACATCATCACTTGCTCATTGTTGCTGTTGCTAGAGCACTTCCTTTTCACACACATTTGACAAAACATTTTTTGGGGGATGCTATCTTAACCGCCACCTACTTGATTAATCGAAGTTCGACTCCTAACCTTCAAGGACAAAGTCCATTCGAAAAATATTTTGGTCATCAACCTAGCTATTCTCATCTTAGAGTTTTTGGATGTCAATGCTTTGTGTCAACGCACCCATCCCGTCCAGTCCAAATTTGATCCCAGATTTGTCGAGTGTATCTTCCTTGGATATCCAAATGGAAAGAAAGGATATAAGGTGTATTACTTAGCCACCAAGCAAATTCTATATTCAAGAGACGTTGATTTTCTTGAAGATGTGTTTCCATATCAACACATAGTGGAGAAGTTAAAGAAACATTATGATTCCCTACCTTATCCAATTGTTTCACAATTCCCAATCTTTGACCTTGAGCCCAATCCTTCAATCTCTCCCGAATATTTTCTTACAATTACTCCAAACAATTCAAACTCCACCACCTTACCTCATTCTTCCGCTGATGACTCATCGAATCCCATCACCACTACTTCGCTCCCTTTTTCGTCTCCTCCATCTTCTCCAAATTTCCCTTCCAACTCACCGCCTAATATTCCTCTTGAAACAGAACACACTCCTTCATCTCCTCCTCAGCCACCAGTCCGCCGTTCCACTTGCACCACAAAGGTTCCTACGGCATTGCATGACTTTCATATTGAGGCGGCCCTGCCATCTCGTTCAGTCCCTTCATCCTCTTCGGCTGAGGTCGTCAATCCTGATATGGCTTGCAGTCTCTCAAATGTTCTCTCTTATACCCATCTCTCTAGTCCTCATCGAGTCTTTACTGCTAATATTAGTTTGCACAGAGAACCTTCATCCTTCTCAAAGGTAGTAAAAGGCCAGAAATGGAGAGAGGTGATGCGACTAGAGATTGAAGCCTTGCAGTTCAACAAAATTTGGAGTTTGGTGGCCCCTCCGGCACACAAACGACCCATTGGATGTAAGTGGGTGTACAAAATCAAGTTCAATCTAGATGGCACTATTGAGCGTTACAAAGCACGCTTAGTGGCCAAGGGATACAGCCAAATTAAGGGACTTGATTACAGAGAGACATTCGCTCCCGTTGCCAAATTCACAACAGTCCGTGTCTTATTAAGCTTGGCTACACAACAAAATTGGCATCTCCATCAGTTAGATGTCAACAATGCCTTCCTCAATAGTGATCTTCATGAGGATGTTTATATGCAGTTGCCACCCGGATTCGAACGAAAGGGGGAGCAACATGTTGTTTGTAAGTTACATAAATCATTATATGGCCTGAAACAAGCCTCCAGGCAATGGTTTTTGAAGCTATCAGCAGCTCTTAAGGTAGCCGTATTCAGACAATCATGGTCCGACTATTCTTTGTTCGTTCGAAATCATCATGGCACCTTCACTGCTCTTTTAGTCTACGTGGATGATGTGATTCTTGCCGGGAATAGCTTAGATGACATCACACGAACTAAAGCCTTCTTTTCAAGCCAATTCAAGTTGAAGGATATGGGAAAATTAAGTATTTTCTTGGATTAGAGGTGGCACGATCAAAACTGATGGGTAAAAACATCCCTTCTTATTTGAAGGAGAAGTCAATTGCCTTATGCCCATCAATCTACAATGAGGAAAGTTGCTATTCTATAGCTAGCATAGTTGGTGCAGCATGCATTGATTGAAATGCAAGAGAGCAACCTATGTATATAGGTGTTGTGGGTGGCTGCAAAGATTGAAATGGAAGAGCATGCATTAATGTGGCATGGAAACATTGAGCATGAAACAAGGAAGACTTGTGGAATTCTCTTCCTTGTGCATGGACGTGAACGATTTGCTTGGGAAATGCATGAAAAAGTTTGCCTATATAAAGGCATGAGTAATGGTGCAATAGAAGTACCGGAGAGTTCATCTTGTGTTATACAAGAGTGTGAGATAGAGAGAAAACTCTAAGTCGAGAGTTTGTGTGTGTAGCAAACAAAGTGTGTGTGAGAGTGTATCCCTTCAAGAGTGAGTCTTGAAGTAGTGTTTTTCTCCGTGTAACCATTATTCGTATAGTGGAGGTTCTTTGTTGTTGTTGCCCCGTGGACGTAGGCACTTTGCCGAACCACGTTAATTCCCGGTGTTCTTTCTCATTTTCTTTCCATTACATTTAACATTTGTGGTTGTGAGTTTCCAATTTCATTCTACAATTTATTCTTCCGCATAACCCAACAGTGGTATCAGAGCTCTTGGTTCTGACCGGGAGCTGCTAGAATGGAAGGATCACGGAGTACCATGATCAGACTCAACCATTCCAACTGGATTACGTGGAAGCCAAGAATGGAGGATATTCTTTATTGCAAAGATTTGCACGAGCCGATCGAGGGAGACGATGCCAAGCTAGAAGGGACTACACCAGCAATTTGGATGAAGATGAATCGCAAAGCCATCGGTCATATTCGTGAATGGGTGGACGATAGTGTGTTCCACCATGTTGCCAACGAAACCAGTGCACATGAGTTATGGTTGAAGTTAGAGTCCTTGTTCGAGAAAAAAAACTACTGCCAAGAAAACTTTTCTCATTAAAGAGCTCGTCAACATGAAGTATCGGGGAGGCATTCGAGTGACTGAGCATCTCAAAAACTTCCAGAGTATACTCAATCAATTAGCCACGATGAGCATGAAGATTGATGATGAGTTACAAGCCTTGTTGCTACTCGGGTCATTACCAGATAGTTGGGAGACATTTGTTGTTACTCTAAGTAACTCTGCTTCTAATAGCGTATTATCTATGGAAAATATTAAAGATAATATGATGAACGAAGAAACTAGAAGGAGTTCTTCGTCAAGTTCAGAAAATGGTCAATTCTTCGTTGCGAAGAATAGAGAAAGGAGCAAGAGCAAAGGACCAAGAGGCCATGGAAGATGTATGAGCAAATCTAGAACAAGATTTAGCGGAAAGTGTCATCATTGTGGTCTTCCAGGCCACATGAAGAAAAATTGTTACAAGTTGAAGCAGGAATTCAAATAAGAGCGAGAAGATGCTACTCATCAACAAAAGGAGGACACGAACAATGTTGTTGCTGCGGTGTCTCATGATGAGTGTGAGTTCCTGTCACTTGGAGGTGAATGTCTACTGGTAGATCATCCTGGAGTTCAATGGATCGTTGATTCCGGAGCCTCGTTTCATGCCACGTCCCATGTAGAGTTCTTCACTACGTACAAAGCAGGTGACTTTGGTAAAGTGAAGATGGGCAATGACAGCTACTCCAATATTGTTGGGATTGGAGATATTTGCTTGTAGACTGATGTGGGCTACCAGTTAATGCTGAAAGATGTGAGACATGTTCCTGGTCTATGTCTCAATCTTATGTCAACTGGTGTACTTGATCGACAAGGCTTTCATCATCATAGCGGTGATGGAAAGTGGAAGCTTACCAAGGGATCTCTTATAGTTGCTTGAGGAAAAATGTGTTGCACACTCTACAAGACTTATGGGAAGATTTGCAAGAGTGAGCTAAATGCAGTCGAGGAATCTTCTCCAAGTTTATGGCATAGATGTCTTAGCCACATGAGTGAGAAAGGACTACAGATGTTGGCGAAGAAGTCGCTAAATCCTGTTACCAAAGGTAACTCACTAGACTCTTGCGATTATTGTTTATTTGGTAAGCAGAAGAAAATCAGTTTTTCGAAGTCTTTCACGAGGAAAGAAAATATTCTAGATCTTGTACATTTAGATGTATGTGGTCCGATGGAAGTCGAATAATTGAGTATGCATAAGTATTTTGTTACTTATATCGATGGTGCAATAGAAGTACCGAAGAGTTCATCTTGTGTTATACAAGAGTGTGAGATAGAGAGAAAACTCTAAGTCGAGAGTTTGTGTGTGTAGCAAACAAAGTGTGTGTGAGAGTGTATCCCTTCAAGAGTGAGTCTTGAAGTAGTGTTTTTCTCCATGTAACCATTATTCGTATAGTGGAGGTTCTTTGTTGTTGTTGCCCCGTGGATGTAGGCACTTTGCCGAACCACGTTAATTCCCGGTGTTCTTTCTCATTTTCTTTCCGTTACATTTAACATTTGTGGTTGTGAGTTTTCGATTTCATTCTACAGTTTATTCTTCCGCATAACCCAACAAAAACAAGGTACTGCATTAAGCTAGCGTAAATACGTACGCACTTGAGATTTTGGAGGATATGGGTTTTTTGGGAGCCAAGCCTTCACGGTTCCCTGTTGAGCTGAACATATGTCTTACGCAAAGTGATGGAAAATTACTGCATGATGCGTCAAGATACAGAAGATTAGTTGGGCGCCTCATCTACCTTACCATCACAAGGCCTGACCTTGTATATGCAGTACATACTCTTAGTCAGTTTATGGACAAGCTGAGAGAGCCTCACTTGGAGGCAGCTTATCAGGTATTGAGATACTTGAAACAGACTCCGGGACAAGGCATCCTCTTACCTTCCAGTGGATCTTTAGAGCTAACGGCATATTGTGATGTAGATTGAGCAAGGTGTAAGGATACGAGAAGATCAACTACGGGATATTGTATCTTTCTTGGAAATGCTCCAATTTCGTGGAAGACAAAGAAACAAAGCACGGTCTCTCATTCAAGTGCTAAGGCCGAGTATCGCTCTATGGCAACAACTTGCTGTGAGGTAACATAGTTGTTATATATTTTACGTGATTTGAACGTTAGAAAAGTATGACCAGTGAATTTATATTGTGATAACAAGGCTGCAATTCACATAGCTTCTAATCCTGTGTTTCATGAGAGAACAAAGCACATTGAGATTGATTGTCATGTTGTGAGGGAAAAAGTGCAAAGGGGAATGATAAAGACACAGTATGTTAAGATGCAGGAACAGCCGGCAAATATTTTCACGAAGCCTTTGAGCTCGAATCAATTTGCAATGTTGTTAAGCAAGTTGGGAGTGATCAATATTCACTCCAACATGAGGGGGAGTGTTAAGAATAAAGATTCTAGATGATTCGATGATATCTTCTATTTAATATAGACTAGCTGTCAATTGTGATTACTTTCCTAGAGTAGTTCCTACATGTTAGGATCATCGTTGTAGCTTTTATATATATTGGCACAGCCATTGATGCATGAATATACATACCATTCAGAGTCTTCTCTGTTCCTTTAACTTCTCAAGAGCCTGAGCTTGATACCGAAGAGATTATTAATACAAATCCTATTTCGAAGGTTGATGGTTCTGACCAGGAGGAAGAAACATGTTTGCCAACTTATGGCGAACCCCAAACCGAGCACGATTACGAAGATAATATCCAACAAAGTTGCTCCAAGAAGGAAGTCGTGTTCATGGATGACGATGTGTATGTTGATACCGGTCAGACGCATGGGGGGCTATACAAAGGCCTTGCTATCGACCTCGACCGCCATAAGCAATCCAATAACCAATTTTGTGGTTATCCTGTTAATGATCAAGGTATGGTTCCATATAATTACCAAATTAAAGCTACGGGAAGATACCAAGAGGAAAGTCAAAACTATGGCAACTGTAATTGTCAATTGAGTTTTGTTTTTACTAAGCCAATTTGTAGCTTTATTAATCAATTTCAACTAAATTCTCTCCTTCATACTACTGTACATTCTCATAGAAGTGGTCAAAATAATGACCAATATGATTATACTTTGAGACTTGGTTCATGCAAGCCAATTCGTGGCTTTATTGATAAACCTAACTTGAGGTTTTATACGAAATATTCAAAACCAAAAAGTGGTTTTATTGAAAAACATATTCAGAACTACTCTGATGGCCAAGTTATATGTTCAACTAAGCTACAGACGTCTTGTCATGTTACCTACAACGATGGCTTATTCATCTTTGGCGGATGTAAGTTCAAATACAGAGAAGTTGATCTGCTGGCTTGTAGTTGTTATGCTCCAAAGTTCCTGGAGCAGAAATTTATTTATGATGATACTGACCAAGCCTTACAGACGTTTCATCGTAATGCTTATAGTTCTGATATGCCTATCTTTGAGGCAGAGACTAACTCACCAATCTGTGGTGATTATGATTCTGATGCAGAACCAATCTATGATGAGTATGATGATGATTACAAGTTAATCATTGGTTCCAACAACAGCAAGTCTCACACACAGGAGTTCTATTTTGAGTCTCTTGTTGACAAGAATTCAAACCAGCAAGTGGTTTCTTATGACAGCCAATTTGTGGCTACATCTGCATACACCATGCACTATGACATGGTAGTTGGCGACAAGACTGATCTCTACTCTATACCATCCGCAAAGGTGCAATTGAAGATTATGCTTTGTTAAATGACAAAGATGCATGGGGAGCTATGTGACACTCCCTATGAGTAGCCCTTTCAAAATTTTCAAGTTAATGACACAACGCATCTTTCCTCAACACTTGGAAGTTCTTGCAAGAGAGTCTCATGCCGCGAATGTTAACATGTCAAGGCTTGGAGTGCAGCATTGGTGACCTCCTCCATGGCCTTTTGAAGGGTAACTAATCATGTTGAGTTTCCTTCTTTCTTTTTCTTTTTAGTTCTGTTTTATTTCTTGCATTGAAAAAAAAAAATACAAAAAGAGATTCTGTGTTTTGCTGAAATGCAAGACAATGTTCTTACCTGGCAAGAGGTTTGAATTTCATATCATACACTTAGAGGCCTATACTTGAGGCCTTGGATGCCAAAGACAATCTATGTGTCTTGGAGTCATTGCCATTGAACCAACAAAGCGCAGCCACAGAAGAAAAGAAGACTATTTGCAATTCTACAAACACAACTACAAAAACGTTATCAGACAACACTCATCAGACAACCTTTTATGGTTCCCTACTTGTCTGATGAAGTGAACTATTATATACAACGCAAAGTTACAAAGTTTTGTTGTCTGATGACACGAAATTGTCAGGTTATATTTCAAGAGTTCAAAACACAACAATGATGCTAATTTTCTGTTGTATGATTTATGAAAATTTTGGCGGAAGGATTCCCCCATACCAAATTGAAAGTCGTGCAAGATGCAAAATGTTTGGACAATCGACTTTTATTTCTTTGTTATATGATATTGTTACAATTTATACTAGGCAATACCTAGTGCAAGTTTAGAAAATATATACAACAGTTTAAAACATCTTGTTGTGTGACTGGAAAATCTGGTGGGATCATGAGACCGGCCAAAGTCTTTTTGGCTCCAAAGTTTGTCTCCATATTGATTTGGTGTGCCAAAATAGTTTTGGCTCCAAAGTTTCCCTTCGAGTATATATTATGTTGTGTGAAAAAGTTCACAAATTTAATAACGTATCCATGCCACTAGCTAATATCCTAATTCATTGTCTCACACTCTCACTCTCTCGCATTCGATCATATCGTGCACTGTCTCTCTCCCTCTCTTGCATTCATTTACCCACCCACAAAACAGATCGACTTTCAACTCTCACTCTCAAACAGATCGAGACTCTCGCCCTCTCACTCTCAATGGTAAGCCCTCTCTATCTCAATGTTGTCTCAACTCTCACTCTCTCGCCCTCTCTCTCAACTCTCTCACTCTTCTCTCAAATTGATTGAATCTCTCAAATGATTCAATCTCTCTTCTCTCTTTTATAACTGTGCATGGCGAGGCGAGGCAGGTCGCGGCGGCTAGGGCTCAGTTCGGTTCAATGATTCAATCTTTTGATTTTGCATGTAAGAGGTTTGTTTCTGGTGGAGGTTTGTTGCTGGTGGATTCAACTGGAGGTATATCATCTCCTCTCTTCTCTTCTCTTTAATTTCCCCAGAATGTCATGGTGCTTGCTTTGAGTAATTGATGCTTGCTTGCTTGTGAACTGTGTTCTGCTTGCTTCGATTTCCCCAAAATGTCATGATGTATTGCTGAATATTGGTTTTGATTTTTAAATTATTTGGTTTATTGCTGATTGTTAATGCTAGTGAAATATTCATGTTATTGCTGATTGTTGCTAAGAAGTTACATGTTGTTGTTTGTTACATGCTAGTGAAATATTTATGTTGTTTGTTTGGATATATATATATATATATATATATATATATATATATATATATATAGATGGATAGGTCGTGGGTAGTTGCTGATAGGAGATCTTATGAATATAAGTTTGGTGTTGAAGATTTTCTTGAATTTGCTTTGAGAAATGCAAGAGATACCAAGCAAATCAACTGCCCTTGTATGTTGTGTGGAAATGATGACAGCTATTCTGTTCGGGTAGTTAAGGATCATTTATTTGTTAACGGGATTGATTCGTCTTATGTTATTTGGAGTGAGCATGGGGAGGCTACATTGGTTTTAGATAGTGATAGTGATGATGGGATGGACACCAATTCAGATGAATCTGTGTAGGGTAATATGGAGATAGAAATGAATAGTGACGTAGAGTTAGATTTTGGAGAGGATCAGGAACCCCCAGATGAGTGCAACGAGTTTCAACGGTTGGTTGAGGAGGAAAATAGACTGTTGTACCCCGATTGTAAGTCACACACCAAGTTCATTGCACTTCTACGACTTCAAAACCTCAAAGAAAAGCACCATATGAGTGATGACGCTTACTCTGATTGGGTAGAATTGATTAGGGATTTTCTTCCAGAACGCAATAAGATACCTGATACTTATAGCGATGCAAAGAAGTTCTTATTAAGTAAATTAGGGATGGATTTTGAGAAGATTCATGCTTGCCCCAATGACTGTATCTTATACAGAGGGAAGCACGCAGAAGCAGTAGTGTGTCCCACATGTGGTGCTTCTCGGTGGAAGGTAGGGAAAAATATAGAATATGTTTCAGCAAAAGTACTGTCACGCCCCGACCCATAATTTTTACCTTAATTACTAGTATAGTAGTAATAAGAGTTCTTACCGTGTTCGTCATTAAGTGTATAATTTAATTGATCCCCAGAGAGGTTGTAGGGGACAATTATTTCATAGGATTATTCTAAGGAAGAAATTGTGACGACGGTAAAAAAATTGTAATTTTTGCTAGTAAAAGGTAATTTTATTGGGGTGTTAAAGATTTAGAGTGGGTTGTGTATAAGTTAGACCGGGCCTTGTTTTTGGTCGAAGCCCAAAAGTCTTTTCTTTTTTTATCTCTCTCTCTCTTCCGCTCCTGCTCCCGATTTCCTCTACCTGTCAGAATTTCCGGCCGCTCGCCCGCTGCCGTCCGGCCGCCCCAGACCGCCGCGCCGGTCCCAATCGATCGGTCTCCGACCCAGCTTCCATTCTAGACCGGTGGCAGCCTCTCTAGCGCCGTCGTGAGGGAGAGAAGCTGCCCGAAAGCTCCGGCTGTCCGTGGGTTCCCTTCGCCAGAACTCCTTCCTCCGGCTGACATAGCCGGCGAGCCTTGACTCAAAAGAAAGCTCTCCTCCCATGCAGCAATCCTTCCAAAGGGCTCCCTCCATCTCGAGCTAGGTAAGGAGAAATAGGTAAAAGAAATTCTAGGGCTTTGTGTGTTTTCCTCTGTTTGGCTTAGTTAGGCTTGAAATTGTGTTTTGTGCTAGTTAGGAAAGTTGTAGAGGAGGTTGAGAGGAAGGTGCTATCAAAATTTGGTAAGCATTAGAGGTCTCCGGAGCTGGCCGCCGGCCGCCGCTGAAAATGTGTTTTTGGTGGGAAAAAATGTGAGGAGTTTAATGGAGTAAGTTTTAGAATTTTTGGAGGAGTTTTGGATAGGTTTGAGAATTGTTGAAGTTTGGTATTTTTGGCGGATTATTAAGTTAGAATCCGGCCATGGGATTATTTTTGGTGAAAGGTGATTTTTGAGGATGTCGGTAATATTTGTGTAGTTTTGTGGTTGGCAATGGATTTAAGATTTTGGAGCGTTAGGCTTGGTTGAGTGCGCAAAGCATATTTATTTATGCCTATTTTGCTTTAAGCGTCGGTTTTTTATTTAAGGATGTATTTATTTGGAACAGGACGCGAGGAGACTCGAGCGGAAGAGACCTCCGACTGACATCAGGCTTAGGCCTAATCTGTGAGTGGACCTTTTTTTTTATTATTGTGTTCGAAATGCTTTATTGTTTTGAATGATTTTCTGTTGCTGGATATTTCTCGAAATTGAGAATTTCGGTGATTATACTCTTATATGAGAATAGTATATATATGATTAAATGCTAGCTAGCTATACGTGATTTCCCCCCATACTGAGGTACAATACCAATATGGGTTGACGCGAGCGTCGTAGCCCTGTACGGCTTTCTATTTTTGTATTTTTTCATATATTTCGTACAAGGAGTCAACACGTATATATACCACTCGGGCACTTCCCCCAGCCAGAGGTACAATTCCAGTGTAGGGTGACGTGAATGTTAGACGCAAGCGTAGTAGCTTTGTATGATATCTATCTTTCAAGTTTGTTCATAGATATCGTACAAAGAGTTAGGCGAGTGTACATACATACTAATATCTATAATATCCTAGCCTAAGAGGCAAATTTCTTAAAGTTTGGGAGTCTAGCCTGGCTAGATTCCAGTTCAGAATTCTCCAGTTGAGTTTTTGTTTTTGTCGCTGATTAAGCGTTTTCTTTGAAAGCATTTTTGGGGAAATATTTATTTGTTGTCGGAATTGTTTTGTCCACTCACTCTAAAGTAATTGAATATTTTCCCCTGGGCTGTTCGTTTTTAAAATGCCTAGTCTCCAGAGTTCACGTGAGGTCCAGAAGGAGTCATCGAGGCATAGTCACCCATCTATCCGCTACATTTCACCAGTAGGTTACCTGTTTAATCTACTAGGGATTGTTAGCTTCCGCTGTGTTTTATTTTATTTTTAGTAGCTCTGAATACTGTTGGGATTATTGTATAACTTATTCTAGCTACTTTTGGGTTGTAGCGGATGATATTTTATTTTGAGTTAAAAATGTGGTTCTTTAATTCTTCCAAGTTAGGGTTATCCATTTTCGAGGGAGGTTTGCCGAGTTCTTCGGTAAATTATCCTTGGAGGTGGTCCCCGCAGGACTCATCTCGGGTTTCGGGATGAAATTCAGGGCGGGTCTTGATAAGTACTGTGGTACTTTCCCCCCATCCCTAGGTTCAAAAAGATGTTTCAGTCAAGTAAAATATCCAAGAGTTTAACTTTGCATGCTACTGATAGGAAGAAAGATGGGTTAATGCGTCATCCAGCTGATGCTGCGTCATAGAAGTTCGTTGATGAAAAATGGCCTAGTTTTGGTGCAAACCCTAGAAACCTCATACTTGCCTTGTCAACTGATGGTTTCAATCCCTTTAGTGGACAAAATAGCAAGTATAGTTGTTGGCTTGTAATTCTTGTGATTTACAATCTGCCTCCTTGGCTCATAATGAAGAGGATATATATGATGTTAACTCTTCTGATATCAGGTCTAAAACAACTAGGAAACAACATTGATGTCTACCTTCAGCCTCTGATAGATGACTTAAAAAGGTTGTAGGAAGGGGTTAGGGGAGTGTTTGACGTAACTCAAAACAGACTTTCACTCTTAGGGGTTGTCTGTTATTGACAATCAATGATTATCCAGCTTATGGTAACCTTTTCGGAAGTATAGTGAAAGGTTATAATGCATGTCTTATTTGTGTTGAAAACACAAAACCCACGAGATTGGTCAATGGAGGGAGAATGTCCTACATTGGGTCTTGTCGGTGGCTGGGCAGAAGTCACCCTTATCGAAGGCATATGGCTATTTTCAACTACCATACAGAGTATTCTCCCGCTCCAGTTCATTTAACTGGTGAAGAGGTATTGCAGAGGGTGGAAAAGGAGGTTTCAAAGTATAAATTTGAAAGAAAAAATTGTCCAACTGCTTATAAAGGTGCAGAGGATGAAAGTAGGCCATTTTGGAAAAAAAAAATCTATTTTTTTAAACTGGAATATTGGAAGTTTCTCCTTGTTCAGCATTGCCTTGATGTCATGCATATCGAGAAAAATGTTTTTGAGAGCCTTATAGGAACTTTGTTGATTATTCCTGGAAAAACAAAGGATGGGGTGAAAATTCACTTGGATCTGGTGGAAATGGGTATCAGATTAGGCTTGAAACCTAATTTAGAAGATAGCAAGAAGGAGCGCTTACCATTGGCGAGTTGGAATCTAACTTTAGCTGGAAAAAAATGTGTATGGGTCCTTTTTTGGTATGAAGGTTCCGGAAGACTATTCTTCCAACATATCAAGTCTTGTGTCCATGGATGATTTAAAGCTTAGTAATTATAAATCCCATGATTTTCACACCATAATGCAGCAACTACTTGGTATTGCCATTGAAGGAGTACTTGAAAAGCCTGTTAGAATTGCAGTGCTCAGATTATGCATTTTTTTCAGTGAAATATGCAGCAAGACTATTGATGTCTCAAGGCTACCGAAAATTCAAAATGATATTGCTGAAACCTTGTGTGAGTTGGAAAAGTATTTTCCGCCATCATTTTTCACCATAATGGTTCATTTAACACTCCACCTAGTGAGAGAGGTGGAGTTATGTGGACTAGTTTGCTATCGATGGATGTATCCATTTGAGAGGTACATGAAGGTTTGTAAGGCATATGTTCGAAATCGAGCTAGGCCTGAAGGTTGCATGGCTGAGAATTATATTGCTGAAGAAGCGGTTGAGTTTTTAGCAGAACTCTTATTGGAAGACAAGACTACTGGAATCCCATATGCTCGTGACACTGTGGACAGACCTGCCTCTGGTGCTCATGTTGTTAATGTTTATGGCAACCTATTTGACCAAGCTCACTTATGTGTCCTTCAAAACACAAATGAATTCAGAAGCTACTTTGAGTAAGTTCTATTATCCCTTTACCTAATGTATGTGGTTTATGTTACCGTTTTTGCATGGAAACACTAATTTTAATTCACTACCTCTCTTTTGTTGGTAATAGCAATGGGCACTTGGAGTTCTTGAAACAAGAGTTTCCAAGATTCCGCAAGGATCAAAAGTGGCTCACGAACAAGCAAAACAAGACATTTGCTAACTGGGTGAAACAGAAGGCAAGTTCCAAACTAGTGATTTGTTATTTTTACATAAAAACTGGTAATGTGATGTTGTATCTTAATTAATTGTTAATGTGTTATGATATTGTAGGTTGCTGACCAAATGAGTGAATCAGCTGCTGACATCCCTGAAATTGTGAGATGGCTTTCAGACAAGCTGAGCAATGAAATTCTCAGTTACAATGGCTATAAAATAAGAAAAACTCTATATACCACAATGGGGAAAGATGATGTACGATCGACACAAAACAGTGATGTGTACTTGGTTGCTGATATGCCATAAGTAGCTAGTGCTAGGGATAAAAGGATGATTAGAGATGAGATGAGTTTCTATGGCGTAATTACTGAAATATGGGAGCTTGACTATGAGTCGATAATGGAAGGGGTGTTGTAGTAGATGAGCTTGGGTTAACATTGGCGAACCTGAATAAGAAATGTCATTTTAATGACACATTTGTGTTCGGAAAGTGCGTTGAGAAGATCTTCTATATTGAAGACCCTGCTGATCCACAATGGTCAGCAGTTGTAAGACTCCCAAAAAGAGACTAAAATGATTTTGAGGTTGAAGATGTGGTTACGAACAATGGAATTATTCACCAGCCTATCACAGTGTTGATGCCATCTATTGAGTTAAGAGGTAGCTTATCTGATGAGGAAGAATTGGGATACATGCGAGCTGGAGAGGAGGATATAGTCGTCGAGGGAGAGTAGCAAATGGTTGCCTAGATCAAGTGCTTTCTCTTTTTATTTTTTTATTTTTTATTTTTGTAGTTTGGTATTGCAAATGTTATTTCATATGCTGCCATTGTGCAGTGATATATATATATATATATATATATATATATATGCCTTGCATTTTTATCTGGATTTAAATGATGATTTCAGGTATTTGTGGATTTAAATGATGATTTCCTTTTTTTTGTGGATTTACTTGATGATTTCATTGTTGTTACTTTGTTTGTATATATAAATAGCTTATCTGATGTCTATATGTACATTGTTTTTTTTATAGGGTAATGGCGCCATCCAAGAAGTCTACACCAAGGAAGTCAAAGAAGACTGCATCAAACAAGACAGCTGGTTCAGCTTCAGCTGCCATATCCATTGCATCAAAAATGAAGAAATCTAAAAATCATGAGGAATCATAAAAGGGCCTGAAGCTATTAAAGCGTAACTGTGTGGCAATGAATAGGGAATCCATATGGGAAGGCGACGATAGAGATGAAGTCATATATTGGTGTCTTAGCTCGTTGGAAGATTCCTATAGTGAGGACTACTTGGAGAACTGCCAGCAAAAAAGTGCCTGGAGGGGTTACTCACTATGCCATTTCTTGCATCAGGCAACACCCATCAGGCGACAAAAAAAAATTAAGTATGGTTCAGGGTTTCGCGACGACATATTTTTTTTTTTCATGTTGGTGGAATATGCACTTAGACAATACTTATTTTTTTGGAAAAAAAGGTATGTGTTTGAGACAATACATATATATTGGTGAAGAAAGAGATCTATTTTTAGTCTTAATTGTCAAAATGAAAGTTACATTCGGACAACACTTATAAGTCGTCTAGCTATGAATGTTATATTTTCTCAACTTTTGGAGGGATTTCCATATTGACCAATACTTGTGTAAAATTTTTACTCATGTTAATCCGATGACAACATTTATGTGTTGTCTGATATTGAATTTTTACGAATTGACACTTGTGTAAAAATTTTACATTTTTATGTTAATAAGACAACATTTATGTGTTGGCTGATACTGAAATTTAGTAATTTCTGACTTTGGTGGTAAACCCTAGCCTTTTAACTTAGGTGGATTCCCTCCAAACCATTTGATTTTGCAGACAAATTTTTTTGTTAATAAGACAACATTTATGTGTTGGCTGATACTGGAATAGTGTAATTTCTGACTTTGGAGGTAAACGAAACTCTAGCCTTAATTTTAAATTAGGTGAATTCCCTCCAAACCATATCATTTAGCAGACAATTTTTTTTGTTAATAAAACAACATTTATGTGTTGTCTTATAGTTACTTTTTAGTTTCTGAAATACCTTAATTTAGAGGGAATACCCTCAACAATTGAGTTTGGTTCCCCCCAACATTTGATTTTGTAGCTAGGCAAATTTGTTGGTGTGTTAGGGCAACATCTATGTGTGAGGAAAAGAGGCGCAATTCTTAAAAAAAAGGCGCACTCTTTGAAAAAAAAAATGGCCCTATTTTCAACCCTATTTTCAATTTTGGTCATTACCCTGAGTATAGAAGATAAAAACCTTAATCTGTATCCTTAATTTTGTCGAGAGAGAAGAGAGAGGGTCTGAGACTGAGCTGCCCAGCTGCCCTCCTTCGAGCGGCCGCCTGCCGAACAAAGACAACAGTCGAATCTCCTCTCTTCCTCCCCTCTCTTCCTCTTCCTCCCTTCCATTTGGCATATCGGAATCTAAACCCTAAAAACCTCACCCCAATACACACCTGATTCTTCACCTCCGTCGTCGAAGCCTCCCTCCCTCCCTCTCTTTTCTCACTCTCCTCCTCTCTCCCTCCACCACTGCCACTTCGTCCTCTCCTTTGACGACTCGTCATCCTCCACCACCAAATCGATCAAAAACGACACCGTTTTGGCTTAAACCGACGCCTCCGAGAATGTCAAGGCAATGACAGACAAGGTCTATCCGAGCGGCGAGTTACACTTTCGGGAGGCGAGCGCGTGGAGGAGCTTCGTCGTCAAGCTCCGGATGCTCTTCGCTTATCCTTGGGAGCGGGTCAAGAAGGGAAGCGTCTTGACCATGAAATTACAGTGACTCAGTTTGCGTTCACTGCGTAGATTTGCAGAGCTTCATCTTCAAGGTTTTCTCTTATCGCTAATTGGTTGATTAGCTCATGTAATCCGCTGCTAATCTGTTTGGTAATTGAAATTTTGTAATGATAAATCTGAGTTTTTCTATGTTAGGATGAGAAGGAAGAAGAATTTACTTTTGGATTTGACAAGGTGTTTTACGAAAACTCGGAGCAAGGTCCCGTCTATGAATTTCTAGCTTTGCTGATTGTGAAAGGTATATCTGAATGGATTCTTTAGTACTTATGTAATGGTTGCATTGTTTATTTTCTGCTTAATTTTGAAGAACTAGTTATAGATTGTAGTAATTTGAGAATATTTTGTTAATTTGATGTCTATGCAACTCATTTTCGTATGATCTGCTCTTTGTGCTATTAATGTTGGTGAATTGATCTAACATGCAAGTTTGCTCATCGAATGTAATGACCTAGCCTTGAGTTCTATTTCATTGGGGAAATTGTTTTCCTTTCCTTATTGGTTTCTCATGTTTTGGGTCATTATATATTTGTAGAATTGGGTTTGGATTTTTAGTTGGATTGTTAGTTATTATTAAGAGCATGTGTTAAATACCTAGCTTAGTACTAGAAGCATCCAGCCACACCCAAAATTATGGGACACGTTGGTCAACTCCCTCCACCCATCAAATTTATTTGCTTTGCTTTCCTCTCCTAGCTGTACACGTGCTCTCTCTCTACTTTTCTCTAGAGCCTTCATCTATGTTCCTAACCATCGATCATTATTATTCTTCTTCTTCTTCTTCTCTGTTTTCTTGTGCAAGAAATTGATCTTCACCCACTCACCCAAATCGTTGGCTCACAAGAAAGAGAGGAGGAATCGCCATGAATTTCATTTCCTAAGAATATAAAATTATTTGTCTATTCGCAGCTAGCTCCTATAAGTTTCAATCTCTTGTAAGTTTCAGTCTCCTCTCTCAAACTAGTTATCCAATCTTAGTTGTTTCCCTAATAAAAATTGAAGTCTGAATTGTATCATGAATTTCAAATTAGGGAACTTGAATTGCTTGGGTACAAGCTGGGTGTTTTCTTTCGAAATTGGATTGCTATCGTCTATTGGATGCTTGTGTGCTTGGAGATGTTGGTTGCTAGTTGCTTGATTTGAGGTAGGGAAAACACACTTTTCTTTATAGCTTTGATTCTAGTTTGATATGTATTTGGTGTGATTGTGTTGGAATGTTGCTTATGCGATTGTTCTTAATTGCAACTTGACAAGTTTTGTTCACTTGTCAATCTATGGGTTTATTGAGTTCTTATTGTTATACTTCTTTGGAACCTTGATTCTTTTTCATTGCGATCGTATGAATGCAAAGTTACTAACTTGTTCTTTATAGAAAGTATCCTTGTATTGAGATGCTTTAATCTTGATATAATCTCGTCTTTGTGCAACAAATTTTGCCTTTCCTTCTTAAATAAATTCCTTCATGTCTTGCAAATTGCAGCCATGTTTTTTTTTTTTTTTTAAATCTTGTTATATCATCAAAAGTATTGGCATTGAAAACCTGAGTTATACCTACCTTGTATTGTAGTACCTGTTTTGGTCTCTAAAGAGAGCCTTATATGGCTGCATTTGAGTCTACTTCTTATCTTATTATCGTTGTTTGTTTGTGTTCTTAACTGATCCGTACACAGCTTCTGATATTACTGTCCTTGACCCCCTGTGTGTGTGTGTGTGCGCGTGTGTTTGTGTATTATGTTTGTTTCAACTGTTCAAATGTTGATTTCCTTACTGATAAAATATACCCTCTGAGAATTAATCTTATTTCGAAAATTTAATTTGGTTCTTTAGCAGACTTATATCATACAAAGCTGTTGTCCTTATTTTCATATTTGATCCTTCAGCTCTGCTATAGAGCTAGTCCTTGAGAGATTTATGTGCCTTTTCATTACCAAAAGCCTTCCAGTATAATTCAGTCCTTATGAAACTCTGTATTCTAAATCAATCTGTATATAGTTGTACTTGAGTTCATTCCTACCACTTGATTGTGATTTGAAAGTGATCGTACCACATTGTCATTATTCTTAAAAAGCTACTTCTATTCATAGAATGATCCAATTCTTTGTATTATGAGTTGGAATATGTGCTTATTGCTAGTTCATTGTTCGTTAAGTTCTTCTCCATCAAACATGGTCTTTGTTGTTGATTACTCCAACTGTTTGAAAACCCAAGTCTTTGCTGCTGGCTTTCAAATCCATGTATTGATACTTACCTCATATCCAGTTGCTATTGAAAGCTGATTCTTCTGATATGTCTATTTGAAAGAAAGTTCGGGTGAAAGAAAGTTCTATGAATATCAGGAGTATTCCTATTGACACTTCTATTGGTACATGGTATTCTTATATGTTAACCTTGTTGTCAAGTTATCCATATGATCAAATTTCTTCTATTTCGTTCATGTATATTGTTGATTCTTGATATACTTGATAAACTTTGATATCCACAGTTTCATTGTTATCTTTGTGTTGAATTCACTTATATTGCCTCTGAATCTCTAGTTTTCTTTCACAAGTGCAGAAGCAATTATTATTGGGGTTCAATCTCACTTCCTTAGTTATCTTACTTGATCTTCAAGCATGTCCCTACCTTTCATTTCCAAGTGCATGCATGTTGAATTAGAGTCTTTGTTATAAAGATTATTTTGTCGTACCTATTGAGCTTGTGAAGCTCATTCCCTATATTCTTCTTGCTGTTTTCAGCTAGTCCATAAATGGACAAGTTAATGATACTCTGGAGTACTTGAGTTGAAGTTTTAGTATTATTATGTGATGGTGTTGGCTGTGCTTCACTTGTGTCCGAGTGCTTGTGTTCTCTTGGACTACATTGTGTTGTTGCATTTGAATTGAGTATGTTGTTGATGTTACCTTGTTTTAAATGATTAGAATTTCTATGTAGTTTTAAGGTCGTAATCTAGTTAAGGTTTGGTATCAATGTGATAGATGGTTTTGAAATATAAGTATTGTATTGAACAAACTGTAAAGATGTATCTAAACCATTTCTTATCAAATTTTAATGTTTCTATTGTCTTTATTAAGTTAAGATACCAGAAATGTGTGGCCATAAAGCAACAACCGACAACACAAACATAATAATATATATTGTCTTTACTGAGTTAAGATACTAGAAATGTGAGTCCATAAAGAACAACCGGCAACGTAAGTGGAGAGTTTAAATCAAAAGAAGACATCACTTATATGTAGCTTAAGCTCATTCATACGATAAACAAATGTCGCCTAAAAATGTCGAAAGCCTGAAAGATATCATGTAGTGAAAGCTTAAAGCATATCAGACGACAAATATTATTGTCTTAAAGAGACCAAATGAAAAAAGAAAAAATATACGTTGCCTGAAAATCATTCACCCAATGCATATATGTCGTCGTACTATGTCTAGACCAGAAAAAACATTAACAGTATGTCATGTGGGTTCATCCAACGAAACATAAATGTAGCGTGGAAAAGTTTAAATTCTAATTCACCAAATATATGTCGCCTGTAACATTTTCACATGATGTTTAAATGTCGTCTTTAAATGAATTAACCTACATCTATATGTTGTTGTAAGACGTATTTCTCTCTCACTTGCAGTTATAAGGCGACACAAAGAGCTATGTCGCCTGATGACAAAAAAATGATACGTCGCCTTCTAGCATGTCGTTGTTTAAACTATCAGGTGACATATATATTGTGTCGCCTTATCTCAATTCAGGCGACACAAAATGAAAAATGTCTTCTGTCGCCTGAGGTTGTTATAGGCGACACAACATTTGTGTCGTCAGAGAACCTCATCAACGACATGCTAGAAGGCGACACTTACGATTTTTATCAGGCGACACTACAGTTGTGTCGCCTGATGCAAGAAATGGCATAGTGACTGCTGAGGAAAAAGAAAAAATCTGGGAACGTGTGCAAGCAATTGAATTCTTTAGATAAAGTTATAGGCTTTTGTTTACTTGTTTGTCTTCCTACACTTAAATGATATGTTTTTACGAACACAAGGAGCATTTGTTATTGGAAATGAAATGAAAGCAAAAGAGTTGTAATGCAATCAACTGCTGCAAGATGGAGAGAATTCAAGTCTATTCTAACAAATGTATACATTGTGCCTTGCTTAGATCAGCCAGAAATGCTGAAGTATCCTCCACAAGACTACAAGTTAATCAATGCAGATCATTGGATGCAATTTGTGACTGAGCGGACTAAGCTGGCATTTCTTGTAAGTAGTTAAGCAAATAGTGTTATTAATTACTAATTAAGTGTTTCATTAACAGGGTCCCTCATTAGTGCATATGTTTACTTGATCAGGAATTATGTAAGACTCAACAGGCATGCCGCAGGATGAACAAGTATCCCCATCGACTCTCTCACAAAGGCTATGTTGGGCTAGTGGTAGAGTTGAAGGCAAAAGCCGAGCCGACACAAGCCGAGCCAGCAAGTCCAGCATATTTGTTTATATTATGTAAAATGAAATGGTTGATCTGAATGGTAGCAGCAAATTTAGTTATGATGTTTTGGTAACAAGTGCTTATAAATGCCAGGAAGAAGCTTCAACAATATCCAGTGAAGATGAGTTGTACGACAGATGTGAAACATGGGTTGCTGCACGTGTTACAAAGGAGGGCAAATTTTCTGATGAAGAAACACAGAAGAAGGCTGAAGAGATAGTGAGTGCATGCATTTTACTAAAGTTCATTGTGTACAGATTTTAATTGTGATGCTAAATTTTGATATGCTAAATTTTTATTTTGTGGACAGATTGAGTTGAAGGAGAAGGTTTCTACTGGAGAAACTAGCCTAAGTGGGTATAATGATGTCTTGGAGAAGGATTTGGGGAAAGAGCATGGTGGTAGAGTGCGAAGGGTTGCTGGCTTTGTTAACCCAACAACCTACTTTCACCTCCTTAGACGTAATAGCAGACAAAGCATAGAAGAAACAATTAAAATCAGCCTGGAAAAAGTATTGGCTGAGCAAACGGCAAAGATCATAGAAGAGACAAGGAAGAAAACAATTGAAGAAAACAATGCATTTTGGGCCATGAAGTTTGAAACTTACAAGTCACAGTTTATTCTAGGCAATGGTAATGGGGGACAAGCAAGTAGTAGTCCAGCAGGACTAGAGAAGCCCATCCCACCTGTTTCTGGGCAAGCTAGCTGTTCAAATACCACTGATCTCTTTGAAAATGATATGCATGACCAAGTGCAAGCCCCCATTGCACAAGCTGAAATTGAAGAAGTCACTAAGAAGAATATCAAAGGCCAAGTTGAAGTGAATGGCCAAGTGGAAGGGAATGACAAACTTGGGGTGAAGTCAACCTTAATTTTCAAGTGCCTTGAAGCAATGGAGGTGAACGAAGTTGCTAAAAAGAAACTTCAACCAAGAGGAGGCGTTGCGAACCCAAGTCTACGCAACCTGAAGAAGTGTTTGGTCAAGAGATAGCAGAGACTGATTGCAAGGCAGGCGAGGAAGATGTACTTCCGAAAACCAGTGATGCTGATAATCAAATTAAACAACCAAAGGTATGAAATATTGTTGCCTAAACTTTTTTATTCCTTGAGTAAGATATATAGCAAAGCATTACTGTTTAACATGTAAATTCTATTATTACTGCATCTCTCAGGTGACTTGTGAGGAATTTTCGATGATGTTGGCATTAGGTTCACTTGATAACATTGTAGCTACATGCACATCAATGAAATCTGATGACCCAGATCAACTTTGTCATGGTTATCCATTAGGGGACCAAAATGTATATATATCGATCGAGATAGCAAAGCAGGAGTACGCCAAAGTTCCATTTCCTATGGACGAGGATATAAAAACTGTTAGACAAGCCATGGGGAGTTAGATAGCATGGCCAAAAAATCTTGTTATCTATACACCTGTCTCACCATCGGAGGTAAGTATTATTAGAATTGTAATCCAGTATTTCATAAGGTAGGTTGAAAAAGGGTACAAGTTTATGTCATTGTAAGATTAGAAACCTTATATATTGTCTGTTTATGTGTAGCAACCTCAGAAGAAGAGGGAAAACAGAAGGGTACCTGTCGACATTATTGACCTGAAGGCAAATGCACTTAATGCACCAATCCAATTAAAGCTGTTATGCATGTGGGGTGCAGATGAGCTCAAAAATGATAAGAATCTTGAGTTTTTTTTATTGACCCTGAGGTGTTTGGATACACTCAGAAATCATGGATATTTGATTTAGATTTGTACAGAATGGCAAGCATGATAGAGATCATTGGGAACTACATAGTGGCATATCAAAGGTAATATTTGCTATCAAATGGACTATTCTTGGTGTATCCATGTGAATTTGGTTGCTGATTAGAATCTGGATGTTATATTGGGTTTTTAGGTACATGTATGATGTCTTGAAAAACACCAAAATGCTGGATACGATTGCCTTTGTTGACCCTGCTATGGTTGGAGAAGGGTGTGGACCAGCAAGGAGTAAGGCTGAACACTCATATGCTAGGTTCATAACCTTAAAACCTGGACAACTTTTCCTGGTGCCATATAACTCAGAGTAAGTGGCTATAACTCAGAGTATTTTTTATTTTTTATTTTTTTATTGTATTCATGAGCCTTATTTGATCAAAATATGGTAACGTTGTCATACAATCAGCATTGGGTGCTTACTGTTGTGGAGCAAGAAAAAGAAAATGTGTATTACATGGATCCCATGAGGAGGAGGTTACCTATAGCCTCGGCAGAATGGAAGTCTGTTATCAATAGGTAACTTGTAACAAAACTATATATGCATGCACCGAGATTTATGGATTAATGTTTTCTTCTGGTTCAGCTTTTCATGATGCAGTCTCATTGTGGTTGGTTTTTGTTTTAGTGCAATAGCCAAGTATAATACAGAAAAGGGCAGGCCAAGCCTAAATGCAGTTGCTTGGAAGAACCTTGGGGTATGTAAATATTGCTTTAATTTGTTGGATTTCTAGATTGTTTCTTATTAATAAGTAAAACTGAACACTTGTACTGAATTTGCTAAAGGTGTGTATCTGTATAAGATAAACATTTTCATAAACACTCTGGTTGCTTTCAAGAGTTTGATACTATCAAATTAAACATTTAGGCAACTTGAGCATAGTTTCAAAATCAGTTGTAGTCAAAACTAAAGAAACACCTGCTGAATTTGATAAGATAAAAAGGCTGAATCTGTTTCATGATATATATAGCCAAAAGATGTAGTTTATATACAAAATAGTTCCACCACCTGGTATCAGGCTAACTGTTCTTGTATGAATATAAATTGATTTTCTGCTTCTAGGATGTTCCTCACCAACCCGACAACATTCAGTGCGGCTTTTATGTCATGCGGTTCATGCGGGATATCATACATGATTAGGATCACTCTTTTGTGACAAAGGTAATCAACTACAGTTTGTGTTTGTGTTGGGAATCAGATTTTTGGGATAATGTCATGTTCATGTCTAACTTTAACATTATATTTTTCAGTGGGACAGGAGAAACAAACTTGTGATTTGGATGTGTTAAGGAATGAGTGGGCAAAGTTCATCATCAGAAAATACCTATAGGGTGCATGATCTGGTCTGTTTTGGTGAACTTGGTGCTTTTTATATGTTTGTGGTAGTACTTTGCTTTTGAACTTGGTGTTTCTATATATTCGGAACAGTTATATGGTAGTACGTATTTTGTGCATTTCTCATGTTGGAATGCTTTTGTACATGTAAGACTATCTAGGAGCTTAACTAGCTAGTTGCTTTTTTTCAAGTTATTATTCAGCTATAATGTTGTTTGTGTGGAAGCTTGAATGATATATATGGAAGCTGAAATGCAATGTTTTATGGTATCAGTCAATTTATGCAGTAGTTTCTTTTATGATGCTTGTGTGTAAAACTTGGACAACAAAGTCTGTCTATATGAAAATGCAACTGTTGTATGATTCTACTACAAAAACAAGAAAGCAGGATGCTATATCTATTGTGTGATACAACGGTCCAAATATTTCAGTTGTAGGTTATTCAACGTCACACAACAATAAAAATAGGGAATGAACCGTTGTAACTTACTAAAAAACACACACCGATAGAAATGAAAACCAACAATTGTCTGAAAGGGTAAAAATACAACGAAAATGTTTTATTGTTTGTTGTGTGAGTGGACTTGTTGATGCCGCGCATGGCATCGATCTGCGCAACGACTTATACAACAAAAGTATTGAACTGTTGAGCAAAATGTGATCACACAACGGTGATTTTCACACTTTTCTGAAAATTCAATCAGAAAAGCCTGAGATATACAACGGAAAATTTATAGTTCCACCGTTGTGTGTTGACAAATCTGTAGTAGTGAAATTACAACTGCAGCTACCGTACACCAACTTCACGGATTAAACTGGGAAGATCCAGGAAGAATCAGCAGGCAGTCTGCATATGCACGGAAAGCCCTGGATTTCTAATTTCCAATAAAACTTATGGTTCATGATTCCGATATTCCAGGAGAGAGTTATGGCAGTTTGAGTACCACAAGGTCAGTATGCACGAAACCAGCATCATGTGTTTGTTCATGACCTTTGGAGCTTCTAGCACCGTACCTTTGGCTCGGCGAATGCATATTGGTTTGTTCCCTATACATGCTTACATATTTGGGGGGCTTGAGACTCAAGTTTTATTACCATTCATTTGCTCAATTTCGGACACCAAAACTGGGGGCACATAGGGACAGAATCAGGTATTTCAAATTTCCTGAAGTTTTTGAAATTTTGTGCACAGAGTTTTGGTGGTGTCTTATTATTTTAGAAGCCAACACCTGTGGATTCCAATGGTGTTGCTTTGTTAAAATTCTTGTTGAGACATATGCAACGGCGGTCATGGATTGCTTGGCCTATATTTGTGGCCTTGAATGCCTTGTTTGCTCAAAGAAGTGCAGGAACAGACCTTCATCAGCTAAGCAACGTATAAACAAGTGAGGTGGCTTGGCAGGAGAGAAACATATATTCCAAAAATTCTATGACAAGGAGAATATGCTCACAAGTTTGGACAAGACCTCATTCTTGTACTTCAAGACCAAGCTTTGTGGTCTTCAGATTGTTTCAAGTTTCCATTGATTCTGCCAATTACTATGGCACGTGATGAAAGTCCATGAAGTGAATACAAGACATATGCTTTAGCAAACGACGATGGTACATCGAAACTGGAATTATGGTGAAGGCATGGCAGACCTCTACTCGAGGTACATGGTTAAGTAATTCCCTTCTAAAAAATATCTGAATCGTTGAGGAGCGGTGGTTGCTGTCATGCTATATGAGATATATAGAGTGCTAAGTGATGGTACATAATTATATATGGAAGGCACCAGTAACATATTTCTTGGCATACCTCATGTGTCATAAATCGGTGGAGACTTGCAAACATACATGGCTACAGTTTTAGAGGGAAGGAGTACTGGACCAACCTACTAGCCAAGTTTTGATCATTGAGGCGTTAGCTTCTCCAATTTTGCAAAAGCTGCATGCATAGCAGATGTCCATCTAGCAGCAACAAAGTTTGTGTTGCTTTATAACAAAAGGACAGGGGGCTTCAAACCTCATATCAGCAGCATAGATCTTTCAAGAGAAGTCACGGTGCAATTAATGTTACGTTCAGAGCAAGATGGTGGAAGGAAGTACACGCAGCTTTCTTAAGGGGTTCTTGTTTGGAGTAAAAAGATCAAATTGTGACAAGTCCATAGCATTCGCTGCCACAATACAGAAGCGAATAAACCTACCTGAGGTTTAATTATGTTAGCTTAGGGCTGACAGACAATCAACACCAGTAAGTGGTTTTTGGAATTCTACAATGTCAGTACGTAGTTTCGTCAGTTTCTCGTCATTGTTCATACTGTGGGGGCTATGAAGCTGCGAATCATATCCAAACTTATGCACGAGGTCTATGTCATACTGCTTGGCATGGTCCGCCTCAGCCAGCAACCCATCCAGCACGTCCTCGTCCGACACTTTGTCGTACAGACCTTCCTTCTTCTACGAACCAACGTCACGTGGCATTGTCGCTGCAACAAACAAACAATAGTCAGACAACGATCCGCAAACCTAAACAGAGAACGCAACCACTAAAATACAGACCCGAGACCCGGGCATAACCGAAATGGTTGTATATGCCAAGATGGCATATCCGATACGAGCTCCTACATTTGAATACCCATATCACCCGGCGAATCCGGCACTCCATCAGCTCGGTCAGCTTATACTCTTGCGGCACTGCACAAAGCTAGTTGTCAGTAACGACAGGGCAACACAAAACAATGAAACACAAGGCACAAGTACACGGTACCTATTTTCTGGAAACTCCTAGGAACCCGGAAAGGATGCCCGTGCCACTCCTGCCATTGCCCCCCAACAAGAAAACACTTGCGTCTCCAGGTCTCACTTGTTGATGTAGGCAAGTCATCCACCAAGACCATAAACTTCCCCCATGACTTCATCGTCACACAGCCCCAGCTGTCCTTCTTCGCACACCACCCCATGTGCCAGCACGCATTAAAATCCTCTCAATTAGGGAACTCCTGCTTCAGCAGGCGAAACAACACGCCCGTTCCCAATATCTGCTTTAGCATATTGGGGGTAACTTGCCCTGGGGTGACATGCAGACATGCCAACGTGTACTGCACAAACGGGGGCAGTGAGAACATCAACCCGTATCTCAGTTGAAACTCATATACCAACGTAAAGTTACCCGGGGGATCCCAAAACTTCACCCCCTGCCAAGCGGCCGCAACAAGACCTCATCCGGTATACTCCAATTCTGCCGAAGCACTTTAAGCTCCGACGAGGTCATACTCTCGTCAGGGGGTTCCCAAAACGAATCATCCTCCTCCCAAGATCTCGCCATGATAAATTCCTCTACCTCCTGCAAGAGAGGGTTAGATGAGGACACATGAGACCCGGCATCCATTACAGGAATGCCTTCCCTTAAGTCAAGACCCGGCATCCAATCCCTCCTCCATCCGGTGCAAAGTGTCCGAATCCGAACCAGGCGAACTAGAGACCACCACAATCTCTTCGCTGGACACCCACACCGGATCTGTCATACCCCGCTACCTTAACCCTAACCAGCCTGACAACAAATCTCTTACCCTAGAATTCCTACCAACATCACAAACATGTGAACACCACTCACCCCAAATAACCCAAAACAACAACACCACCACATACAAACCCAAAAACAAAGAAATCGACAAATTCATACCTTGAAACAGCGGATTCAGGTAGTGGCAGTGAAGCTGGTTGCAAACAGCCGAGCGCTTGCACCCACTCGATCGAGGATAAAATTGAACGTTTCCCAGACTGAAATTCACAGATTCGCTGAAACCCTATACCGCAAAGCATGAACTCCCCCCTCCAGTTCTCCCCAAACCTATATATAGACATTCCAGAAGACCCTACCAATCTATACGGTCAGGGCAAAGCCACGCCACCTTCGGTTGTCCCAAAAAAAAGGCGCCACATCATCTCGCCAGCTAGCGCGAACTATCTCGCCAACTAGTGTGAACTGTCTCACCCACTAGCGGTTCGCCACCCCATTAGCGTGGATCATCTCGCCAGATAGCGCAAACTGTCTCACCCACTAGCATGAACTATCTCACCCATAAGCGGCCCGCTACGCCATTAGCATGGTTCATCTCGCCAGCTAGCGTGAACTGTCACATCCCAGGACCCTCTCCGCCGTAACACGATATTGTCCGCTTTGGGCCCGCCGGCCCTCACGGTTTTGTTTCCGGCAGCTCAGAAGCAACTTCCCAGTAGGTCACCCATCCTGGGATTGCTCTAGCATCAACATGCTTAACCTCGGAGTACCCAACCCCTCCGAAGCCGCTGAGCCACCAAAAAGCCTCGCGTTAGATTGGAGGTGGGCATGTACATATACAGCACATAACCCCTCTCCGTTTGGCCGATGTGGGATATTACAATCCACCCCCCTTGGGAGTCCGACGCCCTCGTCGGCACACTCGCGCCACACGGCAGAGTGGCTCTGATACCATTTGTCAGGTCGCAGGACCCTCTCCGCCGTAACACGATATTGTCCGCTTTGGGCCCGCCGGCCCTCACGGTTTTGTTTCCGGCAACTCAGGAGCAGCTTCCCAGTAGGTCACCCATCCTGGGATTGCTCTAGCATCAACATGCTTAACCTCGGAGTACCCATCCCCTCCGAAGCCGCTGAGCCACCAAAAGGCCTCGCGTTAAATTGGAGGTGGGCATGTACATATACAGCACATAACCCCTCTCCGTTTGGCCGATGTGGGATATTACAATTTGAAATATCCCACATCGGCCACACGGAGAGAGGTTATGTGCTGTATATGTACATGCCCACCTCCAATCTAACACGAGGCCTTTTGGCGGCTCAGCGGCTTCGGAGGGGTTGGGTACTCCGAGGTTAAGCATATTAATGCGAGAGCAATCCCAGGATGGGTGACCTACTGGGAAGCTGCTCCTGAGCTGCCAGAAACAAAACCGTGAGGGCCGGCGGGCCCAAAGCGGACAATATCGTGTTACGGCGGAATGGGTCCTGGGACCTGACAAATGGTATCAGAGCCACTCTGCCGTGTGGCGCGAGTGTGTCGACGAGGGCGTCGGACTCCCAAGGGGGGTGGATTGAAATATCCCACATCGGCCAAACGGAGAGAGGTTTTGTGTTGTATATGTACATGCCCACCTCCAATCTAACACGAGGCCTTTTGGCGGCTCAGCGGCTTCGGAGGGGTTGGGTACTCCGAGGTTAAGCATGTTGATGCGAGAGCAATCCCAGGATGGGTGACCTACTGGGAAGCTGCTCCTGAGCTGCCGGAAACAAAACCGTGAGGGCCGGCGGGCCCAAAGCGGACAATATCGTGTTACGGCGGAATGGGTCCTTGGACCTGACAAATAGTATCAGAGCCACTCTGCCGTGTGGCGCGAGTGTGCCAACGAGGGCGTCGGACTCCCAAGGGGGGTGGATTGAAATATCCCACATCGGCCAAACGGAGAGAGGTTTTGTGCTGTATATGTACATGCCCACCTCCAATCTAACACGAGGTCTTTTGGCGGCTCAGCGGCTTCGGAGGGGTTGGGTACCCCGAGGTTAAGCATGTTGATGCGAGAGCAATCTCAGGATGGATGACCTACTGGGAAGCTGCTCCTGAGCTGCCGGAAACAAAACAGTGAGGGCCGGCGGGCCCAAAGCGGACAATATCGTGTTACGGCGGAATGGGTCCTGGGATGTGACACGAACTGTCTCGCCCACTACCGGCCCGCCACCCCATTAGCGCGGATCATCTCGCCAGATAGCGCGAACTGCCTCGCCCACAAGCGGCCCGCCACGCCATTAGCGCGGTTCATCTCCCCAGCTAACGCGAATTGTTATGCCAATAGGGTGAACTGTTTACGCCACTCACGCGACCTGTTTGTTCATAAGTAGACATGACCTTAAATCGGTACTTAACCCCCGTCACCTCGCGACCCTCGCGTGGGGACTTGGGGACTCGGTACCATGCCTCCAGCATCCGGGTAAAACCTATTCTCGGCATCTATAGAATAACTCTCCACCCAAGAGCTCTCTCAGACTGGGGACTTGGGGACTTGTTAGTACATAGCCAAAATACTTGGCTGAGCTGAGAATAAGGCGTAATTACCCGGTCACTGAAGATCATTCCAGGCGAGATAGCTCTGACGAGCCCTTCACGGATATCCAAAGAGTGAAGGGCCGGTAACAACTCGCTTGCAAAACCCACTCTAACAGCAAAACACCCCCAAAAAGGGAGACACTGCAAAGGTAAACAAATAGTCCCACATTAGAGACTGAGGCCATAGTGTCTAACCTTGGCCTATAAAACAGGCACAAACTCTCAAAAAGGTACAGACAATTCTCTTCTCACACTCCCGTACACAGCAAGTAGCCACCTAAAACTAACTTAAGCATCGGAGAGTCGAAGACTGGGCCATCCCAGTCCAGACTTCCTAACGCCATGTTACTTGTATAGGTACCGAGTGCGGAACCAAGGATTCTACCTCATCCCGACCCGCAGCATCTTCCAGACTCGCAACCCTTTCCCGGCTCATGGTATCTGGACGAGACAGATAGAAACAAACTCCTAAGTAAGATGGCTTAAACTTGAAAATAGACTCCTAAATAAGATGGCTTGTATTGGTTGATGGGCACCTGTATATATACTTTACAAAAACTTATTTGAGAAGGTCTTGTATGAGAATTTGGTTTCCTTTTTATGATGAGGTATATACAACATGGGCTTCGAGCCCCGTTCATTATCTGGTCAACTGTGGTCACATCTGTTCAATTTTGATCCAAGGGCTTCAACATATTTAGATAAATTTTATTATATTTACATTTCATTCCGTCAATACTTTCTTATCTCTTCTTCTCCATAATTTTGCGAACTCTCATCCCGGCTCTAATGCGGCAGAAAACCCCAAGAATCTGCTTCTGCATTCTGCAGTCACCATCGATCTCCACCTCCGATTTGCAGGTTTCAGTCACATTCCAACCGCGTTCCAATCTCAAATCATATTCCCCAATTTCAAAAATCCTAAAACCAATCTCTTTCTCACTTTCAGGTTCCAATCCGCAAAATCTTCAATTTTTCATGACCTTTCATTATCCAAAAAATCAATTCTTTGGGATGATCCTCTTTGTTCTTCCCCCATGTCAGAAATTCTATTTGGGCAAAAAGGTATGCTCTAATTTGGTGTTTTAATGGCACTCAAATCCTATGAGAATCGATGTTGGTTAAGCAATATATGTAAAACCTTTTGTTCCTCTTCCTCACATCTATGGTTATCTATTTCAATGGAAATTGATGGAAGTTGTGCAAATTTTTTGGGTATGGAGTAGAGAACATGAACAGATCTGGGTAGTTTCTGATTATTGAAGGTAAGAAAGTAATAGAAAATGATTAAATAAAGTATAAAAATAATAAAGCTTCTGATATGTCTCAGCCCTTAGATCAAAATAGAACAGATCTGACGGCAATTGACCAAATAATCCCTGGTCAGTAGACCAAGTTAACGGGGCTGTATACAACATTAGCATAGTCCATGTATGGGTTGTCTGTTCTCAATGCATCAACAACAACAAGCAATGCTCACCCCACCAAAGTCATTATTATCCATTAATGTGATAGTTAAATTAAAAGCTCTTTATTTTCTTTATTCTCCTGCAAATTTATCGATTGTAATATAGAGAAATAAGGGTCTCCCGCAGAGGATTAAATTAAACAAAAAACTTTAACAAATGTCACAAAACATGACTGCAGCTCCTATTGAACAACAGTCGAAGAATAAAAGAAAAACCTAACCTAGAATACTCAGAAAAACAGAGGTGTACAAGACACACAGAGAGTCTAGCACACAAAGTATGAGATGATTTGAAATTGATTTGATAGGGAAATAAATTACGGGAAGATGACGGATAGAAGATAAGAAAATTGAAAACTGATTTCAAAGTAGTTGAGAACCAAGATAATGAGACTAGCTAGGGAGGAAGTATCCACCCCTGACAATCAGACACAACATACTTTGCCCAATTTGAGACCAACTAACTCAATTGAAGATGCTCAGATTGACTCGGTACGCTTGAGCACAATCTATTACTCTTTCTTACTGTGTACGTTAGGCAGGAAGTGCTCTACACCTAAACTATTCTCAAACATTGTAACCTAAAGGTACGTTTATTAGGTCAAACAAGCAGAGATCAATAAGCATGAAAAGAGTTTGAGCAATCACTAGGCATCACAATAAACTTAGCGTCTTGCAAAACCTAGGGTTTCGTCTACTCGCTAGTGAAAACTACCGATTACTTCTCTAGACAATTTGAGGGATCCGATATTGACTCAGGCATCAAATAATCAAAGTGTTAGAACCCTAGCATGTATACTAAGTAGGCCTCCAAAGCACACACACAAAGAATTCGCTGATGAACAATCGGTAAACAAAACCTCAATCTTATTAATTGGTAAAACAAACTGAAAATCAAAGCATGTTATGAATCATGTCTATGGGCTTCAACAGCCCCTTAGCTACAATGATTTTAGTTACACATTATGAAAATTAAAAACACAAAAGAGTTCATGAAAGAGAAAGACAACAATAACCGAGCTTGGAGAATCCCTGAGAAGAGAGCGATCTCTGATTCTTGCGTTCTCTTTCTTCCCTCCTTCTTCTTCTCCTTCTTCCCCCCATGTATCTGATGATATTAGGGTTAGATAACCCTTAATTTCCGTCCTTGGGCTAGCTGATTTAGATTGGGCCTTGAAATTGAAGTTTCGGTCCAAACCAGAAATTCGGGCAGACTGACCTTCCGCCACTAAAATGATCATAACTTCTTCTCCAAAATAGGTATTGCTGATCCGTAAAAAGGTCTAGAAAATACACTCATGTAGCTTTCTATTGATATATAACTGATCATCCAGATCGTTGTGAGCTAATCACAATCCTCTGTCGAAGTTAGATGATAATTTCTGGCAGATCTTCATAATTCTTTCCTTGCACGACATGAATTCTTTTTCCTTCAAGATTTCTCCTCTCTTGCTTCATATTCCCTTCTTTGCTCCAAAATACCTAATAAACATAAAAATAACTAAATCAAATGGAAAATACGATAAACTAACAAAGTAAATAGGAGAATTAACCATTATATCGTCGCATATTTATGCTCCTATCAAAGACCCCCCATACTTAAGACTAACTAAACAAATGACACAAACCAAACGTCTTCCAATCATCTCAGAGAACTTATAACGCCCACACTGGTCAACAAAAATTTCAAGCTATCATGTATCAAAACTCTAAATTTCACTTAAGCGTTAATTTATTTTAACAATCATGATCCTCAAATTATTATGCAATGATGATCAAACCAATACAACAAGTATATGCCTTTCTAATTCATGGGTCAACAAGTACCAACTTAATTTCTCACAAAGGTGCACTCAATTTCTTTTCACTCATAATTTTCTGGCTCAGTCTCAATTGTATGCAAGAGAAAGTAGCTTGCATAATTATATGAACAAAAATCACATGGCAACATAAATAAACCTCATGAAGGAATCAATTATTCACACAAATGAACCACACCATAGGCTCAACTCTTAGAACAACTTCATAGATCAAGTTTACTCATCTTTTAAATCAAAAGGAACTTTACAAGGTAATACTTGGACTAGGCTAGGGGTATGAGTTGAAGAGTAAGGAATTGCAAAATTCCTAAAGACTTAGTAGAGCATTGAAACACTCCTTATGTCGTCAAACAAGGGTCAAACATCATCATGTTGGGTCCATCGTCATTCCAACCTCCTTACAACATTGTGAAAAAGAAAAAAGGCCATATATTCAGTTTTTGGGCCTTCAAACATACACAAAACTCCAAATTCATAAACAAGGGACTTAATCCGATTTTTTTTTTCTTCCTGCCATTTCTTTTGATTTTTTTCTTCATTTTTTATTTTTGTGGAATTTTTATTTTCTTTTGGACATGTCACCTTTCCCTACACTTGTTTCTCATCATCATTCCACACAATACATCACAACATCATGCTCTACTAGGCCCAAAGGACAAAGGTAGAGATATCACTACACTAAGCTCAAGGTATGTATTTCATGGGTGATGAAAGAAAAAGCTTAACGTAGGCTCAAAGGAGTTTAACTAAGGGGTGTGCCGCGCACACAAATAAGGACACATGGCAATCTGGCAATGGTATTCATCCTAAAAAGTTCCATTTATCCTTTCCAAAATCAGAGTGTTTTATGATATAAAGTTTCAAAAGTCCACAAGAGTGAGTTCTAGTCATCTAGAGTCTATTGAAAGCAATGGTGAGAAATCAACCAACAAGAAAGAATAATGAGGTTTTCGAAAATTTATAGCAAAAAAAACGAATCAGAATATTTTCAATAACCATTCAGAAAGAAAGCACATATATAAAGCTCAAAAGCTCACATAAGGGTTATATGAATCAAGTTGAACTCATCTTAGCATGAATCAATCAATCTCATTCATCACATTAGTCTAATCATCAATGCACACAACTCAAGTAAAATAATCGTTAAAATCTATTAACAATTATTTGAAATCAAGAATTTGACACATGCTTGCAATCTTTTTGTGACCATAATATTAATTCATGAAAAGTTCATGCTCATCATAGAGTTGGAAAACACCTAAAGACTCAACGAAAAACTAAAAACTAGACAAAACCTAAAACAAGAACACAAAAGGAAAGAATGGTTTCCTTCCCCCCACACTTATTTCTAACATTGTCCACAATGTTAAACAAATTCTGAGTATGCAATGAAGAGAGTAAAGTATGGAAACAAAGACACATTCACAAAAACACACCGACACAAAACAAAGCAATAAAAAATTGAATAGGAAAGCAAAGAGTAAAGGTTAGAGAAAGTAAATCTGGTTTGATGACCCGTTGACGCCTCTTCCAATCCTCCATTGTTGGGTTGCCTCCCAACCAGCACTTGGTTTTGACGTCCTCAGCCTGACGGTACCAATAAATTTACTCAAGGGAAGTGGGTTCATGGAGAGGTATATCCTCCACTTTTTGCTCCACAAAAGACTCATAGTAAGGTTTGAGTCGATGACCATTAACCATGAAAATCACACCGGTCTTGCCACTTTGAATTTCCACTGCACCATGAAGAAACACATTAGTAACCACAAAAGAACCAATCCAACGTGAACGAATCTTACCAAGGAATAATTTGAGGCGGGAATGGAAAAAAAGAACTTTTTGCCCAACAACAAAAGTTTTCCTCATTATCATCTTGTCATGGACCTTGTATATCTTAGCACTCTCGTAAGCCTCATTGCGGATTTCCTCAAGTTCATTCAATTGAAGTTTTCTATGCAAGCCGGCAACATCCAAGTCCATGTTAAATTTCTTCACAACCCACCATGCTCGATGCTCCAATTCCATGGGCAGGTGACAAGGCTTACCATACACAATCCGAAAAGGTGACATGTCTATAGGAGTCTTGAAGGAAGTACTGTAAGCCCATAAAGCATCATCCAATCTCAAACTCCAATCCTTCCAATTTGGTGCAACGGTCTTCTCCAAGATTTGCTTGATTTCATGGTTTGACACTTCTGCTTGCCCACTAGTTTGCGAGTGATATGGAGTAGACTCTTTGTGAGTGATATGGTATTTCCAAAAAAGAGCTTCGAATGTCCTATTGCATAAATGTGACCCTCCATCACTGATTATGGCTCTTGGTGTTCCAAATCTAGAGAAAATGTTAGCTTTAAGAAAATCTGAAACCACTTTAGCATCATTAGTCCGGTTGGCTTTTGCCTCCACCCACTTAGACTTATAATCAACCGCAAGTAGAATGTAAAGAAAACCGTAGGAAGAATGGAATGGACCCATGAAATCAATGCCCCAAATATCAAATATTTCAACACTTATGATTGGGGTTTGAGGCATTTGATCCCTTAGACCCAAGTTACCTGTACGCTAGCATCGATCACATGTCTTGCAAAATAGGTATGCATCCTTAAAAAGAGTAGGCCAATAAAATCCACACTCAAGGACCTTCAAGGTAGTCCTTTTGGCTCCAAAGTGTCCACCACAAGCATAAGAATGACAAAAGGTTCCACAAAACTTCAGATTCATGAACACACCTTCTTACCAATTGATCCGCACAAAACTTCCACAAGTATGGCTCATCCCAAACGTATTTCCTTGTGGTTTTGATCAACTTGTCCTTTTGAGCTCTAGTGAAATTATTTGGAATTAGCTTGGTGACCTTGTAATTAACGATGTCTGCAAACCATGGCTCAAAAGAAGAAGAAGAAAAATTTGATCCCAATTTTTGTACTTCAAACAGTTGCTCGTCTGGGTAAGCTTCCTTTAGCGGTAAAGCGTCTTCTTCCTCTTTTGAACTATGCACAAGTCTACTCAAGTGATCAACCACTACATTCTCACATCCTTTCTTGTCTTTGATTTCCAAATCGAACTCTTGTAGGAGAAGGATCCACCTAATTAACCGAGGCTTTGCTTCCTTCTTTGTAAGTAGGTATCTAAGAGCGTAAAGGGAGAAATCATCCATGAAAACCTCGATGATCTTTTCAACCATGTCAGAGAATATGCTCATCATGCACCTTTGGAATGTTGCAGGGGCGTTGCATAGCCCAAAAGGCATCCTTCGATAAGCAAATGTCCCAAAAAGGCATGTGAACGTCGTCTTTTCTTGATCCTCCGGATGAATGGGTATCTGGTTATAACCTGAGTACCCATCCAAGAAGCAATAATATGCATGACCTGCAAGTCTTTCCAACATTTGATCAATAAAAGGCAAAGGAAAATGGTCCTTACGTGTAGTAGTGTTGAGTTTGCGATAATCAATGCAAATCCTCCATCCGGTTTGAACTCGTGTGGGAACCAATTCATTATCTTCATTTTCACAACTGTGATGCCAGAACGCTTAGGCACAACTTGGACCGGACTCACCCATTGGCTATCAGATATGGGATAGATAATACCCACGTCAAGGAGTTTGAGAACCTCTTTCTTCACCACATCCATCATAGGGGATTAAGACGCCTTTGAGCCTCTCTTGATGGTTTTGTGCCCTCTTTCAAAAGGATACGATGCATACACATGGAAGGGCTTATTCCCTTAATATCTGCTATGCTCCATGCTATTGCTGACTTGTGTTCCCTCAAAACCCTTATCAATTTCTCCTCCTCCTGCAAAGAGAGGTTGGCTGCAATAATGACCGGCAACGTCTCATTCTCTCCCAAGAAACTGTACTTCAAGTGTTCCGGCAATGGTTTGAGTTCCAATTTAGGTGCCTAAACCACATAAGGGATAGGTTTTTCATTAGTTAATGGAAGAGGAATGAAATTAGAATTATACTTAGCTAGCACATATGGTGACGCATCAAGGGCAGCTGCCATCTCAAGCAAATCCTCATGGAAAACCATAGAACAAGAATCTGAAATTTTCTGAGTAGACAACCAACGATCCATCCTTAGATTCCCATTGATCGATAATTGTTGAGAAGTCAACCCGAGTTCCAAAGTTTTCTTTAGTGCGTCTTCCCCCACACTTGCATCAAAGTTATCCTGCACCAAGATATCGAAGGTATCAATAGAAAAACAAGAGTAAACATCATAAGGGTACCTCATAGCTTCAAAAATGTTGAAGCTTATAATTTCTCCATCGAACTCCATTGTCAAGGTTCCTTCAAAAACATTTATCTTGGTGCGTGCCGTTCTCAAGAATGGACGACCTAGGATGAGAGGAATATCATACGGCATAGGTTCAGGTTCCATGTTAAGCACAAAGAAATTCGCAGGAAATACCAAGTGATTCACTTGAACTAGCACATCCTCCACAAAACCCTTAAGAAGAGCTATTGAGCGATCCGCTAATTGGATAGCCACTCGTGTCGGTTTGAGCTCACCTATATTCAAAGACTCATAGACAGAAAAAGACATTAGATTAATTGAAGCACCCAAGTCTAATAAAGCCTTACCAAACTTTTTATCCCCAATTGTGCAAAGGATTGTAAACCTTCCCGAATCCTTCAATTTTGGAGGCAACTTCCTCAATAGAACAGAGGACACTTCTTCACTTAGAGCGATGGTCTCCTTCTCCTTGTACTTCCTTTTGTTGGTGCATAGCTCCTTCAGAAATTTGGCATATCTCGGTATTTGCTTAATAGCATCCAAAAGAGGGATGTTAACTTGGACTTTCCGGAAAGTTTCCAAGACATCCTTCTCATCTTGTTCCTTCTTGGAGCTCATGAATCTACGAGGAAAAGGGATACATGAAGTATTCAAAGTAGAAGAAGCAATATCGTTTACCTTGGAAGGAGAAGAAACTTGAAGATTTCGTTTTGGGTCTGAAGGATTGATCTCTTTTTGCCTAGTTTTTCTTTTTTTGCCTTCTTTTATTTCCAGCTCATCCTTCTCATCTTGACCACTCTTGGAAATCTTGTGAAGCTTAGTAGGCTCCTCCAATTGTTTTCCACTTCTCAAGGTGAGTGTATTAAGCTCAGTCATGCTTCCATCCTTAGGATTTGGAACTGTTGTGCTAGGAAGAACACCTTGAGGTCTTGTTTGCAACACTGTTGCAAGTTGCCCAACTTGCCTCTCTAAGTTCTTGATATCGTGTTCATGTTGCTAAGATTGAGTCTCGGTTCTTTGCATGAAAGCTTTGGTGTCATTTTGGAATGCCGTGGGTGTTGAGGGCCAACTCTTTAAGCGCATCTTCTAGAGACTTACTTGAAGCTTGTTGAGGTGAAACTTGTTGGTATGGTTGCTGCCTTGATCCTTGTTGAAATCCAGGTGGTCCATTGTATGCACCTTGAGAAGGTCGAAGCACGTTGTCATTATTACTCCAACGAAAGTTAGGGTGATCTCGTAATCCGGGATTGTACGTATTCGAGTAAGGATCATATTTAGGCCTTTGTTGTCCCGCATAATTCACCTGCTCCTCAGACAAAGAAAACATAAGACATCTATCAGTAGTATGGTCAGAATAAGAACAAATATAGCATACCTGAGGAGATGCTTTAGAGCCACTACCTATGGCATTAACCAACATGTCAATCTTTATCTCCATTGTCACCATTTGATTCCATGATGATGAAACCTCATCTACTCCACGGCCTTTAGGTCGCTTGTCCCTTGTGCTAAATTGCCTGTTATTGTCAGCCAAGTCATCAATGAGATTGTATGCTTCCTGACCAGTCTTGTTCATGAATGTGCATCCACAAGCTGAGTCCACCATGCCTCTATTATTCGTGTCCAGTCCATCATAGAAAAATTGAACCAAGTCATCCAAGTCATAACCATGATGGGGACACTTCCTTTGTAGCTCCTGGAATTCCTCCCATGCTTCATATAAGGTATCACCATCTTTCTGGGTGAAATTTTGGATCTCCCTCCTCAGTTTCTTTGTCAATTGGGCTTGAAAGAATTGTTTTAGGAACTTCTTGACCATTCCATTTCATGTAGTGATGATACTTGCAGGCAAAGAGTAAAGCCAACGTTTAACATCATCTTTCAAAGAAAAGGGAAACAAAAGCAACTTAAGCCCTTCAGGAGGCAAATTTGCTATAGTTTGCAGTTTGCATATGTCCAAGAACTCCCTAATATGAACATTAGGGTCCTCAGATGGTGAACCCGTATGCTTGGGCAATTGTCCAAGTAACTGAACAGGGATCGAAAACGAATGATTGCCCGATGGTGTGTAATCGATGCATGATGGAGAGTCTGTAGCGGTTGGGACAAAGAAATCCTTCAATGCCATCTTGGCTTTTGACGGTTCCTCTTCTTTCTCTTCCTCATCCTCGTGAATTGAATGTGTAGGTGATGATGGTATTTGCTCGTGTTCCTCCTCTTGTGAAGAAGTAGTACCCGCTGTTATGTCTTTAATTGACAACCGAGAATCTTTTGATTGCTTCCTGTTCAACTTAAAAGTGCGTTCTATCTCCAAATCCAAAGGAGTAAGTTCTTCTTGCCCAGTTTTTCGAGTGTGCATTCACCTGAAAAGAGAAACAAACAACACTAATTAAAAACTAAAACATACCAAGAAACAAACACAAAACAAAATAACCTATTAGATGTAAAGTAATCCCCGGCGACACGGCGCCATAAAATTGATAGCTAAATTAAAAACTCTTTATTTTCCTTATTCTCCTGCAAATTTATCGATTGTAATATAGAGAAATAAGGGTCTCTTGCAGAGGATTAAATTAAACCAAAAGCTTCAACAAATGTCACAAAACGTGACTGCAGCTCCTATTGAACAACAGTCGAAGAATAAAAGAAAAACCTAACCTAGAGTACTCAGAAAAACACGAAAATTTACAGAGGTGTACTAGACACACAGAGCGTCTAGCACACAAAATATGAGATGATTTGAAATTGATTTGATAAGAAAATAAAATATGGGAAGATGACGGACAGAAGATAAGAAAATTGAAAACTGATTTCAAAGTAGTTGAGAACCAAGATAATGAGACTAGCTAGGGAGGAAGTATCCACCCCTGACAATCAAGCACAACATACTTTGCCCAATTTGTGACCAACTAACTCAATTGAAGATGCTCAGATTGACTCGGTGCGCTTGAGCACAATCTATTACTCTTTCTTACTGTGTACGTTAGGCAGGAAGTGCTCTACACCTAAACTATTCTCAAACATTGTAACCTAAAGGTACATTTATTAGGTCAAACAAGCAGAGATCAATAAGCATGAAAAGAGTTTGAGCAATCACTAGGCATCACAATAAACTTAGCGTCTTGCTAAACCTAGGGTTTCGTTTACTTGCTAGTGAAAACTACCGATTACTTCTCTAGACAATTTGAGGGATCCGATATTGACCCAGGCATCAAATAATCAAAGTGTTAGAACCTTAGCATGTATACTAAGTAGGCCTCCAAAGCACACACACAAAGAATTCGTTGATGAACAATCGGTAAACAAAACCTCAATCTTATTAATTGGAAAAACAAACTGAAAATCAAAGCATGTTATGAATCATGTCTAGGGGCTAGCTACAATGAGTTTAGTTACACATGATGATAATTAAAAACACAAAAGAGTTCATGAAAGAGGAAGACAACAATAACCGAGCTTGGAGAATCCCTGAGAAGAAAGCGATCTCTGATTCTTGCGTTCTCTTTCTTCCCTCCTTCTTCTTCTCCTTCTTCTCCTTCTTCCCCCCGTGTATCTGATGATATTAGGGTTAGATAACCCTCAATTTCCGTCCTTGGGCTAGCTGATTTGGATTGGACCTTGAAATTGAAGTTTCGGTCCAAACCAGAAATTCGGGCAGACTAACCTTTGGCCACTAAAATGATCATAACTTCTTCTCCAAAATAGGTATTTATGATCCGGAGAATGGTCTAGAAAATAGACTCTTGTAGCTTTCTAATGATATATAACTCATCATCTGGATCGTTGTGAGCTGATCACAATCCTCTGTCGAAGTTAGATGATAATTTATTGGCAGATCTTCATAATTCTTTCCTTGCACGATATGAATTAGTTTTCCTTCAAGATTTCTCCTCTCTTGCTTCATATTCCCTTCTTTGCTCCAAAACACCTAATAAACATAAAAATAACTAAATCAAATGGAAAATATATCGTCGCATATTTATGCTCATATCATAATGGTAATTAAGATGGAAATGGCTGCTAGGCATCTATACAACTTCTTTATCATCCTTGAAAATTGGTGCCCTTAAAAACTTTAAAAACCTGGTGCATGAGGCTGTTGCCTCTTGAGGCTCAACTCAGGTCTGGGCAAGGCCCCATCAACACCCAACATTCATTATTTATTGGGCTGAGCATTGCAATTAAGTTCATTCAATAAGGCATGATGTTGTTCCTTTTAGTGTAAGCATAGATGAATGTAACTCTAAAAGAATTAGTTGTTTTCCTATCAGTAATGCAGCGTTATATAAATCTCATGCGACAGAAGAATATTAATATCAACTAAATTTGAATCCCAAAGTAGATTTAAACTACCACATTGACCAACAATTTACTATCTCTCTACATCCACGACTAATTAATCTCTTCTTTTCACTAATCTGTTTTTCTTTTTCTTTTTCTTTTTATTCATGTAAGATGTGTAATTGGAGATGCAAATGACTTGTGAGTTTTTATAAAGAGGCTTTTATCGAATTACCTTAGTTTTGTGAGAAAATGGATGGCAAAAGGTAGTAATATTAGGCTTCTCACTGGTGATGATAGAAGGTTTCTAACTTTACCCTTCATTTTGAGATACAAAACAAATCTAACAGACGTCCTTTTGGATAGGGCTGCAGAGTTTAGCTCGAAACTCGAAAATCTAGACAGATTAGGACCGAAACCGACCTGATGAGGTCGGGTTTTGAATTTGAAATGACTGGTCCGAGCTAAATCTGGACCGATTTATAACTCTTTAAATCGGGTCGGGATTCACAATTTCTAAACCGATTTGGACCGAAAGGCCAAACCGAAATTGAATAGGACAATAGGTACACGAGTTGCATGTTAATTAGGTTTCATCAATTATATACAAACTCCTTACGTACCCTGGTCTAAGAGAACGATTACGCCTCATGTAGAGTGCGACTCTCTGCATCAAATTCTTCTCACTTTCTCAAGAATCTCGATCTGTTCCGACCCCGATCACAACTTCAATTTTAATTCTGAAGCTAAGAATGTTGATTCGAGTTCAACTCGAATTCCAATTGTGGGGAGAAGGAGCAGATCGAGGAGGGGAATCAGGGGATGGGATGGGGTTTGAGGCGCGTGTGAGGAATTGGGTGATTCGGGTTGCAGAAGACAGTTAAGACACCATTAGAGGAGCTCTGAAGCTTTACTGCGAGGAAATGTTTTTTTTTTTCCTCAGAATTCTGCTGAGAGGAAATGTTGTGGCTTTGTTATCATGTTAATGATAAAATGTCATTATACCATTGTACTAGTATCGAAATTGATGTTGAAATTTTCATGAGACTACTCAAGTTTTTAGGAAAACATAGCCAACTGCCGAGAACAGTTTTGAGCACTAAAACCCGAAAATCTGGACCGACTGTGTTCAGATCGGGCTTTATCGGGCTGTCTAGCAAAAACATCCAAACTGACAGTTCCGGGTTTGGACTCGGTTCTTGTAGTGTTTGGCCCGGACCGATCCGAAAACAGTCCTACTTTTGGATAAATTATGGGTACAAAAGAGGAATGTCTGTGTATTTCAAAAATGGTTTCATGACCTTCATCCATTGATGCAACTGCATATATACAAATCCAGGCTCATTCCTGAGATGAGGTTTATGAGGCCGCCGCATCAGGCATCACATATTCGGAGACATCAAAGTTTTTTAATATATATATATATGTACATATATATAATTTTCATAAAAACCTTAAATTTTGTAGTCTTTCTCAGTTTCTCACGTATATTCTACTTGGCCGATATTAGAAAACTTTATAGATTCATATTGAAGATCGTACATTTACAGTTTTTATATGAAATTACGTATCTTGTCATTTGCGAAACTTTTTCAGCAATATGGTCCATCATCGTTTTTTTTTTGTCGTATGACTATTAGAGGGCATCATTCTTAGAATTCACCTCAAGTCTTCAAATTTCAGGTCCGGCCCTAACAAACCCCACTAGTAATTTCTTGTTTTTAGTTTTTTGTTCCTTTTGATTATTCGTATGCAAATTGTTTGTTAACTTCATACATACAAATGGAGAAGATATGCCCTTCTTAGAGGAAAAGTAGAACTATTACAGTATGATCACTCTATTAACATAAAGCATTAGGCTAGCCGGTTAGCTCTCCCTATTATGTTCTCAATCAAATTGTTCTTTAATTATGGTTGAGACTAATTGTATATCAGGCAAACACAAACATAAAAAGATGAGAAGAAGATGGACATATATCAGAGAAGAGAGAATTTTATTTATTTTTATTTTTTTTAAGAAGTTAAGAGAAGATATTAGTGTTCGTTCTTCTCGAACTCAAATCTTAATTGTGAGGATGGAGATGATATGTAGGTTTTTAGTTTTTACTGAGTATATGTTTGAAGTTTGTGAGGTTTGAATGGTGTTTCTTGGGTCTATTAAAACAAAAAAATAATTTAAGGGTATTTTGGTAACAATAAGGAAATATAGTAAGTAATTAAGGTATACATAACAAATTTGGAGGTGCAACTTAGTTTAAATCATAACTAGCCATCATAACTTAGTTGGAAAGGGGAATATTCATTGGTTTAAATCATAACTAGCCATAATAATTTCTAAAGATAATGATCTGAAGAATACACGTGTCACTAGTTCATTGGTCTATAACTTAGTTGGAAATTTTACATATTTCTAAAAGGTACAATATCGATATGAACATGTGTTTGTCCCACTTTAGTCTCTGATATCTCATAATAGTTCTAGTTTAATTAATTAGAAAATGACATACAACTACTCTAAAAAGAAATAAAACACTAAAAACTTAGCTTTCAAAATATTTAGACAAATAAGGATATGAGCGGATGAGCCTAAGCCCAAAAGTCATGTGATGTAAGCCGGATTTTTAAATTAATTAGAAAATGACCAGAATCACTAAATCGTTAAAAAAATTACACAGACTGACACTGACCCATCCATATCTCTCTTTATTCCTCCCGATGCGCACCCCCCCCCCCCCCCTCTCTCCAAAATTAGATTCTAGATCCAATTGATTCGTCAAGACAAATGAAGGATCTCGCCGGTGAGACGTCAGAGCTGTTGAAGATGCGGCATAGCTCCTTGGTGACGACGGGTTGGGTTAGGTACCTCCATCATAGAGTATAACCTCTGCGATTCATATTTTGTTTTAGATTATCTATTTGTTAGGTTTTCGATCTTGTTCATGGCGAAATCGTTGAACCAAATGACTGGCTGGTGGAGGCGAAGTTGAAGTTGTTATTTGAAATTGAAGAGGTGATCGAGTCATGTTGCTAGTGCTTCGTTTGCGTTTTTGATTTGCAGTTGCATATGCATATAGTTTGGGTTGTGTAGAATATCTGAACCAGTGGAAGGGAATTTGATGCTACTGTGGTTTGGCTCTTGTGGTGTTGTTCATTCAGTTGGAAGTAAAGTAAGCAACATTAGCAACGAAAGCAATTTTGTTGCTCAATAGTAGTAATATGAACAATAATAGTATCAGTGATGTAAACATCAAGTGAATGGAATGAGAGTGCAAATGTAGTAGGCAGTAGCAGGTTTGGACTAGTAATGGTGTTGTAGCAGGTTTGCACGAGTAATAAAGCAGTAGCAAGTTTGTACGAGTAATTGTGCAGCCATATATAAAACTACATTCATGACTAATCTTATTAGCAACCATAATATCGACATGGAAAAACATATATAGAAAGGGATCTGCTAGATCAGATGCTTATGCACGTATATATAGTTGAGCTTCAATTTGTTTTGAAATTTCAAGACATGAAGTTCGTCTGCCCAACGACTCATGGAGACATGGAGGCCTTTCACATGAGAGAATTGTTATGTAAATGAATATAAAGCTGAGTCATTGAAACCTGATACTATGTTTTATGTACTGGAACCCTACTGCTACTACTTTGACTGGAAATAGTTGCTACTACACTAGTTGAACCACTAAATACCTGCTACTATATTTTCTAAAAATTGTTGCTACTACACTAGCTGAGTCACTAAAAGCCTGCTACTACCCTACTAATAATACCTTGTTACTGCATTTCTAGAAATAGTTGTTATTACACTAGTCGAGCCACTAAAAACATGCTACTGCCTTTTTTGAAAATAGATGTTACTACACTAGCTGAGTCACTAAAAGTATGTTACTACATTTACTAAAAATAGCTTTGCTACTACATTTACTCGAAATAGTTGCTACTATATCGGCTGAGCCATTGAAACTCTGCTACGTACTACATTTATTAGAAATAGTTGTTACTGCATTTACTGGAAGTAACTGCTACAACACTAGTTGAACCACTAAAAACCTGCTATTACTGTACGTACTGAAAATAGTTGTTACTACATTTGCTGAGCCACTGAAAACTTACTACTGCAGTTACTGAAGCTGGTACTACACTAGCTGAAGCGCTAAAACTCTGTTATTACATTTGTTGAAAGTGTAGTTTTCCAATAAAACATGCTACTATATTAGCTGAGCCATTAAAAACCTGCTACTAATTTTAGTGGGATGCTAACCACTGCTACTACTTTCTACTGGAATGTTAACTCATGCTACTACTTCTACTGGAATTAACTGCTACAACTACTTCTACTGGAATTAACTACTACTACTACTGGGATGTTAACCCCTGCTACTACTTATACTGGGATGTTAACATCTGCTACTACTTCTATTGGAATGTTAACTCCTGTTACTATACTGGAATTAACTGCTAGTACACTAAGTTATTTAAAACATGTTATTGTATTCCATTTACTGAAAAATCTCAAAATGAAAAACTTATCTCTTCTAAAGGCATATTTATTTAGTATAAAGTTAGTTTGGTAAATTAAACCATGACACATGACATGCAGAGAAAAAATTGTCTTTATTTATTTAACAACACAAGTAGATTTATTTGTATTTCAAATCATTTTAAAAGATGTATATATTATTTGCTTTTAATTTTTTTTATATTCCATAAGCAATATTTTTGTATAAATAACTAATTACTAAATTCAGTAATAAAATAATGACCATAGTTGTTTGTCAATGTAAAACCATTTTTAAACACAAATGGTAAATGGTTCTCGGATTTATCTCATTGTCACCGAGGACCAAACGTATTTGGATGATTAGTGTATTAACCCGGGATGAAAATAAGTCCACCCACCCAAAATATGTACATTTGCTCAGTCGTTCAAAGTTGATGAAAGGAAATATAGAAATTAAGGAAAAATACCCTGAACCCACTGCGGATTTGGGGTTGAGAGGTCTCAATTAGTTTGCAGTGCATCAATGAATATAAAGAGTGAAGTCACTGCCTGAACTAATAATATGATTCACGATTGCTTTCTCAGATTCTACATTACAATGTATGCTGAACAAATTCAGCCTAATAAGAGCGGTTGAATTACCCTCAACGATAATTTCTTGGGCCACTTGACACATAATCAAACAACTCGTATCCTCTTCTCATCGAACAAGTGGTATCAGTAGATACTCAGCATAAAAGAGCTGCACAAAGAATAAATAAATTAATGAAAAGTTTACCTCATGGAAATTTGATACAAATCAGGTTAATCAGGTATATACGATCTACAAAATCCACTACTGATATTACAACCAGCACACTCCAACAACCAAGGATGGAAATGCTCAAGCATATTCTGGCAGGTTCCAAATTATAGACTATATATAACCTGACTACCTGAGGCTATCTGCTTGATAAAGTACACGGCCAAAAAGATTTTAATCACAAGTGGCTTGATATGGTTGTAAGTTTTAAGTCTACGCGTGAACTATTTTAACCCAGTTGGATAATTTAAACAGCCTATGACATTCCCAGAACATGGAGATCTTTCGTGTTTGAAAAAATTTTGTTGTCTTGACAAAGAAAAAACAACTAGAAACAATATTACAAACAGCAATGTGAAATGGGCATCTTTTAACAGAAATAATTAAAACATGTACATAATAAGCAAATGCTATTCATGGGTTGACTAATGATTTTTACCAAATAAAAGAAAAGAAAAGTATAGCTGAAATGAGCATTTACCTTCCATATAAACATGTAGAAGGATGTTATTGCAGCTTTGCTGGTGAGATCAACAGATTTTGCTCGGCTCCAGAGTATTGAAGCCAAAATTGCATGTCCCAATACCTAAATATGCATAAACAGAATTAATCAATATCCCTATGCTTGCTGAGTTGTTCCATTGTTCAGTACTTAAGTATACTAGTAATGGAACAAATATATAAAGAAAACTCAATACTATGAAGGGATTCTGAAAGTCTAATCGGGCTTTCCCTAATATCATCAATCTACTCTCAGATTTTTGTAAATATCACTGATTCCATGTAAAACCAATCATATCAATAATTCACAAAACAGTATACCTCTAAATATATAGAAAGTTGATTCCAAAGAATAACAAATGGAGTGGTTGTACTTAATTGTGTAAGCATTTGCCAGGGAAGCTGATGAGGTAATAAACCACAACTTAAATATGAATCAGTAATATTTTAGAAGTTAGAACCCTTGATGTGAGACACTTAAGCTTCATAAAAAATAAAGTAGCATGTAACTATGTACGGGCAGATACATTTTATTTTAACAATAAGGAGGAACTAAGCCATCTTTGTCTGAGTAAAAGCAGTGTGATTTAATTTAATAACAAAATACACTGAGCGTTTAAACCCAAAAGTTGTCAAGTTGGGTAATATTGCTAGTGTAATATTTAGAATTAGACAACTGTAAGCCCTACCGTGATGCATTTGCTCAACATGAAGGATGATGATGCTCCCACTAAAATGGCAACACCATAAGCCATTTGAAGTAGCCATATACATATCCAAAATACCTGCCCGAAGATATGCATAAAAAATATAGTGACCACTGAAAAGCAACTAATAGAATTTTATTTGTGGAACATGAGTATAGTAGAAGGTTACCCGCTCTTGTCCCAGACGTACTGTAAAAGACCGGATGCCAAATATTTTATCTCCATCAATATCAGGTATATCCTACATAATTCAACAGTGTTATTAAAATTTATCGCAATCCTTTTCGTAGGAACTGCCTATACTAAGGCAAATCCCTATAGTTCCTCAAATAAAAAAAAAAGTGGCTAACCCCTATAGGATAAAAAAAAACATACAGCTTTGATGTAAAATCACTACTGTTCTGCATAAAATGAAAGAAAACGAAAAGGAGAAGTCTTTACCTTAAACAATGCTATAACAACAGAGAAGAAGCTCATAAATGCTGTTGCAAAGATTAGTGGCCTCGAGAAGGCAGCCGGTCTTTTGTACACATGGGTCTGAAATTACTACGTGAATTAGTACTCAAATTAATACTGAGAATTTTCTCCAATCATACTAGTATCTTTAGGAAAAACTCTTTATTTTTCACTCTGATAACTCTGCCAGAAATCAACTGTGTTACTTTTCTCATGTTGCAGATTTGAGCAGTTAATTTACGAGTATTAACTAACTAACTACTGAATCATTGCGTGTTGATATTGATTTTCTTTTCTTTTCTTCCCAATCAATTGCCCTCCCAGTTGTGTGCATGTGTGTGCATGCAGACTTAATTTCCCAGGCACTGCATCAAGAACTGAGAACTATTGCTCAGAGACATCAGAGTTCATATCTTTCAGTGATGTAACAGTGGCCATGGCTACTAACAATACATAACCTCCCACACAAGAAAAAGTATTGTTTAATAAAGTACTTTGCGAGAGAGTGAAATAGTGGAAGTAAATAGTAAAATCCAAGGCAACAAACCTGAATGTGCAGGAAAAAAGCAAGTTGAACTATCACTGCTCGAACAGCTAGGATGCACATTGCTGCAACCACAGCAAACCTTTTCCATCTCAGTAGTGGCACCTGAAATTTAAAAGTTAAAAAACCATGTTATGAGTTATGACAAACATTGTTAACTTTATGACATATCATCATCATATTACTCATCAAGTTCATTTTAATCTAAAACAGAAGGGAGAAAGTACATCGAGTCATTGATGTATTAAATTTGAGGAACACACACACATATAATTATATATATATATATATGTATGTATGTACATATATTCTTGAAACTATGTGGGTATGCTATATGGTTATGCAGTGCCATGTGCATGTCAACATGAGGATGATCTATTTGGTCACTAATTTCCCCCCTCCAATTATTTGCTTTCTTCTAGGGGCATAGCCCCTTGGGTCAGACGCACTTAACAGTCCCGGCTTACCCTCTTTTACTGAATTGAGGCCATCTGTATCACTCTATATGATGTGAGATGACAATATTCTTTGATTCAAACTTTGGTTATCTGATTGTAATCATCATGTAATATTTTCAATATGCAGCTATCTGACGTCTCTATTATTGATCATGGACAAGCAAACTTACATTGATTGAATAAGCAGTTCCAAGTACAAAGCTGATGAAAAAGGCCCAAACCAATGGCCATGAACCAACAATCCATCCCAGCCAAAAACTCTGTAATAATGAATCATTCTGATTAGAGGGTGTTGCCTAAAACTTTTGACATGGTTTAAATAAAATCTGAAGAAGTTAACTTCGAAAAAAAAAAAAAAAAACTAATAGCCATAGTACAGATAGCAAGCATTCAACATGTAGCATCATTTCTTCAAATTAAGGTTATCCAGTTATCCACCTACATTCTTTGGGGTTGGTCAAAATTATGGTGACTTATGTTTCCTTCAAACACATATCGCTTGTGAATTATTTGCATGCTACCTAAACAGTTGGAATAATTAGGGAAAGAAACATGAGGAGAAAACCTCAAGTTACTTACCCCGGATAAGTTTGATATCCCCTTCTTTTATAGTAAACTTCTTGTGAAGAGCATGCAAAAATCAGGATTCACATCTCAAATCTAAGGGCATATTGGGTAAGGTTGTAATTAGAGTGAGAGAGAGAGAGAGAGAGAGTACGGTAAGGAGATGAGAGATGTGACACATAAAGAAAAACAGTTTTAAACGGCGCTCTTAGTTTTCATTTCTAAAATCATCTTTTATCTCTCTTTTGTTCCACACTTATGCTGATCTTTGTCTCACCACACTCTTTCTATCTACAATAAAATAAGACAATAACAAAGCCAAATAATTTTAAGAGGCCCTACACAAGTACTGAAGTTAGGTGACTATATGCTTTCCACAATGTTTAGCCATACCAGAATTGCAAAAGAAGTCACAATCATGATGCCAGTCACTACTGAATATTCTCCTGATGCCAATGGAAGATAAGGTTTGTTAACCTGCAACAAAACATGCAACAGAGTTTTCAATTAGAGAATCCAACATATATTATACGTTAATGATTTTTGGGTAAACCATCAGAGAATAATATAGGCCATAAAAAAAATAAAAATAAAACAAATCCATCTCTGTATCTCTAGATAAAATACTGCCAATATGACCTTCCTAGTAGAATGGCAAGTTGAATTTTCTCCAATACAATGCAATGTCACCAGTAAAATTGCAAATCTACCTTGTCTATATCAATGTCAGACAATTGATTTAAACCGACAATGTAAATATTCATGAAGAGAGCAGCAACTACAGCCTGAAAATAAAACATAGAATCTGTCAGAATAGCAGCCACAGCTTATGAATATGGCAACGTAACTTAGCAATAGATCAGTATCACCTCCAACACCCCAGTGAAAAATAAGGGAGAAAAATCTGACAGATTCTGGACTGCAAGGAGAGAAACCGAAACTATGCTCAATGCCTGTATAAAGAAAAACATAAGTGAGCTCTCTGTACATTGATAAGAAAATGGAAAAAGAATAAAACGGTTAACAAACATGTTCTTAACTGATTGTAATTCACCACTAAATCTCATGCATCAATCTTAAATTACTGAGATACCAGAAATGATGATGATAACATTGATACTGTCAAAAACTTAACTGTGCCTATAACTGTGTGTGGCCTTGAAAACCTGTAAAAAGCATATGTTGCATTTATGATAGTGTTCCAAATGTGTTTTGCATTATAAGCTCCTGGTTCAGAATCAAGAGGGTGACCAGCAGTTGCATTCACCAGGAACGTTTTATGCCTCCTGTAGGATGTAGAATTTTCCTTGGTGCCTATGTTATGATGCTTCATATGCTGTTGCGGATGGAGAGACCCAACAGAGCAGTATCTTTGCAGGATGTCCCATTCTCTGCACCTTGAAACTCTGACTGCAGTATATGAACCTATAAACACAAAATTTGGGGTGATGATATGTAACAAATATCATGAAGGACTGAAACAACAAATTATGATTTTTAGTGATCATTATTTACGTGGCCTACCAATTACCATTTCTTAAGTTCACTTAACTTCTAATTTAGGACTATGTTGGTACAAATACTTTTTAAAAACAAAACACCTCTACAATATCAGCATACTAAGGACTTATTACCATATGCCTCATCCCCGAGCTGATGTTGAAACGAGCCACAAGCTAGATTCCTAAATTTATGGTTATTAGGAATTTGAGATATTTAGAAGCCCAAATGCTTCAAAGTTTTGGTTGAAAGCCATCCAAAGCATTCATCACCTTCTTGCCTTTCACAATTTCCACTTTATTAAACTGTAACAAATATATAAAGCCTAGAAAGCACATGAATGACAAGATGCAGATTAGGAACAAATATATAATGCAAATTATTTTATTAGTGTTTCTCTGGATCATGACAATTGCAACCAGAAGCACAATGTGCAGCTTCAAATTGGTTGCCACAGTGAAGAGAGCTTTCTCATAGTTTTCAATAAGCAGATTCAGTAAAACACAGTTAACTACAATATCGACCACTAAAATGCATTTCACTAGTACTGTTAAGTATTTATACTACAACTCATTCAGTTACTCTAAAATATTATTTTGTATTGAATGGTGCTTTTGTGTATGTATGTATGCAAACACAATTGAACTTTCAATTTCAAAAATTTAAATAGGCAGCATCAGATATTATGATGGGATATCATTACCCGAAAAGCAAATCTTCTTGAGACTCTCCCTTCTCCAACTGTTCCCACCTACGAGTTTTAAGAACCGTCAGAAAGCACACCAAGCAGTTCAAGCAGTTCATTTATCAGAAACTAAATAATGCAGCAGCTAAATAATGCCCAAACTCTTGAAATTGAATTGGCAAAAGTAGATTCTAACGACTCTAACCCAACCAGTCACATTACACAATACCAATAAAACATAGAAGTAAAAAATGAAGATCGGCTATTACGTAAGAAAACAGAGAAACCCAGATGAAGAAAAGTAATTTTGGGTCAGTCAGCTCACCATGAACACTAAAACTACCAACTTTAAAACAAATGAAAATTTTCCCAGACAGAATATTTCCGTACCATCCCAAACTTTTCATTGCCAAAACCCAATGCATGGTTCATCTCTAGCATCGGAAGTATCTAAACCCACCAGACCCCAAATATTCAAGGCACAAAACTAAGAGCAGCCCTTAATCAATTAGCAGAGAAATAGTAAAACTTCATGAAAGTGAAGTGAGAATCAAGTACCTATACAAGCTTTTGGAAAGGACCCAAGAAGCGCATAATCCATAGCTTCAGCAAAGAAAATGATGCTGTTTCAGTTCATCTATGAGCAAGAAGAAACAGTGATTCACCGATCCAAAAGGCTGAGAGGGCTTTAAATAATAAAAAAACAACTTGGAATAATTGGCCAAATTAGACACTAATGGGGCTGTGCGTCACAGACCAAATAAGTGTTTATATGGAAATATTGACGATGTGGCAAACGGGTTCAGTTGCAAAGACGTTCCAGTTCAGAAGGCTGTGAGTCACTGACACCTCAGACCCGTGTTGAGTTTCTGACATTATGTTTGGAGTTTGGGACCGAATACAAACAGTATACACCAACCTAACCACCACAGACTTTTCAAAAAAAAAACCTAACGACCACAGATATCTGGGAAACCAACAAAAGTTGCTTCAATGATAGAACGCCCAACTCTGATTTTTTCATTTCAGACAAAACATTGTTAAGTTACCTCTTTAAAATGGACTTGGGAAAAAATCTCGCTTAGGAAAAATAAGCCAATGTTGCTCTGCTTAGAAAAATCCTAGAACTTTATCTGATCGCTTTGTTGGTTGTGAGATAGAATGAGTTCAAAGGCTCTTGATATATTCATCTTCATGATTACCTACATGGGAATCTGAAAGAAAATTATTGTTGTCTATTTACATATCTTTGTGTTCATATTTATGATCCCGATCATACAATATAAGTTTTGTTGTTATTAAGGGGAGCTTTCAATTGTGGTTAAAAGACGTAAGTAGTTCATGACTGGTGATGTCTTAATTCTAAGAACCGGTTGCTTTCATAACATAGCATAGGAGCTTAAGTTGTGGTTAAAGACATAACTAGATCATGATTAATGGTGTCTTGAAGCAATTCTAATGGAGTAGTCTTCTCAATTGAGTCATTTAAAAAGTTGTATGCATGTGACATTGTGAAATTGACATATTGTTTAAAATTTAATATTTTACTCCAACTAATATGTCTAAAATTTTTGTGTAAGATTGTTTCAATCACAATCACTTGGTGAATAGTAAATTGACATTGTTGATTTTTTTTTAAGTCAAATTGACATTGTTGATAGGAGTGTCAAATTCCACATATGAGAGGAAATTTTTTTTGTCACGTGGGTGCTACGTTAGAAATGACATGTATGTTGGATTATTGGAAGAAGACTTTAAGAGCATCTCCAATCGAACTGTTATTTGACATGTAGAGCTTTAACGAGAATAAATAACATAAAGATTCACATTAATGAAATTATCTAATCCTAGAGGGACTTGACATTCCCCTTCTTATTGTGCTCTCAAAATTGTCAAATTGTTCTCTTTGATTGTTTAATACCTCAATCTTCTTTGTTCCTCGACCTCTTTCCTTCTGTTACTCTTTCTTTCTTTCTACCCAGATCTATTATTAGAGTCTAGGCATTTGTTGATGATGAGAGAATGAAATTAACCATTGCATACCAACACCCAACTGCAACCTCGGCCAAGGAGAGGATCCAGATCCTTTCTATATTAATTGTTTTGGTTGAAATTTGCATATTTAAGGAATTAAGTTTCTGTTTTATTCATCTTGATTCAAACTGTATGTTTGCAAATCAGTTTCCTTGGCATATATTGCACATTGGAACCACTGGCGTAGCCAGAATTGTAACTTAGAAATGTCAAAAATCATATATTAAAAAAGTGAAATTTGCAATCATTATTTACAAAAGGGCACAATTTTTTTTTCCCTAAAATCACAATAACACAAGCTTTCAACAATTTCTTGTCCTATAAAAATTAGTAGAAAATAATTGTTGTCGGCAACCTGCATGTAAAAGACCATTAATTCATTTTGAATAAATTTTGAGAATAGAGATGCACTGTCATGACCTACCCCGGATTTTTCCCATGAAATCCGGAATAAACCCTGCGGAACTCACCTCAAGGGAAATTCTACCAAAATATTAGTATAACCTCTCCCGATAATGGGTAACTCTACCTGCAAGAAAAATCACCAAACTCAAACACTTCTAAAATAATTAAATTCTCAACTACTGGAGCCACCCGCTCCCTCTACACTTAAATATCCACCACCTCATACTCAAAATAATTCCCAAACAATAACCATAAATTTAATCTCTCAAATAACCTTAACCAATTAAATCTTTTTCATCACTCCTAAATGGAATCATAAACTCATTTTAATAAAACTCAGATAAAGCAGCTCATGGATATCAGAGCAACTATTGGGAAATGAGAATAATACATAATAGTTAAACTAGTAACCTATATGTAAAACTGGATGAGGTGGGAATTTATGACACGCCTCCTATCCTCGCCGAACCGAACTTTACAGACTGGGCATTTAAAAATGAAAGGCCCAGGGGAGAAGCATTTAAAACGTTAGAGTGAGTGGATAAAAAAAATAAATAACAGAATATGGAGTAATGAAATCAAATCTATATTCTCCCATAATTTCCATTTATAAAATATTTTTGCATGCCACTTATGGAAATTCTCCATAAATAATTACTCATAAAAATGATGAACCAATCCCATTGGTTCTCATTAATTAATAAAAATGGGGAAGAAGTTTCACCATAACGATGAGCCTCCCAGGCTAGGGTAGGAGCCTCCCAAGCTATAATAGCATCCCACGCTAAGCACCCTACTCACATATTGTGAGTAACCGCTAATAATAGCTAGCTAACAAATAATATAAATACCGATCGGTTACCTCCCAGGCTATAATAGCATCTCACGCTAAGCGCACTACTCACATACGGTGAGTAGCCGCTAATAATCCTTTATGGTGAAATAAAAACAATAAATATCTAAAACATCACTTCCCCAAAAATTAATATAAAATAACTTGACATGTCTCACACGTCAAATAAAATGCTTAAGAGAGTTCCCAAAAATAAATGGAACTCATTACCACTAGAAAGTATTAAATCTCCAATATGTCATTGAAAATTAAATAAACTTTATTGCATGCATGGCATTCAAATCAAAGATGCACTCACAGTGCTCGGCTATGACTGCCGACGACCCGAGGTTTCCTCCAAATGATCCTTCTCACGTCCTGAACAATAAATAATATTAATTCTCATACAACATTAAAACTTCAATAAATAACCCATAAAATTAAGGGTCTAAAATTAATCTTCTTCCTTGCCCATTTTCTCCATCTTTAATCCATTATAACTCAAAATTCACCACTATCACCGATAACCAAAAACTAACCTTATAACCATTTTAAAACCGGCTAACCAAACTACCGATATTCCATTCTAATCACCGCCAAAATCCTTAACCATTGAAAAATCTCCAACATTATCAAAACTCCTCCAAAAAATTTCAAACTATACTTCATTAAACCCCTCTCATTAATACCATCTTAAAGATATGAAAATCAGCCCCTAAGGGGCAGTGCCACCGCCTGCTCAGCCGGCAGCCGTACTCCGGCGACCTCCAATGTTTCTTAAATTTTAGCACAACACTCATCTCAACCCGCACAACAACTTGCTTAATTAGCACAAAATCCAGTTCTAAGCCTAACTAGGTTAATCGGACCAAAACCTTAAATTGAGCCCTAAAACTTCAATTATACATTTCTCATCACCAAGATCGAATTAAGTCTATTTCTTTGGAGGGATTACTCACCTAGATGAGAGCTACAAGTTGAGCCAAAAATCTCGGCCTATGGTGGCCGAAGAACGGAGCTCCGGCGAAGAGACAGTCAGCTGCGGGGAAGTAGATTTCTCCTGCTCGGCGGCGAGCCGTGTGCGATCTCCGGCCCAGGGAGAGAGAGGAGGTGGGGGGGGTCCGAACGGGACCAGTCCGGCAGTCCTTGGCGGGTCGGGTGAGTTCGCGGGAGGGAGAGAGAGAAAGAAATGGGTGTTAGGCTTCCCACACCCGGTCCACTTAAACCAAAAAAAAAATAAATAACCCACTAAATTTTTACCCCATTTAATACCAACACATAATATACCTTTTTGTGGATAACTTTTTCATACTAACTCTGATTTTAACGCGTAGCATGCCTATGAACTCGTAATAACGTCCTCTACAACTTTCAAGAAGAAAATTTTCCTAAATTCCATACAGAAGAAAAAGTCAACTTTAAGGTCCTTAACAGTAAACAGTTACTTAATACGGTAAAAGACCAAAATAATACCAAAGTAAATAACCGTAAAATAACTGAAGGACCAGGGTGTGATAATTCTCCCCTCCTTATAAAAATTTCGTCCCCGAAATTTACATACCTGTCAATCAAAAAGATATAAGGATACTGCTGCCTCATTTGCTCTTCCGGTTCCTAAGTAGCTTCCTCTATTTGTTGACTCTTCCAAAGAACTTTAACAAGTGGAATTGTTTTATTTCTAAGCACTTGCTCCTTACTATCAAGAATCTGAACCGGTTCCTCTTCATAAGTCAAATATTTTCTCAAACTTATCGGCTGCTCTTGCAAGACATGAGAGGGATCGGCAATATACTTGCGAAGCATGGACACATGAAATTAGATAATTAGAAGGCCGTATAGGAAATTAGATTTCCGCGCAGCATGACTTTATGTTACAAGAACAGCCGTAAATTCCTCTAGGAAATACATATGAATGAACCGTAAACAGTTTTGGAAACTAGACTCATTTAGCTTTCCAACCTTATATTACACACATTCTGGTTCATCAGGAGCTGTTCACAAAGTCCAGTCGAAGTTAACTATTTGCCAAAATCATATTCTCAGACAGATTCGTCCTACTTTACGAAAACGGCCATAACTCACTCAATATGATAGATATGATCAACTGGTTGGTGTCCCTAGAAAGTAGACACATGAACCTTTCCAATGATACCAATTCCATCATTTTTGAGTGAGTGAGATTTTCTATAAATCGTGTGGAAATTGACTTACGAAACTTGGCAGATTCTGATTTCGCTTTTAATGTGTCTTTCTTATGTTGGGATAGAATAAGCCTCAAACTTTCATACCATTAAGTATTGAAAAAGGAGTTATTGTCATTATATTAGAGTTGCGTGGGGGCATATCTACACTTAGCTTTACAACTTTTCATAGAGAATGAGATGTCAAGTCTTTCTTATTGTGTTGAGTACATTAATGCGTCTTATTGTACTTAGATTGTCATCTTGCTTTAGACAAAACAACTGATCTCTCATTAGAGTAAAGACTTTGACTAATCATGGGAGTATGTGTAGGCCTCACTAGTTATAGAGCGCCTAAGTAGACTGATGGAAAATCATCATCAATACAATCATCGAGTGCCTTATCAAGACCATGTCTTCCCAAGATCTTTTCATTCTAACTTCGGATGTTGATACATATTGGCATCTCTTATTCAATCAAGAGTCCATGAAAATCTGAAATGAACACGCAAAGACATAATTCACCATATCCCTTCTAAATCAAGTAGAGTCCATGTGTGTTCTAATACCTTTAGCAAACACGTTCTACTATGGTCTGGAGTCACTTGATTCGGATGAATGAAGTTCGTTTAAGACCTTCATATATATCTCTGATCCCATAGAGATGTTATTATGACGACATTCATAGGCTGCATATTCAGTTATTCGGAAACTACTAAACTTTCAAAGTAGTGGAGTGTAATGATATCCATTACGAGAGCATATCTCATCGTAGTCGACCCCAGTGCGTGTTAGTGAGAGACTTTGCGCCATAAGGTGAGTCTAAGCTCTTGTTCTCACTACGCTATCTAACAAAGACATAGTTGATAGGGTTTAGCTTGCGGTGTCGGCATCACCTGCCCAAGGACCTATCTTTTTGTTAATATTGAATCACATCTTTCCATTAGGCCAATCAACTAAGTTGATATCCATCAACGAATGATGGTTCGATAGTAGACTCATTATCCCACGTCCTCATGTACACTAGTGTGATACGTCCTCATTATCCCCCTGCAATTCGCGGCGGAAATATTGTCTCATCAAAGTGAGAATCCACAATTTAGCGGTGAATGAGATCGCCTAGCAAGGTTTCTACATTAGCGGATTATAGGTGGAGGTTCATATCCAACCTACCTACTTCTTCATCTCAAATGACCCATCATTGTACGCAATGACAATGCGATTTGACACCTAGAAATAACATCTAGCCGAGCTCAAGGATTAGAGATCCGTTTCAATCTTGTTTGAGCTTAAGGATTGCAATCCTGGTACACAGTCATGAGCTGTAGTAGAAAAATATTCAACGATGGTGGGTCATAGATGAATAGTAAAGCTACATGCAAATATTGCATAGCCCCAAGACGCAATAGAAAGATTGGTGCGCATCAATAATGTTCGAGTGACAAGCTAAGCTAAAGTTGCTTGATCGTAGCCTCAGTGAGACCGTATTGCGTGTGAATATGGGGTACATGACACTTCAACTTACATCCCGATAAACTTCTTTAAAGAATAAGTAGTGAGCCCGTAGAAGTATAAGCAGCATAAACAGTAGATAATAGTGTAACACGCGACTAGTGTGTTAACACTTCAACCAACATCATAAAGTATAAAAAGGTATCCGCAAGTTGGTTGTATCTATCTACATAATTTGATGTAAGAATGGAATGCTCACTTTTGTGTCATTTAGCATATGAGGGTCTTACTCCTAATTTAGCTAAAGAATAGGTTTTCAAAATGAGTAATGAGAATTGCAGGGGGCCAATACGACATCGAGGGAAGATCGGTGCACCTCAATTTCTTGAGGAACTGACCGGACGACCTCCAGGAAGTTGGAGTCCTGTTCGGGTGACGTCAATGTCCCTCGGGTGCTGCCGTTTACAACCATGGTGTCACCGTCATGCTTCATGGAGAAACTAGATCCCAAATGTCTTCGTTTTGAGCGGAAGAATGGATGTCCATGAGAAATTCTCAAAATTTAGACCATTATGTCTCTTCCAGGATGACCGATTTGGTCACACCAAAGCCTATATGAGTTGGTGTCCCAAATATCATTTTGGCGACAACATGTGATTCGATATTCGAATCACAGTGACATATAATCCATTAGATTAACTCATAAACTTCTCTAAGATATATTTCAGTCTGCATTCATGAGAAGGTATACACAAAAGAACTCTTTTTCATTCTCACAATATGTTTTCAAATGAAAACCATTAGCAGGAATGTCTTTAAAGCTCAACATGGTTTGACTGCCTCTTAATGCATAGAGAGCATCTGTGACGTTGATCATGGTGCCATGACACATTAAGTTTTAAGCTAAACCGCATCCCTAAATGATCAGTATGATTCAATTATTATAGTCACAGAAGATTTACAAAGGCACAAAATCCAAAGATAGTTGCCGGTTCCTTAGAATGTTGTGGATAATTCCACTACGTGTGAGGCACTCAATGTCTCTATGAGAAATATCTACAAGAAAGAGTAGATAGGCGAGTAAATTGTTCCACTTGAACCATTTAGAAGGATTGAAAGAAGCTACAAAAGGCTGCTATCCCGAGAATGCATAAAAATTTTAGTGCAGAATGACCTTTGTGAACTAAAACAACCATAACTTCTTTTTTAAAATATATATGGATGAACCGTAAAAATTTCTGAAAACTAGACTTGTAGAGATTTCCAATGATATAAAGCTCAATGTCTAGTTCATCCGGAGCTGTTCACAAAGCTCAAACTAAGTTGACTGTACAAAAGGGACAGATTGCTTTTTTCGCAGAATTGGCATATGCGAAGCTGTGAAGCTTGCAAGTGGTGTGTAGGCTTTTGCCTTAGCCAAAAGTGATGTGTGTATGATCAGAACCAAGTCCTTTTAGACGTTCTAAGGTCGTAAACTCCATGACTAGTTAGCAAAAGCTCCCTGACATGAACATAAACTAACTCAGAGGACCTAGAGGATTTGATCATGATGATGATTGTCCGGTTTTGATAAATCTTCAACGTCTTTTGCAAGATGACAATTGGTTTAATAGCGTAGGGGGATCCAAAATTAAAAGCTTTCGGTAACTCCAAGTCAGTATGACTAGACATGTCTATGGAGGGTCGGTAGTGCGAGGCACACTTGAAACCACTATCTCCTCAATTTTGGACAATTCTAAGACATCACACTGAGCTTGGATGAGCCTACTTAACCGGAAACACGTTGGCGATCCTCCTTGAGGATGCTAGGCCATGCGTCATCTTCACTTGGAAGAGACCAAAACGGCACTATCTCATGCTTCTAAGGACGATGTAAAAATGTATATCTTGTTTGTAAATCAATACGAACCATAAGAGGAGAATAGTTTCACTTTAAAAAAATTCTCAAGGCATTCATTATTACTAATGTGAATACAATGAGGTCTCAAATAGACGAAAGATGTCGATACAACGTCTTATTACATATAGATTAGAACGAAAATCAATGTCTAGCCGATGACGTCAAAGTCATAGGTAGCTAGAGCAGGATCTGAATCTTTGAAATTCTCGATCATGAGGATGACGTTATTGTTCTCGTATTGATTTTCCGTACCTTTTTGTATGCATTTATAATTTGAAGAAGAGCTCGACAACTCTTGAACCAGTGATCCGGAGATCTACAACGGTTGCATTGTCATGAGCTGGCATGAGTAATTTTTGAAAAATTGGTGTCTAGATCGGAAGTGTCGTCATTAAGGGTAGCAGAACCTCCCCCTCTTTTCTAGACATCGGCACGGCGTTTTTTGCAGTTGCTGTGACCCATATTGTTGTTCCCATATTATAGGACAATCCCAAATATGTTTATCGCATTAGCGTATGTACAATTCCCATTTGCAATTGTATGATCAAAATCAAGTCTTGTTGATAATTCCAAACCAACTTGGAGGACCTAGAGAACTTGATGATGATCGAATCCGCTAAAGATTATGGATCATGATGCCACAAAAGATCATCGACAATATGTAGTCAATTAAGGTGGTAAGCACTCCACTTGACTAATAACTCAACAAGTATAGTTATATGAACGTTTCAAGAAACACTCCATGAGTCCATTCCACAGTACTTTGTGGTCATTACTTTTTGCACAGATTTCTATTGAAGGTTTTTGTCGATGTGGCATGAGATGTGAAATCTCGGCATTTAGGCTTGTTAGCTTGGGGCTCAAAACATATGGTTTAATCATTTCCAATAAAAGGTTCCACATATACCTAGTGAAGATCCGCCTTAGGCATTGAGTACGTCAAAACTCAAAGGAGCAGAATGTTACATTGCTCTTGCATACAAAACCAAGCTGTTATGAGACTCGATAGAGGTCACAGACGATGCTTTTAATGGTTTGTCCTTCGGATTGATCATACACAATCCGAAAAAGCCGCGAATTGATCAAACACAATTCGAAAAAAGGCATCAGGTTGATCAAACACAATCCAAAGAAAGGTTGGGGTTGATCATACACAAACCTGACAAGGAAACAAGAGTGATCAAACACACTCTTGACCCGCGAATAAAATTTCTGGATTTTGGTACCTGCGTGCACAAAATCTCAAGTATAGAATGAAGATGGAGAAGGGGGTAAATGATTTTATCCTCCCCAAGTTATTGAACTTGGAAAAGTTTAGGGTTTCAAAACATACATTTCAAAACTTTAAACGCTTGAAGAAGTCAAATATTATAGTCGGAGGAAACCAAGAATCGTCGGCAGGTGGCGGCCAAGGGATTAGTAGCCGGTGATGTTGGACGGTGGCGGGGAAAATAGGCGGCGGTTGGACATAGGAGCCGAAAAACGCTTTTTTAGGGTTTCGGAAAATAAATGGTGGGCTATTAGTTCTAGGGTTAGAACAAAGTGCATAATAACGTGATGAAGAGTGTAGAGAAAAAGATAGTAAGAGAATCATTATCTTATTCATTGATAGGAGTATTTTATATAGGGAATTACAAAGTAGCAATATGGTAATGATATGAATACATAGTCTTATTCTAACTACATATCCTGATGGCATAAGGCCAAAACACGCATATGGAATATCCTAGAATAATGAAAATAAATTTGGAGTTGTATAAGAACTATTCATTTCACTAGAAAAAAAATATCAGTCATCATATTATCTATGTTATCTCTACTAAGAGCATCTCCAAGACTCCAACAACTCATATATAATTTAGGAAAAATGCCTATTTGATACTAATTTTATCCCCTCTTAGACCATTTCAATGACAATTTTTTTTAAGAACCCATTCTAATATAAGGTACATCTATTTGTGTCAAAATGAACAAATCTTTACTTAAAGTCTTAACAAACAATATTATTTTAGGATTATTTTGCCCTCACCTATTAAACATGCATAAAGAGAGAAAATGGAAGAGAGAGAAGATTTGGCCGGAACCTCACCGGACTCCAGACTCCAGTCACCTGAATTTCGCCAGTCGCCGAAATTTCGTCGGATTTTTTAAATGTCACCGGAAATCTTGCTTAATTTTTTTTTAAATGTAACCGGATCTTGTTGAAAGTAAACCGCACCATCGCTGAAGTTTAATTAAGGGTAATAATGATGAAAAATATTTTATTGGGGGGCAATAAACTTCTACTAAGATTTAACTGGAGGGTAGTAAACTTCTACTGAAGTCAATAAAACCTTATTGAGGGGCAGTAATGATGAAAAATGTTTTAATGGGGGCAGTAAACTTCTATTGAGATTTTACTGAGGTCAATAAAACCTTATTGAGGGGCAATAATGATCAAAAATGTTTTAATGGGGGCAGTAAACTTCTACTAAGAGAGCAATTAACTTTTATTTAGATTTTACTGGGCAGCAGTAAACTTCTATTGGAGGTAATAAGCTTCTACTGATGTCAATAAACACTTATTAAGGGGCAGCAGTGATGTTTACTAACACTAATAAACGTTAGAAAAGGAAACGTTGACCTTTTTACTGTCGTAAATCCTTATATAAAAATTTACTGGGGGCAATAATGTTTAAAAAAATTTACTACCCCGAGTAAAATGTTCAAACATTATTATCAGTTTATAAAGGCAACCAAACCTACCAGAAAAATTGCCCTTGCCACAAAAAGCTCACACACAAACCACTCTCTGATCGTCGCCGACGTTGACCTCAACGGACAAGCTTGCGCAACAACCAACAACTAACCTAGAGCAACACCGTCATCTCCAACCGGTCATACCAGTTGCGCCGCCTCCTAGAGGATGCGATTGTCCTCAACCCACCTGATCCATCCATATCCGAGCTAGAGCTCGGTGTCCTTGACGACGCCGATCGGAGGATGATGGCGAAGATGATGACCATGGAGGACGATTGCGGGGATGGTGATGATGATGGCAAGCTTGGTGCCAAGGCGGAGGCGGCGGGTTAGGCGCGGCATAGCGGTAGACAGATCTGAGATCGAGGAGGCATAGTAGACTCTGATGACGGCAAGGGTTTGACGAAGTAGAGCGTCAGTGGAAGAAGGATGTGAGCTTCTGGTTTGTTGTTTCGATACGGAGGAGAGAGAGAGAGAGGTCGTTGGAGATCTGACGAAATAGAAGAGAGAGAGAATACATAGAGGTGTGAGGCTGTTGAATGAGGGTGAGGGTAAAAGAGACTTTTTAATAAGATTAATTGGAATGGGCATAGTGAAAAAAAATCATTCAAGTGGGCATTGATTTAGCTGTTTTTGTGCAAATGAGCCTTTTTCCTATAATTTATCTATTTTGGGGGAGGAAATCACAAAATTATATCATATTGTACAAAATTAAATATTTTTCTGTATAATTTATGAATCTATATAAATAGGGTAAAATATTATATAGTCCTTATGGTTTAAAGTCGACATCTGTTTAATCCTTATGATTTTATTTTAATCTGAATAGTCATTAAAGTCACGATTTTTCATCCAAATAGCCTTATAGTTTTATTTTAATCTGATAGTCTTTAAAGTCATGATTTTTCATCCAAATAGTTCTTATGACATTTAACCGAGAAAATTGTCGGAATGACTATTTGGATGAAAAATTATGACTTTAAGAACTATTCAGATTAAAATAAAAATATAAGGGCTAAACAGATATCGACTTCAAACCTAAAGGACTAAACAAATTTCAATTCATATAAATATTATATATTTCTTCAAATTAAACTCCAAATTCCCAATCAAAAAAAAAAAAACTCTAAATTAATGTTAAATGTTTTATTTTATGACGTTTTTCTTTTTTCTTTTTATTTGGTTTCTCTCTCTTCCCACTTTTTATAAAATAGAGGATGCTTTACATAAACTGTTAAAACAAAAAAAATGATGTTTTTTTTTTAAAATATAAATAATTCTAGTTTTAAACAAGCTGATACTTTAAAATTAGTATAAAAAAACGAAAAGATCTTACCTGGAAAAAAAAAACCAAAAAAGAAAAAATCGAAAAGAAACAGACTGAAAAACCTGTGTTCAAGAACCCAATCTTCATTTGCCCATACCATCTTCCAATAGAGACCAGTCATCTCCCACAATCTCACCCTCTTACTCTCTGTTTTACATGAACAATCTAACCCAATACCATCTTCAATAAAGACCAGTCATCCCTCAGTCTCAAAGAACATGTTTTCCCTATCTCTTCCTGCTATCCAAATCCATCTTCTTTACTTCTCTAGCTTCACCCAAAACCCATAAACACTACTCTCATACAATGGAAGGCACTCTCTTCCCTAGTAGACCAGTCCTTCCCATTCAAACCAACAGACCAATACAACCAAGCCCTCCTGTGAAATTCAATGCAACCACTCTGCCACCTCTTCCCCAAAACCCATCTTCATTTCCTATAGACTCTCTTCTCCACCACCTCCTCAACATCTCTTCACCTCCCAACACTCCCCACAACCTTAAACCCTTAAACCCACCACACCAAACCAATGGCACTTTCCCTTCTCTTCATATTTCAGGGGATTCAACTCCGAAACAGCACCAGTTCAAGAAACCCACTTCGGTTTTGGTCCCAAGTTTTGAGGACAAGGCCAGAACTGAAGATGGGCTTATTGACTTCTTGACAATAAAGGGTAAGATGATGTTCAATTCCATTGTAGAGTCGCCATTGGATTGTGTGAATGAGTTATGTGATTCAGCTAAGTTTGAGTTGCTTGAAGTTGATTTGATTAGTCTGTTGAAGGCATTGGACCTTTCTGGCAATTGGGAAAGAGCCCTTTTAGTTTTTGAATGGATATTGCTGAACTTGAATGCCGAAAGCTTGAAATTGGATAAGCAGATTATTGAACTGATGGTTAGAATTTTGGGTAGAGAGTCACAGCATACTATTGCGTCTAAGCTGTTTGATGTAATTCCCATTGAGCAGTACTCACTGGATGTTCGAGCTTATACCACTGTCATTCATGCATATTCTCGCACCGGCAAGTACGAAAGAGCAATTGACTTGTTTGAGAAATTGATGGAGATGGGTCTGTCGCCAACTTTGGTTACTTACAATGTTATGCTTGATGTTTATGGGAAGAAGGGTCGGTCTTGGAATAAAATTTTGGGCCTGTTGGATGAGATGAAGAGCAAAGGATTGGAGTTTGATGATTTTACTTGTAGTACAGTGATATCTGCTTGTGGAAGAGAGGGTTTGCTGGATGAGGCAAAAGAGTTCTTTGCCAGGTTGAAGTCACAAGGGTTTGTACCAGGAACAGTTACCTATAATTCTTTGCTACAAGTTTTTGGCAAGGCGGGGGTGTTCATGGAGGCATTGAGCATATTGAAAGAAATGGAGGATAATAACTGCCCACCTGATGCTGTTACTTATAATGAGCTTGTGGCAGCTTATGTGAGGGCAGGATTTGCCGAGGAAGGTGCATCTGTGTTAAAAACAATGACCCAAAAAGGAACTATGCCGAACGCAGTTACATACACTACCGTGATAAATGCGTATGGAAGAGCAGGAAAGGAGGAAGAAGCTCTAAGGTTGTTCAACCAAATGAAGGAGACTGGCTGTGTTCCTAATGTTTGTACCTACAATGCTGTCCTTGCAATGCTTGGAAAGAAGTCGCGGCCAGAGGAGATGATAAAAGTACTTTGTGATATGAAGTTGAGTGGATGTGCCCCTAATCGGATCACATGGAATACGATGCTTGCCATGTGTGGTGATAAGGGCAAGCACAAGTATGTGAATCAGGTGCTCCGAGAAATGAAGAATTGTGGTTTTGAGCCTGACAGAGACACCTTCAATACCTTGATCAGTGCATATGGGCGGTGTGGGTCAGACATAGATGCTGCACAGATGCATGATGAGATGATTAGAGCTGGATTTACTCCATGTATTTCAACTTACAATGCACTTCTAAATGCTCTGGCTCGGCGAGGGGACTGGAAAGCAGCAGAATCTGTCATTCTAGACATGAAGAATAAGGGTTACAAGCCTAATGAAACCTCATATTCATTGATGATCAACTGCCACGCGAAAGGAGGGAATGTGAGGGGGATAGAGAGAATTGAAAATGAAATCTATGAGGGTCATATTTTTCCTAGCTGGATTCTTTTGAGAACACTTGTTCTTGCAAACTTCAAGTGTAGAGCGCTGAGGGGTATGGAGAGGGCATTCCAGCAACTGCAGATTAATGGCTATAAACCTGATTTGGTCCTTTTCAATTCTATGCTTTCCATTTATGCTCGAAAGAACATGTACGACCGGGCCAATGACATGCTGCACATGATTCGTGAAAACGGCCTTCAGCCAGATCTTGTAACATACAATAGCTTGATGGATATGTATGCCAGAAAGGGGGAGTGTTGGAAAGCAGAAGAAATTCTCCTGTCCTTGCAAAAATCTGGTGGGAAACCAGACCTTGTTTCTTATAACACTGTCATCAAAGGATTTTGCAGGCAAGGGCACATGCAAGAGGCTATAAGAATTCTCTCTGAGATGACAGCAAGAGGGATTCGACCGTGTATTTTTACCTACAATACTTTTGTCACTGGCTATTCAGGGCGAGGAATGTTCTCGGAAGTAGATGAAGTGATTAGCTATATGACTCAGAACAATTGCAAACCTAATGAGTTAACCTACAAGATTGTGGTGGATGGTTACTGTAAAGCAAGGAAGTTTGAAGAAGCCATGGACTTTCTGTCAAAGATCAAGGAGATTGATAATTCTTTTGATGATGGATATGTTGAAAGACTTTCTTCTCGCATTAGGGGCAATTGGGAAGCGTTCGAGAACTTAAAGTAATCCAAGTTACTGATCACAGTACAGGGCATTGGCATTCATCTTTCATACCTCAAAGAGATACCCTAGAATTTTGGTAACACCTGGGTCTGTAGGATTTAAAAATGAACATACTCGTGAAAATTTGTAACTATGTTGTTCCCTACAGGGTTTGATACTTTGCAGTCGGGGTAAAGTATGATGTGCATTACAGTGTCAGAACTGTGAGCAGGTAATTGTAATTTTCCCTCGGGAACTGGTAGTAGAGAGTTTTATCTGTATACTATTTTGCATACTTAATAGGGAAAGCTGCCTTCTTTGCATTGTACATGAATTCAATTTATTTTACCACAGGTTCAATAAACCTTGTAGTACATGTTGCTTCCACTGTTTTCCCCTGTTCGTAACCGCTTTTGGAATCATAATTCTCTCTTCCTCTTTCTTCTTTATGTGAAGTTCAACACAAACTGCTTTCTCTATTTTCTTACATGTCTTGGTCAGGAAGAACTGTATTGCCTCCTATAATTTGTTTGAATAACTTCACTAAACCTGCACTCGAAATTATGTAATAGGCTGTAGCCTGTAAACAATTTTAGAGTGGGATACTGGGATTTAGTCATTTCATATATCAAGAGTTATAGACTTTGCAGACTATTCTGATTTCTGTTCTTATGGATTTTGGTTTGTGTTGATCGCCAAAAAAAGAGAAAAAAAAGGATTACAAAAATATATATATATATATATATATATAAAGAATAATATTTTTTTGTGTTACATGCACAATGTTTTTGAGTTCAATTGTGACTCTTGCAAACAGCTGTATCTGGACAGGAAAATCATATGGGCATCAAAGTCCAATAGTAACTCAATCATTCTAACCAAGCACTATATAAAGAGGCCTCCAAAAGAAAGAGCGGGAGAGAGAGAGAGCGAAACAGAGGGAGAGAAGAGAACAGGCGAAGAAAGTAGAGAAGCAAAGCAAAAAGCAGAAGAAGAGCGGCGAGCCAACAAGAAGGTGGATCTCTCATTCTAACTCTCTATTTCTTTTGCAGTGCCATTATCTTTCTGTCTCACTCCGCCGGAAGCCCGGAAGCTCGTAAGCCATCTCCCCCTAAGGCGAGATGGTCACCAAAAGAAGGCGAGATGACCTCGGCCCCGCCTCCTCTTGTTACAACAAATATATGGCCGCTCGGCCCTTCCTCTTGTACATATGGTCTTACATTTCGCATAACAAGTCATACAAGAGGAAGAAAACAAGCATTTCAAGCAACGCGAATTTGAAGAGCAGGAACTTACCCCTTGATGACTTGGAAAATCCCTGAGCAGATCGAAGTAAGCTTAAGTATCGGGGGCGACATATCTTTATTTATAGAGGAGAATTTATTCAAGTCCAACTCCTAATCACATTCAATTTTCATCTGCAAAAAAATTTCTATCCTCAACATGATAATCATTAAGTTGGTGTCAAGCATGGTTCGAACTGGGAAAGATGTCTCTGAGGAGTTATGTGGTTCATATGATCTCATCAATCCCATCAAGGCTACAAAGTTCTTCTGGCCGAGACAAACATTTCTGCTAAAACATTATCATGCGGGCTAGATAGCAGTTCGCATACAAGGATGACATCGCGTGGAAGCTGAAGCCCTAAAGCGAAAGCTCTAAGGCGAGGTGACTTTGAGGTCCAAGCGAGGCGAAGCAGGATGGCTCCACAAAACTGGAAGTTCTAGGTGAAGCAGGATGGCCCCACAAAACTGGAAGTTCCAGGCGAAGTAGGATGACTCCACAAAACTGGAAGTTCTAGGCAAGGCAAGATGGCTTTACAAAATTGGAGGTCCAGGCGAGCCAAGAAGATGTCACGTAAAAGTGGATGTCTAGGCGAGCCAAGATGATGTCACGTAAAAGTGGAAGTCCAGGCGAGCCAAGAAGATGTCACGTAAAAGTTAAGGTCCAGGCGAGCCAAGATGATGTCCAGGGGAAGCAAGATGACTTGGCACAGTAGACTTCGCGAGAAGCAAGATGCGGGGTCCGCTTACACGCGGAGTCCGCTTACATGCGAGGTCAACATGCACGTAGAGTCCGCTTGCACGTGAGATCCACATGCACGCGGAGTCCGCTTACACACGGAGGCTAGATTTGCATGCCCCAAACAAGGGCTGTAGCCAAGACAATTCAAGCCTCTTGGTCACGCTGATGCATCATTCATTTCGGGTGCCCAAGTTAAATCAACAGACACTCTACCAAATTGGGTGTCCACAAGAAATATAGTTAACAGTTTTCAAAATATATCCGTCAAACCCAAAATTGTCACCAAGCCACAAAACCCAAAATCTTAAAGAACTACGGTCGGTTTGATCCCACAGATGCAACCACAATTCCAAACAAAATCCCTGACAATCACCAGTCAAATTCGTCCAGTCCAAATGACTCTGGTCAAATTCTTAAAGCACCAGAAAAATCAAATCCATAACCAAACCTTATAAACTACAATGGTTTGATCCCTTTACAAGGGTATGTAGATAGTCTGGATTCAAATCTGAATACGACCACACCTAAATCAAATCCTTGGTTCATTCCAAACTGATTTCCCTCAAACATACATATTTCCAGGTTGTTACTTTGTAATTAGAATCAAATGGTCTTCTCTTGAAAATAGGGGTTGTTGTAATTAAGGAATTTACTTTATTCTGAATGAGTCGAACCAGACATAATTAAAACTCTATCTTAATTAATGAGACAGAGTAAAATTGTGTTGGGTACATATAATTTTTGCCCAATATAGTTTTTGGCGACTCTGCTGGGGACCCATTTTCCTTTTCATCTCTTTTACGAAGTTATTAACTTCTTATGTGTGTTTTACAGGGAAAAAATAAATCAATGGCACCACAAGTAACCGTTTTCTTTCACAAGCTCCCAGCAACTGCTGCTCATTCGAACCGAACTAGTCATCGGATGTCATTCGCGATTGGCCATGTTCCTGTCACTTGTACAAAGGCGAAGCTTGAAGCAAAACAAGACAAGCTGGACATAAGTACCGTGAAGACTCAAATTTTCAAGACTGCTTCCAAAAATGCTTTGAGAAATCAGAGGAAGCGAGTAGCAAGAGCTCAGAGGAAGAGAAGCGCCCAAGCTAAGGCAGTAGAAGCCATCCTGGCAGGGATTGCTCAGCCAAAACCTGATAAGGAGGGAGTGAAAATCCCCTCAAGGGAAGCGAAGACTCCCGTACAAAGCCATGTTATGGTGGGCATCATGCGGGTCAATCTACCAAGTGTGGAGACTGTGATGGTAACCTCCACCAAAGGAGGTGAAGATAACAAAGAGGATGAGCATGAACCTCAACTTCCGTTCGAGGGCTCACAAAACTCCACAATGTCCTCACAGCAAACAACATCTCAAGCTAGTCAAGAACTTGACCCAAAGAAGTTGGCGGAGGAGATCTCAAAAGCTCTTGATTCACCAACAAAAGGACCAGCAAGGCCAAGAGGATCCAAAATTAGAGAGTATCCTGTCTATGGAGATGATTCCTACGCATGACCCATTACCCGCAATATGGCTAGAAGGAGGATGCTCGGAGCGTCATCAGTAAGTACTATGTCAGAAGAAGGATATTCGTCTCTCAAGGATAATCCTTCATTTGTCTCGTGGAAAGGTAATCCCTTATATGAGACCTCGGCCCCAACTAAGGGTTCCTTACATGCATTGATACCTCAATCAGCCACCAGGTCTAGCGAGAGTTGTGACTCCGATTCTTACAATGTTCAAGTTCTCATGGCAAGCTCGTCAAGCCCAAAAGAGCAGTTAAAACAGCAGATGGAGGAACTGATAAAGAAGTTAGCTCAACTTGAACTCGATGCTCTACAGAGGCAAATAGAAAGAGAAATGGAAGCCAAGAGGATATCAGATATTGAGAACGAGTCGAGAAGGAGATTGGCTAAAAAAGAGGTTGAGGTTGCTGAGGTTGTAGCAAAATGTGCTGCACTCATGGAAAATAGACGTCCTGAACCTTCATCCGTTAAAAATGACGAAAATTCACTCTCGCCTGAAGGGATTAGGAACATGATCGCCGAAGGGATCAGAGACTTCCAATTGTCTTTGTCTACACCGGTCCTTGGATACTGCAAGCCATATCCAGACCACTACGATGCGATACATTTCCCTAAGGCCAACATTCGACAAGTTTGATGGAATAAATAGCTCCCCCCGAGAGAATTTAGCTCACTTCTATTCAGCTTGTGGTGAGACTTCACAAATTGATGCCTTTTTTGTCAGACAATTTGTCCAATCCTTCAAAGGTGCTGCGTTCACGTGGTACACCCAGCTAGAGCTAGGTTCCATTCAAACATGGGATGATATGCAAAGAGCATTTTTGGCACAGTTTGTCACCTCTAAGAAGAAAGTTTCAATTATTGACCTGGCAGACACAAATCAAAGAGTTGGAGCAAGTTCCACTGAATTCATCACAAGGTGGAGAAGTCTCAATCTCCAATGTCCTGACAAGTTATCCGAGACCTCTAATGTTCAAATGTGTTCTAATAACCACCTCCCAAAAATCACGACATATGTTGGTACAACAGAGCCCCAAACTTTTGATGCACTAGTCTCGAAGGCAAGCGATGTAGAAAGGCAAGTTACTCGCCAAAAGTTGTATGCAAAAATTCAAATTGCGGATAAGAAGAATGATTCCAAGAAGTCGGTTGTCAAGAAAGGGGAAACAATGGCGACCTTTGTCAAGAATGAAAGAAAAAACGACACTGTCCAAAATAATAAAAAAAAGGACAATGTCAAAAGTACCAATGACAATAATAAAGTGAAGAACGATCGACCTCATAAACTCACACTCGGTGAAAGAAGAAAGGTCACTTATTTATTTGATGATGATGATGTCGAGGCCATTTTCGATGAGCTCATTGCATCTGAAAGTATCAAACTTCCAGAATCAAAACGACCTGCCGAAATGAACAAGACCAATGTCCTAAATATTGTCGGTATCACCGTATAGTAAGTCATACTTTGAAGGATTGCTATGTTCTAAAGGACATAATTCAAGATATGATTAACAAAGAGGAGATCGTGACAACAACCGCAAATGTAACTACAACTAGTTTGTCTAGACCAGATGGTGCCATATCGGTGGCGTTCAAGGTCGACGACAAGGTCACAATTGTCGAAGCATTTCCAGACATACCTCGTCATGGAAACCCTAATATTCCATCCTTATACGAGCTCATGACAACGCCCAGTTTTGATGTATGGGAGGATTCAAACAGGTTGGAAGATTCAGATGAAGAATGGAGCATAGTAGAGAATAATACAAAGCAACTTCGCCCCTCTACTGTGAAGACCCCTCCGCCTTCTTCAAACAAATATCGTCGGAGGTCATCTTCAAAATATAAGAAGAAAGAGAGAACCGTAAGGAAAACTAAAGACCAAAACGTGGAGGAATACAAGCAGTCGCCAAGAACTCCAATCACCCTGCTTACAAAATTCTTACCCAAAAAGTTTTGTGAAAAGGGTGCGGAGTCCGCATGCACGCGAAGTCCGCACTCATGCAAACGACGAAGAGGAGGACACGCTTCAATGTTGCATGGTAACCATTAATACCATCTCGCCGCACTTTTAAGTGTGTATGACGTCTTGTGTATGTCAAGGGAGTTAAGAGAAGCATTGATTGAGGCGTTGCTGAGTCTGGAGCTGTATAAAGAAGAGGTCGCTGAAGTTGATATAACTACCACAAGAGTTTGTCCCCATTCCAGGAACTGCATCTCGTTTCTGGAGAAGGATTTGTTGTTAAAAAGAGAACACCATAACAGACCTCTCTATGTCACAGGGCTTGTGGGTAATTCAACGATCAATAGAATTTTACTTGATTGTGGCTTAGTTGTAAATTTGTTGCCTCTCAAAACGCTTCACATCATGGGAATGAATGCTAAGCAACTTACTCCATCCATGCTCACCATCCAAGGTTTTAGCCAAGCAGGTCAAAAAACAATGGGTACGATTGTCTTACAAATAGAGATTGGGGAACTCCTCTCAAGCGCTTTGTTTCATGTGATTGATGCTCCTACGTCCTACAATGTACTGTTAGGGCGCCCCTGGCTCCAAAATTATGGTTTCGTTCCTTCCATGCTGCACCAATGCTTTAAGTGGTTAGAAAATGGAGAAGTCAAAATGGTCGTGGTAGATACCGATCCGTTTAAAGGCAAAAAGGTAAACTATTCAGATGTTAAATTCTACAAGTCAACGGATTTCCCCGGTGCGAGAGAAACTCCCAAACCCGTGTTGGAAGCAGGTAAACCGGAAATGCCGAAGCCATCAAAACCCCGAGTCAGAGTAACTCCCCCGGCATTGTCCTCAAAAGAAAGGGCTCCAAGCTCAGAAGTATCAAAACCGAAGGTGGTCTTCAAGTATGTGAAAAAAGACCAACGAGAACCTGGGCAAAAAGCAATGACGCCTATCAATGACGAGCTATGCACGACCTCTTCGTAAAATTGACCAATCTATCCCAAAGAGTGATATTGTGATCTCTACAACACTCGATAATGGGCATAGTAGGCATAAGCTATTTGTTTCCTTCAAAAGCAGAAAACAGAAGCAAGCATCAGGTCCTCTAAAGATTAATCACTCCCCTAAAGGTCATAGTTAATCAGGTAAATGGCATGCTTGAGGTAAAAGTTCCTGAGTCAGATTCCTCCGAGTCAGGTGTCCTTACGGATCTTGAGAAAACTATGTTCCGTGATGAAGACATGACATAAGAAGGTCTGCCTCATGTGTCTGTGTTTCAACGTCTTGCCAAAGACTCCCAACCTCGAGTTTCAGTGTTTCAACGATTGGGCGAAATTCATCCCAAATCACAAAAGAACAGAAAGTGGAAGCTCAAGATTAAACAACAAAAGGTGCTCGTGGCTAAACACGTGGACGAGAGCGCAGAGGGATTTGCGTCAAAAAACTGCATTTCCATCGAAGAAGATCAAGTTGAGGATGAAAAAGAGTATGAATTCATCGATAGTGCTCAACCTGCCCCGCCCCAGATGGAAGACGGAGGACAAGCAACAGTTGATGAACTCCAAGAAATAAATTTAGGCACCAATGAAGGCTCAAAACCCATATTTATGAGTGCTCTTTTAGCTCCGAAAGAATTTCAAGACTACAAGAATCTTCTAGAAGAATATAAAGATGTGTTTGCATGGGGTTATCAAGACATGCCTAGCTTGGATCCCAATTGAGCAGTTCATAAGCTCGCAGTCTCTAAAGAAAAACTGTGGGTAAAACAAGCTCCCAGACGCTTCCGCTCAGAGCCTACTATTCAAATCGAATTTGAGGTCGACAAACTCATAGATGTCGGTTTTATTCGAGAAGTTAAATACCACACATGGCTCGCTAGTATCATACTTGTTAAAAAGAAAAACGGATAAATTATATTTGTGTAGACTATAGGGATCTCAATGACGCTTGTCTAAAAGATGAGTTCCCGCTTCCAATCACGGAGTTATTGGTGGATGCCACAACATGATACGACGCTTTGTGTCCTTCATGGATGGTTTCTCAGGTTATAATCAAATCAAGATGACACCCGAGGACGAGGAGCTTACAGCCTTTCGTACACCAAAAGGAGTATACTGCTACACAGTAATGCCATTCTGCTTGAAAAATGCAGCTGCAACTTATCAAAGAACAATGACTCACGTCTTCAACGACATGTTACATAACACCGTTGAATCTTAGGTCGATGTCTTGGTGGTCAAAACAAGACACCATCTAGTTGATCTGAGGAGAGTCTTTGGAAGGCTTCGAAAATACCAACTGAAGATGAACCCGTTAAAATGTGCCTTTGGAGTCACATCTGGAAAATTCCTTGGCTTTGTTGTTAGATACTGAGGAATCGAGGTCGACCATACCAAAATCACGGCAATAAGGGAAATGCCAGCACCAAAAAATCTTTGATAGTTAAGAGGGATGCAAGGAAAACTCACCTATATAAGAAGGTTTATATCAAATCTTTCTGGAAGGTGCCAGCCATTTTCAAGACTGATGAAGAAAGACGTACCTTTCGTTTGGGATCAAGCATGTCAAAATGCATTCGATAGCATCAAGGAATATTTGATCAACCCACCGGTCCTAATGGCGTCTATAAAAGGGAAACCTTTAATCCTCTACATAGCAGCTCTTGATCACTCCTTGGGGGCATTGCTAGCACAAAATAATGATTAGGGGAAAGAAAACACTCTCTACTATTTAAGTCAGACATTGGTAGGAGCTAAACACAATTACACGCCAATAGAGAAGATTTGCTTGGCTTTAGTCTTTGCCGTTCAAAAATTACGGCATAATATGCTCGCTCATAGTGTCACCCTGATATCCAAAGCTGATTCATTGAAGTATTTGATGACAAAGCCCCATACCCTTGGGTAGACTTGCTAAATGGTCTCTGATTCTCTCAGAGTTCGAAATAAAGTACGTACCCCAAAAGGCAATAAAAGGGCAGGCACTTGCGGACTTCTTGGCAGCACACCCGGTACCAGATGATCATGAATTACCTGAAGACTTGCTAGACAAAAATGTCTTTTCAACCGAGACTCCCTTATGGCAGTTGTACTTCGACGGAGCAGCTAGAAAAAAAGGAGCTGGAGCTGGCATCGTGTTCATCACGCCTTTTGGCAGTATAATCCCCTACTTATTCTCTCTAATGACTTTATGTTCAAATAACATTGCAGAATATGAAGCACTCTTGAGTGGCCTTGAGATCGCTTTGGAGATGAAGATTGGCTCCCTACAAGCATTTGGTGACTCACAGTTGATTGTCAGACAAGTAAATGACGAGTATGCGATCAAAAATGAGAACCTCATCCCATACCACCAACGGGTCAAGTACCTTATGGGACAATTTCAAAGCATAAAGGTTAGCCACATTCCCATATCCGAGAATGATAAAGCACATGCATTGGCTAACTTAGCGGCTTCTCTAATCCAACCTGATGAAAGGGACATCCAAATTACAGTTGGGGAACGTCGGTTGCTGCCTACATCACTTGAACGAATAGAGACTACCAACATAGTACATGTGGTTTCTGTGTTCGAAGTTGAAGAAGAATCTGATTGACGAATGGACATGATTAAGTATTGTCAGACGGGCAGACTACCTTCAGACCCAAAGAAAAGAGTCTACGTTAGGCGGACTGCGCCCCGATACAGAGTTCTTAGTAACACTCTGTATAGGATGTCCTTCGATGGAATACTCTTAAGGTGTCTTTCAAAAGAAGAGGGAGTTGAAGCTCTTAAAGAGGCCTATGTTGGTACGTGCGGAGCCTACCAAGCCGGTCCAAAATTGGCAGCTCAATTAAAGAGAATAGGCTATTACTGGCCATCAATGGTACAAGACTCAATAAATTACGCACGATCATGCAAAGCCTACCAACTGCATGAAGATTTTATACACCGACCTCCATTACCTCTTCATCCCACAACTCTCTCATACCCCTTCGAAACATAGGGGTTGGATGTTGTGGGTATCATAGCTCCTAAATCCTCACGCCTGCATCAGTATATTTTGGCTGCAACAGATTACTTTTCTAAATGGAGCGAGGCAATTCCGCTCAAAGCAGTAAGAGCAGAGGACGTTGTAAATTTTATCAAGACTCACATCATCTATCGCTTCGGAGTTCCTTCCAAAATAATATCTGAAAATGCCTCATATTTTAAGTGTAAGGCCATGGTCACAATGTGTGAGAAGTATAAGATCCAGCATGAATTTTCGTCCAGCTATAACCCAACAACTAATGGTCAAGCAGAGGCCTTCAATAAGGTGTTGTACAATATCTTAAAGAAAATGGTCTCAACAAATAAGAGAGACTGGCATGATCGCCTCTCCGAGGCATTGTGGGCATATCGGACCACTATTTGCACAGCAACCGGTTGCACTCCATTCAACTTGGTTTAAGGATCTGAAGCAGTACTACCATTAAAAGTCTAATTGCCTTATTTAAGGATAGCTACAATGTTGACAAATCCAAATGAAAACACACAAGTCAGACTGGCAGAACTTGAAGCCCTCGATGAAAAGAGACTTACAGTTCAACAAAAACTCGAGATTTACCAGGCTCAAGTTGCAGGAGCTTTCAACAAGAAAGTTAAGTTTAGGTCATTCAAAACAGGCTACTTAGTCTTAACAGTCCGAAGACCCATCATTGTCACTAGGAAGTCAAAGGGAAAGTTTGAACCAAAATGGAAAGGTCCATATGTGGTCACCAAAGTCTTCACCAAAGGCGCATACGAGCTTTCAAATGCAGACGGAGATTGCATCTACCCTTGTGTCAATGGGAAGTTCGTGAAAAAAATTCTATGCCTTCTGAAGCTCACTGGATTGATAAGCCGGGAGGTTGGTTCAAGCAAAAGTTAGAGCATAAAACCTCCCAAACTGTGACGGCTTGATCCCTCAAAAGGGGGTACGTAGGCAGTCTAGTCCCAAAAAGCTAGATGCAGCCACCCAACCCAAAAAAAAAACAAAAACAAATCATCCTGAATCAATCAGGCAAACTACGTGTAGCTTGATCCCTTCATAGGGTACGTAGGTAATCTAGTTTTAAAATTGGATCCAGTTGCGAAAAAAAAAAGGTTTTCAAAAAAAAATCTTTAACCAAAATCAAGTGGGTGAACTACGTTTGGCTTGATTCCTTCACAGGATACGTAAGCAGTCTGGTAACAAACTAGATCCAGCTATATTTTTAAACTAATCCTTTTATCCCTAACATGTTTCTCTCATGTGATTGTAAACAGGTAAAAAAAAAAAGGATTGGTTTGACAGTTCCATTGGTGTTGAATAATGGTATCAATAGTTGAGCATACACCAACAAGGTAGCCCAAATGTTTGTTTCATCAAGCCAGAGCAACCAACAATCCACAAAAGCATTAAGTGTTTTGTATTACAAGTCCGCAAATCAAAAAAGAGGAGAATACTGGCAGCAAGACACACGGGCCCAAATGTCCCACCCCGCCAAGACGTATTCTTTGTATACCTATACACATGACATATACAAGGGACATGGAAACAATTTTAAATCTTGACAAATTAACAGTTGATGTTCAAACCAAATTCTTTTACACCTATTTTGTCAAAATCACTCACCAAATATTCCAAGCGAGGTGCCAAAAAATATATCAATAACTGTTTCTGCATAAACCCAGAGGCTATACGGAATCACGGTGGATCAGAATTAATAATCAAGAGACAATCATGGGAGCGAGAGACAAGGACATATAGTGGTTCACCATGCCTCTGGAGACATGGCTACGTCCACTTAGAATCAACTATCAAGCCTTTGGTGTTACAAATGCATCCATCCCGCCTGATGGAGTAAGGGAGGGATGGGGGAGTCTATCCCGCGGGGTGGAGTGTTACAAATGGGGGGAGTCTACCCATCCCGCGGGGTGGAGTGTTACAGATGGGGGGAGTCTCTCAAATATCTCCCTTCTACATATGGCTCCGTGCACAATGGCTACACGCGGGGTCAGAGAGTCTGGGGGAGTGTATATCCTTTCTACATAGGGGAAGCCTTCCTTTTATAGCCAAAGAAGGTTCCCTTTTATTACATGTTTCTGATGTGGGACAAACTATACATTTATATTCTCATGATGTCTTCTTATGGAGCTTGGAGAATCATATTCCCGGTATGGTACATATGATCTTTCACTATGACAAGGTAGCCTGGATGTCGGTCTACAAGTTTCCTGACTAGTCTATGGGCAGGGAAGGTAGTTTCCTAACTACCGACTACAATAACAAAGCAAGACAGGGAAGAAAATAATACATGAAGGCAAAATGACTTCGCGTATCCTAAGGCGAGGTAAAATAGATGCGGGAGGGGAAGCAACAAGCAAGGCGAGACGCGGAGTCCGCAGGCACGCGGACTCATGCTTATACTTCGCCAAAAGACTTCAAAGAATTGACTAGCCGTTTGAACTCCTCTTCTTGAGCTCCGTGTGAACTTTTGAGGAGCTCAAATTCTACAAGCTGGTTTTCTTTGGCCTCAATCCTTGCCTGACGAAGTTCTTCATCTTGCCTGTTTTGTTGATCAGCAAAGTCTTTCAAGAAGGTGATTCTCTCTTCAAGATGTTTCTTCGCGAGCTCATACTTTTGGCACAATTGCTGTGCTTGCTGCTCTGCCTTTATAATGGACTTTTCGCTGGCCCTCAAAACCTCAAATTCTTGGGTAAGACCCAAAAATTCCAAGTCTAAAATTGCCTTGGTGCGATGACACTATTCATGGCTACGTATCAAGTTACAGATGCGTTCAGCATCAATTTTGGAGCACTCCTCAACAACACGTGTGTTCTTGGAAAGCATGTCTGTCAATTCAAAGGTTTTGCCAACATTTTCAACGAACCTTTCAAATTTGTCCTTACCAGATCCATATGATGTAATGACTGGTCCCAACATCTCAAGTGACTTCTAGATCTCGTCGCGACAATCAGTGATAAGTTCCAGTGGTTGAGACAAGCTCATCTTACGCAAAATGTCTTCTACCTCTGTGATAATAAAATCACCCCAATGATCATTCGATCCTGAGTTGAAAATTGTACGTAGGATAGATGAAGTCTCATTTTGTTGACAGATACCTTCATCCCCGGTCTCGCATGCATCAGGATCTATTGGCTCCGTACTACCACTTTTAGAGTCAGAATCATCTCTTGGTGGTATGTGAAAACCCTTTGCTTCTAGTTCTAACCCTTTCAATTGAGTTGGTTCTTCCCATTCTAGTTGGAGTAATCCCGATCCTAAACTGTTCGTTGCTGGCTCTGTTCCAATCAAAGACAGCTCCACATCTTGCTGAGTCTCCTCACAGACTAATTCTAAGTTTTCAGGCTCAGGTGATGGCAACTTCAACGCCAAATCCTTCATGAGCGGCTCTGATACGTTTAGAGGAAACCTCAAAGCATTCTCCTGCGAAGTGGACTTGCGCGGGTTTTGACTTACTTCTGATAGTGACCGAAATCGGGCGTTTCAATTAAAAACTCTTTTATGTCAATTGTAGTATATAGCAAATAAGGCTATCGTTATAAAAGCCGGGGATTGGGGGTACCTTTACAATTTACGTTAATTACAAAACAAGATAAAACAAAAGATAATAATACTAGAGATATGGGGTTTTGTGATTATAAACAAAAGAAAACAAATAAACAAAATAAAACAGAAAAGATCAGATGGATAGGACGTTAGAGACTTGGAAATCCACCACCAAGTATATTTCAAGACATGTTAACAACCAAAGCTTCAATCATTAAGTCGCAAATCGGTATCAATCAAGAACAAATCGTGAACGCACTGCGTAAGTCCTTATTACTTCCCTTGAATACTTAAGCAAGATGAACACACCATTACTAAGCTTTTAGAATAACCAATCAAGGTATAGACGCTATCTTATCAACAAATTATTCTAAGCATTAAGATCAATGGAAGTTTGATTGAACAAGTATGCAAAACTAGTGTGGAACGCCTACCTAGCATGCAATCCTTTTTATTTGGTTTCACCTATTGTCCTATAGGTTTTACTACTTTGAAACAGGCCTTTTAACCGTTTAGGAGATTAATCAACTTATTTCTAGCCCCACTCAAAAGTTCATAATGTTCTATGTTACGCATACATGAACATAAACAAGCAGGAGTTCCCCATAAACCAAAACCAAATAAACACTTTGAAAGACTCAATAATTTAAAACCAAGGTTCAAAACAATATCTAAAACATTCTTGGGGCTTCAAACCTTGCCCCTAACTAAGAGAAATCAGCCACACATGGCTGCAAAGTCACACAAGGAGAATAAAAGATGACAAAGGAAAGGTAAACCGTGGATGATGGAGTGATCGATGATGGCTTGGCAGCTTCCTTGTGCGAGTCCACAACTATGGAGGTTCTGATGATGTGAGATTGTTGGCCTCCTCTAATCTTCACGTCCTCCTCTTCTTTTTGTCCTCCCCTTCTTTTCTGCTGTGATTAGGGTTATAAAACCCTCAAAACTCGTCCATGGGCTTGCCAATGTGGTCTGGATCTCGAAATATAAGTTTTGGTCCAAATCAGAAATTCGGGCAGACTGACCTTCGTCCACTTAAACGGTCATAACTTCTTCTTCAAAATAGGTATTGACGATCCGTAAAAGGTTCTGGAAAGTAGACTTTTGTATCTTTCCATTGATATATGGCACATCTTCTGGATCGTTGTGAGCGGATATCACAATATTCTGTCGAATTTGACTGACGATTTCTGGCAGATTTTCTGATTTCTTTCCTTGCACAACATGGATTCCTTTTCCTTCAAGATTTCTCCTCTTTTGTCTCTTTTGAGCTCTTCGGCTTTATTTATGACCTAAAAACACAAACTTAGTTAATATGAATATTGTTAAAGGAATTACATAGCTAAATAGTGTCAGAAATACATTATAAATGTAGCATTTTGTGCTCCTATCAACTTCTTTTGAAGATGGTCTAGGGCTATGCTCTTTTTGCAATAAAGTCTTCGTCTTTGATTCAGAAACATATGGCTTACGCCTCAAATATTTACGCTCGGTTTCTACTTGCTTTGGCCTAGATTTTTGCTTCTTCAAGTTTGTTGTCGAGCCTTTTAAACTTGGCTTTGGACTTCACGGCTTTGGAATCAGGTCATATACTACCACTGATTTCAACCTTGAGACAACATTTTTGTCGCCATCATATGAAGCATGATTAGTTGGCGGAGATACGGTTTCATTTGCAAGATCATCATACTGAGCTCGTTTGTTGCCCCAACTTTCCTCATCAGGGTTTGTTCTATGAGCTTTCTTGCTCATGCCTTCTTTTTGCCCTGCAAGAGGAGAAGTACTTCTAGAATAAATATCCGGATCTCTTTCCTCAAAATCAGGAAAAAATATTTTTCTTGGTCCTCCGGCGGATACATCTCTGAGGGACTCCGGCGGGAAAATGTTATTCTGCTTAACGAGAGGGCGTTTCTTCAAAGTCAGGTAAACAAAAGATACAGACCGACCTATATAGGGGGCACATGTTGTCATCCACCACCTGAAATAAGTCCAGGTACACATTCCCTCATAAGAAGAACGGGGAATGTAAAAACGGGTACTAATGTCAACTCTAAGAAGCCTAATTTGAGCTTTCGCTAAGTCTTCAATACCACACTTGCTTCTCTTCTCAATTTTGAATTGAAGTATGTTGGCCGAAATCCCTTGATCAAAGCCAAATTGATGAGCAAATCTATTTGGATAGTATGGTTCTAACCAAAGCTCATCACCAATACGTATAGGGAGTAATGAAGAACGCAGGCAAACCAGCAAGTCAACGTTTTCTTCAGACAATGTCTCATCGTCAATCAAAAAGTAACCCCTTGACTCAACAAAGGGACTAGGTCGATACTCTATAGAGCTTTTGGTCCTAAAGACAAGTCTAGCTCTAGTAACATCAAAATACTGAGCTTTAATGTTGGCATATCTCTTTAGTTGGGGGTAATTTTCAGGGAACTCACTGTCAGCATGACGTCTATATAAACAATTGAAGTGTTCTCCCAACCAACCAATCACATAATGAACAGGAAAACAGCCTCGCGACTCTCCAGGTCCTCATGGATCGGTCATGATTTTCCCAAGACTATGATAAATATGGCCCAACACTGTTGGCGCAAGAGACACTCTGATTCCTTAAGCCATTAAACATGCCATGTGAAAAGTTTCAGGTATAATTATATAGTGATAAGAGGGAAAGACAAACATGCTGAGCTAGAAAGCTAAGAATGCAGCTAGCCCTCCTTCTTTTGAAATTACCAAAGTAGGCCGAAAACCCATAAATTTCTCACGTTGCATGTGGTTTATGCACTATGTCTCTTCTCCATAACTTGAGCATAGCAGTTGTCCTCTATAAAAATGTCTAACCCAATCTCCCCAAAGGACAAATTTCTGTTTACTCAAGACGCATAGTCGGGAATGTAAGCACAAAAGCTCAGAAAGCGTAGCAGGATATGGACCGCCTCGCTGCAGTCTTTTGTTTTCAGGAATAAATTCTTCATAGGGGATCCCTGAAATGGGCAAGCCACCAAGCCTCTTCAGATCCCACAATGATATACTCATTTCCCCATTTCCATGTTGTAAAGTATTCGTCAAAGGACTCCACAATTCCAAGAATGTTTTCCATACGTTGGAATAATAATGGTAAGGATATTGAGAGACGCGAACGGCACCATATATTCCAGCCTGATTCAAGATATCTTCAAAATTGGCTAAAATGAATTATGTCCACTCCATTATGCCTATCTCAAATATAGCACAACCCCGGAAACATAGGCTCAATGACCAATCTTCTTTGGTGCTTAGCATCTTGTAAAATACCGGGTAGAAGTTCTCCTCAAAAACAAAAGGGCCTCCATCATGTTGATTATTCACCTTCTCCAAAAGAATGCTATTTAAATATAGGGGAAAAGTTGTGGGTTGTTTTTATCACTTGATCCTCAAAATCATGATGAAATGTAAGGGAGCCGGAGTTCATTTCAACTTCTGTCACCAAGGTAATGATGTTTTTAGGAAGGTCATCAACGTGAATGGAATTTAAAGGCCGTGATCTCATGTATTCTATGCTTTTTCCTACTACTCGGCTGTGTTTGTCCAAAGCTGCCTTGCAAGATGGCCATATGCATTCATTACCTGAGATTATGACATGAAGAAATGTTAGAAGAAAGCAATGGCAGGTCAAGCTTTGCGCACAAAAAGCAGGTTCCACACACAAAACTTGAGGGGGCACTGTTGATCGCCAAAAAAAAAAGAAAACAAGAAAAGAAAAGGATTACAAAAAATAATAATAATATAAATAATAATAATACTTTTCTTGTGCTACATGCACAATGCTTTTGAGTTCAATTGTGACTCTTGCAAACAGCTGTGTCTGGACAGGAAACCATACGGACATCAAAATCCAATAGTAACTCAATCATCCTAACCAAGCACTCTATATAAAGAGGCCTCCAAAAGAAAGAGCAGGACAGAGAGAGAGAGCGAAATAGAGGGAGAGAAGAGAATAGGCGAAGAAAGCAGATAAGCAAAGCAAAAAGCAGAAGAAGAGCGGCGAGCAAACAAGAAGGTGGATTTCTCATTCTAACTATCTATTTCTTTTGCAGCGCCTTTATCTTTCTGTCTCACTCCGCCGGAAGCCCGGAAGCTCACAAGCCATCTCCCCCTAAGACGAGATGACCTCGCGAGGTGGTCACCAAAAGAAGGCGAGATAACCTTGGCCCCGCCTCTTCTTGTTACAACAAATATATGGCCGCTCGGCCCTTCCTCTTGTACATATGGCCTTGCGTTTCGCATAACAAGCCGTACAAGAGGAAGAAAACAAACATTCCAAGCAACGCGAATTTGAAGAGCAGAAACTTACCCTTGATGACTTGGAGATTCCCTGAGCAGATCGAAGTAAGCTTAAGTAACGGGGACGAGATATCTTTATTTTTAGAGGAGCAATTTCTTTAAGTCCAACTCCCAATCACATTCGATTTTCATCTGCAAAAAGGTTTCTCCTCAAGATGATAGTCATTGAGTTGGTGTCAAGCATGATTCAAACTAGGAAAGATGTCTCTGAGGAGTTATGTGGTTCATATGATGGCTCCACAAAACTGGAAGTTCCAGGCGAAGCAGGATGGCCTCACAAAACTGGAAGTTCCAGGCGAAGCAGGATGACTCCACAAAACTGGAAGTTCCAGGCAAGGCAAGATGGCTTTACAAAATTAGAGGTCCAGGCGAGCCAAGAAGATGTCACGTAAAAATGGATGTCTAGGCGAGCCAAGATGATGTCACGTAAAAGTGGAAGTCCAGGCGAGCCAAGAAGATGTCACGTAAAAGTTAAGGTCCAGGCGAGCCAAGATGATGTCCAGGGGAAGCAAGATGACTTGGCATAGTAGACTTCGCGAGAAGCAAGATGCGGGGTCCGTTTACACGCAAGACCCGCGTACACGCGGAGTCCGCTTACATGTGAGGTCAACATGCACGTAGAGTCCGCTTGCACGTGAGATCCACATGCACGCGGAGTCTGCTTACACCCGGAGGTTGGATTTACAGGCCCCAAGCAAGGACTGTAGCCAAGACAATTCAAGCCTCATGGTCACGCTGATGCATCATCCATTTCGGGTGCCCAAGTCAAATCAACAGACACTCTAGCTACCAAATTGGGTGTCCACAAGAAATATAGTTAACGGTTTTCAAAATATATCCGTCAAATTCAAAATTGGCACCAAGCCACAAAACCCAAAATCTTAAAGAACTACGGTCGGTTTAATCCCACAAAGGGGTACGTAGGCAGTCTAGCAACCCACAAGATGTAACCACAATTCCAAATAGAATCCCTGACAATCACCAGTCAAATTCATCCAGTCCAAATGACTCTAGTCAAATTCTTAAAGCACCAGAAAAATCAAATCCATAACCAAACCTTATGAACTACAATGGTTTGATCCCTTTACAAGGGTATATAGGCAGTCTGGATTCAAATCTGGATACAACCACACCTAAATCAAATCTTTGGTTCCTTCCAAACAGATTTCCCTCAAACATACATATTTCCTGGTTGTTACTTTGTAATTAGAATCAAAAAGTCTTCACTTGAAAACATGAGTTGTAATTAAGGAATTTACTTTATTCTGAATGGGTCGAACCAGACATAACTAAAACTCTATCTTAATTAATGAGACAGAGTGAAATTGTGTTGGGTACATATATATTTACAATTTTTGCCCAACATAGTTTTTGTTGACTCTGCTGGGGACCCATTTTCCTTTTCATCTCTTTTATGAAGTTATTAACTTCTTACGTGTGTTTTACAGGGAAAAAATAAATGAAAAAATAACTTCTTGTGATCTTAAAAGTTCTAACAAAGTTGAACAACAATTTAATAGCCGCTTGAAGATTCTCAAAGAGTACTATTAGAAAAAAAGCAAGGTTATGGTCTCCATTTTATAAATGAAAGGTGGTAAGTTCGACTTAAAAGGAACAACCAAAATGTAAATGGCAAGCCAATGTGGGGTCGAAGCGCCCTGAGGCGGAGCTATTTTTGTGTTTTTTGTTTTTTTGTTTTTGTAAGTTTTCTTTCTATCATACCCTTTAAAAGAAAAACTAGGGTTTGTAAGAGAGAAGTGTATGAGTTGTCTTCTCGGTTTGATGGTTGAGATGAATTTAATACTGATGGGGAAGTGGATTGAAGGCTCTTGGTGATGAAGAAGGAAGATAATGGAATGGAAGTATACTACATTATGTTTTTGTTTGTTTTTCATTAACATTTTTTTTTTTGAGAATGTTTCATATATTAACAATTTTAGACTTTTTTTTTGAAACGAAAAAGAAATTATAATGAAGAGCCTCTAAGGAAACCAATACAAGAAGAATCCATAAGAAGAGTCATCTGAGCTTCAGGAGGAATCTCATCAAACCAATACATTGGTGACGAAAGAGAATGACTAACCGAAGCAAGAGCATCCTCTACAAAATTCGTCTCTCTATATGTATGAGAGAAGGTGATGCTAACAAAAGACTCGGCAAGGGCTAAAACATCTCGGATTAGTTTCTAAGGAATGGAACAAGACCCTTTGACATAGTTGATGATAAAGGAAGAGTCTAATTCTATTTCGATTTGGTTACCGTTGCGTTTTTTAGCAGTAAGGAGCCATTCTTTTAAAGCTATGCATTCAGCCTGCAGAACATAAGAGTAGTGAAGCTTCTGTGCACTCGACACAATGGGAAAGCCAGCAGAGTCTTTGATAACGAAACTAGCAACAGATAAATTAGAAGTTACTGAGCTATCAAAGTTTAGCTTATACCAGTTAGGAGCATAGGGAATCCATTTATTAATGGTCTCCAAATTTCTAAGAGAGCTGGAGGAGATCTTTTTGTTAATGAGACGATAAGCGGAGCCTGTAACAGCTGCAGCATGCACAATAGCTGGAGTGACTTGAGCATACCAGAATATAACATTGTTGCTCACCTTCCAAATCTGCAAGCACACCAACAAGCTGTCTTCAATAGTGAGAGGTTGACCGTTTTGAAATGTAGAGACCAGCCATTCCTCAAAATTGGAGAAAGAGGATGGGTTGGGCAAGTGGTTAACAAAACTCCACACAACAAAGGCCGTCATGCAAGAAGAGAACAAATGATTGAGGTCCTTAACTCCTGAACCACATAGAGCACAAGTGCTATCAATAGACTTCATAAAACGAGCTAAAAAGCTCTTGTTTTCAGCCTCCCCCTAACAAGCAACAAGGAAAAATCTTAGCTCTCGTATTGGGTTATTCAACAATTTTAGACATTCATCCAGAGAAAGAAAATGTTTTTTTTTTTTTTTACGAGAAAAAGAAAAGAAAATGATAAGATCTTTCACTCTTGTTCGAGGAGTTTGAAGGGTCGTCGCAACTGTTTTATCTTCATAATAACTTGGATAACCCAATAGCCCAGACAAACCCGACCCGACTCGAGTATGAGATTGTTTGGGTGGAGCGAGACGACTCAGCTAAAAGAAGAGGTGAACCAAACCAAAGCCGACCATCCGTTAGGCTCCAGAGCTAACTCACTTGCCAAACACTGCCCACCAGTCGTTCTCCCCCAATCCTCTCTCATCTCTTCTCTCTAGTTCTGCCTTCCCCGGAATTCCGATTCGGGTCTTCCATGGGTTGAAAGCCACCCGATTCGAACAACCAAGACACGAGTAATAATGGAGTGGGACAGCAATTCGGATCTGAGCGCCGAGGAGGAGGACGACGAGGAGGAGGTCAGCTCCTCCTTCAACGACGCCTTCAACGACGACGACGGTGGACTTGGAGGGATGGGCTCGCTCCTTTTCCCCGTCGAGAATCTTCTCCATACAGCGCCGTGCGGCTTCGTCGTCACTGACGCCATCGACCCTGATCATCCCATCATCTACGTCAACACCGTCTTCGAAATGGTCACCGGTTACCGCGCCGAGGAGGTCCTCGGTCGCAACTGGTCAGTCTCTCTATATTCTTGCTTTTTAAGGGATTCAGTTTTGATAAATATCCACTGTTTTTGTTGCCGAAAAGTTTTAAAGGTCATAAAATCAATTACGCAAGTAATTTAAGAGCTCATAAACTTGTAAGTACCAATTTGTTTAGGATTTTGTTTGTTTGGATGCAAACTAATTGAATTGGATTAGTTTGTTGATTGTGTACGGTGAGATTGGTAGAAATAAAATGGATGCAATCTAAACACAGGGCGTATTATGGTTAGTGTGTACTGCCCTGTAGGACCAATTCTAGACTGTAGTTTATCAACGTGAATGATATACTTTGGTTTTCCAGTTATGAACTTATGTTATCAAACAAATGATATAGTTCTGGGATGATATAGTTTCTTCTGTTTTCGGGAAGGCTTTTGAAGAAGTCCACCGAGGATAATGGGATATAGTCAAGTGGGTGAGTTGGGTATTTCTTGGTACAGTTGATGTTCTTGAATATTGAAGCTGTAGAAGAAACTTGAGAGAGAATTTCTTAGTGTTTCACTTCACACTAACCAAGTTTACTAATACTAACTCTTAATGGGAGTCAAACATTCCAGCGAAATAACCATTTGACAATGGGCTCTGCCAGAGACTTACTTTGTACAGAATGAGGAAAAACAGCAATCCAAGGCTAGGCTAGGAGTAGTCCTCTCTCTTTATGGTTTTGTGAACTTGTCAAGCCTTGGGGATTTTTTGAGAATGGTTGAGTATGGGATAACACTTACCAAGTCTGAAAGGGTTGGCGTGGGTTGAGCATCTGACTCTAGGTGACTGTACTTTCATGGTCATTTTCTTAATAATGTTCTAGAAACACCATAAATGCTATGATGTGAAAACAACCATCGGAAGTTACTGTAGAGAGAGTAAAATGACATGGACTATGATGGGAACTTTTGCCAGATTGACAAAGAGGGCTTCTTCATGTATTATATATTCGCATCAATTATTGAAATGTGATTGTTTGGGAGTAGAATGAAATTCTTTTCTTCTACTCTTATTTATGTTTAACTGTAGGGGATTCGCTGCTTTTTTGTATGGATAAATATTCTGGCTCCTAGTTTCAGATATTTGCTTTTCAGTGGTATGAGTATATCTGAGTTTTAAAAATTAGATCAACATCTAGTTTGTATGTATATCCACCTAGCTAGTCATGATATGCACCATTTTTCAAATTTTCTGACATATAAATGTCGTTCTGTCATTGATATACATGTCACCTTGATTCAAATGAAGTATCTTATGGGTCTCAACAAATTAGTTGATATAGTAAAAAAAGCATAGAGTAATTGATGAGGACATCTCAAAACTTTTAAGGTTTTTAAACGAAAAAAATGGAAAAAGAGAGCACATAATCATTCTCTTTGCATATGGCCTGATTAATTGCTCTTGATATAATTTTCACAGCTTGGAGGGAAAGCTAAGTCTGATTCTAGAAGTCTCTAAGCTTTGTGTGTCTTTTCAGATTACCTTTTCAGTTTAGAAGGTTAAAAATTTCTTTTATTAGGACTTTTATGTTTCAGTTTTGGAAACTTAAAGAGTCCAAATGAGTCTTTAATGCTAGTTATGTCAGTTATATGCTCTAGTATAAATATTTGTAAGTGCCGAATGGCTGGTCATGTTATGTTTGGATGAATAAGAAATTATCAGTGTTTCTTAGTTTCCTGTGATGGGATTGGTGTGAAGCCTAGTTTTGGTGAGAAACCTGGGAGTGATTCCTAATTTCAAGTGTTCAGCGTGTTTAAATCCGTAAGCCTTAAGTAGGCAGTAAGATTACAAAATCAGTAATCTGAGTTTCATTTTCCTATGACATGATATTTAGTTTGATATGGAGTTTTACCTGAAAGAACAAATTAATCCCCGGAAAAAGCTGAATAAGGTGTAGAACATATAATGAAAAAGAAATGCAGAAAAGGCTGAATCAATCACTGAAAAACTGAACAAGTATAGAACATATAATGAAAAAAGGAAATGCAGAAAAGGCTGAATGAGGAGAGCCTGTTACAATAAGTGGGCTTTGTTCTCAAGAACAAATCAGGACAGTGACATGGACAGTATTGATATTATTTGCATAATGTTATTCTCATAAGTAGATAAAATTGTGAGATCTTGATTAGTTTTGGTGTTTCACCTCCATTGTTTGTCTTTTTTTATTTTTGGAGTGTTGATTTTCAAGACTTTACAATGTAGAGGTTGTTACTGTATGTGTCTCATACCTTTGCTAATGTTACTGTCACAGCTTCTTTTTAAAAAAATAATTGGCTTTTGCGGCTACAGTCAGTGGCCTTTATGGAAAAGTATATATGTATCCGATGCTATTTGTGTAATAGAAGTCCTGCTGTCCTTTATTTTTGGCCCTAGAAAACATGTAAATTTGATCTTGTGCATTACCTGGTACGCTTTGATACCATTGTTGTTAGGGTATCATATGGTATTAACCTACGCTAACTACCTAATACTGCGGTGTTTGAGATCTTTCATTAGGTGTTACAGTTAGTCACTCTACCACAACTTCCTGGCCAATGTTGAGCTTCTTTGTGTCTGTGAACTGGGATTCACGTTGTTATTTAGGACCCAAGAAAGACATTTTCTTCCCTTGTGATTCCTAACTTTATCCATTTCTAGTCTTAAGGATCACTGTGTTCCAACATTTATCGTCTGGGGAGAAAAGGTCATTGATGCTACTATCACTGTGGAAGATCCACCGAGTGAAAACTTGGGAACCAAAAGATTGAGGCTTCACATTTCTTGGTACTTATGACAGTGATAAACTTTGTGACTGTAGAAATACATAACCTGTACAAATTTTCCTTTCATTATCTGGTATTATAAAATATAAACAAGGATCACAGTGGAGTCAAAATTGCAATCTGTAAGCAGGAAACCTGTAACAGGAAGTTTTTTTTTACTAGTTTTTAAGTTTTCGATTGTAAAGTTTTCTGTTTTGTGGAGTTCACTAAAATAAATTTAGTCCCTTTGTAATACTTATATGAAAATAAATTTTATCTTTTATATTGTGATTGTACTTGACCTCATATAGTGTTTTGAAGCATAAGTGGAATGCATACTCTTTTGCTTTCTGTTCAAGACAGTATAATGATGTATATATCTGGAGACATTTCAAGTCAATTTTTCCTTGTGGCTCTTTCTTTGGAATAGAATGCTAGCGTAATAAAATGTATACCTGCTGCCCTTACCTTATTTCGTTCTGATGTTACGTATATTTGTCACAGCCGATTTTTGCAATATAGAGGGCCATTTGCCAAAAGAAGGCATCCGCTTGTGGATTCTGCAGTAGTTTCAGAAATCAAAAGATGTCTGGAGGAAGGTATGGAATTCCAAGGAGAATTGTTAAACTTCAGAAAAGATGGATCTCCAATGATGAATAGGTTGCGGCTGACACCTATATATGGGGACGATGATATGATAAGCCATGTCATTGGAATTCAGTTCTTCATGGAGGCAGATATTGATCTAGGTCCAGTGCCTGGTACCACAATCAAGGAGTCTGCAAAATCTTCTGATCGGTTTCATGCTTGTCTCTCCGCTTTTCGTCCTGGACTGCCTCTGGGGGAGCGAAATATTTGTCGTGGAGTTTGTGGGATATTGCAATTGAGTGATGAGGTTATTGCTCTCAAGATATTATCTAAGTTGACGCCAAGAGACATTGCATCTGTTGGTTCAGTATGTAGGCGACTCTATGAGCTTACAAAGAATGAGGACCTTTGGAGAGTCGTCTGCCAGAATGCATGGGGTAGTGAAACAACCCGAGTCTTACAGGCTGTGCCTGGTGCGAAGAGGCTAGGTTGGGGTAGGCTGGCACGTGAACTAACTACTCTTGAAGCAGCGACATGGAGAAAGGTCACTGTCGGAGGTGCTGTGGAACCCTCACGCTGTAACTTTAGTGCTTGTGCAGTTGGTAATCGTGTTGTTCTTTTTGGTGGTGAAGGTGTTAATATGCAACCAATGAATGATACCTTTGTATTGGATCTAAATGATAGTAACCCAGAGTGGCAGCATGTCCAAGTGAGCTCCCCTCCTCCTGGTCGTTGGGGCCATACACTTTCTTGTGTGAATGGGTCACATTTGGTGGTATTTGGAGGCTGTGGGACACAGGGTTTGCTAAATGATGTTTTTGTACTGGATTTGGATGCAAAACCTCCAACGTGGCGTGAAATATCTGGGTTGGCTCCTCCTCTTCCAAGATCATGGCACAGTTCCTGCACACTTGATGGCACCAAGTTGATAGTTTCAGGTGGTTGTGCAGACTCCGGAGTCCTTCTTAGTGATACATTTTTACTTGATCTCTCAATGGAAAAACCTATTTGGAGAGAGATACCAGTAGCATGGAAGCCCCCTTCCAGATTAGGTCACACCCTGTCTGTATATGGTGGTAGGAAGATTTTGATGTTTGGGGGCCTTGCCAAGAGTGGGCCACTTCGGTTTCGTTCGAGTGATGTATTTACAATGGACCTGAGTGAGGATGAACCGTGCTGGAGGTGTGTCACTGGGGGTGGAATGCCTGGTTCTGGAAATCCAGGAGGAATGGCTCCTCCTCCTAGACTTGATCATGTCGCTGTGAGCCTCCCAGGTGGGAGAATCTTGATCTTTGGTGGGTCTGTTGCTGGTCTTCACTCTGCCTCTCAACTTTATCTTCTGGATCCAACCGATGAGAAACCTACATGGAGAATATTAAATGTACCCGGGCGGCCCCCGAGATTTGCCTGGGGACATAGCACGTGTGTTGTTGGAGGGACAAGGGCAATTGTCCTTGGTGGTCAGACTGGAGAAGAGTGGATGTTAAGTGAGCTTCATGAGCTTTCACTAGCAAACTCTGTAAGCTGATTGAGACTATGGTGTAACTAAAGGGCACAGAAACCTTCAACTGCAACATTTCAAATCATTCTGAGGAATCAATCAGGCAGAAATTGCTGTTTCAGTCACTAATCACTCTTGACAACTATTACGTTAGTCAGGGCTTCTTTTGGTTCTGAAAGTTTCTTATATGGATTTGTTCTGGCTTGGGGTGACATTTCAGTTAATTCCAAGAGGGCCCTAAAACAATGTTTGTTATTTGTGAGGTTTGTGTGAGACTGCTTTTCAGTACAGACAATGAATAATTCTTCCTTGTCAGGTTAGTAGTATATAATAGACAGGTAGGTTTATATATGTAGGCTTAGTTTATTATTATGCCTGTGTTATCTGAATTCAGGTTCTGTAATTGGAACCAAACATGAAGGTGATGCCTGTTAATAGTAACGTATTGCTAGTTAGATATGTAATGAATATTTCTCCATCTCTCCTTTACTCATTTAAAATATGTTATCCAGCTTAAAAGATATACAAGCAAAGATTGTGAGGCACTGAAGAAGCCAGCACCCTAACTCTGTAGAACGTGGCGGTGTAATTTTTGCGTCCAGATTAAGTTCCTTTTTCTAACTGAGATGGTTTCTTGAGACTTGACTAGTTTTCAGCCTTGAAGAATGTGGCTTCTTTTGTTTGCTGCCCTGATCTTTGACTTTAGTTTCTTTTCAATTATGCATTTGTTTCCTTTTAATACAGTCGGAGATACATTTGTTACACTATGCTGTTTAGTCTCTGTTCAATTACGTATTCTCTGTCTGCACTTATCACAGCCAGATACAGTTGTTACAGTTATGCTCCCTTTGATTTCTGAGTTTACAATTTTCACTTTACACAGCCGTATACATCTATTACGGTTGTAAAATTGGCTATAGCTTTTTTCCTGTTGTTTAGCAGTTTTATGCACTCGCTTAGTTAGTGACATGGAGTTATTATCAGTTCCTGTGATGTTAATGATTTATTCGGATAAGTTTTGCTTGTGTTTTGGTTGTGGAATCGAGTTAATATTTCGTCTGCTCTATTCCTATTGGTGTAGTCTGTGACATGGAATCATAGTTTCTGTAGTGCTAAAGATTGATTGGGATAAATTTTGCATCTTTTTTGGTTGTGGAACCAAGTTAGTTTTTGGTCTACTCTATGGGCGTTTCTGTAGAGTTTGTATTCTTAGATTATGCGGTCTATCTATGTTTATTTGATAGTCTTGTGTTGTCTTTGGATCTTGGAATATTGTAATCAGTTGTCTTATAGTATATTCTTAAATTCTCAGAAGAAAACACAGTGCGTGTATCTGTCATCCAGTCAACTCGTAATTTATGAACTTTGTGTCATTCCTACCTTCTTTTTGTTTCTCTAGGAAGTAGGAACACTGTTTCAGACTAGTTTCGTTATAGGAGTTGGTAACTTCTGTTCAATGCCACATTGCCGCTAGATTTAGGCGAGTCTTACCAAGGTTTTGGTTCTGTAGTTTGGAATTTTTTGACTCATCCTCTGACATTCTTTTGATGATTATTGTTGTCAACATCTAAGGTTAGACTGTCTCGCCTACCTTTGTACTTTGGTTTCTGGTTAGTAAGGATACATCAGCGATCTTGCTGTGCTTTTTATTTAGTTTGCTTTTATGTGATGGTCTGGAAAATAATCTCAGGTTCATCGTGGAACCATAGTTCTCGTGCATGGAGTAAATTGGGATAAGTTTTCTGGGCTAAAATTACTTCACTTCATTGTTTTGTTGTCTGATACTATGTTTTGAGGAAGAATAGAAGCCAAGGGAGGTTATTCCTCCATACCAGTTGAGGGCAAACCACAATCCACAATATGGCCTGTCTACTTGCTGATGAAGACAGATTCTTTGCATATTAGAAAAATAAATGATTAAATTTAGTTTAATCTCTTGAACTTTAAGGATAAAATCAATTTGCTCTTTGACCTTTTGTTTTAATCACGTTGGTACTCTCAAACATCATCAATTAAGTTCTAAATTTTAATATTGCTCTAAAAAAAACGTCATTTGCTGACTTAGATCTGATATGAGGATTCACATTCGAGCTTTTTAACCTACAAAAATAGCAAATGAACATTCTAACGATAAAAATATGTCATTTTTCAATGACCAAATTCAGCCATTTTTGGATTAAAATTCATATTTTGGACTTAGATAATGTTATTCGAGAGTACAAAGATTAACGTAATTTAAAAAAAAACATTAAAGACTAAACTGATTTTAGCCTTAAAATTTTAGTGAGTAAACCTAATTTAGTCTAAAAGTAAATAGGTGCTATAGCAAATCTACCCCATTTTTATTTATTTTTTGAAATTATTTTGAAATTACATAGTTAAAGATTGTGGAGAACTAACCAAACTGACTGTTTTTGCGTTACTCACCTCAGTCACCTGCTTCCCGTCCGATTTGCATTTGTTGAGCATACTAGGTGTTTCTACCTGTTTCGTCCCGAGCCGGGAAGTGGTCGCGGGACGGAACAAAGTAGAATTCTTGGGATCATTCACTCGGTACCTGCACAAATGACAATGTCACGGGGTCGGGACTGGGGTGGCCCAGTCTTCGACTCTCTGATGCTTAAGTTAGCTTTGAGCACTTGTACGGGTAGAGGAATGAAAGAGGGAGAGAATATATGTGAGTATATATGTGTGTGTACCTTTTATGATAGGTTGAGCTTGTTTTATAAGGCAAGTATGGGTACCTTTGCCTTAGTCTCCAATGTGGGACTCCTTGCCCTCCTTTGGAGTGTCTCCCCTTTTGGGGGTGTTTTGCCGCTAGAGTGACTTTGGCAAGCGGTTTGTTACCGGCCCTTCATTCTTTGGATGCCTGTGAAGGGCTCACCAAGGCTATCTCGACCGGGTAATTGTACCGTATTCTCGGCTTAGCCAAGTATTTTGGCTATGTACTAACAAGTCCCCAAGTCCCCAGTCCGAGAGAGTTCTTGGGTGGGGAGTTATTCTAGAGATGCCGAGAATAGGTTTTACCCGGGTGCAGGAGGCATGGTGCCGAGTCCCCAAGTCCCCACGCGAGAGTCGCGAGGTGACGGGGGTGATGTTCTGGAAACCGGTTGGCGAGAAGAAAAGTTTGATGTTGCTCTGGCGAGTCAGTCCGTGCTTGGGTGGGGACTGTCGCGAGGTGGCCAGTCAGTCCGCGCTTGGTTGGGGACTGTGGTTATGTGGCGAGGCAGTCCGCGCTTGGTTGGGGACTGTCGCGAGGTGGCCAGTCATTCCGCGCTTGGTTGGGGACTGTGGCTTTGTGGCGAGGCAGTCCGCGCTTGGTTGGGGACTGTCGCGAGGTGGCCAGTCATTCCGCGCTTGGTTGGGGACTGTGGCTATGTGGCGAGGCAGTCCGCGCTTGGTTGGGGACTGTCGCGAGGTGGCCAGTCAGTCCGCGCTTGGTTAGGGACTGTGGTTATGTGGCGAGGCAGTCCGCGCTTGGTTGGGGACTGTCGCGAGGTGGCCAGTCAGTCCGCGCTTGGTTGGGGACTGTGGCTATGTGGCGAGGCAGTCCGCGCTTGGTTGGGGACTGTCGCGAGGTGGCCAGTCAGTCCGCGCTTGGTTGGGGACTGTGGCTATGTGGCGAGGCAGTCCGCGCTTGGTTGGGGACTGTCGCGAGGTGGCCAGTCAGTCCGCGCTTGGTTGGGGACTGTGGCTATGTGGCGAGGCAGTCCGCGCTTGGTTGGGGACTGTCGCGAGGTGGCCAGTCAGTCCGCGCTTAGTTGGGGACTGTGGCTATGTGGCGAGTCAGTCCGCGCTTGGGTGGGGACTGTCGCGAGGTGGCCAGTCAGTCCGCGCTTGGTTGGGGACTGTGGCTATGTGGCGAGGCAGTCCGCGCTTGGTTGGGGACTGTCGCGAGGTGGCCCGCTACTGAGCGTTGCGGGCCGCTGCCTTGGCGAGTCAGTCCGCGCTGGATTGGGGAGACTCGCCATTGGGCATTGTGGGCCGTTACATGATCTCTGAGGGGGGATCATCCAGATGCAAGGGCTTCCTCCCATAACCTGTCAATCAAGGAGAGAAAAGTGTCAGAGGGTCTAGGGTTTTAGTGGTTCGACAAACCTCAGATTTGGGAAGCGTCCCACTTCACCCTCGATCGAGTGGGTGCGAGCGCTTGGCTGTTTGCAACCAGCTTCATTGCTACTACGCGGATCCACTGTTTCACGGTATGAATTGGTGGCGTTCTTTGTCTTTGGATTTATAAGGGGTGAATGAGACTGTTCATATGTCTGTGATGTTGGTAGGAAGCCTAGAGTAAGAGTTTTGTTGTCGGGCTGGCTAGGGTTAAGGGGTGGCCAGGGGAACCGCGTTAGCCGCGTGGTGGGCCGCTATGGGGCGAATAGGTTTGTGGCGTTGTGTGGAAATGAAGTGTAGCATGTTTACATGGCAAAGCACTTCATGGCATTTAGAGTGAGCCGCTAATGGGCGAAGTGTACATTGTTGGTGCCGTTACTGGGCTAAAATACATATAATGTAATTAACTGGGATAGAGATGGAGGTGGCGAGCGTTCCAGGGGCGGGGCAGCACGCGACCATCACAATCTCGGAGATAGAATGTGGCGGGTCCCGGAGCGTCAACTATCTCGAGTGGGCCTTCCCACTTCGCCTTGAGACCACTAGGGTGGGGAATGACCTCTTTCATGACCCAGTCGCCTATCTTCAGGGGGCGAGATACGACTTTTTTGTTGTAGTATCGGGCTATTTTCTGCTTGTTGTTGATGACTCTGAGGTATGCCTTGTCTCGGCGTTCCTCTAAGAGGGAATATTGAGTCGTAGCCCTGTCGCATTTGTCTCGGGGTCGTAAGTTGTGATTCGTTCACTTGGGACCTCCATTACCGGTACCACCGCTTCAGTGCCGTAAGCCAAGAGGTATGGGGACTCTCCCGTGGCCGTTGTGGGGGTGGTGCGGAGTGTCCAGAGGACGTCCGGGAGCTTTGCTGCCCACAAACCCATGGCATCATCCAAGCGTTTCTTCAGGTTTTGCTTGATGAGCTTGTTGATAGCTTCTGCCTGGCCATTGGTTTGGGGATGTGCTGGGGAGGTGTAAAAGATTGTTGTGCCTTGATCGGACAAGAATCCCCGGAATGTGTCATTGTCGAACTGGGTGCCATTGTCAGTAATGATGGCTTGGGGCATTCCAAAACGACAGTACAAATTTCGCCAAAGAAAGTTGATTACTTTTTCAGTGGTGATTGTGGCGAGGGGCTCCGCCTCAATCCATTTTGTGTTGTAATCCACAATGACAATGGCATACTTGAACTGTCCCGGGGCTGTGGGGAGTTGTCCGATTAAATCGAGTCCCCACTGGCTGAAAGGGACGGGCGAGATGATGATAGAGAGGGGTACCGGGGGATGATGTGTAAAATCTACAAATTTGTGGCACTGAAGGCACGTTTGAACGACCGCTTTGGCATCACCCTCTAGGGTTGGCCAATAATACCCCGCGCGAAGCGTTTTGAACATGAGGTTCCGGGCTCCTGCATGGTTCCCACAAATGCCACTGTGGAGCGATTTCAGCACTTTGTGCCCTTCTGCTGTGGGTAGGCACCGCAGTAGGGGACATGATTGGCCTCGGCGGTACAGCTTTCCACCTCTGAGCAAGTAAAGGGAGGCTTTGCGGCGTAGCCGTTGTGCTTCATGCTTGTCTTGGGGCAGGGTGCCATCCGAGAGGAAAGCAATGAATGGGTCCATCCATGAGGGCTGCTCCCTGGGCTCAAGGGCAAAAATTTCTGAATAGGCTCTTGAGATACTTGGCTTATCCAGTGTTTCAATGTGGACATCCGGGGGCGTGGACTTGAGAGGAGCCGTGGCGAGTCTTGCGAGGGCGTCAGCCTTGGAGTTCTTGGCTCGCGGGATTTGGGTGAGTTTGTATGAGGTGAAGCTTTGCAGAAGTGCCCCCGCGAGACTGTTATAAGATTCCAAGTTGTGCTGGTTAGCTTTGAAGTCCCCTGCCACCTGACTAACAACAAGTTGGGAATCACTGAAAATGTGGAGGTGTCGGGCTCCGAGCTCTCGGTAAAGTTGAATGCCTGCGATAAGGGCTTCATACTCAGCAATGTTATTGGAGGCCTTGAATTCGAACCGGAGGGCATACTCATACGAGTGACCCTCGGGGTCCGTGATGATGATTCCTGCTCCGCTGAGTTTGCTGTTTGAGGATCCATCCACTTGGAGTTCCCAGATGGCGTCCCCGGCGGGGGTGTCTGGGTGGGAACTGCTATCGGCCAATGGGATGAATTCAGCAATGAAGTCTGCAGCTGCCTGCCCTTTGATGGCCACTCGCGGCTTGTAGTGCAAGTCAAACTCTCCCAGCTCAACTGCCCATTTGATCATGCGGCCTGAGGTTTCAGGTTTCTGCAATATTTGCCGTAAAGGCTGGTTGGTGAGTACATGGATTGTGTGGGCTTGGAAATACGGCCTGAGTTTCCTGGCGGCAGTGATGAGGGTGAGAGTAAGTTTCTCTATGTCTGGATAGCGAGTCTCTGGATCCGCGAATCCTCTGCCACAATAGCATACTGGGAGTTCTTGATCATGGACATGGCGTGTGAGCGCTGCACTGACGACCGTGGCGGAAACAGCCAAGTATAAATAAAGCACTTCTCCGGAAATTGGCTTGGAGAGGAGAGGGACAGTGGCGAGGTATGCCCTTATGCTGTTGAAGTCTTCGTCATGTTTCGGGCCCCAAGTGATTTCTTTTTTATGCTGTGCCTTGAGCAGTTGAAAGAAGGGATTGCACCTGTCTGTGAGGCGAGAAATAAAGCGTGCTAGGGCTACCAGGCGTCCGGTAAGGCACTGGACCTCGCTCCGGGACGTCGGAGCAGTCATGTCTAGGATGGCTTGGACTTTTTCTGGGTTGGCCTCAATGCCTCTTTCACTGACCATGAAGCCAAGGAATTTGCCGCCTCCCACAGCAAGGATGCATTTCTGAGGGTTGAGACGCATCCCGTGTTCGAAGAGCTTAGTGAATACTCTGTCGAGGTTGGCAATGTGGTCATCTTCTGTCTTGCTCTTGACCAACATGTCGTCGACATACACTTCCATAATCTCACCAATTTCATCTTCAAACATGGCGTTAACGAGCCGTTGATAAGTTGCCCCCGCATTCTTGAGGCCAAAGGGCATGACCTCGTAACTGTACAATCCTTTATCGGTGACAAAGGTTGTGTGAGCTTGGTCGGTGGGGTGCATTTTGATTTGGTTGTAGCCTGAGTAGGCGTCAAGGAAGCTGAGTGTTTTGAAGCCAGCTGTGGAATCAACCAGTTGGTCGACTCGTGGCAAGGGGAAGCTGTCCATAGGGCAGGCCTTGTTAAGGTTCGTGTAGTCAACACACATGCGCCACTTGCCGTTAGGCTTAGGGACCATGACGACGTTGGAGACCCATGTCGGGTAGGAAACTTCCCGGATGAATTTGATTTCCTTGAGCCGTTGAACCTTGGCTTGGATAGCTCGATACTTGTCTGGGTGGAAGGCGCGTCTCTTTTGTTTGACAGGGAGTGGTCTTTGAGGATGTTGAGTTTGTGGGTGATGATGTCAGGGGAGATCCCCGGCATGTCGGCGTAGGACCAAGCGAAGACTGCTTGTTTTTCTTGGAGGAAAGTAATGAGCTTGTGGCAGAGTTCCGGGGTGAGACTTGAGCCAATACGGACTTTCCTTTCCGGGGCAGTGGGGGACAGGGATATCCATTCCGTGTCTTCAGTTGGATTAGGTCGCAGGGCCCTCTTTTTTCCAGTCCTCTCTGGGTCGTCCCGTGGGTCATCTATGGGTTCCGAGGGGCTGAGAGGCAGCATCTCATAGGCGTTGCGCCCCTGTTGGATGGCATTAAGATGGCAGTGCTCAATGACTGCTCGGTCCCCTTGAACTGTCAAGATGCCACCTGGGGTAGGAACTTTCATGAGGAGCATGTGGCCGGCTACGAAGCATTGCAGTCCCCACAGGATGTCCTGGCCTAAGATAAGATTATAGGATAAGGGACAGTCAACTATGAGGAAGCGGGCTATAATGGAGGAGCGGCAAGGAGTAGTTCCTACCGCCACGGTTAGGCAGTCTGAGCCTAGCGGTTGTACTATGTCACCAGAGAAGCTGACCAAGGGGTCGTGGTTGTTATACAGTTTGGCGCGGTCCCGCCGAAGTCCCGTGTAACAATCAGAAAACATGACACTTACAGCGGCCCCTGTATCCACTAAAGCTCTGTGGCACCTGTAATGATCCACCTGCACATTGATTATTAAAGGCTCACAGTGGTGGCGATGTGTGGTATCCTCATCTCTGTGGAATGTCACTTGATCCCACGCTGATGGGGTGATCGTGACACCGCGTTGGATATTAAGGATGTCTGAGGGTGGGTGCCGTGTATTGCCGTGTTACAGAAGACTGGTGTTGGGGGAACCGTGGAGCTCCGCCATGTAGGGTTAGAATCTGGTCACGAGCACAATATTGGTGGAGTTGCCCATTCTGGACTATGGCGTCGCTGTGGCCAGTGGAACTACATTGCGAGGAGAGCGTCTCGGGGTGGAGATAGGGGTCCCTCGTGCCTTTACACTTCTTCATCTTCAGTGATTTGGTGGAAGTGGGGATGGGTTGGGTAGATGGATTAGGTTGATGTGGCAGGGGGGAGTCATTGAGGATTGGAGATGGCTGGGGGGCCGGGAGTGGAAATGAGGGATGGGCAAGGGGATGGGATATGTATACGATCTGGTTAGGCTCTCCCGAGAGTACGGGACCAGCCTGGTCTTGAAGGGAATCCGGGGTCCTGGCAATTCGCGCCGCGCAGTCTGAGCGATCGTTGTACACGTTATGATGCTCTAACGTGGCGCGGAGCAAGGATTGCTCTTTCTCCAACTCAGCAATGCGTACCCGGTACGCTTCCGCTTCTGCCCTTTCCTTCGCCGCTTGCTCGCGGAATGAATAGAAGTCTCGCTTGAGGAGTTCAAGGGCTGTGGCGGGGTCGGGATGGCTAATGGGGGCTGGGCTGCTGGTTTGGGGAAGGGATGTGTTGGGTTTAAGTTCCACTTGAGTGACAGAGTCCACAGGGTCATCAATGATCACCATGGTGCTGAGTTCCAAGGCAAGTGGGAGTTCCACAAGATAAGGACCCTCCTTCTAGCGCCAATTGTTTCTACCTGTTTCGTCCCGAGCTGGGAAGTGGTCGCGGGGCGGAACGAAGTAGAATTCTTGGGGTCTTTCACTCGGTACCTGCACAAATGACAATTTCACGGGGTCAGGACTGGGGTGGCCCAGTCTTCGACTCTCCGATGCTTAAGTTAGCTTTGAGCACTTGTACGGGTAGAGGAATGAAATAGGGAGAGAATATATGTGAGTATATATGTGTGTGTACCTTTTATGATAGGTTGAGCTTGTTTTATAAGGCAAGTATGGGTACCTTTGCCTTAGTCTCCAATGTGGGACTCCTTGCCCTCCTTTTGAGTGTCTCCCCTTTTGAGGGTGTTTTGCCGCTAGAGTGACTTTGGCAAGCGGTTTGTTACCGGCCCTTCATTTTTTGGATGCCTGTGAAGGGCTCACCAGGGCTATCTCGACCGGGTAATTGTACCGTATTTTCGGCTTAACCAAGTATTTTGGATATGTACTAACACTAGACAAGAACAGAGAATTATGGTTTCATTACTTGTTTCATTCTGGATAAGTGGTAACATAAACTTTTGCAAGTTGGAAATGATGGAGATGTTATAGAATCCCATAAGAATATATAATTCAGTAGAGTATTTTAAGCTTGATATTTCAAAAGTGATGCCTCCATCCAAATTCTGTAAAAAGAGACCATTAAGCTTGATTTTGATTGATATGAGACGAGGGTGTGAAGGAACAGCAATTACTCGGCCACGTAACGGCACAAGTGCTAGCATCGTCTGAACAAAACAAAAAATTGATGCTTTACAAAATTCTCGAGTATTTTGTGTTTCTTATACTGTGATCGGAAAATTCAGGTAGAATTGTTACTAAGTACTAGATGCGGTTCTTATATTGTGTTTACATCAAGAATTAATATTTTACTGGACAGTAATTGTTCAGGTGAATATTAATTAAATTCATGGTCTACACCAGCGAATCCGATATATTGGGTTTACAAGTGATGGTCCGCCGACAAAGTTATGCGAGCTAGATATACGGATCGCGTGCGAGATGACTTCGCGTAGGAAACTTCACATAGGAGACCTCATGTAAAAAGATTAGGAGACGTGGGTTGACTCGGTCAAATACTTAATTGCCTGCGAAATCCTGTATGCAAGCGAAGTGCGGAGTTCGCGTGCTACAAACAAAGTTTGCATGAGATACTAGACTTAATAGTTATCAAGTAGCTAACTTATCCATGTTGCTCATTGGATAATTATTCATTGTTGGACGTGGAATAAAAGGTTAAGAAGACCAACTAGCTACATCCTTAATTGCATTCAACAAGGAGTCTATGCTCGATCAAGCCAAGTTTCATGCATATCCACAAATTTGTTGGCGTCGTCTAGCAGAATTATATCAAAGGTGATGATCCTTCTCGCCTACAATATCTCAACGTTGAAAACTTCTACAAGTCTTTAACATATTTTAGGCCAATACATGTGATCATAAAATAACTCTATATAAAAGAGTTCGAGCTCTCTCTAGACACACACTCTACAAACTACAAAAATACAATACAATTATCAACCTAGTTGAACCCAAACGCTAAAGCATCTCACCTTAGCAATCTTTCTCTTTTCAAGCTCTTCAGAGCTCTGTCTCTTTACGTTCCAGGCTCCCCGGAGTCCCTGCACTTTTTACTTTTCAAGCTCCCTGGTGATAGGTGCATAATTATACATTATTTGTATCAAAATCCTCTATACTTTCTTTACTTGTTTGGTGTGTTTTCTAGTTATTTACTTTGTTTATTTGTTTTCTAGGTGTTCCGAAGCAAATAAGAAGAAAAGAAGGAAAAAAGAGAGTGAAAGACAAAATTCGGAAATCTGCCTACGCAAGTCAGCCAACTTTGACAGGACACTGAGAGTATTTCGAAAAGAACCAGATGATGAGTCTTATATCAATGGAAAGCTACGGATGTTAGCTTTCCATAGCATTTTACGGTTCATGAATAGCATTTTCCTAGAAGTTATGGCCAATTTACTACCAGAAGGTCAATCTGCGCGCGAATCTGACTCTTAACGGGAATTTGTGTTTTGAGGCCCAAATCACACCGGAAAGCCCATGGACGAGTTTGTACTTCATTATCCAACTTATTATCTCTATGTGAAGCTGGTTATGAAGAATTAAATGAGTTGACACACTTCCATTGGTCATACAGATGTACACCAATCAGAATGTCCAAGGAAACCTAAATCAAGATGGATTGGTTGAAGGAAACAATATAAAAGCTTATGCTATCATCTTTGGCTGCTCTTCTTGGCCCCTTCTCCTTCCCTTCTTCGCCTCTTCTTCTTCTTCTTCTCCTCTCCATCTTCTGCGTTTTCCTATTTATATTATCATGTTTGTTTAGTTTCCTTAGTTAGGGGCTGCTTGAAGCCCTAGACATGAACAACAAGATGATTTGAGTTTTGGTTTTAGTTTCTTTTAATCCAAGATGAGATTTGGTTTACTATTTTCATGTTGATGAATTCTTTTCATGTTTGCTTTGAGTGCACGCTTAGTATGCATGTTAGGGTTCTATGGCTTTGATAGTTTGATGCCAGTGTCAATATCGGACTCCTCAAACTATCTAGAGAAGCGATTGTTAGTTTTCGCTAGCAAGTAAACTAAGTCCTAGGTTTAGCAAAGCGCTAAGTTTATTACGATGCCTTGTGATGTCTCAAACCTTTTTAGAACTTAAGGATCTCTGCGTGTTAAACCTAATAAGCGTACCTTTAGGTTGCATTGCTTGAGAATAGTCTAGGTGTAGAGCACTTCCTGCCTAGCGTACAAAGTAAGAAAGGGTAATAGGTTGTGTTTTAAGTGTACCGAGCCAACCTGAGCATCTTCATCTAGATTAATTGGACTAGAACTCAACAAATTGTCTTGTGTGTGATTGTCGGGGTGGATTGCATCTTCCCTAGCTAGTTTTATTTTATTGTTTTCTAAAACCAAAAACCACAATCTATTTTCGTCACTTTTCTGTCCTCTGATTTCCCAGATTTATTTCACCTATCAAATCAACTCCGATTCATCTAAAATTTTGTGTGTGAGTTCGTCTGTATGTCTAACTTGTCTCTGTAAATATTTGTATTTTTCTGAGTAGTTTACGTCAGTCAACTAATTAGGTTTCCGATTGCTGGTCGTTAGGATCAGTAGTCACTTTTGTGACATCGTTTGAGTAGTTAGATTCATTAGTCCTCTGCGGGAATGACCCTTATTTGCCCATACTATAAACGATGATCTAGTTGTGAATAAGAAAAATAAATTGGTTTAAAATTAACCGATCACCTGGAGCTCCCTTGTGTTCTCGTTTTCTTTTCCTTTGGTTGCTCTGCTCGCTACAACCTCGAGTATCGATACTGGTGGCGGAGAAGCTACTATAAATCCTCGTCCGCGAGGTGGCACCAGAGCCCCAGTTTCATTTGATTAGAAGTACAAGTCAACACACTACAACAACAACCCTACTACATTCAGCGTCCGTGTGTGACACACCCCGCATCCCTAGAAGCATTGACTGCTACCATCTCTCTCTCTCTCCCTGTTGAGGATTGTGGTCAAAACACATTGTTATATTGACCAAGTTGCCAATGTAAGGTTTATGTTCTAATTTTCAATTTGCCAGTGATTTCACATGCAAACCAAGAGTTAGGTTTCATGGTTGAGAGAAAATATCCACATTTGAGCATCTTCAACGAGTTAGGGAAGTAAAAACTAAAATCTTTAAAATATTTTATGCTCCGACACCAAACGTATTATATATTTTACGGATTTTGTATTTTTTTCTTAAATTATTTCTTCAATGTCACTATAATTATAAAGAATTTTACTGTTTATTTTATCTCTCATCGGTCATCGCTATCTCTATTCCTATCTCACGAGTGTTGAAGTTGAGAAGACACCTAATAATTTTGTCAAACAACATGAAGAAAATCTAAGAATCTTGATTACCTACAAAATTAGGAAATATTATTTGGTATATTAGGAATTTACTTTGGCTTAATGTATAAAATATTAATTTCAGTTTACCTCTAGAAGGTGAGGGTTAACATTATTTCAGTTCTCATACTCTTAATTTTGAATATTTACCTTCTAAGGTTTCTAATTTTCATAAATCTTGTTCAATTGCTGAAATTCCGTTTAATTTGGACATTAAATGCTAACATGAAATCTTAGAAAAACAGTCTCACAAGACGATTTTTATTGTTATATAACTATTTTAGCCATTAAAGTAAGTTATAAAATCAGAATCAACGTCCAAATTAGATAGAATTTCAGTAATTGATTTATGAAAATTAAAAAATTAAAAAAGTAAATTTTTAAAATTAAAAAAGGGCCAATTACATATAAGTCCACTTTGAGATATTTTTTCTCACATAAGTCTACCCCAACATTTTTACTCATATAAGTCCACTCAAGCCTAAATAAAGTTTTGGTTTAAGTATTGAAGTTCAACATAATTACAGACTGCCATCCAACAAAAAAAATTAGATTTTCTCTTTTATATTTACAAAAATACCACTAATGTAAAAAGTCAACAACCACTCTTCTCCCCGGAAAAGTCTCCGGCAGACCTCCGCGAGGTCCCTGATGGACTCCGGCCGACCTCCGGCAATGTCTCCGGCCGAATTCCGATGAGGTTTTCAACAGTTATGAAAGCTATTACCGCCAGCAAGAAAATCTACTATCCCTAGATACAAAAACTACTACCACAGACTACAAAAGCTACTACTGGCAGCAAGAAAAATTATTATCCCTAGCTACAAAAGCTATTATCCCTAGCTAGAAAAGCTACTACCACAGACTAGAAAAACTACTACCACTGACTATAAAAGCTACTACCGCCAGTAAAAAAAGCTACTATCCCGAACTACAAAAGCTACTATCCCTAGCTAGAAAAGCTACTACCACCGACTAGAAAAGCTACTACCACTGACTACAAAAGCTACTACCACCAGCAAGAAAAACTACTACTGCCAGCAACAAAAGCTACTACCATCGAATAGAAAAGCTACTACCATCGAATAGAAAAGCTACTATCACCGACTATAAAAGCTACTACCACCAGCAAGAAAAACTACTACCACCAGCAACAAAAGCTACTCCATCAACTAGAAAAGCTACTACCACCGACTACAAAAGCTACTACCGCCAGCAAGAAAAGCTATTATCCCTAACTACAAAAGCTACTACCATACATAATAAAATCTACTACTACCAAGTAATACAAAATATACTATTACAGTGTCAAAAGTATACTATCGTAATGACAAAAATATACTACTACTGTGTTGGAAATATACTATCATAACCATAACCAGTCAATTGTGAGCTTGTTGAGCGTTGAGCATGTCAAGAGGACGGTTCCATTCTCGGTAGAGCCTTCGTTTCCCGATGCCGTCGATGCCAACAACGACGGGTTTATCTGGATCGGATCTAGAGGTGAAGGCACTAGATGGTTGAGCGGATCAAATCAGAAGGCGTCATCGTCGATCCGGAGGCTTCGTCGTTAGGCCGGCGACGTCGAGGTCGAATCAGAAGAGGCCGAGGTTGAGGCCGAATTAGAAGTCGTCGTTGATGGAATTAGACGCAGTCGAGGCGTCAACGTCAAGCTGGCAGCGTCGAGGTCGAGGCGTCATCGTTGGCCGGCAACGTCGAGGTCGAGGTCGAGGCGTCTTCATCGTCGTCGGAGTAGCAGATCGGCGCCGAGCTATCATCGTCGAGTCAATGTTGGCCTGAGACGCCGCCATGGCCGGAGATTTAAGATCGGAGAAGAGAGGGAGGAGGAAGACGATGAGCCAGAGAGAGAGAGAGAATGGATTTGTAGGGAATGAGGGTATTTTAGGAACATCATAAAAATAAAATAACAGGTTTAGGCTTAAAAGTGGACTTATATGGGTAAAAATATTAAGGTGGACTTATGTTACAAAAAATGTTGAGAAAGTGACTTAAGTGAAATTTTCTAATTAAAAAAACACGTAATGAAATAAAATTAACCTAAAAGGATAAAATGAATTTAATCAATATATAAATACCAAACCTTTGTCACAGTTTTTGTAGATAACAGCTCCTCCCCAACCAACCACATTCCTAGCAAAGCAAGTAGCAGCCTCCTATTTTAATCCAAAAATAAAAATCCCTCAAAACGAGTAGAGATTAGAGAGTAGTAGAAAGACAAAGATCTGACCAATTGGATTACGTGCAGTCCACAGTACACTTCTTCTTCTATCTGTACTCCACTGTCTCCACCTCCTTGTTCTTCTTCTTCAGAGTTCAGAGCCAGAAACTCATCAGAGATCCCACAACCCGCTTTCCTCTGTCTTGTGCTCCAAACCGAACAGACCCAGATGGCTATCAACCGAGACAACACTCCCCCACCTAAGATCGGCAAGATTGGGCCCTACACTGTGTTCATGACACCACCCTCCACTCCAAAGCCACTAGAAGAAGAAGAAGAAGACCAACAACAGCAAAAGCAACCCAAGAAAGTTGTCCTGCCTCCGGTGCAGCCGCCGCCTCAGCAGTTTGTGAAGCCGGTCGCCGCCGATGGCTCTGTTGTTGGCTTCTTCAAGAATGCTGTCACTAAAGTGCAGAATGGTATTGCATGCTTTCCCTTTGCTTGCTTTTTTGTTAAGCTTTGTTTTGGGAAAGTTAGATGTAGAGGGATTGGTCTGGAAAGGAAGTTTAACAAATAATAATAATAATAATAATAATAATAATAATAATAATAATAATAATAATAATAATAATAATAATAATAATAATACAGAGTTCAGTTACATATGTGATGATTTCAGTGACTCCGGTGCTGGATTTTCGTTCTGTAGTTTCTCTAGATCCTGTAAAATCTTGAGTTTTGTTGTTTTAGGGGATGGCTTCATTGGTATTTCATTGGCTAGTGAGCTACTATTGACGGCGTTTTTTTTGCTTGTTTTGCAGCACATTCGAGTTTGGATGATCACTTGGCGCGCTGGTTTGGGTTGAACCAGTCAAAATATCAGTGGGCACTTGATGATTACTATGAGAGCAAGGGATTGGTAAGCCGTTGATTGCTTCTGTTCTTTGTAGTTACTTGCTTTTCAGTTCACTTTTTATATTCGAATGTTTAGCAGCTGTTTGTTGTTTATTTAGATCTAGATTTCACAAAGTGTGTGTATGCTAGATAAGGAATTCAATTTGGCTCTACTATTTCTTATGTTTCATTATGCGCTCTCAGACGTCTCATACAATCAAACATATTGTTCCATTACGCACTCTCATACGATCAAACATAATGTCTTCCTAGACCTATTGCACACCGTCAAATACACCTTTTTTTTATTTTTTATTAAAGGCTATTTTCCTGACCTGTGGCCAAACCGCCAAAGAATGGTTTTGTTCAATTTCTATCCATTATGTTAGAAGACGTAAGACTTGATGAACACATGTATAACCAGGATCTAGACCTGTTACAAGTTTACAGTAGCATATGTAATTTACTGGTGTTTTGGTGTATGAATGACTTTCTAAATGCCATAGTAGTGCTGAGCTGCTGTACCTCATAAATCCTTTAAACACCATAATGTAAAATTAATACTGAATCTGAAGGTATGTACAAGAACAGCCTATCTTTTTTCTTTTCAAATAAGGATAACCTCAAAATAACATGTCCGAAACATAGTAGATGTATGTATTTAAGTTTTATAGCTATATCAAATGAGATCTAAAGTTCTACTGAGATAGGCCATTCTGCCTCATGACATCGGACAATACAAGGAAAAGCCTCATGACTTCTGGTCGTTTAGGTTTTGAACTTGTGTTTATGCGTTGGTTTTCTTATGGCATCACTGGTCTGTCTTATTCGAACTGAACGGAGAGAATGCAAACCATATCTTTCTACAATGTAAGATGGCCTCCCATATTTGCCAAAGACTTATAAACTACATGCCTGTCATAAACAGTAAGATTTGAGGGGTGGGGGGTGGGGGTGTGTTTTGTTTGTGTGTGTGCGCGTGTGTGGGGCTGGTGTGACTTGGGAAATCTACAGCACAGATTTTCTCCTCTGTTTGCTCCTAACTGTCCTGGTTTTAGGAAAGGAAAAAAAAGCCAAAGTGTTGTCGGGATGTGGCGTCTTTGCAGTTTTTTGGTTGTGGATGAAAAGAAGTAAAACTTTTGACATCGATGAAGGGTTACTGGTTCAAGATCAATGGGAAAGTATGGTTCTGGGCAGTGCTTTGGGCTTCTGTTTCTGAGGTGTGTAGCAGTATAATCTCGTATTTTAAATGATTGGAGAGCAGCAGCAGCTTAGGACTTTTTGTTCCTCTATTGGGAGTTTTGTGAGGGATCTTTGGATCATGTTTCTTTTGAGATTTTGCTCCAACTGTGTTTTCTATACTCCTTCCACATTTCATCTTCTTTTTAATAGAATCTGTTTATTTTCAAAAAACCAAGAAAAATGTTGCAGTAGACTTTGGGAATTGGTTAGACAAGTATCTGCCATCTGCTTTTTTATCCTCCATCTCGCACGTGCTCCTTATCCTTGTGAACTTGAGTTCAATATAGCAAATTTTATGCCATTTTGAAAGTGGCCCTCCGTTGCTAGTTGTATATAATCCTGCCTTGATTATTTTTTTCTAGAAACTTTCACAGCCTGTTTTCAATGTCAAAACCTTATCAGACAGTTCTTGATTGAAAGCTTCACTAACTTATTTGGAGCACTCATCAACCTAATTTCTGAAAGAAATGGTTCTTCCCTTGGTATGGTAGATGTGTTATTTATTTTGTAAAGTTAGGTGGTGATCCCACACAGACTTTCGAATTTTATTGAAACAACGAATGCTTGATTGATGTGGGACCCTCAACTTCATGGAAAGTGCATATATGTTTCTCAACTTTTAACATCATGATAACGTTTAGCTAACTTGATCTTCATTGCTGTTATACCTAACCAATGACTTGATCTTACTTGGTTGCAGGAAAAGGGCACAGCTAAAGCACAAGAGGTATCTAACAAGATGCAGAGTGTATAACATGCTTTCTTGACAGGTAACATGACGTGTTTTTTTTTCTTCTTCAGATTTCCATTTGATGTTGTATTGCATATTATTTTCAGATCTTTAACTAGAAGTTTACGTAAATTTGCAGAGTTGACTGCAAGAGAAAGCTCGTGAACTCTTCTTTCGCGTATACAATATTTATACTATATATGGGGTCACAGAAATGCAGCTGAGTATCTGTAGAGTACAACCAACATCTGAGACTCTGGTTAATGCAATTCTCTGCCTACTGCAACGGCTAAGTTAGGTTGTCTAACAGTTTCTAAGCCATGTAATATCCTCTAAATCTCTAGTTTTCGGCCATTGTGTTTTTTCACTCCTTAAGCTGTTAGCTGATGTATTCCAGTGTATTGATTTTGTACCTCCAGCTTGTTGGTATATTTGTATTTTCTGTTAAAGCCATTATTTGCTACTTATGATTTCGAGTGATTATCATTCTTTTTGTTGGCATACTGTCTTGTTGTCTCTCATAGCTGCACAAATATAATCACCGCAGCAATAAATCTATCTTTCACCAATTGTATTTGAGTTGCATTTTCTTCATTAGACAGGAATTGTTAGGCTCATGGTTTGTTCCAAAGTGATCTGAATCTGAATTCCGTTAAGCTGTGTTTGGAGGCTGGGATTGTATTACCACTCTATCAGGCAGTGTAGGAAAAATAACGTGAAAGCTGGGATTTTATTAAATTTTACTCTTTGATTCATCTTCTTCAATAGCTGAACTCGAAGTTCCATCTCCATCCTGGCCTCCCTAATTCAGTTTCTAGTTTGGGGCAACAAATTCTTCATCTTAATTGAGTTGGTACATTTGTGTAACTAAACTGCATATTCCGTTTCGTTTCATTATATCTGCTTGTAAATTACATGTCATCTGTTTTTGGGTTTTCGAATCTTCCACTATTTCAACTCGCGTTGTTTCTATGTGATTTAACTTTCATGAGTAGTGCTCTAGAACAGGTTAAAAGCTAAACAATATTATGAATTGTTGGTTTGCCCCCGGTATAGATTATTCTAGTCATATACACTTACCTAGACTTTACAGCACTACTCTAAGCTTTGATTGTAGTCAGAAAGGTAGCAGCTCTGATAATCCAAGCTTTAATGATCCAAGCATCCCAACACCCACAATGGATAATTTTCTAAATGATATGGAAAGAGAGAAGCCCATCAGGTTTACTTCTCAACAACTTCGGATAGCAACTGATAACTTTACCAACTTGTTGGGTTCAGGAGGGTTTGGTTCAGTTTATAAAGGTCTATTTAGTAATGGATCGCTTGTGGCAGTGAAGGTTCTGAGCAAGGATTAAAATCTCTGCGATGTATCCGATATATCCTCCGATATCTCTTTTTTTTGAATGACCGATATATCTTTAGGGGTCAATATCTTATCTTCCACCGTATCTACGATATTTACCCGATATTTAGGAAATATCCTCAAATATCACCGATATTTAGGAAATATCTCCGACATTTATGATATTTTCGATATATCATTGACATATTAAAAAAATATCTATAAAAAATTGAAATGTTATCCGGAAGAGAAGTAACTAATTCCCTCGAGGTGTATCCCAATGACGAGTGGTGGTCTCGACTCTTGACTCTCGACTCTCAAGAAAAACATGATTCCTTTCGAAATATATCTGGATGCAGATCGATCTATTACACAATTATCAAACTTAGAGATGAGTGGGCAGTGGAGGAATATTTACACTTAAGAAAAAGAATGAGTATAACTATAAGATAGAGAACACATGTGTATTGGTGAGAGTGTGAGTCCATGACATAAGATACAGAACACAATTATAGAGATGAGAAAGAGAGAGAGAGAGAGATATGTGAGTCATGTGACTCCAACGTCCCACACTAATTATATTTCAGAAAAAAAAAATTCTTCCCAAAATACCGATATTTTTTTCCTGGGTTTCCCCGATATATCCCCGATATATCCGAAATCTCCCTTTTTCAACGGACCGATATATCTACCGATACCGATATTTTAATCCTTGGTTTTGAGGGGTACCTTGGACAAGAGAATTGATGAGCAATTCATGGCGGAAGTTAGTACACTTCGCAGGATTCATCATTTCAACTTGGTTCGTCTTCATGGTTTCTGCTTTGAGAGACTGTTTAGAGCACTTGTTTATGAGTACATGTCTAATGGTTCGCTTGATAAAATTCTATTTCTTGGAAACAAGATTATAGGATTTGAAAAGCTTCATGACATTGCGGTTGGGACGGCTAGAGGGATTGCTTACTTGCACGAAGAATGCCAGCAACGAATAGTCCATTATGATATAAAACCTGAAAATATTCTTTTCGATGTGAATTTCTTCCCTAAAGTTGCTGATTTCGGTTTGGCCAAGCTGTGCAACCGAGACAATACTCATATTGCAATGACAGGTGGGAGGGGAACTCCTGGTTATGCTGCACCAGAACTTTGGCTGGGGTTTCCTATAACCCACAAATGTGATGTGTACAGCTTTGGAATGCTGCTATTCGAGATTATAGGTAGAAGAAGGAATCATGACCTTAATCTTCCAGAGAGCCAAGACTGGTTTCCAAGGTGGGGATGGAAGAAGTTTGAAGCTGGTGAACTAGGACAGCTAATGGTAGCATGTGGTATAGAGGATAAAGATAAAGAGGCAGCAGAGAGAATGGTAGCATGTGGTTTCCTGTTTGACTGCAGGCTACATTGTTGATGTATGCCGCGAGTGAGCGGGCGGCTTCCCATTGGCAGGGCGATGCTGAGGCGAAGAGTCAGCAGTTGAGGGAGGCTGAGGAATGCAATCGGGGCCTTTCGAAGCGGCTAGCGCAGGCGGAGCAGAACGCTGCTGTCTTCCAGGCCCAAGTGGCGGAGCTGAAAGAAGATATAAGGAGGAAGGATGAGCAGGTGGTGGCTGAGGAAGTGGCGGCTGCTAAGGTAGCATCTTTGGAAGCTGAGGTGGAGAAGCTGACGCAGGCACTTGCAGAGCTAGAGGTGTCCTGGAAGGCAAAATGTGAGCGAGCTGCCGCGGCAGGGCAAAGGCTGTTCCGGGAGGGCGAAGTGTATAAGTAGCAGCTGAAGGGTGCCTATAATAAAGGGCAAGATGACTTGAGCCGACTAGGCTGCCAGGCGGGCTGGATTGACGAGGCTGCCATGCGCAAGTGGTACGCAGAGAAGAATGTTGCCAAGGGGGCGTGGGAACAAATGACGCCTGAACAGAGGAAGCAAGCCGAGATCTAGCGGTCTCTGGCGAAGCAGCATGAGGCGTGGCGTGTAACGTCTGCTGGGCAGAAGGGGATGCCAGCTGCTGGCGACCCGCGACCTCTTACAATTGGGGCTGCGTCATCTGTAAGAGCCACCGGCCCCGAGGGGTCTATACCTACCCAAGTAGTGGCGTCGCAGGTGGCTTCTTCTGTCGTCCTATCTCGCGATCCTCGGGCTCCGGGGTTGTTGGCACGTGTGGGCCTTGAAGCTCAGAAGGCTCCAGTGAGGGGGCGCTCTGGTCCGGAGGGACTTCCTGGCAATTCATTTGTGCGCCCTGTCGCAGCTGTGAGGCCTTCCTTTTTATCCCGGGACCAGCCGAGGCAGCTGGTTGGACAGAGGATGGCGGAGAATGTGAGCCAGGTTCGTGGCCGTAGTGGCGGGTCGAAGGGAAGTGTTAACAAATCTGGCGACTCATCCGCTGGGGGAGAGTGAAATGTACTTGGGCATTTTGATAGTTGTAGGACTGATTGTTGATTTGAACAATGTAAGTGGTATGGTTAACCATTGTAATTAGTTTATACTAATTTTCCTAGGAGTCCAGGTTGATGTTTTGGCGTTATGTGTAGCCTTTGTGTTTGTCTGGCTGTTGCTTACTTTTGTATGTTTGTGGTCCTGCGTTGCGGGGGCGAAGTGTAGCATGTTAGAGTGACAAAAGACTTCATTGCACTTAAATTTAGCCGCTAGCGGGCGAAGTGTACAATGTTGGAGCCGCTACTGGGCTATAGTACATATACAACGGCTTTTCAAAGCCAAGATTAAAATTGGTGGTGAGCGTTCCAGGGGTGGGGGACGATGTTTTTGTTGTAGGACTAGGTCGCGGGGCTCTTTTTCCCGCTCCTCTCTGGGTCGTCCCGTGGGTCATCTATGGGCTCCGAGGGGCTGAGAGGAAACATCTCATAGGCTCCTTGCCTCTGCTGGATGGCGTTGAGATGACAATTCTCAATGGCTGCCCAATCCCCTTGGATTGTCAGGGTGCCGCCTGGGGTAGGGATTTTCATAAGAAGCATATGGCCTGCTATGAAGCATTACAGTCCCTAGAGGATGTCTCGGCCTAAGATGAGATTGTAGGACGAGGGGCAATCGACAATGAGGAAGCGGGCCGTGATGGAAGAGCGGCAGGGAATTGTTCCCACTAACACGGTTAGGCGGTCTGAGCCTAACGGTTGCACTGTCTCGCCAGAGAAGCTGACAAGGGGGTCGTGGTTATTGTACAGCTTAGTTCGGTCGGTGGATTCCTTTGTAGCAATTGGAAAACATGACGCTTACGGCAGCCCCCGTGTCCACTAAAGCTCTGTGGCACCTGTAATGATCCACCTGCACATTGATTATGAATGGTTCACAGTGGTGGCATTTTATGGTATCCTCATCGCTGCGAAATGTCACTTGATCCCACGCTGTTGGGGTGATCATGACACCGCGTTGGATGTCTAGGATTTCTGAGGGTGTCGTGCATTGCCGTTTTATAAAAGGCTTGCGTGGGGGGAACCGTGGGGCTCCACCATGCAGGGTTAGGATCTGGCCATGTATTTCAATGGCGTTAGCGCCTGTGGCAGGAGCACAATATTGGTGGAGTTGCCCATTTTTTACCAAATGCTCGATTGCATTGCGGAGGCCATGACACTGCTCTGTTGTGTGGCCGTTATCATCATGATAGGCACAGTACCTGTTGCGGGTTGCTCGTCGGGGCTTTTTTGGATACCTGCTTTTAGGAGGTGGGGGAATGAGATCTTTGTGCCTGGCCCATATGTCCTCATATGTGGTGGTCAGGGTAGTGTGGACCTCGTAATGAGGTGGCGGGGCGGAACGGCGCTGTTGTGGAGGGCTCTGGTCCCTTTTATATGGGTGGTCGCGGTTTCTCTATCCCCCATGGCGACGATTGGAGCCGCGTCCCTGGTCTCGGGTGGATCCTCGTGACTGCCCTTTATCTTGCCCGCGGTCAAAATGCTCATTTAGTGGCGGGGCGGGAAGTGCTAACGTGGCAAGAGCGGAATGGCCGAAAGTGGCGAATTCAGCGCCGGCCCACCGCATAGCCAGGTCTATCAAGGCATCATAGGATCCTAGAGGGCTCCTATTGATCTCCATTAGGAAATTGCCAAGGAGTAGGGCCTGACGGAAAGCTTGCTCCGCCACGCGAGGTTCCAAGTTGTGACATATCGCTGTGGCAAATTGCCATCGGGACAACAGTTCATAGAGGCCCTCGCCGTCTTTCTGCTTGATGTGGAACAAGGCATCTACACTGCGATAAATGCTGGTGTGTAGCATGAAACGGCTGAGGAAGCGTTCCGAGAGTTGGTCGAAGTTGTCAATGGAGTTGGGCGGCAGATTGAGGAACCAACTGAGGGCCTCGTCCGAGAGGGTCTCTTGGAAGGCGTGGCAGGCTATGGCGTCACTGTAGCCAGCGGAGCTACAGAGTGAGAAGAATGTCTCGAGGTGGAGATGAGGGTCCCCTGTGCCTTTATATTTGTCCATCTTGAATGGCTTGGTTCCCAGAGGCCGCTTATCCATCTGCACTCGAGGTGTGAAGGGGCTTGGACGATGTCCATAGCCAGAGAACAAGGGTCGCTGGGCCCCGCGACTCTCGACGCCTTCAATCCGCGAGGCTAACTGCGTGACTGTTTGGCTGAGTTGGAGAAGTAGGCAGGTTGGCATGTCGAGAGGTGGGTTAGGGGAGTTAGCGGTGGTTGAAGTGGAGATAGGCTGGACAGATAGATTAGGCTGATGTGGCAGGGGGGAGTCATTGGGGATTGGAGATGGTTGGGGGACTGGTAGTGGAAATGAGGGGTGGGTAAGGGGATGAGATAAGTATATGATCTGGCTAGGCCCTCCCGGGAGCATGGAACCAGTCTGGCCTTGACTAGGAAGGGCATCCGGGGTTCCGGCAACTCGCGCAGTCCAAGTTGTCGTTGTACACGTTACGATGCTCTAACGTGGCGCGGAGCAAGAATTGCTCTTTCTCCAACTCAGCGATGCGTACCCGGTACGCTTCCGCTTCTGCCTTCTCTTTCGCCGCTTGCTCGCGGAACGAATGGAAGTCCCGCTTGAGGATTTCAAGGGTTGTGGCGGGGTCGGGATGGCTAATGGGGGCTGCATCGCTGCTTTGGGGAAGGGATGTGTCGCCGGGTTGGAAAAGTTCCTCCTCTACTTGAGTGTCAGGGTCCTTAGGGTCATCAATGATTTCCACCATGGTGCCGAGTCAAATGGGAGTTCCACAAGATAGGGACCCTCCTTCTAGCGCCAATTGTTTCTACCTGCTTCGTCCCGAGCCGGGAAGGGGTCGCGAGTCGGAGCGAGGTAGAATCCTTGGGTCCTGCACTCGGAACCTGCACAAATGACAGCGTCACGTAGTCGGGACTGGGGTGGCCCAGTCTTCGACTCTCCAATGCTTAAGTTAGCTTTGAGCACTTGCAAGGTAGATGAGTGTGAGAGAGAGAAGTGTGTACCTTTTATGGTAGCTTGTGCTTGTTTTATAGGCCAAGCTTGGGCACTTTGGTCTTAGTCTCCAATGTGGGACTACTTGATAGTCTTTGTGGTGTCTCCCCCTTTGGGGGTGTTTTGCCGCTAGAGTGATTTTGGCAAGCGGTTTGCTACCGGCCCTTCACTCCTTGGATATCAGTGAGGGGCTTACCAGGGCTATCTTGTCTGGAATGACCTTCGGTGACCGGGTAATTGCACCTTATTCTCGACTCAGCCAAGTATTTTGGCTATGTACTAACAGACGCTGATTGGGCTAGATGTCCACTCACACGATGCTCTGTGACAGGTTATTGCATCTTCCTTGGACAATCACTTATTTCATGGAAAAGCAAGAAACAAATAATTGTTTCTAGATCATCAGCCGAAGCTGAATATCGTTCAATGGCTGCATCTACTTGTGAGCTTTCTTGGCTTAGGTACTTGTTAACAGATTTGCGTGTACTTCATCCTGAACCAGCAATACTATTTTGTGACAATCAAGCCGCTCTCCATATAGCACCAAATCCGGTTTATCATGAGAGAACAAAACACATTGAGTTGGATTGTCATACTGTTCGTGAAAGAATTCAAAGGGGAGAAATCAAAATAGCTTATGTGCCTACGGGGAGTCAAATAGCTGACATATTTACAAAGCCGTTGCGCGGACCTACTTTCCATGCACATCTTAGCAAGTTGAGTGTTATTGACATTCACACTCCAACTTGAGGAGGAGTATGAAAGGAAGGAAATCATGTCACTAATTCTCTGTATCAGTGAATGCTCTGAATGATTCTAGCATAGTAATTGATGGATCAGATTAGACAAACTAACAGATCTGATTGTGTAATTAGTTAATTACATTTTATAGCTTTCTTAGAATAGCTTGATGTTGTTTTTGTATATATGAAGGATGCTGTAGCAATTGGTGATTAACTAATATAAAAGCATATTACATTCACCTTTTATCACAAACTGTTATGCTCTCAATTATGTATATTGTAGGCAGTTATACCTGTGGTGCTGAGGTTTTGATTGTTCAACTCCTCAGACACTGCGCTGATCAGCACTCAGCAGCCATGACCAACTCAGCAGCCATGAACAGTATTCCCTTATTATATACAACAATGAGAATAAATGCATGTAAACTTTTGATTGCACACAATGAATATATGTATATCCATCTTCTTTAGCAATTAACTGTTCATATATAAGTTCCATTACATTTTTGAAATATGGTACTCTCTGCTAAAGGAGATTGATTACTGTATTGGATTTCATCATGAGATTATGAATTGTGGGCTTGTAAAACACAAAACTTGATTATTTATGTATTAGAGGCTTAGAGCTACCTACTCCTTTATGAGATATTTACCAAATGATATATATGTGTATGTAACTAGCTAGCATTTCGGTAAATTCGGTTTTTACCGAAGATCAAACCAATTTTTTCTAATATTTTTTATTTCGGTTTTTTCTATTTTGATTTGATTGTCAAGATTTAAGATTTATTATAATGGTAACTATAATCAGACCCAATCCATGTCATTTTGAGGCCACCTCGTTAGTCGTTAGTATAGTTTCTCAACCCTCCACCAAGTTTCTCTCATATGACCAGGAAAAGCTTGGTATTTTTTATTGTAGCAACCAAAAAAAAAAAAAATCTAAACTACGTCGTTTCAGATATAAGGGATTAAGGGCTTCCGCCCTCAGTGAAAAAGAAACTCCAAAGTTGAGTAGCCACCATAAACCCTTAAACCCCAAACTCCACCACCGCCGGCAGAGATGATTGGAGGCGGCTACAGCTACGTCTCAGCCCCACCGGCCTTCTCCACCGACGCCAAGCGCCTACTCGTCTGCACCGGCACCGTCGTCTCCGTCTTCAGCACCTCCACCGCCCTACAGGTTTCCACTTTGGAAGGTCACACGGCGTTGGTCACCTCCGTGTTAGTGGTCCCCGGAAACAAAGCTCTCAGCTTCTGCTGGACGGCATCGCTTGACGGCACCGTTAGGTATTGGGACTATGTGGCGGCCGAGTTGATGAAGACGATTGATATCAAGATGCCTATCTATTCTATGGTATTAGTTTCGTCACTGTTGATTGATTGGTTGTTGTGTTTTGGTGAAATATACGAATTTGATGGAAGTGTTGTTTCGATTTTGTGCTTTGCAGGTTATTCCGGCGTTGTTGTTGGGGCAAACGGATTTGAAGATGATGCCTGCGGATGCTTTTGCTTATTTGTCTGTTGAAAACACACAAGTGCAGGAGAATTCGGGGAAGGGCTTGCGTGGCCAGATTCGCAAGTGTAATTTGACTGAATCTCGGTTGGCTGGTGTTGTTCTCGCAGAGGTGCGGTAATTGTGTACTGGAATTTATGTGCTTTTTGAAGTTATATATGTGAGATTAATGAGGGCTTACTGTACAATGCTAGGAACTAAAGAAATGAATATATGGAGCAAACCAAAAAAGTTATTGTCATTATTCAATGCGTAAAGTTGTAGTATGACTTTGTTTTCCTGCTTTTTCTACTTGTTGATGACTTTGTTTTCGTGGCGATTTGGTACAAGAGAATGTGTGGATTTCTTGATTGTATCTGTTTCTGGATGTTTCTCCGGGCTGATAAGATATTGATATGTTGGCCATCTATTTACTGACAATAGAGCTAATCTCTCTGCTAAAATGAGAAGGAAAGAATTGCTTACTTATCAGTAGATGATTCTAAATTGTATTTGTATTTTTGTTTCTTAAGAAGTGTACATATTAGCTTTTAAGAGATTAAACTTTTTTTCAAAGAGAATCGACACCTGATTCTTTTCATAGCATTTGCAACTTGTTATTTAGGGTGTTTTACTTTAACTAGTTTGCTCAAGATGGATTTCTGAAGAAGAAGTTCCACTTGTCGATTGCTTGATTATAAATTAAATCCAAATTAATTAGTTTGCTCTGATAATAATTCTGTTATATATTGATCACAAGACAATACTTATGTTATTCCAGTTTTCTTCATCTCCTATTGAAATTTAAGATGTATAACAATGAGTTGTCTTAATTTGACAGACGAGAAAACCAGAAGTTATATCTATCAGTCCCTCTGGAAAATTCTTTGGCATCCGGAACAAGCGGAAGCTTCACATCTGGAAAACCCCTGCCAAAGATTCTAAACTCCCAGTGGCTAAGATTACACTACACCATACAAGAAATTTTACACTTCTTGCATTTCATCCAACAAAGAGGCTTGTTGCTGCAGGTGATACATCTGGGAGAATTCTAATCTGGAGAGGGTTTGGTAACCGTACATTTTCAGATGGTGAAAAAATAGTAAATAGAGGATTAATGAATGATGAGGAAGAAAAACCTGGTACCAGGGGAAATGATGATGCTGATTCTTGTACCACTTGGCATTGGCATCCTACGGGAATCAATCTTCTTCGTTTTTCTTCTGATGGAGCGTACTTATATTCAGGTATGCAGATTTTAAGTGCTGTCAGGTAAAATGGGGATGGCTTGCTCTTTTCTTTTTGATCCTCTTCCTTTCTATTTTATTCTTTTTCCTTTGTCAAATTTCTTACAGCATGGATGTAAAGTGACCATTCAATGACAAAATGTTTGTATTCAGGTGGAAAGGAAGGAGTTCTCGTAGACTGGCAGCTAGACACAGGGAAAAAGAAATTTTTACCAAGAATTGGATCTCCACTTATATATTTAACTGATTCTCTAGATCCAACACTTTCCGCTGTAAGTATGGCATTCAACATACTGTGATGGAGTATTTTAGCATACACATAAGTCATCAATTCTACTGGTTGACTGATATAAGGTTTTCAGATATCTTGTGCAGATAATCAAATTCACTTGCTAAAAATGCCCTCAATGGAAATCACAAAGTCTATTTCAGGGATCAAGGTTTGTTTCTATTATAAATTCTGATGCACTCTTTTTCCACGGCTATAACACTATATATGGTAGGTAACAGTAGTTAGTGACAGTGCACCGTCAGGATTTAGGAAAGGCCTACAGATAAGTTGCATATAGATGTTGATATTAATATCAAAAACTTGCAAATGCAGCAAGGGGGCATTTTTTACTTTGTTTGTGAGGCAAGTGCAATAAAAATCTGATTGGTTTATTAATTCTTCAGAGCCTTTAAAATCTGCCACAATAGGCATGGCCTTGACACTTTAAATGCATAAGCATGAAAAAACTATCTTTAATTGGGCAGTAAAAATCTTATAAATATGCATGATGAAGTTTTTACAGACTATTGGCCAAAGGCACTCCTGAGTTGTCTTGCCCTAAAAATCTGATTGGTTATTAATTCTTCAAAGCCTTTAAAATCTGCCACAATAGGCATGGCCTTGACACTTAAAATGCATAAGCATGAAAAAACTTATCTTTAATTTGGCAGTAAAATCTTATAAATATGCATGATGAAGTTTTTACAGACTATTGGCCAAAGGCATTCCTGAGTTGTCTTGCCCTAAGGCCTGAGATGAACCTTAGCCCTACGTCCAGGTTAAATGTAAATTTTCGGCATATGGTATATTGGTACTTGAGGTACCATTTCCATAGTTTAGCAGGCTTGCTGCCGTGTTTGTGGTTTCATTCACATTTTCATCCCTCGGAAGTACTTTTAGCAGCTTTTTCTGACGATAAAATAGCACGACAGCTTCTAAGTACTTTTATGTTCCTTTCCAGCTCCCATTTTCTTCTCCAGAGGTATATGACAGCATGTGCAGCAAGTTTTCCTTTGATGACACTGCTGGGTTAGTTGCCTTGCGTGCAGAGAACTATCGCATCCAGTTTTACAGCTTGTTTGATGACCGTGAAATTTGTGAGGTAAAGATATTTTGTTGGTACTTAATATTTCTCATGGATTAAATGGTACAAAGATTTTATTGCATTTTGGTTCTCTTGTATTTCCTCCTAAGGCAATTTCCTATAGTGATAGCTTCCGATGGGCAATCTTTTTGATGACTTTAACTTATTAGTGTTGACATCAATTTGTTGATGATAAATACATTTCTGCCTTTTCCTGTAAATTAAAAAAAAATTGGTTTTTTTCTAGTTCTGTTAGTTTGGGTCCTAGGGGTCTGATACTTAGATTATTGTGTTCTTGAACCAACCCTTTTCCACTAGTATCACATGCATGTAATAAGTAGATAAATAATATATAGACAGACATAGATGTGTTGAGCATCTGTTCTGTTTTGATGACATGCTAGTTAAAATTGTCTGGATTGTATGTTTGGCAGGTTCAAGTGTGTGAGAGAAATCATCAACCAGGCGATGAAGTCTCTGTAAGCTGCTCATTTTACTTGATACTGTCCCATTAGTACACATATCATCTACTACATAGGATCACTGATTTTACCATACTACAGGTAATAGTGACTTTGGTGTCTCTGTCTGGAGATGGCTCTATGATGAGCACTGTGGAAGTTAATCTTCCTGAGGATGGAATAGGTGGTCTTGTGTGTCTTAAGTTCTGGGCATCGGATCCACAGAACAAAAATTTCAACTTGTCCACCATTGTGTATGAACCTCACAGGTTCGACCTTGACTGATCTACTAAGAAAATTGGACTCTGTACTTTCTTTTGTACGCAATTACTCATTGAGTTCTTTTCTAGTGAGAAATTGTTTATTGCTGCTGGAATTGTTAACGTGAGAAAAAGTCATCTCTTGTAATTTTCACAATCTTGTACATGTTTCAAAGTTTTGAAGCTGAATAAACTTATAGGTTGTCTGTATGTTTTGTATGAATCAGAGGATTATTAATGTTTTCTAGTTTTGCTGTTTTGTAGGGATGCTGGAATTTCTGCTGTTGCTTTCCATCCTACCCGTCAAATGGTTGTCAGTTCATCATACGGTGGGGATTTCAAGGTAATGTTGAGGTCAATAGCGTATTTGTTTCAATGTGATATTTAAAATTTCAATGATATTTACAATTTTGTTTCAATGCTTCAGATTTGGGTTTGCAGTGATGAGATTCCACAGAAACAAGTTGCATTACAGCACTCTGGTTGGATGTGCCATGCTGTAGGTTCATACAAGTATGTTCTCTACCTTGGAAGATAACTTCTTGCAAGGGCCTTCACCCTGTCATCCTTTCTAGGAGTTGAATTTGTGATAATAACTTGGTGATAAAGCTTTATACTCTGAACTGCATGATCATGTTAATACCTTATATATGGATTTTATAAATGGAAAACAAAGAAAGACAAAGTAAAAGAAAATGACAAATACGCTTCATGTTCATCTTCATAATCGATAACTTGGTGTTAGAACTCTTGGTTATCAGGTATCTGAACAGGACATATGAACTGTTTTGAGATTTCTCTCTTAGCAATTATGATGTACCTTGCAGGAAAAAGCCAATGACAGCTGCTGCATTTTCTGCTGATGGTTCTGTGCTGGCTCTTGCAGCTGAAACTGTAATCACACTATGGGACCCTGACAACAACATGCTTGTGGCTGTGCTTGGAGAGATGCAGATGGTGAGTTGTCAGCTTCTCTTTATTTTAATATGTCTTCAGAAATAAATACTGTTTCATGAACAAACTAGGGGTATGTAGCATTGTTGTCTAGCTTCTAATCATTTGGGTTGGCTGTTTATACTTTATACATCAAAAAACCTCAGGCCTCCTTGCCTCTCCATTATTAAGGATGGTTGTCTTATTCATTTTTTAATGCATGCAGTGTGGATATGTTTAGGATATGGTCCTTTTGTTTATTTATTTATTATTTATTTATATTTATCGCACTACATTTCCATATTGACAGTAGTATAAACGATTGAGTTACCAGCTGATGCACAAAAATTTCTTTTACTGAATATTCCTGTGTTGCTTCCTCTCACATGTATATGCATTTTATTTTCTCTTTCAGCCAATTTTGACCCTCTCCTTTGCTGGGGAGTATCTTCTGTCCATCTCCCGAGGTTCAAAACCACAATTATCTGTGTGGAGCATGTCAAAACTGTCTGGGTCTTGGTCATACAAGCTTGACATAGAAGGTTTGAATGTCTTTATTTATCAGCCCTAAACGTAGCAAAGTAGTTCTCTCATTTTTGTATAGATTTATTCTTCTTTTCCTCAGCTCATCACTATTGTTTTTGATATAATAAAAGTGACATGAATCAAGGTTTCTTTTTAAAGGGATACAAACCGAATCAGTAAGAACCAATAATGTTTTAAACTAGCTTGACTGGTATCTGAACTCACTGGAGCTCAGATCACCTTAGGCCACAATCCGCCTTATATAATCTATGTCAAGTGGAATGGTCGTTTTGCTATATGGGATACTGATGAAACTAGTGTCCAACATTGTAATTGATGTTCTGTTATTTACATATCCTGCAGATGTTACTTGTGCAAAAGATTCATCATCATTTGCAGTTCTAGCCCTTTTTCCAAAATCATCTAATGAACCAATTTTTCAAGGAAAAGACGGGTTAATCTTATTATTCAATGCTACAGATCCTGTTCCGTTGGCTATGTGGTCCGTAAGGAAGGTATGCTATTCTTGAAATTCTTGCTCTTTTTAGGAACAGTTATAGCAAATGCTTCCTCATATTTGTTTTTGTCTTGAAATCCATTTGGCAAAGTATAGTAAAGATTATGAAGTGTTGTATCATATTTAATCTCCATCAAAAAGTGACCTTCAAAGATATGTACCCCATTATGTAGTGGGCACAGCAGTATCTATAACATCTGAGGGTTGATATGGATATGACTGTTGAAAATGTGTTTTGATATGTATACCTCTAGGATTTAATACCAACTAAGTAATTTTGAAAACAGGAATCTCTAGGATTTAGTAGCATATGTCTGCTTGCATTTGTTTGTGTCTGGACTTTTGCTTTTAGATCGTCTATGCCCTTTGAAAAGTTCAACTAATTCAAAACAGGAAGTTTTGGTTTTTAATTCATTTAATTGTAACTGTAGGTGTTTAACTATATATGTTCACGCAGTTTATGTGTGAGTTTGTGATGCTCACCTCTTTGGTGTGTTAATCATTATGCTTGTGTTGCAGGCTAAGGGAGGGGGACTTGCTTTTCTTAAAGGAAACTCACCTTCCTTTCAACATCAAAGTATATTTGGTGGAAAATCACCACAAGCTTTGCTTGCCTATATAAATGCCGATCATGAGTACATCCTCTTTGATCCATATGACAATGATGCAAGTGAACTTAGTTTGACCAGGACGAAGGATCATATTTCTGCTGACGAAACAGGTGGGTTGCTTTATGGATTATGTTGCTTCATTTCATTTCATTTCTTGACAAATTAATGGTTAATTCTTTATTTATTTTTTGCTTGGTATATATAGTGTGGTATTCATGAGTTAAGAGTACATTCTAATACTATTATTGGAATACATTCCCGCTACAGTTATTGGAGTGCATTGCCTCTAATACAGTGTTTGGAGTACATTGCCTTTAATACAGTTATTGGAGTTGCTTTGAATAAACTATAGGCTAAACTATACTAAACTAGCACTCACCACGGTGCATTATTGTGGACATCTACCCTTAAGAAAATGATTCTTGACTTACTTTGGACCTAAGAGATCCTAGTCGCACATAAAATGTCACGCCTGTGTCTAAAGTGTACACGTATGAGTCTTGTGCTGATAGTTCTTTAAGGCTTACGTACATCAGTACTCATGATCTGCATATCACACTATTATGAAAAAAAGTGTCTTCATAGAAAAAATTTGAATTAATAAACTTATCCTCATAAATGACATAATAACCAGACAATATGGTAATTGTGCCAGCTTTTGTTGCGACTACTTTTGCTTCTCATCCTAAACTATCTTTGGACGTGCATCAGATGAAGATCCATCTAGTTAGATAAGGAGTACAAACTTGCGTCATTTATGTGTGAAACTATACTCAGAATAGTTCATTTATGGTAGGAAGGAGTACATATTTATGGTAGGAAGGTTAACTCTTTTACTGGTATATCTTTATCAAATGAACTGCATCCATGAATGTTTCCAGTAGAAATATCAAAAGACTCAGAATAGTTCATTAACATAATCATTTGAGTTGGTGAGAAAATATAATCAGCCTGATTGGGTGTTAACCAATATTCCTTTTGCATGTGGGAACCTCATTTTCATTACGTGTATCTGACATTCTGTATGATTATTTTTAACAGCGCAATTTGGATACGCATCTATCTATGGGGAGCTACCGCAATTTGAGATGAAGACAGACCAGAACTTGTTAGCCCCATATGCTCCATCACAAAGGCCTTGGGAGACCATTTTTAGTGGGTCATCCCATAATCTTCTACCCCTACCTAAATTGTGTTTAGAGTTTATGGAATCGCTGCTGGAAAGGAGGACTACCACAGTAGAGTAACTTGATTCATTGCCCTATGCTGTATTGGCTATCTCAACTTAAGGTGAGTATAAGAAGATTAGTTGTCTAGTTGATAAACAAAGTTAATGATCTCTGGGGCAGAGGGCAAAACTGATTGTTAACAAATGAGGCAGACTTGGTGAGGATTATGGTTTTGACTTATTTTATATCTCTTGTTGACCAAGTACAAGACCATGAGAAGGAATCTACCTTTACTCGCGGTGGAGGGGGCAGTTCCTGCAAAGTTTTGTAATTTTATATCCCAAAGAAAATCTTGTAATTTTGATGAGCTTTTGTATCGACATCGAGTTCTAAGCTAAGCTGAGAATGATTTAACAGTACTATGAACTCTGTATGCCCTGCTATGTAGGAATATATATAGATGTTTTACATGGATTGGACTCATCAAGTTATACCCGAGGGAGTTTAAATAGAAGAACTTTGCTTGGGAGTGTGATTTGTGGGAATCATTGCAGACTTGGGTTAGTTTCAGTTTTTGAACCAACTGCTTGGTACCTTGATAGCTCAATACCAGCAATATGCGGTATGGCCTCAAAGCCCTAAACCCTGTTCTGAGTGTAACCTTGCCGTTCTAGTTGTTGAAAGTTTAGTAACAGCTAACTTTTTCCAATAAAGGAAACAAAATTCACGTGCTGCTTATTTTTAGTTATAGTTATGAAACTCAGATTGGTGCAACTCGCATGTCGAAATATAATTTGTTTGAAATCTGTCAACTATATAGTATCAAGTAAACGTTTTTAACAATGCTTTTAAGCACGACCATACTTTGGTGTTTTTTTTTGTACCACAATTGAACAATTTATTTAAGTTTCCCTCCTCAGTTAAATGTGAAGATTGGGGTCTGGCACTAGGACATGCATTTGAAAATGTGACTGTTGTGTTGTGTTGCATTATCCTCCAGAAGATATCAATATTAAGCTAGCATAATATAATGCAATATCTATAGTTTGGAATGAAATCTTTCCTAGCTAATGATCTCTAGCTACCAATTGCCATTCATAAAGATTCATCAAGCTATTCACTTAGAAAAAAAAATAAAATAGTGCCATAATTCACACGTGAGCGTAAGGTTGTAACCGAGTTTCATCACCAGTATAATTTACAGTTGTATAACTAACTTTCTTATACCTGTTGGACTGGGTAGCGAACTACACTATGGTGTCCCTTATATTTTGCACCACTTCTAATGTAGCACATTTCAAGAGACTACACCAACCCTGTTCCTCCTCTTTCATCAACTTCTAGTCTTCTGCTGCATTTCCGCAGAAGAGCCACCAACAATGGCACCAGAAAGGCTCCAATGTCTTAAGAAATATATCGTGCCAATATTGTGTGTACATGTAGTTCTTTTCTCAAGTTTGTGTGGAATTGCTACCTCACAAACCATAGTCACCAGTTTACCTGGTTTTGAAGGGGACCTGCCATTCACACTCGAAACTGGGTAAGCTCATTCTAGCTGCTGCATTGAATTTTTTCTGATACATTCTTTCTTTTCCTCATGAGTTACGCGATTGGTGATTGTAGAAACAGCTTTGAGAATTTGGGTTTTGTAGGTATGTGGGTGTGGGTGACTCAAACACTTCCCAGTTGTTCTACTATTTTGTTGAGTCGCAGAGAAGCCCTGCCGAAGACCCTCTTATGCTTTGGTTCACTGGAGGCCCTGGCTGCTCTGTTCTCTCTGCCTTCTTTTATGAAAGTGGTATGTGACTTTTATACGATTGCTTAGTCTAACAATTTCAATACATACTAGTTGATATACTAATTATTATTCATGCAAAGTCGAGATATGGTGAGGTTAAGTTTGAGAAATGACCATTACAAATATACAAGAAAACATACAGAAGATAGAGAAGTATAATTGTCACCATCATATATTATAGTTTCCTACATACTACCCTAAAGTGTAATGTGCTTTAACATATGTCATTCTCATACCACGATATATCAAGACAGATTCTTTCTGTTAATATTAGTTGCTCTATCATTAGTAAAATGCTTACAAAACAGATAAAAGAAAGTTCCACTGAAACAAAGACTAGAATTTAGATTGTTGGTTCTTTTGAGTGCAGACAACGTAATCACAAAATTAATTCCCAAGTCAAATACTGTGGGTAGTAGGTTAACCATCAATCTATGATGCTCTATTGACGTGTCGGGTAACTGAGGTCAAACAACTTCAATTTAATTACCCTGTAATCGTAGTAATATGGACAAGTAGGGATCGTTCTAGCCGGGGAAACCAAAGGGCGATCGAAAGAAGAGAAACCAAACAACTTATAAATAAGTATTCACATATATACATCAAAATATTGGGGGTTTAAGATTGATTAATTCTAACGAATAACTTACTGAAAATTAAACCTAAGATTATTATAAACAAGTGATCAACATACTCATGCAACACGTAACACGAAAAACCATCTAGAACACATAACAACTTCATGTAAGGCGGGGCAGCAACGTTCAAATTGTCCTCAACTCTAACCAATTCCGATTCTAGTTAGAGCCTTTACGGTTATCTTATTGTTAAGACTCCTCAGGTATTTAGAACCATCTTTGCGCTTGATCCTAAACATGAATGCTAACTCATTTAAAAACATGTTGCGTAGAGATTAAACAAGAAAACACTTTAGCACATGAATCAATCGGAAACATGATCTAAGGCATGGCGTCACTCATCCTATTAGGATGCAAATTATCAGAATTAAATCCGCCCTAAGTTAATAACAAAGACCAAGACAACTTTGCGTATGAATAGATCCAAAATTATTATGGTAAATGAAACCGTACCTTAAAGACAACCATGACTGAGGCAGCCTCAAGGATTGATTTAGATGCATGAATTCATGACAATTAATCAATTATAAATCAAAAACACATAAGAAAATGCTATTGCCCCAAAACCTAAATCACGAAATCATCATATATTCAAGAAGTTACAAATCAAAACATAGAACAATCAAAGATCACAAAGAAATCTGAAAACCATGTTTGATAAAGAAAACCAAAATCGAAAAGTATATTACAATAGAGTTTGAAACTAAACAGAAAATAATACAAGAAGCCATGAGAAAATCACACTTTTACTACCTTTGAAGATTCGGCAAGTGTGGGGAAAATCAGTGGAAGGATGGAGTGATTTTTATGGTTTGTGGTGGATGAATCGGCTAAGTAATTTTCCCTCTGCCCTTGAAGTCATGCTTTATATAGAAGAAAGACCCTAGAGAGGCCGGCCACAGAAGTGAAAACCGAGTTGGTTTAGGTTTCCCTAGTTTTTTTCTCAATTCGGCCCAACGACCTCTGTCTGATGATTTCGTCATAACTCCCTCTATAAAATAGATATTGAGGTGATTTCAATTGATTTCGAAACTAGACTCATATAGCTCTCTATCCATATCTAGCACGTTTTCTGATTCATTGTGAGATGTTCTAGAGAGCCCGTTGAAGTTGTGAGACGTGCACAAGAATTTTCCCGAAATTAATCAGGAATTTCAAGACTTGGACATTCCTTGATATTCTGCCGAATTTAGATCTTCTTCATGGACTAGGCTTCATGGATCAGCTACTTTGCTTCCCGAGGTCCATCAGGAACACTTCTCTCTGCAGGCAGTGGGTTACTCTGTTCTGGCAGTCTGACATTCCGGCAATGATTCTGGCATAACTCCAATTCTCCTGATTCTTTCTCCCATGAACTCTTCTACATGTCACCTAAGTATCAGAGAGTTAACTCAATTTGTGACAATGTAAAAGCTTTAAAAAATCATAAGAACATCTCTAAGGCTCACAAATCGGCTTTTGACAAATTTCTATATCGTTCCTCTATGTTTAACATGTTTTACACACAACTCTACCAAAAACTTTCGATTCTACATTATGACTCTATTCTATGACAATAAGAAATAATCAAAGTACAAATGGAGGTAATAACACATTAAGAATGCCGCATTTTATGCTCCTATCATCTATATGGTTGAACCTATGTCAGGTCTGACCTGCACTCTATTATCTTACAGTGAATCTGAACTAACAAAATGAGAAAAAAAAAAACTGATGTTAATCTTGTCATCGTTCATAAGTTCTTAATAGGACTGCTTCAACACCACCATTTTTTTCATAGATTAGTTGTCATTTTCAGCTGTGCAAGGAGTAATTGTCTCTGCAGTCAGAAATCTCCTAACTAACTTAATCACAATCTTCATTGCCACACCAAATCATGGAGTGACATAATTTATGGCATTGATTCTCCTTTTACATTTTTGCAGGTCCACTATCTTTCACATATGTAGATTACAATGGAAGTCTACCCTCACTTCATTTGAATCCATACGCATGGACACAGGTGCTCATATGCTTCCTTCAAGGCTTCAATAGATACTACTCTTTTACTAGTTTACTTAACTCATACACATTGACTTTTTCAGGGCCTTAACATAATATATGTAGATTCACCTGTTGGCACCGGATTCTCTTATTCTACAACCCAAGAAGGTTACTATATCGATGACGAAGATGCCGTGGACCAGAGTGTTCAGTTTCTAAGAAAGGTATGCTGAATTAGTCTGGAAAAAATGTTCTTACAGAAATGAAACCCCTAAACTTTGACAATGATGAATACTAATATGAAATGTTCTGTATCAAATACAATGTTTCATTACAAGTATATTCATGTTTTTGAGGCTTTCTGCCATCAATTCTATAAACCTCTATTTGTATGTAATTTCTGTTAGGAATGACAGCTAAAAATAATTATTTCAAAGCCATCACCTCAGTGAACATAAAGAATGGCAAATATGTTTCATATATATGGAATGCTATATGTTTCTTTAAGGCTAATTTATTTCCTATATTGTTATGCAGTGGCTGATGGCTCATCCTCAATTTTTGAACAATATACTCTACATTGGTGGCGATTCATATTCTGGAATTCCTCTTCCTATCATAGTACAACAGCTTTATGATGGTAAGTTACATCCTTGATGACCTTTCGAGGTCTGTGATTTCTGTTTTTCATGGAAAGTAAATTTACCAAGTCCGATGTTTAATAGTTCTTGACTTACAAGTTTCCCAACAAAATTTTGCTGCAGGTAACAATGCTGGAGTGGAGCCCTATCTCAACCTTCGAGTACGTAACTGTTTTCTCCAGAAATCAGTTGTTTTTCTTTTGCTTTCATTTCCAAAACTTGAGTAACTTTGATGCATCTTATATGCATTTTAGACGTACAAAATGGTTACTTCAAGTAGGATGTCGTTAAGAAGGCTTTATACTTTTTGGTTGCTCAATCAAAATGAAAGATACTTCTGAATATATCTTCTCAAGTTGTATGAAATCTGTAAATCCAATTCTAGTTTAATATGTGAAAAGATAACAAGCATAATGATTTAATGATATTGATTATGTAATGTTGTAGGGGTATATACTTGGAAACCCGAAGACTGACGACTTCATTGATGTCAACTCTGTCAACCCCTTTGCACACAGGTTGACACTCATATCAGATGAACTTTATGAGGTATTCCCTTTTGATTTTTTTTCTTCAAATATTTTCTTTTGGAAAGTTAGTTCAAACTAGATCAATCTAAAATTTGATGCATCTGTGGTCTTTCAGTCTACCAAAGAGAGCTGTGGCGGTGACTACGTTAATGTAGATGATAACAACACAGTATGTGTGACAGATCTTGCAGCTATTGATCAGGTCAGAGAGACTAAAGCTGATCTTTAGTTAGATGCCTTTCTGCCATAGTTATGATCCATAGAAACTAAGAAAATCATTTAACATTTCAGCTGCTTCTTCAAATTAATATTATGCATGTCTTGGAACCCAACTGTCAAGTGGCCTTACCAAACAACAGAGAAAAATCAGGAAGAAGATCAATCCGAGAACTACCAGAAAATCTACTCACAGAATCCACTCCTGCATTATGGTGCCGGGTAAATACCGAGTATATTTCTTACGAGAGATATATGTATGCTGAGCCTAACTTCTCTACTTCCTCTTTTAACAGTACTACAACTATGTGATCTTGGGTGTGTGGGCTAATGACCACGCTGTCCGCAAAGCTCTTAACGTCAGCGAGGTATTTAGCATGCAAACTTCTAATTCTTACATGAGAGGAAAGTGTTAAGATGCAAGCTGAATAATGTATAGCGATTTTACAACAACTGATTAATGTCTTGATTCTAAACAGAACTCCATTGGTGTTTGGAAGAGGTGTAATATGAGCATAGCTTACACAAAGACCGTCACAAGTAGCGTTGAGTATCACAAGAATCTCAGTGACACAAACCTTCGAGCTCTTATATACAGGTGACATATCTTGTTGCTGCAACCACAATTGTCCCTCTATAATTTCTATATGTCTGCCAGTTTTGTATTTCCTGGAATATCTATCAAGAGACTTCTAAACCAGTGCACATAAAACTTTCATTGCAGTGGTGACCATGATATGTCTGTTCCACATATCGGCACCCAGGAGTGGATCCGTTATCTAAATTTGACAAACAGTGAGATTTGGCGGCCGTGGTATGTAGATGGTCAAGTAGCTGGGTAAGTTTATGCTAAATCTCTCAACAATTTACTGCTTTTTTGTGTTCTTAATATTACACAAGTTTGCTACAAAATTTCTGTGACTAAATTACTGTACTAACTTCATGCAGATACTCAGAAAAGTTCTCAAACAATGACTACAATCTGCAGTATGCAACTGTAAAGGCAAGAACTACCCCCTTGGTTATTTTCCATGTAGTTATGCAAAAAATATGAAAGATTTAAACATATATATATTTGTGTTTCATGCAGGGTGCGGGTCATGTGGCTCCCGAGTACAAAGCTAAGGAATGTTATGCGATGATTGATCGGTGGCTCGCTTATTACCCTCTGTGATCCATTTTGCAGCTTGAAGGATAAATCTTATTGTACCCAGGAATTTTGTTGTCATGTATACTAATAAGTACCATATTATTATTAGGGGAACTGTGAGATTGCATAATTTGGACTTCAATATAGAGGGCATTATTTGGTGCAGTAAACATATCAAACGTAGAAATGGAGATGCATTGAAACCAAAACTCACAGTTGATGTGGACCGATATGAAACTAAAAAGCTTTGGTGAATTATCCAATGATATTTATAAGGGTGCAGCTATTGTCACCGTATTAACCACTTTCTTCACCATATTTCTTGTTTATTGAAAGATTAAATTATCTTGATATAGAATTATATCTAGTTAACAATCAAAATATAACAATACATAGGTCACCTAGCATGAAATTAATATATAATTAAACCAAAAAAACCCAATTGCGATTTCGTGACGATGTAATGCTAGAGAAGGAACCGAAATGAAACCAAGCACTTCACCAACTTATTCTGTACTATAAAACATTTACATTTTTTTTTTGGTCAGTTCAAAACATTTACATTGAGATGCGTCTTGGAGAGCTATTACCAATGGACATCGCCTCCAATATCACCTCACCAAAGGTAGCAAGACCACCAGCCTCCTCCTGATTCGCTCTAAAGCTCCCCGAACCGATCCAATCTTGGCTTCTTCCGTCGACCAGGGGGACGAGTGGATGACCCCTCTTCTTCGGCACTTTCCCAACAGAGTGGAAATTAGTGTTCTCTTTTTTTTCTTCATGTTGTTCTTCTCCTTTTTTTCATGTTGCAATATAGTAATATAGATGTTATCTTAGAAACCATTTCACACCTACATATTTTCTCTCGGATTTACAGAACAAATGCAGAAGAGTGCAAAGTGACAATCAGTGGCAGACGCAGAGAGATCTGTAAGTGGGGGCAAAAAATTGAGGAAATAAGGAACCTCTAGAGATAGCTCGATCATTGTCCATTTCTTCGTCCTCTCCAATCTCCAATTTTTAGTCATAGATCTGGATAAGCCATAGATTCTGAACCATTACAGTAACAACAAGATACAATTCTGGGATTTTTCTTTATTTAATTAGTATGGGGTAGCAGATTCATACAAAAATAAGTGTATATTTATGTGTCAATGTCATGATTGGAGGCAAATTCGACTAAACATTGAGTATAAATACGAAGTTGTTGGGCAAAAAAGAAAATTCACTGGGGCAACAGCCCCCACTCGCACCCCTCTGTGTCCGCCGTGTAGGAACTAATTTGAACTTATACACATCTGTCAACATTATGGTCAGTTTCATATTAAACATAGATTGAATAACAAGAAGCTTAAGTTTTTAACTCAGTTTCAGAGAAGTAATCCAAGTTGTATATCAATTGGATTACATAGAGGTTCATTGCATTTAACTTGAATTGCATTCGAATTAGTATTGTGATAGGATTATGCCTATGCAGTTGTTAACATTAAGTACAATAAGGATTTGGTTATGGGATTGAATCCGGTTTGTGATCACTATATTAAGGAGGCTAAGTCCCTGTGTTCTTTATCGTTTTACATTAAGAGAAGCATCCCCATTGTGTTTGTTTTTGATACTGAAACACAGAAGACCTTCTTCCATCTCTTGTTTGTGTGCAACTGATACAAGAGTTCATCACAATAGTGTTGTCGAGGATAGCAGTCAAGGCTGATTGGAGGTCCAACCAAGGTATGTTCCTGATTCATCTAGGATAACTTAAATATGCCTGAGTTGTAGTGTTCTTATATATGAGCATGTGTGTTTGTATATCTTTGAATAAGATCCAAAAACTTAATTATTAGATGGCTTTATTAGGATTCTGAAAACCATCTAATAGTGGTATCAGAGAGCAGCATGTTTTTTCAAAATATACAAATCGCATGGTTTCAGTATTATAGCAAGAACAACAATTTTTTCAAAAACTATTTTCTGGAAAAACAAAACTTAATGAACAGGCCTAAAAGCGTGCTCAATCCATTTAGATAAGGCCCTAATCCATATGTTTTAAACCTGAGGCCCATTAAGAAACCCCAAAATAAAAAAAGAGAATTAAAATCACCAAATTTTTGCCTTAGTTTACTTCTGTTCGTGATTTTGGGGATAAGAAAGGGAAACAAGGTTTTGGGGTTTTAGTTTTCTCCCTGCTTCAGACAAAACGATTTTCAGAAAAAGGGGCTGGGTTTCTTCCGCTTTAATTCAAAGAGCATGTCTTGTTAAATTTGGTGTTGTGTTGATGCAGAGGCTACAGTAAGTTCTCTGAATCTAATTCTTGTTGATTACAAGTTCTACATCTGTGGATGTACATATGGAGAAGTGCGAGCATAAATAGATATAATTCCATGCATGAATTGTTTGTGGTTGACGTGTGTTAGTGAAGGAGGATGGATAGACCTTATTTCTGTTATGATATTATGTATGTTGATATGTTATTGATGATTGAATGATCTCCCAATTTTATTTCGAAATCTATAACATGATCATAGTATCTAAAAGGTGTTGTGAATTAAGCTTCTGTTCATGTTTATGTCTTACACAAAGTATGCGTAAGCTGTTAAGAAACAGATTAAGAAATCATTAAGAAAAACACTAAAATTGTGCAGCATTGTAAAACTTGGCTTATTTTGGCTCCTAAAGGAGTTTTTGAGTTTTTGTTTTGTAATGTATGCAGTGATATATGTATGTGCAGGAACTTATCAAGATTTTTGAAACTTTTCTTAGTCTAAAGACTTAGATTGTGTTCATTAAATAACAAATTCTTGTTATATACAGTATATCAATTAATAAACTACAGATTTTATAGAAATTATATGTCACAAAGGCATTGGTTTTATGAAGTATATGGGATGTATAATATATATATGCAGTATGACATTATGTATGTATGAATTGGTTCTTGTTTATATTTTGGTTTTGTTTTTGTTTATGTGAAAGCTTAAAACAGATAGAACAACACATAGGAAAAATACTAAAACAGATTTTCTTCCTTCCTGCTAGGAAATTTTGTGTCTATTGGTGAAGTTGTAGAGCTGAATGGAAACAACTATAGGAAGTGGCGTGATGATGTAGAATTTTACATGGCAATGCATCAGAACATAGACTATTGTTTGTTAAATCCTAAACCTGAAAGAGAGTTAGATCAATATAGCTCAGCTGATGACTCGTGGCATTACCATGAGTGGTTTAGAACCAATAAGATGGCCAAAAACATGCTTAAGAGGACCATGTCTGAGATTGTGAGAGGGTCTGTGGAGGAGCATGAAGATGCCGTAGATTATATGGCTGCAATTGCAGAAAAGTTTGAGGAAAGTGAGAAGGCTGCAGGTGCTAGACTGCATAAGGAGTTCCATGAGCTAAAGTATGTTGGAACTAGTAGTGTTAGGGAGCACATCATGCATAAGGTGTTGTTGAATGGTAAGCTCAGAGACTTGGGCTTGAGAGTTTCAGATGCACAAGTTGTGCATGAAGCCCTATATTCTCTTCCAGCCTCATTCAGTAATCTCCGGACTACCTACAACGCACTGGAAGTCAAATGGAGTGTGAATAAGCTTATCTCTGTGTGTGTGGACGAGGAGAATAGGATCCGCAATGAGGCTGGACCATCTACTACAGTCAACTTGGTGGAAAAGCCTAAGTGGAAGAAGAAGAATAAGAACAAGGTTAAGCAAACCACCAATTTTAAGGTATCCGGGAAAGCTGCAGAAACCAAGAGTGACAAATCCTTTAAGTATAAGTGCTTCTTCTGTAAAAAGATAGGGCACATGAAGGAGTGTCCGGGGTTTAAAGCCTGGATGATAAAGAAAGGTGACTGTTTTCCTAACTCTGTTTTTTCTTTAGAAGTTAATTTCCTTAACGTTAGTTCACACACTTATTGGTTAGATTCAGGCTCACCAATACACATTACCACTTCTTTACAGGGTTTAATAAGGAGGAGGGCTCCAAGGACAAGTGAGCAGAATGTGTGCGTGGGAAATGGCCAAAGAGTTTCAGTAAAGGCTATAGGATGCTTGAGGATTGAGTTAGGACAAGGCAATTTTTTAGTTCTTAGTGATGTCTATTACATTCCCTCGTTGAGGATAAATTTAATTTCTGTGACTCTTTTAGTTGACAATGGTTGTAGTCTTTTTATCGATTATAAAGGAATAAAACTTTTTCAGAATTCAGCTTACATTGGATCTGGTTCATTCTCAAACAAATATCTTAGACTTGATTGTTCTACTGTTAAGAATGAGATATTAACTATGGAAAATAATGCAGGAACCAATACTGATAACAATGTTGTTGGAGTTAAGAGAGTTTTATTTAATAATAAGTAAAAAAATAGACTTAAAACACTTGAGAAACTTAATGTATTGCCTGCTCTGTGTTATGATGATTTGAATGATTGTGTTGAATGTTTTAAAGGTAAGTTGACGAAAACCAAAAAACTTACAGCAACAAGATGTCATAAGCTTTTGGAACTTATACATACTGATATTTGTGGACCCTTTAAGCATAAAACCATATGTGGGAATTTTTATTTCATTACATTCATAGATGATTACTCGAGGTACTGTTACATTTACTTGCTTTTAGAAAAATCTCAAGCATTGCAGGCATTCAAAATTTATAAAACTGAAGTTGAATTGCAATTAGAAATGAAAATTAAGTGTGTAAGATTTGATAGAGGGGGTGAGTTTTATGGGAGGCATACTGTTGCAGGCCAGCAAAAAGGACCATTTGCAATATTTATGCAAGAACATGGCATATAAGCACAGTATAGCACCCCGTATAATCCATCTCGAAACGGAGTAGCAGAGAAAAAAAATAGGACCTTGCTTAATATGGTTAGATCTATGATGTGTACTTCAGGTTTACCTATATTTTTGTGGGGTGAAGCACTTAAGACTGCAAATTATCTTTGCAATAGAACACCCTCAAAAGCTGTAGAAAAGACACCATTTGAGTTATGGTGTGGTAGGCAGCCTAGTTTGCATCACTGCCATGTGTGGGGATGTAAAGCTGAGACAAAAATTCCTGATGAGTTAACTGAAAAATTAGGTCCTAAAATTGTTAGCTGTAATTTTATTGGTTACTGTGAAAAATCTAAAGGCTACATGTTTTATGCACTTCATAGCTCGACAAGAATTATGGAAACCAGCAGTGCAAAATTTCTGGATGAAGCATTTAGTAATTCGGATTTTGAGGATTTATCCTTAGAGTTTGATGAAATTGTTGAGAATGAGGATTTAGTAAACACTTTACCTTTAGTTTCAGACATAGTAATGACTAATGCATTCATTCAAAATCAAAATAACAATAATGCAATAGCTGAAGCTCCTGTGCCTAACATTAATAATGCAGAAGAAACTTTAGAGCCTCAAGTAAATCCGGAACTAGCCCAACCTCAAAATTTAGAACCTCAGAATTTAGTACAACCTCCATTAAGAAGATCAGACAGACCAAGAAAACCTGTTTATGGTGAAAATAGTGACTATTATGTTTATCTGCAAGAACAGAATGTACTCGTAGAAGATGATGATCCATTAAGTTTCAAGGAAACTCAAAATTCAGATGAGATAGAAAAATGGAACGTAGCTATGCAGGAAGAACTAGACTCTATATCTAAGAACCAAGTTTGGATTTTAGTGAAACCAGACCCTAACCATAAAGCAATTGGTTGTAAGTGGGTTTATAAGACAAAAAGAGATGCAAATGGTAATATAGAAAGACACAAAGCTAGGTTAGTAGCTAAGGGTTTTACACAGTAAGAAGGCATAGATTATAATGAAACTTTTTCTCCTGTATCCACTAAAGATTCATTTAGAATTATACTGGCATTTGTGGCACATTATGATATGGAACTTCATCAAATGGATGTTAAAACTGCGTTTTTAAATGGAGAACTAGAAGAAGTTATCTATATGAAGCAACCTGAGGGTTTTGTGAAACCAGGAAAAGAAGATCATGTATGCCGACTTAAGAAATCAATCTATGGTTTGAAACAGGCCTCAAGACAGTGGTACAAAAAATTCGATTCAGTTGTGACCTCTTTTGGCTTTACAGAAAACATAGTTGATGAATGTGTGTACATTAAGAATACAAAGCATAGATTTATTTTCTTGATATTGTATGTCGATGATATTCTTTTAGCTAGTAGCAGTGTCAAATTACTGAATGAAACTAAGTCTTTTCTTTCCAGTAACTTTGATATGAAAGATTTAGGTGAAGCTTCTTTTGTTTTGGGAATTGAAATTAAGAGGGATAGAAAACTGGGGATTTTAGGCTTATCTCAGCAAAATTATATTCAGAAAGTTTTGAAGAAATTTCATATGGAAACTTGTAACACAAGTGATGCCCCTACGTCAAAAGGTGACAAACTGTCCAAAATTTCTAAAAATGGGGGGAAGATGACTCCTATGGAAAGCAAACCATATGCACAACTCGTTGGTAGCCTTATGTATGCTCAGGTTTGCACTAGAGCAGATTTAGCATTTTCAATAGGAATTTTGTCCAGGTTTCAATCTGCACCTACTCAAGAACATTGGATTGCAGGGAAAAAGATTCTTAGATATTTGCAAAAGACCAAATCTCACATGTTGGTCTATAGAAAAGTTGATAAGCTTGAATTAATAGGTTATACAGATTCAGACTTTGCTGGTAATTTTCCAAATTCGAATAAATCCACCTCATGTTATGTATTTATGCTAGCTGGAGGTGTTGTAGCTTGGAAAACTGAAAAACAAAAGTTAATTTCGACATTCACAATGCAGGCTGAGTTTATTGCTGTATATGAAGGAGTCTGTTAATGACTTTGGATTAGAAATTTCTTGCTTTATACAAAAGTGTTGAGCCATATTGTCTCAGATGCAATGAAATTTTTTTGTGACAATGAGGTTGTAGTGTTTTTCAATAAAAACAGTAAAAGATCTAATAATTCTAACCATATCTGTTTGAAGTACTACAGTGTTAGACAAAGAGTGAAGTTTGGTGAGATTGAAGTTTTAGATTTAGACACTGAGTCTCAGTTAGCTGATCCATTTACAAAAGCCCTTTCTATTTCGAGTTTTCAGAAGCACATAGAGAATATGGGAATTCTTCCAAACTTAAGGGCTTGAGTTCAGTGGGAGTTTGCAGTAGCTCATCTTGGTTTACAATTTTTATTTTTTTATAATGATTTGTATTTGGGTGTTTTTTTTTCCAAATGTAATTTCGATTCAGACAAACCCTTGTAATTCATTTTTCAGTGATCAATAAAGTCTCGAGGAATTTTCAGTTACAAGATGTTGTTTATTTTTTAAGTTTAGTTGTGTGGTGTGACTGAACTAGTTGATAATTTATACATATATACATATATATATATATATATAACATAATGTCATTTCAGTAGGCATTTACCAATTTTAGTCCAGTATTCTGGTATTTTGCAGCTACAGGATTTTATGAAGTTTTGAAATCATTAAGTTTTTAGACTGTGAGTTTTGACATCTCAGGGAGATATACAAGTAAAAATTTCTCACCCTATCACTCATGAGCTTATGTGAGTGCAGTGTTTGTTGTGTGTGATCTCTAGCCATGTTGATTATTTTTATCTTCTATGGTTCTTGGTTCTACAGCAGATGCTGCATATTGACAAAGCTGGATGAACTATGAGTTTTCTTTTGCTTCAGCGCGCTCTTTAGTTGTTGTTCTTATATTGAAATGTTCATTGATTAGTTTGCAGATAGTGTTAGTCCAAGTGGGAGATTGTTGGAACTAATTTGGACTTAAACACATCTGTCAACATTATGGTCAGTTTCATATTAAACATAGATTGAATAACAAGAAGCTTAAGTCTTTAACTCAGTTTCAGAGAAGTAATCCAAGTTGTATATCAATTGGATTACATAGAGGTTTATTGCATTTAATCTGAATTGCATTCGAATTAGTATTGTGATAGGATTATGCCTATGCAGTTGTTAACATTAAGTACAATAAGGATTTGGTTATGGGATTGAATCTAGTTTGTGATCACTATATTAAGGAGGCTAAGTCCCTGCGTTCTTTATCGTTTTACATTAAGAGAAGCATCCCCATTGTGCTTGTTTTTGATACAGAAACACAGAAGACCTTCTTCCATCTCTTGTTTGTGTGCAGTTGATACAAGAGTTCATCACAATGGTGTCGTCGAGGATAGCAGTCAAGGCTGATTGGAGGTCCAACCAAGGTATGTTCCTGATTCATCTAGGGTAACTTAAATATGCCTGAGTTGTAGTGTTCTTGTATATGAGCATGTGTGTTTGTATATCTTTGAATAAGATCCAAAAAATTAATTAGTAGATGACTTTATTAGGACTCTGAAAACCTTCTAATATGCCGTTGGTGACAAATGCGATTTAAGAAACATATATAACTTCAAAAGAAAACTGAATTTGAAAATTGCAATGTGATAACTTAACATTGCAAATGACATTGAAATTGTATAGTAACAACTTAAACGACACCAAAGAAAAGAAAAAAAATTGAACGCATAGTATCTCTTGTGAAAGGTGGATTACAAGTTTACACGTCAACAATTTGACATGCTTCTAGGGGTTATTATTCGAACATAACAATAAAGGAAGTTCAAGTTGCACAAATCACAAGTACTAGAACATCATTTCCAAATCAATCTCCCTTGCGTCTACGCACCACAAAGAAGTTACTAGGCTTCCTTGCGATAAGGGTGTAGATATGCTCTTCACATTTTTTTTGATACAAATCGAAGAGCTCATCTAAAAGTTCTTCTCCAAAATGTTGCTTAAAGAGCCCCTCCATGCCAGCTCTCATGTGAGTAGCTAATAGTTTTGGTATTGAGCTAGTGTCGTCAAGTCGTCAATTAGGGAAACTGGCAAGTCTGCCACCATCTCTATGCTAAAACAACCGTTTCTTTCTACTAGAGTTGATAGTTCTTTGGGAGACATCGGATATATAGGTATATTAAACGAATCTACTTTCTCCTCGCTAACTGCTCCCTGCATGTACATGAGAAATAAAGATTTTGTTTTACAGTCCAACAAACAAGCAACAGGAACAAGAGACAAAGATGATAGATTCTTGCATATGTAACTCTATATTTGCATTTTCTTTTGCTATGTTAGGTTACAACATTTTACTATCTATGCATAGCTTTACCTTTCTGACCAAGTCCATGAGGGAGGATTCCAAAAGCTGAAAGGCCACATTCATCGAAGCATTAATGTGGGGTGTCATTATGGCGTCCCGGAAAGGTAAGTACAATTAGTCCTCCATACACAATCTCTTGTTCTTTGGCTTGCAGGGAGCTCTCCATGTCCTGAGTCCTCACTATATTGAGTTTCATAAGCCCTTATTACTTCATTTGTGGCATTTGAGTAATGAATTCGTCCTTTGTTCCATGCAGGACTGCTACTATCAGCTACTGTTGTTGGCATTCTAGATAACCAATGAATGGCAGCAGAAGAGTAAGCGAAGTTAATGGAAGCATTAGGAAACACTCCTTCGTAAAAAGAACCTGGTACGTACACCGGTTGCATAGTATCGCCTGTTTTGAGGGAGAGACTGGAAAAACATGTTAAAGTCATTTGAGGTATGATCTTGAAAGAAAACTTGAAATTCAGGAATCTGAGAACAGCCCTTGGCTTCGATACTTGAACTCCACAGCTTCAAGTATATGTTTTCAACTGCCCAAAAAATATTTGGCCTAGTAGAACAACCTAAATCTGCAATGTGAAACGACTTGGAAGGTAGGAAGTTTTCTATGTCCAGTTTTTTTGCAATTGCCTTGTTCAAAAGTTCTTTGGCAGCATCAACGAAACGTCTCTGCAAAATGAGAGATAGTGCAGGTTCTTCCCTCTTTTTGGTAAGTTTGTGCATGTTACTGTAGACATGTAAAATTTAACAAAATAATTGGGTTTACAAGTGATGGCGCGTCAAAGGTCAGGCGAGCTAGATAGTGGAGTTCACATGCAAGAAGGACTTCGCATGAAATCAAGAAATAGACTTCGCACATAGATGTACATAGAGGTGAGGGGAGATGGCTCTATACGCGTACATGAAGGCGAGGCGAGATGGTTCCGCGTGTGTACATGAAGGCGAGGTGAGATGGCATCGCGCGCGTACATGAAGGTGAGGCGAGATGGCTCCGCACGCGTGCATGAAGGCGAGGTGAGATGGCCCCGCGTAGGGAACTTCACGAAGGAGCTAATCAGCAGAGTTCGCATGCATGCAGAGATATACGTTCAAGTTGCATTGAGTCGTCCGCGAGGTGGGACCAGAAATCACCACTTGCTTGGAAATCAAGGTTCCGCGCCCTTCCTTCCATATCCGCTAGATGGCACGCCCCTTTACTAAGGATCTTGGTCAAAACAAGATATTCAATCCAAAGCGATCTGGGCATATCTAAATCTTAAGATTTAATTTGATTATGGTAAAATTGGCAAGTAAATCAATTAATCAAAATTCATTTATTCAATTAAGGAAATATTATTGATTTAGTATCTTCATTACATACCATAAGCGAAGAAATGTTAACACTATAAATACCCCCTATCATATCAAGAGGAGGGGCGAACAAAGGAGCAAAAATAGGGGAGCGGACCAGAAGAGGGCAGAGGACCAGAAGGAGGGAGCGAACCAGAGAGAGAAAAATTACTCTAAAGAGTCCAGAAGTCTCCCAAAACCCTTGAAGAATCATCAAGCTGCCAAATAGCCGATTCTTCATCAACCTCAGTCCAGAAGTCTCCCAAGTCCTTGAAGAATCATCAAGCTGCCAAATAGCCGGTTCTTCATCAACCTCAAGTCCAGAAGTCTCCCAAAATCCTGAAGAATCATCAAGCTGCCAAATAGCCGGTTCTTCATCAACCTCAAGCCTTGAAGTTGTCAAATCCTGAAGAATCATCAAGTTGCCAAATAGCCGGTTCTTCATCAACCTCAAGCCTAGAAGTTGTCAAAATCCTGAAGAATCATCAAGCTGCCAAATAGCTGGTTCTTCAACAACCTCAAGCCTAGAAGTTGTCAAATCCCATAGAATCATCAAGCTGCCAAATAGCCGGTTCTTCATCAACATTAAGCCTAGAAGTTGTCAAATCCTAAAGAATCATCAAGCTGCCAAATAGCCGGTTCTTCATCAACTTCAAGTCTAGAAGTTGTCAAATCTCGAAGAATCATCAAGCTGCCAAATAGCCGGTTCTTCATCAACCTCAAGCCTAGAAGTTGTCAAATCCCAAAGAGTCATCAAGCTGCTAAATAGTCGACATCTTCACCAATTTCAAGACAAAGAACAAACCACCAAGTGAAACCGCTCGTGGATCAAACCCGATCAAGAATAAGCCTCTACGGCCCTTGGTCAATCAACTTCTACAAATCTCAACACAACAAGAAGTCCAAACTACAAACAATTCATCTCAAGAACAATTGCTTGTCACCCTTGAGTTAAATCTATATTCAGAGATAGAATTAGAGGAGTTCACAAAGATTGTAACCCGCATTCTCATTGATAAAATTAAACATTATTCTTTGTACACGTGTTGTTCTGTTATTTGTTGCAGATACTTTCGTGTTTACAAAAGTGGCACGCCCAGTGGGACAACTTCGCCTCTCATCTCCTTCTCCGCAAGCAAGTCCAAATCTATTCGAAGTAATGGCCTCCAAGAACACCCAAGCCATCTCGACAAAGAAATCTAAACCAACGACCTCGAGGTCAAGCAACGAATCCTCTGGTCACGTCACCCGTAGCATGGCGAGGAATCAACCCACAATATTCGTGGCTTTGCCTTCCAAGCCTCGCGAACCAATCATCACCTTGACAAATCTCGTGGAAGACAAGCGTGCCTCGCGAAGTGAAGACAAACATGCCTCGCAAAGTGAAGACAAGCATGCCTCGCGAAGTGAAGAGAAGGAAACTCCAAAAAAAATCAAAGGAGCGATTGTTCTCACCTGCCTCAGATGATGAATCAAGCATGGCTTCTTACCATGAGAGTCCAAATAATGATGAAGACAACACGTATGACATGCCAGCGGATCATTCATCACAACCTATCCTCATGCACGTCATAGTGACAGGCGCGTCCACCATTGAAGAGAAAATAGCCAATCTGATGGGAGAACTTGAGAAGCTCACCAAAACAGTGGAGGAAAAAGACATGTAAATTGTCGAGCTATATAGCAGGCTTGAAAGTCAAGATGAAGAAAAGAAACAAAAAGTGGGCGAGAACTCTAGGAACGATGACAAAGACGATGGTGGCTCGCTTGGATCTATGTTCTTTCAGCAATTACAAGACATCATCACCAACTCTATCAGAGCTCAATATGGAGGTCCTTCTCGTGATTTTCTCACCTACTCCAACCCTACACCAAAAGAATCAATGGTCTAAGGATGCCGTTGGGATACCAGCCACCAAAATTCCAGTAGTTCGAAGGGAAGGGCAATCCAAAGCAACATGTTGCTCATTTCATTGAAACCTGCAATAATGCTAGGACGGCGGGTGACCACCTTGTCAAACAATTCGTTCGCTCTTTGAAAGGCAATGCCTTTGAGTGGTACATGGATTTAGAGCCTTAATCCATTGACAGCTGGGAGCAAATGGAAAAGGAGTTCTTGAACCGCTTTTTCAGCACACGTCGCATGGTGAGTATGTTAGAGCTCACCAACACCAAACAACAAAACGGTGAGCCTGCTGTAGAGTTTATCAATCGTTGGCATACACTAAGTCTCGATTGCAAAGACTGACTCTCAGAATTTTCAGTATTAGAAATGTGTATTCAAGGCATGCATTGGGATTTGTTGTACATTCTTCAAGGGATAAAGCCTCGCACATTCGAAGAACTTGCTAGTCAAGCTCATGACATCGAACTCAGTTTGGCTAGTCATGGCCAAAGAAAATGTGACATCATGGAACCAGAGAATCAAGAGTCTTTAGTAATCAGCACAACTCCTGCAAGGGTCATGAAACGAGTCAAATCAAATGATCAAAAGAAGTTTCAGTCAACTCAAAATCAAGCAAGGAGGAAAACCCACCCTAAAAGACTTGGAAGCTAAAAGTTACCCTTTTCCAGATTTTGATGTTGCTGAGATGTTGGAAAACTTGGTTGAAGAAGAATTAATCAAATTACCAGACTGCAAGCGTCTAGAAGAGATGCATCGCGTCAACGATCTGAAGTATTGCAAGTTTCATTGCATCATCAGCCACCCAGTCGAGAAACACTTCATCTTGAAAGACCTCATCATGAAGCTCTCACAACAAGGAAATATATGTTTAGACGTTGAAGATGATGTGGCTCAGTCAAATCATGCTACCTTCATCTCTGAACAACTTAAAGCAGTATCATCGATGTCTTTGCTGGGGGCATGCAACCTGCCGAGCCTCATGTAGACCACACCAAAGTCATAACGCTCCTTGTCTGCACGAGCTTAAACTGCAAATGACAAAAAAAAAACTCCTTGTCTGCATGGGCATAAATTGCAAATGGAAAAAAAAAAAAAACTCCTTGTCCGCATGAGCATAACTTTGTATGGTGTCAATAAAAATTCCTTGAACTACGTCATGACTTCATCTCTTCCTCATAAGAGTACGTAGGCAGCTTGGAAGATGCTTATGAGTTCAGTCATAACAAAACAAGAAAATAGGGAATCCTTGTAAATTTAGGAATCCCTATAAATTCGGGAACTCCCACAAAATTAACTCATTCCCCACATATTGGAACCCCAGGAGCCGGCCTAGAACCATCCACAACAAAAGCATGGACTTCAAGTCACATCTCTTGCACATGACGACAACATGGCTACGACGCACCTTGAAGTGGGGGCATTTGTAGACAAGTAAAATTTAAAAAAATAATTGGGTTTACAAGTGATGGAGCGCCAAAGGTCATGCGAGCTAGATAGTGGAGTTTGCATGCGAGAAGGACTTCGCGCGTAGATGTACATAGAGGCGAGGCGAGATGGCTCCGCGTGCGTACATGAAGGCGAGGGGAGATGGCTCCACGCGCGTACATTAAGGCGAGGCGAGATGGCTCCGCACGCGTGCATGAAGGCGAGGCGAGATGGCCCCACGTAGAGAACTTTGGAAAGGAGCTAGTCAACAGAGTTCACATGCATGCGGAGATATACGTTCAAGTTGAGTCGTCCGCGAGGTGGGACCAGAAATCACCACTTGCTTGGAAATCCAGGTTCCGCGCCCTTCCTTCCAAAGCCGTGAGATGGCACGCCCTTTTACTAAGGATCTTGGTCAAAATAGGATATTCGATCCAAAGCGATCTGGGCATATCTAAATCTTAAGATTTGATTTAATTATGGTAAAATTGGCAAGTAAATCAATCAGTCAAGATTCATTGATTCAATTAAAGAAATATTATTGATTCAGTATCTTCATTACATACCATAAGCGGAGGAATGTTAACACTATAAATACCCCCTCTCATATAAAGAGGAGGGGCGAACAAAGGAGCAAAAACAAGGGAGCGGACCAGAAGAGGGCAAAGGACCAGAAGGAGGGAGTGAAGCAGAGAGAAAAATTACTCTAAAGAGTCCAGAAGTCTCCCAAAACCCTTGAAGAATCATCAAGCTGCCAAATAGCCGATTCTTCATCAACCTCAAGTCTAGAAGTCTCCCAAGCCCTTAAAGAATCATCAAGCTGCCAAATAGCCGGTTCTTCATCAACCTCAAGTCCAGAAGTCTCCCAAAATCCTAAAGAATTATTAAGCTGCCAAATAGCCAATTCTTCATCAACCTCAAGTCCAGAAGTCTCCTAAAATTCTGAAAAATCATCAAGCTGCCAAATAGCCGATTCTTCATCAACCTCAGGCCTAGAAGTTGTCAAATCCTGAAGAATCATCAAGCTGCCAAATAGCTGGTTCTTCATCAACCTTAAGCCTAGAAGTTGTCAAATCCTGAAGAATCATCAAGTTGCCAAATAGCCGGTTCTTCATCAACTTCAAGTCTAGAAGTTGTCAAATCCCGAAGAATCTCAAGCTGCCAAATAGCCGGTTCTTCATCAACCTCAAGCCTAGAAGTTGTCAAATCCCGAAGAGTCATCAAGCTGCCAAATAGCTGACATCTTCACCAATTTCAAGACAAAGAACAAACCACCACGTGAAACCGCTTATGGATCAAACCCGATCAAGAACAAGCCTCTACGGCCCTTGGTCAATCAAATTTTACAAATCTTCAACACGACAAGAAGTCCAAACTACAAACAATTCATCTCAAGAGCAAGTGCTTGTTTTAAATAATATGCATGCAATTGGTTTATTGTTGATCAATTTCTGTTCTTGGAGCATATGACGTCATTTTAATTTGATGGCTTTATTTATGGTTGAAGAATAACAGAAAGTGAGAGTTTCGGTGAATATATAATTCATATATGGATATTTATGAGAATAGTATGTATATAAATGCTAGCCATACGTGTTTTTCGGCCATAATGAGGTAAAATTCCATTATAGCGCGACATTAGTGTTAGAAGCAAACGTCGTAGCCCTATATGAAAACTACTTTCATATAGGGGATATGCACATATATATACTCCCATCTTTTCTGTCATAATGAGGTAAAATTCAATTATGGCGCGACATGAGCGTTAGAGGCAAGCGTCGTAGCCTTGCATGAATTTCCATTTTTTATATTTTTTTTCATAGAATTCGTACAAGGAATATGACGAGTGTAAATACATACATTTATAAATATATATATATATATATATATATATATATATATATATATAGTTTAGCTTGAGAAGCTCGATATTTATGAGATAAAAGTTTTATCGCCAGAGGCATGCATTCGATTTCTTAGGAAATTAAATTGGAAAAACATAAATATTTTATTTGTTTATTTTATTAAATTTAATTTTTTTTCCACTCATTTAAACGTTTTTTTCAAATGTTTTCCCCTAAAAAAGGTTTTAAATACCCAGTTTGCAGGTTAGCATAGTTGAGGTCGGGCATACATGGAGACGAGGCATAGTCAATATTATAGCTTCCGCTCATCTATATATTTCTAATTCATTTCTTCTTTAATAAAGTTGCTATAAACCTGTGATTGTTGGTTGTGAGATTTTCTTAGTAAAGTTAGTAAATAAATTGAGAAATGTTATGATTTGGGGAGTACGAAGGCTCTAGGAGTAGAGGGTTATAGATGGATTCTTTTGAAGTGTATGCAGGTATTTAGGAAGGGTTGTCTATTTTCAAGGGAGGTTATGCCGAATTTTCAGTAAATTTTCCTTGGAGCTGGTCCCCGCAAGATTTACTTAGGGTTTCAGAGTGAAATCCGGGGTGGGTCCTGACATACAAGGACCAGTGGAAGAGCCGTCTGGCATGCCTTCCGATTTCATTGACAGAGAGGACCAGTGGGAGTTTCTTTGTTCTCATTTCGAGTCAGATGAGTTCATGATGATTTTTAGCTTTATTAGCTTCATTGTTTCCCTTGGATTTTATTATTAGCTCATTCAATACCATAGCATATCTGTCAAGACCCGCCCTGAATTTCACCCTGAAACCCTAGATGAGTCCCGCGGGGACCACCTCCAAGGAAAATTTACTGAAGAACTTGGCAAACCTCCCTCGAAAATGGACAACCCTAATTTGGAAAATGAAAGAACTACCTTTTTAACTCAAATTAATATCTTCCGATATGACCCAAAAGTAGCTAGAAAAGTTATACAATAATCCCAACAGTATTCAGAGCCACTAAAAATAAAATAAAAGACAGCAGAAGCTAACAATCTCCTAGTAGATTAAACATGTAACCTGCTGGCGAAATGTAGCGGATAGATGGGTGACTATGCCTTGACGTCTCCTTCTAGACCTCACAAGAACTCTGCAGACTGGGCATTTGAAAACGAAGAGCCCAAGGGAAAATATTCAATTACGTCAGAGTGAGTGGACAAAACAATTCCGACAACAAATAAATATTTCCCAAAGAAATGCTTTCAAAGAAAACGCTTTATCAGCGACAAAAACAAAAACTCAACTGGAAAATTCTGAACTGGTGTCAAGCCTTGCTAGACTCCCAAACTTTAAGAAATGGCCTCTCAGGCTAGGATATTATATATATATATCAGTATGTATTTACACTCGCCTACTTTTTGTACGATATCTATAAACAACTTGAAAAATAGATATCATACAAAGCTACTACGCTTGCGTCTAACGCTCACGTCACCCCATACTAGAATTGTACCTCAGTATGGAGGAAACGCCTGAGTGGGTATATATACGTGCTTACTCCTTGTACGAAATCTATGAATGAATATGAAAATAGAAAGTCGTACAGGGTTACGACGCTCGTGTCTAACGCTCACATCACCCCATACTGGAATTGTACCTCAGTATGGGGGGGGGGGGGGGAAATCACATATAGCTAGCTAGCATTTGATCATATACATACTATTCTCATATAAGAGTATAATCACCGAAATTCTCAATTTCGGAAAATATCCAACAACAGAAAATTATTCAACAATAAAGCTTTTCGAGCACAATATTTAAAACAAAGGTCCACTCACAGATTAGGCCTAAGCCTGATGTCGGTCGGAGGTCTCTTCCGCTCGAGTCTCCTCGCGTCCTGTTCCAAAGACATAAATCCTTAAATAAAACACCGACGCTTAAAGCAAAACAGGCATAAAAAAATATTCTTCGCACGCTCAACCAAGCCTAATGCTCCAAAATCTTAAATTCACTGCCAACCACAAAACTCCACAAATTTTACCAACATCCTCAAAATCACCTTCCACCAAAAATAATCCAATGGCCGGATTCTAACTTATTAATCCGCCAAAAATACCACACTTCAACAAATCTCAAACCTATCCAAAACTCCTCTAAAAATTCTAAAACTTATTCCATTAAACTCCTCACTTTTTCAGTGGCGGCGCCGCCAGTGGCTCTGCCAGCAGCGGCGACCACACTACCAGAAGAAAGGTTATAGCCGACGAAAAAAAAAAAACCAGGCCGACGAAGCATTTTTTCGTCGGCTATAGTGGGCTTTAGCCGACGAAAATTTCTTTCGTCGGCTAAGGTAAATTTTCGTCGGCTATGATGTCCACTTTAGCCGACGAAATTTTATTTCGCCGGCTATTTTAAATTTTTGTCGGCTATGAAAAACTTTAGCCGACGAAAAAAAATTTCGTCGGCTAAAGAATTTATGTCGTCGGCTAAAGTTCACAAACCATGGCCGACGAAATATTTAAAAGTTTAGCCGACGAAATTCATAGTCGTCGGCTAAAGTGCTTTATATTTGCAGATCTGGGCAGCAGCAGCTCATTTCGAAAAAAACGGAAAAAAAAACGGGAGAAGAAAAAAGGGGAGAAAAAGTTTGGGTGTTGTCGAAATCTGTCCATAATCAGTTTGTGGAGCCATATATAGGTACGTATATGTATATATATGTTGATTAATTGAGTTTTATTTGAGTTGATCGATTTTAATTAGTGTGATTAATTGAGTTTATTGATTTTGATTGTGATTGAGTTGATTAATTTTGAGTACGTTGGATGTATATATATATGTGTTGATCGATTTGGTTGATGATTTGAATTGATAATATATATGAATTAATTTGTTGTTAATAAATAGTAAATATATATATATATATATGTTAATATTAATTTATAATATTATTGTGTTGATATGGTATGAAGTTGTTGATGATATATATGAGTTCATAATGATAATTTTGTAATTAATTAGTTGTAGTACGTACGTAGAATATATATATACTAAATGAATTGAGATTTTATATATGGCATGAAATTTTATTAATAATTAGCTAGCAGCGTTATAAATATATATATATTTTGTTATATTTTCAGGATATGGATAAGAGTTGGATTTCGCTTCCAAAATGGGACAAAAGATACGGTGCAGGAGTTATGAGTTTTCTAGAATATGCGATGGATAATGCTAACGGGAATACAATTTTCTATTGCCCGTGCACGAAATGTCAGTGTCGCAGCGATATGTATCGATTTCCCATTGACAAAGTATGGCAGCACCTGAGGAGTAACGGGTTTTGGGAGAAGTACACATGTTGGTTATATCACGGTGAAACATCATCAGGGGGTCCGCATGATCATGGCCAATTTTCCGAGACGGGCAGTGCTAGTACATCCAACGATCCAACAACGACATTCATCAACGACATGTTTCCTTATGAGAGCGGTGTATGCGCTCAAGGACAGTATATGCCTGACCCGGTGCAGCCCTTCCCTAGAGCTGTGAACACTGCTGGTATTGAAAAGTACAACAAACTGCTTGCTTTCCAACAGACCCCTGTGTACCCCGGTTGTCAGAAGACCGTTCTTGAAAGTGTGATGGACGTAATGAGGATTAAAGTTGAGACAAAATCGACCGTGAAGGCTGTTGATGAGTATCTACAGTACACTGCTTCGATGCTGCCCAACGGTCATCATCTTCCTACCACTCATCGGAAGGTCTGATGTATCCTGAAAGATCTTGGGCTTTCCTACATCAAGATCCATGCATGCAGATATGACTGCGTTCTCTTTTGGGGTAAAGATCCAGAAGGGAATGACCTTGGTGGCCTTGACGCATGTCCAGTATGTCACACTGACAGATATAAGCTGACTCCTGCAGGCAACAGGAAACCTGTAAAGGTACTTCGGTATTTCCCTTTGACGGATAGGTTGGAGCGGTTGTACATGTCTTCACACACGGCCGAAGCGATGAGATGGCACGCTGATAGGGAATTGCATGACGAAGATACCCTTATACACCCTACTGACGGGGAGGCTTGGAAGCATATAGACAGGGAGTTTCCTCAAATTGCGTCAAAGAAAACCTGTTTATGGTGAAAATAGTGACTATTATGTTTATCTGCAAGAACAGAATGTACTCGTAGAAGATGATGATCCATTAAGTTTCAAGGAAACTCAAAATTCAGATGAGATAGAAAAATGGAACGTAGCTATGCAGGAAGAACTAGACTCTATATCTAAGAACCAAGTTTGGATTTTAGTGAAACCAGACCCTAACCATAAAGCAATTGGTTGTAAGTGGGTTTATAAGACAAAAAGAGATGCAAATGGTAATATAGAAAGACACAAAGCTAGGTTAGTAGCTAAGGGTTTTACACAGTAAGAAGGCATAGATTATAATGAAACTTTTTCTCCTGTATCCACTAAAGATTCATTTAGAATTATACTGGCATTTGTGGCACATTATGATATGGAACTTCATCAAATGGATGTTAAAACTGCGTTTTTAAATGGAGAACTAGAAGAAGTTATCTATATGAAGCAACCTGAGGGTTTTGTGAAACCAGGAAAAGAAGATCATGTATGCCGACTTAAGAAATCAATCTATGGTTTGAAACAGGCCTCAAGACAGTGGTACAAAAAATTCGATTCAGTTGTGACCTCTTTTGGCTTTACAGAAAACATAGTTGATGAATGTGTGTACATTAAGAATACAAAGCATAGATTTATTTTCTTGATATTGTATGTCGATGATATTCTTTTAGCTAGTAGCAGTGTCAAATTACTGAATGAAACTAAGTCTTTTCTTTCCAGTAACTTTGATATGAAAGATTTAGGTGAAGCTTCTTTTGTTTTGGGAATTGAAATTAAGAGGGATAGAAAACTGGGGATTTTAGGCTTATCTCAGCAAAATTATATTCAGAAAGTTTTGAAGAAATTTCATATGGAAACTTGTAACACAAGTGATGCCCCTACGTCAAAAGGTGACAAACTGTCCAAAATTTCTAAAAATGGGGGGAAGATGACTCCTATGGAAAGCAAACCATATGCACAACTCGTTGGTAGCCTTATGTATGCTCAGGTTTGCACTAGAGCAGATTTAGCATTTTTAATAGGAATTTTGTCCAGGTTTCAATCTGCACCTACTCAAGAACATTGGATTGCAGGGAAAAAGATTCTTAGATATTTGCAAAAGACCAAATCTCACATGTTGGTCTATAGAAAAGTTGATAAGCTTGAATTAATAGGTTATACAGATTCAGACTTTGCTGGTAATTTTCCAAATTCGAATAAATCCACCTCATGTTATGTATTTATGCTAGCTGGAGGTGTTGTAGCTTGGAAAACTGAAAAACAAAAGTTAATTTCGACATTCACAATGCAGGCTGAGTTTATTGCTGTATATGAAGGAGTCTGTTAATGACTTTGGATTAGAAATTTCTTGCTTTATACAAAAGTGTTGAGCCATATTGTCTCAGATGCAATGAAATTTTTTTGTGACAATGAGGTTGTAGTGTTTTTCAATAAAAACAGTAAAAGATCTAATAATTCTAACCATATCTGTTTGAAGTACTACAGTGTTAGACAAAGAGTGAAGTTTGGTGAGATTGAAGTTTTAGATTTAGACACTGAGTCTCAGTTAGCTGATCCATTTACAAAAGCCCTTTCTATTTCGAGTTTTCAGAAGCACATAGAGAATATGGGAATTCTTCCAAACTTAAGGGCTTGAGTTCAGTGGGAGTTTGCAGTAGCTCATCTTGGTTTACAATTTTTATTTTTTTATAATGATTTGTATTTGGGTGTTTTTTTTTCCAAATGTAATTTCGATTCAGACAGACCCTTGTAATTCATTTTTCAGTGATCAATAAAGTCTCGAGGAATTTTCAGTTACAAGATGTTGTTTATTTTTTAAGTTTAGTTGTGTGGTGTGACTGAACTAGTTGATAATTTATACATATATACATATATATATATATATATATATATATATAACATAATGTCATTTCAGTAGGCATTTACCAATTTTAGTCCAGTATTCTGGTATTTTGCAGCTACAGGATTTTATGAAGTTTTGAAATCATTAAGTTTTTAGACTGTGAGTTTTGACATCTCAGGGAGATATACAAGTAAAAATTTCTCACCCTATCACTCATGAGCTTATGTGAGTGCAGTGTTTGTTGTGTGTGATCTCTAGCCATGTTGATTATTTTTATCTTCTATGGTTCTTGGTTCTACAGCAGATGCTGCATATTGACAAAGCTGGATGAACTATGAGTTTTCTTTTGCTTCAGCGCGCTCTTTAGTTGTTGTTCTTATATTGAAATGTTCATTGATTAGTTTGCAGATAGTGTTAGTCCAAGTGGGAGATTGTTGGAACTAATTTGGACTTAAACACATCTGTCAACATTATGGTCAGTTTCATATTAAACATAGATTGAATAACAAGAAGCTTAAGTCTTTAACTCAGTTTCAGAGAAGTAATCCAAGTTGTATATCAATTGGATTACATAGAGGTTTATTGCATTTAATCTGAATTGCATTCGAATTAGTATTGTGATAGGATTATGCCTATGCAGTTGTTAACATTAAGTACAATAAGGATTTGGTTATGGGATTGAATCTAGTTTGTGATCACTATATTAAGGAGGCTAAGTCCCTGCGTTCTTTATCGTTTTACATTAAGAGAAGCATCCCCATTGTGCTTGTTTTTGATACAGAAACACAGAAGACCTTCTTCCATCTCTTGTTTGTGTGCAGCTGATACAAGAGTTCATCACAATGGTGTCGTCGAGGATAGCAGTCAAGGCTGATTAGAGGTCCAACCAAGGTATGTTCCTGATTCATCTAGGGTAACTTAAATATGCCTGAGTTGTAGTGTTCTTGTATATGAGCATGTGTGTTTGTATATCTTTGAATAAGATCCAAAAAATTAATTAGTAGATGACTTTATTAGGACTCTGAAAACCTTCTAATATGCCGTTGGTGACAAATGCGATTTAAGAAACATATATAACTTCAAAAGAAAACTGAATTTGAAAATTGCAATGTGATAACTTAACATTGCAAATGACATTGAAATTGTATAGTAACAACTTAAACGACACCAAAGAAAAGAAAAAAAATTGAACGCATAGTATCTCTTGTGAAAGGTGGATTACAAGTTTACACGTCAACAATTTGACATGCTTCTAGGGGTTATTATTCGAACATAACAATAAAGGAAGTTCAAGTTACACAAATCACAAGTACTAGAACATCATTTCCAAATCAATCTCCCTTGCGTCTACGCACCACAAAGAAGTTACTAGGCTTCCTTGCGATAAGGGTGTAGATATGCTCTTCACATTTTTTTTGATACAAATCGAAGAGCTCATCTAAAAGTTCTTCTCCAAAATGTTGCTTAAAGAGCCCCTCCATGCCAGCTCTCATGTGAGTAGCTAATAGTTTTGGTATTGAGCTAGTGTCGTCAAGTCGTCAATTAGGGAAACTGGCAAGTCTGCCACCATCTCTATGCTAAAACAACCGTTTCTTTCTACTAGAGTTGATAGTTCTTTGGGAGACATCGGATATATAGGTATATTAAACGAATCTACTTTCTCCTCGCTAACTGCTCCCTGCATGTACATGAGAAATAAAGATTTTGTTTTACAGTCCAACAAACAAGCAACAGGAACAAGAGACAAAGATGATAGATTCTTGCATATGTAACTCTATATTTGCATTTTCTTTTGCTATGTTAGGTTACAACATTTTACTATCTATGCATAGCTTTACCTTTCTGACCAAGTCCATGAGGGAGGATTCCAAAAGCTGAAAGGCCACATTCATCGAAGCATTAATGTGGGGTGTCATTATGGCGTCCCGGAAAGGTAAGTACAATTAGTCCTCCATACACAATCTCTTGTTCTTTGGCTTGCAGGGAGCTCTCCATGTCCTGAGTCCTCACTATATTGAGTTTCATAAGCCCTTATTACTTCATTTGTGGCATTTGAGTAATGAATTCGTCCTTTGTTCCATGCAGGACTGCTACTATCAGCTACTGTTGTTGGCATTCTAGATAACCAATGAATGGCAGCAGAAGAGTAAGCGAAGTTAATGGAAGCATTAGGAAACACTCCTTCGTAAAAAGAACCTGGTACGTACACCGGTTGCATAGTATCGCCTGTTTTGAGGGAGAGACTGGAAAAACATGTTAAAGTCATTTGAGGTATGATCTTGAAAGAAAACTTGAAATTCAGGAATCTGAGAACAGCCCTTGGCTTCGATACTTGAACTCCACAGCTTCAAGTATATGTTTTCAACTGCCCAAAAAATATTTGGCCTAGTAGAACAACCTAAATCTGCAATGTGAAACGACTTGGAAGGTAGGAAGTTTTCTATGTCCAGTTTTTTTGCAATTGCCTTGTTCAAAAGTTCTTTGGCAGCATCAACGAAACGTCTCTGCAAAATGAGAGATAGTGCAGGTTCTTCCCTCTTTTTGGTAAGTTTGTGCATGTTACTGTAGACATGTAAAATTTAACAAAATAATTGGGTTTACAAGTGATGGCGCGTCAAAGGTCAGGCGAGCTAGATAGTGGAGTTCACATGCAAGAAGGACTTCGCATGAAATCAAGAAATAGACTTCGCACATAGATGTACATAGAGGTGAGGGGAGATGGCTCTATACGCGTACATGAAGGCGAGGCGAGATGGTTCCGCGTGTGTACATGAAGGCGAGGTGAGATGGCATCGCGCGCGTACATGAAGGTGAGGCGAGATGGCTCCGCACGCGTGCATGAAGGCGAGGTGAGATGGCCCCGCGTAGGGAACTTCACGAAGGAGCTAATCAGCAGAGTTCGCATGCATGCAGAGATATACGTTCAAGTTGCATTGAGTCGTCCGCGAGGTGGGACCAGAAATCACCACTTGCTTGGAAATCAAGGTTCCGCGCCCTTCCTTCCATATCCGCGAGATGGCACGCCCCTTTACTAAGGATCTTGGTCAAAACAAGATATTCAATCCAAAACGATCTGGGCATATCTAAATCTTAAGATTTAATTTGATTATGGTAAAATTGGCAAGTAAATCAATTAATCAAAATTCATTTATTCAATTAAGGAAATATTATTGATTTAGTATCTTCATTACATACCATAAGCGAAGAAATGTTAACACTATAAATACCCCCTAGCGAACCAGAGAGGAGGGGCGAACAAAGGAGCAAAAATAGGGGAGCGGACCAGAAGAGGGCAGAGGACCAGAAGGAGGGAGCGAACCAGAGAGAGAAAAATTACTCTAAAGAGTCCAGAAGTCTCCCAAAACCCTTGAAGAATCATCAAGCTGCCAAATAGCCGATTCTTCATCAACCTCAGTCCAGAAGTCTCCCAAGTCCTTGAAGAATCATCAAGCTGCCAAATAGCCGGTTCTTCATCAACCTCAAGTCCAGAAGTCTCCCAAAATCCTGAAGAATCATCAAGCTGCCAAATAGCCGGTTCTTCATCAACCTCAAGCCTTGAAGTTGTCAAATCCTGAAGAATCATCAAGTTGCCAAATAGCCGGTTCTTCATCAACCTCAAGCCTAGAAGTTGTCAAAATCCTGAAGAATCATCAAGCTGCCAAATAGCTGGTTCTTCAACAACCTCAAGCCTAGAAGTTGTCAAATCCCATAGAATCATCAAGCTGCCAAATAGCCGGTTCTTCATCAACATTAAGCCTAGAAGTTGTCAAATCCTAAAGAATCATCAAGCTGCCAAATAGCCGGTTCTTCATCAACTTCAAGTCTAGAAGTTGTCAAATCTCGAAGAATCATCAAGCTGCCAAATAGCCGGTTCTTCATCAACCTCAAGCCTAGAAGTTGTCAAATCCCAAAGAGTCATCAAGCTGCTAAATAGTCGACATCTTCACCAATTTCAAGACAAAGAACAAACCACCAAGTGAAACCGCTCGTGGATCAAACCCGATCAAGAATAAGCCTCTACGGCCCTTGGTCAATCAACTTCTACAAATCTCAACACAACAAGAAGTCCAAACTACAAACAATTCATCTCAAGAACAATTGCTTGTCACCCTTGAGTTAAATCTATATTCAGAGATAGAATTAGAGGAGTTCACAAAGATTGTAACCCGCATTCTCATTGATAAAATTAAACATTATTCTTTGTACACGTGTTGTTCTGTTATTTGTTGCAGATACTTTCGTGTTTACAAAAGTGGCACGCCCAGTGGGACAACTTCGCCTCTCATCTCCTTCTCCGCAAGCAAGTCCAAATCTATTCGAAGTAATGGCCTCCAAGAACACCCAAGCCATCTCGACAAAGAAATCTAAACCAACGACCTCGAGGTCAAGCAACGAATCCTCTGGTCACGTCACCCGTAGCATGGCGAGGAATCAACCCACAATATTCGTGGCTTTGCCTTCCAAGCCTCGCGAACCAATCATCACCTTGACAAATCTCGTGGAAGACAAGCGTGCCTCGCGAAGTGAAGACAAACATGCCTCGCAAAGTGAAGACAAGCATGCCTCGCGAAGTGAAGAGAAGGAAACTCCAAAAAAAATCAAAGGAGCGGTCGTTCTCACCTGCCTCAGATGATGAATCAAGCATGGCTTCTTACCATGAGAGTCCAAATAATGATGAAGACAACACGTATGACATGCCAGCGGATCATTCATCACAACCTATCCTCATGCACGTCATAGTGACAGGCGCGTCCACCATTGAAGAGAAAATAGCCAATCTGATGGGAGAACTTGAGAAGCTCACCAAAACAGTGGAGGAAAAAGACATGTAAATTGTCGAGCTATATAGCAGGCTTGAAAGTCAAGATGAAGAAAAGAAACAAAAAGTGGGCGAGAACTCTAGGAACGATGACAAAGACGATGGTGGCTCGCTTGGATCTATGTTCTTTCAGCAATTACAAGACATCATCACCAACTCTATCAGAGCTCAATATGGAGGTCCTTCTCGTGATTTTCTCACCTACTCCAACCCTACACCAAAAGAATCAATGGTCTAAGGATGCCGTTGGGATACCAGCCACCAAAATTCCAGTAGTTCGAAGGGAAGGGCAATCCAAAGCAACATGTTGCTCATTTCATTGAAACCTGCAATAATGCTAGGACGGCGGGTGACCACCTTGTCAAACAATTCGTTCGCTCTTTGAAAGGCAATGCCTTTGAGTGGTACATGGATTTAGAGCCTTAATCCATTGACAGCTGGGAGGAAACAACTTCTACTGCCGAGGTCTAGGAAAGAGAGGCAAGGGGGTCCTGAAGACCACTCCAGGATTTCAACGAAAGGCAACCTCGACCAGTAGCAGCACCACGTCCACGATCAACAGGACGACTCAGCTAGAGTCGGAAGTTCAGAGACTACGAGAACAGCAAGCTGCTCAAGGTGCTCAAGCTGCTCAGGCTGCCTCGCAGGCTGCCTCGCAGACAGCCTATATTGCCTCGTTGGCAGCCTTTAATGCCGCGCAAGCAGCCTATGTTGCCGAGTTACATGCCATCCAGCAGGCCCAGCAGCAGCAGATGATCCAGTACATGCAGGACTTTGCAGCTGCCCAGATTCAGGGACTTCCGCCTCCGCCCATGCCTCCGCCCATGACGCTACCCCAGCCGCCGCAACCTCCGCAGCAGCCCCCAGAAGATGACTTTAATTTAGACGATATAGACTTTACGTAGTTGATATATACTTTTATGTAAATTGATACTTTTATGTAGTTCATATATTCTTTTATGTGTTTGTTGTTGGTTATATGAAATTGTTAAATATGTCTTTTGCAGCTTGCATGGAATGGTAATTCAGAAATTTCGGGGGTTTTTTTTTTACTGGAATGCACTTATAGCCGACGAAAAAAGCCATAATTCGTCGGCTAAAGTTTTAAAAAAAAAAAAAAAAAAGTTTAGCCGACGAAATAAGCTTTAATTCGTCGGCTAAATGCCTATAAAGCCGACGAAAATACAATATTTCATCGGCCATAGATGTTTTATATTTTTTTATTACAAAATTTAGCCGACGAATATTTTAAATTATTCGTCGGCTAAAGTTTGGAAGATAACCGACGACACAAAATGTCGTCGGCTAAGGTATGGACTATAGCCGACGAATAATGTCGTCGGCTATAGTTCATACTTTAGCAGACGAAATAATGTCGTCGGCTACAGTATAACTATAGCCGACGAAATAATGTCGTCGGCTAAAGGTTGGACTATAGCAGACGATATTATTTCGTCGGCTATAGTATGACTATAGCCGACGAAATTTTTTGTCTCGTCGGCTAAAGTCATTACAGACGACCCTTTCCCGACGACACTATAGCCGACGAACCTTCGTCGGCTAAGGTTGTAGCCGACGAATTTTTTTAACAGGCCGACGAAAATTTTTCGTCGGCTAAACTGCCTGTTCTGGTAGTGCCAGCTCTGGCGACCTCCAATGCTCACCAAATTTTGCCAGCACCTTCCGCTCAACCTCCTCTATAACTTTCCTAACTAGCACAAAACACAATTCCAAGCCTAACTAAGCCAATCGGACGAAAACACACAAAAAGCCCTAGAATTTCCTTTACCGACTTCTCCTTACCTAGCTCGAGATGGAGGGAGCCCTTTGGAGGGATTGCTGCACGGGAGGAGGGATTTCTTTTGTACTCTTGTTCTTCCATATGTGAACTCTTTGATTTGGTAAGTTTGGTGCTATTTGATTTTATTGATGCTCAAACTGATTTGGAAAGCTTGGAACTCTTTGATTTGGAAAGTATGGTGCTCAAACTAGTTTGGATTTTATTGATATAACAAGGAACTTGCAACCATGTGACTTGCATTTGGAAGAAGTCATCCTTAGGAACACAACCGATCAATGAATCTTGTCTTTCCTCATTGTAGTCTCATTATAGCCCTAGCTAAGCTTCCTTGTTTCTTACGCATAATGTCAAGTTTATTATGAAAATGTTGCGCTGTTTTGTTTATTAATTGATGTATTTTAAATGCAGAATGACATGATTGATGAGATCAATAAACGAATGATGCATTTAAGGAACAACACCCTGACGAGACAGATGAGGAGATTATGGAAAGTGTTCAGTCCTAACAAATTGAGGTTTGGATACGGTGCTCAAAACTCGGAAAGGAAAGGAGATCAAAGGGATGGGACGGGGAGGCGAGCGAGACTTCAGCCATTCTTCAAATGGTTCCACTTCACGTAGTCGTCCTCGTTCAGTTGATGAGCAGCAACTCCAAGAGGTGCAGGAGTGCTATGAGTCGAGACTAAAGGAGTTAAAGGAGCGTGCCTAGCAACAAATCCATGAAGTCCAGCAGCGTGCCCTGCGTGCCGAGTCTATATATAGTGTTGTGCAATCCCAAGTTGCAGCCATATATGAGCACCTAGGTATCCACTTCCTCCTCCTCCACAATTTCCTCCTCCTCCTCCATAAGTTTTCCCACAGAACAATGATGATAGAGGCAACAACATCGAATCGGACGAGAATGACAATTGGCATTATTGATTTTGTCGTACTTCATTCATAGTTTAGCTAGATTGTATGAACAATTTTCTATCTAGTTCATTATTTTGTATATATGAACAATATTTGTCCATCTAGCTATCATGATCAATATTATATGAATATGTTTCCCAAGTTGCAGCCATATATGAGCACCTAGGTATCCACTTCCTCCTCCTCCACAATTTCCTCCTCCTCCTCCATAAGTTTTCCCACAGAACAATGATGATAGAGGCAACAACATCAAATCGGACGAGAATGACAATTGGCATTATTGATTTTGTCGTACTTCATTCATAGTTTAGCTAGATTGTATGAACAATTTTCTATCTAGTTCATTATTTTGTATATATGAACAATATTTGTCTATCTAGCTATCATGATCAATATTATATGAATATGTTTTCCAAATCCAGTGCTTCCTGCCTACTGTATCTGTATGTGTTTGATTATTGTTACTGTTTTGTAATTTTTGGAAACAGTGAATAAGGTAAAAAAAAATTACAATTTTTTTACCCTAAATAAAATCTCTTAGGCGACGGAAACAGTAACATTCGTATCCTAAGTTAAACCACATATCCGACAAATACAAAGATCGATCGTCGACTAAGAACTGTTATGAATTCGTCGGTTTAAAACTTTGTAGACGAATATTGCGTCGCTTAAGGATGATGCAATATTCATCGGTAAACATACATACCGACGAACATTTCGTCGGCTAAGAATAATTTCATATTCGTCGACTAAGAATCCTACCGACACAAACATTTTGTCGATAGTGGTTCTTTTCGAAGAACCTATTTGTCGACAAGGCAGGAAAAGGTCCGTCGGTTAGGATCCCTCTTAGTCGACGACTAACTTTATTTCTGTCGCCTAAGTGTCTACCTCACCACACTTAGGCGACGGAACTTAGTCGACGAATAGTTCGTCTACCAAGATCCTAGGCGATGAATTGTTTGTCATTAGACCGTTTTTACAGAGTGATGTGGCTGACATGTTAGTGGCTTTGTAAACATTCTTTCAGAAGATATGCGCTAAAGAGTTTAACAAGTCTAATGTTCGATCATTGCAAGAAGACGTTGTGTACATCATGTGCAAGCTAGAGAGGATCTTTCCTCCAACTTTCTTTGACATCATGATTCACCTCATGATCCACCTTCCCAAAGAAGTGTTGCATACTGGTTCGGTACAGTATATCTGGTGTTATCCAAATGAGAGGTATGCAATCATATTTATTCTAATTAATCATCCTTTCAAATTAATAAGATAAATTTTTGTAAGAGAATAAATATTTATATTGTAAGAGAATAAATATGTGTTTTGCAGGCAACTTGATGATTTCAAGAAGAAGAACAAAAACAAACGTTTCCCTGAAGGGTCGATCACATCGAGGTACATTCAGGCTGAGTGCGTAACTTACTACAGCACATATCTCAATGACGAAGACAGAGTGGGGGAATCATCTAGAGCGTAGCCAACAATTCAATCTATCAGTTGTTTCCAACGATGTTCAACCATATGGCAGATTAAGTAATTCTGAAAGATTAAGTAATGTTGAGATCAAAGTGGCTCATTGGTTTGTCCTTCAACATTGCGAAGAAGCCAAGCGGTACTATTTGGACCATTTGGAAAGGCAGGATGGTAACGAAGTCATACACAAGAGAGATTTTCCTAATTACTTCCCTATTTGGGCACCTTTCTATCGATCTCTATATATGATGTTACATAAATTTAATTTATATGGCATTTTTTTATGTTACATAATGTAACAACGTTGCTCTTAAAATTGTTACAGATGATGCACATTCTACAACATTTTCATGATTCTTACCACCCAGATTTGCACTTATTGTCTAGAGGACCCCAAAGCCATAGAGTTCATGCTGGATGTTTTGTGAACGGTGTTAAGTTTGTGACGTCAGAATGAGATGAAGGCCATGTCACCCAAAATAATGGAGTATTGGTTAAGGGTATGAGTTTCAACTACTACAGGGTTCTTGTCAATGTGATCAAACTAATCTACGACAAGGGTATGCCAGTCGTGTTGTTCAAGTGCAAATGGTTCAATACTGACCCAACAAGACAAAGGAGTACAGTTCTGGATCGTGGCTTGTTATCAGTGGACTCAAACAGTGTACGGTATGAGAATGAGCCGTTTATTTTTGCTACCATGGCAAAACAAGTGTTTTATCTTGATGATCCGGCTATGGGTGAGGGATGGAAAGTGGTGCAAGTGATATCACATAGGAATATTTAGAGTGCAGCTACATTAGGAGGGGATGATGAGAGTGGGCCTAGTGAACCAACAACTGATCAACCGAATGAACCATATCAAGAGGAATCTTCACATGTAGTCCCTGATACTGAGGATATTTGTGTCAACAACCAACACGTTCCAGTGATCATAGGTTACATGGTAGTTACACCATCTGAAATGAACTCGCGACAACGTAAACTCACACATGACAACGAGTTCATAGATGACTCGAACATAGAGGAGGATCAATATTCTGGCCAGACTGAGGAGACTGACAATTCAAATGACTCAGATTATCATGTGTATGATTAATTAATGTACTTGTTCAATATTATTATTTCGGATATGATCAGTCTATAATCTACTTGTAAACATGAATTTGGCATAATTAAGTCCGGATATGTATTTTTAAATTAACTTGGGTTTAGTATCATAAATTACACTAAATTACTCAAACGTACATATAATAATTTTTTTTTTAAAACTTACACAACGGAACATGTAAATTTTGTGGCCTTAGAAAAACTTATGCGACGGAGGGTCCAATTTTCGTCGCTTAGGAATGACTATCTCGCCTCATATAACTGGCTAGCATTTAATCACGGTATGGGGGAAATCACGTGTAGCTAGCTAGCATTTAATCATATACATATTATTCTCATATAAGAGTATAATCACCAAAATTCTCAATTTCGGGAAATATCCAACAACAGAAAATCATTCAAAACGATAAAGCATTTTGAACACATTATTTAAAACAAATGTCCACTCACAGGTTAGGCCCTAAGCCTGATGTCGGTCGGAGGTCTCTTCCGCTCGAGTCTCCTCACGTCTGTTCCAAATAAATAAAACCTTAAATAAAATACCGACGCTTAACGCAAAACATGCATAAATAAATATGATTCGCGCGCTCAACCTAGCCTAACACTCCAAAATCTTAAATCCACTGCCAACCTCAAAACTCCACAAATTTTATCGACATCTTCAAAATCACCTTCCACCAAAAAAATCCAATGGCCGGATTATAAATTAATAATCCACCAAAAATACCAAACTTCAACAATTCTTAAACATATCCAAAACTCCTCCAAAAATTCTAAAACTTATTCCAATAAACTCCTCACATTTTTCTCCACCAAAAACATTTTCTCAGCACCGGCGCCGGCGGCGGCCGGCGACCAACTCCGGCGACCTCCGATGGTCACCAAAATTTGGCAGCATCTTCCTCTCAACCTCCTCTACAACATTCCTAACTACCACAAACTCCAATTCTAAGCCTAACCAAGTCAATCGAACACAAACACACAATACAACCCTAAAATTTCACAAACCGATTTCTCCTTACCTAGCTCGAGATGGAGCGAGCCCTTTGGAGGAATTGAAGCACGGGAGGAGGGCTTCCTTTTGAGCTATGGCTCGCCGGCTATGGAAGCCGGAGGAAGAAGTTCCGGCGAAAAGAAACTTCGGGCAGCCGGTGCTTTCAAGCGGCTTTTATCCAGATCGGCGGCGCTAGGGAGGCTGCCACCGGTCTAAAACGGCAGCTGGGCCAGAGACTGACCGTTTGGGACCGGTGCGGCAGGCTGGGGCGGCCGGATGGTGGCGAACGGCGTCGGGAAAGAATTAGACAAAAACGGGTCAGGGAGAGGGAAAACTGGGAGGAAGAGAGAGAAAAAGTGACCAAAAATAAAGGCCCGATCCACAACTCCAACTTAAAACCCAAACCAAAATTCAACACCCCAAAAATAATATCCCAATAAAATTACCTTTTACTAGCAAAAATTACCATTTTTTACCGTCGTTAAAATTTCTTCCTTAGAATAATCCCACAAAATAATCGTCCCCTACACCTCTCTGGGGATCAATTATATTTTACACTTAATGACGAACACGGTAAAATTCTTATTACCACTGTGCCAGTAATAAAGGTAAAAATTATGGGTCGGGGCATGACATTTCGTACAAGGAGTCAGCACGTATATATACCACTCGGGCGCTTCCCCTATCCTGAGGTACAATTCCAGTGTGGGGTGATGTGAGCGTTAGACGTAAGCGTAGTAGCTTTGTATGGTATCTATTTTTCAAGCTGTTCATAGATATCTTTACAAAGAGTTAGGCGAGTGTACATACATACTAAAATATATAATATTCTAGCCTGAGAGGCAATTTCTTAAAGTTTGGATGTCTAGCCAGGCTAGACCCCAGTTCAGAATCTTTCCAATTGAGCTTTTGTTTTTTCCGCTGATGAAGCGTTTTCTTTGAAAGCATTTTTGGGGAAATATTTATTTGTTGTCGGAATCGTTTTGTCCACTCACTCTGACGTGGGTAATATTTTCCCCTGGGCTCTTCGTTTTTAAAAATGCCCAGTTTGCAGAGTTTGCTTGAGGTCTAGAAGGAGACGTCGAGGCATAGTCACCCATCTATCCGCTACATTTCGCCAATAGGTTACCTGTTTAATCTACTTGGGGTTTGTTAGCTTCCGCTGTGTATTATTTTATTTTTAGTAGCTCTGAATACTGTTGGGATTTCTGTATAACTTATTCTAGCTACTTTTGGGTTATAGCGGAGGATTTATTTTGAGTTAAAAAGGTGGTTCTTTAATTCTTCCAAGTTAGGGTTGTCCATTTTCGAGGGAGGTTTACCGAGTTCTTTGGTAAATTTTCCTTGAAGGTGATCCCCGCAGGACTCATCTCGGGTTTCGGGGTGAAATTCGGGGCGGGTCTTGACAAATAAAATTAATTTTGTACGTAGGCGACGGAGTACACTAGTTCCGTCGGTTTGGATTTCTAAAGCGACGGAAATATAATAATTCGTCGGGTTAGGCTTTCCAACGCGACGGATATGTGATATTTCCATCGCGTAGGACGCCAAAATATTGGGCAGGTATATCTTCCGCCTTTTTTTGGGCCGAAATTGATTTTGTTAGGCGATGGATTAATTGTCTCAGCCGACAAAATATAGTCCGTCGATTAAGAGTTAGGCGACTGACATTGATGTTTTCGTCGCTTTAGGTAGTCTAGGGAGACGGAAATTCAGTAGTTCCATCGGCTAAGATAAAATGGATCTATATCACTCGCATCTGACTAAACACAACTATTCTACGCCTCCTCCTCACTGACACTCATCACCAGAAACACAACTAAAGCCCGACTACGTTGCGCGACGTCGTAGAGCCCATTGGAGACCGCCGCCATCTACCGATCAGCAACTGTATCGACCCGACCGCACAGCAGCGACCCGACCGCAGCCGCATCGTCCCTTCTGTCGGTCTCCTCCACTTATCGCCACCACATCAGCACCGCTTTGACTTCGTCACTTCTCCCACCGTCTGTCTCCGACCTCGTTGATAACCTCGCCGAATTTCCACTCCCAAGTACGAACCCGTGTTGTCGCCAAAAAATGTACAGCGTTCTCAGTCCTAATACCCTGCTGTGATGAATTTTGGGAAGAACTCGTGTTGAATTTTGGTTTGAATTTCTTAGTACGGATACATGATGAAAGATAGATTAATTTCTGAATGTATGCTTTCATAATTAACTAAATACATGATGTATGTTTGTATGTTTCGACAAAATTAGTTTGAATTGTTGCTGCAATGAGAGGTGTTTCTGTGATGAATAATGGAGCTGGTGTAGCACAAACGAGAAGCTTGATTTTATTCATTTTGTTAGGCTGCTGGCATTGTAGGGGTTCTTGTCTTGGAACGGGTTCATACATGTTGCTTTCCCTGTTATAGTTTCTTGTTAGTGTAGCTATAACAATTGTGTGTTATTCATGTGCAAGACCATGTTTTTTGGGAAGAGGAAGGACCGAGCCACTAAAGCCAGTGCCTTGAAGGAGTTTATACGGCAGAGCGTCGACTCATAGGATAGAAGCAACGAGCCTACCCCCATGCCGGCTGGGACAGTACCACCAAGGGCTCCCCCTTTGATGGTGCGGCCCCCTCCCGTTGACAGTAGTTCAACGGGATCTCCATCATCTACACCGACGCCCGAATCTTCAAGACGCATCGTCGGCAACGCTCGGTTGAAAGTTAGAAGCCCAACAGGTAAATTGAGCGTTATTTTAAATATTTGAAATCAGTAGCAGTACACCCCTGCACCCTGGGGCGCTCCTGCTTACTACTACTTCCTTTTTTTTTAACTTTTCAAGTGTTTATGTTTTGTATGTATATTAATTGTAGCTCCGACCTTGAAGAAGAAGCGGGGTTTATGTTCTGGAAAGAAGGCGGAGGATATCGTTGCAACAACGGGGCAGAAGATCAAGCTGGAGTATTGCCCCCGTGTAAAAGTCCCTAGCGTGAGGGGGGTAAACAGCTTGGTGTCACATGATATCAGTTCCGCTATACGGAGTCTGGTGGGAATGAGGGCAAGGACATTCTATGACCTTGATCAGCATGAGAAGTGAAAGGTGTGGAATGCAATGTCGGTAAGTAACACTGAAAACAGTTTGAAAAGTAAATTTACTTAATTACATAAGTTTATTTTATTTTTCAATGCTTAACAAGTCTGCTTTTTTTTTTATTTGTTACTTAGGCGAAGTACGAGTGAGATGAAAATAATGAGTCAATATTCAATTGGATACTGTAGAGGGCACAGGAGAGGTACAAGGACTGGAAGTACCAGTGCCACAAAGCTTATCTAAGGGAATGGGCCTCTGGGATGCCTTCAGATTTCATGGGGAGAGAGGACCAGTGGGAGTTTCTATGCTCTCACTTCGAGTCAGATGAGTTCAAGGTGATTTTTTTAATTACCTTAATTTTTTTAAAAAAAAATTACCTTCATTATTTCCCTTGTATTTTACTAATCTATTTAATATTTTTTCATGTATTAGATACTCTCCTTGGCAAACAAGCGGATCCGTGGGGAGAAGACTATGCACCACCACACGGGGTCTTCTCTTATCATCTACACAATGGAGGAACTAAGAATACAAGGGGAGGAACTTCCAATTATCAAAGGTTTTGAGAAGACCTATGTCAGGGCCGATGATGAAGCTACGACCAAGCATTATGTAAGTGTCTTTCCTTTCACTATTTTATTGTTTGATGCATGCACTTATGAAGTTTATTATGCAAAATGTAAAGTTTATTAGGTACACATAAAATAAGCTATCTGTAAATAGTTATATTTGGCTCTTGGTTCCTGTATAATGTCAAGTTAGCGCTTAATTGATGTATTTTAAATGCAGAATGACATGGTTTATGAGGTCAATAGGCGAAAGGATGTATTTAAGAAACAACACCCTGACGCGACGGAGGAGGAGATTGTGGAGAGTGTTCAGTCCCAACAAATTGAGGTGTTGGATATGGTGCTGAAAACTCGGAAAGGAAAGGAGATCAGAGGGATGGGACGAGCAGGCGAGCGAGACTTGAGCCATTCTTCAAATGGCTCCACTTCACGTAGTCATCCTCCTAAAGTTGATGAGCAGCAACTCCTAGAGCTGCAGGAGCGCTATGAGCAGAGACTAAAAGAATCAAATGAGCGTGCCCAACAAAAATATCAAGCGGTCGAACAGCGTGCCCTACAAGCGGAGTCTATGTATAGCGCTATGCAGTCCCAGTTTGCCGTCATATATGAGCGCCTAGGTATGTCACCTCCTCCTCCTCCTCCAGTTGGTTTTTCTCCTCCACATGTTTCCCCACAAAACAACGATGATCTAGGCGACATAGGAGTACACGAGAATGCCGATGATTGACATTTTTGATTTTGTATATATGAACATTATTGTAATTTTTCCATCTAGCTAGTTATCATGATCAATATATGAATATTTTTTTCCAAATCCAATGTTTCCAGTATATATGTATACGTATGTGTTTGATTGGAATTACTTATATGTAATTTTTTGAACCAGTGAATAAGGTAATTTACACAAAAATAACATTTTTTCGCAATAAAAAAGAAAATTTAGGCGACTGAAACCTCACATTCCGTTGCCTAAGATATAACACCTAACCGACGGACACAGAAATATCCATCAATTAAGAAATAATACAAATTCGTCGGTTTAGATACTTCCCGACGAATATTTCGTTGCCTAAGCAAGGAACAAAGTTCGTCGGTACATATAATTACCGACGAACAATTCGTTGTGTAAGAATGGAACAATATGCGTCGGTAAGAATATTTACCGACGAATTATTCGTCGCCTAAGAACGGAACAATATTCATCGGCAAACATACTTTCCAACGCGTATTCCGTCGGTTAGGAAACATTCTGATTCGTCGTTTAAGAAACATTCCAACAATCATGTTCCGTCGACAATAATTGGTATCGACGAACACTGTTGTCGATGAGGTACAAAGGATCCGTCCGGTAGGATAGTTCTTAGTCGACGACATATTTAGTTTTCGTCGCCTAAGTATCTACCTCACGCCACTTAGGCGACGAAACATAGACGACGGAATGTCCGTCGGCCAAGATCTTAGACGACGGATACTCTGTCTTAGAAGACGAATATGTTCCGTCGGCTAAAACCGATTTTCTTGCAGTGCTAATAGACTGTGATTCCATATCATTAGAAAACTAGCTAATCTACAAACAAACGCATGAAGTTGATTTACCTCTCTACTGCTCGTCATATAACTATATGTATTAGGAATGTAGTGACATTATCTCTTAATTAACTACTTCCTCGAGCCAATAATTAGAATGATCATCGATCAAAATGAAAAACTAAACAAACAAACAGACTCTCGAGCTTTATGCGACTGTGGACAGCTACTGTTCACCTAACACAATATATGCATATACACCTGTCGAGTCGAAACCAAAGTCTTCATGTTTGTTCATCAACTGCTACTTCAGTAGCTAAGCTTAATTTGTTCAGAATATGCAACTCATATATAGTTTAAAAATCTAGCTAGCTAGTACAGAATCTCTGTCTCTAATAATCATCGATTCTGGTTTTCTCTAAAACAATGTTCCTAGTTAATTAAGCTAAATCATTATTTGACCACTGCTTGTTTAATTTATACCAAGTCTCATTCTATTTTTGGTGGGATACCTGTCACCTGGTTTGCCAGAATTTTTGCTCACTTGGAATCTCTTGGAGACATACGTACCCAAAATACACGTATATTCCTTGTATATTATACCATACCAACTTTGAAAACGAACACAAAAAATAAGGAGCTAAATGATTGATGTGAGTGGTGAAGCTGCATGAAAATAATGCAGCACCACAATTATTTAACAAATGATTAAACTGCTGGCATATATAATTTTGAGAAACAGAAAATTGATCATAGGGTTCCTATCAATGACAGCTCTAATGGACCTTATGGGTAGGGCTAAACACATACAATGCCTACTGGCATGACAGCAAGCTGCAGATTACGTCTTATGTTATCAAGGATCTCATAAATTAGTCATTACTGAATTATTACAAAATCATGTAGGATTTTAGGGAATTTCTAGCTCAACTTCACCCTAATTCCCTAAAGAGTTTACAGTTACTTTGTTGGTAGAATTTGCTTCATTATATTATGACCAATCATTTTAATGTCATACTGTTTTCAGGAGCCGTCTTATTATTTTGAGACTCCGTCAAGAGTTGCTACACTTGATCGATATTTGTTATATGAAAGTCGACTGATTCATTTGGCCGCCAACTACTCGTGCTGAAACCTCTCCTTGTCATTTGGCAAACAAATTTTGTATGAATTTCATGAACAAATATTATTTTGAGAGCAACTTATTATATGAATTAGAGCAATTAGAAGTTACACTTCCTCTTAGTTATTATAAATGTAAATACATATTGAGAAACGTTACTTAAGCAGACCTTACGCATAAACCTACTGTCAAGTGTCAACTAACAGAGATTATGAACTAAATTATACAAAAGCCTCCAGCAGCATTGTTACCAGATTATAACCAAAAATAAAACTAAAATATCTAGCTAGAGCAGCCAGAGCCCCTTGCTCGAACCCGAGACCACTTGCTTAAGCGGCCAGAGTCCCTTCCACTCTGACCAACCTTCATTGGTAGTTAAATTTTCCTTTTTTCTAAGGGGATTGATAACTTGATTTGTCAACTTAAAACATGCCAGATGATGATGTTTAAATTGCATTGCTGGAGCTACACGTGTTATTATTTATAACTCACAACATGGAAACTACATATCGTGAGTTTATGAGTCATGACACATGATCTTATCCAACTAATTAATAACATTGCTTCCTGGTTATAAAGAACTAGGGGTGCTGAGTGTCCATTTTTATAGATCTATTTGAACTGTCACGTTTCCATGCATGATATGTGTCTTTGTTAATGTGGTTGTATCTCACTAACTTGTCTATAGTGATCTTTTTCATGTATCCCCAAATCACACATTGACTGTTTGTTTTGCAACATTATGGTAAAATACTGAATCAAATACACGTATTTTCATCTTGAAGGCAGCCCCTCAGCCCTTTATTCAAAAAAAAAAAAAAACAACCTACTTCATACAATTATAGACTAATTTTATGTAGTGATTGACCGACTAATAATACAACGTGTATATTAGCAAATGAGTGAAATCTACACTTCTTATTTACATTTCTTATTTTACAATTCACACCTTTTTTGTTTCGTTGTTTTATTAAAGTTAATTGTAAAAATGAACTAGCCGATCTACAACTTCATAAAGCTAATCTATGTTGTTTAAGTGTCAATTTAAGATCACATGAGACTGCCTAGTAATCTAGTGCAGTGAAATGACAAAATTCGGTTAATTATGGAGCAAACAAACAACCAGCTAACAAAATTAAACATATCTCCCCACCATATCAGGGATCCCTTTTTCCAGTTTCTTCAAAAGCAAGCAAAAATGTATGAAAAAGAAGAGGTCCAGCGCTATGGAGTCAAATCACCAAGGCAATTTCACGTGAATTGGCTTTTTCTAACAACACTTCTCGTCTCTATATTTATATATTATGCTTTTTATAATTTATATACAAAAACTTGTGAAGTAACAGTACACGTTGGTTGAAAACATTGAGGTTTAGGAAGTAACAAAGTTTCCAAGAACCCCTTAAACCCTAACGGCTTCTTGTAGAAATGGAATCATGGGGTGAAACTGAGAAGGAACTGTCAAACTCATATTCCAGATCCTCAAAACCCCAGAACTCATCATGCTCTTCTTCTACTTCCTCTGGCATCTTCCACCTCTCTTTGTCTATTTCACCTTCTAATTCCATAACCTCCAACACCTGTAAATGATAGCAAATTTTCTATTAATGAATGTCGATATATTATTCCTGGCATTGCATTGCATTGCATTCCAACTATAATTCATAACAGAACAGTGTGTGTACCTAACTGCTTCATTTAGTATGTGCTCTAATTATTGCACTCTAAAGTAGTGTTCAAAAAGCAAGAGGAACCAAAGAACTTTTGCTATTTCTAAATCATAACAACCACAATAACTAGTATAGGGATACAAAGCTCACTGATTAGTTTAGCCGACTGCAAGTATTAGCGAAAAAGGGAATCACATGTTTAACTTATCGATCAAATCAACAGGAATATGGTAATGGTGAAATAATGAAGGACTATCTTTTTCTTTAAGGTTTCTATTTTGTCTGTGAATGAGAAGAATTGTTCTGCTTTTTCATGGTGCAGAATTTGCAACTTCTTAAGCACTCTATGCCAACGAAAATGACAACCAAAAAGGGCTCATACAATAATGAGTCAAATTAGGGCCCACTCTCACAATCAATTTAGATTATAAGTCTTAATCTTTTTCAATTATATTGCGTAGGTGGTAGTTCTATGTTTTAGCACATATATTATGTTCTGGTGGAACAGGACCATTTCTGTCTGCTTGTTGATACTATGATTTGTGTAGAAAAATGAAATGCACTGCTACCAACTCCCAGCAAAGAAAAAACTCCCAGAAAAGAAAACTAAATCCAAGTTTCTTCTTTTCTGGTACTAACTGGTGAAGAAAGAAGCAGAGAGTCATTACAGGCAAACCACCATATAAGTTTTGGCAAACCATAACACAATCAACTGTAGAATACTGTGTATATAGAAATCGACTCAGAGATTTAGGCATTAAAACACTTAGTTTAGTTAGTTGGCTGGTCAACTAAAAGATTACTATTGGCCTAATCAACATGACACACAAATATCTATAAACGATACTGTAGTCTCCTTGGATGATGTATAGTTTATTGAGAAAGTTTAAGATCATTTAAGTATCATTACTGAATACAATTAACCTGATATTGCCAGTTGTTTAATGAGACTGCATGATAAGGTTTATTAAAATGTGATGTCTATAGAGACAACATGGTACTTTATAATTAGAAATAAAACCATTTGGAACGCCTTTTACGGACCACAGTAGGCTTAATCACTAATAGGGATTTAACACCTATGCAGTAAGTCGTTCTTCAATTAGAAATGTGACCTCTAATGTAATATACGTAGCAGAAGTTGATAATTAAAAGATACCTCGCTCATGGTAGGACGCCATGTCGGCGATGCTCGAATGCACAGAGATCCTGCAAAGGCAAGTCTTTTTAGTTGTGTAACATCATAGGCCCCTCTAAGCCTTGGATCTACTAGCTGATCAATCTCTCCCTGGTTTAATATTGGTTTTGCCTGTTGAACGTCAGATTTACAATTGATTATAACTACACAAATGCATATAATCAAATCCTAATAATTAATCAACTAGTCTTAGTACTCTGGAAGAAACCCCGCAAGCCAATTATTCCCTTCTGAAAAATGGGCAACTTGAAATAGACTAAATCAAATTATGTATTCTACAAGATTGTCATTTACCCAGCTATGTAAGCTTTGGTGAGACCCGTCCACTGGTTTCTTGCCTGAGATGAGCTCTAATAAAATAACTCCAAAAGCAAAGACATCTGTTTTCTCATCCACAATTCCATGCATATAGTACTCAGGTGCCAAGTGCCTGCACAATATAAAAACATCAGCAACCATTTTGATTCAAATCACTGGTTTGATTACTAAAGCTTGGAGGATTACTTACCCAAAGGTCCCTTCAATTGGAGCAATTGAGTGATGAGTCCATTGTGATGGAAGCCATTTTGCTAGTCCAAAATCAGATATCTGTGATATCCCAAAGACAAAACAACATAAAATTTAATGCATTAAAATCCCATTTCAATCAAAGATGAACAAGCTATGAGCCTATGACTAATGTGTATACCTGTGGTTCAAAATCTACAGTCAATAGTATGTTTGTGGACTTAATGTCCCTGTGAATAATCCTCCTCTGGCAGCCCTTGTGCAAATAATGGAGGCCTCTACCTGTCCCAATAGCTATCTTATACCTTGTTTTCCAATCCATAGGCGGCAAATTTTCATCTACAACAATGATTTCAAAAAGATTAATTGTGTGAAACACAAATGTCTCAAAATGAATGGTACCCAGAAACAGAACCAGAACAAAAAAGACTGAAACTTTTGTGGTACTACCATGGAGAAGAGAAGCAACAGAGCCTCTGGAGGAGAAATGGAAGATGAGGTAAAGGCCATTGTCAATGCAACATCCCACAAGTGACAACACATTTGGATGGCAAACATGGCCAATAGTTCCAATCTCATTCAAGAACTCCTTCTCTTTCCTTTCATCAGTCACAGTTTTTGTGATCCTCTTCACAGCAATTTCCTCATTACCTTTCAAAACTCCTCTGTACACCTCTGCATATCCTCCTTTTCCAACCAACTTCTCTGAAACCCAAACACAACATATTCAATTCAATCACCTAAGAAAACCCAGAAAGAGAAAGCATTTTCAAATTCATGTTTGAAGCAGAGACAAACCTGAGCTGAAACCATTGGTGGCATCTGAAATCTCTTCAAAGGAGAAGCATTTCCATGTGGGTCTTGGAGAAAGCTCTATTGCTTCAACATTCTTGAGGCTTTCATTGCTCTCCTCAACATTACAGCACACACTCGGTGGGCTTGCGACTTCTTCCAAGCTTCTTCTTTTGAGTGAGAATAGCCTTTTCAGGCTGTTTGTCCTAATGTATTTCATTTCTGGCTTCAAATATCCAAACTTGAAACAAGAAACAAAATCTATAGGGGCAGCTGAAGTACTATCTAGAACAGACACAAACTGAACCCGAACTCTATCTCTATCTCTTTCTCTCTGTCTCAAATTAAAGAGGGGGTTTGGGGATGTCTGTACTTCCTTATATTTGGTTCTATGGTGTGGGACTTTGGAAGAATGATGGTTCTGCATGCATTGGATAATTACTCATATATATATATAGAGAGAGAGAGAGAGAGAGAGAGAGAGAGAGATGACAAGAAGGGTCTCTGGCGTTTTTATGGTAATGAGGCAGGAGCTCCTGCCTTGAAATCTTCCATTTATGCTTTCTTTGAACCTTGAAAGTGAATATAAAACGGTCATAGAAATTTGGATTTGACTTTATTTGTTCACTCAAATTTTGATTTGAGTTTGGCATTGAAGGGTAAGGACAATTTAGAGCGGCGAAAAATGGGTCAGTCGTCTCCGGTTAGACTCTTTGTGGGGTTGAAGAGATGATTAGGTCTAGTTAGACTCAAAATCCAGCTCCTTGTCTATGGTCCCCTTGCAGACTTGTTTACGGCTCACGAGTCATTACTCGTAAGTGTACAGACATCCCTGGCAGATAGCTATACACTCGACTCTGAACACGACTTGACTCTACATGAAACAAAATCAACATGTTCGAATTTGTAAAAATATCGTAGCAAGATTTACCACATTAATTTTGATTTTTGAATTGATAGTGTGATGAGATGCAAAATGAAGAGTCTTGTCATCGTCGAATCGTGAAAATTCTTCAATGTATCCAGATGCAAGTAAACCGAGCAACTAATATGTAATATTTTGATCTGGTTATCCACGTCACATTATCATACATGTATTCTAATACCGTTAACAAATTGAAACCTAAAAAAAAGTCTCAAGTGTTTCCAACACAGAATGTGAGGATCTGAGGTCGAATGAGATATACTCTTATTATAGGCGCTTAATTTGATCGAATCAAAAATGAAAAGAATGAATATAGGGTCTCTAGTCCTTATTGGATTTTCGCATACAACAATTTGAGAATTTGAACATTAATGATGCAAGCGCACCTGAGTGCGTAGAATCTGCTCCGGTCAAATCATCAAAAATACATTTTCCTCATTTATAGTTACATACTGAAATTTTTCATATTAAAATTACCCTCTTTCCAAGAAGAACCTAATTGTTGCCATCGAAAATGTTGGAACTATGCAAAAGTGAGTGTTGGACATTAGGCACAAGTAAATGTTGGTTACAAACATGGGGATGTATTAATTTAATTCTACATGAGGGGCTCAATTTTTGGGTATCCAAGACACTAGAGAGTTGCCAAAACATGATATACGACACTAAACGTTGTTTTCGAGAGTTGCATATGCGTTGCATGAGAAGCAATATTTTGTGAAAAAAATGCTAGTCAATAGAGAAGAGAAGCCATGACTTTGCTTTGAATAAAGTTTCAAAAACTAATAATTTAGATGATAAACCGGAAAAATAAATAATAGTAACAAAACTACTAATGAAATTGATCGGTAAATACGACACACTGTAAGAAAAAATAAGGCTTGCACACATGAGGTACAATCTTAAGGGACAATTTTAAAGGACAAATACATCTCAACCACATGTATTAAATATAAAAGCAAAAATAATACAACTTAAAACTGTGGATTTATTTTCAACCGGTAGATCTACATATCCCTCACATTTCTTTAGAAACTGTTCCTTAGGGAGGAGCCTTAAGAAAAAATACATAAGAAGTTTTTTTTTATATCCAATGACGTTAATTTTTATTAATTACAACTTGAGAGTAAGTATAACAACATAAACACGATCCACCTGCAAAGGTTATCCTGCAAAACTACATAGTAGACACTAAGCAATTTTTATGCTGAAGACCATGGAATAAAGCGCTATGATCAATTTTCTGTGGTAACAAATGAGACAAGCAATTAGCCACCGAGACACAAGAAGGAAGGAACAAATCTACAACCTATCATTTTTTGACTACTTCCGGGACCACCCTACACAAATGAGACAACCCCAGAGCATCAACAAACTCTAATCAAAGGTCAAACCCCAATAACTAAGAAAATGTTTTAGACGGTAACCAAGTCCTAGTCTAACTAATAACTAAAACAATAATTAAAAGCATACAAGAAAAACTAGGGCCCAAAATAAACCTTAGCCCAACCTCCAGCTGAATATGGGCCTTCAGGCTACACCTAAACCCAATAGACAAAGGCAGCCCCATCTTCCCTCTCGGTCTAAGAAGTGACCCATCGGACCACCCAGCCACCACCGGCTCCAGATTAGCACCATTGACCCATTACTGCCGCCATCAAGACGACCTCAACCTGCATGGTCCACCCCTAGCCAGACTCTAGATTGGAGCACAACAAGCAGACCGAGGAAGACCATCGAGCGTCACCGTCAACCAAGCCAACCACCAACACCCATCACCTCCACTATGCCTCGATGCCGATTGGGCTCCAATCCTAGCCAAACCCGCCTCCGTTCCCCATCCCCACCACTGCCTAGACACTCCTTCTAACCACGAATGAAAACTGGATCCTGGACTGAATGAGCCGACCACACTCCCATCCGGCCGCACTGCTCATGCATTGACGAGGTGAAAGGCCATCACCGGCATAGAGTTGCAGCCGGATAGGACGAGAAAGGAGAAGTGGTGCTCTCTAGGGTTTTGGAGAGAGAGAGTACTCGTTTTTCAGGTCAAAAAATATATATAAAAGAAGTTAGTAACATAAAAATAAAAAACATACAAAAAAAAAACAAATGAAAGACTTGCAACTTCTTCTCTACTACGTATATGGTGTTGCTAGTTGTCACCGACTTGTTGGATGGTCGGCAACATTACGAAATTAGAATCCAATCGGATATGTGGCGGGAGAGTTCTTTGTTTCATTAGTGTATGTTCAGTTTGGTTCATTTTATTCATATTGTCGAGCACAAGTAAAGATAACCGGAGCCAAGAAGAGGAACCACTTCATCCAAACATTTATGGTATCTATCAAAATATTTAAAGAAAAAAAAACAATACTTGAGTGTCAGAATAATCTAGTACGTCTTTTCAATTCTACCTTAGAGCAAATCCAATTTTTTTTCCCTAGCATGTTGCTCATGCCTACATCTATGAAGCTAAACTTTGATTGTTCAGTTCATAATCTCACTTAAGCAGCTGTTAGTTCTTTAGTTTTGCAACTCGTTTGGTAACCTTTATTGGCCATGAGTAAAATGCTCGGCCTAATGGATAAGCACATAGTCGAAGCTATTACATTCATAAAATATCGATAATCACGGAAATTTCAATGGTCCAAAAAATAGATATTTCGATGGGAATATCGAGAAATAACTACTTATTTTCAACAAATTTAGTTAGCGCCGCGCACAGAGAAACCTAGGGTTTTCTTTCGTTCTTCTCTTTGTCGTCGCTTTGCAACCCTTTCCTTCACTAGAACAGGGACAAACATGGCCCATGGATCACTATTGTACCGATATTATCCCAACTTAACCACCTTTAAGGTGTTGGGTTTTAACCACAAAAGGCCTCGGTACAATTGGATATGATCCATCCACTTATAAGTTGTATTTTATTTGTCCATTTTCTGATGTGGGATCTTTCCTCTCCAACACTCCCCCTCACGTGCAACCTAATTTTTAGGTCTGCACGTGGAATTCATTCAGTCCAATTCCCACATTGGAAATCGGTAATGCTTCAGTCCAAGGCCCATTGCAGGCACTTGGTATGGTATGGGCCAATCGGAATTTTTCCGATGGCAATTCGATGAACCCAAATCTGGGCTCATTATGCTGGGAGATTTTCTCCCGTTACGTTGGGAGACGTAATTGAAGAGGGATCCGTTCTGATACCAACTAGAACAGGGACAAGCATGGCCCATGGATCACTATTGTACCGATATTATCCCAACTTAACCACCTTTAAGGTGTTGGGTTTTAACCACAAAAGGCCTCGGTACAATTGGATATGATCCATCCACTTATAAGTTGTATTTTATTTGTCCATTTTCTGATGTGGGATCTTTCCTCTCCAACACCTTCCTCTTCCTCGTCGCTACGTCAGACGAAGTCGCCGTCGTTTTGCTACAGCTTTGGCTAAGCAAGACAATGATAAAGTCTCCTTTGGCCATGTCGGCAGTGCTACAATATCAACCCATTTTTACGTCGTTGGGCGTCTGCTCTCTCTGTGAAGCAAGCCAACCCGAAGGCCCTCATCGGAGCCCTAATGTCTGTATGAGGTTTCAAGAACCGCCAACTTATGTAGGTTGAAGGAGATCGTGGTACGTACTCAGGGTGATTCTTGTTGGTTTTACCGGGACCTATGGTGATTGATTGGAAATGATAATGGTTTATCGAGGAACTGAGACCTCTAATAACACAAGGTTATTGAATAGAATTCTTGATAATGTTTATTGAATGAATTCCCTTATTTTAAATAGATGGGTGTACAACTAACTTTCCAAATAACAAGGACACTGCCCACCTAAACTACCACTAAGAATAAGGCTAATCCCATTATCCTTGTACTTAGGAAACAACAAAACAAACTCAACGTTAACTAAGAACAATAAGCATTGACCAGTTCATAACAATTCCCTCTTTGAAAAACAGCCTTGTCCCCAAGGCAATAATCTGGAAATTGCTGCTTCATAGACTTCAAATCTTCCCAAGTTGCTTCAACTGGAGATAGGCCTTGCCAATGTATCAAAACTTGTTCTCTTCTTCGACAAATTCGACGATCAAGAACAGCTTAAGGCCATTGGAAAAATAATCTCTTGAGGACTCAACTGAATAAAACCAACAAAAGTAGGAAAATACCTTAGTAGGTTAAACTAGTAACCTACTGGTGAAAAGTGGTTGAGAGATGGGTAACTATGCCTCGTCGCCTCCTACTAGATCCAACCCGAACTCTGCAGACTTGGCATTTTTAAAACGAATGACCCAGGGGAAAACATTTGAAAACGTTAGAGTGAGTATACAAAAATAAATAAATAAAATATTTATCAACATTTATGCTTTCTCAATTTATTTCCAAAGACAAATCGAATGCATGCTTTTGGTGAGAAATCTTTTATCTCATAAATCGAGCCTCTTCAGCTCAAAACTATATATCAATATATGTATGTATTTACACTCGCTCATACTCCCTATATAAATTAATAGATTTAAAATAATTTATATAGAGCTACTGCACTCGCGTCCAACGCTCACGTCACGTCTTAATGCGGTGATACACTACGCTATTAAGGTGGATAGAAGGGTGTATAAATATGTGTCCATACCCCCTATATGAATTAAACACTCATATAGGGCTACTACGCTTGCGTCCAACGCTCAAGTCACACCATAATGCGGATATATACTACGTCATTAAGGTGGACAGACACATATGACTAGCTAGCATTTATATACATACTCTCATCATAAAAACATTTATAATTTATCGAAAATGGGATTTTCGGTAATTCTCCAAAATAAATAAAATCGTTAAATAAAAATGACGTCAAGAGCTCCAACAAAATAAATTACTCGACAGTAAACAATTGCATGCATTTTAATTAAAACAAAAGTTCACTCACAAATTAGGTCTAAGCCTGATGTCGGTCAGAGGCCTCTTCTGCTCATGCCTCCTCACGTCTCGTTCCAAAGACATAATTAAATCCTCAACTATAATAAACCCACTCTTTTGTAAAAATAGGCACATAAAATGTGAACTTCGCACGCTCATCCATGTCTAACATCTTTATTCTTAAATTCGCTTCAAACCATACTTCACCATAATTACCGACATCCTTACTACCACTCTCTCCAGTCCTAGTAATAATTAACCATCAGCTTCATTATATCTCATTAACCGCCAAAATCCACTAATCTTAGAAAAATCCAAAACATATCCAAAACTCCTCCAAAAATTCCAAACTACACATAAATAAACTCCCATTAAGAAAACACATCTAAAACTTCAAAAATCCCCTAAACAGCGGCGGCGCCACCGACGGTTGACTCCGGCGACCTCCAATGCCTACCAAAATTTGACAACATCTTCCTCTCAATCTCCTCTACAATTTTCCTAACTAGCATAAGAACCAATTCCAAGCCTAGATAGAGTAATCGAACCAAAATAGGAAATAAGTCCTAGAATTTCAACTCCACATTTCTCCTTACCTAGCTCAAGAGGGAATGAGTCATTTGGAAGGATTGCTGCATGGGAGGAGGGCTTTCAAACCAGCCAAGCCGCTCTAGCTATGGTGGCCGGAGGAGGGAGTTCCGACGACGGAGCACTCTGAACAGTCGGCCCTTCCGGGTTCGATTTCTCCTTCACGGCGGCACTAGGGAGGCTGCCACCAGTTTAGGAAGAAGGTTGGGTCGACGACCGACCGATTGGGACCGGTAAGGCGGTCTGAGGTGGCCGGGAAGAAGTTTCCGGGCAGAGGGAGAGGGAGAGAGAATCAGAGGGAGGAGAGAGAAGAGAGAGAAGATAAAAAGATTTTGGGCTTGGCCCAACCTGTCCAACACCAAAATATAAACTCAACTCCAAAATTTAACACTCCAAAATAATAGCCTAATAAAACTTATATTTTTACTTGCTAAAATTTACCATTTTTACAGTCCTCAAATATTTCCACTACGAATAATTTCTCCATAAAAGTCGTCCCTCAACACCCCTCTAGGGACCTTTAAAACTATAAACTTATTAACGAAGACGGTAAAAACTCTTATTAAAACCAGACTAGTAAATAAGGTAAAAATTTAAGAGTCGGGATGTGACAGGTCAGATCCTGTTTCAGTAATTGCTACCTATGTTGGTCAAGTTAACTCGAGCGGCTGCCCAATTCAGTTTCTATTAGATCCATTGACATGTCAGTCTGTCCTCTTTGGAGTGAGGACAAGTAGTTTGAGGCTAGAGTCATGTGTTCGTAGTCGTAATCTATTGTTGAGTGTTGTGATTGTTTTGTAATTGTAATTTATTGAATGATGAAATTTTCTTTAACAAAAAAATATATATAAATTCTCACAAAAAATAGTTATTCCCATGACACGTTGGTCGAAAATCATAGAAAAAAAGTTACCGACAACAACTGCAATTGAAAACAATTGGTCTAGAAAAAGTTTTTCGACAAAGAGATTAGTCAACATTAAGTCGTCGGAAGTATATATTCCGACAAAAGTTTAGTCAAAACTAACTCCTCGAAACTAAAATTATTCCTGACGAAATATTGACTACTTAATTTTTGACGAAACAAATAATTAGTTTTGACCAATATCTGACAAGAACTTTCGTCAGAAATCAAGAAGAAATTACAACGGTCGGTCAAAAAGACAGTATTTCCCATGGGAGTATTACCAACGACTTTTGAATCTCGTCAAAAATAGTATTTCTAATGAGTATACGGTAACTACCAACAATTTCCAATGTCAGAAATCACAATGTGTATTGTAGTGAAAATCTTTGATATGGGTCATAGGTCTAACCCTGGGGAAGACCCAATACTCTCTGGGTGTATTAATAGCATCACCGTTCATAAATTTGCAAAACAAAACATCATCTCTGCACCCTAACTTGTTTGGTGGATTTGTTGCACCTTGCATTTCTTATTTTACTTTAATATAAGGTCAGTTCTGTTTGTCAAAAAAAAAAAAGGGTCATCATCATCTTTACTATAACTTTTTCTTACAAATCATTCTAGAATAAGATCTGTTTTGCTTCTTCCTTCTTCTCCCACATCATTATTATTATTCTTTCTCCTTTTAGCTAAGTTGATAAAAAGAATCAGTAGAATTTGTTTCGAACTTTGCATTGACAGGGGTTGTTATTGGTAGTTTTGACTTTAGTTGGAGTTAGGCCCCAAGTCACCAACTGAAAATGGTATTTGTTGTACTATCCCTCTACTAGGGTCTAGGGATCAGCAGAAAATTACAATTCCATTTATTTTCCTTTGAAGTAGATAGATATCAACAAGATTGCAGGACAATTATACATTCTGAGATGATTCATGAAGGGATCCCATTCATGAATGATGTCCATAATTAGTTTAGAAGTATTCAATAAGCCTCACCATGCCTAAGGTCAGTGAACAACTTTCCCGACTGGTACTCAATTGGAATCTGCTTGATTGCTGCGGGTTAAGAATAAATTCAAGTTCATGTGTTAAGTAACGTACTACTACTCTAGATCGATCTATAGTATAGTAATATATAGATCCAGGTCACAATAACTACGTACGTACAAATAATAGTTTCAAGATCAAAAACGCAACCAAACTAGGATATATATTTTTTGCGAGTTTAGCTGGCATATACGTAGTTAGATTATGAGTATTATTGGTCTGTCTGATCACTTTTCCGGCCTCATGATGTACCGTACATCATGTACTGGAGATTTAGTAGCTCTGTATATTAAGAAGTTTTGTTCAGGCATGTTACATTGACGTACATATATATAGGTGGATCATTAGTGACCCAGGTACCATTTGTGTAACACTTCGGTATTGTTGATACCAAAAAAAAAAGGAAAAAGAAGAAGAAAAGGATTACAAAAAAAAAAAAATAATAATAATAATACTTTTCTTGTGCTACATGCACAATGTTTTTGAATTCAATTGTGACTCTTGCAAACAGCTGGACAACAAAGTCCAATACAAACTCAATCTTCCAAACTGTGCACTCTATATAAAGAGACACAGAGAAAAAGAAAGGAGAGACGGACAGAGCGCAGGGCACGGGGAGGCGAAGCATAGTTAAGTTCGAAATTTCGGGTGCGAACTGACCAACATAGTTTGAGATATTTGTGGAACCAGAAAATTACAACCACAACTCAACAGAGGTGGCTTTACAAGCTTATGGGTTTTGACTTCATTATTGAGTATAAAAAGGGGAAGGAAAATAGAGTGGCAGATGTTCTTTCGAGGAGAGAAGAAATGAATGATGAGCAAGTGGGACGATTGGCAGCTATTAGTCAACCAATTTCTAATTGGGTGGAGGTGATTAAGGAAGAGGTGAGTTCTAATTCAGACTTGTAAGGTGTGCTGTAGCGTATTCAAAGTGACGAAGCAGTAGGTCCTTGGAAGTTCATAGATGACCTCATTCTTTTCAAGGACAAAATTTATCTTGCTGCGAATTCTTCTTTAATTCCAGACATCATGGGGCAAATTCATAACAGTACCCATGAAGGGTACCACAAGACTCTCCAGAGAATTAGAGCTAATTTTTATTGGATGGGAATGCGAAAGCACGTTCGTGATTTTGTAGCTTCTTATGATGTATGCCAACGCCATAAGTCTGAACAGCTATCTACACAAGGACTGCTCCAACCACTGCCGATTCCTAATAAGGTATGGGCATGTATTTCAATGCATTTTATTGATGGTTTTCCAAAATCAAATGGGAAGACGACAATATTTGTTGTGGTTGATACACTATCCAAGTATAGCCATTTCATTCCGTTATCACATCCATACACAGCTGTGGGAGTTGCTCAGATTTTCTTTGATAATGTCTTCAAATTACACGGAATGCCATAGTCCATTGTTTGTGACATGGATCCCATATTTACAAGTTTATTTTGGGCAGAGTTATTCAAATTGCAGGGCACTGCTTTCAATTATAGTTCGGCATATCACCCGCAAACTGACGGTCAAAGTGAAGTTGTAAACCGTACTATTGAGATGTATTTGAGATGTTTTACAATTTTCAAGTCGAGGGAATGGAGTTAATGGTTGTCATGGGCTGAATACTGCTACAACACTAGTTGGCACTCTACAATCAAAACTACTCCTTTTGAGGTTGTTTATGGCAGACCCCCACCAACGTTGTTGTCTTATGTTCCAGGCTTAGCTAAGGTTGAAGCTGTGGAGAAACAACTAATGAGACGTGATGAGGTTGTTAAGGACTTGAGGGGTCAATATTAAAGAAGCTTAAGCTCGAATGAAGCAGGTATATCATAGGCACCATCGAGAAAGGGAGTTTGCAGAAGGAGACTGGGTGTATTTGTGACTTCAACCTTATTGTCAGTCTTCGTTGTCTCTAAGAAAGAATGTCAAGCTAGCTCCAAGGTTTTATGGGCCATTTCAAGTTCTTCAAAGAATTGGTGCTGTTGCTTATAAGCTTGCTTTGCCAAAGGAATCCCGAATTCATCCGGTGTTCCATGTTTCTTTGCTTAAAAAGAAGATTGGTGATGATATTCAAGTTCAAACTGAGCGCTCTGAATACTCTTGAGATTATTGTATATTATTTTCGGTGGTGTGCTAAGACCTATGTTATAGTATTTGGATATTTATGGGTTGAAATGGAGAGTGGTTAACTTGTTTTAAGAGAGTAGTTCTTTAATTTTTAAGGTTAGGGTTGTCCATTTTCAAGGGAGGTTTGCCGAGTTCTTTGGTAAATTTTCCTTGAAGGTGGACCCCGCAAGACTTACTTCTTGTTTCAGGGTGAAATTCGGGGTGAGTCTTGACATGAACACAAAAGAATACCATTGGGTGGGCTATCCTAGGATCTCCCGGCAGATTCAACACATGCTGATAATATGTGCGGCCAAAGACCGGTTAAAATCTGGGTTCTTGTAACAAAGAACCAGCTACCCGAATTCAAGTACCTATCAGAAACCATAACATCTGAAAACCTACTCAATAGAATAAGGACTTATTTGAGATCTGAAAACCAGACCCAAAAATTAACTCAAATAAAACTAAAGCAATAAAAACAGAAAATAAAATAAGGCTAGCCCAGGATGGGCCCAACAATTGAGACCAGGCCCAACCTGAAACCCTAATCCAAGGAATTGAGACAACCACCGCCGCCAACCAAGTCTTGCCTTCCCCATCTCGCCTGATGCGTTGAACCACCGTCCTCCAAGTATGGTTGCCGTCCTCACGTCAGAACCCGCACCACGTCATTTCCCGTATCAAAGTCGGACCCATATCAGATCCAGTGGCTGCAAACCAGATCACACCACCACGAAGCCGTCCTAGCAACCTTGCAAAATGACATGATCTCGAGAACAAGTCCAGCCATGCCACCATGCCCAGCCACCACCGCGTACACACCACCAACAAACTCTGCCACCTAGACTAAAGAAGATGGAACCAAAACCTAGCCGTGGTTCGGAAGAGATGCGATGGCGGGGTCTGGGGTACTAGTGATCTGTGCCACACGGTCCAAGCTGTCGTTGTACATGTTACGATGGTCTAACGTGGCGCGGAGCAAGAATTGTTCATTTTCCAATTCAGCAATGCGTACCCGGTACGCTTCAGCCTCCGCCCTCTCTCTGGCCGTTTGCTCGTGCAACGAATGGAAGTCTCGCTTTAGAATTTCAAGGGCGGTGGCGGAGTCGGGATGCCTAATGAAGGCTGCATTGCTGGTTTGGGGAAGGGATGCATCTCCAGATTGGAAAAGCTCTTTCTCTATCTGAGTGCTAGGGTCATTAGGGGTCATCTACGATTTCCACCATTGTTTCAAGTTAAATGGGAGTTCTACAAGAAGGCCCCTCCTTCTAGCGCCAATTGTTTCTACCTGTCACGGGATCACGAGTCGGGAGGTCGAATCCTTGAGTCTGGGTCTTGCACTTACACCAGTAGCAAAGCGTCAGGAGTCAGGACTGGGGAGGCCCAGTCTTCGACTCTCCGATGTTTAAGTTAGCGCTTAGTTGCTACTTGCAGAGTACGAGAGTTGGGAAGGAGTTTTTGTGGACTTACCACTTTTGGGAGTTTGTGCCTGTTTTATAGGTCAATGTTAGGCGTTGTGGCCGCAGTCCCCTATGTGGGACTGTCTGCGGTCCTTTGCGGCACCTCCCCTTTGGGGGGTGTTTTTCCGCCGGAGAGTGGGTCTGGCAGGTGGATTGCTGCCGGACCTTCACTCTTTAGATACCCGTGAAGGGCTAGCTGGTGTTGTCTTGTCCGGAATGATCTCTGGCGACCAGGTAATTGGGCCATATTCTCGGCTTGGCCAAACATTTTGGCTATGTACTAACAAGTCCCCAAGTCCGAGAGAGCTCTTGGGTTGGGAGTTATTCCCTAGATGCTGAGAATATGTTTTACCTAGGTGCTGGAGGCATGGTGTCGAGTCCCCAAGTCCCCACGCGAGGGTCGCGAGGTGATGGGGGAAAGTTCCGAGAATCTGAAGCGGACCATCTCGCCATGTCGCACGTGTGTCATAAATGGCCAGTTTATGAGGGGTACATGGTCATTCACGCTGAGTGTTAAGGTCGTAACAGTTCGCGGTGGTGGGCGTAACGGTTCACGCTGGTGGCGTGACGGTCCGCGCTGATGGCGTGACTGTTCGCGCTAGTGGTCAGAATGGTTCGCGTTTTTGTGCTTCTTCTTCTTCTCCCCCCCCCCCCCATTTTTTTTTACATGCACGTAGTTAACACGTGTGCGCAGGGGCTATGATCGTAGTCGATGTGGCTGTGCTCTGATCATACAGATTGGTAGGGTCTGGGTGGGATGTCTATAAATAGACCTGGGGGATACTGGAGGAGAGAGTTTGCGTTTCGAAATCGAGGAGTTTAGGATTGAGGGAGTTATTCATGATTTTCTACATAGGATTTTTGCTAAGCTATGAAATTCAATCTGGGAAACGTCTAATTTCATCCTCCATCGATTGGGTGCAAGCGCTTGGCGGTTTGCAACCAGCTTCACTGCCACTACGCAAATCCGCTGTTTTAAGGTATGAACTTGTTTGTTTTTTTTTGTTTGTGGGTTTTGTTTTTGTTATCTGGAGTCGATTAGGATTGTTCGCATGTTTGCGATGCTGGTAAGAGTTCTAGAATAAGGGATTTGTTGGTTTGCTATCGGGTTGGTTAGGGTTAAGGTAGCGGGTGTCTAACTCGTGAGGATGTAGGGTATGACAGATCCGGTGTGGGTGTCCAACAAAGAGATTGTGGCTGTCTCTAGTTCTCCTGATTCTGATTCGGACACCTTGCACCGGTGAGAGGAGGAGTTGGATAAGCTTATGGCAGAAATTGCCCTTGATTTAGGGTAAGGCGTCCCTATTACGAATGTCGTGTCTCACGTGTCCTCGTCCGACCCTCTCTTGCAGGAGGTAGAGGATTTTAGCATGGCGAGATCTCGGGAGGAGGATGATTAGTTTTGGGAACCTCCTAGCGAGAGTATGACTTCGTCAGAGCTTAAAGCACTTCGACAAAATTGGAGTATTCCTGAAGAAGTTTTTTGGCGGCCGCTTGGCAGGGTGTGAAGTTTTGGGACCCGCCGGGCAATTTCACATTGGTATACGAGTACTAACTTAGATGCGGATTGACGTTCCTGCTTCCCCTGTTTGTGTAGTACACACTGGCATGTCTGTATGTCGCTCCGTAGCAAGTTACCCCTAATATGTTAAGGCAGATATTTGGGACGGGAGTACTTTTTCACCTACTGAGGTAGGAGTTCCCTAATTTTGAGGAGTTTAATGTCTGCTGGCATATGGGGTAGTGTGCAAAGAAGGGCAGCCGGGGCTGCGTGACGATGAAGTCCCGGGGGAAGTTTAAAGTCTTGGTGGAAGACTTGCCTAGGTCGACAAATGAGAATTGGCGGCGGAAGTGCTTTCTTGTTGGGGGGCAATGGCAGGAGTGGCATGGATATCCCTTCCGGGTTCCCGGTGTCACGCCCCGACCCATAATTTTTACCTTTATTACTAGCATAGTGGTAATTAGAATTTTACCGTGTTCGTCATTAACTATAAAATATAATTGATCCCCAGAGAGGTGTAGGGGACGATTATTTTGTGGGATAATTCTAAGGAAGAAATTTTGACGACGGTAAAAAATGGTGATTTTTGCTAGTAAAAGGTAATCTTATTGGGGTATTATTTTTGGGGTGTTGAATTTTTGGATTGGGTTTATAGAGGAGTAAGTGGACCGGGCTTTGTTTTTGGTCAAAGCCTGAAAGCCTTTCTCTCTCTCTCTCTCTCTCTCTCTCTCTCTCTCTCTCTCTCCCCGCTCCCGAGCCCATTTCTGCCCGGATTCTTTCCCGACGCCGTTCGCCGCCATCCGGCCGCCCCAGCCCGCCGCACCGGTCCCGTTCGATCGGTCTCCGACCCATCTGTCGTTCTAGACTGGTGGCAGCCTCCCTAGCGCTGCCGATCGGGAGAAAAGCCGCCCGAAAGCTCCGGCTGCCCGAAGTTTCTTTTCGCCGGAACTCCTAGCTCAAAAGGAAGCCCTCCTCCAGTGCTTCAATCCCTCCAAAGGGCTCGCTCCATCTCGAGCTAGGTAAGGAGAAATCGGTAATGGAAATTTTAGATTTTTTTTGTGTGTTTGTGTTCAATTGATTGGTTAGGCTTAGAATTGGAGTTTGTGGTAGTTAGGAATGTTGTAGAGGAGGTTGAGAGGAAGATGTTGCCAAATTTTGGTGACCATCGGAGGTCGCCGGAGTTGGTCGCCGGCCGTCGAGAAAATGTTTTTGGTGGGGAAAAATGTGAGGAGTTTATTGGAATAAGTTTTAGAATTTTTTGGAGGAGTTTTGGATAGGTGTGAGAATTGTTGAAATTTGGTATTTTTGGCCGATTATTAATTTATAATCCGGCCATTGGATTTTATTTGGTGGAAGATCATTTTGAAGATGTCGATAAAATTTGTGGATTTTTGAGGTTGGCAGTGGATTTAAGATTTTGGAGTGTTAGGCTTGGTTGAGCGCGCGAAACATATTTATTTATGCATGTTTTGCGTTAAGCGTCGGTATTTTATTTAAGGTTTTATTTATTTGGAATAGGACGTGAGGAGGCTCGAGCGGAAGAGACCTCCGACCGACATCAGGCTTAGGCCTAACCTGTGAGTGGACCTTTGTTTTAAATAATGTGTTCGAAATGCTTTATCGTTTTGAATGATTTTCTGTTGTTGGATATTTCCCGAAATTGAGAATTTCAGTGATTATACTCTTATATGAGAATAGTATGTATATGATTAAATGCTAGCTAGCTATACGTACGTGATTTCCCCCATAGCGAGGTACAATTCCGGTATGGGTGACGTGAGCGTTAGACGCGAGCGTTGTAGCCTTGTGCGACTTTCTAATTTTGTATTTAATTATTCAAAGATTTCGTACAAGGAGTAAGCACGTATATATTACCACTCGGCCGCTTTCCCCCAGCCTGAGGTACAATTCCAGTGTGGGGTGATGTGAGCGTTAGACGCAAGCATAGTAGTTTTGTATGATATCTACTTTATTCAAGTTGTTCATAGATATCGTACAAAGGGTCAGACGAGTGTGCATACATACTATATATATGATATCCTGGCCTGAGAGACAATTTCTTAAAGTTTGGAAGTCTAGACAGGCTGGATCCCAGTTCAAAATCGTTCCAGTGGAGCTCTTGTTTTTGCCGCTGATGAAAGCATTTTTGGGAAAATATTTATTTGTTGTCAGAATCGTTTTGTCCACTCACTCTGACGTGTTAAATATTTTCCCCTGGGCTCTTCGTTTTTAAAATGTCCAGTCTGCAGAGTTCGCGTGAGGTCTAGCAGGAGATGTCGAGGCATAGTGACCCATCTATCAACTATATTTCGCCAGTAGGTTACCTGTTTAATCTACTAGGGGTTTGTTAGCTTTCGCTCTATTATATTTTAATTTTATTTTTAGTAGCTCTGAATACTTTTGGAATTCTTCTGTGTAATTTGTATTCTGGCTACTCTTGGATTGTAGCGGCGGTTTTATTTTGGAATAAAAAGGTGGTTCTTAAATTCTTAAGTTAGGGTTGTCCATTTTCGAGGGAGGTTTGCCGAGTCTTCGGTAAATTTTCCTTGGAGGTGGTCCCCGCATGACTTATCTCGGGTTTCAGGGTGAAATTCAGGGCGGGTCTTGACACCTGGGACGTTCTAGAAAATAGGTAGTGTACTTGTGCCTTATGTTTCTTTGCTTTGTTATATTCTGCCCCTACTGACAACTGGCTTTATGTAGTGCCTCAAGAGTATAATTTGACTACGCTGATAGAGTGTCAGATTTGCCGGGTGACATGGGCATTCGAGTGTAGGAGCTCGTATCAGATATGTCGTCTTGGCGTATACAGCCATTTCAGCTATGCCCGGGTTCCTGGTCTGTATTTTGGTTGTTGCATTCCCTTTTTATGCTTGCTGGTCTCTTTCTGACCTTCCTTTTTTATGCTTGCTGCAATGACGATGCCACGGGACAGTGGATCGTAAAAGAAGGAAGGTCCGTACTACAAGGTGTTGGACGAGGACGTGCTGGAGGGGCTGCTTGCTGAGATTGACCATGCCAAGCGGTATGACATTGATTTGGAGACTAGGGAGGGGAAAGAGGTGGGGTTGGGTGATTGTGAAGATTTTTTTAGATTGAATCTGGCGGATGAGGATTATGCCTATGTGCCTCCCTTGGTGGCAGAAGTAATGGGTTTGGGCGTCTAGGAAGTGGATGTGGAGGAGACGCAGACAGAGGGTGGTGATCGTGAGGGCGAACAAAGTCAGTCCCAGGGGGAGGATGAACTTGTCGTGGAGCCAGAGGGTGTGGAGGACTTGGTTATGGAAGATGTGGGCGGGCCTCGCTCAGGTGGCGAAGATGTGGTGGAGGAGGCAGCGGATCCTGTTGGAGAGAATGGCGCGGCAAGGACTTGGAAGAAGAAGAAAAGAGTCGAGCCAGCTCGCTAAGGTCAATCTAAGAGGTCGCGGAGGGATGGGCGCTCCGGGGGTTCAAGTAGTTTAGCTATTATCACCCAGGCTTTAGAAGGGACGGGGGAGGTGCAGCCGTACTTGGCCCAGATGGCATACGACATGCGTCATCGCTCCTGCGACATGCATGCTTTGGAGGAGGTGGATCCGCTAGCTGGTGTTGCACTCGCCAATGAGAAACTGACTCGGGTAAGTACCTGCAACTTTTTCCTCTCTGCTGCTTTAGGCTTGGGCTTATACATGTTGCTTTGTACTTGCAGGCAACGTTGCTGATGTATGCTACGAGCGAGCGAGCAGTTACTCACTTGTAGGGGGATGCTGAGGTGAAGTGTCAGCAGTTGAGGGAGGCGGAGGAAAACAATCGTGCCCTCGCGCAACAGCTAGAGCAAGTGGAGCAGGACGCTGCTATCTTCTGGGACCAAGCTGCCGCCGTGGTGAAAGAGGTGGCGGAGCTGAAGGAGGTCGTGCGGGGAAAGGATGAGAGGGTAGAGGCTAGGGAGTTAGCGGTTGCCAAGGCGGCATCTTTGGAGGTTGAGGTGGCGAGGTTGATGCAGTAACAGGCAGAGGTGGAAGTGTCCTGGAAGACTAAGTGTGGGCAAGCTGCTGGGGTAGGGGAGAGGTTGTTTCGCGAGAGTGAGGTATACAAGCAATAGCTAAGGGGTGCCTACAATAAATGTTAGGATGATCTTAGCCGGACTGGCTGCTAGGCGGGCTTGATTAATGAATCAGCCATGTGTAAGTGGTATGCCGAGAGAGATGCTGCAAAGAAGGCGTGGGAACAGATGATGCCTGAATAGAGGAAGCAAGTCGAGATCTTGCGGTCTTTGGCGAAACAGCATGAGGCTTGGCGTACGACATTCTCCGCTGGGCAGAAGGAGGTTCCAGTTGTGGGTGTGTCACGGCCTCTGGAAACTTTGGCTGTGTCACCCTTGAGGGCTGCTGGCACTGAGGGGTCCTTATCCACCCAGGTGGTGGTGTCCCAAGTGGCGTCTTCTGTTCTATTCCCTGATTCTCTAGCTTTGGGACCTCTGTCGCCTGCTCACCCCGAAGTGCAGAAGTCCCCAGTTAAGAAGTCTCCTAGTCCAGAGGTGGCACAAGTGAGCTCACTTGTGCGTCCCAATGTTGCTATGAGGCCTCCACTTGTGTCGCGGGATCGCGCGAAGCACCCTTTTAGACAGAGGGTTTCAGTGAATATCAGCCAATCTCGTGCTCGTGGCAGCGGGTCGAAGAGTGGGGGGAGTGTGAACAAGTCTGGCAGCTCGTCTTTTGGGGGAAAATGACTGATGTAATTATGATTTTTGGTAGGCGTAGGGAAAGAGAAATTTTTTGCCTGGAACATTGTAAGTGGTGTGGTTAGCCATTTTGAACATGTTTTAAATATATGAATTTCCTGGGAGTCCAGGTTGATGCTTGGCGTCATGTTGAGCCATGTTGTGTGTTTGTTTTGCCTTTGATTAATGCTTTTGTTTGTGGTCCCATGTTGTGGGGACTAAGTGCATCATGTTGGGATGATAAAAGTTCATTTCATTTAGATTTAGCCGCTAGTGGGCAAGGTGTACATATTGTTGGAGCCGTTACTGGGCTAGAGTACACAAGTATCGACTATGATGTCGGGTTTAAAATTGATTAACTAGGGTAGAGATGGAGGTGGCGAGCGTTCCAGGGGTGGGATAGCACGCGACCATCACAATCTCTGAGATAGAATGTAGCAGGTCCCAGAGCGTTAACTATCTTGAGTGGGCCTTCCCACTTTGCCTTAAGGCCAGTGGGGTGGGGGATGACCTCTTTCATGACCCAATCACCTACTTTCAAGGGGTGGGGGACGACTTTTTTGTTATAGTACTTGGCCATTTTTTGCTTGTTGTTTATGGCCCTGAGGTGCGTCTTGTCCCGGCGCTCCTCCAGGAGGTTCATGTTAAGTTGTAACCTTATTGTATTTGTCTTGAGGTCATAGGCTGAGACACGTTCACTAGGGACCTCCACTTCCACTGGTATCATTGCTTCGGTGCCATAAGCCAAGAGGTATGGGGATTCCCTTGTGGCTGTTATGGGGGATGTGCTGAGTGTCCAGAGGACGTTTGGGAGCTTGGCTGCCCACAACCCTTTGGCCTCTTCTAGGTGTTTCTTCAAGTTTTGCTTGATGAGCTTATTTATGGCTTCCACTTGGCCATTGGTCCGGGGATGTGCTGGGGAGGCATAAAAGATTGCCGTCCCTTAGTCTGATAGGAATTCCCGAAATGTGTCATTGTCAAATTGGGTTCTGTTGTCAATGATGATGGCCTGGGGCACCCTAAACTGACAGTATAAGTTTCGCCATAGGAAGTTTATCACCTTTTGAGTGGTGATTGTGGCAAGGGGCTCTGCTTCTATCCATTTTGTGTTGTAATCCACAATGACAATGGCATGCTTGAATTGTCCTGGGGCTGTGGGGAGTTGCCCTACAAAATTGAGTCCCCACTAGCTGAAAGGGACCATCGAGATGATAACAGAGAGGGGCACCGGGGGATGATGTGCAAAATCTGTAAATTTATGGCATTGAAGGCATGCTTGGACAATTGCCCCGACATCTTGCTCTAAGGTTGGCCAATAATACCCAGCGCGATGTGCTTTGAACATGAGGTTTCGGGCCCTTACACTGTGAAGCGACTTTAGCACCTTGTGCCCTTCTGCCGTGGGGAGGCATCTCAGTAGTGGACATGACTGGCCTCGACGATACAGTTTTCTACCCTTGAGCAAGTAAAGTGAGGCATTGCGGCGTAGCTGCTGTGCTTCATTCTTGTCTCGGGGTAGGGTGCCATCAGAAAGGAAAGCGATGAATGGGTCCATCCATGAGGGCTAGTCAATGGGCTTGAGGGAAAAATTTTCTGAATAGACCTTTGAGATGCTAGGCTTGTCCAGTCTCGATGTGCACATTAGGTGGCGTAGACTCTGGAGGAGCGGTGGCGATTCTCGCTAGAGCATTAGCCTTGGAGTTTTTTGCTCGCGAGATTTGGGTGAGCTTGTATGAATTGAAGTGCTGCAGGAGGGTGCTTGCGAGACTTTTGTAGGATCCCAAGTTATGCTGGTTAGCTTTGAAGTCCCCTGCCACCTAACTGACTACAAGCTGAGAATCACTAAAGATGTGGAGGTGCAGGGCTCCGAGTTCTTGACAGAGCTAAACGCCCGCTATGAGGGCTTCGTATTCAGCTATGTTGTTGGAGGCTTTGAATTCAAACCGGAGAGCATACTCATATGAGTTGCCCTCTGGGTCTGTGATTATGATTCATACTTTAATGAGTTTGTGGTTAGAGGATCCGTCAATATGGAGTTCCCAGATGGCGTCCCGAGTGAGGGCGTCTGGGTGTGGACCGTCATTGGCAAAGAGGATAAACTCAGCAATAAAATTTGCAGCTGCCTGCTATTTGATAGCTACTCTCGGCTTGAAATGCAAGTCAAATTCTCCCAGCTCAATTGCCCATTTTACCATGCGGCCTGAGGTTTCAGGTTTATGTAGTATTTGCCGTAAGAGATGGTTGGTTAACACATGGATTGTGTGGGCTTGGAAATACTGCCTGAGTTTCCTAGCGGCGGTGATAAGGGCGAGAGCGAGTTTCTCTATGTCTGGATAACGAGTCTCGGGATCTGCAAATCCTCTAACACAATAATAGACAGGGAGCTCGTTCTTATGCTCATGGCGTGTAAGGGAAGCACTGATGGCAGTGGCGGAAATATCCAAATACAGATAAAGCACTTCTCCCGGGACTGGCTTGGAGAGTAGAGGGACTACTGCAAGGTAAGCCTTTATACTTTTGAAGGCATCATCATGTTCCGGGCCCCATGTGATATCCTTTTTATGTTGTGCTTTGAGCAGTTGGAAGAAGGGATTACACTTGTTCGTGAGGCGGGAGATGAAACGTGCCAGAGCTACCAAGTGTCCCGTGAGGCACTGGAGCTCATTCCGGGAGGTCAGGACAGTCATGTCAAGTATGACTTGTACTTTTTCTGGGTTGGCCTCAATGCCTCTTTCATTGACCATGAAGCCTAGGAACTTGCCGCCCCCAACGGCTAGGATACACTTCTGTGGGTTGAGGCACATCCCGTGAGCCAGGAGCTTAGTGAATACTTTACTAAGGTTGGCAATATGGTCGTCCTCTGTCTTGCTCTTGACCAGCATGTCGTCGACTTATACTTCCATGGCTTATCCAATTTCATCTTCAAACATGGCATTGACTAGCCTTTGATAGGTTGCCCCTGCATTCTTGAGGCCTAAAGGCATGACCTCGTAACAATACAATCCCTTGTTCGTGACAAAGGTAGTGTGAGTCTGATCTGCGGGGTGCATTTTGATCTGGTTATAGCCCGAGTAGGCATCCAGGAAGCTGAGCATTTTGTAGCCTGTGGAATCAACCAACTGGTCAATTCGTGGCAATGGGAAGCTGTCCATAGGGCATGCTTTATTGAGGTTTGTGTAGTCAACACACATTCGCCACTTGCCGTTAGGCTTGGGGACCATGACTACAATGGAGACCCATGTTGGGTAAGAAACCTCACGTATGAACTTGATTTCTTTGAGCCGTTGGACCTCAGCTTGGATAGCTCGATACTTGTCTGGGTGGAAGGCACGTCTTTTTTGCTTGACAGGGGGTGGTTTTGAAGGATGTTAAGCTTGTGGGTGATGATATCAGGGGAGATGCCTGACATGTCGGCATAGGACCAAGCGAAGACTGCTTGTTTTTCTTGGAGGAAGGCAATGAGCTTTTGGCAGAGTTCTGGGTTGAGGTTCGTGCCAATGCGAACTTTCCTTTCCGGGGCGGTAGGTGACAGGGATACCCATTCCGTGTCTTCCGCTGGATTAGGTTGCGGGGCATTCTTCTTCCCTATCCCTTATGGTCGTCTCTCAAGTCATCAATGGGCTCTGAAGGGCTGAGGGGCAACATCTCATAGGCGCCTTGCCCCTGCTGGATGACATTAAGATGGCAATGCTCAATGGCTGCCCGATCTCCCTGAATTGTCAGAATGCCTCCTAGGGTGGGTACCTTCATGAGTAGCATATGGCTAGCGATAAAACATTGCAGCCCCCAAAGAATGTCCCGGCTTAAGATGAGGTTATAGGACGAGGGACAATCAACTATCAGGAAGGGAGCTGTTATGGAAGAGTGGCAAGGAGCGGTTCCCACTGACACAGTTAGGCGGTCTGAGTCTAACGACTACACTATCTTGCCAGAGAAGCTGACAAGGGGATCATGGTTGTTGTACAATTTGGCTCGGTCCCCACGGAGCCCTCTGTAACAGTGGGCAAACATGACACTGACGGCGGCCCCCGTGTCTACCAGGGTTCTATGACACCTGTAATGATCCACCTGCACGTTTATTATGAATGACTCACTGTGGTGGCAATTTATTGTATCCTCCCCTTTGCGAAATGTCACTTGATCCCACGCTGACTGGGTGATCGTGACACCTCGCTGGATGTCAAAGACTTCCAAGGGGGTCGTGCATTGTCTTTTTATAGAAGGCTGGTGAGGGGGGAACTGCGGGGCTCCCCTGTGCAGGGTTAGGATTTGGCCATGCACCTCGATAGAGTTAGCTCCCGTTGTGGGAGTGCAATATTGGTGAAGTTGTCCATTCCGAACTAGATGTTCTATGGCATTGCGGAGGCAATGACACTGCTATGTTGTATGGCCATTATCATCATGATAAGCACAGTATTTATTGCCTGTTGCCCGTCGGGGCTTTTTTGGATACTTGCTTTTAGGAGGTGGGGGAATGAGGTTTGTTGTTGCGGAGGACTCTGGTCCCTTGACCGATAAGGGTGGTCGCGGTTCCTCTGTCCCTCGTGACGACGGTCGGAACCGCGTCCCTCGTCCCGGGAGGAGCCATGTTGTTTACCCTTATCTTGCCCTCGGTCAAATTGCTCATACTTCTGCTGAGATTACTGCTTTGGGGGAGGAGCGGGGAGTGTTAATGTGGCTGGAGCAGAATGCCCAAAGGTGGCAAATTCAGCGCATGCCCACCGGACAACTAGGTCCATCAAGGCATCGTAGGAAGTTGGAAGGTTCCTGTTGATCTCTATTAAGAAATTTCCAGGGAGCAGGGCCTGGCGGAAAGCTTGCTCAGCAACCCGAGGCTCCATGTTGTGGCATCGCGCGGTGGCGGATAGCCACCAGGACAACAACTCATGGAGGCTTTCTCCATCCTTTTGTTTGATGTGGAACAGGGTGTCCACACTGCGATAAATGTTGGCATGAAGTATAAAGCGGTTGAGGAAGCGTTCCTAGAGTTGGTCAAAGTTGTCAATGGAGTTGGGTGACAGGTCGAGGAACCAGCTGAGTGCCTCGTCAGAGAGGGTCTCTTGGAAGGCATGGCAGGCCATGGCGTCTGTGTAGCGAGTGGAGTTACATAGCGAAAGAAATGTCTCGAGATGGAGATGAGGTCCCCAGTGCCCTTATACTTGTCCACCTTAAAGGGCTTGAGCTTAGGTGGTCCTTCTCCACTTGTACCCGTGGCGTGAAGGGACTTGGGTGATGTCCATAGCCAGAGAATAGAGATCGCTGGCTCCCGCGACTCTCGACCCCTTCAATCCGCGAAGCCAACTGAGTGACAGATTGGCTAAGCTAGAGCAACAGGTGGGTTTGCATGTCGAGAGGTGGGTTGGGAGCGTTGGCAAAGGTAAGAGTGGGGACGGGTTGAGCAGATGGGTCCAGTTGATTTAGCATGGGAGAGGGTTCATTGGGGATTGCAGATGGTTGAGGGGCTGGGAGTGGAAAAGATGGGTTTGTAAGTGGGTGGATGACGTAGATGATCTGGTTAGGGCCTCCCGGGATCACGGAACTGCTTTGGCCGTGGTTAGGAAGAGATGCGGTGGTGGGGTCTGGGGTACTAGTGACCCGTGCCGCGCGGTCCAAGCTGTCGTTGTACATGTTACGATGGTCTAACGTGGCGCGGAGCAAGAATTATTCTTTTTCCAGTTCGACAATGTGTACCCGGTACGCTTTAGCCTCTGCCCTCTCTCTGGCCCCTTGCTTTCAAAACGAATGGAAGTCTCGCTTTAGAATTTCGAGGGCGGTGGCGGGGTCGGGATGGAAGTTGCATTGCTGGTTTGGGAAAGGGATGTGACGTGTCGTGTAACCGGGGTCAAATAACTTCAATTTAATTACCCTGCAATCGTAGTAATATAGACAAGTAGGGATCGTTCTAGCCGGGGAAACCAAAGGGTGATCTAAAGAAGAGAAATCAAACAACATATAAACAAGTATTCACATATATACATCGAAATATTGGGGGTTTAAGATTGATTAATTCTAACGAGTAACCTACTGATGAAAATTAAACCTAAGATTATTATATACAAGTGATCAACATACTCATGCAACACGTAACACGAAAAACCATCTAGAACACATAACAACTTCATACAAGGCGGGGCAGCAACGTTCAAATTGTCCTTGACTCTAACCAATTCCGATTCTAATTAGAGCCTTTGCGGTTATCTAATTGTTAAGACTCCTCAAGTATTTAGAACCATCTTTGCGCTTAATCCTAAACATGAATGCTAACTCATTTAAAAACACGTTGCGTAGAGATTAAACAAGAAAATACTTTAGCACATGAATCAATCGGAAACATGATCTAAGGCATGGCGTCACTCATCCTATTAGCATGCAAATTATCAGAATTAAATCCGCCCTAAGTTAATAACAAGGACCAAGACAACTTTGCGTATGAATCGATCCAAAATTATTATGGTAGATGAAACCGCACCTTAGCCGAGGCAGCCTCAAGGATTGATTTAGATGCATGAATTCATGACAATTAATCAATTAGAAATCAAAAACACATAAGAAAATGCAACTGCCCCAAAACCTAACTCATGAAATCATCATGCACTCAAGAAGTTACAAATCAAAACATAGAACAATCAAAGATCACAAAGAAATCCGAAGACCATGTTTGATAAATAAAACCAAAATCGAAAAGTATATTACAATAGAGTTCGAAACTAAACAGAAAATAATACCAGAAGCCATGAGAAAATCACACTTTTACAACCTTTGAAGATTCGGCAAGTGTGGGGAAAATCGGTGGAAGGATGGAATGATTTTTATGGTTTGTGGTGGATGAATCGGCTAAGTAATTTTCTGTATAGGGTTTGGTAGAGTTTCGGCTATGTAATTGCAAGAGTAGAGATGATATTTCTGCCCTTGAAGTCATGCTTTATATAGAAGAAAAACCCTAGAGAGGCCGGCCACACAAGCCTAAACCGAATTGGTTTAGGTTTCACTAGTTATTCTCAATTCGACCCAATGACCTCTGTCTGATAATTTCGTCATAACTGCCTCTAGAAAATAGATATTGAGATGATTTCAATTGATTTGGAAACTAGACTCCAGTAGCTTTCTATCCATATGTAGTACGTTTTCTGCTTCATTCTGAGCTGTCCTGGAGAGCCCGTTGAATTTGTGATATGTGCACAGGAATTTCCCCGAATTAATTAGGAATCAAGACTTGGACACTCCTTGATATTCTGCCGAATTTAGATCTTCTTCTCCATATTGGACTTGGTTTGGACCTCACCTTCATGGATTAGGCTTCATGGATCAGCTGCTTTGCTTCCCGAGGTCCATCAGGAACACTTCTCTTGATTCTCTCTCCCATGAGCTCTTCTTCATGTCACCTAAATATCAGAGAGTTAAATCAATTTGTGACAATGTAAAAGCTTTACATAATCATAAGAACATCTAAGGCTCCACAAATCAGTTTTTGACAAATTTCTACATCATTCCTCTATTTTTAACTCGTTTTACACACAACTCTACCAAAAACTTTCGACTCTACATTATGACTCTATTATACAACAATAAGGGATAATCAAAGTACAAATGGAGGTAATAACCCATTAAGAATGTCGCATTTTATGCTCCTATCAATTACCCCACACTTATCCTTTGCTAGTCCCTTAGCAAACTAAATACAAGACTACTACAAACATTACTAATACCCTTATACAAATGTCTTAGAATCTTTATTATGCATAGCTTTCAAATTTGAACATTTGAGTGTAAACACGTAAATTTCAAGTTTCATAAAACATGTATCATGGCATGAATAAGTAAGAAGTGAGAACAAATAGCATGAACACACAAGGTCAACCGATCCTCCTCACGATGGCATACTCTCTTTTTTTCACTCGATCATGGTATTCACTCATAAGTATATGCAAGAGAACAGATTGTAAGACAAGAAATAGCTTGCATATTTTATCAAATAAAAGCACTTTGTGAATTAATTTTTCTATAAAAACCTCATCTAACAACTAAATGCAAGAATAGACCAAAACCATATGCTCAACTCATGAGAAAATCTCCACAAATCGAAGCTAGTTATCTTAAGAATCATGAATCAATCTCAATAATAGTCGTAATGGGGATCGGCTGCATAGGGTAGGAAAGTTTAGGATAAGTGGTGCTTTAAGGCATCACCAAGACTTTAGCAAAGCTTGATCCTCCTTCACTCCAAGGGCCGAATTTCATCTTGTTGGACCCATACGTCATCCTTAACTCCTCAAAGCATCATGAACATGAACAAAGGTCACATATTACAAATTTAGACCTTCAAATACACACAAACTCCAAATTCAAAACACCTTCTTTTGTAGTGTGCCGTCCCTTTCTTTTATTTTGTTTTGAACCGATTTTCATTCATTTTTTTTTGGTAGGTTTCGGCACACAATTTTTACATCAGTTCACCCCACACTTGTTTCTTTACATCACACAAACATAACTCCACATTGAATGTAAGCTTTGCCAAGCCTTGATAACAAGGTAAATGATATAACTATTCTAAGCAAGGGAATTTTATGAAGTTGATGAAAGAAAAGGCTCAATGTAGGCTCAAAGGGGTTAAAACTAAGGAGTCCCACGATGGGTGCAAATAGGCACATGCTTTATTTGGCAATGGTGGTAATCCTAAAGAGATCAATTCAATCCTTTTCAAAATCAAGACCTGTTATGATTATAGAGTTTCGAAAATCACATGAGCGAGTTCTAGTATATTCTAGAGTCCATTAAAAAGCTATAGCACATAGTCGTTGAATATGCAAAGAACGATGAGGTTTATGATAGTGAATTTTTAAAATTAAGGTTATCACTCAGAAAGAAAGCATTTAAGCTCAATAGCTCACATAGGTTGTTATGGAAACAAATTAACCAAACATGCATGCTTCACAATCAATAATCTCAAATGTTCAGACCATTCCAAAATATCCATGAAACTTACAATTTTTTTAAGTAAATGTCAAACCATCATCTATGCATTGAAAGACATAATCACCATTGACTTTAAGGGCATTCTAAGACTCAAAATAAAACAAAACACTCATCTTTTTGTTGGATCCGATTTTCTGTTTTTCTGAATTTTGTTTTTGGTTTTCTTTTTATGACTCAAAACTATAGTTAAATGACTCAAACAAACATGTTATTATGTAAACCTCTACCCCACACTTAAAAAATTACATTGTCCTCAATGTTATACCCGAAATCATGTCATAATTTCCTAAGCATGCGTCGAAGTCACACAACAAACACAAATACAATTCAACCATAAGAAATGAAGGGAGAAAATGATGCAAACTCTCGGTGACGGCTCCTCCACCGTTACGGTTGAAATGAGTTTCCTCTCATGCAGCGCTTAATGTTTAAAGTCCTTTAGCCTAGACTTTTCATCTCCATAGTGGCGTCACTCTCCATCTTGTGGGTCTTTAACGTTTTGTTCCTCAACGTTGTACTCCTTGAATGCCGCATAATAAGGCTTAAGTCGATGACCATTCACCTTGAACGTATTTACTGATGTACTGCTTTGAATCTCAACGGCACCATGAGAAAACACATTAGTAATAACAAATGGACCTTGCCAACGTGAACGAAGCTTACCTGGAAAAAGTTTTAAGTCTTGTGTTAAATAAAAGGACTTGCTGCCTTATTTCGAAACTCTTTCCCCTTATCATCATGTCATGATAAGCCTTTGTTTTCTCCTTATAAATCATAGCCGAATTGTAAGCTTCGTTCCTAATCTCCTCAAGCTTACAAAGTTGTAGCTTCCTATGCAAATCGGCCGAATCTAGGTCCATGTTGAATTGCTTCACCGCCCACCATGCTCTATGTTCAAGCTCAACCGGCAAATGACATGTTTTCCCATAGATGAGCCGAAAATGGGACATCCCAATAGGTGTCTTGTATACCGTCCTATAGGCCCACAATGCGTCGTCTAAACGATCGCTCCAATCCTTCCTTGTTGGACCTACAATTTTGTCCAAAATCTGCTTGATCTCTCGCTTTGAGACTTCAGCCATTCCGCTAGTCTGAGGATGATATGGCGTTGAAATCTTGTGACTCCATACTTCTTGAGCAAAGCCTCTATGGTGCGGTTGCAAAAGTGAGAACCTTCATCACTTATCAAAACTCTTGGAACTCCAAACCTAGAATATATGTTAGTTCTCAAAAATTCTGCAACAACTTTAGAATCATTAGTCTTAGTGGCTTTTGCCTCCACCCACTTAGAAACATAATCAACAGCCAATAAAATGTAAAGGAATCCCTTAGAAAAAGGAAAAGGTCCCATGAAATCAATTCCTCAAACATCAAAAATTTCAACAACAATGATAGCTTTGAACAAGATCAAGTTAGCATCAAATATTTCATGCTTTACAAAATCATAAAATCGGTTATACAAAGATTATCCACAAAATCTTCAGATTTTTATACAATAACACTCAAAATTTTCAAGACAATATACACAAACAAAACCTCCAAAGCTTCACACAAATCGTCATTCATATAAAGCATCAAAGATTACTACAAGTATGTGAACAACTTTCAAGCATCGAAATCAACAACTCAAGCTCACAAATCAAGACTGAAATTTCCAAAAATTAAAAATACAAATCGGCCAAAATTAATTACAAGCCGGAAACCAATAAATAAATAAAAACTATATAACATCTTCTTCAATTCTTCTTGGTTTCCCCGGCAACGGCGCCAAAAATTGACGTGTCGCGTAACCGGGGTCAAACAACTTCAATTTAATTACCCTGCAATCGTAGTAATATAGACAAGTAGGGATCGTTCTAGCCGGGGAAACCAAACGGTGATCTAAAAAAGAGAAATCAAACAACTTATAAACAAGTATTCACATATATACATCGAAATATTGGGGGTTTAAGATTGATTAATTCTAACGAGTAACCTACTGAAAATTAAACCTAAGATTATTATATACAAATGATCAACATACTCATGCAACACGTAACACGGAAAACCATTTAGAACACATAACAACTTCATGCAAGGCAGGGCAGCAACGTTCAAATTGTCCTTGACTCTAACCAATTTCGATTCTAATTAGAGCCTTTGCGGTTATCTAATTGTTAAGACTCCTCAAGTATTTAGAACCATCTTTGCGCTTAATCCTAAACATGAATGCTAACTCATTTAAAAACACGTTGCGTAGAGATTAAACAAGAAAACACTTTAGCACATGAATCAATCGAAAACATGATCTAAGGCATGGCGTCACTCATCCTATTAGCATGCAAATTATCAGAATTAAATCCGCCCTAAGTTAATAACAAGGACCAAGACAACTTTGCGTATGAATCGATCCAAAATTATTATGGTAGATGAAACCGCACCTTAAGGACAACCATGGCCGAGGCAGCCTAAAGATTGATTTAGATGCATGAATTCATGACAATTAATCAATTAGAAATCAAAAACACATAAGAAAATGCTACTTCCCCAAAACCTAACTCATGAAATCATCATGCACTCAAGAAGTTACAAATCAAAACATAGAACAATCAAAGATCACAAAGAAATCCGAAAACCATGTTTGATAAATAAAACCAAAATCGAAAAGTACATTATAATAGAGTTCGAAACTAAACAGAAAATAATACAAGAAGCCATGAGAAAATCACACTTTTACAACCTTTGAAGATTCAGCAAGTGTGGGGAAAATCGGTGAAAGGATGGAATGATTTTTATGGTTTGTGGTGGATGAATCGGCTAAGTAATTTTCTGTATAGGGTTTGGTAGAGTTTCGGCTATGTAATTGCAAGAGTAGAGATGATCTTTCTGCCCTTGAAGTCATGCTTTATATAGAAGAAAAACCCTAGAGATGCCGGCCACACAAGCCTAAACCGAATTGGTTTAGGTTTCACTAGTTATTCTCAATTCGACCCAATGACCTCTGTCTGATGATTTCGTCATAACTGCCTCTAGAAAATAGATATTGAGGTGATTTCAATTGATTTGGAAACTAGACTCCAATATCTTTCTATCCATATCTAGTACGTTTTCTGCTTCATTCTAAGCTGTCCTGGAGGGCCCGTTGAAGTTGTGATATGTGCACAGGAATTTCCCCGAATTAATTAGGAATCAAGACTTGGACACTCCTTGATATTCTGCCGAATTTAGATCTTCTTCTCCATATTGGACTTGGTTTGGACCTCTCCTTCATGGACTAGGCTTCATGGATCAGCTGCTTTGCTTCCCAAGGTCCATCAGGAACACTTCTCTTGATTCTTTCTCCCATGAGCTCTTCTTCATGTCACCTAAATATCAGAGAGTTAAATCAATTTGTGACAATGTAAAAAGCTTTACATAATCATAAGAACATCTAAGGCTCCACAAATCAGCTTTTGACAAATTTCAACATCATTCCTCTATTTTTAACTCGTTTTACACACAACTCTACCAAAAACTTTCGACTCTACATTATGACTCTATTCTACAACAATAAGGGATAATCAAAGTACAAATGGAGGTAATAACACATTAAGAATGTCACATTTTATGCTCCTATCAGGATGCATCTCCAAGATTGGAAAAGCTCTTTCTCTATCTAAGTGCTAGGGTCATTGGGGTCATCTATGATTTCCACCATTGTTTCAAGTTAAATGGGAGTTCCACAAGAAGGCCCCTCCTTCTAGCGTCAATTGTTTCTACCTGTTCTAGGATCACGAGTCGGGAGATCGAATCCTTGAGTCCGGGTCTTGCACTTACGCTAGTAGCAAAGCGTCAGGAGTCGGGACTAGGGAGGCCCAGTCTTCGACTCTTCGATGCTTAAGTACTAACACATGATGTATATATAGAGGTAAGTTTCCTTTAAAAGATAAGGGTGTTAGCAATTATGCGAGTCATCTAAACATCTCCACTTTTCCCGGAGCCCTATACCGAAACCTTAAGTTTCACGAAGCACGGCGACAACGATCTAAGGTCTTTTGTCTGCCACAAGGTGTCTTCGGTGCTGGGTCTTGTCAGTGAGTGAAGGAGACGGTGGTGATCGCCTCTTACGATGACGTGGGAGGCGACGATAGTTGTCTAGGGCGGATTCGACATTGGCGAAGGGTTGCGCGCTGCAGGTCAAGTAGAAGGCAACTTTTAAGATCTTGATTCCAAGCTTTGAGACGGGATGGTGGCGTGCTGAGAAGCGTGCTTTGCGCTCTTCCGTTTTTTGTCTAGTGGAGATCGTTTTTTGATAGGAGGAGGTTTTCTAAGCCTTTCAAGTGTAAGGAGTGGTTGAAGGCAACATAGGCTTTTGTTTGGCGAGGGTAGCGATAGTTATTCACAAGCGGCGCTTGCAGAAGAGGCGGTAGGTTGGAGACCATGTGGTCTAAGGCTGAAGAGCCACTGAATTGATATGGTAGTGGGTGACTCCTCCGGCAAGCACGACGCCGGTTCGAACTATACGAGAGAGAGAGAGGAAGGGATATTGGGTTGGGCCTTAGTCCTATATGGGCTAGGGTTTAAGCCTTTTTATTTCCTTTTCTCTTTAGTATGGGTTGGGCCTGAATTGAGCTTCTTAGAAGAGTATTAGATCCCTACATAACCTGTTGAGGAGTCTACCCCCTTTTTGATGGAAAGGTACACTAGAAGGGTCTTAGGCCTCGATTCATTGAGCTGGGGTATTTTGGTTGGTTATGTAAGTTATTGCTTTTTGAGCCATAATAAAGTCCTCTTGTGGACATTAGTTTTTGAGTTAGTATTTCTTTGTAGCCTTTGTAGGCTCTTCAAGTTGTATCGGAGCTATGCTTCTTGTTGACCAGTCATTGCACTTGTATTGAAGTTTAACTCCCGGTCATCCCATTAGTAGTTTTAATATATGGGCTTTATACCCACTGGAGTAACATCTATTTCTATCGAAAATAAATAAAATAATAATAGTAGAAATAGTACCGAGATAAAATAATAAAGTAAGAACTGAATTTAAATGCTATGTTGCTACATATTTATAGATAAGGTTTCTCCATGAGTAAATTTTGAGATTGGTGCAGTTGTACGTAGGTGAGTTTGAGGAAGCAAGTTGTGAAACAAAAAATACGTTATAGCTTATACTTAAATAACACAAAAACAAAACTAGACATAAATAAGCCTAAGCACGTTAAAACTATGGAGTTCACAATTCATATGTATCGTAATAAATCATACACCCCAGGTCAATAAAGACAATTCAAACCATGTATCAAATTAATTCGTATAGAAGGTAAAATTAGTCACCTAGAGACCCCCACTAATAACACTCAAAATCAAACAGAAAGAATTTGCAATCTAATGTCTGGACTAGGTAAAAGGCTAGAAACGTTAGGTTAGGTTTAAACCCTAGATTGCCCGAAGGGCTATAATGGGTGAAAACCCAAACAACTAGCCCAATGACCCATTTTTTCCCTAATCCGATCCCAAGCAATCAATTTGGGCCACTGTTCAGTATTTCCTTCGGGCCCATCCCACATGGAATAAAACAAATCCAGATTCGAATTGGAGTATCACTGCGCTTCATAAAACCTCGAAAACCTTGCCTTCTCTTCTTTACTCTTCTCTCTCAAACTGAGACCAACAATGGCAGACCGAGAAAGAGAGCGAGACAGAGACCGTGACCGTGAGAGAATCCGAGACCGCGACCGAGACAGAGACCGACGCCGTGAACGTGACGATCGTGATCGCGACCGTGACCGTGTCCGGAGCAAGAGGTCGCGTACGCCGGAGCGAACCAGAGCGCGCCACACTCGCTCCCGCACGCGCTCGCCAGACCAGTACCACTCACGCTCCCTCTCCCGCTCCCGCACTCCCGAAGACCGCTCCCACCGGCGCCGCCACCACCACCACCGCAGCCCCTCTCCGGAGTCGCGGAAGCGAGCTCGGCGCGAGCCGACGGTGGAGGCCGAGAAGGACCGGCAGAAAGCGGTGTCGGAATTCGTGGAGGGGATTGCGAAGGAGCAGCAGAACAACGGCGGCGGAGAGGGCGGCGGTGCGGACGAGGACGAGATTGAGATGATGAAGAAGCTAGGGATTCCGGTAGGGTTTGATTCTACGAAAGGGAAGCCGGTGCCCGGTGCCGATGTGAGTGGTGTTAGGGCCGTCACGAAGCGCCAGCCGAGACAGTACATGAACCGTCGCGGTGGATTTAACCGGCCATTGCCTGCAGAGCGCAATCGCTAGAAGACTTTACTGGTCAGGGTTTTGCATCCTTACTTTGTTTTGGCTTATAATTTGGGAATGTGCTGATTGTACGGTTTAATTTTGATTAATTGAGTAGGATTTTGTTTAGGTTAGGATGACATTTGTCTGTGATAATTCAAGTACTAGACTCTCGGGTGCATGCCTTGCCTAGATTGCCTAGATTAGAATGAGAGGATACTTTGAATTTTAGACTAGTGCCGGACTTCTTGAATCAAAGTTATTTTAATTTGTGCCTTTTTTGGTGCAATTGTCCCCAATTGCACAAGAATTGTCTATTACAGTGCTCAAGTTTTGTTGTCAGGGAAATTATTATCGGTATCTCTTATCATTTTATGGGTTCTAACCTTCTAGGTAGAGAGGTCTTCATAGTATTGAGAGCGGTGATTCGTTCTGCCTGTGAAATTGGTTGGAGATATGAGATTTCCGGCTAAGCTCATGTATCTAGTTGTCTACCTTTGACTTTATGAAATTGATTATTGATATATATTATGCAGTTATTTTGCTTGGTATCCAAGAATATCACTTCGATTTGGATTGAAAAAACAAAGAAAAGATAAGTACAATAAAAATAGTCTTCTTCACAATATACACATCATGACCAGTATAAGTAATTCCCGAAATCCGAAACTGAAGCCAGACCCATTCCTAAAGATTTCTTTTTCGATTCATCCCTGGAGTTGAATACCTCATTCAAGAATTGTTTTTGATCCAATCCGTAGGAATCAATAGAAAAGGCAAATCCCTTATGATATAACGGATCCGGCTCGGTTATTGATAGAGTGAATAGATCTGCCATTTCTTGAAATCTCTCTTCTGATTCAAAATCGTGGTGTAACGTGTATCCCCCCCCCCCCCCCCCCCCCCCCCCCCCCGTTCCAGTCATGGAATAGATGAAATAAATCACAAAATGGATTTTTGTTCAAGAATGAAATCTTATTGGAACTGTCCAGTTCATCCTTTGGAACCATATCACATCCCGGATCTGATGAAATAGGATGAATTGAGACGGTATTTTGTAAATACATAATTATCTTGAATATGTTAACTATTTCCTTATTTTCCGATTTCCTGGAAGGGACAAAAGAAACATCTTGTTCTTTCTTCAACAATTTCTGATCTCTAGTGGACCTCTCAGTAGGATTCGAACCCAGATGAAGTTCTGACCATCTGTCAGAGAAAAAAGAACGAAGGGATCTTGTAGGATTCCCAAGAATTTTTCGATTTCTTCCGGAAGCAGATGCTTATTCATCTGCTGCATTTCTAGACTGACTTCAGTAGTAGTATTGGAGTTGAAATGAATAAGTGAAGATGAGAGCATGATAAGGGAGGGACAAGCATGTTTTGAGGTCAGTAGTTTGGATTTTGGTTTGCTGCTTGGGCTGTTAGTTCACGGAGCTCCCATGTCTGCCGTTTACAGCTGTATGTTGTCATGTTGTTGCTTTACATGGCTGTATTTGGTTAGGACCCATTCTTTAAATGTGTTTTAGTTTCATTTATTTCTAATGAGTGATAAGGGAGGGACGAGCATGTTGAGGTCAGTAGTTCAGATTTTGGTTTGCTGCTTGGGTTGTTAGTAGTTCAGGAAGCTTCCATGTCTGCCGTTTATTTGGACCAGCTACGGCTGTATGTTGTCATGCTGTTGCTTTAGATGACGCCCTAATATCTTTGTAGGGGCTTATTTGCTTGTTAGTGTGAACATCTATATTTTGAAGTAGCTCTTAAAAGGTTTTGTGTCTATTTAATTCTTTTCTGAAATTCTTTTTCTATTTGTTGTGCTATTGTGGACTTCATACACTATTTTCTTGTTTGGTTATATAAATATGTTTCTCTTTGAAAGTTTTAGAAAGGATGTGGAGCCATGCATAGGAAATTTGTATATCCTGTATAAATCTCTTTCATCCTCTTAAACGTAGTCTTGCTCTTGAATAAGGTTGTTCATTTTGAGCCTCCTATTTCTTTTTCAAACCTTGTTACTCTATTGTTCAAGTTTATGAGTGGTTTAATTCTTGATTTTTTTGGTTATACCATATGGTACTCTAATGGGTTATGTTCCTATGAAGTTAAGTTTCCCCAAGATTTTCAGGAATTAGTCATTTCAGCAATCTACGGTGGTGATACACAAACTAGAACTTCATCTATTTACAAAAAGATTGTAATCCTTTCTAAGTGGTCCTAGGTTCTGTTCTCACCTAGCATCATTTACCAGGCGACCTGAGAATGATAAGCGTTTTGATTTTGTTCTTGGGAAGCTTTGAAAGAGCAGTTTTTTTTTGGATGCATGACAGGAGTTTATAAGCCGGACTAGGCAGAATGGGTCACTATTGATTTCACAGTTAATTATCAGGAGCAACTTATTCCAATCAGACTCCTCTTGTTTGGCCATCTATCTGTGGGTTGGGTGTGAGGTTTTTTAATGTTGGAACACCCTTGATGTACCATTTCTTATCATGAGGAAAGGTATGGTCATATAAGCCCATTCTCCATGGTGAAAGTACCTCCAACATCATTGCAGTTAAAGTATTTAGTTATGTTTGGACTTGGGAAAAATAATTTTCTTGGACAATTTGATTAGAGGGAACATTTTGCTTGCCAGTAGAACATTATCTTGTCACCAGGTAATGAAGTAGGTTTGCCGATCTATTAATGTGATTTAATAGTGTCTATAGCGCCTATCTAGGTTTTCTAGTTTGAGATGTGCTCCTATTGCATTTGAAATATAAAGTTTGTGAAAAGTGAATCAGCAGTGCCATGCTTTGAAATTTGTTTGTTTTAGCATTTACATGTTTTTAATTATCAGTTTCTTTGACATGCAGATCCGCACAGATTTGATGTTGAAACTTGAAAGGGACCAGCAGGAGTCAAATCAATGTGACTGTAACACTTTTGGAGATCATTGTTATGATTTGAGTAGGAGTAACGCATCTTATGTTTAAGTCCAACTGAAAAATGAGTAATAGCCCCAGTATCGTTGCCTTTGATTTGTCGTCTGAATTCATGATATGAAACAAATTGAAGTGAACCAATTGAATATTTGGGATGCATATATCTTGAAACTTTTTGTTTTCTAGTTTATTGGAAATCTCCTGATCGAACTCTTTGAATACCAACCTATGATGTGATGAAAGAAACCTTGACAAATGATGTAGACGGTTTAGAATTCCCTTTAGATACATGTGGCATTGCATTTTGCCCCTACAAATCATGTGCATGTTGGGTGGATTTCGGAAGTTGTTTTTCTTTTATACAAATGTGTTATATTATTTCATCTTGGTTCTGAAAATCGAAAAGAACCCTCATTCTCTCCCATGTTTGTAGAAGATGATCTATGCTTGGACAAGGTGTGCTTTGACAAGCCAAGGAGACATAACAGCTCTTTTTGTGTGTGTGTGTGTGTGTGTGTGTTAAATGATGGGTTGGAGAGGCTTTTTAACTTTTCGGTTCTTTGTGTTGATCTTACAATGCCATTTGAGGTTTTTATTTTCATTTTTATGATTTTCATTGGACTTAAAATAAACAACGAACTATGTAACTGGACGACGTAAACAGAACCAATGAAGATCAATGCCATTCGGGTTGATGGCAAGAAAGGGTGTGGGTGGACAATGATTCTCTTCATAAGCAAAACAAGGTTACAGGGTACAAGGACAATATGGTAAGAGTAAAAAAACACAACATATCACTAAGATATGCAAAGCATCTGAAATGTGTTAGATAGTGAAAAAATGGCATGGAAGTGAGGAACTGGGGATGGTGAGCGTGAGTATGGAGTGTCTAGGGAAATTATTTCGTGTTAAGAATACAAGATTTAAGGACTTCAAGATGCATAATTCTTTGATTTAAATCATTTTGGAAATGGTCCAGTTTTTAACCTTTTGATGTTTAAGACCTCGCTTTTGCTATCAACTACTTAAAAATGAAGTGCACTTTGTAAAATCTGTTAAAAAGTGGACTGCATGAATCACTACACAAAACGAAGGCGTTTATTACAACCAGCTTCCTTATTTTGCTTCCCAAAACAGGGGAGGGGAGTACAACTAAACTATAACTTTGTTCTGCATACATACCATAGGCAAAAGAAGAAAACTGCGAGAATGTGAAAATGGAAAGAAGACTGAGTTTTCCAGACTGAATCTTGCCTTCAAGCACCGGTGGTGGCTGCAATGTTTGGCTTGTGAATGATAAAGGCCATGCACTGACCCTGGTTCTGGTTGTCAAATGCTACACAACGTATATAAGCATTTGGGTACGTTTTCTTGCACTCTTGGATTTCATTGAGCACCAGAGAAGGGTCAGTGCAACCAAACATGGGTAGCTTCCACAATGTCCAGTATCTTCCATCATAGTACCCTGGCATCCTGCTATTCTCCCTTTGAACATATCCCACCTTTCATCCATATATGCAACAATCAGATATTAACGAAACTAATTACTCACAAATTATGGACCTATGCCATTCCAAACCTTTTATTCTATTGCTATTACATGCGACTAACTCAACTATTGAATGCTAGAGATCAACATGAAAACTTATATGGCCATGGATGGTGTGTACTATATAAGACACAGGTTCAGATTAAATGATCTGAATCCAGTGATTGGTGTTACTTAGTATCATTTAAGCAAAAATAGCTGCCTAATTCATGCCTGAAAGTCCAGTCTAGTAACTAGATGAGAAGTTACAATTTATTTCCTTGTAAAACATGGAACATTGAAATTTTGAAATCAACTGACCACGTCAAATTCAAGGCAAGGGATCCACCCCTTCTTGAGCATGTAGTCAATCTCCTTTGCAATTGAATCATCAGAGAGTGGTGGGAGGTAAGACAAAGTTTCAAACTTCATGTTGTTGATCGGATTCCATGACTGCAAAACAAAAATAAAACTCAGCAAAGTGTGCAGATTGAGCACCAAATTATCCAAGAACAATGAAATCTTGGGTGCTTTGGAACTTGGGTTTGAGGCAAAATATGTTGGATCACATTACCTTCATGCAGCAAGTTCTTGAACCATTGGAGACAGTTTTCTTGGTCCATCCGATAGAGTCTTTAGCTGGGAAAATTTTGGAAGGGCTGGCTGCTAAGCCAACGTAACCAGATGCAGCAACAGGAAATTTGAAGATAGAAGCAGACATCTTTTGTTTAACAAAGAACACAGCACAGTGTGATTTGTAAAGAAACAAAGAGCAAAATGTTTATGTAAAGGTGGTAGAATTGGTTAGAGAAACAAACAAACTAGTCTGTGTGTGATGATGAACAGTTTGTTAAAGAGTGGTATCAGAAGACAGTGGGCACAAATTCCTGAGAGGGTTTTATAAGACATTCGGGCATTGATCTCATCAACTCCTGCTTTTGCCTTCCTCAAATCACTACCAGTAATGCACACTTGGCATTATTAAAAAAGACTGAGCCCACCGATTCATGGTACCACTATGCTAGCCATATTTACAGGCATCAGAGAAACTGTTTCAATTAAATATAAGATCGTATGGCTCACCTATACAAATGGCTTTTCATGCATCATAGTGGAAGATCATACAGAATTGGTGCATATGGAGGTGGCTATGCCAATGACGATTTTTTTTTTAGAGAAATGAATAATTTATTAACTAATGGATTAGCTTAATTACAAAGCTTGTAAACGCAAAACTGAAAAATTACTAAAAATAAAAAAATATGTGCGTCCAACTCGATCAAACATGAAAGAGTGAAAGAAGATAAACAACTCGCTAAGCTATAGATCATAGGTCCTACATCCGATGACGATCTTCATAACTAATGAATAACATCCTTTGATTTTTTATATTTGCAAAGCAAAGCGCCAAAGATACAGAGACACCAAATTACATGGTTAGATAACATGAAAAATATGAAAACTAATAAAACCAAAGCAATTTATGACTTCTAGGTACTTTGGTATTACAGAATTATCAGATGCGTTACTGCTCAATAGAGTATTTAGGGTGCAAGAGAATCTCTCTAAGCTAACAAAATGGTCATCTACTGAATATAAAAAAGATTAACAATATTGATTTCCCTCATAGACTTGTTTTATTTATAATTTAGAAGAATGAAGAGGGCAAGGATATAACACGAAACTATTGGAGGTATATTGGAGGTATGTGGTATGACAAGAATAGTTGTATCTAGAGGATACATGGGTGTTGTGGTCTCCCAGATCCAGAGGATACATGGTTTTTGTGGTCTCCTTCTCATTCTAGGCGTACCTATTATTGTTTATATGTTACTTGTATAATTTACATTACTTGTAAATTCACATTAGATTTCTCGATGTTAAAAACATAATATAAATTATAAATTTGAATGCTCAGTAAATTCATTATAACCAAATATTTCAAATTAAATTGGGTCAAAGTTCTATTCATTCAAGAACAACATTTTGAAACCAAAGAGAAACCCAGACACCTTACACGACAATGCCCACCTCATCATACCCATTGATTGGCACAGAGCATCATACCCGATTTGAGAATCGTAAACGATCATACCCAAAGAGAGATGAATTTGTTATTGGAGATCTCCTCAAACTTCATCTCAAGCCAGATTGAAGTCGGCAATGGTTGAAGGCGTAATGGATCTCTGAAAATCAAACATGGTGATATAAGGAGAAGCCAGACGGCGGCAGGGTGGCATGCATGATGAATCTATGTTATGAGTGTGGACTTTTAGCATATGTTTGGTTATTCAGTTAATTCTGTTAATTAGTCTAATTAGCTGATTATGGTTGGATTAAGCTGAACCCATGGATTATTGACAGGTGTCAACCATGATAAGGCTATTTAATCTCAGTCTGTACTACAGCTGGGGGGATGAATGAAACTATCTCTTTCCTTTTCTTTCTGTTTCTCTTCTCCCTTCCCTTCCTTTCTCTCAAGGGCTTAGCCTGTAACAAGTGGTATCAGGAGCTTGTCGATCATGGCGGGGAAAGCAGCGAAGACGGCCAGAAAGTCGTCTTCCTCAGATCACTTGAATCCGAGTGAGTTGTCTCAACTGGAGCTTGAAATCCAAGCTCATAAGGATGCTACTGCAGCTTGGTTTGAGGAAATGCAAGTGTCATTTCAGAAATCTCTGGATGCTAATTTGTTAAGCTTTCAGAGCATATTGGCGGAGCAGTTTCAGAAACACCTCTCATGCGTAAGGCTCGACGGCAACAAATTAGTGTTAACTAATTCTGAACCTGCTGGATCTGCTGCTATTACACAACCGGATGGGTCAGTACGCTTCGGATCTGTGTTAGCTTCTACTCGAGGAGTGATTCCTGCAGTTGACAGCTCTTCCTCTTCGGTATTGGCTAGGTCTGAGGGTATTATTTCTACTGGACCTATTGATTCAGATTCAACTAGTAATGATGTGTTTATGTCATTAGATCATTTATCTATTAGCAATAACCCTATTCTAGGACCTGGAACTAGCACTGTGATGGTTAGTGGGGTTAATTCTACTGTTGACATGTCTATGGTGTTTGGATCTAAGAAGCAGTCAGGAGTTTCAAGTATGGTGAATTCTGGAATCCAACAAACGGAAGTATCACAACCACAGATGTTTGTGAGTGGCTCTGTGCTTGGCGCACCACCAACTTTGGGATTGACTCAGTCATTTCCTTCACACCATACTATTTATGCTCCTAACTCTACTCAAAACTCACAGGACATGTTTTCCATGAGCTACACTGGCCCTTATACTGCATTGAGTAATAATCTTGGGTCTAGTAGTGTTCCTTCCCATTCCTCTACACCCAATTACATTCATCAACAGACCTTTGTCAATGCCACCACTACTACCACTCACCCGTTGTCACCAAAAACCAGTGTTAACAACTCAGCCCATTTTCATCTGCAGAATCCTCCACACTACATTGCAAACCAGTACCAGCAGCAAACTTACAACTCTCACCAATCTTATTTTGATCCAAATTTACCTACTATGAAGCAAATGAGACTTGATTTTGGAAATTATGGAGGTGGGGACCCTGTGGAATGGCTCAACAAATGTGAGCAGTTCTTTGAATTTTACCAGATTCCAGAGGAGAGAAAACTGTCCATAGCATCAATGCACCTCACTGATAAGGCTTCTGATCGGTGGTACGTGTTTAGACATGAGTTTCCTCCCACTTGGCAGGGTTTGGCTGACTTGCTGATGAGGGAATTTAGTAATTACAACCGCGCTGAATGTCATGCAGCCTTAGCAAGGATGAATCAGACTGGTAGTGTGGAACAGTTCATGGAGCAATTTACTAAGCTATCTAGAAGAACACCAGGCATTTCACAGGAGGGGTTGGTGTACTTCTTTATTGGAGGGTTGAAGGAGGATATAAGAGCTGATGTTCAAGCCCTCAAACCTAGATCTCTGTATGAAGCTTGTGAGTTAGCTCGAGTATATGAAACTCGAAATGCGAACATGAAACATTTTGCAAGACACAGTGTTACTTCCAATAGTGGCTACAATAGCAATAGATTTTCAGCATCGAAACCAATACAAGTTCCAAGTTATCAGATCAAGGCACCTTCATCAGCTCCCACAAGTCAATCAAATGTGAGACTCAAACTCACTGATGCAGAATTTGAGGCAAGAAGAGCTAAGAAGTAGTTTTATTTCTGTGATGCTGCATATGTCCCTGGTCACAATTGTAGAAAAAAGGGTCAACTTATGTGTTTGGAGATTGTTCCAGATGAAGGTGAGCTTATGCAGCATGGGGATGAGAACCAAGACAATGAAGTGCCACCAATTACAGATTTAGATGAACCTCATTAGATTACATATCATGTCAGATGACTCTAATGCTCAAACTATGCAGCTTAAGGGTTTATTTGGTGGCAAGGTAGTACATGTTCTTATTAATTCTGGTGCCACTCATAATTTTGTGCATCCACAGCTGCTCAAAGGCACCAAATTTCCAGTGCATTATTTTGCACCATTGAGTGTTTCTCTAGCTAGTGGGGCAAGAATGCAAACCAAAGGGGAAGTGACAGCTAGCTTGGAGATGCAAGGCTTTGTTTGTACTAATGATTTCTACATTTTACCAGTCACAGGATGTGAAGTGGTTTTGGGGGCTACTTGGCTCAAGACACTAGGAGACATACTTTGGAATTTTGAGACAATGAAAATGAAATTCATGGTGTCACAACAGGAGTTTTGTTTGCAGGGTGAGCAATCAGTGGAAGTAAAAGCCATCGGTTGTAAGAGTATGACCAGATTATTGAGAAAAGAGAGAGAAGCTATGTTGATCTAGGTCCAATCAGTTGCTGAAGTCCAAAAAGGAGGAAGTCCGTCTGAAGACATTGCTCAACTAATAGATAAGTATGCAACCCTATTTGAAGTCCCTTTAACACTTCCTCCATCTAGAAAGCAAGATCATAGTATTGAACTATTCCCAAACACTCCCCCTGTGAGTGTGAGACCTTACCGGTACCCTCATTTTCAAAAATCTGAAATTGAAAAGATTGTGCAGGAACTCCTGGATAATGGTGTTATAAGACCTAGTAAGAGCCCTTTTTCATCACCTGTTCTTTTAGTAAAAAAGAAAGATGGCAGCTGGCGAATGTGTGTAGATTATAGAGCTTTGAATTCAGTGACAGTTAAGGACAAGTATCCTATACCTGTAGTTGATGAGTTGCTTGATGAGGTGCAAGGAGCAGTGATTTTCACTAAGTTGGATTTGCGTTCGGGTTATCACCAAATCAGAATGAGTGTTTCTGATGTGGAAAAAACAGCTTTCAGAACTCATAATGAACACTATGAGTTCTTGGTCATGCCATTTGGCCTGACAAATGCACCTTCAACCTTTCAATCTGTCATGAATGATGTTCTAAGAGATTTTCTGAGGAAGTTTGCATTGGTGTTCTTTGATGATATCTTGATTTATAGTCCTTCTGCAGCTAGTCATTTACAACACTTGGAGATGGTTTTTAGCAGATTACAACAACATCAGCTCAAGATTAAGAAAAGCAAGTGCAGTTTTGGAGTGCCACAGGTGGAATACCTTGGACATGTAATCAGTAAAGATGGGGTTTCAATGGATCCAGCTAAAATTGCTTGTATCAAACAGTGGAGCCAACCACAAACAGTTAAAGGTTTGAGAGGCTTTCTTGGTTTGGCAGGATATTATAGAAAATATGTACGAAATTTTGGGATCATTGCCAAGCCCTTAACTGACATGTTGAAGACAGGAGGGTTTCAATGGAGCAAGAAGTCACAGTTGGCATTTGAGAATCTCAAGCAAGCACTCATGTCCACACCAGTGTTGGCTTTTCCAGATTTTTCCAAGCCATTTGTTATTGAATGTGATGCATCTGGAATAGGCATTGGAGCTGTATTGTCTCAAGGGGGACATCCAATAGCTTTTTTAAGCAAGGCTCTAGCTCCTAGGCACTTGGCACTCTCGGTTTATGACAAAGAGATGATGGCAGTAGTATTTGCAGTACAACATTGGAGACCCTATCTGCTGGGAAATCATTTTAAGATTTTTACAGATCACAGAACAATCCAACACTTCTTGGAGAAAAAGATTTCGACTCCTGCTCAACAAAAGTGGTTGCTTAAACTAGCTGGTTATGATTATTCCATTTCTTACAAACCTGGAAAGAATAATGCTGCTTCAGATGCATTATCAAGAAAGGAAGATTTGGGAAGCGAAAGGGCTGAGGTGGTTGAGAAATATGTAACTGTTAATGCTATAATGGGAGTTTCTTCACCTATTCACAGTTATGTGAGGGATATACAAGCTGCTTGTGATGCAGATGTGGAAGCTAGCGTAAAAATAAGGGAATTACAGCAGGGCACTTGCACTGATTCAAGGTACACATTAGTGAATAACCAATTGCACTATAGAGGGAATCTATTTGTGCCTCAGAGTGGGGGCTGGAGAACTAAAGTGATTGCTGAGTTTCATGAAGGTCTGCAAGGGGGGCATGCTGGAATTCACAGAACCGAGAAGAGAATCAAAAGATCTTTCTCATGGCCTGGTTTACACAGTGATGTCAAGACTTTTGTGGCATCTTGTCACATTTGTCAACAACACCACTATGAGACTGTGAAACCCCCTGGTTTATTGCAGCCTAATTCTATACCAGAACAAGCATGGGGGCACATCTCCATGGACTTCATTGAAGGTTTACCAACTTCTGGAGGGAAGTCAGTGGTGCTAGTAGTAATTGACAGGTTCACCAAGTATGCACATTTTATGCCACTTTCTCATCCTTACACTGCTGCAGGAGTGGCTCAAGTATTCATCCAGAACATCTACAAGCTTCATGGTTTACCAGAGACTATAATTTCAGATAGAGATCCAGTCTTTCTAAGTCTCTTTTGGGAGGCATTCTTCAAGGAACAAGGCACAGCTCTTCACAAGAGTTCAACATATCATCCACAAACAGATGGACAGACAGAAAACCTGAACAGGACCTTGGAGCAGTACTTGAGATGTGTAGTTGGAGAGAAACCAAAAACCTGGGTTGATGCCTTGCCATGGGCTGAGTATTGGTACAATACAGCTCATCAATCTGCAATTGGAATGTCACCATTCAAAGCTTTGTATGGATATGATCCGAGACCAGTGCAAGCTTATATTCCAGGGTCAACAACAGTGAAGTCAGTTGATCAAGCACTTAGGACCAGAGATGAACTTCTGGCGATTTTGAAAAGAAATTTGCAGGTTGCACAGGCTCGAATGAAGCAGGCTTATGAACGAAAGCATACTGAGAGAGTGTTTGCAGAAGGGGATTGGGTTTATTTAAAACTGCAACCATACAAGCAGCAGTCAGTAAAACGCCGAGGTAACCACAAATTGTCTCCACGGTACTATGGTCCATATCAGGTTGAGCAAAGAGTGGGTGAAGTAGCTTACAAGCTCAAGTTACCTCCATCAGCAAGAGTGCATAATGTGTTTCATGTATCACTGCTCAAGAAGAAAGTGGGTGACAGTGCGGTTGTGGCAGCTCATTTCCCTCCTGATACTGACCCTCATAACCCCAGATGGTACCCAACAGCTATATTGGATAGGCAAATTTGGAAACTGAATGATGCTCCAGTAACCAAGTGGTTAGTTCAGTGGTTGGGTGCCAGTGTGGAGGAGGCAACTTGGGAGACAGCAGAAGAGATCAAACATCGTTTTCCAGATTTTCAAGCTTGAGGTCAAGCTCAGTTTCAGGGGGCTGGATTGTTATGAGTGTGGACTTTTAGCAGATGTTTGGTTATTCAGTTAATTCTGTTAATTAGTCTAATTAGCTGATTATGGTTGGATTAAGCTGAACCCATGGATTATTGACAGGTGTCAACCATGATAAGGCTATTTAATCTCAGTCTGTACTACAGCTGGGGGGATGAATGAAACTATCTCTTTCCTTTTCTTTCTGTTTCTCTTCTCCCTTCCTTTCCTTTCTCTCAAGGGCTTAGCCTGTAACAATCTAACATTTGAAGGCAAAGAGAAGCCCTACAACGGTGTCGAGGTAGGGGAAGGCGGCAACGTGGTAGGAAAAGGCATCTATGGTTGATGGCGGCGACGTCGCAGGGGAAAGAGGCGACTGTGCAGCGCGCGATGACGGGGGGTTGAAGGCGATGATAATTTTGGTGAAGGTGCGAACGTGAGGATTGATGGAAGCTTACAGAAACCCACCAATAGTAGTGTCTCTATGTAAGACGGTGTGGGAGCTTTTTGGGACTCTTTAGTCCATTAAATTTAGTCATTGGTTGTTCCAAAACATATACTACAGAAGATAGTCCAGTCCCCCTAGTCCCATCTAATAAACATGCTGGTGGAGATCTGAACTTCAAACACTAACCACAGTATTCTACGTACAGCAGAGTTAGCATGCTCTATTTTAGACTAACTTTATTAATTCGGAGTTTCGGACTAAACGTACGTAAAGAAAAAATTTCCACCGTTCATGCATCAAAAATAAACCTTATGACTTATAGAAGTGCTTTTTCATGATTTTGCTCAAAATATTTTCTTAAGCATCAAAATGGGTACAATAATCTTGGCACAAGAAGTAAACCAGAGTTACCCATGAACTATAACAAACACGTACGTGTTCATCGATCTAGACATTAATCGAACATCATGTTCTGAACATGACCATAATGAAATTGGAAATTTGGTACTTCATCAAAATGGGATTGATGTGATTGAGGAACCCCCATAAACTGCTGATGCTGATCAAGTTGAGAAAGAAGATCTCTTTCTCCAAAGCCATTCATATTCTGTCTTCTTTGTTGGTGCATGGTGTTCTCTACCTCCTCGAAACCTATCGATTCTGCGTTTGATATCACAGTTTGTCCAGAATTTGGTGTAGTAGAGCCATATATCCCTTCAGAAGGATTGTTGTAGCAATCGGAAATTCTCCATGGAGGAAAGCTATTGTAGATAATGTTATTGTTGCTCTGACCAAAACTCCCAACTCTCTCAGAATATCCACTCATGTAAACAGGATTTGATACCTCAACTGACCTTAATGTCTCATCCAACTTCTGTACCTTGGACTTCAAGAATACAGATAAATTCATCCATGAGTCCCTTGAAAGCTTGCCGAATTCCTCATCGCACTCTGCAAAACCCTTGTCATGACTCTTAAACCCATTTCCAGTATCAACTGCATCCGTTTTTTGGTATTCCGGAAAATCCGAAAGGTTAAGCTCTAGCTTCTTGCGCGTAATGCTTCTTTCATTATGAGCTTCCAAGTACTTCGTCATGATAGCTTCCGCCACGGCTGGATTTCCTGGACTTGGCCAAACCTCGAGTTCGCCATTGGATCCTGACATAACCATGCAGACCTGGCCATTGCATAGGGAAGCAAGGTGTTTTGCCTTCCTCTTCAGCGTCGACCATCGATTCTTGAATAGTCTTTGTCGAGTCTTCTGCGTTTTTTCTTTGCCGGGTGACAGCCTTTGCTGCTTCTCCTTCATTCTGGCCGGTGCTGATGAGTTACAGTTCGTCGACTTCATGGTCTACAAAGCTAGCTAACAAGGTCATGCAAGGACACAATGAGATGAGTAGGATGACTCTCAGAGCTTATCTTTGTAAGAAGCCATGGTGGGTGTGTGATCTCTTATAGGCTTCCATTGATTCTGTTGAGTCCTTGTTCGTTTGGAGATCTTGTAAAGTTTCTTTCACTTTTTTGTTACTAATTACCAAAAATAAAAACCAAGTTGCATTAGTTAACTTACTTAACAAAACAAAAATACCTAAAAGGACCACAAGAGCTGAAAGACGTCTTACCAAAAATAAAACCCGGTTAATTTAGACATGCAGCTTCAGTTCGTTCTATTACTCCCAGCCATGTATACTATATATATAGTTGTGACATGTGAGTGATCAATATATGTAATTTTATGTAGTGTGATGCACCGTAAGTCAATTTTGTTCGTGGTGAAGGTGGTAGCGGTTTTGCTAGTAATCACAGCAGAGATCAACAAAAAAGTGCTTCGTTCCTAATCCTAATCTACCTGAGTTAAGTTGTTTAATATCATATTTAACGTGGTTCCAAGTTGATGCCAGATAAAAAAAAATAAAAAAAGATTGTGTAGAGTTAATTTGTTCTTATATTTATTTCAACTGAGACCTAAAACTTGATATGTATGAATTGGCAGCCAAAATTACTTATATAGCTAGTTCCCATCAGATCCTATCTTCAATTTTTTATACGAGCTTTACTAGTAAACAGAAGAAATATAAAATCATAAACAAAAGATAATCTGAAGCAAAAGCTAGCAAACTGGGGAACAGACCAACTGCAGGAATACAAGCAAATGTTTACCAAGTCATTTAATGATTAAAGGATCCATGGTCAAACAAAACAAAACAACTATGATTTTCTTGGTTAGTAACTGACCAGGTAAATGCTACTAAATATAAGCTGTCATTTCACCTAATCAATTACTGACCAAGAGATCTATGATCAACCATCATTAAATGTAAATCCAATGATTAAGAACAAAATAACTTAATTTTAAATTAATACTTTCCACAATTGGATTTACATTCAATGATGATTGAGCACGATTCACTTAGTCAGTAACTGACCAGGTGAGCGCTACTAAATACAAGCAGTTATTTCACCTGATCAATTATTGATCAAGGGATCCATGGTCAACCACCATTAAATGTAAATTTAAAGGTTGAAAACAAAACAACTGCAGCATCACATTGAGCTATCAGAAGGATAATGAGGCTCCAGTGAAGAATATGAGGTCTTGGGGATGGGTAATTAATCAAAGTTGCTTGAATTGAAGTGCTAGCTTGCTGTTTGTTCAGACTTCAGAGTGCTGTTCCTTTCTTTCATTTTCTATTTTCCCTTGCTAGTTGCTACAAATGATCATGGATAAGTGACCAATGAGTTTGTCATAAACTTGCTACATATGCTTCCTGAAAATCGCTTCCAAGTGCTTCCAAAATTACCAAACGCGTATTTGGCATTTGCCAAACATCAAAACCTTGTCCGAAGCACTCAAACACAATCTAGATTGCATTCGATGGTTGTGGCTACAAGCAAGGATGATATATGCTTGCATCAGTTGCATCACATGCATGTACTATTAATTGGAATTTCAAATCACTGGAGTGCCGAGTGCATCACAGACCTTTATTAACTAGTTCAAATATTGATAATGAATCCAATAGTATAAATACTGGAATACAAATATAGCAATCACACTGAATTATGTGATCCGCATCAGATCGTATCACTAATTGAGCTCACCCACAACTTGCACCAAATAGAGCATGATACCATTATTGATGGTCCAAGCCAAAACATTACCAATATATATACAGAGTTGTGACTTGTAACTTATCTGCTGAACAGAAACAGAGCAAAAGAATTTACTATACAAACATATTAATGAATGAAGAAGAAATTGAATTAGAATACCAATTGAAATCTGATATTCTTATAATAAGAATTGGCAAATGGGGATGATGATAAATGGTGATAGACTGTGTAAAGGTGTTGGGCGCTTTGGAGACCTGCTTCTGAATAAACCCAGAATAGGTTTAAACTGAAGAAACTTAAAAAAGTTGCAACAATAACCTTGTAGAGTCGATGCCAAAGCTTCATGCAGAGTATTGCAGACCCACTTGGCACAAAAAAGACTTTCTGCTTGAAATGCTTTCTGAAAAGGTGTCAACAAGTTGTACTTCACCAGGAGCTGCAACTTTGATAAGGTATTTACACACATCTTAACAAGCATTACCTCGTGTGGGTTGCTCTCCAGCAACACCTAAATTTATACCTGAAGTTTGCTTGATATGTCCCCAGGAACCTCACAAAACTCGACAATCACTTCAAGACGATAGTCAATGCCAAAGTTTCATGCAGAACCCACTGGGTACAACGGATGACTTTTTGCTTGAAATGCTTTCCGAAAAGGTGTCTATAAGTTGCCCTGCAAGAGATGCTGGATCTTCGATAAAGGTATCCACAAACACCTTCACAATCCTTACCTCCTGTGTTGTTGCTCTCAAGCTATACCAAGTTAGAAATTTTTGTCTAAAGTTCTGCTCGATATGTCCCTCGCACTCTAACCATCTGATAACCTTCACATAGTACTCAAAATCCCTGTCCGAAACATCATTTGCCACACACTTTTCATCTTGCCCGTCCCCACTTCTCTTCTTTGACGTACTGCCATCTTGGGGTTCCTCTCCTTTCCCTGCCCCATTTTTCAAATCCTTGCTGCTGGAGTTGGATCTTATGTTCCTTCCTAACCCATCTTTAAGTGTTTTTAATTTGCATGGAGTGATGGGCAAGCAAGCTTCTGAGCTATTAACAAAGGGCACACATTCCATTCCAGTTCGAACAGGGGAATTGGACCCATTACCAGTGCTGGTGTCTTCAATAATTTGGCATTCAGGTGATTGTTTGCACTCAGATTTTAGAATGTCGGAATTGGATATGGAGGCCACATGTTCCTCATCCAGCAAAGAAACTGTATTGGCTTCTGTAGGTCCTCTGCCGATGCTATTGCAGGTGATAGCACCATTTGATAAATTAGCAAAAGTAGACTTTTCAGTGTCCTCGCATTGATTACGGTAGGTGTCTGCCCGGTTATCAGCTTGATCACTATATGGAGTAATGTTATTAGTTTCATCTTCCACTGAAGATGGATTAGAAAGGCCACTATAGTTGGTAGCTGGGCTTTGACTTCGCTCTGTGACTGAACAATTTGGAGCTTCATTCCCAGCAGTACTTGTGGAGATCCGAACTTCACACATGCCCAGATGTCTTGATTTATCAAATGAACTGACTTTAAAGCAGTATTCTGTAGCTGGAGTTAGTCCTGTAACAATAAACTTTGTCGTCGGTGGTAACAATGTGCAAGTTGGTTCTGCTGGATAATTCATATCTTGAGCCTTACAATGCCACAACCTGTAACCAACCAAGCTTTCTGGGGTAGGATCTACAGAACCCAAAATTACGTTGAGGGATGTAGAATGGATGTCCTCAAATCTGATCATATCTGGATCAATCAAATCTAAACCTGAAAGTTTTAAAAGATGTACAAGCAACACAAGCACTGTTGGTTCCTTTGATACACAAATGTCCGAAGAAAGCAATAAAAATAATATCTCCAATAACCTCATGGACTTTTCATGTTTCAATTAGAAAGAAAGAATGAGCACACCAATATAAAATCGAACTGAAATTTGCACTCCCCATTTTACAATCCACACTCCCTTCCTCTTTTAGTAACTTAAATCTTGTATTTAGTAACATGTGTTTTGTCTTTTCATGTAAACTTTAACTAAATATTGAAAGAGGGGGGTGTGGATTGTAAAACGGGGAGTACAACTTTCACTCCTCTGAAAATAAATATAAAAACCAAACAACTGTGGGAAATAACTGAAGAGATCATAGCAAACTAATTACTTAGCTCAATCAAATCATAATTATGTTTCTTGCACAGGGTCACCAGCAAACAGATTTTGTAACAAGGTGAACCAGCAAATAGATTTTGGGGTACAATTAGAGCCAATGACTGGTGATAATTTGACAGTTATTCGAATTTGGATTACCTTGTATTTCAGGCTTGGGCAATGGATGGAATGTTGCATTGGAAACTAATGAATCAAGAGACTCCACGGCAAATGCACAAAGTCTCTGAACCTCTGGTCCAGAAGAAAGCCTATTAACAATACCACGACCCATCTTATTGGGTAAGCCAGTTAACAGACCCAATTCAGCTTCAAGCTTCTTCACAGCTTCATCCACAAATTTGTGAAGCTTTTGATGATTCACAGTTCCTTTGAGAAGCTTATGACTCAAGGACACACGATAGTGCAGTATGTCCACCCGTCTGGCATCTTTTGCAATCACTAGTTGTTTTCGCCAGGTCCTACATACATGTAAGAGTAGAAATCTGAATCAGACTGATGTAATGGACGAAAAATAACATCTACTCTAACCAGTAGAGAAAATAGTGTTTTCTTTCTTCCTATTTTTTTTTTTTTGGGTCCTTGTCTAGCATCAACGTAATTGAAAGCAGCTAAGTCAGTAACCAAGAAATACCTAAGAGGTGAAATTTATATTTCTATTAGCTTCAACTTAATTTCACTTTTTCTGAAAAACAGGATAAAAACATCTTATTCTAAAATGTATCAATACAGGCAATGTTTGGTGACACTCCCAGAAAAAAAAAATATATATATATATATATATATATATTTGGTGACACTCCCAGAAAAAAAAAAAAAAAAAAAGGGTTAAATACTTGTGACACCCTGTAGTTTACACCTAAAATCAGTTTTGTCCCTCACTTTTTTTTTTAAACTGGTATACCCCTATATTTTAAATTCTCGACTGATTTGCCCTTGTCGTCAAGTGAACCCGTTATGTAGCTGACGTGGCTAACATGTTGACACATGTATGAGACCAAGGTATTGAGATGACAATTTTACCCTCCTCTCTCTCTCCCTCTCCTCTGCCGCCCTTGACCACCACACCCTCCTCCTCTCCCCCCTCCCCTCCACCCCCTCCTCCTCTCCCCAGCCACCACCCAAAACCACTTGTCCTTCGCGCGACGTCGTTTCACGTCCAAATGCGCCGTGGAGTACAGCCGTGACCACTACAGCAGCAGCCTCCAAGTCCCGGTGGCCCACCCTAGACCTGCCGAGGTCCAGTGGAAGAAGGAGCTCTGTAACACGGTCCGGCTCATCGGCGTCGTCAGGCTTCCCGTCGAGATTAAGCACCTCCCCTCCGGTAAAGTCCTCGCCTGGTAGGTGGTAGCCTCGCCGACCCACAGGGACATGAAGTTTATATCATACCAGGTCCGGCGACCTTCCGGCAAGCCCAAGGGTGAGCTCACCTTCTCTTATAAGTTCGGGGAAAAGGTCACGGTGCCGAAGCCGGCCAAGAAGAGTGAGCCGGTGATGGCGTACCCGGTTGGTGCAACAAAGTCGACGGGTTACCCGACGGTGCAGCAGAAACCAGCAAAGAAGAAAAGTTCAGGGATGGGTTGCCGGAAGGTCGCCATGGCGATGAGGGGAGGGGAGAAGTCGATGGGGAGTAGGTGACGATTAAGAAAGCGGTGGCGACGACAACGACCATGGCGATGAGGGGAGGGGAGAAGTCGATGGGGAGCTTAGAGGGTGGAGATGAGGAGGATGCATGGAGGCGAGTTGGGGTGGTGGAGAATGTTGGGGTGGGGGAGGGTGCAGGGGAAGGGGATGGGGAAGCGGCGGGAGGCATTATTAAGGAGGAGGAAGAGGAAGCATGGCGGTGGTGATGGTGGTGGTTGTGGTGGGAGGGTTTGATGGAGAGTAATGGGGAGCAGTGGAGTCTGTTGGGAGGTCTTGTGTGTGGGAGGGGTTGACCTTATTTTTTGGCTGACCCGAGAAAATCCTCCTCCTTCTCCTCCCTCCCTTGCTCCTCCCCTCTCTGCCGCCACCTCGACTCACCTGGCTGCATCTCACTATAGTCAGGGGTATATTGGACATATTATGTCGATGTTGCAGGTTTCTAGCAACTTAACAGTCTTCTTTAACGGTCAATTGACGACAAGGTTAAATCAGTCGAAAATTCAAAGTATAGGGGTATACCAGTTTAAAAAAAAAAGTGAGGGACAAAACTGATTTTAGGTATAAACTACAGGGTGTCACAAGCATTTAACCCAAAAAAAAAATATATATATATATATATATAATTAATAACTTTTCAGTAGTCTAATGATATTTAGCAGTTGTTTTGGGAAGGGGACGTGGAAGCATGCCCAGTAAATCCATCCAACACGTGTTGTTTATGTGGTCTTATGTTTCTAACTCCCAAGATAAGTACCGCCAGAGATAGTTTTGCTGATTTTACTGAAGAAAGACGAACACTACCTGACAGCTAATCAAATGAGAAACAAAAAGACTGCTCAAATACTTCTTCAGAAAGATCGCCTATCACTGACTAAGAGCAGTCATCTCACTAAGGTAGTTGCATAAAAGATGATGGCTAGTCTCCCAGACTGGCTTTGTTTCCACAGAAGAGTGAAATAAGAATGGTATGGCACAAAAATGAAATGAATTACAGCAATGTTTAGGTGACACTATTAGCGTAGTTATCTGACACTCATAAAACCACTATATGAAAACACAGTTGATCTTCAGAACTAATGTCCATCTCTCTAGTAAGCTACATTACTCGAAGTTGATATAAAAATTTATAATAATAAATATAAAATAGTCAGCTCTAATAATAAAATAGTCATCTCTAAAAAGGTATGATAATATAATAACTGTGTTCACTGTTATCAGTGTTATCAGTAAAACTTGAAGCAAGATAAGAAAATAAAGTAAAAATGGAGTTACTAAAATTATTATGAAAGAATATTTACCCGAGCAAATCGTTCACTTTACCACAAGATACACAATAAAAGCTCCCATCGAGTCCCATGCGTCGTCCCTCTTTTCCAATACCAGACCTTTCATGTTTAAAAGTGCAATCAAGGTGGCATGACATGCCACATGATTTATCCTGGAATGGAGGATCTGAGCTGCAAACCAACCATAGGCTAGGATCCTTGTTTTCATCATACTGATAACATATGCAACATGAACACCTCTTGCAAAATGCATCTTCTTGATTTAAGGTAGCTCTGCAAGCTGAGTTTTTGCAGAATTTAGTATTTGCTAATTCGCTACCACTAATATTGATGGGAGAACTATTTTCTAGAACAGACACTCGAGATGGATTCTCAGTTTTCCTCTGCCTTTTGGTAATTCTTTGGCCAGATGCAGTGGATGACTGAGGTTTAAGGTCAGCTACAACCTCATTTCCTCCTGATTGATTTTCAGAAACAACTTTCAGAAGGTGCTCTATTATTTTCACTTTTGTCAGGCCAGTATATTTCCTTTCTTTCCCCATCTCTACACATAGAATTTGTAAAATCTCCTGACGACTCCATGCCTGTAGCACTTCAGAAGCACCCTGTGACCATTTTGATATTTCATAGACCAGCTTTCTTTTTTTGTCTATACTTAAGTTACTGCAATTTGACAGATCTTGTGCAAGTCCTAATGTCAAAGTGAAGACTGCGTATATCAGTATAGAACATGAGAGTCAAACAGAGGGAAGATGCTTCAATGCAAAACACTTTGAAATCCAAAACGTATTCTATTATGGATCTAAGGCACTTCTTTCACTTCATAGTCCATATTCATGGCAAGGCAACTATAAAAGAACACAAACATGAAATAACCAAGAATGGTTGACTTGAAATTCTAAGACAGCCCAACTGAACCTCAAAGAATACAGACTGTTTATGGGGACGGGGACAGATAATTAGGTAAAGCAGCGTTGAAACTCACACACCAACTCTGAAAGTAAACAATAAACACAAACCCAGTTGACTTTTCAGATCCTCCCCCCACACGACTCTGCAATTCTGCACACCTCTACATATGAGTTCGCACACTCGTTCAAATCAACCCATTTAAAAAACTTAAAAGCTTACTTCTCCTAATAGGTTCAGAGAGACGACATTGCAGTGAAAATGACACCACTCCATTACATCAATGCAGCTCAACAAATCAGAAATCTATACCTTCACAATCAAGCTATCTATTGCTGAACATAATAAAGCCATGAATCTAAAAACTGATACAAAGACACAGAATTACAATCAAAAACTCATCCAACCCAGTAAAACCCAGAATCCTGATTCAAAAAAGAAACAAACTTTCCGTACAAATCAAGCAAACCAATACAACCCAATAACCAGAAATCAAGACGAATCAAAACTCAGAAAAAGCCTGAGCATAATTTATACCTTGAGCAGAAGAATCCGAGGCCATAGAGATTGAATAATCAAAACCAGAGTGATCTCCACATTACCCACCAAATTCGCAACCCCTGCAAAAACACCAAAAGCGCATCATGACGTTGATTAAGAAGGAATGGAATAAACAACAAAAACAAAGGAAAGACATTGAGGGACTGAAACAGTGGCACAAAGCTACCTAAGAATCCATGAATTCCCTTATTCTTTTTCCTTTCAGGGCCCGACGATGCAGATTCGGGGAGGAGTATGCTGCTTCTCCATGCTTCTTCCTCGAATGGTTAGACAGAGAGAGAGAGAAGAGAGGGATGGAGAAAGATGTGAAATAATAAAGTATCAAATGAATTTATATATAAGATAGATGAATGAAATGAACGGAGAGCTACGACAAACTGCAAAAGCGGCTGCATGTCATCTACTTTTTTTCACTCTCACTCACTCAACCATCTTCTTCCTTTTGCTTCATTATTATCATTTTCTTCTTTCTATAGTTTTTCTTGTCTGAAATTTCTTTTCATACGTAATTAATACGTAATTTTCACAGTAACTATGCAAAGCTAAAATTTAACTATTCAAACAAAATAAAAATAAAAATTCACTGAAGTCTACAGGATTAATGAATAAAAATAAAAATTCAATGAAGTCTATAGGATTAATGTCTGAACAGTATCGTTTAACAGATTGTGTGCGTTGATGAAAAATATCTTCTAAGAATTTGTAGCATTGACCATGTATATACGTAATTCATTGTATATGTGGTATACGACCGGTTGTTATGGTGTTCTCAACTTTGATGACGTCAAGTGCTTTCTATTTGATGTTGGCTTGAGTAATATCTGTGGTGATAGAGTTATGAAGAATTTGACATCTTCTTTTAGCTTAGATCTTTATTGTGTGTTGGATATCAATTAATAGTTTGTTTGTTTTTTCTTTTTTTGCACTATATTCATTTTTCTTTCTCCTTGGAAAATAATAAAAAGATGCTAAGCAACAAGGGAGTTAATATTAACATAGTGAAGATTCCTCCTTTCATAGTTTCATTGGACCATGTCCCCATGTACAATTAGCACTTTACTAATGTTAGGTTGGGAAAGGGACCATATTAATAGGATCCCATCATCTCCATCCTACGAGTAAAACAAGGATGGCCCAAGAACTAAATTGACATAACCAATAAGAGAGAGAGGGGGACTTATTTGCAACTTTGAAGATGCCAGATTGATTTTGTTGGTGGGTAATGTCGAAGGAGAAGAAAGACAATTGTGGAGTGGCCACATATAATGATGTAAATGTCAGATAAGGTAAGTGGTAGGGTTTATAATATGCATGATTTTTCCCCCAAGTTTGTTAAAAATGTAATGGTAGTGCTCCCCATGCCAACCATTTGCACTAGAATACGTTATCTTATCTTATTGGACCAACAATAATGGTTTATTTATCAATTTGCATGTCCTTGGACCAAGCATCGATCACCATCATTTTCGCATGCACGACCTTCCTCCGCCGTTGGAGGCGTTGTTTGGGCCGGCGGCCACTCTTATTGGCTAGGTTTCTGTCTGGTACAAAGTTCTCCATACTAATTTTCTTCTTCTTCTTTTTTATGTTTAGAGATATCTTAGTTTTAGCTTTGTCTAGGTTTTGCTCTAAGTTGCGCCTTTTGGGTAATGTCAAACTAGTCATTTGTTTTACGTTTTCATTGAAGGTATATTCATAGATTAGAAACCGATTAGAAAGGAATTGCTTCTATTGGCTATATTTACAAATGCTTCAAAGCAATTAAGTGTTGCGTTTTTGGTTTTATTTACTTGGAATGAAAATGGTTGAATATAAATAGAAATAAAGCAAACTATTCCGGTGTATATGAATAATTTCAATATATTTGATTGGTATGTTTAATTATTAACATATAAATATATGTATATATATATATGCAGCCCCCTTCCATTGAGGGATCCCTATTTTTGGCCACTTTCTAGGGATAGGGCATTACACCACTTCCCAATTGAATTTTTACATCTCCACCGTTCATATCTTAGGTCTATATGAGTAGATCACCTCTACAAAATTTCATATGATTTGGTGATCGTTAAAACTTTCAAAACTTTGATTTAGTTTTAATGATTTTGAACGGTCCAGCTTATGTCAAACTAAAACCGTTGAAGGTCATTAAAACTAAATTGAACTTTTGAAAGCCTTAACGATCACCAAATCATATGAAATTTTGTAGAGGTGATCTACTCATATAGACCTAAGATATGAACGGTGGAGATGTAAAATTATAATCGGGAAATTGGTGTAATGTCCTATCCCTATAAATGGCTTAAAATAGGGATCCCTCATTGGAAGGACCCTATATATATATGTATTGGAATGAGTGTGAGTCTCAACTTATTATCACGAACTGATTCCTAAATAACTCATAACTTGATATCCAAGAGAGAATATGAGTTTAAGAACCATTCGAGCCAAATAAATTGTTATTTGTAACCGCAAATGTAGGTAAACAGTGGGAAATATCATACAAAGTGTGTGATGCCCACATGATCACGTTTATATGAAGGGTAGATATAGGTATGATAGCAGTGACTATGTCAAAATTAGACCTTCAAGCTCCTACTTAACACGTAAACATATGTTCGAGTTTATGGATAAACAAAAAAGGAACAAATTTGGAACTTTTTGAGAAAAATACCGTGATTTCCTCTTGACTCTCTCTTTCTCTAGGGCGGCTAGGGTTAGGGTTTTGGTGAGAGAAAACAAGTTATGCGGTGTGATCTTGGTGTGGCAGCGGCTAGGATTCTCGGTGGAGGTGCGGTGATGGTGTCCATGACCGCTCGCTTGATTTCAAAGCTCTCTCTCTTCGTCAAGAGAACGAACTTGTGGCTCTCGGAAACCTGAAAAATCCGGGAACGAGTTTCGTTGCTCCAAGGTTTTATGTAGTGGGTAAACTAAACTTCACCCATGCAGTGCAATTCGATTCCTTTCGAAGTGTCGGTAGAGGTGCAATAGCGTGGGGATCGCTTTTTGTTCACGTTCAACAATCAACGTGATCTTGGCCGGGTGAAGAAAGGAGGCCCCTAGAGTTACCAGAGGGCTACGATCTTGTTGAATGATTATGACGGCTTCTCTGACATTATGGCGGTGCCGCTCGACTTCTTTTGGATTTGGGTGGAGGTCTGCGACTTACCGGTGGCAGTCACCACAGATGCCACACTCCGGTTGGTAGGGGAGACCATCAGACCTATTCTCAGTGTCGACCAGGCGGGACTGAGAAGGGGATCTACTCACGTGCGTGTCACGCTTCCTCTAAACATCCTGGTGAGGATGGATAGGAGACCACTCATGTCACCGAATTACGTGATCAATGTGCAGTACAGGTATGAAAGGCTTGTTGGTCTATGCAGAGTGTTGAACCATGGTGGATTGCCTTTCCTTAACGCCCTAGACGTTGAAGAAGATACCGGAGCTCCGATTGGACCAGTTGAAGCACTGATGGTTCCTTCCATGGTTTTTAGGGCAAACTCACAGACTGCCCTAGTGGTGCCGACTCTGCCGGCACTATTTAGAGTGAAGAGGCCGGTTCAGATTAGGGAAGTGGCTTCACTCCCCTCCCCGGCTAAGGTTGCTGGTGTTATCCGCAATCAGGAGGAAGATGAAACTGAGGGTGAGAAGAGATTGAAGCACACACTAGCTATGGTGCCACTGGACCTAAATCTGGAAGATCTCAATTTCTCCATGGCTGTGAGTGGGGAGTTAAGGATCAAGAAGATGGGGAAATACCCAAAGAAGAGAGACAGGCCTCAAGGAAGTAAGAACAAGAAGCAACTATTTGCTGGTGAGACGTCGAGCTCCATGGCAAACACTGTCACACATAAGCCTCCTTCTACTGAAGAAACCGGTGGCAAGTAGTACCGAGCTCTTGTTGGGATAGATCCCTACTTCACTTGACTATAGAGCATACCCCCCCCCCCCTCCCTCTCCTCCTTTGTGTCTAAAAAGGTACACCGAAATTGTCTTAGGCTTAGATGCATGAAGCTGTGGTACTTTGGTTGAGTGAGGTAGGTTACATGTTTTCTAGGCTTCAATAAGTTTATTTGAACATTAGACTTTTGAGTAGTTTGTTTTTAGTAGTTTTCATTGAAATTGTAGACATTAATATATGCATCGTATTATAATATGAAGTTTGTTTCTCAGACACCCTTCTAACTTGATCTAGTACGGTCGTATGATTGAAATCAAAGGAGCTCGACTCTATTTTATCCTAAAAAAAAAAAATTATGTACAGACAAGTGTTTCGGTTAGTGTCTAGTACATGTATATAACTAGGATATTGGAAGAAAATTGAAACAAATTTATAATTAGAAATAACCTAACATGGTTTAGCTACGTTAACAAAATAGAAAGTAAATGTGAGGAATTGTGGACTTAAGTTCCGTTATAAATAGATACCTATCGGCACCCATATAGGTGGTTAACCATAAACTTACATGGACATAATTGACATGGGTTGTTGGTGGAGGGACACTTCGCTAGTTTGGTAATTAGTAGTAGCATGCAAAGTGTGGTATTATGCTGTGGAGGGGAACGTTGAGGATTTCGTGGCCGTGTGAGCGTCTATTCGTGTACGTATAATTTATGTTTTCTACTTAAGAAATGCATTTTGTTTTCTCTAGAACTCAATCAACTTATAGAAATCTTGATGAAAGAACCGTAAGTAAGAATATGATCTCTTTGTCCATCACTAATTTTGATCATAGGTTCTGTTTTACTTCTCCTATTTGAACTATATATTGGAAAGTTGAAAAACTGATTCAATTCATAGAACCATTGATGTCAATCGATCATCGTATGGATTGAAACAGACGTCTGCCTAACCAAACCAAAATAAATATAACAAGACGTACACATAATTGGGTGCCGACATATTAAAAATTGGTCATAATATTCAACATGAAATGGAATTGGCCGGAAAGGGTTGGAAGGGAGGAGTTGAAGTTGAAACTACTTGAGGAGTTTTGTTGTGGGAGTTAGGAATCCTCTTTCGCCACCCGGTTGATTAATCAAACGACGGTGATGGTCGGTCATCATCAATTCATCATCCACACAATTAGTCAATTTAGTTGTTTAATACATGATTATGAGGAAAGAGTTGAGAGGATAATGTATGATATCAATAGGAGTTTATATATCGTCATTTGGTATGAAAGTTCTTCAGTGCATCAAGATTCAAGCGAATCAATAGTCAGTGACCAATCATAATTATTTATTTAATGCAGTCAATTGCATGACACTAACACCGATGCTTAACACCGTTAGATAATTGAGACAAAAAAAATTCAATCAACATTGTAAAAATATAGGTAAGACTACAATAAATATTACATCTGCAATTAATTACAATATTAATGTGAGATGTTATCGATGCTTGACTTTTATTATTTTTTATTTATTTATTTTTGTTATTTTTGAATACACAATTAAGTTTTTTTAGTGAGATTTTTTATTTCTTTTTTAGTTTCTGGAATCACAAAGAGAGATTATTATTCTTTTTTTGTTCTTTTTTTTTGTTATTGTGTTTAAAACGTAATAACTATGAAGTTTACTTATTTACCAATTTGACTAATGTGGATATAAATGGTACGTAGATATGTAAATTCTATTATCAGGATTAGGATTAGGTATGATATCTATTTATTATTTTTCATAAGAATTGTTTTAATCAAAAATAATTTAGTTTAATTAATATATAAATAATTTATATATCCCACCATATTACGTACTCTCAGACCGTGAATATGTACCGCAATGTTTCATGATTTAGATAACATTGGTCGAACCATCAAGAATTAAAATGAAGTAGGAACGTTTTGGGATGATGGTCATGCATCAATCTTGTGACGTGTGTCATGTAAGTTTGAACCATCAGTAAACTTCTATATATTATTGATTCGTTTTAACTAGATTCTTTCTTTTAGTGTCATTTTATTTTGTCAATAAACTTCAAAATAAGTAAGTAAACAAATTACATTTTTAAAGGGATAAAAATAACTACACTAGTCAAATAAATTATCTCTTGTAACTTTGGTTATTATTTTCACTTTGTGGCATGGGTTTGCGCCAACTCAAATGACATGTAATATTGAAGGAAATTTTAGGAGTCCCTATCCTGCTAACCCCCTTAGAAGATGAGTTTATATAGGGACATGCTCCTCGGGGAAAATTCACCATTAAATCTGCAATTTGGCTCCAGTTACATGACAGCTAAAAGCATAGTCGAATTGAACTGATAAAGAAGCTTTGGTCTTTGAAAATTCAACCAAAAATCAAGTTTTTTGGTTGGCTTTTGCTTAGAGGGAGGCTTAAGACCCGAGATAGACTCTCTCGCTTTTAGTTGGTATAGGATAACACATGTCCTCTTTGTAATGAAGATAATGAAACTATTGATCATCTTTATGGGTATTAATTGCAGGTACACTAAGGAAGTTTGGAACTCAGCCAACATGAAACCACCGATTGAATGAGACGAAGGATTCTTTAATGTACTTCAGAATTGGTTTTTAGACAACCCATATGATAGGTATTATTTTAAAAAATTAATTAGAATTTGTTGGCAGGTTTGGAGAGCAAGGAATGACACTATCTTTAGGTGTAAGAATCACAACCCCAAATTTATTCCAGTTCTTGTTGCTTGCCATCAAAGCAATGCCCTACAAATTGATATGCAAAGGTCTACAATGCATGATCCTGTTGAAATGAACATGATTAGGTGGTCACTACCCCCATCAAATTGGGTTAAAGTAAACTTTGATGGTTCCGTAAGAAGTAAAGCTGCTGCTGGAGGTTTTATATTAAGAACAGAAGCTGGTAAACCTCTTGTAGCAGCTACCTTCAACTCTGGTGTTGCTAGTGTTCCTCTTGCCGAAGCTCTTGCACTAAGAAATAGTCTGGTATGTGCTAAAGAGAAAGGCTTGTCAAAGATTGAAGTAGAAAGTGATTCCAAGCTCGTCATTGACATTGCGAATGGAGTTTGTGATTCCCCTTAGGCTTTTGAAGATCTTCCAAGATTTGAAGTCATTGAGATGTAATTTTGTATCCATTAGCTTCAAACATGTATTGAGGGAAGCTAATTTCGTGGCCAATGCTTTGGCTAACATAAGGCATAGGGTTGTGAATATTCAAAGAGGAGTGTGTTCCTCTAGAAACATTTCTTGCCCAATTCGCCAAAAAAAAAACATCTCTTGCCTCAAAATACAGAATTTTACAGGCGAACGACACAATCGAAATTATTTTTGGTTGAAGATAGGATCTAAGATTACAAACCGTGGCACACTCAAGAGTTTGGAATCAACAAAAGGTAAAAAATCTTAAAAATGATTTACCGAGATGACTTGCAATTTAAGCCACAGTCAAGTAAATCACTCTCAGAGCTTTCCTCAGATTTACCGAATTTTAAAAGTTTCATCTCAAACCCGGAGCAGATTTATCTATTGGTTTCGAGAACTAACCGACAAGAGTGTCCCAGTCACGATGCTCTTAAACCGTTCGGTTTAGTGTTTTCCCTCCGATTCGTACCAAGGACCAGAACGAGAAGTGGAACCAAGAATCCCATTCCATCAAAAACACCAAGAAGAAGAAGATTAATACTCTTTGGACAAGTTTCACAAAGTCCCATCTGGGAAATTCTCAGATCTGGCAAGATATGCCAGCAGTCTCTCGAGAAAGACCCATCTGGGAAAAGGACTCAACTAAAGAGAACAATGGGAAATTAAGAACCAATCAGAATCTGCAGAATGGACTTTTTAACCCACAAGAAAAAGAACCGTCAGTAAGGAGTGAGGAACATTGGTTAAAGATGGGGGATGAGTACATCCAAAACCCTGTATCGATGACAATGAATGCGACACTGAAACAAGTCGTCAAGGAATTTGTGATATCAGATCCAGTTACAGTATCAGATGATTCAGTTCAGTGTGATCACTTGAATGAGATCCGAAAGAGAAAACGAGGCCAAGTTGAAGCTGAAAACAAAGAAGAGACTGAGGCTGCTCCGAACTTGAGCTATGCGTTCATCAAGAATCGTACAACTAACTCGGAAGAGAAATATGTGCAGCTTCAAATTATAAACGAGCGATTCATGTCAACTATTGTGGGTTTGGAAGAGAAGGAAGATAAGGTTTACACATTGCCTTGTGGTTTTAGAACCAAGAGGAGGTACCTTTATGAAATTTAGGTGTTTGAATCTCTGAAAGTTTGCTTCATTGAGCCAAGAAAGTGCAACTGATGAGCGCAAGTGTCAATATCCTTATTTATCCCAAGGTGTGTTGTATTTTACTAAATTTAATTGAATTGAAGTTCAATTTGGTCGTTGAAAGTTTGAGCTGTTGAAATGGCTGCACTATTGAATTGTTTTTGGTTCATATTCACTTTCCAATGCTCTATTTTGGTTTGAAATATTGTCTCAATTTAGTTTTGAAAATCAATCTCTTATTTAGGCCAAGCGCACTTTGCTAAATTTTAGTTCTCTATTTTGGTTTGAAATATTGTCTCAATTTAGTTTTGAAAATTCAACCTCTTATTTAGGCCAAGCGCACTTTGCTAAATTTTAGTTTTGTATCAATAGTATCAATGCTAGGAAAAGCATGCTCTACCTAGCATCAATAGTACAATATTTTTCAAGCAGCGATGGGTAATTGAATTTCAATAGGAAATAAGTTATCAAAATTGTTCCTCTGTGAACCTATAAATAGAACGTCACTTCTTTCTTGTTTGTAAAACGTTTCAAGAACTGTTAGGAACTTCTTGTTTGAAAATTTAAAGTTTCTGAGTCATAGCAGTTGCTGTTAGGAATTTGCCTTTTACTTTGAAAAGCTGAACCAAATAGATCGAATATGGAACAAGAACAACAAGAAAAGGCCTTGAAGCATGCATTCATGAGGAATCATAGTTATAACTCAGAGGAGAAGTACGTGAAACTCAGTGATATAAACCAGCGTTTTATTTTCGAGAAAACGGAACACAATGTGGGAGACCAAGACTCAGCAAACAAGTCATATTACAAGTTTGTGACCAAGAGGCCGTACCTTTATGATCATTGATTTAATTAGATTATGAGCTTCTTCTTTTTCTCCTTTCTGAAAATTTCATTGAAATAGATCAATAGTGTGAATGAGTGGACTGTGCGAATTGCTGTGACCCTTTCAATATATTCTTATATTAATTTCATTGATTCGAATGCCAAGATTGCATTTTTGTGTATGAATAAGCTGCCTCATTGTGTTCTCTTTGGGTGACATAGTTTTATAGATTATGATCAATATGTTCTGCATAAATAACTTACTAGAATGGTGATATTTTAATTACCATAAACTAAAATAAACAGAATTACTTGGGGGTTGCTCCTATACTATGATCAAAATGCAGAAAATAAATAAACAAAAAATTGATCTAGTACTCATAAGTAGTCCTCCAAATCAATGTCTTCCGGAATACTATACCCATAAACCATGGAGTAATCATCCAATTCATCTGAGGAGAACTTCGGAACTGAGGTCCTACCACTCTCAGACTTTTGGCCATTGTTTAGAAGTTCCAACACCTAAGAAAACAAAAACACACATAAATATACATATAATCTCAAGTCATCTACTTGGTGAGCCTGTAGTCAGTTTATGCATATCGATGTACCTCACTCATTGATGGACGCCATAACGACGTTTGTCTCACACAGTATGAGGCAGCAAGGACTACTCTATGCAGTTGTTCTGCATCATAATTTTCTTCCAGTTTTGGATCAGCTATTTTAGCTATGTCCCCGGATTCCATGTGCGGCAATGCCTACATATAGATCAACAAATTTAGTAATAAAAATATGGAACAGTTGAAGGAGGAACTTTAATTTACTTGATTCGAGTCTTCTAAAGTTTTTGTTTGTATTACTGTATTATATATTTTTATTCTAGGTTCCATTTCAATTTAGTAAACGTAAGAGTATTGGTGTTTGGTACCAAGATCCCGTAAGGCTGCTGGTTATGATTTTATGAATTCGATTTCTTACAGCTTGTCGACAATCAGAGGAAGATCGAAAGATTACTGATATGCTTGTATGTGTGTGATAGGTTTGGTGGTAGATTTAATTAGACTTTCCTTACCCAAAGTAGAAGGTTTTTCTTAGATGAATCCACAGGCTTTCGGCCAGTTACTATCTCCAAAAGAAGAACCCCAAATGCAAAAACATCTGTTTTTTCATCTACAATTCCATGCATGAAGTACTCTGGTGCTAAGTATCCAAATGTACCCTCTACTGGAATCACAGCATGGTGAGTCCATTTGTTAGGAAGCCACTTTGCTAGTCCAAAATCTGTAATCTACAGAGAAATAAAACCACAGCTGAATTTACATGAATTAATATAATTTTCAAGCTTAAACTGAAACAAATTCTGCTTCTTCACCTGTGGTTCATAATCTGGCCCAAGAAGGACATTTGAGGCTTTTATGTCACGATGTATTATCCGGTGCTTGCAGCATTTATGCAGATAATGCAGACCCTTTGCAACTCCAAAGACAATTTTGTATCTTATGGGCCACGGAAGTGATTCACATGATTTACCTATAGATTGTTTGACAGGGTTTCAAGTAATAAGCTAAGCTGTTCTTAACAGGCATCATTATCTGTTTTGCATAACTCAACAGATCATGTATAACTTTTCAACTGCTGAGAAACTTGGCATATCAAGTGCAAAAGTAATTAGTGATGATCAAAAGTAATAACACGTTCCTTTTCTTCCACTACAGTTCAACATATGAATTTGGTTTTCTCAAACTTTTGTCTCCAAAGCGATGTATTCATGATATTCTCAAAAAAAAAGAAAAAAAAAAGAAGAAGAAGTGATGTATTCATGATGCTGCGGTTAATATTTCTTACCATGCAGTGCAGATGCCAAAGTTCCATTTTCAGTGAAGTTGAAAATGAGGTAAAGTCCATTTTCAATGCAGCAACCAACTAATTTGGCTGTATTAGGGTGGCTGACATGTAAAATTACTCCCAGTTCCATTAGGAACTGTTTTTCCTTGTCAGCATTGTTGTTGTCCTTGGCCAACATTTTGACAGCAATGGCTTGCCCATTGGAAAGATTACCCCTATATACTTCAGAATACCCACCTCGACCTACCAGATTATCTGCAATTCATTGGCATAAGAACAATCTCATAGATAAAGATTCAGTTTTCAGTGAAAAAATGTACAATATGGCACAACACTTAAAATGATACTTTTACCTGGGTGGAAGCTGTTTGTAGAATTCATGATCTCCTTGTAGCTGAAGCACTTCAGTGAAGGTAACCGCCTTTGGTCATTGGATAAACTGTCATTTTTTTTTCTAAATGGTGAACCAAAAAAAGAAGTGATGAATTTGGATGGTGATAATCCTTGCTTCTTTATGTTGGTTTGGCTCATAAACTTGGGAGCCAGAGAGGGGGACTCTGTGACAGTCGAGTCAACATAGCTGGCAGTATCATCTGTGCTCTGAGATTCTACTTCAAATTCATCTAAAACAGCTCTTGGTGAAGTGATTTCTTTCTTCGTTTCTTCGATACCCTGATTTTCAGAAGAGGATGTAGTTCTGCCACTCTGAATTGTATTTTTAGTCCACCATGGAATTGATTGATGGCTTTCTGTTAAGGTTATGGACAGGTTAGAATACATTACAGCAAAGAACTTCTTGTAGTATATGAGAAGCATTTGAAATAAGCTACCTTTTGAGTCTTCAGAATGCGAATCTGACTTTTGTTGAGGCTTGGTAGATTTTCCCAATAAGAACAATGTGCAACCGGCCGGGGCATGTTTTAAGCAGTATCTTGTGATGGATGGAGCTCTGGTGGTACAACATGTCAATCATGAGTGGTCACATAGAAGAAATACTGAAATTTTGAAGACTAAGCCTGCTGGTTTCTACCTGTTTGATTGGTTTCTTGAGTTACAAAGAAGAAGATAGTCTGCAAATATGGATTTTGCTTCCTCAATAAGACCTTTTTCAATACTAGAGCAGAAAACTACTCTAGCTTCCAGATTTACCTGAAAATCAATACAAAATATTTGAGTATATTAATACTAGGAAATTAGTGATACTGAGGATTTTACAGTTTCGAACTAATTATAATAATCCTTCTCATAGCAAGTTGACTTCACCTGCTTAGATTGGCAACTGCTGGCAAATTCTCCAAGCAAAGATATAACATACGCTTTTGCTCGACGAAGTTGGGATTGAAACTTCTTGACGGATTTGCATTTCCTCTTCTCCTCGCCAACTGAAAAATCAATAATCACGCATGCTATTTCAGAATGCAATCACCCTACAGATACAGACAACTCTGTCTGAATAAGTTGAGTTTTATAAATGCAACCACATATCATGCATGCCTACTAGTCAATTCAAACCGACTGACCAAGAACATGAATGGCAACAATGTTGTCATTCGGATGAGCCAGAACACTAATTGCTCGTGACAGCAACTGTTTGCTTTCATCTGAGTCTGAAGAGATGCCTATAAGTATCTTAGCGGGGACTGAAGGCATTGTGTTTGAAGAATAGTAAAAATTGTGAATGCAGTCCAGTGTCAGCAGGGAATAGGAACTCAGTTAGCTATGTGATCTTGTGATTCCGGTTGACGTTGGAATTGCACAGAACTGAGATTATAAATAATAGAAGACAGTTAGTAGAATCATTAAGTCAGTTAGAGTGAGGCCAGCTGAGCTCTCATTCCATTATTCTTGTTTCATAAGCATGAAAGTTCTTCTTACAATGGCAATTCGACAACTGTTTTAACGTTTTCTCTGTTTCCTATCTACCTGGATACAATTAAGTGCTTATGGGTTGGGGTGCTTTAGGGTATAAGCAAAGTTGGTGGGCACGTATTTGATATGTCTTGCTTTGTAAGCCAAAGAAATAGAGACTAGCTTGTTGTCCAAAGTAGCAAAAAATTAAAGTGCTTACTTTGCTCAGTTTGGTAGGAGGGGCTAGCTTCATATGTGCCACTAAAAAAGAACTCCTCACTTTGTCATGAGTGAAACGTTGAGAGGACACTACAGTTTCTTACTTCTTCCCCTGAATAATATTAAGAGAGCTAGAGAGAGAGAGAGAGACAACCGATTAGTGTTGCACATGTTTGGAAGCTCGAATGTTTAGAAGTCATGCTATACCAAAATGAGCAGAGATTTGCATTTGCATTAGAAACGAGGCATATTTCATAAAACTCATAACACAAATTATGGAGAAAAATTAAACCGACACTAGTAAAAAAATGAAATAAACAAAAAAGGGAAATTCTTGTGTGCCTTATGGTATCCATACCTTAAGTACATGGCTGCTAGTGATTAGTCCATATAGGATTACTGAAAACCTAATACTTGCTTAACTGGTCATCCAATTCAAATCTCAAACTAACTCTCACTCTCACACTAACAGTGTTAGTTTTGTCTCTCTCTCTCTCTCTCTCTCTCCAACAATTTGAACTCTCTCTCTTTTTATCTAATTCAAACAATTTGAACACCTTAATTTATCTCATCGATCTCTCTCTCTCTCTCTCTATCTAATTCAAACAATTTGAACACCTTAATTTGTCTCATCGATCTCTCTCTCTCTCTCTCTCTCTCTCTCTCTCTCTCTCTCTCTCTCTCTCTCTCTCTCTCTCTCTCTCTCTCTCTCTCTCTCTCTCTCTCTCTCTCTCGTCTCTCATCTCATAGATATGTAACATGAGTTAGGTCTAATAGTAACATGAGCTAGTTAACATACACAAGTAGATTTTCTAGAAAATTGTTATTGAGATTGTTTTTCAAAGTTGAACCAAGTATTCTAAGATGCAAAGTCTACTAATAACATGAGTTAAGTCTACTATTAACATAATTTAAATCTACTAATTGTTTTGGCCATGATCCTCAAAGCGCGGGCGAGAGGTAACTAGCAAACAAAGAAAGAGGGAAATGTTGCGGGCGTGCCACCTTGCGGACGAGGAAAAGTTGCATCGGGTCTTGACTTCTTAACCAAGCGAGGGTTTCCGGTGCCACCTCGCGGACGAGGAATTTACGAGCACAAGGCAATTCAATACTCACGGTGTGTCGAGAGCAGAGCAACCAATAAGGATTAGGATTTATCGGAGTAGAGTCCGAAAGGGCTCTGAGAACTATGGTGGCGGTGCGCTTAGGGTTAGGGTTTTTCGAGAGGCTCGAAGGTATCAACTAGGTTGAAAGTTTGTATTGTTGTATTTGTGTCGAGAGAGTTTGTAGTGAGAGATTGTAGTGTAAAGATTGTGTGTAAAGATTGTGTGTCAGAGAGACTGCTTCGAGTCCCCTTATATAGAAGCTCGACTTGCGGCAGAAGAAAGATAATCATAGTCCAAATCGGACTATGAAAACCTAATACCACAAGGACACTGCTAACCCGTGCGGACTAACCATCTTGTGACACATGTCCAGTCCGCACACTTCGCATGAATTTTTGCTTCCGCGCTGCCAACTGTAGACTCCTATGCAGATTAGACATAGGAATATCTTTATCCCATCGGGTTTCACAGTGTTTGTGAAAACCTAACTTGCGCAGGCCGCAGACTCAAACTAACTCGTGGGCTTTTCTAGCTCGCGGGCCAAAAGAAAGCTTTTTAATTAATAAGGGCCACATGGATTGGCCCAAAGCATGTCAAAAACTGGTGAGTCTTCAATGATTAATGTGATGCAAGCGGACTCCGCCTATGACTTTTTCGCGAAGCCTCCCACGCGAGCCAGTTTGCCAGCTTGCCTTGATGTACTCCGCTTACCTCACCTACGCAAAGTGTCAATCTCGCCTCGCCTATACAGAGTCAGCTATACAGTGTCATTTTGCGCGCGAGCTATATGTTTGCGTGAAGTTCATTCCGCATGCGAACTATGTAGTTCAGCTCGCGTAGCCTCACTGGTGGGCCATTATTTATAAACTTAAAAAACTTGGGCTCGCCGGTTGTGACGTGGACGAAGAATTTAATTAATATTCACAGATATTTACAGTCCAGCAAAATATTAATTTGGGCGTAAACACTAATAACAATAGCTAATTGACATGCAAAAGTAGACATTCTAGAAAATTGTTCTTGAGATTATTCTTCGAAGTTGGGACAAATACAGTAAGACGCGAAGTCTACTATTAACATAAGTTAAGTCTACTAATAACATTAGCTAACTAACATACAAAAATAGATTTTTCTAATAAAAACAGTAGATATGTCTTATGTTAAATATAGATTTTGCAACTTTTACCTTCAGTGGGTTCAATCTCAAGAACCATTTTGATTTCTAGAAAGTCTACTTTTCTATGATTTAGCTCATCTAAATGGTAAATATTTCTAATAAAAACAGTACATGTGTTATATATTAAATGTAGACTTTGCAACTTTTGCCTCCAGTGGGTTCAATCTCAAGAACCATTTTGATTTCTAGAAAGTATACTTTTATGTGATTTAGCTCATCTAAATGGTAGGAATTTCCCATGAAAAGTGTAGTTGTGTCTTATGTTAAATGTAGACTTGCAACTTTTACCTTCGGTTAGTTCAATCTCAAGAACCATTATGATTTCCAGAAAGTCTACTTTTCTGTGATTTTGCTCATTTAAATAGTAGACATTTCTCATAAAAATAGTAGTTGTGTCTTATGTTAAATGTAGACTTTGCAACTTTCACCTTCGGCTGATTCAATCTTAAGAACAATATTGATTTCCTAAAAATTTACTTTTCTGTGATTTTTCTCATCTAAACGGTAGACATTTCTCCTGAAAATAGTAGTTGTGTCTTATGTTAAATGTAGACTTGCAAATTTTACCTTCAGTTGATTCAATCTAAAAAACCATTTTGATTTCCAGAAATTCCACTTTTCTGTGATTTAGCTCATCTAAATGGCAGACATTTCCCATGAAAAGTGTAGTTGTGTCTTATGTTAAATGTAGACTTGCAACATTTACTTTCGGTTAGTTCAATCTCAAAAACCATTTTGATTTTCAGAAAGTCTACTTTTCTGTGATTTTACTCATCTAAATAGTAGACATTTCTCTTAAAAATTGTAGTTTTGTCTTATGTTAAATGTAGACTTCGTAACTTTCACCTTCGGCTGATTCAATCTTAAGAACAATATTGATTTCCTAAAAATCTACTTTTCTGTGATTTTTCTCATCTAAATGGTAGACATTTCTCATGAAAATTGTAGTTGTGTATTATGTTAACAGTAGACTTGCAAATTTTACCTTCAGTTTAATCAATCTCAAGAACCATTTTCATTTCCAGAAAGTCTACTTTTCTGTGATTTAGCTCATCTAAATGGCGGACATTTCCCATGAAAAGTGTAGTTGTGTCTTATGTTAAATGTAGACTTGCAACTTTTACTTTCGGTTAGTTCAATATCAAGAACCATTTTGATTTCTAGAAAGTCTACTTTTCTGTGATTTTACTCATCTAAATAGTAGACATTTCTCATAAAAATAGTAGTTGTGTCTTATGTTAAATGTAGACTTTCAAACTTTCACCTTCGGCTGATTCAATGTTAAGAACAATATTGATTTCCTAAAAATCTACTTTTCTGTGATTTTTCTCATCTAAACAGTAGACATTTCTCATGAAAATAGTAGTTGTGTCTTATGTTAAATGTAGACTTGCAAATTTTACCTTCAGTTGATTCAATCTAAAGAACCATTTTGATTTCCAGAAAGTCAACTTTTCTATGATTTAGCTCATCTAATTGGTAGACATTTCCCATGAAAAGTGTAGTTGTGTCTTATGTTGAATGTAGACTTGTAACTTTTACCTTTGGTTAGTTCAATCTCAAGAACCATTACGATTTTCAGAAAGTTTACTTTTCTGTGATTTTGCTAATCTAAATAGTAGACATTTCTCATGAAAATAGTAGTTATGTCTTATGTTAAATGTAGACTTGCAAATTTTACCTTCAGTTAATTCAATCTAAAGAACCATTTTGATTTCCAGAAAGTCAACTTTTCTATGATTTAGCTCATCTAATTGGTAGACATTTCCCATGAAAAGTGTAGTTGTGTCTTATGTTGAATGTAGACTTGTAACTTTTACCTTCGGTTAGTTCAATCTCAAGAACCATTATGATTTTCAGAAAGTCTACTTTTCTGTGATTTTGCTCATCTAAATAGTAGACCTTTCTCATAAAAATAGTAGTTGTGTCTTATGTTAAATATAGACTTTGCAACTTTCACCTTCGGCTGATTCAATCTTAAGAACAATATTGATTTCCTAAAAATCTACTTTTCAGTGATTTTTCTCATCTAAATGGTAGACATTTCTCATGAAAATAGTAGTTGTGTCTTATGTTAAATGTAGACTTGCAAATTTTACCATCAGTTTATTCAATCTAAAGAACCATTTTGATTTCTAGAAAGTCTACTTTTCTGTGATTTAGGTCATCTAAATGGTAGACATTTCCCATGAAAAGTGTTGTTGTGTTTTATGTTAAATGTAGACTTGCAACTTTTACCTTCGGCTAGTTCAATCTCAATAACCATTTTGATTTACAGAAAGTCTACTTTCTTGTGATTTTACTCATCTAAATAGTAGACATTTCTCTTAAAAATAGTAGTTGTGTCTTATGTTAAATGTAGACTTTGTAACTTTCACCTTCGGCGGATTCAATCTTAAGAACATTATTGATTTCCTAAAAATCTACTTTTCTGTGATTTTTCTCATCTAAACGGTAGACATTTCTCCTGAAAATAGTAGTTGTGTCTTATGTTAAATGTAGACTTGCAAATTTTACCTTCAGTTGATTCAATCTAAAAAACCATTTTGATTTCCAGAAATTCCACTTTTCTGTGATTTAGCTCATCTAAATGGCAGACATTTCCCATGAAAAGTGTAGTTGTGTCTTATGTTAAATGTAGACTTGCAACATTTACTTTCGGTTAGTTCAATCTCAAAAACCATTTTGATTTTCAGAAAGTCTACTTTTCTGTGATTTTACTCATCTAAATAGTAGACATTTCTCATAAAAATAGTAGTTGTGTCTTATGTTAAATGTAGACTTTGCAAATTTCACCTTCGGCTGATTCAATCTTAAGAACAATATTGATTTCCTAAAAATCTACTTTTCTGTGATTTTTCTCATCTAAATGGTAGACATTTCTCATGAAAATAGTAGTTGTGTCTTATGTTAAATGTAGACTTGTAAAATTTACCTTCAGTTGATTCAATCTAAAGAATTATTTTGATTTCCAGAAAGTCAACTTTTCTATGATTTTGCTCATCTAATTGGTAGACGTTTCCCATGAAAAGTGTAGTTGTGTCCTATGTTAAATGTAGACTTTGTAACTTTCACCTTCGGCTGATTCAATCTTAAGAACAATATTGATTTCCCAAAAATCTACTTTTCTGTGATTTTCCTCATCTAAATAGTAGACATTTCTCATGAAAATAGTAGTTGTGTCTTATGTTAAATGTAGACTTGCAAATTTTACCTTCAGTTGATTCAATCTAAAAAACCATTTTGATTTCCAGAAATTCCACTTTTCTGTGATTTAGCTCATCTAAGTGGCAGACATTTCCCATGAAAAGTGTAGTTGTGTCTTATGTTAAATGTAGACTTGCAACTTTTACCTTCGGCTAGTTCAATCTCAATAACCATTTTGATTTACAGAAAGTCTACTTTCTTGTGATTTTACTCATCTAAATAGTAGACATTTCTCTTAAAAATAGTAGTTGTGTCTTATGTTAAATGTAGACTTTGTAACTTTCACCTTCGGCTGATTCAATCTTAAGAACTATATTGATTTCCTAAAAATCTACTTTTCTGTGATTTTTCTCATCTAAATAGTAGACATTTCTCATGAAAATAGTAGTTGTGTCTTATGTTAAATGTAGACTTGCAAATTTTACCTTCAGTTGATTCAATCTAAAAAACCATTTTGATTTCCAGAAATTCCACTTTTCTGTGATTTAGCTCATCTAAATGGCAGACATTTCCCATGAAAAGTGTAGTTGTGTCTTATGTTAAATGTAGACTTGCAACATTTACTTTTGGTTAGTTCAACCTAGAGAACCATTTTAATTTTCAGAAAGTCTACTTTTCTGTGATTTTGCTCATCTAAATAGTAGACATTTATCATAAAAATAGTAGTTTTGTCTTATGTTAAATGTAGACTTTGTAACTTTCACCTTCGGCTGATTCAATCTTAAGAACAATATTGATTTCCTAAAAATCTACTTTTCTGTGATTTTTCTCATCTAAATGGTAGACATTTCTCATGAAAATAGTAGTTGTGTCTTATGTTAAATGTAGACTTGTAAAATTTACCTTCAGTTGATTCAATCTAAAGAATTATTTTGATTTCCAGAAAGTCAACTTTTCTATGATTTTGCTCATCTAATTGGTAGACGTTTCCCATGAAAAGTGTAGTTGTGTCCTATGTTAAATGTAGACTTTGTAACTTTCACCTTCGGCTGATTCAATCTTAAGAACAATATTGATTTCCCAAAAATCTACTTTTCTGTGATTTTCCTCATCTAAATAGTAGACATTTCTCATGAAAATAGTAGTTGTGTCTTATGTTAAATGTAGACTTGCAAATTTTACCTTCAGTTGATTCAATCTAAAAAACCATTTTGATTTCCAGAAATTCCACTTTTCTGTGATTTAGCTCATCTAAGTGGCAGACATTTCCCATGAAAAGTGTAGTTGTGTCTTATGTTAAATGTAGACTTGCAACATTTACTTTCGGTTAGTTCAATCTCAAGAACCATTTTGATTTTCAGAAAGTCTACTTTTATGTGATTTTGCTCATCTAAATAGTAGACCTTTCTCATAAAAATAGTAGTTGTGTCTTATGTTAAATGTAGACTTTGCAACTTTCACCTTCGGCTGATTCAATCTTAAGAACATTATTGATTTCCTAAAAATCTACTTTTCTGTGATTTTTCTCATCTAAACGGTAGACATTTCTCCTGAAAATAGTAGTTGTGTCTTATGTTAAATGTAGACTTGCAAATTTTACCTTCAGTTGATTCAATCTAAAAAACCATTTTGATTTCCAGAAATTCCACTTTTCTGTGATTTAGCTCATCTAAATGGCAGACATTTCCCATGAAAAGTGTAGTTGTGTCTTATGTTAAATGTAGACTTGCAACTTTTACCTTCGGTTAGTTCAATCTTAAGAACCATTTATGATTTCCAGAAAGTCTACTTTTCTGTGATTTTGCTCATCTAAATGGCAGACATTTCCCATGAAAAGTGTAGTTGTGTCTTATGTTAAATGTAGACTTTGTAAATTTCACCTTCGGCTGATTCAATCTTAAGAACAATATTGATTTCCTAAAAATCTACTTTTCTGTGATTTTTCTCATCTAAATATTAGACATTTCTCATGAAAATAGTAGTTGTGCCTTATGTTAAATGTAGACTTGCAAATTTTACCTTCAGTTGATTCAATCTAAAAAACCATTTTGATTTCCAGAAATTCCACTTTTCTGTGATTTAGCTCATCTAAATGGCAGACATTTCCCATGAAAAGTGTAGTTGTGTCTTATGTTAAATGTTGACATGCAACATTTACTTTCAGTTAGTTCAATCTCATGAACCATTTTGATTTCTAGAAAGTCTACTTTTCTGTGATTTTACTCATCTAAATAGTAGACATTTCTCATAAAAATAGTAGTTGTCTTATGTTAAATGTAGACTTTCAAACTTTCACCTTCGGCTGATTCAATGTTAAGAACAATATTGATTTCCTAAAAATCTACTTTTCTGTGATTTTTCTCATCCAAATGGTAGACATTTCTCATGAAAATAGTAGTTGTGTCTTATGTTAAATGTAGACTTGCAAATTTTACCTTCAGTTGATTCAATCTAAAGAACCATTTTGATTTCCAGAAAGTCAACTTTTCTATGATTTAGCTCATCTAATTGGTAGACATTTCCCATGAAAAGTGTAGTTGTGTCTTATGTTGAATGTAGACTTGTAACTTTTACCTTTGGTTAGTTCAATCTCAAGAACCATTATGATTTTCAGAAAGTTTACTTTTCTGTGATTTTGCTCATCTAAATAGTAGACATTTCTCATGAAAATAGTAGTTATGTCTTATGTTAAATGTAGACTTGCAAATTTTACCTTCAGTTAATTCAATCTAAAAAACCATTTTGATTTCCAGAAATTCCACTTTTCTGTGATTTAGCTCATCTAAATGGCAGACATTTCCCATGAAAAGTGTAGTTGTGTCTTATGTTAAATGTTGACTTGCAACATTTACTTTCAGTTAGTTCAATCTCAAGAACCATTTTGATTTCCAGAAAGTCTACTTTTCTGTGATTTTACTCATCTAAATAGTAGACATTTCTCATAAAAATAGTAGTTGTCTTATGTTAAATGTAGACTTTCAAACTTTCACCTTCGGCTGATTCAATGTTAAGAACAATATTGATTTCCTAAAAATCTACTTTTCTGTGATTTTTCTCATCCAAATGGTAGACATTTCTCATGAAAATAGTAGTTGTGCCTTATGTTAAATGTAGACTTGCAAATTTTACCATCAGTTGATTCAATCTAAAAAACCATTTTGATTTCCAGAAATTCCACTTTTCTGTGATTTAGCTCATCTAAATGGCAGACATTTCCCATGAAAAGTGTTGTTGTGTCTTATGTTAAATGTAGACTTGCAACTTTTACCTTCAGTTAGTTCAATCTCAAGAACCATTTTGATTTCCAGAAAGTCTACTTTTCTGTGATTTTACTCATCTAAATAGTAGACATTTCTCATAAAAATAGTAGTTGTCTTATGTTAAATGTACACTTTCAAACTTTCACCTTCGGCTGATTCAATGTTAAGAACAATATTGATTTCCTAAAAATCTACTTTTCTGTGATTTTTCTCATCCAAATGGTAGACATTTCTAATGAAAATAGTAGTTGTGTCTTATGTTAAATGTAGATTTGCAAATTTTACCTTCAGTTGATTCAATCTAAAGAACCATTTTGATTTCCAGAAAGTCAACTTTTCTATGATTTAGCTCATCTAATTGGTAGACATTTCCCATGAAAAGTGTAGTTGTGTCTTATGTTGAATGTAGACTTGTAACTTTTACCTTTGGTTAGTTCAATCTCAAGAACCATTATGATTTTCAGAAAGTTTACTTTTCTGTGATTTTGCTCATCTAAATAGTAGACATTTCTCATGAAAATAGTAGTTATGTCTTATGTTAAATGTAGACTTGCAAATTTTACCTTCAGTTAATTCAATCTAAAAAACCATTTTGATTTCCAGAAATTCCACTTTTCTGTGATTTAGCTCATCTAAATGGCAGACATTTCCCATGAAAAGTGTAGTTGTGTCTTATGTTAAATGTTGACTTGCAACATTTACTTTCAGTTAGTTCAATCTCAAGAACCATTTTGATTTCCAGAAAGTCTACTTTTCTGTGATTTTACTCATCTAAATAGTAGACATTTCTCATAAAAATAGTAGTTGTCTTATGTTAAATGTAGACTTTCAAACTTTCACCTTCGGCTGATTCAATGTTAAGAACAATATTGATTTCCTAAAAATCTACTTTTCTGTGATTTTTCTCATCCAAATGGTAGACATTTCTCATGAAAATAGTAGTTGTGTCTTATGTTAAATGTAGATTTGCAAATTTTACCTTCAGTTGATTCAATCTAAAGAACCATTTTGATTTCCAGAAAGTCAACTTTTCTATGATTTAGCTCATCTAATTGGTAGACATTTCCCATGAAAAGTGTAGTTGTGTCTTATGTTGAATGTAGACTTGTAACTTTTACCTTTGGTTAGTTCAATCTCAAGAACCATTATGATTTTCAGAAAGTTTACTTTTCTGTGATTTTGCTCATCTAAATAGTAGACATTTCTCATGAAAATAGTAGTTATGTCTTATGTTAAATGTAGACTTGCAAATTTTACCTTCAGTTAATTCAATCTAAAAAACCATTTTGATTTCCAGAAATTCCACTTTTCTGTGATTTAGCTCATCTAAATGGCAGACATTTCCCATGAAAAGTGTAGTTGTGTCTTATGTTAAATGTTGACTTGCAACATTTACTTTCAGTTAGTTCAATCTCAAGAACCATTTTGATTTCCAGAAAGTCTACTTTTCTGTGATTTTACTCATCTAAATAGTAGACATTTCTCATAAAAATAGTAGTTGTCTTATGTTAAATGTAGACTTTCAAACTTTCACCTTCGGCTGATTCAATGTTAAGAACAATATTGATTTCCTAAAAATCTACTTTTCTGTGATTTTTCTCATCCAAATGGTAGACATTTCTCATGAAAATAGTAGTTGTGCCTTATGTTAAATGTAGACTTGCAAATTTTACCATCAGTTGATTCAATCTAAAAAACCATTTTGATTTCCAGAAATTCCACTTTTCTGTGATTTAGCTCATCTAAATGGCAGACATTTCCCATGAAAAGTGTTGTTGTGTCTTATGTTAAATGTAGACTTGCAACTTTTACCTTCAGTTAGTTCAATCTCAAGAACCATTTTGATTTCCAGAAAGTCTACTTTTCTGTGATTTTACTCATCTAAATAGTAGACATTTCTCATAAAAATAGTAGTTGTCTTATGTTAAATGTACACTTTCAAACTTTCACCTTCGGCTGATTCAATGTTAAGAACAATATTGATTTCCTAAAAATCTACTTTTCTGTGATTTTTCTCATCCAAATGGTAGACATTTCTCATGAAAATAGTAGTTGTGTCTTATGTTAAATGTAGATTTGCAAATTTTACCTTCAGTTGATTCAATCTAAAGAACCATTTTGATTTCCAGAAAGTCAACTTTTCTATGATTTAGCTCATCTAATTGGTAGACATTTCCCATGAAAAGTGTAGTTGTGTCTTATGTTGAATGTAGACTTGTAACTTTTACCTTTGGTTAGTTCAATCTCAAGAACCATTATGATTTTCAGAAAGTTTACTTTTCTGTGATTTTGCTCATCTAAATAGTAGACATTTCTCATGAAAATAGTAGTTATGTCTTATGTTAAATGTAGACTTGCAAATTTTACCTTCAGTTAATTCAATCTAAAAAACCATTTTGATTTCCAGAAATTCCACTTTTCTGTGATTTAGCTCATCTAAATGGCAGACATTTCCCATGAAAAGTGTAGTTGTGTCTTATGTTAAATGTTGACTTGCAACATTTACTTTCAGTTAGTTCAATCTCAAGAACCATTTTGATTTCCAGAAAGTCTACTTTTCTGTGATTTTACTCATCTAAATAGTAGACATTTCTCATAAAAATAGTAGTTGTCTTATGTTAAATGTAGACTTTCAAACTTTCACCTTCGGCTGATTCAATGTTAAGAACAATATTGATTTCCTAAAAATCTACTTTTCTGTGATTTTTCTCATCCAAATGGTAGACATTTCTCATGAAAATAGTAGTTGTGCCTTATGTTAAATGTAGACTTGCAAATTTTACCATCAGTTGATTCAATCTAAAAAACCATTTTGATTTCCAGAAATTCCACTTTTCTGTGATTTAGCTCATCTAAATGGCAGACATTTCCCATGAAAAGTGTTGTTGTGTCTTATGTTAAATGTAGACTTGCAACTTTTACCTTCAGTTAGTTCAATCTCAAGAACCATTTTGATTTCCAGAAAGTCTACTTTTCTGTGATTTTACTCATCTAAATAGTAGACATTTCTCATAAAAATAGTAGTTGTCTTATGTTAAATGTACACTTTCAAACTTTCACCTTCGGCTGATTCAATGTTAAGAACAATATTGATTTCCTAAAAATCTACTTTTCTGTGATTTTTCTCATCCAAATGGTAGACATTTCTCATGAAAATAGTAGTTGTGTCTTATGTTAAATGTAGATTTGCAAATTTTACCTTCAGTTGATTCAATCTAAAGAACCATTTTGATTTCCAGAAAGTCAACTTTTCTATGATTTAGCTCATCTAATTGGTAGACATTTCCCATGAAAAGTGTAGTTGTGTCTTATGTTGAATGTAGACTTGTAACTTTTACCTTTGGTTAGTTCAATCTCAAGAACCATTATGATTTTCAGAAAGTTTACTTTTCTGTGATTTTGCTCATCTAAATAGTAGACATTTCTCATGAAAATAGTAGTTATGTCTTATGTTAAATGTAGACTTGCAAATTTTACCTTCAGTTAATTCAATCTAAAAAACCATTTTGATTTCCAGAAATTCCACTTTTCTGTGATTTAGCTTATCTAAATGGCAGACATTTCCCATGAAAAGTGTAGTTGTGTCTTATGTTAAATGTTGACTTGCAACATTTACTTTCAGTTAGTTCAATCTCAAGAACCATTTTGATTTCCAGAAAGTCTACTTTTCTGTGATTTTACTCATCTAAATAGTAGACATTTCTCATAAAAATAGTAGTTGTCTTATGTTAAATGTAGACTTTCAAACTTTCACCTTCGGCTGATTCAATGTTAAGAACAATATTGATTTCCTAAAAATCTACTTTTCTGTGATTTTTCTCATCCAAATGGTAGACATTTCTCATGAAAATAGTAGTTGTGCCTTATGTTAAATGTAGACTTGCAAATTTTACCATCAGTTGATTCAATCTAAAAAACCATTTTGATTTCCAGAAATTCCACTTTTCTGTGATTTAGCTCATCTAAATGGCAGACATTTCCCATGAAAAGTGTTGTTGTGTCTTATGTTAAATGTAGACTTGCAACTTTTACCTTCAGTTAGTTCAATCTCAAGAACCATTTTGATTTCCAGAAAGTCTACTTTTCTGTGATTTTACTCATCTAAATAGTAGACATTTCTCATAAAAATAGTAGTTGTCTTATGTTAAATGTAGACTTTCAAACTTTCACCTTCGGCTGATTCAATGTTAAGAACAATATTGATTTCCTAAAAATCTACTTTTCTGTGATTTTTCTCATCCAAATGGTAGACATTTCTCATGAAAATAGTAGTTGTGCCTTATTTTAAATGTAGACTTGCAAATTTTACCATCAGTTGATTCAATCTAAAAAACCATTTTGATTTCCAGAAATTCCACTGTTCTGTGATTTAGCTCATCTAAATGGCAGACATTTCCCATGAAAAGTGTTGTTGTGTCTTATGTTAAATGTAGACTTGCAACTTTTACCTTCAGTTAGTTCAATCTCAAGAACCATTTTGATTTCCAGAAAGTCTACTTTTCTGTGATTTTACTCATCTAAATAGTAGACATTTCTCATAAAAATAGTAGTTGTCTTATGTTAAATGTACACTTTCAAACTTTCACCTTCGGCTGATTCAATGTTAAGAACAATATTGATTTCCTAAAAATCTACTTTTCTGTGATTTTTCTCATCCAAATGGTAGACATTTCTCATGAAAATAGTAGTTGTGTCTTATGTTAAATGTAGATTTGCAAATTTTACCTTCAGTTGATTCAATCTAAAGAACCATTTTGATTTCCAGAAAGTCAACTTTTCTATGATTTAGCTCATCTAATTGGTAGACATTTCCCATGAAAAGTGTAGTTGTGTCTTATGTTGAATGTAGACTTGTAACTTTTACCTTTGGTTAGTTCAATCTCAAGAACCATTATGATTTTCAGAAAGTTTACTTTTCTGTGATTTTGCTCATCTAAATAGTAGACATTTCTCATGAAAATAGTAGTTATGTCTTATGTTAAATGTAGACTTGCAAATTTTACCTTCAGTTAATTCAATCTAAAAAACCATTTTGATTTCCAGAAATTCCACTTTTCTGTGATTTAGCTCATCTAAATGGCAGACATTTCCCATGAAAAGTGTAGTTGTGTCTTATGTTAAATGTTGACTTGCAACATTTACTTTCAGTTAGTTCAATCTCAAGAACCATTTTGATTTCCAGAAAGTCTACTTTTCTGTGATTTTACTCATCTAAATAGTAGACATTTCTCATAAAAATAGTAGTTGTCTTATGTTAAATGTAGACTTTCAAACTTTCACCTTCGGCTGATTCAATGTTAAGAACAATATTGATTTCCTAAAAATCTACTTTTCTGTGATTTTTCTCATCCAAATGGTAGACATTTCTCATGAAAATAGTAGTTGTGCCTTATGTTAAATGTAGACTTGCAAATTTTACCATCAGTTGATTCAATCTAAAAAACCATTTTGATTTCCAGAAATTCCACTTTTCTGTGATTTAGCTCATCTAAATGGCAGACATTTCCCATGAAAAGTGTTGTTGTGTCTTATGTTAAATGTAGACTTGCAACTTTTACCTTCAGTTAGTTCAATCTCAAGAACCATTTTGATTTCCAGAAAGTCTACTTTTCTGTGATTTTACTCATCTAAATAGTAGACATTTCTCATAAAAATAGTAGTTGTCTTATGTTAAATGTAGACTTTCAAACTTTCACCTTCGGCTGATTCAATGTTAAGAACAATATTGATTTCCTAAAAATCTACTTTTCTGTGATTTTTCTCATCCAAATGGTAGACATTTCTCATGAAAATAGTAGTTGTGTCTTATGTTAAATGTAGACTTGCAAATTTTACCTTCAGTTGATTCAATCTAAAGAACCATTTTGATTTCCAGAAATTCCACTTTTCTGTGATTTAGCTCATCTAAATGGCAGACATTTCCCATGAAAAGTGTAGTTGTGTCTTATGTTAAATGTAGACTTGCAACATTTACTTTCGGTTAGTTCAATCTCAAGAACCATTTTGATTTTCAGAAAGTCTACTTTTCTGTGATTTTGCTCATCTAAATAGTAGACATTTCTCATAAAAATAGTAGTTTTGTCTTATGTTAAATGTAGACTTTGCAAATTTCACCTTCGGCTGATTCATTCTTAAGAATAATATTGATTTCCTAAAAATCTACTTTTCTGTGATTTTTCTCATCTAAATGGTAGACATTTCTCAATAAAATAGTAGTTGTGTCTTATGTTAAATGTAGACTTGCAAATTTTACCTTCAGTTGATTCAATCTAAAAAACCATTTTGATTTCCAGAAATTCCACTTTTCTGTGATTTAGCTCATCTAAATGGCAGACATTTCCCATGAAAATGGTAGTTGTGTCTTATGTTAAATGTAGACTTGCAACATTTACTTTCAGTTAGTTCAATCTCAAGAACCATTTTGATTTTCAGAAAGTCTACTTTTCTGTGATTTTACTCATCTAAATAGTAGACATTTCTCTTAAAAATTGTAGTTTTGTCTTATGTTAAATGTTGACTTGCAAATTTTACCTTCAGTTGATTCAATCTAAAAAACCATTTTGATTTCCAGAAATTCCACTTTTCTGTGATTTAGCTCATCTAAATGACAGACATTTCCCATGAAAAGTGTAGTTGTGTCTTATGTTAAATGTAGACTTGCAACATTTGCTTTCAGTTAGTTCAATCTCAAGAACCATTTTGATTTTCAGAAAGTCTACTTTTCTGTGATTTTACTCATCTAAATAGTAGACATTTCTCTTAAAAATTGTAGTTTTGTCTTATGTTAAATGTAGACTTCGTAACTTTCACCTTCGGCTGATTCAATCTTAAGAACAATATTGATTTCCTAAAAATCTACTTTTCTGTGATTTTTCTCATCTAAATGGTAGACATTTCTCATGAAAATTGTAGTTGTGTATTATGTTAACAGTAGACTTGCAAATTTTACCTTCAGTTTAATCAATCTCAAGAACCATTTTGATTTCCAGAAAGTCTACTTTTCTGTGATTTAGCTCATCTAAATGGCGGACATTTCCCATGAAAAGTGTAGTTGTGTCTTATGTTAAATGTAGACTTGCAACTTTTACTTTCGGTTAGTTCAATATCAAGAACCATTTTGATTTCTAGAAAGTCTACTTTTCTGTGATTTTACTCATCTAAATAGTAGACATTTCTCATAAAAATAGTAGTTGTGTCTTATGTTAAATGTAGACTTTCAAACTTTCACCTTCGGCTGATTCAATGTTAAGAACAATATTGATTTCCTAAAAATCTACTTTTCTGTGATTTTTCTCATCCAAATGGTAGACATTTCTCATGAAAATAGTAGTTGTGTCTTATGTTAAATGTAGACTTGCAAATTTTACCTTCAGTTGATTCAATCTAAAGAACCATTTTGATTTCCAGAAAGTCAACTTTTCTATGATTTAGCTCATCTAATTGGTAGACATTTCCCATGAAAAGTGTAGTTGTGTCTTATGTTGAATGTAGACTTGTAACTTTTACCTTTGGTTAGTTCAATCTCAAGAACCATTATGATTTTCAGAAAGTTTACTTTTCTGTGATTTTGCTAATCTAAATAGTAGACATTTCTCATGAAAATAGTAGTTATGTCTTATGTTAAATGTAGACTTGCAAATTTTACCTTCAGTTAATTCAATCTAAAGAACCATTTTGATTTCCAGAAAGTCAACTTTTCTATGATTTAGCTCATCTAATTGGTAGACATTTCCCATGAAAAGTGTAGTTGTGTCTTATGTTGAATGTAGACTTGTAACTTTTACCTTCGGTTAGTTCAATCTCAAGAACCATTATGATTTTCAGAAAGTCTACTTTTCTGTGATTTTGCTCATCTAAATAGTAGACCTTTCTCATAAAAATTGTAGTTGTGTCTTATGTTAAATATAGACTTTGCAACTTTCACCTTCGGCTGATTCAATCTTAAGAACAATATTGATTTCCTAAAAATCTACTTTTCAGTGATTTTTCTCATCTAAATGGTAGACATTTCTCATGAAAATAGTAGTTGTGTCTTATGTTAAATGTAGACTTGCAAATTTTACCATCAGTTGATTCAATCTAAAGAACCATTTTGATTTCTAGAAAGTCTACTTTTCTGTGATTTAGGTCATCTAAATGGTAGACATTTCCCATGAAAAGTGTTGTTGTGTTTTATGTTAAATGTAGACTTGCAACTTTTACCTTCGGCTAGTTCAATCTCAATAACCATTTTGATTTACAGAAAGTCTACTTTCTTGTGATTTTACTCATCTAAATAGTAGACATTTCTCTTAAAAATAGTAGTTGTGTCTTATGTTAAATGTAGACTTTGTAACTTTCACCTTCGGCGGATTCAATCTTAAGAACATTATTGATTTCCTAAAAATCTACTTTTCTGTGATTTTTCTCATCTAAACGGTAGACATTTCTCCTGAAAATAGTAGTTGTGTCTTATGTTAAATGTAGACTTGCAAATTTTACCTTCAGTTGATTCAATCTAAAAAACCATTTTGATTTCCAGAAATTCCACTTTTCTGTGATTTAGCTCATCTAAATGGCAGACATTTCCCATGAAAAGTGTAGTTGTGTCTTATGTTAAATGTAGACTTGCAACATTTACTTTCGGTTAGTTCAATCTCAAAAACCATTTTGATTTTCAGAAAGTCTACTTTTCTGTGATTTTACTCATCTAAATAGTAGACATTTCTCATAAAAATAGTAGTTGTGTCTTATGTTAAATGTAGACTTTGCAAATTTCACCTTCGGCTGATTCAATCTTAAGAACAATATTGATTTCCTAAAAATCTACTTTTCTGTGATTTTTCTCATCTAAATGGAAGACATTTCTCATGAAAATAGTAGTTGTGCCTTATGTTAAATGTAGACTTGTAAATTTTACCTTCAGTTGATTCAATCTAAAGAACCATTTTGATTTCCAGAAAGTCAACTTTTCTGTGATTTTGCTCATTTAAATAGTAGACATTTCTCATAAAAATAGTAGTTGTGTCTTATGTTAAATGTAGACTTTGCAACTTTCACCTTCGGCTGATTCAATCTTAAGAACAATATTGATTTCCTAAAAATCTACTTTTCAGTGATTTTTCTCATCTAAATGGTAGACATTTCTCATGAAAATAGTAGTTGTGTCTTATGTTAAATGTAGACTTGCAAATTTTACCATCAGTTGATTCAATCTAAAGAACCATTTTGATTTCTAGAAAGTCTACTTTTCTGTGATTTAGGTCATCTAAATGGTAGACATTTCCCATGAAAAGTGTTGTTGTGTTTTATGTTAAATGTAGACTTGCAACTTTTACCTTCGGCTAGTTCAATCTCAATAACCATTTTGATTTACAGAAAGTCTACTTTCCTCTGATTTTACTCATCTAAATAGTAGACATTTCTCTTAAAAATAGTAGTTGTGTCTTACGTTAAATGTAGACTTTGTAACTTTTACCTTCGGCTGATTCAATCTTAAGAACTATATTGATTTCCTAAAAATCTACTTTTCTGTGATTTTTCTCATCTAAATAGTAGACATTTCTCATGAAAATAGTAGTTGTGTCTTATGTTAAATGTAGACTTGCAAATTTTACCTTCAGTTGATTCAATCTAAAAAACCATTTTGATTTCCAGAAATTCCACTTTTCTGTGATTTAGCTCATCTAAATGGCAGACATTTCCCATGAAAAGTGTAGTTGTGTCTTATGTTAAATGTAGACTTGCAACATTTACTTTCGGTTAGTTCAACCTAGAGAACCATTTTAATTTTCAGAAAGTCTACTTTTCTGTGATTTTGCTCATCTAAATAGTAGACATTTATCATAAAAATAGTAGTTTTGTCTTATGTTAAATGTAGACTTTGTAACTTTCACCTTCGGCTGATTCAATCTTAAGAACAATATTGATTTCCCAAAAATCTACTTTTCTGTGATTTTCCTCATCTAAATAGTAGACATTTCTCATGAAAATAGTAGTTGTGTCTTATGTTAAATGTAGACTTGCAAATTTTACCTTCAGTTGATTCAATCTAAAAAACCATTTTGATTTCCAGAAATTCCACTTTTCTGTGATTTAGCTCATCTAAGTGGCAGACATTTCCCATGAAAAGTGTAGTTGTGTCTTATGTTAAATGTAGACTTGCAACATTTACTTTCGGTTAGTTCAATCTCAAGAACCATTTTGATTTTCAGAAAGTCTACTTTTCTGTGATTTTGCTCATCTAAATAGTAGACCTTTCTCATAAAAATAGTAGTTGTGTCTTATGTTAAATGTAGACTTTGCAACTTTCACCTTCGGCTGATTCAATCTTAAGAACATTATTGATTTCCTAAAAATCTACTTTTCTGTGATTTTTCTCATCTAAACGGTAGACATTTCCCCTGAAAATAGTAGTTGTGTCTTATGTTAAATGTAGACTTGCAAATTTTACCTTCAGTTGATTCAATCTAAAAAACCATTTTGATTTCCAGAAATTCCACTTTTCTGTGATTTAGCTCATCTAAATGGCAGACATTTCCCATGAAAAGTGTAGTTGTGTCTTATGTTAAATGTAGACTTGCAACTTTTACCTTCGGTTAGTTCAATCTTAAGAACCATTTATGATTTCCAGAAAGTCTACTTTTCTGTGATTTTGCTCATCTAAATGGCAGACATTTCCCATGAAAAGTGTAGTTGTGTCTTATGTTAAATTTAGACTTTGTAAATTTCACCTTCGGCTGATTCAATCTTAAGAACAATATTGATTTCCTAAAAATCTACTTTTCTGTGATTTTTCTCATCTAAATATTAGACATTTCTCATGAAAATAGTAGTTGTGCCTTATGTTAAATGTAGACTTGCAAATTTTACCTTCAGTTGATTCAATCTAAAAAACCATTTTGATTTCCAGAAATTCCACTTTTCTGTGATTTAGCTCATCTAAATGGCAGACATTTCCCATGAAAAGTGTAGTTGTGTCTTATGTTAAATGTTGACATGCAACATTTACTTTCAGTTAGTTCAATCTCAAGAACCATTTTGATTTCCAGAAAGTCTACTTTTCTGTGATTTTACTCATCTAAATAGTAGACATTTCTCATAAAAATAGTAGTTGTCTTATGTTAAATGTAGACTTTCAAACTTTCATCTTCGGCTGATTCAATGTTAAGAACAATATTGATTTCCTAAAAATCTACTTTTCTGTGATTTTTCTCATCCAAATGGTAGACATTTCTCATGAAAATAGTAGTTGTGCCTTATGTTAAATGTAGACTTGCAAATTTTACCATCAGTTGATTCAATCTAAAAAACCATTTTGATTTCCAGAAATTCCACTTTTCTGTGATTTAGCTCATCTAAATGGCAGACATTTCCCATGAAAAGTGTTGTTGTGTCTTATGTTAAATGTAGACTTGCAACTTTTACCTTCAGTTAGTTCAATCTCAAGAACCATTTTGATTTCCAGAAAGTCTACTTTTCTGTGATTTTACTCATCTAAATAGTAGACATTTCTCATAAAAATAGTAGTTGTCTTATGTTAAATGTAGACTTTCAAACTTTCACCTTCGGCTGATTCAATGTTAAGAACAATATTGATTTCCTAAAAATCTACTTTTCTGTGATTTTTCTCATCCAAATGGTAGACATTTCTCATGAAAATAGTAGTTGTGCCTTATGTTAAATGTAGACTTGCAAATTTTACCATCAGTTGATTCAATCTAAAAAACCATTTTGATTTCCAGAAAGTCAACTTTTCTGTGATTTTGCTCATTTAAATAGTAGACATTTCTCATAAAAATAGTAGTTGTGTCTTATGTTAAATGTAGACTTTGCAACTTTCACCTTCGGCTGATTCAATCTTAAGAACAATATTGATTTCCTAAAAATCTACTTTTCAGTGATTTTTCTCATCTAAATGGTAGACATTTCTCATGAAAATAGTAGTTGTGCCTTATGTTAAATGTAGACTTGCAAATTTTACCATCAGTTGATTCAATCTAAAAAACCATTTTGATTTACAGAAAGTCTACTTTCTTGTGATTTTACTCATCTAAATAGTAGACATTTCTCTTAAAAATAGTAGTTGTGTCTTATGTTAAATGTAGACTTTGTAACTTTCACCTTCGGCGGATTCAATCTTAAGAACATTATTGATTTCCTAAAAATCTACTTTTCTGTGATTTTTCTCATCCAAATGGTAGACATTTCTCATGAAAATAGTAGTTGTGCCTTATGTTAAATGTAGACTTGCAAATTTTACCATCAGTTGATTCAATCTAAAAAACCATTTTGATTTCCAGAAATTCCACTTTTCTGTGATTTAGCTCATCTAAATGGCAGACATTTCCCATGAAAAGTGTTGTTGTGTCTTATGTTAAATGTAGACTTGCAACTTTTACCTTCAGTTAGTTCAATCTCAAGAACCATTTTGATTTCCAGAAAGTCTACTTTTCTGTGATTTTACTCATCTAAATAGTAGACATTTCTCATAAAAATAGTAGTTGTCTTATGTTAAATGTAGACTTTCAAACTTTCACCTTCGGCTGATTCAATGTTAAGAACAATATTGATTTCCTAAAAATCTACTTTTCTGTGATTTTTCTCATCCAAATGGTAGACATTTCTCATGAAAATAGTAGTTGTGCCTTATGTTAAATGTAGACTTGTAAATTTTACCTTCAGTTGATTCAATCTAAAGAACCATTTTGATTTCCAGAAAGTCAACTTTTCTGTGATTTTGCTCATTTAAATAGTAGACATTTCTCATAAAAATAGTAGTTGTGTCTTATGTTAAATGTAGACTTTGCAACTTTCACCTTCGGCTGATTCAATCTTAAGAACAATATTGATTTCCTAAAAATCTACTTTTCAGTGATTTTTCTCATCTAAATGGTAGACATTTCTCATGAAAATAGTAGTTGTGTCTTATGTTAAATGTAGACTTGCAAATTTTACCATCAGTTGATTCAATCTAAAGAACCATTTTGATTTCTAGAAAGTCTACTTTTCTGTGATTTAGGTCATCTAAATGGTAGACATTTCCCATGAAAAGTGTTGTTGTGTTTTATGTTAAATGTAGACTTGCAACTTTTACCTTCGGCTAGTTCAATCTCAATAACCATTTTGATTTACAGAAAGTCTACTTTCCTCTGATTTTACTCATCTAAATAGTAGACATTTCTCTTAAAAATAGTAGTTGTGTCTTACGTTAAATGTAGACTTTGTAACTTTTACCTTCGGCTGATTCAATCTTAAGAACTATATTGATTTCCTAAAAATCTACTTTTCTGTGATTTTTCTCATCTAAATAGTAGACATTTCTCATGAAAATAGTAGTTGTGTCTTATGTTAAATGTAGACTTGCAAATTTTTCCTTCAGTTGATTCAATCTAAAAAACCATTTTGATTTCCAGAAATTCCACTTTTCTGTGATTTAGCTCATCTAAATGGCAGACATTTCCCATGAAAAGTGTAGTTGTGTCTTATGTTAAATGTAGACTTGCAACATTTACTTTCGGTTAGTTCAACCTAGAGAACCATTTTAATTTTCAGAAAGTCTACTTTTCTGTGATTTTGCTCATCTAAATAGTAGACATTTATCATAAAAATAGTAGTTTTGTCTTATGTTAAATGTAGACTTTGTAACTTTCACCTTCGGCTGATTCAATCTTAAGAACAATATTGATTTCCCAAAAATCTACTTTTCTGTGATTTTCCTCATCTAAATAGTAGACATTTCTCATGAAAATAGTAGTTGTGTCTTATGTTAAATGTAGACTTGCAAATTTTACCTTCAGTTGATTCAATCTAAAAAACCATTTTGATTTCCAGAAATTCCACTTTTCTGTGATTTAGCTCATCTAAGTGGCAGACATTTCCCATGAAAAGTGTAGTTGTGTCTTATGTTAAATGTAGACTTGCAACATTTACTTTCGGTTAGTTCAATCTCAAGAACCATTTTGATTTTCAGAAAGTCTACTTTTCTGTGATTTTGCTCATCTAAATAGTAGACCTTTCTCATAAAAATAGTAGTTGTGTCTTATGTTAAATGTAGACTTTGCAACTTTCACCTTCGGCTGATTCAATCTTAAGAACATTATTGATTTCCTAAAAATCTACTTTTCTGTGATTTTTCTCATCTAAACGGTAGACATTTCCCCTGAAAATAGTAGTTGTGTCTTATGTTAAATGTAGACTTGCAAATTTTACCTTCAGTTGATTCAATCTAAAAAACCATTTTGATTTCCAGAAATTCCACTTTTCTGTGATTTAGCTCATCTAAATGGCAGACATTTCCCATGAAAAGTGTAGTTGTGTCTTATGTTAAATGTAGACTTGCAACTTTTACCTTCGGTTAGTTCAATCTTAAGAACCATTTATGATTTCCAGAAAGTCTACTTTTCTGTGATTTTGCTCATCTAAATGGCAGACATTTCCCATGAAAAGTGTAGTTGTGTCTTATGTTAAATTTAGACTTTGTAAATTTCACCTTCGGCTGATTCAATCTTAAGAACAATATTGATTTCCTAAAAATCTACTTTTCTGTGATTTTTCTCATCTAAATATTAGACATTTCTCATGAAAATAGTAGTTGTGCCTTATGTTAAATGTAGACTTGCAAATTTTACCTTCAGTTGATTCAATCTAAAAAACCATTTTGATTTCCAGAAATTCCACTTTTCTGTGATTTAGCTCATCTAAATGGCAGACATTTCCCATGAAAAGTGTAGTTGTGTCTTATGTTAAATGTTGACATGCAACATTTACTTTCAGTTAGTTCAATCTCAAGAACCATTTTGATTTCCAGAAAGTCTACTTTTCTGTGATTTTACTCATCTAAATAGTAGACATTTCTCATAAAAATAGTAGTTGTCTTATGTTAAATGTAGACTTTCAAACTTTCATCTTCGGCTGATTCAATGTTAAGAACAATATTGATTTCCTAAAAATCTACTTTTCTGTGATTTTTCTCATCCAAATGGTAGACATTTCTCATGAAAATAGTAGTTGTGTCTTATGTTAAATGTAGACTTGCAAATTTTACCTTCAGTTGATTCAATCTAAAGAACCATTTTGATTTCCAGAAAGTCAACTTTTCTATGATTTAGCTCATCTAATTGGTAGACATTTCCCATGAAAAGTGTAGTTGTGTCTTATGTTGAATGTAGACTTGTAACTTTTACCTTTGGTTAGTTCAATCTCAAGAACCATTATGATTTTCAGAAAGTTTACTTTTCTGTGATTTTGCTCATCTAAATAGTAGACATTTCTCATGAAAATAGTAGTTATGTCTTATGTTAAATGTAGACTTGCAAATTTTACCTTCAGTTAATTCAATCTAAAAAACCATTTTGATTTCCAGAAATTCCACTTTTCTGTGATTTAGCTCATCTAAATGGCAGACATTTCCCATGAAAAGTGTAGTTGTGTCTTATGTTAAATGTTGACTTGCAACATTTACTTTCAGTTAGTTCAATCTCAAGAACCATTTTGATTTCCAGAAAGTCTACTTTTCTGTGATTTTACTCATCTAAATAGTAGACATTTCTCATAAAAATAGTAGTTGTCTTATGTTAAATGTAGACTTTCAAACTTTCACCTTCGGCTGATTCAATGTTAAGAACAATATTGATTTCCTAAAAATCTACTTTTCTGTGATTTTTCTCATCCAAATGGTAGACATTTCTCATGAAAATAGTAGTTGTGCCTTATGTTAAATGTAGACTTGCAAATTTTACCATCAGTTGATTCAATCTAAAAAACCATTTTGATTTCCAGAAATTCCACTTTTCTGTGATTTAGCTCATCTAAATGGCAGACATTTCCCATGAAAAGTGTTGTTGTGTCTTATGTTAAATGTAGACTTGCAACTTTTACCTTCAGTTGCTTCAATCTAAAAAACCATTTATGATTTCCAGAAAGTCTACTTTTCTGTGATTTTGCTCATCTAAATGGCAGACATTTCCCATGAAAAGTGTAGTTGTGTCTTATGTTAAATTTAGACTTTGTAAATTTCACCTTCGGCTGATTCAATCTTAAGAACAATATTGATTTCCTAAAAATCTACTTTTCTGTGATTTTTCTCATCTAAATATTAGACATTTCTCATGAAAATAGTAGTTGTGCCTTATGTTAAATGTAGACTTGCAAATTTTACCTTCAGTTGATTCAATCTAAAAAACCATTTTGATTTCCAGAAATTCCACTTTTCTGTGATTTAGCTCATCTAAATGGCAGACATTTCCCATGAAAAGTGTAGTTGTGTCTTATGTTAAATGTTGACATGCAACATTTACTTTCAGTTAGTTCAATCTCAAGAACCATTTTGATTTCCAGAAAGTCTACTTTTCTGTGATTTTACTCATCTAAATAGTAGACATTTCTCATAAAAATAGTAGTTGTCTTATGTTAAATGTAGACTTTCAAACTTTCATCTTCGGCTGATTCAATGTTAAGAACAATATTGATTTCCTAAAAATCTACTTTTCTGTGATTTTTCTCATCCAAATGGTAGACATTTCTCATGAAAATAGTAGTTGTGTCTTATGTTAAATGTAGACTTGCAAATTTTACCTTCAGTTGATTCAATCTAAAGAACCATTTTGATTTCCAGAAAGTCAACTTTTCTATGATTTAGCTCATCTAATTGGTAGACATTTCCCATGAAAAGTGTAGTTGTGTCTTATGTTGAATGTAGACTTGTAACTTTTACCTTTGGTTAGTTCAATCTCAAGAACCATTATGATTTTCAGAAAGTTTACTTTTCTGTGATTTTGCTCATCTAAATAGTAGACATTTCTCATGAAAATAGTAGTTATGTCTTATGTTAAATGTAGACTTGCAAATTTTACCTTCAGTTAATTCAATCTAAAAAACCATTTTGATTTCCAGAAATTCCACTTTTCTGTGATTTAGCTCATCTAAATGGCAGACATTTCCCATGAAAAGTGTAGTTGTGTCTTATGTTAAATGTTGACTTGCAACATTTACTTTCAGTTAGTTCAATCTCAAGAACCATTTTGATTTCCAGAAAGTCTACTTTTCTGTGATTTTACTCATCTAAATAGTAGACATTTCTCATAAAAATAGTAGTTGTCTTATGTTAAATGTAGACTTTCAAACTTTCACCTTCGGCTGATTCAATGTTAAGAACAATATTGATTTCCTAAAAATCTACTTTTCTGTGATTTTTCTCATCCAAATGGTAGACATTTCTCATGAAAATAGTAGTTGTGCCTTATGTTAAATGTAGACTTGCAAATTTTACCATCAGTTGATTCAATCTAAAAAACCATTTTGATTTCCAGAAATTCCACTTTTCTGTGATTTAGCTCATCTAAATGGCAGACATTTCCCATGAAAAGTGTTGTTGTGTCTTATGTTAAATGTAGACTTGCAACTTTTACCTTCAGTTAGTTCAATTTCAAGAACCATTTTGATTTCCAGAAAGTCTACTTTTCTGTGATTTTACTCATCTAAATAGTAGACATTTCTCATAAAAATAGTAGTTGTCTTATGTTAAATGTAGACTTTCGAACTTTCACCTTCGGCTGATTCAATGTTAAGAACAATATTGATTTCCTAAAAATCTACTTTTCTGTGATTTTTCTCATCCAAATGGTAGACATTTCTCATGAAAATAGTAGTTGTGTCTTATGTTAAATGTAGATTTGCAAATTTTACCTTCAGTTGATTCAATCTAAAGAACCATTTTGATTTCCAGAAAGTCAACTTTTCTATGATTTAGCTCATCTAATTGGTAGACATTTCCCATGAAAAGTGTAGTTGTGTCTTATGTTGAATGTAGACTTGTAACTTTTACCTTTGGTTAGTTCAATCTCAAGAACCATTATGATTTTCAGAAAGTTTACTTTTCTGTGATTTTGCTCATCTAAATAGTAGACATTTCTCATGAAAATAGTAGTTATGTCTTATGTTAAATGTAAACTTGCAAATTTTACCTTCAGTTAATTCAATCTAAAAAACCATTTTGATTTCCAGAAATTCCACTTTTCTGTGATTTAGCTCATCTAAATGGCAGACATTTCCCATGAAAAGTGTAGTTGTGTCTTATGTTAAATGTTGACTTGCAACATTTACTTTCAGTTAGTTCAATCTCAAGAACCATTTTGATTTCCAGAAAGTCTACTTTTCTGTGATTTTACTCATCTAAATAGTAGACATTTCTCATAAAAATAGTAGTTGTCTTATGTTAAATGTAGACTTTCAAACTTTCACCTTCGGCTGATTCAATGTTAAGAACAATATTGATTTCCTAAAAATCTACTTTTCTGTGATTTTTCTCATCCAAATGGTAGACATTTCTCATGAAAATAGTAGTTGTGCCTTATGTTAAATGTAGACTTGCAAATTTTACCATCAGTTGATTCAATCTAAAAAACCATTTTGATTTCCAGAAATTCCACTTTTCTGTGATTTAGCTCATCTAAATGGCAGACATTTCCCATGAAAAGTGTTGTTGTGTCTTATGTTAAATGTAGACTTGCAACTTTTACCTTCAGTTAGTTCAATCTCAAGAACCATTTTGATTTCCAGAAAGTCTACTTTTCTGTGATTTTACTCATCTAAATAGTAGACATTTCTCATAAAAATAGTAGTTGTCTTATGTTAAATGTAGACTTTCAAACTTTCACCTTCGGCTGATTCAATGTTAAGAACAATATTGATTTCCTAAAAATCTACTTTTCTGTGATTTTTCTCATCCAAATGGTAGACATTTCTCATGAAAATAGTAGTTGTGTCTTATGTTAAATGTAGACTTGCAAATTTTACCTTCAGTTGATTCAATCTAAAGAACCATTTTGATTTCCAGAAATTCCACTTTTCTGTGATTTAGCTCATCTAAATGGCAGACATTTCCCATGAAAAGTGTAGTTGTGTCTTATGTTAAATGTAGACTTGCAACATTTACTTTCGGTTAGTTCAATCTCAAGAACCATTTTGATTTTCAGAAAGTCTACTTTTCTGTGATTTTGCTCATCTAAATAGTAGACATTTCTCATAAAAATAGTAGTTTTGTCTTATGTTAAATGTAGACTTTGCAAATTTCACCTTCGGCTGATTCATTCTTAAGAATAATATTGAATTCCTAAAAATCTACTTTTCTGTGATTTTTCTCATCTAAATGGTAGACATTTCTCAATAAAATAGTAGTTGTGTCTTATGTTAAATGTAGACTTGCAAATTTTACCTTCAGTTGATTCAATCTAAAAAACCATTTTGATTTCCAGAAATTCCACTTTTCTGTGATTTAGCTCATCTAAATGGCAGACATTTCCCATGAAAAGTGTAGTTGTGTCTTATGTTAAATGTAGACTTGCAACATTTACTTTCGGTTAGTTCAATCTGAAGAACCATTTTGATTTTCAGAAAGTCTACTTTTCTGTGATTTTGCTCATCTAAATAGTAGACATTTCTCATAAAAATAGTAGTTTTGTCTTATGTTAAATGTAGACTTTGTAACTTTCACCTTCGGCTGATTCAATCTTAAGAACAATATTGATTTCCTAAAAATCTACTTTTCTGTGACTTTTCTCATCTAAATGGTAGACATTTCTCATGAAAATAGTAGTTGTGTCTTATGTTAAATGTAGACTTGTAAATTTTACCTTCAGTTGATTCAATCTAAAGAACCATTTTGATTTTCCGCAAGTCAACTTTTCTATGATTTAGCTCATCTAATTGGCAGACATTTCCCATGAAAAGTGTAGTTGTGTCTTATGTTAAATGTAGACTTGCAACTTTTACCTTCGGTTAGTTCAATCTTAAGAACCATTTATGATTTCCAGAAAGTCTACTTTTCTGTGATTTAGCTCATCTAAATGGCAGACATTTCCCATGAAAAGTGTAGTTGTGTCTTATGTTAAATGTAGACTTGCAACTTTTACCTTCGGTTAGTTCAATCTTAAGAACCATTTATGATTTCCAGAAAGTCTACTTTTCTGTGATTTTGCTCATCTAAATGGCAGACATTTCCCATGAAAAGTGTAGTTGTGTCTTATGTTAAATATAGACTTTGTAACTTTCACCTTCGGCTGATTCAATCTTAAGAACCATTTATGATTTCCAGAAAGTCTACTTTTCTGTGATTTTGCTCATCTAAATGGCAGACATTTCCCATGAAAAGTGTAGTTGTGTCTTATGTTAAATGTAGACTTTGTAACTTTCACCTTCGGCTGATTCAATCTTAAGAACAATATTGATTTCCTAAAAATCTACTTTTCTGTGATTTTTCTCATCTAAATGGTAGACATTTCTCATGAAAATAGTAGTTGTGTCTTATGTTAAATGTAGACTTGCAAATTTTACCTTCAGTTGATTCAATCTAAAAAACCATTTTGATTTCCAGAAATTCCACTTTTCTGTGATTTAGCTCATCTAAATGGCAGACATTTCCCATGAAAAGTGTAGTTGTGTCTTATGTTAAATGTTGACTTGCAACATTTACTTTCGGTTAGTTCAATCTGAAGAACCATTTTGATTTTCAGAAAGTCTACTTTTCTGTGATTTTGCTCATCTAAATAGTAGACATTTCTCATAAAAATAGTAGTTTTGTCTTATGTTAAATGTAGACTTTGTAACTTTCACCTTCGGCTGATTCAATCTTAAGAACAATATTGATTTCCTAAAAATCTACTTTTCTGTGATTTTTCTCATCTAAATGGTAGACATTTCTCATGAAAATAGTAGTTGTGTCTTATGTTAAATGTAGACTTGTAAATTTTACCTTCAGTTGATTCAATCTAAAGAACCATTTTGATTTTCAAAAAGTCAACTTTTCTATGATTTAGCTCATCCAATTGGTAGACATTTCCCATGAAAAGTGTAGTTGTGTGTTATGTTAAATGTAGACTTGCAACTTTTACCTTCGGTTAGTTCAATCTCAAGAACCATTATGATTTTCCGAAAGTCTACTTTTCTGTGATTTTGCTCATCTAAATAGTAGACCTTTCTCATAAGATTAGTAGTTGTGTCTTATGTTAAATGTAGACTTTGCAACTTTCACCTTCGGCTGATTCAATCTTAAGAACATTATTGATTTCCTAAAAATCTACTTTTCTGTGATTTTTCTCATCTAAATGGTAGACATTTCTCCTGAAAATAGTAGTTGTGTCTTATGTTAAATGTAGACTTGCAAATTTTACCTTCAGTTGATTCAATCTAAAAAACCATTTTGATTTCCAGAAATTCCACTTTTCTGTGATTTAGCTCATCTAAATGGCAGACATTTCCCATGAAAAGTGTAGTTGTGTCTTATGTTAAATGTAGACTTGCAACATTTACTTTCGGTTAGTTCAATCTCAAGAACCATTTTGATTTTCAGAAAGTCTACTTTTCTATGATTTTGCTCATCTAAATAGTAGACATTTCTCATAAAAATAGTAGTTTTGTCTTATGTTAAATGTAGACTTTGTAACTTTCACCTTCGGCTGATTCAATCTTAAGAACAATATTGATTTCCTAAAAATCTACATTTCTGTGATTTTTCTCATCTAAATGGTAGACATTTCTCATGAAAATAGTAGTTGTGTCTTATGTTAAATGTAGACTTGTAAATTTTACCTTCAGTTGATTCAATCTAAAGAACCATTTTGATTTTCAGAAAGTCAACTTTTCTATGATTTAGCTCATCTAATTGGTAGACATTTCCCATGAAAAGTGTAGTTGTGTCTTATGTTAAATGTAGACTTGCAACTTTTACCTTCGGTTAGTTCAATCTTAAGAACCATTTATGATTTCCAGAAAGTCTACTTTTCTGTGATTTTGCTCATGTAAATGGCAGACATTTCCCATGAAAATTTTAGTTGTGTCTTATGTTAAATGTAGACTTTGTAACTTTCACCTTCGGCTGATTCAATCTTAAGAACAATATTGATTTCCTAAAAATCTACTTTTCTGTGATTTTTCTCATCTAAATGGTAGACATTTCTCATGAAAATAGTAGTTGTGTCTTATGTTAAATGTAGACTTGTAAATTTTACCTACAGTTGATTCAATCTAAAGAACCATTTTGATTTTCAGAAAGTCAACTTTTCTATGATTTAGCTCATCCAATTGGTAGACATTTCCCATGAAAAGTGTAGTTGTGTGTTATGTTAAATGTAGACTTGCAACTTTTACCTTCGGTTAGTTCAATCTCAAGAACCATTATGATTTCCAGAAAGTCTACTTTTCTGTGATTTTGCTCATCTAAATAGTAGACATTTCTCTTAAAAATAATAGTTGTGTCTTATGTTAAATGTAGACTTTGCAAATTTCACATTCGGCTGATTCATTCTTAAGAATAATATTGATTTCCTAAAAATCTACTTTTCTGTGATTTTTCTCATCTAAATGGTAGACATTTCTCAATAAAATAGTAGTTGTGTCTTATGTTAAATGTAGACTTGCAAATTTTATCTTCAGTTGATTCAATCTAAAAAACCATTTTGATTTCCAGAAATTCCACTTTTCTGTGATTTAGCTCATCTAAATGGCAGACATTTCCCATGAAAAGTGTAGTTGTGTGTTATGTTAAATGTAGACTTGCAACTTTTACCTTCGGTTAGTTCAATCTCAAGAACCATTATGATTTCCAGAAAGTCTACTTTTCTGTGATTTTGCTCATCTAAATAGTAGACATTTCTCTTAAAAATAATAGTTGTGTCTTATGTTAAATGTAGACTTTGCAAATTTCACCTTCGGCTGATTCATTCTTAAGAATAATATTGATTTCCTAAAAATCTACTTTTCTGTGATTTTTCTCATCTAAATGGCAGACATTTCTCATGAAAATAGTAGTTTTGCCTTATGTTAAATGTAGACTTGCAAATTTTACCTTCAGTTGATTCAATCTAAAGAACCATTTTGATTTCCAGAAAGTCAACTTTTCTGTGATTTAGCTCATCTAAATGGTAGACATTTCCCATGAAAAGTGTAGTTGTGTGTTATGTTAAATGTAGACTTGCAACTTTTACCTTCGGTTAGTTCAATCTCAAGAACCATTATGATTTTCAGAAAGTCTACTTTTCTGTGATTTTGCTCATCTAAATAGTAGACCTTTCTCATAAAAATAGTAGTTGTGTCTTATGTTAAATGTAGACTTTGCAACTTTCACCTTCGGCTGATTCAATCTTAAGAACAATATTGATTTCCTAAAAATCTACTTTTCTGTGATTTTTCTCATCTAAATGGTAGACATTTCTCCTGAAAATAGTAGTTGTGTCTTATGTTAAATGTAGACTTGCAAATTTCACCTTCGGTTAGTTCAATCTCAATAACCATTTTAATTTACAGAAAGTCTACTTTCCTGTGATTTTACTCATCTAAATAGTAGACATTTCTCTTAAAAATAGTAGTTGTGTCTTATGTTAAATGTAGACTTTGCAACTTTCACCTTCGGCTGATTTCAATGTTAAGAACAATATTGATTTCCTAAAAATCTACTTTTCTGTGATTTTACTCATCCAAATGGTAGACATTTCTCTTAAAAATAGTAGTTGTGTCTTATGTTAAATGTAGACTTTGCAACTTTCACCTTCGGCTGATTCAATGTTGAGAACAATCTTGATTTCCTAAAAATCTACTTTTCTGTGATTTTTCTCATCCATATGGCAGACATTTCCCATGAAAAGTGTAGTTGTGTCTTATGTTAAATGTAGACTTGCAACATTTACTTTCGGTTAGTTCAATCTCAAGAACCATTTTGATTTCCAGAAAGTCAACTTTTCTATGATTTAGCTCATCTAAATGGTAGACATTTCCCATGAAAAGTGTAGTTGTGTCTTATGTTAAATGTAGACTTGCAACTTTTACTTTCGGTTAGTTCAATCTCAAGAACCATTTTGATTTCCAGAAAGTCTAATTTTCTGTGATTTTGCTCATCTAAATAGTAGACATTTCTCTTAAAAATAATAGTTGTGTCTTATGTTAAATGTAGACTTTGTAAATTTCACCTTCGGTTGATTCATTCTTAAGAATAATATTGATTTCCTAAAAATCTACTTTTCTGTGATTTTTCTCATCTAAATGGTAGACATTTCTCAATAAAATAGTAGTTGTGTCTTATGTTAAATGTAGACTTGCAAATTTTACCTTCAGTTGATTCAATCTAAAGAACCATTTTGATTTCCAGAAAGTCTACTTTTCTGTGATTCAGCTCATCTAAATGGAAGACATTTCCCATGAAAAGTGTAGTTGTGTCTTATGTTAAATGTAGACTTGCAACATTTACTTTCGGTTAGTTCAATCTCAATAACCATTTTGATTTTTTAGAAAGTCTACTTTTCTGTGATTTTGCTCATCTAAATAGTAGACATTTCTCATAAAAATAGTAGTTTTGTCTTATGTTAAATGTAGACTTTGTAACTTTCACCTTCGGCTGATTCAATCATAAGAACAATATTGATTTCCTAAAAATCTACTTTTCTGTGATTTTTCTCATCTAAATGATAGACATTTCTCATGAAAATAGTAGTTGTGTCTTATGTCAAATGTAGACTTGTAAAATTTACCTTCAGTTGATTCAATCTAAAAAACCATTTTGATTTCCAGAAAGTCAACTTTTCCATGATTTAGCTCATCTAAATGGTAGACATTTCCCATGAAAAGTGTAGTTGTGTCTTATGTTAAATGTAGACTTGCAACATTTACTTTCGGTTAGTTCAATCTCAAGAACCATTTTGATTTTCAGAAAGTCTACTTTTCTGTGATTTTGCTCATCTAAATAGTAGACATTTCTCATAAAAATAGTAGTTTTGTCTTATGTTAAATGTAGACTTTGTAACTTTCATCTTCGGCTGATTCAATATTAAGAACAATATTGATTTCCTAAAAATCTACTTTTCTGTGATTTTTCTCATCTAAATGGTGGACATTTCTCATGAAAATAGTAGTTGTGTCTTATGTTAAATGTAGACTTGCAAATTTTACCTTCAGTTGATTCAATCTAAAGAACCATTTTGATTTCCAGAAAGTCTACTTTTATGTGATTCAGCTCATCTAAATGACAGACATTTCTCATGAACAGTGTAGTTGTGTCTTATGTTAAATGTAGACTTGCAACATTTACTTTCGGTTAGTTCAATCTCAAGAACCATTTTGATTTTCAGAAAGTCTACTTTTCTGTGATTTTGCTCATCTAAATAGTAGACATTTCTCATAAAAATAGTAGTTTTGTCTTATGTTAAATGTAGACTTTGTAACTTTCACCTTCGGCTGATTCAATCTTAAGAACAATAATGATTTCCTAAAAATCTACTTTTCTGTGATTTTTCTCATCTAAATGGTAGACATTTCTCATGAAAATAGTAGTTGTGTCTTATGTTAAATGTAGACTTTTAAATTTTACCTTCAGTTGATTCAATCTAAAGAACCATTTTGATTTCCAGAAAGTCAACTTTTCTATGATTTAGCTTATCTAAATGGTAGACATTTCTTATGAAAAGTGTAGTTGTGTCTTATGTTAAATGTAGACTTGCAACTTTTACCTTCGGTTAGTTCAATCTCAAGAACCATTTTGATTTCCAGAAAGTCTAATTTTCTGTGATTTTGCTCATCTAAATAGTAGACATTTCTCATAAAAATAGTAGTTGTGTCTTATGTTAAATGTAGACTTTGTAACTTTCACCTTCGGCTGATTCAATCTTAAGAACAATATTGATTTCCTAAAAATCTACTTTTCTGTGATTTTTCTCATTTAAATGGTAGACATTTCTCATGAAAATAGTAGTTGTGTCTTATGTTAAATGTAGACTTGCAAATTTTACCTTCAGTTGATTCAATCTAAAGAACCTTTTTGATTTCCAGAAAGTCTACTTTTTTGTGATTCAGCTCATCTAAATGGAAGACATTTCCCATGAAAAGTGTAGTTGTGTCTTATGTTAAATGTAGACTTGCAACTTTTACCTTCGGTTAGTTCAATCTCAAGAACCATTTTGATTTCCAGAAAGTCTAATTTTCTGTGATTTTGCTCATCTAAATAGTAGACATTTCTCATAAAAATAGTAGTTGTGTCTTATGTTAAATGTAGACTCTGCAACTTTCACCTTCGGCTGATTCAATCTTAAGAACAATATTGATTTCCTAAAAATTTACTTTTCTGTGATTTTTCTCATCAAAATGGTAGACATTTCTCATGAAAATAGTAGTTGTGTCTTATATTAAATGTAGACTTGCAAATTTTACCTTTAGTTGATTCAATCTAAAGAACCATTTTGATTTCCTTAAAGTCTACTTTTCTGTGATCTAGCTCATTTAAATGGTAGACATTTTCCATGAAAAGTGTAGTTGTGTCTTATGTTAAATGTAGACTTGCAACTTTTACCTTTTGTTAGTTCAGTCTCAAGAACCATTTTGATTTCCAGAAAATTTACTTTTCTGTGATTTTGCTCAGCTAAATAGTAGATATTTCTCATAAAAATAATAGTTGTGTCTTATGTTAAATGTAGACTTTGCAACTTTTGTCTTCAATGGGTTCAATCTGAAGGACCATTTTGATATCCAGAATGTCTACTTTTATGTTATTTTGCACATCTAAATTGTAGACATTTCTATAGAAAATACTAGATGTGTCTTATGTTAAATGTAGACTTTGCAACTTTCAGCTTCGGTTGAGTCAATCTTAAGAATAATTTTGATTTCCTGAAAATTTACTTCTTTGTGATTTTTCTCATCTAAATGGTACACATTTCTTAGAAAATAGTAGTTGTGTTTTATGTTAAATGTAGTCTTGTAAATTTTACCTTCTGTTGGTTCAATCTAATTGATTTTCAGAAGGTCTACTTTTCTGTAATTTAGTTTTTCTAAATGGTAGACATTTCTCTTGAAAAGTGTAGCTGTGTCTTATGCTAAATGTTAACTTTGCAACATTTGCCTTCAGTGGGTTCAATCTCAAGAACCATTTTGATTTCAAGAAAGTCTACATTTCTTTGATTTAGCTCATCTAAATGGTAGATATTTCTAATAAAAATAGTAGATGTGAATTATTATAAATGTAGATTTTGCAACTTTTTCCTTCAGTGGGTTCAATCACAAGAACCATTTTGATATCCAGAAAGTCTACTTTTATGTTATTTTGCTCATCAAAATAGTAGACATTTCTAATGATAATAATATATGTGTCTTATGTTAAATGTAGACTTTGCAACTTTTACTTTCGGTTGATTCAATCTTAAGAACAATTTTGATTTCATGAAAATCTACTTTTTTGTGATTTTTCTCATCTAAATGGTAGGCATTTCTCATAGAAATAGTAGTTGTGCCTTATGTTAAATGTAGACTTGTAAATTTTACTTTCGGTTGGTTCAATCTAATGAACCGATTTTATTTCCAGAAAGTCTACATTTTTGTGATTTTGCTCATCTAAATGGTAGACATTTCTCTAGAAAAAAGTAGTTGTGTCTTATGTTAAATGTACACTTGCAAATTTTACCTTCGGTTGGTTCAATCTCAAGAACCATTTTGATTTCCAGAAAGTCTCTTTTCATTGATTTAGCCTATCTAAATGGTAGATATTCTCATGAAAAGTGTAATTGTCACGCCCCGACCCATAATTTTTACCTTTGTTACTGGCATAGTGGTAATAAGAATTTTACCGTGTTCGTCATTAAGTATAAAATATAATTGATCCCCAGAGAGGTGTAGGAGACGATTATTTTGTGGGATTATTCTAAGGAATAAATTTTGACGACGATAAAAAATGGTAATTTTTGCTAGTAAAAGGTAATTTTATTGGGGTATTATTTGGGGTGTTGAATTTTGGTTTGGGTATATGTTGGAGTTGGTGGTCCGGGTTGGGTTAAAGGCCCAAATCAATTTTTTTTCTCTTTCTCTCTCTTCCTCCGGGTTTCTCTCTCCCCTAGCCCCTCACTGCCGAGACTTTCCGGCCGCCCGACCGGCACCGTCCGGCCATCCCAGCCCGCCGCACCGGTCCTGATCGATCGGTCTCCGTCCCAGCTTCAATTCTAGACCGGTGGCAGCCCGTTCTAGCGCCGTCGTGAGGGAGAAAAGGCCGCCGAAAGGTCCGACTGCCAGGAAGAGTTTCTCGCCGGAACTCCTTCCTCCGGCCGCCATAGCCAACGAGCCGTAGCTCAAAAGAAAGCCCTCCTCCCGTGCTTCAATCCCTCCAATGGGGTCGCTCCATCTCGAGCTTGGTAAGGAGAAATCGGTAATAGAAATTTTAGGGTTTTATTGTGTGTTTGTGTTCGATTGACTTGGTTAGGCTTAGAATTGGAGCTTGTGGTAGTTAAGAATGTTGTAGAGGAGGTTGAGAGGAAGATGTTTTTGGTGGAGAAAAATGTGAGGAGTTTAATGAAATAAGTTTTAGAATTTTTGGAGGAGTTTTGGATAGGTTTAAGAATTGTTGAAGTTTGGTATTTTTGGCGGATTATTAAGTTAGAATCCGGCCATTGGTTTTTATTTGGTGGAAGATGATTTTGAGGATGTCGGACAAAAATTTGTGGAGTTTTGAGGTTAGCAGTAGATTTAAGATTTTGGAGTGTTAGTTTTGGTTGAGCGCGCGAAGCATATTTAATTATGCATGTTTTGCTGTAAGCGTCGGTATTTTATTTAAGGTTTTATTTATTTGGAACAGGACGTGATGAGGCTCGAGCGGAAGAGACCTCCGACCGACATCAGACTTAGGACTAACCTGTGAGTGTACCTTTTTTCAAATATTGTGTTCGAAATGCTTTATCGTTTTGAATGATTTTCTGTTGTTGGATATTTTCCGAAATTGAGAATTTCGGTGATTATACTCTTTATGAGAATAGTATGTATATGATTCAATGCTAGCTAGCTATACGTGATTTCCCCCATACCGAGATACAATTCTGGTATGGGTGACGTGAGCGTTAAACACGAGCGTCGTAGCCCTGTGCAACTTTCTAATTTCGTATTTAATTATTCATAGATTTCATACAAGGAGTAAGCATATATATATTACCACTCGGCCGCTTTCCCCCAGCCTGAGGTACAATTCCAGTGTGGGGTGACGTGAGCGTTAGACGCAAGCGTAGTAGCTTTGTATGATATCTACTTTATTCAAGTTGTTTATAGATATCGTACAAAGGGTTAGGCGAGTGTGCATACATACTATATATATAATATCCTGGCCTGAGAGGCAATATCTTAAAGTTTGGGAGTCAAGCCAGGCTAGACCCCAGTTCAGAATCATTCCAATGGAGCTCTTGTATTTGCCGCTGATGAAGCGTTTTCTTGAAAAGCATTTTTGGGAAAATATTTATTTGTTGTCGGAATCGTTTTGTCCACTCACTCTGACGTGTTGAATATTTTCCCCTGGGCTCTGCGTTTTTAAAAATGCCCAGTCTGCAGAGTTCGCGTAAGGTCTAACAGGAGACGTTGAGGCATAGTGACCCATCTGTCCGCTACATTTTGCCAGTAGGTTACCTGTTTAATCTACTAGGGGTTTGTTAGTTTTCGCTGTATATTATTTTATTTTTAGTAGCTCTGAATACTTTTGAAATTATTTTGTGTAATTTTTATTCTGGCTACTTTTAGATTGTAGCAGAAGATTTATTTTTTTTTTTGGAGTAAAAAGGTGATTCTTAAATTCTTATAAGTTAAGATTGTCCATTTTCGAGGGAGGTTTGCCGAGTCCTCGGTAAATTTCCCTTAGAGGTGGTTCCCGCAGGACTCATCTCGGGTTTTGGGGTGAAATTCGGGGCGTGTCTTGACAGTAATTGTGTTTTATGTTAAATGTAGACTTGCAACTTTTACCTTCGGTTGGTTCAATCTCAAAAACCATTTTGTTTTCCAGAAAGTCCACTTTTCTGTGATTTTGCTAATCTAAATAGTAAACATTTCTCATAAAAATAGTAGTTGTGTCTTATATTAAATGTAGACTTGTAAAATTTACCTTCGATTGGTTCAATCTAATGAACCAATTTTATTTCCAGAAAGTCTACATTTTTGTGATTTTGCTCATCTAAATGGTAGACATTTCTCAAGAAAAAAGTAGTTGTCTTATGTTAAATGTAGACTTGCAAATTTTACCTTTAGTTGGTTCAATCTAAATAACCATTTTGAATTCTAGAATGTCTCTTTTCAACGATTTAGCTCATCTAAATGGTAGACATTTCTCATGTAAAGTGTAGTCGTGTCTTATGTTAAATGTAAACTTACAACTTTTAACTTCGGTTGGTTCAAACTTAGAACCATTTTGAATCACAGAAAGTCTACTTTTCTGTGATTTTTCTCATGTAAATGGTAGACATTTCTAATAAAAATAGTAGTTGTGTCTTATGTTAAATGTAAACTTTCAAATTTTATCTTCAGTTGATTCAATCTCAAAAACAATTTTAATTTCCTACAAGTTTACTTTTCTGTGATTTTGCTCATCTAAATAGTAGACATTTCTCATAAAAATAGTAATTGTGTCTTATGTTAAATGTAGACATTACAACTCTTGCCATCAGTGGGTTCAATCTCAAGAACCATTTTGATTTCTAGAATGTCTACTTTTCTTTGATTTAGCTCATCTAAATAGTAGGTATTTCTAATAAAAGCAGTAAATGTGTTTTATTTTAAATGTAGAGTTTGTAACTTTTGCCTTCAGTGGGTTCAATTTGAAGAACCATTTTGATATCCAAAAAGTTTACTTTTATGTTATTTTACTCATCTCAATGGTAGACATATCTAATAAAAATAGTAGATGTGTTTTATGTTAAATGTAGACTTTGCAACTTTCACCTTCGGTTGATTCAATCTTAAGAACAATTTTAATTTCCTGAAAATCTACTTTTCTATGATTTTTCTCATATAAAGGGTAGACATTTCTCATAAAAATAGCAGTTATCTTATGTTAAATGTAGACTTACAAATTTTACCTTCTTTGAGGACAAGAGGCAGCCTTATTGGGTCGTTGAGAGGTCTACATTGTTTTGGGTGATCGATGACCTTGGGAGGTCTCGAACGAAAGTTGCCCTTCTTTGGGAAAACCCTCGATTTAAGTTTTGGGTTAAGAGGGCAAATGTTACTTTTTAGTTTGAATGGTTACTAAGGTTATTAATTGTGTTATTTAGGATATTGTGGAGTCAATTTTGAGCTTGGCTCTTGTGTTGTTGTTGAAGACACAACGAGATTTAGGTGAATAAATCTCACCATGGTTTACCTTTGGACCAAATTTTATTATGATCATTTGCTGTTGATGTTGATGTTGATTTTAATAATATGCTATTATTTGTTTTAAAATATATGAGCTTAATCCTCAATGACTCATAAGTAATTAAGATAAAACAAGTTTTCCTTATATGTTTATTTTTTACGTTCTTGTGATTATAATTTTTTTGATTATTGATAAATTATTCTTATGGAATATCTATACTGTTCATATAAATTAGGGGTGGAATTTTGAAACCGAAAACCGAAAAAAACCGAGCCGAAAACCAAACCGAAACTGAAAAAAACCAAACCGAATTAAGAAAAACCGAGCCGAACTAAATTAGTTTGGTTTGGTTTTTGGTTTCGGCCCATGAAAAATCGAACCGAATCTCTTTAAAACGACGTTGTTTTGTCTTTATTTTTGTATTAAATATTTGATTTGAATAATATGATTTTAGGTTTTATGTTTTATATAATTATATGTTTGTCTTTTCTAATATTTTATTTTTTAATTTCATTTTATGTACATATAGAAATGTTTTAGGTGTGCGTGTATGCGAAATATAAAGAGTGATATGTTACCTATAAAATCGAAGACCTTATGTTTGCGAGCTTTAGATGATAGACTCTAATATTTAATTTATTTTTCTCTTCTTTATTCAAATTTATGATTTTTAAACTTTAAAATTCAGAATTTATTTTGATGGACTTTAAACTATGGAGTCTATATTTTATGTCAAGATGAACTTAGAAGTTTTAAAATTATGGTTTCATGGTGTGCTAGTGTGGTCAATTCCCAATACTTTCGAAATAATTGAATATTAAACCGATTTTCCGGTGATACCGTAGCCGCTCAGCTGCTCCGTGGCGGCTTCCAAGCGGCGTGACGGCGGGCGGGACTGAACCGGACCGGTGGCGCTCGATTTGGTGGTCAGACGGTGGAGAAAACGAATGGAGAAGATGGAAGTGCCGGAGGATGTCGGGAGAGAGGAGAGAGAAAGTGTCACCGAATTTAGGTTTCCAAAAATAACTCCCCTACACTTTTCTACTTATAAACTTTGCAAACCCGGAAACTAACTTCTCATGACCATATCTTCTTTATACGACATCCATTTCTGGCGTGTCGTATGTTTACGAACTCGTATCGACAAGCTCTACAACTTTCATGAAGGAAGTTTTCGAAGATTACTTACAAAAAATAGAGTCAACTTTTTGGTCCTTCAACGTCAAATCACCTAAAACAAACTCCCGAACTTCAACTTTGCATAAACCAAAAGAATTTCCATAAATATTCCTTAATTAAAAATGGGAATAATACAAGCAAAAATGATATGAAAATCTGGGGTATTACAATCTACCCCCCTTAAAAGGAATTTCGCCTCGAAATTCACAAGCACTAACCCAAAAACAACTTGGGGTACTTAGCCCTCATGTCCCATTCTAACTCCCAAGAAGCATCACCCTCGTCATGGTGACTCCAACACACCTTAACCAATTCAACTTCCTTCCTTTGAAGCCTCTTGGTTGATCTATCCAAGATTCAAACCGGTTCAACAACAAAGGTTGCATCCGCATTCACCTTGATAGTTCCATAATCAATCACATGTGATGCATCTGGAATATACTTTCTCAACAAAGATACATGAAACATATTGTGTACCCCCGACATGAAAAGAGGTAAGGCAAGCCGATAAGCCAAATCTCCTACTCTTTCCAAAATCTCAAAAGGCCCTACATACCTGGGAGCCAACTTTCCTTTCTTGCCAAATCTCACCACCCCTTTAGTAGGAGAGACCTTCAAGAACACATGGTTCCCAACATCAAACTCTACTTGCCTCATCTTCAAGTCGACATAGCTCTTTTGCCTGCTTTGCGCCATTCGAATCCTATCTCGGATAGTAGAGACCTTCTCAGTCGTCTCTTGCACAATATCAGGACCCAACAGCTCACTATCACCCACCTCCATCCAACATACAAGAGATCTACACGGCCTTCCATAGAGTGCCTCATATGGTGTCATGCCGATACTAGAGTGATAATTATTGTTGTAGGCAAACTCAATCAGTTGGAGGTGATCCTCCCAACTTCCCTTTAAGTCTATGACACAAGCCCTCAGCATATGTTCTAACACTTGATTCACCCGCTCAGTCTGAGGGTGAAATGTTGTACTCATGTCTAAGGTAGTACCCATGGCTTTCTGAAAACCACCCCAAAATTTTGAAGTGAATCAAGGGTCTCGATCTGAAAAAATCGAAGTAGGCACTCCATGAAGTCTCACTATTTCCTTCATATACAACTTGCACAAGGCATCAACTGTGTACGTCATTGACACCGGAAGGAAATATGCTGACTTCGTCAATCGGTCAACAATTACCCATATAGCATCATGTCCATACTTGGACTTAGGCAGTCCAGTCACAAAGTCCATAGAGATCTGCTCCCACTTCCAAGTAGGAATAGGTAATGGCTTCAATATACCTCTAGGCCTCTGGTTCTCCGTCTTCACCTGCTGACAAGTGAGACACTTGGACACATACTCTGCCACATCCTTCTTCATTCCATTCCACCAGAATTGCCTACGCAAGTCCTTATACCTCTTCGTGCTCCTTGGGTGCACGGTATAACGAGACCGATGTGCCTCCCATAGGATCTCCCCTTTGAGATCATTACTATCAGGAATACACAATCTCATTCTATACCTCAAACCACCATCTAATCCAACCGACCACTCGGAAAGACAATCATCCAGCAAATCCACCACTAACTCCACCAACTTTGCACGTGAGAAATCATCATGTGCTTGGCCTTGGATGGTTCTGGAAATCAAGGTGGGTTGCACAGAGGCACTTCCAAGAAAAATCCCTTGCTTCCTGCCTGATGGCAGAATGCCGAACTCAGATGTAGTCTCCAACATGAGTCACTCCTGCACCATGATAGAGGCGACTATACCCCTAGGCTTCCTGCTCAATGCATCCGCCACCACATTGGCTTTCCCAAGGTGATACTCCAAGGTGAAATCATAGTCCTTAAGGAGCTCCATCCACCTCATTTGCCTCATGTTCAAGTCTTTCTGAGAGAATAAATACTTCAAACTCTTATAATCAGAAAAGAGTTCGAACTTCTCTCCATACAAGTAATGCCTCCAAATCTTCTAGGCAAATACTACTGCAGCTAGCTCTAGGTCATGAGCGGGGTAATTCTTCTCATGAACCTTCAACTGCCTTGAGCCATATATAAGCCACAACACCACCAAGCTGCATCAACACACAGCCCAAACCCCGATGAGATGCATCGCTATAGACAACATAGCCCACACCACTAATAGGTATGACCAATACTGGGGCTGTAGTCAACCTAGTCGTCAACTCCTCAAATGCCCTCTCACACTCATTGGTCAACACAAACTTGGCATTCTTCTTTGTCAACTTGGTCAAAGAAGAGGCAATATACTAGAAAATCTCTCAATAAATCTCCGGTAGTACCCTGCCAACCCAAGGAAACTACGAATCTCCGTGAGAGTAGTGGGACGACTCCAATTCAACACAGCCTCCACCTTAGAAGGATCCACTGAAATCCCCTCCTTTGATACCACATGACCAAGGAACTTGATGTCTTCCTTCCAAAACTCACACTTCTCAAACTTAGCATACAACTTGGCCTTCCTAAGAACCTGTAGTACGATCCATAGATGCCTATCATGCTCCTCCAAGGTCTGATGAAGTATCGCTAAAGAGTTAAGACAGTGTAGTTGGAAGAACACAAGAAACCTTCAGTTATACTTGTGAGGAGACTAATTAGATAAAAGAGATGTATGGAATGAGAAACAAATAATCTCCAAATTCATGTATGAGTATTTGAGAAATGTTACTTGTATGATATATTCTACAGACCATCAACTTGAATTCATATAATGGGATTGAAATTAATGTGTGCACTGAATACTTATCTTTATTGAATTTTTTTTTTATAAATATAAAACTGTATTATAGAAAAATAAATAATAATATATAATTGAAAAGATATTAAACCGAAAAATTCCTTTAAAACCGATTTATGAGTCTATATCATATAACAATTCTAACAATAAACGTTGTATGACTAATAATTACACAACTGTTACACAGTGTAACTGTGGTGTGAGTGTATGTCATACGACAAATAATATGTCGATATGTTATCGACATACCATGGTTTCCGATAGATGTCGACAGATGTTGACAATTGTTCCACCCATCAAGATGAAAGACTATGTCTGCTCTCAAGTAACATTGTCCTCACCTGATTAGTTCTCTTCCTAGCTTGTTTCCGGGTCCAATTAAAGGTACACGCTATCCCTTGTCAAATTATGTCAGTTATGGATATACACCTGGATATCGTAATTTTGTTGCACAAATCAGTTCAGCAGTCGAGCCTCGTTCATAATCCTAGGTCGCCGCTTAACCTGAATGGCAAGAGGCGATGCGGTCAAAATTACAAGCGCTCGAAGATAATGGCACTTGGACTCTTACTTCTCTTCCAGCCGGCAAAACCCCAATTAATTGCCTTTGGTTTTATAAAATCAAACACACAAGTCTGATGGTTCGATTGAGCGGTATAAGCCTCGATTGGTGGCAAAAGGGTTCACCCAAATGGCAGGTGTTGATTATCAGGACACTTTTTCACCTACTGCGAAAATCATTTTTGTCCGGTGTTTACTTGCTTTGGCAGCAACTCGTGGCTGGTCTCTTCACCAGCTAGATGTCAATAATGCTTACACGGCGATCTTGATGAGAAAATATATATGGCTCCTCCACCAGGTCTCAGAAGACCGGTGGAGGAACACTTGGTATGTCGACTTCATAAGTCGTTATATGGTCTGAAGCAAGCATCTCGACATAGGTTTGCTAAATTCTCTAAGGCTATACGGCCTGCAGGTTATGTGCAATCCAAAGCAGATTATTCATTATTCACCAAGAAACAAGGCAAGTCCTTTACAGCTCTCTTGATTTACGTTGATGATATTTTAATTACTGGAAATGATCCATTGAGTATTTTTGCACACAAGAATTTCCTTCATACTCATTTTCGTATTAAAGATTTGGGAGATTTGAAGTATTTTCTTGGCATTGAGGTGTCTGCTTCTAAGAATGAGATTTTTATTGCCCAACGTAAATATGCCTTAGAAATTGTCAAAGATGCAGGGTTGCTTGGCCCCTGTTGATACTCCTATGGAGAAAGAGTTAAAATTGTCTGATAAAAGTGAGTAGTTAAAAGATCCGACTCGTTACAGAAGGCTTGTTGGGAGATTAATTTACCTTACCTTACTGTTTCTAGACCGGACATCACGTACTCAGTACATGTGCTTAGCAAATTCATGCATCAGCCTCGCAAGATTCATATGGAAGCAGTTTTACTCATTGTTCGATATATTAAGAATGCACCTGGTCAAGGTTTATTCTTCTCTTGTAAGAGTGATTGCGTTCTTTTTGTGATTCAGATTGGGCAGGTTGTTCAATTACTCAGAGATCTACCATAGGTGATTGTGTTTTTCTTGATCCTTCATTGGTTTCATGGAAATCAAAAAGGCAAAAGACAGTTTCTCTCTCTTCAGCTGAAGCAGAATACCGAGCCATGATTGGTGCTTGTTGTGAACTTACGTGGCTTCGATATTTGCTCAGAGATTTAGGAGTATTGCATCTAGAACCTGCCTTCCTATATTGTGATAATAGAGCACGTTGCATATTGCAGCAAACTCGACACATTGAGATGACTATCATTATATCAGACATAAGATCATTTTCACGAAGTTTGTAGGTTCTGCATATCAATTGGCGGACCTTCACTAAAGCCTTGAGAAAGGATCTTTTCATACCTATGGTTCACAAGTTGGGAGTTAGGGATATCCACTCTCCAACTTAAGGAAGAGTGTTAGGAAAGAAATTGTGTAAGTGTATAACATATATCAAGCCGTGAGCCATCCGATCATGTTGAATAAACGATTGGACGACTCACGGCTTGATGTATATCATACAATTGTGTATAGCAGCCGAACCCCTATACATATACCAAGTTATATATCAAGAAGCTAGTGTACGTGCATAAGAGTCGAGAAGTTATATGCTTCCAAATTTTAAAATGGCCTTCGGTCATTTCAACAAAATCACAAGAAAAAAAAAATCAATAATGACATGCATATTATAACATCTTCATTCTTCACACTCTGTCGTGTTCAAGCGAAAACTGAAAAGCCTTTGTCACACCTTCCAAAACCGTTCGGGGAACATTCTCCTTGTCAATGGAAAAGGATATCGATTGCTAGCTAATTCATATCAACAAATCAACAAAGGCTAGTATATATATATATATATATATATATATATATATATATATATTTCAGTTTCGCAGCTCTACTGTAATGATCTGAGTGTTATTCCAAAGGATCATCGCTCTCATATCCCAGTAACCAAAAGGCATGTGCGTAGATCAAAGCAATATATATATATATATAGCATAATAAATGGAGTAGCATACTCTCTTTCTCAAACATACTTGGTCATTCTCCGATCTCCATGGATCTTCTGATAAGGATCCTTCATTTTCTGCACCTCAATAGCACTAAAAACACCATATCCGCCATTACTCTCATCACCACCTCCATCTTCATCATCGTCGGTAGCTTGGTCCAGTGCCACCAGCTCATCCTTGTATCGAATACTCTCAATTCTCGTTGGTATCATTTTGGCCTTATTAGCCTCATACCCTTTCAAAAGATCAACGACTTCCATCATATTAGGCCTTTTCTCAGGTTCACTTTTCACACACACAGCAGCAACATTGATAGCAAGCTTCAACTGAGACTCATCGAAGTTCCCTCTGAGCTTTGGATCAGAGAGTTCTTTCCACTTTCCTTTTGTTATAAGCGGCTCGGCCCATTCTGTGATTGTTCTCTTAATTCCACCGGGGAGCTTCTCAATAGGCTTTCTTCCGGTTACAAGCTCTAGGAGAAGAATCCCGAAGCTGTAAACATCACACCCTTCAGAGACTTTTCCCCACATAGCGTACTCCGGTGCTAGGTAACCCAATGTGCCCTTCACACGCGTTGTCATGTGGCTTACGCCTTCCGGGATTAGCTTGGCGAACCCGAAATCTGCAACTAGAGGTTCGAAGTCGGAATCCAAGAGCACATTGCTTGCTTTTATGTCTCTGTGAATGATGTGTGGTGTTACCTCATGGTGCAAGTACCTAATTTTAGAAGAAAGCACAAAATATGAGCACTTTCATCGTCAAAGTACATGAAATTTGGCCAAAGAGAATCAACAATAGCATAGCGCATAGCCTCTGGGACCAAGGATTTCTAGCAGCGAAACATATTTAAGGAATCATTTTAGGTACCAGCCATATCTTCATTAATTCAACTTCACTATATATTCTCGATCAACACTATACATGAATTTTTTTTCTTCTAGTTTACAGAAGTGATCAATTTTATATGCCTTCATTACTTCATAAGTTTATAGAGTTTTAGAGAATAAGCAACCTTATATAACAAACATATATTAAGAAGCATAAAAAAATAAAAAATAAAAACATATGATTAAGATCTGTAGAGTTTGATATATGCGCTTACACGAGGCCTTCCGCCGAGCCAATAGCAATTTTGATTCTCCTTTTCCAGTCTAGATGAACTTCATTCGCAAATTGTCCATGCAAGTGAGAAAGTAAGCTGAGATTTGGCATGTAATCATAGACTATAAGCCTTTGATCTGCCCCAGCATAATAGCCCCTAAGACCCAACAAGTTCTTGTGCCGAACCCTCCCAAGAACTTCAACTTCAACTGCAAATTCCATTTCAGCTTTTGAATTCATTGCTTTCAACTTCTTCACAGCAATCTGGATAAGAATATGTAAAACCTTATATTCCAAAATATAACTCAAAAGGTAAAGGAGAAAGAAGAAGAAAGACGAAGGTTATTCGAGAAAAGAAAATTGCGGGATATGTACCTGAAGACCATCACTGGTTTTTCCCCAATACACACTTCCAAAACCTCCTTCTCCAAGGAGATTGTCATCGCTAAATCCATTTGTAGCTGTATGCAACTCCTTGTACGAAAATATTCTCCATGTTGTGTGACCTCCACCAGTACTTTCAGTAGCCCTAATAATTCTCAAGCAGTTAAGTAGACTGTTAGATAAATGTGGAGCAAACGATAAATATCCAGATGATACTGTTAATTCCTCCAGAGTACCAGAGTTTTCCGACCCTGTTGGAAAACTGGAATATCCAACCAAGACTATTATCAAGCTAATACAAAACTTTCTTTTAGTTTGAACTTGGAATTTAGGCACCAAAGAATCGATCAGATCAAGGAACTAAGGAGAAAAATAAACTTACCCTCCTTCATCAACCTTCTCTGAACTGCAACAGCTCAAAGAGGATCCCATAGAGTCGGGAAACTGGCATCAATCAGTTCAAAATTTTCGGTAGAGAGCAATTCTCCAATTTTGATACCTAGCAAGTTATCTGAAACTAGATTAGTCGTGTTCTGGTCATATTTATTATAAACCGATTGACGCTGGCCGACCTTGGCCGGCATGTATTGAATACGATCTATGTTGCTTGAACGGTTGTGAAGTAATGTAAATTGATAATTAAATGGAACTAAATAATATTTTTGATACTTGTAAGTTAATTGAATATCTCATATAGAGTCATGCATGGCATATAATTTTTAACTATTTAATTTGTGGGATGGTCCGTCGTTGGAGAATCATTAGATTTGCGAACTGGCTACAAGAGTACTATAGCTTAGAAATTAAGTCGTCTTCTCCATTCTAGCTGGCTATCTGGTAATTGACCTATTTACTGATGTAGCTAGCCGCAATATGACCAACCAATTAGATAATTATTTTAATGCCCCGGACCTTAATTGACATGTTTACTGTCAGTTGAACCATAAACGAATTCATTTTTATTTTTACCATTTCCCAACTATTTAAGGCCCTAAAAGTTGATTTTTTCTTTCGTAAAAACTTTGAGAAAACTTCCTTCATGAAAGTTGTAAAGGACGTTAAACAGAGTTCGTGGACACGTGGCACGATGATAACAGAGTTCGTATGAAGAAGTTACGGTCTAAAAACTGAAGTTTCTATATCGAAAGTGGTAGTATAAAAAAGGAAAGTTACCAGAAGTGGAAATGACAAGTTAGAAAAGTCAGAAATCAATTTCTCTCTCCTCTCCCCCACGTCTCTCTCGACCAGCGACTTCCTTACCGCCGTCCGCCGCCGTTTGGCCTTGCTAGGTGACAAATCCGATATCGATTTAAAGCTCAGCTCCTCCTCCATCAATCTGGGTAGGTTGCCGGACCTATCTCGCCACCGAGAAGGAGAAACCTTGTCAAGAAGATGCGACGGTGCGTGGCGGAGTTTCGCCGGAAACTTCCTCCTCCGGCCACCATTGTCGGACATCCTTATGCCAACTTGAAGCACTCCTTTCGTGTAGCAAACCCTCAAAATTATTCGACCTAACTCGAGCTAGGTAATGTGAATCGAAGGTTCGAAGTTCTAGGGTTTTGAATTTGAGATTTTTCTGTTTTGCTTCGATTGCCATGTTTCTGCTTGAAATTGATTTATGTCTTTGTTATGGAAGTTGTTGTGTGTCTTGAGAGGAAGATTGTGTCAAAATTTGTTAAGCATTGGTGGTGGTCGGAGTTTGGTGGTGGCTGGCCACCACTGCCAGCAGAGAAAACAGTGGCGCCGCCTCTTTTGGGTTGTTTTTCAAGTTGTTTTGCTTGTTTCTGATGAGAGGAGTCCAATGGTATGAAACTTGAGAATTATGGTGAAGTTTTGAATAGGTTTGAGATTATTCGAAGTTTGGTTTTATCGGTGTGCTACTTGAGAATATCCTACCGTTGGATTTCCCTTATTTCTGTTTTAAAATGTTGAAATAAATGAAATGAGGTTGCGGGTGGAGTTTGGCATGAATCAGATAAGCTTAACCTTAGTAAGGGTAATGGATTAAGTGGAAGAGTTTTGGTGTTTCTATTTAAGTATTGATTTTTCTGAAATTGAAGTTTGATCCTAAGCATGATTATCGTGCAAGGATATGATGGGACCTCGCTTTAGTGATGATTCGGGTTTCGTCAGGCTTAGGCCTAAATCGGTGAGTGGATATTTTTGTTTTTATTAAATATGCATGCATGATTTTATAAGTTATTGTTATTATTTTAATTGAGCTTAGATATTATAATTTCGGTTTATGACTTGGATCAGAAATTATTTGAGATCGTTAATGATTTATGGATTTTGAGTTGGGTAATTGTTTTGGTATTTGAATTATGATATTCTTTTGATCTTCGTATTTGAGATTTCTTTAAATATTTTAGTATTGTCTAATTTTTAAAAACATATTAATGATATGAGTTATTTATTCTCTCAAACAATTTAGCATGCATGTGGGATATGTCATTAAATTTTACTAAAGTTGTTTCTCTTGGAATTTTCCGAGTACGGTTGAGAATTGTACTTATGCTTGTTATGAGTTTACTCATGATTTATGTATTTTCCTTTCTTATAACATACTTGTTGGATCATTATTATTCATGCTAGCATGTTGTTCCGCATTTCGAGACGATGTGGCTACCACATTCCAAGTGGAGTCATGCAAGCCTTTTCCGCCCTAGTGGTGATGTGATGTTGCCAGCGGCATCACACAAGCCTTGCACCCTCTCTGTTATCACGACTTGAAGGTGTAGGGAGTATGAGAGTACTTTTGTTTGCGAGGCACCCAAGCCTGGGAGGCTCACTTGTATGGCTATATCTGCTTCATATTTATTGTTGTTGTTTTTGACTAACGGGGCTAGTCCATTTTTTTGTACTTACTTTTACGAAGGTTATTATTTATCTTTCTCGATATTTTGACTAGCGGGGCTAGTCCGTTTTCTTGGGATTTTCTTTATGAAGGTTTTATCGACACTTGCATGCAACAGATTTCTTGATTATTGGAAAGTGGGAAAGTAATAAAATTTTGGTTACTTATTTTACGATCAGTTACTTTATTATTTTTCGTCCACTCACTCTAACATTTTTCTAATACTTTCCCTTGGGCCTTTCGGTTTCAAATGCCTAGATTAGAGGTTAGCTTAGAAGAGGTCGGGCGTACACAGAGTTGAGGCATAGTCAATAACTGTTAGGACCCGTCCCGAATTTCACCACGAAACCCGTGATAAGTCCTGCAGGGACCACCTCCAAGGAAAATTTACAGAAGAACTCGGCAAACCTCCCTCGAAAATGGACAACCCTAACTCGGAAAATTAATGAACCACCTTTTTAACCCAAAATAACATCTTCCACTACAACCCAAAAGTAGCCAGAAATAGTTATACAATAATCCCAATAGTATTCAGAGCTACTAAAAAATTAAAATAAAACAACGGAAGCAGACAATCTCCTAATAGATTAAACATGTAACCTACTGGCGAAAAGTAGCGGATAGATGAGTGACTATGCCTCGACGTCTCCTTCTAGACCTCACTCGTACGCTGCAGACTGGGCATTTTAAAAATGAAGAGCCCAGGGGAATATATTCAATTGCGCCAGAGTGAGTGGACAAAAAACAATTTTGACAACAAATAATATTTCCCCAAAAATACTTTCAAAGAAAACGCTCTATCAGTGACAGCATAAAATCTTAACTAGAAAATTCTGAACTGGTGTCTAGCCTCACTAGACTCCCAAACTTTAAGAAATGGCCTCTTAGGCTAGGATATTATATATATCAGTATGTATTTACACTCGTCTATTCTTTGTACGATATCTATGAATAAACTTGAAAAGAATAGATATCATACAAAGCTATTATGCTGGCGTCTAACGTTCACGTCACCCCATACTGGAATTATACCTCAGTATGGGGGAATCGCCCGAGTGGGTATATATATGTGCTGACTCCTTGTACGAATTCTATGAATGAATACGAAAATAGAAAGTCGTACAAGGCTACGACGCTGGCGTCTAACGCTCACGTCAACCCATACTGGAATTGTACCTCAGTATAGGGGGAAATCACGTATAGGTAGCTAACATTTTTTTATATACATACTATTCTCATAATCCTCAATATATGAGTATAATCACCAAAATTCTCAATTTCGGGAAATTTCCAACAACAGAAAATTATTCAGCAATAAAGAATTTCAAGCAAATTATTTAAAATAACGGTCCACTCACAAATTAGGCCTAAGCCTGATGTCAGTCAGAGGATTCTTCCGTTCGGGCCTCCTCACGTCCTGTTCCAAAGACATAAATAAATTCTTAAATAAAACACTGACGCTTAAAGAAAAAATAGGCACAACTAAATATGTCTCGCACGCTCAACCAAGCCTAACACCTCAAAATCTTAAATCTACTGCCCATCATAAATCTCCATAATAATTACCGACATCCTCAAAAATTACCTTCCACCAAAAATAATCAAATGACCGGATTCTAACTTATTAATCCGCCAAAAATACCAAACTTCAAAAATTCTCAACCTATCCAAAACTCCTCCAAAAATTCTAAAACTCATTCCAATAAACTCCTCATATTTTTCCCCACTAAAAACACCTTTTTCAGCGGCGGCACCGCCGGCGGCTCCACCGGCAACGGCGGCCGGCAGCCAACTCCGGCAACCTCCAATGCCCACTAAATTTTGATAGCACCTTCCTCTCAACCTCCTCTACAACTTTCCTAACTAGCACAAAACACAATTCCAAGCCTAACTATGCCAATCAAATAAAAACACATAAAAAAACCCTAGAATTTCCTTTACCGATTTCTCCATACCTAGCTTGAGATGGAGGGAGCCATTTGGAGAGATTGGTGCATAGGAGGAGGGCTTTCTTTTGAGCCAAGGCTCTCCGGCTATGGCGTCCGAAGGAAGGAGTTCCGGCGACGGGAACACGCGAACAACCGGACCTTCCGGCGGGCTTTTCTCCCGATCGGCGGCACTAGGGAGCCTCTCGCCAGTCTAGAATGGAAGCTGGGTTGGAGACTGACAGATTGGGACCGGCGCGGCAGTCTAGGTGGCCTGATGGCGGAGGTCGGGCTCGGAAAAATTCTGGGTAGAGAGCGGGTCGGGGAGAGAGAGAGAGAGTGTGAGCGGGAGAGAGAGAAAGGAAAAAGAATTTTTGGGCTTGGCCCGATCCGGCCCAACACCACTAATTATACCCACTCCAAAATTCAACACCCCAAAAATAATACCCCAATAAAATTACCTTTTACTAGCAAAAATTATCATTTTTACCGTCGTCACAATTTATTCCTTTGAACAAATCATTCGAAAAACAAATCGCCCCCTAACACCACTCCGGGGACTAATTAAATTGTACACTTAATGATGAAAATGGTAAAAACTCTTCTTACCGCCATACTAGTAATTAAGATAAAAATTATGGGTCGGGGCGTGACAATAACATAGTTTTCGTTGACTCTATCTATGTTTTTTCTTCCTTATTAGAATTGCTCTAATGACCTTTGAAATTGTTGTTCGTTAACTAGGACATGTTGTGTTTTGGGTGTTGATGTAGAGATGGGAGCAGAGTGGCTCCAAGAGTTTGAGGATGGTTTGTTTTAATTAACTTTCACTGCAAATCACTCTTCTGAGTTAAAATTCTTACATGACAGATAACTTGTATAACAAGTATACATGTACAGTCGTATGTCATATATGTTTAGTTTCATATATTTGGCCAGTTGGCATTAGATTCTTGATTTCATTAATGTCCGCATACATCGTTTCACAAATGGAGTGCTTTTATACTCTTTAATCGTTCGTAGATTGGTCAATCAATTACTTGTTCCGAACTTAAAACCAAAAGCAACATGTATTTCAATTATAAATCTAAAAATTTTGTGACATAGAAAATTGACAAAGGTTCCCAATGAAAGTAAAGTAGGATTTGTAATGGGAATAGGAACAGAAATACTCTACGGTCTACATGATTTCCTTAATCGATTAGGATATTGCTTGCTTCCCAAAACCGTCTCTTAATTTTTTTTCCCAATCCTACTTGGTGGCCCACAAAGATTAGGTCATAGATTTTCTAAGTATTCCTATTCCTATTTCTTATGGATTAGTCTATTGCTTGTCATGGTGAGTCTATTTCCTGAGAGCTTGTTCTCCATCTCAACTCTGATATCGATCAGAAACATAAGCTTTCAGAGTGTTGTCTCTCTTTGTGATCCCAAAAAACATTCCAAAAAAACCCTTTGTTTTTGCAACCAACCAAACCTTTTGTATACCATGGCTGCTATAGCAGAGATGCGCCCTTTCTTTCAAAACAGGCCAAGAAGGAAGAGAAGAACAAGAAGAGAGAGGCCAGAATCAGGGCACTTGAGGAAGAGAAAAGGAGAAAGAAAGAGGAGGAAGAAAGACAAAAAAGGGAGAAAGAGCTCCAAGCGATAGCAAACTTTAGAAACAATGGTCACAACAATAAGCAAGTTCCTAGAATTCCGGTAAAACCTATTGTTGCTCTGGCAAAGCCGCAACCCCAAGCCCCGAAAGCTACTGCAAAAGCGGCCCAGACTCCTCTCCTTGCTGCTGCAACTACGAAGACGGCGGTGCCAACTAGTGCTACTCTTGCCTCCAATGTGCAGCTTGCTCATGTTGCTCTTGTAAAGCAGTTGTACCTTCTCTTCCTAATGCTTCAAAGGTGTCTAACATGAAACACTATGAACAACAATCTGATACTTTGGGCAAATCTCACTGTAGACATATAAAATTTAACGATAATAATAATCGTTGAATGATTCAATCAACACGTAGACCCGACAAATTGCATACGTGGCTCATGAGTTGGTAAAGTTGAAAAGTCGTCAGAAATGACACGTGGTGACGTGTGAATGGTCGGTCAACAACAAAACCTTAAATCTCGACGAAAATCAATTATTAAATATCGATCGATAATCAAATATCAATTAAAATAAATTGATTATCGAAAAAGGAAGTCATACATGTTTACACTCAAATTAATATTTTACTGGACAGTAAATGTCTAAGTGAATATTAATTAAATTCTTGATCCACGTCACACCAGCGAGCCCAAAATAATTAAGTTTACAAGTGATGGCCCTCTAGAGATCATGCGAGCTGGATAGCAGAGTTCGCATGCGAAAAGGATTTCTCATGTAATCAAGAAACGGACTTCGCGTAGAGGTACATGAAGGCGAGGTACTTGAAGGCGAGGCAAAATGGACTTCGTGTAGAGGTACATGAAGGCGAGGCAAAACGGACTTCGCGTAGAAGTGGAGTCCTAACGCGAGGCGAGATGGCTCCGCATAAGAGACTTCACGAAGAGACGAGAGGCGGAGTCCGCATGCACGCGGAGGTGTATGTTGAGTCGTAATTCCTCATCCGCTAGGTGGCACCAGAACTCCCCGCTTATTTGGAAGTCAAGATTCCGCGCACCTTCTTTCCTCGTCCGCGAGGTGTCACGCCCCTTACTGAGGACTTATCGGTTGTAACTAAATTAATCAATTAAGCATGATTGATTCGATTATCTTAAAATTAATAATTAAATCAATTAATCAAAATTGATTGATTTAATTATTACCGTTAAGGAAATACAATTAATTCGGTGTCTTCATTACATGCCATAAAAAGAGGTATGTTGACATTATAAATACCCCCTCTCATATCAAGAGGAGGAGGACGGACAAAAAGAGAAAAAAATTCACTCCCGAGAACTCAGAAGTCTCAAAATCCCTCGAAGAATTATCAAACTCCCAACTAGCCAGTTCTTCGCCAAATCCAAATCCCAAACACTCGACACGTGATAAGCTCTTGTGACCCTTTACGTCTCAAGAATAAGTGCTTGTCACCCTTGAGTCAAATCCATATTCAGAGATAGAATCAGAGGAGTTCACAAAGATTTGTAATCCGTATTCATATCAATAAAATTATATTTTTTTTTGTACACGGGTTGTTCTGTAATTTGTCACAGATTTTTCGTGTTTACAAAAGTGGCACCCCTAATGGGACATCTTTGCCTCTCATCTCCTTCTCCATAAGAAAGTTCAGATCCGTTCGAGCAATGGCCTCCAAGAACACCCAAGCCATCTCAACGAAGAAATCGAAACCAACAACCTCGAGGTCAAACAGCGAATCCTCTGGTCATGTTACCTGTAGCATGGCAAGGAATCAACCCACAACATTCGTGGCTCAGCCTTCCAATCCTTGCAAACCGATCATCACTGGAGAAACTTGGGGAAAGCAAGCATGTCTCTCGAAATGAAGAGAGGGAAACTCCGAAGAAACCAAGGGAGCGATCGTGCTCACCTACCTCGGATGATGAATCAAGCACGGCTGGTATGGGAGTCCTAATGGCGATGAAAACAAAACGTACGGCATGTCATTAGATGATTTGTCACAACCTATCCACATGTAAGTCATGGTGACAGGCGCGTCCACTATTGAAGTGCAAATAGCCAATTTGATGGGAGCAGTTGAGAAGCTTACCAAAACGGTGGAAGAAAAAGACATGCAAATTGCAGAGCTTTATAGCAGGCTCAAAAATCAAGATGAAGAAAAGAAGGAAAAAGTAGGTGAGAGCTCCAAGAACGATGACAATGACGAGGATGGCTTGCTTGGATCTATGTCCTTCCAGTAACTGCAGGACATCATCACCAACTCCATTAGAGCTCAATATGGAGGTCCTTCTCGTGATTCTCTCATCTACTCCAAACCCTACACTAAAAGAATTAATAGTCTAAGGATGCCATTGGGATACCAGCCACCAAAGTTCCAGCAATTCGAAGGGAAGGGCAATCCAAAGCAACATGTTGCTCATTTCATTGAAACATGCAATAACGCTGGGACGGATGGTGACCACTTTGTCAAACAATTAGTTTGCTCTTTGAAAGGCAATGCATTTGAGTGGTACACGGACTTAGAGCCCGAGTCCATCGACAGTTGGGACCAAATGGAACGCGAATTCTTAAACCGTTTCTACAATACAAGGCTTACTGTGAGTATGATGGAACTCACCAATACGAAACAATGGAGGGATGAACCAGCCATTGACTTTATCAACAGGTGGTGCTCGCTCAGTCTCGATTGTAAAGATTGCTTGTCAGAAGCGTCTGCAGTTGAAATGTGCATCCAAGGCATGCACTTTGATTTGTTGTACATTCTCCAAGGTATTAAGCCTCGAACCTTTGAGGAACTGGCTACGCGACAAAATGATATGGAGTTGAGCATAGCTAGCAACAAGGGTAAAAAAGAGTCCGTCAGTGACCAACGAAGAGATAAGACTTTTAGCAGCAAGGTTGACAATGTTGTGAAAAAGCCCACAAAGGAGTCGATGACTATGAATGTTGCTCCAATCAAAATCTCAACATGAGACAAGAGGGAGGTTAAGAAAGCAGAACCAATTCAAGCCTATGAGAGGAAGAAGTGCTCTTTGACTGAGTTAGAGCAAAAGACTTACCCGTTCCCAGATTCTGACATAGCAGACATGTTGGAGGACTTGCTTGAGAACAAGGTGATAGAACTTCCAGAGTGTAAACGTCCAGAAGAAATGCATCAAGTCAACGATCTGAAGTATTGCAATTTTCATCGCATCATTAGCCACCCAGTCGAGAAGTGCTTTGTTTTGAAGGATTTGATCATGAAACTTGCCAGACAAGGAAGAATCGAGCTTGATGTTGACGAGGTTGCTAAAGTCAATTGCACTACCATTTCATTTGGATCTTTTGAGCCAGTTCAAGTACCTTCTATGCCAATGAAAGCGCCATACCATTTCTTGAAGGAGACTTGCAATGGTAAAAAATTAGAGGAAGTAAAGCCAATCCAGCAAGTTAACCTCACTCTTAAAGCTGCCTCATGCGACGACGGTGAGGGATGGATACTTGTCACTCGAGGGATGTGTACGCAAAAGTGTGTTGTCAAGTCCACCACCCTCCCGGCCAAATCACAAACAACCACATGGGAGTCGTCGATGGCTCGAGAAGCGTGAGACAAGGTGTACAAAGAAGAAGTTCGTTCCCTACGTACAAAGGTTCCTCAATCAAAACCCGCCAACAAAGTGCATGCCTAAGACGCGAATGACTCTAAGAGCTAGCTTAATGACAACAAGTTATGAAGGTGGTTCCAAAGATTCTGAGAAGGTTGAAGAAAATGAAGTGTTGAAATAATTGGAAAACTTACCTCTAAAATTTAGCCTCTCTAACCTATTGTAGCTGCCCAAATCGACAAGACGTGTGTTAACCCAATTGCTGCTTAATGAGGGCAAGCATTCTTCGAATATCAATGAATGTGCAACATGCGTAGCATGTTGCGACGCCATTCACTTCGCGGATGAAGATTTACAATTGGGTTCAAAACCGCACAATCGACCTCTTTTTGTGACAGGTTACATGCGAGAGCAAAAATTAAATCGCATGCTTATAGATGGAGGGTATGCTGTGAATATTATGCCAAAATCGACAATGTCTCAACTCGGCATCAATATCGACGAGTTATCTAAAAGTCGTCTCATGATCCATGGTTTTAACCAAGGAGGGCAAAGAGCAATAGGCATGATTCGGCTAGACATGGTTATTGGTGAATTAAAGTCAAACACTTTGTTTCACGTGATTGATGCAAAGACTTTATACAACATATTGTTAGGGCGACATTTTCCAGTTTAACCTTCGACTTAACAATTCGGGTCATTACTCTAATGCCCTACTAATCGTTAAGAACCTTTATTTTGATTAAACAAACTAATGTAATTTCAAGAACTCAAATATCCGGAAAACATTAATCTGGAACACCCATTAAATTTGTTAAGGGCACCCAAAAAGGGTTTCCATAAATAGAAAATTTCCAAAAAGGAAAAGTTTCCTAAATTAGAAACTTTCCTAATTAGAAGTTACAACACTAATCGTAGAGGATCTTGACAAGTACCTCTACGCTCTCTGCCGGATTATGTCCTCGCCGGATTCTGGTAACTTGCTAGAAAACCCCACCGGATTCCGGCGACTTGCCGGAATTTCGTCAGAGCCTCCCTCCAAAATACATGAAAATAAAACACCCAGATTAGCAACCAAGCTTCTGTTCTCAAAACCACAACCCAACACAGAACAACAACACACGACTCACCTTTAATCTGCTTGAAATCAAACCCCAATTGCTCTTCTGTTCGTCCAAACCAACCCAGAAGTTCCTCAGCCAAGAAAACCGAGCTTACGTCAACTCGACCTCACAGCAGCGTCAACTCTATGAATCGGCTTTGCCAAGGATGTACAATGCTCGCCGGAGCTCGTGGTGGCAGCCAAGACCCGAAGTACCCAGTCACCGAAGCTAGGGATTTGAAACCCACAAAACATAGAATAGGAGTTTCTCTGATTAGGGCACGAATCAAAAGATTAAAGACATGGAATTGAAGAAGAAGAGGGGAGGAACAAAACCCTACATGCCGATAGCCGCCTCATCGCCTGAGCTTGTCGGAATTTGATGAACACAGTTGTGTTCGTTAGCTTCGATCTCCTCTGATCTGATTCCCTTGAGTGAATGGCTTTGGGGGTATGATAGAGGATGAGAAGAGGAAGAAATTGGTGGTGGTCTCTCGAGCTGGGGTGGCTGGAGAGGGGGCGGCGTGGAGCGGAGGACGCCGGTGACAAAGGCGAGATCGAAAGGAGAAGGAGAGAGAGAGAGAGAGAGAGAGAGAGAGAGAGAGAGAGAGGAATGGGTCAACGCCCGAATGGGCTTTTGACTGAAGTCAACCCCCTCATATCCCTTAATATGCAAATCAACGGCCTAGACTAAATGTTGTACTCCAACTCCTCCTGAAAATTAATTTCTATTACCAAACCCTTAGCAAATCGTAGAACATAGCCCGAAGGTTTCTAAAAATAATCTGAAAACACCAGATATCTCATATCGTCGCGTGCTACGATCTCGGGACCTTAAAAGCATAATTTAACATTTTGAGAAAAATTGGACAATAAACTCAAGAGTTAAATTACTAAATTAACGAGCACGGTTGAATTCCTCAGTAATCTCATACAATACCCAGTAAATAAGTAATATTTGGGTACGGGGCGTTACAATAAGCCAACAAGTCAAAACTCAGTCTTCAATCGTCTTGACGCCTCAGCTACACGAACTTATGTGTTCAAAAGGTTGTCATCGCCAAATGAAGAAAACAAGCAGGTGGAGCCAAATCCTCGAAAGTCGGCACTTGAGAGGATCCAAGCTCCTAAAAGACAACAAAAGAGCAAAAGAAAAGAAGAAGTTGGTCAATCAGAAAATAAAGAAATCTGAAGTCTCATCCCATTACGCATGAAAAGACGTCGCTTGTTGGAAGTGAATTCAACTGACCAACTTAAAGTGAAGCAATATACCATCATACTCACTAGTCAAGATAAAGAAGGCGATGGTACTATTGACGATGAGGATAATATTATTCAATGTGCTTATCACGTCACAGTAGCGGAGGTGGAAGCTTATGAAGAGGATGACCATGAGGGCTCCGAATATGAAGTAGAGGCAACATCTCCAGAACTTAAAGATGGGGTGAAAGTTACAGTTGATGAACTTAAGGAACTCAATCTGGGGGCAGAGGAAGACCTAAGACCAATATTTGTGAGCGCGTCACTAAGTCCCCGAGAAGAGAAGGAGTACTATGACTTGTTGCTCGAATATAAAGATGTCTTCACTTGGTCTTAATAAGAAATGCCAAGTGTTGACCTTAAGGTAGCAGTTCATCGATTAGCTATTAAACTGGAGGCTCGACCCATCAAACAGCTGACACGACGTTTTTGAATAGAGGTATAAACCCAAATTGAAGCAGAGGTTGATAAGTTGATCGCTGCAGGTTTCATTAGAGAGGTCCAATATCTCAAGTGGATTGCTAACATTGTCTTAGTTGAAAATCAGAATGGACAATTGTGTGTGCATAGACTTTCGCAACTTGAATTATGCATGTCCAAAAGACTACTTGCCTTTGCCTATCATCGAACTCATGGTGGATGCAACCACAGGTCATGAAGCTTTATCTTTCATGGATGGATCATCTGGCTACAACCAAATTAGGATGGCGTTAGAAGAGAAGGAGTTAACTGCATTTCGCACTCCCAAAGGCATTTATTGTTACAAAGTCATGTCATTTGGATTAAAGAATGCTGGTGCAAAGTACCAACGCGCCATGCAGAAAATCTTTGGAGACATGCTTCACAAGTATGTCGAGTGTTATGTTGATGATTTGGTTGTCAAATCAAGAAAAAGAAATGATCACTTGAAGGACTTACAAAAAGTGTTCGATAGATTATGCAAGTACCAACTCAAAATGAACCCATTGAGGTGCGCTTTTGGTGTGAGTTCAGGCAAGTTCCTCGGATTCATTGTGAAGCATCGGGGCATTGAAGTAGATCAATCGAAGATTAAGACCATTCAAGAAATGCTAGAGCCAAAAAATTTAAAAGAATTTAGAAGCCTCCAAGGAAAACTCGTGTTTATCAGATGATTCATCTCAAACCTCGCGGGTCGATGCCAACCTTTTAGTCGACTCATGAAGAAGAATATGCCTTTCGTGTGGGATGAAGCATGTCACAATACTTTCAAAAGCATTAAAAAGTACTTGGCTAATCCTCCAGTGTTGGGTGCACCCATTCCTAGGAAACCTCTTATCCTCAACATCGCAGCTCAAGAAAGATCACTTGGAGCACTTCTAGCCTAAGAAAACGAGGAAGAAAGGGAGATGGCCTTGTACTATTTAAGTCGAACTCTCACAGGAGCATAATTAAATTATTGTCTAATAGAGAAGACATGTCTCGCTCTCATCTTCGCCTTCCAAAAGTTGAGGCATTATATGCAAGCTTACACAGTGCATTTAGTAGCACGAGCTGACCCAGTCAAGTTTGTCATATCTAAACTAGTCTTATCAGGACGAATGGTAAAATGGGCTCTGCTCCTCAATCAATACGACATCGTCTATGTACCTGCCAAGGCAGTCAAAGGCTAAGTTGTGGCTAACTTTCTAGCGGACCACCCAATTCCTGCAGATTGGGAAATTTCAGATGACCTACCGGACAAGGAAGTCTTTCTTGCAGAGGTTCTTCCCGCTTGGAAGATGTTCTTCGATGGATCTTCAAGAGTAGATGGAGCAGGCGCTGGCGTTGTCTTCGTCACCCCATAAAAGCAAATATTGTCATATGCCTTCACTCTTAGTGAATTGTGCTCCAACAATGTTGCGGAATATCAAATTCTCATCATGGGGATGTAAACAGCCTTAGAAATGAGAAATGCAAATCTAGAAGTGTATGGAGATTCGAAGTTAGTAATTGATCAACTGCTAACTAATTATGAAGTCAAGAAAGAGGATTTGATTCCTTACTTCCGTCTCGCTACACAACTCTTGAAGGGTTTCGATGTTGTTACACTAGTACATGTGCCAAGAAAATAAAATCAAATGGCGGATGCCTTAGCCAAACTAGCAGCAACTTTCGCAGTATCAAATGATGAAATTGTGGACCTTCCAATTTGCCAACGATGGGTTGTATCAACAGAAATTGTTCCATTGTGTGAAAGTTCCAATGTAGTCTTCGTCTATGTTATTGACATAGAAGATTGAAGGCATCCTTTGATCGACTACATTGAGCATAACAAGCTACCTGATGATATAAAACAATGGACGGATATTAAAACGACGAGCCCCACATTTTTCCTACTACAAGGAGACCTTTTATCGACGATCATTTGATGAGTTACTCCTTAGGTGTTTGGGAAAAGAAGAGGCGTCCAAAGCCATGAAATAGGTTCATTCGGGAGTATGTGGAGCTCATTAATCAGGTCCTAAGTTGCATTTCTAAGTAAGGCGAATGAATTACTACTGGCCCACAATGGTCAAGGATTGCATGGAGTACGCACAGAAATGTCAAGCTTGTCAATTCCACGCAAACTTCATCCATCAACCGCCCGAGCTATGTCATCCTACAATCGCTTCACACCCGTTTGATGTCTAGGGGATGGATGTTGTGGGACCCATAACTCTGAAATCCTCTGGAGGCCACATGTACATTTTGGCAGGCACGGATTCCTTCTCGAAGTGGTCAGAGGTGGTACCACATAAAGTGATAAAGAATGATACTGTTGTGGACTTTATCAAGACATGCATCATCCAGCGATATGGTGTGTCACATTAGATCATCACAGATAACGCCAAATACTTCTCAAATAGTGCTATGCAAAAACATAGCGAGAAATATCACCTCAAGCTTCACTTTTCTTCGATGTACAATGCACCAGCTAATAGTTTGGCGGAGGCATTTAATAAGACGCTCTGCAACATCTTGAAGAAGACCGTCAACAAGTCACAAGGAGACTGGCATAAGAAGATGGGCGAGGCGTTGTGGGCATATAGAACGACATATCGAACTGCCACAAATGCCACACCTGATTCTCTGGTGTATGGTGTTGAAGTTGTCTTACCCCATTCGAGAAAAAAATTCCCTCATTAAGGATTTCTTTGCAAGAAGGCCTCACAAATGAAGAAAATATCAAGTTACAACTTCAAGAGTTGGAAGCCTTGGACGAGAAGAGGCTCGATGTGCAACAACATTTGGAATGCTGCCAAGCCCGGATGTCGCGTGCCTTCAACAAAAGGGTTCGGCCTCGATCCTTTCAAATTGGCAACTTGGTCCTTGATGTACGCAGACCTATCATCATGACACACAAGACCGGTCCCACGTTCAAATCAAAGTGGGATAGTCCTTATGTTGTCAGCGAAGTCTACACCAACGGAGCCTACAAAATCATGGCTAAAGACGGCTTGAGAATTGCCCAATCAATGGCAAGTTCTTGAAGAAATACTATGCTTGAAACAAGTGAAGCATGCTCCAAGCTTGCATGAGCCAAAACTGTACAAGGCACTTAAAAAAAAAAGAGTCCGTTGAGTTGAAAACCCGAAAGGGTGGCCCAAGCCAAAAAAGGACGAAAAAAAATCCTCATCCTTAAACCCTAAGACCTTTGAACTATGTGATGACTTGATTCCTTCTTTGGAAGGATACGTAGATAGCTTGACAATTATATTCTTGAGTTCAGTCACATAAAAAAAAAAGGGTTTGTCTGTCAATGGTAAGATAAAATTCTTCATTGCATAATAAGTTTTGTTGTCCAAATAGACTTATTACAAGCATATTGCATAATAAGTTCTATTGTCAAAATTGACTTATTATATGCACCGAGGGAGAAACAAAAAGAACATAGTTAATCATAAGCTGCTAGTGATGACTGGCCTTTCACGTCCACGTTAGGCCTTTGAAGCTGTTGCGTTGCTTTTCAAAATCATCTCTGAACCTCTTTGTTTCCTCAATCTCCTCAGTAGTCAACTCTGGAATCTCCTTGATTTGGACTTTCTGCTTCTCTAAATCGGCAAGTTTTTTGTCGTGAAGTAGAAGACTCGCGTCTAGGGAGGTTATTTTCTACTCCAACCTCTGTTGCTCCTCCTTCAAGTTCTCCAAGGACTCAATCGCAGGATGACGTTGACCAATGTCAGTTTGACGAAGTTTGAACGACTTTGCAATTTCAGCCTCCGTATGAGACAAACATTGATCACATGTGCCTGGAGTAGGTTTATGCATGCATGCAAGCCTTGCCACGTTGTATTGAGTAACACAAGTCTTCAAGTTCTCTACCTTGTGTTTTACTAATGAAGGATCAAACCCATAACACTGAAGTTCGGCCACCATCTCGTCAAGGTCTTTCTTCTTAGAAAGAATGGTTCTTGACGAGTGCTTCGTTATGAACTTATGATGTCTTCAATTTGTTCACAAATTAGAGTGGCAGCCTGCATACGAATCTTTCGAAGCCCTTGGTTTGTGTCCATGGCATCAACTCCACCACGGATGACTTCGGAGAATGCCATATTGTTTAAAAGCCTCAGAGGGTTCACCTATGTTGTTGCATCTACACATGAATTGCACAAGTTATGAAAAAAAAATATTAGTCCAAAGATACCTTCACGATTAACTTGTTGCAATTCATTTGTTTGATAATGCACGCATTATTCTCATGAAAAGAGCAGGTCTTTATTCGTTATGTTGAAGATGTCACGCCCCGACCCATAATTTTAACCTTAATTACTAGCATGGTGGTAATAAAAGTTTTTACCCTTTTTGTCATTAAGTGCTTAATTTAATTGATCCCCAGAGAGGTTGTAGGGGACAATTATTTCGTAGGATTATTCGAAGGAAGAAATTGTGACGACGGTAAAAATGGTAATTTTTGCTATTAAAAGGTAATTTTTATTGGGGTATTATTTTTTTGGGGTGTTAAATTTTTGAATTGGGTCTATTTAGGGGCGTTGGACCGGATCGGGCCAAGCCCATTATTTTCTATCTTTTTTCTCTCTCCCCGAGCTCACTCCGCCCGGAACTTTCGGCCGTCCGTTCGCTGCCGTCCGACCGCCCCAGACCGCCGCGCCGGTCCCAATTGATCGGTCTCTGACCCAGCTTCCTTTCTAGACCGGTGGCAGCCCCTCTAGCGCCGCCATGAGGGAGAGAAGCCGCCCGAAAGCTCCGGCTGTCCGCGGGTTCCCTTCGCAGGAACTCCTTCCTCCGACCGCCATAGGCAGCGAGCCTTGGCTCAAAAGAAAGCCCTCCTCCCATGCAGCAATCTCTCCAAAGGGCTCCCTCCATCTCGAGCTAGGTAAGGAGAAATCAGTACAGGAAATTCTAGGGTTTTTTGTGTGTTTTCGTTCGATTGGCTTAGTTAGGCTTGGAACTGTGTTTTTTGCTAGTTAGGAAAGTTGTAGAGGAGGTTGAGAGGAAGGTGGTGTCAAAATTTGGTGAGCATTGGAGGTCGCCAGAGCTGGCCACCGCCCGCCGCTGAAAAAGTGTTTTTGGTGGGAAAAATATGAGGAGTTTAATGGAATAAGTTTTAGAATTTTTGGAAGAGTTTTGGATAGGTTTGAGAATTGTTGAAGTTTGGTATTTTTTGGTGGATTATTAAGTTAGAATCCGGCCATTTGATTATTTTTGGTGGAAGGTGATTTTTGAGGATGTCGATAAAATATGTGGAGCTTTGTGGTTGGCAGTGGATTTAAGATTTTGGAGCGTTAGGCTTGGTTGAGCTCACGAAGCATATTTATTTATGGTTGTTTTGCTTTAAGCGTCGGTGTTTTATTTAAGATTTTTTTTATTTATTTGGAACAGGACGCGAGGAGGCTCAAGCGGAAGAGACCTCCGACCGACATCAGGCTTAGGCCTAATCTGTGAGTGGACCTTTGTTTTAATTATTGTGTTCAAAATGCTTTATCGTTTTGAATAATTTTCTGTTGTTGGAATTTTCCCAAAATTAAGAATTTCGGTGATTATACTTATATATTTAGGATTATGAGAATAATATGTTTATAAATAAATGCTAGCTAGCTATACGTGATTTCCCCCCATACTGAGGTACAATTCTAGTGTGGGGTGATGCAAGCATTAGACGTCAGCGTCGTAGCCCTTTACGGCTTTCTATTTTTGTATTCATTCATAGATTTCGTACAAGGAGTCAACACGTATATATACCCATTCGGGCGTTTCCCCCATCCTGAGGTACAATTCCAGTATGGGGTGACTTGAGCGTAGACGCAAGCGTGGTAGCTTTGTATGATATCTATTTTTCAAGTTTGTTCATAGATATCGTACAAAGAGTAAGCGAGTGTAAATTGTCACGCCCCGACCCATAATTTTTACTTTTATTACTGGCATAGTGGTAATAAGAATTTTTACCATGTTCTTCATTAAGTATAAAATATAATTGATCCCCAGAGAGGTGTAGGGGACGATTATTTTCTGGGATTATTCTATGGAATGAATTTTGACGACAGTAAAAATTAGTAATTTTTGCTAGTAAAAGGTAATTTTATTGGGGTATTATTTTTGGGGTGTTGAATTTTGGTTTGGGTTTTAAGTTGGAGTTGTGGACCGGGCCTTTATTTTTGGTCAAAGCCCGTTCTTTTTCTCTCTCTCTTCCTCCCGGTTTTCCCTCTCCCCGACCCGTTTCTATCGAATTCTTTCCGAACACCGTTCGCCGCCGTCCGGCCGCCCCAGCCCGCCGCACCGGTCCCAAACGGTCGGTTTCCGACCCAGCTGCTATTCTAGACCGGTGGCAGCCTCTCTAGCGCCGCCGATCGGGAGAAAAGCCGCCCGAAAGCTCCGACTGCCCGAAGTTTCTTTTCGCCGGAACTCCTTCCTCCGGCTGCCATAGCCGGCGAGCCGTAGCTCAAAAGGAAGCCCTCCTCCCGTGATTGAATCCCTCCAAATGGCTCGCTCCATCTCGAGCTATGTAAGGAGAAATTGGTTTGTGAAATATTAGGGTTTTATTGTGTGTTTGTGTTTGATTGACTTGGTTAGGCTTAGAATTGAAGTTTGTGGTAGTTAGGAATGTTATAGAGGAGGTTGAGAGGAAGATGCTGCCAAATTTTGGTGACCATCAGAGCTCGCCGGAGTTGGTTGCCGGCGCTACCGCCGAGAAAATGTTTTTGGTGGAGAAAAATGTAAGGAGTTTAATGGAATAAGTTTTAGAATTTTTGAGGAGTTTTGGATAGGTTTGAGAATTTCTGAAGTGTGGTATTTTTGGCAGATTAATAAGTTAGAATCCAGCCATTGGATTATTTTTAGTGGAAGGTGGTTTTTGTGGATGTCGGTAAAATTTGTGGAGTTTTGTGGTTGGTAGTGGATTTAAGATTTTGGAGTGTTAGGCTTGGTTGAGCGCGAAGCATATTTAATTATGCTTATTTTGCGTTAAGCGTCGGTGTTTTATTTAAGGTTTTATTTATTTGGAACAGGACGTGAGGAGGCTCAAGCGGAAGAGACCTCCGACCGACATCAGGCTTAGGCCTAACCTGTGAGTGGACCTTTGTTTTAAATATTGTGTTCGAAATGCTTTATCGTTTTGAATGATTTTCTGTTGTTGGATATTTCCCAAAATTGAGAATTTCGGTGATTATACTCTTATATGAGAATAGTATGTATATGATTAAATGCTAGCTAGCTATACGTGATTTCCCCCATACCGAGGTACAATTCTGGTATGGGTGACGTGAGCGTTAGACGCGAGCGTCGTAGCCCTGTGCGACTTTCTAATTCCATATTTAATTATTCAAAGATTTTGTACATGAGTAAGCACGTATATATTACCACTCGGCCGCTTTCCCCCAGCCTGAGGTACAATTCCAGTGTGGGGTGATGTGAGCGTTAGGCGCAAGCATAGTAGCTTTGTATGATATCTACTTTATTCAAGTTGTTCATAAATAGGTGAGTGTGCATACATACTATATATATGATATCCTGGCCTGAGAGGCAATTTCTTAAAGTTTGGGAGTCTAGCCAGGCTGGACCCCAGTTCAGAATCGTTCCAATGGAGCTCTTGTTTTTGCCGCTGATGAAAGCATTTTTGGGGAAATATTTATTTGTTGTCAAAATCGCTTTGTCCACTCACTCTAACGTGTTAAATATTTTCCCCTGGGCTCTTCGTTTTTAAAATGCCCAGTCTGCAGAGTTCGTGTGAGGTCTAGCAGGAGACGTCGAGGCATAGTGACCCATTTATCAGCTACATTTCTCTAGTAGGTTACCTGTCTAATCTACTAGGGGTTTGTTAGCCTTCGTTGTGTATTATTTTATTTTTAGTAGCTCTGAATACTTTTGGACTTCTTATGTGTAATTTGTATTTTGGCTACTCTTGAATTGTAGCGGAGGTTTTATTTTGGAGTAAAAAAAGTGGTTCTTAAATTCTTATAAGTTAGGGTTGTCCATTTTCGAGGGAGGTTTGCCGAGTCTTCGGTAAATTTTCCTTGGAGGTGGTTCCCGCAAGACTCATCTCGGGTTTCAGGGTGAAATTCGGGGCGGGTCTTGACATAAATACATACTAATATATATAATATCCTAGCCTGAGAGTCCATTTCTTCAAGTTTGGGAGTCTAGCGAGGCTAGACACTAGATCAAAATTTTTCAGTTGAGCTTTTGTTTTTGTCGCTGATAAAGCATTTTCTTTGAAAGCATTTTTGGGGAAATATTTATTTATTGTCGAAATTGTTTTGTCCACTCACTCTGACATAATTGAATATTTTTTTCCCATGGGCTCTTCATTTTTTTTTTAAAATGCCCAGTCTGCAGAGTTCGCGTGAGGTCTAGAAGGAGACGTCGATGCATAGTCACCCATTTATCCGCAACATTTCTCTAGTAGGTTACCTGTTTAATCTACTAGGAGATTGTTAGCTTCCGCTATGTTTTATTTTTATTTTATTTTTAGTAGCTCTGAATACTGTTGAGATTCTTGTATAACTTTTCTAGCTACCTTTGGGTTGTAGCGGAGAATGTTAATTTATTTTGGTTTAAAGAGTGGTTCTACATTTTTTTTCCAAGTTAGGGTTGTCCATTTTCGAGGGAGATTTGCCGAGTTCTTCGGTAAATTTTCCTTGGAGGTGGTCCCCGCAGGACTCATCTCGGGTTTCAGGGTGAAATTCGGGGCGGGTCTTGACAGAAGAGACACGAGCCTCTTTCGAACAAGCTTTGTCTTCAATAAGTGGGGGTCCTTCTAGCTGAAAACAAGAATGTAAATATGAAGTGAGTTCAGATCATGCATATAATGTCAAAAAGGCATGCACGGTGATGGTGGTGTCAAAGAAAGATATGTTTTGTGTTCTTCTTTTGGTCTCACCAGAATTTAATTAACTACTTAGAGACAAAGAGAACATACCTCGATGTAATTTGGTGTTTGTTGCGAAGGACCCGGAACGTCTCTAAGAAAATTGCTATTGAGGAGAAATTTATCGTTGGGATTAAAACAAACGGAGCCAAGGTCGAGTTCAATTCTTGAACGTTTGAAGTTCACTTCCCTAGAGCTGTTACTACTTCCACTAAACCTTTTTGCATGGTTGTCGATCCCCTTCAACTTAAGGTGATTCTGGGCAAGACGATGATCGGATGAGTTCCTATGACCTTCTAATGCTTGGTGCAGTTCATTCGGAGGGCTACTACTTGGGGGCAACGCCTTGATGGAAGATACATGAGGGTTGTTGTCAAGTTCAACTTCGTGAGGAACCACTTTCTGACTAGGCGGTGCCGTGAGAGCGACAATCTTGTCTTCTTTCACTCTTAGAGGCTTGTGCTGTGACCCAACAATAGTATTGTTGCCGTAGTCATCTTGGGCATGGAACGATATACTTTGGACCACCATTCAACATAACCACGAGTCACCATATACTTTGTTAGAGCGCATTCAGGCGGCAACGTCATTGTGCTTCCTGTCTCACGTTTAGTAAGGCTTTCCCAATGCCAGTACATCAAGGATAATGCGCCAGTGCGAATGACTTTTTTAAGGCTTCCTGGAACATCTTGAACATAGCCAAATTGTCGACTGAAACAGTAAGGACTGTAGGGTTAAATGACTCACCGGTTGTCCTGCCTAAGAGTAAGGAAATCCAGATCGAAGGCAGGTGAGGTAGATGATGTCTGGGCGGCTAATGTTCTCGCGGTCAATGATCACTTTGCGTTCATTATGGATCATGGCTAAAGTGTCCATTCCCACATTATCACATGCGTTGAATAAAGAACGAGCTTGTGCATCTCTAAAGTGCTTGGCCAAAAATGCCCCTGAAAAATGAACCATGCTCGGTTTAAAGTTGTCAGGAAGAGGAGAATAAAAATGGGTGCCGAAGTACTCTGCCAACCACGCATACACGTAGTAAAAGGGTAATGTGGCCTAGCAGTTCCCTAGGTCCTTGGAAGCGAAAATCTCGTTCAAGCCTTGATAAATGTTGGCCAACACAGGTATCGCTAGACAAAATTGATAACCTTAGAACATTTTGCTGGCAACTTTTAACACACTGGGTCAGATTAAGCCTGTGTCATCCACAGGAAAGACGAATAGACACAACCAGCACGCGTAAAATGCAGCCAAGTAAGTGGACTCTATATCTTCATCATCTACGCCCAAGCCATCAAACGGTACAGAGTCGTCATCAATTCGGGCTTGAACCTCATGGATTTCACCAGATGAGTTGTACGTGTTCTGAGGTGCATCTTTCTTGTTCCGTACACTCTTGGCAGGTGGCCTCTTGTATCTCATGCTTCCTTTGTACCAATACTAGATCCATGACGCGATCTTCACCTATTACCCTTTATCGTCCTTGCAAAGCTTATGGTATGCGAGAAATAAAAACCTGCAACTATTGGGAATCATTGGCTCACCTCCTTTACCCTTGGCTAAAAATTCTTCGAGAGATGGAACAACTTCGTCGTAAAACCTTCCGGTAATAGGCAAGCCACAAATATATGTCAAGTCCCTCAAATAAATGGACATTTCGCCACATGATGTGTGAAGAGTATTCGTGTTGGGGCACCAATACTCACAGAAGGCCCGCACCACAGGCACGACACGGTTATAGCTGAAGAGCGATGCAAACACCGCTCGATAGAGGCCAGTTTTATGGATGAGATCTCCATTTTGGCTTAAGATGTCTTCTAATCACTCCCAGTAACGTTCCGTGTAGGAGATTGCTCCATTGGCATGAAACCTGCTCCATTGCACTGAACCATTGAGCATGCGGTCACTGAGAAGTACGAATGGTGTCTGAGGAGCATTGTGATCATGATTGGCAGACTTCAACATCCATACATCTGGTGGATTTTGCTGGTTGAAAGGTGGCCAGCTGACGTGATTGTTGGAAAGTCCACCTGGGAATATGACCTGAACCATCGTAGGAGGGAGACTCGAGGGCGTGCGGCCCAGTCAATGACGGATAGGTATATTAGGTGGCGTCATCGCCTTGAACGTCTTTGGTGTCTTCAAGGATAGTGATTGTGCCCTTCTTGAAACTCTTGAAAAATGCCATGTGGAGCGGTGTACGTCTACGCAAAGCCTAAACGCTTTGAGTGATTAATCCCACTTCCAAGAGGTGGAAGAAATCAAGCGGTTAAGTGTTCAAAAAAAAAATGACGACAGAAGGAAGTGAACAAAAGAGGGTGACACAAATCTTGTGTTAATTTCTTCACTACCCTCATGAAGGCAAGGTTAAGCAATCATTCATGTGGAGATTCATTTAGTAAAAAAGTGACTTCTTTGCAAAGTAGCATGTGTGCATGTCAGTACCTCAATCTTCTTTTGACGACAGATTGGAGCTACAACTTGGGGGCATCAAATTAACTGAGCCTACTACCTGTAGATTGAGAAGAAATAGTTGGTGAGTTAAAATCGATGAGGAGAAAATAAAGGGTGCTCATCTCTTCGTCAAACCCAGATCAATAACTCACACAAAGACAATTCACAGATTTGTCGAAACCTCCCTACCTTAAGTCTGCTGTGCCTTGCTGGGTTGGGTGTTAATGATTTTGGGGGGGGGGGGGGGGGTGGTGAACGCAAGAGTACTTTGTGATCTACAAATACAAGATTAATAAAAAAAATTCAGTGAATTGTATAACTCTAAGCCATAGCAATCAGATCAAAAAGAATACAAAAAAAAAGAGTGTACTGCTGAGATCCCGTAATAAGACGGCTGTGACTTTGGGATTAAGAATGCTCAAACCGAGAGCCCTAATTTATACTGTAGTCTTAGGGTTTGTTACACAAGTAATTTACTCATTGAGGCTGGAAAATTATGGAGGGTGTTTTGGCCACGATCCTCAGCACGCGGAGCAGAGGTAAATAGCGAACAAAGAAAAGGGGGTTTGTTGCGGGCGCGACACCTCGCCGACGAGGAAAGGGTTTGAGTGTGCGGTTGACTTCGTAATCAGGCGAGGGGGATTTCCAGGTGCCACCTCAGAGTAGAAATTTACGAACATAAGGCGATCGATACTCACAGTAAATTGCTAGCTGAGCAACAATAGGGAGGTAAGAGAGAAATCGGGGTAGAGTCTGGTGGGCTCTGAGGAATCCTAGGTGGCGATGCGCTTAGGGTTAGGGTTTTCGAGAGGCTCGAAAGGAGTTTCAACTAGGTTGAAAGGTTTTGTTTGTATTTGTTGAGAGATTGATTGTGTCTTGTCTATAAACCTTTAGCCCTTTATATAGTAGTCTGACTGCGGCAAAAGAAAGATAACTTGGAATCCAGGTCGGGCTTTGAAACCCTAATCCCACGAGGACAAGGTTCAACTGGTGCGGACCAACAAATTGATGACACATGCCCAGTTCGCATGCTCCGCATGGGCTTTTGCTTCTATCCTGCGGGCCTTTCTAGCTCGCGGGCTTTAGAAGGGCTTTTTTTATTAAAGGGCTTTAGAAGGGCTTTTTTTATTAAATGGATTGGCCCGAAGCAATTCAAAGACTTGTAAAAGTCTTCAATGATTATTATGATGTGCGCGGACTCTGCTTGTTGCTTCTTCGCGAAGTCTAGCCCGCGAGACAGTTTGCCAGCTCACCTTGATGTACTTCGCCTCGCCTAAGGCTCCACTCTTACACGAAGTAACACTTCGCCTTGTCTAGGGGCAAAGTCACTATGCGCGCAAGCTCTGTAATCCGCGCGAAGTAATTCCTCGCGCGGGCTTTATAATCCAACTCACGTGGCCTTACAAGCGAGCCATCACTTGTAAACTTGGACGAATTGGACTCGCCAGTTATGACGTGGACCAAGAAGGTAATTAATATTCACTCAGACAGTTTACAGTCCAGTAAAGTATTATTACTTGGATAAAAATGCCCTTTGGCTCAAACAGAGAGAATCAAAGATTTCCAGTCAAATTATTTGGTGTCAGAAATCATTGATTATGGAGAATCAATCAAATCAAGGAAGAAATACATCAAAGGTTTCTTTCCATTTACGTTCGGTGCTCGGAAATCTTTACCAAATCAAATAAAATACATAGGAATCCTTGCAAATTTAAGGAACCTCTACAAAATTTGGGTATCCTATAAATTCAAGGAATCTCTACAAAAATAGGTAATCCTTACAAATTTAGGAATCCCTATAAATTCAGGAACTCCCACAAAATTGAACAATTCCCCACACATTGGAGCCCTAGGAGCCGGCCCAGAACCACTATGCCATTTCATGCATCAGACGACACAACTGTAGTGTCGCCCGATAAAAATCGTAAGTGTTGCCTTCTAGCATGTCGTTGATGAGGTTCTCCGACAACATAAATGTTGTGTCGCCTATAAGAACCTCAAGCGACAGAAGACTTTTTTAATTTTGTGTTGTCTAAATTGCTATGAGGCGACACGGTATATATGTCACCTGATAGTTCAAACAACGACATGCTAGAAGGCGAAGTATCTTTTTTTTGCCATGAGGCGACACAGCTTTTTGTGTCGCCTTATAATTGCGAGTGAGAGAGAAATACGCCTTACAACAACACATAGTTGTAGGTTAATTTATTTGAAGACGACATTTAAACATCATGTGAAAATGTTACAGGCGACATATACTTGGTGAAATAGAATTTAAACTTTTCCACGCAACATTTATGTATTGCCGGATGAACCCACACGACATACTATTGATGTTGTTTCTGGTGTAGACGTAGTACGACGACACATATACATTGGCTTAATAATCTTCAGGCAACGTATATGTTTTCTTTTTTCATTTGGTCTCTTTAGGATAATAGATATCTCTCGTCTGATACTTTTACATGCTACTTTTATGTATAGATGGATGAACCCACACGACATACTATTGATGTTGTTTCTGGTTTAGACGTAATACGACAACACATATGCATTGGGTGTGGATTCTTCAGGCAACGTATATGTTTTCTTTTTTCATTTAGTCTCTTTAGGACAATAGATATATATCGTCTGATATGCTTTAAGCTTTCACTACGTGATATCTTTTAGGCTTTCGACATTTTCAGGCGAAATTTGTCTATCGTATGAATGAGCTTGAGCTACATATAAGTGATGTCTTCTTTTCATTTAAACTCTCCACCTACGTTGCCGGTTGTTCTTTATGGCCTCACATTTCTACTATCTTAACTTAGTAAAGACAATAGATATTGTTATATTTGTGTTGCCTGTTGTTGCGTTATAGCCACACATTTCTGTTACCTTAACTTAGTAAAGACAATAGATATTGTTATGTTTGTATCCATCGTTTGTAGCTGAAATCACACATACTGGTAGTCATGGCTTGTTTGAAACTACACATATCCTGATAATTTACGTTTAAAAACACCATCCATAAATAAAATAATCATCTATATAACTAAAATAAGCATTCAACGTATCCAAATTGATAACATAGACTTTCAATCCACCATATATAAATTGTATACAAACCTAGCTAGGCCATAAGAGATTAACAAAAAACACCTTCATTATGTTCAACTGCCTCATATATATGTAGTCTAACATGGTAACACAGTAAAAAAAAACTACATAATCTGGGCAAATGCATAAATCTATGGGCAAGTTGATGGATGCTTTGTATCTCCAAAACAGTACTAAATGAAACCATACACTATAGCTGCTAGTTATTTGTAAACGTAAGAACATACTTTTCCCACTCTTGCCGAACAACATCAATATTCTCCATGGTGTAATATGCATCTCCCCTTGTCAACCACAGCAAGACGACAAAAATCATAATAGATCGATTGAACCAACTGATTGAGTTATATAGCTCAGAAACTGATGAATGCAAGAAATTACCTTTTTAGACCAGTCTTGGTTTTTGTCCAGCACTATTTCCCTTATGTAAAGCATAATGAAATATCCACAGGTCTTGTCACCAAGCTGCTCTAGAATGCCCTGATTCAAATAATTTGTTTGCTTAATAAACCTAATAAACATGAACCGAAATGGGTAAATGTAAATATAAACAGTTAGCTAAGATACGGTGTCAAGACCCGCCCCGAATTTCATCTCGAAACCCGAGATGAGTCCTGCGGGACCACCTCCAAGGAAAATTTACAGAAGAACTCGGCAAACCTCCCTCGAAAATGGACAACCCTGACTTGTAACCACCTTTTTAACTCAAATTAATATCCTCCGCTACCACCCAAAGGTAGCTAGAAAAGTTATACAATAATCTCAACAGTATTCAGAGCTACTAAAAATAAAATAAAACACAGCGAAAGCTAACATTCTCCTAGTAGATTAAACAGGTAACCTACTGACGAAATGTAGCAGATAGATAGGTGACTATGCCTTGACGTCTCCTTCAAGACCTCACGCGAACTCTGCAGACTGGGCATTTTAAAAACAAAGAGCCCAGGGAAAATATTCAATTACGTCAGAGTGAGTGGAAAAAACAATTCCGACAACAAATAAATATTTCCCTAAGAAATGCTTTCAAAGAAAACACTTTATCAGCGACAAAAACAAAAGCTCAACTGGAAAAATTCTGAACTGGTGTCTAGCCTTGCTAGACTCCCAAACTTTAAGAAATTTCCTCTCAGGCTAGGATATTATATATATCAGTATGTATTTACACTCGCCTACTCATTATACGATATCTATGAACAACTTGAAAAAATAAATATCATACAAAGGTACTAAGCTTGCGTCTAACGCTCACGTCACCCAATACTGGAATTGTACCTCAGTATGGGGGAAACACACGAGTGGGTATATATACGTGCTTACTCCTTATACGAAATCTATGAATGAATACGAAAGTAGGAAGTCGTACAGGCCTATGACGCTCGCGTCTAACGCTAACGTCACCCCATACTGGAATTGTACCTCAGTATGGGGGGAAATCACGTATAGCTAGCTAGCATTTAATCATATACATACTATTCTCATATAAGAGTATAATCACCAAAATTCTCAATTTCGGGAAATATCCAACAACAGAAAATTATTCAAAACGATAAAGCATTTCGAACATAATAATTAAAACAAAGGTCCACTCACAGATTAGGCCTAAACCTGATGTCGGTCGGAGGTCTCTTCTGCTCGAGCCTCCTCGCGTCCTGTTCCAAATAAATAAATCCTTAAATAAAACACTGACGCTTAAAGCAAAATAGGTATAAATAAATATGTTTCGCGCGTTCAACCAAGCCTAACACTCCAAAATCTTAAATCCACTACCAACCACAAAACTCCACAAATTTTACCGACATCCACAAAAACCACCTTCCACTAAAAATAATCCAATGGCTGGATTCTAACTTATTAATCTGCCAAAATACCACACTTCAAAAATTCTCAAACCTATCCAAAACTCCTCCAAAAATTCTAAAACTTATTCCATTAAACTCCTCACATTTTTTCCCACCAAAAACACTTTTTCAGCGGCGGCGCCGCCCGTGGCTCCGCCGGTAGTGGCTGCCAGCTCTGGTGACCTCCAATGCCCACCAAAATTTAACAACTCCTTCCTCTAAGCCTCCTCTACAACTTTCCTAACTAGCACAAAACACAATTCCAAGCCTAACTAAGCCAATCGGACGAAAACACACAAAAAGCCCTAGAATTTCCTTTACCGATTTCTCCTTACCTAGCTCAACATGGAGGGAGCCCTTTGGAGGGATTGCTGCACGGAATGATAGCTTTCTTTTGAGGCACGGCTCGCCGGCTATGGCGGCCGGAGGAAGGAGTTTCGGTGAAGGGAACCCGCGGACTACCGGAACTTTCTGGCATATTTTCTCCCTCACGACGGCGCTAGAGAGACTGCCACCGGTCTCGAATGGAAGCTAGGATGGAGATCGATCGATTGGGACCAGCGCAGCGGTCTGGGGCGGCCGAACGGTGGTAGGCGGACGGAAAGAAGAATTGGGCAGAAAACGGGTCGGGGAGAGGGAGAGAGAGAAAGAGCGCGCGGGCTAGAAAGAGAGAAGAAAAAAGTTGGGGTTGGCCCGATCCGTATCCAACCCCTCTAATATACCCAAACCAAAAATTTAACACCCCAAAAATAATACCCCAATAAAATTACCTTTTACTAGCAAAAAATACCATTTTCACCGTCGTCACAGTTTCTTCCTTCGGATAATCCTACGAAATAATTGTCCCTTACAACCTCTCTGGGGATCAATTAAATTATACACTTAATGACGAAAACGGTAAAAACTGTTATTACCACTATGCTAGTAATTGAGGTAAAAATTATGAGTCGGGGCGTGACATAGGGTTTAGGGAACCTACTGAATAGTTTTTCCACTGAATTTTTAGTGTTTTCTTAGTATTGTGTGCATTGACAATTTTGATGGCACTAAAAAACAAAAAAATACCCAAAATTATAATCAGAATGAACTAAATAGTTAAACAATACATTATGTATATAAATATGCAAGCTGGCTGCACTTCTGGTTTACTATGTTTTCCATTCATCAGTGGTAACGTCCATTCGCCTATTCAAAGGATCCAAGTAATACACAAGGTCTTCGGTGGGACTCACCACAGTTAAAATCCAATGATATCTGACACACATATAAGAGAATCAAAAAAATAATATATTTCATCTAGGTACATATAAATTGAGAATTTAAAACATATACAGAAATGCATGAATAAAGCTTTCGTACCCTGAGTTATAGGGAACCAAAAAAAGTCTGGCCTGGCTTCCCTCTTTTAAAAGTATCAGACAAAGATCGAGACCGCTCAGTTGAATTTTCATAGCCAAGGGCACCCGTCACATAAGGGCCAACGAAACAGATCATGTGAAGCATATTAAGTTCTTTCAACATTTCATGAAGAAAGCTGCAAATCCAAAGAGCATTTCACTTAATGCTACTGACATCATGTATTATGCAATATAAAAACTAGCTAGCTTGCAAGGATAATTCAAAATTATATATATACCTCATATACATCACAATGGTATTTCCAGAAACCTCAAGTACGTTGGTGACGGCAAAAAGATCCCTTCTGAAGATGGCGATTTTCCTTTCATGTCCGAATAATTCCTCGCTAAACTTTATGTGGATAGTGACCCTATTTTTCAAGAACTCATTACCCCATATGCTCAAGGTCTTAAGCGCTGGAGGCAAATCAGCTGGTAGGTTGTCCAAATCACAAGTATCATAAAAATCATCATCCATATCAACTCATTGCTTCTTTTTCTTCCTCCCATTCTTACGGGGTGCTTGCTGCATTTCAGATTAGAAAAAAGAAAACAATTTTTACATGTTTAGTATATAAATTTCAAGTAGCCGTTGATTGATATATATGCATGAAAAACTACATTACCTTTGCATTACCAACTGCAGTGGCCTGTATAACCTAGTCTTTAGGCCATGCAACGCAAGTCCCGATTGCATAGTGCACAAATAAAATCTCATTCCTAACAGGGACTGGTAGCAAGGCATTCTCCACAAGACATTTGGTCACAGACACTCGGATATTTTCCGTAGGTAATGGAACACCATGAATAGTTTGTGAGCTGGAATCAACACCCACTTGAACAATGGTTCCTTCAGCCACAATGTTGTCTAATGAACCTATTACAAGATTACACCTCTGGATAGTGGGGCTAGACTAAACCTAATTCAAACAAAAAAAAATATAAATAAATAATGAAAAATTCAACATTAGTCAAGTGAGGCAAAGGTATTACCAAATCTGCCTATAACTTTCTAAAAACCCATAATAGGATACATGATCCCTAACAACTTCCATAGAAAATCCATCGGTATTGTAACAATTTATGCAAGGACATGAAATCTTGTCTATGTTAACAGCATTAGACTTAGCAAACTTTAGAAACTTTTCAAATCCTAACTCAAACTCTTTTGATCTCCTATCAGCATGCATCCATGACTTATCCATCTTGTCTGCAAAATCAAGTGGTTTGGAGGGAATCCACCTAAGTTAAAAGCCTAGGGTTTAACCCAATAACCTTATATCTAACTAGTTAACATGAATAAGCAAATTCACTGCATCCATTCAAATATAAACAGAAAAGCTAGAAACACCAAAGCAATTCAAAATCCTATTTCAAAACTACACAATACCAACCATTCACAAATAGCTAGAAAATTGAAATTTAAAACATGAGTATAAGATCCGTTGCTATGCTAAACCAATATTCTGAATATAGATAGCATTTTCACAAATATAAAAAATGGTCACAATGAACACAGAAGCACTACCATAACAACAAAGAAAAACTTTCAACAAAGATTGCATTCAGAAAGTACAAAACTTTTGGGATGATAACTTACCAGAATTACTCCTTCAACAAACACGCAACAATATCATACCAAGATGCCAAATTCAAAGACATAGATCTCTTCAATAACAAGCGTGATAATTATCCAACTGTAATCTAAAACCAACAACAAAAACTCATTAAATCCAAAACATAGAGATGAGAAACACAGGACTTCATCAATAATTAAAAAGATTCAGATTTAGAGACAACCACAACAATTGTGTTCCGCAGAAAAGACACATGAAAATTGAAAGGACACATGTATCTGCCTAATGATATAATTTGCATGCTCATAAGATTGAAATACTGAGGAAAAGTACTACTTTCAGTAAAATTCTTGCAACTTTGATACAAGAGCACATAACCCACAATAGGTAATGCCTCTTTAATCTACAGAATACTTGAACTAAGGAAAAATCAGGAACACAAAGCTAAACAAGAGGCTGCATGTGTATAGGTAAATTAAGAGATGACATTAACATATACAAATCCATTATCAACTAGAAATAAAGTACATAGACCTTAAGCAATGATGTACAACTTTCCAAAGGACATGAAAAACATAAAACTCACACGAAAGTCCTTCTGAGAAGCTCTTTTGACATATATTGCCTCTTTTTTTTCAAGCTGAGAAGCTCTTTACTTTGCATCAATTAAAGGAAACGACATCCCATTTTCAGCTATACAATATGGACTAACTCTAGAATAATTACAATCTATAATCTCAAACACAACCCAGAACAAGTCTCATATCCCCGAAAAAAATGAAACAAATACAAACTAGGAGTCAATCACATCAAATTTGATAAACTAAAGTAGGAAGATAGATTGAAAAACTATGGAGTATAATAAATACATAACCATGGAATGCCCAAATTGGAAATTTAGAAAACCCAAAACTCAAAAATAGAACCCCTAGATTAAAAAGAGAAACACAAACCCAGTGTAGAAACCAATAGGCAAACCTGATAAACACCGAGCCGAAAATACCAAAAATTCATTACCCGAATTGAACAGCCACAAAATCGATTAACCTTTCGGAAAATAGACACACAAAAATCAAATCTATACCTTTCAGAAGAGAAATGTCTTCTCTTGACTTGTCTACTCTTCCATCGGCTCCATCCTTGACCTGAGTAAACCATAACAATCCAAAAATCAATACATAAACTAATCAAATAGGGCAAAATCGATCGCGAACAGACTCACCGGGTTGTCCTCGTCGCGTTGTTGTGGGTTTTGTGACAATGGGGATTGGCGAGACAATAAAGTGAACGTGACCGATGAGATCGAGTTATCTTTCCTCTTGCTCTAGATCGGGAAGAAAAGGGACTCAGAAGAGAAAGAAAATGAAAGTTAACTGGGAATTGAGAATGAGAAAATAGGTTATGAGCGCGGGCTAATGTGCCAATTTTTTCCAAAGAGTACATGCGCCTTTTTTTTTTTTAAGAATTGCCTTACACATACACGTTGCCCTAACACACTAACATATTTGTTGGAGGGAACGTAAACTCAATTGTTGGAGGGAACGCAAAAGGGTATTCCCTCTAAGGATTTCGTCTACCTCTAAAGTCAGAAATCACACTATTCCAGTATCAGCCAACACATAAATGTTGTCTTATTAACAAACAAATTTGTCTGCAAAATCAAATAATGGTTTTAGAGGGAATCTAATAGTACATTAAAAGGGTAGCTACAGGGTTTACCTAAAATCAGAAATTACTAAATTTCAGTATCAGTCAACACATAAATGTTTTCTTATTAACATAATTAAGTAAAATTTTCACACAAGTTGTCAATTCATAAAAATTCAATATAAGACAACACATAAATGTTATCGGATTAACATGAGTAAAATTTTCACACAAGTGTTGGTCAATTTGGAAATCCCTCCAAAAGTTGAGAAAATATAACCTTCGTAACTAGACGACCTATAAGTGTTGTCTGAATGAAACTTTCATTTTGACAATTGAGACTAAAAAGAGACCTCTTTCTTCACCGACATATATATATTGTCTCAAACACATACCTTTTTTTGAAAGAAAATAAGTATTGTCTAAGTGCATATTCCAACTACACAAAAAAAAAAATTGTCGCCCCGAAATCCCGAACCATACTTAATTTTTTTATGTCACCTGATGGGTGTTGTCTGATGCAAGAAATTGCATAGTGAACCATCCACAACAAAAGCATGGACTTCAAGTTGCGCATCTGGCACATGACAAAAACATGGCTACGACACACCTTGAAGTGGGGGCATTTGTAGACATATAAAATTTAACGATAGTAATAATCGTTGAATGATTCAAGCAACACGTAGACCCGACAAATTGCATACGTGACTCATGAGTTGGCAAAGTTGAAAAGTCATCTGAAATGACACGTGGCGATGTGTGAATGGTTGGTCAACAACAAAACCTTAAATCTCGACTAAAATCAATTATTAAATGTCGATCGATAATTAGATATCAATTAAATTAAATTGATTATCGAAAAAGGAAGTCGGACATGTTAACATCCAAATTAATATTTTACTGGACAGTAAATGTCTAAGTGAATATTAATTAAATTCTTGATCCACGTCACACCAGCGAGCCCAAAATAATTAAGTTTACAAGTGATGGCTCGTCAGAGATCATGTGAGCTGGATAGCAGAGTTCGCATGCGAAAATGGCTTCTCATGGAATCAAGAAATGAACTTCGCGTGGAGGTACATGAAGGCAAGGCGAAACGGACTTCTCATAAAGGTACATGAAGGCGAGGCGAAATGGACTTCGCGTAGAGGTACATCAAGGCGAGGCGAAATGAACTTCGCGTAGAAGTGGAGTCCTAACACGAGGCGAGATGGCTCCGCGTATGAGACTTCACAAAGAGGCAAGAGGTGGAGTCCGCATGCACGCGGAGGTGTATGCTGAGTCGTAATTCCTCATCCGTGAGGTGGCACCAGAACTCCCCGCTTGTTTGGAAGTCAAGATTCCGCGCACTTTCTTTCCTCGTCCACGAGGTGGCACTCCCCTTACTGAGGACTTATCGGTTGTAACTAAATCAATCAATTAAGACTGATTAATTCGATTATGTTAAAATTAATAATTAAATCAATTAATCAAAATTGATCGATTTAATTATTACCGTTAAGGAAATACAATTAATTTGATGTTTTCATTACATGCCATAAAAAGAGGTATGTTGACACTATAAATACCCCCTCTCATATCAAGAGGAGGAGGACGGACAAAAAGAGAAAAAAATTCACTCCTAAGAACTCAGAAGTCTCAAAATCCCTCGAATAACTATCAAACTCCCAAATAGCCAGTTCTTTATCAAATCCAAATCTCAAACACTCGTCACATGATCAGCTCTCGTGACCCCTTACGTCTCAAGAACAAATGTTTGTCACCCTTGAGTCAAATCCATATTCGGAGATAGAATCAGAGGAGTTCACAAAGATTTGTAATCCGCATTCATATCAATAAAATTATATTATTCTTTGTACATGTGTTGTTCTGTAATTTGTCGCAGATTTCAGTGTTTACACCCACATAGATTATTTTCTACTTCGGGCAAATCCCTGTGAAGAGTACAGGGATCAATTATGCACCCAAAGCTAATATTTTGTTTGGGAGGAAGGAGACTCAAGCCACTAATGTTGTGAAGACTCAAGCCCCTGCTGTGGAGACTCAAGCCACTAATGTAGTGGAAAAAACTCAATCCACTACGGTTGTGATGAATTATGCAAGTGCCTTGCAAAACAAGGCTTCAGAGGGTCACAAAACCCTAGGCACCTACAATGCTTCAGTAGCTACTTCTGTTTCTGTGACTACTTCGGTGACTACTACTTTTCTTGTTGTTCCTCAGACCAATCAAGCTGCAAAGGTCATTGTTTCTCAAACCAATCAAGCTGCAAAGGTTGTTGTTCCTCAGACCAATCAAGTGGCAAAGGTTGTTGTTGTTCCTCATACCAATTAACCTGCAAAGGAGAAAATAGTAGCTCCTGCAACAAAGGCTACCAACGGCCAGAAAGATCCTGTAAGATCCTTTTACAAGAATAGTAATGGATCGTATCAGAAGAACTATGGGAATGGAAGAGTTTCTAATGGCGGCGGAAACCGTTCCAATTAAAAGTGTTGGAGAGAAGAGATCTCACATTGCAAAAATGACAAATAAAATATAACTTATAAGTGGGTGGATTATTCTTAATTGTACCGATGTCTTTTTGTGGTTAAAACCTAACACCTTAAAGGTGGTTAAATTGAGACAGTATCGGCACACGAATGATCCACGAGCCACGTTTGTCGCTGTTTGACTTGGTATCAGAGCGGGTCCCTCTCCAGTTGCATCTCCAATGAGCCCGAATTGGTTCTCTTAGGGGTCATGGTCCTGGTTTGGTTCTTTCAAGTTTAGGGTTCTTTCAGTTGTCATTGGAAGTTTGAGGTCCTTTCGGTTATCATGGGCCTAGGTTCAGTTTTTTTAATCAGTTTCACGTGCAGACATAAAAGTTACGTTGCACGTGAGGGGAAGTGTTAGAGAAGAGAGATCCCACATTGAAAAAATGATAAATAAAATATAACTTATAAGTAGATGGATCATTCCTAATTGTACCGAAGCCTTTTGTGATTAAAACTCAACACCTTAAAGGTGGTTAAGTTTGGACAGTATCGGTACACGATTGATCCACAAGCCACGTTTGTCGTTGTTTGACAAAAAGGTACACTAGTAATGGTTATGGCCAAAGGTACACTAGTAATGGTTATGGCCATAGTTATAATGGTAATGGTTTTGGCCATAGGTACTATGAGAATCAGAAGAAACAAGCAAGACCAAAGCCCTGCAAGACCAAAACATGTTATTGATGCTGAGGGGTGGCAATTGGTAGAGAATCGTAGGAGGGTCTATTAGTTCTAAAGAAACTTTTAGACAGGGAGACGTACGTGCCGCGTTGATGACACACTAACCCAATTATGACCCATGCAAGTGGATAGTAGATATGTTGGGAATTTCTAGCGGCTGAACGTATGTTGTAGAATTTCTCAAAATAACACTGATCTTATTTTCCTGTTAAGAAAATTTATAATTTGGAGCCAGCTACTTCTGCCAAGTGGACAAATAGGAGTAATGGTGTTGAAGGACCTGTCGTACTCACTATCACGCGAATTAATTAACTTAATTAACAGGGTTCTTCTCAAAAAAAAAAAATAGCAAGGTACTTGGACAACTTCATCTGTAATCAAATTAGTATTGAAATTAATAAGTCGTTTCAACCTTAAACTAAAGACACTACAATTACAGGTGTGGTCCGGTGAGTATTATGCATGACTATATTTTATTAGATTTTCAAGAAATCCAACATTCAAAAGTAGCCTTTTGCATTTGTTTGATTATCAGGGGCTCTTCTTCTGTCTCATTTTGTTTTCATTGACTTCTCAGAGATGATATTAGATGCATTCTTTTGTACCCAGATTCGCATTTATGACTCCAGCATAGTATGTTGCTATCATTTTCCATTTGGATCTTACCAGCAAATTTCTCTAGGGTTTTGGGATCACAATATATAGTCGAATGTATTACAACACTGTAAACAGCTTGGTCCAATTGTCTGTATGGATCAAGACCCATTACACATTGTGTTATTAACTTCATCTATTATAGAATGTAGTCCCAAGTGTTTGTCTTACATGAATTAAGCACATACATGACTAGAACTTAGTCCTAGTGAGAATCAACAAAAAAGGATTTGGCAAGAATGTGAATTGTACTCATCAACTACCATTAAATATAAATTTAATCGAGCAAAATAAATAAATTTACAACTATCTACGCCACTATATATGATTTATATAAATAACATTTCAATACAATTGAGTAAGAAAATTCTTGAGTTGGTACAGATCTGGGATTTTTTACTTGTATGTCTTTCTCTCTTAATTTTTCTGCCTCCACACAAAGCGCAACGATTAACAACTCGGCCTGAAAAAAGCAATTAAGAGGAATGGGAATCGGAGGTGGTTAGGATGTGAATTGTGAAATGGGGTGTGCTACGTACTCCTAACCTAGCTTTACAAAGTACCTCCAAATGAAGCATTGATAACGCCAAAAGTTGGCAATGTGAACGATGAGAGATCCCACATCCCAGTTAAATTGTTCCTCATTTTGTCTTCTTGTTTTTTACTCGATCGTAAAAATTGATTCCAGTGAACATTCAACTGGAGTTCATTTTAAGTATAATGGGGTAGCCTCCCCACTAAGCTCCATCAATGGCTAACGTCTGTCCAATAATTTTGGCAGAAGCTTCGAGCAGAATTAGTCGACAGTGTCCCTTTCTGGCCAGATTCATATGAACATGTAGGTCGATATTGATCGAGTCGTAACTTTCAAGCCTTTTGTGAAGGAAAGTCATGAACAAACCTTCTCACAGTTCTCACATGCAACACCTAGCTCCTTTTATCATTCAAATTAGAATTTCATGATTTGACATGACACAAGTAAAGCAAACTCATCCTCTTTGAATCCACAACCATGTACGTGATTTCCTTTTTACATCAGCCAGAAACGATCTTCAACCACAATTAAGAAATAAACCCAGAAACATATCAATGGAGTTTTCATTTTCTGCAACTCAAAAGAAAAGAAGGTCATTGGGTGTTTGAAATGGGATAGACTGAATTCGATATCATAAGTGTAGACATATAAAATTTAACGATAATAATAGTCGTTGAATAATCCAAGCAAATACGTGGCACGTGAGTCAACAAAATTGGAAAGCCGTCGGAAATAACACGTGGCAATGTGGAAATGGTCAGCCGACAACAAAACATTAAATCCCGGTTGAAATCAATAATCAAGTGTTGATTCATGACCATGTATTAATTAAATTAATTGGACATCCCCAAATTGATTGGTGATGGTTCGCCAGTGGACAGAGTAGAGTTCGCAAGGCGAAAAGCACTTCGCGAGGCGAAACGTACTTCGCGAGGCGAACTGGACTTCGCGAGGGGAAAAGCACTTCGCGAGGCGAACTGGACTTCGTGGGGGGAAATGACTTCGCATAAAAGTAAACAGTGGCGAGGTGAAATGAATTCGCATAAAAGTAAACAGTGCGAGGTGAAGTGACTTCACATAGAAGTAAACAGTGGCGAGGCGAACCAGGCTTCGCAAGGCGAACAACATTTCGCATAGAAATAAATGAAGGTGAGGCGAACCGCACTTCGCGAGGTGAAATAGACTTCGTGTAGATTTACATGAAGGCGAAGCGAAATGGCTCCGCGCGCGTGGATTTACATGAAGGCAAGGCGAGATGGCCTCGCGTAGGGGAATCCGTGAAGTGGGATCAGAAATCACCGCTTGCTTGGAAATCAAGGTTCCTCGCGAGATACTTTCCATATCCGCTAGATGGCTCGCCCCTTACTGAAGATCTGGAACAAAACAGGACATTCAATCTAAAGCGATCTGGGCATATCTAAATCTTAAGATTTGATTGATTTGATTATGTGAAAATCAGCAAGTAAATCAATCATTCAAGATTCATTGATTCGATTAAGGAAATATTATTGATTGAGAATCTTCATTACTTGCCTTAAGTGGAGGTATGTTAACACTATAATACCCCCTCTCATATCAAGAGGGGGCGGAGACTAAAGGCAAAAGAAAACAGAGAAGCAGAAAGCAGAAGCAGCGGACTAGAGAGAGAGAGAAAAATCCCTCCCGCGAGCTCAGAAGTCTCCCCCTAAATCCTTGAAGAACTAACAAACTCATAGCCAGTTCTTCATCAAATCCTGATCCCCCCTTGAAGAACTATCAAGCTCATAGCCAGTTCTTCATCAAATCCAATATCCTAGATATTCGTTACGTGATCAACCCGCGTAACCCTCAAGAACAAGTGCTTGTCACCCTTGAGTTAAACCTACATTCGAAGATAGAATCAGAGGAGTACACAAAGATTGTAACCCGCATTCGCATTGATTAAATTTAATTTGTACACATGTTGTTCTGTCATTTGTTGCAAATATTTTCGTGTTTACAAAATTGGCACGCCCAGTGGGACCACTTTGCCTCTCATCTCCTTCTCCGCAAGCAAGTTCAAATTCGTTCGACGTAATGGCCTCCAAGAGCACTCAAGCCATGCATCTCGACGAAGAAGTCTAAACCAACAACCTCGAGGTCAAGCAGCGAATCCTCTGGTCATGTCACTCGTAGCATGGCAAGGAATCAACCCACAACATTCGTGGCTCTGCCTTCCCGACCTCGTGAACCAATCATCACCTTGGCATATCTCGCGGACAAGCATGCCTCGCGAAGTGAAGGCAAGCGCTCCTCGCGAAGTGAAGAGAAGGAAACTCCAAACAAAGCAAGGGGGCGATCGTTCTCACCTGCCTCAGATGATGAATCAAGCACAGCTTCGTATCATGGGAGTCCAAATAATGATGAAGGCCACACGTATGACATGCCAGCGGATCATTCATCAAAATCTATCCCCATGCAAGTCTTGGTGCCAGGCGCGTCCACCATTGAAAAGCAAATAGCCAACCTGATAGGAGCCGTTGAGAAACTCACTAGGACAGTGGAGGAAAAAGCCATGCAAATTGCCGAGCTCTATAGCAGGCTCGAAAATCAAGAGGAAGAAAAGAGGGAAAAGGAAGGCGAGAACTCCAAGAACGATGGCAAAGACGATGATGGCTCGCTTGGCTCTATGTCCTTCCAGCAATTGCAAGACATCATCACCAACTCCATCAGAGCTCAATATGGAGGTCCTTCTCGTGATTCTCTCACCTACTCCAAGCCCTACACCAAAAGAATCAATGGACTAAGGATGCCGTTGGGATATCAGCCGCCAAAGTTCCAGCAATTCGAAGGGAAGGGAAATCCAAAGCAACATGTTGCTCACTTCATCAAAACCTGCAATAACACTGGGACGGAGGGTGACCATGTCACATCCCGGTTCTTAAGTCAATTTGCGATTATTTACTTTTGGGTTACTCTGACGTTTTACCGTTTTAAGTAACCGTTTACTATTTAAGACTCCAAAGTTGACTTTCTCTTCCGTTTGGAATTCAGGAAAACTTCCTTCATGAAAGTCGTAGAGGATGTTAAACGGGGTTTGTGGACACGCGGCATGCTTAAAACGGAGTTCGTATGAAGAAGTTATGGTCTAAAAACGGGAAGTTACTATCTCGGTAAATGATATATATATATATATATATATAAAAGAGAAACTAAAAAAAAAAAGAAGAAGAAGAAGGATCGAGAATCTGGTGGAGAAAGGAGGAGATTATAAAGAGGAAAAGAAGGTTCGGGAGAGGGGGAGAAAAAAGGAGTTCAAGCCGAGCCATTTATTTTTCTCTTCTCTTCTTCCTTTTCTCTTCTTTTCTCTTCTGTTTTTCTTCCCGAGCCCGAACTCCCTCCCGCTCGTCGTCGGCCGCCGTCCCGCCAGCGACGGACCGCCGTTCCGGCCCAGGAAGGACCCCCGTCGCCTCCTCTCTCTCCCCGGCCTAGCCCCCGAGCCTCTAACCCGCCGGAAGAGGAGAAAAGCCGCCGGAAGCCGCCGACTGCCATCTCGCCGGAGCTCCGTCCTCCGGCCACCATAGACCATAATTCTTGGCTCAACTTGTAGCCCTCATCAAGGTGAGTATTCCCTCAAAAGATTTCGGTCTATTTCGATCTCGTTAGGGTAGTTTGTATAATTGGAAGTTTTAGGGATTTTTGGTTGTTTTAGTTCGATTGCCCTAGTTAGCCTCAGAATTGGACTAAGTTCTAGTTAGGAAAGTTGTTGGGTATGATGAGAGGATTATTCTGTCAAAATTTCATAGGTTTTGGAGGTCGCCGGAATTGGCCTTCGGCCGCCGCTGCCGGCGGAGCCGCCGCCGGTTAGGAGATTTTTAGGGTTCTAAATGTGGAATATTAAGAGGAGTTTATTGGTGTGATTTATGGAATTTTTGGATGAGTTTTGGATAGGTTTGTGATTTTCAGAAGTTTGGTATTTTTTAGCGGTTAATTAATGTAGAATCCGGCCGTAGGATTTAAGTCGTATTTTGGGGAGGTTGTATTTTACGACTGATGAATATGATATTTAAGTTCGAATCGTTCCGATTTAAGAATATCAAAGTTAGGCAATGATGAGCGTATTTATGGCTCTCGAGTAATTTGACCTATTTTGATTAATTATTGATTATATAAAGGAAAGATGCTAATTTAATCATTGTTGTATAGATCACGATCAGAGCCTGAAGTTGCTTGTATATTACTGTTAGACAGTTGTTGGATTTAGTATAATGTCAGGAAAGTTGATGAGTAGTGGTTTTGGGTGTCCATAGAAAAATCAGAGATAGGGTAGTATTTGAAGTGTTGGTATGAGCAAGCCTAAAGGTGATTTGGAATGTGATGATGAATTTTAATATGAGCGAGCATGGTTTGTAATTAGGAAACTAGTGGAGAAAGTGAGAGGAAGTGTGGGATTGAGAATTTGGGTGTCCTTATCAATTTGAGGACTTACACTCGTACAAATTCTAGATTCGATACAGTTGTTGTTGAAGGTGGAGAATTAGTATATAAGGATGAACTACGAGTGGCTTGATCCCTTTAAAAGGGTACGTAGGCAGCCCGATCAAGTTTTGGGTGCAGCCACAAATTAACAAAATAAATTTAGGTTTCAAACGCAGTTTTACTGCGTTGTTGTTTTGTTTGAGAATGAGATCCTATCTCATTTTTGATTTTAGGACTTTCTTTATGATTTCTGGTTTTGAGGTATTATACTGAACTGCATATTATTTGGTTTTAGGAAAGATGATAATCATTGAAGTTATTTATTTCATTGAGCATTTTAACGTGTGGGACACGTCGTTGAATTTAATTAGTTACTTTACTCTTTGAATTCTTTGAGTACGGTTGGGAATCGTACTTATGCTTTAATTATGAGTTTCGGGGAAACTCACATGGATTATGTTTCTTTATTTATGTCATACTTGTTGGATCGATATTATTCATGATAGCATGTCTTTCCGCCTTTCGAGGCGATGTAACTCCCACGTTTGAAGTGGGGTTACGCAAGCCCTTTCCGCCTTCGGGTGATGTGATGTAGTCGACGACATCACGCAAGCCCTACTCCTCTCTGTTATCATAACATGAAGGTGTAGGGAGTATGGGAGTATTATTGCCTAGGAGGCAACCGAGTCTGGGAGGCTCACTTTTATAGCATGTCGTTCCGCCTTTCGAGGCGATGTAACTTTCACGTTTGAAGTGGGGTTACGCAAGCCCTTTCTGCCTTCGGGTGATGTGATGTAGTCGACGGCATCACGCAAGCCCTGTACCCTATCCGTCAACTCGACGTGAAGGTACAGGGAGTATGGGAGTACTATGCCTGGGAGGCAATGGAGTCTGGGAGACTCACTTATATGGCCATATAGGATATCGTATTTGAGTTGTTATTTTGACTAGCGGGGCTAGTCCATTGTTTTGGGAGAATCCCATATGAGAGGTGTATATTCCTTTTTGGCAAAGGTCTTTATTGTTGATTTGACTAGCGGGTCTAGTCTGTTTTCTTGGGATTTACTTTATGAAAGATTTTTGTTAACATGTGCATGCAACGCATTTATGGCATATTGGAAAGTGGGAAAATATTTACATTTTGGTTATAGATTGGTTGTGGGATTATTAGAGTTGAGTAAATGTTATTGGGAGATGTGTTGATCTTGGGGAGCAGGAAGGCTCCAGGTGTTGAGGCTGTTTGGTTTGGTTATAGAAGTGTTAAGTTGGATTTTTCAGGTAAGGGTTGTCCATTTTCAAGGAAGGTTATGCCGAATTTTCGGTAAATTTTCCTTGAAGGTGGACCCCTCAGGATTTACCTTGGGTTTCAGGGTGAAATTCGGGGTGGGTCCTGTCAGTTGGTATCAGAGCATTAGGTTATTCGATTCCTTTCTCTTTTAGTACTACCTCATATTCTTGGTCACACTTATTGTCTATAGAGTGATGGTCCGACCGCGGCGGATCTATTAGCATTATATGCTTTGGACACTATGTGTTGATTAAGTGAGTGATGTAGTTGTTCTTATCTTATTTATGAACAGTAGTGTGCCATAAATGTCTATATTTCCATGACTATGCCTCTGTATGCTGATTTCAAAGAGTATCTTGGTTATCTTCCGAGTAATGGGCAAAGAAGAGGATGGATTTTAGACCCTTAATTTTATGGAATTATTTATTGAAGTTTGGTTTCCAGATTTGTTGAGTGTTTGGAAGATGAATTTAAATGGAATTGAAAAGTAATGGTGGAGTGAGAGCGGGATGGTTGTGGTCACTCCAGCTTTACGACAACACTTAGTGAATTTATTACGTGTTGTCATGTGTAATCTATAGCAATTGTGTAGAGTTGGTGGAAGTGGTAGCAGTGGAATAAAACCCACTGGATCATGGAGCAAAATGAGTGCTTGGGTGTCCAAAGTAAATTTTTTTAAGCAGTGTCGTTCCGGGTGGTTGATGTAAGTCTTAAATTTTTGATCGAAGCTGGTTTTTGACATCATTACATTCGCAATGGGTGACTAACTACGACACAACAATGGGAGGATCCATCCTCCCCTTATTTCTAATTCAGTGAAATGGAGCAAAGTTTTGGTTGTGGTGTGTGTGGGAATATTTAAATTATTCCTACTTTAGTTTTTGGGTAGCATCCTCAGAGCTTGAAATTATGGAATGCGATTTCAACGCTTCGATTTGAAGGGTAGAGATTCTGGTTATTTTGTCGAAGTTTCGAGGTAAATGATAAATTGGTAGTGGTGTCGTGGTCATGGATCCGGAATAAATCCAGTGGTGATCCCAAGTGAGTTGGGGCTCATTTAAGCGATGAGTCTTGGTGCCGTAAATCCTTTGTGGTAGTCTGAGATTCGTGTGGTGATGTTGATTAAATGGTTTGTGTCGTTGTAGGTATATTTTATGTGTAGCCTTATGGAAGAAGGTTTTCCCCTGTTGACTAAAGAAGCATTTCGAGTTAAGGTTTATTAAGAAATTTAATATGGTGAATAGTAGATTTATGGATAGGTTGAACGACGTCTCTTCTCGGGATCGTATTGTGGTGGGACCACTTATTGATCCAAGTTTTATTTGAGAGGTCTTTGAATTTATTTGATAATTGATGCATGGATTAATCTTTGCATTGATTTATGGAAATTATTTGAGTTTCGATATATTCTTGCTCTTACAGTTTCTGCGGCTGATAAACCACATATTGTAGTAGTGGTTCTGGGATGGTAACTAATTTTGACGTCTGATAGTTAACTTAGAGTTTTGGGAGCTCAGCTTAATAGTGGTGTTGAACTGTAGGTTATGTTAAATGATGTTTACGGATGTCGCTGCTTGTGACTAGTAATAAAGTCCATTTAGATATGATTTTGTTGTCGTTGATACGCTGGTCAGAACTTTTGGGCTTAGCCGTTGTAGCAACCAGCGTTTGCAAGAATTTTGACCATAACGGTTTTGTGGATCGTGTTCGGTCCTCGGACTAATTGATAGGGAAGTGGAAAGAGATGTATGCTGGAACTGTTCAGAGGTTCTGGAATTTAAAAATCTTTCTCGCAATATGATTTTTGCTATTGGATTTGTGGTCGCGTTTGAACCCGAATAAGAAGTGTGGCTTGGGGAGCAGAATTGTCAATGATTGAGGGAGGTAATTTGCTTGCATGGATCTCGATGTTTAGTCAAGCAACATGAATTGTCGTTGTAAATAATAAATAACTCATCTCTTCTTATTCGGGGAATAGGTCTTGCCATCTAAAGGCTCGTCTACATACAAGTAAGAACAAATTGGTTAGTACGAGAGGATACTCGTATCTTCTGAGCCAAGTCATCGTATTTTCTTCATTTTAGAGGTGTCAGTTTCTGGTATGTGGTCGATTTCGAATGTGTTATTTTCTTGTGCTTGTAAGTTGTTGATGGTAGCTACTGTTGAATGTATTATTGAGGGATGTGATTCGAACGGTTATTATTGGTTAGTAATGATTAATTCGCGAGGCGAATTCTGGAATTTAATGTTATGATTGGCTGGTGGTATAGCTTTAAGGAAGAAGATTCTTGATAATTCCGGAAATATTTTGAGACAAGGCTTGTTATCCAATGGCATAAATGGCAAAAATTTTGTTAGAACATGTTAAATAACATTCTTGTGATGAGTATTCATACGGGATTGTATTGTGGTGGGACCACTTTTGATCCGTGTAGGACCTGGGAGGTCATCGTGTATGGATACGATTTGAGATACAAGAGGTATTCAGAATAAGAGTTTGGCATCATAGATCGCATTAGCGTAATCTGGCAACAAGGGAGGTATTTGCCGATCGTCGTAACGATTAAGACAAATCATATAGGTGGTGAAAGTCCTTTTTGATGCGAATAATCGAGTTTTGTTTTGAATAATTGGTGACGAAGGTAAGATGGTATTGTGAATCACGAAATTTAATGACCTTATTAACTTGTCGAAGGACAACGTCATCCGTATAAATTGAGGTTATGTATCATAATAATTATTTCAGGCAAGCCATTCAATCAATGGAAGTTAATTCAAAGAGCTAAGTGTATTGCGTGAGTGGTGTCATGTGGAACGTTGGCAGAGTATGTCGGTTGATCCTTAACTCGAGGTTTGTTAAAGTATATGCACTCACCTCAGGTTTGGTAGATAAGTTATGATGTGCCAAGTAAGTGGAGAAGAATTCAACTAATTGTTTCTTCAAGGGAACAAGGTGTAATTTTGGGATAGGAGAAAATTGAAGAGCTTTGATGATAGATGATTTTAGCTTAGCGTTTATTGGAAACTGTGGTGAAGAGCAGTAATCTTCGCCTCTTTTGCATGATTTGAAATTTCGAGGACGAAATTTTTATAAGGAGGGGAGAATTGTCACATCCCGGTTCTTAAGTCAATTTGCGATTATTTACTTTTGGGTTACTCTGACGTTTTACCGTTTTAAGTAACCGTTTACTATTTAAGACTCCAAAGTTGACTTTCTCTTCCGTTTGGAATTCAGGAAAACTTCCTTCATGAAAGTCGTAGAGGATGTTAAACGGGGTTTGTGGACACGCGGCATGCTTAAAACGGAGTTCGTATGAAGAAGTTATGGTCTAAAAACGGGAAGTTACTATCTCGGTAAATGATATATATATATATATATATATATAAAAGAGAAACTAAAAAAAAAAGAAGAAGAAGAATGATCGAGAATCTGGTGGAGAAAGGAGGAGATTATAAAGAGGAAAAGAAGGTTCGGGAGAGGGGGAGAAAAAAGGAGTTCAAGCCGAGCCCTTTATTTTTCTCTTCTCTTCTTCCTTTTCTCTTCTTTTCTCTTCTGTTTTTCTTCCCGAGCCCGAACTCCCTCCCGCTCGTCGTCGGCCGCCGTCCCGCCAGCGACGGACCGCCGTTCCGGCCCAGGAAGGACCCCCGTCGCCTCCTCTCTCTCCCCGGCCTAGCCCCCGAGCCTATAACCTGCCGGAAGAGGAGAAAAGCCGCCGGAAGCCGCCGACTGCCATCTCGCCGGAGCTCCGTCCTCCGGCCACCATAGACCATAATTCTTGGCTCAACTTGTAGCCCTCATCAAGGTGAGTATTCCCTCAAAAGATTTCGGTCTATTTCGATCTCGTTAGGGTAGTTTGTATAATTGGAAGTTTTAGGGATTTTTGGTTGTTTTAGTTCGATTTCCCTAGTTAGCCTCAGAATTGGACTAAGTGCTAGTTAGGAAAGTTGTTGGGTATGATGAGAGGATTATTCTGTCAAAATTTCATAGGTTTTGGAGGTCGCCGGAATTGGCCTTCGGCCGCCGCTGCCGGCGGAGCCGCCGCCGGTTAGGAGATTTTTAGGGTTCTAAATGTGGAATATTAAGAGGAGTTTATTGGTGTGATTTATGGAATTTTTGGATGAGTTTTGGATAGGTTTGTGATTTTCAGAAGTTTGGTATTTTTTAGCGGTTAATTAATGTAGAATCCGGCCGTAGGATTTAAGTCGTATTTTGGGGAGGTTGTATTTTACGACTGATGAATATGATATTTAAGTTCGAATCGTTCCGATTTAAGAATATCGAAGTTAGGCAATGATGAGCGTATTTATGGCTCTCGAGTAATTTGACCTATTTTGATTAATTATTGATTATATAAAGGAAAGATGCTAATTTAATCATTGTTGTATAGATCACGATCAGAGCCTGAAGTTGCTTGTATATTACTGTTAGACAGTTGTTGGATTTAGTATAATGTCAGGAAAGTTGATGAGTAGTGGTTTTGGGTGTCCATAGAAAAATCAGAGATAGGGTAGTATTTGAAGTGTTGGTATGAGCAAGCCTAAAGGTGATTTGGAATGTGATGATGAATTTTAATATGAGCGAGCATGGTTTGTAATTAGGAAACTAGTGGAGAAAGTGAGAGGAAGTGTGGGATTGAGAATTTGGGTGTCCTTATCAATTTGAGGACTTACACTCGTACAAATTCTAGATTCGATACAGTTGTTGTTGAAGGTGGAGAATTAGTATATAAGGATGAACTACGAGTGGCTTGATCCCTTTAAAAGGGTACGTAGGCAGCCCGATCAAGTTTTGGGTGCAGCCACAAATTAACAAAATAAATTTAGGTTTCAAACGCAGTAAAACTGCGTTGTTGTTTTGTTTGAGAATGAGATCCTATCTCATTTTCGATTTTAGGACTTTCTTTATGATTTCTGGTTTTGAGGTATTATACTGAACTGCATATTATTTGGTTTTAGGAAAGATGATAATCATTGAAGTTATTTATTTCATTGAGCATTTTAACGTGTGGGACACGTCGTTGAATTTAATTAGTTACTTTACTCTTTGAATTCTTTGAGTACGGTTGGGAATCGTACTTATGCTTTAATTATGAGTTTCGGGGAAACTCACATGGATTATGTTTCTTTATTTATGTCATACTTGTTGGATCGATATTATTCATGATAGCATGTCTTTCCGCCTTTCGAGGCGATGTAACTCCCACGTTTGAAGTGGGGTTACGCAAGCCCTTTCCGCCTTCGGGTGATGTGATGTAGTCGACGACATCACGCAAGCCCTACTCCTCTCTGTTATCATAACATGAAGGTGTAGGGAGTATGGGAGTATTATTGCCTAGGAGGCAACCGAGTCTGGGAGGCTCACTTGTATAGCATGTCGTTCCGCCTTTCGAGGCGATGTAACTTCCACGTTTGAAGTGGGGTTACGCAAGCCCTTTCCGTCTTCGGGTGATGTGATGTAGTCGACGGCATCACGCAAGCCCTGTACCCTATCCGTCAACTCGACGTGAAGGTACAGGGAGTATGAGAGTACTATGCCTGGGAGGCAATGGAGTCTGGGAGACTCACTTATATGGCCATATAGGATATCGTATTTGAGTTGTTATTTTGACTAGCGGGGCTAGTCCATTGTTTTGGGAGAATCCCATATGAGAGGTGTATATTCCTTTTTGGCAAAGGTCTTTATTGTTGATTTGACTAGCGGGTCTAGTCTGTTTTCTTGGGATTTACTTTATGAAAGATTTTTGTTAACATGTGCATGCAACGCATTTATGGCATATTGGAAAGTGGGAAAATATTTACATTTTGGTTATAGATTGGTTGTGGGATTATTAGAGTTGAGTAAATGTTATTGGGAGATGTGTTGATCTTGGGGAGCAGGAAGGCTCCAGGTGTTGAGGCTGTTTGGTTTGGTTATAGAAGTGTTAAGTTGGATTTTTCAGGTAAGGGTTGTCCATTTTCAAGGAAGGTTATGCCGAATTTTCGGTAAATTTTCCTTGAAGGTGGACCCCGCAGGATTTACCTTGGGTTTCAGGGTGAAATTCGGGGTGGGTCCTGTCAGACCACCTTGTTAAGCTCTTTGAAAGGCAATGCCTTTGAATGGTACACGGATTTAGAGCCCGAGTCCATCGATAGTTTGGACCAAATGGAACGTGAATTCTTAAACCGTTTCTACAGTACAAGGCGAACTGTGAGCATGATGAAACTCACCAACACAAAGCAATGGAGAGACGAACCAACGATTGACTTCATCAACAGGTGGCGCTCACTCAGTCTAGATTGTAAAGACCGCTTGTCAGAGACGTCTGCGGTAGAAATGTGCATCCAAGGCATGCATTTTGATTTGTTATACGTTCTCCAAGGTATCAAGCCTCGATCTTTTGAAGAACTAGCTACGCGAGCACATGATATAGAGTTGAGCATAGCTAGTCACAAGGGTAAGAAGGAGTTTGTTAATGATCAATGAAAAGATAAAGCTTTCAGCAGCAAGGTTGACAAGGGTATGAAAAGGCCTACAAAGGAGTCGATGACTGTGAATGTCGCTCTAATCAAAATTTCCTCACGAGACAAAAGGGAGGTCAAGAAATCAGAACCAAGTCAAACCTACGAGAGGAAGAAGCGCCCGTTGACTGAGTGGGAGCAAAAGACGTACCCATTCCCAGATTCTGACGTGGCAGGCATGTTGGAGGATTTGCTTGAGAACAAAGTGATAGAACTTCCAGAGTGCAAACGTCCGGAAGAAATGCATCGGGTCAACTATCCGAAGTATTGCAAGTTTCACCGCCTCATTAGTCACCCAGTCGAGAAGTGCTTTGTTTTGAAGGATTTGATCATGAAACTTGCCAGGCAGGGAAGGATCGAGCTGGATGTCGACGAGGTTGTTGCGGTCAATTACACTACCATTTCATTTGGGTCTTTTGAGCTGGTTCAAGTGCCTTCCATGCCAATGAAGGCGCCATGCCATTTCTCAAAAGTGACAAGCAATAAAAGAAGGTTAGAAGAAGCGAAGCCAATTCGACAAATAAACCTCTCTCCTAAAGTTGCCCTATGCGATGATGGCGAGGGATCAATACTTGTCACTCGATGAAAAGCGCGCAAAGGTGTGTTGTCAAGTCCACCACTCTCACAGCTAGATCACAAACGACTACATGGGAGTCGTCAATGCCTCGCGAAGAATGAGACAAGGTGTAGAAAGGAGAAATTTGCTCCTTGTCTACAAAAGTCCCTCAATCAAAATCTGCCAGCAAGGTGCATGCCTAAGATGCGAATGAGTTTGAGAGCTAATTCAATGACAACCAGTTTTGAAGGTGATTCCAAAGATGCCATGAAGGTTGAAGAAACTAAACTGTTGAGACAATTGGAAGACTTACCTCTGAATTTTAGCCTCTCTAACCTATCGTAGTTTTCCAAATCGGCGAGACGTGCGTTAGTCCAGTTGTTGCTTGATGAGGGCCAGTATTCTTCAAACACCAATGAGTGTGCGGCATGTGTAGCGTGTTGTGACACCATTCACTTCACAGATGAAGATTTACAATTGGGTTCAAATCCGCACAATCGACCCCTGTTTGTGACTACGTTACATGCGAGAGCAAAAATTAAACTGCATGCTTGTGGATGGAGGGTCTGCTATAAACATTATGACAAAATCAACAATGTCTCGACTTGGCATTAACATCGACGAGTTATCTAAAAGTCATCTCATGATCCAGGGTTTTAACCAAGGAGGCAAAGATTGATAGGCATGATTCTGCTAGACATGGTTATTGGCGAATTAAAGTTAAACACTTTGTTCCACGTGATCGATGCAAAGACTTCTTACAACATATTGTTAGGGCGACCATGGATTCATGAAAATGGTGTCGTACCTTCAACTCTGCATCAATGCTTCAAGTTCTATAGTGGAGGAGTGAAAACAGTGGTAGGTGATACCAAGCCATTCACCGAAGCTGAGTCTTACTTCGCAGATTCGAAGTTCTATTTAGACGAAGAGTCGGTCATTCAGGAAATTCTTCCGATTGAAGTGCCCTCAACAGGGAAGGCTACAGTCGCAACAAGGAAAGAGGTTGAAACAAAAGGCAAGAAAAATGAAGAGTCACATAAGTCTCCGTCAGAAACCGTGACATCAGCTACAAAGGACAAGTCCAATCCAGTTGTCCCAATTCTTCGGTATGTGCCAAAATCCAAGCGCAAGGAAGGAGAATCTCCGTTTGTGGAAGCAAAACGTCAAGTGAGTCCTCGGAGGTTGAACAAAGAGGACATAAAATTATTAAAGGAAGAATCAATATTGCCCTTGACAAAGTTAAACGACCAAACTCCAACCAAGCAACCATTGGAAGGATTTGTCAAACCAGTCCAAGGAAGCATAGAGCATGGGCCTTTGCCCAAGAAAAGAACAAATGAAGGGTTTGACCCCAATGCTTACAAGTTGTTGGCAAAGGTTGGATTCGACTTCGGTTCGTCTAGTAAAGAAGATGGTCAAGTTGTCAGCAAGAAATAACATGAGCTAAATGAGTCTCAAAAGAAGTTAAGAGAACAGGGAAAAACAAGTGATTCGGTTAAGGCAGGTCTTGGTTTTGTCCCAAACAAGCCAATCAAAATCTCAGGCAGAAGAAAAGCTGAGAAGGCAAGCATGCAGTACATAAGCGTCGAAGAGGTAGAGGATGAGATTCCACAAATCCAATCTGTTTCTCGTACTTCAGCATTTGATCGCATCTACCCAAGTTCTCAAAATACTTCTACTAAACCAATAGGCAGAGTTTCAGTGTTTGAGCGTGTTGATAAGTCAACAAGTCGAAGCTCCATCTTCAATCGTCTTGGTGCCGCAACTACACAAACTTCTGTGTTCAAAAGGTTGTCATCATCAAATGAAGAAAATAAACAGATAAAGTCAATTCCTCGAAAGTCGGCACTTGAAAGGATACAAGCTCCTAAAGAACAACAAAATAGAAAAAGAAAAGAAGAAGTTGGCCAATCGGAAAATAAAGAAATCCGAAGTCTCATCTCATCACGCATGAAAAGACGTTGTGTGCTAGAGGTGAATTCGACTGACCAACTTAAAGTGAGGCAACATACCTTCATACTCACTAGTCAAGATAAAGAAGGTGATGATGCTAGCAGCGATGAAGATGTTGTTATTCAATGTGCTTATCACATCACAGTAGCAGAGGTGGAAGCTTATGAAGAGGATGATCATGAAGGCTTAAATATGAGGTAGAGGCTGCCCCTCCGGAGCTTGAAGATGGGGTGAAATCTACGGTCGATGAACTTAAGAAACTCAATCTAGGGACGGAAGAAGACCCAAGACTGATATTTTTGAGTGCATTGCTAAGCTCTCAAGAGGAGAAGGAGTACCGTGACTTGTTGCTTGAATACAAGGATGTCTTCGCTTGGACTTATACGGAAATGCCCGGTCTTGATCCAAAAGTAGTAGTTCATCGATTAGCTGTTAAACCGGAGGCTCGACCCATCAAACAGCTGACACGACGTTTTCGAACTGAGGTCCAAACTCAAATTGAAGAAGAGGTTGACAAGTTGATCGCTGCAGGCTTCATCATAGAGGTCCAATATCCCAAGTGGATCGCAAACATTGTCCCGGTAGAAAAGAAGAATGGGCAAATGCATGTGTGCGTAGACTTTCGCGACTTGAATGATGCATGTCCGAAAGATGACTTCCCTTTGCCTATCATCGAACTCATGGTAGATGCAACCACAGGTCATGAAGCTTTGTCTTTCATGGATGGATCGTCTCGCTACAATCAAATAAAAATGGCCCTAAAAGACGAGGAGTTAACTGCATTTCGCACTCCCAAAGGCATTTACTATTACAAAGACATGACATTTGGATTAAAGAATGCTGGTGCAACATACCAACGTGCCATGCAGAAAATCTTTGGCGACATGCTTCACAAGTACGTCGAGTGCTATGTTGATGATTTGGTTGTCAAGTCAATAAAAAGGACTGATCACTTGCAAGACTTACGAAAGGTGTTCGATAGGTTACGTGAGTACCAACTCAAAATGAACCCATTAAAGTGTGCTTTTGGTGTGAGTTCAGGCAAGTTCCTCGGATTCATTGTGAAGCATCGGGGCATTAAAGTAGATCAATTGAAGATTAAGGCCATTCAAGAAATGCTAGAGCCAACAAATTTAAAAGAATTGAGAAGCCTCCAAGGAAAACTCGCGTTTATCAGACGATTCATCTCAAACCTCGCGGGTCGATGCCAACCTTTTAGTCGACTCATGAAGAAGAACGTGCCTTTCGTGTGGGATGAAGCATGTCACAATGCTTTCGAAAGCATTAAAAAGTACTTGGCTAATGCTCTAGTGTTGGGTGCACCCATTCCTGGAAAACCTCTTACCCTTTACATCGCAGCTCAAGAAAAGATCGCTTGGAGCACTTCTAGCCCAAGAAAACGAGGAAAGAAGGGAGATGGCCCTGTACTATTTAAGTCGAACTCTCACAGGAGCAGAATTAAACTATTCTCCAATAGAGAAGACATGTCTCGCTCTCATCTTTTCCATCCAAAAGTTGCGGCATTACATGCAAACTTACACGGTGCATTTAGTAGCCCGAGCTGACCCGGTCAAGTTTGTCATGTCTAAACCAGTCCTATCAGGATGAATGGCGAAATGGGCTCTACTCCTCAATCAACATGGCATCGTTTATGTACCTGCCAAGGCGGTTAAAGGCCAAGCTGTGGCTGACTTTCTAGCGGATCACCCAATCCCTGCGGATTGAGAAATTTTAGACAACTTGCCGGATGAAGAAGTCTTTCTTGCAGAAATTCTCCCCACTTGGAAGATGTTCTTTGATGGATCTTTAAGAACAGATGGTGCAGGAGCCGGCATTGTCTTTGTCACCCCCCAAAAGCAAATATTGCCATATGCCTTCACTCTCGATGAATACCAAGTTCTCATCATGGGGTTGCAAACGGCCTTAGAAATGCAAATTGCAAATCTAGAAGTGTACGGGGACTTGAAGTTAGTAATTGATCAACTACTGACAAATTACGAAGTTAGGAAAGAGGATTTAGTCCCTTATTTCCGTCTCGCTACACAACTCCTGACGGGTTTCGATGTTGTTACACTAGAACATGTGCCAAGGAAAGAAAACCAGATGGCGGATGCCTTGGCCAACTTAGCAGCAACTTTGTCATTATCAAATGATGAAATTGTGGACCTGTCAATTTGCCAACGATGGGTTGTCTCAACAAGAATTGTCTCATTGTGCGAAGATTCCAATGTGGTCTCCGTCTATGTTATTGACGTTGAAGATTAGAGGCATCCTTTGATCGACTACATTGAGCACAACAAGCTACCTGATGATCTAAAATGGCAATCAGATGTCAAACGAAGAGCCCCACGCTTTTTCTACTACAAGGAGACTCTTTATCGACGATCATTTGACGGGTTACTCCTTAGGTGTTTGGGAAAAGAAGAGGCGTCCAAAGCCATGGAAGAGATTCATTCTGGAATATGTGGAGCTCATCAATCAGGCCCTAAGTTGCATTTTCAAGTAAGGCGAATGGGTTACTACTGGCCTACAATGATCAAAGATTGCATGGAGTACGCATAGAAATGTTAAGCTTGTCAATTTCACGCAAACTTTATCCATCAACCGCCTGAGCTATTGCATCCTATAATCGCTTCTCACCCGTTTGATGTCTGGGGGATAGACGCTGTGGGACCCATAAATCTGAAATCTTCTGGAGGCACCATATACATTTTAGCGGGAACGAATTCCTTCTCAAAATGGTCAGAGGCAGTACCACTTAAAGAAATAAAGAAAGAAACTGTCGTGGACTTTATCAGTACATGCATCATCCAGCGATATGGTGTGCCACGTTGCATCATCATGGATAACGCCAAGTACTTCTCAAATAGTGCCATGCAAAAGCTTAGCGAGAAATATCACTTCAAGCTACACTTTTCTTCGATGTATAACGCACCAGCTAATGGTTTGGCGGAAGCATTTAACAAGACGCTCTGCAACATCCTGAAGAAGACCGTCAACAAGTCACAAAGAGACCGACATGAGAAGATGGGCGAAGCATTATGGGCATATAGAACAACATATCGAACTGCCACAAATGCCACACCTTATTCTCTAGTGTATGGCGTTGAAGCCGTCTTGCCATTAGAGAAGCAAATTCCTTCATTGAGGATTGCTTTGCAAGAAGGCCTCACAAATGAAGAAAATATCAAGTTACGACTTCAAGAGTTGGAAGCTTTAGACGAGAAGAGGCTCGATGCGCAACAACATCTAGAATGCTACCAAGCCCGGATGTCACGTGCATTCAACAAAGGAGTTCGGCCTCGATCCTTTCAAATTGGCGATTTGGTCCTTGCTATACGCAGACCCATCATCATGACACACAAGACTGGTCCCAAGTTCAAATCAAAATGGGATGGCCCTTATGTTGTCAGCAAAGTCTATACTAACGGCGCCTACAAAATTGTGGCCGAAGACGGTTTGAGAATTGGCTCAATCAAAGGCAAGTTCTTGAAAAAATATTATGCTTGAAACAAGTGAAGACTGCTCTTTTTCTGCACGAGCTTAAACTGCAAATGACACAACAAAAAACCAAAAACAAAAGTTCTAAATCCTCATCCCTGAACTACGTAATGACTTGATTCTTTCTTTGGAAGGATACGTAGGCAGCTGGAGAATTATATTCTTGAGTTCAGTCACATCAAAAAAAATCTCTTTTTATTGCATAATGAGTTTTATTGTCAAAATGACTTATTACATGCGTAAAAAAAAGAGAATAAATCATAAGTTGCTAAACAATGATGGGCCCTTCACGTCCAAGATAGGCCTTTGAAGTTGTTGCGTTGCTTTTCATAATCATCTCGGAGCCACTTTGCTTCCTCAAGTTCTTCAATAGTCAACTCTGAAGCCTCCTTGATTTGGACTTTCTGCTTCTCTAAATCGGCAAGCCTTTTGTCATGAAGTAGAAGGCTCGCATCTAGCGAGGCTATTTTCTGCTCCAACCTCACCTGTTCCTCCTTCAAGTTCTCCAAAGACTCAATCACAACTTGATGTTGACCAAGATCAGTTTGACGAAGTTCAATCGACTTTGCAATTTCAGCCTCCATATGAGACAAACGTTGATCACATGTGCCTGGGGTAGCTTTACGCGTGCATACAAGCCTTGCCGCATCGTATTGAGCAGCACAAGTCATCAAGCTTTCTACCTTGTCTTTTACTGGCGAAGGATCAAACCCATAACACTGAAGTTCGGCCACCATCTCGTCAAGGTCTTTCTTTTTAGAAAGGATGGTTCTTGATGAGTGCTTCGTGATGACATCTTCAATTTGTTCACAAATTAGAGTAGCGGCCTGAATACGAATCTTTCGGAGCCCTTGGTTTGTGTCCATAACATCAACTTCGCCGTGGGTGACTTCGGAGAATGCCATATTGCTTAAAAGCCTTGGAGGATTCACCAAAACATCTTCACGATTAACTTGTTGTGATTCATTTTGTTCGCATGCATCGTCTTCATGAAAAGAGTCGGTCTTCATTGGTTTTGTTCAAAGGACGTGAACCTCTTTCGAACAAGCTTCATCCTCAAAAGGTGGGAGTCCTTCTAGCTGAAAACAAGAAGGTAAAAAAAATGAGTTCAGGTCATGCATATAATGTTTAAAAAAAAAAAAAAAGATGCATGGTGATGGTGGTGAACTTACCTCAACACGATTTGGTGTTTGTTGCGAGGGGCTCGGAATTTCGCCAAGAAAATTACTGTTGAGGACAAATTCATCGTTAAGATTAAAATAAACAAGGCCAAGGTCAGGTTCAATCCTTCGACGCTTGAAGTTCACGTCCTTAGAACTATTGCTACTTCCACTGAGCCTTTTTGCTTGGGTATTGGTCTCCTTCAACTTAAGGTGACTCTGGGCAAGATGATGATCAGATGAGTCCCCATGACCTTCTACTTGGTGCGGTCCATCAGGAGACTTGCTACTTGGGGGCAGCGCCTTGATAAAAGATGCATGAGGTTATTGCCGTGGTTTAAAGTCGTCAGGAAGAGGAGCATAAAAATGGGTGCCGAAGTACTCTGTCAGCCATGTATACACGTAGTGAAAGGGCAACATTGCCGAACAGTTCCCTGGGTCTTTAGAAGCAGAAATCTCGTTCAAGCCTTGATAAATGCTAGCCAACACAGGTATAGCTAGACAAAACTGATAGCCTTGGGACATTTTGCTGGCAACTTTAAACACGCTAGGTCGGATCAAGCCTGTGTCGTCCATAGGAAAGACAAATCAACCAGCAGGCGTAAAATGCCGCCAAGTAAGTAGACTCTATATCTTCGTCATCCACGCCCAAGTCATCAAACGGTGCGGAGTCGTCATCAGTCCGGGCTTGAACCTCGTGGATTTCACCAGATGGGTTGTACGTGTTCTGAGGTGCGTCTTTCTTGTTCCGTACACTCTTGCGGGCAGTCTCTTGTATCTCAAACTCCCTTTTAATCAGTACTGGATCCATGACGCGATCTTCACTCTTTGCCCTTTATTGCAAAGCTTGTGGTACACAAGAAATAAAAACCTGCAACTCTTGGGGATGATTGATTCGCCACCTTTACCCTTGGCTGAAAATTCTTCGATCGATGGAACAACTTCATCATAAAACCTCCCAGTTATGGGCAAACCACAAATAAACGTCAAATCTCTCAAAGAAATAGACATTTCGCCGCGCGATGTGTGAAGAGTATTCATGTTAGGGCACCAATACTCACAAAAGGCCCGCATCACCGGTACAACATGATCATAGCTGAAGAGCAACGCAAACACCGCTCGGTAGAGGCCCATTTTATAGATGAGATCTCCGCTTCGGCTTAAGGATAAGCATACAAAGTGGTGCCATCGCCTTGGTCGTCGTTGGCATCTTCCAGGATAGTGATTGTGCCTTTCTTAAAACTCTTGAAAAAAGCCATGTAGAGCAACGTACGTTTACACGTCCACGTAGAGAATTGATATCTGCTACACCTTGCGGTCTTGAACTTTCTGCTGCGCCTCGCTAGCCTAAACTTTTGCTGCATCCCGCTGCCCTAAACTTCTTCTACACCACGCGGCCTTAAACTTTCTACCACGCCTCGTGGCCTTGAACTTTCTGCTGCGCTTCGCTGCCCTAAACTTTCTGCTGGGCCTCGCTGCCCTGAACTTTTGCTGCGCCTCGCTGCCTTAAAACTCTGTAGCGCCTCGCTGAGTAGAGTTTCTCCTATTACTGAAGGTAGACAACTCAGAAATGCTTCACGACCTACACATATAAGATTTAAAAAAAAAAAGGTCAGCGAATTATATAACTTCGCGCCATAGAAATCAAATCAAAAGGAGAGAGAGAGTTTATTGCTGATCTTGCAGCGAGATGGTTGTAACTTTGTGATGAATAATGTTCAACCGGAAGCTCTAATTTATAGTAGTGCTGTCTTTCCTCATTGAAACTGGAAAAGTATGGAGAATCCGGCGAATCAAGAAAGAAATACATCAAAGAGTTCCGCCCACTACTTGGAAACTTTACCAAATCAAATTTGAGTAGGAATCCTTGCGAATTAAGGAATCCCTACAAAATTTGGATATCCTATAAATTCAAGGAATCTCTACAAGAAAATAGGGAATCCTTACAAAATTAGGAATCCCTATCAATTCGGGAACCCCCGCAAAATTAACCCATTGACATAGACTTCAAGACGCACCTCTGACACATGACGACAGCATGGCTACAACGCACCTTAAAGTGGGGGCATTTTGTAGACATAAAATTTAACGATAATAATAGTCGTTGAATAATCCAAGCAAATACGTGGCTCGTGAGTCAACAAAATTGGAAAGCCGTCAGAAATAACACGTGGCAACGTGAAAATGGTCAGCCGACAACAAAACCTTAAATCCCGGTTGAAATCAATTATCAAGTGTTGATTGATGACCATATATTAATTAAATTAATTGGACATCCCCAAATTGATTGGTGATGGTTCGCCAGCGGACAGAGTAGAGTTCGCAAGGCGAAAAGCACTTCGCGAGGCGAAACGTACTTCGCGAGGCGAAACGGACTTTGCGAGGGGAAAAGCACTTCGCGAGGTGAACTGGACTTCGCGAGGGGAAATGACTTTGCATAAAAGTAAACAGTGACGAGGTGAAATGACTTCGCGTAAAAGTAAACAGTGCGAGGTGAAGTGACTTCGCATAGAAGTAAACAGTGGCGAGGCGAACCAGGCTTCGCGAGACAAACCGCATTTCGCATAGAAATAAATGAAGGCGAGGCAAACCGCACTTCGCGAGGCGAACCGCATTTCGCATAGAAATAAATGAAGGTGAGGAGAACCGCACTTCGCGAGGTGAAATAGACTTCGCGTAGATTTACATGAAGGCGAAGAGAAATGGCTCCGCGCGTGTGGATTTACATGAAGGCATGGCGAGATGGCCTCACGTAGGGGAATCCGCGAAATGGGATCAGAAATCACCGCTTGCTTGGAAATCAAGGTTCCTCGCGAGATACTTTCCATATCCACGAGATGGCTCACCCCTTACTGAAGATCTTGATCAAAACAGGACATTCAATCTAAAGCGATCTGGACATATCTAAATCTTAAGATTTGATTGATTTGATTATGTTAAAATCAGCAAGTAAATCAATCATTCAAGATTCATTGATTCGATTAAGGAAATATTATTGATTGAGAATCTTTATTACTTGCCTTAAGTGGAGGCATGTTAACACTATAAATACCCCCTCTTATATCAAGAGGGGGCAGAGACTAAAGGCAGAAGAAAACAGAGAAGCAGAAAGCAGAAGCAGCGGACTAGAGAGAGAGAAAAAAATCCCTCCCACAAGCTCAGAAGTCTCCCCCTAAATCCTTGAAAAACTAACAAGCTCATAGCCAGTTCTTCATCAAATCCAGATCCCCCCTTGAAGAACTATCAAGCTCATAGCCAGTTCTTCATCAAATCCAAAATCCTAGATATTCGTTACGTGATCAACCCGCGTAACCCTCAAGAACAAGTGTTTGTCACCCTTGAGTTAAACATACATTCGGAGATAGAATCAGAGGAGTATACAAAGATTGTAACCCGCATTCGCATTGATTAAATTAAATTATTCTTTGTACACGTGTTGTTCTGTCATTTGTTGCAGATATTTTCGTGTTTACAATAAGGCCTACAATGAGTCTTTGATCAATTTTAAGTAGGGTAGGCAAGAAGTGCATGATTAGTTTTGCTAGCACTAACCAGTATGAGTGATGAACCCCATTTCTTCATCACTTACAATCGCATCAACCAACTGACATAGATGAGAAACCATATAGCTCTCTGGTTTGTTGTACTCAAGCTTCAGTGCGTGGGAGCCGAAATTAGTGTACCCTACAACAAATATGATTCGAGAAAATCTTAGGGTGCGACGGTTGTACCACGTGGATGGTGCGACCCACCATTCACAGGCCGACACGTGTTTTTTTTTTTTCACAACTCTTCTTCTTCCTCCTTTCCTCTTCTCCGGTGAAAGAAAAAACATAGTAGGCCGGTTCTTTCCCTCTGCCTAGCTACCGCCTCAAACCTGGAACCCCCGCCCCCTCCACCATAAGCCTCACCGCTCCAACCTCAATACAACCCGTGTAAAGGAAGAAGAAGCTTCGCTGGAGGAAGGAAGAAGAAGCTTCGCCGGAGAAGAGGAAGGAAGATCGGAGGGGATCGGTTTCCGATCAGAGAAGAGGAAGGGAGGAAGAAGAAGAGTTGTGAAAAAAAAAAACACATGTCGTCCTGTGAATGGTGGGTTACACCATCCACGTGGCACGACCATCACACCTAAGATTTTCTCATATGATTCAGCCAAATAGCAAACGATAAAGAAAATGCATGTTAATCAAAGTACAGAAATATCGGTCAGACTAGCAGTATCGATCGAAGTCATTTACTATCGATCTATTCACCTCCACAGATATTTCTGCAAAAAATCGTTTCAATCAAATTAGAATTGGGAATCCTTTATTCTTTCAGATATAACAAACAAATAGATGGATCATGGATGGATTGTCAAGAGAGTTAAAGTGAACTAGCTGTCACAAACCTTCTATACGTACGCTGTATTACTAGATAATCTTTAAGTGAATTAGTCAATTGGTTTATTTCTACAGATGGTTGATCTTATATGAATTAGTTACAAAATGAATAGTTAGACATCCACACAAAAATTTAGAACGAAGGTAGATAATTAAGTTGACACTAGAGAAATACTAATTTCTGATTTTCTTGAAAATTTTTCAATGGATTAGTTTCAACTTCTTTCTCTTGGTAAGTTAATATCATCACAAGGGTTAGCATAAATAGTGGTAAACATGCAAATTAAGTTGTTTCATTTTTAAGTTACGTAAAAGTATACCAAGCCAGCAGATGAACACCAAAGCTAAGGACTAGCGCTTAAGACTCGAATTACGTTGGAAAATCTTTAGAGAACTCATCAAATATTGGAGCGCTACAAAGAAAGAGCTTCTAGTGCTTGTTTTGACGTCCAAGAACTCTATATAATTGCTAAAACTTCATATTGATGAACTGATCAAATTATCGAAATGAAGCCAGACAATTAAGCTTACAATATGTATTGGCACGTACTGTCTCCCACTAGAATTCGCCTGTCCAGATTTGATTAAGCAATAGATCGATCTAGTGGACATATATATTACAGATTGATGTAATAGCACTACGTACGTACCACATCACTCTTAATTATAACTGTTTAATTTTGAAGGTATATTATTTTCAGAGAGTTTGCTGATCAACGATTAATGGATGTAGCACTTAATTGTCCCTTGAATGACGCCAGCGATCGAGTTCAATTAAGTAAAAGCTACCATAATGAAAGTTTCGACCATTTAGTTCTATTTATCAAGAATCAATATTAGAAACAATTTGTCTATTGTCTCTTAATGCCTATATTGTCAATCGGGTTTTAAATGTAACGATGAAGATGCTGCTTTTGCGTGTACCATGCAACGTCTTCATCTCTATCAGTGATAGATCTATCACTGATATAATTGAAAGAAAACAACATTTTTTTTTCTGAAGTTTTCTCCAAATTCACACATAAACGAATAAAGAGATCGATTTAAGATATATCCGAAAGGTGATGAGAGGCAACTTCGGATGTTTATTATTGTTATCACTTATCACTAACTTGATACTAGTATTAGTCGTATATGAAGATGAAAGTAATCTCATATCCTAGTGTCAATCAATTACATAAAACCCAAAAAACATGATGCATAATATGTTAGGAAGATATGCTCTGTCCAACAATGTACCTAACCACATCTGGTTTGTGGGGAGAGAACTGAACAAGTACTACATGCAAGAAAGGAACTCGATCAAGCCGATATAATTTGACAAAGAAAGAATCAAAGAGCTATATATACCTATGGCCATTCCAGCATCTTCTGTCATTCTAGGTCACTTTGGCAAAACTCAAAGTTAGTTTGGAACTTTCGACTTTGGAGAATTGGGGGTAGTTTATCGATTTGAAGCAAGAGCAATGAGAGATGGGGTTCAAATGCATACACTTGTCACTCATTTAGTTTTAGTTTCCATGAAAAGAAAAGAAGGAAAAGAATAGAAACAGATGAGGTTCAATATATAACGTACAACTATTCCAAGAAACTATAGTACAAGGTTCCTCAAATTTGTTAGCCATATATTCTTTGTAAAACTCGACTAGCTAGCTAGTACAAGTGTTTATATATCATTTCTGCTTTAGAGGAGACTATATACCCGAGCATTTTCTGCCTGCCACATCTCTTTTTCTTCAACTGAGTTTTTTTGCGGTGACGAGTAGTCCTGATTGTTTCATCCAAATACTATCCGTATAAAGCTAGTGTCACTATATGTTGTCAATTTCCATCAATAATCAACTAGCTTTCAAAATTATGTTAAGAATTGAAATTTGTTTAGTCCTTGTGATTTGAAGTCAATATCTATTTAGTCTTTGTGATTTTATTTTAAACTAAATGGTCCTTAAATTCATAATTTTTCATCCATATGGTTATTCCGTCAATTTTTTTAGTTTAATTACTAACATGGCCTAGGACCATTTGGATGAAAAATTAAGATTTTAAGATAAAACCACAAGGACTAAACAAATTAAAAATTGTGACTTTAATGACCATTCAGATTAAAATAAAACCATAAGGACTAAACAAATGTCAACTTCATAGCATAAGAATTGTACAATATTTTATCCTTATGTTAATTTGATTTGGATGCAGCCATCGCCACGTACCTTGCAAACTATTTTGTCACTACAAGAGGTTGATCTATTGAAATACTAAAATGTCCTAATGTAATTTTTTTTTAAAGGATAAGAGAAAACTTCATTGATCAAAGATCATGAAGACCAAGAGCTTAAGCATGAATAGTCCAAATACAAACAAAATAGATAAGGAAATAAAAAACAGAATAAATATATGAAAAGAAATAACAGCCTCAAAACTACATCAAGAAAAATGGATATGAAGAACTAGAAAGCAAATGAACACCAAACCTTGACAACAACTCAACTTTCAATCGTTAAGGCCTAAGAAACAATGGTGTGTCATCAAATTGAAAGAGAGAGAGAGATTGCTAAGGTTTGGAAGGGATATTTCCTAGCTACACCCCTACCAAAAGTGTTTAAAATGCCCCGATGTAAATTAACTATAAAAGATATTATTTTATTAAAAATCACAATGATTTTTAATCTTTATTCATCGTTATACCGTAACGCACCATAAATTGAAATTGTATCATATCGTTGTCATAAAAGCCAATTTTAGGCATGTCATATCCATTCAAAAATGAATTTCTTTGTGGTTTGTTACCCACTCTTGGCGTGTAAGGGGGCCTTCGGACCCAAACCGAAAGGTTTAAAGGCGTAATTAATTAGTACGACTTCACTAAAGTGAACAAACTAAGATAATCACATCTTATCGAGAAAAGACTCGATCACCCTCCACTCACTTAATTATGCCTGCTAGGTTACACACCTCCGCTACAAGACTCGGCTTAAAAATGAATTAGTTGTGTGTAATATGACTAATATCTAACAGTTTTGTCGAGTCCAATATTTCATCAACATTGGATATTTCAAAATAAGTCCATAGATTGTTTTATCCCTTTATCGATGTAAACAATGTAGAGTAAGTGAGTAACTTTGTTGATTTCAAGTAGAAATTTAGGCATCTAATCCAAATCTATAAGCTATATATATAAAAGAGAGTCCCAAAATCTATATATATCGATGTCCAACATATACATATTATTCCCATTTTAAGAAATACGTAGATTTTAGTGGCATACTATTTGACGCATCATATATGTATCACTAGTAATGCCAATGATTGTTGCTTGCCATCATCAATTTTCCATATATATATATATATATATATATATATAACCACACCAAACCTATCTAGCCAGTGTCACCACCCCGTATGATGAACAAGATAAATTAATGCCAAACACGAAATGCGCCCTTCAAAACAAGAAATGCGCATTGCGCGATGATCCACTCACAAACATAATAATTCTATTTTACATCAGCACCAACCTATAAAGATAATACCATTTTTAATATGCCCTCCAAAAGAAGGGAAAATCATATGGAATACCATAAAATATGCAAGTACGGGGGGCACTAATCATCATTTATACCATCTAATCTGGACCCAACAACTCAATAATTAAGTACAGATTTAGATCACTAATTGTACTTAATTCCTTTCTCATATAACGTTTGTTTCTAACCGTATGAAATTTAAATAGAAATATCGCTGCTTGTATTCTATTTTGTGGGTTCGTTAATAATAATTATAGCGTGAGAGGTGCAGTTTTAACTTTTTTATTGAAAAAATGTATAATTTTAGCTTTCCTGAAAATAACTGAGAAAATTTTCATGCATCGAAATTAAAATTGATATTGATGAAAAATAAATAAAAAAAATAAAAGAACAAGCTGGTCATCAACATCAATGCCGCTGGAAGCAGCAACCTGGTGCAGTTTCCTCTCGCCGCATCAGGCACGCTTCCAATGAACTACATCTGCATAGCTCACACGTGCCTTCCCTTTCTCATTTTAACTCTCACACACACACACACACCTGAATTTCATGCTTCATTCAAAATTGTTTTTCCAATATTAATGCTTGTTGAAATTTCGGTTTCTGGTCTTCTGGATTTTAGTTCAAACGTCTGTAACCGTTTATTACAGTCAAACTGTAATTTTTTCGTTTTTACCTCTAAGAAATCAAGAAACAATCTGAATAATTCATAAAAAAAGTAAAGAATAAAGACCAAATCTGTGAAGAATAGAGAATTCTTCTATTTCATCTCAAAAATTAATTTACAGCTTCCGTGAAAAAGAACAACATGCAAGCTAACTCTCTTTCCGATCACAGCCAAACCCACTATCACAAGAGATTGAGAACCCCAAAAAAGAGAAGAAGAAAAGAAGAAAATCAATTGGTCTGATGAGTCTGATCTGTTGAGGCCTCATGCGTCGCCTCGGTGCTGTTCTCATGATGATGATGAACATTTTCAGCGCCGCCAATTGTTTCCAATTTCACAGTCGTCGTCTCAGTCTGCTCGGCCATTTCCACCGACTTGTCACTCTTCCCGCAGCTACAAGTACTTGTGCTATTAGTACTCGAACTGTCACCGAAAGACGATGACCTACTCGAAATGGGGGTGGCCAAGAAAGTTGGATTGGCGTCACCGGCCATGATCACCAATATTTTTTCTTCGAAAACCGGCAGGGCCTTCTGGGTCTCGTCGCTTTTGCCTCCTTCGCCGGCCTCCAGGTCTCGCTCGCCGTCGTTTTCGCTGTTCTCGAGGTAGCCGGAAAGCTTCCTGTAAGAACAGGCCAAGATGAGAAGGGCAAAGGCGATGAGGCCCAACATGGCCGCCAAACCGCCGAAAAGGTAAGGGACCGGCGAATGCCACGGTGACCGCTGAGTGGTCAAGGCCGGAGACCTGACTGTCACGTTAAAAGGCTCTCTTGCTGCCATTGGAATGTGTCTTGTGGGGGTTTGGGAATTCGAGGGGAAGAAGATTGGAGATTAATGTGAAGAGAGGAAATGAGATTGTGGGTTGTGAAGTGGGTTCAGAGGTAGGTTATATATAGACAGCAGCTGAGAGGGGGGTGGTTTGGTGTTGTGAAGGGTTTGTGGGGATTTGTGTTTTTGAGGTGATTAGTGTCGTCATTTTGCATGAGGACAGTGGGGCTCTCTCTCTCTCTCTCCCTCTCTCTCTCTCTCTCTCCCTTCTTCGTTGCGATCTATTTCATTCATCTCTTTGAGAGCACAGTAAAAACCCACTCAGGGGTAGCTTTGGTATATTGGGTAACTCTTCATTAGGGGTGGAATCATTGACGTTTTGGCAACGTAAAGGAAAATGAAAACGAAAACGAAAAATAGAAAAAGGTTTAAAGCTATCCAACACTAATGATTCAACCGTATAGACCACCATATACACTAAGTATATACATACTTGTATAGTGTTTACATATCACAATTAAGATGAAGTACTTAGACTAGTTGGCCGCGTTTGTTTTCCAGGAGATGGTTCCCTGACAACATATCACAAAAGTTTGAGCTAGCTAGGACCTCTGCGATTTGGAATTCATTCCAATACATATGGTGTTTTCCGATACGATATCCACCCAATAAATATTCTTGGTACCTGAAATCAGGATATCATGGTAAGTTGTTGATGATGATTTTTGATAAACCGTAGGGACCACAAGATGAAATATCACCACCATCCAACAGCTAGCTTTGCTTCCCTTGGTGGTTTTAGGGTTTAGGGATTAGATTCCTCCATTGATTCATTTGACAATGATTTAATCCAGACCATGGAGTGATATATGCGGCGTAATGCAGATGAAGATAACTCGAAGATCATCGATCACTTTGGTATGGTTCTTCCATAATGAGGATTTTAAAATGGCCTCCAAAAAAGAAAGGGAACCTAGCTAGATAGTTGTACATATTTTTATGCCCTAGCTAGCTAGCCATATTTATATATGTATAATCATGAACAAATAAAAACAAAACACGAAGAAGAAAAGAAGCTTTAGGTTTGGCCTATGGGGGCTAAAAGGAGAAAAGGAAAAAAGAAAAAAAACTATTGCTCTTATATATATATATGCGTATACTTACACAGGAAACGGTTTGAAGGTGATGCATGTGTTGCTTTAAGTTTGATTCCAGCGATTACTCGCACGCAATTTGCACTTCCCAGCTAGCCGGCCTTTATCTTTTTGTGTCTTTTTTTCCAGGGTTGGATTCAGTTTCAAGCAGCCCTTTGCTTTCAGTTAAAGAATCAGATAACGACATTGTTTTTCTTCTTTTTCTTGTATACATGCATATTCGTTCATCTGGAATTATGCATGGAATTGTGAATAAGCTACTAACTGAGCTAGATGCAATTATAGAAGATTCATGATTCACGCACACAACTTTCATATAGATGTACGTTGTTTTCTCTCATTATCTCAACTTTAATTTTGCTTTGGAGGTGTACGTTGTTAAGTTGATATGATGACATGCATAATGTGACTTGTTCATTGATGACAAGTCAGCTGATAACATCCGTGAACACAAGGGCTAGAGATCGATGTAGAGAAAAATTTCATATTACAATTTCATATTCCATCACCCACTACATTGAGGAAAAAAAAAAAAAAAACTCAGACGTCTAAAGAAAACAAAAATGTAATACCCTATATTTTTATATCAATTTTTCTTTTATCCGTTAGGTCGCGGGTTCGAGTCTCCTGGGGGTAAGTGGGGAACCACTATTGATCCTCTTTAAAAAAAAAAAAAAAAAATATCAATTTTTCTTTTATTAGTTTTGGAATTAATGAAAGATTATTTATAGAAATTCATTTTGGTTGTGCGAAGTTGAAGTTTAGGGAGTTTTCTTTTAAGGTACTTTTTTTAAATAGCCAAAAAGTTTATTTTACTTTTCGTAAGTTATCTTCGAAAACTTCCTTCATATGAAAGTTGTAGAGCTTGTCCATATGCATTCGTAGACATGCGGCACACCTAAAACGGATATCGTATGAAAAAGTTTTGGTCAGAGGAAGTTAAATTTCCGGGTTTGGAAAGTGTACAAGTAGAAAAATGTGTGTGGGAGTTTTTGGGGAACCTTAAAGTCAGCCCTCTCTCTCTCTCTTTTCTCTCTTTTCTCTCTTCTCTCTCTTTCGCTCCCGAGCTCACCCACACACCAAACTTTGATCGGAGTTATCTCCGCCATCCGATCACCTTTTTGGACGTCGTCGGTTCCGTTGGATCCACACCGACGTCCTCTCCATTTCTGGAGCAAGAACGCTCGCTATCACGCCCCCTGGAAGCCGCCATGAAGGGGCAGAGCTGCTACTGTTTCGTTAGAAAACCTGCGATTTCGACGCCGATTCCAGCAAAGTTTAGGTGAGTCTTGCTCCCTTCTCTCTTCTAGAGATGTTATTAACCTTTGGTGACCTAGAAATCAAGTTTTGGGGCCGGTTTTCCCAGATTTGGAATTTAATTTTCCGGGTTGGTATTGCTGGACGATTTCCAGGCAATCCCGGCTGAACGGGTTGAACCTCCAGGTATTAAAATTACTCTCTATGTTTTAATCTACAAGTTTCATGTTATGAGTTTCTCCAAATTTTGAGGTTGGTGGTGGCGATTAGGGCTCACTCGCCGCCGCCTGTGGCGGAGCGTGGGAGTGCGTCCGGGCAGGGTAAAGGGTTTGGTTGCTATGTAAGCTAGTCCTTATAGTTGCTGGTGTGTTGATTGGGTGAAGACTGGTGTTGATTTGGTTTTTATTTTAGCATCTTAGGTGTTAAGTTTATCATAGTGTTCGTTAGGTCAGAAACTTTGAAAGGTTGATCTTGGAGGTAGTATTGTTATTGAGTGTCCAATGACCTTGGGAGGTCTTGGAGGAATGATTGCCCTTCTTGGGGCAACCTTTAAGTTAAGGGTACTTTGATCCTTGTTGAGAAGTTTCTAAGTTTTTGATTGTGTAATTTTAGGTAATTTGTGAGGTTGTAGATTAGCTTATTGACTCTTGTGTTGTGTTGCGGGTTTGCAGCGGGATTGCTAGGTGAGTAAATCTCACCAAGGTCCATTTAGGACTAAATTTTATTATGATCATTTGTTGATAAAATTAATACTATGCTATTATTTGTTTTCAAAATATATGAGCTTGATTGTCAATGGCTCGTAGGTAAGATAAAACAAGTTTTCATTATATGTTAATTTTGAGGTTCAAGTGATCATAATTTTTGTGATTTTAGATAGATTATTCATGTGGAATATCTATATTTGTTTCATAAAAATATATCTATGCAAAGGATATAATTTTATGATGGGATCTTGTGTTTGTTAATAATGATGATGATGTTATATGGTGAATTGTTGTTGTTTCTGCACAATCCGGGGGGGGGGATATGCGAAAGTTAATGGTGGGATATGAACAGTATGAACAGTGAACAACACGGACGTATAGTGGTTCACCATGTCTCGGGGGACATGGCTACGTCCACTTAGAATCAAGTATCATTCTCTGGGGTTACAATGGTATCCATCCCGGTGGAATACTATCTTCCGGGTCCAGATTAGATAAGTTTCCCGATTCAGATTAGCTTCTAGAGGGGGAGCCTTCCTTTTATAGATAAGGAAAGTTCCCTCTTACATTACATTTCTGATGTGGGATACTATACATATTTATACTCTCATGGTGCCTTCTTGTGGAGCTTGGAGAAGCACCTTCCTGATGTCGGATTGATGATCTTTTACCATGACGAGGTAGCCTGGACGTCGGTCTACAAGTTTCATGACTGGTCTATGGGCAGTGGAGGTAGTTTACCGACTACCAACTACAAGTCCCCCCAAGTTCTCGTTCAAGACACACTTCTTGAGTGGGGACTTAATATACAAAATGCCCATAGACCAGTCATATGCCCCCAACACGGACCCAGTCCCAGTCCCCCCAAGTCCGCACTCAAGACGTGTGTTGAACGGGTCTTGCTCTTCTTGACTTCTTCAAGGGCGAGCTGAGGAGTCCGCCTAGAAGATAAGAAATGCCCCTCCCGGTCCCCGGCCTCAAAACTTACTCGGCCGGGCGAGGATTGTTGCACCTTCACAATAAACAAATGATCGACAAGCATTGGCATAACAATTATAATAATTATCGAAAAACACAATGGTTCATGCAATTGTGTAACACTCTTGTGGAATGCCAATCTTTCAATCGTGGTGGAATGCCAATCTTTCAATCCTGGTGGAATGCCAATCTCCCGGTGGAATATCACTCTCGGTGGAATGCCAAACATGCATGTAGACTTGCAAGTAAAATATTTTGAACTTTCACAAACCAATGGACGAGACTTATCTGTGATAATTGCTGCCGAATGGGTGCACCCGGTAGACCAGAAGTGTGAACTGTGAACACTTAGTTAGGGTTCGAGAGGGTTGTATCATGTTGCTATAGGTTTCCCTCTTCTTTCTTTCACCCCACCAACTTTTTTTTTTTAAGGTCTCCGAGATCCAATGAGCAATTATCGGCTGCTGGCACTGCTACTGCATATCCCACTCGAGACCAAGGGATAAAATAGCTCCAGGTCGGGTGCCCTTCCCTCCGGGTGTCCATAGTGGTTTTTTTTTTTTGAAGCTGGAGCCCTTTTTTTTTTTTTTTTTGCATCTTCCTTTCTTTCTGCCCCTATCTTCCCTTCTGCCTTTCGTTCCCTTTTTTTTTTTCTTCCTTTTTGCATTTTCTTTTCCGAGGAAGCCCCCCGAGACCCCCCTTCCTCTCTCTTTTCCCATCTTCCTTCCCTTTCTTTCTTTCTTCCCTTTCTCTCCGGGCTCCCGAAGGCTGCTGCCGGGCTGGGTGCGCAGAGTAGAATCGTGGGTGTCCAGACCGACTTCCTCTTCTTTCCTTCGCCGGAGAACGAGGCTAGCGGCTACCGAGCTTGAGGCAAGGCCACCTGGAAGCTGCTGCCGAGCTTGAGCCATCGGGAAGCTGCTATTGCACCCGGGAGAGTAACCACCGGGAGAAGATGACCGGGCAGCGAGAGTGGGTCGTCACCGGCGAAGCTCCCGAACGACATCACTGAGCTCCGGGTCTCGGATGTCATCCATAGGCAATGGCTGGAGCCGGTCATGAACCCGGGCGGGAGGATTACACTCGGGCGGGAGGAGTATACAGCTCCCGAGCCATCTCCGGGCTTCGCCTTGTATACTTTTTTTTTATATTTTTTTTTATTTTTTTTAAGACCGAGTGATGAAGGGCTCCCTGGCGAGTCAAGCTATTCCGCCTGATGGTTGGGTCGGGCCTGGGCCTGCATACCGGACACCATGTGCTGACTTTCCTACATGAGTTTGCTGGTTGGTCTACCTCCATGTATGCCTCTCGGGTGGAGCAACGTTACTTTTTGTAATGATTCCCACAAACGGCGCCAAATGTTTCTGCACAATCCCGGAGGGGATATGCGGAAGCTAATGGTGGGATATGAACAGTATGAACAGTGAACAACACGGACGTATAGTGGTTCACCATGCCTCGGGAGACATGGCTACGTCCACTTAAAATTAAGTATCATTCTCTAGGGTTACAATGGTATCCATCCCGGTGGAATACTATCTTCCGGGTCCAGATTAGATATGTTTCCCGATTCAGATTAGCTTCTAGAGGGGGAGCCTTCCTTTTATAGATAAGGAAGGTTCACTCTTACATTACATTTCCGATGTGGGATACTGTACATATTTATACTCTCATGGTGCCTTCTTGTGGAGCTTGGAGAAGCACCTTCCTGATGTCGCATTGATGATCTTTTACCATGGCAAGGTAGCCTGGACGTCGGTCTACAAGTTTCATGGCTGGTCTATGGGCAGGTGGAGGTAGTTTACCGACTACCGACTACAGTTGTTAAGTAGTCAAACCTCGTTTCAAGCCTTTAATCGGGTGATTGGTTACGGTTATGACTCAATCTTCATTTTGTGATATTGTGATTGTTGGATAATTAGCCAAGCCGGGTTCCAAGCTTTTAATCGGGTGATTGGTTGCGGTTAAGATCCTATTTATCATTTTTATGTTTTGATATTAGACAGTCAATCCGGGTTCCAAGCCTTTGACCGGGTGATTGGTTGCGGTTAGGAATAGAGCTCTAGTCCGTCTGTCAGTGTAGGTTATGGAAGATATTTTATGGTATCTGGGACCCATAGGTACACAGGTCATGAGGGATATTTTTTTTTAATACCTGAGACTCATTAGTACATGTTATTTGAGTAAGTGTTGGAATTTTGGATTTAATTGTTGATATAAATTGCTCTTGTGTTATTGTGAATGCAAGAGATGTGTACTTTATTTGAGTTTACTCAAACGAGCTTTTTAGCTTACCGGGTTCACTACCAGAAGAAAGGTTATAGCCGACGAAAAAAAAAAACCAGGCCGACGAAGCATTTTTTCGTCGGCTATAGTGGGCTTTAGCCGACGAAATTTTCTTTCGTCGGCTAAGGTAAATTTTCGTCCGCTATGATGTCCACTTTAGCCGACGAAATTTTCTTTCGCCGGCTATTTTAAATTTTCGTCGGCTATGGCAAACTTTAGCCGACGAAAAAAACTTTCGTCGGCTAAAGAATTTATTTCGTCGGCTAAAGTTCACAAACCATAGCCGACGAAATATTTAAAAGTTTAGCCGACGAAAATCATAGTCGTCGGCTAAAGTTCTTTATATTTGCGGATCTGGGCAACAGCAGCTCATTTCGAAAAAAACAGGAAAAAAAACGGGAGAAGAAAAAAGGGGAGAAAAAGTTTGGGTGTTGTCGAAATCTGTCCATAATAAGTTTGTGGAGCCATATATAGGTACGTATATGTATATATATGTTGATTAATTGAGTTTTATTTGAGTTGATCGATTTTAATTAGTGTGATTAATTGAGTTTATTGATTTTTATTGTGATTGAGTTGATTAATTTTGAGTACGTTGGATGTATATATATATGTGTTGATCGATTTGGTTGATGATTTGAATTGATAATATATATGAATTAATTTGTTGTTAATAAATAGTAGATATATATATATATATATGTTAATATTAATTTATAATATTATTGTGTTGATATGGTATGAAGTTATTGATGATATATATGAGTTCATGATGATAATTTTGTAATTAATTAGTTGTAGTACGTACGTAGAATATATACTAAATGAATTGAGATTTTATATATGGCATGAAATTTTATTAATAATTAGCTAGCAGCGTTATAAATATATATATATTTTGTTATATTTTCAGGATATGGATAAGAGTTGGATTTCGCTTCCAAAATGGGACAAAAGATACGGTGCAGGAGTTATGAGTTTTTTAGAATATGCGCTGGATAATGCTAACGGGAATACAATTTTCTATTGCCCGTGCACGAAATGTCAGTGTCGCAGCGATATGTATCGATTTCCTATTGACAAAGTATGGCAGCACCTGAGGAGTAACGGGTTTTGGGAGAAGTACACATGTTGGTTATATCACGGTGAAACATCATCAGGGGGTCCGCATGATCATGGCCAATTTTCCGAGACGGGCAGTGCTAGTACATCCAACGATCCAACAACGACATTCATCAACGACATGTTTCCTTATGAGAGCGGTGTATGCGCTCAAGGACAGTATATGTCTGACCCGGTGCAGCCCTTCTCTAGAGCTGTGAACACTGCTGGTATTGAAAAGTACAACAAACTGCTTGCTTTCCAACAGACCCCTGTGTACCCCGGTTGTCAGAAGACCGTTCTTGAAAGTGTGATGGACGTAATGAGGATTAAAGTTGAGACAAAATCGACCGTGAAGGCTGTTGATGAGTATCTACAGTACACTGCTTCGATGCTTCCCAACGGTCATCGTCTTCCTACCACTCATCGGAAGGTCCGATGTATCCTGAAAGATCTTGGGCTTTCCTACATCAAGATCCATGCATGCAGATATGACTGCGTTCTCTTTTGGGGTAAAGATCCAGAAGGGAATGACCTTGGTGGCCTTGACGCATGTCCGGTATGTCACACTGACAGATATAAGCTGACTCCTGCAGGCAACAGGAAACCTGTAAAGGTACTTCGGTATTTCCCTTTGACGGATAGGTTGGAGCGGTTGTACATGTCTTCACACACGGCCGAAGCGATGAGATGGCACGCTGATAGGGAATTGCATGACGAAAATACCCTTATACACCCTGCTGACGGGGAGGCTTGGAAGCATATAGACAGGGAGTTTCCTCATTTTGCGTCAGAGGTCCGAAATGTGAGGCTCGGGCTCTCATCCGACGGGTTCAACCCTTTTGGCAACATGAGTCTGCAATACAGTATATGGCCGGTGATTTTGGTACCGTACAACCTTCCCCCATGGATGTGCATGAAGAAGGAATACAATATGTTGAGTTTGTTGATTCCGGGGCCCGGTTATCCGGGGAAGTGTCTCGATGTGTACTTGAGACCTTTGATTGAAGAGCTTAAATTTTTGTGGGACGTTGGTCATCCCACTTATGACAAGTACACGCACGAGATGTTCCAGATGCATGTCATGGTTGTTGGCACCATCAGTGATTTTCCTGCCCGTGGGATGTTGTCGGGCAACGTTGTTAGGGGATACAAGGTAAAACAAGTGTTTTTGCCACATCGGTAAAACAAGTGTTTTATCTTGATGACCTTGCTAAGGGTGATGCATGGAAAGTAGTCAACCTTGTGCACCCTCGAAACATTTATCGGGCGGCTACACTTGGAGAGGCCGAAGACGAGGAAGAGGATGTTGCGTATCAAGAGCCCAACGCAATAGGTATTCCTAACTCCTCTACCATTCGCCTTAATAATTTTAAAGCGGGTCGTTCGGTGCGAATTCGTGATGAAGAGCCAAAGCTTGTTGATGTTGATCCAAATCAAGAGTCAGACGAAGACTCTGGCGATGAGGAAATACATATATTACCAGAAATTAATTCTGACACCGAAGAAGACTCATCGGATGATTCCGATTACGAGCCTTAGTTTTAATGTATGATTCCGATTAATTTGTATAATTTTTCAAAAACTTTTTCCTTTATAGTTTACACATGTTGAATTCATATTTCAGTTATTTTATATGAATTTTGGTGATACATGATGAACAGGGTTTTTTTAATGTATGGTTTATGAATATCGTCTGTTTTTTTTTCCCTGTTTTTTTACTTTAGCCGACAAAATATACTATAATTCGTCGGCTAAGATGTTTTTTGCCGACGAAAAAAGCCTTAATTCGTCGGCCATAGATGTTTTTTATTTTTTTTATTACACACTTTAGCCGACGAATTATGTATTTCGTCGGCTAAGTGAGTTTAGCCGACGAAAAAAGTCTTAATTTCGTCGGCCATAGGTGTTTTTTATTTTTTTTATTACACACTTTAGCCGACGAAATACACTGTGATTCGTCGGCTAAGATGGTTTTTGCCGGCTATAGTTATTTTTTTAATTTTTTAATTACATACTATACCCGACGAATACGTTAGGGTATTCGTCGGCTAAACCCTAAAATATTTCTATTACCTACTATAGCCCTATGTTCGGTGGTTATTTTGCGTAAAATTTTTATACGACTTGTTGCGTGTCATCTGTTTAAAACTATTTTCAGTTAGAGGTCCGGCCAAAATACGTAATTTAGACGGTCGAACGACCTTTTCCGTGCGTTTAGGGGTTTGATTTACGAGATTGACCGTCCGGATCGAGCCCTTATTCTTTTCGGATCAAGTTGAATTTTTTCCCATACATGTATTTTATCATGATGGTCAGATCTGACGGCCGGATTTGTGTTTCTCAAGTTTGATCATCACCATCACAACATGCGTACTAATGTTGTATAACATTTTTACCTAGTGTTATGTAGGTGTTCCGTTTCAAAAACAAACTATACGTAAAACCTTCAAACGTAAAAAAGTCGTGAAATAAGACATGACTAGAATGGTGAAATACGTCTACGGTTGAAAAATCACGGTATTTCGGTCATGTCTCGGTGCCGATAGTTGCGGTCAATGCAATTTTCAATTCTTTCTCCCTATGGGTAGCCCCGGGTTCGGTGGTTATTTTGCTACAAATTTTTATACGACTTGTTGCGTGTCATCGATTTAAAACTATTTTCAGTTGGAGGTCCGGCCAAAATACGTAATTTAGACGGTCGAACGACCTTTTCCGTGTGTTTAGGGGTTTGACTTACGAGATTGACCGTCCGGATCGAGCCCTTATTCTTTTCGGATCAAGTTGAATTTTTTCCCATACATGTATTTTATCATGATGGTCAGATCTGACGGCCGGATTTGTGTTTCTCAAGTTTGATCATCACCATCACAACATGCGTACTAATGTTGTATAACATTTTTACCAAGTGCTATGTAAATATTCCGTTTCAAAAACAAACTATACGTAGAACCTTCAAACGTAAAAAAGTCGTGAAATAAGACATGACTAGAATGGTGAAATACATCTACGGTTGAAAAATCACGGTATTCCGGTCATGTCTCGGTGCCGATAGTTGCGGTCAATGCAATTTTCAATTCTTTCTCCCTATGGGTAGCCCCGGGTTCGGTGGTTATTTTGCTACAAATTTTTATATGACTTGTTACGTGTCATCGATTTAAAACTATTTTCAGTTGGAGGTCCGGCCAAAATACGTAATTTAGACGGTCGAACGACCTTTTCCGTGCGTTTAGGGGTTTGACTTACGAGATTGACCTTCCGGATCGAGCCCTTATTCTTTTCGGATCTAGTTTCATTTTTTCCCATACATGTATTTTATCATGATGGTCAGATCTGACGGTCGGATTTCTGTTTCTCAAGTTTGATCATCACAATCACAACATGCCAAATGTATAAAAATACTTTTAGCCGACGAATTTCAAAGGTTTAGCCGACGAATTTCAAAGCTTTAGCCGACAAATTTCAAAGGTTTAGCCGACAAATTTAGGTATAGCCGACGAAATTTTAATCTTTAGCCGACGAACAAATTATTTCGTCGGCTAAAGTCTTCGGGTTTTAATTGCGAAACCCTAGCCTCCTCCCTCATTTCCGTAGTTTTTCCCTCCTCCCTCCTCCCTCCTCCCTCCCGGTCTCCTCCCTCCTCCCTCCCTCTCCCGTCGCCGCCTCCTCCCTCCTCCCTGCCTCCCGGTCTCCTCCCTCCCTCCTCCCTGCCCTCCGCCCTCCTCCCTGCCTCCCACCCTCCTCCCTGCCCTCCGCCCTCCTCCCTGCCTCCCGCCCTCCTCCCTGCCTCCCGCCCTATTCTCAGGTTCGGTGCTTAATTTTGTTGTTGTTGCTTAATTTTGTTGTTGTTGATATATTGGTGCTTAATTTTGTTGTTGTTGATAAATTGATGCTCATTGTTATCGTTTGGTTTAATTTGTCTTAATTAAATTTATGTTAATTTAATTTATGTTAATTTAATTTGTGTTAATTTAATTTGTGTTAATTTAATTATGTGTTAATTTAATTATGTTAGTTTATGTGTTTATTTTTGAATATATGTGTTAATTTATTTTTGATTTCGCATTTAGTTTTATGATATGTTAGTTAATTTATGATGATGTTGATATATATAATATTGTTATGTAAGTAAAATATATATATATATATATCTATATATATATATTGGTATGTGTATCTATTTATTGAATAAGTATAATTTTAAACATGTATAATTTTTTATAAAATAAAGACAAAATAATCTAAAGCCTTAGATTAATATTTTAAATAGGATGAGCGGCTTTTTTTGATCGAAGAAGAGTTCGAAGGGCCAAAGGTCCGAATCGTCTGAGGGAACCTCTAGCAACCCTCAAACGATGTTTCAGGGCCAGATGACAGCCAGACGTGCGAGCCTTCTGGAGACGGCGCCGGAGGTGCCCCTTTCATCGAGGCAGGCGGCCGTCCCTCGTTCCCCGAGGCCCTTGTGGCCTCAGACGGAGGTGTCTGCATCTCGTATGCCCGAGATACACCGGGCACCCACTCCGGGTCCTACTTCTTCGGATAGTGGGTCATCTGGGGTACAGATGCCGCCGCCTCATCTGTTCCTTCCGCGGATGATACCGGCGTTACCTGTAGTCGATGGCTCAGGGACGCCGATTTATCCACTGCCCCCGCCAGTGGCTCCATCAGCGGCGTACCGGTTCCTGCCTTTTGATACGCCTCTTATTTCTGCGAGGGTATCATCATCGGCGACAGAGCCGGAATCCGTCGCGAGCTCCTCAGGTAATCAGTGATGCATGATTACTTTTAAAGGGTCATATATATTTTAATAATCAATTTGGCCGAATCATGTCATAGGCACAAAGAAGAAGAGAGGCCCCGTCACAGGGAAAGCTCTCGAGAAGATGGTGAGTACCATGGGGAGGATCCCCATCGATACTGACGGGGATGGCCACGCAGTATCGGGCGGGAAGTCGAGGACGTACTCCGGCCGCGTGGGTGCTCTCATTAGGGATAGAGTCCCTATGTTGTGGTCCGACTGGGGCGAGGTCCCGCAGGAGGTTAAGGACATGGTCCACAACGCGATGTCGGTGAGTTTACAAAATAACATTATGTATTAAATTGTTGATTTCTCGAAAAGCTAAATTAATAATAAACGGTTAAATGCAGGTGTGGTTTGAGGTTCCCGAGCACCTGAGGGACAGCTGGGCCGACGTTGTGCATGGGGGAAGGTACGTTGGGAAGTTAATGAAAAACAAAATTGTACGTGATATTAATAATATTTCTAATATTTTTGTTGTATCTGTAGGTACAAGGAGTGGAAGAACGAGCTGCGGACCCATTGGACTACGCACGGGAACTCACGTTCTGGTACCCCTGCTGAGTTTCAGTACAGGGAGTACGAGTGGCGTTGGCTTCTGACATCAGAATTCAACAACCCTCGTAAACAGGTATTTAAATAAATTAGTTAGTTAATTTAAAAATAAGTGCGTGCGTTTTAAAATATTCTACTAATAGTTTACTTTTTTCTTTGAACGCGGTTTCCCGGGTGAACGCTCAGAACCGGCAACGCGGGAACCGGCAACGCAACACAAGGAACCATCATGCCGGTTCTAGACCGTTCGGTGTCTTCATGGACGAGGTGGCTAAGGAACATCCAGAAGGCAACCCATACGTCTATACGTACGAGAAGGCATATCCTGACTCCCAAGAGGATATTGTAAGTCACCTTACGTTTTTAAATTTTTAAATTTATGTAAAAATTTTAGTTAATAATTTTTTTCCTATCCATATAGGCGAGGGTGAGGGAGGCTACTGACGAGGTCATGAGTACCGTAGTGAGGGAGGCATGGCCGGACACGCAGGAGGAAGAGATGTCCGAAGCCATGTCCCGGATCGACACTTCGGATCCGACGATTGGGGCGAGGATCATGGGCACAGCCTTCCCACCGAGAGGAAACAACTTCTACTGCCGAGGTCTAGGAAAGAGAGGCGAGGGGGTCCTGAAGACCACTCCAGGATTTCAACGAAAGACAGCCTCGATCAGTAGCAGCACCACGTCCACGATCAATAGGACGACTCAGCTAGAGTCGGAAGTTCATAGACTACGAGAACAGCAAGCTGCTCAAGCTGCTCAGGCTGCCTTTAATGCCGCGCAGGCAGCCTTTAATGCCTCGCAGGCAGCCTTTAATGCCGCGCAGGCAGCCTATGTTGCCGAGTTACATGCCATCCAGCAGGCCCAGCAGCAGCAGATGTTCCAGTACTTGCAGGAATTTGCAGCTGCCCAGATTCAGGGACTTCCGCCTCCGTCCATGCCTCCGCCCATGACGCTACCCCAGCCGCCGCAACCTCCGCAGCAGCCCCCAGAAGATGACTTTAATTTAGACGATATAGGCTTTACGTAGTTGATATATACTTTTATGTAATTGATACTTTTATGTAGTTCATATATTCTTTTATGTGTTTGTTGTTGGTTATATGAAATTGTTAAATATGTCTTTTGCAGCTTGCTTGGAATGGTAATTCAGAAATTTCGGGGTTTTTTTTTTTACTGGAATGCACTTATAGCCGACGAAAAAAGCCTTAATTCGTCGGCTAAAGTTTTTTTTTTTAAAAAAAAAGAAAAAGTTTAGCCGACGAAATATGCTTTAATTCGTCGGCTAAATGTCTATAAAGCCGACGAAAAATACTATATTTCGTCGGCCATAGATGTTTTATATTTTTTTTATTACAAACTTTAGCCGACGAATAATTTAAAATATTCGTCGGCTAAAGTTTGGAAGATAACGGACGACACAAAATGTCGTCGGCTAAGGTATGGACTATAGCCGACGAAATAATGTCGTCGGCTATAGTATGACTATAGCCGACAAAATAATGTCGTCGGCTAAAGGTTGGACTATAGCAAACGATATGACTATAGCCGACGAAATTTTTTATCTCGTCGGCTAAAGTCATCACAGACGACCCTTTCCCGACGACACTATAGCCGACGAACCTTCGTCGGCTAAGACCTTAGCCGACGAATTTTTTTAACAGGCCGACGAAATTTTTCGTCGGCTAAAGTACTTGTCCTGGTAGTGGTTTGTTATTTTACAATCCCGGTACACCAATTATTGGTGTAGGGGTTAGACCTGCAGGTGAGGATCAACAAGGTTGAGGCAAAGACTTAGTGTCAGGGTTCTTTTTGGTTTTTGCTGTACTCTGTATAGTTTTGTTATTTTCGTTAACTATATTAAATTGATAAGATTGTTCTTGTGTTGCAGTTATGTAAACAAGGAAGTGTAATATTTAACTCAGATATGAGTTATATGATATTTACTTTCCGCTTTTGAGTTCTAGATGTTTGAGTTTAATTGTTGTTTGAAACAGGGTGAGGTGTTAGTATTTTAAGTTGTATCATGCCAAAAATTTTGAAATTTATCTTTCGAAAATTGGGGTGTGACAAAAACTGTGGTTATTTTGGAGTTTGCAATGTTATGATATTTTGTAGTTTAGTGTATGGTTTTTAACATGCTATGATAGTTCTGGTCTTGAAATACCACATCAAAGCCCTACGCATTTTATATTTAGAAAAAATTTCAATTTATCCTCCAAATTTTTGGTGCCAAAATCAATTCGGTCCTATAAATTTTTTCTAAATCAGTTCGCCCTTTTAACTTTCGTAAACACATCAATTGGTCTAATTTTTTAATTCCCCTCAAAATGTGACTTCACCGAAACTGTTGGAACTGACAAGAGGACCCATAATTTAGCTTATCCCCTCATTTTCTGAAATACCCTTATTGTTTTTTTATTCATTTTGCTAAATAGATGCATTTTTTATCTTCTTTAATAATATTTTGTCAAATTGGCTATTTTACCCATCTGAAGAGGGATAAAGCTGAATTATGGGTTGCCTTATCAGTTCCAACAGCTTTGGTGACGTCATATTTCGAGAGAAATTAAAAAATTGAACCCGACTGATGCATTTACGAAAGTTGAAGGGGCGAACTGATTTTAAAAAAAGTTGCAGGACTGAACTGATTTTGACAACAAAGATTTGAGAGGTAAACTGAATTTAATTCTTATATTTACTTCTAAATATAAGTAATTACATGCACTGTTCTAAACAGGAAAAAATATCGTAACAGATTATGTTCATACATATGCAGAGTAAATCTATTAGTCGGTAACCTGTGACTTAGTTAGTTAGATAGATAACCAACAACGTTGAAGTCATATGTTCAAACCTCAACATAGAGTAAATCCATCATTTACTAGTTGTTATGGCATCTACTTAGCTTATATATATGGATCTTATTCTTACCTACATATCTAGTTCTTTTGATTGAGTTGTAATCGATCGATCCTTTCAACTTCCTACATCGGATTATCAACCCCCATCGATCAGCATGACAGAAATGATCGTTTTTAGCCATAAAAAACTAAACACTTTGCCAACAGATGAAGGTGGACGCTATCTGGGACCCTAAACGAGAAATTGGATACGTACGTAGCAGCAGCTCCAACTATTTTATGTTTTACCTTTGATGGTGCTAGGTCTCTGTTTTTGCAACTAGATCGTATTACCCTAATTTACAGACACACAAAAGAGAAAAAACGATGCTTATCCAAGATATACGAGTGTCGTGGTTCCCCACTCGAGTCCCCTTCTTCCACCATCGTCACCTTCCACTGCCCCCAACGTACACGTTGAGGACAATTGCATATTCCAAACTCATCTCTAGCTAGCACTCTTCTTCTTCTTCTTCTTCTTCTTCTTCTTCTTCTGAGAAACTAAACTAAAATGATACGTTTTCGACTTTATTCATCCTTAATGGAATTCTTAAGTCTCTTCCACTAAGATTATCTTATCTCATTAGTCTTTACTTAGGGTTATTATATTACTCTAATAATTGGGAGAGGAACAAATCCCACTAGCTAGCTGTGTCATCATCAATAATATTCATGTTGGGGGTTGGGGTTGGGGTTGGGCCATATATACTTTCTCTCGAGTTCTTTAACTAATCATCATGTGAAAGTAATCTAAACGTAGATATCTCTCTCTTTCTTCGAATAGGTTAAACTTGTGTCTCTTTTATCTCATTTGTTCTTGGCGATGAATGTTAATGTTGATGGCGTGGCTTCCCATTACAAAATCAAAGTATCGAAGTTACTAAGAAATGTGGTTGGTTATTTTCCTCATTATTTGTTAGTAATTAATTGATTCAATAGAGCTAAATTGATTGTTTATGCAATTAGGACAACTTTTGAGTACGTTTGAAAATGAAACTCATCGAAATAAGAGTATTAAAAATATCCGTATTTCTAAATATTTTGTTGTTGGTACCATATTCATCAATCTTTTGTATGAGCATGCACGCACAGGGATCCCGCATGCATGCACATATTAGGTCATTTACTTGTAATAAATAATCAAAAAAATTCATTAGAATATGATGATCTAATGCTTGTGTTTGATGTTGTTATAATAGGATCCAATTTAAAAGATAAAACAACTTGATTTCATTATTTTAGCGTTAAATACTGTTTTAGAGCGATGCATGTCAACTCCAAGATTTAGTACTTCTTATAATTATAGAAATATTTAGAATGGCATTCAGAATAATTCTATGCGTGTAAATAAGGTCATCCTAACTACAAAATTTCATGGCTCAAATTCTTTTCTCATCTACGATCCAACATTCCAACTACTAGCATTGATATTGGTTTGAAAATAATTAAGAAAAGAACAGAAAAACCATTAAGAACATGGTTTAAATTAAGATGAACTATAGGATAATTATCATAGCAGATATCATTTTCAATAGGAAAGTTTTGAAGGACAAACCAATTCATTCGCTCGAATAAATTATGCATCAAAGATCCACTCATTGCATGCCAACAGCAGATTCAAATCTGAATTCATCAATCAATTTCTAATAAAGGTTCGGGGAGTGAAAATGATTAAGCAAAACCCCTTTAATTGGTGCTACCTTGCATTTTTCTCAGCCAAGTTAATTCCCCTTTGATTGAGTAACGTATCTATCTTCTAGTTAATTAGCTCAACCTAGTATGTAAGGATCGGATAACCTAGCCACATACACTCATTACTTAATATCTGGGTCGCTATAAACTGTAGTTTACTGAAACCGAACCCAACAGTGACACTTACCATTGGAATAATTTCATAAAAAATAACTACGAGAATTAGTTCCATACATGTACTTGTTTATGTTTAGAACTTTCTTGGCTTAAATTATTGAAGTGGGATTTCCACAACCATGATTTTCTGTTGGCTTTGGTGTGTAAACTATTTGTTTCCACAACTGGGGTTACAATCACGATCGATCACTTTCTTTTGGCTGCTCTCAAGCAGCTTTTAGCTACTTTAATTTGTTTTTAATAAATTCTTGAGGTTACAATTCGTTAATAATAACATTAGCAAAAATGAGAGAATAGGGAATATAATCTCAGTAGTATATATAGGATCAAATTGCATATGTAGAAGGAACACAAAAGTTAAGATATGGTGGATAAGGCACTAATTAAGCCAAGTTCAGCGGTTTAGTGATTAGGCGAACTGATATGATTACGCAGTTCATTTACAATGTTAATCTAATCAAAGACTATATAGTACTAGTAATCTAGCTAACTAGTCTAATACAGTGGGAAAATGTCGGAATATATAGTCACAGTAACATGTTCGGCGCTCCGTATTTAAAAACCCTAATCAAACCCTGTGTAGGGTTTTGATGATCGATGAGAGTCAACTAGAAGGAAGGAAAAGTGATGCAAGAAAAGAAGAGGCATATTCATTGAGAATGCATGAATATAACTTCAAATCGATATTATTTTACAGACTTGCCACCATTCTCACATGTTTCCTATTCAACCTAGAGTTTTTTTTCTACATTAATTTACTCACATTTACGGTAGAATTCGACTCTAGTTTTTACTTACACGATCATCGATTTAAACACATGTAGTATATCAATTTGAGTGTTAAGAATTCATCATCAATATGGGAATTTAGAATGTATATAGCATCATTTCATGGGGAGGGGTTCTAATGAGGACCTTAAAATAAAAATTAGGACTAAATTTAGTTTACCCCCTCAAATTTTAGGGTTAAAATCAGTTTGATTCTTGATTTTTTTTTTTTAAATCATGTTGGTCCTTACACTACCAGGACAAGCACTTTAGCCGACGAAAATTTTTCGTCGGCCTGTCAGCTTAATTCGTCGGCTAAGCTCTTAGCCGACGACCTTTCGTCGGCTAAGATTTCGTCGGGAAAAGCTCATCTGTGGTGACTTTAGCCGACGACACACGTAGAAGTAGTCGGCTATAGTCCAGAGTTTAGCCGACGAAATAATGTCGTCTGCTATAGTCCAGACTTTAGCCAACGACATTATTTCGTCGGCTATAGTCCATACTTTAGCCGACAACATTTTTTGTCGTCGGTTATCTTCCAAACTTTAGCTGACGAATAATTTAAAATATTCGTCGGCTAAAGTTTGTAATAAAAAAAATAAAAAACATCTATGGCCGACGAAATATAGTATATTTCGTCGGCTTTATAGGGATTTAGCCGACGAATTAAAGCATATTTCGTCAGCTAAAACTTATTTTAAAAAAAATAAAAAACTTTAGCCGACGAATTAAGGCTTTTTTCGTCAGCTATAAGTCCATTCCAGTAAAAAAAAACCCCGAAATTTCTGAATTACCATTCCAAGCAAGCTGCAAAATACACTAAAACAATTCCATATAACTAACAACAAGCACATAAAAGTATATAATTCATCAACTACAGAAAATCTAAATCGTCTAAATTAATATCCGCTTCTAGGGGCTGCTGCGGAGGTTGCGGCGGCTGGGGTAGCGGCATGGGCGGAGGCGAAAGTCCCTGAAGCTGGGCAGCTGTAAAGTCCTGCATGTACTGGAACATCTGCTGCTGCTGGGCCTGCTAGATGGCATGTATCTCGGCAACATAGGCTGCCTGCGCAGCATTATAGACTGCCTGCGAGGCATTATAGGCAGCCTGAGCAGCTTGCTGTTCTCGTAGTCTCTGAACTTCTGACTCTAGCTGAGTCGTCCTGGTGATCGTGGACGTGGTCCTGCTGCTGGTCGAGGCTGCCTTTCGTTGAAATCCTGGAGTGGTCTTGAAGACCCCCTCGGCTTTCTTTCTTAGACCCCGACAGTAGAAGTTGTTTGCTCTCGGTGGGAAGGCTGTGCCCATGATCCTCGCCCCAATCGTCGGATCAGAAGTGTCGATCCGGGACATGGCTTCGGACATCTCTTCCTCCTGCGTGTCCGGCCATGTCTCCCTCACTATAGCACTCATCACCTCGTCACTAGCCTCCCTCACCTTCGCCTATATGGATAGGAAAAAAATTATTAATTAACATTTTGACATAAATTTAAAAATTTAAAAACGTAAGATGACTTACTATATCCTCCTAAGAGTCAGGATATGTCTTCTCGTACGTATAGACGTACTGGTTGACTTCTGGATGTTCCCTGGCTGCCTTGTCCATGAAGACAGCGAACGGTCTAGAACCGCCATGATGGTTCCTTGTGTTGCGTTGTCGGTTTTGAGAGTTTGCTCTGGAAACGGCCTTCAAAGAAAAAAATAAATTATTAGTAAAATATTTAAAAACGGACGTACTTAATGACAAATTAACTAATTAATTTTTTTAAATACATGTTTACGAGGGTTGTTGAATTCTGATGTCAGAAGCCAACGCCACTCGTACTCCCTGTACTGGAACTCAGCAGAGGTACCAGAACGTGCGTTCCCGTGCGTAGTCCAATGGGTCCGCAACTCGTTCTTCCACTCCTTGTACCTACAGATACAACAAAAATATTAGAAATATTATTAATATCACATACAATTTTGATATCCGAAGAAGTATGTCCGCAATTTTGATAACAGATGAGACGGCGGCATCTGTACCCTAGATGACCCACTATCCGAAGAAGTAGGACCCGGAGTGGGCGTCCGGTGTATCTCAGGCATACGGGGTGCAGACACCTCCGTCTGGGTCTGAGGCCACAGCTGCCTCAAGGAACGAGGGACGGCCGCCTGCCTCGATGAAAGGGGCACCTCCGGTTGCCTCTGCGCCGTCTCCAGAAGGCTCGCACGTCTGGCTGTCATCTGGCCTTGAAATATCGTTTGGGGGTTGCTAGAGGTTCCCTCAGACGATTCAGACCTTTGGCCCTTCGAACTCTTCTTCGATCTAAAATAGCCGCTCATCCTATTTAAAATATTAATTTGAATCAAGGCTGAGGCAACATTGAAAAAGTAAAAATTCAAGCTTATCCTTCTCAAATCTAAGGCTTTAGATTATATTGTCTTTATTGTATAAAAAATATTTTTGAAACCATATTTTTTCATTATGTTCATGCTTAAATTTAAACACTTAATATAATGTGAAATATATATATGTTTAAAATTATACTTATTCAAAAATATGAATTCAATAAAATATATATATATATATATATATATATTCATCCGGATTTGATATAAGTTTTGTATTTTGTATCTTATGTTTAAAAATTTGTACCCAGCCCACGATAAAACCAGTACCTAATCATGGAATGCAAGCATCAAGTTCATTATCAACAATGCATATGTTTAAAAAATAACGATAATTTATCTCCTAAACATAAATTAGGCAAATTAGACAGTACATAAAACATAAAACATAGCCTAAAAATAAATTCGAAATCAAAAGTAAAAAAGAAGAAAAACGCTAACCTTGGAGACCGGGAGAGCGAGGGAGGAGGGAGGAGGTGGAGGTGGAGACCGGGAGAGGGAAGGAGGGGGGGAGGAGGGAGGGAGGAGGCGGAGGCGGAGACGGGAGAGGGAGGGAGGAGGGAGGAGACCGGGACCGGGAGAGGGAGGGAGGAAACGGGAGGAGGCGGAGACGGGAGAGGGAGGGAGGAGGGAGGAGGGAGGAGACCGGGAGAGGGAGAGGGAGGAGGGAGGAGACCGGGACCGGGAGAGGGAGGGAGGGAGGAGGGAGGAGGCGGAGATAATTAGAAGGGAGGAGGGAGGAGGCTAGGGTTTCGCAGTTAAACCCGAAAACTTTAGCCGACGAAATAATTATTTCGTCGGCTAAAGATACCAATTTTGTCGGCTATACACCAATTCGTCGGCTAAACCTTCTAAACTCGTCGGCTAAAACTTTGAAATTCGTCGGCTAAACCTTTGAAATTCGTCGGCTAAAAGTATTTTTATACATTTGGCATGTTGTGATTGTGATGATCAAACTTGAGAAACAGAAATCCAACTATCAGATCTAACCATCATGATAAAATACATGTATGGGAAAAAATTCAACTTGATCCGAAAAGAATAAGGGTTCGATCCGGACGGTCAATCTCGTAAGTCAAACCCCTAAACGCACGGAAAAGGTCGTTCGACCGTCTAAATTACGTATTTTGGCCGGACCTCCAACTGAAAATAGTTTTAAACCGATGACACGCAACAAGTCGTATAAAAATTTTACGAAAAATAACCACCGAATATAGGGCTATAGTAGGTAATAGAAAAATTTTAGGGTTTAGCCGACAAATACCCAACGTATTCGTCGGCTATAGTATGTAATTAAAAAATTAAAAAATAACTATAGCCGACGAAATATTAGGTTATTCGTCGGCAAAAACCATCTTAGCCGACGAAATATTATAGTGTATTTCGTCGGCTAAAGGAAAAAAATACATTAAAAAAAACAGACGATATTAGTAAACCATACTAACTTCCTGTTCATCATGTATCACCAAAATTCATATAAAATAACTGAAATATGAATTCAACATGTGTAAACTATAAAGAAAAATGTCTTTAATTAGTTATACAAATTAATGGATTTCGTCCTCTAAATTAAAACTAAGGCTCGTAATCGGGTGTCAGAATTAATTTCTGGTAATATATGTCTTTCCTCATCGCAGAGTCTTCGTCTGTTTCTTGATTTGGATCAACATCAGTAAGCCTTGGCTCTTCATCACGAATTCGCACCGAACGACCCGCTTTAAAATTATTAAGGCGAACGGTAGAGGAGTTAGGAATACCTATTGCGTTGAGCTCTTGATACGCAACATCCTCTTCCTCGTCTTCGGCCTCTCCAAGTGTTGCCGCCCGGTAAATGTTTCGAGGGTGCACAAGGTTGACAACATTCCACGCGTCACCCTTAGCAAGGTCATCAAGATAAAACACTTGTTTTACCGATGTGGCAAAAACGAACGGGTCATCTTCGTAAGAACTTGTAGCAGTGTTCACCGATAATATTCCGTACTGATCGGTCTTCATGCTCTGCGGCCTAGTATCAAACCATCTACACTTGAAGAGGTGCACTGTCATACCTTGCCCATAAACGAGTTCCACCACTGAATGGAGAACACCGTAATAGTCAACTCCATTCTGCCCACCATGTGCCATGACCCCAGAATTCTGTGTTCTCCTTCTGCTGTCTCTTTGTTCGCATATAAATTGCACACCATTCACCTTGCATATCGGATAAACACCCAAACTTTTTCTCCCGTTTTTTGTTCTCCCGTTTTTTTTTCTCAGATGAGCTGCTGTCCAGATCTACGAATATAAAGAACTTTAGCCGACGAAAATATAATTTAGCTGACGAAGGAAAATTTCGTCGGCTAAAGTACTTTAGCCGACGAAAAATTGATTCGTCAGCCTGGTTTTTTTTTTCGTCGGCTAAAGTCTTTCTTCTTGTAGTGTTATACTCTCAAACGACATCATCTAAGCCCGAAATTTGAATTTTAGTCCAAAATGGTGAATTTGGTCATTGAAAAATGACATATTTTCATTGTTTGAAAGTTCGTTTGCCTTTTTTTTAAGTTAAAAAGCTCAAACGTGTATCCCCATTTCAGCTCTAAGTCAATAAATGACGCTTTTTTTAATCATCTTGAAATTTTGGACTTAGTTGATGATAGTTGAGAGTATAAAGACCAACGTGATTAAAACAAAAAGTGAGGGATCAAACTGATTTTAGCATTGAAGTTCATGGGGTTAAACTAAATTTAATCATAAAAACTAAGCAAAAACTTTTAAATGAATGGTTGTATGACATGCATTTTAGAATTTAGATATATCAATTAAAGTTTAAAACACTCATCGAACTGTTCATTTAAATATTCTCACTTGATCCTCATTATAAGATCTTTATTAGAACAGGGGCGGAGCCAGGATTGAAGGATTAAGGGGGCCGAGATATAAAGTACGAAAACAATGTAACATTTTTGAATGAATAACAACATTATATATCAGTTGCATGCATCCGAACTTCTTTTTCATGCATAATTTAAACTCTATGAAAGTATATATGTTGTATGTAAAGCTAATAGTTATTAAGATATAAAGTATTTCACCTGCATCTGTTAGGTCGCGGGTTCGAGTCTCCTGGGGGGTAAGTGGGGAACCACTATTGATCCTCTTTAAAAAAAAAATAAAGTAAATAGCATACAAAAAAACAAGAATTGATTAACTTTTGATGTGTCAAGGTTAGAAAATTGTATAAATCAAAATCAAAATTGCTGAAACTTGTAATTATAGAGCTAAAACCCTTCCTTTGGTGTCATAACATTATTGGAAAAGGGGCCAAACCTAATTATCTTTTACCTCGGCACTAAGGTAGCTCCACCGGTGTATTTATTTATTTTTGATGAAAAACCAACTAGATGAAATGGAGGTGCCTCTAAAGCACTGGCGTTTTACAGAGTCAAAAAGACAACACTAGGGTAACTTCCGGAGGAACACTCTTCTCCCATAAACTAACATCTCGTACTTTGTGGCCAAAATTTGCAACAACATTAGCTACAAAATTGGCCTCTCTAAAAACATGCTTGAAACTAATGTAATCAAAGGAGTTCTTTAAAATTATAATTTCTTGAACTAGCTTGAGAATCCTCCAGGGTGTAGCAACAGTGCCATTAACTACATCGATGACAAACTTCGAGTCTCCTTCAACCTACACTCTGGACAAGCCTCTCTCCTTGGCACAAATGAGGCTATTTCGGAGTGAAAAGGCTTCTCCAACTGAGATTGTGGTAATTCCGAAGTTGGAAGAACCTGCAACAAGTGGATTGCCATTAGGGGTTTGGATTACGAATCCTCATGCTGAAGAGTTCCTCCAGACTGAGCCATCAAAATTGATTTTAACCCTATCAATAGGGGGTGGTGACCACCTGATCATATCAGCGTCTGTTCCGGGAGTATTCAAATTCCTAGTTGAACTATGAGTATTAGTCGTAGCCTGTAGATGAGCTGCAGCAGCAGCTACTGTGGCGTTGGATCTAGGGGTTTTGCCCCTAAAAACCGCATCATTCCTGTCCTTCCATATTTGCCAACAAGTCACAATAAATTTCCCAAAAAGATTAGTCATAGTGATTATCTATAAACCATTTACGCGCCACCTTAATAAGACCTTCCTCCCGGTCAATGAGAGGAGTCATGGCAGCTGCATCCCACACAGAAGTTGCAAATTTGCAGTAACCAAATAAATGGTCCATCGTTTCATTATCCTCATTACAAAACACACATTTCATATATGCATCCAAAAATGTATATAGCATCATTTTATGTATACATCAAAGTGAAACATAATAAAGTTTTAGTAGTATCCAACCCTAGCTAAAGACCCTAAAATACAGTAATACTTTTTAGAAAGCAAGATGTGACAATATAAATTATTGTACAGATCGAGTGACATAAGAATGCATATACAAGAGAGGGCAAATGCTAAAAGCTTTGAGGATATGAGCTAAAGTTGGTACATATCAATTAGATTGTTTTGGAATATATGATAGATTACATACTAAAACATACATATAATAAGTTAATAACATATAAAATGGCTGCGTACTACTAACACACAATAAAAATATAAGATTTAAACAAAGTGTATTAATTAAGATGGTGATTAATTATAAATTTATGATGTGTTAGTAGTACGCAGAAAAACTGTAGTATATCCCCAGAAAAAGAAATTGCCAGAAAACTACTTAGAAAACCCTTTAAAAGGGGCTCAAAGATGACACAGCTTTAATTAAGAAATATGCACCATATATTTATGCAATATAAATATTTGATGTGGTAACAAATTGTTTTTAGCAACATCACAGTCTAACTCAAAGTAGAGCATGTTCTATTGGTATATGATTTATTGACATCTCTATACAAAATAGAAGAAGTGTGAGTAAGGAGTTCTAATTTGATTAGGACTTATATATTTGGTTAAATATTTGATTGATGAGCATTGATGCGTTATATATATATATATATATAATTTGATTCATTATATATATAATTTGATTTGATTAAACGTCTAGGTTGGTAAATATATATCTTTGTGTAATTGGATATGATATGCACGTACATGGGAATAAGTTCTAAGTGTATTTGATTTGGTGAATCTTGAAAAGAAGGGAAGAAGCCTTGTACGACTTGGTTTATATGCTGTGAAAGGCAATGATCCTAATATGATTAGGAGTCATGTGATTAAGTGTTTGGTCAATATAATTTGATTATATGATTGATATTATCTAATTGATTTTATTTGAACTCATTGATATTATGAATCTTGAATTAATGGACACTTGTTTTCCTATTAGGAAACTAATGCAAATTCTCATTATTGCAAATAGTACTCTTTGGTGTAGTTGAGTCCTAACTTGGTTAGGATCTCACACGTGATCACTATGTGGTTAGATAAGAAAGGAAGGTCTATTGTGAATAGGTCTATTTGATATTTCATATTTGTATCTAGGTTAATTGATAGAGGGAGGCTGCGTGAGGAAATGAATCTTAATTTATTTAGGATATTCTTTCTTGATTTAATAGATAATATCTTGTGTTTTATGATTAGAATTCCTTTTTTGACATCTATTAGGGTTGTTGGCGCAAGGATATTGGAGATATATATAAGAGGCGCGATGTAATACCCTAGATTTCATAATTTTTTTCCTTGTAGTATTCCCTTATTTTAATGAAGGATTATTCATGAAAATTCTTGGGTTTATGCGAAGTTGAAATTTCGGGAGTTTATTTAAGTTGCCTTGATTTTTATAGGCCAAAAGTTGACTTTATTTTCCGTAAGTTATCTTCAAAAACTTCCTTCTTGAAAGTTGTAGAGCTCGTCAGTACGAGTTTGTAGGCATGTGGCACGTGTGGAAGGGATGTCGGATGAAGAAGTTGTGGTCAGAGGAAGTTAGTTGTCGGGTTTGGAAAAATGTATATTAGGAAAGTTGGTTTTTTTTTTAAGTGTGGAAACCTAATTTTTTCTAAAACCCGTGCAGCCTCTCTCTATCCCCTTTTCCCGAGCGCACGAAACCCCACGAACGCCAGACTTCCCACTGATCGGAAGCCCACCTTCTCACCGTCGGGAAGGTCGCCGTTACTCCAGTCCGACTCACTTGGCCACCTTTCTTCCATCTAAGGTGTTGCAGGCCGGAGACGAGTCGCCAGGCCGGAGAAGTTTCACGCGATTCGCCGAAGCTTGGATGACTGTTCGGCTGTTGTTCGACTGCTGCCGGTCTTGTCCGGTGCTTACTGACTTCCTCTTCCTTCCTAGGGCGGCGCCACCCACCGCCTCGCTGCCTAGACGCCACTTCCAGGCTGAGGAGCAGAGGAATTTCTTGCCGGAATTTTGAATTTCGACGGCTGGTTTAGGCCTTTTTGGGTGAGTCTAGTCCTCTACCATCCTCTAGAGTTGTTTTTGCTCCTCTTGGGACCCAAGTTTAAGGTTTTGAGTGCTAGCTTGCAGATTTGGGGGCAGAGTTTGCGGTGGCCATCGGGAGCGGTTCAAGGCTGTTTCGAGCTTAGTCTCAGGTATATAAAGTGTTCATGTTACTATGCTCTTTAAGTTTGTTGTTAGGAGTTTAGGTAGATTTTGAGGTTCGTGGTGATGTTGGAGACTCACACGCCGCCACCTGTGACGGCACATGTGAGCATGTCCGGGCAGGGCAGAGACCTTGGCTGCTATGTTAACTAGCCCTTGTAGTTCCTAGGGTGTTGTTAGTGTGTTGTTGGTGTGTGAAGTTTTAGTTTTGTTTTGGTTAGGCTTTGTAGATGCTAAGTTGTTTCTAGGGTTTGTTGGATCGAAAACTTGGAAATTTGGATCTTGGGGAGTGGTAGAATTGTTGTTGAGAGTCCGATGACCTTGGGAGGTCTTGGAGGAAGGATTGCCTCCTTTGGGCAACCTTTGAGTTAAAGGGTATTTTAAATCCTTATGGTGTTTTACTAAGGATTATGTTTTGTATTTTTTTTTTAGGTGTTTTGTGAGTTGTTGGTTCCTTGGCTCTTGTGTTACGGAAGAACGCAGCAGGATTATTAGGTGAGTAAATCTCACCAAGGTTCACCTTTGAACCTAAGGATGTATGGTTATATAATGATAATGATGATGATGTTGGTTTTAATATTATGCTTTTAATTGTTTTAAAATTATATGAGCTTGATCGTCAACGGCTCATAGGTAAGATAAAAACAAGTTTTCTTTATATTGTGATGTTGAGAATAATGATGTGATTTATATTATGTTGTTGAGAATAATAATTGTGATCTTGTGTTGTTGTGGATAATGTTGTGAAAATTTTTATGATTGTTGGATAAATAGCCAATACCGGGTTCCAAGCCCTTTTTGGGTGATTGGTTGCGGTTAAGATGCTATTTATCATTTTTGTGGTTTGTTATTAAATAGTCAAACCGGGTTCCAAGCCTTTAATTGGGTGATTGGTTGCGGTTCTGATGCTATTTATCATTTTTATTGTTGTGATATTAGACAGTCAAACCGGGATTCCAAGCCTTTGGCCGGGTGATTGGGTACGGTTAGGAATAGAGCTCTAGTCCGTCTGTCAGTGTAGGTCATGGGAGATACTTGAAGGTATCTGGGACCCATGGGTACACATATTGTTGTTGTAGGTCATGAGGGGTATTTTCTAAATATCTGGGACTCATGGGTACATGTCTTGTTGTGTGTGGTTTTTATTCATTTATCAAAATTTATTTGGATGTGTTAAAGTGTTGGACTGTGATAAATGTGGAGTTTATTTTGAGAATTACTCATACGAGCTTTTTAGCTTACCGGGTTTGTTGTTTACAACCCGGTGCACCAATTCATGGTGTAGGGGTTAGACTTGCAGGTGTTTGATCAACAGAGTTGAGGCAGAGGCATAGTGGCTGGGGTTTAGTTGATGTACATTTTATTTGTATATTATGTAAGTTGTTTTAAACTCGTGTGAGCATCTTCTTTTTACTAGACTTTTGAAGTTGTAAATAAGGAGATGTAATGTTTAACTCAGTCGATGAGTTTTGTTGACATTTACATTTTCAGCATTTAAGTTTAGTAGGGATTTGTTGAGCATGTCATGTAGTCTTATTTGTGAGTTATATCATGCCCAAATTTTTGAAATTTATCCTTCGAAAATTGAGGCGTGACACGCAAACCATTGTTGGCGATTACCTTTTGCATGTATTATTTGGAAACTATCTTTGCATGCATAGCATTTGAGAGATAGTAATTTCTGCTCTAAAACTTTGTAAGGTCACAAGTTCAACTATTCTGTGTTGAGTTGAACTTGTTGTTTATGTGATTGAAGGATCAAGGACGTGGTCAGTTTCTTGGAGATTGAGAGATTGAAGAAGAAGATTACTTGAAGAAGAATAGTGCTTCAAACATATCTGCTAGGGTTCTAGAGATAATAGCCGCGGTCAGTGCTACAAAGTTTGTAATTGACTCGTTCTTTTTATAGTGAATTTTCTTTTCAATTAGGGCTTTCAAGAGTTAAAACCCCGGCAGTGTTTTTCCTCAAATTGAGATTTCACTAGGTAAACAAATTGTTGTATTCTTTATTTTCATTTATGTCCAGTACAACAAGGATTGAAACCACTATTTCAATCCCGATACCCAGAAAACGTCCATCCTTGTCTCTTTATGTTCTTAATTGGATAATGTTAATTTTCATGGAGACCTCAAATAGAAAGAAGAAAGAAAAAAACAAAAGGACAAAACCTACAAGTCTTTTCGTGAAGAAAGTGAAAGCATGTATTGACTAAGATAATTATTATGTTAATGTCAAGTATAACTATGTAAGCGCGCAACCGTAAAATTTTGAACATATATATTTTGGGTCACATGAAGGGGTTAAGAGACTCAAAACAAAAAAAACTAAGCAATAATTCAGAGTATATATGCCCATAATTAATGAGCTAAGCCATCTTCATACATAATGCATTTCCTATAGATATTGTAGTCTTCTTTTCTTTTCTTTTTTTGGAATGTAACATATATAATATTTTTATTCTTGATCTATACATGCTAGGCGTTTAGGCTTGCTGACCTAAGAGACAATTTTTAAGAGACAGTGAGGAACAAGTGAATCTAAAGGTTGAAAATAAATATATAGTTATAAGTTGTAATAATTTCTTTCCCTTCATTTAATAATCATACCGTCCGTTTAAACTATCCTTAATGTGAGCGAACTTGATATACATGCAACTTTTTTCGATTTAAGAAGTAATAACTAACTGACACTTAGTTTCGAGTCTTTCGCATCTCTCAATAATGACTATCAGTATTATGGTTATTACTGATTGAAGTTCGATATTTGATTTGTTATGAAACTTAAGAGCACGAAAAAGAAACCGACATGCGCACATATAAAGAAATTAGATCTTAACTTTGCAGAAACTCGATGAGTGCTTTTGTATCTTCAAAAACTTTATTTACTTTCGCTTAAAAACACTCACAAACTTCACGCAGTTCACAATGATAGAGCTGCAAAGTTCTGGATAAAAAGGTAGTGAATTATAAGAACTCGACATATATATTGCTTCTACCTGGCTACTAGCCGACACCATCTTATCGTCAGGGTCAGGTTAAAGATTATGATGTGGTCCAGTTCATTTCCCATTACCTTTTTTGACCTCTAAAGATTATAAGCAACAAAACTAATCGAGCTATTTTGGCTCAATTCTACCACAAGAGAACAAGCAAGGCTCACAAAGCAACAGTAAAGCAGGGTCCAACGAGCACTCAGGTACAAACCGTACACGGCAAACCATCTTCCTTCTGGTGATTCGTTCTCTCTGTACGTACGTGTTGCCTAAACTCTCATATATAAATATATTCTATACCAAAGAACACAGTACAAAGTGACTAACTGATTACATATCAGGTGGATTTGGAAAGAGCATATATTCAAAGCGAATTGTAACACAGATACACCATGATCAGATTTTATAGCGAGAGAACTTCTTAAGCATCTGGAAAATGCACCTAGTTTGGTTCTATTGAGCACCTTACAGCAGTCGGAGAATCCAGAGTGAGTATCAAACTTGACTAAAGGGTATCACAGCAACTACATTGCAAGTAATAAACCCTATCAGAAGTTATAAGGTCACCGAATCTAGCTCGTTGCCATTTGCCAAGTTGAAATTTTGCTGCATCATATCTAAATATCCGATTAGTGGACTAATATTTGGAGAATTCGATGGGAGTTCAACTGTGCTATCAGATCAAGCATTAGTGAAATCAACTCAAGGGGCAGGGCACTTGTTTGCATATGATAACACTACCAGAACAAATACTTTAGCCGACGAAAGATTTTCGTCGGCCTGTTAAAAAAATTCGTCGGCTAAGACCTTAGCCGACGATCCTTCGTCGGCTATAGTGTCGTCGGGAAAATGCCGTCTGTGATGACTTTAGCCGACGAAATTTTTTTTTCGTCGCCTATAGTCCCACTTTAGCCGACGAAAAAAATGTCGTCGGCTATAGTCCCGGACTTTAGCCGACGAAATATTCGTCGGCTAAAGTGCGTAATAAATAATTTAAAAATAACTATAGCCGACGAAATATAAAATATTTCGTCGGCTAAACCTTATAAAAAAATAATAAAAAATACTTTACCCGACGAAATATTAGGTTATTCGTCGGCTAAAGTGCGTAATAAATAATAAAAAATAACTATAGCCGACGAAATATAAAATATTTCATCGGCTAAACCTTATAAAAAAAATTTAAAAACAACTTTACCCGACGAAATATTAGGTTATTCGTCGGCTAAAGTGCGTAATAAATAATAAAAAAATAACTATAGCCGACGAAATATTTTATATTTCGTCGGCTAAACCTTATAAAAAAATTAAAAAATAACTATAGCCAACGAAACATACCATAATTCGTCGGTAAACCTTATAAAAAAATTAAAAAATAACTATAGCCGACGAAATATTAGGTTATTAGTCGGCTAAACCGTATAAAAAAAATTAAAAATACTATAGCCGATGAATATAGTGTTTAAATATCGTCGGCTAAAGTTGCTGGGTTTTGAAAAAAAAAAACTGCAGAAACTTTAATGCATAGGTGACAGTAGTGCCTCTGATTCCCTAATCAGCTGAAGAGTTCTACTCTGACAGGGCTAAAGATCATGCAGTAACAAACATCACCAAAAGCATCGTTTTGAGTATTGGATGGCCGGCATTGAGAACCTGCGGATGGTTTACTAGATCAAAACTGAAGCTTCTGTGATGCTAATTAGATGTCTCAATTGCCGGTTCCTCTGCCCCGCTTCTGTAAAACAGTAAAAGCAGCAGCAGTAATATTAGGATTATTAATTTGCAGGAAAAGGCCCAAGATACAAATGATAGTAGAAGTAGAGAAACTGGTGCGTACCAAGGAGAAACTGGCAGATAATAGACTTCTTACCATCCATCTTCGGCTATATAAAGAACTTTAGCTGACGAAATTCTTTATTTTCGTCGGCTAAACTCTTTTGAAAATTTTGGTTTACCGCCAAAAAATTTTAGTTGAAAATTTTGAAAATTTTTCGACTTTAGCCGACGACTTTTCAAATATTTTCGTCGGCTAAAGTCTTTTGAAAATTTTGGTTGACCGCCAAAAAATTTTGGTTGAAAATTTTTCTTTTTCGTCGGCTAAAGTCCTTTGAAAATTTTGTCGCCTAAAGATACCAATTTCGTCCGCTATACACCAATTCGTTGGCTAAACCTTCTAAACTCGTCGGCTAAACATTATAAATTCATCGGCTAAACCTTTGAAATTCGTCGGCTAAACCTTTGAAATTCGTCGGCTAAAAGTATGTAATTAAAAAATTAAAAATAATATAGCCGACGAAATATTAGGTTATTCGTCGGCTAGAGTATGTAATTAAAAAATTAAAAAATAACTATAGCCGACGAAATATTAGGTTATTCGTCGGCAAAAGTCTATAAATTCACGAAAACACTCATATCTCCCCCTATATTACGTAGTTTGGTCAAATCTTCCACACGAAAAACTCTCACGTAGATGAGACGCAACCACCTATATAAAAATTTTGAAACATTTACGTTCCGACGATAGGGCTCCCCATAAGAAATAATAACGGTAAATAGGGTTGACCGCTACTATCGGCTCCGAGACTTTACCCGATTTACGTGATTTTTGAACCATAGCCGTATTTCACCATTCTGAACACATCTTATTTCACGAGATTTTTAATAATTTTGCTTCCTATGTAGAGTTGGTTCACAAAGTTGTATAACCTACTAAACAAGTTATACAACATTAGTAGACACGTTGTGATTCCGATGACTAAAATTCACAAACCAAAATTCGACCATCAGATATGATCATTATGATGAAATACGTCTATGGTAAAAAATTCAACTGGATCCGACAACGTTAAGGGCTCGATCGAAACGGTCAACCATAATCCATCGTCACTTATCACACGAAAACGCCCATATCTCCCTCTATATTACGTAGTTTGGTCAAACCTTCCACACAAAAAACTCTCACGTAGATGAGACGCAACTGCCCATATAAAAATTTTGATACATTTACCTTCCGACAATAGGGCTCCCCATAAACCCGAATAACGGTAAATAGTAGACACGTTGTGATTCCGATGACTAAAATTCACAAACCAAAATTCGACTGTCAGATATGATCATTTTGATGAAAGATGTCTATGATAAAAAAATTAACTGGATTCGACAAAGTTAAGGGCTCGATCGAAACGGTCAACTCTAATCGAAAATAAGAAAACTGCATTTTGAAGCCCTAAACTGACTCGGATGGCCAAAAAAGCCTATAAGTCATGGCAACAGCAATGAGTTTGACTCGTAGCACCGTTACGCTTTCGGAAAGGTATCACAATAGTCAATCAGACACCAAACGCCAAATCTGCAGCATAGTGAATAATAAGGGTAAGTCAACTATCGGCACTGAGACTTTACCGGAATACCGTAATTTTTCAACCGTAGACGTATTTCACCATTCTGGTCATATCTTATTTCACGACTTTTTTACGTTTGAAGGTTCTACGTATAGTTTTTTTTTTCCAGATGAGTTGTTGTCCACATTTGTAAATATAAGGCACTTTAGCCGACGAAATTATATTTTTCGTCGGCTAAACTTTTAAAAATTTCGTCGGCTAAACTCTTAAAAATTTCGTCGGCTAAACTTTTGAAAATTTCGTCGGCTAAAGTTCACAGACTATAGCCGACGAAAAAATTATTTAGCCGACGAAGATTTTAAATTAGCCGACTGATATTAGTTTCTAATATTATTTGGGAGTTTTCGAGTTAGAAGTTAGTGTGTTTTTGAGGTTTGAAGAAAGAGCGGAAGTGTTCGGACGCGTAATTTTACCCGAAAGGGTTTTATGCTTTATTTTGAAGGGTCAAGAGTTGACTTTTTAATCTATTGGGTTTCTCGGAAAACTTTCTGCACGAAAGTTGTAGAGCTCGACGATACGAGTTCGTAGACACGTGGCACACGTAAAACGGACTTCGTATGTGGAAGTTATGGTTAGCAGAAGTTCGTAGTTTTCGGGAATTTTTAGTATATCTATGAAAAAGTTTAGGGTTTCCTTTTATTTCCGGAAACCATCCCTCCTCTCTTTCCTCTCTCTCTCTCGCGACACCTTCACTGCCCAAGTTTCCCAGCCGACCCGACCCGACCCGGATTTTCCGGCCGACTCCGGCCGACCCAGACGACGGCACCGGTAGGAAAATCTTCCTCTTCTCGGCGCAAGGCTCCCTGTGTTGGTGAGGGAAGACGACTCGGGCGGATCGGTGTTGATCGAGTGCCAACAGTGAGGGCGGCGACCCGGATTGCAACCCGACCGGTTTTCTCTTCTCCGGCGGCGGCGGCTAGTCTGAAACCGGTCGGGATAGGAAGTGTTGGACGTCCTCGTTCGATCCCAGGTGGTGTTGAAGCTCGATTCACGGCGGAGAGTGGCGGTGGTGGATCCCAATCTTTCCGGCAAGTTTCCGGCATGTTTCCGGCCGATTGAGGTGAAACCTCAGGTATAAAAGATGCTCCCCTCTCTTTAATCTCCAAGTTTTGTGTTGGGAGTTTGTCTTAATTCGGACGTTTCGTGGTGGCGCTTGGGGCCCACTCGCTGCCGTCGGTGGTGGCGCGTGGCGGTGCGTCCGGCAGGGGTTTTGGAGGTCTGTAGTCCTTGTTAGGTGGTGCTCATCAATACGAGCACGTTATCATGTAGTTTGTAGGTTTTAGAGTTGTTTGGAGCATGTTAGGGTTTGGTGAAGTTCTTCTAGGGCCTGTGGGGCCCACTCGTCGCCGCTTGTGGTGGTGAGTGGCGGCGTGCCCGGTAGTGTCTGTGGTGTTTGTGGTGCTGGTTAGGTAGTGCTCATCGATACGTTTGTGTTGATTTGTGGTTTTCAGATTTTGGTCGTCAATAATTGCATGCTTGGACTTTTTGGTTAATCTTAGATTGGTGGAAGGTTTTTAAGTGTCCGACGACCTTGGAAGGTCTCGGAAGAAGGTTGCCCCCTTTTTGGCAATCTTGGGTTAAAACTTGTTTAAGGGTGCAATGTTATGTTGTTTAAATAATTATTAAGGATGACTTTGTGTTATCTAGGTGATTGGCGATTTTGGTGTTTTGCTTGTTCTTATGGAGTTTAGTTTTGAGCTAGATGCTTGCGTTTGTGCTTATGAAGACGCAGCGGGAGTTAAGGTGAGTAAAATCTCACTAAGGTCCACTTTGTGGCCTATTTATTTTGTTGATGATTGTGATGTTGATTTTGATCATGATTATGATGATGAGATTTATGATGATGTTGATGGAAATGTTGATGATATGATGATAATTATTATGTGATTTTATGATGATGAATATGATGGTGGTCTTGATAATGATGATTTTGATGATGATTTTGTTGATGATAATGATAATTATTGCTGATTGTGAAGTTGTCCTTGAAAGAAAATGATTTGTTTTTGAATATAAATGAGTTTGATCGTCAACGACTCATGGTAAGTGAAAACAAGTTTTCTGTTAATAAAATAATCTTTCAAAAGGACTTCCGATCATGAGTAATAATTAGAGTTGGTAGAATTATTCTTGGTATAAATATTTATATTCACGTGTTTATGTGTGGAAGACACGTTATGATAATGTGATAGCGTGATGTAGAATTGTTGTTTAAATAGTCAAACCGGGTTCCTAGCCTTTAATCGGGTGATAGGTTACGGCTATGATTGTATTATTATTTTGTGAATTGATAAGTGTTATGTTGGGAGAGTATTGGAATGTATGTCTTAGTGGTGATTGATTGCATTCGTTGTGGATTTTGTTGCCTTAGTGGTGAATGTTGCATTAGTTGTGAATATGTGTGCCTTAGTGATGAGTGAGTGCATTCGTTGTGGAATTGTTGTCTTAGTGGCGAATGTTTGCATTAGTTGTGGTTGTGTGCCTGTGTGGTGGTTTTGAGTATTAGAATAGGAGCCTTCGTGGTGGACCGGGAACCAAGCCTTGGCCGGGTGATTGGTTACGGTCAGTTTTAGAGCTCTAGTCTGTCGGTACTTCATGGGGGATGACTAAGTGTTGACGAACCCATGAGTACGTGTTTGTCTAGTTACTTATGGGGGATGACTTTGCGTTGGCGAACCCATAAGTAAGAGTAGAGAAATGTTTGTGTGATATTTTGATATGATGTCATTTAATTTCCTTGTTTCGAGTATTTCCTGAACTATGCTTGTCCGCAGGAGATTCTCTAATTTTAATTTTGTGATTTTAATGGAATTCCTGAACTATACTTTTTGCAGGATTTCATTTATGACTTTGAGTGATTGTGAATTGTTGTGTTTTTCTTAATTTCTCCTTTCGTTTTCTCTTGTTTGTAAGTGTTTTTCTGAATTTGTTTTTAATGCATGAACTCTTGGAGTTTACCTTATGTGTTGTTGGGTTGAGTATGTTGTTAGAGATTTACTCATACGAGCTTTTAAAGCTTACCGGGTTTGTTGTTTACAACCCGGTGCACCATTCCATGGTGTAGAGGTTGTTTTTACAGGTCAGGTTTAGCAGAGTTGAGGCTGCGGCAGATAGGCATAGTTCATTTGTTTACTTTCTAGTTTGCAGTGAGTTTGAGGGAGGTTTTATTTGGTTCAATTTATTCTTTCACAAGTTGTAAAACTAAAGAGTTGTAAAGTTTTTTTTTTTTTCTTTTAGTTATCATGCCTTGAATTTGGAATTTTTATTTATCCAAAAATTCGGGGTGTGACAGTTTGGTATCAGAGCCACTCTGCCGTGTGGCGCGAGTGTGCCGACGAGGGCGTCGGAGTCCCAAGGGGGGTGGATTGTAATATCCCACATCGGCCAAACGGAGAGGGATTATGTGCTGTATATGTACATGCCCACCTCCAATCTAACGCGAGGCCTTTTGGTGGCTCAGCGGCTTCGGAGGGGATGGGTACTCCGAGGTTAAGCATGTTGATGCTAGAGCAATCCCAGGATGGGTGACCTACTGGGAAGCTGCTCCTGAGCTGCCGGAAACAAAACCGTGAGGGCCGGCGGGCCCAAAGCGGATAATATCGTGTTACGGCGGAATGGGTCCTGGGATGTGACACCGAAGAAGGAAAATTTCGTCGGCTAAAGTCCACTTTAGCCGACGAAAAAAGAATTCGTCGGCCTGGTTTTTTTTTTTCGTCGGCTAAAGCCTTTCTTCTGGTAATGTAATGGTGTGTTGATCGCCTAAAAAAAAAGAAAAAAAAGAAAAGGATTACAAAAATAAAAATAATATTTTTCTTGTGCTACATGCACAATATTTTTGAGTTCAATTGTGACACTTGCAAATAGCTGGACAACAGTCCAATACGAACTCAATCTTCCAAACCGTGCACTCTATATAAAGAGACAAAGAGAAGAAGAAAAGAGGGCGGAAGACAGAAGGACAGAGCGCAACAGAGGGAGGCGAAGCAAAAAGCAGGGAACAAGAGAAAGGCAGGAGTAGGCGGAGTCAACACAGACAGAACAAAAGAGGAGAAGAAGGAGAAGAGAACAAGCGAAGCAAAAAGCAGAGGAAAAGAAGAAAAGAAGCGGTGAGCCAACAAGAAGGTGGATCCCACTCTCTAACTCTCTTTACTTCTTTTGCAGGATCTCTATCCTTCGGCCTCGTTCCTCACTCCGCCAGAAGCCCGCAAGCCATCTCCCCCTAAGACGAGACGACCACACGAGGTAGCCATAAAAAAGAAGGCGAGATGACCTCGCCCCCTCCTCCTCTCGTTGCAGTAATTATGTAGCCGCTCGGCCCTTACTCTCGTACACAACGCCGTGCGTTTCGCATAACAAGCCGTACAAGAGAAGGAAACAAGCATCCCTGCTAAAGTATTATCAGGCGAACTGGTATGGCCTCACAAGACTGGAAGTCCAAGCGAGCCAGGTGACCTCACATCGAAGCATGTACCCTAAGGGGTGGCGAGCCAACAATCAAACCAAGGCAAGAACCCTAAGGGGTGGCGAGCCAACAATCAAGCCAAGGCAAGAACCCTAAGGGGTGGCGAGCCAACAATCAAGCCAAGGCATGAACCCTAAGGGGTGGCGAGCCAACAATCAAGCCAACGTATGAACCCTAAGGGGTGGCGAGCCAACAATCAAGCCAAGGCAGGAACCCTAAGGCCCTAAGGGGTGGCGACGTGACTTTACCCTAAGGGGTGGCGAGGTTACTTAACCCTAAAGGGTGGCGACGTGACTTTTACCCTAAGGGGTGGCGAGTTTACTTAACCCTAAGGGGTGGCGAGTTTACTTAACCCTAAGGGGTGGCGATGTGACTTTTACCCTAAGGGGTGGCGAGGTTACTTAACCCTAAGGGGTGGTGAGCTAACATTCTAGCCAAGGCAGGAACCCTAAGGGGTGGCGAGCCAACATTCAAGCCAAGGCAGGAACCCTAAGGGGTGGCAAGCCAACAATCAAGCCAAGGCAGGAACCGTAAGGGGTGGCGAACCTACAGTCGCGCCAAGGCTGAAGCAGGCGACTTAACCTTAAGGGGTGGCGACGTGACTTTAACCCTAAGGGGTGGCGACGTGACTTTAACCCTAAGTGGTGGCGATGTTACTTAACCCTAATAGGTGGCGACGTGACTTTACTCTAAGGGGTGGCGAGGTTACTTAACCCTAAGGGATGGCGACGTGACTTTACCCTAAGGGGTGGCGAGGTTACTTAATCCTAAGGGGTGGCGACGTGATTTTACCCTAAGGGACGGCGATGTGACTTAATCCTAAGGGGTGGCGAGTTGATTTTACATCGAAGCAGAAACATAAGGGGTGACGAGCTAATATTCAGAAGCTCTAAGCCCAGGCGAGACGAGATCCATTCATGCAGAAGATGAAGTCGCTGAGTCCGCTCAAAAGTGAACACGCGGAGTCCGCTTACAGATATACACGCGGGGCTCGCTCACAAATGAACACGCGAACCCCGCTCATAAGCGAACACGCGGAGTCCGCTCATAGACATATACACGGAGTCCGCCCACAGACATATACGCGGAGTCTGCTCATAAGTGAACACGCGGAGTCCGCTCATAAGTGAACACGCGGAGTCCGCTCATAAGTGAACACGCGGAGTCCGCCTACAGACATACACGCGGAGTCCGCTCACAAGTGAACATGAGGAGTCCGCCTACATATATACACGCGGAGTCCGCTCACAGACACATACGCGGAGTCTGCTCATAGACATACACGCGGAGCCCGCTCACTGACATACACGCGGAGTCCGCATGAAGGAGCAGTCCGCCTACACGCGCGGATCACCTACGCCACTATCAAGAGCTGTGGCCATAACCATTCAAGCCTATTGTCACGCTGCTGCATCACCTGTTCTGGGTGCATAAATCAAATCAACAGACACTCTACCAAATTGGGTGTCCACAAGAAACACAGTTAACAGACTCAAAATACGTCTGTTAAATCAAAAGCCGGCATTAAGCCATAAAGCCTACAAACCTCTTTTGAACTATGGTCGGTTTGATCACACAAAGGGGTACGTAGGCAGTCTAGCAACCCACTAGATGCAACTAAAATTCCAAACAGAATCCCTGACACCACTAGTCAAATTCTTCCAGTCCAAATAACTTTGGCCAAAATTCCTAAAGCACCAGAGAATCAAATCCATACCAAAATCTTTCGAACTACATTGGTTTGATCCCTTTACAAGGGTATGTAGGCAGTCTGGACTTAAATCTGGATGCAACCACCAACCCAAATAAATCCTCGGATCGCCTGAAGCCAGAATCACGCTCCAAAGCTCAAATGCCTTCAGACACAAATCCAAACACATCCTAAAGTCAAAGCCCTCCAACGAGTCATTCACTTGTTGGAACCCTTGAACTACGAGTGACTTGATCCTCTCTAGGGTACGTAGGCAACCCATTCCCAAATGTGGGTGCAGTCACAAAAACAAACAAACCTACAATTGTCTCTTGGTAAACGAAATCAAAGGGTGTTCCCTTGTAACAAGGGATTATAATTAAGAGACACATTCTGTTTTGAATAGGTTGAACCAGACATAAATTAAAACCATATCTTAGTCAATAAGATAGGGTGAAGTTATGTTGGGTATACATGCATTTACAATTTTTGCCCAACATAGTGGTTCCCCACTATGTATATAAATTCCTCCAAAGAATCATTTTGGAGCATAATATGTTATGTCAACGTAATGCAATGTCAACATCCGACTTGAAATAATGTTCTTGCTTTCACAGGACAATATATGGCATAAAACATTAGCCCAATATTATATCCCATCTCCTAAGTGGCTAGCTAGTTCGCTGCTTAGTGTAATTTGGATCGTTTCGATCATGCAAGTTCTTACTCCTATTGGCTATGCGTGGAAAATGGTCTGGTTGTTTTCTTATTGGTGCATGCCTTGGTTTGAGAATTAAAACAAGGTGCTTCTATTTTCATTTTTAATTTTACAAAAAGAAGTGACTTCATGAATGGATATGACCATATACAGCTTAATCCTCTATAGTTCATATATAGGTACTTAGGTAGGCAACGAGCACAAGTAGGAGATCGCTTTTACCCATTTTGCCTGCTGAGCAAGTTCATGATAAGAAAGCGTCAGAACCCCCCTGGAAAATATGCACTATGGTAAAGTCTTCATGGTCTTGTCTAGAGATCTCTAAGATCCAGCTGGGGTTCTCATCTGGCTTTTGTTTTGTCAAAAAACAAAAATCTTACAGACTCCTTTATCAAAGACGATACCAGGGTGAGAGCAAAAACTTCAATCCATATATATAATTATCTCAAAAACATAGTTTTTAGGTAAAATCATTTATCTTTTAGAGCCCCGTAGTTTTCATACTGCATTCATCCATCCACTTGGATTCTTCTTTCATTTCATTTTTTATTTTCAAAAAAAAAAAAAAAAAAAGCAAACATGAGAGAAGTTAAAGTGTACAGAAGTGCAGAACTTAAATTTTTTGGAACGAAACCTAGGAAGACAAGGAAACAGAAAAGTATACACACAACCTGAAACCTCTGTACAGAAAAGGATTTTTGAGAAAGTAAAACAAACAATGGTAAAAATTTGTATCTTTTCATTCATGAATTATTGGTGTGTGTGTGCACAAAAACGTTTGGTTTATGAATGATTGCTTGCATCAGTGAACCGAAATTACCGAAGTACTTATGGTTTGTAAATCACACTATTATTATTATTAATATTATTTTTTTTATTTTTTTGAGAACTCACACTGTTATTTATTTATTTTTTACCAAGTCGTGTAAAGTTGTAGGCAACCGTAGCTATTCCATTTAAAGAAAGTGAGAAATCAAGGCAAAGAACCAATGAAAAAACAAAGCTAGGAATCCATGGTTTTCATGAGGTTAGATAAAGATTTAGAACATATTTGGATTAAGATTAGATGTGATACACCTTTTGTGGAGAACGAGTCAGTAATGAGTAAGCTAGGTGTGACTTGTGACATCAAAGAAAAACAAAAGAATACAGAGCAATTTGCTTCCTGAGGAGCAGACACATGGCACAAATCCTTTAGCCATACGACATAAACGTACACCTGGATCCGGCCCAGGCCCAGTCCCATGGACCCTACCACCCACTCTTCACCCTGGCCTGTAACCACTACTACCTTTTACTCGCATAAGTGCCCTAAAGGATAAATGTCCCTTTCTAATAAGCATGGAGAAATTGGGGGCCAGTAATTCGGGTTGGTATGATTTTTACCAAATCAAAATATACTAACACTTGTGGTTACATATCATCCATTACCAAATTCTCCATACATCACAAGCCAGTTTTCCACAAGCTTTTTCTAAGAAGTTTCTTCGTGTAAGGCTTCCCAGCCAAGAACGCACATCCTATCAAAACACTGCAACAGCCGTAAAATACATGACTCACCTTTAGATGATGATTGTACCACATAGTCGATGAAAAAAATTTACACTGACAACTACAAACCAAGAATCAATGACCGACGACAAAAGGTCTAGTGAGGTTAGACCTAACTATGGTTTACAGATTGGCTGTGGTTAACCATACCCAATTATCCATATTGTAAGCCAGTTCTGACCAAGAAGAAACAAAGGTCATGCTCATAACTCATAAGCAAACTTTTAAGTTTTCAACTCATTAGCTGTTACAATCAGATTCGGTTTACACTATCAAGGATTCTGTTGTTCGTGAGAGGTGTTGTACTGTTATGGCAATTGGGAATTTTATGTCAAGCTGTTCCTTTGTCAACAGTGACTAACATGCACATCTTTGGATGCTATTATACTCAAAACAAACATGTTTACAATAATGTCACGAACTAAAACTCAATAGTTCTGTGTTCCCTGTGTACTTGAAAGTATACTTTTCAAGTAACTGATCTCAACTTTACATGTTCTGTTAGACTTTACAAGTACTTGATGGTGAGTTAAAGATGATCAAAAGATCCACATCCAAAACAATCAAAAACAAAACAACAGCCTCCAAATCTTCGTGTCAAAGCAGAAGGAAAGAAAGAGAGTAAAAAGATGTAGAACAAGAAAAACAACAAAAACAAGTTTGAATGCAATTTAAAAAAAAAAACATGGATTTTTCACCTATTTTATCATGAATTCCATCAAATTCAGATGACACATGACTTGTTTCCAACAAAAGGCATAGAATTTTACATGGTTCAACGGACTTGCTCATTCAGCAGTACATACAAGGTCTTACCCCTAAAAAGGCTATTACCTGGAAATTAACCAAACAAGATAGATCAATACAGACTTTCAAGGTCAATCAATATGCCGAAGTACATGTAAAAAGCAGAAAATCTAAATAGCTGCACCTTCATTAAATTCCGTCACAATGATCTTGATTCATGAATTTACTGTAGCATCATCATTTTCCCCTGACATTTGAAGTATAGAAATAGTTTAGGAAAGAGACAGGTGAGATAGATATTGAAACAGACAGTCAGAGGGACATAAACTGATGTTGGAAGTTGACTTACGTGTTCATCATCAGAGTTATGTTGTCACCTTTAAGAAGAATCCTTCCTGAAAGATTAAAACAGCAAGATACACTTTAGAGATCACAGAACAACATGTTACTAGAAGAGCAAAGGGATATGACTTCGTAGACTTACCTAATGTCTTCCTGGTGTTTTTCTTGATGCTGACTTCTTCTGCGTCATCCAGAACCAGATTCATGTACTCATCAAATCCCTGTAAAACAGATGACAAACACAATAATTAAAAAGATTGAGTCAGGCTAGATTTGCGTGGTACATTTGATTGAGAAAGCTGTAAAAATAAAAAAAATATCTTATTACATTAAAGAAATCCCTCTAAGCCTTTGTGCAACCATTTTATCCGTTGTAGAAGAGCAAATACGCTCTTCAATGAGACGGATGAGGAAAGAATTCCAAAGTCTATATCATATAAACTTTGAAGTGTATTTCCTGCGGGCCTGTACAAACCATATGACCAGCAGGTTTGTAAAAGAATTAACTTTTTGATGATTTTCGATGAAAGTAGGTTTCAAGCAAACATTCTCTCCAGTTATGTGTCAAAGAGTTAACCGGCACACTAAACAAGGGAAAACAGAATTTCACTGAAAGACTTTGCTTGTAGAAGAGTTAACCTTTTGAATACTTCTCTCAACCAAAACAAAGACAGACTTTCACTTAATGAAACTACTTGTTTGAAGATGAAAAAAATCTTTGAAAACTAATGATCAGCAAAACCAGGAGAATAACTATTTGCCTAACCATGGTTCCTCTGTATACGAATGACACACAGGCCCAGTATTCTCATTCCTGATCTTTAAACTTTTTATAAATGAAATCTGGTCTTCTACTTTTTTTTCTTTTTTTTTTACGGGTGCATTGCATGCAGTCTTTCCCAGATGAAATCCAAAATATGTTTAGCAATTTATAGAACTCATATTCAATACGATGACAAAGGAACCCCAAATCTTGCATAAAAAAGTATAACAGCTAAATCTATCACCAAAACAATTGACAATGTACAATAACATTCGACTATTAACTTCACCTCAGAAGCACATAGAAAGAAATTAACCACAATAATGTCCGCTTGTACCACTCATCAAACAAATAATTGAACAGCAACTAACGAAAGCTAACTTGAAATAGCATGTAGTAAAAATTAGCAACTAACCAATTACACTACTATAAGCTAACTCGAAATAGCACGTAGTAAAAATAAGCAGAAAAAAAAAATCCAAACCCATGTCAACATAACAGAAAAGCGCTCAACAAATAATGAAAAAAAAAACTAAATTTCTATTGAAAAAACGAAAACTTACAATAATGCGGCCTTCAATCCTGACGTCTTTCTGCTCAAAGAGCCAAATCTGAATCCGAGCTTTCTGAACACATAACCGACCATAAATGAGTCAAAATCCTAACGAAGCCAAAAAGTAGATGACAAATCCACAGAAAAGAGAGTAAAGAATGACTTACACTTTGGAGGAACCTAAAAATCAAGTTCTGTGGTGTACAAGAAAAAAAAAAAGAACAGAAAAAAAAAAAGAACAAGTTACGATTAGAACAAATAAGGACCCAAAATTGGAGAAAATAGAGAGCAAAATGTTCAGAAGAGAACGTACAATAGGCTGAGTCATAATCCGCTGGACTTTGGTGCTCGCCATGGCTGCGGAAGACGTTGAGTTGCAGAAAGGGGTTTCCGGAGGAGAGGGAGTTTGAAACCCTAAATCGAGAGCTCAGCGGTTTTCTATTATTTTTGTTGTTGCCAAATTGAATTGGGAAGCATACAGACCGCCATTTTATTTTATGGTTCCCGAACGCCTCAGACTATTACAAGTAAGGCTGGGCTCAGGTAGGGCCGGTCCGGGTTTTTGGAAAACCCGACCCAAAAACCGAAATTTTCAGGTCGGGTCAGGTCGGGTAGGGCCTTTTTAGAATGTTAACCGACTGAGACCGGCCCGATTAGAGTTTTCGGGCTTTTGCGGGCCCAGAAAGGGTTAGATGAATAAAACAGTGATTATGCCTCAGTTTCAATAACCACTAGGTTATTACATTATGCACTTTACAAACAATAATATTTCTAACTAGTTTCACAACAAACTGACTTAAAATAGAATGATGAGGATGAAAACATCAAAGATAATACTGCCATTCAGCCCAAAAACAAGATAATACATCAAAGACAAGATAATACATCCATCGCGTATCTGCAAAAATATTTAAAACCTTCCTTTTCGATGTGACTGAAAGGAAGCTCATCCATGTCTATCATCTTCACCGCTGCTTCCCTGCAACCTTGTTGAGTCCACTCCTCCATCACTAACTCTTTTGTACCCCTGGTATCTTGCTGCTCACCTTCTATATCTACCCTCCCTGGATAGTGTTTGCACACAATTTCTATGTCTCTTGAGAGTGCTAGTACCATTCGAGTGACTATCACAAGCAAAATCAGTGTCGTAGTGAATACACTGAGCTCTCTCTATTCATCAACTACAACCCTCTTACCATCCTTCATCCCGTAGAATGTCTTCTTTATCTTTCTAAAGTGCAACCAGACATATGATCTTCCAGCCGCGTTTTCATCTATTTCTATTTCGACATCATCATCATCCCCTTCAATAGCTTCAGCACGTTCTCTCACACGATGACGATTCCTTTTTCGAGGAATCCTCTGAACCCCGAGTTTGAATTAGAGCTAGAATTGTGGGAGGAATGGGAGCCAGAACTCTTGGATGAACTGGAGCCTAGACTTGGTGAAATCTGAGGTGAAGCCATGAATCTCTGAAAATAAAAAACAAACAAACCTGCTTCTATGTTAGGATAAAAAGAAACCCAAGATTTCTAAATGCATGATACTAAATGCATAGTATGATACTAAATGCATGATACTAATGATTTCTTACCCAACTTAAGAACAGTATGATACTAAATGCATCTTCTTTTGAAAAAGATTTCTTAGAAATAAGCTTAACTGTATCCAACATTACTACATACGAAGTAACATGCAGACTGCAGAGTTTCATATCCCATAACTACTTGCAATTTTCAGAATACCATACCACATAAAAGATTTTACTGGAATCTATGATATGTGGTGACTTTTATCAACAAACAACATTTGATTTCTCATTTCAAGATTCAGAATAAAAATTTGTGTTAATGTATTTTCTCAAACCATATATATTATCTGGTTTTACATCCAAGAGAGCTATTCCTCTCTCATGCATAAACTGCAATGCCTTGGCAATCTGTATATATTTGTATATCAGAAACATGTACATGTCAAAACAAGCCGAAAGCTTGAAAGACTAAAGAAAAGTACATAAATGTCAGAGACTCTGTATATGTGCATGCATGCCTGATTCTGTGATATGTACATGTTACATTATTTCTTGTTAATCATGGAGTTGTGCAGTGCAGCAAAATGGACTACTGATCCTTTCATACCTCTAAAGTTTTTAATTTATATCTATCATGTCAATTATGCTCAGGCTTATCAGCCTAAACATATACCTTACTCTAATAAGCGCAATTAGGATCATCAGTTAGTAAAAACACATCAAAGCTCCCAATATAACAACTGTTGCTGATCTAATTCTCTTAGATAATATCTACAATTTCTCAGTGACTATTAGATCATATCTACTATTCAGTTAGTGCTATTCGGTAGACCAAGTACTGCCCCACTACAAATCTACAATTTGTAACCAAAATCAAGTACTGTACGGCCATATTCAACACATAAAACTTTGCGCAAAGAAAGAGCATAGGGAACAAAGAAAGTGAGAGAAACCCAGGTGGGGTTTATACCTGAAACGCGTGAAAATTCAAACCAGAAGCTAAAAAGCTCAGAAACCCCAACTTTGCATCACCCAACTCAAACCCATTTGGCTTCAGTCTTCACTCTCCAATCTCCAATCTCTAATCTCCAATCTCTAATCTCTAATCTCCAATCTCTAATCTCTAATCTCCAATCTCCAATCTCCAATCTCTAATCTCCAATCTCCAATATCCAATCTTCATCATCCCTTATTCTAAACAGCACGCTTTTGATAGAGAACAAAATCGAAGAAGAACGCGAAAGAGGAAGAAAAGAGTTTAAGAAAGAGTCGCTGAGAATTGAGACTGAGAAAGACTGAAAATCTGAAAAAGTGTTGACACGTGACTAAAAAAAGGCATCTGGGGCCTTTTCGGGCTTTCGGGTTGAGACCGAGTTCGAACCCGAGCCTGGACCGAACAGAAAGCAAACGGGGCGGTCTTTGGCCCGGATCGATATCTTCACATTAAAGACCAGATCTTGGGCCCTATCAGGCTTTTGTGGCGGTTTTTTTGGGTTTTTGGGCCCGAAGGCCCATCATTATTTACAAGTCCAATAGTTTAGTAGTTCTAAGCGCAACGCAATGTTTTGGGCTGGGCCTAATTTTGCAAAGGATATAATTTACAAGTCTCCATATATGTTTTTGATAGTATCATAGTGCAAGTGTTTTTTGATAGCGTTATTATTATTATTATTTTTCTGGAAGAATGACGTTAGACTTTATTGAATGGAACTAACGATTACAAGAAGAGGCCAAAAGGCCTTGGAGCTCTGGAAGGGAGGACCCTTCCGAACGAAAAGAAACACTGCTAAGAAGAGCCAATTTGGCCACTTTATGAGCCACCAAATTGGATTCCTTACAAACATGAGAAAAGAAAGAAGATTTAAGAACAAGAAGATCCTGTTTAATATCCTCAACTATCACACCAAAACCCGAGTCCTCCATCTCTTGACTCTTGGTCGCTTTAACAAACTTTAAACAATCAGTTTCAAACACCACAAACATTAGCTGATATTCTTTAACAAATTCAGAAGCTGTTCTCCCTGCCATTGCTTCCACCATATCAAGAGAATTAACATGATCAACTTTAAAACAAGCACCATAATTTGGTGCTAATTGCAACTAACGCGCAATAAATGCACGGTCATCAAAGAAATGGGTAAATATTTATACCTGAAGTATCGTACCACAGGGATTGAAGGGCTAACCACAATCCTTGGGTAATCGAAAATAAAGTCACCTAGCAAATAAAGAAAATAAAATAAAGGAAAATGCTACTCTAAGGCACCAAGCCTTAGCAATGCTCGGCCTCGGTTCGCACCAAAGCCTAATCAATGCTAATGCTTAGTGATGACTATTTACAAGGAGTAGAAAGTGTCATCGAAATTTGTATTTGGATTCCTAATTAACGAAATAAAAAGCGACAACTAAAATTACAAATAAAATAAAGGAAATGGAAATAACAAAGAGGGAATGTCGGGAACAAGGAAGGTTCCTTCACCCAAATCATGTGTCGGAAGCTATCTAATATAGATGTTAATTTCATATTTGGCGGTAGTCGTATCCAAGGCGGTTCAAGGCTCAAGGACCATATTATTCACAATTCGGTATTAGTGAGCTGGTTCAAGGGTCACACTAACTCAACTAGAGAGAGTTAGAGTCGATTCAAGGGTCACTAACTCACTTTAATTGGCGTAAAGATCGGAAATTAGTCTACTAAGCAACTCACCCGCGCAATCACGGGACGTGTGTAAATTACCATGCTTGTAACTCACTAGCTTAGGAGCTAGAGGGGGTCAAGCCTCCAATTCCATCCTAGATATGCTCAAAACACACACCCTAGAGTTGACTAGGCTCCTAGACGCGCATTTCAACCCAATAAAAATAGAAACAAGCATCCAATATATGAAAATTGCATCACTACATTAAAATAGGCATCCATTACATAAAATTCGGGTTAAGGCACACAACCTTAACTCCCAACAAAGGAACTACTCACAACCCATAAACATATACATCATCAATTTCACCAATTTCATACAAATAAAAGAGGAAAAGGTATAGAAGAGGGAGAACAACCAAGACAAGCCACAAATGCTAAAGAGCATATATAACGAGTCTTGGAATTATAATTTCTCCTTTTTACCCAATTGATGATTAAGCCTCTTGCTTCTCCTTCACTAGACAAAATCGATGAAGCTTGGGGTTGGGTGAGTACTCCTTTAGTTACCCAAAAGAAATTACAAAGGACTAAAGAAAAAAAATGAAAGAGAGAAGGAGGGATGGATTTGAGAGCAGCCAAAGGCTGCCCTCTCTGAAAAATGGCTGTGTCTAATCTTGTCCTCCCAAAAAATAGGGTTCTCCCCCCTTTTATCGATTATGTATATATGACCAAAGAGGTTCTATGATGAATGATGGTTGAGATTAAAAGGCATGGGCTGATCTGTGGTTTAGATTGAAAGGAGATGGAGAAAGAATGAATGTGGAAGATCACGTGATGGCTGCCCTCTTCAATTAAGCCAATAATGCTTAATTGTTATAATGATGTGTGTTGAGGTTGTTGCGGAATTTCACCACTTGATCAATCTGAAAGTGCAAGCTAACCAAACTTCATCGGCTAATTAAGATAATCACCATCTCTTTCTTTTGTCGAAAATTCACATTTGCACCGATTTCGCTTATTTTTCTGGCATTTCTGGAACTCCGCTTATTTTTTGTAAAATAAATAAAAATAGATTAATTACGAAATAATTGACATGTAATTCACTTGTTTGAGTACTAAATACATGTGTAAAAATACACGTAATTACACCACCTATTACTACAGCGCATTTCTAATTATGATACCAACACCTCCACAAACTAAAAGACTATCAAAACCACCATCAAAATTTGCTTTAAGCCAACCTTGTGGTGGAGGAGTCCATGGTTGAACTGGCGGCACACCCCATTTTTTTAAATCTACAAGATCTCATAAGAAGGACATAAGTACGAATCTGATAGAATAGATAAGAAATTGAATGTACCTTGCCTTCCCATAAATGCAAATACGATGTCACATTTCAGTTCTTAAGTTAATTTGCGGTTATTTACTTTTAGTATTACTTTGGCTTTTTACCATTTTGAGTAACCGTTTACTGTGAAAGGACCCTAGAGTTGACTTTTTGTAGAAAAATTATTTTGGGAAAATTTCTTTAAGGAAGTCATAGATGACGTTAATATGAATCTTTGGACATGCTATACGTTAAATCGGAGTTCGTGTGTAAAAGTTATGGTGTAAAATGTAAAGTAACTATTTCGGTTGGGGCAAGCTTCGTACCAAATTGAAGCTCGGAGTATCCTCTACAAGTCTAAATAGGTGGCAGCCCGTTTCGCACTGTAGTGAGAGAGCAAGCTCGTCGTGAAGTCACGGCTGCACAGTGGCGGAGTCGTCGCTGGAACTCATTTTTCCAGCCACCATAACTAGAGCTGCTAGTCTCATTTTGAAGCTCTCCTCCTACACAACAAAACCTCAAAAATTCAATCCATGTTGAGCTAGGTAAGAAGAATCAGGCATTTGAAATTCTAGGGTATAAATTGGGATATTTACTATTTGACTTCGATTATCCTAGTTAGGCTTGAAATTTGACTTTTTGCTAGTTATGGAGGTCGCCGGAGTTAGGCTGGTCGGCCGCTGTTGCCGGCGGAGCAAACGGCAGTGCCGCCTCTTGGGGGTAGTTTTGCATGTTTTTGAGTTTGTTTTAATGAGAGGAGTTTAATGGTGGGAGGTTTGTAATTTTTGGAGGAGTTTTGGTTAGGTTTGAGATTTTTCAAAAATTGGAGAATTTGACAGTTGGTAGAATAGATCTGACCATTGGATTTTCTTGGTTATGGTCCTAAAGTTCTAGAATCGAAGAAGTGAGGTTGTAATTGAAGTTTGGTGAAAATCTAATTAGCTTAACCCTAGCTTGATTAGTGGTTTAAGTGTAAGGATTTTGGTGTTTAAGTTAAAACATTTATTTTCCTAAATTGAAGAGTGGTTCTAAACATATTTATTGTGCCAGGATACGAGAGGACCTCGCTTGAGTGAAGATTCAGATATTGTCGGGCTTATGCCTAAATTTGTGAGTAGACACATTGGTTTTTAATAAATATGTATGTCAAATTTTATAATTTATCATTTTATTTTCCGAGCTTATATTATAATTTCGGCATATGAAGTGATCTTGGAATTTATTTGAGTTTGATGCAAGGAGTAATCTTTGTCGTGATTTATGGATTTGAGTTCGGATCATTAATTTGGTATTTGTGTTTGGATATTATTTATGATTCCCGGATTTAATTAGTATCAGTTTAATTGTTGACTTTGACATTTAGTAAAGATTACCGAAAATAGGATTTTCGGTAATTCTCTATTTATAACTTTTTCGTTTATTTATGGATTATCGATCTTAACATTGAAAATATTTTTAGCGAGTATTTTCGGATTGAGATATTAATTTCAATTTTTACTTGAAGATTAAATCTCGCTTATAATTAGGGATTTGAGAATATTTTGAAGTGTGAGACACGTCATTAAGTTTTATTTTAATTTCTTATGATAATTTTCAAGTACGGTTGGGAACCGTACCATTCATATGACCTTGGGGAAGTTTTATGGATTTAAGTGATTTCGTATGTTTTCAGTCACCATACTATAGGTCGCTCATATTTTATTACTAGCTAGCCTTTATTAGCGGTCCTTACCATAAGTGAGTCGAGCGCTTAGCGTGAGACTCTACTATAACATGGGAGACACCAATCATTTGTTATTTATTGCTAGCTAGCCTTTATTAGCGGTCCTCACCATAGATGAGTCGAGCGCTTAGCGTGAGACGCTATTATAGCCTGAGAGACACCGACCCGAGCCTAAGTGGCTCCTTTTACATGGTGATAACTCTTTCCCTTATTTTATTTTCTCAGTTATGCATTTGATTAACCAGTGAGGGTGGTTTATCTCTTCTTACGAGATTTCTTTATTTGATTAACTAGTGGGGCTAGTTTGTCTATTTTTATGGGTTTCTGGAATTTAAGTTATATGGTTTATCAAAGTTGCGTGTAGCTAAGTTTTTAAAACTGAAACGGTGGAAAACATTAAATTAAGTATTTTGTTAAATTATTTAATTTATTTTTGTCCATTCACTTTAACGTTTTTAAATTACTTTCCCCTGGGTCCTTTGGTTTCAATTGTCACTTTGCAGGTTAAGTTTATTTACGGTCGAGCGTACATGAAGTCGAGGCATAATCAGAGACTACTTCCGCTTATTCTTTATTCATTCTTTTTATTTCATTATAGATATGCTCTGATGACTATTTGAGATTGTTATTAGTTGTTTAAGACTTGATGTATTTTGGGAGATGTGATGAACTTAGGGAGCATGAAGGCTCCAGGAGTAAAAGGTTGAAATATGATTTTAGAAGTGTCTTGCATATTGGTTTTGATCAGGTAGAGTTGTCCATTTTCAAAGGAGATTATGTTAAAATTTTTGATAAAATCTCTCTTGAGGTAAGCCTCGCAGGATTTATTTTGGATTTCAAGATGAAATCCGAGATGGGTCCTACATATGTTGCTTCCAAACTGACAAGACAATGATCATAAGCAAAGTAAACTCATCCTGACTTAGGAACTCCAAACACGAACTAAACCAATCAATCATTGACATCGGCTAAACCATGCACAATAAAGTTCTTCGCAATTCCGAAAATATTTTTATCAAATCCCTCATGTTGAAGCAATCTCGACAGACATGCTCAATAGGTTCGTCTTCATCATTGCAAAAGAAACAACCATCAACTAGAAACACGTACTATTTTCTTTCTTAGAGATGAAATAGTTGGGAGAACAGAAGAACAAACACGCCAAGTATGAACTTTAATCTTACCCGGCATACCTGCAAACCATAGTTTCTTCTAGAATGGTACATTACCGACATTGGAAGAAGCAGAAGGGCTATCATGCACTATCAACCTCGCAAATTGATATGCAGACTTCGTAGAGAACCTCCCTTTCGAATCATAATGTCAAAGCAGTTTGTCATGAGAAACTTGATGGCTAAGAGGGATAGCAGGATTACTTCCACATCAGTTTGCTCAAAATGTTCCACAATAAGATTTATATTCCGATCCATGTTCTGTTAGCAGTGATAAATTCAGTAACCTTTGTGCATCTATGGCTCAGCTGACTTAGAGGTGGTATCCACAGATCCTACCAAAAATGGATTGAGTTACCAAACTTGCTAATGAGTACCATTAACCAATAAATCCATGGCTTCAAAAATACCTTTCCAACAAGCCGAAGGAACATATGGAGTAGGGGCTGTCCAAAAATAATTATGAGGAAAATACCTTGCCTTAAACAGCCGTCCTAACAAAGAAGATGGAGCGCTTTCACCAACCACCACCCCTGCTTAGCTAATAAAGCCAAATCGTGAGCATATAAATCATGAAAAACCCATACCTCCCTCCACACTAGGTAAGCAAAGCTTCTCCCAAGGTGAGGTTATGTTTACCCTCCATATTACTAACTCGGTAATCTGGATCAGAGTTCTAGATGTAATGTGTTTTGATGATACATAAGTTTTTTTTGCTGTAGTTTTGGGTAGATAAAACATTCAATCCTCAGATCTTGAGATGGTGGAGTATAGAAACTATGGTTTGAAGGTGAGAGATTCTAGTTGGTTTGTCAAACTCTCGAGGTTGCTTGGAACTCTAACATCAAATGTGGAATTGTTAAGGTTGGTAAATTAAGATACCAAATTAGAGAATGGTTGTTGCAAGTCACGGTTAGGGATCATTGTTAAATCTACTGATGATACTAAGTGATCGAATTTAGTATAAGCGACGAATCGAATCGCGAGGTGTTAAATAAATTCTTTTTGCGTCATGATGTGTAAGATTGTGTTTTAGCTTTAGGGAAAAGGGTTTCTTTGTTGATTCATAAATTATTTTTATTTAAGGTTTGAGGTATCGAGAACAATGCATATCATGATATGCTTAACGTTGTCCCTTATGTAAAAAGTTTTTCTTATGGATCGTATAGTGGTGGGACCACTTACTGATCCAAGTATGGTTTGAGAGATCATCACCATTTGGACAGGTGTCAGGGGGTGTTGGCTGAAACCTTTCTATTGAGATATGACTTTGAGGACGTGATCGAAATGGGTCGCTAGTGGATGTCGGAGATTGGTAGAACTTTTGAGTATGAAGTTATGGATTTGCTTCCTTCGTGTACTTGATATTTTCTCTCGAGCTAAAGCCAAGGCTGGTCGTGAGTCTCGACTTTTACTTGAGTTCACTGTTAATTTTTGGCAATTAGCTAACCATTATTGGTAGTGGTAGCTTTTGGATGGAAACTAATTTTGACATCTGATAGTTAACTTAGTTTCGCGAGCTCATTTTAACAGAAGTATTTGAAGGAACTGTTGAATCCTACTTTCAGATGTCACCGTTTTTGACTACAATTGTAGTTAACTCAAATATAATTTTGTTGTTGCCGTGGTGGTGCGTGGGAGGTGTAGGAGATTTGAGCGAATCTGATTTTCGGATTGCGTTATGATAAGTGTGTTTGTGCAGCTCAGATATTCTGGCAGTTAGACACTTTATCGTGGAATGGCTGGAGCGCGCCGTGTGATTTTAACCATTGGAATTGTTGTTGTGACTATACCCAATTAAGTAGTGTGGCTCGGGGTTTAGGTTTCCGACACTATATGCATAGATCAAAGAAGACGATATACTTGCTGAGATTATGACGTTAAGTCGCGCATGGTGAATTGGCTGTTCTAATTTTTATCGATTTGACGTTATTATTATAGTTGTGTCAGTTTTGATCGTTGAAGGAAAGCTTAGAGCACCATCACGTGGACATTAATTAGCTTAGATTTGTTTACGCCATGCAAGCAGGAAGAATTTCTCGTACATTATAGTAATGTTTTGATATCATGAAGTTGTCATTTTGTATGCACGGGATAATATTATCATTATTCTGGTGGAAATACCCAAGTGTTTGAACCCTGCTTGCAGAGATAATTATTAATCGCTACATATTCTATCCCAAGAATTGAGGTTCAAGAAGTATTGTTAGGCGATCATCGTGCGTAGATGTGTTTACAAATTGATTCGAGTCTAAAGAAATTCGATCGTCGATGTGAAATTTTATCGATTTTTATTGTTGGTGGACAATCAGTTAGGTTGAGCGGGGTCGTGTTGGCTAAGGTGACATAAATCAATCGCATTTTGAAGACCTCTTCTCTATTTGAATATTGCTATCGTTTTGTCGTATTCAATCTGTCTTTGACCATTCATCATTTCGTTTAGAAATAGAATTATTCAGAACACATTACTGAAACTCATGTTAAGTTTCTTTCACCATTCTCACTGTTTCAATGAGATGGGCAGTTGTACCCAAGGATTAAAATCTCTGCGATATATCCGATATATCCTCCGATATCTCCCTTTTTCGAAGGACCGATATATCTTTAGGGGTCAATATCTTATCTTCCACCGTATCTACGATATTTCCCCCATATTTAGGAAATATCCTCAAATATCACCGATATTTAGGAAATATCACCGATATTTAGGAAATATCTCCGATATTTAGGAAATATCTCCGACATTTATGATATTTTCGATATATCACTGACCTATTAAAAAAATATCTGTAAAAAATTGAAATGTTATCCGGAAGAGAAGTAACTAATTCCCTCGAGGTGTATCCCAATGACGAGTGGTGGTCTCGACTTGAAACTGCAACTGCCAATGGAATCAACGTACAAAGGGTATTATCTGAAGAAGTTGTTGGAAACCCAGAAGATAATTTAGACAGTGATGATGCATGGGGCGGCATAGCAACTCCAGATAGTTCAGATGATGATGAAGATGGTGGAAGCGGAAAAGGTGATAGAAATACTGGCACCGGGTTTGTATATGGACAATCTTCTACAGTTGGTGGATTGAACAATTTTTCATCTGAAGAAAATTACGATCATGCCTCCCATGATCATGGCTATAGAAGTATTAGGTATGGAGCGCAAGAGGATACCATGTATGGGAGGAGGACTAGAGGTCCAAATGATGATCAAGATGTTGTTTCAGTTGCGCTAAGTTTTGATTCTATCAGTTTAGGTAGTGGGACTGGAACCTCAAATGAATCCCAAGAAGGCAACAATCAATATGGCTATAATGTTTATGGCTATAATCAATGCACGGAAGTTAGTGATCAGTCATCCAGTTTTCATCATCCTTACTATCCACTTATAGGGGAAACAGTTGGCAGCTCCAAAGACATATATGATTATCATATTCAACACTACAATTTGTACTATATGAGTCATATCTCTTGGTTTGATTATTGTACTTTTGTGGATCAGCGTGTGTCTTATGACTCTTATCAATAACCTAGATTCTCATTCTGGATGTAGATGAAGTTGATATTTGTAATATTTATATATAAATCTAATAAATTAAATATTTCAGAAAAAAAAATTCTTCCCAAAATACCGATATTTTTTTCCCGGGTTTCCCCGATATATCCCCGATATATCCGAAATCTCCCTTTTTCAACGGACCGATATATCTACCGATACCGATATTTTAATCCTTGGTTGTACCTTTCCCTTCTTGCAGTCTTTTGGTATCGTTGGCCTCACTTCCACTACTTGGTGGGAAAGTTAGAGTACAGAAAATTTTCGGTTTTGGTTCAGTTGTTGTTATACTCGATCGAACTTTTTAGAGGCGGAGATGAACTTATTCCTTGCTTATGGTTTTCACTCGAGATTAATATCATTCCTTCTTGAATCGGGAGAAAACTTCTTTACCACGTTATCGAGGGGTACTCATGATATCAACGGGTGGTTATTCGATCTCTTGCATGTGTGAGTTCAAATGTTTTTTGTTGACATTCTTCAGATTTCGATGAATCGTCTGTGTGTCTCAAGTACGCTTTTTCTATTGACACGCATTTGTATGAATTGTCACCTCTTTTGTGGAGCTTGTGTGTTATTACTTCCTTAACATCATACACATGTATACATCTTACTCTTACTTGCACAATTCGAAATTTCGAGGACGAAATTTTTGTTTAGGAGGGAGAGATTGTAATGCCCCAGACTTTATTTGACCGTTTACCGTCATTTGGACCGTAAACGGCTATCATTTTTATTTTTATCTTCATTTTTGAGCTCTTAGTGTCTCTAAAAATTTGACTTTTTCCTACCTTCAAAATTTGAGTAAACTTTCTTCATGAAAGTCGAAGAGGACGTGACTGAGTTCGTGGATACGTAGCACGTTTTAATCGGAGTTCTGTTGATTCGCCGTCAAAGCTTCTCGGCCTCGCTGACGACAATTCCGGCCACCTCCGATGATGAGACCGGTCCCATTTTCTTCATCTTGGAATGATCTTTCCAATCATATATGTCATGCAACCTCTTACTGACCGTATGAGACGAATAGAAGGGAAGAAGATATGACTATCTTTTCCGCTATTTTTCAAATTCTGGCCAACTCTAGCCAAATTGGACGATGTGACTACTTGGGCTTTGTTCGTCTTGCCAAGCTCTACAAAACCTCAAAAGGATTTCGATCAATTTGTAACGTGGAGAGAGAATCGACGAATTCAAATTCTAGGGTTTGTGATTTGGGAATTTTACTTCCTGAGGTAATTTCTCCAATTTACACTTAAAATTGATCTTCGTGCTAGTTGAGAAAATTGTTTATTTTGTCGAGAGGAACGTTGTGTTAAATTTTGGTGGTCATTGGGGGTGGTCAGTGGTAGTGGCCACCGCCACTGCCAGTGTTTCTAGCGGCTTGTTTTAGCTCGTTAACTAGGGTTCTTCGATATGAATCCATGGACATGCAATTCGTCGATTTTGGTTAATGTATAGGATTGTTGAGCAAGTCCAAAGTTAGATTTTCAAATGTTGATACCGAGAAATCTTATGGTTGGATTTCCTTTTTTTATTTGTGTGGGGAGTTGGAATCGACAAGTAGACCTGGGATCAGAGTTCGGGTTGTTTTCGGGATTGTTCCAAAGAGTTGAGTGTTGTAGAACATAAGGGGTTCGTGTTGTTTCTGAGTATTAACTTGAAATTTACAGTTGCCTTAATGTTTGAGGCTTGCAGGCATGAGGTATTGTCGCTTAAGGAATTATTCTGAATGTCGTCAGGCTTAAGCCTAAAACAATGAGTGGACTTTTGATTTTAACGTCATGCATGCAATAAAGTTTTCTTATTAACAAAACTTTATCCGATTTATATTTGGAGCAACTTTGATGCCTTGATTAATTTTATATTTTTATGGAACAATTACTTGAGAATGAGCTTTATTATATTTATTGGACGAGTGAGCCTGAAAAAAGGGGTTCATACTTTTCTCGTGAGCTCAATTTAGTGGGCTGAGATAATTTCTTGTGAGCTCTATCTAGTGGGCCGAGAAAAGTGATTCATATATTTCTCGTGAGCTCTATCTAGTGGGGTGAGAAAAGTGGTTCATACCTTTCTTGTGACCTTTCGGATTTATTACTAATTTCATTAGAAATGTGGGACATGTTGAGTAGTTTATCGATTTGTAGACATGTTGAGAAATGCTCCTTTGATTTTACATAAATACTTATAAGTACGGTTTGGAACCGTACTCGTGACTGCATTTTATGGATTTATTTTTTTTGTACGTTTTTAGTCATCATACTAGGGTCGTTCTTATTCATTGGTAGCTAGCCTTTATATGTGGTCCTCACCATATGTGAGTCGAGCACTTAGCGTGAGATGCTACTAGAGCCTAGGTGTCTGGACTCACCCTGAATTTTACCCTGAAACCTGAAGTAAATCCTGCAGGGTCCATCACCAAGGAAAATACTGAAAATTCGGCATAATCTACCTTGAAAATGGACAACCCTTACCTGAAAAAAAAATCCATATAGACACTTCTATTATAACCCATCCATCCTCAACTCTTGGAGGAAGGCCTTCCTGCTCCCCAAGTTCATAACATCTCCTAAAATATATCAAGCCTTATTCAACTAATAACAGTATCAAAGGGTCATTAGAGCATATATAATGAAAGAAAAACAATGAATAAAGAATAAGCGGAAGCAGCCTCTGACTATGCCTCGACTCCATGTACGCTCGACCTCATTTAAACTTAGCCTGCAAACCGGACATTTAAAACCAAAGGGCCCAGGGGAAAGTAATTTAAAAACGTTAGAGTGAGTGAACAAAAATAAATTAAATAATTTAACAAAATACATAATTTAAATACTTTCCCACGTTTCAGTTTTAAAAACTTAGCTGCACGTAACTTTGATAAACCGTATAACTGAAATTCTAGAAAACCCATAAGAATGGACAAACCAGCCCCGCTGGTTAATCAAATGAAGAAATCTCGTAAGAAGAGATAAACTAGTCATGCTGGTTAATCCAATACATAACTGAGAAAAATAAAATAAGGGGAAGAGTTATCACCATGTAAAAGGAGACTCGCAGGCTTAGGTCGGTACCTCCCAGGCTATAATAGCATCCCACGCTAAGCGCTCGACTCACCTATGGTGAGGACCGCTAATAAAAGCTAGTTAGTAATGAATAATAACGACCCTAGTATGGTGACTAAAAACATACGAAATTATTTGAATCCATAAAAATTTCCCAAGATAATGCAAATGGTACGGCTCTCAATCGTACTTGAAAATTATCATAAGAAATTAAAATAAAACTTAATGACGTGTCTCACACGTCAAATTATTCTCAAAACCATAATATAAGTGAGAGTTAATTAACAAATAAAAATTGTAAATAATATCTCAATGTCCACAAATAAACAATCATAATGAAATCTGAAATTTATAAAAATATCCAAACTCAAATACCAAATTAATAATCTGAGCTCAAATCCATAAATCATGACCAACCATTAATCAATGCTTCAAACTCAAATAATTTCTAAAATCATCTCGTAAGCCGAAATTATAATATAAGCTCGGAAAATAAAATAATAAATTAGAAAATATTACATGAATATTTACTTAAAATCAAAACGTCCACTCACAAATTTAGGCATAACCCCAACGATATCTGAATCATCACTCAAGGGAGATCCCCCTCGTATCCTGGCACAATAAAAATGCTTAGGACCAAACTTCAATTCCGGAAAATAAATACTTAAATATAAATACCCAAATCTCTTCCGCTTAACCCACTAGCTTTACTAAGGTTAAACTTATCGGATTCATGTCAAACTCCACCCACAACCTCATTTCATTTATTTCAACCTTCTAAAACAAAAATAAGGGAAATCCAATGGTAAGATCTTCCCGAGAAACATACCGATAAACCGAACTTCAAATAATCCCAAACATATTCTAGGCTTCACCATAATTCTTAAACTTCACACCATTGGACTCCTCTCATCAAAACCAAATTAAATAACAAGAAAAACTAACCAAAAGAGGCGGCGCCGTTGTCTGCTCCACCGGCCGATCACTGCTCCGGCCACTTCCAATGCTTACCAAATTTTAACACAATCATCCTCTCAACATTAATTCTAAGCAACTTTCATAATTACCACATTGATCAATTTTAGGCCTAAACATGTCAATCGAATCAAAACATAAAATATCTCAAATTCAAAACCCTAGAATTTCAAAGCTTCGAATCTCCGTACCTAGATTGAAATAGGTTGAATCCTTTTGAGGGTTTGCTGTACAAGAAGAGAGCTTCCAAATGAGACAAGCAGCTCTGGCATGGCAGCGGGAGAAAGAAGTTCCGGCGAGAACACCTCCACGACACAGCCGTGACTTCATGGTGAAATTGCTCCTTCACGGTGGCGCGACACCGGCTGCCACCTACCTAAACTTGTAGAGGATGCTCCAAGCTTCAAATTGATACCAAGCACGCCATCTAACTCGGCTAGACGACGGTGGACGGAGGCGATGAAGTCGCTGGCAAATAGAGAGATGCGGGAGAGAGGTGAGAGAGAGAGGGAGGTAATTCTGATTTCTACCTTACCTCTTTCGGTAAGTTTCTATTTTTATACCCCTACCAAAATAGTAACTTTACATTTTACACCATAACTTTCACATACGAACTCCAATTTTAACATATAATATGTCCACAGATTCGTATTAACGTCCTCAACAACTTCCTTAAAGAGATTTTCCCAAAATATTTTTTCTATAAAAAGTCAACTCTAGGGTCCTTTAACAGTAACCGGTTACTCAAAACGGTAAAAGTCAAAGTAATATCAAAAGCAAATAACCGTAATTTAATTTATGAACCGAGATGTGACAATTCTCCCCTGCTTATAAAAATTTCGTCCTTGAAATTTCAAATCATGCAAAGGGGTAGCGCTTACTTCTTTTCATCTCAGACTCCAATAAGCGCTAAGCTAAATTGTTCCATCAACAATGCTCTTCCAACTTTCTTCCACCACAAGGTACCTCTTTTCACTTGTGGAAACAATTAACCGAAATCTTTTCCACTTACATTGGCACATCATAACTTATCCATCGAACCCAAGGCATGCATATGCTTTAACAAATTTCAAACTCAAGGTTAAATGAAATACTCCGTCAACGTTCCTTATGGCACCACTCACATAATACACCTTGGTCCTTGACTTATCTTCCACTAAGTGAATAGCTTGCCCGATTATAATTACTTATGATACACAACCTCAAATCACACGGATGACTTTGACTTTCGTCAAGTCAAAATGCTAAATAACTTTTGTAATTCACGATACCATCTTTCTTTGTCACCAACTAATCAAGACAAAACTCAATCGTTCACACCGAAATTGGACCTTCACCACCTATGTGGTTGGCCTCAATCATTATGCTAATCGGCGAATATCTCCCTTGTCGCCAGATTATGCTAATGTGATTTATATTACCAAACCCTTACACTGAATATCTCTTGTATCTCAAATCGTATCCAGACGACAATGACCTCCTAGGTTCTACACGGATCAAAAGTGGTCCCACCACAATACGATCATGTATGAATACGTATCACAAGAAAGACATTTAACATGACATGTCATAATTTACCATTTATGCCAATATACCGTCAAGTCTTGACTAGAAATATTTCTTGAGTCATCGAGAATCTTTTTTCTTAAAGCAATACCACTAGCCAATCATATTATTATTTCCAACAATTTGCACCGCGAATTAATCATTACTAACCAATAATAACTGTCAGAATCTCATCCCCCAATAATACATTTAACAGTCGCCACCAACAACGACTTACAAACACAAGAAAAATATCACCCTCAAAATCGATCAACATACCTGAAACTGGCACCTTCAAAAATGAGGAAAAAAATGATGACTTGATGTTTGACGATACCTTAGAAGTTATGAGTATCTCCTCGTACGAACCAAGTTGGTTCAAACTTATATGCAGACTAGTCTTTAGGTTACAGTACCTATTCCATGAATAAAAAGAGCTAAGTTGCTCACTATTTACTGCGATAATTCATGTTGCTTTTACTACAACACATGTCTGCAATTATCACTTTCGCCTTAATAATACTAGTTTGTCGAATGAAGGAAAAATCAAAATAGTGAGTCTCACGCGAGTCAACAATCTGAGGATCACTATTGGAAGTTCACTAATTGATAACTTGCTTCTGACGTATTATCATGTATAATAGCGATTACGTATCAACTCAAGTCGATAAACATGAATTTTCAAGTAACCGCCTCGCCATTACGCATAACGTTAAGAAAAATCGTCATTGAGTTATACTTCTTCCGCATGATTATGCGTTGCTAAAGATGCGACAGATCATGTAAACCAACTTCGTTTCCTGAGTAAAGCTTTGCCCATGAATTTCTCGTTAACGTTAACGAATGTCGAAGTCCCATAAATGAATCGTGCAAATAATAGCTGCCAAATTACAGAAAAACCCGCATTAACTCTAACGTCAAATCACCTTAGTTACTCACCTGATAACCGCACTAACAAAAAAAATACAAACTCTAAGTTGACCGAATCAAGTGTCAGCACAACTGATGTTGGCAGTCTATCATTCAACACTAGGTAGTCCTCTCTTCTACCCCCATATGATGCAAAGTGATTTTCTTTCTTCTATTTGATTGATAGGTCCGACTAGCATGATGACGCATGTCCATAATGTCCAAGGAAGATGAGAGCACAATACTGGAGTCCAACGCTCAAGTCGCCAAAACTGCTAGTTGCCAAAGATAAATACTCCTCATAGAATGCTTAATTGTCACACCCCGGTCCTTAAGTTATTTTATAGTTATTTACTTTGGTATTATTTTAGTCTTTTACCGTATTAAGTAACCGTTTACTATTTAGGACCCTAAAGTTGACTTTTTCTTCCGTTTCGAATTTGGGAAAACTTTCTTCATGAAAGTTGTAGAGGACGTTATTACGAGTTCGTAGATATGCTTTGCGTTAAAATCAGAGTTAGCACGGAAAAGTTATCAACTAAAAAGGTAAATTTTGTGTTGGTAAGGATAAAAATTTTGTGGGTTTCATTGTTGGGGTTTTAAGTTGGACCGGGTGTGGAGAAGCCCAACACCCGTTCTCTCTCTCTCCTTCTTCCTTCTCTCTTTCTCCCGAGCTCTCCCCGAGCCCTTCTCCCACCGGAAGCTCCCAACGCCTTCTGTCGCCGTCTGGCTCGCAACTGACCGCCGCTCCAGCCCAGTTCGGAGCCCCACCACCTTTTCTCTCTCCCCAGCCTAGTGTTTAAGCCGGTAGCGCCATCAGAGAGGAGAAACCCCGCCGGAAACGCCGACTACCTCTTCGCCGGAGTTCTCTCCTCCGGCCACCATAGGTTGGGATTTTTGGCTCATCTTGTAGCCCTCATCAAGGTGAGTAATCCCTCAAAAGGAATTGGTCTAATTTGATCTTGTTAATGAGAAATGTATAATTGAAGTTCTAGGGATTTATGGATGTTTTGGTTCGATTACCCTAGTTAGCCTTAGAATTGGACTAGGTGCTAGTTATGGCAGTTGTTGTGTATGATGAGAGAATTATTCTGTTAAAATTTGAGAGGCAATGGACATCGCCGGAGTTCCGTTGCCGGCCGCCGCTGCAGGTGGAGCAGGCTGCGGCGACACCTTTTAGAGGTTGTTTTTGCATGTTTTCGGGTTTGTTATAATGAGAGGAGTGTAATGAAGTATAGTTTAGAATTTTTGGAGGAGTTTTGGTAAGGTTTGGGATTTATCAATGATTAAGGATTTAGGCGGTTATTCGAATGGAAATCTGGCAGTTAGTTTAGCAGGATTTAAACTTCAAAAAAGTTAATTTATGGCTATCGGTGAGTGTGGTTTAATGTGAGCCTTAATAGTTTAAAAGTGGAGAAGTTGGGCAAGGGAGATAAATTATAGGCTTCCTTTTATTTCAGAAATTTTTATTAAAATATTAACATAGTCTGGAGGCTTAATAATTATTTATTGTTCAGGACGTGAGGAGAATCATTTGGATGAAGCCTCGGGTCGTCGGTAGGCATAGCCAAGCACTGTGAGTGGACCTTTGATTTGAATGCCATGCATGCTCTAGAGTTTATTTAATTGTTCAAAGGCATTTTGGAGATTTAATATTTTCTTGGAGTAATGAGTTCCATTTATTTTTCGGGAACTCTCTTGAGCATTTTATTTGACATGTGGGACATGTCAAATGATTTGTTTTATTACGCAATATTTCTAGGTATACAGTTGGAAACTGTACTGAGTTCAATGGATTTTATATTATTTTTTAGGGAAGTGACATTCTTGATATTTGTTATTTTACTTCATCATAAAAGGGTTGATATATATATATATATATATATATATATATTCATTATTGGTAGCTAACCATTATTAGCGGCTACTCACCCTAGGTGAGTAGTGTGCTTTGCGTGAGACGCTATTATAGTCTGGGAGGCAACCGATCGATATTTATATTATTTGTTAGCTAGCCATTATTAGTGGTTACTCACTATAAGTGAGTAGGGCGCTTAGCGTGGGACGCTATTATAGCTTGGAGGCTCCGACCCTAGCCTGGGAGACTCATCGTTATAATGAAACCTCTTTCCCATTTTTATTAATTATTGAGAACCAATGAGATTGGTTCATCATTTTTATCCGTAAATATTTTTGGAGAATTTCCAAGAGTGGCATGCATAAGGATTTTCTAAATGGAAATTTTGGGAGAGGATCAATTTGATTTCATTGCTCCATATTTATGTCCACAATACTGTTATTTATTTTTGTCCACTCACTCTAAAGTGTTAAATGCTCAGTCTGCAGAAATCTGTTCGACGAGGATAGGAAGCGAGTCATAATTCCCACCTCATCTAGTTTTCTCTCGTAGGTTACTAGTTTGACCTACTTGTATATCGTCTCTTTCCTAGTAGTTGCTCTGATATTCATGGGATGTTTTAATTGTTATTATTGAGTTTGTGTGTGTTAAGAGCTTGTGACTCCATTTTGGAGTGTTGAAAAAGAATTATTTGGTTTATTTGTATGAGAGATTTAATTCATGAAATTATTTTGAATTATTATTTTAGTTGAGGTGGTGGATGATTATTTGGGGGAGCGGGTGGCTCCAGAAGATGTGGATTAAGTTGATTTAGAAGTGTTTGGGATTTTGGAGAGTTTTCTTTCAAGTAGGGTTACCCATTTTCAAGGGAGGTTATGCCAAAAATTTGGTAAAATTTCCCTTGAGGTGGGTCCCGCAGGGTTTATTCCGGATTTTATGGGGGAAATCCGGGGTAGGTCTTGACAATTGGTATCAGAGATTTAGGTTGTTCGATTCCTGTCTTCCTATATCACTACCATATATGCTTAGTAACACTTAGTGTTATTAGAGTGATGGTCCGACCGCGGCGGATCCATTAGCATTTTATGCTTGGATGCTAAGTTTTTATTAAGTATTTGGGTAGTTGTCATCTCTTTGTTTCTGGTACTAAATATTTTATTCTCAGGTAGTATGCCTCCTCGCCGAGCACCTAGGCAGAATCCTCCAAAAGGGGAAGATGAGGACGTACAAGGTGATTGGACTAATGCCATAGAGCAGTTCTTTCAGCGTTTTAGCACTAGCATGGTCCCCGAGATAAATTCTGATAGAGCCTACAAGAATGGTGCTAGAGCGTTTAGCCATGCTGTTGAGCCATTGGATGCTCAGAATTGGGTAGAGACCATTGAGAAAATGTTTATTCAGGTGAGATGCCCAGAGGATAGGAAAGTGGGCTTGACTTCTCAGTTTTTGGAGAAGGAAGCATGGCATTGGTTGCTTGATTTGAGTAGAGGTATGGGTGATACTGCTAATCACATGTCCTGGGATCAGTTTACAGCTCTTTTTATAGAGCGTTATATTAGTCATGCTCATGTCAACCGAATGAGGGAGGAGTTTCTGAATCTGAAGAAGAATGATGATATGACAATGATGGCTTTTGAGCAGCGATTTCGGGAGTTGTCCTATTATGTCCTATTATGTGCTTGATTTGAGCAAGAAAAGATTTATTAGTTCACCAAGGGCCTTGGTGGTATTTATTCAGCCAGGATGACAGCTGTGCCATATCAGTCATTTCACCAAGCCATGACTTTTGCTATTAATATAAAGGCACAGGAGTTGGCAGCTGGCCGTCTTCATGATTCTGGTGGTCCTAGCTAGGGTTCATCAAAGGTTCTGGATCATCTACTGGCAGTGGACATGGTAGCAGTTCGAATTCTGGCTCTGGTTTTAGAGGAAGATTCAAGAGGCATGGTGGTAGATCCTTTAGGAATTTCATTGGGCGTCAGTTTGGGCGATTCAAGAGTGGATCGAGTAGTAGGAGTGAGACTTCTGGTGGACAGTCTTTTTAGTTTGGGCAGAGTCAGTTTTAGCCAGGGGATGTTTTCAGTGTGGTCAACTGGATCACTTCAAGATGGATTGCCCTCTTCTGACTCAGGGAGATACATATATATGTTCCTACTTAGGCCATGGGTCAGACATCAGTTGGTGGTTCTAGTAGTGGTACTCGCGCCATGGCTCGAGCCAGAGGCGGCTTTCAGCAGGGAAGAGGACAGAGAGGTCGTTCTGCCATTACTCATGCTATACTCCATGCCATGACTCAGCAAGAGGGACGTACCTCCTCGGATGTCATCATTGATACGTTGTTAATATTCGGTCTTCCTGCTTTTATATTGATAGACCCTAGAGTGACGCATTCTTTTATGTCTAGTAGATTTTCATTTCTCGCCAATGTGTCATCATCGCCACTTCCAGGCGAATGGTAGGTTTCCTTGCCCTCCGGTGATGTGATGAAGATAAATTGGGTATTTAGAGGTTGTTAAGTGTTGGTGGAGGGTCTTAGTTTTGAAGTTGACTTGATTCCACTAGATATTGTGGAGTTTGATGTAATCTTAGGTATGGACTTTTTAGAGGCACATAGGGCCATGATTGATTGTTTTCGGAAAGTAATGGTGTTACGAAGTCTTAGGAAGCCTGAGGTTACATTTCAGAGTGAGAGAGATGTTATTTCCAGTTGTTTAATTTCAGTTGTCGCCTCTAGAAAATTATTGAATAAAGGTTGTCAGGCTTACTTAGCTTATGTGGTGGATACTAGGAAGGGAGAGGTGAGAATGGAAGATATCCCTGTAGTTAATGAGTTTCCTGATGTTTTTCCAGATGAGTTGCCTGGTTTGCCTCCTGTAAGGGAGGTAGATTTTACAATTGAGCTACTTCCGGGAAAGGCGCCTATTTCTCAAGCGCCATATAGAATGGCACCTGTAAAATTAAAAGAGTTAAAAACTCAACTGCAAGAGTGGGTGGATAAGAGTTTCATTCGGCCTAGTATGTCTCCTTGGGGTGCTCTAGTGTTATTTGTCAAGAAGAAAGATGGCACCATGAGACTTTGTGTAGACTATAGGAAGTTGAATCAGGTTACTGTGAAGAATAAATATCCCTTACCCCATATTGATGATTTATTCGATCAGTTGAGGGGTGCCACAGTCTTTTCAAAGACTGATTTGAGATCGAGATATCATCAGTTGCAGATTCGGGAAAGTGATATAGCCAAGACTGCATTTCTATCACGATATGGTCATTATGAGTTTATGGTGTTGCCGTTTGGACTTACTAATGCACTTACTGCTTTTATGGATCTCATGAATAGGGTGTTCCATCCGTACCTTGATCATTTCGTGATTGTATTCATAGATGACATCTTGGTGTATTTGAGGAATTTGAAGCAGCATGCTAAGCATTTAAAAATGGTATTGCAGACTTTGAGGGAAGCTCAGTTGTATGCGAAGCTTAGTAAATGTGAGTTTTGGTTAGAGAAAGTGGGGTTCTTAGGCCATGTGGTTTTGGCAGAAGGTGTCAGTGTGGATCCCCAAAAGATAGAAGTGGTGACAAATTGGAAGAGACCTTCTAGTGTGGCAGAGATTCGTATCTTCTTGGCGTTAGCAAGCAATTATCGTTGTTTTGTCCAAGACTTTTCCAGGATTGCCGCTCCTCTTACAAGATTGACCAGGAAGGGGTGAAGTTCAAGTGGTCTGAGAAGTGTGAGCAGAGCTTTCAAGAGCTCAAGGATCGTTTAACTAGTGCTCTTGTTCTAGCACTCCCTAATGATAATGGAGAGTATGTTGTTTATTGCGATGCTTCCAGACAAGGTTTGGGTGGTGTGCTGATGCAACATGAAAGGGTAATTGCTTACGCTTCTAGGCAATTGAAGCAGCATGAAGCGAATTACCACACTCACAACCTAGAGCTTGTTGTAGTGGTTTTTGCATTGAAGTTATGGAGACATTATCTTTATGTAGCAATGTGCCAGATCTTTACCGATCATAAGTCTTCGGTATGTGTTCACTCAGAGAGAGTTAAATATGAGGCAAATAAGGTGGATGGAGTTGATCAAAGATTATGATTGTTTTGGCCACGATCTTCAGCGCGCGGAGCAAAGGTAAATAGCAAACAAAGATAAGGCCTCAATCATGTACTAGTCTGTTGGTTAGACCTCGCACGTTTACAAAGAAATGAAGCACCACTAAACTGCAAGTAAAATTTAATTTTTTAGGACCTCTGGAATAGGCCCCAATCGTGTACTAGTCTATTGGTTAGACCTCGCACGTTTACAAAGAAATAAACTAATTATTCTTCTCTCTCGTGTTGCCCCCTAATGGGAGGCGATGGAGTGCTATCGCGAAGGCGCAGAGCACTATGAATAATGGTTGCGGGGTCAGGAGGAAGAGGATCTGCGCGCTCCCAAACACCGGTGATATGGCGCTTTAAGAAAAAACCATTAATAGGATTGGGATGGAGTGTACCATCTAGGTCGCGCAAATGGTATGCCCCCTTTGTCAATATGCAATGAATAATAAAGGGTCCTTCCCACCACGCGGACCACTTTCCACGGCCTTCGGTCTTCTCGCCTAATGGTAACATGGCTCACCACACTGCTTGGCCCTCGACAAAACTCTGTCCGCGGGTAACTCTGTCATAGGACCGCGCAATGCACTGCTTCTCAAGGATGAGATTGATGAAGGTAGTGATGCGGTGTCCATCGAGGTCTTCGAGCTCTCGCCACATCGCTTGGGCGTAATAGTCACCAAGCAATTGGTGCTGTTCCTGGATGCGAAGCGAAGTGACGTGAACCTCGAGGGGGAGGACGGCATCATGACCATACATGAGAGCATAAGGTAGTGGCCATCGGACCACGCTTGGAAGTGCGGTAGGCCCACAAAGTATGGTAAAGCTCTAAATGCCAGACGCGGGGGTTTAACTCTAGCATTTTGCACAAGATACTGAGGATAACCTTAGTGCTCGCCTCCGCCTGACCATTAGACTGTGCATAATAGGGGGTTGAATGCAAGAGCTTGATACCATAGCCGGTAAGGAATGTGACTACAGAATCAGTCATGAAAGCTGCCCCCGATCCGTCACGACGCACTCCGGAATACCAAAGTGGGAGATAATGTTGCAGAAGATAAAGTTACGAACCGAGGTCAGGGAGGCGACCTTGAGTGGCTCGGCTTCAACCCATTTGGTAAAGAAATCGGTGGCCACGATGATGAACTTATGCTACTATGAGGAATGGGGATGAACGATGCCGACGAAGTCTATCGCCCATCCTCGACCTGGCCACGGTTTAATGATCGGCTGCAATGGAATGTTGGGAATGTGTTGCACTAGTCCGTGAGCCTGGCAATCCTGACAACTTTTGGTGAAAGAAATACAGTCCTTGAGAATGGTAGGGCAGTAGTAGCCGTGGCGATGGATTAGCCAACACATTTTCGGTCCTGCCTGATGCGAACCACAAACTCTGGAATGAACCTCGCGCATAAGCCGCTTGGCCTCGTTACCATATACACAGCGGAAGATCCTCGCCGCGCCGGCAAAGCTAACCATTACGAAGCACAAAGTTGAGGGCGAGAAATCGCATTTGCTAGGAATGAATAGCGTCCTGAGGGTTCTTGAGGTAGGCGATAAATGGCAGCCGCCAATCTTCGTTGATAGGGTCTAAAGCAGCGATGTCAAGAGGATAAGCTTGATATTGCCACCTTGCAATAAAAGAAGGGAGAGTGCATCGCTCGACCTTGAGTAGTCGTTCATTGCACAAACTAAGACCGGATGCAATCTTTGAGAGCTCATTTGCCGCGAAGTTGAATTCGTGCGGAATGTGCTCAATGTGGACATCATCAAAGCGATCCAGGACGTCAAAGGCTTTTCTTAAGTAAGGCTCAATGGACGAACTCAAGCACTTAAACTTTGCCACGAGCTGGTTGACAACCAATAAGGAGTCACCAAAGACTTGGACCTCACGGACTCCTATGTCCAACAAGATTTCCAGTTTGATGATGAGTGCCTCATATTCCACCTGGTTATTCATACATTTGAAGTCCAGCTGGAAGGAGTAGGAGAAACTATCACCTGCAGGGTTCTCAATGGCAATTTTGGCACGTACAGCGAGTTTAGTACGCGATCCATCAAAGTAAAGAGTCCATGGGGTGAGGGAAGCAACGACGAACTCCATCTCGCGGAACGCAATGAGCTCCGTTGGTGGGTGATGAGCGAGGATGCCAATAAACGGTGCTTTTCACCCCATTCTCATCATCTTGTGCAAAGAGTCTGCCAATAGACAAGTTAGCAGCGACGATGTAGAGTTTAAGCGGAATGCTAGGGCGAGGTGGAACCAAGACAAACGGGTTCTTAAGGTAGTCCTTAATACGATCAAAAGCCTCTTGGTGTTGTGGTTCCCAAACAAACTCGGTTGCCCCCTGGAGCTTCAAGAGAGGTGAAAAAGGCTGAACTTTCCCTGCTATGTTTGAAATGAAACGGTGGAGGAAGTTGATTCGCCCGATCAGTTGTTGGAGCTCCTTTTTGGTTGTAGGAGGTGAGGCGTTTATTACCGCCTGTGTCTTGTCTTTAAGGATCTCAATACCCTTTTGATGGACTAGGAACCCTAGGAAGTCACCTGCTTCTGCGAAGAATACACATTTGGCGGGATTCATCTTCAGGTTACGTTTCCGCATCCGCATGAAAACCTGCCGGAGGTCTTCAATGTGTGTTTCCCACTTTTTGGTTTTAACCACCACGTCGTCTATGTAAACTTCAATCAACTTGCCCAAGATATCATGGAAGATAAGGTTCATGGTGCGCTAATATGTTGCTCCCGCGTTCTTGAGTCCGAAAGGCATGACAACATATTCAAACGCACCTGCAAACCCTAGGCAGCGGAAGGCGGTCTTGGGGTGATCTTCTTCAGCGACAGGAATCTGGTGGTATCCAGCAGTTCCACCCATAAAGGATAGCACTTCATGCCCTGCGGCCACATCAATGAGGAGATCAGCAACATGCATGGGGTATATACTCTTAGGCGTTGCGTTGTTGAGGTCTCGGTAGTCAACACATACACACATTTTGCCGTTCTTCTTACGGACATGAACGACATTGGAGAGCCATTCATTGTACTTGGCCACGCGAATGATACCTGAGCGTTGCATGTTCTCAATTTCTTCCTTGACCGTGATCTGGGTCTCAGTTTGCATGAACCTTCCATCCTGGCGAACTGGACGTCTGTTAGGATGAGTGGGCAACCAGTGACAAACTAAATCCGGAGACAAGCCAGGCATGTCTTCGTACTTTTCAGCGAAGCAATCCCTATACTCGTGTAGGAGAGTTAGAAGAGCTTCACGTTCGTCCGCTGCCAACTTAGCACTGATGGAAATGAGCAAGGGTTTCTCTGCAGTCCCCACGTCAACTTGTAAGATGGGTTCACAGACTTGAGGTGGTGTGTCGTCCAAGGCGGCAAGTAATAAAGTAATACCGCTATTGGATATCTGCTATAGCTGAACATAATAGCTAAACAATAAATTCCCACATAAGCAAATACAAACTCAGAGGAACGAGAAACTAAATAAATTTTCGTTTGCAATCTTCAAGCACAACAATTTCTTATCTTCCAAATTCTTTCATACCACACAACAAACCTCGTTATACCTATCGTCTACAAAGGTTTTGTATTAGTTGATAGCTACCGAAATCGGGCGTTTCAATTAAAACTCTTTTGTGTCAATTGTAGTATAAAGCAAATAAGGGTATCGTTATAAAAGTCGGGGATTGAGGGTATCCTTACAATTACGTTAATTACAAAACAAGAGAAAACAAAATATTATAGTACTAGAGATATGAGGTTTTGTGATTATAAACAAGAGAAAATAAGAAACAAAATAAATCAGAAAAGATCAAGATGAATGAGACGTTAGAGATTTGGAAATCCACCATCAAGTATGTTTCAAGACATGTTAGCAACCAAAGCTTCAATCATTAAGTCACAAATCGGTATCAATCAAGAACAAACCGTGAACGCACTGCGTAAGTCCTTATTACTTCCCTTGAATACTTAAGCAAGATGAACGCACCATTACTAAGCCTTTAGAATAACCGATCAAGGTATAGACGCTATCCTATCAACAAATTATTCTAAGCATTAAGATCAATGAAAGTGATTGAACAAGTATGCAAAACTAGCGTGGAACGCCTACCTAACATGCAATCCTTTTTATTTGGTTTCACCTATTGTCCTATAGGTTTTACTACTTTGAACCAAGCCGTATTAACCGTTTAGGAGATTAATCAACCTATTTCTAGCCCCACTCACAAGTTCATAATGTTCTATGTTGCGCATACATGAACATAAACAAGCAAGAGTTCTCCATAAACCAAAACCAAATATACAATTTGAAAGACTTAATAATTCGAAACCAAGGTTTAAAACAATATCTAAAACATTCTTTGGGCTTCAAACCTCGCCCCTAACTAAGAGAAATCAGCCACACATGGCTGCAAAATCACACAAGGAGAATAAAAGATGACAAATGAAAGATAAACCGTGGATGATGGAGAAATCAATGATGGCTTGGTGGCTTCCTTGTGCGAGTCTGCAACTATGGAGGTTCTGATGATGTGAGATCGCTGCCTCTTCTCTAATCTCTTCGTCCTCCTCTCTAATCTTCTCTTCTTCTCTACTGTGATTAGGGTTATAAAACCCTCAAAACTCGTCCATGGGCTTACCAATGTGGTATGCGCCTCAAAACAGAAGTTTTGGTCCAAATAAGAAATTCGGGCAGACTGACCTTCGGTCATTTAAACGGTCATAACTTCTTCTCCAAAATAGGTATTGACAATCCGTAAAAATTTCTGAAAAGTAGACTCTTGTAGCTTTCCAATGATATATGGCACATCTCCTGGATCGTTGTGAGCTGATCACAATCTTCTGTCGAAATTGACTGACGATTTATGGCAGATTTTCTGATTTTTTTTCTTGCACAACATGGATTCCTTTTCCTTCAAGATTTCTCCTCTTTTGTCTCTTTTGAGCTCCTCGGCTTTATTTATAACCTAAAAACACTTAGTTAATATGAATATTGTTAAAGGAATTACATAGCTAAATAGGGTCGGAAATACATTATAAATATAGCATTTTGTGCTCCTATCATTAGTTGCATAATATGGACTGACATCAGTAGCCAACTTCTTTGTCTTGTACCCATATATTACTGCAAAGAAAATGTACCCATCAGTTCTGAAAGCACGAAGCATAGGAAGTATTCAAAAATGAGCAAGTTCTAGCCACTCAAATAAACACAGATATACAAACATAGCTTTCAGCAAATGAGCAAGTTCATAAGCTAATCAGCCTATATGCAGCTTACAGAGTACATGCAGGACTTACACTGAAAATACAATTACCTGAAACAATATTAATATCTTGGCATGAGATATTGAATTAAAACTAAAAGTAACGAGGGAAACACAGCAAAGGCATTTGTACTCAAGTATTTAAAAACACCACATGAATGCCTGAATATCTTATTATTCGTAATCTTTAGCTTTCCATTAATACACCTTCTTGAATGAGCAGCAACTTAAGCATACCTGAAGACATGTAGACAAAGTAGTCATTCATCAATAAGCCACAATGAGAGTACATTAGTTACCAACAACAAAGAATAGATGCAGAATACTAATATAAAGTTTCCAATTTAATGGAAGTGATAACACTAAACAAAGGGATATTTCAACTTTGGCAAGATCAAAACATTTTTGAGTTATCAATTTTGTTTAGGGAGCTGTACATGTAAGAACACAATATAACATATATTAGAGAAAAAGATTTCTGAAATTTATCTGTAAGTGTCAACCGATTACTATCAAGTTAGCTACATTATCAAAATTTTCTTTTCAATAATTTAGCATGACACTCGATCAAAATTTGGTATGCTGGGAATGAATTTGGATTTATTTTGTCTTTCTAGGACCAGTAAACTGGGTTCTGGAACCTTGCATGCTAAAACTAGGCATACTCTGCAAACAAGACCAAGAATTCTCTCTACTTCAAGAGACTTTAAAAAAATGAGACTTATAAGCACAACATGAAAAATATAATAACACCAATAAATTTAAGCAAGACAAAAAATGCATAACAACAAATTACTCATCAAAAGGTTCCAGTGTTTACCTTTTCACTGATAACCTACAGCTTCCCTACACCACAAAACAACAACGAAATTCAATACGCCAACCTCATGAATTTTTAAAAATAAGACTAAATAATAATTTGATGAGCAAAATGGTATCGTTGCTTAATGTCAATAGAGCAACAGCTAGCCAAATAGAAAATGCCACTATAAGTTAGGAATGAAGTGATCCAGTACTCAACTAACACCTTCAAGGAATAACAATCCGACTCATATGACAGAACTAATTGTTCGGTCATCAAGAGTCTTCTCTAAATTTGTGATAGAACGACGTTCATGAAAACCTCATGAGTATAGAACACTTAGCAGTTCCCACCGCATTCATAATGAACGCATGGCAGCTCCATTGACACAAACAACGCAAGGAACATCTATAAGTTTCATAGCAGAAAAAATTGCAAATCCAGTCCACAAAAATACTTGCCCTAACGAAGAGTAATCTGCAGCAACTCAGCAAAACCATAACACATTATTCAAATACACTTGATTTGTAAATATCGTGCAAGCAAACAGAAGATGCCAACAACATCATCTCCTCACACTAAATTTTATCTCATTTTATTATACCTGGAAATGGGTTGGAGGCCACAATGGCTCACGGAGTCCTTCATGTACTACATTATTACTGTATTGTATGAGGTTTGGTTGAACACAAGCATGAAAAGCGAAGCACCTCGTTTCAATGTTCAAGAACCAATTCAACAATTAAACACAAGCAAAAGATTAAAGTTTACTAAGCTAAGGGAAAGCACTAACCTTTACGTGTTAACCCAGCCGATTTGAATAACCATGGGCTTAGAAGCTGTGGGCTGTGGTACGGCGTCACCAGATTGTGCCGCCGCCGATAAATAGTCGAGATTCGAACCCACCGCCAGGCGAGCCCTATAAATTAACACCGCCGCTTCGATCTCCTCACAGCGGACGAGCCTTATAATGAACGAACCCAGATCATCTTCTGCAAAGAAAAAGAAGAAAAGACCCAGAACCAGAATTTGGCAAGAGAGATGTCATCAAGATTGAGGTGGTATGTTTGGATGTGATCAATGAATTCAGTGAAGGATTGGGCCTCGGATAAGTCGGATGTGTTGGCGATTTATGGAGAATGAGAGATGGCTGATATAATCGAGGGAGATAAGAGAAGAGAAAGGAAGGCAAAACAACACCAGTCGGATCAAACGTGGTTGGGCTTGCACGCGCTGTTAAGCGTCGTGGTGCAGCTGTCCCAGGGTGCAGCTGTCCCTGAACATAATTATTTAACAATGCATACTAATTAAGATCAATGCTACTTTCGATGTCATAGGAGAGAAAGTGGTGAACAACTGGTCCAGGTTTGTGCTGATTATATGGGTTTTTGTGGTACGTACTGATCCTAACACAAAGTTACACTGCAAGCTTAGCCTCCATGTTAACAGTACAGAAATTGCAGCCAGCATTCACAGATATAAAAGAGATACAAAGAAACGGTTACAAAGTAGGATATCAAAATAGTTCCTTTATTAAAGGGTTTCTCATAGAACATCTAAAATTTGATGAGACCAAGTTGGTGCCATTGGAAACCATTCAGGAGTATCACGACGCACTGTCTAAAGGAAATAAGACTGGTCGAGTTTTAGATGAAGTTCCTTACCTCAAGTTGTTCCTTAATAAGATGAGTTGTTCCAAGTACACCATGGTTGGACCAACCTACAAAACCGATGGATTTGGCTTTGTGAGTTCTATCCTAATTAACTTGCTTGGATTTTATTTTTCCCAGTTAAATCAATAAACCGAACAGCAATGTTACATGTTTCCTCTTACCCTTTTAGTTTATTATATGTCTTCTTATAAACTGCAGGCCTTCCCATTAGGGTCCTCTCTGGTATCCTACATGTCAAGGGCAATCTTGAATGTGACTCAAAATAAAACTCTAATGGATGAAATTCAGTCCAAGTCTTTTGATCACCAACCTGCCTGTGAGGATCAACGTGCCAAAATTGCTTCAGAGGGTCCAAGTCTTGGCATCTCCAGCTTCGGGGGTCTCTTCATCATCGCAGGTGTGGCCTCAATGGTTGCTCTTTTGATGCACATGTATCACTTCCTTTGCTCTCACTAGCCAGCGTTTGGCACAATTTGTTCTTCTGAGAGCACATTTTAGGCCAAATTGGTTGAAATGACAAAGCATTTTGACAAGAAAGATATCACTTCACATCAGTTTAAGCGAAGAGACTCAAGAGTACATGCTACAGATATTCCTGATGAAGGTCTAGCAGCTGCACCGGATGCTAATGATATGCAGAACAGTTCATCAAGAACTCACGAAACAGTGGAGAACGATCTTGACATTAATGAAAATGAAAATCTTTCTTCATGGTCAGGGCGTAGGGATTCATCTATGCCTGTACTTGATTCATCATAAGCTATATCATTCATTTCTATTGCAAATTTAATAGAATTTTCTCAAATTCATCGTCTATTCTGTCCTAGTTTTTGGAACATGTTAGTCAGAATTAATTGTTTCTACTTGTTCGAAGTTGATAAGTAATCCTCTTTTCTTAATTTTCTTTCTGTATTGTTGTTTGAATGACTCAGCACTGAATATGGTTGATTAGCAAACACTTGTTAGAGAAGATGTGAAGGCTTATTGTAAATGCACCTTTGTATAGGTAATAGCTGCAGGTATACATATATAGACTACATTTTCCTTTACCCTCTCAGCTTTCTCTGTCAATTAATGTTAAAGACTGTCACTATCGAAAATTAGACTGATCAACAAGGAAAATCCATCATCATTTTCAACAACAGTTGTGTACAAGTTAGATGATCCAATATTTCGAAGAGAAACAGACTAAAATCAATCAAGGAAACAATGAAAGCTGAATGTTTTATGTTTTATTTTGGGGGGGGGGGGGGGAGGGAATGGGGGGTTATGTGTTTTGTTATTTTGGCCTATAAACTCTTTCAAGACCACATGAGTTCTTTCCTGATTTATTGAAAACCCTTGAAACACATAGCAAAGGTAACCAGAAATAGAACAACACAAATCAAGCACTCCAAAATACAAGACTACTGTATCAAAGAATGCAAACCCTTTGGAATTGAATTGAGATCAAAGTAGCAATAACGATTCATCCTCTTTTTACAATAGTTCTCTAATCTGCTGACTGCTGGTCAGCTGTGGCCCGTTGGTTATCTGAAATAAACTGACATCATGAAGGTCACGAGTTTAAATCCACTCGCATCATTGGTTCGGAAAAAATTGTAGCTTCTGCTAACAAGAACGTATACTGTGAAAATGCATGTTAGTTAGGTGTATCTATTTTGAAATTCAGATATTGGCAGTGAAATTTGGAGAAGCATTTACAGAAAAATCATCATAGATTTCGACGTTGGAGGCTATAGTTCGTGTTTGTTTAGAATGCCAAAATGTGCATGTCTATTTTAGCACGGCAACATCAATGCCTCCAGCTGATGGCAGAATTCCGAATGCAAATCTGAGCAAGAATGAAGAGGTGGTTGGCAAATCGACATTATGAAATCTTTGCACTTATTGGGCATGCGAAAGTGCTTGCAGCCTTGCAGTAAGGTTCTACATCCATCTCATGAATTGTGTTGTTTGCAGCCTAAATATGTGCAAACAGCAACGGAAAGAAAGTTTTTAAGATTGTAGAGTGCCAGAAGTATTATGAGCCAAGCCCCTCGGTATTCTCCGAGAGTCTTGAGTGTAATTTAAAGATAAGTCACGCAGGACAAGGGAACTGGATTGCTGGATGTGCAACCATCGTTAACAGAGCAATGGTTCAGGCACCAAATTTGCTTGGCCGGTAATGCCTGCCGCACCAATTTGAGTGACTACACAAAACAGCTACACTAATGTGCACTCAGACACAACAGCTTGAGAATATACACCCGATGGTAGGAAAAAAAAAAAAAAAAGTCAACACCACACTATTAATCCCATTTGACACTATACAATGCATCACTGCCAGTTTTTCTGGCAATGTATCAATTAAGCTAGATGTTACATAATAAAAACTTATTCGAGGCAAACTTATACATCTGGAAAACAATACTTAACTAAATAAACGTCTACAAAGTGCAATGGGGATTTTAACTAACCAATCGATTTGATACCGAGAAATACAGGCATATGGATACAATTTACAAGAACTTGGGTGATTACTTCACAGCCGTACGAAACACCAGCAATAAAATACAAATAGCACCCAAGTAAGAACTAGTCTCCACTAATCATCGGTGATTGATAAGGAACCCTCTTAATTTCCACAAGTGTTGAAAACTCCTCGTCCATTGGCTGCTTCCATGGTTCCCCATCCATCTGCATGTATGCATTTTTCCATTCCCCACCTCTAACTTCCAACCGAATTGCAGCAGCCTAAATGACACCGGTCAGTTTATATAAATCCATAAGTACCAATGGATGCATACCAAACCACAACTTTGAACAAATGAATAGAAAACCTTAAGCACTAAAGTGAAAGTTCCAGGCTGAAAAATTGATGCCATACATCTATAGAATTATCCAATACCTTGATCACACAGTATTGGGAAGCAGAACTCAAACTTCAGACCTCATTCACCTCAAATGTTAAAATATACATGTAAATATTCATTCTGTTTGTTATTTTTTGTTCAAAATAACCGTCCATCTACACCAATAACTCCGATAAGAGTAGATAGACAACAGTTTAATTGGAGTTATGTTTTCAAAATCAAGTTTGTGAGACCAGATCAAAAATATTCTGTGACAGCCCATGAGTATGTTCTACTTTAATGTAATATTGCTACAAGAAAATTTAATGTTATAAAAGAAAGCTTAACTAGTAAAATAATTCAGGTATGCAATGGGCAACTACGACAGAGGTAGACATTAAAAGATTAAAGCATTAACTGAAGCAAAACATGCACGCACACACACACACACACATCATTTAAGAGTTCAAAAATGCATCAAGAAGCATGAAACTTTTAATAATATCATCCTGCTGTTACCCATATTTAAAAGGCCTTTTGCATATTTGATATAATGTGACTTAACATAGCTTGTAAGATACGGTGTTGCTGTACCTGGGCAATATGTTTGGCTGAGATGAGTTCAACCATAACGAAAGATGCATGCCACCCTTGTTTCAGGCCAAAGATTTCTAGAAGACCATCATCAGCATGGGCCTCCACAAAGCCTCTCTGAACAGAAAAATTAAAGCCAACGACTATTAGTTTGGATTCAGCATTGCTCTTGTAAGCATAACTCATAACAAACCAATTGAAAGTTGTGATTGGCCTGATTGCATTTTCATGAAACTTAATTGTATCATGATCAAAAGTTATGATATATAAACCAATCATGACAAAGTATGTAAACATCAACTAAAATTCCAAGCATAAGAAAAGCTAACAACAGAAAGTAAAGTTGCAACTGATTGTGAACAACAGAGAACGTGTGTCAACACTGTTAAACACAAAACAAACCTCATCCTCCAACGTACTTACGTGCAGCACCACATCACTTCACTAAAAAATTATGGTACCTTTTCCAAGTAATCAGGCTTCAGATTTCCCCATGGATTTCTTCCGCTCCCATAGTTATGAAGATTCAGAGCAATGATTGCCCTTACACTGAGAAAAAACAACATAACAGCATAAGATGTTGCAAACAAAACAAATAAGAGAAATGGAAACATCTGCACTTTACAAGTTCATATCTGACAGACTCTTAATTTGTGTCAATTTATTTTCAGGATACACAATAAGCAAAGAAAGGTACAGATTTGAAATATGCAATCACAGATGAATGACCAGAAAAGGAAACTTCCTTTCCTGAGTGTCTTACATGGCCATATTAAAAGAAAAAGATAAGTGAGAAAAAAAAAACATATAGGTATTAATAATAATACAAATAATTACAAAGGTTTATAGCATGCTAATCACATATATGTGAACAATACCCAAGGGAAAAAAAGAACTGCACCTTGAAGGGACTGGAATCTGCTCCCATTCTGAACAATTAACCTTTTTAACATGTATCCTTAGGATATTCCTTAGTCCCCTACAACCAGATAAATAATTGCATACAAATCAGAAAAGGAGCATACAGAGAGAGAGAGAGAGAGAGAGAGAGAGAGAGAGAGACTTTGAAACAGATTATGCTAAATAATTTGCAAGTTTATCTGATTACTAAAAGCAAATAAAGCGCTCATAGGACTCTATTTGACACCAAGATATACTCACCCAATAAAATATAAAATGGTAGAGAAAGAGAGAGAGAGAGAGAGAGAGAGACTTTGAAACAAATTATGCTAAATAATTTGCAAGTTTATCTGATTACTAAAAGCAAACAAAGCACCGCTCATAGGACTCTAGTTGACACCAAGATACACTCACCCAATAAAATATAAAAAGGTAGACAAAAATCTATCACAGAAGCACAAGATTTCCTATACACAACTCTTTAGTAGTTTCTTGTTGGTGTGTTTGTAGTGGCCTGGTGGGTAATCGGTTCACACGAGAAAAAAAAAATCAGGTTTCAGTCACCTTCAAGCCACTTAGCCTTGATACCGTTGAACCTAAAGGATGAATTCTTCTCAACCAAGGAGAATGTCATACACACTAGAAGTTTTGTCTAACTGTTCGTTAAACGTAATGAGAAAAGGATATAGGTTGTCATTTATACATGAATTTAGACCACAGCAGTTCTATTGGACAGTACAAAATAGAATAACAAGGAGAGCAATGTCAAAGTTAATAAAATACTATAGTTTGAAGATATCACACCTTAAACTTGGATCACTTGTGTGCGGGTAAAGTGGCTAAGAACAAGTCATCTCTAACTTCTAAGATCTCATTTTTCAGACCTAAAAAAAATGACCTCGTTTTAAAAGAATTATTTAATTTTTTTTAATCTGAAAGCGATGTATGTGGTATTTCATACTCTGTTAGACCATGAGAGTTCTATTGTATCATTCAATAGATCATAAAAGGCACAAGATAACCAGGAAAACAGCTCAAAACATCCTACTAAATCAACATAATATATTGGACGGTACAAAACTGAATGACAAGGAGAAAACAACATCAAAGTAAATAAATACTGCTTCAGTTTGGAGACATCGAACCTTAAACTTGGATCACTTGTGCAAGGTGTGAAGAACCAGCCTTGTGTGCAACTGTAACCGGAGTAAACCAACTGCAGTAACAGACTAATCAAGTCAATGCTAAAACATAATCGTATGAGACTAGCACACTTGGTGATCAAGTAAATAAATACATAGATCAATAGAATATATGTTATTTCTGGAATTCCAGTGATCAAGAAGGAAACTAATGGCTAAAATGGACACTATTCTACTCAAAGATTCAACAAGCTCTTGCAAATGATGTCATTTCTGTAAAGCATGCCATAAAGGAAATTAAATCAGATATAATGATAGAGGTATTCAATCACGCCTCATTTGGAATTGGACCCTATTTTACAAGCAAGCAAAATTTAAATTCAAATCGTATATGAAGAGAGATTAAACTTTAATCAGACCTTATTTGAAATTGGACCTTGAGCAAGATAGGGTTTTTCGTTTCTTAGATGGTGGAATCCATAAGCTACTTGCGCGTCCATCCCTCAATAAGCAAATAAAATCTATTAAGCGTCACATAAAGTAGAGCACCTCATAAGCAAGAATAAGGCTGTATCCAGCACAAAGACAGTGAAGCATATATAGCCATTATACATACCTATGCTAAAGTAATTATAAAACACTCCTTCATAACAAGTCCGTTTCTCAGGCAACTGCCCTTGAATTTCCAAACCCTGCAGTCACCAAAACGTGTCAAACATAAAACATAGAAGTGATAGAACTATTGTATCCTTAACAACATATACATAAAAAATTCCCAAGCACAAAAACTGTTTTTTTTTATAGCAAACAATAATATGAGACTCCTTAACAACAATGTAATCAAGCATTATTTTCTAAATTTAATGCATCCATTTTCCCAAACTACCTCCTTATTTCATAACTTCTTGAGATCTTATTCACTAACCATGATACTTCATTCTCAAAGGACATACTACAAGTATCCAAGAATGTTAAATAACTTATGATAAATACAGAAATTAGGAGGAAGAAAACATTTCACATTAAGAAAAAAAAAAGATAATGTGTATAATACCCCTATATGGGTATAATACTTCGGAAAAAGTTTATCAAAGCAAGATGATGATAAAGCACTCCAGTATTCAATGTCTGCAATTTTTTCAGAGCATTTTAACCAAATCCTGGAAAGGATTCATGGGTCGGTCTTTCTACGATACATCAAAAGAAAGAAAGGTGGGTTAGGTGATTCCATCATTGGTGAACAATATTTAAGATGACTGGGATAATGCTAGGGTGTGCAAGGGATACTGTACTTGCAGAACATTGTATGGCCCTCTATCAAATAAGAAGGGCAATGTAAAATACAAGAAAATACCCTTAAGAAACACATAATTCATAGAAGAGGTGGTCCTATATATTTCTTTCATGAGATAGTCCTATTTGTAGTCTTGTTTTCAGAAGTTGACATAATCAGATAGAGATTTGAGCAATTAAAAAAAAATGATTTTACACCAAGAAGACTAATTTGAAATTGACAAGCATTTGCACAGAAATTGACACATGAAGGAAGTATTGTCAAAATTTAAGATTGGGAAGGTAAACCCAATAATAATGCCAAACAATGCAAAAAAATACAAGTAGCCAGATTTACAACCTCATCAAGAGTGCACTCTTCAGCAAGCTTCAAAGAATGAGGTGGTTCCAAAACTGTACCATCTGGCATTTGTATTAGAATATTCCAACTGCACCATGACAAAAACAAATATTAATACTGTTAGCTTGGCAAAAATCCCCATATTTAAGCTGTATTTTTGTTACTACTAAGTACAAAGGGAGATGGCTATTGGAACTGGACTTCATCCCAGATTATACAAATAAAAGTTAACCTAGCGGCTTATTGGGTATATAGGTTATAAGCTAGTGATTATTACTACTATTACAGGAAATAATGATTCCAAAATAAAAGGGACATGCAATCAATTTCATATACTTTTCCATCTTTTCATCTCTTGTGTTTCAAGACAGGCATTAAGCATCTAATAACATATATGCGGAATAACTATGTCAAAGAAACATGATATCTATTTCAACTGATCTCCCCTCCATAGGTTTTGGTAACATTTGAGAGTATATTGAGGTTAGTCAAAAGACATCTGTGAAAATAATCAGGCTCAAGTCAACCCACAACATCGTCCACAGAAGAAAAAAGTAGCCTGCATCTCAACTGCAGTTAATTAGTCCAACTTCTTGGAAAAGATAACAATGGACACATAGATGGGTGTTGAGTGTACCAAACCATTGCAAAACACACAGTAAAGAGTTTCATATATTTACATAATTAAGGTCCTGAATCAAACAGAAGATTGGTATGTATGAACATATATACAAACATATAAATTCACTGATCTAACTCAATACAATCATTCATGATAAAGTAATCTGGGTTCACATTCAAAACCAATTGGTGATGGGTGGAGTAACCCAAACCCTTATAAACCCACAGGTAAAGTCTCATACTCCCAATGTGGGATTGATATCTCAACAATTCACTGAGCATGATAAACAGATTGTACAGGTACGCACTGATATCATGATAAAGTAGTCTGGGGTTCACATCCAAAACCAATTGGCGATGGGTGTAGTGGCCCAAACCCTTATAAACCCACAGGTAAGGTCTCATATAAAGTAATCTGGGGTTCACATCCAAAACCAATTGGCGATGGGTGTAGTGGCCCAAACCCTTATAAACCCACAGGTAAGGTCTCATATAAAGTAATCTGGGGTTCACATCCAAAACCAATTGGCAATGAGTGTAGTGTCCCAAACTCTTATAAACCCACAGGTAAAGTCTCATATTCCCGATGTGGGATTAATATCTCAACAATTCACTGAGCATGATAAACAGATTGTACAGGTACATCTAATTCAGAATATACAGATTGTCAGCTATTACTAGAACTTACCTATCCAAACGGCAAATAGGACCGGTAGTAGCTCTGTAAAGAGTTTTTTTTATGGCTGATTTCCAGACAAAAGGGAATGAGCCACCCTGATAAGAACATATATATAATTACAAACAATGTTCAGTCATAGAAGAAAAATCTCTAAACAATCCAAACTCCTTGCAGAAGAAAGCTTACCCAACCAAAACTCCGAGACAGATCATTTCCCGTTCCAAGTGGAATAACTCCTACTGGAGGAACTGGTTCCCTGCCCTGCTTTTGAAGCTCAGATAGACAACCTAGCACCCAACCGACTGTCCCATCACCCCCTGCAACCTGGCCATGATTTAAGTATCTTACTGTGTCAGATTAATATATTGTAGGATATCTTCATATGCCAAATTCACAACAGCTTTCAATCTTTAGGTAAAATATGTCCAATGTCATACCATAACCCTGATTTTTTGCCGACACTCTTTTGCACACTTGTCACCATGTTCTGATAAGTGCTCAAGGCAACCCAATCCATACTGAACAAATTCATGAGGCTTCACATCTGAGAGGTCGAAAACCTGCATGATAAAATATTTCCAATTCAACCAAACCACAGTCTACAAATTAAAAAAATATATATTAAAAGGACCACGAAAACAGAAAGCAAAGGGACAAAATCAGACAAGGATAGTCGCACTCACATCCACACACAAATACAAACGGTCAGCTTGCTACAAAATGCACAAGGTGAAGCTAAGCTAAAGATACACTTGACTAAAATAATTTTAGTCTTGCATACATGTCTGTGCAGATGCCTCACACAAAAGCTTCATGGCAAGCATCACTATTTACTGACCCAGTTCACTGTAACCAATTCAAATTTTAGGTAAAGTCTACTCGGCAGACTTAGATTATGGAAAGCAGCATTTCAGCTCCCATGGATTTAGCACCTCTTAAGTTGCAAGCACATGTACAACAGCACACTCTTGCTCTTCCTCATACACTTCATAACCTCAAACTCATAAGTTCACATACCGAAACTAATCAATTTCTGCCCATATTTTACTCGATTTAAGACACGATATAACAGCACCCCTTTTAGCCTAACCTGTCCATCATTCCCTAACAATTTGAGTTCTCATTTTAGTCAAGTTTGTTGAACCTAAATAATCTAAAGTGTTCATTCTAAAATGAAAATTAAACTAAGCTAAAGTGTTAAACAACACTACAGTTCCGCACCACTTCTTTGTTCTCTAGCTTCCATAAACTCCCTAGATATAAACCCTCATCCATCAAAACACCAGGAAAAAATGATGAAGATGAAAATAAAAATTCTATATTTGAAAATAAAAATGATGAAGAAGAAACCAAAATTCTTCCACGTAATCAAAAACCCCTAGAACAACACGTAAATGGCCAAAAAAAATAAGAAACACGCAAAATTCATGCACAGGCTGAAAAACAAAAATTTGCTTCCAAATAAAGTGGAGATAGGAAAATGGAGTGATTTTAATTATTGAAATAATAATTAAAAACAGAATGAGGAACCTGTTCCTCGCCCATGAGAAGCTGGAGGCGCTCCTTAAGCATAGGCCCATGTCTACCACCGCTTTTGGGGTTAATAAACACAACCACAGGCATCTCCGGCGCAACCGCATCCTCGCCGCCATTTTCTTCGGAAGGGACAGCGACGAGGTCATGGCTTCCGGGAAGACCGCTGTCGCCGGCGGTGTGGTCCTTCAAGCGAATGGAATCACGCATGGCGAATCGGATGTAGGTGGGCATGAGCAGCTTCTTCTTCAAGTCCTCCTTGTCTATCCGAATCCCCGATAAGCTGCACCCCCTGAACGAGTCCATCATCGACGATCGCGCCGTCACGCGCGTCGCTGATGACGACGGAGATTCCATTTCCTTCTCTCTCTCTAAAACTTTATCTCTCCAAAACGCTTCTCTCTCGCTTTCAAAAACCGCGTTCGGAGAAACAAATAAATAAAGCAATAATTGAAATTTGAATAGCCAATGGGAATGAAGCAACATTACTTTATGAATTAAATAATGTTTGGATTCTATGTTAAGCCGTCCTCCTATTTTACATTCGTATCTCAATTTTTATTCTTAATAAATTTCATTTACACGCAATTAACACAGAATAAAATGAATTGGAGCGATTGGGTCTCCTTTTCAAAGTTTTCTGTTATTTTTTCTACCTGGTTTGCGGTTAATTTTTAAAAGACGGGATAGAGTTTACTGCCGTGTCAAAATGAAAATACAAATTACAACCTGGAAAATACAGTGTCTGGTTTCTTATTTGGCTCTATGGGTAAGTTATTTTGGACACGTTTATTAACTTGCAATAGAAATTATCATGAATCGGTATTAACAACAATCGGTATAAAAAAGAATCATTATGAGAATATTTCATATCATTCTACTGTTTACTTATCATAAGTAATCAAAACATGAATGAAACTAATTATAATTGATGTTGTTTACTTACTATATGAAATCAGAATTAAAACTAGTTTGATTACTAAAATACACCTACAAAAAATGAGTTTAAAATACCCATAAAATACAATATATATTTTTAGGGTTGGGTAATTTAGAAATATTATAATTATGTGAAAATATTTTAGGAAGAACAAATTGATTCTATTACCTTGATTCTGATACCTATCTTCCCCCTTGGGTATCGAATAAGGGGTTTCGTCAGGAATTGATTCTTGACAAATAAGTGGGACCCACATCTATTCTAATACCTTGACATGTTAGTAAACACCAAAATTCATTCATTTTGGAATCAATTACACCACTGTCAATTCTATTCCAGGTTAGTAAACATGTCTTTGTTTCGAATTGAGGTTGTGAAAGAGCTTTATCACTGCTAGGCTATTGAGATTAGATGGGAGTTGGATCTGTGTTCTTTTTGGTTTGTAATTTTCTCCAAAACGTAACTCGTTTAATATTACTCTATAGGGTTAAAACCTTGAAATGGTATGTCTTAAAGATAGAACATGGAGTAAATTCATGTGTGACTAGAAACATCGGACCCAAGTGGTACTTCGGTGAGTCTAATTACTCAAAAACAGCAGACATTTTTGTTAAAGTGGAACATATGATGTGTACTATTTACTCAAAAGATGTATTCCATAAATGTTTCCATATCTCATAAAGTGGTCAACCACTTAGCTACGTTTTGTGGTTTTAACTTATAAGTGATAAAAGTCATATAACTTGGAGAGTTGGACAAGGTGCTTGAGTGAGAAGAAGTTATGTGGTGTCAACGCTCCCGGGTGAATTGGTTAAAGTGTGGCGACCGAAATACAAAATTTTTCCACATTTTTGCGAATCAAAGGGGAGCTATGAATAAGATTGTTGGTGTCTTGGGGGAAGACAACAGATGGAGAACTGGTTATGTTAATGTTGGATGTGTCTTTGTGGACTATTTCAGGCAACTTTTTACTATAGGAGGGTCTGATATGAGTCGTGGGATTTTTGGGGAGGTTGCTGGTAGAGTTACGGTGGAGCAGGGAGTGACACTTAACAAACCTTTTTCTAGAGGAGAAATTGAAGCTGCGCTAAAGGATATGGGACCAACAAAATCTCCAGGCCCAGACAGTATGCCGCCTCTTTTCTATCAAAAGTATTGGTCTGTGGTAGGGGATGCGGTGATCAGTAGGTGTTTGGAGTTCTTCAATGGGAATAGCACAGTTAAGGATCTGAATCACACCTTAATCGCTCTGATTCCTAAAATTCCGGCTCCAAAAAAGGTGACTGAGTTTCGACCTATTAGCTTGTGTAATGTCATCTATAAGTTGATTTTGAAGGCTTTTGCTAACAGATTGAAGGTGATTTTACCAAATGTGATTGCGGACTACCAAAGCGTGTTTGTGCCAGGGCGTTTGAAACTGTATATAATTTATTCATGACAATGTTATTGCTGCGTTTGAAACAATGTATAATTTAAAGAGAAGGGGGAAGAAAAGGAGGCAAAAAGCAGTGATCAGATTAGATATGATCAAGGCTTATGATAGAGTAGAATGGGAGTTTTTGAAAGGGATGATGCTTGCTATGGGTTTTCCTTCACGGTTTATTCGGCTGATAATGGAGTGTGTGCAGTTGGTCTCCTACTTTGTGCTCATCCAAGGTAGACCTTTTGGTAGAATTACTCCATCTAGAGGAATCCGCCAGGGAGATCCTATTTCCCCATATCTTTTTCTTCTAGTTGTGGAGGGTTTTTCTGCCTTGTTGAAAAGAGCGAAGAGAGAAAAAAAATTTACATGGAGTTTCTATCGCCCGGGGTGCACCATCGGTAACACACCTATTTTTTGCCGATGATAGCTTACTGTTTTGTGATGCTTCAGTACATGATAGCTTGTTGTTTCCTTCACGGTTTGCGGTGAGAGGGCATTGGGGCAGAAAATCAGTGTGGAAAAATCTGCTGTTAGTTTCAGTCCAAGAACGACGAGGGTAGTGAAGGAATCTTGTAGTACAGCGTTGGATATGAAAATTGTTCCATGCCATGAACGTTATCTGGGATTGCCTATAGTGACTGAAAGAAATAAAAAGAAGGTTTTTAAGTATGTGGCAGACCGGGTGTGGTAGAAAATACAAGGTTGGGAAGGTAAACTTCTTTCCAAGGGTGGTAGGAGGTGCTGATCAAAGTTGTGGCTCAGTCCATACCTACGTACACCATGAGTGTTTTCTAGTTACCAGTGGGGATTTGCAATGAAATTAACAGACATTTAGCGAGATATTGGTGGGGTAAATAGGGTGGAAAAGGTATACATTGGAGGAAGTGGGATGCACTTTGTGTGTCGAAAGGGGAAGGTAGACTGATTCAAGATGAGGAGTCTTTGGTTGGTCGAATGTTGAAGGCTAAATACTACCCGAGTAGTTCTTTTTTGGAGGCTGAAATTGGGAGGAATCCTTCCAGTATATGGAAGGCAGTGATGTGGGGTAAACAACTTCTAACCATAGGACTTCGGTGGAGGGTAAGCAACGGAACTAATATCCGGGTCTTTCAAGAACCTTGGGTGCTTGGAATACCTGAATTTAAAATTGAATGGAAGAATGGCTGTGATTGGAATATGAGAGTGAATGAGCTGATTTCAGTGTCTGTTTTGTGGGATATGCATAAGCTGGAGCAAGTAGCTACAACGGAGGAAGTGGAGGCTGTGCTTAGCATCCCTATTGTACGATCAACATGTCCAGCCCAGGTATGTTAAGCTTAAATACTGATGCTTCTGTTATTAATAATGGAGTTAACATTGGTGTGGGAGCTGTTGTGAGAAACCATTTGGGGGAATTGGCGCTAGCAGGAGGAGAAAGAGTCCAAGGCCGTTTTCGGCCAAGTGTTACTGAGTTATTGGCAATTTGTAAGGGGCTAGAATGAGTAGTAGAGCATAATTGGCTGCTAGAGAAGGTTGAATGTGATTGTTTAGAGGCTGTGAGATTGGTGAATGATGTTGGTGAATGTTTTGCTGAAGAGGGGATATTGGTTGATCAAGTTAGAGCACTGTTGGTTGTTATTGGTAGTTCTAAGCTCTCTCATGTTTCTAAGACTGCGAATGGTGCGGCTAATGTAGTGGCTAAGTATGTAGCCCGATTAGATGGGTAGTGTAGTACCCTAGATTTTCACATCATTTTCCTTGTAATATTCTCATATTTAATGAAGGATTATTTATGAGAATTATTATTGGTTTATGCGAAGTTAAAGTTTCAGGAGTTTATTTAAGGTGTTTTGACTTTGAAGAGATCAAAAGTTGACTTTATTTTCGTAAGTTATTTGTAAAAATTTCTTCATGAAAGTTGTAGAGCTCGTCGATACTAGTTCGTAGACATGCGCCACGCCTGAAATAGATGTCGTATGAGAAAGTTACGGTCAGAGAAAGTTAGTTTCCGGGTATGGAAAGTGTATAAGTAGAAAATGTGTGGGAGTTGATTTTAGAAACTCAAAAATCAGCTCACTTTCTCTCTCTTCCTCTCCCAACCTCTCTCGTGCAGCCATTTTCCACCAGAGCTAGCTTCGCCGTCCGGTCACCGATTGGACAGCCGCCGGTCCCGTTTAGACAGCCGTCGGTCCCGTTTGACTCCCATAAGTGCCCTCTTCAAGGCTGGGTAGCCGCTGCTCGGTGTAGCGTGCCGAAATCGAAGCCCTTTGCCGGAAAGGAAGCTGCTGCATTTTCGATCGGAACCGCAGTATACGGCGGCGACGAGGGACAAACCTAGGTGAGTTTTGATCCTCTTCTCCTCCTCCTGGTAGTGGCTAGGCTTAGATTGAATCAAGTTTTGAGGTTTTTGAGCTCGGATTTGCAGGTTTTGAAGTTTGATTCGAGCTGGTGTTTCGGGGCATGTTTCGGCCTTTTTCGGTCAAAATTGGTTGAAACCTCAGGTATTAAAGTTGTTTATCTTACTTCAAGCTTCAACTTAGCTGTTGAGAGTTTCCCCAAATTGTGAAGTTGGGGGTGGCGCGTGGGGCTCACTAGCCCCGTGGCAGCGCGTCCGACTAAGTTGCAGCCTTAGTTTCATGTGGTTCGCTAGTCCTTGCTGCTGTGAGCTTGTTGAGAGGTAGTGTGGCTAGGTTTTGAGCAAGGATTGCATGTTAGGACCTTAGGTTTATTTGTTTTGGCTTGGTTAAGTTTGAGTTAGGTTTTGAAGATTTGAGGCAGCTCTATTGTGTCGTTGAGTGCAACGACTTTTGGAAGTTGTCTTCCCTTATGTTAAGGGTTAGTTTAAGGGTATTGTGTTATCCTATAGTGCCTTGGTTACTAAGGTTGTTAATTGTGTTATTTTAGGTGTTTTGTGAAATTGTGAATGACTTGCTTTTGTTGCGTTGAGGAAATCGCAGCGGGATTTTTAGGAGTAAATCTCACCAAGGTCCATTTACGACCAAATTTTATTTTGAGCATTTGTTGATAAAATTAATACTATGCTTTTATTTGCTTTTAAAACACATGAGCTTGATCGCCAACGGCTCATAGGTAATGAAACAAGTTTTCTTTATATGTTTATTTTTGAGGTTCAAGTGATCGTAATTGTTTTGATTTTAGATAGATTATTCATGTGGAATATCTATATTGTTCATAAAAGTAAATCTATGCAAAGGATATAATCTTATGATGAGATCTTGTGTTGTTAATAATGATGATGATGTTACATGGTGAATTGTTGTTAAATAGTCAAACCGGGTTCCAAGCCTTTAATCGGGTGATTGGTTACGGCTATGACCCAATTTTCATTTTGTGATTTTTATTGGACAGTCAAACCGGGTTCCAAGCCTTTAGCTGGGTGATTGGTTACGGTTAGGAATTAGAGCTTTAGTCCATCTGTCGGTGTAGGTCATAGGAGATACCTTTTGATATCTGGGACCCATGGGTACACAAATTGTTGTTGTAGGTCATGAGGGGTATTTATTAATACCTGAGACTCATGGGTCCATATTATTTGAGAAAATGTTAGAATTGTGAATTTAATTATTGATATAGATTGCTCTTGTGCTATATTGGATGTGAGAGATGTTGTATTATTTTGAGTTTACTCATATGAGCTTTTTAGCTTACCGGGTTTGTTATATTACAATCTCGGTGCACCATTTCTTGGTGTATAGGTTAGACCTGCATGTAAGGATCATCAAGATTGAGGCGAAGGTTTAGTGGCAGAATTTTTGTTGGGTTGCCATACTCTGTAAATATTTTTATTTTTGGGGTAGACTGTATTAAACTCATGTGAGAGTTTCTATTTCTTAACTTTCTATTTCTTAACTTTCAAGTTTATGTAAACAAGAGAATGTAATATTTAACTCAGTGTTAAGTTTTATGATATTTAAATTTCCGCATTGAGTTTAATTCTTCATAAATTTGTTGAAGCAGGTTTGAGATTTAATATTTTTAAGTTATATCATGCCAAATTTTTTGAAATTTATCCTTCGAAAATTGGAGCGTGACAGGTAGTTATCTTGGATAGGGGTTGGGCCCGACTGTCTCATGGATGTCGTTGATAGTGACAGACCCGTAACTGTTTCTGGTAGTAGGAAAATGAGTGGGGAAGTTTCTTCCACCACCGATAATTCACATGTTTTGTAATCTCTTTCATTTTGAATATAATTCTTCTCTTATCATTCTCAAAAAAAAAAAGGAAAAAAAAAAGTCATATAACATAGATGACATTAGCCACAGTGACACATCCACGTCAATAACAAACGGACTTGTATTTGATGCAGATTAACCAAGGTGTAATGTCATATCGGTTATGAGATGTGATTTTGCATAAGGATAAGTTGATAACAAGGTAGAGATTGAATCATGGGGTAGTCGCAATCTTTGAATGAATTGCAACCTCCATTCTAGCCCCTCCATTAAAGATGTTGTTGCATTTATGAACCACCACACTTCATTGCTTATAAAGTTAGATTGTGGGCACAACCTTTTAAAAAGATCTATTTACAATTCAGTTTCTATGTACTCTGTAATTTTAGTTGTACGAGTTACATGCTATATAATTTATTTTTGTTACAATAAAAAAAAAATTTAGGTTAGAAGTGAGATAGTAAGACACTTCGGGTATGTTAGCAAGTTTTTTTTTTTTTAAAAAAAAAAGGTTAACAAGTTAGGAACACACTATTTATATATTTTTTTTCTTTTGAGTTATATCGACAGAAGTTCATAGTCAATTTTATACATATAGTTAAGGGGTGATTTTGCATTGCACCGTGGTGGGCCACGCTGACGTGGCACAACGTCATCCATAGATTTTGAGTTTCAAGGGCACAAACGTAATTACTGGTTAACTACGGTTAATGGTAAGATTTCAGCCGTTAGGTAATTGATTGGAGGGTGTTATGGTCTTTACGGCCAAGTGGGTAAATCAGGTTAAAATTATTCGATGGATGAGATGCTGCCACGTCGTTAAAGGGATAGGTTTGTGGAAGGTGTTTATGTGGGTTTTTAGGGTCCTTTCGAGCCGCCAGCCCCAAACTGCAAGGGGAGGTTGTTTCAAAACAAAGAGCGAAGCGAAATCGCGCGGGAGTTCTAACCCGTGGTCGGCAAAGAAGGAACTCGCCTTCTATCTGTTGTCTTGTCTTCCTTATTCCCCGTTTCGGTTTGCCCCACTCTCTTACCAAGCGCTTGGAATTGATTTGTGTGTCAAAGTTTCAGACTTTTGAGTTATGTTCGCAACTCCCACTGCATAAGCAGACCGATGGTCGGCGAAGAACTATATAAATATCCTCTAGTCATTTATGCTCTTGTTGTTGAACGGTTTATGTTGAATGAGCGCGAGTTGGTAATTTTGAAGTTCATAGTATGAGATTGAGTGATAATGTGATCTGTGATTTTACTATACGGAATTGCGGATTGGTATTGACGTTGTTGTGATTGACATGCAAATAACAAGCCGATGTGGATACAGAGGACATGGACACGGGTGAGGGGGCACTACGCTACAGTGACGACCTTTATTTGTAACTTCGGATGACGATGAGCCCGAAGTGGAAATGTCGAGCATGGTTGGTAGGTGCCCGGTGGTGATGTCGCGCACGGATGAGGGAACCGACGGGACACCACCTAGTGAATCGGTTGATTTGAGGAGACAACAGAGCACGACACAAGAGGATGAGGAAATGCCTAATTATGATGATGAATCTCTGCAACAGCAGTACTTTCACCAAATGAGAACGGGTCTGTTTAACGGGAAGGAGTTTTCAAAATTATGTCTGGATGATTTGAAGGATGTATACTTCCCAACTGTTTTAGAGGCTGAACAGTTCTACTATTTGTACTCAAGAATCGTTAGGTTCAGCGTAAGGAGGAGTATGAGGGAGATGGATGAGAATGGTCGGGTGATTAGGAGGCGTTGGGTTTGTTCTAAAGAAAGAAAATCTCCTGGTCAGACTAGAAAAAAGAAGGGTCAGGATGTGAACCTCCAAGCGAAGGCCTGGGAGAAGAGCTCGAGGAAGGGCCTTATGTCTAAGGGAGTGAGGTACACAAGAGTGGGCTGCCCTGTTGAGTTCGCCGTAAGATACTGCAGCGAGAAAGGGATGTACCGCGTGAGACATTTTGTTCACAAGCACAGTCACGAACTGGCACAGCCCAACGAGGTTCACTTCTTGCGGTCAAACCGAAATGTTGAGGACAGAGATGTCGCTCAGGTGTTGTGGCTCCGTGGAGCACAAGTTCACACAAGCAGGGCTTTCGAGAAGTTGGTAGAGTAGGCCAGTGGACACGACATTGTTGGATTCACTGTTAAGGATCTCTACAACAAGATGGACAAACTGAGGAAGAAGTCCCACATGGACGGAGATGCATAGGCCGCAATGACATGGAAGAACATGAGGGGAATAGATTCTGAACTTTTCTGCTGTAGGTACAGTCTTAATGAGGAAGGCAGACTTGCCAACCTGTTTTGGAGGGACCACCAATCGTTGCTGGACTATAAGGCGTATAGTGACGTGCTCATCATGGACACCACTTACAAGACTAATTTGTATAGGAAGCCTATGGTGGTATTTGTCTGGTGCAATAACCACATAGCCACAGTTGTTTTCAGTTTCACACTCATTCGCGACGAGAGGGAGGATACGTACGAATGGGTGTTTCAGCCCAGAGACTGATGGGCACGAGGCTGTAAGGAACGTTATGGAGCGCCTCATGCCTGCAGACAGGTACAAGTTATGCGCATGGCACATCAGGAGGAACATAGGGCAGAATGTGAAAGACCATGCAGCCCAGAAGAGCCTTGGAAAGATGATATATGTTTCAATGTCTGTCACCGAATGGGAGGCAGAATGGCATTCATTGGTTGCCAGACATGGGTTGGTTGACAACATCTAGGTGACGAACTTGTTTAACAAACGAGAAAGGTGGGCGGAAGCATTCTTCAGAGGTCACTTTTATAGTGGAATGTGCAGTACGTAGCGTGTAGAGGGAATGCACTCAAAACTGAAACCGGATCTTGATAGGTACACTTTGATATCTGAAATGATACCAAGAATGGAGAGATGAAGGTCTCGATGTCGTTGGGAACGCATACTTCAAAACTTTGGTTCCCCTCAGCGAGATGAAGGTCTCGATGGCGCCAAAATGTTAGCACCCTCTAACTTTCGAATTGTCGTGATATGTTCAATAAGGCTTTTTCGCTTAGACAATCCAAAGCTCAAAGCCTAGGGGGCAATGTTTGAGCCAAAAGGCATTTTTGCCAAAGTAATAATACTTTACTGGACTATAAAATGTCCAAGTTAATAATAATTACTTTTCTGATCCATGTCACAACCGGCGAGGCCAAATTTTCCAAGTTTACAAGTGTTGGCTCACCAGTAAGGCCACGCGAGCTAAATTACCAGAACGCGCGCTTCGCATGAAATACGGGGTTCACGCATAACGACTTTGCGCGTAGGCGAGGTGAAATGGTACTTCTTATAAGAACCCTACTAGAGGCAGAGTACATCAAGGCGAGCTGGCGGACTGGCTTACGGGTGAGACTTCACGAAGAAGCCACAGGCGGAGTCCGCGTACACACACTAATCATTGAAGACTCCCACCGGTCTTCGACATGCTTTGGACCAATCCCTGTGGTCTTTTTGTTTATAAAAGCCCTTTAAAGGCCCGCGCATTGGAAACAGTAGCCCATACGGAATGTGCGAGCTGGACATGTGTTATAAGTTGATTGGCCTGCGTCGGGATAACCTTGTCCATGTGGGATTAGGGTTTCAAAGCCTGACCTAGATTTCAAGTTAACTTTCTTCTGCCGCAATTCAAACTACTATTTAAGGGGACTCGAGGCAGTCTCTCAAATGACAATCAAATCTCTCAACAAAACAACAAACAAACTGCAAACCACTTACCCTTTGAGATAGCTCGAAACCCTAACCCTAAGCGCACCGCCGCCTAGGTTTTTCTCAGAGCCCTTCCAGACTTTACCCGGATTCCCCCTGATTTCCCTATAGTTGCTCTGCTTGCGTCTCGCCATGAGTATCGATCGTCTTGTGCTAGTAAATTCCTCATCTGAGGTGACACCTGGAAACCCCATTTCGCCTGATCAGAAGTCAGATCTCGCGCACTCAACCTTTTCCTCGTCCGCGAGGTGGCACGCCCATAACTAATCCCCCTCTCTTTATTCTTTATTAACCTCTGCTCTAGAGCAGGCCAAGCCCAAAAGTTTGTCTCATTTTTCTCTCTCCCGCTCGCGCTCTCTCTCAATCCCCCAACCCGTTCTCTGCCCGGTTCTTCTTTTCGTCCGCTCACCGTCATCCGGCCGCCCCAGACCGCCGCGCCGGTCCCAAACTGTGGCAGCCTCTCTAGCGCCGCCGTGAGGGAGAAAGGCAGCCTCTCCAACCTAGCATTCTTTCTACACCGGTGGCAGCCTCTCTAGCGCCGCCGTGAGGGAGAAAGGCTGCCCGAAAGCTCCGGCTGTTCACGGGTTCCTTTTACCGGAACTCCTTCCTCCGGCCGCCATAGCCGGCGAGCCTTGGCTCAAAAGAAAGCCCTCTTACCGTTCAACAATCTCTCCAAAGGGCTCCCTCCATCTCGAGCTAGGTATGGAGGAATCGGTAAAAGAAATTATAGGGCTTTCTGTGTGTTTTCGTCTGATTGGCCTTGTTAGGCTTGGATTTGTGTTTTGTGCTAGTTAGGAAAGTTGTAGAGGAGATTGAGAGGAAGGTGCTGTCAAAATTTGGTGAGCATTGGAGGTTGCCGGAGCCGGCCGCCGGCCGCCGCTGAAAAATTGTTTTTGGTGGGGAAAAATGTGAGGAGTTTAATGGAATAAGTTTTAGAATTTTTGGAGGAGTTTTGGTTAGGTTTGAGAATTGTTGAAGTTTGGTATTTTTGGCGGATTAGTAAGTTAGAATCCGGCTATTGGATTAGTTTTGGTGGAAGGTGTTTTTGAGGATGTCGGTAATTGTTGTGGAGTTTTGTGGTTAGCAGTGGAGTTAAGATTTTGGAGCGTTAGGCTTCTTTGAGCGTGCGAAGCATATTTATTTATGTCTGTTTTGCTTTACGCGTCGGTATTTTATTTAAGGATTTATTTATTTGGAACAAGACGTGAGGAGGCTCGAGCGGAAGAGACCTCCGACCGACATCAGGCTTAGGTCTAATCTATGAGTGGACCTTTGTTTTAATAATTGTGTTCGAAATGCCTTATCGTTTTGAATAATTTTCTGTTGGAATTTTCCCGAAATTGAGAATTTCGTTGATTATACTCATATATTGAGAATTATGAGAATAGTATGTATATAAATAAATGATAGCTAACTATACGTGTTTTCCCCCCATACTGAGGTACAATTTCAGTATGGGGTGACATGAGCGTTAGACACGAGCGTCGTAGCCCTGTACGACTTTCTATTTTCGTATTCATTCATAGATTTCGTACAAAGAGTAAGCACGTATATATACCCACTCGGGCGTTTCCCCCTACTGAGGTACAATTCTAGTATGGGGTGACGTGAGCGTTAGACGCAAGCGTAGCAGCTTTGTATGATATATATTTTTTAAGTTGTTCATAGATATTGTACAAAGAGTAGGCGAGTGTAAATACATACTGATATATATATTATCCTAGCCTGAGAGGCCTTTTCTTAAAGTTTGGGAGTCTAGCAAAGCTAGACACCAGTTCAGAATTTTCCAGTTGAGCTTTTGTTTTGTCGCTGATAAAGCCTTTTTTCTTTGGAAGCATTTCTTGGGGAAATATTTATTTGTTGTCGGAATTGTTTTGTCCACTCACTCTAACGTAATTGAATATTTTTCCCCTGGGCTCTTCGTTTTAAAATGCCCAGTATGAAGAGTTCGTGTGAGGTCTAGAAGGAGACGTCGAGGCATAGTCACCCATCTATCAGCTACATTTTGCCAGTAGGTTACCTGTTTAATCTACTAGAAGATTGTTAGCTTCCGATGTGTTTTATTTATTTTTAGTAGCTCTGAATACTGTTGGGATTCTTTTGTAACTTTTCTGGCTACCTTTGGGTTGTAGCGGAGGATGTTATTATTTTTGGTTTAAAGGTGGTTCTTTAATTTTCCAAGTTAGGGTTGTCCATTTTCGAGGGAGGTTTGCCAAGTTCTTCGGTAAATTTTCCTTAGAGGTGGTCCCCGCAGGACTCATCTCAGGTTTCGGGATGAAATTCGGGGCGGGTCCTGACAATATATGTCATTTTTTTCCCAAGTCTTATGTCACTAGGTTGTTCGTAGCCTTGGTTGTACGTAGGCGGATTAATTGGTATTATGTCCGCATGGCTATGTGGTAGCCCTTCCTTTTTTTTTTGTGCGGAATTATAATGTGTATTGGTGCTCGAGTGTCACATCTCGACTCTTAAATTTTTACCATAATTATTTGCATGGTGTTAGCATGAGTTTTTACCGTCTTCATTAAGGAATTTATAGTTTCAAAGGACCCTAGAGATGTTTTGAGATACGATTATTTCGGGGAAAATTTTTACGTAGGAGGATTTATTAAAAAACGTAAAAAGGGTAATTTTTGGTTAGTAAAAACGTAAAAAATTTATTGTATTATGTTTTTGGGGTGTTTTATTTTGGAGTTGGGTTATAATGTTTTGGGTTGGAACCGGTTGGAAAAAGAAAGGAAAAAGCCCAAGTTTTTCTTCTCCCTCTCTCCTCTCCCCCGAGCTTCTCTCTCCCCGCCAGAATTCTGATCTCCGTACGACACCGTCTGGCCGAACTAGGCCGCCGCACCAGTCCTGTTTGGACCTCCATCTCCTCCTCTCTCTTCCTGGGTTGGTGGTAGCGCCTCTCCCGCCGTCGTTTACTAGATATAACGGCAAGAAGCAATGGTTGCCCTCTCATCAGTGCTCCCACCTCCAGCTGCCATAGCACGAGCTGTTTGGCTCGTTTGGAAGCTCTCCTCCCGTTTCTCAAAAGGTTTCACTCCCTCTTGATCTAGGTAAGGAGAATCAGGTATTAGAAATTCTAGGGTTCCATTTTGTATTTTGGTTCGATTGACCTAGTTAAGCTTGGAATTGGACTTTGTGTTAGTTAAGGAAGTTGTACAGTGAGTTGAGAGGAAGATTGTATTAAATTTTGATAGGCATTGGAGGTCACCGGAGGAGGCTGTTGGCCGCCGCTTTTAGGTAGTTTTTTAGGGTTTTAAATTTGTTATGTTGAGGGGAGTTTAATGATGTGAAGTTTGGAATTTTTTTGGGGAGTTTTTGATGGGTTTGAGATTTTTCAAAAATTGGTAAATTTGGTGGTTAATAGGATAGAAATCCAGTCGTTGGATTAATGTTGTTAAAACTGTAGAGAGTTATATTAAGGCTACCAGTGCTTGTGGTGAAGTTCGGGCCGTATCGAATTAAAAATAGCAAAGTTGGGCAAGGATGAGCGTGTATAAGGCTCACATTTAATTTTGCCTATTTTTATATAAGTGTTGAATTTTGGTTGGGGATTTAATTATATATTTGAAACAGGACGTGAGGAGGCTCGAGTAAAAGAGACCTCGGATCAACGTCAGGCTTAGGCCTAAATTTGTGAGTGGACTTTTGTTTTAACTAATATGCATGTAAATGGTTTAATGTTGAATAGTTTCTTTTGTTGGAGCATATGACGTCATTTTCAATTTGACGATTTTATTTATTTTGGAGAGTTACCGAAAATGGGATTTTTTCAGTTAATATATATATATATATATATTTATGAGGAGAGTATGTATATAAATGCTAGCTAGTCATACGTGTCTATCCACCTTAATGGTGTAGCAAATAGCCGTCATTATGGTGTGACGTGAGCGTGAGACGTATGTGAGTATTTAATTCATATAGGGGGTATGGGCACGTATATATACAGTCGTTCGTCCACCTTAATGGCGTAATGAATAACCGCATTATGGTGTGACATGAGTGTTAGACACGAGCGTAATAGCTCTATATAAATTTCTTTAAATCCATAAAATTTATATAGGGAGTATGGACATGTGTAAATACATACATAGTTTACTAGAGCTTGAGAGACTCGATATTTTTTTGAGTTAAAAGTTTTATCGCTTGAGGCATACATCCGTTGTTCTTCGGAAACTAAATTGGGAAAGCATAAATATTTTTGTTCATTTTATTAAATTTATTTTAATAGGAGGCTAGGCATAGTTACCAACATCACCACCACTTTTCACCAGTAGGTTATCTGTTAACCTACCAGTGTATTTTCTTGCTTCCTCTAGATTTAGTAGCTCTGGTTACCTTATGGGTACTGTATAATTTTCGGTTGTGTGCTAAGACTAAGGAATATATTTTAGAAATATTTAGAGGTTGACGTATAATATTATCTTTGGATATTTATGTGATGGATTGGGAAATGATTTAATGATTTTGTGGTGGTTGTGTTTGTGGGGAGCGGATGGCTCCAGGAGTTGAGGATGGATGTTTTGTTATAAGAGTGTTTATCTGAATTTTTTAGGTAAGGGTTCATTTTCAAGGGAGGTTATGCCGAATTTTCGGTACAATTTTCCTTCGAGGTGGACCTCGCAGAAATTACTTCGGGTTTCAGGATGGAATTCGGGGTGTGTCCTGACAGTTGTTATTAGAGCTTTATGTTTTTGTTTCCTGTACCCTTTATCACTATCATATATGCCTAAGTAACACGTAGTGCCTATAGAGTGATGTTCCGACCGCGGCGAATTCATTAGCAGTTTATGCTTTGGATGCTATGTGTTGTTGGGTATGTGTGATAGTTGTGTTAGTCTTGTTTATAGACTACTAAATATCTTCTTCCACAAGTACTATGCCTCCTAGATGCTGACCCCGTGAAGCTAACTCAACCAACACAAATGAGTATTCGCTTAATTGTATTTCAGATAAAGAGTCCCCTAGTGTGAGAGTCTCTTGACCGCGAACTTGGGGACTTGTTAGTACATCGAGAAAATCAGTCATACTCGCCTAAGAAGACGCATATTGCCACATAAAATGGGCTCGGGCCTTAACTAAGCCCAAGAAACCTACACTATCCCTTGAGGGCATTATAGTAATACACTCTCTAATAAGGGCAAAGTGGTATTTTTAGGGTGCATTCACCCTATCCCAATAAATACCACTCTCCACCCCTAATTTGGGGACACTCCATCTCCATCCTATTCACACCTTAATTCTACTCACATATGACTGACTTAGGCATCGGATGGTCGAAGGCCAGTAGACCTAGTCTTCCCTCTGACGCTCATTATTCATAATTGACAGGTTATGGGTCTGAAAGATGGTGTTCCCGCATTCTGTGTGATTCATCCTCTCAGCAATCACACTGAAACAGTAAGTGATTTGCACCTTTCATTTGTGCTTTATTGTGGTTGCGAGATTTTGAGTTGAGTTACTAGTTGGGAAGGGATATGTATTTGAAGTGTTTTATTCCTTATTTAATGAGTTGTTGGCTTATATTTAACTGTCGAGTTGAGCCTTTTTGTGGGTACTAAAGATAGAGAGGGCATGTATGTGAATGAAGGATTGGGAAATTTCTAGATAAGAGTTGTAATGGAATAAGAGATATCATAAGGGTGTCAACGTGTAAGTGTTGCTTTGTTTTGAAATAAAATGTGGAAAGCTATTGCTTGAGCGAATAAATTGTGGAGATTACTTGATGTGTTATGTGGGGCTGTTATGCATTTCTCCCGAATCTTATGTGTTGAAGGGTGGTTTCTGGAATTGTTGTTAGTCGATTTACGTTTGGTATCTGTAAATTTGGGATTTGCTCTCCTATTTACGTTGAGTGTTTTGGAAGGATTGTAAGTGTTAATGGCATTGGTATATAATGGTATAGTGGATGCGGAATGGCCAAGGGCACGCCGACTTTACGGCAACATATACATAGTTAAATATGTAAAGTCATTAGGTTTTCTATATGTTTTCCGAGATTATTGCGTGGAGATGTTGGAGTTAGTTTTAAACGATATTTTGCTGACCGATGACTGAACAGGGAAAATCAAGAGGAGGCGTGGGAATGAAGCTGGTTATTTTTCTAACGCCTAGCGGTAGTGTACAAGTTTGGTGCTAGCTAGTCACCAAAACAACTCATTTCTATCCCTGAGTATTTCAGTTACAGAAGGAGAAGTAAAGAAACGTGTTGAGAATTTAGGGAGTTCTAGGTAACTCTAATCTACAGTGACACTGATCGCTAGAACAAAAAAGTTAAGAAGTTAGGTGTGGCGTGGTTATCCATAAGGTTGTTCTTTACATCGAAATGTGAAATTGTTAGAAGAGGAGTGTCGGGATAAATTTGAAGTATTAGTGTGTGTTTGTCGATACACAAGGATAGAGCAGTGTAGTTGGAGTTGATGATCTTGAAATAATTGTTCTTCGCTTTAGCTATGGTTAGTAGCTGATACGGATAATTCCTAAGAGAATGAGTGAGATGTGGATCTTGAGGTAGTCTATCCCACGGATTTAGCTTCTAATTGGAGACTGTTACAGTGGTGAATTTGATTGGTTGGGATTTGAAGTGGTTGTCGAGGTTTTATCAAATTCGAGCAATCCCATGCTTCCATTTGAGCATTACACAGACGATGATGTGGTTGACGCATAGTCTTGAGAAGGAGCATGCAACCGTCAATTCTACGTTGCTCGAGGGTTAGCATATGAACCGAGGTGATTCGGGGCATCTCATTTATATGAAGAGTGTGACATGTTGTTAGAGTGTGTTTTTAGACCCCAAATTCTTTAAAGTAACTACTGGAGCAACGTGGAGATCGATGAGTATCGTCGATGTCCTAGGGTGTTCTAAGACCAACTTGTTCTTGATATAAGTAAATTTTCAACTTGAGTTGTAGAGTCGGGACTTGTAGGGTGCGGTTGAACATAGGATTGCTAATCAATTATATCTTCTCAAGAAAGGCGTTCTAGATTTTTGTATGTATTCATACAATTCGGCATTCTACAAGGAGTATTTATCTTTGGCATCTAGCAGTTTTGGCGACTTGAGCGTTGGACTCCAGTTATGTGCTCTCATCTTCCTTGGACATTATGGACCTGCGTGATCAAGCTAGTCTGACCTAGCAATCAAATAGAAGAAAGAAAATCACTTTGCATCATATGGGGGCAGAAAGAGAGGACTACCTAGTGTTGTTCGATAGACTCGCGGCCAACATCAGCTATGCCGACACTTGATTCGGTCAACTCTAAGTTTGTATTTTGTTTGTTAGTACGGTTATCTGATTGGTAACTTAGATGATTCAACTTTAAAGTTGATGCGGGAATTTCCGTACTTTGGCAACTATTATTTTGAATGATTCATTTATGGGACTTCGACATTCATTAACAATAAAGAGAAATTTGTGGGCAAAGCTTTACTCAGGAAACGCGAATAGGTTTTTGTGATCCTTGGCATCTTTAGCAACGAATAAGTATGTCGAAGAAGTATAACTCAGCAACGATTTTTCTTACCGTTATGCGTAATAGCGGGGCTGTTACTTGAAATTTTTTGTTCATCGACCTGAGTTAATACGTAGTCGCTGTTATACATGATAATACGTGAGAAGCAAGTCATCAAATAGTGAACTTCCAATGGTGATCCTCGGATTTCATTGACTCGCGTGAGACTCACTATTTTGATTTTCTTCCGTTTGATAAACTGTTATTATTAAGGTGAAGGTGATAATTGCAGACACGTGTGTTGCGGTGATAGCAACATGAATTGTCGTAGCAAATAGTGAACAACTCATCTCTTCTTATTCGTGGAATAGGTACTGTAACCTAAAGACTTGATTGCATGCAAGTTAGAATGAACTGGATTCGTACGAGGAGATACTCATAACTTCTAAGGTATCGTCATACGCCAAGTCATCTTACTTTCCTCATTTTTGGAGGTGCCAGTTTCGGGTATGTTGATCGATTTTGAGGGTGATATTTTTCTTGTGCTTGTAAGTCGTTGTTGGTGGTGATTGTTGAATTTATTATTGAGGGATGTGGTTCCGACGGTTATTATTGGTTAGTAATGATTAATTCGTGGGGCAAATTGTTGAAAATAATAATATGATTGGCTGGTGGTATAGCTTTAAGGAAAAAGATTCATGATGACTCGAGAAATATTTCTAGTCAAGACTTGACAGTATGCTAGCATAAATGGTAAATTGAGACAGGTCATGTTAAAAGTCTTTCTTGTGATGTGTATTCATACATGAACGTATTGTGGTGGGACCACTTTTGATCCATATAGGATCAGGGAGGTCATTGTTTTGAGATACAATTTGAGATATAAGAGATATTCAGTGTAGGGGTTTGGTAACATAGTTCACAATAGTGTAATAAGACAACTAGAGAGATGTTCGCCGATTAGCATACACTACCAGGACAAGAACTTTAGCCGACGAAAAATTTTTGTCAGCCTGTTATCTTAATTCGTCGGCTAAGATCTTAGCCGACGAAGGCTCGTCGGCTATAGTGTCGTCGGGAAAAGGTCCTCGGTGATGACTTTAGCCGACGAAATTTTTTTTTCGTCGGCTATAGTCCCACAGTTAGCCGACAAAAACATGTCGTCGGTTTTTTTCCCAGACTTTAGCCGACGAAACAATTAAGATATTCGTCGGCTAAAGTGTGTAATAAATAATTAAAAAAATAACTATAGCCGACGAAATTTACTATATTTCGTCGGCTTAACCTTATAAAAAAATTAAAAATACTATAGCCGACGAATATAGTATTTAAATATCGTCGGCTAAAGGTGCTGGGTTTTGAAAAAAAAAACTGCAAAACCTTTCGGCCATCTCCAATCATGACCAAAATTTGACAGAATCTTCCTCTCAACATTTCGAACAACTTTCTAGAAGAAGTCGAAGCTCAATTCTAAGCATAAACAGGTCAATCGACTCAAAATATAAAAATCCCCAATTTTAAACCCTAAAAACTTCAAATCTTCGATTCTCTTCACACACACCGAATCGAGCTACCAAATTCTATGGGAATGTAGTACTAATCAAACTCAACTTATCCATATATAGAACTCACCAAATGGTGGCCTAAGGAAGGAGAAATTTGATCGACACCGAATCCGAACGGGCGGAGTTTTGGAGCTCTATTTATCCCTCACGGCGGCGCCACTCGATGCACCACCTATCCAGCAATGAAGTAGAGACGACGGCGAAGCTTTTGGGACAAGTGTGACGGTCGCCGGTGGCTTGACAGCGGAGCTAGGCTGAGAAGAAAATCTGGCAGATAATAGACTTCTTACCAACCATCTTCGTCTATATAAAGAACTGTAGCCGACGAAATTCTTTATTTTCGTCGGCTAAACTCTTTTGAAAATTTTGGTTGACCGCCAAAAAATTTTGGTTGAAAATTTTGAAAATTTTTCGACTTTAGCCGACGACTTTTCATATATTTTCGTCGGCTAAAGTCCTTTGAAAATTTCGTCGGCTAAAGATACCAATTTCGTCAGCTATACACCAATTCGTCGGCTAAACCTTCTAAACTCGTCGGCTAAACTTTATAAATTCGTCGGTTAAACCTTTGAAATTCGTTGACTAAAAGTATTTTTATACATTTGGCATGTTGTGATTGTGATGATTAAACTTGAGAAACAGAAATCCAACCATCAGATCTGACAATCATGATAAAATACAAGTATGGGAAAAAATTCAACTTGATCCGAAAAGAATAAGGGCTCGATCCGGACTGTCAATCTCGTAAGTCAAACCCCTAAACGCACGGAAAAGGTCGTTCGACCGTCTAAATTACGTATTTTGGCCGGACCTCCAACTGAAAATAGTTTTAAACCGATGACACGCAACAAGTCGTATAAAAATTTTACGCAAAATAACCACCGAATATAGGGCTACTCATAGGGGGAAAAAATGAAAAATTGCATTGACCGCAACTATCGGCACCGAATATTTACCGGAATAGTGTGATTTTTCAACCGTGGATGTATTTCAACATTCTCGTCATATCTTATTTCATGACTTTTTGGCGTTTGAAGGTTTTACGTATAGTTTGTTTTTGAAACGGAACATTTACATAACACTGGGTAAACAAGTTATACAACATTAGTATACATGTTGTGATTGTGATGATCAAACTTGAGAAACAGAAATCCGATCGTCAGATCTGACCATCATGATAAAATACATGTATGGGAAAAAATTCAACTTGATCTGAAAAGAATAAGGGCTCGATCCAGACGGTCAATCTCGTAAGTCAAACCCTTAAACGCACGGAAAAGGTCGTTCGACCGTCTAAATTATGTATTTTGGCCGGACCTCCAACTGAAAATAGTTTTAAACCGATGACACGCAACAAGTCGTATAAAAATTTTACGCAAAATAACCACCGAATATAGGGCTATAGTACGTAATAGAAAATTTTTAGGGTTTAGCCGACGAATACCCTAACGTATTCGTCGGCTATAGTATGTAATTAAAAAATTAAAAAATAACTATAGCCGACGAAATATTAGGTTATTCGTCGGCAAAAACCATCTTAGCCGACGAATTATAGTGTATTTCGTCGGCTAAATGAAAAAAATACATTAAAAAAAACAGACGATATTAGTAAACCATACTAACTTCCTGTCATCTTTAGCCGACGAAATTATATTTTCGTCGGCTATAAAATTTTGTCGGTTAAAGAAAGTTTAAAGTTGTCGGCTAAAGTCACAGACTTTAGCCGACGAAAGTTTAAAGATGACTATAGCCGACGAAAATATAATTTAGCCGACGAAGAAAAATTGATTCGTTGGCCTGGTTTTTTTTTTCGTCGGCTAAAGTCTTTCTTCTTGTAGTGATAACGATTGAGGCCAACCACATAGGTGGTGAAGGTCCAATTTCGATGCGAATGATCGAGTTTTGTCTTGATTAATTGGTGACGAAAGTCAAATGGTGTTGTGAATTATGAAACGTATTGACCATTTCGACTTGACGAAAGTCGAAGTCATACGTGTGATTTGGGGTTGAGTATCATAAGTAACTCTAATTGGGCAAGCCACTCAATTAGTGGGTGTATTATATGAGTGATGCCATGTGGAACGTTGTCGGAGTATTTAAGTTGACCCTGAGTTTGAGATTTGTTAAAGCATATGCACACGCCTCAGGTTTGGAAAATAAGTTATGAGGTGCCAATGTAAGTGGAAAAGAATTCGGTTAACTGTTTCCACAAGTGGAAAGGGGTACTTTGTGGTGGAAGAAAGTTGGAAGAGCATTGTTGATGGAAACTTTTAGCCTAGCACTTATTGGAGTCTGAGGGGTCAAAAAAAGTAACCTTTACCCTTTTTGCATAATTTGAAATTTCGATGAGGAAATTTTTTATAAGGGGGATAGATAGTAACGCCCCGGACCTTATTTGACCATTTACCATCACTTGGACCGTATATGAGCATCATGTTTTTACTTTTACCTTCTTATTCAAGTTTTTAGTAGCTCTAAAATTTGACTTTTTCCTTCTTTTGAAATTTAAGAAAACTTTCTTCATAAAAGTCGTAGAGGACGTTAAACCGGGTTAATTAATATGTGGCACGTTTTAATCGGATTTTGTACGAAAAAGTTACATGAGTTTAAAGTCAAGGGTAGATTGGTAATTTCATAGGAAACACAAGTTCTATAAATAACAAATCAGACCTTCCATTTCGGGATAATTCCAGAAATTGCCTAGAATTTCTACCGGAACTTCATCGCCTCCGTCTGCCACCGTCCGACAGAGTTAGGGGGCAAGCTAGGTATCAAATCGAAGCTTGGAACATCCTCTTCAAGTCTAGGTCAGTGGCTGGTCATGTTACACCGCCATGAGGGAGAAATCACGCCAAGAAGGTGCGGCTGTGCATGGCGGAGTTGTCGCCGGAAACTCCCTTTTTCGGCCACCATAGCCGTATCTTCTAGTCTCATTTGGAAGCTCTCCTCTTGTATGGGCGAACCCTCAAAAGGATTCGACCTAACTCGAGCTAGGTAATGAGAATCGAAGGTGTGAAGTTTTAGGATTTTGAATTTGGGATTTTTATGTTTTGTTTCGAATGGCATGCTTCTGCTTGAAATTGTGCAACGTGCTTGTTATGAAAGTTGTTTAGAATGTTGATATGAAGATTGTGTTAAATTTTGGTGGCAATTAGAGGTGGTCGGAATTTAGGGGTGTCGTACCGCTGCTGCCGACGGAGAAGACGGCGGTGCTGCCTCTTCTGGGTGGTTTTTCAAGCTAATTTGGTAAAGTATGATGTGAGGAGTTCATTGATGTTAAGTTTGAAATTTTTGGGGGAGTTTTGATTAGGTTTGGAATTTTTCAAAAATTAGAGAACTTGGCGGTCGGTAGAATAGATCCAACCATTGGATTTTCTTGGTTATGGTCCTAAAGTACTAGAATCGATGAAGTGAGGTTGTAGTTGAAGTTTGGTGAAAATCTAATTAGCTTAATCCTAGCTTGGTTAATGGGTTAAGTGGAAGGATTTCGGCGATTAAGTTAAAACATTTATTTTCCTAAATTTAAGAGTGGTTCTAAACATATTTATTGTGCCAGGATACGAGGGGACCTCGCTTGACTGTCATTTGGATATCGCCGGGCTTATGCCTAAATTTGTGAGTGGACACTTTAGTTTGTAATAAATATGCATACAAGATTTTATAATTTATTATTTTATTTTCCTAGCTTATATTATAATTTCGCCTTATGAAATGATTTTGGAAATTATTTGAGTTGCATGTATTGATTAATTGTCGGTCATGATTTATGGATTTGAGCTTGGATTATTAATTTAGTATTTGAGTTTGGATATTCTTTATAAATTCCGGATTTCATTATGATTGTTTTTTGTCGACTTTAAAATTTATTAAAAACTACCGAAAATCATGAAATGATTTTGGAAATTATTTGAGTTGCATGTATTGATTAATTGTCGGTCATGATTTATGGATTTGAGCTTGGATTATTAATTTAGTATTTGAGTTTGGATATTCTTTATAAATTCCGGATTTCATTATGATTGTTTTTTGTCGACTTTAAAATTTATTAAAAACTACCGAAAATCGAGATTTTCGGTAGTTCGCTGTTTATAGCTTTCTCATTTATTTGTGGAATATCGATCTTGACCTTGAGAATATTTTATCAAGTATTTTGGATTGATATATTAATTACAATTTTTACTAGTTAATTAAATTTTGCGTATATTATGGTTTTGAGAATATTTTGACGTGTGAGACAGATCATTGAGTTTTATTTTAATTTCTCGTGATAATTTCGAAGTACGGTTGGGAACCGTACCATTCGCATGATCTTGGAGAATTTTTATCGATATAAGTGATTTCATATGTTTTTAGTCACCATACTATAAGGTCGCTCTTATTCATTACTAGCTAGCATTTATTAACGGTCCTCACCATAGGTAAGTCGAGCGCTTAACGTGGGATGCTACTATAGCCTAGGAAGCACCGATCGGATATTATTTATTGCTAGCTAGCTTTATTAGAGGTCCTTATCATAGGTGAGTTGAGCGCTTAGTATGGGACCCTACTATAGCCTGGGAGGCACCGACCCAAGCCTTGGAGGCTCCTTTTACATATTGATAACTCTTCCCATTATTTTATTTTTCTCATTTATGTATTTGATTAACTAGTGGGGATAGTTTATCTCTTCTTACGAGATTTCTTTATTTGAATAACCAGCATGGCTGGTTTGTCCATTCTGATGGGTTTCTGGAATTTAAGTTATATGGTTTATCAAAGTTGCATGCAGCTAAGTTTTTAAAACTGAAACATGGGAAAGTATTTAAATTACGTATTTTATTAAATTATTTAATATATTTTTGTCCACTCACTTTAAAAATTTTAAATTAATTTAATTAATTTTCCATTTTATACCCCCGACCAAAATAGTAACTTTACATTTTACACCATAACTTTTGCATACCAACTCTGCTTTTAATGTATGGCATGTCTACGGATTCGTATTAACATCCTCTACGACTTCCTTAGATTAATTTTCCCAAAATAATTTTTCTACAAAAAGTTAACTCTAGGGTCGTAGGAAACGGTTACTCAAAACATTAAAAAGTCAAAGTAACACAAAAGTAAATACCCGCAAATTAACTTAAGAACTGGGATGTGACAGGCCAACCACATAGGAGCTTCAAATCAACACAAGCCAGATTGAACGAAGTCCCTTTGGGTATTGCATGTCCCTGAATTTGACAACTCAAATCATTAATACTCGTCCGAAAACCTCACATTGACGATAAGGCAAGCCCCACCAACATAGAGCTCCGCCAGACGAGAAGCTGCAAAACTGTTTGTTCACAAAAATTCGTCAATTTTGTGTCACGACTCACCGAGATACCCAAACTTTTATTATAGTATTTTAGGAGAGAGTATGAGGGTTAAATTGCAAAATAAATTCGGTTTTGGACAGCTAGCTTTCTTCTTGTAATAACAGTGTGGATATGGACAGGGACCAATTACATATAAGTCCACTTTGAGACATTTTTTCCCACATAGATCCACCCCAACATTTTTACCCACATAAGTCCACCCAAGCCTAAATAAGTTCAACATAATTACAAATACTATCATGTAGTATAGACATCGAAATATCCAATCAGAACTAAAAAAATTACATACAAGTCGAGGATCAAAAACTACTATCATCATGTTAAAACTCTACTATCAAGCATAATGAAAGCTATTACCAATGTGTCAGAAATATACAATCACAGTGTGGAAAATATGCTATCATAATGATGAAAATGAACTATCGCATTGTTCAAAGTATACTATCATAATGATGAAAATGAACTGTCTCATTGTTCAAAATATACTATCATACAATGAGGCCGAAACATAGTTATGAATCTCGTTTCATTCATCTCCTGCATTATCAGAACACGATTATGTGCATAATTTCTCACACTCAGTTTCTATCAAATTAACACAAAACATCATCCTAATCTTTGTTTACATTTTCTCAAAACCAAGGAAAGAAACTGTAGCAAATTTACATTCAGAATTTTACCAGCACAGTCAACTCCAATTGAAGGTCTAGGTCTTTAGTTCGGCAACTTGATATGCTACTTCTCGTCGCCAATCTTCATCGATTAGAGCCATCTTAGGCGACATCTTCGAAGTGGCTTTGTCTAGGACGTGTCATCAAGTCAGCGGTACCGTCCAAGCTATACGGATCACAAATCGCAAACGAAAGGCGATCATAGCCGTCAAGGACCAGACGAGCAATGAGGATGAGCCGACGAGCCATCTGGTTTCAGAGATCTCGTCAAGGTCAAATCAGAAGTTGTCATCGATGGAATTAGAAGCAATAGACGTTGAGGCGTCAACGTCGAGGTCGAGGCGTCATCGTCGAGGTCAAGGTGTCGTCATAAAAACTAAAAGTGAATCAAGGTGGTAGTGTTGCTGTCGCAGTTGTAGAGGCTAAGGAAATTAGAGCAGATTAGGCTCAGGGCTTTCGCTTTAGGCTTTAGGAGGCGACGCGGCGGGTGGAGATGGTGGCCAGAGGATGATCGATGGCAACGGCGGCGTTAGAAACAAGGACTAGGCATATGTCGGTACGGGTCGGGTTTGACCCAAAACCAATTTTGACCCGTTTTAACCGATTTGGAGAAAAAAGCAACCGATAACCGCTTTTTAATGGACCGGGCCAAAAAACCGGTTTAACCGAATTCCAATTAGGGCCGGGTCGGTTTCAGTCATAACTGGGTCAAATTTTATTTTATAAGTTTTCAAGCCTAACTTTGAAGAATTGGAACCCAAACCTGTTTTCATTTACATTTTCAGCAAATTTATCCAAAAGTTCAATACATCATACTTTTACAGACCTGCATAACTTCCAAAAATTTGAACAGAAGCTGATAAATACAGACTAATTCATCCATCATACTTAAAAACTTAAAAACATCACAAACACTATAAGTTCAAACGATAAAATACCATAACCATCACAAATCCAAAATTAGGTTCAAATACCAAATGACAACACATGTTCAAATGAAAAATGAAACTTATAAATAATTAAACATAAATAAAACCAGCAGAATTACAGAAACGTTGCAGACCCTTTTATTCAATGGCCACCAAAATGGGATCAGCAACATCACTTCTACTTCAGTCTTCACTCCTCATGCAGAAATTGAGGAAGACACCCTAGTCACAGAAAATTGAAACAAGTACTAGACTTGAACTTATAAACATTTAAAATTGAAATTATTCATCATTTCAAAACTAACTTACCAGCTTCAAGCTTTTCTAATTCAGCATATAAAGAAGCTCATTTTCTGTGGGCTCTTTGTACAGAGCAGAAGAATTGTTGCCTCTTAGCCAATCACTGCAACAGACTAGGCAATCCACCATTCTGGGAGTTAAGCTTGCTCTAAATGGATCAATCACCCTTTTCCCAAGAGAAAATGCACTCTCTAATGAAACTGTTGATGCAGGAACAGCAAACACGTCTTTTGCAATCCACAATAAGATGGGGTACCTAGGTTTATTTTCTTTCCACCAACCCAAAATATGAAAGTTCTTCTTTGTAGGGTCTTCGGGTCCTTCCAACAGATACTTGTCTACCTCATATTTTATCTCCACCACATGTTGTTCTTCCCTCAGCTTCATGAAGGCAGAAATATTTGCAGCATGGTTGTCTTCATCAACACTTAAAGCATGTGCACCGTCCACTTTAGGCAATGTGGCCTCCATTGAAGCTTGAGCAGCTTCTGGAGCAGCATTAGAATAATCTTTGTACATCTTTTCAAAGATTTTCTTCACCTCAGTAAACATTTGCTGCACCTTCGTCTTGTTTTCTTGCAGCTTGGGAAAGAAGTAGTCCAGATACAATACTTTGTATCTCAGATCCATCAAAACAACAATGAGGCAAATTTTGCTCATGTCTTCAAGCCTCCCCCAATACTTGTCAAATTTCTCCTTCATTGCTATCCCAATGCTCGCCATGAGAGGGTCACCACTTTTGATGCACTTATCGAACTCCCCAACAATTGTGCACATCCACAAAAGTGGCTGATTTACAATCACCACCTTGCTGCCTCTGAACTTAATGGTTGCATCATGAAAGAGCTTCAACAAAAACTTCACTAGTCTAACTGCCTTATCCCAATCAGCAGAATTAGGAGGCCCACACCTGTTGAAATAAATACACCCTTATGCTCACACTTCTCTTGAGATGCACACTTTCTAAACTTCACCAATCTTGCAGGAGATGATCTGTTGTATTTCACACAGTTTCTAATCGCATCAATCGAGCTGCCCAACTCCTCTATTCCATCCTTAACAATCAAGTTAAGGATATGGCAGCACCACCTCATGTGCAAAAATGCTCCATTCAAGATTAGCTCTTTCCAGTTTCCAATCTTATCCCGCATATAATCAAGTGCCACCTGATTCGGGCTAGCATTGTCCACAACAATAGTAAACACCTTTTCTATGAACCCTGGTTTCTCAACAAAGCTAAAAGGAAGTTCATCTCTAATAATCATCCTAGCACATGCCAACTTAGCAACATCAGGATCATATGAGTAAGATTTCAAATTACCTCCACCTTCAGCAAAATCAAATGTTAGGTACCTTTGTCTCTTGTTCACAGAGTACAAAGGACACTTCTTGCATACTGTCAGCATGTGGTGCCTCATACTTGAAGTCCCAATCGACTTTGAGTGCACTAGGTAGGTCTGGGGGCAGTAATTGCACTTGGCTCTAGGCTTCTCCATCTTTGAACCATCAGGGTTGGTTAGCTTGGTGAAGTGTTGTCAAGACCCACCCCGAATTTCACCCTGAAACCTGAGGTAAGTCTTGCGGAGACCACCTCCAAAGAAAATTTACTGAAGAACTCGGCAGACCTCCTTTGAAGATGGACAACCCTATCCCGAAAAATTACAGTATTACCTTTTTAAATAAAACTAATCCATTCTCCACTTCAACCGTAATTATCCAAATAAAAGACCAACGAAAATCTTGTTTAGTAATCCCAAAAGTATTCAGAGCTACTAAAAACAACGGAAGTAGAAAATACCCTAGTAGGTTAAGCAGGTAACCTACTGGTGAAAAGTAGCTGAGATATGAGTGACTATGCCTTGACTCCTACTACTAGTACCGACCCGCACTCTGCAGACTGAGCATTTTAAAAATGAAGAGCCTAGGGGAAAACATTTGAAAATGTTAGAGTGAGTGGAAAAAATTGTTAGGACCCACCCCGAATTTCACCCTGAAACCCGAAGTAAGTCCTGCAATGACCACCTCTAAGGAAAATTTACCGTAGAACTTGGGAAACCTCCCTCGAAAATGGACAACCCTAACCCGGAAAAAATTAAAGAATCATCCTTTTTACCAAAATTAACATCATTCACAACAATCCAATATCCAGAATAAGTTATACAAAAATCCCCAAAGTAAAGTATTCAGAGCTACTAAAATAAAAACAATGGAAGCTGACAATCTCCTAGTAGATTAAACAGGTAACCTACTGGCGAAAAGTAGCGGAAAGATGGGTGACTATGCCTCGACATCTCCTTCTAGACCCCACTCGAATGCTGCAGACTGGGTAATTTAAAACGAATGGTCCAGGGGAAAATATTCAATTACATCAGAGTGAGTGGACAAAAGTAATTTCGACATAACAAATAATATTTCCCCAAAATAAAAATACTTTCATTGAAAACGCTTTACCAGCGACAGCTTAAAAGCTTAACTCAAAAATTCTTAACTGGTATCTAGCCTCGCTAGACTCCTAAACTTCAATAAAGCTAGGATTATATATATCAGTATGTATTTACACTCGTCTATTCCTTGTACGATATCTATGAATAAGCTTGAAAAATAGACAGTCATATAAGGCTACGACGTTGGCTTTTAACGCTCACGTCACACCATACTGGAATTGTACCTTATTATGGGGGAATCGCACGAGTGGATATATATATACGTGCATATTCCTTGTACAAATTCTATGAACAAATACGAAAAATAGAAAGTCATACAAGGCTACGACGCTGGCGTCTAACGCTCACGTCACCCCATAATGGTATTTTACCTTATTATAGGGGAAAAGCACGTATAGCTAACAAGCGTTTATTTATATACATACTATTCTCATAAACAAATATATATGAGTATAATCACTGAAATTCTCAATTTCGGTTATTTTCCAACAAAAGGAAATTATTCAAAAAATAAAATATTTCAAGCACATTATTTAAAACAAATGTTCACTCACAAATTAGGCCTGAAGTCGGTCGGAGGTTCTCTTCAGCTTGAGCCACCTCGCGTCCTGTTCCAAAAATATAGATAAATTCTTAAATAAAACACTGACGTTTAAAGAAAATAAGCATAATTAAATATGAGCTTCACGCGCTCAACCATCCTCATCGCCCTAAATCTTAATTCCACTGCCAACCATAATTCTCCATAATTTTTACTGATATCCTGAAAAATCACCTTCCACCTTCCTAACCATAAATAATCACGTGGCCGGATTTTAACTTATTAATCCGTCAAAAATACCAAACTTCAAAAATTCTAAAACTCATTCCATTAAACCCCTCATAAAATTCCCCATTAAAAACACTTTTTCAGCGGCGGCGGACGGTGGCCAACTCCGGCGACCTTCAATGCCTACCAAATTTTGACAGCACCTTCCTCTCAATCTCCACTACAACTTTCCTAACTAGCACAAACAACAATTCCAAGCCTAACTATGTCAATCGAACGAAAACACCACAAAAGGCCCTAGAATTTCAAACACCGATTTCTCCTTACCTAGCTCGAGAGGGAGGGAGCCCTTTGGAGGGATTGCTGCACGGGAGGAGGGCTTCCTTTTGAGCCAAGGATCGTCGGCTATGGCGGCCGGAGGATGGAGTTTCGGCGACGGGAAGACTTGGACAGTCGGGACTTCCGGCGAATTTTCCTCTCGATCGGCGGCACTAGGGAGCCTTTCACCGGTCTAGAATGGGAGCTGGGTCAGAGGCTGATCGTTTGGGACCGGTGCGGTGGTGAACGGAGGCCGGACGGCGGCGGTCGAGAATCTTTTCCGGGCGGAGGGACTCTGGGAGAGAGAGAATCGGGAGGGAGGAGAGAGAAAAGAGAGAGGAGAAAGAATTTGGGCTTGGCCCAACCGGTTCCAACACCACCAAATATAAACCCACTCCAAAATTTAACACACCAAAATAATACCCAATAAAAATTACCTTTTACTAGCTAAAATTTACCATTTTTACCGTTGTCACATTTTCTCCTACAAATAATTCCTTCAAATTTAATCGTTCCCCACAACCTCTTTGGGGACCAATTAAATTATAAATTTAATGACGAAGACGGTAAAACTTTTATTAACACAATGCTAGTAAATAGGGTAAAATTTAAGAGTCGGAGCGTGACAAAAATAAATTTAAAAGAAATATTTATGTTTCCCCAATTTAATTTCCATAGAAATTATGTTGCATGCGACAGCTCAAAAACTAGCAAGTACATGACTAGCTTTGGCTAGTCTCCAAAACTTAATAAAATACAACCTCTCAGGCTAAAATATATATATATATATATATATATATGTATTTACACTCGTCATACTCCTTGTATAATTTCTTATGAAGAAATATAAGAAAAATATAAATTCATACAAGGCTACTACACTTGCGTCTAACGCTCACGTCACGCCATAATAGAATTTTACCTCATTATGCGGAAAAGACGGTGTATTTATATACGTGCATACTCTCTATATGAATCATTAATAATATTCATATAGGACTACTACGATTGCGTCTAACTCTCACATCACACCGTAATGGTATTTTGCCTCATTATGGCGGAAAAGCACGTATAGCTAGCTAGCATTTATTTATATACATATTATCCTCATAATCATCCACCGAAATTCTCAATTTCGGTTATTTTCCAACAAAAGAAATTATTCATCAATAAATCATTTGCATGCACATTATTTAAAATAAAAATCCACATACAAATTAGGCCCAATCTGTTGTTCGTCCAAAGCCTATTCTGCTCGAGCCTCCTCACGTCATGTTCCAAATATGTAATTAATTTCCCAACTTAAAAGTCCAATATTTATTCAAAATAGGCAAAATTAACTATGAGCCTTAACCACGCTCATCTTTACCCAACTTCGCCATTCGTAACTTAATATTATTCAAACTTCACAGGAAAAATAACGGCAGTCTTAACGCACCCTTCCACAATTTAAACAACATTAAACCAATAGCCGGATTCTACCCTATTAATCCGTTAAAATTACCAAACTTTAACAATTTCCAAACCTATTTAAAACTCCTCCAAAAATTCTAAAACTCACATCAATAAACTCCCCTTAACCACACATATTTAAAAACATAAAAAACCCCAAACTGCGGCGGCGCCGCCGTCGGCCGACTCCTGCGACCACAAATTTTGACAGCATCTTCCTCTCCATCTCCTCTACAACTTTCCTAACTAGCACAAACACCAATTCTAAGCCTAACCATGCCAATCAAGCGAAAACATTATAAAAAGCCCTAGAATTTCAATCACCAATTTCTCCTTATCTAGCTCAAGAGGGAGCGAATCCTTTAGAGAGATTGTTACACGGGAGGAGAGATTCCTTTTGAGCCTAGCAGCTCCAGCTATGGCGGTCGGAGGAGGAAGTTTTGGCGACTGGAAGTTTTGGGCAGTCGGGACTTCCGATAAGTTTTCCTCTCAATCGGCGGTGCTAGGGAGCCTCTCACCGGTTTAGGATGGGAGTTGGGTCAGAGGCCAACCGTTTGGGACTGGTGCAGTGGCAAACGGTGGCCGGACGGCGACGGTCAGGCTCGGGAAACTTTTTCAGGCGGAGGGAGAGGGAGAGAGAATCAGGAGGGAGGAGAGAGAAAGGAGAGAAGGGTTTTGGGCATTTTCCAAACCCAACTGGTCCAACCTACTCTTAATACCCAACTCTAAAATTTAACACCCCAAAAATAATACCCTAATAAAATTTACTTTTTTACCGGATAAAATTAACCATTTTTACCATCGTCACATTTTCTTCTTTCGAATAATTCCTTCGAAATAATCGTGCCTCAAAACCTCTCTAGGGACCCATTAAACTATAAACTTAATGACAAAAATGGTAAAACTCTTATTACCACTATGCTAGTAATTAAGATAAAATTTAAGGGTCGGGCGTGACAAGTGTTCCCAAACCACACTGGAATTCTTCCTCTTACACCCAACATCAGCAGCTGCAGCAGGTCGAGTGCTTTGGGCGTCAGGATTGGCTTGAGCAGTTGTTGCTCCGATGCTCGATGGAGTGCTTGCTGGAGGAGGCAGCTGAGGAATGCTGCTTGATGGTGTGGGTGAAGGAGTGCTTGATGGTGTGGGTGAAGGAGTGCTTGATGGTGTTACATTTCCCATCCCACCCAGTCCATTGCTGATCGCAGATGCTGATGAATCAAATTGATCAAACCCTTCAAAATTCCCAACCATCCTGAAACGAGTGAAATGAAATAAGAAGTTAAAATTAAAACCCCAACTACAAAACCCAGATTTGAAATCAAATAATTATTGAAATCAAAAACAATATACTGTTAACCCTAGTAGAGTTACCAAATCAAAAACAATTAACCCAGATTTCAAATAATTAACCCAGATTTCAAATAATTATTGAAATCAAAAACAATATACTGTTAACCCTATTCCTCATCCTTAGGAATAGAGTTTTAGGAACGGCTGTGAGTTGAGAGATGAGAGGCACTGAGATTTTGTCTCATATATATATAGGGGAGAGTATAAGAGAGTGGGCATGTTGGTTTAACCTAGTTAACCCTAGTAGATCTAGATTAGAAGAGGCGGTTGTTAGTATTAGAGTAGGGTTTTCATTAGATTAGGGTTGATTAATATATTAAAAATTACTAATTTTAAATAATATATATAATATAAAAAAATGCGGTCGGTTCGGTGTGTATCGGTCGGTAGAAATGCTAACACCGCTTTCAAGACCATTTTAATCGGTTTTGGTACGGGTGAAAATGTTTTTTCACTTCTTTAATCGGGTCGTTCCCCGACCCATTTTTTTTCGGTTCAGAGCAATTTGAAAACCGTTCTACAATCGATTATGCCCAGGCCTATCAGAAACAGAATCGAAGGTCGAAGGTTGAGAGAGAGAGAGAGAGAGAGAGTGTGTGAAACGATTTAGTAGAAATGGTGACATGAGGGTATTTTAGGTAGAACGGAAAAAGTAGGTGATGGGTTTGGACCAAAAAAATGGACTTGGATGGGTAAAATATGGATAAATAGTACAATATTGAGATGGCATTTTTGGGCTATCTTATAAATGCTATGCATGATTGCATCATGCATTTTTGGGCTTGTTTCAATGCTACTAACCTCCTTCCCCTTTGGGCCGTGCTCATCGTGTCATATATATGCGAAACAGAATGATGCAACCTAAAATTTGAAATTTGGGCTTTCCGTTCATTTTTCGGGGATCAAACAATACCAGTGCTCGCACCTTCGAGTGGGTGTACTACCTTTAGAAAGGAGGTGTTGCTTGGCTTGTAATGAAGGATTCAAATTTGTCATGATATGATATGTAGGAGCTGCACTTGATTAATTAGTAAAAGGCAGCCTACCAAACACAACTGAATCGTGAAGAAAAGGTGACAGAAAAGTTTATTTAAATTAAACAAGTAATTGAGGGGAACAGAAACAGGTAAGCATGCATGGTGCTGAGAAAGCAGCCTGCATATCTCTACGAAAAGATGAGCAAGAAAAGGGCATGTTCCACTTTGTCCTTTTACTAGGGGTGGGCACAAATCCCGCAAATCCCGGTCCCGTCCCGGTCCCGTCCCGATCCCGTCCCGATCCCGGCGGGATTTGAAACTAAAAACACATGTCCCGTCCCGTCCCGTCCCGTTAGAGAAACAGTGGGACGGGACGCGGGACTGAAATTTTAAGTCCCGTTAGGCCCGTCCCGTCCCGTCTAACTTTCAAAATTCATAACTAATTGTAGAAAACTTATTTTCGAGAGATTTCAACTCTCAACTGATCTTTAAGATGTCTTCTATAACTTCCATGAAGACACTAAGCTCACATAACCAATCAATTTGTACAGTTTTTGAAAAGAAGCCAACTGGTTCAGAATTAATCTTCAGAGTTTACTGATGCAGACCCTAAACTTTCAAAATTAATAACTAATTGTAGAAAACTTATTTTCGAGAGATTCCAACTCTCAACTGATCTTTAAGATGTCTTCTATAACTTTCATGAAGACACTAAGCTCATATAACCAACCAATTTGTACAGTTTTTGAAAAGAAGCCAACTGGTTCAGAATTAATCTGCAGAATTTACTGATGCAGACCCTAAACTTTCAAAATTCATAACTAATTGTAGAAAACTTATTTTTGAGAGATTTAAACTCTCAACTGATCTCTAAGATGTCCTCTATAACTTTGTTGAAGACATTAAACCCACATAACCAACCAATTTGTACAGTTTTTGAAAAGAATCCAACTGATTCAGAATTCATCTGCAGAATTTACTGATACAGACCCTAAACTTTGAAAAATCATAACTTAACCTAGAAGAATCCTTTTCAAGTGATTCAAATTCTGGAATGAACTTTAAGATGTCTACTACAAATCTTCTGAAGACATTAAACCCACATAACCAACCAATTTGTACAGTTTTTGAAAAGAATCCAACTGATTCAGAATTCATCTGCAGAATTTACTGATACAGACCCTAAACTTTGAAAAATCATAACTTAACCTAGAAGAATCCTTTTCAAGTGATTCAAATTCTGGAATGAACTTTAAGATGTCTACTACAAATCTTCTGAAGACACCTAGATGAAATTTCAAATGAAACTGTACGATTTCCTGAAGAAAAGAAACGGATGTGGGATGGCCGGGATTGGGCCCGTCCAGTCCCGATCCCGTCCCGTCCCATCCGGGATTAGGCCCGGCGGGATCCATTCTCAAAAATGTAAGGCCCGTCCCGATCCCGTCCCATGTGTAACAACCGGGACGGGACGTGGGATGACCTCAATCCCGTCCCATCCCGTCCCATGCCCACCCCTACCTTTTACCTCAAAACACCAAATTCTTACATTCCCTTGATATTAGATTAACGTCATCATGTCTAATCCATTACTTTATTCCTAAGGATGAGGATTATCATGTTTCTGAATAGATTAAGGAATATTGATTAATCCTTTCTATTAAAATAGTACTCATTATGAACTAAAGTGCTCCCACTTTTCAGAGCTAGCTCTCTTGATTTATCTTGATAATTGATTAAGTTTGCTTTGAATAATTGAAACTTGGGATGCCAGCATCTTCTTTTTGGAAAGTAGGTGATGCATTATTCAGTATTTTCTTCTAAGACAACACTTTTCCTTTTTAAGGGGTTTAGGTACCAAATATATTCAACTTGGACCTACACATGATGAAACTTCTATTTTTTTTTCTTATGAGATGGACACAATAACACATACATGTTTTTATGGGTGTGTCATGATCTTTGGGTGGAGTTTAATCTTCCTCTTTTTAGGAGATGACAAATGCAATAGGATAACCAAAGTAGGTTAAAAGCGAAGTTTAACTAACGCAAAGTTTAAAGCATGCTCGTCTTTTGTCTTACATATGATGAATATTCTTCAGCGAGTGATTACTAGAAGTTCTCTGTCTATTCGTAATTGGAGTACCAGCTGATAGATAATTAGATATGATGCAAGTTTATTTACCAGGAAAGAACCCAATATTGGTTCTGGGAAAAGGGCTTTGTTAGTGTGATGATAAGATAAGCAAAGCAAAGCAATCAAAAGACTTGTAAAGTTTCTTTCGTGCGGGAAGGAGAGACTTGTAAAGTTGACATCGGCCTTTTTTGAAGTGAAAAGTTAAAGTGGATGAGGGGTCGAATCAATGAATCAAAAGAATATGCAGTGGTCGAATGGGATCGATATGCATGGAGGCTTGGTTGAGCCGCCGACAAACATGGTGGTCGGTCGCCACCCGCATGCTTAAACCGAACGAGTAGTGAGCTTTCCAGGCCGACCTGCTACCTACATCTTTTCAGGGGACCGGGGCATTAAGATTTTGACCTAGCTAGTTATTATTGGGGTCGAAATTGAAAACTTGTCGACGGATGGGAAAGAATTCATAGGAACATCAGGAACGCATGCATGATTCAATACGTGGATCCGATTTGATTCAGCAATACTTATTGTGCGGCTGGAGATCTCATTGCGGACTAGTTAGCTGGGTCGGTTATTCAATCCGAGGATGCATTCAACTGAAATCTGAAAATTAATCAAAAGATTGCTAAACCAATAAAACTAGCAACTCCTTAATGGATCCATTTCGGTTCTGAAAAAGATTGTTCATGTCATTACCATTTAGATCCAATTCGGACCCCTCCATTTCTTTATCCTCCCGCACATTTTTCACTTAATGTGAAAGACAAATGGTACTTTCGAATTGTATTATTACGTGTTTGTCAATGATCATGCTTCTTACTACTCCGCTGCCTGAGCAACAATAATCAATATATCCAAGCCATACGCGGTTGTTTAAATCATTCTAGATTATAGTATCTTTCAATATATTAACGAGTGTGAATATTACAGGTAATAACGTATCTTAAGAGATGTGATGTTACGTTAAGTAATCCAACATACTCTACAACACATAGTGGTGAAATTCGGGGTGGGTCTTGACAACACTTCATCAAACTAACCAACCATGATGGTTCAAAAATGGAGAAGCCTAGAGCCAAGTGCAATTACTGCCCCCAGACCTACCTAGTGCACTCAAAGTCGAATGGGACTTCAAGTATGAGACACCATATGCTGACAGTATGCAAGAAGTGTCCTTTGTACGCTGCAAACAAGAGACAGAGATACCTAACATTTGATTCTGCTGAAGGTGGAGGTAATTTGAAATCTTACTCATATGATCCTGATGTTGCTAAGTTGGCATGTGCTAGGATGATTATTAGAGATGAACTTCCTTTTAGCTTTGTTGAGAAACCAAGGTTCATAGATTTTATCAAGGCTACTCAGCCACAGTTTAACCCACCATCTCGTAGGACTATAACAAGAGATATTTGGGATTTGTATCAGTGTGAGAAAGATAGGATGAAGAATGTCTTAGCTGCTTATGGTTAGAGAGTTAGTTTGACCATTGACACTTGGACTTCAATCCAAAATGTCAATTATATGGTGTTAACTGCCCACTTTATTGATGATGATTGGGTATTGCATAAGCGTATCCTGAACTTTGTTGTCATCCCTAATCATAAGGGCAAGACAATTGGGCAGATTGTAGAGTCATGCTTGATAGGATGGAGAATAGAAAAGGTGTTTACTATTGTTGTGGACAATGCTAGCCCGAATCAGGTGGCACTTGATTATATGCGGGATAAGATTGGAAACTAGAAAGAGCTAATCTTGAATGGAGCATTTTTGCAATTGAGGTGTTGCTGCCATATCCTTAACTTGATTGTTAAGGATGGAATGGAGGAGTTGGGCAGCTCGATTGATGCGATTAAAAACTGTGTGAAATACATCAGATCATCTCCTGCAAGATTGGAGAAGTTTAGAAAGTGTGCATCTTAAGAGAAGCATGCACTACCAGAAAATAGTTCTTGGGCGACGAAAAAAAATCGTCGCCCTGTTAAAAAATTTCGTCGCCTAAGTACTTAGGCGACGACACGTCGTCGGCCAAGACGTTGTCGCCAGAAGTGCGTCGGCCAAGAACTTGGGCGACGAAAATTCATTCCGTCGTCGCCTAAGAGTAATTCTTAGGCGACGAAACAAATTTCGTCGCCTAAAATATACTTCTCGTCGCCCAAAAATATTCGTCGCCCAAGATTTAACACCTTGGCCGACGAAAAATTTTTTCGTCGCTTAAGATCTTATAACCTTGGGCGACGAAAATAAATATTTCGTCGCCTAAGATCACTACATCTTAGGCGACGATATTTTTTTTCGTCGGCCAAGGTGTTAAATCTTGGGCGACGATTTTTAAATTTCGTCGCCTAAGATATATTTAAATTTTTTTTTAAAATAATTAAATAATTTTTTTAAATATATAAATAATGTTTTTTTAATTTTTGCTGGAATTTTTTTTTTCGACATTTCTTTAAATTTTTCTAATACTAAAATTTAATTAAAAATAACACAAATTTATAAATTTATAAATAATTTATTACAAAAATTCTGCCTATGGATCGAGAAACCCGAAATCTAACTCATCATTCCCGTTCGGAGGGTCCTGAGGCGGCGGCTGGTCAGGCTGAGGAGGCTGCTGCTGAGGCTGGGGCCACTGAGGTAATGGTATAGGCGTAGGCATGGGCGGAAACGGCTGTCCGGCCGCAAGTGCAGCCATACAGGCAGTCATCCACTGTCCCATAGCCGCCTGGTTGGCAGTGGTGACTTCATTCACCCGCTCCATATGCGCAGCCGTGGAAGCCGCATATGATTCCGCCATCGCCGCCATCTCCCTCGCTCTTTGGGCTTCCAGCTCAGACTCCCTCGCTCTTTGGGCTTCCAACTCAGACTGTAGACTTGCGAACTGATCCGCTAGCCGAGTGGTCTGGCTGTTGCTGCTTGAGGCTCCGGCGGCTCCCTTGCGCTGAAATCCTGGCGTCGTCTTCAGGATCCCCTTTCCAGCGTCTCCCATACCCCGGCAGTAGTAGGTGTTGGAACGCTGCGCGAAGGCAGTTGCCATAATCCGCGCCCCAACGGTAGGATCTGAAGTGTTGATCCTGGACATGGCCTCTGACATGTCATCCTCTGCCGTGCCCGGCCATGCGTCGTTCACCATGCCTCTGATGACCTCTTGCTCCGCCTCCCTCACCCTCGCCTAATTGGATATATTATAAAAATATATTAATATACATTTAATAAAATGTAATTAAAATTAAAAATTAGAAAATATAAGGAACTTACAAGATCCTCCTCAGAATGAGGATATGCCCTCTGAAAGGTCACCACATAGGGGTTCTCCTCTAGGCGCTCTCGCCGCACGTCGTCCATGATGGCCGAAAACGGCCTCGAACCGGCACGATGGTTGGTTGTGTTATGTTGCCGGTTCTCAGCGTTCACCCGGGTGAGGTGCTTCAAAAAAAAATTATCGTTAGTAAATATTTAAAAACATACAATTATAATTAATTCACTAATTAAATATTCAAATTTGTTTACGAATTACCTGTTTGTGAGGGTCGTTGAACTGCGTGACAAGAAGCCACCGCCACTCGTACTCCCGATACTCGTACTCCTTCGGGGTACCCGAACGGTCGCTCCCGTACTTCTTCCAGTGTTCCCGGAGGTCGTGCTTCCACTCCTTGAACCTACATATACAAAAAAAATATTAAATATATTATTAAAAAAATAAAATTTAATAAATTATTAAATAGAGGTACCTCTCCCTATGGGCCTTGTCCGCCCAGTCACGTCCCTCCTCGGGAACCACAAACCATTGCTGCATTACCACTTGTTAGTATATTTTTCAATAATTAAATAATTTATTAGTTAAAAAAATAGTAATTGATCGAGTAAACTCACCGACATCGACTGATGGAGCATCTCCTTCACTCCATCAGGAACCTGGCTCCAGACTCCCCACAACATAGGGAGTCTGGAGCGGATGGTGCCTCCCGCGGCGCGCGTGTACCGGTTTCTCAACGCGGCGTCCACCGGTTTCCCGTTGGAAAACGGGATGGCGATCCGTCCAGCGGACTCGACCGCCCTATCGAGTCCCTTGTTGCTGACGGTGCCTCTCCTGTTCCGCCTTCTCGTTCCGGCGGCTGTGACATTGTGAATCAAATTTAATATTAATAATACATTTTTACAAAAAAAAAATTTAAAATCGACAAAAAAGTAATAATAAATTACCTGAGGATGAGGCTGAGCCGACGGATTCGTCTCCGTCCGCCTGCTCGGAGACCATCACGGGATGAAGAGGCGTGGGAAACTCCCGGTAGATATAGGCCTCGTGCGGTGCCACATGCGGGAGCTGCTCCCGAATCGGTCGACCCTCCTCATCGACGCGAGGTATCGCCGGTATCGTCGGAGGAAGGAAGAGGCCGGACGGCACCATAGGGACCCCGGATGACCCGCCATCACCGTCGGTCGGGGACGACTGTGTGGGGGCGTCGCTGCGGGATCGCGACCGGTGAAGTATGGGTGGATGACGAGGAGCCGTCGCTGCGGGATCCGACTGCCCAGCAGAACCCGAGCCGCTCGCGTCACCCCTAAGCGCCTCACGTCGGGCCGTCAACTGCCACGGAAACCCGATCGATGGTGATTCCGACGGGTTGTTTGAGGTACCGTCCGAGCCGTCTTGGCTCCTCGCACCCGAACGTTGTCCAGAAGTTCTCCTCATGGCCATCCTGTTTAAAATAACCATAAATTTATTAAAAATATTTTACTGTCTTATAATTAAGTTCACAAAAAATAACCATAAACTTCGAAAAATTTATCAACAATAATAGCACAAATAAAATTTAATAATTATTATAGGATTTATTATTTTTTTTATTCACATAACAAATTATTTACATTAATTCGCAATTATTACATCACAAAAATTAATTTACGAATATTTACATCCTTACTCAAAAATAATCCATTATTTTTTACAAAATTTCCACAATATATTTACAATTATAATTTATATTATTTAATTATTTAATCATAAATAATTTAATCATTTACAATATAATTACAAATTATTTAATTATTTACAATATAATTACAAATTATTTAATCATTTACAATATATTTACAAATTATTTAATCATTTATAATTTATATTATTTAATTATTTAATCATTTACAATCCTAAACCCTAAACCCTAAACCGTAAACCCCAATATTTTACAATTATCATTTACATCACAATTTACAATTACCATAATTTACATCACAATTTACAATTATCACAACAACAACAATTTACAATTATCACAACAACAACAACAACAATTTACAATTTACAATTATCACAACAACAACAACAACAATTTACAATTATCACAACAACAACAACAATTAAAACCAATTTAGGGTTTTAGGGTTATACCTTAAATTTTGGGTCGGCGTCGGGGTCGGGGTTCCGAATTGGGGTCGGGGTCGGGGTCGGAGAGAGGGAGAGAGAGAGGGCAGAGAGAGGATTTTCGGAGAGAGAGAGAGAGAGAGAGGGCTTGGCGGCTGAAGAAATGGTCACCTAAGAGAACACTTTAGTGACGAAACCGGTTTCGTCACCTTAGTGACAATTTTCGTCGTCTAAGTAAGGTAAGATGACGAAACATTATTTCGTCACTATTTTCGTCACCTTAGAGCTAACTTAGGTGACAAAAATACATTTCGTCATGTAAGTAACAGGTTAGGTGACGAAATATATTTTCGTCACCAAAGTTTTGAGCACTTAGGTGACGAATATAAATTTTGTCATGTAAGTGATAGGTTATGTGACGAAAACATATTTCGTCACCAAAGTCTTGAACACTTAGGTGACGAAAATATGTTTCGTCATGTAAGTGATAGGTTAGGTGACGAAATATATTTTCGTCACCAAAGTTTGAGCACTTTGGAGACAAAAATGTATTTCGTCGCCTAAGAGCTTACTTTTGTGATGAAAATAAATTCGTCGTCTAACAACGTTACTTAGGTGACGAAACATAACGTTATGTGTCCTTTTGAACCAACTACAAGGTAGAAGTAAAGTTTTAGAAAACCCACCGTACTATATGATCAGTGTATTTAAATACGGCTATGAAAAAAAATCCACCAATTTTTTAAAACGATAAGATCTCAATCCACGCGGTCAACATTAAATTAACGCCACTTAATTATTACACAAAAATACACTATTTCCTACCCCTATATGACCTAGTTTGATTGATTCTTTCACACACAAAACTCTCACATTGATGAGATGTAACCACTCATATAAAAATTTGGGTACGTTCATCTCTAGACGATAGGGCTCCACATATGGAAACATAAGCGTATATAAGGTTGACTGCTTGTATCGGAGACCAAACGTTACTGGAAATTAATATTTGAGGAGTAAAAAATTCCGCCAATTATTTGGCCAAATTTTTAATTACTTCCGCCAAAAATTTCAACCAAATTTTTGAAATTTTCCTTATATATCTTCTGCCTCACATTTCATTTCTCTATCTTTTTCTTTGAACTCTCTCTTCACTCTTTTCCAGACTCTCCTCTCTCTCCCTCCTCTCCTCTGCCCCAGTTCCACGCACCGAGAGACCCTCTAGCTTTCTCTCTGCTGCCGTTTTCCCTCTGCTTTCTTCTTCGCCACCGTTGCCTCCTCCCTCATCGTTGACAGCTGTTTTCCCTCTGCCTCTCCTTCTTTGCCACCGTCGTCTCTCTTTCTTCGCCACCGTCGCCTCATGCCTCTCAAATTCAGCCGTTTTCATGGAAGGACTAATTTTTCTCCTCTATCGGACTCCGCGCCCATCTCGCCAGCGGACTCCACACGCCATCTCACCGAGAACTCTGCGCGCTATCTCATCGGAGGACTCCACGACCAGCGGACTCCGCATGCCATCTCGCCAGCGGACTCCACACGCCATCTCGCCAAAGGACTCAGCGTGTCATCTCGCCAACGGACTCCACGTGATATCGGTTGTAAGATATTGGGGTTGTTTAGGGTTGATTGGATCTGGGTTGTAAAAAGTTGGAGACGAAACTATTGTCAGCTAAGTAACTGGGTTACTTTTTCTACATGAAAGAATTATCAGCAAACTGATTAAATTTTGTCAACTAAGTAACTGGGTGACGACCGAATTTTCGTCAGCTAAGTAACGTGGTGACGAAATGTTTTTCGCCAGCTAAGTTACATGGTGACGAAATTAATTACGTCAGCTAAGTAACCTGGCGACGAAAACAGTTTTGTCAGCTAAGTAACCTAGTGACGAAAAGTTGTTCGTCATCTTAGTAGTGACTAAGATGACGAAATTAATATTTTCGTCACGTAAGTGCTCTAACCACTGGCCTTAGATGAAGACCCTTAGGTGACGAAATTTTCGTCAGCTAAGTGTTTACATGACGACAGAAGCTTTGAGGTGACGAAAAAATTGTCACCTAAGAACTTTTTTCTAGTAGTGAGTGGTGACCCTCTCAAAGCGAGCATTGGGATAGCAATGAAGGAGAAATTTGACAAGTATTTGGGGAGGCTTGAAGACATGAACAAAATTTGCCTCATTGATGTTTTGATGGATCCGAGATACAAAGTATTATATCTAGAGTATTTCTTTCCCAAGCTGCAAGAAGACAAGGCAAAGGTGCAACAAATGGTTACTAAGGTGAAGAAAATCTTTGAAAAGATGTATAAAGAGTATTCTAATGCTGATCCAGAAGCTGCTCAAGCTTCAATGGAGGCCACATTGCCTAAAGTGGATGGTGAACCTGCTTTAAGTGTTGATGAAGACAGCCATGCTACAAATATTTCTGCCTTCATGAAGCTGAATGAAGAACAACATGTGGTGGAGATAAAATTCAAAGTTGACAAGTATCTGTTGGAAGCACCCGAAGACCCTACAAAGAAGAACTTTGATATTTTGGGTTGGTGGAAAGAAAATGCACCTAGGTTGTCAGGACCCGCCCCGAATTTCGCCCCGAAACCCGAGATGAGTAATGCGGGGACCACCTTCAAGGAAAATTTACCGAAGAACTAGGCAAACCTCCCTCGAAAATGGACAACCCTAACTTGGAATAATTAAAGAACCACTTTTTAACTCAAAATAAATCCTCCGCTACAACCCAAAAGTAGCTAGAATAAGTTATATAGTAATCCCAACAGTATTCAGAGCTACTAAAAATAAAATAATACACAGCGGAAGCTGACAAACCCCAAGTAGATTAAACAGGTAACCTACTGGTGAAATGTAGCGGATAGATTGGTGACTATGCCTCGACGTCTCCTTCTAGACCTCACGCGAACTCTGCAGACTGAGCATTTTTAAAAATGAAGAGCCCATGGGAAAATATTCAATTACGTCAGAGTGAGTGGACAAAATGATTCCGACAACAAATAAATATTTCCCCAAAAATGCTTTTAAAGAAAACGCTTCATCAGCGGCAAAAACAAAAGCTCCACTGGAAAGATTCTGAACTGGGGTCTAGCTTTGCTAGACTCCCAAACTTTAAGAAAATGCCTCTCATGCTAGGATATCATATATTTTAGTATGTATGTACACGCCTAACTCTTTGTATGATATCTATGAACAACTTGAAAAATAGATATCATACAAAGCTACTACGCTTCAGTCTAACGCTCACGTCACCCCACACTGGAATTGTACCTCAGGATGGGGGAAGCACCCGAGTGGTATATATACGTGCTTACTCCTTGTACGAAATCTATGAATGAATACGAAAATAGAAAGTCGCACAGGGCTACGACGCTCGCGTCTAACGCTCACGTCACCATATACTGGTATTGTACCTCAATATGAGGGGAAATCACGTATAGCTAGCTAGCATTTAATCATATACATACTATTCTCATATAAGAGTATAATCACCGAAATTCTCAATTTCGGAAAATATCCAACAACAGAAAACCATTCAAAACGATAAAGCATTTCGAACACATTAATTAAAACAAAGGTTCACTCACAGATTAGGCTTAAGCCTGATGGCGGTCGGATGTCTCTTCCACTCGAGCCTCCTCACGTCATGTTCCAAATAAATAAAACCTTAAATAAAACACGGACGCTTACAGCAAAACATGCATAAATAAATATGCTTCGCGCGCTTAACCAAGCCTAACACTCCAAAATCTTGAATCCACTGCCAACCTCAAAACTCCACAAAAATTACCGACATCCTCAAAATTACTTTCCACCAAATAAAATCCAATGACCGGATTCTAACTTAATAATCCGCCAAAAATAACAAACTTCAACAATTCTCAAACCTATCCAAAACTCCTCCAAAAATTCTAAAACTTATTCCATTAAACCCTCACATTTTCCCCCACCAAAAACATTTTCCCGTCGCCGGCGCCGGCGGCCGACGACCAACTCTGGTGACCTCCGATGCTCACCAAAATTTGGCAGCATCTTCCTCTCAACCTCCTCTATAACATTCCTAACTATCACAAACTCCAACTCTAAGTCTAACATGTCAATCGAACGAAAACACACAAAAAAGCCCTAGAATTTCAAATACCGATTTCTCCTTACCTAGCTCGAGATGGAGCGAGCCTTTTGGAGGGATTGAAGCATGGGAGGAGGGCTTTCTTTTGAGCTAAAGATCGCCGGCTATGGCGGCCGGAGGAAGAAGTTCCGGCGAGAAACATTTCCGGCAGTCTAACCTTTCGGCGTTGATTCCTCCTTCACGGCGGCGCTAGGGAGGCTGCCACCGGTCTAGAACAGCAGCTGGGTCGGAGACCGATCGTTTGAGACCGGCGCGGCAGTCTGGGGTGGCCGGACGGCGGCGGACTGACGGCCAGAAAATCTGACAGGGAGAGGGAATCGGGAGCGGGAGAGAGAGAGAGAGAGAGAGAGAGAGAGAGAGAGAGAGAGAAAAGGCTTTCGGGCTTTGATCAAAAACAAGGCCCTATCCAACTTATACACAACCCACTCCACAACTTTAACACCCCAAAAATAATACCCCAATAAAATTACATTTTACTAGCAAAAATTACCATTTTTACCGTCGTCAAAATTTCTTCCTTAGAATAATCCTACGAAATAATTGTCTCCTACAACCTCTCTGGGGATCAATTATATTATACACTTAATGACGAACACGGTAAAAACTCTTATTACCACTATGCTAGTAATAAAGGTAAAAATTATGGGTCGGGGCATGACATAGGTACCCCATCTTATCGCAGATTGCAAAAGACATGTTTGTTGTTCCTGTATCAACAGTTTCATTAGAGAGTGCATTTTTTCTTGGGAAAAGGGTGATTGATCCATTTAGAGTAAGCTTAACTCCCAGAATGGTGGATGGCCTAGTCTGTTGCAGTGATTGGCTAAGAGGCAACAATTTTGCTACTCTATACAAAGAGGCCACAAAAAATGAACTTGCTTTATATGTTGAATTAGAAAAGCTTGAAGCTGGTAAGTTAGTTTTGAAATGTTGAATAATTTCAATTTTAAATGTTTATAAGTTCAAGTCTAATACTTGTTTAAATTTTCTGTGACTATGGTGTCTTCCTCAATTTCTGCATGAGGAGTGAAGACTGAAGTAGAAGTGATGTTGCTGATTCCATTTTGGTGGCCATTGAATAAGAGAGTCTAAACGTTTCTGCAATTCTGCTGGTTTTATTTATGTTTAATTATTTATAAGTTTCATTTTTCATTTGAACATGTGTTGTCATTTGGTATTTGAACCAAATTCTGGATTTGTGATGCTTATGGTATTTTATCTATTGAACTTATGGTGTTTGTGATATTTTTAAGTTTCTAAGTATGATGGATCAATTAGTTTGTGTTTATTATCAGCTTCTGTTCAAATTTTTGGAAGTTATGCAGGTCTGTAAAAGTATGAAGTATTGAACTGTTGAATAAATTTGCTGAAAATGTAAATGAAAACAGGTTTGGTCTCCAATTCTTCAGAGTTGGGCTTGAAAACTTATAAAATAAAATTTGACCCAGTTATGACCGAAACTAACTCGGCCCAAACCGGAATTCGGTTAAACCGGTTTTTTCGGCCCAGTCCATTAAAAAGCGGTTATCGGTTGCTTTTTTCTCCAAACCAGTTAAAACGGGTCGAAATCGGTTTTGGGGCAAACCAGACCCGCACTGACATATGCCCAGTCCTAAAACAACCAAACTACCATATAATCTCATGCAACACCAAACATGAGTTAATATTAGTACAATTTAAGACACCCCACATAAATATAAGACAATCTTAGAAAATAAAGAGGTGTAATATAGTCCTAAGTACCAAACGTGAACTGTAGAGTAAAAAGATATGGGTTGACACATACCCTAATGTAGGCCACTAGTTACGACCCAGTCAACCAAACTCTCCAGCATGCCAACCCACCGCACCCGAACCTCCTCCCTTCCTCTCTCCCATGGCCCTCTCCCTCACCGTAGCACCCATTATTGTTGACGGAGCTACATCAACATCTAAGGCAAGAACTTGCCAAACAAAATATCTCAACTCAATCATACACTAGCATTTATTAGGCGCCAATTCGAAAGAAGATATGAAAACCTACCCAACTTCGCCACATGTTGCGGCCATACTAACACAAAACTCACAATTTACATTTGTAACTCTTGGGATTACGACTTCACAAAACATGTCAATTACCTCTTTAACTCTTGGATTAATAGTTTGATGGGCCGGTTGGTGGGTTCTGGGCTCAATTATTGGGACTTGCCTTAGTTGTTGTTTCTTTATAGTTATTATATTTTTTTTTTGCGCAATTTGCGAGCAATAAGCCCCTACGTTAGGTGTGTGGGGCTAGTCGGGTAATGTGTCTGTGCGTGCACTCTAAGTTCCTTGTTTGCTTTATGTAAGCATCGAGTTCCTTACTTTGTCAGGTGGTCATTGCCGCCTAGTGGTAGGGTGAAGCTAAGTGTTGTTGAATTTATCTTCTAACAGAAACCTAGTGGAAAATCAATGATATTAGTAATTATCTTTTACAGTAATCGAGTTATCTTTTTGATATGTTACCATTATTTCAAAACAAATAGAGTAGCTATTAGAGCATTATTTACTATTTGGTGTCTTGTTAATTACTTGTTTGTGAGAAATTCTAATATTATTTTATGTACATGTAATCAACGATTTAAGCTACATGTCCTCATCCTCCTCCTTCTCCTTCTCCTTCTCCTCCCCTGCTCTTGTATTTGAGATGGACAGCAACACCAACTTACAAATAATAATAATAAAAAAATGTCCACTAATAATTATATTTTTGTGGCTGAAACTTAGTGAGAATATGAAGATAACATTTCTATTTTAAGAAAAAAAATAAGTAAAATAAGAAATCAACCCTTGAACCGTACCTAGGGACACCATTAACTTTGAACAACCAAAAGCTATCACAATATCGGAACACATGGGTGTTATTAATTTTTTTTGTATTTTGTTTCTCTTCTTTCTTTATCTGATCTCGAACGCCCACGTGACACACATATTTATATATATAAAATCTTGGTCTAGGATTCCCTTCAGAACCCAAATTAATTAAATTAAAAATCAAACATATAAAGGGGGAAGGGGGAGTGGTTGGGTGTTTTGTTTGCATCTGAAAAAGGCAGATGTGACATGATAGAGGGCCACAAGGCAAATAGGCATAAAGGTTGGAGAAGAAAACGCCACCCTGCCATTTTTTATTTTTTTTACCCTTCAAACTTTTTCTGCATATAGCCAAAGCGAAAGTGCAGCTTTCCAATTTGTGTTCGAGTATATTTCTGATCACACCAACTGGAATAGACGAGAAAAGAGAAAAGACTGGCTGGTTCTCGCTTCTTTGTAGCTTTGTGCTTGACCTCCTTCTTGCTTCCAAATTCTCTTCGAGATAGAATATGAGTTTTCCTTTGTTGTTTATTGTGTGCTAATTGGAAGCTAATGATGATGCATGTAAATTAGATGGATTAGAATATGGTGGGAGGAAGGAAGTACCAATGTAACCAAAGTTAGTGTGTTGGTTTTTGTTGTTGAGAAAATCTTGTGTGCAACAGCCGCACCAGCTACCTTGTGCGACCAGCCACATAGAAGCTGACACATGGCACTTTTTCTCTATGTCATCGTTACTGAAAACACAACGAAAATCTCCGGTTTGTTTCCGGCTGCACCTTCCGCCGCTTTGTCGAGAACCGCTTATCGCATCAAGCAGAACAATCTCTACACCCTTGAAACCCTCCTCCATCGCCTCAACACCACCACCTCAAGCTCACTCATGAACACTTACACACCATACCCCTGATCTGGGCAACAATGGCTTCACTGATTTCAATGAATTGAATCAGATTGAGGCTCCCGAAAACTGCATATTGTTGACGACGGCGATGGTGTGGAATGATACCTTTGTCAATTTGACATAGTGGACGACATGTTGTTGACGGATGAACGACAACAATTTGAGTTGCAGCAGAGGAAAGGAAAGGTTAAGAAGATGCTGACGCGATGAACAAAGTGTCATGTGTCAACTTCTGTGTGGATGGTCACACAAGACTGCTGGTGTGGCTGTTGCACGGAAGATTTTCTCTTGTTGTTTACCAACACATGCGTGGTTGGCAACAATGGGACTGCATTTATTTGTTTCAGCCATGATACAACATTTTTGTCGTATATGTTGCGTCACCGTTTCTGCCTTTTTCATCCACAATCAAATCATATCAAGCTAGTGAATTTCTTGACCAGAGTATTGACTGAATATATCCATTTTTTTTCCCCTATTTTATGATTGAGGGGTAGTTTAGTTATTAGAATATAACTAATTACGTCGGTTAACAGAGTTTAACAGATAGACTTCATTGACCAATCTAATAGAACGGTGATGTTATATACGATTCAATAGCTCTAAAACACTATAGTTTATGATACGGTAACTCAGAACTAAAGAATTCCTTCAGAAAATTAAAACATCAGGAGACCAAATGACACTAATAATAGCGAAAATTGACAGTAAGCATCTTGAATCTCTGAGGTGACGAAGGATTAAACATTTTTAGTCTAAGATATTAAGAATCCAACAACCATATTATTTAGAATCGTTGCCAGTGTTAGGTGACAAAAATCTCGACGACTTAGTGTGCCAGTTATCCTCGCCTTAAACATAGCAAAGATCAATAAATGGTCGCATAAAAGGAAACTAAGGCGACTATAATTTCCCTTCGTCACCAAGTGTTGGTGAAAATAATTTTGACGCCAGAATGTGTCCATCTTCCTCACCTTAAACTTATATGATGATGAATAAATAGTCGCCTAAGTATCCATTTAGGCGACCATTTCTTTTTTATTCGTTGCCTAAGTTATTGCGCCTCCATGCTCAGGCCACGACTATTAGTCCACGAAGCTTTCGTCACGTGAGAACTTAGGCGACGAAAATGAGCACTTAGACGACAAAACCTGTTTGTCACCTAAGTCCTGTATTTCCCAGTAGTGCTAGTCTCATATCCTACATTTGAACCAACTAAAAGCGAAACCCTATCTAATAAAGCTTGCCGTTATCTTGGCATGCTAGTGACGATGACCACAACAAGATGCACTAGTGAAGTAAGTATAGTATTCAGTATTGGAGAATATGTGGTAAATAAACAGAAAATCCGTTTTACAATTTTCTTTGATTTATTTCAGAAAAATATCAACAAACATATCTGTTGATAGAGTTTGATTTTGAACAGTCATACATGTTGATGGAGTTTCTTTTTGAACGAACCTTTGCAACGTTTGGAATTGTATGAACCAATGCATCTGTTCATTCATCGTCTTTATAGAAATGAGCAATCACAACAGATCTAATATACAAGATCTCCTCTCCTCTTCTCCCTTATTATTTCTGAGAAACACATAGTAGAGTTTGCCAGGAATTCCGTTGAAGTGCATCGACTGAATTCGATAGTTGTATCCTGCAAGATAGACACCCAAAAACTACATGCACAAGAGTAGGGAAGAACTTCTGTCTTAGAAGATTGCTGCAAACAAGCTTTAGTATTTGTATTCAAAGCAATTTCATTTCAAGTGCTTCTGCTATTGTTCTTCAATACACAGTAAAGTTGATTTTATTTATATCAAGTTTTGGATCAATATTTATATTTCTGTAAGTCAAATTCTAAATTTAGTGATTCCAAACAACATCTTCCATAAAGTGTGATTGATCTGCATATATAATTTCTAACATTCTAAGACAGAAGTTTGGTAATTTTGAAATTGATAGATGGATCAAACTGTTGTTGTTGCTTGTGTGAAGAACCACATTGAGAAGCCCTTTGTGTACAAAGGCATGGACTTCAAAAGTTGGCAGCAAAAGATGTTGTTTTATCTAACAACATTGTACTTGGCACAATGTATAACTTCTGAAGGACCAGATTTACTTGCTGAAGGTGATATTCCTGATGAAACTATGAAGGCTGTGTTGTGGAGGTATGGACTCAAAACTAGTTTTTGTGCAAGAATTATATTCTGAATGCCTTGGATGATTTTCTCTATGATGTTTATCTGTCATTCAAGTCTCCTAAGGAGCTGTGGGATTCTTTGGACAAGAAGTACAAGTCTGAAGTTGCAAGTGCCAAGAAGTTCATTGTTGGAAAATTCTTGAATTTCAAGATGAGTGACACCAATTCTGTGATGAAACAAGTGGAGGAACTCCAAGTTACTGCTCATGAATTAAGAGATGAAGGTATGGGGCTGAATGAGACTTTTCTTGTTGCTTCTATCATTGAAAAGTTGCCTCCATCTTGGAAAGATTTTAAGATTTATCTTAAGCACCTATATGAAGACATTAATCTTGAGCAATTAATTCTCAAGCATCGTGTGGAAGAAGAAAATCGTAAGAATGAGAGGTTAGACTTTTCCTCTATGGAAGCAAAGGCCAATGTGATTGAAGGAAGTAACTCCAAGCCTAAGTTCTCCCAGAATAACAAGAAAGGAAAGGCTACTAAGAAAGCATTTACTGCACCAAACACTATGCCATATACATCATCAGACGACGGTCCAAGTCCGTCGTCTGACGTTTTTTTTTATGTCGTCTGAGGAGCTGTCGAGTGATGGTCTATCAGACGACGAAGAATAACCGTCGTCTGATAGGACATCACACGACATATCTTATGTCGTCTGAGAAGAGAGAAGATTGAAAAATTTCAGTAAACGCACCACAGTTAAGTGTGGACTGAATCAGCATCAAAAAATTGTAAAATCATATCACAAGACACATCAAATGTCGTCTATTTTGTATACCTACCACATATAAGTGTGGACTGATTGGAGAATAATTTGATTTATTAGATTTTTCTATCTAATCACACTTCAATAAAGTGTCGAGTGTGTGAGCTTACAACGTCAAAAATTTGTAATATATGTGGTTATATAGAAGATCTAATGTCACTTATCTGTCGTCTAACTTTGTAAACTATTATACATTTTGCTAGTTGTTCTGTCAGACGACATTTAATTGTACTTTCAATTCTATTCCTACCACAAACTTTAAACTTTTCCGCTTAGACTCTATAATGTAACCACATTTAAATGTTGTCTGAAAGAAGCATTATCATAGTTTATCATGGTTTTTGTCGTGCCGAGGTGCTTCACTCAACATATAAGTGTCGTGTGATTGAAAAATAAAAAATGTTCAATCAACATTTTGTCTTGTGACTCCAGCTCACACTGCATATTTGTGTTGAGGTTATGTTGCTTGTTATAAACACATATGTTGTCTCTATAAATTGAACTTCATATATAAAGAAAAACCAAGAATAAAAGAACAAAAGAAACACTTCATTGAACTTTGATAATCCACTTCAATTACAAAATCATTTGAAGTGTATGAATCCATGAAAATAGCTACAATACCAACTTGTCCTAATCTATATGCAACTGCATTTTCATTGCTCCTCCGGCAACTTTAAATCACATTCCTTTCTCCTATGTCCTGTCAAAAATATCACAACAGAACAACTGAGTTTTGTGATATACATGGAAGTGTGGAACCTACCAGTCACTTGTCATTGTCATAACTCCATTCCCGCTCACCCAAGCTCTAGTGTTGAAATTCCACCACCAACTCCCACTCCTACTAGCAAAGCTACTCTTATCAGTACAAACAAGTATGTCTTCACAATAACCAAAAGAACTAAAGTTCATCATTCAAAAGCTAAATAGATACACTAACGCATCAAACAAACCAACTAAGCTCACTGCTAGCATCAAATCACTATATTGAACACTTTTTTGTGCCCTTTTTTGTGTTTGCTCACTGCTAGCAAACACAAAAAACACTTCAACACCCAAAAAGCACATACATATAACAAGGTTAGATGAGCTCCAGAATACCAGCCAAATATATGCTTCAAAACAATGCCCACAAGGCCGCAAGACTACAAGTTTCTAACAGTAATTTACCTGTCTCATTTGACCATGGAGGGCGATGGCCTTGATGCCAAGATTTTGAAGCATACATGCCAAAAAGAGTGTTTTTGAGCATTTTTCAGTGAACACGATTGCTGTGCGTTGGCACTTCTGAGTAAGAAGATATACCAAAAAACATTCGTATATGCACAATGACGATTATCATGTTACAGTAAACAACAAGACAGGAACTCCGTGCAAAAAAATAAAACTGCAAATCTTCGATTTGCACAAAATTGCGTTATATATATATCATCAGTTTTTTGGTAGAATTAAAGAGGCGTTCTCGTGTTATATGGCAATGAAAACTGAAAAGAGAAACTATATATATGTCCCAATCATCATCACTTTACGGGATTCATTACACAACATTCTATGGTATACACTGGAAATAGTATCAGCATTACGATCTACATTAGTGTTTAGATATACCTTGTTGGTCATGGTAGCAGAAAACAAATATGTCCTCCGTTCACCACCACGAGGATGACCTTCAGTATTTCATTTGTTGGTTTCTGAAACTCCTCACCAAGCAACCTGTCTGCCTCATCTACAACCTGCTCCATTTAGTGTTACTATTTGGTTGGATAGAAGATGCTAGACAAAAGTATCATCTAATGATCGATGAAACAATCTAAATATCTTATAAATCTTGCATTGTTTTCATAAGATTCTGTCATTCTCAATTTTTTCTTCCAAATTTAGTCTTGATCCCCATGTCTAGATATTCTACATTATTGCTTTAATCAATAGTCTTCCTCAATCCTCCTATAACAACTACATCTAGTGGTCTAAATTTTATATGTCCATACCATCTGTTCCATCTGTAAGTTGCAACTACCTTACTCAAAACAAAAAATAAACCCTTGGCTGACAAAATCCAAAGTTAACAATAACAAACGTATACATAAGTTACAAGTTTATGCAATCCTACTGACATTCCATAGCTTTACCTATGTCGGAGATTTGATGCCAATACAACCTATAGTGAAATACAACTTGTGTTTCGCATGCAATAAGAAAAAATCAACACAATTAAGAAAATCAATTGAAGTCATTCTATAGTCACAAACCAATATATTGATATCTGGAATACAAACTATTATAAAACAGATAGTCAGACACTTGAGAAATGCAAACATGATCCAATACGTTTGTGGTTCTGCTGATCACGAAGGGGAAGAGAAACTGCCCTGAGCCAAGGTTGGAGTACCAGTCATGGTGCCCCAAGTAACCCATGTCCTATTCCAGGAAAAGTTCAAACAGGAAACCAAGTTTTTGATGCTAGAAAAATAAAAACTTACAATAATATGCGGCAGTTTTCTCCACACTCGCTTCACTTTTCTCCACCCTCGTGTCAGACACCCCCTCCCCTCTCCCCTCCTCTTCTTATTCTTACCTTCCAAGCAACACTTTCATGTTTGCAAGCAACTAACCCGACCCAGCCTTAGCCCGAAGACCCGACCCAATGCAGACCTCCTCCTCCTCCCCCCTCCAAACCCTCCAGGACCTCATCAACGAGACCCTTTCCCTCCTCCTCCGCACCTCCCTCACCGTCCGATCCTTCCCCTCCCTCTCTAACCTCCTCCGTGACCTCGACCTCCTCCTCAGATCCGGCGTCCTCCACCAGTCCAACACCTCATCCTCCGCGAACAAGCCACCTCCGCCGTCTTGCTCCTCCCCGCCGCGAACGACGAGTCGCGTAAGGCGGTTTTTGAGGAAGGCGGTTTAGGCCCGTTGCTGAGAATACTCGAATCCGGGACCACCACATTGAAAGAGAAGGCCGCTATCGCCGTCGAGGCTCTCACCGCCGACCCGGAAAACGTCTGGGCCGTCTCGGCCTACGACGGCGAGAAAAGGGGGGAAGGGTTTGCGTTGATAGCGGGGAAGGAGTGAAGGGAGTAGTAGTAGTAGTACTGTGTGATGGGGTTTTGTGAAGAGAAGAGAGACGGCTAAGAGGAAGAGGGAGAGAAGAATGAGATTGAGGTGACCAAGTATTTTTGATAGAAAAAAAAGTGTGGGAAGTTTAAGTTTTGGTGAAAAAACTGAGCGGGAGCCGAAAAGAAAAATTCGAGATTGAGGTGTTCATCAGACAACATACATATGTTGCCTGAGTTGACCAACATAGGGTTTTCGTTTAGATAAAAGTGTTGACTTTTAAAAGTATTTTTCAGACAACATATATATGTTGTCTGAAGTTACTAAGCAAGATTCCATTCACGTTGACCGCATCGACTGAGATCCGAACTTTATCGAAAATGCTTGAATTTTGTTCTACACCCATAATTCACTATCATGTTGACATCTGACACTTAAACTTCAAAAAAAATTATTTCCGTCATTTGAATCACAACGTGCGTACTAATGTGCTATAACATGTTTACTAAGTTATTTGTAAACATACATCTTTATAAGACAACTATATGCAAGAAACAAAATTTACCTAATATGACCGTTGGATATGATCGCAGTATTTAAATATGTATGTGGAAGAAAATTTACCCATTTTCGATAACTTATAGGTCTTGATCATTAGAGTCAACTTCAATTATATATAAAACGTTCCTATTCTTCCTCATGAGGAGCGATATGATCGGTCGATAAACGTGTCTAAATGTTCACATAAAATAGTTTCGTTGACACTAAATGAGGGTATAAGAATTGACGAATCTCAACTTTAAGTATTAGTCGGTCTACATAAAAGGGTTTTCGTTTAGATAAAAGTGTTGACTTTTAAAAGTATTTTTCAGACAACATATATATGTTTTCTGAAGTTACTAAGCAAGATTCCATTCACGTTGACCGCATCGACTGAGATCCGACATTTATCGAAAATGCTTGAATTTTGTTCTACACCCATAATTCACTATCATGTTGACATCTGACACTCAAACTTCAAAAAAAATTATTTCCGTCATTTGAATCACAACGTGCGTACTAATGTGCTATAACATGTTTACTAAGTTCTTTGTAAACATACATCTTTATAAGACAACTATATGCAAGAAACAAAATTTACCTAATTTGACTGTTGGATATGATCGTAGTACTTAAATATGTATGTGGAAGAAAATTTATCCATTTTCGATAAATTATAGGTCTCGATCATTAGAGTTAATTTCATATATACATAAACTTTCTTATAGCTTCCATAAGGAGAAGTACATAATCGTTTCATCAAAGTGTCCAAACTATTACATATATTTGTTTTCCTACTCTTAACAAGAGTTTGAGTACCGGCTAATCAAAAATATAAGTTTTGGTCGGAGGAGATAAGAGCGTTTCCGTTTGGAAAATATGCACAATTTATGTTGACCACTTATTTACAACATTAGATGACATATAATCGCCGTCTCACATTGAAGAAAAGCGAGGGAAAATTTCGGCGCCCAAATTCAAATATTTCAGATCCATACGACATTTTTATGTTGTGTGATGAATACATTAAGGTTGGCGCCCTCTCCCAAACTCAAATGAATTTGAATATTTCAAGTTCATACAGACGACATATTAACCTCGTCTGATGAATAGATTAATAGGTTGAGCCATTTTTCAAACTTATATATCAGGTTCCCACAGACGACATTTATATGTTGTCTTATTAAATACAATAAAAGGTAACCAAACTCAATATTTAATTATAAATTGAGTATTTTAGGGTCAGAGAGACCACTTTCATATGTCGTCTGAAGTTATATCGCATATGATCGGTCGATAAACGGGTCTGAATGTTCGCATAAAATAGTTTTGTTGACACCAGATGATGGTATAAGAATTGACGAATCCCAACTTTAAGTATTGGTCGGTCTAGATAAGAGCGTTTTCGTTTAGATAAAAGTGTTGACTTTTAAAAGTATTCTTCAGACGACATATATATGTCGTCTAAAGTTACTAATTAAGGAAGATTCGATTAACGTTGACCGCATCGACCGAGACACGAACTTTATCGAAAATGCATGAATTTTGTTCTACATCCATAATTCACTATCATGATGACATCTGAAACTCAAACTTGAAAAAAAATCTATTTCCGTCATTTGAATCACAACATGCGTACTAATGTGCTATAACATGTTTACTAAGTTCTTTGTAAACATACATCTTTATAAGACAACTATATACAAGAGACAAAATTTACCTAATCTGACCTTTGGATATGATCGTAGTACTTAAATATGTATGTGGATGAAAATTTACCCATTTTCAATAACTTATAGGTCTCGATCATTAGAGTCAACTTCATATATACATAAACTTTCTTATAGCTTTCGCAAGAAGTACATAATCGTTTCACTATCAAAGTGCCCAAACTATTACATAGATCTATTTTCCTACTCTTAACAAGAGTTTGAGTACCAGCTAATCAAAAATATAAGTTTTGGTCGGAGGAGATAAGAGCGTTTCCGTTTGGAAAATATGCACAATTTATGTTGACCACTTATTTACAACATCAGACGACATATAATCGCCGTCTCACATTGAAAAAAGTGAGGGAAAACTCTAGCGCCCAAATTCAAATATTTCAGGTCCAGACGACATTTTTATGTTGTGCGATGAATACATTAAGGTTGGCGCCCTCTCCCAAACTCAAATGAATTGACTATTTTAAGTTCATACAGACGACATATTAACATCGTCTGATGAATAGATTAAAAGGTTGAGCCATTTTTCAAACTTATATTTCAGGTTCCCTCAGACGACGTTTATATGTCATCTTATTAAATACAATAAAAGGTAACCAAACTCAATATTTAATTATAAATTGAGTATTTTAGGGTCAGAGAGACCACTTTCATATGTCGTTGAAGTTATACATTACAAGGTTCGTACACTCAATTTTATGGGTTTGTTATACGTCATTTGTTTGTCGTCTGAATAAGTGAATTTAAAGGTTCAAAATGGAGGTATAAATCAAAGATTTATGGTTGTTTCAGACGACATTAATATGTTGTTGGACGAAGTATATAAAAAGGGGATTAAAAGTAGATTTCACATTCTTTCACAGACAACTTTTATATGTTGTCTGACGTATTACCATAAAGTTGCTAAATGTTGCTTTTTTACACTGCATATATATGTCGTCTGAAATTTTGCATATGACAGACAAATTGAGCAACATCCAGAAGTATGAAGGGAGCATGGCACTCATACGACTTATACTTTATAAATGTCGTCTGAAGGGTCGAAAAATTAATCAGACGACACAAACTCAAAATCGTCCAAAATATGTCGTCTGAAAAGTGTCGTCTGATGATATATATGGCATAGTGAAAGGCTGCTACCTTCAAGAAGAAGATTCAAGGTGGATGTTGGGTGTGTGGAAAGCCAAGCCATAGAGCCAAGGACTACCACCACAAATTGGTCTGCTAGAAATACTGTTAAGACCCACCCCGAATTTCACCCTGAAACCCGAAGTAAGTCTTGCGGGGTCCACCTCCAAGGAAAATTTATTGAAAAACTCGGCAAACCTCCCTTGAAAATAGACAACACTAACCCGGAAAAATTAATGAGCTACTCTCTTAAAACAAGATAACCACTCTCCATTTCAACCCATAAATATCCAAATACTATAACATAGGTCTTAACACACCACCAAAAATAATATACAATAATCCCAAGAGTATTCAGAGCTACTAAAACCAACGGAAGGAGAAAAATACCCTAGTAGGTTAAACATGTAACGTACTGGTGAAATGTGACGGAGAGATGGATAACTATGCCTCATCGCTTCCTACTAGATCCGACCCGAACTCTGCAGACTGGGCATTTTTAAAACGAAGGGCCCAGGGGAAAACATTCGGAAACATTAGAATGAGTGGACAAAAATAAATAAAGAAAATAATTATCAACATTTATGCTTTCCCAAATTTATTTCCAAAGAAAATAGAATGCATGCTTCTAGTGAGAAATTCTTTATCTCATAAATAGCAAGTTTCTTCAGCTCAAAACTATATATCAATATATGTATGTATTTACACTCGCCCATACTCCCTATATAAATTAATAGATTTAAAATAATTTATATAGGGCTACTACGCTCGCGTCCAACGCCCACGTCACGTCTTAATGCAGTGATACCTTACGCCATTAATGTCAAGACCTGCCCCGAATTGCACCTCGAAACCCGAGATGAGTCATGCAGGGACCACCTCCAAGGAAAATTTACCGAAGACTCAGCAAACCTCCCTCGAAAATGGACAACCCTAACTTATAAGAATTTAAGAATCACCTTTTTACTCCAAAAGATTTCCTCCAACTACAAACCAAAAGTAGCCAGAATACAAAATTACACAGAAGAATTCCAAAAGTATTCAGAGCTACTAAAAATAAAACAAAATACAGCAAAAGCTAACAAACCCCTAGTAGATTAAACATGTAACCTACTGGCAAAATGTAGCTGATAGATGGGTCACTATGCCGCGAACTCTGTAGACTGGGCATTTTTAAAAACGAAGAGCCCAGGGGAAAATATTCAACACGTCAGAGTGAGTGGACAAAACGATTCCGACAATAAATAAATATTTCCCAAAAAAAAAAATGCTTTCATCAGCGGCAAAAACACGAGCTCCACTGGAACGATTCTGAACTTGGGTCTAGCCTCGCTAGACTCCTAAACTTTAAGAAATTGTCTCTCAGGCCTGGATATTATATATATAGTATGTATGAACACTCGCCTGACCCTTTGTACGATATCTATGAACAATTTGAAATAAGGTAAATATCATACAAAGCTATTATGCTTGCGTCTAACGCTCACATCACCCCACACCGGAATTGTACCTCGCGTATGGGGGAAAGTGGCCGAGTGGTAATATATATGTGCTTACTCCTTGTACGAAATCTTTGAATAATTAAATGCGAAATTAGAAAGTCCCACAGGGCTACGACGCTCGCGTCTAACGCTCACGTCACCCATACCGGAATTGTACCTCGCGTATGGGGGAAATCATGTATAGCTAGCTAGCATTTAATCATATACATACTATTCTCATATAATAGTATAATCACCGAAATTCTCAATTTCGGGAAAATATCCAACAACAGAAAATCATTCAAAACGATAAAGCATTTCGAACACAATATTTAAAACAAAGGTCCACTCATAGGTTAGGCCTAAGCCTGATGTCGGTCGAAGGTCTCTTCCGCTCGAACCTCCTCACGTCCTGTTCCAAATAAATAAAACCTTAAATAAAACACCAACGCTTAAAGCAAAATAGGCATAATTAAATATGTTTCGCGCTCAACCAAGCCTAACACTCCAAAATCTTAAATCCACTGCCAACTTCAAAACTCCACAAATTTTTCCGAGAACCTCAAAATCACCTTCCACCAAATAAAATTCAATGGTCGGATTATTAATTAATAATCCGTCAAAAATACTTAACTTCAACAATTCTCAAACCCATCCAAAACTCCTCCAAAAATTCTAAAACTTATTCCATTAAACTCCTCACATTTTCCCCCACCAAAAACATTTTCTCGGCGCCGGCTCCGCCGGCAGTGGCGGCCGGCGACCAACTCCGGCGACCTCCGATGGTCTCCAAAATTTGACAGCATATTCCTCTCAAACTCCTCTACAACATTCCTAACTACCACAAACTCCAATTCTAAGCCTAACCAAGCCAATCGGACACAAACACACAATAAGCCCTAAAAATTTCATAAACCGATTTCTCCTTACCTAGCTCGAGATGGAGCGAGCCCTTTGGAGGGATTGAAGCACGGGAAGAGGGCTTCCTTTTGAGCTACGGCTTGCCGGCTATGGCGGCCGGAGGAAGGAGTAGTTCCGACGAAAAGAAATTTCAGGCCGCAGGAGCTTTCGGCGTCGATTCCTCCTTCACGACGGCGCTAGGGAGGCTGCCACCGGTCTAGAACGGCAGCTGGGTTAGAAATCGACCTTTTAGGACCGGTGCGGCGGGCTGGGGCGGCCGGAAGAATTTGACAGAAACTGGCTCGGGGAGAGAGAAACCGGGAGGAAGAGAGAGAGAAAAAGAGCGGGTTTTGACCAAAAATAAAGGCCCGGTCCACTTACTCCTCTATACACCCAAACCAAAATTCAACACCCCAAAAAATAATACCCCAATAAAATTACCTTTTACTAGCAAAAATTACCATTTTTTACCATCGTCAAAATTTCTTCCTTAGAATAATCTCACAAAATAATCGTCCCCTACACCTCTCTGGGGATCAATTATATTTTTCACTTAATGACAAACACGGAAAAAATCTTATTACCACTATGCCAGTAATAAAGGTAAAAATTATGGGTCGGGGCGTGACAATTAAGGTGGACAGACGGGTGTATAAATATGTGTCTCTACCCCCTATATGAATTAAACACTCATATAGGGCTACTACGCTTGCGTCCAACGCTCACGTCACACCATAATGCGGATATATACTACGTGTTAGTACATAGCCAAAATGCTTGGCCAAGCCGAGAATATGGCACAACTACCCGGTCTCCGGAGATCATTCTGGGCAAGACATCACCAGTGAGCCCTTCACGGGTATCCAAAGAGTGAAGGGCCAGAAGCAATCCACTTGTCAGACCCACTCTCCGGCGGAAAAACACCCCCAAAAGGGGAGGTGCCGCAGAGGACTGTAGACTGTCCCACATCGGGGACTGAGGCCACAGCGCCTAACATTGGCCTATAAAATAGGCACAAACTCTCAAAAGAGGTAAGTCCACACAAACTCCTTACAAACTCCCGTACTCTGCAAGTAGCAATTGAACGCTAACTTAAGCATCGAAGAGTCGAAGACTGGGCCACCCTAAGCCTGACTCTTGACGCATTGCTACTTGTGTAGGTGCAAGACCCGGACTCAATTTTTCGACCTCCTGACTCATGACCCCGGGACATGTAGAAACACTACGTCATAAAGGTGGACAGACACATATGACTAGCTAGCATTTATATACATACTCTCTTCATAAAAAACATTTATAATTTACCGAAAATCCCATTTTCGGTAACTCTCCAAAATAAATAAAATCGTCAAATAAAATTGACATCAAAAGCTCCAACAAAATAAATGACTCAACAGTAAACAATTGCATGCATTTTAATTAAAACAAAAGTCCACTCACAACTTTAGGCATAAGCCTAACGTCAATCTAAGGTCTCTTCTGCTTGAGCCTCCTCACGTCCTGTTTCTAAATATATAATTAAATTCCCAACTAAAATTCAATACTTAAACAAAATAGGAAAAATTCAATGTGAGCCTTATCCACACTCATCCCTGCACAACTTCGCCATTCCTAAATAAATATGGTCAAAACTTCACCACTAATACCGGCAGCCTTAAACCAATCTTCTACAGCCAAAACAACATTAATCTAACGGCCAAATTTCTAATCAATTAACCGCCTTCACCAATCTTTCAAAAATCCAAAACATATTCAAAACTCCTCTAAAAATTCTAAACTTCATACCATTAAACTCCCCTTAATCTTACACATTTAAAACCTTGACAATCCACTTCATAGCGGCGGCCTGTGGCCAACTCCGGCAACCTCCAATGCCTACCAAATTTTAACAGTCTCAACCCGCTCTACAACTTTCTTAACTAGCATAAAGTCCAATTTCGAGCTTATCTAGGCTAATCGAATCAAAACATTAAATTGAGCCCTAGAACTTCAATTATACATTTCTCCTTACCAAGATTGAATTGAGCCGATTTCTTTTAAGGGATTGCTACCCTAGATGAGAGCTCCAAGAAGAGCCAAAAATCGCAGGCTATGGCGGCCGGAGGAGGGAGTTCCGGCGACGAAACACTACAGGCAGTAGGGGCTTTCGGCTGAGTTATCTCTCTCACGGCAGCGCTACACGCTCGGTCACAAGCCTAGGAAGGGAGAGGAGGAGACGGTGGTTCGATCAGGACCGGTGCGGCGGCCTAGGTCGGTAGGATGGCGTCAGACGGAGGCGGAGAAATCCGACAGGGTGAGAGAAACTCGGGGAAGAAGAGAGAGAAAAGAGAAAGGGTTTGGACTTTTAATACCCAAACCGGTTTCTCCCGATCCACAATCTTAATACCCAACTCCAAAACACCTAAAAAACAATACCCTAATAGACCTTACTTTTTTACTAGCTATAATTTACCATTTTTACCATCGACAATTATTTTCACTACGAATAATTCTTCCATAATAATCGTCCATAAAGACCCCTCTAGGGACTTTTGATACTATATACTCATTTACGAAAACGGTAAAAACTCTTATTAAAACCAGGCTAGTAAATAAGGTAAAACATTTAAGAGTCGGGATGTAACAAATACCACCCAAGCAAACAAAATAGAAAATCATTTTGTTGCTATTGTATCTGAGGTCAATCTAATGACCAATGCCAATGAATGGTGGGTTGACACAGGTGCATCAAGGCATGTGTGTTGATAAAAGTCTGTTTGCTACATATGAGCAAGGATCTGGTGAAGAAAATCTCTACATGGGCAATGCTAGCACCGCTATAATTGAAGGGAAAGGAAAAGTGATTCTGAAACTTACTTCTGGAAAGGAACTAGCACTCACCAACGTGCTTCATGTGCCTGAGATTCGAAAGAATCTGATTTCTGGTTCTCTTCTTAGCTACAAAGGTTTTAAGCTTGTGTTTGAATCTGATAAGTTTGTACTTACCAAAGGTGGGATGTATGTAGGAAAAGGCTACCTTGCTGAGGGTCTTTTCAAACTGAATGTAGTACCTATTAATAATATTAATGCAGGCAATAACACTGCTTCTATCTACTTGCTTGACTCAAGTGATTTATGGCATGCAAGGCTAGGCCATGTTAATTGTAATACCCCAGATTTTCATATCAATTTTCTTGTATTATTTTCAAAATTAATAAGGGATGATCTGTGGAAATTCTTATTTGTTTATGCGAAGTTGAAATTTCGGAAGTAAATATTAAGGTGTTTTGTTTTAAGTGGCCAAAAGTTGACTTTTTATCCGTAAGTTATTTTTGAAAACTTCCTTTATAAAAGTTGTAGAGTTTGGCGATACGAGTTCGTAGACACGTAGCACGCGTAAAACGGATGTCGTATGAGAAAGTTACAGTCAGAGAAAGTTAGGTTCCGATGTGGAAAGAGAATAAATAGAAAAAATTGTGGGTTTTATTTTAGAAACCCTAATTTGCAGAAAAAGCCCCAACTCTTTCTCTCTCTTCCTCTCCTGAGCTCACTCGCGCACCCGACCTTGACCGGAGCAGAACTTTGCCGTCCTGCCACGGATTTGACTGTCGTCGGTTCCGTTCGACTCACACGGACGTCCCTTTCAATTTTGGACTGGTGTGGCACGGCGTTGCAAGCCAGAGACGGAGCTCTTGGCCAGAGAAGAACACTTCCATGTAACCGATCGGAATCGCCGTGTATGGCGGCGACGAGGGGCAACCTTAGGTGAGTTTTAGTTGTGGCTAGGCATAGTTTGAAGCAAGATATTGAGTTTTTGACCCCCGAAATTGTAGATTGAACTTGAACCAGTGTTGGTGTTTGAGGTGTTTTCTAGCCGATTTCGGCCAAACTGGTTGAAACCTTAAGTATTACAGTTGTTCATCTTGCTCCAATCTACAAGTTTGCTGTTGGGATTTCCCTAAATTCTGATGTTTTGGGATGACGCGTGGAACTCGCTTGCCACCGCCACATGCAGTGTATCTAAGCAGTGTAAAGGGGTTTGGTTGCCGTGTTAGCTAGTCTGTGTAGTTAGTGTGTTGTTGTGTGATAAGGCTAAGTGTTGATTAGGTATAACATCTTAGGTGCTATGTTAATCATTGATGTTTGTTAAGTTGTAAACTTTGGAAGTTGAGCTTGGAGGCAGCATGAATAGGTTGTTGAGTGTCAGATGACCTTGGGAGGTCTCGGAGGAAGGATTGTCCTCTTTTGGGCAACCTTTAGGCTAAGGTTTGGTTAAGGGTGCTTTGATATTTTGTTGAGTAGTTACTAAGGATGACTTTATATTATTTAGGAACTTGTGGAATCAATTTTGAGCTTGGCTCTTGTGTTGTTGTGGAAGACGCAGCGAGATTAATTAGGTGAGTAAATCTCACCAAGATTCACATTTGGACCAAATTTTTATGGTCATTTTGATGATGATGTTGAATTTAAAGAATATGCTATTGTTTGTTTTTAAACATATGAGCTTGATCGCCAACGACTTATAGGTAAGATAAAACAAGTTTTCCTATTTTATGATTATTTTTAATGTTCATGTAATCATAATATTGTTGGTTATTGATAGATTATTCTTGTGGGAATATCTATTTTTGTTCATATAAATATATCTATGTGGAAGGATATAATTTTTATGATGTGCTCTTTGTGTTGTTGATGATGTTGAATTAAAGAATATGCTATTGTTTGTTTTTAAATATATGATCTTGATCGCAAACGGCTCATAGGTAAGGTAAAACAAGTTTTCTTATAATATATTTATATTGTGATTTGTTATGTAGATAATCAAATTGGGTTCCAAGCCTTTAATTGGGTGATTGGTTACGGTTATGATGATTCTACTCTATTGTGAATTGTTGTGTAGATAATTAAACTGGGTTCCAAGCCTTTAATCGGGTGATTGATTACGGTTATGATGATTCTACTCTACTGTGAATTGTTGTGTAAATAGTCAAACTGAGTTCCAAGCCTTTAATCGAGGGTTGGTTACGGTTATGATGTTATTATTATTTTGTAATTTGATATTGGACAGTCAAACTAGGTTCTAAGCCTTTGGCCGAGTGATTGGTTACTGTTAGAAATAGGGCTCTAGTCCGTCTGTCGGTGTAGGTCATGGGAGGTATCTTATGGTATCTGGGACCCATGAGTATATAAATTGTTGTTGTAGGTCATGAGAGGTATTTAATAGTATCTGAGACTCATGGGTATATATGTTTGTTGTAGGTCATGGGAGATATCTTATTGATATCTGGGACTCATGGGTACATGTTATTTGTAAAAGTGTTGGATTTGTGGAATTATTTTTTGAAATTTAATTGCTCATATGTTTTATTTGGATGTTAGAAATATTGAGTTATTTTTGGGAGTTACTCGTACGGTGCACCAATTCATGGTGTAGGGGTTAGACCTGCAGGTGATGATTAGCAGGGTTGAGACGGAGGCATAATGGCAGGGTTTTAGTTGTTGTACACTTTATATAATTATATTTGGTAGACAGTATTAAACTCATGTGTGTTTTCATTTTCTTAACTTTCAAGTTTATGTAAAAAAAGAATTGTGATATTTAACTTAGTGTTGAGTTGTGTGATATTTACATTTCCGCAATTGAGTTTTTGTTTTCTTTGAAATTTATTGAATAGGTTTTGGGATTATAATATTTTGAGTTATATTATGCCCAAATTTTTGAAAATTATCTTTCGAAAATTGGGGTGTGACATTAATTATCGCTCTTTAAATAGAATGATGAATTTAGGATTGTTACCAAAATACAATCCTAATGTTGGCGATAAACATAAATGTGAGGTCTGCATAGAATCAAAATATGCAAGGCATTCTTATAAGTCTGTTGAGAAATCAAACGAAGTACTTGGATTGATACATAGTGATCTATGTGATTTTAAATCAACTCCAAGTCGTGCAGGAAAGAATGATCATATTTCTTTCATTGATGATTGCAGCAAGTTCTGCCATATCTATTTGATTAGTACTAAAGATGAAGCTTTGAACATGTTTAAGAAATTCAAAGCGAAAGTACAAAATCAATTAGATAAGAGAATAAAAATTCGCAAATCAGACCAGGGTGGAGAGTATATATCAAATGAATTCTCTGAATTTTGTTCAACACATGGAATTATACATCAAACTACAGCACCCTATACTCTAATGCAGAATGGAGTTGATGAACGCAAGAACAGAACACATAAAGAAATGATGAATTCCATGTTGAATAGTTCAGGTGCACCACATAGTTTATGAGGTGAAGCACTCCTTGCTGCAAATTCAATTCTGAATAAAATTCCTCATAAAAAGAGCGATAAGTCCCCTTATGAAATATGGAAAGGCAGATTGCCTACATATAAAAATCTAAAAGTATGAGGTTTTCTAGCAAAAGTTTAGATTCCTCTTACAAAGAGAACTGTTGTAGGACCAAAAACTGTGGACTATGTTTATATTGGTCTTGCAGAAAACAGTGATGCATATAGTCTTTTGGTTCATAAATCTGAAAATGCAGAAGTACAAGTAAACACCATACTTGAATCATATGAAGTTGAGTTCTTTGAAGATGTTTTTCCATACAGAGAACCCTCATGTACCACAAATAAATGAACATGTTGATAATACAAATGCTTCTACTTCAAAGGTTCAAGAACAAGAAATGGAACAAAGAAGAAGTAAAAGAGCAAGGGTTGCCAAAGACTTTGGTACATATTTTATGACCTTTTTAAGTGAGCATGAACCTCAAACATATAAGGCTGCAATTGAATCTTCAGAAGCACCTTATTGGAAAGAGGCAATTCGAAGTGAAGTGGAATCCATTATGAATAATCATACATAGGAATTGGTTGATTTACCACATGGGAATTAACCAATTGGACATAAATGGATATTCAAAAAGAAGTTAAGACTGGATGGAACTATTAAAAAATACAAAGCAAGATTAGTAGCGAAAGGATATCACCAAAAAGAAGGTCTTGATTTCTTCGACACATATTCTCTGGTCACTAGAATTACCTCTATTAGATTGCTAATAGCAATTGCTGCCATATATGATCTAGAAATCTATCAAATGGATGTCAAAACGGCATTCTTGAATGGTGAACTAGATGAAGAAATTTATATGGAACAACCCGAAGGCTTCATAGTTAAAGGTCAAGAGAAGAAAGTTTGTAAACTTGTCAAGTCATAATATGGACTTAAACAAGCCCCAAAGCAATGGCATGAGAAATTTGACAATACAATGATGTCTTACGGTTTTACCATAAATGAGTGTGACAATGAGTATACATTAAGCAAACTAAAAATGCTACTATCATTGTATGTCTTTATGTGGATGACATGTTGATAATGGGAACAAACAAAGACATTATCAACTCCACAAAGAAAATGTTAAGTGACAATTTCGAAATGAAGGATATGGGATTGGCAGATTTACTTCTTGGAATATGAATTAAACGAGATGGCAATGGTTATGCACTCACTCAATCTCATTATGTGGAGAAAGTCCTAAAGAAATTTGGTCATTATGATGATAGATCGGTGGTGACTCCATTTGATCCAACATGTAAGCTTTCAAAGAACTATGGAGAAAGTGTGTCACAATTAGAATACACACAAATAGTTGGAAGCTTAATGTACATTACGAATTGTACAAGACCATATTTGGCATATTCAATGAGCCGTTTGAGTCGGTAAGGCAATCCTAGTAGAGAACATTGACATGCTTTAATTAGAGTATTAAGATACTTAAAGCATACGATTAGTTATGGTCTTCATTACACAAAATCCCCTTCTATTTTGGAAGGATATAGCGATGCAAATTGGATCTCAGGAAGCACGGATAGTAAATCCACAAGTGGTTATGTTTTTACACTTGGTGGAGGTGTTGTGTCTTGGAAGTCATTATAGCCTTGGATAAAGCTGTCGAAGAAGCCGAGTGGCTTAGAAATTTCATTGAAGATATTCCATTGTGGCCTAAGCCTTTAACGACTCTTTATATCCATTGTGATAGTATGGCTACTCTAATTAGAGCTAAAAACACAATGTACAATGGTAAGTCAAGGCATATTAGGCGACGACATGCTACAATATGACAATTGCTCTCCAATGGAGTTATAGCATTGGATTATATTAAATCAAAGAAAAATTTGGTTGATCCTTTGACTAAAGGCCTACCTAAAGAGCAAGTCATATTTACATCGAGGGGAATGGGTCTCAAGCTAACACAATGAGTCATTACTTGGCGGAAACCTAACCTAGCAACATTGGAGATTCCATGGTCTAGGTTCAATAGGCAAACTAGTTGAGGAAGACTCACGTTACATAGCACACATTTGCCTATTCCTAAGATGATTCAAAGTGTGTTTCTGTTGACTATTAAGGGATGAATATTGATTTATTCTTAATAATGCTAATAGCTTTTTCTAAAAGTGGGATAGAACAGACTTTTTTTAATTAGCATTACCTATATGAGAGTGATGTCACTACCAGAAAATGAGTCTTGGGCGACGAAACAAAAAAAACCGGGCGACAATTTTTTTTTTCGTCGCCTAAGAGAAAACTTAGGCGACGAAAAAAAAATCGTCGCCCAAGGAAAAAAAATCGTCGCCTAAAGTTCACCTTTAGGCGACGAAAAAAAAATCGTCGCCTAAGGATAAATTTCGTCGCCTAATATAGAAACTAGGGCCAGTTGATGGAAACTTTTCTCAGTTGAAGGTCCGGCCAGATTACGTGATTTGGAGGGTCGAATAGCCGTTTCCGTCCGTTTAGGGGTTTGACCGCGCCGATTGACCGGACGGATCGAGCCCTTATCTTTGTCAGATGGAGTTGAATTTTTTCCCACCTACGTAATTCGTTATGCTGGTCATATCTGACGGTCGGTTTTCAGTTCCTCTTCTCCGATCACCAAACTCACGATATATGTACTAATGTTGTATAACTTTTTTATATAAGTGTTGAGTTTAAGTTTCGTTTTGAAGACAACGTATACGTAGAGGCCTCAAAAGCAAAAAAGTCGTGAAATAAGATATGACCGGAACGGTGAAATACGTCAACCCGTGAAAAATGAAGATATTTCGGTAAAATTTCGGTGCCGGTTGTTCCGGTCAACGAATTTCTCTTATTTCTACCTAGTGGTAGCCCTATCCCGGGTATTTATTTTTTACCAAATTTTTATAGCCCCGTAAGAGTCTCGTCGATTGGAAACTATTCTCAGTTGAAGGTCCGGCCAGATTACGTGATTTGGAGGGTCGAATAGCCGTTTCCGTCCGTTTAGGGGTTTGACCGCGCCGATTGACCGGACGGATCGAGCCCTTGTTGTTGTCCGATGGAGCTGAATTGTTTCCCACCCACGTAATTTGTTATGCTGGTCATATCTGACGGTCGGTTTTCAGTTCCTCTTCTCCGATCACCAAAATCACGATATTCTGAATTTTATGATAGAACTCTTGGCCGACGATTTTCTTTATCTTGGGCGACGAGATTTATAGTGAAGAACATCGTCGCCCAAGTAGAGTATCTTAGGCGACGACTTCAAAAATCGTCGGCCAAGATAACTCTTGGCCGACGATTTTCTTTATCTTGGGCGACGAGATTTATAGTGAAGAAAATAGTCGCCCAAGTATAGTATCTTAGGCGACGACTTCGAAAATCGTCGGCCAAGATTATCTTGGCCGACGATTTTCAAAAAACAGGGCGACGATTTTTATAGAATCGTCGCCCAAGAACGCCATTATAAAAGGCATAAATTCGGAACCAACACCCAATATTTCCGATCTCTCTCTCTCTCTCTCTGCTTTTCTGTTTCTGAACGGTGATCCTCTGTCTCTCGATCGACTCCGCTTCCCCGATCCGACGCCGTATCCATTTCGCTCTCAATCTGTTTCTATTTTTGTTTGCAGGTTAAAAGCCCCTTGATTTGATTCAAAGAAAGTTTGCAAGCCCCTTGATTTGATTCAAAGAAAGTTTGCATCTTTGATTTGATTCAAACAAGATTGTATCTTTGAGAAACAATGTGTTTATGTAATGATTCAACATCAATGAAAAATATTATTTGATATTATCCATCTGTTTGTTTCTACATTCTGTCATTTCCTCCAAAATTCTGTCTAGTTATGAAATTGTTGCCATTTTTTATGGATAGGAAAGTGCAATGATGAGAAAAATGAAACAAAACGTGTTCAAGGTTACGAGTAATCCAAATTGTCAAAAAAAAGAAAAAAAATAAAGGAAAAGTACCGCTATCGGTTATCAAAAAAAAGAAAAAAAATAAAGGAAAAGTAAAAAAATTTAAATATATCTTAGGCGATGAAATTGCTAAATCGTCGGGCAAGGACTTACCATATAAGACGACGAAAAAAAATTATCGTCGCCCAAGTTCTTGGCCGACGCACTTCTGGCGACGACGTCTTGGCCGACGAAAAAACTTCGTCGCCCCAGGTTATAACATCTTAAGCGACGAAAAAAAATTTCGTCGGCCAAGGTTTTAAATCTTGGGCGACGAATATTTTTGGGCGACGAATATTTTTGGGCGACGAGAAGTAGATTTTAGGCGACGAAATTTTTATCGTCGCCTAAGAATTACTCTTAGGCGACGACGGAATGAATTTTCGTCGCCCAAGTTCTTGGCCGACGCACTTCTGGCGACGACGTCTTGGCCGACGACGTGTCGTCGCCCAAGTTCTTGGCCGACGACGTGTCGTCGCCCAAGTTCTTGGCCGACGAAATTTGTTAACAGGGCGACGATTTTTTTTCGTCGCGCAAAGTGAAATTTCTGGTAGTGTGTGGGTCGCATCCATGAGAATTGATATGGCTAAATTCTCTAGAGCTCTCATGAAGTCGGGATTTGTTCAGGACCAAAATGAACACAACCGTATAAACTTGAAATGTGAAGATGATATATGTGTGATACTTGTTGTCATGTATTAACACAATAGTGAACAGATCAAGATGAAATATTTCACTGCCTCACTAAGTAATACTGATAAATTTTTGCTAGGAACGGTTAAAGTCCAAAAGACACATTCTCCGACGCATATTAATTCTATTTTCTCCGAAATAGTGATGAGTAGTTACAACGACATTTTCATAGCTTATTTTCAATTCAAATGTGGGGTATTGTCGTGTTTAAATAGAAAATGTGGAGTATTATTGGAGAATATGTGGTAAATAAACAGAAGAGTAAAATATTGTATAGTCCTTGTGGTTTGAAGTTGACATCTGTTTAGTCCTTATGGTTTTATTTTAATCTAAATAGTCATTAAAGTCATAATTTTTCATCTAAATAGTCTTTATGGTTTTATTTCAATTTGAATAGTCCTTAAAGTCATGATTTTTCATCCAAATAGTCCTTGTGGCCTTTAACTGAGAAAATTGTCGGAATGACTATTTGGATGAAAAATCATGACTTTAAGGACTATTTAGATTAAAATAAAATCATAAGGACTATTTAGATGAAAAATTGTGACTTTAAGGACTATTCAGATTAAAGTAAAATCATAAGGACTAAACAGATGTCGACTTCAACCTCTAGGACTAAACAAATTTCAATTCTAAACAGAAAATCTGTTTTACAATTTTCTTTGATTTATTTTAGAAAAATATCAACAAACATATTTGTTGATAGAGTTTGATTTTGAACAGACATACATGTTGATAGAGTTTGTTTTTGAACAAACCTTTACAACGTTTGGAATTGTACGAACCAATGCATTTGTTCATTCATCGTCTTTATAAAGATGAGCAATCACAACAGATCTGATATACAAGATCTCCTCTCCTCTTCTCCCATATTATTTCTGAGAAACACATAGTAGAGTTTGCCAAGAATTTCGTTGAAGTGCATCGATTGAATTCGATAATTGTATCCTGCAAGATAGACATCCAAGAACTACATGAACAAGAGTCGGGAAGAACTTCTGTCTTAGGAGATTGTTGCAAGCAAGCCTCTGTCATCAATCAAGTTAGTATTTTTATTCAAAACAATTTCGTTTCAAGTGTTGCTGCTATTGTTCTTCAATACACAGTAAAGTTGATTTATTTATATGAAGTTTTGGATTAATATTTATATTTCTATAAGTCAAATTCTAAATTTAGTGATTCCAAACAACATCTTCTATAAAGTGTGATTGATCTACATATATAATTTCTAACATTCAGTGATGTGTTTATCCTGCATGTTGTGGGTGTAAACAAGTGTAACGTAGTTAGGGATGAAAGCACAGCAAGGGCTATATGGGCTACAACCCAACTGAAAATTGGGCCAAAAAACCCTAGGTGTATATATATATATATATCACAGCCCAGCCTAGCCCAATGAAAAAAAAAGAAAAAAAAAACAAATTATACCTTATGGCCTTATTCCTGATTCCTTTCATCATCAAACATCAGTCCCTCACTTTCTTCTCCGCCGAAAACTTCTCTCGACTCTCATCCTGCTCAATTTTTCATCTCCTCCATCTGTCTCATCTTTCTCACCTTCCTACAGATCCCAACTCGGCCACTCCCAAGCAGATTTTTCTCCTAAATCCCTCACTTCCTCCGGTCCCACTCGTTACTCCTCCCTGCTCATCTTCTCCATTCGTTGATCGCAGGTAATCAATCCCAAACTTAGATTTAATTGCATCTCTAGCTTGCTTCTTATTTGTTATCCTAATTGATCAATGACGAATTCGATTTAGGAGTCAAGAGTCAAGACCAAGACGGCAAGACATCATCAATTCATCTAACTTCAATTCGTATTTGAGTGATTCAGTGATTGGGATTTAGGAGAAAGTGAAACTTCAAAGTCCAACTCTACAACTACAAGGTATGAACGATTCCATTTCTTCTATTGAAATTGATTGTAATTAGTTCTGCACTTCTGTTTTTGATCAATGACGAATTCGATTTAGGATTCAAGAATCAAGACCTCAATGTCTTCAAAGCTTTGGACCTTTGGTTGATTGCCTCTATTACAGCCTTCCAAGTGAGCAGTTCTTGTAAGTTTTCACTCATTGAATCTTTGATCGTGTTTAATTGAAGTGATATGTGAGAACATGGCTTGTTTTAATATAATGTTATATATCAATTTTTATATGTCTCGGCGGTTAGTTGAATCAAGAAAGTCTGCATTCTTTCCTATGATTTATAGGTTGATTTGTCTTGTGTTGACTCTACTAGTTTCTACAACCACAACAAAGAGAGCTTTTTCATCTATGAATATCATAAAACGTAGACTTCGAAATAAGATGGAAGATGATTTTCTTGATGATTTGATGGTTCTCTACATTGAAAAAGATTTTGCTTATAGTGTTGATAATGATTATATGATTCATGAGTTTGAAGTTAGTGAAATCCGGAGTAAAACCCGACGGGTACGATTTAGATAGTTATAGGTTATTGTTTGTTATTTTTTTACAATCATTTTCGTTGTAGTTTTCAATTTATGAGGTTTTGGTTTTATGTCTCCCTCATATGTTTTTAATATAAAGACATGAGGATGAGCTTCCCACTAGGTTCCAGACCTCAAAAAATATTTTATAAGTGTACTGTGTGAAAATTAACCCAACCCATTTTCAATTTTTGGTTCCGTCCTAAACGTAGCATGTAAGTTTTGTTTCTTGATATTTTTGGCATTTACATAATTGACGCGGTATATAGATTGACTTGACAAGTATGAAACGAAAGAGGAAAAACGCCACTGGTGCATAATAATTTGACAAAGATGTGGGGTTTAAGAAAGGAAGTCGGCCTGGTTGGAATTGAATGATATGACTCCTACATTAGGCATGTAGGGCCCTCGCTCGTTCTATCACTCATCGCACTTCTTCATTGTCCATGTGTTTCGTAGTCTCGCTTTCGCTGTGTCACCTTCAGCTTCGATCACTACATTGCATGGCTTCAAGTTAAAGCTTTTAAGCCTGGCCTTTCACACCACACCAGCACAGACAAAAAAATCAAAGATACATATTGCTCTTATTCTCATCTAGCTCTAAAGCTAAGTGATCGAGAGAGAGTGTGTGTGTGTGTTTTATTTGATCTGGAAAAATACAAGTAGATCAAGGACACATCCAATTAAGATATATAGCAAGGGGTCATGTTGAGCTTGCAAAAATTTATAAAGAGGACCCTTGTCTGTGGGTGGCTACATGGACCATGCATCACCCTTCTTCATGTGGCTTCTCTGCCCATTCACCTCATCTTGCATGGCATCCCACATTTTGTGTTCTCTTGTACCTCTTTGAATGCATCTCCAATTCCAATTCCTCACTTTTGTCAATAATAGCGGTTCCTTGTGTACTGATGTATGCTTTCAAAAGCGGCAGTTCACTAACAGCCAACGGGATTGACTGAGACGCAGTTTCGTCCTGCGGAAAACGATCGGAGGCTGTTCACCTTAGATACTCGATTCTTCGATACTAGAAGGTTGTCAAGAGGGAACGTGGATACTATGTGGACTGCTAGATAATACGCCAAACCGAACCGTTATGTTCATCAGAACCGGAAAACAGGGAGTCAAAGTTAAATTCGACTCTTCCATGTTTTCGGAGCCAAAGGATTTTGTAGCTACTAGTGTGATTCATTGTATGAAATATATATAATCAGACACTACCACTATGAAATAAGTGAACAATCCCACTTCACACAAAATTGATAAAATAGGAGACTTGAATTGAGTACCAAGTAAAGGGGAGGAACGCCTCATCTTATTGATCAATGTCCATGTAATTTGATAAATATATTCATGATTATAAATACTATTAACTTTTGGGGCTAAAAACATTGAGAAAATTTAAAAAATTATAATTAAAATCTCAAAAAAAAAAAAAAAAAAAAAAAAACCTAATGGAAGAAAGAGGTGAGCAGGTTCCAATCGCCTCTTCCTCTTGTAAGGTTCTTTTCTTTACCCTCCCAATACCACATGTATCACCGTGGATCATATTTACATACATTGTGAACTATACCCTCCACTCCCACTATTATCATTGCCTTAATCCGTCAGCCACCACATTGATGCTACTCGGCAGCCAATCTCCTTGTCTCCGGCAACCAGAATCTCCATCAGCTTCGAGCCTAACGACCATTGACTCGTCGAGTGTCACACCTATGCCGGACTTCAGCTGTTGGAGGCTTGGGACTAGAACCTTTTCTGTCCATTCGTCTAAGCCGGTCTTGCCTAGCCATATTCCACTAAGGATCTTTTCAACAGTACCATCTTGCAATTCCAAGGGAACTCTGTCGCCAATGATCATTGAAAATCTTCTTGTAATTGAGTTTGTGATGTTTTTCCGAATAGGGTTGAAGTCCACTGGCTTGAACACAATGGCATCGTCAACAGAATCAAGCAATTCCCTTGGTGCTGATGAAGGTGTACTTGTGAGCAATGACCTGTTATTGAGGCGGTTATCATCTTCATGATCAACTGTTAGATCACTTGAATTAAGTGAACCATCTGTTCTGTCGTCCTCAACATCAGCAGCTTCATTTAGATCGAATCCTAGTCCAGAACTCGCATCTTTCCTAGGCTTTGTGGCTCTGTCTTCATTGCTCTGTAACCATGTTGCTCGCCGTTTTGTACTTCTTCCACAAATTGATAGCTTTAACTGCCAATCACTCCTAGCTATACAAGCAAGCTTTTCTTCAAGTGAATCGACCTTTGATAAGTGTTTCAGATTTTCTGGCAACCAATTTGCAGTGAGTATAAAGATGACATTTCCAAGACTGATTTCACGACCATAAGAGTCGGCAAGACGACCTCTCTCCATGGCTCGTTTTATGCTCCCGCGAACTATCATATCTGCTTCATTAACGTCCTCAAGCATGATTACAGAAAAGGGATTCCTCCTAACAGCCTCAGCTATTCGGTCCACCACCATTTTTCCACGGAAACTCGTGTCTGAATCCCAACTACCACGTTTATTGTTAAGAGAGATCATCACCGGGGTGGATCCAGATACCATTTCTGAAAGAGCTGATGCCATCTTCTTCTTGCCAACACTGTCCGGACCCATAAACAACAACCACATATCTCCCCTTGCTCCGGCACCACGCCTCTTTCCATTACCCAACTTACAATTGGTTATAGTTGAAGCGACAGCGGCTGCTGCTTCCTGCTGCCACCAGACCTCCATCAAACCCTTGTATAGCTTTTTGAATGAATCAGCATCTAATTGGCACAATTGCTTATCATCTGTTTGCCTTTCAAGAAACTTGTTCTGTGGTTCAGAAGGCATGCAACCCATGAAATCTTTGACACGCTCCTTATGCATTTGCTCAGGAGTGGTGGTTTCAGTAACTTCTTTTTGCCCAAGCACAAGGTCCGTCCTTACAGGGCTTCGTGGATGCGAAACTACTGCACGTTCCGATGATTGGCTGGTCTGTAGATTTGTGTTCAATTGCAGAGCCCCAAAACTTTTGTTTGGTTGCGATTTTGGTGGTTGGAAAGGTTGGCGACCAAGCAAGTTCATATTGTACATGCTGGTGATTGAGAGAGGTTGTGGAGCAATTCTTTCTGAGCTGAAACTATGCTGATGAAAATTAGGATGAAGGCGCATGCATGTATCTTTCCATTCCTTTTGTAATTGTTGAGTCTTCTCATTCAGGGTCTGATCTTGGTTCTTGGTCTGAAGAAAAAAAAAATGTTTTCCTATTAGAACCAAAAACAAAACAAAAAAGAATCTATAGCAATTTGACTGAGTTCAACTCACCTGCAACTGATCTGACGTTTTGACATTAATGTCCCGGGCTTTAGCATTCTGCAACCACTGTGGTAGTGCTGGTTGAGCTGCTTCCGATTTTGATTCAGAAGATGATTTCTCAGACTCCTTTGCAACCAATTTTGATACTTCTTGCTCACAAATTTCTGTACATTGCGGGCAACAGCTTGTTCTTCGAACAGGATCCAAGTTTTCAGCCACAAGCCTCTGTTGAGCAGTCGGAAAGCCTTTCAATGGAGACAAAGATTCAACTGAGCTACTAAGGATCCCGTTCGTTGTCCCCATCCTAAAATTCAAAAGATGCCGGTAAATTAATTAACAAAAACAAGAACAAACTTCAGCAAGAGGGAAAGCAGCCTGCAAAAGTCCTACTTTGGACTGATTATGATTTATGCAGACTACATTAAGTAACAAGAAATTTACTAAAACAAGTTTATATGGAAGTTAGAACTAGACCCTGCCAATTAACAAATATAAGTCAAGATACTATCAGTTACTCTTGATTTCAAAATTAAGGAACTCCTTCTTCCATAATAGCTTTGCACAAAAGAATTTAATAGAGCATTACTGAAGATGCCATAAACAGCAATTTATACAGATACTTCAGGGTGTCAGATCAACAGAACATCATTACATAAATAGAAGAAAAATTTCCATGATCCAATTCAGATAAGTACGGACAGCAAACATACCTGGGAAACAATCCGGAAAAAGGTGTCCTGGCAGCAATCGGCACTGCCTGTAGATCCCAATCAGTTTCCATTGAAGGGTGATAGACTTGGCACCTCAAGTAAGTCTCACAAGTAGCCGTCCCTATCAACCAAAGCCGGCCACCGCCATTAACACCGCCCTCACCGAACCTCCCCAACACCTTCCCCATTTCCGCCACCGCCGCCCGCCCCGCCTCCGAAACCACCTGTTGGCCACCGGGGCCGGGACCAACTGCTCCCAAGCTAACCGGCTGCTCCACCAGCCATTTCAAATCCCCCAAATCAAGAATCATCCCTCTCCCATTCGAACCGGCCACCCGCGTCTCAACTAAAAACATCAACTCTTTCATCTTCCCCAATATCTGCCCCCTCTCCAAAGAAAATTCCTTCTCCAAATGAATGATCTCCACATTCTTTAACTGCTCTTCTCCCAATTCCGCGCTCTGAATCCGCCGGAACAGCTCTTTCGTCACAGCCTCCGGCTCCGAATCGCCGACCAATACCGGATTCCTCTTCTTCTCCCTTGATAAAATATCAGCAACTTTTTTAACTTCCTCTGCTCGGTTTTGCCCCGTTTGCCCGGCTGCTCCCTGCAGCCGGGGATTTAAATACATGTTCCGACCGGCGGGCGGTCCCGCCGGCCGGAACCCCAATCCAATTGGGGACGAATTCGCGGCGACGGTAGAGGTCGCTGCCGCCGCCGCGGATGAAGAGTTAAGAGACTGTTCGATGGTTGCTTTAACTGCCGGACTAGAGAAACTGGCCTCCCGCATGACCCGACTAACACTGGGGTCATCGAGAATCGAGATTATGAGCTGCTCGAGTTCGACTTTGACGGCCAAGAGCGGCTGCTGCTGCTGCTCCGGGCAGCCTCTGCGCTGGTGGGCCTGGGCCCGCTTTAAGGCGGCCATGAGGGCATTGGAGATGGGCGGCTCCATCCCGGGGCTCATGTTCTGCGCCGTGGGCAACCGCTCCATTGCGACACTGAAGCAGAGCTCGAGCGCTCTGCACTGGAGAGGGTGAGATGAATTGGGATGAGATTTGATGCATGCTTGGCGGAGGAAGCCGGTGGGGGAGGAAAGAAGAGTTGCCGCAACATGAAGCGGCGTCGTTTGGCCGTGGTTGCGACGATTCGCTTCGGCGATCGAGTGGTTCAAGACGCTCGCCGCCTCCGGCGTTAAGGTTTGCTGGATCGTGCTCAGGCCTGCTCTCATTTCTTTTGATCAAAGATTCTCTGTCTGAGCTTTCTGCTGCGGTTATGAGTTGGGGTTTGAGATATGAAATCAAATTCAAGCTTATCAGGAATTTGAGTCAGGAGTATGAGTTACCCCACCAATGGAAATGGTTACAGGTCCAGGTGTGGATGCCTTGTTCAAATTTGCATTTTCAGGGTCTGATGGGGAAAAGAAAGAATAAAACCAATCTACAAATATAGCTTCTTCTTTTTTTTGTTTACAAAACAGAACCAAAAAATCAAAGGAAAGCTATAGCTCTCCGCTGCTTATGTATCTACTTCCTTCTTCTCTGCTTCTTCTTCTTCTTCTTTGCTTTCGTTTTTCTGCCTTTTCTCTCTCACCAACTGTGTGTCACACAAAAAAGCTAATATGAGAATTCAACACGAAAAGCAAAGATCAGATCCCCTCCATCACAAGAACCTCTTACTTTCCCACACACACTCTCTCTCTCTCTCTCTCTGAAGGAGTTAACATTTATAAAAATGGTAAAAGACTCTCTCTCTCTCTCTGAAGGAGTTAACATTTATAAAAATGGTAAAAGAGGAGGAATAAAACAGAGACCTGGTAAAGTAAAACAGAACCCAGCTGTTTATATATGTAAATTACTGGGTTCAGGCTAAACTAACTTATAAGAGCGAAGCTTGGTTAGTTAGGGACCTTGTTGTCTAGGGAATATTGGGGGGGGGGGGGGGGGATAGGGAATTGGAACTTGGAATATTGGAAATGCTTAAAGCTTGCCAGGATTTCTGGAAGATGATTTCTGAGCAAGTGAGCAGTGATGACCACAGCAAATCCGCTCTAATTTTTTTTTTATGGCATCTATCTTCTCTTTATTATTCAATTAATTGATTTGGATTTTTTTATTTCTTATGATTCTCTTCTGAAGATGATGTTGATTGTAGCTATTTTTTTCTTCCCTTCAAATAACAAATGGAATTCGAATAAGGACCTTAGAAAAACATTACAATCTACAATTCTACCTAATACAAATACAAGGGTGAAGAATTGTGACAAAGCTACCCGAAATCTAATTTAAATAAAGCGTTTTTCATATTTAATTTCTATATTTTTATATCTTTATATCTTCAAAATTATCTTTTTCTTCTTCTTTTTTATTAAATAAACAATTCATATGCTACAACTAGTATATAATTGGAGTCAAACTCATGACTTTTCACTTACAAGAATAAACTTACACCACTAGATCAAACGGTACTAGATGATTATATCTATTTTTATAACGACTATATATATCTTTTAATGGAATCGTGCGATCAAGTTTATTCACTCTTTTGTAACTACTTGATTGTCACTTCAGAATTTGATGACCACAAGTCCACAACTCGAACTTTCATACTTGAAACATCTCCATAATGTGAAGGACAACTTGCACATAATTCTAGAATTTTCATACTTAAAAATCCATTGCATCTCCATAAGTTAAGAAATTATGAATATTCCAAAACACAACATTTTTATATTACGCAATTTGTAACTTCGAAGTGAACTCAGAATCTCCATTATGAGCATACAAAATATTTATTTTCATAGAAACGACAATTTCTATCTAATCCTATAAATCTCATAATGTTAGTTGTATATGTATATTTTATTTTCACAGTATCAATTATCTTAAACAAGTAACATATCACAACTCAACGACTACTTATAAGATCAACAATTAGGTTTAGGTATTAATCATTAACAAAAATAATTAAACATTATGTTGAGGTGAGTTGCATTTTTCGTGATACTAGAAAACCTAGATATGGAAAAGGAAATTTCCGACCAAATAAAGGTGGATTTGCATGAATTTTTTCACAAACAGGAGGGTTGTCAATATTAAAGATAGATAATAGAAGATCTACCAAAAAAAAAAAGAGAGATAATGGAAGAGAGACAGAGACACACTTTTGCTTTTTAAGAGAGAAGAAAGAAGCCCAAGTAAAAAGTCGATTCCCCCATCTGAATTCATTGACTGATCTCTCCTCCTTTTTCCTCTTTTAATCTCTAACGGTGACCCAAATACGTACTCCACGTGCAGCGGGTGAAGCGTCACGCGACGCGCCGCGCTCTGTCCCCGCCCAATGGCGGGACTAGAAGGCACGCGTGTTGGAGTCGAGTGGGAGAGCCGTTGTTGAACCTTTCCACACGCCACTCTATCACACGGTCATGGCTTTTTAACCCCTTTAGTCTTATTCTCTCTCAACCATTTTGTAATCACACTCTTCTCTCTCTCTGTCTCTTTCTCTCTTATTTTTATGCATGCAATTACGCCACTTTTAACTTTTTAACTTTTCTAAGCTTCAACCGCTCTACCACACCTTTGTGTTTGGTGAAATTCATCTAATTTCTAATTGAATTAGACTGAAACCTTTCGTATTTTCTAGATACGGAAAGGTTTAGTAAAAAAAAAATGAGTTAAATTCATCGACTAGAAGGTTTAGAGAGAATAAATGTAATATTATTTTTTGTTTAATTAATGTCCTTAATAGTCATTGTATAAGAGGATAAATAAGTCATTTAATAATTCATAATGAAGTGAAGTTAAATGAGTAAATTTGAAGGTTCCAATAACCGCACTCAAACTCTTAACCATATCAATGTAAGTATGATACTTTCGTCTAATTTGTGTTATTATTCTATTAAAATGATGACGTGTCAAGCACCTGACATACACATGATATTATTATTATTAAGCACCTGACATACTAACGTTATAACCTGTAATAATCACAGGTTATAACGTTAGTATTGTAAAAGTAGTTACATTGTTAATACAAGAGAAACAAATATGATTGGTTAGTGACAAAAAGGTGAACCGAACTGCTTTTTGGTGCAATGATGATAATGCTGAGCAGATTTAACGCACCAAGGTGCACTTACACTTACACCATTAATGTGCAAATTTTTATATCACCGTCTGTAAATATCCAATGAAGATCATAGACCCTAAATTCCTTTATTTTATTTTCATTTTTGATCTGATCAAATTAAACGCTTATAATAAGAGTACATCTTCTTCGACCTCAGGTCCTCACCTCTTATGTTGGAAACACTTAAGACTATTTTTTTGGGTTTCAATTATGTTAACTGTATTAAAATACATGCATGATAATGCGACGTGGATGACCAGATCAAAATATTGCATATTAATTGTTCGGTTTACTTGCACCTTGGTGCGTAAAAGAATTTTCAATAATAATAATGAATTGGCAAAGTATTTCAAACTAGTGTACCTCAAGCCAAACCACAATCAAACCATTTGTAGCTTTTGCCTAACTAATGCTAGAGGGTTTCATATAAATCTTTACCTATTCTTCTTTGTGATTTCTAATTATGGGTTTCAATCTTTCCAAGTACCATGTGACACTAAAGATAAGCATGAATTTTGTAGGGTCATGTTTGCTTTGAAAGGAAAATGTTGATTCAATTGAATTAAGACAAATGGTTGCAAATCTTGGCTACCCATTCCCAAATGAAAGCAAGTGATCACAACTCACAACCGCCCAATAAAATCTGACAACTAAGTTGGTGAAGTTTGAGCCTGGTTTAAAGGGATAATCAACTATATATGAGTTTTGTGGACAGTCTGGGTTTGCATTATATATATCAAACTTTTCATTACCATTCAAGAATTGAATACAAGTGCAGTAGTCATGCAGTTAAAATGGAAAGCTGTCATGGGACAGCAAACAATTAATCTCCAACCTCTCCTCCTATACCAAACAAAATAATTAAAATCACCTGTATCTAGAAGTCACTCTATTGAATATTGATAAGTCAAAGTCTTCCAAACCAAATGTTAAATGGAGTCTCATTTTGATATTTTGGACCTATTTCTCTACTAGAGATGCATGTATGTGCAATATATATATATATATATATATATATATATATATCAGGGCCCTTCTAATGAGGGATCCTTTTTTTTGTTCATTTCTAGGGATAGGTCCACACCATTAGATCTGTTTTTTAATGGGCTTGAATTGTTGAGATTAAAACAAAAAACTTAACACTTATGTCAAACCTACACCGTTCAATATTATTAAAAATAAATCTCTCATTTGGATGACTTAACGATCACCAAATTTTCTGAAAATTTGTAGAAATGATCTACTCATATAGCCCAACGAACTGAACGGTGAAGATTTGATTTTGTAATCGAAAAGTTCGTCAAATGATCTATCCCTAGAAATGAACAAAAAAAGGGATCCCTCATTGGAAATGCCATAATATATATATATATATATATATATATATATATAGTGATATTTTTGCTTGGTTATGCAATTCAACTTTGAAGTCTCACTGTTTCTTTTAGATACCTCATCCTCATTTTAGTTTCTTTGAACATTAACTACATGCAAAACAAGTATGTCCATATAATTATTAACTGTTATGTTATACAGGAAATTTATCAAGAGACAGGTTAGCATATCCATCGATACCTAATATATTATTTTCTTTTTATTTATCCATTTAGATTCTGACACTTGACAATTTTATTTTTTAATTTTACAAACTTAATAACACAATTACACAAAAAGTGTGGATATTAAGACTTCTAAATTTGCTCACTTGACCTCACTCTATTATGAATTATTAAATGACATATTTATCCTCTTACACAATGATTATTAAGCACACTATTTAAACAAAAAATAATATTACATTTATTCTCTCTAAACTTTCTAATTCAATAATAATGGATTAATGCATTCTATTATTTTCCTTATTGATTTTTATTTTCTGGTTTTACCACATACTTATTAAAGCATTTATATATTTATATTATCATACATGTCTTCACATGCATATACAAAGTGAAAAAAATATTTTTACAAAAATCAATTATTAAAAAATAAATAAATAAGTATCATAATATTTTTACAAAACTCTATCAATTATTAAATAATTTATCATCATGAGGTATTAAAACAAAACATATAAAATTATAAAAAAAAATAGTATATGTAAAATAGAAATACAAAAGTAACAAAAATATAGATTAATTCATGAAGGCGCATGCATGTATCTTTCCATTCCTTTTGTAATTGTTGAGTCTTCTCATTCAGGGTCTGATCTTGGTTCTTGGTCTGAAGGAAAAAAAAAATGTTTTCCTATTAGAACCAAAAACAAAACAAAAAAGAATCTATAGCAATTTGACTGAGTTCAACTCACCTGCAACTGATCTGACGTTTTGACATTAATGTCCCGGGCTTTAGCATTCTGCAACCACTGTGGTAGTGCTGGTTGAGCTGCTTCCGATTTTGATTCAGAAGATGATTTCTCAGACTCCTTTGCAACCAATTTTGATACTTCTTGCTCACAAATTTCTGTACATTGCGGGCAACAGCTTGTTCTTCGAACAGGATCCAAGTTTTCAGCCACAAGCCTCTGTTGAGCAGTCGGAAAGCCTTTCAATGGAGACAAAGATTCAACTGAGCTACTAAGGATCCCGTTCGTTGTCCCCATCCTAAAATTCAAAAGATGCCGGTAAATTAATTAACAAAAACAAGAACAAACTTCAGCAAGAGGGAAAGCAGCCTGCAAAAGTCCTACTTTGGACTGATTATGATTTATGCAGACTACATTAAGTAACAAGAAATTTACTAAAACAAGTTTATATGGGAGTTAGAACTAGACCCTGCCAATTAACAAATATAAGTCAAGATACTATCAGTTACTCTTGATTTCAAAATTAAGGAACTCCTTCTTCCATAATAGCTTTGCACAAAAGAATTTAATAGAGCATTACTGAAGATGCCATAAACAGCAATTTATACAGATACTTCAGGGTGTCAGATCAACAGAACATCATTACATAAATAGAAGAAAAATTTCCATGATCCAATTCAGATAAGTACGGACAGCAAACATACCTGGGAAACAATCCGGAAAAAGGTGTCCTGGCAGCAATCGGCACTGCCTGTAGATCCCAATCAGTTTCCATTGAAGGGTGATAGACTTGGCACCTCAAGTAAGTCTCACAAGTAGCCGTCCCTATCAACCAAAGCCGGCCACCGCCATTAACACCGCCCTCACCGAACCTCCCCAACACCTTCCCCATTTCCGCCACCGCCGCCCGCCCCGCCTCCGAAACCACCTGTTGGCCACCGGGGCCGGGACCAACTGCTCCCAAGCTAACCGGCTGCTCCACCAGCCATTTCAAATCCCCCAAATCAAGAATCATCCCTCTCCCATTCGAACTGGCCACCCGCGTCTCAACTAAAGACATCAAGTCTTTCATCTTCCCCAATATCTGCCCCCTCTCCAAAGAAAATTCCTTCTCCAAATGAATGATCTCCACATTCTTTAACTGCTCTTCTCCCAATTCCGCGTTCTGAATCCGCCGGAACAGCTCTTTCGTCACAGCCTCCGGCTCCGAATCGCCGACCAATACCGGATTCCTCTTCTTCTCCCTTGATAAAATATCAGCAACTTTTTTAACTTCCTCTGCTCGGTTTTGCCCCGTTTGCCCGGCTGCTCCCTCCAGCCGGGGATTTAAATACATGTTCCGACCGGCGGGCGGTCCCGCCGGCCGGAACCCCAATCCAATTGGGGACGAATTCGCGGCGACGGTAGAGGTCGCTGCCGCCGCCGCGGATGAAGAGTTAAGAGACTGTTCGATGGTTGCTTTAACTGCCGGACTAGAGAAACTGGCCTCCCGCATGACCCGACTAACACTGGGGTCATCGAGAATCGAGATTATGAGCTGCTCGAGTTCGACTTTGACGGCCAAGAGCGGCTGCTGCTGCTGCTCCGGGCAGCCTCTGCGCTGGTGGGCCTGGGCCCGCTTTAAGGCGGCCATGAGGGCATTGGAGATGGGCGGCTCCATCCCGGGGCTCATGTTCTGCGCCGTGGGCAACCGCTCCATTGCGACACTGAAGCAGAGCTCGAGCGCTCTGCACTGGAGAGGGTGAGATGAATTGGGATGAGATTTGATGCATGCTTGGCGGAGGAAGCCGGTGGGGGAGGAAAGAAGAGTTGCCGCAACATGAAGCGGCGTCGTTTGGCCGTGGTTGCGACGATTCGCTTCGGCGATCGAGTGGTTCAAGACGCTCGCCGCCTCCGGCGTTAAGGTTTGCTGGATCGTGCTCAGGCCTGCTCTCATTTCTTTTGATCAAAGATTCTCTGTCTGAGCTTTCTGCTGCGGTTATGAGTTGGGGTTTGAGATATGAAATCAAATTCAAGCTTATCAGGAATTTGAGTCAGGAGTATGAGTTACCCCACCAATGGAAATGGTTACAGGTCCAGGTGTGGATGCCTTGTTCAAATTTGCATTTTCAGGGTCTGATGGGGAAAAGAAAGAATAAAACCAATCTACAAATATAGCTTCTTCTTTTTTTTGTTTACAAAACAGAACCAAAAAATCAAAGGAAAGCTATAGCTCTCCGCTGCTTATGTATCTACTTCCTTCTTCTCTGCTTCTTCTTCTTCTTCTTTGCTTTCGTTTTTCTGCCTTTTCTCTCTCACCAACTGTGTGTCACACAAAAAAGCTAATATGAGAATTCAACACGAAAAGCAAAGATCAGATCCCCTCCATCACAAGAACCTCTTACTTTCCCACACACACTCTCTCTCTCTCTCTCTCTGAAGGAGTTAACATTTATAAAAATGGTAAAAGACTCTCTCTCTCTCTGAAGGAGTTAACATTTATAAAAATGGTAAAAGAGGAGGAATAAAACAGAGACCTGGTAAAGTAAAACAGAACCCAGCTGTTTATATATGTAAATTACTGGGTTCAGGCTAAACTAACTTATAAGAGCGAAGCTTGGTTAGTTAGGGACCTTGTTGTCTAGGGAATATTGGGGGGGATAGGGAATTGGAACTTGGAATATTGGAAATGCTTAAAGCTTGCCAGGATTTCTGGAAGATGATTTCTGAGCAAGTGAGCAGTGATGACCACAGCAAATCCGCTCTAATTTTTTTTTATGGCATCTATCTTCTCTTTATTATTCAATTAATTGATTTGGATTTTTTTATTTCTTATGATTCTCTTCTGAAGATGATGTTGATTGTAGCTATTTTTTTCTTCCCTTCAAAGAACAAATGGAATTCGAATAAGGACCTTAGAAAAACATTACAATCTACAATTCTACCTAATACAAATACAAGGGTGAAGAATTGTGACAAAGCTACCCGAAATCTAATTTAAATAAAGCGTTTTTCATATTTAATTTCTATATTTTTATATCTTTATATCTTCAAAATTATCTTTTTCTTCTTCTTTTTTATTAAATAAACAATTCATATGCTACAACTAGTATATAATTGGAGTCAAACTCACGACTTTTCACTTATAAGAATAAACTTACACCACTAGATCAAACGGTACTAGATGATTATATCTATTTTTATAAACGACTATATATATCTTTTAATGGAATCGAGCAATCAAGTTTATTCACTCTTTTGTAACTACTTGATTGTCACTTCAGAATTTGATGACCACAAGTCCACAACTCGAACTTTCATACTTGAAACATCTCCATAATGTGAAAGACAACTTGCACATAATTCTAGAATTTTCATACTTAAAAATCCATTGCATCTCCATAAGTTAAGAAATTATGAATATTCCAAAACACAACATTTTTATATTACGCAATTTGTAACTTCGAAGTGAACTCAAAATCTCCATTATGAGCATACAAAATATTTATTTTTATAGAAACGACAATTTCTATCTAATCCTATAAATCTCATAATGTCAGTTGTATATGCATATTTTATTTTCACAGTATCAATTATCTTAAACAAGTAACATATCACAACTCAACGACTACTTATAAGATCAACAATTAGGTTTAGGTATGAATTAATCATTAACAAAAATAATTAAACATTATTTTTTTTTGCTTCTCGCGAGGTATTCTCAGGCGTTTACCCAGGACTAATCCTCCGAGGTACTGTTGGGCGCAAAACGGGGACCTCTCTTAAAAAAGTTTTCTGCATCCACAAGGGCTCGAACCCGAGACCACTTGCTTAAGCGGCCAGAGCCCTTTCCACTCTGACCAACCTTTGTTGGTATGATTAAACATTATGTTGAGATGAGTTGCATTTTTCGTGATACTAGAAAACCTAGATATGGAAAAGGAAATTTCCGACCAAATAAAGGTGGATTTGCATGAATCTTTTTCCCTCCTGTCAATATTAAAGATAGATAATAGAAGATCTACAAAAAAAACAAAGAGAGAGAGATAATGGAAGAGAGACAGAGACACACTTTTGCTTTTTAAGAGAGAAGAAAGAAGCCCAAGTAAAAAGTCGATTCCCCCATCTGAATTCATTGACTGACTTTCCCATTGACTCACTCTCTCTCTCTCCTCCTTTTTCCTCTTTTAATCTCTAACGGTGACCCAAATACGTACTCCACGTGCAGCGGGTGAAGCGTCATGCGACGCGCCGCGCTCTGTCCGCTCCCAATGGCGGGACTAGGAGGCACGCGTGTTGGATTCGAGTGGGATAGCCGTTGTTGAACCTTTCCACACGCCACTCTATCACACGGTCATGGCTTTATAACCCCTTTAGTCTTATTCTCTCTCAACCTTTTTGTAATCACACTCTTCTCTCTCTCTCTGTCTCTTTCTCTCTTATTTTTATGCATGCAATTACGTCACTTTTAACTTTTTTAACTTTTCTAAGTTTCAACCGCTCTACCACACCTTTGTGTTTGGTTAAATTCATCTAATTTCTAATTGAATTAGACTGAAACCTTTCGTATTTTCTAGATATGGAAAGGTTTAGTAAAAAAAAATAGCATCAACGTCAAAACTTTAGTGGTAAGAACAACTTAATACCTAAATTCTTAGAGTGCGGTTATTTAGACCTTCAATTTGCTACTATACCTCTCATTCTCTCTACACCTTCATTTTACTTTTAAATAAAAGCATTTGCCTATTAATCCTTCTTTTAAATTTCTAAAATAGTCTTGTTTATGTAATTCACATATATATTAATATATTACTCATTACATCTTTTATTCACTCACTATACCTCCAATTCTTTTTTTGTCCATTTTTCTTTTTGCATGCAAACATCAATTCCCGACTTCTATTCTTTAATATTTTTTTCTTTTTTCTTTTTTCTTTTTAACGCAAACCTTCATTCCCGACCTTAATTTTTTGATTTTTTGTATTTTTTTATTTTGCATAAAATGTCACTAGACATTCATCATTTTTTGATCAAATTCTAAGAAATAATTTTCAATGACATCAATTTTCGAGAAAAGTTATTTCGAATTATGAAGAATAAAATTTTCTTAAAAATTAAAAAAAAAAAGATTGTGTCTCAAATTATATTTCTCAATTATCAAAATAATGTTCTTACATAAACTATTCTATATTTTTGTGACTTTTGTATTTATATTTTACATATACTATTTTTTTCGTAAGTTTATATTTTTTTTGTTTTTATACCTCATGATGATAAATTATTTTAATAATTGATAGATCATAATTTTTGTAAAAATATTATGATACTTATTTTTTTTTTAATAATTGATAGATCATAATTTTTGTAAAATTATTTTTTCACTGTGTATATGCATGTGACATGTATGATGATAATATAAATATATAAATGTTTTAATAAGTATGTGGTAAAACTAGAAAATAAAAATCAATAAGGAAAATAATAAAATGCAATCCATTATTACTGAATTAGAAGGTTTAGAGATAATAAATGTAATATTACTTTTTGTTTAATTAATGTCCTTAATAGTTATTGTATAAGAGGATAAATAAGTCATTTAATAATTCATAATGAAGTAAAGTTAAATGACCAAATTTAATGGTCTCAATAACCGCACTCAAACTCTTAACCATATCAATGTAAGTATGATACTTTCGTCTAATTTGTGTTATTATTCTATTAAAATGATGACGTGTCAAGCACCTGACATACACATGATATTATTATTATTAAGGACAAAATAGTCTTTCTCAGTTAACAAAATAAATAAGCACTTCATGCTTTAACCATGTCTAGACTCTAGATCTACTAAAGGAAAGATTTATTATGTTTTCTTTCTTATAAGAATAAAAAAATTACAACAAAAAGCCTCAGGCCCAAGAGCAGTTAAATTGAAAAGAATCTAACTAAAAGACACTGAAGGCTTGGGAGGAAAACTATCCATCGCAAAAATCGCATATTGTGACTGAAATGAATGATCAAAACAACCAAGGGATATCACAAACTCTTTATTATAAAGTGACATGTTCAAAAATATAATCTTATTTGCGTATGTACAATGTGTTAATGCACGTGAATGATGTGATGCATCAACTTTGTAAATTAAATCCTTAAACTAGTAATATTAGTCCTCGAATTTGTGATGCATCAAGTCTTTAAAGTTGTAAAATTTTCTAGTTACAACATTAGTCATCATGTATCCTTAAAGTGATAAAATGTATACTTAAAGTGGTAATTGAGTTCTCAAAGTGATTAAAAAAAATTGTTACAACTTTAATGACTCATATTATAACTTTGAGGACTGATATTACTACTTTGGAGACTTATTTTACAAATTAAGGACAAAGTTGATGCATCACATGTATTAACACAATCTATCCCTACCCGTATGGCAATACTAGGTGAATTATCAATGATCATCAAGTGTATTATATGTCATTAAAATAATTGATATTTACCGAACCCTTATTTTGAAAATTTGGTTACCTCTAAGCAAGGACATCATGAGAAATTAATAAATAAGTTTTGCAATTATAGTTAATAATCACAGGTTATAACGTTAGTATCGTAAAAGTAGTTACATTGTTAATACAAGAGAAACAAATATGATTGGTTAGTGACAAAAAGGTGAACCGAACTGCTTTTTGGTGCAATGATGATAATACAGAGCAGATTTAACGCACCAAGGTGAACTTACACAATTAATGTGCAAATTTTTATATCACCGTCTGTAAATATCCAATGAAGATCATAGACCCTAAATTCCTTTATTTTATTTTCATTTTTGATCTGATCAAATTAAACGTTTAAAATAAGAGTACATCTTCTTCGACCTCAGGTCCTCACCTCTTATGTTGGAAACACTTAAGACTATTTTTTTAGGTTTCAATTATGTTAACTGTATTAAAATACATGCATGATAATGCGACGTGGATGACCAGATCAAAATATTGCATATTAATTGTTCGGTTCACTTACATCTTGGTGCGTAAAAGAATTTTCAATGATAATAATGAATTGGCAAAGTATTTCAAACTAGTGTACCTCAAGCCAAACCACAATCAAACCATTTGTAGCTTTTGCTTAACTAATGCTAGAGGGTTTCATATAAATCTTTACCTATTCTTCTTTGTGATGTCTAATTATGGGTTTCAATCTTTCTAAGTACCATGTGACACTAAAGATAAGCATGAATTTTGTAGGGTCATGTTTGCTTTGAAAGGAAAATATTGATTCAAGTGAATTAAGACAAATGGTTGCAAATCTTGGCTACCCATTCCCAAATGAAAGCAAGTGATCACAACTCACAACCGCCCAATAAAATCTGACAACTAAGTTGGTGAAGTTTGAGCCTGGTTTAAAGGGATAATCAACTATATATGAGTTTTGTGGACAGTCTGGGTTTGCATTATATATATATCAAACTTTTCATTACCGTTCAAGAATTGAATACAAGTGCAGTAGTCATGTAGTTAAAATGGAAAGCTGTCATGGGACAGCAAACAATTAATCTCCTACCTCTCCCTCCTATACCAAACAAAATAATTAAAATCACCTTTTGTGTATCTAGAAGTCACTCTATTGAATATTGACAAGTCAAAGTCTTCCGAACCAAATGTTAAATGGAGTCTCATTTTGATATTTTGGACCTATTTCTCTACTAGAGATGCATGTATGTGCAATTAATATATATATATATATATAGTGATATTTTTGCTTGGTTATGCAATTCTACTTTGAAGTCTCACTGTTTCTTTTAGATACCTCATCCTCATTTTAGTTTCTTTGAACATTAACTACATGCAAAACAAGTATGTCCATATAATTATTAACTGTTATGTTATACAGGAAATTTATCAAGAGACAGGTTAGCATATCCATCGATACCTAATATATTATTTTCTTTTTATTTATCCATTTAGATTCTGACACGTGACAGTTTTTTTTTTTTTTTTACAAACTTAATAACAAAATTACACAAAAAGTGCGGATATTAAGACTTCTAAATTTGCTCACTTGACCTCACTCAATTAAGAATTATTAAATGACATATTTATCCTCTTACACAATGATTATTAAGCACACTAATTAAACAAAAAATAATATTACATTTATTCTCTCTAAACTTTCTAATTCAATAATAATGGATTAATGCATTCTATTATTTTCCTTATTGATTTTTATTTTCTAGTTTTACCACATACTTATTAAAGCATTTATATATTTATATTATCATACATGTCTTCACATGCATATACAAAGTGAAAAAAATATTTTTACAAAAATCAATTATTAAAAAATAAATAAATAAGTATCATAATATTTTTACAAAACTCTATCAATTATTAAATAATTTATCATCATGAGGTATAAAAACAAAACATATAAAATTATAAAAAAAATAGTATACGTAAAATAGAAATACAAAAGTAACAAAAATATAGCTAGATTAATTCATCTAAGAACATTCGTTTGAGGATTGATAAATAAAATTTGAAACACAATCCTTGTTTTTTTTAATTTTTAAGAAAATAGTATTCTTCATTATTCGAATTAACTTTTCTCGAAAATTGATGTCATTGAAAATTATTTATTACAATTTGATCAAAAAATGAATGTCTAATGACATTTTATGCAAAATAAAAAATACAAAAAAATCAAGAAATCAAGGTTGGAATGGAGATTTGTGTTCAAAAGAAAAAAAAATTAAAGAATAGAAGTCGGGAATGAATGTTTGCATGTAAAAAGAACAGAAAAAAAAATTAGAAGTATAGTGAGTAAATAAGAGGTGTAATGAGTAATATATTAATATATATATATATATATATGTGAATTACATAAACAATACTATTTTAGGAATTTAAAAATAGGTCTATTGAGAAAATGTTTATATTTAAAAGTAAAATAGAAGTGTAGAGAGAATAAGAGGTGTACTGAGCAAATTTGGAGGTCCCAATAGCTACACTTTTACACAAATATAAGTAAATTCATTTAGAACAAGTAAATTTGGCTCAAACTTCATAATTACAACATATAGAAATTTATTACTAAAGTTTCAACCAAAACCAAATGTCCTTATCTTTGTAAAAGCGTTGTGAAAAATGTAATTATTTTCAATTAAATGTCTTTATGTTTGTAAAAGTGTTGTGAAAATTGTTAATATTTTCTCAATACAAAATACACCACTCAATTACAAAACCGAGAATCATATTACATGAACGAGGACAAATAGTTTATCCGGTCTAAATCTGAAAATTTCACCATCTCAACAATACATTCGTCCTCAATTTTGTAAAATGGGTCATAAATCTGTAATTTGGTTCAAACCTCATAATTACAACATATGAACATTTTATTACAAATTTTTCAACCAAATGTCCTTATGTTTGTAAAAATGTTGTGAAAGATGTAATTATTTTCTCAATACAAAAAATACAACTCAATTACAAAACCGATAACCATATTACGTGAACGAGGACAAATGGCCTATTTGGTCCAAATCTGAAAATTTACAATTCGACAACACATTCGTCCTCAATATTGTAAAATGGGTCATAAATATGTAAGTTTAGTTCACACTTCGTAATTACAACATATGAACATTTATTACAAAAGTTTTAACCAAATGTCCTTATGTTTGTAAAAAAAAATTCAAAAAAACCACAGTAGAAAACTGGTGGGTACTTTAGAATTTACAATTTGATCAAAAATAAATTCAAATATTTTCTGAAAAAAAATAAAGTGATTCATATATATAGATCTTGAATCTTATCGAGAACAATCAATTGATCTAGTCGTTTGCTGTTAGTTTCATCTTATTTAGCCGAAATCTCATCAAATTTTTTCTTTAGATACATCATTTCTTCATCATTGAAACCAAGTTCTTTTTTGTGAACCTTTATATCATATTCATGAGAAACTATCTATGATCTATCGATTTCATTATCTAAATAGATTCTTAATCTGTATTTTTTTTTTATAATGAGATCTTAGTTTGTATTTGTAAATGTGTATTGTCTGTGAAGATAAGAAGTGTTTTTACGTGACTTTATTAGTAATTTGATATAAGTTGAAAAGTTAACAACTACTTAATAAAAAAGAGAGGTCAAAGTAGCATTTTTGGAGATATGAATAGAAGCTTTCTAAATTAAATCACTTTTTTTTTTGAGTTATTGATATTTTAAAAAGGGTTAAATACTGTATAGTCCATGTGATTTGAAGTCGACGTTTGTTCAGTCTTTGTGGTTTCATTTTAATCTGAATGGTCCTTAAAGTCACGATTTTCCTTCCAGATAGTCATTCCATTAATTTTCTCAGTTAGATTGTTGATGGAGCCGTTAATTTTTTCAATATTTTTAACGGTCATGTCAGCATTTTAACAGAGAAAATTGACGTAATGACTATCTGAAAGGAAAATCGTGACTTTAAGGACCATTCAAATTAAAATGAAATCAAAATTACTGAACATACGTAAACTTTAAACCAGAGGGATTAAACGAATTAAAATTCTTTAAAAATAAAGACACATTTATAAGATATCATGAAAAGAAGTTTTATTCACACCTTAAACAATAAATATACATTTCATTTTTTAAATACCAAACACTAGATTTTTATGAGTATTTTAATTCACAAAAAGAGACATATATTAAATTTGAAAAAGGAAAAATTCTACTATGTGTTAATGCATGACATGCTATAAATTTGTTCTAAAGTCGTAAATTGAGTCCTCAAAGTAGTAATATTAGTTATTAAAGTTGCAATATGAGTTCTTAAAGTTTTAACTTTTTAGTTACAACATTAGTCCTCAATTGGTAAAATGTGTGCTTAAATTGTAATTTTGTCCTCAAAGTAATAAAAAAAAGTTTATGCAATTTTAAGGACTCATTTTACCACTTTCAGTACTAATATTACTACTTTAAGGACTCATGTGGTAACTAATAATATTTACAACTTTGGCTTCTTTTTGGAGTGCTATTGAGGGTGGTGGGATTAGTTTTGCCCGTCAACCATATCCCTGTCATGGAGAGGTTTCGGTTTCTCTCTTTTGGTTTGTGGTGTCATGCATCTTTGGGGCCATGGTTTTTTTCCAGTCGGATTTGATTCTCTGGATGGAATGGTCTGTGTGGGTAGCCATGCTAACTGGAGAGAAGGTGGTCGCTGTGTGGACTTCCGGTTTAGACCGGGTAAAGCAAGCAACGCTGTTGTTGATGGGCATGTTGGAGGGTCGTTGACACTCTCAAGTCTCATGTTGTGATTTCCATCCGAATCTAAGGCATGTGTTTCTATTTTCGAGTGATGTCGACTTAAACATGGGAGTTGTCTTTGTTGATGACGACTATGGTGGATGGGATGGTTTGCCGGTAGCTGTTAGCGTCTCCAAGTCAAAGGTATGTGTGGCGGCAACAACACAAACTTGGGCTAGGGTTGCTTTTGTTTGGATTGCTAGGCTGTTGCTTTAAGGCCCAAGTGGAGCATGGCCCGGTCAAAGTGTTATGCTGGCTCTCTTGCGGATGAAAGGCCGGAGATGGTAGTGATGGAGGAACCCGATGAAACCTTCTTTGCGTAGGATGGTTCTAGGTACATCAAATAAGTCAGGATTAGGGCATGCCCAATCTTGGTGGTTATACGAGGGGATTGGAGCTACTAGAAGCATGCTCCGTATATGGCAAAGCTATATCAAAACACAAAACAAGGGTATTGCATCCAAGGCGGCAGCAGATTCCTTTGTCCTCTGTCGACCAACTAAGGAGGGATTTCGTGGGCACTATGGCATGGGGAGTCGATGGCTTCTCCAACAATGCTGCCCAGATCCCAATCTAACTAATCTAGAATCCTTGTATGTCGAGACGGTCTTTGGCTGTGGGGATTAGGGGTTTTGACGACGTTGGGCATATGCTGGCATAGATGGACCTTCTGAGGATGGATCTAACGAAGGAGCCAACATGGACATCATGTCTAAGAGCACTAGATATCCCGATCGGTCCTGTGATCAAAAGAAGAATTCAATCGGGTCTAATGGCGCTGATTGAACTAGATGCTGCTAGGGAACCATGGTTGCCAGAGTTTCATGAATGGTGGCTGGAAAAAGAGGTGGTGCTAACCTGGAAGAGAACATGAATATGGGTGACTAAGGTATGGAGGCGCTGCCTTGGCCGCCGTCAACGTGTTTGCAACACGCGAAACATCTCTAGTAGAGTTTAGGAGTGGGCGTGGGTCTAAAACTGAACCCCTAAAATGTCATATTTGGAATTGGGCTATTAGGCCCTATTTCAAATTGACTATGGCTTAAATCGCGGTGTTGGATAGCTTGGCAGATTGTGCGAGTTAGCTGCAACTAGATGGTTACATAAAACTTGGAGTATCGCAATTGAGCGCCTTAGCTCCAGTTCTATGTCTTCCCTGGTATCTTGTTTTATATCTAGCTTAATCATCTGTTAAGCTCACGAATACGTGAGTTTTTTGTCTAATGTAATGATAGTATTGTGACCCTTATGGTCATTTTAATCCCATCATTCTGACCTTCACTATTTATAAATTGATTATTATTATTATTGTGAAAAAAAAATTCTTGGTGGTTATGGTTGTTTTGACTTTAGTTTTTATTTTATTTTCTGCATGGTTGAACTTCATGGTAGTTTCTTTTAGGTTGCTTTCAAGCTATCTAACATGACTTCATTCTCTCGACCCTTGCGGGTGGCTCATGTTGTAATTACCATTTTCCGTTTTTGTATTAAAGACTTCACGTCCATGTTTAAAAAAAAAAACCAATGCTCGTACGAAAACCATAACCTAGTTGATAACCCCCCCCCCCCCCCCCCCCCACCCAAAATGAATCCACGAGCAAATTTTAATAGGCTTATAATGTTGCTCGCTTTCAAATCAATATCAAACTAAACAAATAAACATCAGATTCAAACACAAACATAAGTTTTTTGATTTTTTATTTATATGTTGAGATCACATGTTTTATTTTAAAAGATTATAGATCTTGAGACTAATACATGCTAGAAGGTCATGTAAGAATGCGTCTACTCTCATGATCACAACGAAAAGATTGAGATTGGATTCAAACCGGCATCTGCAACATCTAACCTGATTATGAGTGTCCACACTTGATCTCTTAGCAACTCAACTCGATGCGGTAGTTAAAGATGAACATAAGCTATTATGAGTATAATAATATTTAACTTGCTACGTGTTGGGGCAGTAAAATGTGTTAGGAAACGACATGAGAAGAATTGATGATTATAATGTACAGGTGAAATATAGCTTTTAGGGGATTCCAAACTTTCATCTTTAGTGGTGCAGTATAAAAAATAAAAAAAATGTTTCTTGGTTCAACTTTATGGGAAGCGAAAAATGAAATCAAAAAGGATATGATGATGATGATGATGATCATATTCCCTTTTGGTAACGCACGCTCTTCTTCTCTTGCCTTTTACGCGTTTCTCGAAACAAACACAACTACCACACTACCACCACCTTCTCATCTTTTCACTTTCCTTTTCACACCCTCTTGTCTGCTTCTTAATTTTAAACCCGAAGTAAATCTTGCGGGAACTATCTTCAAAGAAGATATTACCAAAAATTCAGTATAATCTTCCTTTAAAATAGACAACACTTCCTAATAATACATGCATACACTTCTAAAAATCCATCTACAATCTTCTACTCCTAGAGCCTTTGTGCTCCCCAAATCACAATATCTCCCAATTTATTTAATAACTTTAATAAGAATAATCTCACAACCAACAATCACAGTTCAGAGCAACTCTATTTAAAAGGAAATAAACTAGAAATATAAAAATGAGCGGAAACTATTGACTATGCCTCTTTTCCATGTACGCTCGACCTCAACTATGCTAACCTGCATACTGTGCAGTTTTAAAATGAAGGGCCCATAGGAAAACATTTATAAACGTTAGAGTGAGTGGACAAAAATGAATTCAATAAAAATATTTATGCATTCCCAATTTAATTTTCATAGAAATTATGCCATGCAACAACTCAAAAGCTCTCAACTAATAAACTGGCAAATACATAACTAGCTTTGGCTAGTCTCCAAAACTTAATAAAATGGAGTCTCTCAGGCTAAACTATATATATGTATATATATATAAATATGTATATATATATATATGTATTTATACTCGTCATATTTCTTGTATGAATTCTATGAAAAAAATAAGAAAAATAGAAATTCATACAAGGCTACGAAGCTTGCGTCTAACGCTCACGTCGCGCCATAATAGAATTTTACCTCATTATGCGGAAAAGACGTGTATATATACGTGCATATTCCCTATATAAATTCCGTCTAACGCTCATGTCACGTCATAATGGAATTTAACCTCATTATGACAGAAAAACATGTATGGCTAGCTAGCATTTTATACGTACTATCCTCATAAATATCCTTATACATATCCACCGAAAATCTCATTTTCGGTAACTCTCCAAAATAATGAAAATTGTCAATTATCAAAGAAGAAATAAATATATGACTCCACCAAAAATCTCATTTTCGGTAACTTTCCAAATAGCGAAGTTAACAAATAAAAATATGAATAAACACTTCCGAAAATACTTCGCAGAAATCAATCTTAAACGAGAATTTAATCTACAAATTAAGATTCAATAAATTAAACTCAATCATCATTAAATATAAAGCCATTGCATGCATTTAATTTAAATCAAACGTCCACTTACAACTTTAGGCATATGCCTGACGAAATCCAATTCACCACTCAAGTTAGATATCCTCGAATCCTGGCACAATAACCATGCTTAGGATTTGTCGGTGAGCCGTGACTTGGTTGGTTAAGGTGTTTAACTGACAACTTTGAGGTCATGGGTTCAAACCTCATTGACATATGTAGGGTGTATGAGTTATTTATAAAAAGTTTTATTAAAAAAAAAAAACCATGCTTAGGATCAAACTTCAATTTCAGAAAAAATAATACTTAAATATATAACCCAAAAATCTTCCGCCTAACCCACTATCCTTTCTAAGGTTAAGCTTATTGAATTCATGCCAAACTCCTACTATAATTTCATTTCATTTATTTCAACATTGTAAAACAATAATATGGGAAATCCAACGGTTGGATTCTACCCCATTAACCGCCAAATTCACCAATCTTTGAAAAATTTCAAACCTAATCAAAACTCCTTCAAAAATTCCAAACTTTACAACAATAGACTCTCCTTAATACAACAAATTAAAAACCCTGAAAAACCACTGCACAGTTACAGCGCCGCCGTCTGCTCCGCCGGCCGACTTCGGCGACCTCCGATGCCTACCAAAATTTAACAGCATCTTCCTCTCAACTCGCTCTACAACTTTTCTAACTAGCACAAAGTATAATTTCAAGCTTAACTAGGTCAATCGAACCAAAACACACAATAAAACCCAAGAAATTCAACTCGATGATTCACCTTACTTAGTCCAAGAGAGAGTGAATCCTTTTAAGGGATTGAAGCAAGGGAGCAGAGCTTCCTATTGAGCCAAGCAGCTTTGGCTATGGCGGCTAGAGGAAAAAGTTTCGGCGATGGAGCACTACGGGGCAGTCAGAGCTTCCGTGTGCGATTTCTCTCTCACGGCAGCACTAGAGAGGCTGCCACATGTCCAAGAAGGAAGCTGGTTCGATGGCTGACCGATTGGGACTGGTGCGGCGGTCTGCTGTGGCTGGACGGCGGCGGACCAAGCTCGGGAAATTCCGGCAGAGAGAGGGCTCGGGGAGAAGAGATAGAGAGAGAGAAGGAGAAGAAGTTGGACTTTTTGACTTCAAGTTGAACCAGTCCACACCTATTAACCCACTCCAACAAATAAAACACCCCAAAAATATACCGTAATAAAAATTACATTTTTTACTTAAAATTTACCCTTTTTACCATCGTCAAATATTTCTCCTATGAATAATTTCTCCGAAATAATCTTCCCTCAAAACAACTCTAGGGATCTTTGAAACTATATACTCACTGACGAAGACGGTAAAACTCTTATTAATACCAAGCTAGTAAATAATGTAAAAATTTAAGAGTCGGGATGTGACAATTCTTCCCTCTTTATAAAAATTTCGTCCTCGAAATTTACATACTTGACAATCAAAGAGGAAGGGATACTGATGCCTCATTTGCTCGTCCAATTTCCAAGTAGCTTCTTCTACTTGATGACTCCTCCACAGAACATTAACAAGTGGAAATGATTTGCTTCTAAGCACTTGTTCCTTTAGGTCAAGAATCTGAACCGACTCCTCATTATAGCTCAAATCTTTCTTCAAATTAATCGGCTGCTCTTGCAACACATGAGAGAGATCGGCAATATACCTGCGAAGCATGGATACATGAAACACATTATGTATCTTGGATAATTCTGGAGGCAAAACTAACTGATAAGGAAGTGAGCCAACTCGCTATATAATCTCATAAGGTCCAATATATCTTGGACCAAGCTTTCCACGTTGTTTGAGCCAAAGAGCATTTTTGTCCAAGTAATAATACTTTACTGGATTGTAAAATGTCCAAGAGAATATTAATTACCTTTTGGGTCCACATCACAACCGGCGAGCCTAATTTGTCCAAATTTACAAGTGATGGCTCTAGCTAATAAGGCCACATGAGCTGGATTATAAAGCCTGCGTGCAGAATGACTCTGCGCGGACTACAGATCTCGCACACTTAGTAGACTTCGCACGGCTTACAGAGCTCGTGTGCTTAAGGACTTCGCGTGTAGGCAATGCGAAGTGATACTTCGCGTATGAGTGGAGCCTTAGGTGAGGTGGAGTACACAAAGCGAGCTGGCAAACTGGCTCGTGGGCGAGGCTTTCCGAAGAAGCCACATGCGGTGGCTTTCCTGGAGAATTCGTTGAATGACGAGGCTCATTCCGAGCCTCGCATTGACTTAGGAGAAGACCAAGCAAAAGAGCAAGGGGAGTCATTGACTTGTAATATGTTTGAGGTCTTTGCATGGCCTGAAGACAAGGAAGTCAACCCCGCAGAGAGTGCATTCGCTGTGCTCGAAGGCGAGCTTGGGGTAATTGAAGCTACACTGATCCCAATCCGCGAGCAGTTTTCTTTTCAGGTCGGAATGGTGTTTTTCATATCCGAAAAATATGCTCTCCTGCCAAACATAACATGCAATGAGGTGGATATTCCAAACACTAGCAACAACGTTTGCGACATGTCCCCGCCTTGCTGCAGCGAGATGGGTCCAGTCCTGGCGAAATCCGCGACTGCTCCACCATTGGAAGCTACGAGCAGCATCGCACGCATGCCAACTCTGACTTTCTTCACACCAACCCTAGACATGGCCACTCACATGAGGCCATTGTACATTTTAGTTGAAGTTGAGGGGATTACAGTCAACCAAATCATGGTCGACACTGGAGCTGCAGTGAACGTGGTTACCACTCGTACTATGGGACTCCTCAGTATCCCGTGCTCAATGATCCAGATCACGTCCTTGACAATCAAGAACTTCACCAGACAAGTCTCCAGAACTCTGGGCCTGTTATTCTTAAGAGTCAAGGTTGGACCGGCGTCACGGGTTCATACCTTCTTTGCGGCCGAGTGCACTTCTTCATACAGCATGATCCTAGGCCGCGACTGGATCCATAGAAGTTTTTGCGTGCCTTCCTCTATGCACCAAGAATTCATGATCTGGGACACTGAGACATGTGAGGCAGTCCTCATTAAGGCAGTTCCGCGTTCTTTCTCCATCTCCGCTAACTTCAACGATGCCCGTTATTATAATACTGACATGGGCCCGCAGGATGTCCAAGGCATCGATTCTAAAGGCCGCCCCCACATGGTCACGGCCTCCAACCTAACGCGATGGGGGCTCACCTAGGTGAGGGACGACTTACAACGTCCTCACACCATCGCGGATCCCTTTCAACCCTCTAATGATTAGTGCTTCCTCAGAAGAAGCGCGCGAGGTTAGAGAGTCCTTGTGTGAGAGACTCCTCTCATACTGGGCAGAACGGGAAGCCTACAACAATGTCGCGACTATGGAATATGTGGATGAAATAGTAGTTTACAACAATACCAAGGAGGAAGTTATTCAGTTTGCTCCTGTAGCCTTGGACGACACACCATCTCAAGTCCGCGACCCCACCTTACAAGTTGACGTAGGGACTGTAGAGAAGCCCTTGCTCATTTTCATCAGTGATAAGCCTGCGGCGGACGAATGGGAAGCTCTTCTAACTCTCCTACACGAGTATAGGGATTGCTTCGCTTGGAAGTACGAAGACATGCCTGGCTTATCTCCGGATTTAGTTTGTCACCGGTTGCCCACTCATCCTGACAGATGTCCAGTCCGCTAAGAAAGTAGGTTCATGTGAACTGAGACCCAGAAAGAAATTGAGAACATGCACCGCTCATGTATCATTCGCGTGACCAAGTATAATGAATGGCTCTCCAATGTCGTTCTTGTCAGCAAAAAGAATGGCAAAATGCATGTGTGTGTTGACTATGAGACCTCAACAACGCAACGCTTAAGGATATATACCCCATGCATGTTGTTGATCTCCTTATTGATGCAGCCGCAATGCATGAAGTGCTATCCTTTATCGATGGAACTGCTGGATACCACCAGATTCCTGTTGCTGAAGAAGATCTCCATAAGACCGCCTTCCGCTGCCCAAGGTTTGCAGGTGCGTTTGAATATGTCGTCATGCCCTTTGGACTTAAGAACACAGGGGCAACATATCAAGGCGCTATGAACCTCATCTTCCATGATATCCTGGGCAAGTTGATTGAAGTTTACATAGATGACGTGGTGGTTAAAACCAAAACACGGGCAACACACATTGAAGACCTCCGACAAGTTTTCACGCGAATGCGGAAACATAACCTGAAGATGAATCCCGCCAAGTGTGTATTCTTTGCAGAAGCAGGCGACTTCCTAGGGTTCCTAGTCCATCAAAGTGGTAATGAGATCCCTAAAGACAAGGCTCAGGCGGAAATAAACGCCTCGCCTCCCACAACCAAAAGGAGCTCCAATAACTGATCGAGCGAATCAACTTCCTCTGCCGTTTCATTCAAATGCGGTAGGGAAAGTTCAGCCCTTTTCACCTCTCTTAAAGCTCTAGGGGGCAACCGATTTTGTTTTGGAACCACAACACCAAGAGGCTTTTGATCGTGTCAAGGACTACCTTATGAATCTGCCTATCTTAGTTCCACCTCGCCCTGACATTCCACTTAAACTCTACATCGCCGATGCTGACTTGTCCATTGGTGGACTCTTGGCACAAGATGATGAGAATGGGGTGGAACACGCCGTTTATTACCTTAGCAGGGTATTAACAGATTGTGAGACATGCTACTCTCCAATGGAGAAGTTGTGTCTTGCCTTATTCTTCGCAAGTTGCAAGCTCCGCCACTACATGTTGGCCTTTACCACGGTGGTAATCGCTCAGTCCGATCTAGTCAAATATATGCTTTCCCGCCCTATCCTTCGGGGTCACATAGGTAAATAGATATTGTCTTTGTCTGAGTTCTCCTTGCAATATGTTCCGCAAAGGGTAGTAAAAGGATAGGCCATAACTGACTTCCTCGCTCATCACCCACCAACTGAGCTTACAGCGTTCTACGAGTTGGAGTTCGTCGCTGTTTCCCTCACCCCATGGACTCCTTACTTTGATGGATTGCATACTGAACTCACTACCGGTGTTGAAATCGCCATTGAGAACCTTGCAGGTGATCATTTCTCTTATTCCTTCCAGCTGGACTTCAAATGTACGAATAACCAGGCGGAATATAAGGCGCTCATCATTGGACTGGAAATCTTGTTGGACTTAGGAGTCCGCGAGGTCCAAGTCTTTGGTGACTCCTTATTGGTTGTCAACCAGCTCATGGCGAAGTTTAAATGCTTAAGTTCGTCCATTGAGCCCTATTTGCGAAAAGCATTTGACGTCCTGGATTACTTTGATGACATCCACATTGAGCACATTCCGCGCGAATTCAACTTCACGGCAAATGAGCTCGCATAGATTACATCCGGTCTTAACTTGCGCGATGGAGTACGTGAACGACTACTCAAGGTCGAAAAACGCACTCTTCCTTTTATTGCAAGGGGGCAGTATCAAGCTGATCCTCTTGACGTCGCTGCTTTTGACCCTATGGACGAGGACTAGCGGCTGCCATTTATCGCCTACCTCGAGAACACTCATGACGCTACTTATTCTCGAAAAATACGGTTTTTCGCCCTCAACTTTGTGCTTCGTAACGGTGAACTTCGCCAGCGCGGTGAGGACGGTAACGACTTCCGTTGCTTATATGGTAATAAGGCTAAACGGCTTATGCGCGAGGTTCATTTCGGAGTTTGTGGTTCACATCAGGCAGGACCAAAGATGCGTTGGCTAATCCGCCACCACGGCTACTACTGGCCTACCATTCTCAAGGACTATATTGCTTTCGTTAATGGTTGTCACGATTGCCAGGCTCACGGACTAGTGCAACACCTTCCCAATATTTCGTTGCAGCCGATCATTAAATCGTGGCCAGGTCAAGGATGGGCGATAGACTTCGTCGGCATCATTCACCCCCATTCCTCGAAGCAACACAATTTCCTCATCGTGGCCACCGATTTCTTTACCACGTGGGTTAAAGCCGAGCCACTCAAGGTCGCCTCCACGAACTCGGTTCGTAACTTTATCTTCTGCAATATTATCTCCCGCGTTGGTATTCCGGAATGCCTCGTGACGGACCGGGTGACAGCTTTCATGGCTGATTCTGTAGTCACATTCCTTACCGACTATGGTATCAAGCTCTTGCATTCAACCCCCTATTATGCACAGTCTAATGGTCAGGCGGAGGTGAGCAATAAGGTTATATCTTGTGCAAGATGCTAGAGTTGAACCCCCGCGTCTAACATTTAGAGCTTTACCACACTTTGTGGGCTTACCGCACTTCCAAGCACGATCCGATGACCACCACTCCTTATGCTCTCATGTTTGGTCATGATGCCATCCTCCCCCCTCGAGGTTCACGTCGCCTCGCTTCGCGTCCAGGAATAGTACCAATTGCTTGGTGACGATTACGTATAAGTAATGTGGCAAGAGCTCGAAGACCTCGACGACCACCAGATCACTGCCTTCAACAATCTCATCCTTGAGAAGTAGTGTATTGCGCGGTCCTATGACAGAGTTACCCACAGACAGAGCTTTGCCGAGGGTCAGGCAGTGTGGCTAGCAGTGTTACCATTAGGGAAGAAGACCGAAGGCCGCAAAAAGTGGTCCGCACGGTGGGAAGGACCCTTTATTATTCATCGCATATTGACAAAGGGGGCATACCATTTGCGCGACCTTGACGGCACACTCCATCTCAATCCTATTAATGGTCATAAAGCGCCATATTGCCGGTGTTCGGGTGCGCGCAGATCCTCTCTTCCTGACCCTGCGACCATTATTTATAGTGCTCCGCGCCTTCATGATAGCACTCCATCGCCTCCCGCTAAGGTGCAACAACACGAGAGAGACGAGTAATTAGTTTATTTCTTTGTAAACGTGCGAGGTCTACCAACAGACTAGTACATGATTGGGCCTATTCTAGAGGCCTTAAAAAATTAAATTTTACATGCAGTTTAGTTGTGCTAATTTTTTTCTATATTTCTCTCTTCCATTTCATTATAAATGTGCAAAGTCTAATCAAAGGTGAGTACAAGATTGGGGCCTATCCTAGAGGCCCTAAATAAAACATTACATTTTTCTTCCCCTTTCTCAGTTTTTCAGACTTTAGACATTCTTCAAGTGTCTTAGTCATTGTTTAGGCCAATCCTTGTGGCCTCCAAATTTTCAAAGTTGGTTCGCCATCTTTATGTGGCTGTTCGCCAACCCTTTTGTTTTGCTTCTCTTTAGTTCGCACTAGGGGGCAGCGAAGAGCAGGCGAATGCGGAAGTAGAGCAGGCGAACAAGGTCTGTTTCTCTTGATGGTTCGTCTCATCATTCTTATGTTCACTAGCGAGAAAATGCAGTCCGCTTCACCAGTCTGACATCAGGATACATACCTGCTCGCTACGTAGTGAGTAGGCCCCTTGGACAAAAACCAAGTTGTCTCACGAGGTGGTTGGGAACGTACATTTCAAAACTTTGGTTACCCCCAGCGAGATGAAGGTCACGAGGGTGCCAAAACGTTAGTATTCTCCAACTTTCGAATTTTTGTGACATGTTCAATAAGGCCTTTTCGCCTAGACAATCCAAAGCTCAAGGCCTAGGGTGCAATGTTTGAGCCAAAGGGCATTTTTGTCTAAGTAATAATACTTTACTGGACTGTAAAATGTTCAAGTGAATATTAATTACCTTCTGGGTCCACGTCACAACCGGCGAGCCCAATTGTCCAAATTTAAATGTGATGGCTCGCCAGTAAGGCTACACGAGTTGGATTATAAAGCCCGCGCGCGGAATGACTCCGCACTGACTACAGATCTCGCGCACTTAGTAGACTTCGCGCGGCTTACAGAGCTCGCACACTTAAGGACTTCGCGTGTAGGCAAGGCGAAGTGATACTTCGCGTATGAGTGGAGCTTTAGGTAAGGTGGAGTACGCAAGGCGAGCTGGCAATCTGGCTCACGGGCGAGGCTTCACGAAGAAGCCACAAGTGGAGTCTGTGTACACACACTAATCATTGAAGACTCCCACCGGTCTTTGACAAGATTTGGGCCAATCCCTGTGGTCCTTTTATTTAGAAAACCATTTAGAGGCCCGTGAGTTGGAGACAGTAGCCCATGCGGAATATGCGAGCTAGACATGTGTTATAAGTTGATTGGCCCGCGTTGGGAAAACCTTGTCCTTGTGTGTTTAGGGTTTCAAAGCCTGACCTGGGTTCCAAGTTAACTTCCTTCTGCCGCATCGGACTACTATATAAAGGGGTCAAACTCTCACACAAAATCACAATCAAATCTCTCAACAAAGACAAAATAAACTTCAACCTAGTTGAACCCTTTGAGCTACCTCGAAACCCTAACCCTAAGTGTGTCGCCGCCTAGGTTTTTCTCAGAGCCCTTTCGGACTCTACCCTGATTCCCCCTGATTTCCCAATAGTTGCTCTATTCGCGACACCATAAGTATTGAACCGCCTTGTGCTCGTAATTCCTCGTCTGCGAGGTGGCACCTGGAAACCCCCTCCGCCTAATCGAAGTCAAGCTCGCGCACTCAAACACTTTCCTCGTCCGCGAGGTGGCACGCCAGCAACAATCCCTCTTTTTTTGTTCACTATCTGCCTCTACTCCGTGCACTGAGGATCGTGGCCAAAACACACGTTACAAAAATGTACTACCCACTTGAAACTCATAGTCCTTCCTGCGGACATCTTTATAACTCTTTTGTCTACTTTGAGCCTGCTTTGAATCTATCTCTGATAACTTTAATCTTTTCATTTATATCATGAATTATTTTAATCTTCTCAAGACTAAATCCTTCATTGAACTACCACTAACGTTTACACGTAAGTGGGTTCAGTAATACCTGCTCTAGATTATGAGTACCCGTAGGTATCCACACTCTTTCCTGAGCAATGGAAATAGCTAACCCAAATAAACCACAAAAATTTTCTATCACCATCAGGCTCAAATCTCCTAACGTCACGTAACAACCTCATCATTACGTTGCTCACAAAATCAAAGATGAAGCCCACTTGCTAGGAAACTAAAGTTCACGCATTCCCATATGCTCATAGGGGTCAAATTAAGACCCACTAATTGAACAGATTTAAGGATGCACACACTGCAGAAATGCAACAATTACTTCTAATACCGCAAGACAACCCTCCTTCGCTTAAGTGATTAGTCCAACAAGAGTTTAAACTCAATTGCCAGAATGAAATTATGAAGTGATCAATAACTACGTCAGTTAGGTCTCTCCACCAAAATTTTGATATTACCCTTTTTGTGCATACCATCAGACAACTTATCGGAAATCAAGTTATCTCCAGATTCTTCTATCACAAAAAAAAAATCTCTTCACTACAAACTAGAAGATGATCTGAAGCCTGACTATCTTGTGGAAACGAGATATTCCTCCTTGCTTGCCATACACAAAACTAACTAAAAATGCCCACGATACTTTAGTACAACAATTTCAGGCTGCCTGGCTTAACAATGAAAATCACCTTCCTTAAGCATTGGCAGAATTTACATCTCCAGCCATGCTACTAATTCGGGTGCAACCGCGACCCCAAGTGCAACAATTAAAAGCACACGGCTCACTCTAGCCATTCCACAAGAATGATTTTAAATGCCAAAACCTTTGGACCCGACAAGCACACTTGTTTTTCTACCTCTAATAACAATTAATCTGATAGCAGAATACGATCTGAAAATCAGATATGCTCAAGTCTCCTACACCTCCCAGGCATTACGGCTTCCCACCAAAAAGATTCTCCGATAACCGAGCTTACAACACCAAGTTAACCATCGAATATAAAAATTAATTTCCATAACAGGCCCACTACTACACTTTGTGGTTCACCATCCAACGAAAACTATTATAAGTTCAAGTAAGAATCAAGACTCGTAGCTAATCTCAGCGCAAACTCTAGAATAAATAACTTAAAATTCATGAAAGACAAGTCCCTCCACAAATCACCGTTTCGAAAACACACCAGAAACCAACATTTAATAGTAGTTTCAACTAATCACCCTGACACCAACGGATGAACACATAACCAAATAGCGAAGACCCCTCCCAAATCAAACTTGGATAAATAAGTGGTCCCACCACAATACGATCCCGAGAAAAGATGTCGTTCAACCTATCCATATATCTACTATTCACCATATTAAATCTCATAATAAACCTTGACTCGAAATGCTTCTTGAGTCAATAGGGGAAAACCCTCTTCCATAAGGCTACAACATAAAATATACCTACAACGACACAAACAATCTATTCAACATCACCATGCGACTCTCAGACTACCACATAGGACTTACGGCTCCAAGATTTATCGCTTAATTGAACTCCAGCTCACTTGGGATCACGACTGGATTTACCATGATCCATGTCCATGACACAACAACCAATTTATCATTTGCCTCAAAAAAATTGGACAAGCTAACCAGAATCTATAACCTTCAAATCGAAGAGTTTGAATTCGTACTCTATAATTTCAAGCTCTGAGGATGCTACCCAAAAACTACAGTAGGAATAATTTATATATTCCCACACAGATAACAACCAAAACTTTGCTCCACATCACCGAATTAGATATAAGGTGAGTGAACAGATCCTCCCATTGATGTGTCGTAGCTAGTCACCAAATGCTAACGAAGTGATGATGTCAATAGACCAACTTCAATCACAAATTCAAGACATATATCAACCACCTGGAATGACATTGCTTAAAAAATACTTGGGACACTCACTCATTCTTGCTCCATGATCCAGTGGGTTTTATTCCACTGCTACCACTTCCACTAGCTCCACACAACTGTTTTTGAACACCCATGACAACACGTATTAAGTTCACCAGGTGGTGTGGTAAAACCGGAGCTACCACACCCATCCCGCTCTCACTCCACCATTACTTTTCAATTCCATTTAAATTTATTAACTTCCCAAAACACTTAACAAAACTGGAAACCAAACTTCAACACCTAAAATTCTGAAAGAATAAAAAATGGCTCCATGATTAAAATAACATAACTAACATCTCACTCCACGATTCCAAACTTGCTTGAAACTCAAAACATTTATTGCCACCATTCAATTTCTAAAATTTTCCGACTGTGGCACAACAACAAGTTGTCACAACGCACTGACCAATGACTATTGTAAAACCAACAACCCAAAGAATCCAAGTCATATACTTAGTGCTTTAACCAACTTCAGCTAACCCACATTAGAGACTAAAATCATCAGAAATCTTATTATTCAATGACTACAATTATCCGTCATTTTCAAAATATATTACCACTACCATCTTAATAAAATGCTCTAAGGATAGAAACATATCAATAATTAGAGTTGTATGAACCAGAATATGTACTGACATAACCAACATTATCCCAAAATGTTCCCAACTGTTTTATGTTGCGGATCAGCATAGTCGGTAAAATGGCCATCAATCATGACTTATCTAAATTGACATTTAGCTTAGCAATGCCTTGCAACCTAAACACTATCCACAAATCCCACATGACTAAATCGCTCAAGCTTAGGGTCCGCAACAACTCATATAGGTACCTCCAAAAGTTACTATAGGTACCCCACCATAACAGTTCAACTAACTTTAACATCAAAAGAATATATCACTACTTCGAACTTTCTTTCCAACTATTTTCTCCCAAAAGTCACATAACTCGAAGCCAAGATTATCTATTAGACTACAACAACTCCTTACTTGCCCACAAAAAAAAAAAAAACTCCTAAGACATAAATTGAAACATTTCACCTACCACAGATTCGCACAAATTGCCCAACCTAGCATCTTAATCATCACCCAAACAATCATTGATCAAAAGAAAAGAATATTGCCACGCTTATGAGTTCCCAACTGGAGTTCCCAACTCGCAATTGAACTCTAACAATTTATGATATCAACTCGATAACTCTTCGAAAAGGCGTAATCCATACACCTTTTCATTACTCAAAGCAGAATGATTTACTTAAGAGGTCGGCGTACGGAGGAATAGTCTTAGAGATGCAGACATTTATGGCACACTACTGTCCATAAATAAAATAAGAACAACTACATCACAAACTTAATCAACACATAGTGTCTAAAGCATATAATGCTAATGGATCCGCCACGGTCGGACCATCACTATATAGACACTAAGCATGACCAAGAATATGAGGTAGTGCTAAAAATGGAAAGGAGTCAAATAACCTTGCTCTGATACCAACTGTCAGGACCCACCCCGAATTTCACCCTGAAACCTGAAGTAAATCTTGTGGGGACCACCTTCAAAGAAGATATTACCGAAAATTTGGCATAACCTCTCTTGAAAATGGACAACCCTTCCTAATAATACATGCATACACTTCTAAAATCCATCTAAACCTTCTACTCCTAGAGTCTTCGTGCTCCCCAAATCACAACATCTCCCAATTTATTTACTAACTTTAACTTTAATAAGAATAATCCCACAACCAACAATCACAGTTCAGAATAACTCTATTTGAGAGAGGAAATGAACTAGAAATATAAAAATGAAAGGAAACTATACTATTGACTATGTCTCTTCTCCATGTATGCCCGACCTCAACTATGCTAACCTGCATACTGGGCATTTTTAAAACGAAAGGCCCAGGGGAAAACATTTACACACGTTAGAGTAAGTGGACAAAAATGAATTCAATAAAAATATTTATGCATTCCCAATTCAATTTTCATAGAAATTATGCTGCATGCAATAGCTCAAAAGCTCTCAACTCATAAACTGACAAATACATGACTAGCTCCGGCTAGTCCCCAAAACTTAATAAAATGGAGCCTCTCAGGCTAAACTATATATATATATATATATATGTATTTACACTCGTCATATTCCTTATATGAATTCTATGAAAATATGAATTCTCTGAAAAAAATAAGAAAAATAGAAATTCATACAAGGCTACGACGCTTGCGTCTAACGCTCACGTCGCGCCATAATGAAATTTTACCTCATTATACAGGAAAGACGGTGTATATATACGTGCATATTCACTATACAAATTCTTAAATTTATATAGGGTTACGACGCTTCCGTCTTAGCTCACACCGCGTCATAATGAAATTTTACCTCATTATGACGGAAAAGCACCTATGACTAGCTATCATTTATATACATACTATCCTTATAAATATCCTTATACATATCCACCGAAAATCTCATTTTCGGTAACTCTCCAAAATAATGAAAATTGCCAATTATCAAAGAAGACATAAATATATGACTCCACCAAAAATCTCATTTTCGGTAACTTTCCAAATAGCGAAGTTAACAAATAAAAATATGAATAATCACTTCCGAAAATACTTCGCAGAAATCAATCATAAACGGGAATTTCATCCACAAATTAATATTCAATAAATTAAACTCAATCATCATTAAATATAAAGCCATTGCATGCATTTAATTTAAATCAAACGTCCACTCACAACTTTAGGCATAAGTCCGACGAAATCCAATTCGCCACTCAAGTGAGGTCTCCTCGAATCCTGGCACAATAACCATGGTTAGGACCAAACTTTAATTTCTGAAAAACTAATACTTAAATATATAACCTAAAACTCTTCCACCTAACCCACTACCCTTTCTAGGGTTAAGCTTATCGGATTCACGCCAAACTCCAACCACAACCTCATTTCATTTATTTCAACATTCTAAAACAATAATAAGGGAATTCCAAAGGTCGGATTCTACCCCATTAATCACCAAATTCACCAATCTTTGAAAAATTCCTAACCTGATCAAAACTCCTCCAAAAATTCCAAACTTTACAACAATAGACTCCCCTTAATACAACAAATTAAAAACCCTGAAAAACCACTTCACAGTGGCGGCGCAGCCGTCTGCTCCGCGGGCAACCTCCGATGACTACCAAAATTTAACAACATCTTCATCTCAACCCGCTCTACAACTTTCCTAACTAACACAAAGTACAATTTCAAGCTTAACTAGGTCAATCGAACCAAAACACATAATAAAACCCTAGAAATTCAACTCGATGATTCACCTTACCTAGTCTAAGAGAGAGTGAATCCTTTTAAGTTATTGAAGCACAGGAGCAAAACTTCTTATTGAGCCAAACAATTCTGGCTATGGCGGCCGAAGGAGGGAGTTCCGACGACTGAGTACTACAGGGCAGTCGAAGCTTCCATGTGCTATTTCTCTTTCACGGCGGAGCTAGAGAGGCTGCCACCGGTCCAAAAAGGAAGCTGGGTCGATGGCTGACCAATTAGGACCGGTGCGGCGGTCTGTGGTGGTCGGACGGTGGCAGACCGAGCTCGTGAAATTCCGGCAGAGAGAGGACTCGGGGAGAAGAGAGAGAGAAGGAGAAGAAGTTGGGCTTTTTGACTTCAAATTGACCCGGTCCACACCTATAAACCCATTCCAACAAATAAAACACCCCAAAAATATACCTTAATAAAAATTACCCTTTTTACTTAAAATTTACCCTTTTTACCGTCGTTAAATATTTCTCGTACGAATGATTTATCCGAAATAATTTTCCCTCAAAACACCTCTAGGGACCTTTGAAACTATAAACTCATTGACGAAGAGGGTAAAACTCTTATTAATACCAAGCTAGTAAATATGGGAAAAATTTAAGAGTCGGGATGTGACATAAATTGGGTTGCTATTATGAGAATACCCCTATATTATGAAATTTATGAACAAAAAGTTTCCACAATTCCTTGGAAATTTTAGTAACCACGTCACATACTCTCAACTGTTAAGGGTGTAAAAATAGGTTGATGGATTATGTAAAAAAAAGGGTTGAATCGCACAAGAAGATCCCAGCGGAATGGAAATAATCAGGAAAGGCGATTGTGAGGATTTCTCCTGCAAAACAAACACGCGGTTAGAGTAATGTCCCATCAAATACGGACAATTGCCCTTCGACGCTTAAGTTAGACATTTTACAGACAATTTGGAATAAGGAAGTGGGGAATGAGTTGACTTACCTTGACAATGAGGCGAGGCACCTATTTATAGAAGCACAGAGGGGCAAGAGTGATGTCAACTACTTGTGTAGCTGTTTATTTAAGATGCATAAAGAAACTTCCAGAAGCGCGCCCCACATCGAACCGTTCACATGCATCCACGTGTTCGGCTGAGAGGTGCTCCGTGTTGGGCTGAATGGTGAGAACACATGTGCAAGGCAAAATCAGAGCGCTTGGCATAGGTTCCCACAACAAAAAAATCCATTCATGTTGCACCGACATCACTCAACTATTTTTTCCTGGTCACCACAACTTGTTGTGCCCCATTCAACTGTAAATCTGCACGGCTATGAAAATCCTTAGCTCCAGGTACCCTTCATGCTACCCCAACTTCGTCTCCTCATTGCATACAAGGGAGAGAGGAAGCCTCACTCTTGCCACTAGGGCTGTTTTTTTAAAACTGAAACCCGAAAACCCGGACCGATTTGGCCCTAAATCGACTTGATCGGGTCAGGTTTTGACACAGAAAACAACGGGTTGGGCTAAACCCGAACCGATTTTGAAAGTTCCGGATCGGGCCGGGTTTCGTCTGCGACGACCTGACCCGGACCGAAAACCCGAACTTAAAATTTCTGAGGCTATGTGTCGTAAATCCGATGCAGCATAATGAGCATCTAAGGCCTAAAAAAACCCTAATGACCTAATCCGTCGCCTGACTCGCCTCTCTCACTCTCATTCACTCGCCTCTCAGCCCTCTCTCTCTCAGTCTTTGAATCAAACCCAGACGAATCCATCAGTCAATTACTCTCAGTCTTTCCCATGGATTGGGCTTTGGGAAACACAGTCAAAACAGAATCAGAAAGCTTTAAACTCGAATCCAATTCGAATTCGGATTCGGAGGATCAAGATGTGGAGGTTGATTCTGAATCTGCTCCAGCTGAAAATTCAGCTTTAAATTTTAATAATTGATGACTTGATGTTGTTATGATTTATGAACTTTGGTTTACGGTAATTCGTAGTTTGTGTATGTGATTTGCAGTTTGACAGTTGCATTGTTTCAGACTTTGTGTAATTGTGTTTCAAACTTCATGACTTTGTGTTTTAACTTTTAAGACTTTGTAATGACTTTGTGTTTTAAGACTTTGTGAGTTTGTGTCTTTGCAAGTTTGCAGCATGTCTTTATGAGTTTATGATATGTTTTAGCAATGTTTATGAAAGTGAATTTGCAGACTAGCTGGGCACTGCTGTTCAGTTTTGATTTTTGAACATGAGTGCAGATACCATTTTTTTACAACCCGAAACCCCGAAAACCAGGCCCGGCCTGAAAAAAGCCTGAATTGGTCGGTTTCTAGAGATAAAAAAAACCGGCCTGACCCGACCAAAAACTTTTGGGTTCGGGCTCGGTTTTTATTTTTTTCGGCCCGGACCAACCCGAACGCAACCCTACTTGCCACCCATTCAGGCTTGACTAGAGGTGAACAAAACCTCCCCGCCACCCCTGACCCAAATATGAGAGTAAAAGAAAACCTAAGGTGAAAGAAACCCATGTCAAAGATCGGCTTCCCAATATTTTTTATGGGTAGTGTTATTCACATATCCTATTTATTATGAGAGTCAATCATAAAACATATTTAAAAGGATTAGTCTGTAAATGAATTTGAATTATACTAATAGAAAAATATATAAGGTATTGAAATAACAAAATAAGATGTGTGAATAACATCTTACTTATTTTTTTTTTTTTTGAAAAATACATGCTTGCTTTGTCTCTGGCTATAACACATCACAGACTTGAACAACAAACATGATAGCATAATAATTTCTTCCACTCTTAACACTTTTCCCTACTTTTAGAGCATTAGGTAGCTCTCCTTGGATGATCGCTTTCCATCGTCCTACTTCTTCCCCCCGAGTTTAAATTTAAACCTTCCTTCCCCACCTCTTCTTTTTCTAGATAATTTTGCCTCTCAGCATCATTATCAAAAGGTGTTCCTTTATAGTCGGTTCCTTCATAGGGGAAAAGGCTCTTCCCACTACAACTCCATGCCTTTTCTATCCCCTTTTCACCTCCACCAATAATAGAGAAACCATAATGCAAAATAAGCTTTTCCTTTTTTCTTCTGCCAACTAGGGATTGGTAGAATGGTCGACCAGTGATCCCGATTGTAATGATCTCTGAAGCCTAGAACCTAGGTTGCATGGAATCAGAAGCGGAACTGTTTTATTTTAAAAAAAAATACATGAAAGTAGAAACGTTTTGGAAGCGCGGAATAAAATAAATATAATATATATACATATATATTATAATATAAGAAATAAAATATGTATTTCCATTATACTTATGCAGTTTACATAGAGAAGGTTTTGCATGTCTTCATTTATTAATTTATGTTGCTCCTCATACCTCTTTCTTATCTCTCTGTCTTTCTTCTCTATAGTTTCAGAACGGTGGCTGGTAAATGGTAACTCATGGATTATCAATGAAAATTTTCAATCACAGTTTTGTTTATAATGAAACTGAACAAATAGATTGTCATATCATATCAATTGATTCACAAACAGATTTGATTACTAAAAATTTCCATTGCACTTCCGACACTATGACCACCGTCGCGTTTCCAATCTGGAAGCTTGCGCTTCCTTCGCGCTTCCAAAACCACTTTTTCCTGAAGCACGCTTCCGGACGCTTTTCCCCGCTTCCGACGCGCTTCCGCTTCGCTTCCTCTTCGGAAGCGGGAAACGTGAGTGAGACTAAGCTTCCGTGCTTCCTAGCCTAGAACACACTTCTCTCGTCTTACTCAATTGAAGAATTATGAAAATTTTTAACCATCGAAACCTATTTCATGATTTTATTAAACCCATTTGTCACAAACTCAAGACTGTTGATCAATGAAATGATGACAACCCATTGATCACATTTTTACTGAAAGGCTAATTGATAGAGTATTGTGTGACAAAAGGCCTTCTTTTAACTAGTGCAAGGAAAACCCCACTAAGTTTTTCATTCTTACAAATATATGATAATCATGTCACCAAAGGTCAAACTTTAAGCAAACACAACAAATCATCACAGCTGGAAGAATTGTGAATCGAGAATCCTCCCTTCTAAAAAGTTTTTGGGAGCTTCTTGCACTCAAAGCAAGTAAGACTTTGAAGCTCCCCTCCTTTTTCCATCACTTTTTTTTAGTTTAGAATAAAGGGGAAAGTGGCCTTGCTTTTTCATGAGAAATAAATTCGAACAGTACGACAAGCACCAATCAAGCAAAATATATGTGAAATTTTGTGTTCTTTATCAAATTCACGGATGACCATTGGTTCTCCTTTTTCACTCGTACTATATATCCCCTCTAAGAACATAAACGACACAAGTGACAAAAAAAAGTCATTAAAAATTAGGTAATTCTTATGTGAATGAATGACTCGCATCACCGTTGAAAGAGAAAAGAGTCATGTCCGCATGAAGTCATGCAGTGCTACATATCATTACCTACGAAGTTAGAAGAGCAAAAGAGTCCCGCTTCTTCGATCGTTAGAAATAGGTAATTAGAAGAAGAAGAAAAAAGTCATCGAGTTACGTATAATTACCTACGAAGTAAAAAGATTAAAAATCTCGATAGGGAGTAAGAGACGTCTTCGTTTTAGTTACACTGGAGAGTAATATGAGAGATGCTAAATCCCCACCTCATAAAACCTTTTCTGAAAAACACAAGGGCATCGATGTATTTCCATTTTTGTTTATGGGACTTTTTTTTTTTGGAATCCTTAGTTGTTACTAACAATAGAAAATGAAACTGGTTTTCCCGTCTGCTTTGTGGTTAAGGCGTCCGCCTTTCTCACGAGCTGGCGGGGTTCGAAAGCTGGTATGGTGGTGATTGTGGAGGTGTTCTGGTTGTGGAGTTTGTTTCTTCCTCAAACCCAAAACCAAAACAATAGAAAATGAAAAGAGGGATGAAAAGCTACTTTTCTCCACTAACGGTGTGGAAATTTTGGTTTTGTGATGCACTAATCTCTTATACTTTACACATAAGCATTCAACTTGGTAGGAAGAAATTAACAAAAGCTTTTCTAAGGACTGATCCTTTTGGATATATTGCAAAAGGAAGAGATTCCTACGTGAGACATTGATCAAGAGATCATGCTATGGGAGCCAACTAAGACCATAACGTTGGCTTTTAAAAATCTGCCTTTAAAAGTTAAGACAAGTCATTAAGATGCTTAAATGGGCCTATCTTATTTCTTAAAAATTATAATTAAAGCCAGTTTACGATTGCTATGAATTAAAAAAAAATTGTTGTTGTTGTGAAGTGAATATAAACAGTTGTAAGTAAAAAAAGTTCTATGTTTGGTAAATATTATTCAGTGATACTCCTCTATCCTATAAATTGCAAAGAATTTTTGTTGTTAATGATTCCATCGTAAAGATTATTATTATTGTTTCTAAGGAAGCCCACATGACAAAATGGTATATTCGTCACAATATAGAATGTATACCATCTTGCTGCCATTTAAGGATATAGACAAATAATAAGATAATGGTACGTAGGATGGACCAGATTTAGAGCGGATCGACTTAGACACTGATCCATTTAGTAACAAAAATTTCGATCTGAACTCTCCTGTTACCTGCCCGATCATTGATGGCTCAATCTAAATCTGTATTCGGCGGGTTAACGAATACCCAATTCATTAGTCCGATCCATTTATGATAACGAGTACTCTTAATTTTTAAATAATAGTTTTAGATTTATATGATAATACCTGATAAAACATTAGTTAGTGAAGGAGAAACATGAAAATAGAGAAGAGAGTAGATAGAATCTGGACGATGTATGTTTTTCATTAACAAGCTCCTTTTTATATAAAGGATCACAAAGTACCTTTATGTTGATAGAATGAAAACATACTCCTACACAATATGGTAAACCTGCTATTACAACATGGTAAGACACACACAAAGTATATTTTCCTTAAACACTCCATTTTGTGCGCACATCTAAGGCAAATGACGCATGTGATGTTGTCTTATTAAAAACTTTGCTAAGTAACAAATCCCCAGTGGAACAAAAATAAAGTGTTGGTTAAAGGAAAAAAAAGCATAACGCACTCTTCACATTTGAAAGTGACATGTATGTGCTAGACTCTTCATGATGTCTATACCTCACCTGATTCTAACATTAATTATGGAAGGTTCAATAACATTAGCATATCAATGCTCTTAAACATGCTTTCAAATGTGACTTTGGGCAATGATTAAGTAAATCTTGGCACATTGCCCTTAAACCATATCTTTTTTCACTTTGATCTTTATGCGAACACCGAGAATTCAAAACATAAGTTCACGCTAAAAAATCAAATTCACACGTGGCATGACTTTCGTGCACTAAAACAGTCATAACTTTCTCTAGAAAATAGTACGATAAAACTATAAAAGATTATGGAAACTCGACATTTGTAGTTTTCCAACCATATATGAATTATAATCTAGTTTGACTTGAGCTTTCGAAGTTGACTAAGAAGAAAAAACAGATTTTCTGATTTCGCTTTTAATGAGTCTTTCTTTAGGCATGGCTGTTGAGGACATGGATAGTGTACATTCTATGATGCATTTTTCTCTTTTCTATGTAGGGATTGAATAAGCCCAAATTTCATACTTTTAAGTATTGAAAGATTGTCTTTATGCCATTCTATCGGTGTTGCGTGGGCATATAGCTGAACTTAGCTTTACAATTTCACGACGAATGAGAGGTGAATCTTGCATATTGTGCAAAGTATAATGATGTACCTATTGTATTTCGATAAGGAATTTCATCTCTGAACATTTCTTTATCATATTCTTTTAGACCATTTGGATCTCTGTTACATTTAAAACTTCGACTAACAATGGGAGTACATGCATGACTAACTTTCCTTTAGAGTGCCTAAGCTGACTGATGGACACTCACCATCATTACAATCCTTGAGTTTCAATTCGAGACCATCTCTTCCTAAGATATTTCTAATTTTTAACTTTAGATTTTCAATAAAAAGAGGTATATCTTATGTCAGGACACATCCCAGATTTCATCCTAAAATCCGAAGTAAACCCTGCGGGGTCCACTTTAAGAGAGATTGTACCAAAAATTTTAGCATAACATCTCTTGAAAATGGACAACCCTACCTGTCAAATCCAAACATACACTTATATAGCCAAAACAAACCATCCTCAACACCTGGAGCCTCCATGCTCCTAGCTCTACATCCACACCCAGAACACAACATGCCTTAGCTAATTTACAACAATCTCAAAGGTCATCAGAACATATCTAATAATGAAAGAAAAACAATGAATAAAGAATAAGCGGAAGCACCCTCTGACTATGCCTCGACTCCATGTACGCTTGACCTCAAATAAACTTAGCCTGCAAATTGAGCATTTGAAACCAAAGAGCCCATGACAAAGTAATTTAAAACGTTAGAGTGAGTAGACAAAAATAAATTAAATAATTTAACAAAATCTTATTTAGATACTTTCCCATGTTTAAACTTTGAAACCTCTTCGATGCAAGCAACCTTAATCAAACATTTAGCTTATTCTATGGAATCAAGTAAGAATAGACAAACTAGCCCCACTGATTAATTGAATACATAATTTGAGAAAATTACACAAGGGGAAGGGATATCACTATGTAAGAGGAGCCTCCCATGCTTAGGTTGGAGCCTCTCAGGCTCTAGTAGCGTCTCACGCTAAGCGCTCGACTGACCTTTGGTGAGGATAGCTAATAATGGCTAGCTAGCAATAATTAAAACCGATCAGGGCCTCCTAGGCTCTAGCTAGTAGCGTCTCATGCGAAGCGCTCAACCCACCTATGTTGAGGACCGCTAATAAAGGCTAGCTAGCAATGAATAAGATCCCACGCTAAGAGCTCAACTCATCTATGTTGAGGACCGCTAATAATGGCTAGCTAGCAATGAATAAAAAGCGACCCTAGTATGGTGACTAAAATCATACGAAAACATCTAAATCCATAAAAATTCCCCAAGTTTATGCAATTGCAGTTACGAGTATGGTTTCCAACTGTATATGGAAATTATCATGAGAAAATAAAGTAAAACTCAATGACGTCTCTCATACGGCTAAATATTCTAAAATCTATAATTATAAGCGAGATTTAATTCTCAAGTATCATTCGTAAATAATTTCTCAAACCGAAATACTCATTAACATACTCTCAATGTCAAGATCAATAACCCACAAATAACCGGGAAAAATATAAATAGAGAACCACTGAAAATCCCATTTTCGGTAATCTTTTATGAATCTCAAAGCCAACAAATAACAACGATAATAATTATAACATGAATCATCTCAAAACATAAATGATTAAACTCAACTTATAACATAAGTCCCATTAAGAAACCAAAATCGTATTTGCAAAACGAATCAAGAAGGATGATCCCAAGTCAACTCCGAAATCATAAAAATGATAAACAAAACTAAAATCAACTCACTTTCTTGAGAACGATAATTATAAAAGAGATATTTATAAATTAATCCTCGCATGCAATTTATTCAAAACAAAAGTCCACTCATAAATTTAGGCCTAAGCCTAACAAAATCTGAATCGCCACTCAAGTAAGATCTCCTCATATCTAAGATCGAAATAGGTCGAATCCTTTTGAGGGTTTGCTACCTGAAAGAAGTGCTTCAAGTTGGCATAAGGATCTCCGACGATGGTGGCTGGAGGAGGAAGTTTCCGGAGAAACTACACCATGCACCATCACATCTTCTCAGCGTGGTTTCTCCTTCTCGGTGGTGAGATAGGTCCGGCAACCTACCTAGATTGATGGAGGATGAGTTGAGCTTCAAATCAATACCCTCTTTGCCACCTAACTCAGCTAGATGGCGGCGGACAACGGCAAGGAAGTCGCTAGTAGGGAGAGAGACGCGGGGGAGAGGAGAGAGAAGAAAAAGTAGAAACTGATTTTCTACCTTACCACTTTTGGTAAGTTTCCCTTTTTATACTACCACTTCTGATATAGAAACTTTGGTTTTTAGACCATAACTTCTTTGTACAAACTCTATTTTTGACATGCCATGTGTCTACGAACTCAGTTTAATGTCCTCTACTACTTTCATAAAGGAAGTTTACTCAAATTTTAGACGAAGGAAAAAGTCAATTTTTGGAGCCATAAATAGTTTGAAAACGGTAAAAGTAAAAATGAAGTTGTTAATACATAGCCAAGAACACTTAGCCATGCTGAGAATGTAGCATGATCACCCAATCACCGGAGGCCATTCCGGGCTAGATACCACTGGCGGAACCTCCGCTGGCACCTAAGGAGTAAAGGTCTAGTAACCATTTACTTGCTGGAACCATCTAATAACAACTAAATACCCTTGAAAGGGGAGACGCTGAATAGGATAACCAAAATGGTCCTATATCAAAAATAGAAGACACGACTCCCAATACTAGCCAATAAAACAGGCACAAATTCCTAAAAAAGGTAAGTTCACCATTCCTCCCTTACTCTCGTACTATAAGAGTAGCCATCGTGCGCTAACTTAAGCATCGGAGAGTCGAAGACTAGGCCACCCCAGTCTTGATTCCTGACGCGGTGTTACTTGCGCAGCTACAGGAACTGGAGCCAAGAATTTGACCTCCCTTCTCGTGATCTCAGAAAGAGGTAGAAACAATTGGCACTAGAAGGAGGAGCCTCTTGTGGAACTCCCATTTAACTTGGAAAGCGAGATGGTGGAAATTGTGGATGATCAAAATGAACCTGGGACTCGAGTGGAAAAAGAGCTATTCCAATCTGGCGATACATCCCATAACCAAGCTACCGCAGCCGCGACCCCAATTAACCATGCCGATGCCGCCATGGCTCTTGAAATTTTGAAAAAAGACTTTCAACTGTTATGGGAGCAAGAAGCTAAAGATAAAGCAGAGGCAAAGACATATCGGGTATGTATCACTGATTTGGAAAAAGAACAATTCTTACTACGAGCCACGCTGGATCATCGTAATGCCTACAATGACACCTTGGATCGAGCGGTAAGGGTCACTGGCACCCCAGACTCCACCCTGGCATCTCTCTTTCCTAGCCAAGGAAAAAACAGTTCCATGATCCTAAGAGGACCCAACTAAATCATCTACGTAACTCAACCACCCACCCACCCATCCTTTCCACTTCTAGCCCCTCAACCATCTACAATTGCTAGTGAGCCCATTCCCCTGACAAGCCAGACCGACCCATCCAATCCAACCGTCCCCAACCCCAACTCCACTTGCACCAACGCTGCAAACCCACCCCTTGACATCCAAACCCGACTCTTCCTCCAGCTCTGTAATTCTGTCACTCAGTTGGCCTCGCGAATTGAAGGTGTGGAGAGTCGCGAGAGCCAGCGACCCCTATTCACGGGATATGGACATCGCTCAAGCCCTTTCACACCACGGGTGAAAATTGAAAAGAGACCACCTGAGGCCAAACCCTTCAAAGTGGACAAATATAAGGGTATCGGGGACCCTCATCTCTACCTTGAAACATTCCTTTCCTTGTGTAGCTCCACTCGGTACACAAATGCTATGGCTTGTCATGCTTTCCAAGAAACCCTTTCAGATGAAACACTCAGTTGGTTCCTTAACTTACCGCCCAACTCCATTGACAATTTTGATCAACTCTCGGAACACTTCCTCAACCGTTTCATATTACATGCTAGCATTTACCGCAGTCTTGATGCCTTATTTCACATCAAGCAAAAGGAAAGTGAAAGGCTCCATGATTTATTGTCACGATGGCGATCCGCTACGACACGTTGTCATAATCTTGAACCACGAGTTGCTAAACAAGCTTTCCACCAAGCCTTGCTTCTCGGTAGCTTCTTGATGGAAATCATCAAGAACCCTCCCGGATCATATGACGCCTTAATGGATCTTGCTGTTTGGTGGGCACGCGCAGAGTTTGCCACATTTGGGCATTCTAACCCCACCACCACATTAGCACTCCCATGCTGTTACAGGGTCATGCCTTTTGGTCTCAAGAACACTGGAGCAACATATCAGAGGCTAGTTAATGCCATGTTTGAACAGGAAATCGTTGAACTCATGGAAGTATAAGTGGATGACATGCTAGTCAAGAGTGTGACGAATGATGATCATATCACCAACCTAGACAAGGTCTTCGCTAAACTCCTGGCCCACGGGATGCGCCTCAACCCACAGAAGTGTATCATGGTTGTTGACGATGGAAAGTTTTTGGGTTTCATGGTTAGTGAAAGAGGAATTGAGGCTAACCCAGAAAAGATACAAGCCATACTCGATATGACTATTCTAACTATTCAGACTGAGGTCCAGTACCTCATGGGACACTTGGTAGCTTTGAATCGTTTCATCTCCCGCATCACAGATAAGTGCAACCCGTTCTTTCAATTACTGAAAACCCAATATAAAGAAAATGTCACCTAGGGCCCGGAACATAACGACGCCTTCAACAATATCAAGACCTACCTTGCAGCAATCCCCCTCCTATTGAAACCTGTCCATGGAGAAGTGCTATACCTATATTTGGGTGTTTTTGTTATAGCCATCAGTGCTGCCCTTGCGTGCCATGAGCACGACAATGAACTCCCAATATATTACTGTGGAAGAGGTTTTGCAGATCTCGAGACTCGTTACCCCGACATCGAGAAACTGGCCTTAGCCCTAGTCACTGCAGCACGTAAACTCCGGTAATATTTCCAAGCCCACACAATTTATATCCTAACTAATCATCCCTTGCGGCAAATACTCCAAAAACCAGAAACCTCAGGGCGCCTGGTAAAGTGGGCAATCGAGTTGGGTGAATTTGACATACATTTCAAGCCAAGGATAGCCATAAAAGGGCAGGTGGCGGCAAATTTCATTGCTGAATTCCTCCCCCTGGACCATGATAGCCCCATGATAGCCCCCCCCTCGGGACACTGTCTGGGAACTCCATATTGATAGATCCTCAAACAACAAGCTAAGTGGAGCGGGAATATTCATTACGAACCTAGAAGGAAATTCATATGAGTATGTCTTCCGGTTTGAGTTCAAGACATCCAACAACATAGCCGAGTACAAGGCCTTGTGACTTGGATACAATTCACGCAAGCGAACGTATTGTTGTCAAGATAGGGAAGAATAAGTGCCCAAGTTATCGTACCATGGGGATTAGTGGCCAACCCACAATCCTAGGCTAATCGGAACAAAAGTCCCATAAGCAAACAAAGAAAAAGAAAAAGAAAATAAGGAAAATGCTAATCTAGGCACCAAGCCTTAGTAATGCTCGGCTCTAGTTCTCACCAAAGTCTAATCAAAACTAGAAGCCTAGTGATGGTTATCTATAATAAGTCAAAATATAAAAAGGAGATGGAATGAGGAGTTAACTAAATTGACGACAAACAAAATGAGAAATAAACTACTAATTAATGAACTGGAGAATGATGAGAACATGGGAGTGTCGGGTGATACAAACTAAATTGACGAGATGGAATGAGGAGTTAACTAAATTGACGACAAACAAAATGAGAAATAAACTACTAATTAATGAACTGGAGAATGATGAGAACATGGGAGTGTCGGGTGATACAAACTAACTCATATGCAAGCATCAATACCAATTTCACAAATGCAAATCATATTGTGTCAAGTCCCGTATCTAATACCTGTTAAGGGTACTAGGCCAATTATCTTTTTGGTGGATCGATTATGCCGGTTAAGGCCACAATCGACTCTCTAACATGGGCATAACATCTAAGGCCGGTTAAGGCCGTAACATCAAAATTAGAGGCCTAGAGTGCAAGATAATAGAGACCTAAGAAAGCTTATCTACAATCAAGCTAGCTAATAGGTACCACACTTCAAATCCTAGATGTACAAGACTAGTAAGTTGTCAATTTATCAATCTAATCATCAAATTGTCCACAACATAATCTCAGAGGGTGACAAAGCCTAGAAACATGTCTCTAAGGACCAATACATTCGAATTCAAAGTATACACAATGGAAATTGCATTCATTTCAATTAAAGTACCAATATTTATACAAAATGAATTTAGGGCTTCACATCCCTAACTCCCAAAATTGAACCATTAACTACCCATAATCAAATACATCATTCAAAGCATAAACGAGATAATAAGGAAGAAAAGGGAGAGCTAGATTGGTCACTTCTAGCTATAGGCTAGTATGAACCCAAATAAGTTTTTCACCCAATTACCCAATTGATGAAGAGGTGGAGCTCTTGATGATGTCTTGAAAGCCCTTGAGTGAGTCCTTCCAATTCCCAAAGAAATTCTATCTAAATTATGAAATGAGAAAAGTGGAGGAGAAGGTGAATTGGTGGGAGAGGGCAAAGCCCTTCCCTTCTTCACTGTGCGGCTGCCTTCCAAGAGGAAGAGAGAATGATGTCTAGGTTGGCTCGGTGTGTGGCTAAATTGAGATGAGAGGGGTGAGGTTCCACGTGGCACTTTCTGATTGGCCACAGAAGGAAGGAGGATGGGGTCTGATGCACACGTGATGATGCTTTGGCTTCCTTAATTGAGTAATTAACCAAGTTAATTAACCAACTCAATAGGTTAATCAATTACTTGGTTAATTAATTATTATCTAATTTTTTCATTTTCTCGGCATCACCATTTTGCTCCAATGTTGCACCATTTTCTTTCGAAATCTAATTTCGCTTATTTCCTACAAATAAATAAAAATAGAATAAATTACATATTAATTAAAATAAAGATTAGCTAAATTCTAGTGTTTTAGTGGTAATTATATGTATAAAAATGCACGTAATCACCTTGATAGCAGGCATCCTGCTCTGTCTAGAACTCGGGGCCCTGCACATCCACATATTCAGTAACTCGCAACTGGTTGTCAATCAAGTGGCAGAAGACTTCACAGTCAACCAGAATAAACTAGGATCCTACAAAAGTCTAGCAGGAGCCCTCCTGCAATGCTTTACAACAGCCCCTCCTGAGTCCACTCCATCTAATGTGCACATAGAAATCGTAGATTAACCTAGCATCTCGAAAGCCTACTTAGAAATCTTTACCCTCGAGACAGCTAGCCATCCTTCATGGATGGACCCATATGTTGCCTTCCTCTCTAATGGCACTCTTCCCCAGGACAAAAGAGAGGCACAACGGTTACGCCACAAGGCTTCGCTCTACCTGCTCAAAGATGGCAAATTGTATCATTGTGGCCAGTCATGTCCCTTCTTGAAATGCTTGCCCACAGAGGAAGGGCACAAAGTGTTGATGTCACTACACAGCGGAGTCTGTGGCAACCATGCGGGAGCTTGAAACCTCATTTTCAAGGCACTCCGGGTTGGATATTATTGGCCAACATTAGAGTAAGATGCAAAAGCCATTGTCCGTGCATGTCTTCAATGCTACAAGTTTGACAATTTTGCTCATCACCCACCGGTGCCATTGTCCATTATCATCTCCCTAGTCCCTTTCAGCTAGTGGGGACTGAATTTTGTAGGATAGCTACCCACAGGCCTGGGACAACTCAAATTTGCAGTGGTTATTGTGGATTACAACACAAAATGGATAGAGGCTAAGCCCCTTGCCACAATTACAACTGAAATGGTGATAAACTTCCTATGGCGTAACCTATACTGTCGATTTGGGGTGCCACAAGTCATCATCACAGATAATGGGACACGATTTGACAACGATATTGTGGTCACCTAACTAGGCAAACAAGCTAGTAGGTACATCCGTCCCACATCGCCCGATGGAGACAAGATGCTATGCTTATATGTGCAGAGCTAGCATCTCACATTGAAACGTGTTTTGGGATGAAACCTCAAGAACAAAACCGTGAGGGCCGGTGGGCCCATAGCGGACAATATCTCATTAGACTGGGCTGGGCTGTTACATATGGTATCAAAGCTTGTCCCTGGCCAGAAGTGTGCCAACACAGATGTCGGGCCCTAAAGGGGGGTGGATTGTGGTGACCTAACTAGGCAAGCAAGCTAGTAGGTGCATCCGTCCCACATCGCTCGGGGGAGACAAGTTGCTATGCTTATATGTGCAAAGCTAGCACCTTACATTGAGACGCGTTTTGGGGTGAAACCTCAAGAACAAAACCGTGAGGGCCAGCGGCCCAAAGCGGATAATATCTCAATGGACTGGGCCGGAGTGTTACAAATACATTTAGAGAATTCCTCTCCAAACAAGGAACCATAATCTTTTATACCTCCCCAATACACCCCCAAACCAATGGCCAAGTGGAAGCCATAAACAAGCTGGTCAAACAAAACTTGAAAAAGTGCTTGGAGGATGCCAAAGGGTTATGGGCTGCCAAACTCCTGGAAGTCCTCTAGACACTTTGAACCACCCCAACAACAGCCACAAGCGAATGCCCATACCTCTTTTCCTATGGTATGAAAGTGGTGATTCCAGTGGAGATGGAAGTCCCGAGTGAACATGTCACAGCATATGATCCCAAGACAAACACTACGGGACTACACCTCAACATGAACCTCCTCGAAGAACGCTGAGACAGAGCACATCTCCGGAACGTTAACAACAAAAAAAATATTGCTCAACACTATAACAAGAAAGTCATTCCTTGCCCCCTGAAGGTAGGTGATTGGGTCATGAAAGAAGTCATTCCTCACCCTACAAGAGTTAAGGCAAAATGGGAAGGCCCACTCGAGATAGTTAATGCCCTTGGACCAGCCACATTCTATCTTCGAGACACTGATGGACGAGTACTCCCTCGCCCCTGGACCAGCCACATTTTATCTTCGAGACACTGATGGACAAGTACTCCCTCGCCCCTGGAACGCTTGCCATCTCCACTTCTACCCCATCTAATTTTATCAGTTCCGAGAACCAGTACAACAGCTGGCACTTCACAAATTTGTATAGAGCCCGTTAGCGGCTCGAAATTAATGTACACCTTGCTCATTAGCGGCCAATCCTAAATGACGATGCCATATTTTCTTTTCCATAAATTGTCACCACCTCACCATACCGTATCAAGAACACGGGACAAACAAACAAATTCAATTTCATAAACAAAGGAATTCATTCAAATAACAATAGAAAAAGAAACGAGTATCAACCTGGACTCCTACGCAATTTACAAACTACAAATTGTTCAAACTTGGCTAAACCATGCCACGAACGACAAACATTGTTTCAAAAAAGCAAACAGCAATAGATAAGTAAAACAATGAAACACAAGACAAAGGCAATCATTGCTCCCTAGAAGATGCATCGCTGGACTTGTTCACGCTCCCGCCACTCCTCGAACCATTGCCACGCCCACGACTATGGCTGATATTTACCAACACCCTCTGTCCATATGCATGCTTAGCTGAGTGTCGGTGGTCCCGCGAAACTGGTGGTTGCCTCATTGACACATTAGGACACACCAATGAACTCACTTGCCGTACATTGGCAGCAGGAGACTTGTGAGCTGGAACCTTCTAAACCTTGGGGCGTGGGGGCGTAACAGGCCCAAGCATTCGAGGGTCAATAGGCTGAACAGCAGAGGTCGCGACCTGAGTTACCGACACGTGAGTTAAGGGAGACACCTCAGAGCGTGGAACCCCTAGAGGTGAGGCCGCGACAGTTGCCAAATGACCCGGCGTGCCCACCCTGGGAGCCTCCTTCTGCACAACAGGCGATGTAGCATGCTAAACCTCGTGTTGTTTCGCCAGAGATCGCGAGACCTCGACTTGCTTCCTCTGCTCTGGGGTCATATGCTCCCACGCTTTCTTGGCGGTATCCTTCTCAGCATAGCACTTGTGCATCGCCAATTCATTTATCCAGCCAGCCTGGTAACCAGTCTTGCTTAACTCATCATGCCCCCTGTTGTAAGCGCTCCTCAGCTGCTGTTTGTATACTTCACTTTCCCGAAACACCCGTTCTCCCGCCTCGGCAGCCCTTCCACACTTGGCCTTCCAAGTCTTCTCTTGCTCAGCCAACGCATGCGTCAACTTTGCCACCTTAGCTTCCAAAGAAGCCACCTTGGCAATGGCCACTTCCCCAGCTTCCACCTGCTCATCCTTCTTCTGGATCGCCACCTTCAATTCAGCCACTTCCTTCCTAGCTACAGCAGCCTGATCTCTGAAAATGGTGATGTCCTACTCGAGTTGTTCGAGACGGTGTGATAGAGCACAATTATTCTCTTCAGCCTCCTTCAACTATTGGCACCTGGCCTCAGATTCCTCCTGCAGGTGATTAACATCCCTTTCACTCGCGACATACATTAGTAACGTTGCCTGCACACAACAAACGCTATATATCAAAAAAAAAAAAGACAAAGAAAAGGAAGGAAGGCTGACAACAAATCTAATGGAAACTTACCTGAGTCAACTTCTCTTTAGCAAGACTCACACTACCCAATGGGTTAACCTCTTCCAAGGCATGAATGTCGCGAGAGCGATCACGCATGTCATAGGCCATTTGCGCGAGGTAAGGCTGCATCTCCCCAGTATCTTCTAGCGCTTGGGTCATCTCTGCCAAGCTTCCCGAGCTCTCGGAACAACTTTCCTTGCAAGATCTCTTGGGTTGGCCTTCCCGCGATGACTCAACCCTATCTTTCCTCTTTCGAGTCCTCGTCACAACAACCTCATTCGACTCTTGCACGATTGGATCCATTTCCTCTATAACCAAGTCCTCACCGCCAGAGAGCCGAACGCCAGTTTGATCACCTGTGTCCCCCAGAGACATATTCTCTACTCCCACTGGCTTCGAGACCACCTCCTCCCCTCGCCCACGGGACCCTGATCCTGATGGTTCCCATGGTCACCATCCTCAGTCTCAGTGACCTCATTGTTAACCTCTTGGTCACCCAAGCCCATTGCTTCTGCCACTAAGGGAGGCAGGTAAGCATAGTCCTCATCCGTAAGTTTTAACCTCACAAAATCATCCTCACTCTCCTTAACTTCCACTTCCTTCCCTTCCTTGGTCTCCAAGTCGATGTCGTACTGTTTGGCATGGTCAGCCTCGGCACACAGCCCCTCTGACATATCCTCATCAGAAACCCTGAAATAGGGCCCTTCCTTCTTTCGGGATCCGCTGTCTCGGGGCATTGTCACTGCAGGAAACATAAAGCAAAGTAGTTATGTATAGTCCAGATCAAATAACACATGAAAACACTCAAGGCAAAATACAAACCCGGAACCCTGGAATAGCCAAACTAGCTATATATGACAAATCAGCATATTCGATACGAGCTCCTGGACTCGAATGCCCATATCACCCGGCAGCGTATATGACGCTCCATTAGCTCGCTTAATTTATATTCTTGGGGCACTACACAAAGTCAGAAGTCAGCAAGGATAGTACAGTACAAATAGTAAGAAAACACGAGACATAAGACACGGTACCTATTTTTTGAAAGGCCCCGGGTAATCGAAACAGATGCCCAAGCCATTCCTGCCATTGTCCCCTAACAAGGAAACACTTTCGCCGCCAACTCTCATTCGTGGAGGTAGGCAAATCGTCCAAGAGCACTTTAAATTTCCCCCTAGACTTCAGGGTCACGCATCCTTTGCTATCCTTCTTCGTATAGTACACTATATGCCAGCAGGCGTTGAACTCCTGAAAGCAGGGGAACTCATGTCCCAATAAGCGGAATAACACCCTTGTCCCCAATATCTGGTTCAGCATACTCGGGGGGGGGGGGGGTCACCTACCCGGGGGCGATATACAGACATGCCATAGTATATTAAACAAAAGGGGGTAGTGGGAACATCAACCCACACCTTAACTGATACTCATACACTAAAGTAAAGTCAACTTGGGGTTCCAAAAACTTAACACCCTTGGAAGGAGGTTGTAATAGCACCTCATTGAGAATACACCAATTTTGCCTAAGTGCTACCAACTCTGACGACGTCATGCTCTCGCCAAAGGGATCCTAAAACGAATCGTCGGCACGCTGAGAACTCGCCATGCTAAACTCTTCTACCTCCTGCAATAAAGGGTCAGACAAGGACACGTGAGACCTAGCATCCGTAACAAGAATGCCCTCTCCTAAGTCAAATGCGACTTCCGCCATTAGATTATCCAATTCCTTCTCCCCCAGTGCAAGGTGTCCGAATCAGGATCAGTCGAGCTAGAGACAACAACAATCTCGCTAGACACCCACACCGGGTCTGTCATACCCTACATCCTCACAAGTTAGACTCTCGCTACATCAAACCTAATCGATCCCAGTAGTAAACCACCCATTTTCCTATTCTAGTCTCACCCAACAGAAATCACGAGCAATAAAACACCATAACAAAAACCCCTTACCAATTCAAAAGAAAAACATAACTAAAAGGAAATTGACAACTTCATACCTCTTTGAAACTGTGGATATGTGTAGTGGCAATGAAGTTGGTTGCAAATAGCCGAGCGCTCACACCCAACAGATTGAGGATGAAATTGCACGTTCCCCAGGTTTGATTAGACTGTTCTCTTGAAACACCCTGTTGAAAATCTGAAACCACTTCCTTAGCCCTTCGCCCTCTATTTTCAAAAAACTCAGAATCCCACCTCTGCTCCCTCCAGGCTTATTTACAGACACCCAGATTAACCACGACCATCCAGATCGTCTCCAGCTAGATGGTCAGGGGAAAGCCACGTCGACCACAATCGAAAAAGGCAGTTAAAGGCGCCCCACGATCCCACGCACGCGCGTTAATCGTGCAAAAAAAAAACCTAATTGACAAAGCTGTTACAACCTCAATGACATCATAAATGATCACGTGTCCATCATAAACTGACCATTTATGACACACGTGAGATATGAATAAAGGTTCGTACCGAACTATCGGAACATAACCCTAGCCACCTCGCGACCCTCGTGTGGGGACTTGGGGACTCGACACCATAACTCCAACTCCTGGGTAAAGCACATTCTCAGCACAACTTGAAGATAACTCCCCACCCAAGAGTTCTCTCTGACTAGGGACTTGGGGACTTGTTAATACATAGCCAAGAACAATTGGCCATGTCGAGAATGTAGCATGATCACCCAATCATCAGAGGCCATTACGGACTAGATACCACCGACGGAACCTCCGCTGGCCCCTAAGGAGTAAAGGTCCAGCAACCATTTACTTGATGGAACCATCTAACAACAACTAAATACTCCCAAAAGGGGAGACGCTAAATAGGACCACCAAAATGGTCCCATATCGAAAAAAGATGACACGACTCCCAATACTAGTCTATAAAACAGGCACAAATTCCCAGAAAAGGTAAGTTCACCATTCCTCCCTTACTCCCGTACTATACGAGTAGCCATTGTGCACTAACTTAAGCACCGGAGAGTCGAAGACTGGGCCACCCTAGTCTTGACTCCTAACGCAGTGTTACTTGTGCAGCTACAAGTACTGGAGCTAAGAATTCGACCTCCCTTCTTTATAAATCCTAGATGGCATCACCGATTTGGATGATTCTTGAGTCCAAATTGATCTAGAGATGCTCCTCTACAAATGTGGGCAGTCATGTTGGTGAAACCATTCTCGTAAACGCATGAAAATTGGTCTTGAAAACCAAAGAAAATAAGCAGAAACCAGTTTTCAGCTTTTTATGTTTGCAGCTTCTGTTTTGGTGTAGTGATTCCATCGACTTTCCTTGATATTTTTTGACCATGTGAGTGATCAAACTCCATCCTTGACATCTCTACTTCGTATTGGAAGCCTTGTTTGCATCACTTGAGCACATATTTGCATTATCTTACTCCACGAAGTACCTAAGAAGATAACAAAATTAAAACGATATTTTTAAAGGAAAATAGCCAAGTTAAATGCAAAAGTTAAACTATAAAATCATTACATTTTATGCTCCTATCAAATTCCCCCACTTTAGCTTTTGCTAGTCCCTAAGAAAAATCAAAGGCTCAAAACCCAACTAGACTCGAAAACAACTCTAATGCCCGTAACAAACTGTCTCAAAAATCCCCTACTTTCATAGCATTAAGAATAACACCCAACCAAGAATTAAGCTCACATTCGAGAGTTAATAAAGACTCATATCCAACATAGCACAAGTATGACTTGGGAGAGAACAATGGTGATGGTTAGAGCTCAACATGCAACAGACAAATCATGATTTCACCTCACAAGGATTGCACTCTTTCTTCTCTCAAAATTCAAGGTATGCTTAAAAGCTTTCACTCAGGTGTATGCAACAGATCAAAATAAAAATCAACAAATAGCTCACATATGTAAAAAAAAAAAAAATACAAATAAAAATAAAAATAAAAATAAAAAAGGCTCAACGAAAAACATGATTTATAATCCCATGAAAGAAATCAAATACTTGCCAAATGGACCACAATATGCTCCACTTTTACACCTAACTCCATAGATCATAGTTTGCCCATCTTAAGGATCAAGTAGGCCTTTTTCAAGGTTGTAATGGGGCTAGGCTTAGGGTTACAGAAACAAAGGGATAGGAATTCAAACAAGCATCTTGAAAGCTAGCAGAGCTTTCATTGATGTAGAGAGATTCCTCTTGTGCTCTTACAACCATCAAGGTCTCCTTGTAACTTCATTGTGTCATTAAATGCGGCCGGATGTCATTGAGTTGGGCCATTGCTTCATTCTAAACACTTCAAGAAATTAAGCTCAATGTTCTTCACAGATTCTTTTTCTTTTGTTTTCTTCCTGGCCGCTTAAATTCTTTCTCTTGTTTTTTTTTTCACGACCAGGGATTACAATCCAGCTTGAATCCTCCCCCACACTTATTCTTTCTCATCATCTTCGTATCGACTTGGTTATGCATAAATCTCGTGTATAGCTCTACTAGATTCCAGAATAAGGGCAAAGATATAGCTATACTAAACCTCAAGGTCAAGATAATGAGGGTGATGACAAAAAGGTTTAAAACATAGGCTCAATGGGGTTAATCTACGGGGTTGTACATCTTGTGTACACAACTGGGGACATAGGCTGATTTGGCTTTGGTGGCGATCCTAAGTGCCTCAATCCCTTTCCCAATCAGGTCATGTCATGACTAAAAGTTTTGAAAGATAGCAAAAACGAGTTCTAGTAAACTCTCTAGTCCATTAAATTTAATATGCGGCAAGCATTCAATCATGAAAGAATAATGAGATTTAGCAACAAGCATATCATTGAAAATTGAGTAATGAATTTCAAAATCTCTCCAAAGAAAGGCATTAAGATCAATAATCTCACAAGGGTTATTTTGAAATCACAATAGCATGTTCAAAAATTCTGTACTAAAATCTCAAGCCATATCTACTACAAGTATACATGCATCACATAAGACTCAATTAATCAAAGAATTTTATGCTCATCATCTCAATTTAATGATCATCTTTTACCATGATTTCAAGAAGATTAGTATCATCCTAGACTTGTTAAGGCTCCTACGACTCAAAAACCAAAAACAGAAACAGAAACACAAACATAAACAAATTTTTTTGGATTTTTTTTAAATTTGTGACTCTAACAAAAACAAAACAAAACATAAAATGCGTGCATTCCCTTCCTCCACACTTAAACTATGCAGCGTCCTTGAAGCAAGAACAATATAGATCATGCAATGATAACAGATGTATGGAGGAAAGTGAACAAAACAAAAGACCAAGGAGAATAGATTGAGAAAAGCTCCCCTATTTTGTGCGCTGAAGCCAACTTCCATCTCATATAACATCTATTTTGTGCGCTGAAGCCAACTTCCATCTCATATAACATCCTGTTGCAGCGTCTAATGTCTAAGATTCCAATTGGAGATGAAAGATGGCATTGCTAGCTTTATGTGAATATGTGGCACGTTTCTTAACTCCAAATGGGTTGAAAATGGCAGCCCTGTGAAGTTAGAAGAAAAACAGAATTTGCACAGAAAAGCTGAAGCAAGGACCTTTACCCATTCAAACCTGATTTCCAATGAGTTCTGGTGCTGGAATGTAAAAGTGTCTCAAAGAAAAGTTGAAGCTAACTCAACAAGCTGTTTAGGCATATATGGCTTTCCTCTACAGAATGGACGGAGGTATCCTCTGTTTTGACCTTTTCCCGGCTGTACTGCACAAATTCTGGTTTCTAGCAGTGACCTTGCTGCCTTCAACATCAAACTGAGAATGACTTGGGTCTCCAAATCCACTTCTGTAAAATCCTACAGAAACTAGACTCAAAGATCATTCTGTTAATATAAAGCACATATTCCTAGGTCTTGTGAGTTGCAAACAGTAGCCCTCCAAAGTTGGCAGACTGCTTTTGAAAGAGCACTGTTTTTGCATAACTTGGAGTTTTCTTCAACTTTTCTCATTTCTAACCTGCACACACACAAAACACATCAAAACAAACAAAAACAAAACAAATAAAACACAGAAGATAAAGACGGTTGGGTTGCCTCCCAACAAGCGTTGATTTAGCGTCTTCAGCTAGACGGAGTTTCTTCTTTAGTCCATGGAGGGTGACGCATTGCAGAGGTTCTCCTCCTCTACATTGTGCTCTTGAAAGGCCTCATAATATGGTTTGAGGCGGTGTCTATTGACTTTGAATTCATTGCCACTCTTTTCACTACGAATCTGCACAGCTCCATGAGGAAAAATGTTACTAACAATGAAAGGACCAACCCAACGAGAACAGAGCTTAGCTGGAAATAGCTTAAGTCGTGAATGGAAAAGCAAAACTTTTTGTCCCACACTAAAAGTTTTTCCACGAATCATCTTATCATGGAAAGCTTTAGTTTTCTCTTTGTAAATTCGTGCACTCTCATATGCATCATTCTGTAGTTCTTCCAACTCACTAATTTGAAGCTTGTGGTGTAGTCTAGCCTTGTCAATGTTCATATTGAACTCTTTAACAGCCCAATATGCCCTATGCTCGAGCTCAACTGGCAGATGGAACGCCTTGCCATAAACAAGCCGGAAAGGTGGCATGTCAATGGGTGTCTTGTATGCAGTTCTATATGCCCAAAGTGCATCATCAAGGTGTTGGATCCAATCCTTCATGTTTGGGTTGACAATTCTCTCTAGTATCTTCTTGATCTCACGATTTGAAACCTCTGCTTGTCCACTCGTCTGAGGATGATAAGGTGTGGAAACCTTATGTGTAATGTTGTACTTCCGTAGCAGAGCTTCAATCGATTTATTGCAAAAGTGTGATCCTCCATCACTTATGATAGCCCTTGGCATTTTGAACCTGGAAAAGATGTTACATCGAAGAAAATCTGCAACAACTCGAGAATCGTCAGTACGGGTGGCTTTTGCTTCCACCCATTTCAACACATGATCCACAGCAAGGAGTATATAAAGAAAACCATGAGACGAAGCAAAAGGTCTAATAAAGTCTATACCCCAAACATCAAAAATTTCAACAACCAAGATTGGAGTTAAGGGCATTTGGTTTTTAGGTCCTAGGTTTCCAGATCGTTGACACCTATCACAAGTCATACAAAAAGTATATGCATCTTTGAACAAAGTAGGCCAATAAAATCAGGATTCTAACACCTTGAGAGCAGTCTTTTTAGAGCCAAAGTGACCACCACAATTCTCCGTATGACAAAACGAAAATATATGATTAAATTCAGAATCAGGCACACATCGTCTTATGAAACCATCAGCAAAAAAATTTCACAAATAAGGATCATCCCAAACTAAACGGTTGGCATCTCTTTTCAGTTTATTCTTCCTAGCATGCGACAAAGTGTTTGGCAACTTCTTAGAGACTAAATAGTTCACAATATCAGCATACCAAGGAATACTTACCTCTAGTCCAAAGAGTTGCTTGTCTGGGAAGGTCTCAATTAAAGGAATGGCATCCTTGTCATGCACTATGCAACTCAAATGATTTGTCACAACATTTTTGCTTCCCTTCTTATCCTTTATTACGACATCAAATTCTTGGAGAAGGAGAATCCATTAAATCAGCCTTGGTTTTGCCTCCTTCTTTAAGAATAAATACTTCAAAGCTGCATGATCAGTATAAATGACAACTTTAGTTTGAAGTAAATACGATCTAAATTTTTCAAGAGCAAAAACAACAGCTAATAATTATTTTTCCATTGTGGAGTAATTCAATTGAGCATCATTCAAAGTCCGAGAGGCATAGTAGATCGCGTATGGCTTTTTGTCTTTTCTTTGACCAAGAACGGTGCTTACGGCATAATCTGAAGCATCACACATGAGCTCAAAGGGTAAGGACCAATCAGGGGGCTGCATTATGGGTGTTGTAGTCAACAATGTCTTCAACTTCTCAAAGGCAGCCTTGCACTCATCATCAAACACAAAGGGGACGTCTTTCTGGAGCAACATTGTAAGGGGCCTTGCAATCCTTGAAAAATCCTGGATGAATCTTCTGTAAAATCCTGCATGACCAAGAAAAGGACGAACCTCTCTCACAGATGTGGGAGGTGGTAAGTAGTGTACTAAATCCACATTAGCCATATCTACCTCAATTCCCCTAGAAGACACACTATGCCTAACACAATTCCTTGTGTCACCATGAAGTGACATTTTTCCCAATTTAAAACCAAGTTAGATTCAATGCAACACTTTAAAATCAAAGAAAGGTTTTCATGGCATTCATCAAAAGTTTTTCCAAACACACTAAAATCATCCATGAAAACTTCTATGATTTTCTCAATGTAATCAGAAAAGATGCTTAGCATACATCTCTGGAACGTACCTGGCGCATTGCAAAGTCCAAAAGGCATCCTCCTATAGGCAAAAGTTCCAAAGGGGCATGTGAATGTTGTCTTTTTTTGATCTTCATGCATAATAGCAATGTGATTGTACCATGAATAACCATCAAGAAAACAATAAAATCCATGGCCTGCTAACCTCTCCAACATTTGATCAATGAAGGGCAAAAGGAAGTGATCCTTCCTTGTTGTTGCATTGAGCTCCCTATAATCTATGCACATTCTATGGCGTGTGATAGTTCTTTGTGGCACTAACTCATTCTCTGCATTTTCCACAACAGTTATCCCAGACTTCTTTGGAACTACTTGCATTGGTGACACCCATTTAGAGTCTGAAATTGGGTAGATGACACCACAATCTAGGAGTTTGATAACCTCCTTCTTCACAACTTCCATCATTGGAGGGTTTAGTCTTCTAGCTTTAAGCTTCCCTAGATGGTTTCGCACCCTCTTCAAGAAGAATTTGATGCACACATGTGGTTGAGCTAATTCCCTTAATGTCAGCAAGTGTCCATCCAATTGCAGTTTTGTGATTTTTTAACACCTCCACTAACTTCACCTCTTGTTCAACTGTAAGTTTAGAAGAGATGATAACAGGCAAAGTCTCATTGTCACCCAAATAAACATACTTCAAGTGATCCAGTAACAACTTAAGTTCAAGTTATGGTGCCTGAATCACAGATGGAAGTACTTACTAGTTGACAAATGAATTGGAACGGGAGGAGTACACCTTGAACGTGGGAGTGCCTCAAGGTAGGCCACAGTTTCAATTATAGCATCATCAAACGTCTCTTTGAGCTCTTTGGGTGATATTGGGATGCCATGGCTTGTAAATCCAATGCCTTGCTCAATGGTGATTTCCAACATGTCCTCTTTCAGTGCCTTGAGAAATTCATACGCAAGCGTATCAATGATATCAACAGAAAAGTAAGAATTTATTTCATGTAAAGGATACCGCATTGCTTCAAAAATGTTGAAGCCAATCACTTCTCCATCGAATTCCATGGTCAATGATCCTGTGTAAACATCAATTTTGGTTCTTGCCGTCCGTATGAATGGTCTTCCAAGAAGAAGTGACGCTGAATTCATGGGAGAGTCCTCCATCTCTAACACATAAAAATCTACTGGGAATATAAGTTTATCAACCTGCACAAGAACATCTTCCAAAAGACATTTCGGATATGTGTTTGATCTATTTGCTAGCTGAATGACAACATTATCTTTTTTAAGCTCACCTAGACCTAGAGATGCATAAACAACATAAGGCATTACATTGATATATGCTCCTAGGTCTAAAATAGCATTCTCAAACCTCATGTTACCAATCACACACGGGATTGTAAAGCTACCAGAGTCCTTGCACTTGGGAGAAAATTTTCTATCAATCATGGCAGGGACATTGGCTCCAACTTTCACCACTTCTTTTTCTTGAATGTGTCTTCTGGTTGTACATAACTCCTTGAGGAATTTGGCATATTTCGGCACTTGTTTTAACGCATCAAGGATAGGGATATTAATATGCACTTTCTTGAAAACATCCAAAAATGGCTTGTTCATTCTCTTCCTTCCTAGATTGTGAAAACCTACTGGCAAAAGGCAAACAAGAAGAAGAATTAATATTAAACAAACTTGAAGGGTCAGAAGGCTCACCTTTGGCGTTGAAAGCTTTGGTCGAAGATGGTGGCTTCTTTAATTCTTCGTGCAATGTTGCTGGATCTTTCTCTTGTCCTTTTTGCATGGTGATAACATCCTCCTCTTCATTAACATGCATGGTCACATTCTTTGGCTTCTTTCGAATGTCATGAACCACTTTACCACTTCTTATTGATATTGCTTTTGCTTTCTCAAAGGATGGATTTGGAATGGTACCTCCAGGAAGCTTTGCAGGCTTACGGAGCTGGTTTATAGCATTCACCACATCACCTACTTGTTTTTTAAGCTCCTTAATCTCCTGGTCTTGATTTTGCTGCCCGTGCATCAACTGTTGAGTGGAGGTGGTCAAAGCTTCTAACATCTTGTCGTACCTCTCCAAAATTGGAGTCATTGTGGAACCTGAAGCTTGATGGGACGCATAGCTTTGTGTAAACCCCACTTAAGGATGCTAATTAAATCCTAGTGGTGTACGATTGTTGCCTTGAGATACTTAAGAAGGTCCAAGGACGTTGTCGTTGTTACTCCACCAGAAGTTGGGGTGATTCCTTGATCTTGGATACTGAAAATATGGATCGTTCTTTTGATATTGCCTTTCTTGCTGAAAATTTCCTACAGCATGTACCTCCTCATCCTCATATAATTAAGGGCAGTGATCAGTTTGGTGACCCTCCATTGAGCACACACCACACACCATGGCTCCATGCTTCTTTTGACCCAATACCTGAGATAACTAGATGTGAGATTTGATAATTGATCTTTGATATCAAAATCGTTACCTCCCTTTGACGACAATGTCTAGACACATCTTGAAGAATTATTGAATTGTCGAGCATTCAATGCACGATCAACTATGAGCTTCATTCCATCCTCTTTGTACTTATCCATGAACGATCCTCTAGCTGATGCATCCAAGATATCTCTCTCTATGGGTAAGAGGCCATCATAAAAGGCAGTCAGCAAGCTTTCGTCACACAAACCATGTTGAGGGCATTGAGTAAGAAAGCTCTGGAACCTCTCACAGTATTCGGGATATGACTCGTTCCATCTTTGCTCAATTCCGGTAATATGCTTTCTCAATGCTATAATTTTTGAAGTGGGAAAGTACTTCTCCAAGAATGTCTTGTGCATCACATCCCATGAAGTTATATAGCCGTTTGGAAGCCTATACAACCATGTCTTGGCCTTGTCCGCCAGAGAAAAAGGAAAAGCCTTCATCTTCATGATATCCTCATCTGCATTCTCCGATGTCATGCTTGAGCAAATAAATTGGAATTCTTGGAGATGTAGATTAGGGTCTTCATTAGGTAACCCGTGAAAAGTGGGTAGCTTATGGAGAAAACCAGTCTTGAGGTCAAAAGTCCCCGTCTTTCCTCCAGCCGGTTGAGGGTAACAAATGCACAACGGAATGCCACCCGCTATTAGGGACGTTGAGAGCTCCCTAATGGTCTTCCTTGGTTCTACCGGTTGTTGTGGAGGTGGCAACTGCCACTGCTCATTTTGTACATCTCCCATTTGGAAAATTAAAGTGGGCATGATGGGCTCAGCCTCTTCTTGAGCAGCTTTTGCTTCTCTTGCCAACCTTTTGTTCTCTCGTGCTAACTTCTCTATTTCAATATTCAAAGACACTAACTCATCCTTCAGATTATTCCTTGTGCGCATACACAATTGAAGTTTCCTGCAAAACAAGTAAAACAAAAACTTTAGCAACAGAGAAGAAAATCGACTCTAAACAACTAATGTGCAAAACTAAAATTTTACAATCCCAGGCGACAGCGTCAAAATTGGTACCGCTAAAATAGACTCACAATTTAACCCTGCAAAAGATTGTCAATTATAGTATAAAGAAACAAGGATCGTTCATTGCCAGAGATTGAGGGAATTTAATTTTGCACAACACAAATAATGTCACAAAAGTGTCTACTGTTTCTAACGAACAGCAGACGAAAATATAATTAAATACATAAACTAAACTAAGAAAATTATGAAAATTTATAGAACTAAACTAGACACATAGAAGAAAACACATACAAAATTTGAGGGGATTTGGAGTTCGTTTACTATACTAAATAAATCACGAAAAACAGAAGACAGAAGAATAAGAAAACTAGTTTGATTTGTAGTTTGAGAAATATGATAGAGAAGAGGTTAGGGATTTAGGAAATTCACCACCGAATATGCTGCAAAACAAAGGCCACACAACCAAGATTCCAATTACCAAGTCATGAAAATGTTCAATCAAGAATAAACCATGAACGCACTGCGTAAATTCTTACTACTTCCCTTAACTACTTAAGCAAGATGAACGCACCGTTACTAAGCTTTTCGAATAACCAATCAAGGTATAGACGCTATCCTATCAACAAATTTGTCTAAGCATTAAGATCATTGGAACTGATTAAACAAGTATGCAAAACTAGTGTGAAACGCCTACCTAGCATGCAAGTCTCTCTATTTAGTTTCACCTATTGTCCTATAGGTTTTACTACCTTGAATTAAGCCGTATTAACCGTTTAAGAAATTAAACAACCTAATTCTAGCCCCACTCACAAGTTCATAATGTTATGCATCCATGAACATAAACAAGTAAGAGTTATCTATAAACCAAAACCAAATAGACAATCCATAACTAAGCAATTACAAAATCAAGGTTGTAAAACAAAGTTTATTGCATAATTCGGGGCTTCAAACCTCCACCCCTAACTAAGATAAACTAGCCACACATCATTGTAGAAATCACACAGAGAAAATAAACTTCGAAAGTTAAAGATTACAAAGGGAAGAAGAAAACTGTGAATGGAAGAAGTTGACGATGATCTTGGTGACTACCCCTTGATGGAAATGCTCTCTTGCAGTATGACGGCATAGAATCGTTCTGGTATTAGGGTTTTGCCTTAAGTAGTCTCCAAGTCTTCAAAACTTCCTTTTCAGACTATGTTTCCTTCTTTGACTAGGGTCAATGTTTGGGCTATCTTTTAAACGTCTTCCACATATAATCTGGTTTGGCTTTTGGGCAAATTATAGTACTGATATCACTCTTTAAAATCGTGCAAAAACCCCCAAGAAAGCTTCTCAGAATCCAGCCCAAACACTGCCTCGAACTTGACTGCTGCACAGCTTTCCCAGAACTGCTGATTTTCTTTCCAACTTCGACGCTTCATAAATCCTAGATGCCATCACTGATTTGGATTATTTTTGAGTCCAAATTGATCTACAAATGCTCCTTTAAAAATATGGATAGTCATCTTGGTGAAACCATTCTCGTAAACGCATGGAAATTGGTCTTGAAAACCGGAGAAAATAAGCAGAAACCAGTTTTCAGCTTTTTATGTTTGGAACTTTTGTTTTGGTGCAGTGATTCTATCGACTTTCATTGATATTTTTTGACCATATTGTTTTGGCCATGATCCTCAGCGAGTTGTCGAGAGCTCATGAGTGAGCAAAGAAAAAAAAGGAGATGCGGGCGTGCCACCTCGCGGATGAGGAAAGAAAGATTGCGCAAGATCTTGACTTCTTGATCAGGCGGAGGGTTTCAGGTGCCACCTCACGGATGAGGAATTTACGAGCACAAGCGATTCGATACTCACGGTGTTTCACGAGCAGAGCAATAAAAGGGGATCAAGGTGATCGGAGACGAGTTTGAGAGGGCTCTGAACTATGCGCGGACGCACTTAGAATAAGGGTTTCGAGTAGCTCGAAGGAAATCAACTGGATTGCAGTTTTGTTTGTATTGTTTGTAAAAGATTGAGAGAGAGAGCTTTCTGTAAGCCTTCGAGCCCCTTATATAGTAGTTCACCCTCTACTAGAAGAAAGACAATCAGAATCCAAGTTGGACTCTGAAACAGAATACCACAAGCACACTGTTCCATCTCACGGGCTTTTCTAGCTTGCGAGCCTCAAAAGGGCTTTTTATTAAAAGGGCCACACGTATTGGTCCAAATGCTATCCAAAACTTATTATGCAGTCTTGAACCAAAATGTCCACTGGGCTCAAACGTTGCCTCCTAGGCCTTAAGCTTTGGATTGTTCGAAGTGGCTAAGCGAAAAGGCCTTATTGAACATGTTACGGAGCTTTGAAATTTGGAAGATGTTGACGTTTTGGGACCATCGTGATATTCATCTCTCTGAGGAGGACCGAAGTTATACATCCTGGCATAAAATTGGCGAGACGAACTGAGTCACCCCACTGGTGAACATAAGATTGGCGAAGCGAACCGAGCCACCCTGCTGGTGAACATCTTCCCGCTCACTCCAAGCCTGCCTGAGATTGAGCCTACGTTAGGTGTCGACCCCGCATACCTCTTAAGGTGGCGCTCCCTCTCCAATAATTATTGGGAGTATGAGAATGATGACATCTTTGCCTCCATCTTCTCCCCCTTACACAACATACTGGGAGAATCAAACCGTGCCATCCTTGATGCCCTATATGGACAAGTAAGGACACCACAGAAACCAGCCGCGAAGCCCAGGCTAGCAGTGCCAACATGAATGTGTTTGTTGGTGCGAAGCGCTCATGAGGCTCATGGTGCCCTAGTTCGCCATCTCGCCTGCAGCAACGGCGCTGGACCATTCTTTCAGACTTGAAAAAATGCGGTAGAATTGTAAGCCCGTCAAGTCAGTGATGCGGAGGCCCAGGCAGCTGCTCAGGAAAGAGTCCGCCAGGCCTTGGTCACCAGATGGTGGCTTCTTTGAACCAGTTCGAATATATGGAGGTTCCTGAGACAGCCTCCCCTCGTAATGTTTATACTAGGCAAATGGATACTTTAGAAGCTCAGATAGTGGAGCTTATTCAAGCTCGCCACCACCTCGCGTGGGCTGAAGGTGGCGAGGCATGCATACAGGCTGTAGAGGAAACTCAAGACGCTCTAGTACGGTTTCATCAATCGAATCTTTCTGCCCCCTTGCTATGGATTCTTCGTCCCTTTTGTTCATCCTCATGTCCCTACTTAAAACAAAACCACCATTTCTCCTGCTCATTGTTTGCTCTGATGAGTTTTGAAATATGTGATGCTATTATTTAGGGCCTTCGGAATAGGCCTCAATCTTATACTTGTCTTTTGATTAGACATTGTACGTTTTATCCATAAGAAAGGGTCTAATTACATGCTTCTCTCTCGGGTTTCCCCCTAGTGCTAGGCAGCAAAGCGCTAACGCGATAGCACGTAGCACTATGAACAGTGGTCATGGGGTCAGGAGGAGGATCCTCACGCTCTCAAAAACTAGCAATATGGCGCTTTAAAAAACGACCATTAATAGGATTGCGGTGGAGGGTGCCATCAAGGTTGCACAAGTGGTATGCCCCCTTGGGTAATATGCGATGAATGATAAAGGGACCTTCCCACCGAGCGGACCACTTCCCTCGGCCTACAGTTTTGTTGCCTAATGCTAACATGGTGCGCCACACTGCTTGGCCTTCGGCATAGCTCCGACCTCGGATAACTTTATCATAAGACCGCGTAATGCGCTGCTTTTCAAGGATGAGATTGTTGAAAGCAGTGATGCGGTGTTCGTTGAGGTCTTCAAGCTCCTGCTACATTGCCTGAACGTAATCGTCACCAAGCAATTGGTGCTGTTCCTAGACGCGGAGCGAGGTGATGTTAATTTCAAGGGGAAGGACGGCGTCATGACCATACATAAGAACGTATGAGGTGGTATCTATCGGGCCAAGCTTGGAGGTGCCATAGGCCCACAAAGTATGGTAAAGCTCTAGATGCCAGACGCAGGGGTTCAATGCTAGCATCTTGCGCAAGATACTGAGTATAACCTTACTGCTTGCCTCCGCTTGACCATTGGACTGCACGTAATATGGCATCGAATGCAGGAGCTTGATACCATAGTCATTTAGGAATGTTACCACGGAATCGGCCATGAAAGCTGCCTCCCAGTCCGTCACGATGCACTCCAGAATACCAAAGCGGGAGATAATGTTACGGAAGATAAAATTGCGTACTAAGTTCGCCGAGGCGACTTTGAGCGGCTCGGCTTTAACCCACTTGGTAAAGAAAATTGTGGCCACAATAATGAATTCATGCTGCTCTGAGGAATGCAGGTGAATAATGCCGACGAAGTCTATTGCCCATCCTTGACTTGGCCATGGTTTAATTATCGGTTGCAACGGGATATTAGGGATGTGTTACACTGGTCCATGAGCCTGGAAATCCTGATAACCTTTGGCATAAGCAATACAATCCTTGAGAATGGTAGGCCAGTAGTAGCCGTGGCGACGAATTAACCAATGTATTTTGGGCCCTGCCTGGTGCAAACCACAAACCCCACAATGAACTTCGCGCATGAGCCGCTTGGCTTTGTTGCCATACACGCAGCGGAAGTCATTACCGTCCTCATCGCGCCGGCGAAGCTCGCCATTGCGTACCACAAAGTTGAGGGCGAGAAATCTCATTTGTCGTGAATGAATCGCATTATGAGGGTTCTTGAGGTAGGTTATGAATGGCAGCCGCCAGTCCTCGTCAATAAGGTCTAAGGCAGCGATGTCGGGAGAGTCTCCATTTTATTGCTCCCTAGTAATAAAAGAAGGAAGAGTGCGTCGTTCGACCTTAGTAGTCATTTGCGCACTCCGTCTCGCAAGATAAGGTTCAATTTGTGTGAGCTAATTGGCAGCGAAGTTGAATTCGAGCAGAATGTGCTCAATGTGAACATCATCGAATCGATCCAAGACGTCAAACGCTTTAAGCAAGTAGGGCTCGATGGACGAACTCAATCATTTAAACTTTTCCACAAATTGGTTGACGACCAACAAGGAGTCGCCGAAGACTGAAACTACGCGGACTCCTAGGTCAAGCAAAATTTCAAGTCCAATGATTAGCGCCTCGTTTCCGCCTGGTTATTTGTACATTTGAAATTCAGCTGGAAGGAGTAAGAAAACCGATCGTCTGCAAGGTTCTCGATGGCGATCCCAACACCTGCAGCAAGTTCAGTGTGTGATCCATCGAAGTAAAGAGTTTATGGAGTGAGTGTCACAGCGGAGAACTCCAACTCGCGAAACGCTGTTTGTTCGGTTGGTGGGTGATGGGCTAGGAAGTCCGCTATGGCCTGTCCATTTACTACTTTTTGCGGAACATATTGCAAGGAGAACTTAGACAAAGCCAATATCCATTTGCCTATGCGTCCCCATAGGATAGGGCTGGACATCATGTACTTGACCAGATCGGACTCAGCGATCACCACCATGGTAAAGGCTAGCATGTAGTGGCGGAGCTTGCAACCTGCAAAGAATAGGGTGAGACACAATTTTTCCCTTGGAGAGTAGCGTGTTTCACAATCGGTTAATACCCTGCTAAGGTAATGAATAGCGTGTTCCACCTCGTTCTCATCATCTTGTGCCAAGAGTCCGGCAATGGATAGGTCGGCAGCTGCGATGTAGAGTTTAAGCGAGACGCTTGGGCCAGGTGGAATCAAAACAGGAGGGTTCGTAAGGTAGTCCTTGATACGATCGAAGTACTCTTGGTGTTATGGCTCCCATACGAACTCAGTTGCCCCCTAGAGCTTGAGCAGGGATGAAATGGGCTGAACCTTCCCTGCCGCATTTGAAATGAAATGGCGGAGGAAGTTGATTCTCCCGATTAGTTGCTAGAGCTCCTTTTTGGTTGTAGGAGGTGAGAAGCTTATTACCACCTGCGCCTTGTCCTTGGGGATCTCGATGCCCCTTTGGTGGACTAAGAATCCTAGGAGGTCGCTTGCCTCTACGAAGAACACACATTTGACGGGGTTCATGTTCAGGTTATGTCGCATCCGTGTGAAAACCTGTTGGGGGTCTTCAACGTATGTCGCCCATGTTTTGGTTTTGACCACCACGTCGTCTATGTAGACTTCAATCAATTTTCCCATTATATCATGAAAGATGAGGTTCATAGCGCGCTGATATGTTACCCTCGTGTTCTTGAGCCCGAACGGCATGACAACATATTCAAACACGCCGGCAAACCCTGGGCAGCGGAAGGCTGTCTTGTGATGTTGTAAGTCGTCCCTCGCCTGGGTGAGCCCCCATCGTGTTAAATTGGAGGTCGTGACCCCATAGGGGTGACCTTTGGATTCGACGCCTTGAACGTCCAATGTGCCCAAGTCGGTATTGTAATAGCGAGCGTCATTGAAGTTGGCAGAGATGGAGAAAGGACGCGGATCAGCTTTAATGATGACCGCCTCGCATTTCTCAGTATCCCAGATCATGAGTTCTTGGTGCATAGAGGAAGGCACACAAAAACTTCTATGGATCCAGTCGCGGCCTAGGATCATGCTATAAGATGAAGAGCATTCGGCCACAAAGAAGGTATAGACTCGTGATATCGGTCCTACCTTGACTCATAAAAACAACAAGCCTAGAGTTCTAGAGACTTGTCCAGTGAAGACTGCCAGGGACATGGTTTGGATCATCGAGCATGGGATACCGAGAAGTCCCATGGTATGGGTTGTAACGACATTGACCACAGCTCTGGTATTGATAATGACTTTGTTGACCATTATCCCTTCAACTTCGGTCGTAATATATAATGGCCTCATGTGAGTGGCCATGTCCAGGGTTGGTGTTGAGAAAGTCAGAGTCTGCACATGTGTGACGTTGCTCGTAACTTCCAATTGTGGAGCATCCTTGGGTTTCGCTAGAACTGGACCCATCTTGCTGCTACAAGGCGGGGATATTTCGGAGACATTTTCGCTATTGTCTGGGATATCCGCCGCGTTCAATGTTCTGTTTGGCGGGAGAGCATATCTTACAGATATGAAAAACACCATCCCGACCTAAAAAAAGAATTGCTTGCGTACTAGGATCAGCGGAGTCTCAATGACCCCATGTTCTCCTTCGAGCACAGCGAATGTGCTCTTTTCTGGGTTGATTTCTTCGTCCTCAGCCCATGCAGAGACTTCTACCATATTGCAGGTGAATGATTCCCCCTGCTCTTCTGCTTGGTCTTCTTCTAAGTCAATGTAAGACTCGGTATCAACCTCGTCGTCCAACGAATTCTCTCGAAAATGCTGGGCCATCTGCTGCGCGAGGCTAGGGCTAGAAGGAGTACTTTCCACAATTGGTGGTGCGTTAGTCTCCGTCCGCCATGGCCGCCATACGAGTTTGGTTAAGGACTGTTCATCCTCGGCTGTCTGCTTATCACCGACTAGAGGTACCTTGGCATTGTCATTTTCCCTCGACCGAGGAATGGCTGGGACTCGAGGTTCCTTCTTGGCCTCTGGCTCCAGGTTAGGTTGTGGTCGGGGACGATGCGGTTGTGGTGGTTCCCGCCTTGCCTCGGGTTCCTGGTGGTGAGGCTCCCAGCGCTGTGATGGCTGAGGCGGCTCACGCCTTGGCTCAAGGTCCAGGGTCATAACTAGTCTACGCCTTGTCAGAAGGGGTGGTTCCCTTCTTCATTCAGCCTCAGGCGATGGCCTGTGCTGGGAAGGTTGCGGATCCCTTCTCCTTTCTGGCTCTAGAGATGGCATGTGCTTGGAAGGTTGTGGATCTTGTCTTAGTGGTACGGCGAGGCAACATAAGACGTTTGCCTTTGGAGCAAGATCATCTATGACTTGCGCACACACCCTTGGGGGCGTTATAGGTGGCCTTAGGAGTATCGCGCGCAAGCCTTCTGCTTTTCTCCACATCCGCTCAGGTGTTTGTGCGAGTTGTGAGGGTCGTACGACGCCATCATCGACAGCTCGCAAGGTACGCAGGATGCTTCCATACTTCTTCTGTAGCTTTCACTTACTAGATATGGTAATGGTAACTGGCCTGCCCCCTTGCTGCATGTACCATATCTCTTCCTTGATCGCTGATTTGGTTGTCGGGGGAATGTAGGGATCAGTCAAGATACCATGACGAGGGCTTGAAGCCTTGTTTTTCTGGTACCCGCTGCTGGAATCCGATATGTCCATCTCACTTGAAGTTGGAGACGAAGGTACTTTTTTCATCCAGTGTGATTGGATGAACGTCTCGAGGCATTTAATCCTCTGTTCTAGCTCTTCGCGAGTCCTGGGGCTCACGGGTTGGTAATTTTCAGCTGGGGACGGTTCATCATCCCTCATAATAACTTTGCCCTTATCTTTCCTTGAAGGGCGATCGGGCTTCAGTCTGGCGACTAACTGCCATGCCCGATCATGGTTTCCACTTTGGTTCGCCAGCACGGTATAGTCATTCGCTGGCCGCTTGCGGTTTCTACCTGGCGGTTTGTGCGGGCCAGCATTTGGAGATATATCCAATGTTATCGCTCACTGGCCGATGCGAGGCCAAGCGACGTCAGCAGTTGCGATTAGGAAGCCGCCTTTATCCTCAAAGCGAATGTACTTGAGGTTGAGCCAGTCCTGGACTTGGTCTCGAAGTTGATAGCAATCGCAAGTTCTATGTCCCCAACTATTATGGAACTTGCCGTGTACGCAGCCTTCCTTGTATTCGATGTAGGGTAAGGCCCTCGCCACTGTGACGAGTCTGTCATCAATATGGTCGTCTAAGACCTCGTGTGCGAGGTTGACGTTATATGTGTACTAGGGGATGGCCGAAGAGTATTGTCATTGCGCTCCTCGCGGTCTCTCTTGGGTGCCCGGCGCGGGTTGTCCTCCTCCGGGTGTTCAGACAGATCTAGCGTTATTCTGCGTTGGCTTGGCTTCGGCGCCCGACGTCGGTTGTTCTCTTCTGGCTAATAGGTCCAGTTCACTTCGACCATGCCAACCACGGGCAAAAAAGGGTCTACGTCCACCAACGAGGCTGTGCTCCCCGGGGTCTTCAGTTTTAGGGCGCCAGAGTTCATCCAACTGCAGTTGGTCTCGGAGCTTGACACAATCTTTAGTGTCATGATTATAAACATTGTGGAAGGTACAGTATTTCTTGTCCTTTAGCTCCTCTTTGGATGAGATTTTGTGATCCAAGCGCACGTACTTCGCCTCGATCAAGTCATCAAAAACTAGATGGGCGTTTTTTGCGCTATAAGTGTATGACTCGTACTCGGGCTTTGTCCATGCAGAAGACTAGATGGTGATTTGCTCGCGGGTCATTTTAATATCCTTTAGTTAATGAGCCAATGGCTTCCTAGTCAGTTCGACTGCTCCCACATCCTCTTAATCTGGCGCAACCTCAGTTTCTTCCTGCCTCTAATAATAAGGATCATAAGCAGGGGATTGGAGGTTTAGTGCCCCCACCGTCCTGTTTCTCCTTGTACGTATGTCCCCTTTGAGGCATTTGCTTTCTCATCCATCTCATTGAGAATCAGCTCGTAGCTTCCGACCTTGTTAATTAGGTCACCCATTGATGTGAAGCATTCTCCGTGATGCTTCAGTCGTTGATGATGCTCAAGGCCGCGAATAGCCAATTTGATGGCTTCCTGCTCAGGTAGCAGGTAATCGCACTTGGCCTGCTGAATTTTGAAGTGTTGGAGGAAAAAGACTCCCGACTCCATGCTCTGCTGGCTCATTTGGGTGAGGGAGTCAAGGCCGACCTCTGACTCGATGGTGCCATAAGTCTCCCGGAACAGTCTCTCCTTAGTAGGCCAGTCTGCAATTGATCCAGGCTTCAACCTGGAGTACCAGTTGAAAACAGCTCCGGACAGGGAAGTCCCGAAGAGTTGCGCTTGAAGATATCGTTATTCCCGTATTGGCCGCATTGGACTTTGAAGCGGGCCATATAGGTTGCTGCATCTTCCTTTTTCTCCCCAGAGAAAGTCGTGAAGACAATGTTCTTGAACCCGTGGGGGAAAGGGTACCGCGCCACGCTATCAGGGTAAGGGTCGCGATATTGCAAGTTAGCATCACATTTCCTGGTTTACTCCTTGACTATGTTGGAGATGAGTTGGCGCCAGTCGGCTGCCATCACAGGTGTGGACTCTCATGGTTTGGCCATGCAGAGAAACTGGTGACTTGTCCAACATTCTTAGGATCTGGGCTGGAATGGGCTATAACCGGGTCATCTGGCGTCCCGGCTCCATGGCGTGGCGAACCGTTAAACCCCTTAAATGTAGTACCAGAGTTACGCAGGGGTGGTGTCTTTGAAGTTCCCGCCCCTAACGCGAACTTTGGGGTCTTTTGAGCCCCGACCTTCAGATTACCCCTAAGGCGTTCATTAGGCGGGATGTACTTGGATGATCCCTCATTTGCGCTTGTGCTGGTGAGGTCAAGGGCAGGATTCTTTGTTACTTGAGACCTCATCCAATCTTCCACGTCATGGACCCTCAAGCTCAAGCTATCATGTTTGTCCTTGAAGTCTGCGATCTTTTCTAGGTTGTTCTTGTTTTTGAAGAAAGAAGCGTTCTCCTGGCCGTGCAACTTGGTATCGTGTTCGTCCAAGCGGCGAGTTTGCTTGTTCACTATCACGAGAATGAGCGGCAGGATCTCCGCATGCTGCTTCACGGTCTACGCGTTCTGCTTCACGGTCTCCGTGTTCTGGTCCAAATCTGTTTGGATCCATTGAAGGGTACCTTCAACTAAGCCCTTAGTTTCTGTGAATTTGCCTTCGAGGTGGCCATAATCCTCACTGAGCATGGTGAGTTTGTTATGGCTGGCCTCCCAAAGGGCTTTGTCTTTTTTGACCTGTTCAGCTAGGTCATTGACGCTCTGTTGAGTGGCCAAACCCTTCATCTGACCTTTGAGCTCCTCGAACATCTGGAGGATTTGCTCCATAGGCAGAGCAGATCCTGTGTCTTGGGTTGGCATTGAGCCTTCCATTGTGGTTTCGATAAAGTTTGGGTTACCAAACTGAGCAAGAACCTGTTCTTTAGTGAGAGATCGGCAAGGCGTGCTGTTATGGGGCTTGTACCGTGGTGATCTATGCTTGAGACAAGAAATCTGAGGTTTCATGTATGATGATTCTCTTGGCTTCCCTATGGTGAATCGCTTGTACTCTCGGTCCCACTGGGCGTGCCAATGTTTTGGCCACGATCCTTAGCGAGTTGTCGAGAGGTCACTAGTGAGCAATGAAAAAAGGGGATGTGGGCGTGCCACCTCGCAGACGAGGAAAGGAAGATTGCGCGAGATCTTGACTTCTTGATTAGGCGAAGGGTTTTAGGTGCCACCTCGCAGACGAGGAATTTACGATCACGAGCGATTCAATACTCACGGTGTGTTGCAAGTAGAGCAACAAAAGGGGATCCAAGTGATTGGAGACAAATCTGAGAGGACTCTGAACTATGCGCAAACGCACTTAAAACTAGGGTTTCGAGTAGCTCGAAGGAAATCAACTGGATTGCAGTTTTGTTTGTATTGTTTGTAAAAGATTGAGAGAGAGCTTTCTATAAGCCTTCGATCCTTTATATAGTAGTTCACCCTCTGCTAGAAGAAAGACAATCAGAAACCAAGTCAGACTCTGGAACAGAATACCACAAGCACACTGTTTCACCCGCGCGAATCAACCACCTTGTGACACATGCCCAGTTCGCACACTCCATTCCGCATAGGGCACTGCCTCTGCGCTATTCAATTGTAGACTCCTATGCGAACTGGAATTAGGAACATCCTTATCTCGCAGGGTATCACAGTCTTTGTGGAAAATTAACTCGCGAGCCACGGACTCAAATATCCCGCGAGCTCCTAAAGCTTACTTCCATCTCACAGGTTATTCTAACTCGCGAGCCTTAAAAGAGCTTTTTATTAAAAGGGCCACAGGTATTGGCCCAAATGCTATCCAAAACTTATTATGCAGTTTCAGACCAAAATGTCCACTTGGCTCAAACACATATGAGTGATCAAACTCCATCCTTGACACCTCTACTTCGTTTTGGAAGCCTTGTTTGCATCACTTGAGCACATATTTGCATTATCTTGCTCCACGAAGTACCTAAGAAGATAATAAAGTTAAAACGATCTTTTTAAAGGAAAATAGCCAAGTTAAATGCAAAGGTTAAATTATAAAATCGTCGCATTTTATGCTCCTATCATTTATATATTTTTTAATCTTGTAAACTCATACCATATATTCTCAAAGACTTTGATGTTTTCCCCTTACCTGGTTTCTTTGCTTACTATTCATTGTGTTTGTAAGTTACTGGGTTTGTTTTTAATGAAAGGCTCATATTCATCAAAAAAAGAAGAAAAAAAAAAAGAGTTTACTGCTCGTCCTAATCCAAGTAAAACTAGGACAAAGCTTTCTCGCTTTTAATTTTCTCACTCAATATCCACCAATATATATTCAAAACATTTCTTCCATAACTTACCAAATCAAATCATCTTCTAACTTCCTCCGACAGTCCTACCTCGATATGCTGGGTTTGAACGGGGATAAAAAAGAGAGACAACAATACTTTTCCTTTTTTATTTCCCTCTCCTTATTAATTATTAATTTTTCAAATAAAAAAAATTATTAATTTTAATAATTTATTATTGCTAAATTAAGGAGTGACGGATTTGCCCCTCAAAAATTAACGGAAAACACGTTAGATAATGGAAAATGTAACAGTATGTACATATTTTTGGTTGAGAATACAAATTCATGTACCGTGGTCGTTATTTTAAAACTTAAAACACCAAAATTAAAAATTAATCATTTATCATGGACTGTCCTTCAAATTTTTCCAAACAAAGAACCGGAAAGAAAAAGCATCCCTAGCCCTGTAAAGATGTCAAAAGCCCCCACATGCATACTGCCCACTTAAAAGCTGCTACAAGTCTACAACACACAGAGAACCCACTCCCATATTACCTAAACAAGTTACGTACTCCCTCCTCTATCTCCTCCAGCCAAGAAATCCATGCCAGAACTCTGTTGTGCATGCAGTTTTAGAGAGAGAGAGAGAGAGCACCGGAGGCAAGTCATCACTATAAAGCTCGAACATGCGCCTGTGAAGACAGTGGACAAAAAGCTGACTTGTTCTGTTGTTCAAAAACTCGAACGCATTCATTTCTATCAAGGACGAGTGCAGCTTTTCAAAGCCCACTACGAAAGAGAAAAACGAGAGGGAACAAATCTGAGTCTGTGACGACTTATTCTTTCACCTTGATGATGATATAACCCTAGCTTAGTTGTTAAAGTGGAAATCTGCCTTCGCAGTAGTTATGCTTGTTCAACACGAAATGGGTATTTTGACAAGTACTACTTCTTCCTTCTTCTTCTGTCACTCTGGAATTCAACTCTCTAGCTTTAATTTCCCACAGAAAATGGGTCGGGAAATCTTATCTCTACATATTGAATGCAGAAAGTGAATGTGTATCTTGTATTGACATGCAAAGAAAGAAGTCCCCTGGAATTGGCGCCGGGTTTCTGTTCGGGGGATATGACGTCGGCCTCATTTCAGATATTATGATGATGATTTGGGAACAGAAACTATTATAGGGATGGGAATGCTGCTGCTACGTACGTAATGTGTTCACATACATTGTATGCCTCTTGGGGAAATAAATTTCTCTTTTCTCTTGGCGGAACTAAATCCATGCCATATCACCCGTACAAAAAGTGAGGTTGCATGGAGGCCCGGATCTAAGATTTTAAAATCTGAGTCAAACTTTTAAATTTGGGCCCTTAAAGTATAGTATTCATTCAATTTTTTTTTAAGAAACACACAAAAATTTTCACAAACTAAAGCTATAAACTCAAAATCTAACTACAAAAAAACATTAGAAATACTAAATATATTAAAAATCTTGTTAATACAACAAATCTCTTACTTAGGCTACTCTTTTTTTCTAAAATAGTAACTAATATTACTAATATAAGGGTAAGATTTTATATTCATTGTTCTCTTTTGTAATTTAACACCACCCTAATTGGATGCTCCTAATTATTTTTGGTTGTTTTTAACCAAACTAATGTGATCACACAAAGAAAAAAAAAATTTGGGTCACTTAAGGCTCCGGACCCTAAATCAATCGACTCTTAAGACTTTATTCAGGTACGGGTCTGGTTGCATGACAGCTTGGTTCCATTTTTATTTGTTTTTATGGGGAAAATCTCCCAACTTAAAAGGGTTTAAGTATTGAAATATCCATTTCCAATTCTTGGCATGGCTACACAAGATATCATCTAGAAATGACTACCATTGTTGTTTTTAATATTTGGCTCGAAAAGGATTGCAAATTTTTGGTATAATCAATCTTGTAATGGATCTAACGAGGATATGGCTCGGCAAGAGCTCTAAATACCCACAAATGACGATGTAACTCATAATCATTCTAATTCCTTTGTATTAATAAAAACAGGAATTTGAATGCCCGTAATCATAAACGTGTCATTATTGAATAGTCTTTCATCTCCAAAAAAACCCGAGTGTCTAATTTTGGCCGATGCATCCGCAACAAAAATATGTTCTCTCTAAACATTTTTGGATTCAATTTCGGGGACGTCTAGAATGTACCAGAGGGTGCTGCACCCAGTCTGTTTTCCACGTGTCGACGAGACAAAGACCACACGTGGGTTATCTTAGAGTTAGGGTAAATACGGAGTTAGTATTTTGGAGTTAGGGTAAATACGGGGTAAGAGAAAGAAAGCTACAATTCAAGAAAGAATGAGGGCCTGGGCAACAAACTTGATAGAGTTGGAGAAAGAGAAGGAAGATATGGAGAAGGAAGAAAGAAATATTTTTTGTTATTTTCTTTAATTATTTTTTGGGTGAGCCCGGACGGGTGATTGGTGTGAGTGCGATATCTCAATCCCGGAGGCTTGGATCGGAGGGGGGGGTCTGTTGGATTGGCTTGCCGGAGTCGATGGCCGGATGGTGCAGATTGAAGGCGGGTTGGGTCCTACAGCAAGTAAAGACGATGGATCCAAATCCAATTGAATGAGTACTTTGTTTCGATTGGAGTTGGGTGGCTTGAGGTTTCTCGACGTTGGGTTGGGTTGACAGCGACGGTGGCGCAAGGGTGGCTCGACTCTGGTCGGAAGGCGGTGACGGTCGTGGGAAGATGCAGCCTCTTCTTTGGGCCGGGTAGATTGCATGCCTTGAGGGTTTGGACCTTAATGCATTTGGGATGAGTGAAATTTTAGATACCATATACATACTAGCCAAATACAAACCGTCTTAATACAGAGGGGGACAGTACACAGATAGTAGGGGGCAGCTGGGTGCATTCCAGAACTTACCTTCAATTTCCTAGAAAGTATGCGCCAGGAATTTGATATCATGAAGAATCATTCTTTAACATTTTTTTTTTTTTTTTTAGTTAGAGGATGATTCTTTCTGCTAAAGACATTGAATTTGAGTGCTTTGATGCAAGTTAAAAAAAATAAATAAATAAATAAAATAAAAAAAATAAAAAGAAGAAGGAGAAGAGAATGGTTGACAAGATGAGTGTGAAATGAAGGTATCGATGACCAACGGCATTCAATGTGATCTATTCAAGGCTTCAAGCTGGCAAAGAGTCAAGGGTAGAGGATCTAAGTCCATGAGTCGGATGTCGGATGATGACTCTGAAACAAAGATGTGATCCAGGTTTAATAAGCAACAAAATGCAAATCAATATCTGACTTTCCATTGCATTAGAGTTTAGAGGAAAACCAGCCAGAATAAAGATATTTTGCTCTAATAATACAGACATTTCAGGACAACTAACGACTTTATAGCAACCCCGACAATTTTAGACCATGCAAACCTTTGAAGAGTATCGCAATACTAACTATGGTGAATGTGGCTCTGTATCATAGGCCCATATGTTTGGTGGATTACAAGATGAAATTCAACAACTAGTCCCAATAACCGAATTGGCGAACACAATGAACAACCCAAATTTCAGTAAACCACTGATTGTAATTCATGTTCACTCCAAGTCTTAACAGAATTTCACTTGTTAGTAATATACAAACAAACCAAATATACACATGACTATCATAAGGTTTCGCCAGTCATACATAAGTGTCTATTACATATTGTGGTCTGGGGATCTACTTATACCATGCTGACAAATTGTGCTACAATACAGAGACGGGTAATCTTGTTCCCTTTGTTCTCATCCATTGCATCAACTTGGTTTAAGGACAACATGCTGCCAAAAGAAAAGGAATGAGAAATTAGATATCCTATGGAGAGACAAACAGCAGATTAAACTATTGAATGGTAAAAGGAGAATATATGAATCTCCTTTAATGAATCTAACACATGAGATATCGAAGAAGTACCTTAACTTGTGTTCTATTATAAGTGTAAGTTATGTGAACACACCCATCACTTGCTTGAATAACAGCTGGATATGAGAACTCCATTTCCAAATCCTCCTCCAAAGTCAAAGCATCACGCCATGAGTCCCCATCATCATCCGAGAGCGCAACTTTAAGTACACCCCTTGAGATTGTATTATATGCAAGTAAAACAGAGCCATCTCTTAGCTTTACACCATCAATACCTAATTGGATGAATTTGATTAAGCAAGATTGAACATCAGAATTGAAAGACTAGATTTATTTAGCCGATCAACGTAACATACACTCATTTTAGTTTTGTTTACGTATGACTTCAAATAAACAGAAAATACCACAGCAGCTAACAAGAATGAAATCAAATTGATTAATTTACCAAGTGCATATTTGATGCTACAATAAAAGTCCATTCAGATAGCATTTTGAACAAAATGGAATCCATTTTCAATTTCCAGCTGAACATATTGTAAATAATGTTCTTATAGTATTTTCAAATATATAAGAACTGATAACAAGCCAACCTGAATTTGGATTGGGGAGGTCAGTAGGTTTTGCGTATTCCCAGTTTTGGCCACCGTCATGGGATTCTGAGATGCAAACTCTACCAATGTGATCAAAGGATCGCATTAAAAGGCGCAAGGTCCCTTTTGCAGTCTGGTAAGGAACTGGCTGAATCACACTGAGAGTTTCATTTTCAATGTAAATGGGACCATACTTTCTCCAAGACCTAACAGAATCTGTTGCGACCTGTTGAATCATATAATGTCAGTCAACCAACCAAAACTCAGGAAGATGTAACCACTCTAGCTAACTGAGTTCTGTAACAACCTCCACCCATGCCCCCCAAGAGTTCCAACTTTCAACGGAGGATCCACAGAGCAAATCTCCATTTTCCAGAAGGATAGGCTGAGTAATAGCGAAGTAGAGAATAGTGTTGTCGTTTAGTATCGACCACAATGCATATTTGATCACATGTACCAACATCTAACATGTGAATTCCAGTAATACCTTATTCTTTATAGGTCCTAATATACCGGGAGGAAGTTGTTCTCTTTCTGTCCAGGAAACACCTTTATCATATGACCTCTTCAAGCATCCACTCCATCTTCGATTCATCAAACACAAAGTCAGTAGAAGCCAACAAATAATACAAAAGAAATAAAATTGTTAAAGAAATCTAGGGTAAAAATCTTAGGGAGCATAATCATAACCCAATAAAACATAATCACTGCATTACTTAAGTTGGTCATTAACTATTCTTGACAAAGACAAGCTCCATTCTGGGATTTATCTAACAAGTCAAGAAAAAGTTACAGTTACTCTTCCATGAAGGCAAGAATACATACAAAGGATACACAGGAAAAACTCTTCTAATTCGAAATTTTGAAGGATATCATGGAGACTATGAAGCATGATGGAGAGAGTCCGTCTGAGAAAACAAACTATAGCTAAGCGCAAAAATCCAAAAGGCAAAGTAGCAATGTTTAAGTAGAAGCTTAGAAGATAAATAAAGAAAAATCCTTCAGCTCAAAAGTATCAAGTGATAGATAATTGATGTATAAATTAGGGGGAGGCGGTTCACAATATGCAGCCCAGTTTGGTTATAAGTTGTAGCCGTTGTCTCATACGGTTCTCACTCAATCTTCTGTGTGGCAGATAGATTGTGTGCTTCACAACCCCACCCACCATTAACAAAAAGTTGGTTTAATATGCAAAAAAAAAAAAAAAAAAAAAAAAAAAAAAAAAAAAAAAAACACTCTTATATGGAACATAGTTTTGTCCAGCTAGTTTCCTCTCTATAAGTAGAACACCTTCTACAACCTTAAAGTTAAGGATTTGACCAAAGAGATTTGGGCAGCTAATCTAATTTTTTTTTTCCAACATGAAAGAATTTTCCTTTGTAATTAATATAGATGCCATGAAAATGATTTCAAATTATGCAGACTACTTACAGACTTAAGAATACGATTGCTCTCATTAATCTTCTTTTTGTTTTGGGTGGTATTAGCCGTGTGGCATTCAAACAGTACAAAATAGTTAGGAACTTAAGAACATACTACTTATAGACTACTGAGATACCAAGACAACATCAAACAAAATCAAAGATTATAGTCGAAAACGATATGGAGCGCACGTGCGCGTTGTCCTTAAAGTGCGCACGTCCCTCCGTTTGCCACCATCCGGCGCCGACAACAGTCCGCCTCCACCCTAGCTAACTCCAGCAGCGTCCCCGATCACTTTCCCTCCCCGGCGAGTCCGCGAATTCCAGTTTTCCGGCGAGATCACCCAAAACTTCAAACAAGATCGATCTTGCCAAAAAGTTGGAATTCGGCGGACTTGCCAGGGAGGGAAACTGATCGGGGACGCTGTTGGAGTCCGCTTGGGTGGAGGCGCGCCGTCGTCGGCACCAGACGGTGGTGAACGGAGGGACGTGCACACTTTAAGGACAGTGTGCATGTGCGCTCCACATCCGGCCTCAGATTATAGTGAAACTTGGTTGCAGACTTAGACAAATTTACTTTTGAACCTCTTGTCCTATTTTATAGAACAACAGCAGCTCCCCTGATGAAAGTTTGAATAACACGGGGTTCCACATTGGAACATCTGGTTGTTCATCAGCAACCTCAGGTGGCTGCCAATAGCCATTCTGCCCAAGAAAAAAAAATATACTCTTAGTGTTGAACTAACATAAAAGTTCACTCAGGAGTTTTACCAAGGAATATAAAAACAAATCTACTACGAAAAATGATAAACTTCAGTTGCCGTCCATTTAAAACAACCCAAGGAAATATACATAAACAAGACAACACGTAACAATGTGGACAAAGATAGATGTGATAGTTTTTTAGAATGAAAACAAATCCATGAGTTCTGCAAATTAGTTTTGTGTCAAACTGTCATTCTAGATACGTACAGAGTATATATTTTCATGCAGCATATGTACAAGGTTTATTGATATGAGCCTTAGACAGAAATCTGTAATATTTGGCAAGTACATAAATACTACCAAAGTTGATACTCGATGTACATGAGCAGAATACATAAACATGTACACGAGCACGCTTGCGCATTATGATGCTATTGCCAATCCAAAATTAATGGAATCAAGAATACACACTGGGTTTCATAAAGTGAGAAAACCCAATAGATTGCATATACATGGGTTACCTTGTAAGTCTGCAACCAAATTTTCACATCAGGTGCTCCCTCTGATGACCCTCCGAAATAGGAAACTAAAAAATGATCTTTATCAACCTACAAGAAAAAAAAGACTGGTCACCTTGTACCATGACTGTAAAGACTCTAATCTCTTAAGAATTCACAACCCTTTCATAGTTTCTAAAAAATTTCACCTCAACAATGGTGGAAGCATGACAGCTATTGAAAGGAACAGAATTTGTAGCAAATGTATATTCCTGTAACACAGGCCCCTCGAGAAACCGGTCCTTCCTCAAATTTATTACTGGGGGAACAGACATTGAATTTTTTGCAACTATTTTATCCAAATTTCTGCATAAATATCGAGTGTTATGTGTTTGTGTTAATGAAATAATTCCAAATTACACGCATATAAGTATGTGCATCCACATGATTCACCAAATTCGATAACATAAACAGAACACTAACTTCAAATACAAAACATGTTTTAAGATGGGGATGTTTGTGGGTGTCATCGAAATTCATCAGAAAAAATGGAATTAGTAATGGAAAGTAAATTAGGGACCTGATAGGAGAGACATGAAAAGCGTGAAGCAGGTGGTGACTGGAATTGAAGAAAAGAGGGGAAAAGGTGAAATTGGTTCGGAATCTAGAAAGTGGATTATGGATATCAGAGACATGGACCGTGGAAAATAGCAAAACCAGAAACAGAGACAGCAACAGAATGCTTCCCACTGATTTCCACATTTCTACATAATTCATCAGATTTGCTTGGGAACCAATTTATATCAGAGAGAGAGAGAGTACCTTAAGCAGTGATGGCATGAAATAAGAGATGGACTTTCTTTTTGTATGACAGTGACAGATTCACAGAGTGGAGAGTAATTAACAGAACATGGTCATTCTGACACAATGAAATAGGTTTTCTTTTTTCATATTTATTAAAGTTATATATTTTATATAGAAAATTTCATTGAAGTCACATTTTTAACATTTTTTTCTACATAAGTCCACCCTAATTTTTTTACCCATATAAGTCAACTTTTAAGGTAAGTCTGTCACTTCGTTTTTGTGATGTTTCTAAAATACCCTTTTTCCCTATAAATTAGTCTCTCTTCATTCTTCTTAGACGGCTTGTTTTCACTTTCCTCTCTTCGTCTTCCTCCTCCCTTTCTTCTCCGAGATTGAATCTGCGGCCATGGCGGCGTCTCAGACCAACACTGACTAGAAGATGATGCTCGACGCCGCTGGATAGACGACGATGACGACGTCTTGACCTCAACGTTGCCGGCTCGACCTCGACGTTGCCAAATTGACAACAAAGACGCTCGGATCTTGACACCGCTAGATCGACGACGACGTTTTTGGATCGAAGTTGACGCCTTGATCTCGATGTTGCTAGATCGATGGCGACGACGCCTAGATCTCGACGCCGCTGGATCGTCGACGTCGTATCGGCTCCGTCGTCTCTCATACATCAACGACGCTCGGCCCAAACTCATCATCAGCTACGGTCGGAGTCGGGAGCTCCTCATCTATCTCTTCTCTGCTTCAATTTCTTCGCCAGACTCCTCATTATCTCCTTCCATTTTTGAGTAAGCATTCCTCTTTGCTTCAATTTTTGTTCTATATTGTGCTTCAATTTCTCGCATTAGCAGAAGAAAAGCTTCTTCTGAAATATATATAAATTGTAGCTAAATTTTGTGGTGAATTGGCCTATGATCTGGTACCTCATTCTTTTTCTTCCTTTTATTTCTCATGATTGCTGGTTTTGGTTTTGTTTTTTGTTTTTTTTACGCCTGTTTGGTAGTAGCTTTACATGTCAGTGATAGTATCTTTCTATATCAGTGATAATATTATTTTATCTCAATGATAGTATCTTTCTTTGTCAATATATTTTCAACATGAAGTCAGTAGCTTTCTCATTGTGTGATAGTATCTTTTCAACATACAAGTAGTATATTTTCAACATATGGGTAGTATCTTTTTATCTATATGGTAGTATCTATTTAACATGATGTCAATCTTCTATTTTCATGTCAAATACTAATATTATGTCGTTTTCATGTCAACTATTAATATTATGTCATGTTTGTGTGCTTGCAGAGTTCTTTGCCTTGTAATCGTGGTAGTAGCTTTCGAAAATCATGTGAATTTGGATATTGAAGCCTCTCTTAACCAAAAGATCATTCTACTAACCAAGAAATATGTGAAATGAAGTCGTCTGTTGATCGAGGATGGCAAAACCACGAAAGTAGCTTTACATAACCATTGTAGTAGACTTTGTAAACTATAATAGTAGCTTTTTAAAACTATGAAAGTAGTTTTACACATAATTATGTCATGGTAGAAAGCTACATATTTTTTGTATTTGTTAATGTTTGTATCAGTATCTTTTTAACAAGATGATAGTATTTTGTATGCACAATCGTAGTGTCTTTTTTCATTCTCCATGTTAGTATCTTCTCAACCTTTAATAGTAGATTTTGTTTTACTTGGTTGTAGATTTTGTTCTTCTTGGTAGTAGGTTTTTGTTGCCGGTGATAGTTGCTATTGTTTTGTTTGGCGGTAATAGTTTTTGTTGCTAGCGGTAGTAGATTTTGTTGCTAGAGGTAGTAGCTTTTGTAACCTCGTTGGGGTTTTCAGAAATCTCATCGTAGTAGCTTTTGTAGTTGGTTGTAGTAGCTTTTGTTAATGGGGACAGTAACTTTTGTTCTACTTGGTAGTAGCTTTTGTTAATAGGGACAATAACTTTTGTTCTACTTGGTAGTAGTTTTTGTTATGCTTAGTAATAGCTTTTGTTGCCGGTGGTAATATATTTTGTGACCTCATCGGAGATTGTCAGAAATCTCACCATAGTAACTTTTATAGTTGGTGGTAGTAGCTTTTATTGTTGTTGACAGTAGCTTTTGTGATCGTCGGTAACATTGTCGGAGGTCGGTCAGAAACTTTACCTGAAGTCAGCCAGAGACCTGTCAGTGGTAGTAGCTTTCTTTGCTGATCGTAGTAGCTTTTGTTGCTATCGGTAGTAGCTTTTCTTTGCTGGTGGCAGTAGCATTTTTTTGCTAGCGGTAGTATATTTTGTTGTCAGTAGTAGTAGCTTTCTTTGCTGGCAGTAGTAGCTTTGTTGCTATTGGTAGTAGATTTCTTTGCTGGTGACAGTAGTTTTTTTTTGCTATCAGTAGTATTTTTTGTTGTCAGTGGTAGTAGCTTTCTTTGTCAGCGGTAGTATCTTTTGTTGTCAGTGGTAATAGCTTTCTTTGTCAGCGGTAGTATCTTTTGTAGGTGGTGGTAGTAACTTTTGTAGCTTGTGGTAGTAGTTTTTGTGGCTGGTGGTAGTAGCTTTTGTTTTCATCAGAAACCTCACAGTAGTAGCTTTTGTAGGCGGTGGTAGTAGCTTTATAGCTGGTGGTAGTAGCTTTTTTAGCTTGTAGTAGTAATTTTTGTCATCGTCGGAGGTCGGCGAGAAACCTCGCCGGAGGTCGGTCGAAAATCTCGCCGGAGGTCGGCCGGAAACCTCACCGAAGGTCCGCTGGAAATCTCGCCGGACACTGTTCTGAAATGAGAGTGGTTGTTGACTTTTTATAATGGTGACATTCTTGTAAATATAAAGGAGAAAATCTAATTTTTTTTTGTTGGATGACAGTCTGTAATTATGTTGAACTTTAATACTTAACACAAAACTTTATTTAGACATGGGTGGACTTATGTGAGTAAAAATGTTGAGGTGGATCTATGTGGGAAAAAATGTCTCAAAGTAGACTTATATGTAATTGACCCTATTTTATATATATCCCCTTCCATCTTTTATTTTAGCTTATACGAGGGACACACGCTTAACCGTCGGAGCTGCTTTAATGAACTTAAACGTTCTAGATTAAATCACGTTAAACCATCCTTTCTAACCCGAGTTAACTCCCCCAATCATTTCAGAAAATAAAGTCTCTCCAATTCGCGAAGATGAAGCTCCTCTCTAATGTCCTGGACGAGCCTCTCTCATCAAATCAAAACAAGAGGTGCTCCCTCTCTCTCTCTCATTCATTTTTGCTTTGTTTATGCATTAAATTACTAAACCCAAAATTAAATGGGTGTGATTTTGATGGATCTCTGTGTGTTAAGCACTCGATTTAAGAGGAAAGATCGAAACTTTGTATTGAATTTACCTTAATTTGAGTGATGAGGATCTGAGTATTGTTTTTGCTTTTATTGAATTTTAAGGGGATTTAGATTTTGGGATTTGTTGGTTGATTCGGGTCAATTTGAGTTCATTTGCATTCTTATTTGGTGAGATGGTAAACCCGAAGATTGTGTACTGCAGTCTAAGGCCTTTTTCTATTTTAAAAGATGGTGAAGTTCTTTATAATCTTCATAGACATGTGGTGGCATTATATACGCAAAGAGAAAAGCATTTAGAATTGTTGTTGGGATTGACGGTGATCAATGTTTAAATGCAGCTATATATGTTGCGAATGATGATGATCGATGGTTAAATACAACTATATATGTTGTGCCTTTAGTTTACCAGCTACTAGCTGTGGTGTGGGCATGTGATATCAACCTTGTAAGTGCTTCAGTCTGGTATGATTAAGATTTATGCCACATTTTTGTTGTTTCCTTGCTGACATTCTAGTTGTGTCGTAATTAGAGTTGGTACTTATGATTGATATTGTCCTATTAATTTCCCATAACTGTTTTTTATGCTAAAGCTTGTTGGTAACAGACCAGTTCAACCACAGCCAGCAACTTAAATCAAATACAGGATGCTCATTCCATCATGACCTTCACTGCCAGCACCTATTTCAAGAGGTAGAGGGAGAGGCAACTCATTCCATCCTCATCTTCATAACCAGCATTACTGGAAAACCATCACAAATATTTTAAGCGAACTGTTTACCAAATCCATCATCAGCCTAGGAAGAGGAAATACAAGTACCCATTAGAAGACTCAAAGGAATTGTGGCTCTAAATTTTGTTTTATTTGCAGATACTCTTTGTTTACGTAGATTTTGGATATTGCCTTTAGATTAGTTTGTAAATAAGTGATGAGACTATTGTAAAGTACAGAAAAGAAGAAGAGAAGACACAAAGAGAATAGTTTGGAGGAGATAGAAGTGTTTTCATTCATTCTCATTAGCCTCCTTATATAGAGGTAGGATTTACATTAGAGTACATAACTAATAAGTAATTACGTAGACAGTCACATAGCTTATAATATTTACAACAGTCTCTTTTGGATGTCCACCAATGAATGATGAAATTGGACGCGTTTAATGTTGTCTCGTTAAAAACCTTGTCAGGTAATAAAAACCTAATGGAAGAAAAATAATCATGGTCAAAGGAGAAAAAGAGTACAACATGCATATGTCTTAGATAACATATTTCTGAATGCTCTCTCTGATGAGAATCTTTTCCTGAGCAATGCAAGCTTCATGTGCTGTAAATAACGGTTTGATTGTTCGTCATTAAAGTGACACTATGCATGCTTTGCATATGGGAACTCATCACTAAATTTCAAACCTGCAAAGTTAAAACAATACCAACAAAGCTAGATGATTTTTAATACGTCTTGTCTCATTTAGTCATATGATCAAATTCATACACTAAATAAAAGCTAGATAACATAAGTAAATTGACATTAAAACATTGAAATACTTCATGGCGTATCTAGCCACACATCAATATCTTTATGTATTGATACGTCTTATATAATCTCTTCAACATCTCTAAGTGATTCATAACTTTGAAAGTTGGAATATATAGCAACATAATGATCATAATTCGAATTCGATTTTGTAGTCCAATCATAGTACTCATTGAGGCAATTTTGATCACGTTAACTGTAACGGAATGAGTATATATGAGCTAGCTTTAGACTATCTGATTTCATGAATTAGCTTCAGGCTCTCTCAAGTATTCATGGATTGAATTACATTAGAATCATTTGTCACATCCCGGTTCTTAAGTCAATTTACGGTTATTTACTTTTCTGTTACTTTGACCTTTTACCATTTTAAATAGCCATTTACTATTTAAGGCTCTAAAAGTTGACTTTTTTCAGAGTCTAAAATTTGGGAAAACTTTCTTCATGAAAGTCGTAGAGGATGTTAACGGAGTTCGTGGACACGTGACACGCTTAAAATGGAGTTCGTATGAAGAAATTATAGTCTAAATACGAAAGCTACTATTTCGAGAAGGTAAGGATAAAAAGTGACCAAAGGTGGAATGTCAAAAAGAAAAATTAGATTTCACTTTCATTTCTCTCTCTCTTCTCCCTGCTCGGTTCCCGACCCGGTGCCTTCTCGACCACCGTTCGCTGCCGTCCGGCGGAGTTAGGCCGCCATACTAGTCTGGATTTGAAACTTGGCCGGCGGTATCACGCTGCCTTAAAAGGATTCAACCTATCTCAACCTAGGTAAGGCGATTTGACATTTTGAAATCCTAGGGTTTGAATTTGGGATTTTTGGTGTTTTGTTTTGATTGATAAGTTTAAGCTTAGAATTAGTTATTGTGGTAGTTATGAAAGTTGGTTGGAATGTTGAAAGGAAGATTGTGTCAAAATTTGATAGCCATTGGAGGTCGCTGGAGTCCGGCTGCAGACCGCCGGCGCCGCCGCTTAGGGGTTGTTTTTCATGTTTTTGAGTTTGTTTTAATGAGAGGAGTTTTATGATGAAAGTTTGGAATTTTTAGAGAAGTTTTGGTTAGGTTTGAGATTTTTCAAAAATTGAGAATTTTGGCGGTTGTTATAGTGAAAATCCAACCGTTGGATTTCCTTGGTATTTATTCTAGAATATTATAATTGATGAATTAAGGTGGGAGTGGAGTTTGGTGGAAATCCGGTGAGCTTAACCTTAGTTAGGGTAGTGAGTTATGCGGAAGAGTTTTGGTGTTTATATTTAAGTATTTATTTTCTAGAATTGAAGTTTGGTTCTAAACATGGTTATTGTGCCAGGATGCGTAGGGAAACCTCGTTTGAGTGGCAATTCGGATATCGTCGGGCTTATGCCTAAATTTGTGAGTGGAAATTTTGATTTTAAATAAGCATGCATGCAAGATTTTTCTAAGTTATCATTTTATTTTCCGAGCGTATATTATAATTTCGACTTATGAAATGATCTTGGAAATTATTTGACTTTGACGCATTGATTAATTGATGGTCATAACTTATGGATTTGAGCTCGGATTATTAGTTTGGAATTTGAGTTTGTATATTCTTTATGACTCCAGATTTAAATATTATCGGTTTTATTTTGATGACTTGAGATTTATAAATGATTACCGAAAATAGGATTTTCGGTAGTTCTCCATCATAATTTAATTGTTTATTTGAGGCGTAATGATTTTGACTTAGAGAATATTTTAGCGGGTATTTTCGAGTGGAGATATTATTATTTATGGTTTATATTTGATATTGAAATCTCGCTTATGTTTATAAATTTGAGAATATTTTGACGTGTGAAACATGTCATTGAGTTTTTTTTTATAATTTCTTAAGATGATTTTCAAAGTACGGTTGGGAACTGTACCATTCATATGATCTTAGGGAAGTTTAATGGATTTAAGAGATTTCGTATGTTTTTAGTTACCATAATATAGAGTCGCTTATATTGATTATTGCTAGCTAACTATTATTAGCGGCTACTCACCATAGGTGAGTAGAGCGCTTAGCGTGAGACGCTATTATAGCCTAAGAGGCAACCGATCGGTATCTATATTTATCTGTTAGCTAGCCATTATTAGCAACTGCTCACCATAGGTGAGTAGAGCGCTTAGCGTGGAACGTTATTATAGCTGGGAGGCATTGACCCGAGCCTGAGAGGCTCCTTTTTCATGGTGATAACTCTTCCCTTACTATATTTTTCTCAGTTATATAATTAATTAACCAGCGGGGCTGGTTTATCTTTTCTTAAGAGATTTCTCTAATCGAATAAACCAGCGGGGCTGGTTTGTCTATTTTTATGGTATTCGGGATTTAAAGTATTTGGATTGTCAAAGTTGCATGTGGTTAAGTTTTAAAAATTGAAATGTGGGAAAGTATATAAATTTTGTAGTCGTTAAATTATTTAATATATTTTTGTCCACTCACTCTAATGTTTTTAGATTATTTTTCCCTGGGCCCTTTGGTTTTAAATGCCCAGTTTGCAGGCTAAGTTTAAATGAGGTCGAGCGTACATGGAGTTGAGGCATAGTCAGAGACTGCTTCCGCACATTCTTTATTCCTTGTTTTTCGTTCATCTTTAGATATGCTCTAAAAGTGTAGTAGTGATTTATTAATTGTCTATTCTTGGTTGTGCAATTATTTTAGTTGAGTAATTGATTTATAGGGAGATGTGATGAACTTGGGGAGCAGGAAGGCTCCAGGTGTTGAGGATGGATGTTTGGTTATAGAAGTGTTAAGTTGGATTTTTTTTAGGTAAGGGTTGTCCATTTTCAAGGAAGGTTATGCCGAATATTCGGTAAATTTTCTTTAAAGGTGGACCCCGCATGATTTATCTCGAGTTTCAAAGTGAAATTCGGGGTGGGTCCTGACATTATTCACGTACTTAAATCTTTTAAGGATTTCAAAGGCGATACGCTTGTAATGACACTTCATTTTTAGGAATATGCTTTTAGTAACGTGTTTTTTATGATCCTCATAATATACAATGATAAATGCTATAAGTCTCTCATCAATAACAACTGTATTTATTATGTAACACTGTACTTACAGAAAATTGTCACGTATAAGGAAAGATATTCATAATCCCCATGTCTCTTGTAGACATTATGTCATACTGATTTATTTTTACTATGATCAAGGTCCTTTTGTATCATGTAGGGTTAAAGATCTAAGCATCACATCACATTTCATATATTCAGTTTCATTGGAATTGCCTCTTTCCAATTTGACCAATAATATGCTTTGTCGACGTGCATAATGAAACGTGGTGCAGCGTTATACTGTCCTTAATGGTCTTTGGTAGCTACAATTTGTTATTTTTCATAGATGATCATCATTCATAGATCCCACACATTCTTATATGCATGCATTTGATTTTTGGGTACCCATGCCACTTCTTGGGCAAATATTGTCACTTCTAGGACAAATATTATCTAGCGAATGTGAATCTTTTACTTGTAATATCATGTAGACCATTAAAGGACCTGTATAATCTTCCATTTTTAGGAGCTTAAAACTTTAGACCTAGTGGATACATTCCATTCAAATTCACTTCGTTATTCAAATGACAGTAGTCTTATTCTCCCTCTAACGGCGGGAAGACTGTCTTATTTTGACCATGAGCATATATTGCGTCTAAAGATCTATCACTTTCTTTCAAGTGAGATGTTCATTGACTAGTGCCGAACTTAAACCAAGTATGAGGTCAAAAACATTATATTCATTAATATCAACCAAGATATCATTCTCTAATGGCATACATACAACTTTTGTATGTGTAGCCGTATTAGGAAATCTAACATTGTATCATGACATTCTCTTTAGAAGAACCATGTCACTTGGATACACATGCATCCCACAAATCAAATTGGGTATATAGTATTTGAGTTAATATGGATGATCTCATCGACTTAAATCCAAGTTGATGTCTATAACTTTTAGCATATACGATCAAGATCTTTTATCAATCACTAACTGAGACATATCTCAAAATTAAAATAAAATAATGGAAAAAAAACTCACACCACTTTACATCGTTCTTTAGGAACAATCTCGATCTCTCCCCCTCATGACGGGAGGATTGTCTCATTAAAGTGACAACTCAAAAATATGCGACAAATAAACAATCGGCTATGAGTAGGGCTAGTGGTCACCAAAACTTGTTATTGATTCTAGGCAGCACTATAAGTAAAATATGACATAACTTGTCATGTCAAATAATATATTTGGTTCAATAAACTTCTGGTTCATGATATTATGTGTCTTTGTTCATTGTAAAATTTGACACAATCTATATCATATATTAATCAATTTTGAATCGCATTGGAGACACTTAATTCAAAAAGGATGCTCTATTAGAGCCATCAATCATATGTGAAATCGAAGCTTCAGGTTCAAATTTATAATGTTAGAACGATAGGTTCTCAGATTTCGTATGTCAAACTTCGGGTTCAAATAATTGAAGTGCTTGAATCTTCAGCCTCAAGTAACCTAAGTGAAACTTCATGTTCACGTTATATTTTATACTCAAAACTTCGGGTTTGAGCCTTTATTGTTAGATCTTCGAGTTCTATAATTCCATTATTTTGAACTTCTGGTTCGAGATATAAGGGTTGCTGACCCGAATGAATAACAATAAAATTAAAACAATAAGTACAGTAATAAAATTGTATAACAAAATAAGAAAACTATAAAGAGCGAAAATAAATAAATTTTACATTGGAAACTTCTGGTTCCATGAATAAAGAAAACATAGAACTTCTGGTCTGATTAACTTCACAAATATGATAATCTTAATCTTCCGATCTCCTCTAGTTACACTGTCACACCCCAATTTTTGAATAGAATTTTCAAAATTTTTGGCATGATAAAACTTAAAATACTAACACCCCAACCTGCTTTTAAAACAACAACAACAACAACGACAAAACTCAATTATAGAATAGAAATTTCCACAAAATCTATCACTGAACTAAGATTACACTTCCTTGTTTACATAACGTGCAAAACAAGAACATGAGAACAATCATGATTTTTAAACTGTTTACTAAAATCTAAACCTATACAGAGTTTAACAAAAAATAGGGAGAACCCTGCCACTACGCCATCACCTCAACCATGCTGATCCTCACCTGCAGATCTAACCCCTACACCAAGGAATGGTGCATCGGGATTGTAGAAAAACAAACCTGGTAAGCTAAAAAGCCCGTATGAGTAAACTCAAAATTAAAACAACATTTCTCACATCTAGAAATTTCACAAAAGCAGTTATATCATTGAATAAATTCACAAATTCAACACTATCTCAATTACATGTACCCATGAGTCCCAGGTATTGATGAAATACCTCTCATGACCTACAACAACATAATTGTGTACTCCAGGGACCCAGATACGATAAGGTATCCCCCATGTCGTACACTGACAGACGAACTAGAGCTCTAATTCCTAACCATAACCAATCACCCGGCCAAAGGCTTGGAACCCGGTTTGACTGTCTGATATCAAAACACAAAATAATAAATAGCATCAGAACCGCAAGCAATCACCCGATTAAAGGCTTGGAACCCGGTTTGGCTATTTAATATCAAAACATAAAAATGATAAATAACATTTTAACCGCAACCAATCACCCGATTAAAGGCTTGGAACCCGGCTAGACTATTTATCCAACAATCATCATAACACAAGATCACATCTTATGATTATATCCTACACAAGGATATAATTATATGCACAATAAAAATATTATTCCACAGGAATAACTTAACAATAATTAGGAAAACTTGCTTTATCTTACCTATGAGCCGTTGATGATCAAGCTCATATATTTTAAAACAATTAAAGCATAGTATTAATTTAACATCATAAGATTATATCCTTCACAAGGTTATAATTATATGAACAATATAAATTATTCCATAAGAATAGCTTCTCATAATTAAATAGAATTATGGTCATAAGAGACTTCAAATAAAACATAGGAAAAATTCGTTTTAACTTACCTATGAGCCGTTGACGATCAAGCTCATATATTTTAAAACAACAAAAACATAATTATCATCAAAATCAAACATAATAACACCACATAATTATCATAATTATTATCATCATCATAATCCTCATCACCAAAATCAATCATCATAATCCTCATCACCAAAATCAATCATCATAATCATTATCATCATCGTAATCAATCATCATAATCATTATCATCATCATAATCCTCATCACCAAAATCAATCATCATAGTTTAAACTTGGTTCAAAAGTGAACCTTGGTGAGATTTACTCACCTAAAAATCCCGCTGCCAAGCCCCCAACACAAACGAAGGCAAGCTAACCACAAAGTCACCAATCACCTAAATCACACAAATACCAACCTTAGGACCGAAAATACTAAAGAAACACACAACACCCTTAAACTAACACTTAGCTCAAAGGAAAAAGATTTCCCAAGGTCATTGCACTCAACGACACAATTGAGCTGCCTCAAAAGTTCAAAACCTAAACTCAAACTCAACCAAACCACCACAAATAACCTAAGTCCTAACATGAAAACCTTGCTCAAAACCTAGCCAAACTATCACTCAATATGAACACAGCAGCAAGGACTAGCTAACCAAAGGAAAATAAGGCCACAACTCGGTCGGACCTGCGGCCACAAGCGGCGGCGAGTGAGCCCTATGCACTACCCCAAAACTTCCGAATTAGGAGAAACTCACAACATGAAACTTGTAGCTTAAAGTATGGTGAGCAACTTTAATACCTGGGGTTTTGCCTGGTTTGGCCGGAGAATGCCCCGAAAAACTCGGATCGGAACTAAAATAAAAGCTGCAAAACCGGCACCAAAACTTGGTTTTTAGCTCACCAAAGACATATAAACAGCACTAGAGGAAGGAGAGGAGTAAGACTCACTAATCTTTCACCCGAAATGCCTCCGAAATCGTCGGTTTTCCGGTGACACAGCAGCAGCTCCACCGCTCCGTGGCGGCTTCCAGGCGGCGCGACGACCCAACGGAACCGACGGCGTCCAATTTGGTTGCCGGAGGAGGGAGAAAACGAATGGAGAAGATGGAGGTCGGAGGAGCTCGAGAGAGAGGAGAGAGAAGAGAGAAAAAGCTGATTTCTAGGTTTCCAAAATAACTCCCCCACTTTTTTCTATTTATACAGTTTCCAAACCCGGAAACTAACTTCCTTTTATCATAACTTTCTCATACTACCTCTGTTTTGGGCGTGCCGCATGTCTACGAATTCATATCAACGAGCTCTACAACTTTCAAGAAGGAAGTTTTCGAAGATAACTTACGAAAAATAAAGTCAACTTTGGGCCTCTTAAAAGTCAAAGCAACTTAAAAGAATACTCCCGAACTTCAAAAATTCGCACCTGCAACAAGAAATTCCATTAATATTCCTTCATTAAAATGGGAATAATACAAGGAAAAATGATATGAAAAACTGGGGTATTACATACACAAAAACGTAATATCATATAAGACGAGGAACTTCGGGCCATCATATAACTAGGGATCATAAGATGTGGTTCCGTCATATTACATATAAATTTAAGAGACTACTGGCCCTCCTTAATTGCATGAGTTTTGAGAATCTTCATATCACAATTTCATTATATTACTCTTTGAGGAACTTTAGGCCCTCCATACTTCGATCAAGAGAGATCTCGATCTATGATCACAAAAATTAAAACTAGTTGTAAACGTATCAGGTATTGTACAAATTGAATCCAAATTGGTCAAAACATGACAAATTCTACTTGAAATAAAAAAGAATCGAAAGGCTCTGTGTTCTATATCATGGAGAAAGAGGAAAATGAAACTGTATGTTCGTACCGTAAGGAGAAATATATATTTATGAAAGAAGGAATTGTAATCATATGTATGAGATCGTTGGTACATATGCATTTAGACTGGTCATATGTATAATGTATGATATCGTTGGCACATGTGCATATAGAGAGATTGGTGCATACTAAATAATGACAAAGAACAGACAAAACAAGTTATGTTTGCAGAGAGCGTGAGGGAAACGTAAATAACTTATCAGAGATAGAATTAATCATTGATTACACAAACTAATTGAATTGCACATACCAAACAATAAAACCCCGTATCTGCCTATTAGAGGAGCTGATGCGCACATAGAGGATAATTAAACAATAAAAGGTATGACTCGTAGATCATGAGTTTTGGGCAAAAATCAATCAGCAAATACTCTTAGATCATCATAGAGTCTAATAAAAAGAAAAGAAAATGAAGTATGATCGTGTGAGGGTGAACGGCAAAAAGCAGTTTTGGTTTTTTAGGGTTTGGTTGTTATCAACTCAATAGTGGAGTCGTGCTGATAACGTATTGTAAAGTAAAGAAAAGAAGAAGAGAAGACACAAAGAGAATAGTTTGGAGGAGGTAGAAGTGTTTTCATTCATTGTCACGCCCCAATTTTTGAAATTCGAAGGATAAATTTCAAAAAATTTGGCATAATATAACTTAAAAAATATTAAATCCCAAACCTGCTTCAACAAACTTATGAAACTCAAAGCGGAAATGTAAATATTGCAAAACTCAACACTGAGTTAAATATTACATTCCCTTATTTACAAAAAAACTTTGAAAGTCAAGAAATAAAAACTCTCACATGAGTTTAATACAGTCTACCCCAAATATAAAAATATACAGAGTATGGCAACCCAAAAAAAACGGCCACTAAACATCCGCCTCAACCCTGCTGATCCTCACCTGCAGGTCTAACCCTTACACCAAGAAATGGTGCACCGGGATTGTAAAATAACAAACCCGATAAGCTAAAAAGCTTGTATGAGTAAACTCAAATTAATACAACAACTCTCACATCCAATATATCACGAGAGCAATTTATATCAATAATTAAATCCACAATTCCAACACTTTCTCAAATAACATGTACCCATGAGTCTCAAGTATTAATAAATACTCGTCATGACCTACAATAACAAATTGTGTACCCATAGGTCCCAGATACCATAAGATATCTCACATGACCTACACTGACAGACGGACTAGAGCTCTAATTCCTAACCGTAACCAATCACCCGATTAAAGGCTTGGAACCCGGTTTGGCTATTTATCCAACAATCACAATATCACAACATCATCATCAACAACCGAAGATCACATCATAAATTATATCGTTCCACATAGATATATTATATGAACAAATATAGATATTCCACAAGAATAATCTATCAAAAACAATAAAATTATGATCAATTGAACCTCAAAATAACATATAAGAAAAACTCGTTTTATCTTACCTATGAGCCGTTGGCGATCAAGCTCACATATTTTAAAAACAAATAATAGCATGGTATTAAATTTATCAACAAATGATCATAATAAAATTTAGTCCTAAATGGACCTTGGTGAGATTTACTCACCTAGAAATCCCGCTACAAAAACCGCAACACAACACAAGAGTCAAGCTAATCCACAACCTCACAAATCACTTAAAATTACACAATTAAAACCTTAGAAACTTCTCAACAAGGATCAAAGTACCCTTAACCTAAAGGTTTCCCAAAGAAGGGCAATCCTTCCTCCAAGACCTCCCATGGTCATTGGATACTCAACAACAACAATACTACCCCAAAGATCAACCTTTTCAAGGTTTAAGACCTAATAAACACCAAGAACAAATTAGCACCTTTAGAGGCTAAAACCTAATCTACACTTAGCCTTCACACACAACACACACACCAGCAACTACAAGGACTAGCTAACATAACAACTAAGGCTGCAACATAGCCGGACATGCTGCCCCACGCCACCACAGGCGGCGGCGAGTGAGACCCACGTCCCACCCAAAAACTTCTGAATTTGGACAAACTCAAAACATGAAACTTGTAGATTGAAGAATGAAGAGCAACATTAATACCTAGAGGTTCAGCCCGTTCGGCCGGGAACGGCCGGAAAACACCAAGCAATACCAACCTGGAATCACTTCCCAAATCTGCAAAAACGGCCCCAAAACTTGATTTTTAGGTCACCAAAGGGGCATAAACAACTCTAGAGGAAGGAGAGAAGAAAGACTCACCTAACTCTCACCTAAATTGCCGTCGGAATCATGGCTTTCCGGTGAGACAGCAGCAACTCCGCCACAAGGGCGGCCTCTAGGCGGTGAGACGACGAGCAACGCTGCCCCAAGAGTAGAGAGGAGACCCGTGCCGATCCAACGGGACCGGCGGCGTCCACTTTTGCGGCAGGACAGAGGAGAACCAAGCCGGAGAAGATAGGAGAGTGGAAGGAGGTCAGGAGAGTGGAGAGAGAGAGAACTGGTTTGGGTTTTCTGAAAATTAGGTTTCCACCCTAAAAACTTCTCTATTTTAAACACTTTCCACACCCGGAAACTTACTTTCTTTGACCATAATTTTCTCATATGACATCCATTTCACGTGTGCCACATGTCTACAAACTTGTATCAACGAGCTCTACAACTTTCATGAAGGAAGCTTTTGCAAAGAACTTACAGAAAATAAAATCAACTTTTGGCCACTTAAACAAGTACCATATAATAAACTCCCGAACTTCAACTTTGCATAAACCAATAATAATTTCCATAAATAATCCTTTATTAAATTCAGAAATAAAACAAGAAAAAATGATATGAAAATCTAGGGTATTACAATCTACCCCCCTTAAAGGAATTTTGCCCTGAAATTCAACAATACTAACCACAAAACAACTTGGGGTACCTAGCCCTCATGTCCGACTCTAACTCCCAAGATGCATCACCCTCATCATAGTGACTCCAACATACCTTAACCAAATTGTCTTCCTTCCTTCGAAGCCTTTTGGTTGACCTATCCAAGATTCGAACCGGTTCAACAACAAAGGTTGCATCCGCATTCACCTTGATAGATCCATAGTCAATCATATGTGATGCATCCGGAATATACTTTCTCAACAAGGACACATGAAACACATTGTGTACCCTGGACATGACAGGAGGTAAGACAAGCCGATAAGCCAAATCTCCTACTTTCTCTAAAATCTCAAAAGGCCCTACACACCTTGGAGCCAACTTCCCCTTCTTGCCAAATCGCACCACCCCTTTAGTAGGTGAGACCTTCAAGAACACATGATCCCATGACATAAGCCCTCAACATATCCTTTATCACTTGATTATCCCACTCAGTCTGCCCATCGGTCTGAGGGTGAAATGTTGTGCTCATGTCTAAGGTAGTACCCATGGCTTTCGAAAATCCTCCCTAAAACATGGAAGTAAAGCGGGGGTCTCGATCAGAAACAATCAAAGTAGGCACTCCATGAACTCTCATTATTTCCTTCACATACAACTTGCGCAAAGCATCTACTGTGTACATCATCGAGACAAGAAGGAAATGTGCTGACTTCATCAAACGGTCCACAATCACCCATATGGCATCGTGTTCAAGCTTGGACTTTGGCCATCCAATCACAAAGTCCATAGATACCTACTCCCACTTCCAAGAAGGAATAGGTAGTGGCTTCAACATACCTCCAGGCCTCTGATGCTCTACCTTCACCTGCTAACAAGTGAGGCACTTGAACACATACTCTGCTACATCCCTCTTCATCCCATTCCACCAAAACTGCTTACGCAAATCTTTATACATTTTGGTGCTCCCTGGGTGCACCGTATAACGAGATCGATGTGCCTCTCAAAAGATCTCCCTTTTGAGAACAATACTATCTGGAACACACAATCTTAATCTATACCTCAATCCACCATCTAATCCAACTGACCACTTGGAAGGACAATCATCCAACATGTCCACCACTAACTCCGCCAACCTTGCTCATGAGAACTCATCATGTGCTTGGCCCTGAATGATCCTAGAAATAAAGGTAGGTTACACAAAGGTGCTTTCAAGGAAGATCCCCTGCTCCTCGTCTGATGGCAGAATGCCAAACTCAGATGCAGTCTCCAACATGAGCCACTCCTGAACCATGATAGAGGCGACTATACCCCTAGGCTTCCTGCTCAATGCATCTGCCACTACATTGGCTTTCCCAGGGTGATACTCCAAAGTGAAGTCATAGTCCTTAAGGAGCTCCATCCACCTCTTTTGCCTCATGTTCAAATCTTTTTGAGAAAATAAATACTTCAAACTCTTATGATCAGAAAAGAGTTCGAACTTCTCTCCATACAAGTAATGCCTCCAAATCTTCAAGATAAATACTACCGCAGCTAGCTCTAGGTCATGAGTGGGGTAATTCTTCTCATGAACTTTCAATTGCCTAGAGCCATAAGCCACAACGTCGCCAAGTTGCATCAACACACAACCCAAACCCCGATGAGATGCATCGCTATAGACAACATAGCCAACTCCACTAATAGGAATGACCAACACAGGGGCGGCAGTCAACCTAGTCTTCAACTCCTCAAATGCCTTCTCACACTCATCGGTCCACACAAACTTAGCATTCTTCTTTGTCAACTTAGTTAAGGAAGAGGCAATACTAGAAAATCCCTCAATAAATCTTCGGTAGTATCCTGCCAACCCAAGGAAATTACGGATCTCCATAGGAGTAGTGGGATGACTCCAATTCAACACAGCCTCTACCTTAGTGGGATCTACCGAAATCCCCTCCTTTGACACCACATGACCAAGGAACTTGACCTCTTCCTTCCAAAACTCACACTTCCCAAACTTAGCATATAATTTAGCCTCCCTTAGAACTTGTAGTACAATCTGTAGATGCCTATCATGATCCTCCAAAGTCTTGGAGTAAATCAAAATATCATCTACAACTACTACCACAAACACATCCAGATAAGGACTGAAAATGCGGTTCATCAAATCCATAAAAGAAGCAGGCGCATTGGTTAGACCAAATGACATAGCAACAAACTCATAATGCCCATATCTAGCTCTGAAAACGGTCTTTGGAATATCCTCCTCCTTCACCCTCAACTGGTGATAACCGGACCTCAGGTCAATCTTAGAGAATATCGTAGCACCTCTAAGCTGATCAAACAAATCATCAATCCTAGGCAAGGGATACCTATTCTTGATGGTCACCTTGTTCAACTCCCGATAATCCACACACAACAGGAGTGTATCATCCTTCTTCTTCACAAACAACACTGGTGCACCCCAAGGCGAGGTGCTAGGTCTAATGAATCCTTGCTCAAGAAGACCCTCAATCTGAACCTTCAACTCCTGAAGTTTAGCTTTCCCCATCTGATAAGGAGTCTTTGATACCGGTGAAATACCTAGTACCACATCTATAGCAAACTCCACTACCCTCTTAGGAGGTAACCCCAGAATCTCTTGGAATACATCACTAAACTCAGAGACTACTTCAATATCCGTAATACCCACGGTACTACCGGTAGCCTCAATATGTGTTGTCAAGACCCACCTCGAATTTCACCCTGAGACCTGAAGTGAGTCTTGCGGGGACCAGATCCAAGGAAAATTTACTGAAGAACTCATCAAACCTCCCTTGAAAATGGACAACCCTGTGGAGGGCACTTTTGATTAAGGGTTATACGGCAGTGGGACAAGCATGGCTAAGCCCAAAAATGTCGTCCCCTTCATCTGAGTTAGCAGAAACTAGGCCCAGAAAGCTTCGAAGGATTGAGAATCCTAGGAAGCTTGTTGTTGTGTTCTTCTCGGCGGCACGTTCTTCATTAACAGCAGTGATCTGCAACTGTGTTTCTTTCAATGAAGGACTTAGTAAAATGTGCATGGCGTGGGAGCTAGAAAAGCACGAGTTTGAGAAGAAGAGAACCCAGTTGTGTTTATAAGGTAAGGATTGAGGTATATGAGATAAGAGATTTATGATAGATATTAGTGGATTGCTTGGGCTTGCTGCTTGGTTCGCATATGTGCTTTTAGGGTTGTATTTGGATCTAGGAATGTTATGGATATGGGATTGGATAAGGGCAAGAGAGAGAAGCATGGTGGGAGAAATGGTAGAAGAGGAGTACTAGAGAGCTTACTAGCCTCCTCCCCTTCTGGTTGTTGTCTTTTGTTAATAACAGCAGCCATTTATAGGCAATAACAGTAGCTAAAAGAATCTTGGTGGTTGAAGGTTTTTTACTGTTGTAAAGGGGATGAGTAGGGTTTAGCGTGTATTGATTTCTGTATTGCCTATAGGCTTGTCAGTTTGTGTCTAAAGTTGAAATTGTAGAATAGACTTTAGGCAGATTTCATGCAGAAAATCTGCTGCTGGATTCTACTGCTGTTTTATATCATATTTTATTATGTGGCTGGAAATAAAAAGTTTACTTTTTTATTTGGACCTTAAAGGGTTTGGGCTTGGCTTTTAGGTCTCTCTTTTTTATTTATCAATATTAGAAATTAGGTCGTTAAACATGAATTTTGGTCTCAAGTCTAAAATTACCAATGATTCTAAAACTAATAGCGGACCTCATGCTTTTCTGTTACCTTCCACGCCACACCCATTCTTGAAAGCCCCAAAATGCATGAATGTGGCTTGGGTCCACGTGCATGGCTTGATGTTTGCATGAATTGAGCTTGATTTAATAAATCGGGTCTACTAGCTGGATTTTTAGGCCTCAACAAACCCTAACTCGGAAAAATAAAGAACTACTCTCTTAACAATTAAACCATTCTCCTGTTCAATCCATAATTATCCAAATAATAAAATATCGGTCATAGCACACCACCGAATATATTATACAAAATTCCCAAGAGTATTCAGAGCTACTAAAAACAACGGAAACAGAAAAATACCCTAGTAGGTTAAGCAGGTAACATACTGGTGAAGAGTGGCTGAGAGATGGGTAACTATTCCTCGTCGCCTCCTACTAGTTCTAACCCGAACTCTGCAAACTGGGCATTTTTAAAACGAAGGGCCCGGGGGAAAACATTCGGAAATGTTAGAGTGAGTGGACAAAAATAAAATAAAGAAAAATGAGTAACAACACTTATGCTTTCCTAAGAAAATTGAATGCATGCTTCAAATGAGAAATACTTTATCTCATAAATATAGAGCATCTTCAGCTCAAAAATATATATCAATATACGTATGTATTTACACATGCCCATACTCCTAATATAAATTAATAGATTTAAAATAATCTATATAGGACTACTACGCTTGCGTCCAACGCTCACGTCACGCCTTAATGCGGTGCTACACCACGTCATTAAGGTGGAGAGACATGTGTATAAATATGTGCCCATACCCCCAATATGAATTAAACACTCATATAGGACTACTACGCTTACGTCCAACGCTCACGTCACACCATAATGCAATTATATACTGTTTCTACCTGTCTATCCCGAACCGTGAAGGGCTGGCGAGGCTGGGCAAGGTAGAATCCTTTGGTCCTGCATTCGAAACCTACATAAGTGACAGCGTCAAGAAGTCGGGACTGGGGTGGCCCAGTCTTCGACTCTCCGATGCTTAAGTTAGTTTTGGGCTCTTTGCAATGTACGGGAGTGCGGAAGAGAGTTGTGTGTACCTTTGATGGGAGCTTGTGCCTGTTTTATAGGCCAAGGTTGGGCACTTTGGCCTTAGTCTCTGATGTGGGACTACTTGTTAGTCTTTGTAGTGTTTTCCCTTTTGGGGGTGTTTTGCCGCTAGAGTGATTTTGGCAAGCGGTTTGTTACCGGCCATTCACTCCTTGGATATCCGTGAGGGGCTTACCAGGGCTATCTTGCCTGGAATGATCTTCGGTGACTGGGTAATTGGGTCTTATTCTCGGCTTAGCCAAATATTTTGGCTATGTACTAACAAGTCCCCAAGTCCCCAGTCCGAGAGAGCTCTTGGGTGGGGAGTTATTCTATAGATGCCGAGAATAGGTTTTACCCGGGTGCTGGAGGCATGGTGCCGAGTCCCCAAGTCCCCAAGCGAGGGTCGCGAGGTGATGTGGGTGAAGTTCCGAGTTTAGTTGGCGAGAGGAAACGCGCTAAGGGCATTACGAGCCTATACGAGGCAACGCAGTTCGCGCTAAGTGGCGAGGAAATGCGCTAATGGCGTTGCGGGACGCTGCTGGGTGAGTTAGTTCGCGCTAAGTGGCGAGACTCTTGCGTTATTGGCATGGTGGGCCGCTGCTAGGCGAGTAAGTCCGCGCTAGTTGGCAAGACGTTATTGGCATGGCGGGGCGCTGTTGGGCGAGTAATTCCGCGCTAGTTGGCAAGACTCTCGCGGCGTGGAGGGCCACTGCTGGGCGAGTATGTCCGCGCTAGGTGGCGAGACTCTCATGGCGTGGCGGGCCGCTGTTGGGCGAGTAAGTCCACGCTAGGTGGCGAGAGTCTCGTGGCGTGGCGGGCCGCTGCTGGGCGAGTAAGTCCGCGCTAGTTGGCGAGACTCTTGCGGCGTGGCAGGCCGCTGTTGGATGAGTAAGTCCGCGCCAGGTGGCGAGACTCTCGCGGTGTAGCGGGCCAATGTCTATGTATAGGGTTGGGGATAGCTGGAGGGGGGAGTTCGTGCTTTTGAAACTGAAAATTGGGCGAGCTGCAATTTTTAGGGTTTTGGCGATTCTACAAACTTCAGACTGGGAAACGTCCAATTTTCATTCTTGATCGAGTGGGTGCGAGCGCTCGGCTGTTTGCAACCAGCTTCATTGCCACTACGCGAATCCGCTGTTTCAAGGTATGAATTTGTCGCCTTCTTTGTCTTTGGATTTGTATATGGTGGTGTTTTTGTTCTTGGGTTATTTGGGGTGAGTGGGATTGTTCAGATGTTTGTGATGTTGGTAGGAATTCTAGGATGAGAGATTTGTTGTCGGGTTGGTTAGGGTTAAGGGGTCTACCTGTCTCGTCCTGAGGTCCCGAGTCGGGAAGGGATGGCGGGACGAGTCGCGCTAGTTGTCGTGTGTAGCTAGAGGATGCATGTTTGAATGCTGGCTGTTTACACATGCTGTGTGTGTAGCCTGATATTGATATAAATAAATGTATAATAATGTTTGGCTTGTAATCATGTGAAGCAAGTGTCATATGGTTTGCACATGGTTTACAAGTATGTGTTTAGCATGTACATGAGAATATATTATGATGCATGAGGCATATATATTATTTGTATGATAACAACTCAATTGAAGTGTGAAGTGAGACTTATCTGGTGTCATATTGAGCCGCTATAGTCATTGTAGAAAAATTGGAGTTGCGCGGGGACTCTGGCAAGACCAGTGGAGTCCGCGAAGAATGGCCAGACAAGAGGAGTCCGCGGAGACTGGCGTGACAAGCGGTGTCCGTGGTGAGAAATGGATGGTCCCGAGAGGGAGGAAGAGAGGAATGGCCTTGGGAGTGGCACTGAGACCCGGGAGGGGGCCCCCCAGAAGAGGGGTGTGAAGCGGGTCACTTGTGCTGGCACGTTCCGAGAGCATGGTAAGCAAGGGAGGGGGCTCGGGTGCTCGAGATGGAGCCATGTGTTTCCTGCCATGGGACCACGGTTCGGGACAATATCCCATGTCAGGACTAGCCTCCGTGTCGGGAGGGCGGATTCTTGGTTCCGGGTTCTGTAGGACGGTTCCAAAGGTGAATCCTGCCGGGACAGTGTGGTCGCCACGACTAGCCTTGCTATTCTGATGGGCGTTCAGAATTTGTATCCTTCGACCGGGGGAGAGGCGTCCCGGGAGGCCGTGGAGGTTGTGGGTGTCCAGATCAATTCTGGGCGGAGGGTTGCTCAAGCGGTCTCGGAGAGAAGCTTTCAGCCAGAGCCCATAGTCATAGATATATAAATGCGTGTAGCCCAGAATATATGTGGCTGCTTGTGAGCTCTGCATTCAACCCTTGGTTGATTGTGGAGGACGTGTAACTCAGTCTCAGGAAAGGGAGGTGCCGGGGGCAGGCTGTTGGGTCGTTAAGTTTTTGTGGCGGGAACCAGGAAGGGGAGGTGTCGGGGGCAGGCTGAGTTTTTTTTTTTGGTACCCTTCTGTCGGGATAGAGGACTCCCGGGTAGTCGAGATGGAGAGCTGTGTGGGGGTGTCCGCCAGGGGAACTACTAGGGATGTCCCCACGCGTGGTTTAAGAACTCTGGCGAGATCAGGGAATGTCGCGATGAGCTGGCGAGGCGAGACCAGGGGAGTCCGCGAGGGTCTGGTGAGGTCAGCGGAGTCCGCTAGGGGGGTCCGCAACAATGTGAGTCCGCGAGGGGATGGCGGGACCTACGGAGTCCGCGAATGGATGGCGGGACCTGCGGAGTCCGCGAAGGGGGCCGCGACAATGTGAGTCCGCAAAGGTTTCGGGAGAGCAGCACCGAGACATAGAGAGAAGTATCAAGTGGGTGTCAAAGGTGAAGGCATGTCCCGGGGGGAGGGTGCCGAGATTGGGGTAGCGAGACCGAGAGCGTGTTCCCGCTTCGGCTGAGGGAAGCTGGGTGTCCAGATCAGTTTTTCTAAGCGCTGCTCTCCGGTGCGTGGGCCTTGGCCGGAGGTTGGGGTGGCCACGCTGGATTAATTGGAAGACAGTGTGCATGATGGCTGGGAAGGTGAGCTACCTTGCTGTGGCATGCCCAAGCCAAGGAGAGAGAGAAAGTCAGATCTACTTTCTCTCTCCTCGGGATTTCTGGGCAGATGATGGCCATGGTGAGCGACGTGAGGGTTTCCACTTGAGGACCTTCCTTCTAGCGCCAATTGTTTCTACCAGTCTGTCCCGAGCAGTGAAGGGCTGGCGAGGCTAGGCGAGGTAGAATCCTTTGGTCCTGCACTCGGAACCTGCACATGTGACAGCGTCAAGAAGTCGGGACTGGAGTGGCCCCGTCTTCGACTCTCCGATGCTTAAGTTAGCTTTGGGCTCTTTGCAATGTACGTGAGTGCGGAAGAGAGTTGTGTGTACCTTTGATGGGAGCTTGTGCCTGTTTTATAGGCTAAGGTTGGGCACTTTGGTCTTAGTCTCCGATGTGGGACTACTTGTTAGTCTTTGTAGTGTCTTCCCTTTTGGGGGTGTTTTGCCGCTAGAGTGATTTTGGCAAGCGGTTTGTTACCGGCCCTTCACTCCTTGGATATCCGTGAGGGGCTTACCAGGGCTATCTTGCTTGGAATGATCTTCGGTGACCGGGTAATTGGGCCTTATTCTCGGCTCAGCCAATTATTTTGGCTATGTACTAACATATACTATGTCATTAAGGTGGACATACACATATGGCTAGATAGCATTTATACATACTCTCCTCATAAAAATATTTATAATTTACCGAAAATGGGATTTTCGATAATTTTCCAAAATACATAAAATCGTCAAATAAAAAAATGACGTCAAATGCTCTAACTAAATAAATTGCTCAACCATAAACAATTGCATGCATATTATTTAAAACAAAAGTCCACTCACAAATTAGGCCTAAGCCTAATGTCGGTCAGAGGCCTCTTCTGCTCGAGCCTCCTCACGTCTTGTTCCAAAAATATAATTAATTCCTCAACTAAATACCAACGCTTATATAAAAATAGGCAGAATTAAATGTGAGTTTCACACGCTCATCCATGCCTAACGTCCTTATTCTTAAATTCGCTTATAACCATACTTCACCACAATTACCCACATCTTTAAAATCACCCTCCACAGTCCTAACAATATTTAACCCACGACTGCCTTTTAACTCATTAACCGCCATAATTCACAAATCCTAGAAAAATCCAAAACCTATCCAAAACTCCTCCAAAAAATTCCAAACTACACTTCATTAAACTCCCCTCAAGAAAACACCATCTAAAACCATAAAATTCCCCTTAACAGCGGTGGCTCCGCCGGCAGCGGCGGCCGGCATCCTCCTTTGCCTACCAAAATTTGACAGCACCTTCCTCTCAACCTCCTCTACAACATTCTTAACTAGCACAAACATCAATTCCAAGCCTATCTATGCTAATTGAACTAAAACATAAATTATAGCCCTAGAATTTCAATCACCGATTTCTCCTTACCCAGGCTGAGTCGAACTGAAACCTTCCGAGGGATTGAAGCACGGGAAGAGAGCTATGGTGGCTGAAAGAGGGAGTTCTGGTGACGGAGCACTCCGAACAATCGAACCTTTTGGGTTCGATTTCTCTTTCACGGCGGCGCTAGATAGGCTACCACCGGTCCAGTAAGGAAGAGGAGGAGATGGCTGACCTTTTAGGACCGGTCCAGGAAGGAAGAGGGAGATGGCTGACAGCGGCGGACGGGCTCGGGAAGCTTTCCTGGCAGAGGGAGAGGGAGACAGAATCAGGAGGGAGGATAGTGAAAAGAGAGAGGGGAAAAATTTGGGCTTTTGCCCAATCGGTCCAATACCACCTATATAACCCAATTCCAAAATTTAACACCTCAAAATAATACACTACTAAAAATTACCTTTTACTAGCTAAAATTTACCATTTTACCGTCGTCACATTTTTCTCCTACGAATAATTCCTTCGAAAAAATCGTCCCCCAAAACCTCTGTGGGAACCAATTAAACTATAAACTCATTGATGAAGATGATAAAACTCTTATTAACACCATGCTAGTAAATAAGGTGTAGTCGGTAGTCAAGAAACTACCTTCCCCGCCCACAGACCAGTCAAGAAACTTTTATACCGACATCCAAGCTACCACGCCATGATGAAAGATCATCGGTACCACACCGGCAAGGTGCATCTCCAAGCTCCACAGGAAGGCACCATGATAAGATATATATATATATATATATATATATAGTTAGTCCCACATCAAAAACATGTAATAAGAGGGAACCTTCCTTAGCTATAAAAGAAAGGCTTCCCTTATGTAGAAAGGAGAATCCCCCATTTCTAACACTCCACCCCGCGGGATGGATACTCTTCCCCATCCCTCCCTTACTCCACCCCGCGGGATGGATGTTCTTGTAACACCAAAGGCCCAAAGGCATGATAGTTGATTCTAAGTGGACGTAGCCATGTCCCCCGAGGCATGGTGAACAACTATATGTCCTTGTCTCTTTATCATTAATTATGTTCCACCGTGATTCCGCATAGCCTCTGGGTTTATGCAGAAACATAAGGTAAAAATTTGAGAGTCAGGGCGTGACATGTGCCAACACTCCTGTTTACGGCCAAATTAATATTTTACTGGATAGTAAATGTCTATGTGAATATTATTTAAATTTTTGGTCCATGTCATATCGGCCAGCCCAAGTTTCTTAAAGTTTATAAGTAATGGCCCGCCAGTAAAACATGAGCTGAATTATAAAGTCCGCGCGCGGAATAACTTCGTACGGACTACAGATCTCGCGCGCTTAGTAGACTTCGCGCGGATTACAGAGCTCGCTTGCTTAATGACTTCGCGCGTAGGTAAGGCGAAGTGATACTTCGCATAAGAGTGGAGCCTTAGGTGAGGCAGAGTACGCGATGCGAGCTGGCAAACTGGCTCACGTGGGAACAAGCGACAAGCGGAGTCCGCGTGCATCACATTAATCGTTGAAGACTCTTACAAGTCTTTGACATGCTTTGGGCCAATCCATGTGGCCCTTTTAATATAAAAAGCTCTTTTAAGGCTCGCGAGCTGCAATAGTCCGCGAGATGGAAGCAAGCTTCAGGAGCTAACGCGGGATGGTTTGAGTCCGCGGCCCGCGTGAGATAGTTTTTCCGCAAGGACTGTGACTCCCCGCGGGGTAAAGATGCGCCTAATTCTAGTCCGTTTAGGATTTTATAATTGGGCGGCGTGGAAGCAATGCTCTATGCGGAATGAAATGTGCGAACTGGATATGTGTCACAGGACGGTTGGTTCGCGCGAGCGGAACAGTGCCCTTGTGCTATTAGGGTTTCAGAGTCCGATTTGGATTCTAATCATCTTTCTTCCGCCGTAAGTCGAGCCGCTATATAAAGGCCTCGAGGGTTTACACAATAAAATCCCACTACAATCTCTACAACTACAATACAAACTTTTCAACCTAGTTGAAACCTCCAATGCTCCTCGGAGCTTTACTTTTGCTTCCCTGTTGAAGCTCGACACACAATCAAATCTCTCAACAACCCTCAAAACACATAATCTCTTTACAAACAATAGACAAACTGCAAACCACCTTCAAGCTACCTCGAAACCCTAACCCTAAGAGCATCCGCGCCTTAGTTCAGAGCCCTCCTGGACTCACCCCCGATCTCCTTGATTCCCTATAGTTGCTCTGCTCGCATCCCGCCGTGAGTATTGATCGCATTGTGCTTGTAATTCCTCATCTGAGGTGGCACCTGGAATCCCCCTCCGTCTGATCAGAAGTCAAGATTGTAGAGGACGTTAATACGAATTTGTAAACATGTAAAAGTTAACAGATAAAAAGGGTAAATTTGAGTTGGTAAAAATGGGGTAAATTTTCATTAGGCTTTATGTTTGGGTATTAAGTGTTGGACCATTTTCTTTAGGGGTAAATTTTCTTTCTCTTCCTTCTCTCTCCTCTCCTGCGTGCTTCCCGACCCGCTGGACACTCCGCCTTCGTTCGCCGTCGTCCGACCACCACAGACTACCCCACCAGTCTCAATCGGTTAGCCATCGACCCAACTCTCTTCCTGGACCGGTGGGAGCCATCCTAGCGCCGCCGTGAGGGAGAAAGATCGACCGGAAGCCGACTGTGCAGCGGGGGAAGTTTCTGCTGGAATCTCCCTCCTCCGACCATTATAGCTACAAACTTTTGACTCATCTTGAAGGCCTTTCTTGCTGCATCAATCCTCTAGAAGGTAATTATCCAATTCGAAGTGTGTAAGGAGGATTTTCAGGTGGAAGTTCTACGGTTTTAGAATTGAAATTTTTGGTTGTTTTGATTCGATTACCTTAGTTAGGCTTAGAATTGGACTTTGTGCTAGTTACAGAAGTTTTGTGTTTGATGAGAGGAATATTGTGTTAAATTTTGGGAAGCATTGGTGTTCGCTAGAGTTCGGCCGCTGGCCGCCGCTTCTTAGGGGTAGTTTTTTATGTTTTTGAGTTGGTTTTAATGAGAGGAGTCTAACGATGTAAAGTTTAAAATTTTTGGAGGAGTTTTAATAAGGTTTGGGATTTTTCAATGATTAAGGATTTTGGCGGTTGTTAGAATGAAAACCCGGCTATTGGATTAGTATGAATTAAACTTTAAAAAGGTTATTTTAAGGCTATCGATGATTGTGGTGAAATTCGAGCCTTAATATATTAAAAGTGGAGAAGTTGAGCAAGGGAGAAGAATTTATAGGCTTCCTTTTAGTTCGGAATTTTTATTAAAGTATTAATCTAGTCTGGAGATTTAATATTATTTATTGTTCAAGATGTAAGGAGGATCGTGTGGAGGGGGCATTGGACCATTGGTAGGCATAGCCGAGCACTGTGAGTGGACACTTTGTTTTTAAATGAATAAGCATGCATGGTTTCTTTTGGAAATTATCGTTCTATTTTTCCGAGCTTATATTATAATTTCGGTTTATGATATGGTCTTTAAATTTATTTGAGATTAATGCATCGATTAAGTTTTGGTCATAATTTATGTATTTGAGCTCAGATTATTAATTTGGTATTTGAGTTCGGATATTCTTTATGATTTCCGGATTTAATTATTATCGGTTTTATTATTGACTTTGAGATTTACTAAAGATTACCGAAAATGGGATTTTTGGTAATTCTCTTTTTTATAACTTTCTCGTTTATTTATGGATTATCAAAATTGACATTGAGAATATTTTTAGCGAGTATTTTCAGATTAAAAAATTATTTACAATTTATACTTGATAATTAAATCTCGCTTTTAATTATGGACTTGAGAATATTTTTGACGTGTGAGACACATCATTGAGTTTTTTTTTTATAATTTCTTATGATAATTTTTAAGTACGGTTGAGAACTGTATCATTCGCATGATCTTGGGGAAGCTTTATGGATTTAAGTGATTTCGTATGTTTTTAGTCACTGTTGTCGGTAGTCAGTAAATACCTCCCTCGGCCCATGATGCTATGAAGCCCAGCATGAGGCAGCTCGAACAGGCCTCAACCTCGATGCTAAAGCAGTCTGGGCCGAGAGGGGAAGCCTCCACAGAAACTTAACATTTGTCCCACATTGAAGAGGATGCAAAGTGTGAGTCAACGCAGGGGTATAAATGCAGCCAAGACCAACCAGAAAGGTAAGAAAAGTCGGCCTTAGCATTAAATACTCAACTACCCATACTAACTTAATCATCGGAGAGAGAAAGACCGGAGTGTCCCGGTCATTCTCCTTTCTTGCAGATAAGGAAGGGCGAAGAAGGAACTTCGAAGCAAAGGACAAAGGATTACAGAAGATTGAATCACGTGTTACAGTTTCTACAAGAGCCTGCGGGTTCCAGCAGAAACAATTGGCGCCGTCTGTGGGAATACTTACAAAAAGCCAGTCTCGATGACGGAGTCAAATGAAGTTGGAATCGGGAGTAGGATAATTTCAGGAGATCTGACACCGGGAAGCAGCGACCGGACGGGAAGGACGGGCGACAGTGAAGAGTGCCCGCCTGATACGATAGTCCCGCGAGCGCTTACGGATGGAACAATGAGCGGCCTCACACAGGAAGAAATGGAGGATATCGTCGAGAGGTTAAGAGCGGACATAGCACGCATGGAGAGAGAAGGCCAGCGTGACCGTTTAGACGCGGCCGCACGGGAGAAAAAGCTGGAGGCAGATAACGCAGCAATAATTAGTGCGTTAGCCAGGAGACTCGAGAGTGATGAGGTGATCGAGCGAGTGGCAAACTCTATCCGCGAGGGGGAGCGGTCCCCGGCAACACCGCCCGTAGCCCGGAGAACGGTAGTCGTCGGCACGAGCTTGTTTCCTGAAACTATGGAAACAGAGGGCTCGCCCCCGCCTCCAGCGCCTGTAGAGGAAAGAAGGAAGGAATCAACGGGAGTGGAGGCGGCCTTGATGGCCATGAGGGACAGTGTGATGTCCCTAACTACGAGACTAGACGAGGCAGAAAGAAGGGCAGCGCACAACCCGCCCGGTATGGGGTTTGAGGAGAGAGGGGGACCTTTCACTACCGCCATCACGCAGACATTGCGTTCCCGTGCGGCGAAACCGCTTAAATTGAACTACGGAGGGGAGGGGGACCCGCATCTCTTCCTCGACAGTTTCAAGTCCCATACGAACGCGAAGGGTTATTCGGACGCCGCGTGCTGCAACATGTTCCAGGAGACGTTGTCGGGAGAAGCATTAAGCTGGTTTTATGAACTCCCGGCCGGTTCAATAGATTGCTTCAAGAGGCTAGCAGACCGATTCGTGAACCGGTTTATACTGCGAACGGACGGGCAGAGTACAGCCCAGTTATTCAAGATAAAGCAGGGGCACGCCGAGGGACTAAAGGCCTTCGTAAATCGATGGCAAGGGGCCACAGCCAGGGTCAGGAGTTTCGACAAGAAGGTGGCGGAAGAGGCCTTTATCCAGGCCCTGCTGCCCGGGAAGTTCTTGTACGCGGTACGAATTGAAAATCCCCGGGGCTATGATGAGCTCATGGAAATGGCGGTAAGGCACGCGCAGGCAGACCATGACACTTACGGGGACCAAAGTGAGGGTAAAAGAAAGGAAAGCGGGAGGTCTGAATCCCGAGGACAGATGATCCAAGAAGTAAGAACCTGGAAAGGGGACCAGGGGGGACAAGTCTTCACCCCTAGCAAGAGGTTCAAGGACGGAGGTAGGAGCCAAACCAAGCAATCAGGGGGGCCTCAGGGGAAGAACAGGGGCAACAACCAAAGCAGCGGGTTTAAGGAAACGGTTGTCACAGCCAGGGCAAGCTACACAAACCTGAATGCAACACCGGAGGTAGTGTGGAACAAGAATAAAGGGGATCTTCCAGGACCCGTAGCCAGGAGGTTCCCACCGTCACGACTAACCCGAGAGGACACAGGAAAGTATTGTGGATATCACCGGGAGGCAACACACGCAATAAACAACTGTGATGAGCTAAGAAGAGCGATCGAAAGTCAGCTTAAAGCAGGGAAGCTTCGGCAATACGTGTTGAGTCCACCCCAAGCTAAGGAGGAGCCCATTTACGGGACGATCAACACGATCCGTGGGGGGGCACGTATCGACCGGAGGAGTAACAAGGCCAAAAAACAGTGCCCCGGTAGCAGAGATGGGCGAGAGATATTCGCTTTCGGGAGCTCTAGCGCTCAGAGTGTGAACTCGAGGTGGAGGTCAGTAACATTCGAAGAAGAAGAAGAGCAAGGGACCAGACAGCCTCACGAGGACCCCTTCTTGGTAACAGTACAGTTGGATCATTATCTTTGCAAGAAAATCCTGATTGACACGGGGGCGTTAGTAAATGTCTTGTTCAGAAACGCGTGGCGAGCACTAAAAAGGGGGGGTAGCAAGCTCACGCAGGACAACGAGCCATTGATAAGCTTCTCTGGGGACGTGGTACAGCCTCTTGGGTCCGACTACATACCCATGATCCTCGGGGGTCAGGAGGGGAACACGTTGAGAATGTCAGTCGATTTCATAATTGTCGACTGCGACTCAGCATACAATGGGATACTCGGGAGACCAGCCCTGTGGAAAGCCAAGGCATTCATCGCGGGGCACATGCTTATGATGAAGCTACCCTCGCCAACGGGAATCGTAACCATCCGGGGTGATCAAGTGGCAGCAAAAGGGTGCTACGCCATTGACAGAGATAATGGTAGGAGGAGAGCGGAAGTGTTATCCTCCGTGAGCACGAGCAAATTGATTTCTGACGTATACGAAGATCCCAGGATCAACGCCGTTGCAGAAGGGGCAGAATCCGAGAGACCCGGTTCAGTAGAGGAAACCGAGCTGGTGTGCATCTCGGACGGTTTCGCAGCCCGAACGGCGAGAATCGGGGCCAAACTGCCACCCCTCGTCCGGGAGGAGCTTGTACGTTTTCTAAAGGCCAACAGCAAAGCCTTCGCATGGTCATATGCTGACGTTCCCGGTATCCCGAGTGACGTGGTCACGCATAGGTTGGGGATCCGAAAAGGCGTGCCCCCGGTGCGACAGAAGAGGAGGTCCTTCGATCTGGCAAAGTATGACGTCATCAAGAGAGAGGTACAAAGGCTTCTGGACATCAAGTTTATCCAGGAGGCGAAGTACCCACAGTGGTTAGCCAACGTGGTCATGGTACCGAAGAAAGCCATGGGCCAGTGGAGGATGTGCGTGGACTACACCAATTTGAATAGGGCCTGCCCCAAAGATAGTTTCCCTTTGCCCCGGATTGACCAACTCGTGGATTCCACCTCCGGGTTCGAAATGCTGAGTTTCATGGACGCCTACGCGGGCTACAATCAGATAATGATGGATCCCGCGGATGAGGAGCATACGGCCTTCACGACTTACAAGGGAGTATACTATTACAAGAGAATGCCGTTCGGATTGAAGAACGCGGGAGCAACCTACCAACGCCTGATGAACATGATGTTCGCTAAGCAGCTGGGGGTCACGATGGAAGTGTACGTGGATGATATGTTGGTAAAGAGTCACGCCGCGGCCGGGCATGTTAGCGATCTGCAAGAAATTTTTGACATTATGCTCGCGTTCGGTATGAGGTTGAACCCGGAAAAATGTACATTTGGAGTTGTCAAGGGGAAATTCCTAGGTCATGTCATCAGCCGGCAGGGTATCGAGGCAAACCCGGAGAAGGTCCAAGCTATAATGAATATGGTTGCCCCAAAATCCAGGAATGACGTACAGTCCCTGACAGGCAAAGTGGCGGCCCTCGCCAGATTTATTTCCAGACTCACGGACAAGTGCGCACCATTTTTCAAGCTGCTCAAAAGCCAGCGTTGCAAAATGGTCAATTGGGGGCCCGAGCAAGAGGAGGCATTCAGGAATATCAAGGAATATTTGGCTTCTGTGCCCAAACTATCAAAGCCGATTCCCGGGGAGATGCTGTACCTCTATTTAGCAGCATCCGACACAGCAGTTAGCTCGGCTTTGATCAGGAAGGATGAAGCAATTGAGCTCCCGGTGTATTACGTAGGCAAAGGCTATACACTGGCAGAAAGCAGGTACCCGGAACTAGAGAAGTTGGCTCTAGCTCTTATCGTGACCGCCCGGAAGCTGCGGCATTACTTCCAAGCTCACTCCATCACCCTGTTCACTAACTGCCCTCTAAGGCAGGTACTTTTAAAGCCAGAAACGAGCGGGAGATTGGCCAAATGGGCGATAGAGCTAGGCGAGTTCGATATACATTACATGCCGAGAGTAGCCATCAAGGGACAAGCCGCAGCGGATTTCATTTCAGAGCTGACACCCGTGGAGAAGGTCACGGAGTGCACGGGGGATGAGCTAGAGGCAGTCCAAGAAGTCCAACAATCTTGGAAGCTATTTGTAGATGGCTCCGTCACCAAAGGCAAGAGCGGGGCCGGAATCATATTGGTTAGCCCGGACGGGTTCGAGTACGAGTACGCCCTCGAATTTAACTTCTCCGCGTCCAATAATGCTGCCGAGTACGAGGCATTGATTGGGGGGCTGCAGTTAGCATTAGAGATTGGAGTCACAAAGGTCGAAGTGTTCAGTGACTCGCAGCTCGTGGTGAACCAAGTCGGCGGGACCTTTGAAGTAAAAGAGCCCTATCTGAACTCCTATCGGGCACTCGCGAAGGCCCTCTTGTGCGGATTCGGGTCAGCAACGGTAACACAGATCCCTAGGAAGGAAAACGGTCGTGCAGATGCCCTAGCACGTCTAGCCACCGGGACCCACCTGAAAGGGAGTAAGAAGGTTAAAATCGAGGTCCTGGATCAGCCAAGTATCAACAAGACGATCTCTGAAATATTCACCGTATCTACGGGTCCAAAGGAACCGACATGGATGGATCCAATCATCGAGTTCCTCAAAGAAGGTGTGCGCCCGAAGAATAGACGGCAGGCGAGGAAACTTCAGTCACGGTGCGCCCGATACACGCTTGTCAGCGGCAAGCTGTATCGCAGGGGGTACAGCATGCCCAACTTGAGATGCGTGTCTGTAGAAGAGGGTGAGAAGATCCTGCGGGACATCCATGAGGGAGTTTGTGGCAACCACTCCGGAGCTAGATCCCTCTCTTTTAAGGCTCTAAGGACGGGGTACTTTTGGCCTAATATGGGGAGTATGGCAGATCAAGTTTCAACGAGATGCCATAAATGCCACCAACACGCAAACAAAATCCATTCCCCCTCCATTGCACTATCAATCCTGATGTCACCATGGCCCTTCGCTCAGTGGGGTCTTGACTTGATCGGGAAACTTCCAACTGCTCCCGGACAATACAAGTTTATTATAGTAGCGGTAGATTATTACACCAAGTGGGTGGAAGCGGAGCCGCTCAGACGGATAACTACCGAATGTGTGATGAGTTTCCTCATGAAAAATATCTACTGCAGGTTCGGTATCCCCGAGACGATCATTACCGACAATGGGACGCAGTTCAACAACCCTAAGCTCATCGAGTTCGCCAAAGGCATGGGAACCAAAATGGTGTTTGCATCGGTGGCACACCCGAAGACCAACGGGCAAGTGGAAGCAGTCAATAAGATAGTAAAGAAGCTGCTTAAAAAGAAGGTTGACGACGCCAAAGGGTTATGGGCAGAAATGCTCCCGGAAACACTTTGGGCAATTCGAACAACCGCAACGGAGTCAACGGGAGAGACGCCTTTCAGCCTTGCCTTCGGCACGGAGGCCGTCATTCCAATCGAAGTAACAATACCGACCGGGAGAGTCGAAGGATTCGATAAGCAGACCAACATAGAGGGACTACAGCTGAATTTGGACCTCATCGAGGAAAGAAGGGACAGGGTAGACTTGCACAATCAAGTGTACAAGCAGCGGGTCGCCCGACACTACGATTGTAAGGTTAGGCCACGAGCCTTGGGTCTCGGAGATTGGGTGATGAAGCGGGTGATGACCCAACCAATGACCCTTGATCCGACTTGGGAAGGCCCTTACGAGATAGTAGACGAAGTCGGCCCCGCCACATTCTTCCTAAGGGATAGGGACGGCACAGTCTCCGGGCACCCATGGAACGCCGAACACCTTAGATTCTACCCGGTATAGTGGAATCGGGAAATTGTAAATTATAGCCTCCGGGTTTGACACGGTCAGCCCGGGAGGATGCCTTCATTTATTGTGGAAACAACTTGCAAAAAATGAAGCTAAATTCGTAACACCTGAGTTAGCCTCCGGGTTTGACACGGTCAGCCCGGGAGGATGCCTTCATTTATTGTGGAAACAACTTGCAAAAAATGAAGCTAAATTCGTAACACCTGAGTTAGCCTCCGGGTTTGACACGGTCAGCCCGGGAGGATGCCTTCATTTATTGTGGAAACAACTTGCAAAAAATGAAGCTAAATTCGTAACACCTGAGTTAGCCTCCGGGTTTGACACGGTCAGCCCGGGAGGATGCCTTCATTTATTGTGGAAACAACTTGCAAAAAATGAAGCTAAATTCGTAACACCTGAGTTAGCCTCCGGGTTTGACACGGTCAGCCCGGGAGGATGCCTTCATTTATTGTGGAAACAACTTGCAAAAAATGAAGCTAAATTCGTAACACCTGAGTTAGCCTCCGGGTTTGACACGGTCAGCCCGGGAGGATGCCTTCATTTATTGTGGAAACAACTTGCAAAAAATGAAGCTAAATTCGTAACACCTGAGTTAGCCTCCGGGTTTGACACGGTCATCCCGGGAGGATGCCTTCATTTATTGAGGAAACAACTTTCAAAAATGAAGTTAAATTCGTAGCGCCTGAGTTAGCCTCCGGGTTTGACTAGGTCAAACCGAGAAGATGCCTAAGTGAGGCCAAACTTGTAACATTAGTTTCACCAGGGAGTGATTAGGTCAGTCCGGGAGGATGCTCTTGGATGACAACGTTTAAAAAAAAAAGGGTGATTTCATAACGCGAAAATAAGAAGTCCAATATGCACACCAAAATAAATTGCGACAACTGGGTCGCCGGGATGAAGTCAGTACTTCCCCGTGAAGGCACAAAAGCCGTACAAAAATGGTGATTCAAAACAGAGGGGGGCTACAACTAATCCGGGAGTCCTCAGCTCCGGCTCCTAATCCAGGTCATCCCCGACCGGATCCTCAGCATCTTCTGCGTCTTCACTCTCGGACGATAGGGTCACGGCTCCGGAACTCTCGGGATTGACCACAGGATGCTCCTCCGGGTCAGCCAATTGTGGACCCACAGTTCTGGCCTTCTCCTGGGCGGCAAGGAGATCTGCTAGCATCCGGGGCTTGTCAAGGTACCCGTGAGCGCTCCACTCGGTAAATTTCTCCGTGATGGCTTCGTTCCGGGCGGACTGGAGAAGAGCCTTGAATTCCTCGGACTCCTTGAATTCAGCCACGGCCTGATCACAGCGCGTTGGAACAAGGTTCACCAGCTCCTCGATCTCCGCTTCCCTCTCACGGAGCTTGCTCTCCAACGGGCGGTACTTCTCCAGCTCGGCCTCGAGAAGGGGGACCTTCTCCACCTCGGCCTCCAGATGAGGAACTCTATCACCCAGGCTCTTCAACTCCTCAACGCGATGCTGAAGCGTAGACAGCTTCTCGGCCAAGGAACTCTTCTCCTTTTCAAGCGACGCTTTCTCGGTCTGGAGAAAGCTCACATGCCCGTTGAGTCTGGCCACCTGCTCTTTCAGCTCGGCAGTATCCTCGTTGGCATCAATGGAATACACCGCGAAGAGAGCCTACATCATAGTCGGGAGGGGTTCAGATATCGACAAAAAAGGGAAGGGAAACAAAAAAAAACAGCAAACAAAATTACCTTCATAAGGTGCTCCCGGGCAATCTTGCGGGTCTCGGAAGGGGCACCGTCTTTGAACCTCATCCTATCAAGTTCGATCCCCTTCAAGTCGTTGATCATCGCTCGGACGAACTTCTCGTCCGCGCAACCGTATTCATCAAGGACCTGCCGGATCGGTGCCTTCGAAATTATAGGAACCGGAGGGGCCAATGCCGATAGCGACGGAGTAGAGGAGGACCCCCCGTGTGTGGACCTGTGCTTTTTCGCTTTCGGCACGGGACTCCCGGACACGTCCACCCCGGTATACGTCACCTGGCCATCGGAGCTTTGGGATTTCTTTGAGTGGTGGTGACGCCTTTTCTTCTCACCCAAATTGACTCGCGATGCAGCGGGAGGCGGCACGGGCGGAGTCAACGCGGACCCGTACACTTCGTCCGGGACTTCGAGTTCCTTCTGCTTGTCCAACACCCGTACGGTGCTGGTCTCTACATCGACTTCGGTACGGGAAGCCACGTCCCCCTTGGTCAGTAACATCTTCAAGAGGTCTTGGTCTTTCTCCATGTCGAGAGGATGGTTAGGGCGAGGAACACGCCTTGGAATTTTCCCTGCGAAACCACAAACATTATCTCGTTAGCAAAATATAACAAGGACTTAAAGTGCCAGGCGTAAGAAGAGATGAACCCACCGGGCACTCTACCCATCTCGCAGTGAGCGAGAACGACCCACCGCGTCAAATGGTATGAGCTACGGTCCTCTTCGTGGGGCCAGGCAGCATATACTCGCGCTATACGCTCCCGCTCGGTCTCCGACAGGCTGTACGACTGATCCCCGATAGCCCGGAAGTAGTTGGGGACCGTGTGCCGTCTCGTTTTTCTCTGCCATGGACCCCCAACAAGAACTACCTTCGCCCTCCATTCCTTGTTTATCGAGGAGGGGAGATCCGTGATCACGGACTCGTAGTCCCGCGCGGTGAACCCAACGCACCCGGAGCTTCCTGCCTTCTTCGAATAAGTCAACCTGTAGAGTGCGCGAAACTCATTGATCGTGGGCCACCCCATGTTCGACAGGAAGTATAGGCACCCGAGCCCCAGCAATTGGTGCCACTGATTTGGGGGGACTTGCCCCGGAGCAAGCTGCAACATGCTCAGCATGTACTGAACAAATTGAGGCAGCGGGACAGAGAACCCGTTCCGGAACATGTTGTCGTGCACCGCTACGAAGTTGTCTCTCGGAGCGCACGCCAATTCCCCCGGGTATAGGCCGCGCATCGGGATGCTGGAAGGAATGTCCCACTCTTCCCTAAATTGCTCGATCTCCTCGGGCGAGAGACTACTGACAGGTTCGTCACAAACCCTGCCGTCCTCCAGGCGGTGCAGGACGCGCGCTATCGGGATCGCTTCCAACACTTGTCGCTCGGGATCCGCCCTGGAGGATGCAACCCGTGAGGAGTCTCTATTGACCTCCCGATGCAGATACTGATCCATCCTTTCTTCGTCGTCAGCGGGAGCCCGCAGTGCAGGACCAGAGGCGGTGGCGTCGGAAGCCCTAGACTCCATCTTAACCCTATAGAAAAACCCTACGTGCTATCAGAAATCGCAGCGCATGCCGCCGCCAGACCGTCCCGATACCACCCACAGAAGCAGCCAAAGAAACCCAGAAACAGACCCCAAATCCTAAAAAATCCCAGAAACAGACACAAAAGAGAACGAAAACAGACGAGATGGAGAAGAGATACTCACCGAAAAATGAAGGCCGGAAACGCACCGAAACAACAAATGGACAGCACCTCGCAATCGGACCGGCGGCAACAGCGGCGTTCCTTCTACGTCCGGATTTACGTTGAATCGATGAAGAATGAGGGCAGAGGACAGAGTAACAAGAGGGAGAAAATTGAGAGCGGAGGGAAGAATGAGGGGAGACGGGACATATATACAAAGCGGGGGAAAACAACGCCTCGATTCCCCCCCCACGAAACACTTCATTTTAAACGAGGCGATCGTGTTCGTTACGACCCACCGTAGGATCGTGACACGTGCCCCACTAACCGGAAGCTTCTCGACGAAGCGACAAGTGAAACGACGTACATTAAATGCACGTCCCTTCACCCCCACCCACGCGCCACCTGGCGGACATGCAATTAATGCCCTGACACCCCCACCCACCCAGGCTTCCAACTCAATGCCACTCTTTAACTCCCGGATAACATCTATCGGGAGGCAGCAAGCAACAACTGCTAAAGAACTTTAACTCCCGGATAACATCTATCGGGAGGCAGCCAGCAACAACTGCTAAAGAACTTTAACTCCCGGATAACATCTATCGGGAGGCAGCAAGCAACAACTGCTAAAGAACTTTAACTCCCGGATAACATCTATCGGGAGGCAGCCAGCAACAACTGCTAAAGAACTTTAACTCCCGAATAACATATATCGGTAGGATGCAAGCAACAACTGTATCGTGAGATTTGTTTACCCGAGCAAGAACCAACGGGACGCGTGGGCAAAACAACTAGCCACGATAACTGTAAGACCCATTTACAGCTCCCGAAGCATTGGAGTCGGGCATGCCAATATCATTCCCTTCATACGGAGAATAGTGGCTTGATAACCCACGCGGGGATAATACCCCGCGCTCGAGCATCAACAACTACAACATGGAACGGCTAGCTACCTTCCATCGCAATCACAACCCGTTCCGACGTGTCCTGAGCACGAACTTGGGGGGACTAGATCGGGTACCCGTTGATATTTCCGCATCACGGGCCATTTCTTCAAGTCCCCACTCAAGACATGTCTTGAACGGGAACTTGGGGGGACTTGTTGTCGGTAGTCAGTAAATACCTCCCTCGGCCCATGATGCTATGAAGCCCAGCATGAGGCAGCTCGAACAGGCCTCAACCTCGATGCTAAAGCAGTCTGGGCCGAGAGGGGAAGCCTCCACAGAAACTTAACATTTGTCCCACATTGAAGAGGATGCAAAGTGTGAGTCAACGCAGGGGTATAAATGCAGCCAAGACCAACCAGAAAGGTAAGAAAAGTCGGCCTTAGCATTAAATACTCAACTACCCATACTAACTTAATCATCGGAGAGAGAAAGACCGGAGTGTCCCGGTCATTCTCCTTTCTTGCAGATAAGGAAGGGCGAAGAAGGAACTTCGAAGCAAAGGACAAAGGATTACGGAAGATTGAATCACGTGTTACAGTTTCTACAAGAGCCTGCGGGTTCCAGCAGAAACAGTCACCATATTAGGGTCGCTATTATTCATTACTAGTTAGCCTTATTAACGGTTCTCACCATAGGTGAGTCGAGCGCTTAGCGTGAGACGCTACTATAGCTTGGAAGGCACCGATCGGATATTATTATTTATTGCTAGTTAGCCTTATTAGCGATCCTCACTGTAGGTGAGTCGAGCGCTTAGCGTGGGAAGCTACTATAGCCTAAGATGCACCGACCCGAGCCTTAGAGGCTCCTCTTACATGGTGATATCTCTTCCTCTCGTTTTATTTTTCTCAGTTATGTAATTGATTAACCAGCGGGGCTGGTTTATCTATGTTTCGAGATTTCTGTATTTGATTAACCAGCGGGGCTGGTTTGTCTATTTTTTATAGAATTCTGGATTTAAAGTTATTTGGATTAAAAGTTGCGTGCAGTTAAGTTTTAAAAGTTGAAACGAGGGAAAGTATTTAAATTATGTATTTGTTAAATTATTTAATTTATTTTTGTCCACTCACTGTAACGTTTTTAAATTACTTTACCCTACGCCCTTTGGTTTAAAATACCCAGTTTGCAGACTAAGTTTATTTGAGGTCGAGCGTAGATGGAGTCGAGGTATAGTCAGAGGCTACTTCCGCTTATTCTTTATTCATTGTTTTTTTTTATTATATATGCTCTGATAACTATTTGAGATAGTTATTAGTTGATTAAGACTTGTTGTATTTTGAGAGATGTGTTAATCTTGGGGAGCAGGAAGGCTCCAGGAGTTGAGAATGGATGATTTATAATAAAAGTGTTTATCTGAAATTTTTCAGGTAAGGGTTGTCCACTTTCAAGATAGATTATGCCGAATTTTCTGTAAATTTTCCTCGAAGATGGATCTCACAGGATTTACTTCGGATTTCAGGGTAAAATCAGAGTGGGTCCTTACATTATCGATCACTAAATGAGCTGAAAAATTTGCTTGTAACACGTATAATTTACTCATAGGGTTCCAACCAATAGGTCCATAGAAGATAAATTGGATTAGTAGGTAGTTGTAAACTGTGAAGTATCTGGTCAAGATTTAGACATCAATCCGAGCCAAAAGACCAGAAGATCTTCCATACATATTTAGGTGATACATAATTTGCCATTCAGTTTATGGCAACAAACTAACTATTGCTCTGACCTTTTGAAGTGGCATCAGCTTAGTTAATAACTTAATATACAATCTTGAACCATAAAATAGTCCGGTCCAGCTTCTATAACATTCCAAGCTCTCAAGGCAATCTCCATAAATCTGATTAAAGGATAGTGGGCATGGCAATCAGCGGTAGGGAATAGTGTGAAACCTGACAATACCCGGTCCCAACTGAAAGGATTCTGATGTCCAGAAATCTTGAATTTCACCCAGATCTATCACAAGATATACAGATGCATTCAACAGATAATCTAATTCAAGCAACTAATATTCAGGCTCAGTGGAGAAGTCGGGTTCTGCAGGTTTTGGTAACCTCGGCATCTCGTCTTTGATCTTCTGAGCACCCCTCCTTGTGTTTGCAGCAAATCTTGAGGCCAGTAGTGTAACCCCAAGATTCATTTTTACTTGTGAAGAATTGGAACTTGTCGGTTCAAATTCTTCTTCCTCTTGTGCAGTCTCATAGGCTGCTTTCTCATCCAAAGCAAAGGATTCCCTCAAGCTGAGATCTTTTGCCATCATCCTTCTCTTGTGGCGACGCCAAGCAGCCTGTATGAAGCAGGCAGCCCATGTTCTCCAATGGTGGGAGTAAAACCGAAATGTATGCTGCAGCTTCTTGCTGTGCAGGCGTCTAAATTGGTTGGCCACAAATTTCAGATCTTCAGCTCGCAATGCAAAGGCTTCAACTTCAGAAAGTGCTATTACTGTTCTTGTAGAAGACGGCATGTTGACTGTGGATTTTGGGAGCAGTGCCCATGCAAGTAGCTCCTCACCGCAGAAGTCCCCAGGTCTTAATGTTATTGAATTGAAGAAACCTGTCCGGCCTCCATTGGTAGTAGAACTATCGAGAGTACCTCTAATAATGAAAAGCATTTCTGTGACTGGGTCACCCTCTCTGACAATGTAAGTGCCTGCTGTGCTTAGGGAGGATACAAGACGCTCACATATTGCATCTAGAAGCTGATCATCCATCTGTGAGAAGAAAGGTACCTGAATAATATGAAAATAAAGGGGATGAGTATAATGTCAGAGATGTGGACTCAATTCCATTTCGTACTTCATAGGATATGAATAATGGGATGTGTTACTGTCAATTATTTGGCCCAGTATCATTATAGCTCACAGTGCATGCACAGGTTAGAAATTGACCACAGTTACTAATAAACACATCATATTTGAAAAGTGTAGGAAATCCACTTTTAAGGCATTTCAAAGGCAGTCTAAAATTTTATGCTAGTTCAACTTCATTAACTTTGATCATATTCCAACATGAAGTGAAGACAGAAGAAGCCTTCAGATTATTAGAAGCCAATATGTTGCACGTGCATACATGGTACCCAGAAATGCCTATCCAAAGGACCTCTCTAGTGGCATGCCCCAACTACACCTAGCAATACTCATGATCCATAATTTGAATAGAATATGACAAAGAATAATTCTAAGCCTTGGAAAAGAAACCATACTCGTCTAACAAGATCTAAGCATAGGTGGCGTTGAATATCACGGCGAAGATCAGCAGGTAGGCCATGAAGGATGGCTTCTTCATCAACTCCTCGAGTCGCCAGCCACTTGTATTGGACAAACCTCCGTACACGTTGTCTCAAATCTTCAGGGAGTTGACGATGTCCCATCCATTCCTCAGTGTCTCTTCTCTTAAGCCTCCACTCCTCAAGCCTCACGGTGATTGATTGAAGATAGGTCTACAACAGAAAGACAATCCCTAACGTGGAGTCATTGATTAAAAACGCATCAACTCATTTAAAATATCACCTTTTTACAATTGAATCATAAAAGTAAAATAATGCAATAATTAATCTAAGCATATCCTGTCAAAAACAATCAATCAATAACTAATAATCCACATCCAGAACTAACAATTCCAGACAAAGCAAGGGCTCTCTTTGTATAAAGTATAAACTATTGTATAAGCTTTTGAAAACTAAAGCAGTGGCACAGAGAATAAAAAAAACGTTTTCATTTACAATAACATCCAGGTTAACTGTTTCCTATGTTGGAATATAACAAGTAAAATATATCCTATAATGTAGCAACTATTTATTTAACAGCTAGAAAGTGAAAAAGAAACAGTAAAGTGAAGTGAAAAACCTTTTCATTTACTAATATCCAGGTTAACTTCAGTCAGATGCATTAAAGTGAAACCAAACGGTAAAATTTTTTCCAATACCTGCATATTCCCAATTAAGTGGGCAAATAATACAAGACCTACGATGGCAATGAGAATTGCGAATGATGTCTCTCCAATAAAAGTGCTCGTTGTCAAATTTTGCCCATATGAACTGTGAGAATAAGTAAGGAACAATGTGAATCATTTTATAGTGATTAACAGACGAAAAATGTTAGTATTATTCGATGTCACTTAATATCAAATATGGAAAATAAGAAACCTGTAATTTTCTGTAAAACTGTTCTGTTCTAACATATGTCACCGGAATTTAGTATACTACTTATCATATAGTTGCAAAATTGTCACTCATACTGGTATTTAATGTAGTCAATAATAGACTATAGACATAATTTTCATATTTCAGCCTGTCAAAATCCAGGACATGTTTCAAAAGCAACAGAAAAACCAACATGATAAGAAAACTCATAATCAACTTGATTGATTCATGAATGAATGAAATAACCACACATAGAAATATGAAAAAAAAACATGATCAACATGATCATGATAAGAAAACCGACATGATAAGAAAACTCAAAATCAACATGATAGATTCATGAATGAATGAAATAACCACACATAGAAATATAAAAAAAAAACAATATTTGCATTTCAAATTTTTCTTGGGTTTAGTGTAGTGTTGGTCGGGTGGGATTGGATTAGTCTTTCTAGTGGATTGAAATAACCACGCAAAAATGTTGTATTTTCCGGTACATCATTATGCATTGGATTAGTCTTTCTGGTGGGTATCCTTAATTCTCTCATCTCTTGAACCTAAGTAGAAGTCCTGATGATGTTATTGCAAGTTGAATAAAGTGGCTCTTTATTAAATCATAGTTTTCTAGTTTAGAAAAGAAAAGTTCCCATACCTTAGTTGCTGTAAACCCCACCACAAGCAATAGAAGTACTTTGTGATGAAGTTGGAGGAAACAACATTTTTTGTCAGCGCACTCTCAAATATTCCATATTTGAATATGTTGCTTTCAGGATTGCAGCTATCAAAAACATTTGTATGATTTGCCCATGACTCACGATCAAATTGGTTAACAGTATTACAATCTAAATATTTAGGCAAGCATTTTATGGGGCTGAGGTCCTTTCTACAAAATTTCTTCCAGCATGATGCATACCGGTCAATAGATAGTAAATACCATGCTGCCCCTAAAACCTGCAAACAGCAAAAGAATGCTATATCCCTCCAGATAAAAGGGGGTGGTTTAGAGAAAGAGAAAACACAATCAACTTACATGGCTGGCCAGCATGTATAATAGCAGATTATATGCAGCCCCTGCCCAAGCAGTTTTTGTCACCACCCCAGTTGCTTTGATTAATTGCAAACTTAAAGGAAAAATCAGATATAATCTGGGAATGTACTGGAGGAGAACAATTAGCGCAAGTGCATTGTTGGTGTTATCCGTTTGAGCCTTTTGGGGAGGTATGATAAACCATATGACTATCTGCACATAGTATGTGAATTAGCTGTACTTCACCTTTCTCACCCGGGGAAGATTTACACTATTAATTGAAGGGAAAAAGCGAGACCAAACAGTAATATCTCATGCTCTTAAATGTATCAATTCAACTGTGGACAGATATGAGGATGCTACTTTTCACAACGTGCATTTTAGTCAAAATATATAAGAATATACTGTCATATCCCCCCCACAGAGTCTGCAGAATGCATTCACCAAAAATATTACCCAGATTTTTCAGTATCCCCACAGAGTCTGCAGGATCCATGAAGTTGAAACAATTGATCCACTTTGGAGAGTAATAATTAAAAGTTAGACTCATGAAGTGGATAAGGGACATTAAAAGCACAAAGTCTTGCCTCAAGGTAGATGCTGAATTTACCTAAAGTGACATGCTAATTTTTAAATGACCTCCTTACTTAATATCATTATCTTACAAGTCACAACACAAACATAACTCATCTGTCAATCTATAAAATAATCATGATTGCCTGCAACAAAAGATCATACTTCCTGCCTATCAGATGATGACAGGCACGAAACACATAACACAATGAGTTTTTGTGTATCTACACATCGTTCAGGTTCAGTGCATACTAAGCAAATGAAAGTTTATTGCTCCTTCCTATCAGATGAATCCCTTACACAATCCTAATATATCCTCAGTTCCTCACAAGGAATTCATTGCCATCGGTCATGTCATGCACAACGAAATTTGGCATCAAACAAGGCAAACCTTGTTATGCACCCATTGTCATTTTCACTCACTCCTGATACACTAAATAATATAAGCACAAAGAAACTAGGTGAGCAGATTTAGGGTTTTATAATTCTAGAGTTATACTCCAAATACGTACCTGAGGAAGCGGCAATGTGGCTATGAGAGCAATGGAGAAGTCTGATGTAATGTAATTCTGTGCAATCTTCTTTGGGTCCATGACAAGTTCACCCCTCCCGAAAACGCGAGAGCTTGGTGCAACATAGGCTGTCCTAAACTTTATAATCATGTGCAACAAATAGAAGAAATCCGCGATAGTCCGGAAAAAAGTCACAACAATCCGCAGATTCAAGTCTGTCTTCATGCAAAAACTGTTTCCACTCCCTCCAGCCATGGGCAAGTAAAAGTACAATGGGTCCACAAAAAGTGCAACCAAACATGAGACAATGAAAACTCGATTCCATTGCAGCACTATCTCACTACCTGGGTCAAGTATTCTCTTGCGCCATGGCTCATGGTCCTCTGGAAACACCTTCGAATGCCCGATTCTGAAAGTTTCAGCAAATCTGCTTCTGCCCCCCACTAGTCCATTATCAGATTTGAGAAATGAAGATGATGCAACCTTATATTGAGAGGCTGACTTTTCAAGTCGATACGGTTCAGTTCTGTCCCATATAGAATCTCTATGGTGTTTTTTATCAGAATAAAACCTAAGCACAGAAAAAAGGGTTAGTACAGTATTGGAGTGTCTCAATCCTCTACTTGTTTTAACAGCAAACAATATCCTATTTGTAAAGACTAAAGAGACCCAGCAAAATTTCACTTAAAGTGAACTCAAACCAAATGAAAGGTTTCAACATAATCAAGGCCTCCACCCGTAGGCCACAATCAAACTAGAATTTGTTCATTTGTACCATGTTAATCGAAACATTATATTTTTCCTGTATTTCCCAGCACAGAAGCAAAAATCTATAACTAGAAAACTCGAAGACGTAATCTAATGTTTAAGGTTGGCATGGTTTTAAGATGAACCGTAAGACCCAACACGAGCAAGTATAACCCAAACTGCATGATAACCCAAGCATTAGAACAAAAACACAATTCGCAGAACTTCCTTTGCTCAACTTTACTGTCATGCTCCTCAAAGACCGAAAAGAAAAGGATAAAATTTTGAGTGAGAAATTACCTGACAAGCCTCTCCTTCTTCAATTCCATGGCCAATAGAAGTAAAGACCTGAAATCCAATCGCTCATCAAAACCCTAACAAACCCAGAACAATAAAGGCAGCCACTTTATATGGGATTTTGGTTTTGGTAACTTCCCAAATCTGAGGTTAGAGAGGGTGTGAGAGTGGAGAGTGACATTGATTTGATTTGGTGGGTGTTTGGTGCTGTGGAGTGAATCTAAATTATTCCACAAAGAGAATGAGTTGTCAACTAAAAATAATAGTCTGTCTGTGTTCAGAATGAAGAACCCAAACAAGACAGTGTTGACTGTTATGGTCATATTCCAATAATTCCATTGAGTCCACACTCCACACATGCGTACATATTTTCCACCGTTATCAGTGGGTTGGGATTTTTTCTTTATTTCGTTGGTCAGTGTCCGTTAGGAACAAAATTAAATTTTAAAATTTCTAATAACTAAATTGAACAATAAAAAAATTATTATACTCTTAATGAATTAAATAAATTATAAAAAAATTATTATAAGGATAATAAAATGTCTATTATGAAATAAATTAACTAAGACCGAATTCTCACTACCAATGATCAATGATTGGACTGTGTCGATACGGGATTTGTGAGGAGGTTTATTAGGGACAGTAGGAGCAAAGTGTTTATTCCTTAACACTACCACTTTAAATTCAATAAAAACCAAGGGGTCATAGGCGATACCGGATTTGTCAGGAGGTTTATTAGGGGCAGTAGGAGCAAAGTGTTTATTCCTTAACACTACCACTTTAAATTTAATAAAAACCAAGGGGGTCATAGGAGAATCGAACCCGGGTGGTTAACACACACAAGCATTAACCAATTATGCTACCTATTTAATTTGTTAATAATGGTAGCTTATATATAATATAACTTTTCAATCAAACTATGAATCTGAAGGCATGAGTAATATTAAAATTTCTATAGTCTCGATATTTTCGTTAAAATTTTCAATTTTCGGCATCGATATATCCCGAAGTTGGTCTCTATATGAGGTTTGCCGAGGAGTCTATTGGGGCAAGCAAGGGGCTATTGAGAAGGGTTTATTGGGGGCAGAAGGGGGTCGCGGGGACTATTGGGGGCAGTATGGGGTATAGTGGGGGCAGTAGGAAGTCTTTCGGGGGGTTTATTGGAAGTCGTAGAGGGTTTTTCGGGGGGTCTATTAAGGGCAGTAGAGGGTATGTCGTGAGGTCTATTGGGTGGGGGCAGTAGGGGGATTCGTTCTTAGCTCTCTACCTGGACTGCGACTGGGACACCATGATCGCTCCTCGATCTAGGTCTTTGATTGTTTCCCATCGCCGATGAAGCTCACCGAGATTGTACCAAAACAGAACAACGGCGTGAGGGATCTAGCCTCTTCAGCGTCAAGGCTTAACCCGAAGGTGTGGAGGGACGATGGGAGGCTTGGACACAAGCGATTTGCCTGAGCAGAAGAGTGAGATTGAGATTGGTGGGGTTTGGGAGGAGAGAGAGAGAGAGAGCATATCTAGATCTGAAAGTTTGAAGACGAGAGAGAAGAGATGTTGAGGGAGGGGTATTTTAGACAACAAAAATAAGAAAAAATCTGAAAATTTTGTTAATGAGAATAACACCCTAAGAGAGGTTTGGGTTGATCGAAATTTTAAAATCTTATTTTGTTAGTGGAAAAAAATCTTCAAATTTTAGGTTAGTGTGAATTTTCCCTTATTTCATTTCATTAGATTGATTATTAACTAATCGTCCTCGTTATAAGTTTATACTTGTTAAGGCCTAAAAATCCAGCTAGCAGGCCCGATTAATTCGTCAAACTCAATTCACGCAAACATCAAGCCATGCACGTGGACCCAAGCCACATTCATGCATTTTAGGGCTTTCAAGAATGGATGTGGCGTGGAAGGTAACAGAAAAGCATGAGGTCCACTATTAGTTTTAGGATCGTTGGTAATTTTGGACTTGGGACTAAAATTCATGTTTAACGACCTAACTTCTAATACGGATAAATAAATAAGAGAGACCCAAAAGCCAAGCTCAAACCTTTAAGATCCATTTCAGCATAGGATTCTAAATCCTAACCAAATAATAAAACATGTTTTTCCAGCCACACATTCCCTAACCAGAAACCACGCAAAAGGCAAAACAGCAGCAAAATCCCAGCAGCAGATTTTCCTGCAACAAATCTACCAAATTAAAATCTATCCTACAATCACACATTTCAAAGCTAACTTTAGGCACAGTCTAACAAACCAAAATACTTTACAATATCTAATACACATATTTAACCAAGTGGGTATTTTAAATGTTCATCCAAGATTCTTTTAGCTGTTGTTATTGCTTATAAATGGCTGTTGTTATTAACAAAAGACGACAACCAGAAGAGGAGGAGGCTAGCAAGCTCTCTAGTACTCCTCTTCTACCATTTCTCCCACCATGCTTCTCTCTCTTGCCCTTATCCAATCTCATATCCATATCATTCCCAGATCCAAATACAACCCCAAAAGCACATATGAAACCAAGCAGCAAACTCAAGCAATCCACCAATATCTATCTCAAATTTTTTATCTCATATACCTCAATCCCTACCTTAGAAGCACAATTGGGTTCTCTTCTTCTCAAAATCATGTTTCTCTAGCTCTCACGCCATGCACATCTTGCTAAGTCCTTCATTGAAAGAAACACAGTTGCAGATCACCGCCGTTAATGAAGAAAGTGCCGTCGGGAAGAACACAACAGCAAGCTTCCTAGGATTCTCAACCATTAGAAGCTTTCTGGGCCTAGTTTCCGCTAACTAAGACGAAGGGGACGACATTTTTGGGCTCGGCCATGCTTGTCTCACTGCCGTATAACCCTTAACCAAAAGTGCCCTCCATATTTTGGCGACTCCGTTGGGGACTAGGCTGTGTTTCCTGAGCTTCCTTAACAGCAGCACTTTATATTCCAGAAATCTTTCATGCTAGCTTGAAACCACTCACGCTTTACCACTGATAATACTTACCGGATGCAATCAAGAAGAACTCTTGGTGAACAAGCTAAAAGGTTATCGCAACATAAGCTTATTGCTTATTGTGTTGACTATGATCCGCCCATGAGTTTCTGTAACAAGAATCAGGAATATCATCAAGATCAAATTTATTCATTCAATAGTCAGGCTTTAATATTGAGTGAACAAGTTCAAAGCCTTATTATTTAAAGCTATCTCACCTCATGCACTTAAGCAAAACCAAACAAGCCTCAAAACTAGACAAGCTTATGTGAATCATCGCTTGTTCACGCTTTCGTTCCAGATCTGATACAGATGAAGCTCGTGAGTGAGATTCCAGCAACTGATTTCTTCCTTGATGAGTATATGTCAAGCTAATCTCTCTCTGCAATCACAGCCAAGAACAATTTTTATATACCTTGCAAGCATCACAACTATTAACACCACAAAACTATCTTGCTTCCAAGCATTTCAAGCCTAATTACCATATTTTCTTTTTTCATAAACCCTACAACACAAAATCCCAGTCCCTGTTTTTGTTCATATTAGACAATACTCATATTTTGAAGATCATCTAGCTGAACCAATTTCATGGTCTTCACTAACCACAACCTAATACAAACAAAGGTCCATTTCACTTAATATACTCATCCTTAAGCCATCCATTCTGGTGAAAGTTTTTTTGAAAGCCTAGAATGAAGCAGCTTATATTCAAACATCATGCAAACTTGGGGGCTTTGCTCAATGAAATTTGAAAGCATGTTGTACCCCTCATTTTCACAGCAGCGTTCTATGCACATACAAAATTTTTTCATGCTCTTATTCCATGGATGCATGATAACTTTCCTTAAGTCATCTATGCTTTTGCTGTCACAGTAGCAGCAATAAACATAGTCAAGCAACACAGCAACAAAGTTCAGTAAGAACAAACCTTTTTGTTCATTTTGAAAAACCCGGATTCGATTTCATGCTTACCAGTCCCTTGTGAACCTCTTACTTACATAAGAAAAAAGAAGTCAATGAAACCAATTGTTTTTGTTTCTCCTCAAAAGCTAAAACCTAGCTATTCGAAAATGAAGAAGTCTCAATTCCACTCTTCCTTTTATTTCCTAAAAATATGTCTTTTTACTCAAATCATGTCCTTAAATGTTAAAGTCTTTTACCTGAGAACTATACTATAATCCTAGCAGCTAGCTTCTCTGATGTTCCAACATATATTAAGCCATAGTCTATTCTTCATCTTTACATACGCTACAGGAAGCAATTTTACATTCCTGCAAGCATAACACAATGGTTCTAAACACAGTCTCCTCAGAATTTTCAAGTGATATTCATCGCTGGAAAACATGCTAGTAAAGTCAAATCTTGTACTTTTAATCAAGCTACTGCACTTGGGGGCTTATGGTTTCGGTTATGTAAATTACCTGTAACAACAGCTCATCCACCTCAAACTCTAGAGCCGTTTACCCATGCATCAAGTTTTTCCAATCTGAAGAAAAAAGGAGAATCAAATCAGGCTTTACATCCCATGATGAGTAGCTCATCCATCCCAATATTTAGAGCCAAATACTCATACTCGTGCATCAAGCTTTTCTCATATGAAAGCAAAAGAAAATTCAAGTCATGTACCATTGCTTTTACGCATCATAACCAACACCTATATCAATCTAAGACCCAAATCCCAACAATACTTCAAACAACTCTACCCAAATATATCAAATACACCATACATTTGGCCTATTGCACAACTCAAGCATACTTCGAAAATCAATCTTCAAGCCATTACAGTTTAATGAAAGCAGCCTAAATTCATGAAGTCCCATGCTCCCACCCAAAAAAAAGAAAAAAAGAAAGAAGAAGAAGGTTGTGTTCCAATGAGTCAAATCAGTATCCTGCCTAGTCAATACCACATCACACATCACACATCAAGCAAACAATCATATCATTCCCATGCCGATCCAAATGACTCGATAATGAAAACAAGCATGCAAGTTTCTTTTTTGGGTGATTGATATGAACCAAAGAAAGTTAGCATTTGTGTTATATGTTCATACATGGGGGGCAGAGTAGCTGAGTTTTGCTGCCAGGATTTGCTTCCTAGAAGTAACCTTGCTTCCAAGTTTTCAAATTATTGACGCTCCTATAAAAGAAAAACCAAAGAAATGTGTCATGACCATGCTCAATTTCTATAGAAATAAGGTACTGAAAGTAAGCTCAAGACAAGCAATGTCCAAATGCAAAACCAAGCAACGAAAAGTGTCATTCGAGGCAAATAAAATAAGTGGAGAAGTCACAAATGCAAGGATTTATAATCCAAGCATTATACAAGTTTTTACAAATGCATGCATATATAATCCAACAAGCACCATGCAAGCTTTTACCAACACAAGCATTTAGAATCCAACAAGTAATCGACAAGCTTTTACATCAAGCATATACCTACTTTTGACTCACATCCTAGCCAAGCATATAGGCTTCTTCTTTTCGCTCCAACACCAGTACATATACATATCCTAACAATGCTACCTGCACAAAAATTCAACAGCCAATATTTAATCTGCATACTTTGAGCCTTCTACACAAGCATCTACAACCATTTTTAAGCCTTATCACTCTACACAAGCATCTACAGCCATATTTCAAGCCTTTTATTACTCCGGTCAAGCATCTGCATATCTGATTTATCACCAAATTAGTGCCTATTCTTCACAAATGTTATCATACCTATTGCATCACTCCATACAATCATTATAGATATAATAACCAAAGTCAACCAGCAATAAGCAATTTTAAAGAAAAAGAAAAAATGACCGCTTGAACCAGGCACAATTCATGATCAAGTTAGTAGTAGATTATACAAGTCACCACTCATTACCATTAAAGCCATTATACTCCAAGAGATCTGAAATATCCAAGTTGTTCTATTGCTTTGACGACATGCGAAGAAGAAAAGACAGAGGGCAGACCCATGGTGTTGCCGTTAATAACAAAACATTCAATGGATCTGGGATTTGAACATGCTTGATAGAATGCCACAAAGTCCATGAAGCATTTGGGGATATGTCACTCCCCAATTTTTTTGAAAGATAAATTTCAAAAATTTTGGCATGATATATCCTAAAATATTAATATCCCAAAACCTGATTCAACAAAAATCAAGGAAAATAAACTCAATGCGTAATGTAAATTTACACACAACTCTAAATTGAGTTAAATATTACATTTCCTTGTTTACATAACTTGAGAACAATAAAGGAAACGCTTACATGAGTTTAATAATTCCTATCCCAGTGTATATAAAAATACACAAAGACACACCCAAAACCCAACAAAAAAACCCTGCCACTATGCCTCCATCTCAACCTTGCCGATCCTCACCTGCAGGTCTAACCCCTACACCAAGAAATGGTGCACTGGGTTGTAAACAACAAACCCGGTAAGCTAAAAAGCTTATATGAGTAAACTCAAAAACAAACACAACATTTATCACATCCAATATTCACAAGAGAGATTGGATCAATAATTTTAAACCACACATCAAACACATTACCCAAGAAATGTACCCATGAGTCCCAGATATTTAATAAAATACCTCTCATGACCTACAACAACACTATGTGTACCCATGGGTCCCAGATACCATACAATATCTCCCATGACCTACACTGACAGACGGACTAGAGCTCTATTCCTAACCGCAACCAATCACCCGGCCAAAGGCTTGGAACCCGGTTTGACTGTCTAATATCAAACACAAAAATGATAAATAGCATCTTAACCGCAACCAATCACCCAAAAAGGGCTTGGAACCCGTTTTGGCTATTTATCCAACAATCATAATAAATTTCCCAACATTAACCTCACAACACATTATCACAATTATTATCGTCAACAACATGATATATCTCACATTATTATTCTCAACGTCACAATATAAAGAAGACTTGTTTTTATCTTACCTATGAGCCGTTGGCGATCAAGCTCATATATTTTTAAAAACAATTAAAAGAATAATAATAAAACCACCATCATCATCATTATCATTATATCATTAGGTTCAAAAGTGAACCTTGGTGAGATTTACTCACCTAAGTATCCAGCTGCAAATTCCACAACCAAATTTAGCAAGCGAAATACAACTTCACAACCACCTAAAAACACACAATTAAAACCTTAGTAACCAAAAATACTATAGGCTAACACAATACCCTTAACTAACCCTTAATCAAGAGATGACAACTTTCCAAAGTCGTCAAACTTAGAGACCCACAAGGGCTGCCTCTAATCCTCCATTCCTAACTCAAACCTCCACCAAACCTAAAATCACATTTAACGTTCTAGCATGCCAACATTTCTTAAAAACTAGCCACACTACCACTCAACAAGCTCACATCAGTAAGGACTACCTAACCATAGAAAACTAGGGCTGCAACTCAACCGGACGCGCCGCCACAGGCGGCGGCGAGTGGGCCTCACGCGCCATCCCAAACTTCCGAATTTGAGAAAACTCCCAACAGCAAAGTTGAAGCTTGAAGCAAGGGGAATAACTTTCATACCTGAGACTTCGACCAAAAATGGCCGGAACCGGCCGGAAACTGCCCCAAACAGTGACCAGAAAATCAAGGACAAAATCTGCAAAACCGGCCTTAAAACCTTAAAAACCTGCTTCAATCCATGCCTAAACACTACCAGGGGAAGGAGAGGATCAAAACTCACCTAAGGATGTACCCCGTCGCCGCCGTACACGGCATCTCCGACCGTGGCGCAGCTGCCCACTTTCCGGCAACACAGCCCCGATTCCGGCGCGCCACACCGAGCATTAGCTGCCCAGCCTTGAAGAGCACCCTTGTGGGAGTCGAACAGGACCGGTGGCGGTCCAAATGGTGGCCGGACGGCGGAGCTAGCTCCGGCAGAAAATTGGTTCTCGGGGGAGCTCGGGAGAGGAAAAGAGGGAAGGAAAAGAAGAGAGAAAAAAAAAGAGTGAGGTGAGTGAGGAGAGAGAGAGAGAGAGAGCTGCTTTTAGTGTTAGGGTTTCCAAAAATAACCCACACACATTCTCCCACTTAAACACTTTCCACACCCGGAACCTAACTTCCTTTGACCACAACTTTCTCTCACAACTTCCGATTTAAGCGTGCCGTGTGTCTACGAACTCGTATCGACAAGCTCTACAACTTTCACGAAGGAAGTTTTCGAAGATAACTTACAGAAAATAAAGTCAACTTTTGGCCTATTAAAAATCAAGGCAACTTAAATAAACTCCTGAAACTTTAACTTCGCATAAACCCAAGAATTTTCATAAATAATCCTTCATTAAATAAGGGAATAATACAAGGAAAACAATTATGAAATCTAGGGTATTACAGGATAAGTCCCTTAAAACGTCAAACATATGCCATAATTCAATTGGCTACATGATTAATGCTGTTATTGTTCAACATCAGCTTATTCACTTCTGCTGCAGAAGTTGTGGCAACAACAATTAAAGTCATTGTTGTTGAGAATAATGTCGACATTCAGATACATGCATCGACAAAGGCACAGAAGCTAAGACATCTCAACCATATGTGACTATAGAAGAAACTTAATAGCTCAGGGAAGTTGAGCAAGTAAATATTATATGAAATTCAAAGATCAAGAAGCATTTATTCAAGACTCAAGACTCCATAGGCTGGTGTTGATTTCAGATGATCAAACACGCTACTGCTGGGTTCAATTCGATTCTAATTACTATGTGTAATCACTGCCTTATGGTCCACTAGATGCTAAATAATCCTTGCAATGCACTACCAAGCTACAAAAGACCGTTGTTCTACTATTCAAGGCAACTCGTACAAGTTTACAGAAAAATGAAATAAGTTCCTATGATGATCAGGTTATCATGCCACACACATGCCCATGCCCATGCCAAGCATATGCTCATGCTCATGCTTAAGCCAAGCAAATCCACAACCAAGAATAACAAGCCAATACTTAAACAAGCTTATGCCAAGCAAAAAATTATATACTCAAACAAACATATGCCAAGCAAAAATTATAGGCATTGAGCATACATGCAAACACCAATCCAAGCCAAGCCTCCTCCAAGGTCGTGCATCCAACAAAGAACTAACAAGAAGCATACAAATGGCTAAGTCACTTCAAGCTCTTATCTAGCGCGACTCTACATGCATCAAAAACTCAATTTATACTCACGCCAAGCAAATTTATTTAAGCACATGCTTTCCATGCCAATACTGATGTACGTTGATGTACTCATATTAAGCAATTAAAGACACTTGGGGAAGTCACAAGCACTTGATATCAAAGCACATGCCTAGCTAATTGAGTGATTTCCTGCCGAAACAAGCAAACATACATCATGCAAGCTCATTCCCTTACCAAGCAAAATCACTAAAAGAACAATCAAGAAAGACAATGCAAAGTATCAGATAAGCCAAATGTTGTTGTAAATGCAACATAAGCCACTGCCAGGCCTTATAACTCAAATCAATGACTTCTTCCTTATCACGATGTGATCATTTTTCTTTAGCCAATATGCTTTCCTATTTCCAAGCTTAACCCTATCAAATATTTCAAAACAACCTCTTATCATGCTAGCCAAACCAAATCTTAATTCTTTTTCAAATTATCAGATCAATATATCCAAATTCAATGACCAAAAGCACTTTCCTAGTTCTTACCAAGCAACAAATACTTGTAGCCCTTGAACACTACTTCCTCAAGCCTAGCTTCATACCGAAATCATTGTCATTAACCATACAATGCACTTATGCATATCAACCAAGACGATCACAACTATGACAACCATACCAAGCATATGAAGCCCTCTCTTGCAAAGCTCATGCCTACAACATACTTAAGTCTGATCGTAACAAATTCAATCGAGCCAAAAGACAAGCCAAGCAAATATATTTGACAATAGTAAATCGAATCAAGCAATGCCAAGCCGTGCAAATCAATACAATCCAAGCCAAGCAAAGTAATTAAGTGTCAATTCAGGTCATGCTAAGAAACTAAAATTCACATTCAAGCTGAGCAACGCCATGCAGTATTATTCTTTTTTGCAATTATAGCAGTAAATATTAGAAGACATATGAAAGAGAAACAACCTAAGAAGGCGAGATACATCAATCTCTACAATAAACAAGCTATGTTATGTGATAACGACGGCAATTACAACAAGCCACACAATTTCATGTTATATCACTACCGAATCCAATCCTTTACAAGCTATTCATATTCATATACCATCAATCAAGCGCTATGGTTATTGAGGAAATTCAAATCCCAACAGCAAGCATAAGGCACTGCGAATTGAGAAAATTCAAAGCTCGACAGCAAGCATAAAACACAGCAATCATTGAGTGAATTTAATTCACAGCAGTAAACATAAAGAGTTTTACACCGAACGGAAAATACCATGTCGATATCGAATTCAATAATTCAATTTCAAAGAATCAAAAGCAAGCGGATCTCACAAGAAGATTTTGTATTGGTGCTCACCTGGACATGGCGATTCATAATGCAGTAATTTAGCTCAATGTGCTGATCTCATTTATGCTAATTCCAGCAGCAATCAAAGCAAGGACGAAGCAAGCAATGTCTATAATACCCACTTTCCAGCAGCAATCAAAACAACGACAACTCACTTTCAAGTAGGCCATTCGTGCTTCAATTCCACAAAGTAGAAATTTGATGATATATAGAGACATGTATTTTAGTATAGACCAAGAGATACCTGAATTTGAAATTTATTATACATTGAAGAAGGAGAAGCCAAACCAAGCGAAGAAGTTGTACTTGTATTGAGGAATTGGATTCACAGCAGCAAATGGCTAGAGAACGTGCTCAGAGAAGATGACGTTCTCATGCTACAGTTAACAACTCTGGGCCTTAAAATTTGGTGTTGATTATCTAGCCCATTCACATGCTTTCATGGTCCATATAATCAAGGGGGCTAATGTTAAGGCCTAAAAATCCAGCTAGCAGGCCCGATTAATTCGTCAAGCCCAATTCACGCAAACATCAAGCCATGCACGTGGACCCAAGCCACATTCATGCATTTTTGGGCTTTCAAGAATGGGTGTGGCGTGGAAGGTAACCAGGGCCGGTCCTGAAGAATTGAAGGCCCGGTGCGGAAAAAAAAAATTGTGCCCCTTGTGCTAAAAATTTTATCATAAAACTACCTTTTTTTTGTTGGTTTTAAACCTATTAATATACTCTTAATCTTAATATTGTTATAAATTTTTTTTTTTATCACATGTTACAACTTCGTGAATTGTACTCACAACCTTCTACCTATTAAGATAAGACTATGCCGCTATACCAAATAGAATTGCGCATAAGAAGTAATAATGTTTTCTTTTAATTATGTAAATATATATACATGTAAAATTTATTGTATTCTCATTTGATAAGGAAAAAATTTTTTTTTTTTTTTAGAGTGAATGACATAGTTGTTCTAAATTTCTAATCCATGCAAAAGCAAAAGTTATTCTAATAGAAAGAAATAATGAGAAACTACAAATAGCAAACATGTGGGCCACTAATTTTTTTTAATAAAAATGTTAGTCTCCTGCTGTTACTATCCATAAAAGATAGACTTAATTATTAATCGAAGCAGAATTTGGCAAAGATTAGGAGAACTGAGGTGTAATTAAGGCTTGATTTATGCCCTTTTTGTTTAGGGCCTAGCGCTATCGCACTGGGTGCACTGGGCCAGGACCGGCCTTGAAGGTAACAGAAAAGCATGAGGTCCGCTATTAGTTTTAGGATCGTTGGTAATTTTGGACTTGGGACCAAAATTCATGTTTAACGACCTAACTTCTAATACGGATAAATAAAGAAGAGAGACCCAAAAGCCAAGCCCAAACCCTTTAAGATCCATTTCAGCATAGGATTCTTAATCCTAACCAAATAATAAAACATGTTTTTCCAGCCACACATTCTCTAACCAGAAACCACGCAAAAGGCAAAACAGCAGCAAAATCCCAGCAGCAGATTTTCCTGCAATAAATCTGCCAAATTAAAGTCTATCATACAATCACACATTTCAAAGCCAACTTTAGACACAGCCTGACAAACCAAAATACTTTACAATATCCAATACACTTATTTAACCAAGTGGATATTTTAAAGGTTCATCCAAGATTCTTTTAGCTGCTGTTATTGCCTATAAATGACTGCTGTTATTAACAAAAGACGACAACCAGAAGGGGAGGAGGCCAGCAAGCTCTCTAGTACTCATCTTCTACCATTTCTCCCACCATGCTTTTCTTTGTTGCCCTTATCCAATCTCATATCCATACCATTCCCAGATTCAAATACAACCCCAAAAGCACATATGAAACCAAGCAGCAAACTCAAGCAATCCACCAATCTCTATCTCAAATCTCTTATCTCATATACCTCAATCCCTACCTTAGAAGCACAACTGGGTTCTCTTCTTCTCAAACTTGTGTTTCTCTAGCTCCCACGCCATGGACATCTTGCTAAGTCCTTCATTGAAAGAAACACAATTGCAGATCACCGCCGTTAATGAAGAAAGTGCCGCTGGGAAGAACACAACAACAAGCTTCCTAGGTTTCTCAATCATTCAAAGCTTTCTGGGCCTAGTTTCCGCTAACTCAAATGAAGAGGACGACATTTTTGGGCTCGGCCATGCTTGTCTCACTGCCGTACAACCCTTAACCAAAAGTGCCCTCCACAATACTCAATTGGGATTTTTTCCTTATTTCATTTTTAAAAATTGATATACCAAAGTTTATAAAGAGAAAAAGTTCGTATATCATTCGGACAAATTTTTTTTTAAAAATGGTAAATAAATTAAAATTTGGCCTTTTACCTCAATCATCCCATCCTAGCTCGATTATCTATCTCTTCTTCCCATACCAAGAGACACGTTTCACTTTATTGAGGTTTTATTTAATAGAAAAAATACAACTATACTATGTAAAGGTGTCCCTATTGCAACCACAATTAACACAGTCAAAGGCGAAGATAGATGACTCTTCCGAGGGAACACACTCCTCCCAGAAGCATAAATTACTTAGCCTATGACTTAAATTGGTCAATGCATTCACTTTATTGAGGTTGTTCGATAGATGACATGTGAGCCCGGAACACATGCATCAACAAAAGTCACAAAAGTGTTTATAAGGAAGAAACATCTCATCTAATAAAAAAAAAAAAAATAAGCATCCAACCTAATTCGTGTCCATCATATCACCATCCGAGTCCTTCAAAAAATCATCGTCATTATCGTTAGCCGACGGTTCTGCCCCAACTTTCTACTTCTCCAAAATCGCATCGTACTCATCTAACCTTTTCACCTTAAGATTTGCCAGAAAAACTTTAGACGAATTTGCAAGGTAAAATGTCTTCATCTCATATTCATGTTTTGTAAACCAACGTCCCCCAACAACTTGGTATTAGATCTGCCAGAGGCAAACATTTTGTTTGCACACTCTTTATTTTGAAGTTTGAAGCAGAAAATCACCAATTCTTGTTTCTCACTTAGCCACAGGCTAAGCTGCATGGAATCGGGTGTTGGTACGTGGAGCCGACACGTTTTTCTAAAAAAAAAAAACTTAAACAATCATTACGCTTATCCAAGATTGATGGTGGATGGTCATCAAAAGGGGATCCTGCCTAACCTCATCAACCTTAAAAATGTTGCCAGCTACTCTAAAGAAAGTTCTTGCAGTATTGAAACAAGGTGAAAAACTATCCTATTCTACCTCGCCATAGATAATTTCATTGATCTAGTGGATTCGCGAGAAAACTATGAAGCAGATGGTGTTAAGTATGTATATAGTGATCTCTGTAAAAAGTGTAAAGTTATTGAGAACTTTGTTTTCGTGGTCTGTATGAACGATGTTCATATTGACCAAGCTGTCTTGCGACATTTGGACCAAGTTTTTCCTGTTGACAGCAAACCTACAATTGAGAAAGTTGCACATCAAGCCTCTAAGATTTATCTTGCATTCACTGGGAAATGTGATGTTTATGTTGGTGGCCAAATACCTAATGGGAACCCTTGCCTGCTTTGGTAAGATTTGTCTATAAAACTAGGGCTGAACCAAATTTGATGCAAGAGTTAAAGCCTGCAAGAAGGACTCGATTTGCTATTGGTGCAGAGCAGAAATAGGTCAATACTAGATTGGTGGATTTTGGCGAGCTCAAGAATGTAGAAATTATTGAGGTGGCTAGTTCATCTATGGTCTCAACGGCCATGATCAATGGTGATACATGTGGCTATGTAAGCATGGTTCAATTCATATGATGATAAATGCAAAATGAAAGATGAACTGTGAGACCACCCAAATAAAGGTTATCCAATATATGACTGAATACTTTGATAGCTGGGCTGATCAGCCATACCACATTATGCTCCACAAAAGGAGGGAGCAGGACCAAAAGTATTTTTAAGGTTGGATAAGGTAAAAGTTTTATCTTATAAGGTAAAAACTTTAAGCATTTGGACACAGTTTTTTCTACCGGCAACAAACTGTAATGTTAAATCCTGATACAGGCGATTATGTGATATTGGTTCATATAAAGAAGGATGACAAAAGACAAAGGAATTGTGAAACCACCCAGATGAAGGTTATCCAGTATATGAGTGAGAATTTTGAAAGCTGGGCTGAGAAGGCATACCTTATTGTGCTCCACATGAGTAGAGAGTAGAATCAAGAACATTTTCACAAATGAATGAGGTAATGTTTTGATTAAAAAAGCAAGCATGCAACTTACCTTTGCTTTTTGTTTTGTTATTTTTTACTTAATCAAAGTTGAAAGAAGAGCGCAACATATCAAACTCCTCTCACCAGTGGCTAAAGTGAGGAAGCATAATTTGATGATGTCGTGCATTGAGTTGAGTAAACAGTGTGCACACAAAATTCTTGCTTCTGGCACATCTAATCCTTTGTTAGCGGCAGTTGACTTGTAAAATTTCGAATATGAGCATAACACATTCTATCTTGTAAAGTCATGTAAAGTATTTCTGACAAACCTGAAATTGGAAGTGGAGATACTAGATTAGTACATGGAGATTCAAGAGAAGCACAAAGGTGAGGGAGAACTAACAGCTGGACAATGATGTAACAGACTCCAATAATGATGACATGAACATTTTATCAATCTTATAAAAAGTTTATATTAGGCCACCAATATAAACATCAATTTTAAGGTTGATGAAGCTGGACATGATTTCACTTTGAGAACCACCCATCATCAATCTCGGATGAGCGTTATGATTGTTCAAGTTTTTTTTTTTTAAACGCTTCGCTTCCACATACTAGCATCTGATTCCATGCAGCTTATTCTGTGGCTAAAGTGAGCAAACATGAACCGGTGATTTCCTGCATGAATTTCATAATAAAGAGTGTGCAAACAAAATGTTTGCCTCTAACAGAGCAAATACCAAGTTGTTGGGGGACGTTGGTTTACAAGATTATGAATATGAGAAGAAAACATTTTATCTTGCAAATCTGTCTAAAGTTTTCTTGGCAGATTTTAAAGTGAAAACGCAGGTGGAAAGGCTAGATGAGAACAATTAGATGCTAAGGAAGTACAAAGTTGGGGATAATCGTATGGAGGATTCAGATGATAATTTGATGGACACGGATGATTTCTTGCATGAATTTTGTAATAAAGAGTGTGCAAACAAAATGCTTGCCTCTGACAGAGCAAATACCAAGTTGTTGGGGGACGTTGGTTTACAAGATTATGAATATGAGAAGAAAACATCTTATCTTGCAAATCTGTATAAAGTTTTCCTGGCAGATTTTAAAGTGAAAACGCAGGTGAAAAGGCTAGATGAGAACAATCAGATGTTGGGGAAGTACAAAGTTGGGGACGATCGTATGGAGGATTTGGATGATAATTTGATGGACACAAATTACGTTGGATGTTTGTTTCCATTTTATTAGATGAGATGTTTATGCCTTATAAACATTTATATAAAAAAAGCGTATACTCAGGCAAATTTGAAAAATCTTTTGTGCCGATAAGTATATCAGCGACAAGAACTGCATGTCTCATTGGATGACTTTTGTTGACACCCAACAATAATACTTTATTTTCTATTTCTTTCGGACTTGATAATGAATATGAAAATTGAAGCTTGTGGCTACAGTCTTACTGGGTTTTTTTTACCACCCTCTGCATTTGGTAGTTGATAAAAACAAAAGACAATACATACTCATATAAGGGAAAAAAATTATGAGAATATGAGAGATAAGTGAATCTGACGGCTGAAAATAGATGCTCAATAAGTTTTATTAATTTCTGCTTTTATATTCAATACATGTGGTTGTGATACATTTGTCCTTTAAAACTGTCTCTCATGTGAGCAAATCTAAACAAGCGGCCTCTCAATAATTGTAGTACAATAAAACCTCATCGATAATTTAATAATTTCGATTAAATAATACTTTTAGCGGTTCCAAAATTATTACTCTATAGCGATTTAACTGTAGTATGCATATGAAAACCTCAACGCTCAAGCTGATATCAGCAACAAATGTTGTGATGACATACGAAATTCGAAGTCTTACACATTATATGATTAAAGAAGTAGTACGTGCATGCAAAGAATAACACAAAATGATATGGGATTGATAATTTTACAATGAAATTAGGTAGCGGCGCTTATGAAAAAATCTCTTTGATGATGATTCAAGTAAGGAGATATTTTATCTAGGAAGATTCAAGTGAGGAGCAATCTTCACGAGAAAATTTGGATCCTAATGAGAAGTGATCTCACTCATAGAAATATCCTAATTATAGGAATCTACTCGAGAGTGCTCTAGTGAGAAGGGATCTCCTCCGGTGAGCTAGATTCATAGTGAGGATAAATCTCGTCGATAGTGATTCAAGTCGGGAGAAATTTTCTCAAGGATGATTTTGGTAGGTTCAACATTGTGTGAAAGCCAACGTAACAAGAGGGTATATATGATCATGCAGTAGTACGTAGGTTGGGAACATTCACTAATTGAGAAGCGAACCATAAACAAAATGTTAATAAAAATTTAATCATTCCCACTACACTACGTAAATCAATCAAGTCTCAAACTTCCAAACTCAGTAGAAAACTTACAAAGAAAAGACTATTTTTCTCCATTCTTTTGTCTTTATTGGTAGTGTAATATCCCGTTTCCGGACATATTTTTATTTAGTAAAGGATAAATCGCATTTCGTTTAAAAATTTTAATTTGTCTTATTGTTGAATTAACCTTTCTTATAAGAATTATTTTTATATATTTTCAAAAATTAGTTTCTTAGCTAAGGAAAGTAAAACTTGATGATGCGAGAGTGTGGGCGCAAACAGTTTGTTAAACGGAGTTATAACAAAAAGCTACAAACATTTTTGTGAGAGAGCACTTGGGTCATTTTGCTTGACCCTAGTTTAAGAGAGCTAATTTCTTTTCCGCTCCCTTGCTCCGTTTATGTTGAGTTCGCCTGACATAAGTGCATAACCAGTTGTCTGAAACGCTCTGCCTATTCTGACTAGTTCATTGTAAGTGCATGACCAGTATATTTTTATGGTTTTGGTAATGTTTTGAGTTGAAAGTTTTTTACAAAAAGATGAGTTGCAAGAAAGTATTCATTTTACTCCTACGTATTGCCTTAAGTGTTCTCATGAGATTTATTTTTTGTGATTATCTTCGCCAGTTGCAAGAAATATCAACATGATTTATAATTCCGCATCTATAATATATTATTGGTTCTTTGTCTGCACTAAGGTTTACGAAAGATAAATGATTTCCAAAGAAAAGAGTTCTATGAAGAATAGTTTAAACTCAATTTTGAGCTTGTCTCATGTTTTCTTATATGTTTTTCTGGGGCCTCTTTTGTTTGTGTTCTGCCCAAGTTAATGTTGCTTAGGTTGGTCGATACCCACGTCAAAGGCATATATCACCTACTCTTCTGGCATCTTACAGTACTTAGTGTGATTATTTTTATTTTTATTGGAGTAGTTTTTTTATGTCATTAGTTACATTGAGGTTGTATATATGTAAATGTTGGAGAAGAGATACTTTGATTTATGTAAACTAGAAGTGTATTGATTGATTGATTTACTGGTTTTGAGGTAGTCCACTTTTAAGGGAGATTATGTCCAATTTTCGATATAGTTATTCTCTAAGGTGGAATCTGGGAGCGAGTCTGTCAAGTAGCTCGACATAAGTTGAGGAAGTCTACTATCACATGAAAGATAGTAGATGTTCAAATGCCAAAATTTAAAGACATGGATAGAAACACTTTTTGATATTATGGTAAATATTGTATAGTCCTTATGGTTTAAAGTCGACATCTGTTTAGTCCTTATAGTTTTATTTTAATCTGAATAGCCCTTAAAGCCATGATTTTTCATCCAAATAGTCCTTATGGTTTTATTTTAATCTAAATAGTTCTTAAAGTTATGATTTTTCATCCAAATAGTCCTTATGACCTTTAACTGAGAAAATTGTCTGAATGACTATTTGGATGAAAATTCGTGACTTTAAGGACTATTCAGATTAAAATAAAACCATAAAGACTAATTAGATAAAAAATTGTGACTTTAAACACTATTCAGATTAAAATAAAACCACAAAGACTAAACAGATGTCGACTTCGAACCACAAGGACTAAACAAATTTCAAATTTTTTTTTACTAATAAACATATAATATATGATAGCATCAAGATAACTCTCACAATTCACGAGTTTATATTTTATGTTTTACGATATTTTTGCTCAAGTTGTGGTTTTGTGAATGGGACCCCTTCTGATATCAAAAGTTGGCTTTGTTACTGTGTTTTTTTTTTCTTTATGTTTAAGGTGAAAATAAATGTACTGTTATAATATAAGAGAAGGAACTTACTAGCTTGGTAGTGGAGAGTAGAAGCAGTAAGAGAGTAGAAGAACTAAGAGAAGAGGATAGGAAAAATGTGGTGTGTCTCATTCATTCACTAACCCCTTTATATAGGGCTGGAAATACTTGGTGATTACTCAAATGAAGTTTGGTGGTCACTCTTAAGTAACATGATAATCACACACAAGTTAACTTGCTAGATACTCACAAACTATGTTGGCTTGGTACTTACAAGCTTTTTACATCATTATGTGGGCATTACAACCTAAAATTGATTATGTGGACAACCACATAGTATTTGCAATACTTCCCCTTGGATCTCCACCAGTTAATTTGGTGTTGGACGCGCGCACTTAATGTTGCCTCGTAAAACCTTGCCAGGTAATAGGAATTCAGTGGAAAAATAACCTTGGTCATAGGGAAAAAGAAAATACAACTCGCATATGTCCTTTTGAGAATGGTTTTAGGTGTTCCCCCTAATTACTGCACACTTCTTCTAGTAACTTGGAGAGTCAACGCATTCCAATGTCTTGTATAATTAGCTACTTGAAGATACATTTCGGTAGAGATTTGGTGAAGAGATATGCCACGTTGTCAACTGACTGGATTTTTCAAACTTCAACTTCTTCATGCTTTTGACGTTCATGTGTGAATAAGAATTTTGCAATGTGTTTTGTTTTATCTACTATAATGTATCCTTCTTGAATTTTAGCTATACACGTTGCATTACCTTTGTGTAAGATTGTAGGAGCATTTGTTATTGATGGTAGATTTCATGTGCTTCGAATATGGATTGATCTCAACCAAACACATTCTTAGCTAGCTTCATGAAGCGCAAATATTTCTAAGTGGTTGAAGGAAGTAGCGACTAGTGATTGCTTTGTCAACCACCATAAAATTGCAGTATCTCCACAAGTAAATAGAAAACATGTTTGTAAGTAACCTGTTTAGTATAACTTGATAGATGGACAATAATCCCACCAACAAAATACTCAATTTGTAGGCCGAGGCAAAATTTGTCTTCCTAAGGTCTTTCATTTCAAATTCTTTCTTTCAATATTTAGCAATTTTGTGCTTGAGGTTGGCAGTGGATTTAAGATTTTGGAGTGTTAGGCTTGGTTGAGAGCGAAACATATTTAATTATGCATATTTTGCTTTAAGCGTCGGTGTTTTATTTATTTGGAACAGGACGTGAGGAGGCTCGAGCGGAAGAGACCTCCGACCGACATCAGGCTTAGGCCTAACCTGTGAGTGGACCTTTGTTTTAAATATTGTGTTCGAAATGCTTTATCATTTTGACTGATTTTTCTGTTGTTGAATATTTCCCGAAATTGAGAATTTCGGTGATTATACTCTTATATGAGAATAGTATGTATATGATTAAATGCTAGCTAGCTATACGTGATTTCCCCCATACGCGAGGTACAATTCCGGTATGGGTGACGTGAGCGTTAGACGCGAGCGTCGTAGCCCTGTGCGACTTTCTAATTTCGCATTTAATTATTCAAAGATTTCGTACAAGGAGTAAACACGTATATATTACCACTCGGCCGCTTTCCCCCATACGCGAGGTACAATTCCGGTGTGGGGTGATGTGAGCGTTAGACGTAAGCATAGTAGCTTTGTATGATATCTACCTTATTTCAAGTTGTTCATAGATAACGTACAAAGGGTCAGGCGAGTGTGCATACATACTATATATATAATATCCTGGCCTGAGAGGCAATTTCTTAAAGTTTGGGAGTCTAGCCAGGCTGGACCCCAGTTCGGAATCGTTCCAGTGGAGCTCGTGTTTCTGATGCTGATGAAAGCATTTTTTTTTTGGGAATATTTATTTGCTGTCGGAATCGTTTTGTCCATTCACTCTGACGTGTTGAATATTTTTCCCCTGGGCTCTTCGTTTTTAAAAATGCCCAGTTTGCAGAGTTCGCGTAAGGTCTAGCAGGAGACATCGAGGCATAGTGACCCATCTATCCGCTACATTTCGCCAGTAGGTTACCTGTTTAATCTACAAGGGGTTTGTTAGCTTTCGCTGTATTTTATTTTATTTTTAGTAGCTCTGAATACTTTTGGAATTCGTCTGTGTATTTTGTATTCTGACTACTTTTGGATTGTAGCGGAGAATTTCTTTTGAAATAAAAAGGTGATTCTTAAATTCTCAAGGACTGTATTGCTTTCGCCAAAGGTTGTCAGGATTGCCAGGCTTACCGGCTATGTTGTCAAGCTCTTGCATTCAACCCCCTATTATGCACAGTCTAATGGTCAGGCGGAGGTAAGCAATAAGGTTATCCTCAGTATCTTGCGCAAGATGCTAGAGTTGAACCCCCGCGTCTGGCATTTAGAGCTTTACCATACTTTGTGGGCTTACCGCACTTCCAAGCGCGGTTCGACGGCCACTACCCCTTATGCTCTCATGTTTGGTCATGATGCCCTCCTCCCCTTTGAGGTTCATGTCGCCTCACGTCGCGTTCAGGAACAGCACCAATTGCTTGGTGACAATTACGTCTAAGCAATATGGCAAGAGCTCGAAGATCTCAATGAACACCAGATCACTGCCTTCAACAATCTCATCCTTGAGAAGCATCGCATTGCGCGGTCTTATGACAGAGTTACCCGCGAACAGAACTTTGCCGAGGGTCAGGCATGGCGAGCTGTGTTACCATTAGGCGAGAAGACCGAAGGCCGCAGAAAGTGGTCCATGCGGTGGGAAAGACCCTTTGTTATTCATCGCATATTGACAAAGGGGGCATACCATTTGCGTGACCTTGACGGTACACTCCATCCCAATCTTTGTAAACGTGCGAGGTCTACCAACAGACTAGTACAATTGGGGCCTATTCCAGAGGCCTTAAAAAATTTAATTTTACATGCAGTTTAGTTGTGCTAATTTTTTCTTTATTTCTCTCTTCCATTTCATTATAAACGTACAAAGTCTAACCACAGACGAGTACAAGATTGAGACCTATCCCAGAGGCCCTAAATAAAACATTACATTTTTCTTCCCCATTCTCAGTTTTTCAGACTTTAGACCTTCTTCAAGTGTCTTAGTCATTATTTAGGCCAATCCCTGTGGCCTCCAAATTTTCAAAGTTGGTTCGCCATCTTTATGTGGCTGTTCGCCAACCCTTTTGTTTTGCTTCTCTTTAGTTCGCACTAGGGGGCAGTGAAGAGCAGGCGAATGCAGAAGTAAACTAGGCAAACGAGGTCCGTTTCTCTCGATGGTTCGCCTCATCATTCTTATGTTCACTAGTGAGGCGATGCAGTTCGCTTCGCCAATCTGACATCAGGATACATACCTGCTCGCTATGTAGTGAGTAAGCCCCTTGGACAAAAACCAAGTTGTCTCACGAGGTGGTTGGGAACGTACATTTCTAAACTTTGGTTACCCCCAGTGAGGTGAAGGTCACAAGGGCGCCAAAACGTTAGTTTCCTCCAACTTTTGAATTTTCATGACATGTTCAATAAGGCCTTTTCGCTTAGACAATCCAAAGCTTAAGGCCTAGGGGCAATGTTTGAGCCAAAGGGCATTTTTGTCCAAGTAATAATACTTTACTGGACTGTAAAATGTCTAAGTGAATATTAATTACTTTCTTGGTCCACATTACAACCGGCGAGCCCAAATTATCTAAGTTTACAAGTGATGACTCACTAGTAAGGCCATGCGAGCTGAATTATAAAGTCCGAGCACGGAATGACTTCACGCGGACTACAGATCTCGCGCACTTAGTAGACTTTGCGCGGCTTACAGCGCTAGCGCGCTTAAGGACTTCGCGTGTAGGCAAGGCGTAGTGATACTTCACGTATGAGTGGAGCCTTAGGTGAGGCGAAGTACGTGAGGCGAGCTGGCAAACTGGCTCGCTGGCGAGACTTCACGAATAAGCCACAGGCGGAGTCCGCGTACACACACTAATCGTTGAAGACTCCCACCGGTCTTTGACAAGCTTTGGGCCAATCCCTGTGGTCTTTTTATTTAGAAAACCATTTAGAGGCCCGCGAGTTGGAGATTGATACACCCCGAACTTAGTATTACCTTTTACGTTGTGGTTTCTTAATTAATGGTGGTAAATCAATTTGATAGTGGTGTTGTTATTTGTGTTACGGGTAGTTACTTGAGTTCATAGATTTATAGTTATCCGATTAAGAGTGCGTAAATTAAGGGTAGCCAAAATAATAACAATTTCCATTTGTGGGTTAAGGTTTAAGTGGGAAACTTTCTATTTTCGGGGAAGGAAAAACAAAACAGAAAACCCACCCCTCACTTTCTCTCCCCGAGCTCGACCCCGAGCTCGACCTTTCCGACTTCTCTCTGACGGATCACTATCGTCGGACCACGCCTGGCCGCCGCACTAGTCTTGTTCGACAGCTGGGACACCGCTCATCCAGCCTGGGGTGGTGATCGGCTCAAGATCACCGGTGTTAAGACACGGTGACACCAATGCTGTCGCGCATTTTGCCCTAGCCGGAACGCCCTTTTTCCGACCATCTCCAAGGAAAATTTACTGAAGGACTTGGCAAACCTCCCTCAAAAATAGACAACTTTCACCCTGAAACCCGAAGTAAGTCCTACGGGGACCACCTCCAAGGAAAATTTACCGAAGGACTCGGCAAACCTCCCTCGAAAATGGACAACCCTAAACAGGAAAAATTAAACAATCACCCCATTTACCAAAATTAACATCCTCCGTTACAACCCATAATTATCCAGAAAAGATAAACAGAAATCCCAACAGTATTCAAAGCTACTAAAAATTAAAAAACAACGGAAGCTGACAATCTCCTAGTAGATTAAACAGGTAACCTACTGGCAAAATGTAGCGGAAAGATCGGTGACTATGCCTCGACGTCTCCTTCTAGACCCCACCCAAACTCTGCAGACTGGGCATTTTAAAACGAATTGCCCAAGGGAAAATATTCAAATACGTCAGAGTGAGTGGACAAAAATAATTTCAACAAAACATGAATATTTCCCCAAAAATACTTTAATTGAAAACGCTTTACCAGCGACAGCTTAAAAGCTTAACTCAAAAATTCTGAACTAGTGTCTAGCCTCGGTAGACTCCCAAACTTTAAGAAAAAGACCTCTCAGGCTAGGATTATTATATAAATCAGTATGTATTTACACTCGGCTATTCCTTGTATGCTATTTATGAATAAACTTGAAAAGTAGATAGTCATACAAGGCTACGACGCTGGTGTCTAACGCTCACGTCACCCCATAATGACATTTTACTTCATTATGGACGAATCGCACGAGTGGATATATATACATGTTGATTCCTTGTACGAATTCTATGAATGAATACGAAGAATAGAAAGTAATACAAGGCTACGACGCTGACGTCTAACGCTCACGTCGCCCCATACTGGAATTGTACCTCATTATGGGGGACAATCACATATAACTAGCTAGCATTTATTTATATACATACTATTCTCGTCAACATATATATATATATATGAGTAAAATCACCGAAATTCTCAATTTCGGTTATTTTCCAACAAAAGGAAATTATTGAACAATAAAACATTTCAAGCACATTATTTAAAACAAAGGTCCACACATAGATTAGGCCTAAGCCTGATGTCAGTCGGAGGTTTCTTCCGCTCGGGCCTCCTCACGTCCTGTTCCTAAAACATAAAAAATCCTTAAATAAAACACCGACGCTTAAAAAAATAGGCATAATTAAAAATGAGCCTCTCGCGCTCAACCATGCCTATCGCCCCAAATCTTAATTTCCACTGCCAACCATCAATCTCCACAATTTTTACCGACATCCTCAAAATCACCTTCCACCATAAATAATCCAATGGCTGGATTCTAACTTAATAATCCGCCAAAAAAACCAAACTTAAAAAATTCCCAATCCTATCCAAAACTCCTCCAAAAATTCTAAAACTCATTTCATTAAACTCCTCACAAAATTCCCCACTAAAAACACTTTTTCAGCAGCGGCTGATGGCCAGCTCCTGCGACCTCTAATGCCCACCAAATTTTAACAGCACCTTCCTCTCAACCTCCTCTACAACTTTCCTAACTAGCACAAATCACAATTCCAAGCCTAACTATGCCAATCGAACGGAAACACATAAAAAGCCCTAGAATTTCCATTACCGGTTTCTCCTTACTAGCTCGAGATGGAGGGAGCCCTTTGGAAGGATGAAAGCACGGGAGGAGAGCTTCCTTTTGAGCCTAGCAGCTCCAGCTATGGCGGCCGGAGGGGGAGTTCCGGCGACTGGAACACTTGGACAGCCGGGACTTCCGGCGAGCTTTCCTCTCGATCGGCGGCGCTAGGGAGCCTCTCACCGGTCTAGAATGAGAACTAGGTCCGAGGCCGACCGATTGGGACCGGTGCGGCGGCGAACAGCGGCCGGATGGAGGCGGTCGGGCTCGGGAAACTTTTTCGGGTGGAGGGAGAGGGAGATAGAATCGGAAGGGAAGAGAGAGAAAAGAAAGAGGAGAAGAGAATTGGGCTTGGCCCAATCCGGTCCAACACCACCAAATATACCCAACTCCAAAATTTAACACCCCAAAATAATACCCTAATAAAAATTACCTTTTACTAGCTAAAATTTACTATTTTTACCGTCGTCACATTTTCTTCCTTCGAAATAATCGTCCCCTACAACCTCTCTGGGGACTAAATAAATTACAAACTTAATGACAAAAATGGTAAAACTCTTATTTACTCCCTGCTAGTAAATAGGGTAAAATTTAAGGGTCGGGGCATGACAATTCTCCCCTCCTTATAAAAATTTCTTCCTCGAAATTTACATACCTACTAATCAAAGAGGTGAGGATACTGCTGCCTCATTTGCTCCTGCGATTCCCTTGTAGCTTTCTCTACTTGATGGCTTCTCCAAAGCACTTTGACAAGCAGGATTGCCTTGCTCCTAAGCACTTGCTCTTTTCGGTCAAGAATCTGAACCGGCTCCTCTTCATAGGACAAATCTTTTTGCAAACAAACCGGCTGCTCTTCAAGCACATGAGAAGGATCGGCAATATACTTGCAAAGCATGGATACATGAAACACATTATGTATCTGTTTCTGCATAATCCCGCGTGGGTGAGCGAAAAATGATGGTGAGCTATCCTTCTCCTGCCTGCAATAACAAAGGGGACCGGGACGTTCCGGTCTTTCCTCCTCCGATGCTTTAGTCAGTAGATGGATAAATAAGGTGGAACAATAAATGATCATACCTGAAAAGCTGGCAGCCGGGCCTTATATATGGCCCAGGGTGGGTTCCTTTTATCTGGAAACTGATGTGGGACAATGCCACTACTGCTACTTTAACTACCAACCTCTCTCGTGCCTCAAGGAATCGTTCCCGGCCCAGGGTGCTGCTACTGACATCGGGGTTGGCCCATCCTACACACGGATGGGAACCCTAGGGTGGGATCGGCGGTCGTGGTCGCGCGGGACATTTGCTGGTATACGGGCTTGGGAGGTTGTTTTATGCACAACCGACTACAAGTCCCCCCAAGTTCCCGTTCAAGACACATCTTGAGTGGGGACTTAGCTGAAATATGCCCGTAGACTAGAGAACTATCTTGGATGGGTCCCACCATAGTCCCCTCAAGTCCGTGCTCACGGTGTGTATTGAACGGGTCTTCGCTTTGCTGACGTGAGCTAAGGTGTTCGCCCCTCGCAAATACTAATCGTCCCGCGAGCCAAAGAATTCTCTCCGCGCGAAGTCATTAGTCCTGACAAAACTTGTAATCTGGGTGTTGCATCCAGTGTTACTACTCGAGTGACGGGGTGTTAACAAGATACTTGCTCCATTTTTAAAGGGATGATATGAAATTTGTCAGTGGAATGCCGATCTTGGTGGAATGCCAATTTCGGTCAAATGCCAATTTCGGTCAAATGCCAATCTCTCGGTGGAATGCAAATGTTTGTGGGATGTCACTCTATCGGTCGAATGCCTCCCGGGTGGAATGAATATATTTGTGGTATCTCGATGACTCACTCGGATGGATCGTACCCTGGTCTTACAATCTCAATGATTTTCACCCGAGATGGGTCTTGCACTTGTGATCTTAGTGACTCACATCCGGGATGGGTTTTGTCCTTCTGATCTTGATGAATCATCCGAGATGGGTCTTGCACTTGTGATCTCGGTGACTCACATCCGGGATGGGTTTTGTCCTTCTGATCTTGATGAATCATCCGAGATGGGTCTTGCACTTCGAGGTTTGCGCAGTGGTGGTAGGTGGCAGGTGCATTAAATGCATGTTCGTAATAATGCGGGACAACTATCATGCATTTAATGCACGTCGCTTCAATCTTTCATTCGTCAAGGAGTTGTTAGTTGTGCCACGTGGCACCATCCTACAGTTTGATCGGGTGGCTAGGGGTGCCTCTTTTTTGGCGTATGGTTTGTGTTGGGCCGTGGATCGAAGCGTCTGTTACTTACCGAGTATATATTTCTGTCCCCCTTTTTCGTTTCGTCTTCATCTCGTCTTCTTTTCTCGCTCACTCCTCTGGTCGCTCTGGTACTTCCCTCTGCTATTCTTTGTTTGTACTCCGCAGTTGCGGCCGATCCCGAGATTGCGAGGTCTTTCCTGACGTCCGCGTTTCCGACGTTGCTACTACGTCGAAGATCAGGTAAGGTTTTTCACTTTCTGTGTTCATGCTTGTTTCTGTTTTATGCCTCTCCCCTTCGCTGTGTGGTGTGTCTTTTTGTCTCTCCGCTTTGCTGTGTTGTTTCTCTCTGTTTTTCTCTCCGTTTTGCTATGTTAGTGTTGCTGCTGTGTTAGTGTTGCATGTATGGGTTAAGACTGGAAATGCTTAGTGCTTTAGAGGGATTTTCTAGGTTGAGGCTAAACTTAGAATTGGTGTGTGTACTCCCGGCGGCGCTAATAAGATGCTAGGGTTTGTTAATCTAGGTAGATGGGCTCTTGAAGTTCGACCGACCTAAGGGCGTCGTCTCGGCCGATTGTGGACAACGATGAGAGGATGGAGGATTACATAAGTCGAGAGCGTACCGGGCTAGCCAAAAGTGTACCCACCCCGGACGTCGAAGAGATCGCCGGGGCTCCCCACAACATTCCGATCGTCAGTGCCGCAAGCTTGGCAAGGCGATTCATCTTGGAGGATGGCACAGTGTGCGATGAACCCGAGAGTAGTATGTCCTCGGTCGAGATAGAGCAGTTTCGTGAAAACTGGGGAATCCCGCCCACAGTTACCCTTCGTGGCCTACACAAGGACGAGCTGGCGTGCTGTCCGAGAGACGGGTTCGTCGCAGTGCACGAGCACATGTTTAGAAACAGTTTCTCTCTCCCGCTTCCACAATGCGTCCAGTACCTGCTGAGCATGCTTCAACTTGCTCTCGGGCAGATACCCCCAAACCAATGGCGCCAGCTGCTCTCCCTTTGCTGCTTATACTATCTGTCCGAGATGGGCTGGCCGACCATCAACGAATTCCGCGCACTGTTCCGCCTGTCGTACTCGAAGAAACAGAACTGCCGGGGGTGTGTCTCGTTCGCTTCCCAGGATTACTTGCCTGCCGTCACGGATCTCCCGACGTCCATAAATAACAACTGGCGTTCGAAGGTCGTGCTCGCTGGCGGGTGATGGCAAAGAAAGTGTTTAACGTACGTGGTGCCCAACCGGTTTAGATACATCCGTGATCAGTCATACTCGATGTCAGAGATCGAGAGGCAACGTATTGCGCGGATATTCGCGGCCTGGCCCTCGGATGAGGATTGAAGCTCTTATCGGCTGACCCGGTGGGCAATTTTGGTTCACTGTGAACTTGGCCGAATGCCTGGTGGGGTTCCAAATTAGTGTCGCCTGTTTTTGCTCACTGCATTCTTTTTCTAACCCGTGACCTTGACTGTGGGATGTAATTTCAGATAAACCGCCCAGGCGAAAACACCGTGAGTCGCACCCGAGCGATATGGAGTCGGACATGGACTTGCTTAGCGAACACTTGGAGGTCGGGAAAGTGGCTTCCCGAACTGAGGTTAACCTAGCATATAAAACTGCCCATGTCTCGGATGATGTTGTTCTCCTGGAGATCCCCGACGAAGGGTACGGCAAACCGCCTTCTGACAACAAGGGGCCTGCGAAGGCTGGTGACGTGATCAACGTCCACTTGGGCGAGAAGAGGAAGAAATTGTCCAAAAAATCCAAGTCGCAAAGGGAGGAAGGCGTAACTTTGACGGGACTGAGCGTCTCGGGCGCCTCATCACCTCGGAAGAAACAGAAATTTGTTGAATCCTTGACCGGGAACCAGTTATCAATGAGCACTCTCGCTCCAGCACTTCCTCTGGTTCGGAAGACCCCCATCAGGTAGATCCTGGACGAGTACGGGTGCACGGATGAGAAATTAGTTCGTAGCATGGTTAGCGACCTGAAGGGTATCGAATTGGACAGGATCAAGATCGGGTCCAGTACTCCTCAAGAGAATTGGCGGTACGCCCGGGAGGCAATGATGAAGGTAAACTCTACCCTAGTTCAAATTTTACCGCAGTTCGGGAATGTGGGACTAACTTAATTATACTTGCATGCGCTCTTTGCTGTTTACGCCATTGACACCAGTGAGGATTCCAACGAGATGAAAGAGCGTCTGACCTGTTTGAACGACCAGATCAGCTACCTCGGGGCAGAGAAGAAGAAAATGGAGAGGGATTTGGAGGCGGAGAGGAAAGAGAAATTCTCACTGGCTAATAAGTTGGCCAAACTTCTCCTCCACACCAAGGAGCTGGAGGGAAAAGCTAACAGGGTTACTGCTTTGGAGTGCGACATAGACGCGCTTCAGCAGGAGAATGCGAAGCTGCGATCAAGCTGAAAGAGAAAGAAAACCAGGTAGTTGATCTGCAAAACCAGATCCCAGCTCAGGGCGAGCTTGCCGTTGCCCGGTTCAAAGAGTCAGATGAGCTGAAGGCCATGCTCAAGTCTGCCCGGGAGAGCAGTATATCTGAGAAATTCGGCGTCTGGAGCAGACTTGGGTACCTTGACAAGGCCAGGATGACGCCCAATTTGCTCGCTGCTCGGGAGGCCAAAAAGAGGGCGGCTGAGGTTGTGGGCAAGAAAACACCCGAGACAGGTGGGTCATCCGAGAAAGATGCTGACCGGACGGACGAGGATAGAGTGCCGGCTGAATCAACCGACAACGAAGATGAAACCGGCCAGTAATAAGATGTTATTTTGTCCGGCATTCGTGTTTTGTAAGGAAAAAGGCTTCGTGCCGTTGCCCGGGATTACACCGGTGATTTTGTAAATACCTAATGGTGGTAAACGCCCCTTACCCGGGTTTTGATATATTATGCCTTGGGTTCATCTTATTGCCTGCGTCTAGGTTGAATATGCAGTTTTTGTATTGTGCATGCCCCGCTAGGGGTCATGGGGTATTGACTTATGCCTCCCGGTTGATTTGATCGATGTTTCACGGGAATAATTCATTTATTCCTCCCGTTGGCGCCAAATGTTTCTGCAAAATCTCACGTGGGTGAGCGAAAACTGATGGTGAGCTATCCTTCTCCTGCCTGCAATAACAAAGGGGACCGGGACGTTCCGGTCTTTCCTCCTCCGATGCTTTAGTCAATAGATGGATAAATAAGGTGGAACAATAAATGATCATACCTAAAAAGCTGGCAGCCGGGCCTTATATACGGCCCAGGGTGGGTTCCTTTTATCTGGAAACTAATGTGGGACAATGCCATTGCTGCTACTTCAACTACCAACCTCTCTCGTGCCTCAAGGAATCGTTCCCGGCCCAGGGTGCTGCTACTGACATCGGGGTTGGCCCATCCTACACATGGATGAGAACCCTGGGGTGGGATCGGCAGTCGTGGTCGCGCGGGACACTTGCTGGTATACGGGCTTGGGAGGTTGTTTTATGCACAATCGACTACAGTATCCTAGAAAACTCCGGAGGCAAAACTAACTGATAAGCAAGAGAGCCAACTCACTCTATTATCTCATAAGGCCCAATATACCTCGTACTAAGCTTTCCACGCTTACCGAAACGTACTACCCCTTTCCAAGGAGATAGTTTCAAGAACACCCAAACACCTACTTGAAACTCAAGGTCCTTCCTGCGGACATCTGCATAACTCTTTTGCCTACTCTTAACGGCCTTGAGTCTATCTCTGACCACCTTGATCTTCTCATTTGTGTCATGGATAATCTCAGGACCATAAAGCTCTCTTTCTCCGACTTCATTACAACATAAGGGCGTACGACATTGCTTCCCATAAAGTGCCTCAAAGGGGGCCATACCAATACTCAAATGTAAGCTGTTGTTATAGGCAAACTCCATCAAAGAAAGGTTCTTATCCCAACTCCCCCTGAACTGCAAAACACAAGCTCTCAACATATCCTCCAAAGTTTGGATAGTCCTTTCTGATTGCCCATCAGTCTAAGGATGAAAAGCAGTGCTGAAATGTAATCGGGTACCTAAAGCTGCCTGAAGAGCTCCCCAGAATTTAGAAACAAATCTAGGATCCCGATATGACACTATGGATTCAGGTACGCCATGAAGTCTCACAATCTCATTCACATATAGCTCAACTAATTTATCCAGTGTATACTTCTTTCCCACCGGCAAGAAGAAAATTTGGTGAGTCTATCCACAATCACCCAAGTACCGTCATGCCCTTCACAGGTACGAGGTAAACTGAAAACAAAATCCATGGTGATGTGGTCCCACTTCCACACTGGAATAGGCAACTGCTCAAGCAACCCTGAAGGTTTCTGCCTTTCAGCTTTCACCTGCTGACAAATCAGACACCTACTCACAAAAGCTGCAATTTCCCTCTTCATGTTTGGCCACCAATAATAATCCTTCAAAGTCTGATACATCTTTGTACTCCTCGGGTGAGCAGCATATGCGGAACTATGAGCATCCTCCCACTACCACAAAAATAGCATCAGACCACGGCCAAAAAATGTCGTCTGATTGTCCTGATTACCGTTGTCTTTTTGTGTGCCGTCTAATGCTTTGTAGAAATGTTGTCTGATTGTTGTCGACATATGTCGAAAGAAATGGAATGCCGGCATATGTCGACAGCCTATCGACATATTTTGTGTCGTGTGACATAAAGTTACAGCACGGTTGCTTTAAGAAACCGTCATGTGATCGCAAGTCATATCATGTTTGTTCTTAAAACTGTTATCTAATATAGACTCAAAAGTCGGTTTTAGTGAAAATTTTCAGCTTCATTTGTCATTCTATATATATATTATTAATATTTTTGCTAGAATCTAATTTTTAAATTTGAAAAATAATAATTTCAATAACAATAAATATTCAATAACAATAAACATTCACAACACACATTAGTTTCAATCCCACTACATAAAAAGTGAGTTCAATAAGTTGATTGCTTATTACAATAAAAGTTTCAAAGCTGAAACCGTATTACAAGAAAAAAAACATGTATAGACTAAAAGTTCCTAGTTATCTTAATTTTGTGCCTCTCCAAACAAGTAAACATAATGCTTGTCTCAACAGCACATTATACCTTCTTGTGCATCATTCTCTTTGGTAAGTTCTTGGTCACATTATACACTATGTACTAGGCAAATGATGCAGCATGGAAAGAACATCACCTTGGAAACCAAATGTCCACAACAAACACACTTGACAATGTGTACTTAAAGTCTTCAAATGGTTGAAACTTGACAGAACCAAATAAGAGAAGGTGGATATCCAAAATAGTACATTTCCTGGAGAAGGTTCATGGCCATTCCAGAAGTATCAATCACATCCAACCCTCTTTGGCTTTATGTAGAAGACCTTCCACAATCTGCAAAAATAAATATATCCCATTACAGCATAAACACAAGCAAAAATTCCACAAGAATTACAAGAAAACCAGACAAAAGTGAGAAAGAAAAAGAGAGTGAAGTGTATACTTCAGGTGTGCTTCTGGGATAGTGAAAGATTGAACCTAGCAGGATTTTTACAGGTTGAAAACTGAAAGATTGACAATTAAAAAACACAAATGCAGAACATCACTTGAGAAAAGGAAGAAAAAAGAAATAACAGTATACCTTGATTTGGTACATCGATCCCAAGCAACTTTGCTAGAGGAGCAAATACCTGCAATGTTTCCCTTGTAATGCTGGACTGGATCCCAGAAACATTGAAGTAATATACCGCTATCAGCTAATGAGTAATAACTAATAAACCACTGGATCTTAAACAAACAACATATTACCTGCTTATGTGGAGGCATGTGTGAAAGAGTGTGCATGTTATGTACTCTGTCAGCTCACTTGAGAATGATAACCCGGACCTGGAACACCCTCTATTTAGTTTTCAAATGGCATTACTCGATAAAACACAGAATTCCACATCTTGCAATGAATAAAACTACCTCCTCTGTCATGGCTAGAAGCATCTGCCGTAGATCATCTACTTTTACATCTTGAACAAAATCATGTTCACCCTTACATTTCAACTTTCCCAACTTTGACACCTACACACAAAGGAGAAGAACATTGAACTGTTGCCTTCCAAAATTAATTGGCAGGTATGTGAAACAGAATAGAGCTATGAAAAGAGATATATCCTACAATAATAATAATAAAAGTATCAAACATGATGACAATATATGCAAAAAGGAACCTTAGTCTCTCCTTCTACAATATGAAGGACAGTAGCACCAAACTCCTCCTCTATCCTTTCAAAGGTAACAACATTGGTATCTTCGACTGTGTCATGTAGTAAACCAGAAGCAACGGACTCCCAATCCAATTCCTAGAACAAAAGATAGACAAATCATATAGCAGCATAACAATAGCCATTAGATGCTTACATTAGCAAGAACTATATGGGATATATCTTTCAGATATGTTTTCATAAATAAATGTAATGATTCAAGAAGAAAGAATTGCTATACATAGAGGGAAATGTCTTCACGCACAGTCAGTTAAAAATATGGAAATCAATTTAAAATTGAATCCAATCAAACTGCAAATTTACAGTGCAAGACCTCTCTCTTCTAAGCATGCCTTTCACAAATTTACATTGGAAAATTTCTCACCTTTGGATCCCTGGGATTCCTTATCAGAAACAATGATGAACAATTAGAATCACACAGAGAGCAATTCTGTAAAAAAAATTATAAGAATCCAACTTAGAACTTGGGCTAACCTCTTCATTTTGATGTTCTCCATCAATGGCCTTCAGAACATAACCAAAACACAGAAAACAAACAGACAATTAAAAATTGACATGTTATCAAGAACAAGAACATTGAGTGTGTGAGAGAGAGAAGGGTACCATGGTATCAGCCTCACCTCTTCTGTTTTCCGGTACTTCAATTTCGAGCTCCGGTTGCACTGCACCTTCCAATTTCCCCATCTTCGACTAGAAATTGAAATCCCCATCCATGGAGGTCCCTTTGTGAAACCTATAGGCTACTCCCACATTGATGTGAATCCATTAAACAACCCAACACAAAAGAAAAAACAATTAGAAATCCCTAAACTAAAAACCCTAGAAATTTCTGTTGAGATTAAATTGGGGACACTTACCTTTGGGAGAATATCAGCTTTGAAGCTAGCTAGACTACGGTGAAGGGGTTTTTCGTCTGAGAATATGAGTTTTGAGAAGATGGGGATTGGATGCCGGAAGACGGATCAGATGCCTCGGCCGCTTGGAACTCGTCGAACTCATTATCGGAGATTGAATTCGAAACCATAGGAATGAATCCAAGGGGGGTTGCTCGATGGTTTAAGGGCTATGGCTCGCCGACAGCTTTGTCGTCGTCTCCGACGAGGTAGAGAGAGCAGAACGATGTGGGTTGAGAGAGAGAGAGAGAGAGAGAGAGAGAGAGAGAGAGAGAAGGTTGTGTGGGTTGAGTGTTTGTTTTTTGTTTTGCTTGTTAATATGTCGAGAGAGGTGAGGCCGTGTGGGTTACCTAGCTGCTAGGGTTTTTTTTTTTTTTTCTAAGTGTTGGGGGGAAGTTTATGTTTGGGCTGAAATGTAAGGGAGGGTTTCGACATGTCAATGTTTAAGACGAGCGTCAATTAGGTTTCATTCATTTTAATAGCCAATCACACACGTTTAAATTATAAATGTGGTATATCGCCCAAAATTTGAGATTTTAACATTCCCTCCGTCAGGTTTCGTGTTTCCCCCTACAAGTTTGGGGTTGAATTGCAAGGAGATGTTAGAGGAAAATGATGGGGATAGGGTTTTTCTGAAATTGTATACACTCACACCACAGTTTTTTAATGAATCGTGGTATCACTCCTACATGTTGGACACCATTCAATGTGGGAAACCTGACACTCAAATTTTAGCACTTTCATACAACGATTTTTTATAAAACTGACATCTAAAAAGTTAAAAATCAATCATACGACGGGTTATCATTATACGTCGTCTGGTAGGCGTTGTTTAAAGCGGTTTTTGTGGTAGTGTCCATTAACTCATTCTTTAATTCTTCGTTCCTCTTTGGAACACAAAGCCTATTTTTGAACAATAACGTTCCATCTCTTCTTACCGAAAAATCCACGGTGACTCCATTCGCTGCTTTTTCCATCAACTGAACTATGGAAGGATCATTATACTGCACTTCCCGCACTTTATCAATCAATACTGGCCTCACATGGAAACTAGCTACCAAGGCACCCACTTCATCCACCACTAAATCCACCCCTGTAGCTCGTAACTCACAAAGAAGTGGAACTCAGACCATTCTCAAGTGAAACAAAGATACAGAGGGATTGCGACTAAGAGCATTAGCTACCACATTAGCCTTTCTTGGATGATACTCAATAGTGCAATCATAATCACTGATCCACTTCATCCACCTTCTTTGCCTCATATTTAACTCCCTTTGAGTGAACACATACCGAAGACTCTTGTGATCGGTAAAAAATCTAACACTTTGCTCCATAAAGATAATGTCTCCACAACTTGAGATTAAAAACCACAGCTGCAAGTTCTAAATCATGGGTGGGATAATTCACCTCATACGACTTCAATTACCTAGAAGCGTAGGCAATCACTCGATCATGCTGCATCAATATCCCGCCTAGACCTCGTCTAGAAGCATCAAAGAAAACCACATGCACGCCGCTATTATCTGGAAGCGCCAAAATAGAAGCACTAGTCAGGCGATTCTTTAATTCTTGAAAACTTTGCTCACACTGATCTGATCATTCAAACTTAACTCTCTTCTTGGTCAATCCAGTTAATGGAGCTGCAATCTTTGAAAAATCTTGCACAAATCGCCGATAATAACCTACTAATCCCAAGAAACAACGAATCTTCGTCATAGTGGTGGGTCTTCTCCAACTTGACACTGCTGCCACCTTCTAAGGATCCACACTAACACCTTCGGCTGAAACTACATGACCCAGGAACCCCACTTTATCCAGCCAAATTTCACACTTGCTAAACTTGGCAAACAACTGAGCATTTCTCAAAGTCCGCAATATCAATCTTAGATGTTTGGAAAGCAGTCTTGGCTATGTCACTCTCCCAGATCCGCAACTGATGATAACCAGATCTCAAATCAATCTTTGAGAACACCGAAGCACCCCTCAACTGATCAAACGAATCATCAATGCGAGGCAACGGATACTTATTCTTCACTATGACTTGATTTACCTTCCTATAATCAATGCATAATCTCATGGTGCTGTCTTTCTTCTTAACAAATAGCACCGGGGCACCCCATGGAGACATGTTAGGCAGAATAAAACCCTTATCTACCAACTTCTGCAGTTGAGTCTTCAACACTTTCATTTCCGCTGGAGCCATTTTGTAAGGTGCCTGAGAGATAGGCATAGTTCCAGGAAGCAACTCGATAGAAAAATCTATCTCCCTTACAAGAGGCAAACCAAGCAAATCCTCAGGAAACACATCCGGAAACTCTCTTACTACAGGAATATCCCCAACTTCCAACACTCCTATATTTCTATCCACAACATGAGCTAAGAATGCCTGACAACCTTTATTTAACAATTTCCTAGCGGCAACAACTGATATCAGACAACTCGAAATCACATCTCTTTCCCCCTGAAAAACAACCTTAAAACCATCCAGACTTCGAAGCACCACTTCTTTTCGGAAACAATCTACCATAGCTCTATAAGTCTCCAAGAAGTCCATCCCCAAGATCACATCAAACTCCACCATATTTAGAGGAATCAAATCAACCTTGAAATTAAATCCCTCTACTACCACTTCACAACCACTAAACACCCAATCTATTCTCATTACCTCAATAGAGAGTAGAGATTCCTGCCACTCGCCTGGAAGAGACGGTGATGGAACATTGGCATGGAGGACGAATCTACTTGACATAAATGAATGCTTGGTTCCGGGATCAATTAAAGTAAAAGCTGGCTGACAAAAAATTAATAACATACCAATGATGACATCTGGAGAAATACGACCTTCCTACTGGGTCATAGCATGAAGTCTAGCGCGATTCATGGGACGTCCACGCTGACCACTCCCTTGCTGTGAGCCACCCCTAGCTGCTGAACCACCGTGAGAACCACCACTGGAGCCTCCAGTTGAAGACTGACCGCCTCGCTGAGTAGGAGCGGTCCTCTGTGCCAACAAAGGACAGTCTCTCCTGAATTGATCATGACCACCACACTCAAAGCATCCAGATGAATGCTGCTGACCAAAGGAAAAAGTCTGACCACCAGATGATCCCCTCTAGGAAATACCACCAGCACTAAACTAATCGGTCTGCTGCCTACCCAACTGGCTCCTAACGAGTCTCCCGATGGGTCTCCTGAAACATCCTCTATTTTTACTCCGAGGACCATAACCCGATCCGCCACTAATGCCACTGCCCGCTGAAGATCCAAAAACGGACGATGAAGCAGCCTTCTTAGATGAACCCTGACTAGGACTACTGAAATCTTGAGGCCAAGCACTATAAGGCCTCTTGGTCTCAATGGCCATAGCTGCCCCAACTGCATCAAGAAATGTCGGATAGATAACACCGACCATCTTATCTGCAAACACTCCTCCAAGTGCCCTAATAAACATATCAATCCTGGTCCTCTCATCAGGAACCAAATATGGCACATGGTAGCTCAAAGTAGTGAACCTCTGCTCAAACTCGATTACTCCCTCATCGTCTCTCTTCTTCATGTTTGGGAAGTCTGACTGAATCCTACTACGATGAGAGTGATTGAAATACTAACTCAAGAAGAGCGTCTTAAACTGCTCCCAAGTCATAGTCTAAGCACCATCATTACTCCTCCTGGCGAGAGTCCACCAATGATGAGTTGAATCGTCTAGAAAGAACACTGCCATCTTCACTTTCTTTTCTTCTGGCAGTTTTGTGCTCTTGAAAGCCATTTCTATCTTGTCCACCCAAGAGTAAGCATCAAGGGGTCCCTTAGCACCCTTGAACTCTACTGCCCCTGCATCAGAAACATCTCTCTTCTTCACAGATCGAGGGCGCTGAACCCTATCCAACACACCTCTCAACATGTCTCCTATAGAATCAGCTAAACCTCTCACTTTGTCACGCTCATTGGCGTTGGTCGAGTTAACCACACGGGGTCGGCGTCTAGGAGGCATAGTACCAGTGGAGGAAGATATTTAGTAGTCTATAAACAATACTAACAGAACTATCACACATACCCAATAACACATAGCATCCAAAGCATTAACTGCTTATGAATCCGCCGCGGTCGGATCATCACTCTATATACACTACGGCTACTTAGGCAAATATGATAGTGAATAGAAGACAGAAAATGAAACCTAGAGCTCTGATACCAACTGTCAAGACCCACCCCGAATTTCATCCTGAAACCCGAAGTAAGTCCTGCGGGGACCACCCCAAAGGAAAATTTACCAAAGGACTCGGCAAACCTCCCTCGAAAATGGACAACTTTCACCTTGAAACCCTAAGTAAGTCCTGCGGGGACCATCTCCAAGGAAAATTTACCAAAGGACTCGGCAAACCTCCCACGAAAATGGACAACCCTAAACAGGAAAAATTAAAGAATCACCCCTTTTACCCAAATTAACATCTTCTGCTACAACCCATAATTATCCAGAAAAGATAAACAAAAATCCCAACAGTATTCAGAGCTACTAAAAATTAAAAAACAACAGAAGCTGACAATCTCCTAGTAGATTAAACAGGTAACCTACTGGCGAAATGTAGCGGAAAGATGGGTGATTATGCCTCGATGTCTCCTTCTAGACCCCACCCGAACTCTGCAGACTAGGCATTTTAAAACGAATGGCCCAAGGGAAAATATTCAAATACGTCAGAGTGAGTGGACAAAAATAATTTCAACAAAACATGGATATTTCCCCAAAAATACTTTCATTCAAAACACTTTATCAATGACAGCTTAAAAGCTTAACTCAAAAATTCTGAACTGGTGTCTAGCCTCGTTAGACTCCCAAATTTTAAGAAAAAGGCCTCTCAGGCTAGGATTATTATATAAATTAGTATGTATTTACACTCGTCTATTCCTTGTACGCTATCTATGAATAAGCTCGAAAAGTAGATAGTCATACAAGGCTACGGCGCTGACGTCTAACGATCACGTCACCCCATAATGGCATTTTACCTCATTATGGAGGAATCGCACGAGTGGATATATATACGTGATGATTCCTTGTACGAATTCTATGAATGAATATGAAGAATAGAAAGTCATACAAGGCTACGACGCTGGCGTCTAACGCTCACGTCGCCCCATACTAGAATTGTACCTCATTATGGGAAAAAATCAAGTATAGCTAGCTCGTATGTATATATACATACTATTCTCGTAAACATATATATATATATATATATTTACGAGAATCATATATATATATTTTAGTTATTTTCACCGAAATTCTATATTTTGGTTATTTTCCAACAAAAGGAAATTATTGAACAAAGGTCCACTCACAGATAAGGCCTAAGCCTGATGTCGGTCGGAGGTTTCTTTCGCTCGGGCCTCCTCACGTCCTGTTCTAAAAACATAAATAAATCCTTAAATAAAACACAGACGCTTAAAAAAAATAGGCATAATTAAAAATGAGCCTCTCTCGCTCAACCATGCCTATCGCCCCAAATCTTAATTTCCACTGCCAACCATCAATCTCTATAATTTTTACCGACATCCTCAAAATCACCTTCCACCATAAATAATCCAATGGCCGGATTCTAACTTAATAATCCGCCAAAAATACCAAACTTCAAAAATTCTCAAACCTATCCAAAACTCCTCCAAAAATTCTAAAACTCATTTCATTAAACTCCTCAGAAAATTCCCCACTAAAAACACTTTTTCAGCGGCAGCCGGTGGCCAGCTCTGGTTACCTCCAATGCCCACCAAATTTTAACAGCACCTTCCTCTCAACCTCCTATACAACTTTCCTAACTAGCACAAATCACAATTCCAAGCCTAACTATGCCAATCGAATAGAAACACATAAAAAGCCCTAGAATTTCCATTACCGGTTTCCCCTTACCTAGCTCGAGATAGAGGAAGCCCTTTGGAGGGATGAAAGCACAGGAGGAGAGCTTCCTTTTGAGTCTTGCAGCTCCGGCTATGGTGGTCGGAGGAGGGAGTTCCGGCGACAGGAACACTTGGACAGCCGGGACTTCCGGCGAGCTTTCCTCACGATCGGCTGCGCTAGGGAGCCTCTCACCGGTCTAGAATGAGAGCTGGGTCGGAGGCCGACCGATTGGGACCAGTGCGGGGCGGTTGGGCTCGCGAAACTTTTTCGGGAGAAGGGAGAGGGAGAGAGAATCGGGAGGGAGCAGAGAGAAAAGTGAGAGGAGAAGAAAATTGGGCTTGGCCCAATCCGGTCCAACACCACCAAATATACACAACTCCAAAATTTAACACCCCAAAATAATACCCCAATAAAAATTACCTTTTACTAACTAAAATTTACCATTTTTACCGTCGTCACATTTTCTTCCTTCGAATAAATCTTTCGAAATAATCGTCCCCTACAATCTTTTTGAGGACTAAATAAATTACAAACTTAATGAAAAAAATGGTAAAACTCTTATTTACTCCCGGCTAGTAAATAGGGTAAAATTTAAGGGTCGGGGCGTGACTTTGGAGGTATTTTCCGGCCAACCCTTTGGTTTCTAGACTTATTACTAATTATGATTGTTGTTGTGCTTGTTGAGAGGAAGAGATTGACATATGCCTTGTTAATTTTGGTAAAAATTAATATGATGAGGATAGTTGACTGCCACTGCTGGAGGTTGACCGCCAGTACCAGTGGCTGCTGCCGGTCTTGGTGGTGGTTTTGAGGAATTGTGGTAGATTTCTACAAGGGGATAATGTTGTTATAGTGTAAGGTGATTTTTGGTGGTGACGGGTGTTTGGAATTTGGGATAGTTTTGGTTACTCTATAGAGGGGAAGTGAGTTGAAAAGAGGTATTGAAAATTTTGGTATGAGTTGATTGGGATCTAGGAAATAATTAAGTTGATTTTGGTTGAAGAGGAAAGGTGAGTCTCATCCTTAGGAGATTCTATATTTATTTTCATGTGTAAGAGCGTGGGGAAAAATTGGAGGAGATTGATAAAAGAGTTGAGTTCTTCTTAGTCTTTAGAGTATAGAATGAGTGAGGATGGCATCGCTTTACTTTGTTAAATTTGGTATTCTTGCATTTTTTGTGTCGGACCTTAAATCTCATTTTGTACAGGACGAGAGGAGACACCACGTGAGGAGGGCTCTGACCGATGTCAGGCTTAGCCGCCTATATAGTGAGTGGACATTTGGTTTATTACTAAAATGCATGCATGATTTTATAAGTGGTTCATTATATTTTTCCAAGCGTAAATTATATTTTCAGCTTTTGAGTTGATTGTGAACTTATGGATTTGAGCTTGGGTAAAAGTTTTGGTACTTAAGTTATATTAATCCCAAGGATTTAAGGATTTGAGATTCCTCTAATTTTTCTTTGAAATATATTGATTATTTAGCGTTGTTCATTCCCTTGAGCATTATAACGTGTGAGACACGTTATCAAATGTAATTTATTTTTTTTCTCTTGGAATTTTCTGAGTACGGTTGAGAATCGTACTTAAGCTTTTAATATGGTTTCGGGGAAACACACATTAATTTATATTTTCCTTTCTTATGCCATGTATGTTGGATTATATGATGTCAATGCTAGCGTTTCGTTCCACCTTTCAAGGTGATGTGACTCCCACGTTTCAAGTAGGGTCACGTAAGCCTTTTCCACCCTAGTGGTGATGTGATGTTGTCGGCGGCATCACGCAAGCCCTGTGCCCTATCCGTCAACTCGACTTGAAGGTACATGGAGTATGAGAGTACTACGCCTGGGAGGCAACCGAGTCTGGGAGACTCACTTATATGGCCATATAGGTTCTTTTATTTGAGTTGTTATTTTGACTACCATTATTTTGGGAGTTTCTTATATGAGGGATATATATTTATTTTTCTTGTGGTTTAATGGCTAGCGGGGCTAGTGTGAATTTTCTGATGAGCTTACAATATTTGCTTGCATGGAAATTTTTAAACTCCGTATAAATGGAAAAGCATATAACATTAGATTTCGTACTAGTTTGTTCTTGAATACTTATTAATTAGTTTATTTTTTTGTCCACTCACGCTAACATTTCAAATGCTTTTGCCTTGGCCCTTTGTTTTCAAATGCCCAGATTTCAGAGTTCCTGTTCGGCTACACTAGGAGTTGAGGCATAGTATCTTCCGCTACACCTTGTCGATTGTAGGTTACCCGTTAACCTATGTGTAGTTATTTTATTTTCCTCATTTAGTTCTCTAAGAACCATGGGATTATGTAAATTAAGTTGAAGTGGCGTTTAAGGATTATAAGCCAAATAGAGAGTTTAACTCTGGATGTTTATTTTCCTGTTTATGTAATGTAGTTAATTATTGGTATGGATTGCTTTTATGTTGTGATTGATTGTTATAGTTGAAGTGTGTCTTAATTTTATTTCAGGTTGGGTTGTCCATTTTTGGAGAAGCCTATGTCGAAATTTCGGTATAATCTCTTTTTGAGTGGACCCCGTAAGACTTGCCTGTTTTTCCTGCGTGTTTTGGGGCGGGTCTTATCAATTGGTATCAGAGCATTAGGTTTCTCTTCCTATCAGATAAATGGCGTCTAGTTAATACTAGATTGCCCTTGTGTGAATTACTAATCTATACCTATCTCAGGTACTATGCCTCCTAGACGCCGAACACAGAGAACTCCTCCTGTGTGGGATGACATGAGCACACAAGAGGGTATGCTAGGAGCATTTGAGCATATTGTTAATCAATTTGCTGCAGTAATGAACCCTCAGCCCCCACCTGATTTCAGCATTAAGAGGACCTAGGAAAATGATGCTGAGAAGTTTTCTACAACAAATGATCCTATTGAGGCCCAGGAGTGGATTGAGACTATAGAGAGGGTGTGTCACTCCCCGACCCATAATTTTTACCTTTATTACTGGCATAGTGGTAATAAGAATTTTACCGTGTTTGTCATTAAGTGAAAAATATAATTGATCCCCAGAGAGGTGTAGGAGACGATTATTTTGTGGGATTATTCTAAGGAAGAAATTTTGACGACGGTAAAAAATTGTAATTTTTGCTAGTAAAAGGTAATTTTATTGGGGTATTATTTTTGGGGTGTTGAATTTTGGTTTGGGTTTATAGAGGAGTAAGTGGACCGGGCCTTTATTTTTGGTCAAATCCCGTTCTTTTTCTCTCTCTCTTCCTATCGGTTTCTCTCTCCCCGAGCCCCTCACTGCCGGATCTTTCCCGATGTCGTTCGCCGCCGTCCGGCCGCCCCAGCCCGCCGCACCGGTCCCAAACGGTAGGTCTCCGACCCAGCTTCCATTTCACTAGTGGCAGCCTCCCTAGCGCTGCCGTGAAGGAGGAATCGACACCGAAAGCTCCGGCTGCCCAAAATTTCTTTTTGCCTGAACTCCTTCCTCTGGCCGCCATAGCTAGCGAGCCATAGCTCAAAAAGAATCCCTCGTCCCGTGCTTCAATCCCTCCAAAGGGCTTGCTCCATCTCGAGTTAGGTAAGGAGAAAACGGTTTGTGAAATTTTTAGGGCTTATTGTGTATTTATGTCCGATTGGCTTGGTTAGGCTTAGAATTGGAGTTTGTGGTAGTTAGGAATGTTGTAGAGGAGGTTGAGAGGAAGATGCTGCCAAATTTTGGTGACCATCGGAGGTCACCGGAGTTGGTCGCCGGCCGCCGGCGCCGGCGTCGAGAAAATGTTTTTGGTGGAGAAAAATGTGAGGAGTTTAATGGAATAAGTTTTAGAATTTTTGGAGGAGTTTTGGATAGGTTTGAGAATTGTTGAAGTTAGGCATTTTTGGCAGATTATTAATTTATAATCCGGCCATTGGATTTTTTTTGTGGAAGGTGATTTTGAAGATGTCAATAAAATTTGTGGAGTTTTGAGGTTGGCAGTGGATTTAAGATTTTGGAGTGTTAGGCTTGGTTGAGCGCGCGAAGCATATTTAATTATGCATATTTTGCTTTAAGCGTCGGTGTTTTATTTAAGGTTTTATTTATTTGGAACAGGACGTGAGGAGGCTCGAGCGGAAGAGACCTCCGACCGACATCAGGCTTAGGCCTAACCTGTGAGTGGACCTTTGTTTTAAATATTGTGTTTGAAATGCTTTATCGTTTTGAATGATTTTTCTGTTGTTGGATATTTCCCGAAATTGAGAATTTCGGTGATTATACTCTTATATGAGAATAGTATGTATATGATTAAATGCTAGCTAGCTAGCTATACGTGATTTCCCCCATACGCGAGGTACAATTCCGGTATGGGTGATGTGAGCGTTAGACGCGAGCTTCGTAGCCCTGTGCGACTTTCTAATTTCACATTTAATTATTCAAAGATTTCGTAGAAGGATTAAGCACGTATATATTACCACTCGGCCGCTTTCCCCCAGCCTGAGGTACAATTCCAGTGTGGGGTGATGTGAGCGTTAGACGCAAGCATAGTAGCTTAGTATGATATCTACTTTATTCAAGTTGTTCATAGATATCGTACAAAGGGTCAGGTGAGTGTGCATACATACTATATATATAATATCCTGGCCTTAGAGGCAATTTCTTAAAGTTTGGGAGTCTAGCCAGGATGGACCCCAGTTCAGAATCTTTCCAGTGGAGCTCTTGTTTTTGCCGCTGATGAAAGCTTTTTTGGGAAAATATTTATTTGTTGTCGGAATCGCTTTGTCCACTCACTCTGACGTGTTGAATATTTTCCCCTGGGCTCTTCGTTTTTAAAAATGCCCAGTCTGCAGAGTTTACGTGAGGTCTAGCAGGAGACGTTGAGGCATAATGACCCATCTATCCGCTACATTTCGCCAGTAGGTTACCTGTTTAATCTACTAGGGGTTTGTTAGCTTTCGCTGTATTTTATTTTATTTTTAGTAGCTCTGAATACTTTTGGAATTCTTTTGTGTAATTTTGTATTCTGGCTACTTTTGGTTTGTAGTTGGAGGAATTCTTTTGGAGTAAAAAGGTGATTCTTAAATTCTTATAAGTTAGGGTTGTCCATTTTCGAGGGAGGTTTGCCGAGTCTTCGGTAAGTTTTCCTTGGAGGTGGTCCCCGCAGGACTCATCTCGGGTTTCGGGGTGAAATTCAGGACGGGTCTGGATAGGGTGTTTACTAGGTTGAATGTCCCTGAAGATCATAAGGTATTTGTGGCAGTGCAATGGTTGCACGGTCCCGCATGGCATTGGTGGTTGGTATTACTAGAGATTATGTGGATGCGTCTCTTATGGCTTGGGATGAGTTCAAGGCCCATTTCAATGATCGTTATTGTAGTCGAGCTCATCTCCATAGGATGCAGGATCAGTTTATGAATTTGCAGAAGGGAGATATGTCAGTCTTAGAGTTTGAGTAGCATTTCCTTGCTAAAGCTCATCATGTACCTGACTTGGTACGCGATAATTAGGATAAGATATACAGGTTTGTTTGGGGACTTAGGGGTGAGTATCAGGAAAAGATGCAAGCGGTGTTGTATCCGAGATTTAGTGATGCAGTTGGGGCAGCCTTGAATATTGAAACCTCACAAATTGATAGCCGACCCCGAGACTTTGGTGGCCCTAGTCAGGGGCTGTCAAAGAGAGTGGCATCAACATCTGGTTCCGGATCTTCTGTGGGTAGTGGACGTAGTAGCAGTTCGAGTCATTCAGCCCGACCTAGACTCAGAGGTAGTCGAAGATTTTCTAGGGGAGTTGCAAGCAGACGCCCCTTTGGTCAGTTTAGGGGTGGTATGAGTGGTGGTAGTGGAGCCCACAGTAGTCAGTCAGGTATGTCTGGACATTATCAGCCAGTTGGGTGCTTCGAGTGTGGCCATCCAGATCACTTTAAGAGAGATTGTCCCCGTTTGACTCAGGGAGTTGCTCCCACATTTCATCAGACTACAGGTCAGACTTCGGTTAACGCTTCTAGCAGTGGCTCACGTGATAGTTCAGCAGTTAGAGGTGGTCCCCAGTAAGGTAGGGGTCAGAGAAGATGTCCTACCACGCAGGCTAGAGTTCATGCCATGACATTTCAGGAGGGTCGTACCTCGCCCGAGGTTATCCTTGGTACGTTGTTTATTTTTGGTCAGCCTGCATTTACTTTGATTGATCCGGGAGCTACCTATTCTTTTATGTCTAGTAGATTTGCACTTCATGCTAATGTGCCCTCATCTCCTCTCCCAGGGGAATGGTATGTATCTTTGCCTTCGGGTGATATGTTTAAAATTGGATGGGTATTTAGGTCTTGTGAAGCTCTGGTTGAGGGGTATAACTTGGATGCAAATTTAATTTCGTTAGAGATGGTTGATTTTGATGTAATTCTGGGGATGGATTTCTTAGAGGCACATTAGGCTTTGGTTGATTGTTTTCAAAAAAAACTGTAGTGTTCCGAAGTCCGGGGAAGCCAGAGATTTTATTTTGAGGAGAGCGAAATGTTTTGCCATCTTGCTTGATTTCAGCAGTTACAGCAAGTAAATTGCTGAGTAGGGGTTATCAAGCATATTTGGCTCATGTTGTGGATACTAGTATGGGGGTTCTTAAGGTTGAAGATATTCCTATAGTCAAGGAGTTTCTTGATGTTTTTCCTGAGGAGTTACCTGGTTTACCACCTGAGAGGAAGATAGAATTTACCATTGAATTACTCCCTGGTACAGCCCCTATCTCTCAAGCACCTTATAGGATGGCCCCGGTGAAGTTAAGGGCGTTGAAGGTTCAATTACAGGAGTTAGTAGACAAGGGTTTCATAAGGCCTAGTATGTCTCCTTGGGGTACCCCAGTGTTGTTTGTAAGGAAGAAGGATGGCAGTATGAGATTATGCATCGATTATAAGAAGTTGAATCAAGTTACTGTGAAAAATAAGTATCCTTTACCCCACATTGATGATTTGTTTGATCATTTGAGGGGTGATAAAGTCTTTTCTAAGATTGACTTAAGGTCTGGGTATCACCAGTTGCGAATTAGATATTCTGACATAGCTAAGACTGCCTTTTGGTCATGCTATGGTCACTATGAGTTCGTGGTGATGCTGTTTGGGTTGACAAATGCACCCGCTGCTTTCATGGATTTAATGAATAGGGTGTTTCGCTCATATCTAGACCGTTTTGTAATTGTGTTCATTGATGATATTTTTGTCTATTCAAAGAGTGAGAAGTTACACTTTAAACATTTGAGCGTAGTGCTTCAGACCTTGAGGTGTGCGGAGCTATATGCCAAGTTTAGTAAATGCGAGTTTTGGCTTGATAGTGTTAGATTTTTGGGCCATGTTATTTTAGCTTAGGGTGTGAGTGTGGATCCTCAAAAGGTGGAAACGGTTACCAATTGGAGTAGACCTAATAATGTGACGGAGATCCGTAGCTTCCTGGGTCTAGCAAGATATTATTATCGTTTTGTACGAGATTTCTCTAAGATCGCCGCTCCACTTACAAGATTGACGAGAAAGGAAGTTAAGTTTGAGTGGTCTGAGAAATATGAGCAGATTTTCCAAGAACTTAAGAATCGGTTAACTAGTTATCCTGTTTTGGCTTTACTTGATGATAGTTGAGAGTATGTGTTATACTGCGATGCATCAAGAGTGGGTTTGGGTGGTGTGCTTATGCAGCGTGAAAATGTAATTGCTTATGCTTCTAGACAACTTAAGCCACATGAGTTGAACTACCCAACCCATGATCTAGAACTTGCTGCGGTGGTATTTGCATTGAAGTTGTGGAGACACTATCTTTATGGAGCTAAGTGCCAGATCTTTACGGATCACAAAAGTCTATGGTATATTTTTACACAAAAAGAGTTGAATTTGAGGCAGAGGAGGTGGATGGAGTTGATTAATGACTATGAATGCACTATTGAGTACCACCCTGGAAGGGCGAATGTAGTAGCAGATGCTCTTAGTCTGAAGTCTACTTGCAGTTTGTCACATTTGAGGATAGTCCGACTTCCTCTTCTTTATGAACTACGAGCTACAGGAGTTGATTTGTCCATGAATAGAGTTGGTACTTTGGTTGTTAGTTTCCATGTGAAACCGAATCTGATTGATAGAGTGCGAGAGGCACAATTTCAGGACCCTTCCATCGTCTGCTTGATAGAAAGAACACGTGATGGCACCACGGTGGGATTTTCCATTGGAAAAGAGGGGGTATTATTATTTAAAAATAGACTTTGTGTGCCAAAAAGAAATGAAGGGCTGAAGCAAGAGATTTTAGAGGAAGCTCATAATTCTCCTTATGCGATGCATCCTGGCAGTACTAAGATGTATCAGACTTTGAGGGAGTTTTATTGGTGGCCAAATATGAAAAGGGAGATTGCAGCCTTTGTGAGTAAGTGTTTGGTTTGTCAGTAGGTGAAAGCTGAAAGGCAGAAACCAGCAGGGTTGTAGCAACCACTGGAGATTCCGGTGTGGAAATGGGATCACATTTATATGGACTTTGTATATGGCTTACCTCGTTCGTGAGATAGTCATGATGGTATTTGGGTGATTGTTGATCGACTTACTAAGTCAGCATTCCGGTTAAGATAACCTATAAATTGAAGAAATTGGCAGAATTGTATGTAGATGAGATTGTCAGACTTCATGGAGTGCCAGAATCTATAGTATCGGATCGAGATCCCCGTTTTGTGTCAAAGTTTTGGAAAGAGTTACAAGCGGCCTTGGGGACTCTATTATGTTTTAGCACTACCTTTCATCCACAAACCAATGGGCAATCTGAGAGAACTATTTAGACCTTGGAAGATATGTTGAGGTTTTGTGTGATGCAATTTAGGGGAAGTTGGGATAAGAAATTGGCTTTGATGGAGTTTACCTATAATAACAGCTTTCATTCTAGTATTGGTACGGCACCATTTGAGGCCTTATATGAAAGGCAATGTCATACACCCTTATGCTAGAATGAAGTGGGAGAAAGAGAATTTGCTGCACCAGAAATTGTTTTTCATACTAATGAGAATATCAAGGTAATCAGAGACAAACTTAAGGCAGCACAGAGTAGGCAGAAAAGTTATGCAGATAACCGTAGAATGGACCATGAATTTCAGGTTGGTGATTGGGTATTCCTGAAGTTGTCCCCTTGGAAGGGTGTGATTCGGTTTGGAAAACGTGGGAAGTTTAGTCCTAGGTACATTGGTCCTTATGAAATTACGGAGCGGGTTGGCCCAGTAGCTTATCGTTTAAGATTATCCCCAGAGTTATCCAGGATCCATGACGTTTTCCATGTGTCTATGCTCCATAAGTATGTAGCTGATCCTTCTCATGTCTTGCAAGAGCAACCAATTAGTTTAAAGAAGGATTTGACCTACGAAGAAGAACAGGTTCAAATCATGGATCAAAAAGAGAAAGTGCTGAGGAATAAGACGATTCGACTTGTTAAGGTCCTTTGGAGAAGTCATCAGGTTGAGGAGGCTACTTGGGAACTTGAGGATCCGATGAGACAACAATATCCTCATCTCTTTTGTTGACAGGTATGGAAATTTCGAGGACAAAATTTTATAAGGAGGGGAGAATTAATACACCCCGAACTTAGTATTACCTTTTACGCTGTGGTTTCTTAATTAATAGTGGTAAATCAATTTGGTAGTGGTGTTGTTATTTGTGTTACAGGTAGTTTACTTCAGTTCATAGATTTATAGTTATCCGATTAAGAGTGCGTAAAGGTAGCCAAAATAATAACAATTTCCATTTTTGGGTTAAGGTAAGTGGGAAACTTTATATTTTCGGGGAAGGAAAAACAAAACAGAAAACCCACCCCTCACTTTCTCTCTCCCCGAGCCCGACCCTTCCGACTTCTCTCTTACGGATCACTGCCGTCCGACCACACCTGGCCGCCACACCAGTCTTGTTCGACAGCTGGGACACCGCTCGTCTAGCCTAGGGTGGTGATCGGCTCAAGATAGCCGGTGTTAAGACACGATGACGCCACTGCTGTCACGCGTTTTTCCCTAGCCGAAATACCCTTTTTCCGGAAACTGATTCCAGTGATTCTTGAGGGGTTTTGTAGCTCTTTGATTGGCCATTCAACCATCCAAAAGTGGTAGAACGACTCTGAGTATAGTGCAAATCGGAACCTAGTGTGTTCTTGAACTTTGGAGGTATTTTCCGGCCAACCCTTTGGTTTCTAGACTTATTACTAGTTATGATTGTTGTTGTGCTTGTTGAGAGGAAGAGATTGACATATGCCTTGTTAATTTGATCAAAATTAATATGATGAGGATAGTTGACTGCCATTGCCGGCGGTTGACCGCCACTACCAGTGGCTGCTGCAGGTCATGATGGTGGTTTTGAGGAATTTTGGTAGATTTCTAGAAGGGGATAATGTTGTTATAGTGTATGGTGATTATTGGTGGTGACGGGTGTTTGGAATTTGGGATAATTTTGGTTACTCTATAGAGGGGAAGTGAGTTGAAAAGAGGTATTGAAAATTTTGGTAAGAGTTGATTGGGATCTAGGAAATAATTAAGTTGATTTTGGTGGAAGAGGAAAGGTGAGTCTCATCCTTGGGAGATTCTATATTTATTTTCATGTGTAAGAGCGTGAGGAAAAATTGGAGGAGATTGATAAAGGAGTTGAGTTCTTCTTAGTCTTTTGAGTATAGAATGAGTGAGGATGGCATCGCTTTACTTTGTTAAATTTGGTATTCTTGCATTTTTTGTCTCGGACCTTAAATCTCGTTTTGTACAGGACGAGAGGAGACACCACGTGAGGAGGGCTCTGACTGATGTAAGGCTTAGCCGCCTATATAGTGAGTGGACATTTGGTTTATTACTAAAATGCATGCTTAATTTTATAAGTGGTTCATTATATTTTTCCAAGCGTAAATTATATTTTCAGCTTTTGAGTTGATTGTGAACTTATGGATTTGAGCTTGGGTAAAAGTTTTGGTACTTGAGTTATATTAATCCCAAGGATTTAAGGATTTGAGATTCCTCTAATTTTTCTTTGAAATATATTGATTATTTAGCGTTGTTCATTCCCTTGAGCATTATAACGTGTGAGACACGTTATCAAATGTAATTTATTTCTTTTCTCTTGGAATTTTTCGAGTACGGTTGGGAATCGTACTTAAGCTTTTAATATGGTTTCGAGGAAACTGACATGAATTTATATTTTCCTTTCTTATGCCATGTATGTTAGATTATATGATGTCAATGCTAGCGTGTCGTTCCACCTTTCAAGGTGATGTCACTCCCACATTTCAAGTGGGGTCACGCAAGCCCTTTCCACCCTAGTGGTGATGTGATGTTGTCGGCGGCATCACGCAAGCCATGTGCTCTATTCGTCAACTCGACGTGAAGGTACATGGAGTATGGGAGTACTACGTCTGGGAGGCAACCGAGTCTGGGAGACTCACTTATATGGCCATATAGGTTCTTTTATTTGAGTTGTTATTTTGACTAGGGGGGCTAGTCCATTATTTTGGGAGTTTCTTATATGAGGGATATATATTTATTTTTCTTGTGGTTTAATGGCTAGCGGGGCTAGTGTGAATTTTTTGATGAGCTTACAATATTTGCATGCATGGAAATTTTTAAACTCTGTATAAATGGAAAACCATACAACATTAGATTTCGTACTAGTTTGTTCTTGAATACTTATTAATTAGTTTATTTTTTTTCCACTCACGCTAACGTTTCAAATGTTTTTCCCTGGGCCCTTTGTTTTCAAATGCCCATATTTCAGAGTTCATGTTTTGCTTCACTTAGAGTTGAGGCATAGTATCTTTCGCTACACCTTGTCGATCGTAGGTTACCCGTTAACCTATGTGTAGTTATTTTATTTTCCTCCTTTAGTGCTTTGAGAACCATGGGATTATGTAAATTAAGTTGAAGTGGCTTTTAAGGATTATAAGCCAAATAGAGAGTTTAACTCTGGATGTTCATTTTCATGTTTATGTAATTTAGTTAATTATTGGTTTGGATTGTTTTTATGTTGTGATTGATTGTTATAGTTGAAGTGTGTCTTAGTTTTATTTCAGGTTGGATTGTCCATTTTTAGAGGAGGCTATGCCGAAATTTCGGTATAATCTCTTTTAGAGTGGACCTCGCAAGACTTGCATGTTTTTCCTGCGTGTTTTGGGGTGGGTCTTGTCAGAGATAGTAGCCTATGCAGAATATGAGAGCTGGACATCTGTTATAAGTTGATTGGCCCGCGTCGAGAAAACCTTGTCATTGTGGGATTAGGGTTTCAAAGCCTGACCTGGGTTCCAAGTTAACTTCATTCTGCCGCAATTCGGACTACTATATAAAGGGGTCAAACTCTCACACAAAGGGACAATCAAATCTCTCAACAAAAACAAAACAAACTTCAACATAATTGAACCCTTCGAGCTAGCTCGAGACCTTAACCCTAAGTGCGTCGCGGGCTAGGTTTTTCTCAGAGCCCTTTCGGACTCTACCCCGATTCCCCCTGATTTCCGTATAGTTGCTCTGCTCGCTACACCGTGAGTATAGAACAACCTTGTGCTCGTAATTCCTCGTCCGCGAGGTGGCACTTGGAAACCCCCTCCGTCTGATCGGAAGTCAAGCTCGCGCACTCAAACCCTTTCCTCATTCGCGAAGTGGCATGCCCACAACAATCCCCCTCTTTTTGTTTGCTATCTACCTCTGCTCCTCGCACTGAGCATCGTAGCCAAAACAGTGGGGTCTGGGGTATTAGTGACCCTTGTCGCGCGGTCCAAGCTGTCATTATACACGTTACGATGGTCTAACGTGGCTCGTAGCAAGAATTTCTCTTTTTCTAAGTCGGCAATACGTACCCGGTACGTTTCCACCTCCTTCTTATCTTTGGTGGCTTGCTCGCGGAATGAACGGAAGTTCCATTTTAAAATTTCAAGGGCGGTGGAGGAATCAGGGTGACTAACGAAGGCCGCATTGGTGGCTTGTTGGAGGGATGTTTCTCCAGATTGGAAAAGCTCTTTTTCTATATGAGTATCAGGGTCATTAGGGTTATCTACGATTTTCACCATTTTTTAAGTTAAATGGGAGTTCAACAAGAGGAGGCCCACAAGGTCGGAGGTTCGAGCCCTTCTTCTAGCGCCAATTGTTTCTACCTCTCCCAGGATCAAGGGACGAGAGGTCGAATTCTTAATTCTGAGTCCTGCAACTGCACAAGTAACAATGGCGTCAGGAGTCAGGACTGGGATGGCCCAGTCTTCAACTCTCCGATGCCTAAGTCAGCATTCGATCGCTACTTGTATAGTACGGGAGTATGGAAAGGGATTATTGACTTACCTCGTTTGGGAGTTCGTGCTTGTTTTATAGGCTTATGTTGGGCGATGTGGCCTCAGTCTCCGATGTGAGACTGTTTGTGGTCATCTGCGGCATCTCCCTTTTTAGGGGTGTTTAGCTGTCGGAGAGCGGGTCTGGCATGTATATTTCCGCTGGACCTTCACTCTTTGGATGCCCACGAAGAGTTTTCCGGTGCTGTCTTACCCAAAATAGTCTCCGGCGACCAAGTGGTTATGCCATATTCATGGCGTGACCAAGTGATTTGGCAATGTACTAACACATATAATGATTGTCATAATTTAAATGAGTACATGTTGCATGTTTTTGCTCTTGCATCATGCAACTTAAGTCCTTCTGGGACTTTTATGTATATATCGGTATCTAGCTCCCTGTATGGATGTGCGGTAACAACATCTATAAGTCGCATAATAAGTTTATCGAAAACTACAAAATTTATGAGATACCGGAATGTAATAACATTCATAACGGGGAAATAAGTTTAATCATAATCAATCTCATACTTTTGTGAAAAATCTTGTGCAACACGACGTGCTTTATATCTTGCAATCTCATTCTTCTCAGTGCGCTTTCTCTTAAACACCTATTTGTAACAAACATGGTTCACATTGGGTGTAGTTTCAAAAACTAGTCTGAAAACATTGCACTTTTTGAGAGAATCTAGTTCTACTTGGATTACATCTCTCCATTTGAACCAATCATATCTTTGTCTACATTTATTGACATAGAGAGGTTTAAAAGTCAACTCTTTCAAGGATCCCAATAGCTACTGCATGCAAATGAAAATACATCATCTACGATTGTTTCTCTTTGATCCCACAATTCATTGGTGTACACATAATTAATGGAAATTTCCTGATTATCAAGTACTTAATCTGCCTCCCTAGGGGCTTGTGTCTCAACATGGACACTTCGCTCTTTTACATAATCATGAATTATGGATCGATTATCAACGTTTTGCCCAATAACATTTTCCATAGCGATGTCATTATGATTTAGATATGTCATATTATGTGTTGACAAAACACAAACATGTGACTATCTTGTAGAAGCATCAATCAAGACCATAAAGTATTGAAATGGTCTACAAGATGGTTGTATATATAGGCCCACAAATGTCCTCTTGAATTCATTGTAAAAATCATGCAGAATTAATATCAATTTTTACCAGAGATGGCCTAATGATCAACTTTCCTAGGAAGAATAATATTCATATTCATCAATGAGTGTCCGTTATAAGCAAATTTTGCAGAGTTAATCTATACATATACGTTAGTACCTAAGAACTGTACTGTAGAAATGTGAATATTCAAACGAAAAGTGAATCTGAAATAAAAATTTGTACCATAAGAGTAAATAAATACCTCTTTAGCCAAGAAAACCTGATACATATACTATTTATGTCTGAAGTTTGTAACCACAATTCCAGTCATTCATTCAATGGAATTTGTTGGAGAAAGTCTAGATTTTCTTTCAATTTTTGCTCAAACCACCTGTGACGTACCATTCAAAACACACCTTATGTGAAAGCTAATATGACAGAACCGTTTATAAAATGGATATCCTTATAAAATTGATATGACAATGTAGCATCAGCTACAATCTAAAGTGATACATCAGAAAGTACTTGGCAGTATTTAGTTAGTTTTCCTCAATTTGCCGAACACCTTCAATTCTTCACGCCGCCTCGCATCTTTTCTTATTTCTCTTTTATAATCCCTTCAGCAATCTTCCATTCTCTCAATGCATCCAAAGTACAGTGCTTTCCCCATTATAAACTTCTTGGTCACTTTCAGCCTTTCATCAATCATGAAATCGAACTTAATGCAAGTGATAACTATTGGAGTCTAATTTGAGATTTCTACTAAATGTTCAAGGTGGATCGGATGATTTGGCAATATGTATCAATTTGAAGTTCATCTTTGCCTTGGTTACCGATTGGACCTTGCGAGTGATCGAGGATGAACTGGATCTCATTTTAGGATAGTCATGTGAGTTTTGCAAATACCAGAAACTAAACTCAACTGAAACATAAAATTATGTCAAAGGAACATCTCTAGAACTAGAAGATTCAAAGAATGGAGATGGATCTGTATATGCAGATATCATTTGTACAAAGTTCGATGTGTTGTTAGCTCTATACCTTTATCTTCCCTTCTAAACCAAAGTCATAGAGGCCCATTAATACCTAAATCTTGATACAAACACAGCACATCAGCTACGTAATATGGTAGCACTCACTTTCAAATGAACACTTCAAATGATTCCGGATGTTGCGGTACAGACTTCAGTTGCGCTAATGCTGAAGCGATGCCTTCGAGCAACTGGATGACATCAACTGTATCGTCCAGATAGTATTTTGCCATGCTTGGTTTTTGACCGACAGTACAAGCAAAGACTTCAGCAATGGCTGGCATGGATGAATTTGAGTCGGGATGCATGATACTCTTGAACATGTCTTCATCCGAGCGATCATCCCCTATGCATAACAAGAAATCTGGTGACCTCACCCTATTTTGCATAGTCGAAAGGAGCTCCTCCACAACTTTGCCTTTGCTCACACCCTGCAATTACAGAGACCAACTAGACTTCAATATTTCCGATTCATTCAAAGTCCAAGTGTAATTGCATCAAAGATTTTCACAAAACATGTTTTGTTTACAGTTTCCTAAACTGCTGATGATATCATGTATTTAGTAAGATGCATACCAGTGGTTTCACTTCCACAATGTGTTGGCCTCTTTTAACTACAACCGGCTCATTGACAAGTACACTCTCCAGGTGATCAAGTAGCTCCTTGGCCTGAGATGAGCCGAAATGAGGATCAGCATCTTGATGATGCCAAACCAGTGCACTGTCTTTCTGTTCTATGAAAGAACCATCGGTTGCTTCTGTGTATGACTCCATAATAGGCAGCACAATCTTCTTCCAACTGTAATCCATTGTCAAGGTGCAAGTCTTCCAAGGAGAATCTTTACTCCACCTACACAAAAGGAATATCAAAATTAACAAAGAACAAGGGAGGTGATAAACAATTAGCAGTCAAATGCAAGCAAAGAATTTCACCTAGTGAAGTAACCATGCTCTGCTGATAAACCAAGTTTCTCACACTGCGAAAACCATTTGCTGAGAGAATTTTTCCCTCTGCCACTCACAATGAAAACAATGTTTTTCGGATCACTGCATAAGCAATTCAAGACAGAAATAACTTCACTGCTTGGAGCTTTATCCACTGAAGCTTGAGGTGTCATAGTGCCATCATAGTCCAACAAGATGAGCCGGCTACTTGTATTTCTGTAAGCATAGGCAATGTGATCGACAGAAAGCTTCCTGAAGTTGAATCCCAAAGCCACAACTCTGAATCCCAAACCTAAACCGATTCCCCAGCATCTCCTCCTGTAATGCTCTCTGCAAGATCTCTCAAGATCTTGATCAAAACTCCGAGCCCAATAAGCAACATCATGGGAGCTGATATACTTGTAATGCTTGTCATGGCGAAAATGCTTCTCTTCCTCCGACATTGTGATGGCAAAATTCATGGCACCAGAGACAGCATCAATGTTCCACGGATTCACACGGATTGCGCCACTAAGAGAAGGAGAACATCCAATAAATTCAGAGACAATGATCACACTCTTTTTCGTCACTGCTGCCTCATCAACAATCCCCAATGCCTTGTCCAAAACAGAGCTCCCCTGCCTACAAACAGAGTACGTGTAAGGCACTAAATTCATCCCATCCCTCACAGCATTAACCAAACAGCACTCTGAAATGGCATAATACGCAGCTTTTTCTTGCGTCGTGACAGGTCCATGGATCACAACAATAGGCTGATACCCGGGTTGGCCATACTTCTCATTGATCTCTTTTGCAATAGCACTCATCTCATTCAGAACCTCCTGCACATCCTTTCCTCCACTTCGCGCTGGGTTTGTTATCTGCAACAAAACCACCTTTCCCCTCAAACTATGATGCTCCTCCAAAAGCTGCTTCATTGCCAGAAACTTCAAGCTGATTCCCTTAAACAAGTCCAAATCATCAACCCCCAAAATCACAATCTTCCCCTCAAACTTTTCCTTCAATGCCTTCACTTTCTCAGCAGTAACACCAAGTGACAGAAGACTCTGAAGCTGACCCATATGAATCCCCACAGGCAACATCTTAATACTCACTATTCTACCATAGTACTCCAAACCCATGTACCCTCTTTTGAACTCATAATGAAGACCTAGCATTCTACTACAACAAGACAAAAAGTGCCTTGCATAGTCAAATATATGAAACCCTATAAGATCACAATTCAGCAGCGCCCTCAAAATCTCTTCCCGGACCGGTATCGTCCGGTAAATCTCCGACGATGGAAAAGGACTGTGCAGAAAGAAACCAAGCTTGACACGGTAGTACCTTTTCCTCAAGAAAGTAGGCAACACCATAAGATGGTAGTCATGGATCCAAACGTAGTCCTCATCAGGGTTCAGAACCTCTATTATTCTATCTGCAAAGGCCTTGTTGGCTGACACATAGGCCTGCCAGAGTGCACGGTCGAAACGTGCACCGTGGCTGGGCGTCATGGGCAACATGTAGTGAAACAGAGGCCATAGATAGTGCTTACAGAAACCATGATAAAACTTGTTGAGTATTTCCGTCGGTAGAAAACAGGGCACACAATGAAACTCGTGGAGGAGGACCAATGCGACGTCGTCCTGATCGTAGGGGTCGATCTCGGCGCCCTTTAAGCAACCCACGTAAAGGACCTCAACGTCGGAGGGAAAGCCGCCGCCGTCTTTAAGTTGGAGGACCAAGCTGTCGTGGTCGTATTCGAAACTCCACTTGTTGGTTTCTGCGTCACGAAAAGCGAGTATTGGCAAGTGGTTGGAGACAATGATTCTGCGTTGTTGTTCTTGTTGCGCAGAGGAAACAACGTTGTTGTTGTTGTTGTCGTCGTCGTCGTCGTCGTCAGGTGAAGAGGAGGAGAAGGAGCCGCCGGAGCCGTGGTGGTCAGCGTTTTCGAAATCGGAGATAAACCCGGAGGCTTTCATGACTCTGGGGATCCGACTGACGGCCCGGAAATCGTCAATGGGGTCCAAATTCAACAAATCAAAGCAAGATCTTGATAGCATAGTCGACAAACCCAGAAAGGGTGATGTAGAAGATTAAAGATTGAAACTTTGGAACGAAAACAATGGTGGGGTGATTCGGGTGTGGGTGTGGGTGTGGAGGGGTAGTGTTTATTGGTGGGTATTGCAAAGGAAGATGAATCTTGGAGTGATGGAATTGAAAGATTCTTATAAGAATTCCATTTTTGGTTACCAAAAGGCTTCTCTGTTTTTTCTCTTGGAGAGTAAATCAGTAATATCGCGCTAAATAAATATGTAGTAGTAATCCTTAATGGATAAGAACGAAAGTGATTGCTTGATGATAATGATGAATAGAGATGGGGGTACGTACTGGGAGAATGTTGGACGGTCCTGATTTTTTGGATCGCCGGATTATGATTTACTGTAATGAATGCTCTCGAGTCTCGACCATAATGGGAATGTCAGTGCTGACTGGCACTTAGGTCTGACACAAATTTTGTGGAAGGATATGGCAATTTTTTTTAATTTTGACCTTTTATTTATTTTTATTTTTTCGGTATATGCCTTGTTTCTTTTCTAAATCTTAATCTACGTGTATTTGAAATTTGGAAGAGATTGTCTTTTCTCCGGTTTTAATTAAAAAGCAATTATGATGGCCTAATCCAATTTTGGTAAAGGAGTTGGATTAGAATGCCAAATCCAATTTTGGTAAGGAGTTGGATTAGAATGCCAAATAAGGGAATTTGAGTAACTTATAAAGAAGAGATAGACCAAGATTTTATTTGACAACTAAGTTACAACATTGTTTAATAAAAATAAAAATAAAGTTCCAACATTGTTAACCGGTTTATAATTGGATTAACTATGACATGAAGATAGAGATTTTAAAGGACAAGGTTCATTGTGCATCATTAGCGTCACACTAGCTAAGAATTGAACATCTATACGCTATGTCATCACCAATTCTTAGTAATTACAATAATAAAATTATAAAATGTGATGAAAGATAAAATGTAGAGAATGAGAGATAGCAAGAGAATAGAGAATCATTATTTTATTCATTAATAAGAGTTTTTATTTAGGGAATTACAAAATACTAATATGTTAATGATAAGAAGTACATAATCTTATTCTAACTACATATCATGATGACATAAGGTTAAGGCTCACATACGGAATATCATAGAAGGATGCAGAATATCTTAGAACACTCTCTCTTATGCCGCGCGTCGGTATGCCCGTGGTGCTGATATGTTGCCTCGTCAAATAACAAAAACTCTGTGGGAGAAAAACTAAACCTTGATCGTAGGAGAAAAAGAGTACAGCGCACCATTCACATTTGATAGTGACATGTATATGCTTGACTCCCCCTGAAGTTTGCACATCCCCCTGATTTTTACATCAATCATAGGGCTCTTCCTGATTTTTACTAATCACAGAAGTTTTAATAACTTAGCATGTCAATGTCCTTTAACATGTCTTCAAATGTGGCATTGGGCAATAATTATCAAGATCATGATGTATTATCCTCAAACATGATCTTTTACACTTAGATCTTGAGGAGAAGGCCGCTTGTGAACTCAAAACATAAGTTTATGCAGGAAATCAGATTTCCGCGCAACATGACCTTCAGGTACTAGAACAGCCGTAACTTCCTCTAGGAAATACATATGAACGAACCGTAAACAGTTTTAGAAACTAGACTCATTTAACTTTCCAATTGTATATTACACACATTCTGGTTCATCAGGAGCTGTTCACAAAGTCCGGTCGAAGTTGACTGTTTTGCCAAAATTAGATTCTCAGACATATTCGACATACTTTACGAAAACGGCCATAACTCACTCAGTATGATAGGTATGATCAAATGGTTGATGTCCCTAAAAAGTAGACACATAGACCTTTCCAATAGTACTAATTTCACCATTTTATAGTGAGTGAGATTTCATGTAGGTCTCATGGAAGTTGACCTACGAAACTTGACAGATTCTGATTTCCCTTTTGATGTGTCTTTTTAAGTAGGGATAGAATAAGCCTCAACCTTTCATACCATTAAGTATTGAAAAAGTAGTTACTGCCATTACATTGGCGTTGCGTGGGCGCATAGCTATACTTAGCTTTACAACTTTTCATAGCAAATGAGATGTCAAGTCTTTTGTATTGTGTTGAGTACATTGATGCGTCTTATTGTACTTAGATGGGAACTCCATCTCTTAACACATATTTGTCATCTTGCTTTAGACAAAACAACGGATCTCTCTTTAGATCAAAGACTTTGACTAATCATGGGAGTATATGTACGTCTCACTAGTTATAAAGCGCCTAAGCCGATTGATGGAAAATCATCATCAATATAGTCATCAAGTGCTTTATCGAGACCGTGTCTTCCTAAGATCTTTTCATTCTAACTTTGGATGTTGATACATTGGCATCTATTGTTCAATCAAGTGTCCATGTAACCGGAATGAACACGCAAAGGCATAATTCACCATATCCCTTCCAAATCAAGTAGAGTCCATGTGTGTTTCAATACATTTAGCAAATGCATGCTCTTGTGGTCTGGTGCCACTTGATTTGGATGAATGAAGTCCGTTTAAGATCTTCATGTATATCTCTGATCCCATAGAGATGTTATTATGACCACATTCATAGGCTGCATGTTCAGTTATTCGGAAACTACCAAACTGACATCCATTACGAGAGCATATCTCATCGTAGTCGATCCCAGTGCGTGTTAGTGAGAGACCTTGCGCCATAAGGTGAGTCTAAGCTCTTGTTCTCACTACGCTATTTAACAAACATAGTTGATAGGGTTTAGCTTGCGGTGTCGGCATCACCTGCCCAAGGACGTATCTCTTTGTTAATTTTGGATCGCATCTTTCCATTAGGTCAATCAACTAAGTTGATATCCATCAACGAACAGTGGTTCGATAGTAGACTCATTATCCCATGTTCTCATGTACACTAGTGTAATACTTGTAGAGATCTCTATATGGATTAGATTTGACAATGAGGCGTCCCCCAACGATAATCATAATTCAGACTTCATGAGAAGGATTTGAGTATCACTGATCAATGGATCAGGTTGTGCCAAGCTCGCTTTCTTCCTAGTGCGAGAAAATATCGAACCTAAGGGCATCCCTCCTTTTGGGGAGCCACACGGCCTTGTGACATCAATTTTGCCACTATATGGCGTCACCATATCACCATCCATGGTGATGGCACCAAGACCAACTTCTTTTGGTCGCGCCATGTCCTCATGATAGGACATCAATCCTTGCAGACATATTTGCAGCATGTAATCTCGTCACTTTAACACTTAAGCATTTGGGATCAAGATAAGACTTAGTGGGCACAAACCACGACAATTCACGTTGTTCCACTTGAACACTTGTGTTCTTATCTCCCCCTAACGGCGGGAATACTGTCTCATCAAAGTGACAATCCGCAATATAGCGGTGAATGAGATCGCCTGACAAGCTTTCTACATAAGCGGATTGTAGGTGGAGGTTTATATCCAACCTAAACTTATTCATCTCAAATGACCCATCATTGTGCGCAGTGGCATTGCAATTTGGCACCTAGAAATAACATCTAGCCGAGCTCAAAGATTGGAGATCCATTTCAATCTTAATTGAGCTCAAGGATTGCATTTTCGTGTCAATTTTAGTACACAATCACGAGCTGTAGTACAAAAATATTCAATGATGGTGGGTCGTAGATGAATAGTAATGCTACATGCAATATTGCATAGCCCCAAGACGCAATAGAAATATTGGTGCGCATCAATAATGTTCGAGCGACAAGCTAAAGTTGCTTGGTCGTAGCCTAGGTGAGATCGTATTGTGTGTGAACATGGGGTACAAGAAACTTCAACTCATATCCCGATAAACTTCTTTAAAGAATGGGTAGTGAGCCCGTAGAAGTATAAGCAGCATAAACAGTAGATAATAGTATAACACGTGACTGGTGTGTTATCACTTCAACCAACACCATAAAGCATAAAAAGGTGTCCGCAAGTTGGTTGTATCTATTTACATAGTTTGATATAAGAATGAAAAGTTCACTTTTGTGTTATTTAGCGTAGGAGGGTTTCGCTCCTAATTTTACTAAAAAAATAGGCTCTCAAAACGAGTAATGAGCATTGCATGGGGCTAATGAGACATCAAGAGAAGGCCGGTGCACCTCAATTGCTTAAGGAATTGACCGGACGACCTCCAAGAAGTTGGAGTCGTGTTCGAGTGACATCAATGTCCCCCGGGTACAGCCATTTACAACGATGGTGTCACCATCATGCTTCATGGAGAAGCTAGGTCCCAAATGTCTTCGTTTTAAGCGGAAGAATGGATGTCCATGAGAAATTCTCAAAATTTGGACCATTATGTCTCTTCCAGGATGACCGATTTGAAACCAAAGCCTATATGAGTCGGTGTCCTAAATATCATGTTTGGCGACAACATGTGATTCAATATTTGAATCATAGTGACATACAGTCCACTAGATTGACTCATAAACCTCTCTAAGATGCATTTCATTCTGCATTTATGAGAAGGTATACACAAAATAATTCTTATTCATTCTCACAATGTGTTTTCAAATGCAAACTATTAGCATTTCGTCTTTAAAGCTCAACATGGTTCGGTTGCCTCTCAATGCATAGAGGGCATATGTGACGTTACTCATGGCCATAAGGCATCAAAATTCAAACTAAATTGCATCCCTAAATGACCGGTATAATTCAATTATTGTAATCACAGAAGATTTACAAGGCACAAAATCCAGAGATAGTTGCCGGTTCCTTAGAATGTTATGGATAGTTTCACTATCTGCGAAGCACTCAATGTCTCTATGAGACAGGTCTATAAAATGAAGGGGATAAGAGAGTAAATAGTTCCATTTAAACCATTTTGAAGGATTGAAAGAAGCTACAAAAAGCTGCAATCCCGAGAGTGAATAAAAATTTCCGCGCATAATGACCTTTGTGCATTAAAACAGTCATAACTTCTTCGTTATAATATATATGGACGAACCGCAAAAGTTCTGAAAACTAGACTCGTAAAGCTTTACAATGATATATAGCTTTTCACAAAGCTTAAACGAAGTTGACTGTCCAGAAGGAACAGATTGCTGTTTTTCGCAGATTTGGCATTGGTAAAGCTTGGAAGCTTACGGATAGCATATGGGCATAAGCCGAAGTCAAAATGATGTGTATATGATCAAAATCAAGTTCATTCAGTCTTTCCAAGGTTGTAAACTCCATGACTAGTTAGCAAAAGCTCCCTGACATGAACATAAACTAACTCAAAAGACCTAGAGGATTCGATCATGATGATGATTGTCCTGTTTTAATAAGTCTTCAACGTCTTTTGCAAGACGACAATTGGTTTAATAGCACAAGGGGATCCAAAATCAAAAGGTTTCGGTAACTTCAAGTCAGTATGACCAGGCATGTTCGTGGAGGGTCGGTAGTGCGAGGCACACTTGAAACCACTATCACCTTAATTTTGGACAATTCTAAGACATTACACTGAGCTTGGATGAGCCTAGTTGAACTATTGATGATAGAAAATCCGGCATAGGGTAGAAGACTTAATCGGAAACACGTTGGCGATCCTTTTTGAGGATGTAAGGCCGTGCGTCATCTTCACTTAGAAGAGACCAAAACGGCACAATCTAGCCATGTAGATTGTAAATATGTCATGCTTCTAAGGACGATGTAAAAATGTACATCTTGTTTGTAAATCAATAACTTCGAAAAAAATCTCAAAGCATTCATTATTGCTAATGTGAGTACATCGAGGTCTCGAGTAATATAAGGACATCGATACAACGTCTTATTACATATAGCTTGGAAAGAAAATCAATTTCTAGCCAATGATGCCAAAGTCATGGGTAGCTAGAGCAAGATATGAATCTTTGAAATCCACGATCATGAGGATGACGTCATTGTCCTCATATTGATTTTCCATACCTTTTTATATGCATTCAAGATTTGAGGATGAATCTTGACAATCTTGAACCAGTGATCTGAAGATTCACAACGTTTGCATAGTCATGACCTGACATGAGTAGTTTTGACATATTGGTGTCTAGATCGGGAGTGTAGCAAATAGGGCCGGCAACACCTCCCCCTCTTTTCTAGACATCGGCACAGTATTTTCTGCCATTGTCGTGACCCATATTGTTGTCCTCACATTAGGGGACAATCCCAAATATGTTTATCGCATTAGCGTATGTACAATTCTCGTTTGCAATTGTATGATCAAAATCAAGTCTCGTTGGTAATTCCAAACCAACTTGGAGGACCTAGAGAACTTGATGATGATCGAATCCACTGAAGATTATGGATCATGATGTCACAAAAGATCATCGACAATATGTAGTCAATTAAGGTGGTTAGCAATCCACTTGAAAAATAACTCAACAAGAAGAGTCATATAAACGTTTCAAAAAATGCTCCATGAGTGCATTCCACAGTACTTTGTGGTCATTACTTTTTGCACAGATTACCATTGAAGGTTTTTGTCGATGTGGCCCGTTAAAGACTTTGAGTGCATGAGATGTGAAATCTTGGCACCTAAGCTTGTTAGCCTAGGGGTCAAAACATGTGGTTTAATCCTTTCCAATGAAAGGTTCCACAGATACCAAGCTAAGATTCGCCTTAGGTATCGAGTACGTCAAAACTCAAATGAGCAGAATGTTACATTGCTCTTGCATATAAAACCAAGCTGTTATGAGACTTGATAAAGGTCACAAACGATGCTTTTAATGGTTTGTCCTTTGGATTGATCACACACAATCCAGAAAAGCCACAAATTGATCAAACACAATTCGAAAAAAGGCCTCGGATTGATCAAACACAATCCAGAGAAAGGTCTGGGTTGATCATACACAACCCTGACAAGGAAACAAGAGTGATCAAACACACTCTTTGTTTGAGCCAAAGGGTATTTTTGTCCAAGTAATAATACTTTACTGGGCTGTAAAATGTCTGAGTAAATGATAATTACTTTATTGGTCCATGTCATAACCGACGAGCCCAATTTTTCCAGATTTACAAGTGTTAGCTCGCCAGTAAGCCACGCGAGCTGGAATACATAGCTCGCGCGCAATTATTGTCAGGATCCGCCCTGAATTTCACCCCGAAACCCGAGATGAGTCCTGCGGGGACCACCTCCAAGGAAAATTTACTGAAGAAGTCGGCAAACCTCCTTCAAAAATGGACAACCCTAGCTTAGAGAAATTTAAAGAAGCACCTTTTTAACTCAAAATAAAATCCTCCGCTACAACCCAAAAGTAGCCAGAAAAAGTTATACAGCAATCCCAACAGTATTCAGAGCTACTAAAAATAAAATAATACACAGCGGAAGCTAAAAAACCCCAAGTAGATTAAACAGGTAACCTACCAGCGAAATGTAGCGGATAGATGGGTGACTATGCCTCGATGTCTCCTTCTAGACCTCATGCAAACTCTGCAGACTGGGTATTTTTAAAAACGAAGAGCCCAGGGGAAAAATATTCAACACGTCAGAGTGAGTGGACAAAACGATTTCGACAACAAATAAATATTTCCCCAAAAATGCTTTCAAAGAAAACGCTTCATCAGTGGCAAAAACAAAAGCTCCACTGGAAAGATTCTAAACTGGGGTCTAGCCTGGCTAGACTCCCAAACTTTAAGAAATTGCCTCTCAAGCTAGGATATTATATTTTTTAGTATGTAAGTACACTCGCCTAACTCTTTTTACGATATTTATGAACAACTTAAAAAATAGATATCATACAAAACTACTACGCTTGCGTCTAACGCTCACGTCACCCCATACTGGAATTGTACCTCAGGCTGGGGGAAGCGCCCGAGTGGTATATATACGTGCTTACTCCTTTTATGAAATCTATGAATGAATACGAAAATAGAAAGTCGCACAGGGTTACGACGCTCGTGTCTAACGCTCACGTCACCCCATACTGGTATTGTACCACAGTATGGGGGGAAATCACGTATAGCTAGCTAGCATTTAATCATATACATATTATTCTCATATAAGAGTATAATCACCGAAATTCTCAATTTCGGGAAATATCTAACAAAATAAAATCATTCAAAACGATAAAGCATTTCAAACACATTAATTAAAACAAAGGTCCACTCACAGATTAGGCCTAAGCCTAATGTCGGTCGGAGGTCTCTTCTGCTCGAGCCTTCTCACGTGCTGTTCCAAATAAATAAAACCTTAAATAAAACACCGACGCTTACAGCAAAACAGGCATAAATAAATATGCTTCGCGCGCTCAACCAAGCCTAACTCTCCAAAATCTTGAATCCACTGCCAACCTCAAAACTCCACAAAAATTACCGACATCCTCAAAATCATCTTCCACCAAATAAAATCTAATGGCCGGATTCTAACTTAATAATCCGCCAAAAATACCAAACTTCAACAATTCTCAAACCTATCCAAAACTCCTCAAAAAATTCTAAAACTTATTCCATTAAACTCCTCACATTTTTCCCCACCAAAAACATTTTCTCGGCGGTGGCGGCTCCACCGGCAGCGGCGGCCGGCGACTAACTTTGGCGACCCCCGATGCTCACCAAAATTTGGCAGCATCTTCCTCTCAACCTCCTCTACAACATTCCTGACTATCACAAACTCCAATTCTAAGCCTAACCATGGCAATCGAATGAAAACACACATAAAAGCCCTAGAATTTCAAATACCGATTTCTCCTTACCTAACTCGAGATGGAGTGAGCCCTTTGGAGGGATTGAAACACGGGAGGAGGGCTTTCTTTTGAGCCAAGGCTCACCGGCTATGGCGGCCAGAGGATGAAGTTCCGGCGAGAAAACTCTTGATCTTCTCATTTGTGTCATGGATAATCTCAGGACCACAAAGCTCTCTTTCTTCGACTTCATTCCAACATAATGGCGTACGACACTGCCTCCCATAAAGTGCCTCAAAGGGAGCCATACTGATACTCGAATGGAAGCTGTTGTTATAGGCAAACTCCATCAAAGAAAGGTTCTTATCCCAACTCCTCCTACAAGCTCTCAGCATATCCTCCAAAGTTTGGATAGTCCTCTCTGATTGCCCATCAGTCTGAGGATGAAAAGCAGTGCTGAAGTGTAGTCGGGTACTTAAAGCTGCCTGAAGAGCTCCCCAAAATTTAGAAGCAAATCTAGGATCCCGATCTGACACTATGGATTCAGGTACGCCATGAAGTCTGACAATCTCATTCACATACAGCTCAACCAATTTATCCAGTGAATACTTCTTTCCCACCGGCAAGAAATGAGCAGATTTAGTGAGTCTATCCACGATCACCCAAATACCGTCATGCCCTTCACGGGTATGAGGTAAACTGAAGACAAAATCCATGGTGATGTGATCCCACTTCCACACTGGAATAGACAACGACTCAAGCAACCCCGAAGGTTTCTGCCTTTCAGCTTTCACCTGCTGACAAATCAGACACCTACTCACAAAAGCTGCAATTTCCCTCTTCATGTTTGGCCACTAATAATAATCCTTCAAAGTCCGATACATCTTTGTACTCCCCGGGTGAGCAGTTCCTCCATTAACTCAATCTTTAACTCTTCGTTCCTCTTTGGCACACAAAGCCTATTTTTGAACAACAACGACCCATCTCTTCTTACCGAAAAAATTCTCTACAACTCCATCCGCTGCTCTTTCCATCAATCGAACTATGGAAGGATCATTATACTGTGCCTCCCGCACTTTATCAACCAAAACTGGCCTCACATGGAAACTAGCTACCAAGGCACCCACTTCATCCACCGCTAAATCCACCCTTGTAGCTCGCAGCTCACAAAGAAGTGGAACTCGAACCATCCTTAAGTGAAACAAAGACACGGAGGGATTGCGACTAAGAGCATCATCTACCACATTAGCCTTTCCTGGATGATACTCTATAGTGTAATCAAAATCACTGATCAACTCCATCCACCTTCTTTGCCTCATATTCAACTCCCTTTGTGTGAACACATACCAAAGACTCTTGTGATCGGTAAAAATGTGACACTTGGCTCCATAAAGATAGTGTCTCCACAACTTGAGAGTAAAAACTACAGCTGCAAGCTCTAAGTCATGAGTGGGATAATTCACTTCATGTGACTTCAATTGCCTAGAACCGTAGGCAATCACTCGATCATGCTGCATCAAAACCCCACCTAGACCTCGTCTAGAAGCATCACCAAACACCACATACTCCTTGCTACCATCCGGAAGTGCCAACACCGGAGCACTAGTCAAGCGGTTCTTTAATTCTTGAAAACTTTGCTCACACTGATCTGACCACTCAAACTTCACTCCCTTCTTGGTCAATCCAGTTAGTCTAGCTACAATCTTTGAAAAGTCTTGCACAAAACGCCAATAATAACCTGCTAAACCCAAGAAACTATGAATCTCAGTCACAGTTGTGGGTCTTTTCCAATTGGACACCGCTTCCACCTTCTGGGGATCCACACTAACACCTTCAGCTGAAACTACATGACCCAGAAATCCCACTTTATCTAGCCAAAACTCACACTTGCTGAACTTGGCAAACAACTGAGCATTCCTCAAAGTCCGCAATAATCAATCTTAGATGTTTGGCATGCTCCTTCTTACTTTTCGAGTACACCAAAATATCATCTATGAACACGATCACGAAGCGGTCAAGATATGGACTAAACACCCTATTCATGAGATCCATTAACGCCGCGAGTAGTAAGTCCAAAAGGCATCACCACAAACTCATAATGACCATAGCGTGATCGAAAAGCGGTCTTGGCTACGTCACTATCCCAAATCCGCAAGTTATGATAACTAGATCTCAAATCAATCTTTGAGAACACCGAAGCACCTCTCAGCTGATCAAACAAATCATCAATGCGAGGCAATGGGTACTTATTCTTCACTGTGACTTGATTCAGCTTCCTATAATCAATGCATAGTCTCATGGTGCCATCTTTCTTCTTAACAAATAACACCGGAGCAACCCATAGAGACATGCTAGGCCAAATAAAACCCTTATCTACCAACTCCTGCAATTGAGTCTTCAACTCTTTCAATTCCGCTAGAGCCATTCTGTAAGGTGCCTGAGAGATAGGCATAGTTTTAGGAAGCAACTCGAAAGAAAAGTCTATCTCCCTTACAGGAGGCAAACCAGGCAAATCCTCGGGAAACACGTCCGGAAACTCTCTTACTACAGGAATATCCCCTACTTCCAACACTACTATACTTGTATCCACAACATGAGCTAAGAATGCCTGATAGCCTTTATTTAAAAATTTCCCAGCGGCCACAGCTGATATCAGGCAACTTGATATCACATCTCTCTCCCCCTGAAAAACAACCTCAAAACCATCCAGACTTCGAAGCACTACTTCCTTTCAGAAACAATCTACCATAGCTCTATAAAAGTCTAAGAAGTCCATCCCCAAGATTACATCAAACTCCACCACACTTAAAGCATCCAGATGACTGCTGCTGACCAAAGGAAAAAGTCTGACCACCAGAAGATCCCCCTTGGGAACTACCACCAACACTAAACTGACCGGCCTGCTGCCTACCCAACTGGCTCCTAGAGGGTCTCCTGTAATGCCCTCTATTCCTGCTCCGAGGACCATAACCCGATCCCCCACTACTGCCACTACCCGCTGGAGATCCAGAAGCAGACGATGAAGCAGCCTTCTTAGATGGTCCTTGACTGGGACCACTGAAATCTTGAGGCCGAGCACTATAAGTCCCCCTAGTTTCGATGGTCATAGCTGCCCCAACTGCATCAAGGAATGTCAGATAGACAACACCGACCATCTTGTCTGCAAACACTCCAAGAGCATCAACAAACATACCAATCTTGGTCCTCTCATCAGGAATCAAATGGGGCACATGGTAGCTCAAAGTAGTGAACCTCTGCTTAAACTCAATGACATCCTCATCGTTTTTCTTCTTCATAGATCGAGGGGGCTAAACCCTATCCAGAACACCTCTCAACGTGGCCCTAATAGAATCCGTTAAACCTCTCACTTCCTCACCCTCATGGGCGTTGGTCGAGGTATCCACACGGGGTCAGCGTCTAGGAGGCATAGTACCAGAGGAGGAAGATATTTAGTAGACTATAAACAAGACTAACAAAAATATTACACATACCCAATAACACATATTATCCAAAAGTAGAAAACTGCTGATGAATCCGCCGCGGTCGGATCATCACTCTATAGACAGTATGGCTACTTAGGCAAATACGATAGTGAATAGGAGACAGAAAATGAAACCTAGAGCTTTGATACCAACTGTCAGGACCCGCCCCGAATTTCACCCCGAAACCCGAGATGAGTCATGCGAGGACCACCTCCATGAAAAATTTACCGAAGATGTCGGCAAACCTCCCTTAAAAATGAACAACCCTAACTTGGAGAAATTTAAAGAACCACCTTTTTAACTCAAAATAAAATCCTCCACTCCAACCCAAAAATAGCAAAAATAAGTTATACAGCAATCCCAACAGTATTCAGAGCTACTAAAAATAAAATAATACACAGCGGAAGATAACAAACCCCAAGTAGATTAAACAGGTAACCTACTGGCGAAATGTAGCAGATAGATGGGTGACTATGCCTCGATGTCTCCTTCTAGACCTCACGCGAACTCTGCAGACTAGGCATTTTTAAAAACGAAGAGCCCAGGGGAAAAATATTCAACACGTCAGACTGAGTGGACAAAACGATTCCGACAACAAATAAATATTTCCCCAAAAATGCTTTCGAAGAAAAAGCTTAATCAGCGGCAAAAAAAGAGCTCCAATGGAAAGATTCTGAATTGGGGTCTAGCTTAGCTAGACTCCCAAACTTAAAGAAATTGCCTCTCAGGCTAGGATATTATATTTTTTAGTATGTAAGTACACTCGCCTAACTCTTTGTACGATATCTATGAACAACTTGAAAAATAGATACCATACAAAGCTACTACGCTTGCGTCTAACGCTCACGTTACCCTATACTGGAATTGTACCTCAGGCTGGGGGAAGCGCCCGAGTGGTATATATAAGTGCTTACTCCTTGTACGAAATCTATGAATGAATACAAAAATAGAAAGTCGCACAGGGCTACGACGCTCACGTCTAACGCTCACGTCACCCCATACTGGTATTATACCTCAGTATGGAGGCAAATCACGTATAGCTAGCTAGCATTTAATCATATACATACTATTCTCATATAAGAGTATAATCACCGAAATTCTCAATTTTGGGAAATATCCAACAACATAAAATCATTCAAAACGATAAAGCATTTCAAACACATTAATTAAAACAAAGGTCCACTCACATATTAGGCCTAAGCCTGATGTCGGTCGGAGGTCTCTTCCGCTCGAGTCTCCTCACGTCCAAATAAATAAAACCTTAAATAAAACACCGACGCTTACAGCAAAACAGGCATAAATAAATATGTTTTGTGCGCTCAACCAACCCTAACACTCCAAAATCTTGAATCCACTGCCAACCTCAAAACTCCACAAAAGTTACTGACATCCTCAAAATCATTTTCCACCAAATAAAATCCAATGGCCGGATTCTAACATAATAATCCGCCAAAAATACCAAACTTCAACAATTCTCAAAACTATCCAAAACTCCTCCAAAAATTCTAAAACTTATTCCATTAAACTCCTCACATTTTTCCCCACCAAAAACATTTTCTCGGCTGAGGATCGTGGCCAAAACACTCTTGCGTAGCGAACTTATTTCTTTGTTCGCTATTTACCTCTGCTCCACGCGCTGAGGATCGTGGCCAAAACACTCTTGCCTAGCGAATAAAATTCTGGGATTTTTGGTACCCACACGCATAAAATCCCAAGTAAAGAATGAAGATGGAGAAAGGGGAGAAAGCACTTTATCTGCCCAGAGTTTGTTGAACTTTGAAGAGTTTAGGGTTTAAAACATACCGTAAAATTTCTTCGAAAAACACGGATATCTTGATCTAAAAGCTCGATTAGCTAAACCAAAAAAGAAGGCGGAGCTGATGGCCGAGAAGCGACGGTCGGAAGCAGCGACAGTGTTGGGGCCAAGGCAGGACCGAGACTTTTTGGTTTGAGAAAGAATTGTTTTTTTAGGGTTTAGAAAACAAATGGTAGGCTATTGGCTCTTGGGTTAGAACAAAGTGCATTATAACGTGATGAATGATAAAGTGTAGAGAATGAGACATAGCAAGAGAATAGAGAATCATCATCTTATTCATTGATAAGAGCCCTTTATATAGGAAATTACAAAGTACCAATATGGTAATGATAAGGAATACATAGTCCTATTCTAACTACGTATCCTGATGACATAAGACTAAGGCACACATATGGAATATCATAGAAGGATGCAGAATATCCTAGATCAAAATGTACATTATAGTTAAAACCTTATGTTCAAGGTACTCCGGATATACTCACAGCGAAAACTTTAGCCTTAAGAGCAAGACTCCTTGTTGCTTGGTATCATAACTTTAAAAGCTTCCTTGTCGAAGGTGACTAGAAGACTCTCATTGACACTATAAATGGTGTTTTCCCTTGTCCTTGGCGTATATCTACAATTGTGAAGGATATACAGGTCCTTGCTTTGCGGCTGCATGTTTCCTCATTTTAGCACATCAAGAGAGAGCAAAATTTTGTTGCTGACGCTATTGCAAAGTTTGGCCATACATTCTAATAGGGTTCAAGCCTGGCATTTCGCTCTTCCTTTGTCTGCTAGTTCAACTTTTTATTTTGATCTTCTAGGAAGTGGTTGTAGTAGAGGCTTTCAACTGTAATTTTATTTCTCTAATCCGAAAAAAAAACCTAGATCCAAATTCTACCATTCTTGACATAGAATGATTTTGTATCCATAGTTTTAAAATTTTCTTCATACAGGTGAAACATGTTCGAGACAGAAATCAACTAGGGGATGAAATTAGAGATAGGGAGTTGATTTATGGCTTTGGCTGGAATAGAACAAAGCCAAGGAAATTGGTGCTGGAATGGAGAAAACAATTGTAGCTAGAGGATGAAATTAGGGTTTATGGTGTTGATTTATGTGTCATCTAAGTGTAGAGAGCGAGATTGCTAAAAGTCATCTAAAAGACTATATTTTAGCTCCTTTAGGGAACGTGTTTAGTTTTTGGGATATTTTAGGAGCTCCAGCAAATTAGCTAAAGTTTAGCTATTAGAGCATCTTTATCAAACTCACTATTTTAGTCTTTTAGCTATTTCAAATAACGTGTTTAGCTTTTTAGGTAATTTAAGAGCTCAAGTAGCTAAAAAGCTTTTTAGGTAATTTAAGAGCTCCATAGCTAAAGTTTAGTTGTTATGACTTTGAGCTATCTCGCTAGCTAATTATAGAGAGCGAGATAAGGCTCCCCATATACATTCATTTTAAGATATTTTATGTGATATATAAATACATACAAACTATTTAATCTTTAATTAAAGAATAATATTAATTTAATACTATGATTGCTAGCTAAAATATAGAACATATCATCAGACGTATTTCTAAAGTCGCTAGCCAAAATGACATTTTAGCTAATTTGACTAAAATCTAATTCAAAAGTGGCTAGATATAGAGATTGAGATGAGTCTCTCTATAATTTAATACATTAATTTTAAGAATAATATTAATTAATTTCAATCATTCGTTTCCTCCTTGCACGTATTGAATTTATCGATTCCTATATATGGAGGGATTATTGTTGCCACAAATGAGCTTCAAAACCCAACCAAGTTTTTGGAATGGTTGCAAGGGAAAGAAGCTCTGGCCAAAAGTAGTGAAGTGCTAAGGCTCGAATTTTAGAAGCTACCATGCCAAAACAACATCGATTTATGGCCGGCACCACCCCATAAGGTGTGTTTTCGAACAAGACTAGTTCGACTGTCGACCTGCAACATTTCGGCAGTTTTTCTCCATCCGGGTTTGGGTAGAGAGAGAGAGAGAGAGAGAGAGAGTTTATGGCTAGTTTAGGGTAAATAATTAATCTGAAATTTACTCATAATGTAAGTTTATCTTTTAAATTTTCGATCAAAAACGAAACTTTGGTTTTTCGGATATACTTTCACATATAAACTCTTATTTAAATGTGTCACGTATCTACGAGTTCATTTTGTTGTTTTCTACTACAATCTACAAGGAAATTTCACAAGGAAATCAATCCATAAAAAGTTAACTTTAGGCCTAATATTATTTGATCTAGTGACATCAGTTTCCTCTCTGTAAATGAAAGGTCGTGAGTTCGACTCACAATAGACTCGTTGTAGTATTTTAGTTGTTTGTATGATAAAAAAAAAAAGTTAACTTTGGTGTCTCCGAAACGGTAAAATCACTAAAATAGTATTTAGAAAGGAGTAACACGTAATTGAAGTAAATGTTGTTCGAAAAGAAAGTGGGATAGGTTTGTAGTGTGACTATGTAGGTTAAACTGTTTTCAAATATTATAATTGCAGGGAAAATACTAATTAATATATATATTTTTTTTTTTACGATTGTGATCCATCCTGGTTTCTCAGTGGCATATCCATTTCCAAGGTTTACCAGCTTTTGGCAAGGCCGTATCTTGCTTTGTACCCAAAAATAGCAGCTTATCTGGACATGCTAATCAGTTATCACCAACAATTGGAAAAATAAAATAAAAATAGTAATAGAGACAAAGTGCTTTTTGGATAAACTTTGCCACTAACGTAACCACAAAATGGGAAAATTGGAGACAAAACTTGAGTTTTGACAATTACTTGCTTGTAAATAATCAACATGATAAACGACAAAGGTATATACAGATATACTTCGCATAGTTTGTCTTGTTTAACGTTTACCTTTTAAGAAGAGGAATACAATGTCATGATGAATTTGATTGTAACTAGGGCCAGGTATATCAGCCCTTAGAAGTTTGTTTTTGGTGATGTTACTCGCATACCTTGTTTTGTTATTAACATACTGCAATTATGATAAGAGTCCATCATGAAACAAATTCAAGTGATAAATTTGTAAATAAATTAAAATGTGTGGATAGGAAAATAGATAGGGTATATATGACTGACAAGTGAGTCAAATAAGGAACTTTACATTTTAATTTCAAAGTGAAGCTTCGCTCTCGATAAGAACTATATATATATATATATATTTAAGGGCTGTGCGAACGTCTCTTCGTTCTCCACCTTCCAGCGCCGACGACACCTTTTCTTCTTGCCGGAGGACAGCAGACCTTGATACTGAGCTTCCTCTTGCTGGTGGACTCGCCGACTGCAAGTTTCCAGCCAAGCTTAATCCCGAAAGTTTCAGTGAGGTTGTTGCCCAGAGATCCGATCCCGATCTCTCTGACCTTCTTCTTTATGGTTATGTTGTCTCGAATGTCTCTACTATCCTCCAGCAAGAAGAAAAGGCGTCATTGACGTCGAACAGTGGAGAACGGTGGGACTTCCATACTTTAAGGGCTGTGCATGTCACACCCCAGTCCTTAAGTTATTTTACGGTAATTTATTTCGGTATTATTTTGGTTTTTTACCGTATTAATTAACCGTTTACTGTTAAGGACCTTAAAGTTGAAAGTTGACTTTTTATTTTGTTTGGAATTTGGGAAAACTTTCTTCATGAAAGTTGTGGCGGACGTTGTTACGCGTTCATAGACACGCTACGTGTTAAAATCGGTGTTAGCATGGAAAAATTATCCACCAAGAGGGAAGTTTTGTGTTGGTAAAAAGGGATAAAAAAATTTAGTGGGTATTTTTTTGGGTTTAAGGTGATGGACCAGGTGGGGAGCAGCCCCAGTCCAATCCTTTCTCTTCTTTTTTCTTTCTCTTCTCCCTCTCCCCCCGAGCTCTCCCTGAGCTTTCTCTTCGCCGAGACTTCCTGCCACCAGCTGCCGCTGTCCAACCAGCAACGAGCCGCCGCTCCAACATAGCTCGGACCTCCGCCACCTCCTCTCTCTCCCCGGCCTAGTGTCCGAGCCGGTAGTGCCGCCGGAGAGGAGAAAAACCCGCCGGAACGCCAACGGTCTCTTAGCCGGAGGTCCGTCCTCCGGCCACTATAGGCTGAGATTTTTGGCTCATCTTGTAGCCCTCATCAAGGTGAGTAATTCCTTAAAAGGAATCGGTTTATTTCGATCTTGTTAGGGTGAAATGTATAATTGAAGTTCTAGGGCTCAATTTAAGGTTTTGGTCCGGTTAGCCTAGTTATGCTTAGAATTAGATTTTGTGCTAGTTAAGGAAGTTGCTGTGCGGGTTGAGACGAGTGTTGTGCTAAAATTTGAGAAGCATTGGAGGTCGCCAAAGAACTGTTGCCGGCTGCCGCTCCTTAGGGGCTGTTTTTCATGTTTTTATGATGGTATTAATGAGAGGGGTTTAATGAAGTATAGTTTGGATTTTTTTTGGAGGACTTGTTATAAGGTTTGAGATTTTTCTATGATTAAGGAATTTGGTGGTGTTTAAATTGGAATATCGGTAGTTGGGTTAGCCGGTTTTAAAATTCTTATAAGGTTAATTTTTGGTCATCGGTGATGGTGGTGAATTTTGAGTCTTAATGGATTAAAGATGGAAATTGGGCAAGGAAGAAGATAAATTATAAGCCCTTAATTTTATGGGTTATTAATTGAAGTTTGGTTCTAAGCATGTTTGTTGTGCCAGGATACAAAAGGAACCTTGTTTGAGTAGCAATGTGGATATCGTCGGGCTTATGCCTAAATCTGTGAGTGGACATTTTGATTTTAAATAATTATGCATGCAAGATTTTATAATTTATTATTTTAGTTTCCGAGCTTATATTGTAATTTCGGTTTATGAGAGGATCTTGGAAATTATTTGAGTTTGAAACATTGATTAATGGTTGGTCATGATTTATGGATTTGAGCTCGGATAATTATTTTTGGAATTTGAGTTTGGTTATTATTGATGACTTTGAAGTTTTTAAATGATCCCCGAAAATGGGATTTTTGGTAGTTCTCCTTTATAATTCAATTGTTTATTGAGACATAATGATTTTGACTTGGAGAATATTTTTAGCGAGTATTTTCAAGTGGAAATATTATTATTTATGGTTTATATTTGGTATCGAAATCTCACTTATGATTATAAATTTGTGAATATTTTGACGTGTGAGACACGTCATTGAGTTTTAATACAATTTCGTATGATGATTTTCAAGTACGGTTGGGAACCGTACCATTCTTATGATCTTGGGGAAGTTTAGTGGATTTTTGAGATTTTGTATGTTTTAGTCACCATATTATGGGGTCGCATATATTGTTTATTGCTAGCTGTTAGTACATAGCCAAAATACTTGACTGAGCCGAGAATAAGGCGCAATTACCCGGTCACCGAAGATCATTCCAGGCAAGATAGCTCTGGCGAACCCTTCACGGATATCCAAAGAGTGAAGGACCGGTAATAACCCGCTTGCCAAACCCACTCTAGCAGTAAAACACCCCCAAAAGGGGAGACACTGCAAATGTTAACAAATAGTCCCACATCGGAGACTGAGGCCACAGTGCCTAATATTGGCCTATAAAACAGGCACAAACTCCCAAAAAGGTAAGGACAATTTCTCTTCTCACACTCTCGTACACCGCAAGTAGCAACCTAAAGCCAACTTAAGCATTGGAGAGTCGAAGACTGGGCCACCCCAGTCCCGACTTCCTGACGCCCTATTACTTGTGTAGGTACCGAGTGCGGAACCAAGGATCCTACCTCATCCCGACCCGCAGCATCTTCCCGACTCGCAACCCTTTCCCTGCTCGTGGTATCGGGACGAGACAGGTAGAAACAATTGGCGCTAGAAGGAGGGCCCCTCTTGTGGAACTCCCATTTAACTCGGCACAATGGTGGAAATCATTGATGACCCTACGGACCCTGGCACTCAGGTAGAGAAAGAACTTTTCCAATCCGGCGACACATCCCTTCCCTAAACCGGCAATGCAGCCCCCATTAGCCATCCCGACCCCGCCACAACCCTTGAAATTCTAAAGCGAGATTTCCATTCGTTCCGCGAGCAAGCGGCAAAAGAGAGGGTAGAAGCGGAAGCGTACCGGGTACGCATCGCCGAGTTGGAAAAAAAATAATTCTTGCTCTGCGCCACGTTAGAACATCGTAACGGGTACAACGACATCTTGGACCGCTCGGTGCGAGTTGCCGGAACCCCGGACTCCACCTGTTCTCTTCCTAATCAAGGCCAGGCCGGTTCCATGTTCCCGGGAGGCCCTAACCAGATCATATACGTGTCCCATCCCCTTACCCACCCCTCATTTCCACTCCCAGCCCCCCAACCATCTACAATCCCCAATGACCCCCGCTGCCACATCAGCCTAATCCATTTGCCCAACATATCTCCACTTCTACCACTGCCAACTCCTCTAACCCACCTCTTGACATGCCAACCCGCCTACTGCTCCAACTCAGCCAGACTGTCACACAATTGGCTTGGCGGGTTGAAGGCGTCAAGAGTCGCGGGGCCCAGCAACCCTTGTTCTCTAGCTATAGACATTGCCCAAGCCCCTTCATGCCTCGGGTGCAGATGGACAAGCGGCCTTCGGGAACCAAACCACTCAAGGTGGACAAGTATAAAGGCACGGGGGACCCCCATCTCCACCTCGAGACATTCTTCTCGCTATGTAGCTCCACTGGCTACAGCGACGCCATGGCCTGCCACGCCTTCCAAGAGACCATCTCTGACGAGGCCCTCAGTTGGTTCCTCAATCTGCCGCCAACTCCATTGACAACTTTGACCAACTCTCGGAACGCTTCCTCAGCCGTTTTATACTACACGCCAGCATTTATTGCAGTGTAGATGCCCTGTTCCACATCAAGCAGAAGGAAGGCGAAGGCCTCCATGAACTGTTGTCCCGATGGCAATCTGCCACCGCGAGATGCCACAACTTGGAACCTCGCGTGGCGGAGCAGGCTTTCCGTCAGGCCCTGCTCCCTGGCAGTTTTCTAATGGAGATCAATAGGAACCCTCTAGGATCCTACGATGCCTTGATGGACCTGGCTGTACGATGGGACCACGCTGAATTTGCCACTTTCGTACGTTCCACCCCTGCCACGTTAGCACTTCCCGCTCCGCCACCAAAGCAACAATCTCCGCCGAAGAATGAGCACTTTGACCGCGGACAAGATAAAGGGAAACCATGTGGCCCCTCCCGAGACCAGGGGCGCGGCTCCGACCATCGCCATGGGGGGCAGAGAAACCGCAACCACCCTTATAAGTCGAGGGACCAGAGCCCTCCGCAGGAACAGCACCATTCCCCCCCCCCCCCCCCGCCGCCTCGTTACGAGGTCCACACTACTCTGACCATCACATATGAGGACATATGGGCAAGGCACAAAGATCTCATTCCCCCACCTCCTAAGAGCAGGTATCCAAAAAAGCCTTGGCGAGCCACCGGCAACAAGTATTGTGCTTATCATGATGATAATGGCCACACAACGGAACAATGCCATGGCCTCCGCAATGCAATCGAACATCTGGTCCGGAATGGGCAACTCCACCAATATTGTACTCCTGCCACAGACGATAACGCCATTGAAGTACATGGCCAGATTCTAACCTTGCATGGTGGAGCCCCACGATTCCCCCCACGCGAGCCTTCTGTAAAACGACAATGCACGACACCCTCGAAAATTCTTGACATCCAACGCGGTGTCAGGATCACCCCATCAACGTGGGATCAAGTGACATTTCATAGAGGGGAGGATACCATATATTGCCACCACTGTGAGCCATTCATAATCAATGTACAAGAGGATCATTACAGGTGCCACAGAGCCTTAGTGGACACAAGGGCCGCCGTAAGTGTCATGTTTTCCGATTGTTACAAAGGACTCCGGCGAGACCGAACTAAACTATACAATAACCACGACCCCCTTGTCAACTTCTCTAGCGAGATAGTACAACCGTTAGGCTCAGACCGCCTAACCGTGTCGGTGGGAACTGCTCCTTGCCGCTCTTCCATTACAACCCGCTTCCTCATAGTCGATTGTCCCTGGTCCTATAACCTCATCTTAGGCCGGGACATCCTTTGGGGGCTGCAGTGCTTCATCGCCGGTCACATGCTTCTCATGAAAGTTCCTACCTCAGGTGGCATCCTGACAATTCAAGGGGATCAGGCAACCATTGAGCATTGCCATCTTAACGCCATCCAGCAGGGGCACGGAGCCTATGAGATGTTGCCTCTCAGCCCCTCGGAGCCCATCGATGACCCGCGGAACGACCCAGAGGGAAGCGGGAAAAAGAGAGCCCCGTGACCTAATCCAGTGGAAGACACGAAATGGGTGTCCCTGTCACCCACCGCCCCAGAAAGAAAAGTCTACATTGGCTCAAGTCTCGACCCAGAACTCCACCACAAGCTCATTGCCTTCCTTCAAGAAAAACAAGCAGTCTTCGCTTGGTCCTATGCCGACATGCCAGGAATCTCCCCTGACATCATTACCCACAAACTCAACATCCTCCAAGACCACCCCATGTCAGGCAAAAGAGACGTGCCTTTCACCCAGACAAGTATCGAGCTATCCAAGCCGAGGTCCAATGGCTCAAGGAAATCAAGTTCATCAGTGAGGTTTCATACCCGACATGGGTCTCCAACGTCGTCATGGTCCCCAAGCCTAACGGCAAGTGGCGCATGTGTGTTGACTACACGAACCTTAACAAGGCGTGCCCCATGGACAGCTTCCCTTTGCTATGAATCGACCAATTGGTTGATTCCACAGCTGGCTTCAAGACGCTCAGCTTCCTCGATGCCTACTCGGGCTACAACCGATCAAAATGCACCCCGCCGACCAGGCTCACACAACCTTTGTCACTGACAAGGGACTGTATTGTTACGAGGTCATGCCCTTTGGCCTCAAGAACGCGGGGGTGACTTATCAACGGCTGGTCAACGCCCTATTCGAGGATGAAATTGGAGAGGCCATGGAAGTATATGTCAACGACATGTTGGTCAAGAGCAAGACAGAGGACGACCACATTGCCAACCTCAACAGAGTATTCACTAAGCTCCTAAAACATGGGATGCGCCTCAACCCTCAGAAGTGCATCCTTGTCGTGGGAGGCTGCAAATTCCTTGGCTTCATGGTCAGTGTAAGAGGCATTGAGGCCAACCCGGAAAAAGTCCAAGCCATACTGGACATGACTACCCCGACCTCCCAGAGTGAGGTCCAGTGCCTTACAGGACGCTTGGTAGCCCTGACACATTTTATTTCCCACCTCACAGACAGGTGCAATCCCTTCTTCCAACTGCTCAAGGCACATCATAAAAAAGATATCACTTGGGGCCTAGAGCATGACGACGCCTTCAACAACATAAGGGCGTACCTTGCCACTGTCCCTCTCCTATCCAAGCCAGTCCCCAGCGAAGTGCTTTACCTGTATTTGGCTGTTTCCACCACTGGCGTCAGTGCGGTGCTCACACGCCATGCTCATGATAACGAGCTCCCAGTTTACTATTGTGGCAGAGGACTCGTGGATCTAGAGACTCGCTATCCAGGCATAGAGAAACTTGCTCTCGCCCTCATCACTGCCGCCAGGAAACTTAGACCATATTTCCAAGCCCACACAATCCATGTACACACCAACCAACCTTTACGACAAATATTGCAGAAACCTGAAACCTCAAGCCGCATGGTAAAATGGGCGGTTGAGCTGGGAGAATTTGACTTGCACTACAAGCCGTGAGTGGCAACCAAAGGGCAGGCAGCTACAGACTTTATTGCTGAATTTATCCCCTTGGTCAATAGCAGTCCCCACCCAGACGCCCCCACTGGGGACGCCATCTGGGAACTCCAGGTTGATGGATCCTCTAACAATAGACTCAGCAGAGCAGGAATCATAATCACGGACCCAGAGGGTCACTCGTATGAGTATGCCCTCCGGTTTGAATTCAAAGCCTCTAATAACATCGCTGAATACGAAGCCCTTATCTTAGGCATTCAACTTTGTCGAGAGCTCGGAGCCCGACAGCTTCACATCTTCAGTGATTCTCAGCTCGTAGTCAGTCAGGTGGCAGGGGACTTCAAGGCCAACCAACACAACTTGGGATCTTATAAAAGTCTCGCGGGTACTCTTCTGCAACACTTCGGCTCATACAAACTCACCCAAATCCCGCGAGCAAAAACTCCAAGGTTGACGCCCTTGTGAGACTCGCCACGGCTCCTTCCGAGTCCACGCCACCTGATGTGCACATCGAAACACTGGACAAGCCTAGCATCTCAAGAGCCTATTCAGAAATTTTTTCCTTTGAGCCCATGGAGCAGCCCTCATGGATGGACCCATTCATCACTTTCCTTTTGGATGGAACCCTGCCCCGGGACAAGCATGAAGCACAGCGGCTACGCCGCAAAGCCTCCCTTTACTTGTTCAGAAGTGGAAAGCTATATCGCCGGAGACAGTCATGTCCCCTACTGCGATGCCTACCCACGGCAGAGGGGCACAAAGTGCTGAAATCGCTCCACATCAGCATTTGTGGGAACCACGCTGGGGCCCGAAATCTCATGTTCAAAATGCTTCACGCAGGGTATTATTGGCCAACCCTAGAGCGTGATGCCAGAGCGGTCGTCCAAACATGCCTTCAATGCCATAAATTTGCAGATTTTGCACATCACCCCCCAATGCCTCTCTCTGTCATCATCTCGCCCGTCCCTTTCAGCCAGTGGGGACTCGATATCATAGGACAACTCCCCACAGCCTCGGGACAGTTCAAGTACGCCATTGTCATTGTGGATTACAACACAAAATGGATCGAGGCAGAGCCCCTTGCCATAATCACCACTGAAAAAGTAATCAACTTTCTTTGGCGAAATTTGTACTGTCGCTTTGGAGTACCCCAGGCCATCGTTACCGACAACAAAACCCAGTTTGACAATGACACATTTCGGGGATTCTTGTCCGATCAGGGCACAACAATCTTTTATGCCTCCCCAGCACATCCCCAGACTAATGGCTAGGCGGAAGCTATAAACAAGCTCATCAAGCAAAACCTAAAGAAACGCTTGGAAGAGGCCAAGGGTTTGTGGGCAGCCAAGCTCCGAAACGTTCTCTGGACACTCCGCACCACCCACTACCAGAAATTTCACTTTGGGCGACATAAAAAAATCGTCGCCCTGTTAACAAATTTCGTCGGCCAAGACGTCGTCGCCAGAAGTGCGTCGGCCAAGAACTTGGGCGACGAAAATTCATTCCGTCGTCGCCTAAGAGTAATTCTTAGGCGACGATAAAAATTTCGTCGCCTAAAATCTACTTCTCGTCGCCCAAAAATATTCGTCGCCCAAGATTTAAAACCTTGGCCGACGAAAATTTTTTTTGTCGCTTAAGATGTTATAACCTGGGGCGACGAAATTTTTTTCGTCGGCCAAGACGTCGTCGCCAGAAGTGCGTCGGCCAAGAACTTGGGCGACGATAATTTTTTTCTTTTTTTTGATAACCGATAGCGGTACTTTTCCTTTATTTTTTTTCTTTTTTTTGACAATTTGGAATACTCGTAACCTTGAACACGTTTTGTTTCATTTTTCTCATCATTGCACTTTCCTATCCATAAAAAATGGCAACAATTTCATAACTAGACAGAATTTTGGAGGAAATGACAGAATGTAGAAACAAACAGATGGATAATATCAAATAATATTTTTCATTGATGTTGAATCATTACATAAACACATTGTTTCTCAAAGATACAATCTTGTTTGAATCAAATCAAAGATGCAAACTTTCTTTGAATCAAATCAAGGGGCTTTTAACCTGCAAACAAAAATAGAAACAGATTGAGAGCGAAATGGAAAAGCAGAGAGAGAGAGAGAGAGAGAGATCGGAAATATTGGGTGTTGGTTCCGAATTTCTGCCTTTTATAATGGCGTTCTTGGGCGACGATTCTATAAAAATCGTCGCCCTGTTTTTTGAAAATCGTCGGCCAAGATAATCTTGGCCGACGATTTTCGAAGTCGTCGCCTAAGATACTCTACTTGGGCGACGATTTTCTTCACTATAAATCTCGTCGCCCAAGATAAAGAAAATCGTCGGCCAAGAGTTATCTTGGCCGACGATTTTTGAAGTCGTCGCCTAAGATACTCTACTTGGGCGACGATGTTCTTCACTATAAATCTCGTCGCCCAAGATAAAGAAAATCGTCGGCCAAGAGTTCTATCATAAAATTCAGAATATCGTGATTTTGGTGATCGGAGAAGAGGAACTGAAAACCGACCGTCAGATATGACCAGCATAACAAATTACGTGGGTGGGGAAAAATTCAGCTCCATCGGACAACGACAAGGGCTCGATCCGTCCGGTCAATCGGCGCGGTCAAACCCCTAAACGCACGGAAACGGCTATTCGACCCTCCAAATCACGTAATCTGGCCGGACCTTCAACTGAGAATAGTTTCCAATCGACGAGACGCTTACGGGGCTATAAAAATTTGGTAAAAAATAAAACCCGGGATAGGGCTACCACTAGGTAGAAATAAGAGAAATTCGTTGACCGGAACAACCGGCACCGAAATTTTACCGGAATATCTTCATTTTTCACGGGTTGACGTATTTCACTGTTCCGGTCATATCTTATTTCACGACTTTTTTGCGTTTGAGGCCTCTACGTATACGTTGTCTTCAAAACGAAACTTAAACTCAACACTTGTATAAAAAAGTTATACAACATTAGTACATATAACGTGAGTTTGGTGATCGGAGAAGAGGAACTGAAAACCGAAACTATGTTGCTGATGCTCATAGTTAATCTTGGGCATTATTGTAATTCATCTTTGTATTAAAATAATAAAATTTCTAATGAGACTTTAAGAGCTTTATTTTTTGTTACTGTAAACGCTTAAAAAATTCGAAATATAATTTCTTTCTCTTTCAATAAAATGATAAAATTTTGCACGACTATTGGTCGGGAGTAAACTGCTGCCAACACAAATTGGTCCGCCGAAAACTAATGAAATGGAGACCGGACTAACAGAAGTTTGAAATATTGGGAGTTTGAAGAGTTTGAATCGATTGTTCTTGTTGTACACGCAAAGGGTAGAGTGAATAGGGCCAAATCCTTTACTGGTTTTCTGAGGATGCACGTATTAATCCAGCAACGACTAAACTCTGGTCAATACTAATCAAATCCATTCCCATCCAAGTCCTCAACTTCAGCACACCACGACACTTACCACAAGTTCTTCATCATTTACTAATAAACATGTTTTGGATAGCTAGTTCTAAAGCTGGAGCCTACCCAGATATTTGATTCAAATGAAAAGCATGAAATTTCAAAACAACTTCTCTCTTGGGTTTTGCTGGGGATAAGGAGAAATTTGAAAATTCATTTTTCCACCAAGTTTGTCACTTTCATATTTATTTATGTGAGTGTGTCTATCTCCATATCCCATATTGGTCCTTCTAGGTGGACACTTGTATGCTCCTTTCCTAGGAAGCTGCTGCTTCTATCTTCTTCTTGACCTTTTAAGCTGTTGCCATTTCCAAATTGGTTGCCGAATGATAGGTCGGGGTTGTTGCTTTTTTTTTTTTTTTTTTTCTTTTTTTCAATGGCTCGTGAAAAACCTTTGGTCCTAAACGTCTTGTTGTGACAAAATCATACGGTTTCGCGTCCATTGATCAGAAACTAACAAGTATTCTGTTTCCAAAGGATCCCACTTTCCCACTTTCCCACTTCTTTTCTAGGGTGTTAGGCGAAGCCATCATCAACAAGGTTCCATTATTGGGATATATGATATACCACGAAAGCTTAGATTGAAAGAAGAAGGTTATCCCATATGGCCATATGACCTTCGACAGAACTGGGTATGATATATATATATATGGAGGGATTTAAATTTAATCAAAAGCTTAATCTGGGATAAACTTAAGAGGGATTTTATTAAAAACACTTAGATATGTGAACGAGATATATCGAGTGGCCTAGAGAGTATACATGCTCTACTAGTCTCTACTAAAATGAGAGTTACTACCTACGTAGTGATCCAAAAAATGAGAAAAGTCCAGAATTCCTCTGTCGTGAAGTGAAAGTACTCCTCACATTTCCCTTTAACAAATACATCATGTATAAGAGACAAATTTACACTTGATAACCTCAAGATCGAGCTGGGATTTCATCATAAATAGAAAGACAGTTCTGTCATTACGGGCTTATTGATGCATGATTAAACCAATTTGAACCAATAACTCAATAAGATGTTCATCTCCAATAGATTGTTTGTATGCATAACAAGCTGAATTTTTGTTCACTCATTGCTCAAGAACGATAATCTTGATTAAGAGCATTTTATACACCTCTCGAGTTGGCCAACTATACTAGAAAATGAGATTATGTGTCATTGCCGTAAGTTTACCGTTTCCTATCAATAACATGCACAATGTCCTAAGTATTTTATCTCCTTGAGTCTGATTAAGCAATGCCTCATCTTTCCAAGGAAAGCTAGTGAGTTATGGGTTCAACTTACTATATTTACTATATCAGAAACATAGACTATGTCCTAAATATTCTATTCTTGACTCTACTATAGTTTTATATTATTACTAGCAACATTCTTAGAGAAAACACAACGATACTGTTATCAGATAGAATCTTTCATCTGAAGGTTTTTTGAAGCTGAATTTTGATTGTTCTATGCTTTCTTCAAATGATGGTGCTATTGGTTTTGTTTTCCGGAATGATCAAGGATATCCTATTCTAACTTCTTCAAAGTATGTTGGAAAATCAAATGTCTTACTTGCAGAGGCTCTAGCTTTAAGAGCCGGTTTGGTTGTTGCTGTCCTATATGGACACAAGATTAAAAGTAGGAGATTCAAAATTACTCATCGACTCTATCACCAACAAGATTCATACTCCTTGGCGTATACACTATTTTTCAAGACATCAGGCTATTGGCTTCACAACTTCAAAGTGTTGATTTCTAGCACATCTAGAGAGAAGCTAACTTCTTAGCGGATGCGATTACTGCTCATGGACACACCTCTCATGTTGCTAGTTGACATAACAGTCTACCTCCTTCTGCCTTTTATGCTTTTGATTTTGCTTTTCTTAACCTAGGTTGTTCTAGGGATTCTTCTCTCTAATTAGCTAGTTTCTTCTCATCGAAAAAAAAAAACTCTCATTAACTTTGATATAAAGGACATGGAGGGGCCTGGGAATTGTCTTACTCTACTTCCGTAGGGTTGATCACACTTAACACTAACTTAGGGTGTGCAACTGCGTTTAGGTTGGTACTCCTGGCAGTTAGGCGCATGGCTCTAATAGAAGTCAATTGCTAAGAAAATGTAAATAAAGGGGCCAATTGTCACGCTTCCAAACTGAAACCAATATTATATGGAAATATGATGCCCGAATTTGAAACGTGAATTAAAACAAATAAAATTTTCTCAAATAATTTATTAGAAGAAGAAATATATATGTTCGAATAATACTTTTATTAGAAAGCGAAAACATTAATATTTTATAATACCAAATATTTTACAATACAAGAGTTTTAACAAGAGTATATAAGACATTACATTTATTCTTAAAATAGCAATAAAAAACATTCTTTTATTTAGTAGGTTCATCTCATTCCCCAAGCATCGATTTATTACCTGAAAACAAGAATGTGTAGCATCATGAGTAACACAGACCAAATAAGTACAACTTACGTTCTTATAATAATGTGTTTTATAAGAAACCAAAAATAAATACAACTAAGTAAAAATGTATCAAGAATCATTTTTATTTGTTCATACCGATTCTTATTTATGCGCACACACACACACACATATATATAGACACACACACATATACAAGCGTGAATAAATTCATCCATGTGAATATTTAAGAAACTAGTAATAAATCACAAAGATCACGTGCTAGGTCCACTATACCAAAACACGGATAAGCCGCAGCATACCAAGGACAATACCAGAGTATGTATACTCAAGGTCAACACTTTCTTCCTATGAGTATAATAGTGCACTATGTCAGGGCCCATTTCGGATTTCACCTTGAAATCCGAAATGAACCCTGTGGGGACCACATCTAAAGAAGATGCTACCGGAAATTTGGCATAACCTCCCTTTAAAATGGACAACCCTTCCTAAAAACACCTGCAAACACACTTCTAAAATCATAATCCAACCTTGTACTCCTGGAGCTTTCCTGCTCCTCAAGTTCATCAAATCTTCCACAATAAAAAATATTAATCTAGAAAAATCTCACTTTCAACAACGACATTCAATAAGTTTACTAACTTAGAGCATCTCTAATATTGAAAGTCAAACAATGAATAAGGAATAAGCGGGAGCTGCTTCTGATTATTTAACTATGCCTTGAGTCCATGTACGCTCGACCTCAAATAAAAATAGTCTGCAAAATGGGCATTTGAAACCGAAGGGCCCAGGGGAAAGTAATTTAAAACGTCAGAGTAAATGGACAAAAATAAATTAAATAATTTACAAACATAATTTAAATATTTTCCCACATTTAAATTTTAAAACCTCGTTACACGCAATTTTGATAGAACATTTAACTTTAAATCCAGAATCACTTAAAATGGATAAACCAACCCCGTTGGTTAATCAAATACAGAAATCTCGTCAGAAGAGATAAATCAGCCCCGCTGGTTAATCAAATACATAACTGAGAAAAATAAAATAAGGGGACGAGTTATCACCATGTAAAATGAGCCTTCTAGGCTCGGGTCAATGCCTCCTAGGCTATAATAGCATCCCACGCTAAGCGCTTGACTCATCTATAGTGATGACCGCTAATAAAGGCTAGCTAGTAATGAATAAGAGCGACCCTAATATGGTGACTAAAACCATACGAAATCACTTAAATCCATAAAGTTTTCCCAAGATCATACGAAGGATAATGTTCCCAACCGTACTTGAAAATTATCATATGAAATTAAAATAAAACTCAATGACGTGTCTCGCACGTCAAAATATTCTCAAATCCATAATTATAAGCAAGATTTAATTATCAAGTATTAATTGTAAATAATTTCTCAATTCGAAAATACTCGCTAAAAACATTCATAGCTTTACAACCTAGCATGCATACTAATGTTGGCCTCCATCAATAAACATACAAAGTTGATCAATGATATAACGATAAACCAATAAATATCCGAAATCCATGGAACAAATTAAATAAACACCAACTTCATAGTTACACCATGTCTAGGGCTTGGAAGCAGCCCCTAACTAAGGTAAAATTAGTTACTCATCATCTTTGAAAACACACCAGAGAATTTCATGAGGTTCGGGAAGAAAAGAAAATACTAAAGATAAAAAAAACAAGGGAAAAGATCGATTTTCTGAGTCGAGGGATCAATCTCTTCTGGGCTCTGAACTTTACTTCTTCTCCTTGAGTTGTTTGACGGCTCCCTCTTCTCTTGTGTGTTGGCTTTTTCCTCCAAAAGAACCCCCATATGGTATTAGGGTTTTGCCTTAAGTAGTCTCCAAGTCTTGAAAGCTTCCTTTTCAAACTATGTTTCCTTCTTTGATTAGAATCAATGTTTGGGCTATCTTTTGAATGTCTTCCATATATAATCTGGACTTGGCTTTTGGGAGAATTATATTAATGATGTCACTCTTCAAAATCGTGCAAAAACCCCCCAAGACAGCTTCTCAGAATCCAGCCCAAACACTGCTTCGAACTTGACTGCTGCACAGCTTTCCCGGGACTGCTAATTTTCTGTCCAACTTCGACGCTTCATAAATCCAAGATGTCATCACCGATTTGGATGATTCTTGAGTCCAAATTGATCTACAAACGCACCTATACAAATCTGGGCAGTAATCTCAGTGAAACCATTCTCGGAACCTCATGGAAATAGGCCTTGAAAACCGGAGAAAATAAGCATAAACCAGTTTTCAGCTTTTTGTGTTTACAGCTTCTGTTTTGGTGAAGTGGTTCCATCACCTTTCCTTGATATTTTTGACCATGTGAATGATCAAACTCCATCCTTCAAATCTCTACTTCGTATTGGAAGCCTTGCTTGCATCACTTGAACACATATTTGCATTATCTTGCTCCACGAAGTACCTAAGAAAATAACAAAGTTAAAATGATCTTTTTATAGGAAAATAGCAAAGTTAAATGCAAAGGTTAAACTATAAAATCATCGCATTTTATGCTCCTATCATAAACCATAAATCGAAAAGTCTTCAACTAGTCCTCAATTTAAGGGTCCTCAACTTAAAGGTTCTCACTAAAAGGGCTCCCTACAAGTAGTAACTATTATACAAGTAGGAACTATATATATAGTAACTACTTAATATTAATTATAGAGTAACTGTCAAGTACTCATATCTTAGACCTTAAATATTATTTTTCTCCGTTAGTCCTTTCCCAATTGAATAAGGAACCATCTTTTCCTTTCACTTATATTTATATATATAACTATTACGGTTCGCTGTCTTAGAACGGCATGGCGACTTACAACAAACTGAGAGATAATATGACAATAGCTATAGGCGTAAGCTGTGTGAGACGCACAAGGTTTCCTTCGAAACCATTGAAATTCACCAAACCTGATTAGATTGATGAAGTTGATTAATTGTAAGTACTAATCAACAAGCTGTATAGAATGTAGAAGGATGCATAATGGTTCATTTTATATAGAAGGTTGAGTATCTAAGCAAGTGAAATCTAAAGGAGCTAGTGAATAAATTATGACTTGATTTAACGAGTTCAACCGTTGATGCTCTATTCATATGCAATAACCGTGTTTATAAAAAAATCAACTAATTCCATGATCATTTATCATTCAAAATTGCGTAAACAATTATAGGCCGTTAGACAAAATTAAAACGAACATATGGTTAAATGTTTTTTATTTGGTTAATTTATTGTATGGGGTAGGTAAATAGGGAATCAGTGGTTTTTTTGAAGGTAGGAAAAATTCATTGATCATAGATCAAAAACGACTGAAATAGTCAAGCAAGAATAGTCCGAAAACCATATAAGCAGTTACCAACTACGAAAACAACTAAAAAATTGCGGAAGCAAAAACCTATACTACCAGTAATTGCAAAAGCAATCGAATTATTCCCTAGCCTAAACATGCAACCAAAAGGTACTGCCAAAAAAACAAAATGAAAACATAACCTACCAAACCTCGGCACCACTCAACTTTCAATCGATAAGGCCTAAAACCCAATTGTGTACCTGTCATCGAATGTAAAAAAAGAGAGAAGATGTAAAAATTTGATAGGGATCTTCCTCGCGACTCTTCGACCCTAAAGTTCCTCGGTCTTGGACACGAGACTCGTATCCTCAGCACACACTGAGCTAGGAGCCATTGAATCTGATACCTTGGAAATCCCACTATTCTTCTTATTGCGACTACCACACCGACGACCTCTCTTCTTGAGAGATGTATGCATCGGGGCCTTCCCAAACTTCACCGGAACCTCAACTAGCTCTCCAAAGTTAAGACAACACTTATATTTCTTTCCCAAATCAGGCCTAGTTGGCCCAACCTCAGAAAAAACCAAATCAGTCCCAAACCCCAATTTCTTTTTCAGCCCACCAAACCCACTCACCTTGAGCCCATCAGTTCCCTTCGGCCCAGCACTATCATACAAACTTCTTGGCTCAATCAACCCAAGTTTAAAACTAGGGTTTCCTGTCGAAAAAGTCAGGGAACCTTTGACTATCACCAATGTCGTCACACTGCCCTCCAAGCCATCCTCCAGCTCCATCGACAGAGCTTCCTCAGTCCGCACCTCTGATTCATCCCTCCGCTGCATCTCCAGCTCCCTAACAATCTCGAGGCGCTCCGTCGGTCACCACTACATCCACCACTAGCAACCCACAAATCAAACCCCTATCACATGTACCTCCTCCATGGCCAAAGAAGCCACACTCCTTGCAAATGTTGTGGGCTCTTTCAACATTGAGGCTTAACTTGACAAAAATCTCTGGCGAGTAGTTAAAGATATGTTCCACCGGAATCTGGTTTTGCACATCCAACACTACCCGAACATGCTGGATCTTCTCCTTCCTCTTGATCGGACCCGGATCTGCTCTCAAAAAACCTCCTAGATCATTCCCCATGAGGCTAAGAACCTGATGATTCCCCATAGCAAATCGGAGACCGGCAACCGAGATCCAAACCTCTGACAACTTGGAATATATACATATATACAGGTTTTCTCAGCTGTGGAAGTTCGGATTTCCGCTGTTTCTCCACCATTCCAGCGCCAGCGACACCATTTCTTCTCCCCGGCGTGATCCCAGACGTCCCTTGACGGTGTTGGAACGAAGAAGAAGGCCGGAGAGATTGCGATCAGTGGTCCACCATGATCGGTCGTGAAGTTCTAAGTGAGATTGCTGCACAGACCTTCGATCGCGATCTCTCCGGCCTTCTTCTTCATTCCAACACCGTCGGAGGAAATCTGGGATCATGCCGGGGAGAAGAAACGGCGTCGCCGGCGCTGGAATGGTGGAGAAACGGCGTCGTCGGCGCTGGAATGGTGGAGAAACGGTGGAAATCGGTTCGGAAAATGTCACATCCCAGGACCCATTCCGCCGTAACATGATATTGTCCGTTTTGGGCCCACCGGCCCTCACGGTTTTGTTTCCGGCAGCTCAGGAGCAGCTTCCCAGTAGGTCACCCATCCTGGGATTGCTCTCGCATCATCATGCTTAACCTCGGAGTACCCAACCCCTCCGAAGCCGCTGAGCCACCAAAAAGCCTCGTGTTAGATTGGAGGTGGGTATGTACATATACAGCACACATAACCAAGGTTCTAAAACTCGCTACTCGGTAGTCGGTCGGCCGGCCGGCCGGTGAGTAGCGAGTAGAGGAGTACTCGGCCGAGTACTCGGGGAGTACTCGGATTCTAATTTCTGGATTTTTTTATTATTTTTAAAACATATAATCTAATATATAATGTCTAAAATAATAAAAATAGTCCATAAAATATTACAATATTTAAGAGATAATAATGTCTAAAAAATAAAAACAACCATTAGTCCAATACAATAACATAAGTAATAAAAGCAAACCAAATTCAATTCTTGCAAACAATCCCAAGCATATGTAACTATGCCTCAAATTCTTCTTCTCCATATCCATCTTGTACTCCCTCCGAATCCGACTCAAAATCAAAACTCAAGTCATCTATTTCCTCTTCATCATCGGATATAAAATCATCCTCATCAAGTTCCCTAATTTCTTGGATTCTAGGACCTCTCCTAGGCTCTAAGCCACCATCCACTCCCGATTCCTCTCCAACCCTTTCACTAGGAAGATCCGAAACAACATCATCATCACCACCATCAACAATCCATCCTTGTGTCATATTAGCTTCACTAGCAATTAGTACATCCACATTCTTCTCTTTCTCTCTTCTCTTCTTGTTAAGAATTCTTGCATTGAATTGGACATAGACCAAATTATTTAACTTTGTTGTATCTAGTCTATTCCTTTTCTTTGTATGGATCTACATAATGCACAAAAAGAAAAAGGAAAAAAAGAAGATTAGTATGAATCTTAATTTTATTTAGTACTACATTACTACTAAATACTAACTACTATTTAACTAGTTTGTAACCTTATAGTCTTATACATACAATTGCAAAATCAACAAGCTAAATAAATACTTACCCCCTAAAAAGCACTCCAATTTCTTTCACATCCCGATGAACTTGTGGTCAATGCAAGGATCCTTTTTGCCATTTTTTGCAAGGTTGGCACATTGTTTCCATAAAGGTTCCACCATCCAACTAAGCACATAAACAAAATAACATGTAAATTAATCAAACAATATAGCCCAAGCAAACAAACAAATCAATATTTTAGAAAGTATTTCATACCCGGATCGTATGCGTCATCATTTTGCTTGCATCCCTCCTTGGCTACATTCCTTCCAAATAGACCCTCTTTCTTCAAATACTTATGCAACTCTATATTTATCACCAAATTTTGAGTTTGGATGTCGGGAAATAATTTCTCAACACAAGTAAAAAATCCATCCATGACCACCTCATCATTTTCAAGGCTTGGATCGGCAAATGTGTAGTAAGGATTTAAGAGGTAGGCCACTACATGCAATGGACTATCAAGTCGATCACGGGCTTTCGCATCAACAATGTCAAGAATTGGCCGATAATGAGCTTCTTGATCTTTGAATACTTTTTTAATCTCCTCTTTAGCTCTAATTAGCTCTCCATACACAAAGCCCATTGATGGCTTTCTATCCCCATCAACAATACGCAACACCTTGACTAAAGGAGCAAAAACTTTTAAAGAAAGACTTACCCCATTCCAAAAAGAAGCACTCAAAGCAATATTCATGGCCGCCTTCCCCTTTACACTCTTTGCATGCTTGGTTTCACTCCATTCACTACTAGTAATCATAGCTCTCAACTCATTCTTCTTCTCCATCAAGCTTTGTAAAGTGAGGAAAGCGGTTGCAAATCTTGTAACTCCCGGCCTCACTATGTCTCTTTTCTTCGTATACTTTCTCATCAATGCCAAAGTCTTGTGATGTGCATAAATGTAGATGGTGAAGCTCTTTGCCTTCTCAATGACTCCTTTGAATCTAGGAAGGTTGCCAATTCCTTGAAGCATAAGATTCAATGTATGAGTTGCACATGAGGTCCAAAATATGCTTGGCCTCTTCACCTTCATCAACTCTCCCGCCGCCATATTATTTGAAGCATTGTCCGTCACCACTTGAACCACATTTTGTGGCCCAACTACTTCAATGCACTTGTCCACATATTCAAAAATGTACGCCCCGGTGTGTGACTCATTTGATGCCTCCTTAGAAGAGACAAAAGTTGTGCCTTCCTTGCAATTGACACACAAATTCATAATACTTCTTCTTTTCCGGTCACTCCAAGCATCGGTCATAATAGAGCAACCATTTGAAGCCCACTCTTGTTCTTGGGTCTTCAACAAACTTTTAGTTCTATCTACCTCTTCCTTCAATAACGGCTCCCTTAATAAATATTGGCTTGGAGGTCCGTAACCCGGACCAAATTGACCAACCGCTTCTACAAACCTCTTGAAGCTATCATTATCAATAGCATGAAAAGGAATTCCAACTTCATACACCCATCTTGCCAAAAATTGATGCACACTATGTGTTCGTTCCTTGAAAAGTGTGTCATGGATATTTTGTTGTCTTGTATTCTTGCTTCCACTCAATGTAGCATCGGGATCAATTCTGTTAGCAAACTTGTCCATAGGCCCAAGAGTATGTGGCTGTCTTCTTGTCCCTTGACTTGCTTCCTCATCTTCAGCCCCATCAAGAATAAGAACTTCTTGCATCACTTCTTCTTCATGTGCAGTCTTTTGAATCTTCTTAACCTTTGACTCAGCAAGAGCATTCTTGCATTTGGTTTTAGCCTCTGCCGAAGCCTTGGGACATGGTGCCACTTGGCCCTTGATTCCAACAACATGCTGCTTCAACCGATGAATTCCACCAGACATCTCGTGCCCACATAGCTTACACTTTACTCTATCTAATCTCTTTGGATCAATCAACATCCCGTACTCCCACCCAACATCACTTGAATTGCGCTTCAATGACTCCCATCTATCTATCTCCGACGTTGCATTAGATGCAGAAGAAGACATTGTTCCGGCCATTTTCCTAAAGTGACAATGTGACATATCAAAAACAGAACAACACAACAAGAACACATATGCTGCTGTGACATACCAACACAAATACACAATAACAGAACCGAACTCCTCTTATACAGTTATACAGAACAATATGCTCAACAGAACAATAGCAATATGCTGCTATTGTTGTGACACAGAACACAGAACAACTGAACAAGAACACAATGTGACATATCAAAATCCAATTCGGCAATTCCTATCTCAGTCCAAGCAGCAACAAGCCAACAACTCAACAGATCAATAAAATCCATGACCCAAATATGCAAAGCCAAAAACCAAAGCCAAGGATTCCAACTTTACCAGAAACAAAATCTTACTAGAAAGTCAGAAACAAAGAGGAGGGCGAGAGGAGGCGGACTGGGCGAGAGAAGAGGGCGGGGAGGGCGAGCCGGCGAGGTGAGGGAGAGCGACTGGGCGACTGAGAGCGACTGGAGCAAGAGATGAGCGACTGAGCGTCTGGAGCGAGAGACTAGAGACAAATTGAGTTATTAGGGTTTCAAAACGACGTCGTTTGCCTCTTTTTTTTTCTTTTTTTTTTTCGGCTGACCGAGTTGACCGAGTTGGACCGAGTACTCGGCCGATTTTCTGCTGGCCGACTAGAGGCACTGAGTAGGCTAAAATCGCCACGGTGACTAGCCGAGTACCGAGTACTCGCCGAGTACTCGGCTGAGTTGACCGAGTTTTAGAACATTGCACATAACCCCTCTCCGTTTGGCCTATGTGGGATATTACAATCCACCCCCCTTGGGAGTCCGACGCCCTCGTCGGCACACTCGCACCACACAGCAAAGTGGTTCTGATACCATTTGTCACATCCCAACAATCCACCCCCCTTAGGAGTCCGACGCCCTCGTCGACACACTCGCACCACACGGCAGAGTGGCTCTGATACCATTTCAGAGCCACTCTACCGTGTGGTGCGAGTGTGCCGACGAGGGCGTCGGACTCCCAAGGGGGGTGGATTGTAATATCCCACATCGGCCAACGGAGAGGGGTTATGTGTTGTATATGTACATGCCCACCTCCAATCTATGTGCTGTATATGTACATGCCCACCTCCAATCTAACACGAGACTTTTTGGTGGCTCAGCAGCTTCGGAGGGGATGGGTTCTCCGAGGTTAAGCATGTTGATGCTAGAGCAATCCTAGGATGGGTGACCTACTGGGAAGCTGCTCCTGAGCTGCCGGAAACAAAACCGTGAGGGCCGGTGGGCCAAAGCGGACAATATCGTGTTACGGCGGAATGGGTCCTGGGATGTGACAATGGTATCAGAGCCACTCTGCCGTGTGGTGCGAGTGTGCCGACGAGGGTGTCGAACTCCCAAGGGGGGTGGATTGTAATATCCCACATCGGCCAAACGGAGAGGGGTTATGTGTTATATATGTACATGCCCACCTCCAATCTAACACGAGACTTTTTGGTGGCTCAGCGGCTTCGGAGGGGATGTGTACTCCGAGGTTAAGCATGTTGATGCTAGAGCAATCCCAGGATGGGTGACCTACTGGGAAGCTGCTCTTGAGCTGCCGGAAACAAAACCGTGAGGGCCGAGGGGCCCAAAGCGGACAATATCGTGTTACGACGGAATGGGTCCTGGGATGTGACAGAAAACCTGTCCGGACATTCCCAGCTGAGACAGACTGTACATATATATATATATATATATATATATATATATATATATATATATATATATATTATGAGATGAAAGGCAATGCACTTGATTGGGCCACGTGTTCTTTTTGATAAGAGGCATGACATATCAAGGGAAACCCAAACGTGGGGGAAAAAGGTTTGGTCATCTTGGGCTTTTGGAATAAGAAAAGGAGCTGACCTTTTCAGATATCTTCTCTTCTGGTTTGGGTATCTTCAAAAGGAAAAAGAGAAAGAACATCTTTCCTCACACGATCCCTTTTGATTTCTCAAAGAGCCTGCTTGTATTCTCTTCTCCTTCCAACTCCTTTTCGTTTCTTCTTGGTTGAGTGGAACAGCCGTGGGCAGGGGCGGAGCTATATGTTGGCAAGTCTGGGTAAATGCCCACCCATGTTTTGGATTTCTCACAAATTGAGATGAACTTTTCTCACAAATTTATTGTAAAATTACAACTTATTGATGATCTTGCCCAACCAAGATCACCGCAGGAAGAAAACGAAGAGGTTTCAGGGAGTTCAGGTTTGCAGCAAGTCAGCAACGTACGCTGCTGCGCCGCCTGCATGGGGAAGAAAGAAGAGCATGGGCTGATGGGCCAGTCACCAGTGTCTTGAGCTTTTGCCCAATTGACTTATTTTTTTTTCTGAAAATCCCTTGGCCAAAAGTTGTTTTAGTCTGCCAGGCAAGAAAACATTTCTAAATCCGCCCCTCTGGCCGTGGGGATGTCTTTAAGGTTATCTTCTGGGATTCAAACTCAAGGAACCAAAGAGTTCGTTCTCAGCGCATCTGTTTTTTCTTATTCGATATCGGAGTCATCCTTCTTTTGCCGCTCTGATCGTCGCCGTTTCTTTTATTATTATAGTTGTTGTTCTCTTGCTTGTATGCTTCCTATACCCGTTCTTATTCTTGCTAATCCAATGCACTTTGCCGCAGTTGTCTTTTGCTCCTAGCTGCTATGATTGAAGCTAACCGCTGTAATCGAATTCAGTCAAGGTTACTTGAGCTGCTGTGATTGAATCTTCGACTGTAAGTATTGTCTTCAGAAATTTATTCTGATGCTTACTGTTGTTGATGACTTATTTAATTTTGTTGTCCGCTCATTGCGCTCTGTGACTAGCTGGATGTGATACCATATTTGAATTGCGTCTTCGCCGAGTCTTACTGAGTCTAGTTTTGAATGCCTTGTTTTGCTTGGTGAGTTCATTCTTATGCATGGATGCATTGCTTGATTTTGATCATGAGAATGACATTGTCTTTACACGTTTGGCCATGACTTTGTTTTGCCCTGTTTAGCTTGTTTCACTATTTATTTTTTGTAATTCGATAGTTATGATTATGCTCGGCTCCTTGCGTAAATCGTGAGCGGTGTGTAGGTTGGCTTGTGAACATAGGTCACATATGATCACTTGCTTGGCTGTTTTCACGGCAGTCCTTTTTGTATTTTGAGTGAAACTTTAACTGCCATGTTTAGTAACAAGATGATATAGCGAGGTATTAGTTGGCTTGGCTTACTGTGTAATTTAGGATTTTTCAGCTTGGCTTGGCTATATAGATTTAGCAATTTTCGTTTGGTCTCTTTCTTAGATAGATTTCATATGCATAGATCAATTTATCAAGCTTGTCTACATGCCAAATAGTTGGAATGAATACCAAATTATAGTGCTTTCTGATCGCATTAATCTTATCTTGGATATTTGACAAGTGTAGAACTTCACCAGAGGAATATTATGAATATGAGTATGAATATTAAGACGTGGGAGGAGGTTGCGACTGATGGTGATTAAGACAGTAAGAGGTAAAGGTGTAACGAAGGCTTTTTATTGGAGAAAAATGTATGAGAAAGGCTTTTTACTAAAGAAAAGGTGAAATAAAGGTTTTGCTTGATGCTCATATCATAAAACACATGTTTGTGTCTATTCAGGGTAAAATTTCGGTCACCGTTTGCTGCCGCAATGTTTTATGAGTGGTAGAGGGCTTCAAAAATAATTATCAAAATTTGATATGTAGTGATGTATGCTTGAACTAGGGACAATAGTCGGTTGAAAGTAAGTTAATGAAAGCAAATCTAATGGTAGCTTCTAGATAATGAGCCTGATGTGAGATGTGCCTGGCATAAGCTTGATTTGCTGAGAGACTTATTTTGCTTGAAAGCTAGAATTGCATGGTGATTTGATCTTTGGCTTGTTTTCTGTGCTAGAAACCTTTGCTCAAACTACAAGATTTTTTTTTCTTTACGATAGATGGTTGATTTGAATGAGGCTCGCGGTAAAAGTCTTTGCTGCATTAGAGGTATACATTCTGTAGTAGAATAACTACTGCGGTGAAAGACTTGGCTATGATAAGAGACTTTTGGTTTTGGATATGGAGTTTTGTTTGTAACAATTTTCGCTTGGTCTCTTCCTTAATTCCAGATTACTTACGAACAACATATGGCATGGCTTGATAGTTTTGCTTCGTACATAAATTCTCTTGTTTTGTACGCAGGTCCTTGCATATTCTTGAAGTGATTTTGACAAACTATGGCCCCTGAAGTGTTGAGCCTGATAGTGGTTAATGATGGTCTGAAGGGTCCCTTTGCTTGATAGTTTTGCTTCCTACATAAATTCTCTTGTTTTGTACGCAGGTCCTTGCATATTCTTGAAGTGATTTTGACAAACTATGGCCCCTGAAGTGTTGAGCCTGATAGTGGTTAATGATGGTCTGAAGGGTCCCTTTACAGACGCTAATGAGGCTTCTGGAGACGTTAGCCTTGAGCGCATCTCCAGGTTGTTAATTAAGAGGGGTGACTTCCCAGCAGTCCCCATAGATTTTGATTATCCTTGCGGTGCTGTAACAGGGTGGTCACAGTGGGTTGACTATGAGTTAAGGGATGAAGCTGTAAGAGAAAGACTTTCACGAGCTGGGGTCTTGTCTGCCGTATTTATTTCTTCTCGTTGCGACATTAACAGGGATGTCGAGACTCTTTGTCATGTTGTACGGAGGTGGAATCCTCACACGCACACCTTTGTCTGTGCTTGGGGAGAGTTCACTCCCACCTTAGAGGATGTGTTCAATATCACAAGGCTTCCAATTACTGGCACCATGGATCCTTTTAGATTTACTCTTGACAAATCATGTGATGAGGAGCTAAAGATTCTTATAGCAGGGGCTTCTAGTGTTAAAGGGAGCAGCTGTCATTTTGCAAATTGGGCGAAACACTTTTGGGGAGTCATAAAGGATGGTGTGCTAATACCAGGCAAAGGTTTCAATTCGGGTTGCCGTTTGGCAGCCATGCTTGCTTTTTCGTTAACCAAGTATGTTTCCATTGAATTCTCTTATGAGTTTGTCGAGCAGCGTGTGTATCCCATGGCGGTTGCCATAGTGACAGGTCATAGGTTTCCTTTAGCTCCGCTGTTCCTTGGTCATCTTTACTGTTTACTAGACTTCATTGTTGCTGATGAGCTAGAAAGCGTTGGTCAGCACGGAGTCACCACTTTGGTTTCCACCATGTTTCTACAGGCATTCATTTGGGAGCGCTTCAAGTGTTTGGAAGTAAAACCACTAACCTCGAGCTCATCTTTGGAATTGTATAACAATGGCATATTAGACAAGAGTGTTATATATTTGCCGCCGAAGCTTCCTTTGTTGTGCCGCTAGTTTAAAAGTAGGCAAGCCAAAAAAGTGTTTGCTCCAATAATGTTGGATAATCTGGAGAACTTTGCTCGGTAGCCTTATATCCAGAGGCATGGCTTCAAAGCATTTTCCGTTTCTGGCAGGAAAGAGCAGTGTGCAACATCTTTGAGCCGCGTCGAGCTTTGCTTGACTAATTGCACCGGTTTTATTCCTTCCTTTGGCGAGGACAAAGAAACCTTGACTTTCAGTCCAGTGGTTTATTCTCCTGATAGGGTTATGAGGCAACTTGGTTGTTCTCAAGAGATTCCCGTGCATCCCCTTTATCCATTAGAGCTGTTGGGATGGCTAGGGAGCTTTCACCTAGAGAAGTTGATTGTGTTCATGATTTCTCTGGCAGACTTGCAGACATCCCATCACAGTTACCTGGAGAAATTTTGCATCCTAATGCTTCTCCTGACTACAACCGTTATTGGAAGGGTGTGTTGCACAGGTTTCGACGGTTTGTGGAGGTTGGCAGCCCCCAGATGAAGTTTAAACCTCTTACCAGCAGCAGGCTAGCCAGTTGTAATAATGTCTTGACTTATGCTAGGAAATATAACCTTCCTTACACTGAGGTGCATGATGATGGAACCAAGAAGATTGTTGGTCATTTCAAAGACTTTGAAGCCGAGGGCATGGATAAAAAAAGAAAGGAGAGGGATAAGACCTCAAGTGATAAGAAAGTTGTAAGGGAGCACCACCCCAAGAAGTCCTCATCCCACTTCAAACCTAAAGTGGCTTTTGAAGAGTTCATGTACAAAACTCATAAAGGAGTCAAGATGATAATTCATCCAAAATCACCTTTCGACCCCTTGGGCAAGTAGTGCTTCTAATTACGTAGAGAAGAAAAATGCGTCAGGCCCAAAAGCAAGAAAAGGCATCAAAAGGAAATTTGAATTGGATCCAAATACCCCCCTTCGTCGAAGCAATCGCATAAAGTTCATCAGCTCCTCTTCTCCTCGCGGTCCTCCAGTTCACATCAAGTTGTCTGATATGGAACATGATCATGGGAAAGATTCCAAACAGGGCCGTATTGACTCCTCAAGCGAGGTACTTTGTTTTTGTTGATGTAGACAGTTCATCATTTGAGATCATTAAAAATAATATCCCAATAAAATTACCTTCTACTAGCAAAAATTACCATTTTTACCGTCGTCACAATTTCTTCCTTCGAATAATCCCACGAAATAATTGTCCTCTACAACCTCTCTGGGGATCAATTAAATTATACACTTAATGACGAACACGGTAAAATTCTTATTACCACTATGCTAGTAATTAAGGTAAAAATTATGGGTCGGGCGTGACAGCCATGATAATCCGAAAATAATCTTTAGTGGATACAGGAGAAAAAGTTACATTATAATCTATTCCTTCTTTCCTTTCTCATCTCTTTTTGTCTTAAAACCCCATTTACAACCTATTGCTTTATGTTGTGGATTTGGTTTTACTAGTTTTCACACTGAATTTTGTCTCATGCACTGAAGTTCTGCTTCCATGGCCAATTGTCATTGTTGTTGATGATGTTTATCTTCAACAGCTTGCTTATAGGTTTCTGGATCATTGTCTTCTGCAAAAATTTCATCCATTTCTTGCAAATAGACAATGTAGTCACCATTTTCATCATAAGTGGGTTTTCTTTGTCTTTGGGATTTTCTAATTGATGATTCAGCAATTTCTGGTTGTTCTGCAATTTCTGGCTCTATGTTTTCATTGTTTTCAGCTACAACATGATCATTTTCTGCTGGTTCTTCTACTACAATTGGATTTTGATCTATGTTTTGAGTTTGCATATTTCTTGAATTTGTGGTTTGATCATGTAGTAAGGGTAGATAAGCTTTTAACGTTTCATCATTTGAGACTTCCTCGAAATCTGAAGAAAGATCTTCAAAAAACAAGTTATGCATAGTCTCATCTAAGAATTTTTCTTGACCTGTTTCAAAAATCCTTGGTGAATGTTTAGCTGTATAAAACTTATAACCCTTTGATTTTTCACCATACCCTATAAAATTGCAACTCACTGTTTTGGACCCTAATTTTTCAGTTAACTCATTTGGTATTTTAGCTTCAGCCTTGCATCCCCATACATGTAGGTGGTGCAGGCTTGGCTTTCTGCCACACCAAGTCTCAAATGGTGTTGTTTCTACAGCCTTGCTGGGTGCTCTATTGCAAATATAATTTGCAGTTCTTAAGGCTTCACCCCATAAGAATTTAGGCAGACCTGAGGTGCACATCATGCTCCTCACCATATTTAGAAGTGTTCGATTTTTTCTTTCTGCTACTCCGTTTTGTTGAAGGTTGTAGGGATTAGTGTACTGAGCCTTAATGCCATGTTCCTGAAGATAAACAGCAAAAGGTCCCTTTTGCTGGCTTGCCTCAGTATATCTACCATAAAATTCCACTCCTCTGTTAGATCTCACCTTTTTATTTTTTTTTCAAGTTGTAGCACTACTTCAGTTTTGTAAATTTTAAAAGCTTGGAGTGCTTGTGATTTATCTGATAATAAATAGATGTAGCAGTATCTTGAATAGTCATCTGTGAAAGTTATGAAGTATGTGTTTTTACATATAGTTTCATGTCTTAGGGGTCCACATATATCTGTGTGTATAAGTTCTAAGAGATTTTGGCTTCTTAGTACAGTTTTGTTATGATTGTTAGCCAATTTTCCCTTATAGCATTCCACACATTCATTTAGATCATTAAAGTTAAGTTCATGTAAAGTCTTGTTTTTGATAAGTGTTTTAAGCCTATCCTAAGAGATATGCCCTAATCTTCTATGCCATAAAAAAACAAACTTATCATTATGAAGTGATCTTTTAACACCAATAGTAGTGTTATTCTTGAGTGTGCTTTCATTATTTCCAATTAACATAATATCTGGTTTTGCAACAAAACAGCTTAATTGTAAATAATCATTAACAAAAACACCACATCCAAGATAATTTGAACCTTGAAAAATTTGTAATCCATTATGATCAATGATTAGTTTGCATCGCAACTTAACTAGCAAAGAAACTGAAAACAAATTCCTTTTAAGGGAAGGGATAAAGAAAACATTATCTAGAAAACGACTTTTATTTGAACCTAAATCCAACTGAAGTGAGCCAATGGCTTTAACAGCCACCTTCATGCCATTTGCTACGCAAACTGTATTCTCATGCCTTTAAGGTGCCCTCCAGCTTAGCAAACCCTGCATTGAGTTGGTTATATGAATTGGTGAGCCTGAATCCAACCAAAATGAGTTTGCTTTTACATTTATGAAGTTTACTTCCAGAGCAAATGCAGTTTTATCAAACAAAGAAGCAGAATAATAACCAAAAATATTACTGAAATCAATTAAAGAATTATAGCTCTTACCTTTCTTCACCATCCACTTTTTGAAGCCATCATAGTTCTTCTTGATGTGGCCAACCTTTTTGCAGAAAAAACATTTTACTTTCTGCAATTTTTCAGTAGCAGCAGAATGGCAAGCATTCTTCCCATCTTTCTTGAATTTGTTCTTCTTTGGCCTGAGAGTGATGTCCCTCTTTCCCTTATACTTTCCTACAAGGTTGACAGAGGTAGCTGGTGCCTTCTCCTTCTGATCCTTCAATATTCTGTCTTGTTCATTGACGCAGATGGAGATCAGTTCATCAATCTCCCATTTTTCCTTTTGGGAGTTGTAGTTGCTCTTCAAGTTTCCATATTTAGCAGGAAGAGATTCAAGAGCTATACGCACCACCTGTGCATCATTGACCCCCATCTGCAAGTCCCTTAACTTGTTATTAATTTCTTCTAGCTGCATCAGATGAGTCCTGATGTTTCCAGAGCCATTGAACTTTAGTTCATGTAGCTTTCTTGACAATCTAGACCCTTCTGTCTTGCTACATTCCTTGAACTTCTGCCTTATGGCATCCAAGAAGTCAGTTTCTAGCTCTGGCTCCACTACACAGCTCTTGATAGTATCTGAGATGGTCCCTCTTATGACATTCTTTGCCATTAGGTTGGCTCTCCACCAATCATTGTAGTATTTTCTTTCCGCAGCAGTGCTATCCTCATCAAGTTCCTCAAGCTGATCCTAATTAAGGCACATATCCATGTTCAGATTCATGGTCATGTAAAATTCAACTTGATCACGCCATTTCTAAAAGTTAAGTCCTGTGAGCAAGTAGATCTGTCCTAGTGTCACCACCTCAACTCCTAAAAAGTTAGAAATCAATGCAAAATGAGTTTCAAAATTCATGCATATGTGTATGTTTGAATGTATGTAGTACTACAATATACATTTCAGCCTATATAGTTAAACATGTAAGTTTAGCTACTGAAAACATATCTAAAAGGTCCCATAATGTTCATACCAGATAACACCTTTATGATGTAAAATCTGATATCTTAATATTCCAAATGTATTACCACAACCATGTACTTTTAGATATATGTTAAAAACAGTCAAGATCTTTGATAGGATAAGGAAAAGTCTCAACATATCAGTAGTAAAAATACAGATCATGCTAGACACTATTATTTGAAATAAAATTGTACATGTAAATATCTCTTTAGAGACCACAAGACAATACAGCTTTATAATCAATAACACAAGTTTTGATTCTTCTTTAGCTCTCTAAACATGATAGTAAAAGTTACTTTGTGCAACAGAATTAATACCACACCTAGAGTTTATGAATCATTGAAGTTTAAAATTAGGTTTCAGTCTGTAAGAAACATCAAAACTTCATTTTATGAATGCAAATATGAGGCTATAACCAAATTGGGAGAATAATATATCCATTCTGTATTTTGTATTTATACAGTATGCACTTTTAGAAGTCTTATGCATAAGTTTTATGCATCAGTTGATCAATTTGCATACGAGATTAAAATTTATACATTCATAGTTCATCATATGGATCAAGTTCTTAACTATGATTGATACATGCATATGGGTACACAAAATCAAAACCATCACCACAGTATTCCAATTTCATATCTCCAAATTTCAATCACAGAATCAATGAATCTCTTAAGAACTAAATGCAGGTCTTACCTTGACATCAACATCATCATTCATCTGCAATGAAAATTAGCGGAAGCAAAATGAAAAGCACACAATCAACAAATCCTAATCTTATTCTAAGTTTTTCTAGGCTCAAATCCCATCTGAGGTGATTAGCCTCATACGTCAAGGTTATCCATTCCAAATAGAAAACAAAAGAAACAAGTTGGGCTTTAAAATGGGTTCTTAATGGACTCGGGTTTTAGGCTAAAACTGTAGGCCCAAAAACAAGAACAATGAATTTCCTGTGTTGGTTTTGCTGATTCAAACTTTAATCGATTTGTGAAATTGTGAAGAGCCATAGGCTCTGATACCATATATTAAGCATCTAAAACTGAATAACATAATAACTAAAGTCAAGATCGTTTTCACAATAAACACAAACATAATACTGTAAAATCATAAACCAACTACATAAAGAGTTTCCTAATTGCACTAGGTGATTACCATAAGGGCCAACATCAATTGGGGTTCCACTCACAGTAGTCATCTTATCACCAACATAGCAACACAACTGCAATCTCATAAAACACAGTACCAAGGAAAATCTTCTATACTATACTATACTACTTGTTTCTTCACAAAATGGGACTGCTATTTCTATATGAAAAGCGTAGTTAGCATAGGGACTTTCTACTGGTATATATAGTGGCCTAGAAACATAGCTCGTGCTCATCCCATAAGGAGTCTAAGTTTTCTTAATGTTTATCAGATACTAGTCTTTAGGTTTATCTTAAGAACTCAATGTTGATCAGGTTAATCAACTTGATAAGTCTCCAACTTTTAATGAGAGACATGCATCTCAATAGATAACAAGATAGAGTTTCACATTTATATTTCTACTGATTATATTCAAGTTAACCTCAAAATTAATTTATACAAATAAAGATAAATGCAGTATCTAATATTATTTTTCAACCAACACCCAAGTCTGCCATACTTTCCAAGAAATCTTAATTGACAAAGCTCTAAGTTGGTTTCTCCGCCTACCGGCACGGTCTATTGACAGCTATGAACAACTCACTCAGAAATATCCTTCTAAAAAGTGGACATCGAACCACGACGTCACGATTTAAGGTAAGACAAAAAGATGACAAAAGTTTTCGGACATTTGTGACAAGATGGCAATCTACTACCGCTAAATTCCAAGATATGGATGAATCGGTAGCCGCTATAGCCTTTAAGCAAGCTCTCAAACCCACCCCCTTTGTGGTTGAGCTCAATAAGAAGCACTTCCTTTGTCCCTACAAGGGATAGTATCGCTACTGCTGCCACTATAACTTCCCATGACTAGTCACAAAATCAACGAGGGAAAGGCTGGAACCGAATGAGCGCTCCATTGACAAGTACAACAAAAGGCTATGGTAAAACTAAAAGTGACTAGTCCCGTGATACCCCTTATCAGCAAAGACCGTTCCCACAATGGACAACCCCAACGACACAAATACCATGGTATGAAGTATATACCACCCTCACAACGTCATATGAAGGAATCTGGAACCGCCATAAGGACATCATCCCGCTAGCTCCCAAACGAAAATTTCCAAAAAATCCTCCAGCAGACAATGGGCGGTTCTATGCCTACCATGATGAGTCTGGACACAATATCAATGACTGTTCTGGCCTCAAAAACACCACGAGTATTTATCCAACATGACCAACTACAGTAATTAATACAAATCGTCCGCTATCGGGGCAAATTCAATCGAGGTCTATGGCGAAATTATGACCAATCACGGCAGGGCCACTCAAGGGATAGATGGAAGAAGCTCTAAGCGAGCTTGTCCTCCCGGGAGTGAGGTTGAAATTATGCAGTTACGACAACAATGTGTTCTCGGGACGAATACCGTGGGACATGGTTTGCTTCATCAAGGACATGTTGAAACCAAATGGGTCCAAATTTTACTGATGAAACCAAATGGGTCCAAATTTTAGAAAATACCTAGAAAGAAAAGTATTTATCAGTACTGGATTGAACCCCAACCTACGGGACTGTGTTCGGGTCCGGCTTTGCTAAAAGAAAACGAGTGTTCGGGTGGTCTTAAGACGATATGCCCGGAATCTCCCCTGATTTGGTCACCCATTACCTTAACGTTGCCAAAGATTACAGACCCGTGAGACAAAAACGACAGGCATTCAGTGCCGAGAAATATAAGGCAATTGAAGCTTAGGTGAAACGCCTCAAAAAGATCGGGTTCATAAAAGACGCGACATGTCTGACCTTGGTCGCCAACGTAGTCATGGTAAAAAAAGCAAATGGCAAATGGCGCATGTATGTTGATTACACAGATCTCAACAAAGCTTGTCCTAAAGATAGTTCCCCCTCCCAAGAATAGACCAACTCGTGAATTCCATAGCAGGACAACAACTACTAAGTTTTCTCAATGCGTACTCCGGGTACAACCAAATCAGGATACACCCGCCATACCAAGAGAACACAACATTTACTACTGAGAATAGTCTTTTAATGTCAAAGGATTTACCAAGAAAAAGAAAATTTTTGTTACATTGAGAACAAGAAAACAACGTTAAAACTTTGTCTCTAAAAACGATATTACAACCATGGCACAATGACACCACAAAAGACACCAATCCAACCAAAAACCCAAACCTTCGCTCCAAGAGGAGGGACGACTAAATGCAAACAAAATAAAGCCAGAAAAAATTAAAGAAAACTGAAAAACCAAAAAAGAAAAACCAGACTTGGGCACAATAACCCATGCCCAGCCTACATCCCACTACGCCTCAAAGAGCTAAGCCCCAAAAGACAGATCAGAACAGATCCGACGTCTCCTCTCACGAGTCACGACCCAAAGCCTCCGCTGCATCGCTCCATCTCCATAGCCGTCGCTACACCGACCATAATCGTTTAGGGCTTACGGTTCATTACAAATATTCATGGTGTCTCAATAATGACACTTGAAACTGAACTCCTGCCATAATCGTTTAGGGCTTGCAGCTCATTACAAATATTCATGGTGTCTCAATATGACACTTGAAACTGAGCTCCTGCCATAATCGTTTAGGGCTTGCGGCTCATTACAAATATTCATGGTGTCTCAATAATGACACTTGAAACTGAACTCCTGCCATAATCGTTTAGGGCTTGCGGCTCATTACAAATATTCATGGTTTCTCAATAATGACACTTGAAACTGAACTCCTGCCAGCATTTAGGAGAATTACCCTAAACACTAATATTTCACCAACACCAGTAAAGTTTTGATCATGAAATAAACACAACATGAAATTTTTGACATACCGAACAACAGCGTATGTCAGCAGAGAGGCTCTGATTAGTGGAAATAAACACAACATGAAAATTTTAACATGAAATTTTTGACATACTAAACACCATTTATACAAGAGGCTCTGGTATAAATGGTGCAGGCAGATGCAGCAATTAATTAAAGATCATATACGTACATTTCAAAGAATGATACAACATCGAATCTGCAATTTTCAGCCCGACATCCAAACCTCTATAGCATGAAAAAGTCGACAATAGCACTCCAGTAGTCAGCCAGCTGAAAAGAAAAGATTTGCAATAAGATCACTCGATAAACAGTATATGGTCTGGAATGGGACAAGAAATCAGCCAGTAAACTACTTGTGTGTATGAGCAGTCACAAAAAATCATGAATTTATACCTGAACAGGAATGCTTTTTCCTGTTTGACCTTCAATAACCAAGTCTGCTGTAAGACCAATCATCGCCCATGCGCCATTAATTGCTTCAATTTGTCGTTTTCTCTATAGTCAAACATTTATTTGCAGAAATACATTAGTGACAATTGATAACAACAGCTGACACCAATTATCATGTATATTGTCATGAAGCGGAAACAGAACAAACTGATAAAAAGTTTACAAGCCTTTTAAGAAACCAAGTTTTATTCTAGAGAAATTGGTATCACCCAGGGAAGATTTAATCTAAAAAGTAGCAGTGGCAAAGTGTTCATAAACTTTTAATACGAAGTGTTTTTATTGTTATTTTCAATCATGGATTATAAAGTTGAGAAATTTATGGCCAATAACTGATGGTACTAAAGTTCTCCATAAGTTTCCTTTACCTTGAAGTTCTCCTTTGCTTTGATTTCTTCCATTTGTTTGGCAGCCAATCGCTTGGCTTCCAAAGGATCAACCATGATCACCTCATTATTTCCTTTCTTTGGAGATGCCTATACCAAAACGAAATACATATCATACATCTTTCATTTCGAAGAAAAAAGCACAGTTTCCCTTGATGAGATGGCAATAATTAGTAAACTTACTTTCACCAGTTGACTTCATTTAATCAAGTGAAAAGGTTTCAAAGGTATGGAAATCAACAAGCGAAAGAAAATACTTATTTGAGATTTCTATATTAATCTAATTTTTACAAGAATAGGTGGGAAGTTTTCTAAAATCTTTGAAGTTAATAAGCAATAAAGAACCCAATGCTTCATTGATCTCATTGTCATCTGTTATTTTATAAGATGGATATTCAAAAAGTCATAGAGTAAATTGTTTCACAATACCAGTGCTCAAACATCGTCAGATGCAGGTTAGCACTAGTCAACAGCAACTAATTACCAATGCTCAGCTGATGTATGATGGATTTTACTAACAAGCATGGAACATCCTTGCTTGTATAAGGACATATGGAAAATACAATGTCTATTCTGGATGACAGGATGATGAATTAGTAACTTAGAACACTTCAATATGATTTGAAGACTTTGGATTAGCTGTTCCTCCAATTTTTCATGACATCAAACAGATCTGGAATTGAAGGATGTGTCTTATATAACAGTTGAACTTCAAATAGATATACAAACAAAGATACTGTAGTTGAAGTCTAAAACACATTATATGTGGTGATTTTACTCCTTTTAGTACCTAAATCTATTTCAAAAATGCAGCTTCATCTGCACTTCACAACTGAGGCCTAATAATTCACTAATCAAGTCACATGAAACAAGCAGTGAAGCATATATATATATATATATATATATATATATATATATATATATTGGCTCGTTCTGGTGCGGACATCCGCATTCGGCTTAAAGTGCGGACGTCCCTCTGTTCTCCACCGGACGGCTCCGAAGACGGCGCGCCTCTACCCGAGCGGACATCAAAGGCATCCCCGACCACTTTCCCTTCCCGGCGAGATCGATTTGAAGGTCTGGGCAGCAACCTCCACCCAAAACTTTAACCAAGATCAATCTCGCCGGAAAACTGGAATTCGACAGACTCGCCGGGAAGAGAAAGTGGTCGAGGACGCCAGGGACGTCAGCTTGGGTGGAGACGCGCCGTCATCGGCGCCGGACGGAGGAGAACGGAGGAACGTCTGCACATTAAGCCCAATGCGAACGTCCGCTTCATATCGTTTTCGTGTGTGTGTGTGTGTGTGTATATATACAGTCATTTTCAAATAAGGACCTCCTTACCTTAGTTAAGCTACGGATTTTCTTAATTTGACCTACTTTCCGATCATATTTTCTCATCATAGCCGTTCAGTATTTAGATATACATGATTAGATCATCTCTGCAAATTTTCAGCTAATTTAGTTATCGTTAAAGTATTGAAAATATATTAAATCAATGAACGAACTGAATCTGTTCATCCTGAACCGTACGTTCTTTGAACTCTAAATCACAGTTTTGAATGTCTTACCGATTATGAATTTGGTTGAAAATTTGTAGAGATGATCTACTCATATATACCTAGATACTGAACGGTTAAGATTAGAAAATGTGATCGAAAAGTGGGTTGAATGAAGAAATCTGTACCTTAGCTAAGGTAAGGAGGTCCTTACCTGATCAGCATTGTGTGTGCATATATATACGGACAGGATCAGAAGAGGACGTCCGCAAACCCGTAAAAGTGCGGATGTCCCTGCTTTTGCAGCGATTAAGCACTTCCTCTTGCTGGAGGTTGCTGCCCAGACCTTCAACTCCGATCTCCATGGCCTTCGTCTTCATGGTAGAGTCGTCCGGGATGCCTCTGGTGTCCGTCCAGCAAGAGAAGGGAAGTCGTCGGCGCTTGATCGCTGCAAAAGCAGGGACGCCCGCACTTTTACGGGTTTGCGGACGTCCTCTTTGGATCCCGATATATATATATATATATATATATATATATATATATATATATATATATATATAGGGCCTAGATACCAACACTAATTGATTGAACTACCAACTACATACCTAAAAAATCTTTGACCATATTCAAACCAAATATATTGGTGTTACTACATGTGGAATCCTTGGGAGCATACATTAGGATTGGGCAACATTTGAAGGGCATGGCCATTGGTTCTGTAAGCAACTATGTTTCCTCCTCCTTGGTATTTCCTCCATCCCCACCTGTAAAAGCAAGCAATTTTTAAAATATTTGTTAAAGAGAATCATGCTAGAAACTTAGCAATATAATCCTAAATCACTTAAGAGACAGCAATAAAGCTATAACTTCACTAATTAAGAGTGCTGAGTCAGATACCCAACCAGTGATGAACAAGGCGATCCTGGTGACCACAGATAATCAATTTTCATTCTTGCGGTTTATCTAGTATTCCCTAACTTTGTTAGTTTTAGTAGCAAAAAAGTACTGAAACAAGGCTAAACTTGAAAAATAGGACAAACCTCCCACCTGCCTATCTCTCTGTCTCTTATGTTAAAGAGGATATGAAGTCGGGAAAACACTAAAAGCACGGGGATAAATGCAGTACTGTAATTGCCACATACCAACAAAAAAGGGAAACATTTCACATTTCATCATCACTTAAATTCTTTCTAATTCTGAGCTTCGTTTGCTTCAACTAACCAACCTTTTTCAACCTTAACATCACTCTTGCGATGCCATCCAATTATTCATAATAGAATCTTATGAAACATCAACCAGAAGGAACAAACCGTACAGTGTAACACATGAATGCAACATAACAAAACACTGGTCGCTTAGTCAATTGCCAATATTATTGAGATGACGAAAAACAAGAGGAAGAACAAATTCACTGTTCTCTTCCACTCTGTTCTCATGGCATTTAAATTTTGATTCGTGATAATTTGTTCAGCACAAATGAACACGGTAAAGGAAACATCATTACTGGAAAATGTACAGTTCCGTTCGAAACAGAAAGTGGACAAACCATAGAAACCAAGAGACAAGTCTACTTATTAGAGCATAAATAAGATGTGGGTATGCGAGTTTCATCCTTAAAATGACATGGTTATGTTTGTTTAAGGAGAATTGGATCAGCAAAAGAACATGAAGAAGATTGGAGAATTGGAGAAATGGAGCGAAAAGAAAGACAGTTAGAGAGCAGAATTTACTTGTGGGGAGTGGGAACTGCAGAGAGACGATGGTGATTGAGAGAGGAAGAAGTGGGAGGGAAGAGAAGGTGGCCTCCATTGATAGGTGGTAGGAAAGATGTGGACGACATCTTCAGCCTACTTCTCTAATTCTTCTTCTCTTCTCTTCTCTCTATCCCTTCTGTGTCCGATTTATAACTAGTGCCTTTTTTCTCTTTTTTTGATGTTTATGTCTATTTTTGTTTACAATGGTTATTCCGTTCCCCACAAGCCCGCTCGCTCACCTGCGGGACGAGATATACGAGACATAAAAGGATGAACTCCTCTCAGCCATTGGATCTTAAATGAAGAGATCAAAAAGATAGAAATGCAAACCAATAAAACCCGAATTACTTTTCCTTTACAGCAGATCTCGTCTATCTGTCTGCAATTGCTCTTCTTCTTCTGCATGAACTCGTCCGCCTCCGCCACCTCGCTCGCTCTGTCACCAATCCGTCATAGTGACAGAGCCACGATGAAAGTATCACCTGGGCTAATAATAATACCTAGAATTTATTTTTTGACACGATTAGTATGTTTATGATACACTAATTTAAAAGAACATCTAAAAACACATGATCAGTAGTTTCTTTTAACCTTCAAATTTCACGAAAGCGTAAATTAATCTAGTGAATGTATTTTGTAGATGCAAAGAGGTAAATAATATGCAAATAAGAAAAATAACTGTAATCACTACCAAAACATTTAGCAAAACCTTGTGTGCGAGAATGTTGATGAGACTCTTGTTTACGTTTAAATTAATATTTTACTAGACAATAAATATCTATTTTAATATTAATTAAATTCTTGATCCATGTCACATCTGCGAGCCCAAGTTTCTTTAAGTTTACAAGTAATGGCCCGCCAGTGAGACCACGCGAGTTAAATTGCAAAGACATTGTGCGGAACACATAGCTCGCGCGTGGAATAGACCACGCGAGCTAACTTACAGAGTTCACGCGAGATGACTTCGCGTAGAGACGAGAGCTCGTGCATTTCGCGCCAAATACATAGCTCGCACATTTAATGATCTCGCGCGTAGGAGAGGCGGAATATATCAAGGTGAGCTGGCGAATTGGCTCGCGTGGGATATTTCGCGAGGAAGCAACAGGCGGAGTCGGCGCGCACCACATTAATCGTTGAAGAGTTTTACAAGTCTTTGACATGCTTCGGGACAATCCATTTGGCCCTTTTAATATAAAAAGCCTTTCTGAAGCCAGCGAGCTGCAATAGCCCGTGCGTTGGTTTGAGTCCGCGCGGGTTAACAGTACCCTTGTGTTATTAGGGTTTTAGGAGCCCAACTTGGATTCTAAGCTATCTTTCTTTTGTCGCAAGTCGAGCTCCACTATATAAAGAGCTCTAGGGTTTACAGTAAGCTCTCAACATCTCTACAATCTTTACAACTACAATACAAACCCTTCCACCTAGCTGAAACCTCCAAAGCTCCCTGGAGCCTTACTCTCTCTCTACACACAATCAACTCCCTCAACAAATACAAACAGAATCTTTCAACCTAGTTGAACTCTTCGAACTACGTCGAAAACCTAACCCTAAGCACGCCGTCGCCTAGGTTTTTCTCATAGCCCTCCGGACTCTGCCCCGTTTCCTCCTGATTTCCCTATAGTTTGCTCTGCTCGCGACACCGTGAGTATCGAATTGCCTTGTGCTCGTAAGGTGACCTCTGGAAACCCCATTCGCCTGATCAAGAAGTCAAGCGCGCACTACAACAACAAACACAAACCCTTTCCTAGTCCGCGAGGTGGCACGCCCACAACAACCCCCCATTTTTGTTCGCTATCTACCTCTGCTCCACATGCTGAGGATCATGGCCAAAACATTGGCACGCCCAGTGAGACAGGGAGTAGAAGCGATTCACAATAGGGAAACCAGGAAAACCTGCGATTTCACGCCATGGTAGGCTCTCAGCCGACCCAAGACACAGGTTCTGCTTTGTCTATGGAGCAAATTTTCTAGATGTTCGAGCAGTTGACAAGTCAGGGTTTGGCTATTCAACAAAGCGTTGCAGGCCTCTCTGAACAAGCCAAACAGGGTAGAGCCTTTTTGCAAAACACCCATGACAAACTCACCGTGCTTAGTAAGGATCATGGCCACCTAGATGGCCAATTCAAGGAAAACAAGGACAAATTTGAAGGGTCTTTCCAACGAACCCAACAAGAGTTGGGACAAACCACGAACATCTTGCACGAGAAGATTGAATTGCATAGCAGCCAATCTAATGGAGAAGACTCTCCTCTGGACAAACCTATGTCCAAAGAAGAAGCTACTTTGTCAATCAATGGCAAGGATTATGGATAATAATCCTATCTAGCCAAAATTATGGACAAACCTAAGGCCGGCGAGATTATGGATAATAATCCTATCTCAAAGTTTAATGTTGGTCCTCAGAAAGATGAGCTTGAAGGTAGGACAGAAAAGTTCACCTTAGAAGAGAGCAGGTCAAACACTAATGGCTAACCACAACTTCGCATGAGAGGTGGCCAAATAGCCAGCTTTCTCATACGAGATGTATAATTAGACACAGGTCAGCTGCATGGGGGGCAAGGCAGAGCTCGCTTGCCTTCTTTATTTAACCACCATGATCAAAGGCATGGTCTACTCCAGTTTGGTCCAATTAATGGATGTTATCAAGACGCCGCCCCAAATCATGACAAGCAAAATGAAGCTGGACTAGAGCCTCTTGAGTTTCCTTTTCAGCCTGTACACGCGGGGCGTCAAGGCTGGCAAGGTCCGCTTCTCCTAATGATTCGTCTCGTCAATCTTATGTTCACCAGAGAGATGACTCAGTCTGCTTCGCCAAACCATGGTCATATTAAGCTTAACTATATATGCTGTGGTGGTATCCCTAGGCCAATCCATGGTTTCACATTGCAATATACTTGGAGTCTTTGCATGCAAGTTCAGAGGCTTAAAGGGGACTTTGGTTTATGGGCGAAGTACATACATGTCTCATGCATGCCTATGGTTGCAACAAAGGTCGAGCCACCGACCTTTGTTGATTCTGCATTTCATTTTGACACTGGTTAAGCAATTCTTTAATTCTTGAAAACTTTGCTTACACTGATCTGACCATTCAAACTTGACACCCTTCTTGGTCAATCTTGTAAGAGGAACAACAATCTTTGAAGTCTTGCACAAAACATTAATAATAACCTGCTAACCCCATGAAACTACGAATCTCCAACATAGTAGCAGGTCTTCTCCAATTTGTTATTGCTTCCACCTTTTGGGGATCCACACTAACACCTTCTACCGAAACTACATGTCCCAAGAACCCCACTTTATCTAGCCAAAATTCACAGTTGTTGTACTTAGCATACAACTGAGCATTTCTCAAAGTCTGCAATATCATTCTTAGATGTTTGGCATGCTTCTTCTCACTTCTTAAGTATACCAAAATGTCATCTATAAATACGATCACGAAACGGTCAAGATACGGACGAAACACCCGATTCATGAGATCCATAAAAGTAGCGGGTGCATTAGTAAGTCCAAAAGGCATCACCACAAACTCATAATGACCATTGCGTGATCGAAAGGCAGTCTTGGCTATGTCACTCTTATGTATCCGCAACTGATGATAACCAAATCTCAAGTCAATCTTTGAGAAAATAGAAGCACCTCTCAATTGATCGAATAAATCATCAATGCGGGGCAACGTATATTTATTCTTCACATCAACTTGATTTAGTTTCTTGTAATCAATGCATAGTCTCATAGTTCCATGTTTCTTCTTAACAAACAACACTAGGGCACCCCAAGGAGACATGCTAGGCCGAATAAAGTCCTTGTCCACCAACTCTTGCAATTGAGTCTTCAACTCTTTCAATTCCACTAGAGACATTCTGTAAGGTGCTTGTGAGATAGGCATAGTTCCAGGAAGTAACTCAATAGTAAAGTCTATCTCCCTTACAGGAGGCAAACTAGGCAACTCCTCGGGAAAAATTATTTTTGGAAAATTTCTTTAAGGAAGTCATAGAGGACGTTAATACAAATTTATGGACATGTTATACATTAAAATCGGAGTTCGTATGTAAAAGTTATGGTGTAAAATGTAAAGATACTATTTTCGGTTGGGGGTATAAAAAGAGAAACTTACCGGAAGAGATAAGGTAGAAAAACAGAAAGTTACTCACTCACTCTCTCTCTCTCTCTCTTCTCTCCCGCGCCTCTCCTCTGACCGGCCACTTCTCCGCCTCCGTTCGCTGCTATCTAACCAAATTAGGCTGCAAGGTGGGTACCGATTTGAAGCTTCACTCATCCTCCGTCGATCTGGATTGTCATATCCTGACTCTTAATTTTTTTACCCTATTTACTATCTTGGTATTAATAAGAGTTTTACCGTCTTTGTCAATGTGTTTATAGTTTCAAAGGTCCTTAGAGGTGTTTTGAGGGAAGATTATTTCGGAGAAATTATTCGTAGGAGAAATATTTGATGACGGTAAAAAGGGTAAATTTTAGGTAAAAAGGGTAAATTTTAAGTAAAAAGGGAAATATTTATTACGGTATATTTTTGGGGTGTTTTATATGTTGGAGTGGGTTTATAGGTGTGGACTGGGTCAATTTGAAGTAAAAAAGTCCAACTTCTTCTTCTCTCTCTCTTCTCCTCGAGCCCTCTCTCTGCCAGAATTTCCTGAGCTCAGCCCACCGCCGTTCGGCCATTGCAGACTGCTGCACCGGTCCAAATCGGTAGGCTATCGACCCAGCTTCCTTCTTGGACCTGTGGCAGCCTCTCTATCACCACCGTGAGAGAGAAATCGCACCAAGAAGCTCTAATTGCCCCGTAGTGCTCCGTCGCCGGAACTTCCTCCTCCGGACGCCATAGCTGGAGCTACTCATGCTTTAATCCCTTAAAAGGATTCACTCTCTCTTGGACAAGGTAAGGTGTATCGTTGAGTTGACTTTCTAGGGTTTTATTGTGTGTTTTGGTTCGATTGACCTAGTTAAGCTTGACTATGAACTTTGTGCTAGTTAGGAAAGTTGTAGAGCTGGTTGAGAAGAAGATGCTGTTAAATTTTGGTAGGCATCGAAGGTCGCCGGCCACCGCCAATGTGAAGTGGTTTTTCAGGGTTTTTAATTTGTTGTATTAAGGAGAGTCTATTGTTGTAAAGTTTGGAATTTTTGGAGGACTTTTGATTAGGTTTGGAATTTTTCAAAGATTGGTGAATTTGGTGGTTAATAGGGTAGAATCAAACCGTTGGATTTCCCTTATTATTGTTTTAGAATGTTGAAATAAATGAAATGAGGTTGTGGTTGGAGATTGGCGTGAATCTGATAAGCTTAACCCTAAGAAAGGGTAGTGGGTTAGGCGGAAGAGTTTTAGGTTATAGATTTAAGTATTATTTTTTCTGATATTGAAGTTTGGTTCTAAGCATGGTTATTGTCCCAGGATTCGAGGAGATCTTAGTTGAGTGGCGAATTGGATTTCGTCGGGCTTATGCCTAAAGTTGTGAGTGGATGTTTGATTTAAATTAAATGCATGCAATGGCTTTATATTTAATGATGATTGAGTTTAATTTATTGAATCTTAATTTGTGGATTAAATTCCTGTTTATGATTGATTTATGTGAAGTATTTTCGGAAGTGTTTATTCATATTTTATTTGTTAACTTCGCTGTTTGGAAAATTATCGAAAAAGGGATTTTTGGTGGAGTCATATATTTATTTCTTCTTTGATAATTGACAATTTTCATTATTTTGGAGAGTTACCGAAAATGAGATTTTTAGTGGATATGTATATGGATATTTATGAAGATAATATGTATATAAATGCTAGCTAGCCATACGTGCTTTTCCGTCATAATGAAGTAAAATTCCATTATGGCGCGACGTGAGCGTTAGATACAAGCCTCGTAGCCCTATAATAAAAAAAGAATTTATATAGGGAACATGCACGTATATATACACCGTCTTTTCCACATAATGAGGTAAAATTTCATTATGGCGCGACGTGAGCGTTAGACCCAAGTGTCGTACGTAGCCTTGCATGAATTTATATTTTCTTATTTAATTTTCATAGAATTCATACAAGGAATATGACGAGTGTAAATACATACATACATACATATATATATCTATATATATATATTAGCCTGAAAGGCTCCATTTTATTAAGTTTTGGGGACTAGCCGAAGCTAGTCATGTAATTCAATTGTGAACCCATAGAGCATACATGCATGGCTTGCATGTGTGTAGGTAGATGTCTAAGTAAGTTGGTTAAACTAATTTGATAGAGAGCAATCAATGCATATAAGATGTGCATGCATGCAGAGAGGTATTCAAGAGGAGTGTGTATATGAGTAGTTCAGGACTCACCTCTGAAGTGCCGAAGAATCATAAATATTCAAGTGTCCACAGCCGCTACTTGGGTGCTGAGAGCACTTTTCTCCTTCCTTTCAAGAGGGAATTGGCCAATTGGGAACTCTACCTGCATTCAAGGGGTGCCGGGCGGGTCACTTGCGCGGGCATGTTCCGAGAGCAAGGTATGTCAAGGAGGGGGGAACTCGGGGGGCCATGGGAGAAAGGCACCTGGAGTTGGGGAGAGGATCCGTGTACTCGCCTAGAAATGAGACCCGTGTCCCGGGATGACGAGTCGGGATGAGATCCAGAGTCGGGACAAGATCACGAGTCGGAACGAGATCACGAGTCGGGAGGTCGAATCCTTGGTTCCGGGTTCTGTACCCGGGATGGCAGGGAGGTTGGCGAGACCAAGGGAGTCTGCGGTGACTTTGGCGAGACAAGCAGAGTCCGCGGGGACTCTAGCGAGACAAGTGGAGTCAGCGGGGGAACTCGTGGGACCAGGAGAGTCTACGGGGACTGGCCTAACATAGGAGGGTGTCCCCGGGAGAGGGGTGCCAAGCGGGCCCCGAAGGTGAAGTCATGTCCCCGTGGTAGGGACCCAGGGGGAGGGTTCCAAAATTGGAGTCGCGAGACCGAGAGCATATCCCTGCTTGGACTGTGTCACCATCGTGACTGTCGGGGTTGGTCTCGCTACTGGATGGGCGTCCAAAATTTGTATCCTACAACCGTGAGAGAGGAGTCCTGGGAGGCCGTGGAGGTTCTACGTGTCCAGATCAGTTCTGGGGGGGGGGCTGCTCACGAAACTGGATTGGATACAAACTTGGTTGACATACGAACCAAATAATGGACAGCGCCTATAGTCACGCGGTCTCGGAGAGAAGTATTCAGCCAGAGCCCAGAGGCATAGGCGTCAATGCATGTAGCACAGAATATATGTGGCTACTTATGAGCTCTGCATTCAACACTTGGTCGATTGTCGAGGACGTGTAACTTAGTCTCAGGAAGGGGAGTTGTCGAGAGTAAGTTGTTGGGTTGCTGAGATTGTAGGTGTCGGGAGAGATGTTTTTATTTTTTTATCCTTCTACCGGGAGAGAGGAGTCCAGGGAGGTCGGGATGGAGAGTTGTGTATGTGTGGGAGTCCACCAGGGGAATTGGGGAGACTAGGGGAATCTGCGAAGGGAGTCCATGGGGACTGGCGGGATAAGCGGAGTCCTCGGGGACTCTGGCGAGACAAGCAAAGTCCACGAGAGGAGTCCGCGGGGGAACTCGCGAGACCAAGGGAGTCCGCGGGGACTCTGGCGAGACAAGCGGAGTCCGTGAGGAGAGTCCGTAGGGGAACTCGCGAGACCAGGGGAGTCCGTGGGGACTCTGGCGAGACCAGGGGAGTCCACGGGGACTCTGGCAAGACCAGGGGAGTCTGCGGGGGAACTCGCGAGACCAGCGGGAGAGTGGCAAGCAAAGTCCGCTAGGGGCTCGGGAGTGAGGCACTGAGACATGGGTGGGCTTCCCCGTGAGAGAAGTATCAAGCGGGTGCCAGCGAAGGCATATCCCGGTGGTAGGCGCCCGAGGGGAGGGTGCCGACATTGGAGTCACGAGACCGAGAGCATATCCCTGCCGGGACCTTGTGTCACCGCCGTGACTGGCGCGGGTGGTCTCGCTACTGGAAGGGATCTCGCTGGATTAACAACGTATCATTGTCGGGAAGCTACTGCCAGGACGTGTCGTAGCCGAGGGAAGCTGGGTGTCCAGATCAGTTCTTTGGGCGCTGCTCACCGGCGCGTGGGCCTTGGCCGGAGGTCAGGGAGGCCACGCTGGATTCATTGGAAGACGACGAGTATTATGGCTGGGAAGGTGAGCTACCTTGCGGTGGCACGCACAAGTGAAGGAGATAGAAAAAGTCAGATCTACTTTCTCTCTCCTCGGGATTTCTCTAAAACCAAGCCAGAAGTTAAGACTTGTTTTGATAATCATCTGGGAGCAGTGAAAATTAAGATGTAAAGAAGGCTAGCTCCTTGTATGTGGGCAGGGAGGAGCTTGAGAAAAAGAGAAGGTTGGCGGCCAGAAAAAGAAAATTTCCAGAGAGGGAAATCTGGGCAGATTATGGATATGCTCATGGTGAGCTATGTGATGGTTTCCACTTGAGGCCCCTCCTTCTAGCGCTATTGTTTTGGTGTGATTGCTGAGGGAGGGATCACACAGAATGCGGGAACACCATCTTCAAGCTCCCATAACCTGTCAATCATGAATGAAGAGCATTAGAGGGAAGACCGGGTGTTCCGGCCTTCGACCCTCGATGCATAAGTCAGCCATATGTGAGTAGAAATAAGATGAGAATAGGGTGGAGATGGAGAGTCCCAAAATGAGGGGTAGAAAGTGGTATTTATAGGGATAGGGTGGATGCACCCTAAAAATACCACTTTGTCCTTATTAGAGAGTGTATTACCATTATGCCCTCATGGGATAGTGTAGGTTTCTTAGGTTTAGCTAAGGCCCAAGCCCATTTTATGTGGCGACATATGTCTTCTTAGGCGAGTATGACCAATGTTCTACTATGTACTAACAACATCAAAGAATTCAAATGAGAAGAAGACTCATTCTCAAAATTCCCGATCATGTAAACGAGAATACACTGAGAGTTTTGTTGAATGGAGCTTTGTCATTGTAGATTTTTTGGAGAACGTTGTTTGCTTTCTTCTGACACCGCCATCAGGTCGAGGCTAGTTATTGGCTTGGCATAGCCGGTTTACTGCTTCTCGGACCAAAAGACTCTTTCTAAAGATGGTTTTTCAGAAAAGACATTGATAAAACTATGGCATTTCTTGCATCCGGCGACATAATTGTAGTGTCGCCTGATAAAAATCGTAAGTGTCGCCTTCTAGCAAGTCATTGATGAGGTTCTCCGATGACACAAATGTTGTGTCACCTATAAGAACCTCAGGCAACATAAGACTTTTTTCATTTTTTGTTGCCTGAATTGAGATAAGGCGACACGGTATATATGCCGACTGATAGTTTAAACAACGACATGCTAGAAGGCGACGTATCTTTTTTTGCCGTGAGACGACACAACTCTTTGTGTCGCCTTATAACTGCGAGTGAGAGAGAAATACGCCTTACAACAACATATAGATGTAGGTTAATTCATTTAAAGACGATATTTAAAAAACATGTGAATATGTTACAGGCGACATATACTTGGTGAATTAGAATTTAAATTTTTCCATGCTACATTTATGTATTGCCGGATGAACCCACACGACATACTATTAATGTTGTTTCTGGTGTAGACGTAGTACGACGACACATATACATTGGCTGAATAATCTTCAGGCAACTTATATGTTTTCTTTTTTCATTTGGTCTCTTTAGGACAATAGATATCTATCGTCTGATACTTTTACACGCTACTTTTATGTATCGATGGATGAACCCACACGACATACTATTGATGTTGTTTCTGGTCTAGACGTAATACGACGACACATATGCATTGGGTGTGCATTCTTCAGGCAACGTATATGTTTTCTTTTTTCATTTGGTCTCATTAGGACAACAGATATCTATCGTCTGATACTTTTAGACGCTACTTTTATGTATTGATGGATGAACCCACACGACATATTATTGATGTTGTTTCTAGTCTAGAAGTAATACGATGACACATATGCATTGGGTGTAGATTCTTCAGGCAACGTATATGTTTTCTTTTTCCATTTGGTCTCTTTAGGACAATAGATATCTATCGTTTGATATGCTTTAAGCTTTCACTACATGATATCTTTTAGGCTTTCGACATTTTCAGGCGACATTTGTCTATCGTATGAATGAGCTTGAGCTACATATAAGTGATGCCTTCTTTTGATTTAAACTCTCCACTTACGCTGATGGTTGTTCTTTATGGCCTTACATTTCTGGTATCTTAACTTAGTAAAGACAATAGATATTGTTATGTTTGTGTTGCCTATTGTTGCTTTATAGCCACACATTTTTGGTACCTTAACTTAGTAAAGACAATAGATATTGTTATGTTTGTATCCATCGTTTGTAGCTGAAATTATGCATATTGGTAGTCATGGCTTATTTGAAACTACACATATCCTGATAATTTACATTTATAAACACCATCCATAAATAAAATAAGCATCCATATAACTAAAATAAGCATTCAACATATCCAAATTGATAACATAAACTTTCAATCCACCATATATAAACTGTATACAAACCTAGCTAGGCCATAAGAGATTAACAAAAAACACCTTCATTATGTTCAACTACCTCATATATATGTAGTCCAACATGATAACACAGCAAAAAAGAACTACATAATCTGGGCAAATGCATAAATCTATGGGCAAGTTGATGGATGCTTTGTATCTCCAAAACAGTACTAAATGAAACCATACACTATAGCTGCTAGTTATTTGTAAACATAAGAACATACTTTGCCTACTCTTGCCGAACAACATCAACATTCTCCACGGTGTAATATGCATCTCCCCTTGTCAACCATTACAAGGACGACAAAAAAACATAACAGATCGATTGAACCAACTGATTGGGCTATATAGCTCAGAAACAGATGAATGCAAGAAATTACATTTTTAGACCAGTCTTGGTTTTTTTCCAGCACTATTTGCCTCATGTAAAGCATAATGAAATATCCACATGTCTTGTCACCAAGCTGCTCTGGAATGCCCTGATTAAAATAATTTGTTTGCTTAATAAACCTAATAAACATGAACCGAAATGGTTAAATGTAAATATAAACAGTTAGCTAAGATAGGGAACCTACTGAATAGTTTTTCCACTGAATTTTTGGTGTTTTCTTAGTAATGTGTGCATTCATAATTTTGATGGCACTAAAAACAACAAAATACCCAAAATTATAATCAGAATGAACTAAATAATTAAACAATGCATTTTGTATATAATATACACCAATAATAAAGATGCAAGCTGGCTGCACTTACTGGTTTAAAGATGCATGTAATGTAATACACAAGGTCTTCGGTGTGACTCACCATAGTTAAAATCCAATGATATCTGACACACATATAAGAGAATCAAAACATTAATATATTTCATCTAGGTACACATAAATTGAGAATTTAAAACATATACATAAATGCATGAATAAAGCTTTCGTACCATGAGTTATAGGGAACCAAAAAAATCTGGCCTGGCTTCCCTCTTTTAAAAGCATCAGACAAAGATCGAGACCGCTCTGTTGAATTTCCACAGCCAAAGGCACCCGTCACAAAAGGGTCAACGAAACCGATCATGTGAAGCATATTATGTTCTTTCAACATTTCATGAAGAAAGCTGCAAATCCAAAGAGCATTTCACTTAATGCTACTGGACATCATGTATTGTAGAATATAAAAACTAGCTAGCTTGCAAGGATAATTCAAAATTATATATATACCTCATATACATCACAATGGTATTGCCATAAACCTCAAGTACGTTGGTGACGACAAAAAGATCCCTTCTGAAGATGGCGATTTTCCTTTCATATCAGAATAATTCCTCACTAAACTTTGTGTCGATAGTGGCCCTATTTTTCAAGAATTCATTACCCCATATGCTCAAGGTCTTAAGCGCTGGAGGCAAATCAGCTGGTAGGTTGTCCAAATCACAAGTATCATAAAAATCATCATCCATATCAACCCATTGCTTCTTTTTCTTCCTCCCATTCTTACGAGGTGCTTGCTGCATTCCAGATTAGAAAAAAGAAAACAATTATTACATGTTTAGTATTTCAATTTCAAGTAGCCGCTGATCGATATATATGCATGAAAAACTACATTACCTTTGCATTACCAACAAAAGTGGCCTGTATAACCCAGTCTTTAGGCCAAGCAACGCAAGTCCCGATTGCATCGCGCACAAATAAAATATCATTCTTAACAGGGACTGGTAGCAAGGCATTGTCCACAAGACATTTGGTCACAAACACTCGGATATTTTCCGCAGGTAATGGAACACCATGAAAAGTTTGTGAGCTGGAATCAACACCCACTTGAACAATGGTTCCTTCAGCCACAATGTTGTCCAATGAACTTATTACAAGATTACACCTCTGGACAGTGGGGCTAGACTGAACCTAATTCAAACAAAAAAATACATAAATAAATAATGAAAAATTCAACATCAGTCAAGTGAGGCAGAGGTATTACCAAATCTTCCTATAAGGGTATTTCGGTAAGTATATAAATTCAAAGTGGCGATAATTTACCTGATCCTTTCCCAGCACATGCACTTCCTCCTCAACAGTCAAGGGTTTTTTGGTGTTTTTCTCTTTTGGTATAACTTCATCCGCTTCAAATTGTTTCTACAGCTTGGCCTCCTTTAAATCTAACTTCTTCTTGACAGCTTTGACGCCTTCCACTTCATTACATCTGACACCAGCCTTGTCAAGACGAGAACAACTACCCTGGCCAGACCCTCGATCATTTAGCGGGGTCACAGACTTTGGTGTCTTATCGATTTGCTTATGTTTCCCCATAAGCATTGCTTCTAACCTCATCAGCCTGCATTCCAGTGAGGCTTTTTCTTCTGTCCATTGGGCTCTCTCCACAGCAAGAATATTATTGTTCTCCTCTGACACCATCTTCTTAATACTTTGTGTTGCACTATCATCTGACCAAAGCTTAGCAAGTTTAGGAAGGTGAAAATATGCTTCAGGTTTGACGAAGCCACCAACACCTCGCACCCTACCAGATTATTCAGGTGTTCCCAACGCCGTAGTTAGAACATCAACAGATCCTTCAAACTTTCTTTTTCCTTCTAGCTCTTCCTTCTCCAATTTGTCCTAAAATAGACGTAAATCAATTTGCATAAAAGCATGAACAATTTCAAATCCTGAAATTAATAAGCTAATTTCAAGGACTTGACTTACAATTTCATCGACCTTTTTCTTCACTTTTGGCACTTTGTAGTTGCCATCCTTGTCTTGCCTAGCCACTTTCCACATTGTAGTTCGACCTAATTTCCTTCCAGGCATTGTCGCAGCGTATAAATATATGTTTGGGTTAAATGACATCATATCAGATAAGGACACTCCGACATATGGTAATATATTTCTAAAAACATTAATGTACCAGTTCCTCTTGCAACTGAGCATATGGTTTCCGTCCAAGTCGATAAGGGTACTTATTCTCTTTCCTCCTTTCTTTCTGTTTATGTCGGAATTCCTACAAGACGATAACCAAATTTTCCATTATATTCATATGTTTACTACACAACAACAACAACAATTTAAATAAAAGAATTATAAATTAATGGAATGAAAGAACACTGAAAATAATTAAATTTGAAAACTTACTTGAAAAAGCCACCAACATCCTCTGTATTCTATAATATACACAGATGTGCTTGTTCCATCTCTTTTCCAAAGACTGAAATCATAGTAGGAGTTGATAACAGGTTGGACGCATGAAAGACTTCTGATTTTGAATTTTATGGCAAACCAGCAGTGGAAGCATCATTTAGCAATCCCTCAGCACAAAAATCTACCGCCTTTTCAACAACGTAAGACTCTGCTATGCATCCCTCAGGATTCCTTTGACTTCTGACCCACCCTTTGAAGACTTTCATGTACCTCTCAAATGGGTACATCCACCGAGAAAATATTGGACTGCAAAGTGTAACTTCTCTCACTAGGTGCATTGTTAGATGAATCATAACGTCAAAAAATGAAGGGAGGAAGTACTTTTCCAATTGGAAATCAATAACCACCAAATCTGCTTGCATCTGTTCTAGCTTCGAAACGTCAATCTCTTTAGCACACACCCGCTTGAAGAAAAGGCAAAACCTGATGATCGCATATCTTACCGGCTTGTCAAGAACATAACGTAATGCAACAGGTAGAAGAACTTACATCACAACATGATGATCATGTGATTTTAGTTTAGACAGTTTCAAATCCTCCTTAGAGACAAGATTCCTTATGTTTGACGAAAATCCAGTAGGAACCTTCATCCCAAAAAAAGACCCACACACTATTTTTGTTTCATCAAGCTTACAATTCCAAGAAGCCAAAGGCAATTTAGTTCGCTTGCCACTGACATCTGGCAGTAACTCAGTCTTGATTCCCATAGCCACCATGTTTAAACACCCTGCAACCCCATCCTTTCTCTTTCCCGGAATGTTCAACAGCGTACCAATGATTGAGTCACAATAGTTCTTTTCAATGTGCATGACATCGAGATTATGTCGTACCGGAATATCTTTCCAGTACTCTAGTTGAAAGAATACAGACTTCTTCTTCTAGCAAGGTCTGTCTTGGTCATCAACAATCCTTACACGAGGAGTAGACTCTTCCCTTTTCCCAAACTCATAATTCAGATCCTCTACTCTAGCAAGCACCTCCTCTCCGATCAATGGTACAGGAGCTAGGTCCTCCTCGACGGTGTTGTCAAAAGCAGCAACTTGTCTCCTATATGAATGATGTCTGGGTAGTCCCCAACGATGCCTCATGAAAACAAGTTTACTACATTTCTTTAACCTATGAGGTCGAGTTTGGTCAACACATATTGGACAACCATTGTATCCTCTACAATGCTTCCAGACAAGTTCTCGTATGAGGGAAAGTCATTAATAGTCCAGAAAAGCACTGCTTTTAGTTTGAAGTACTCCCCTCTATATGCATCATACACTCACTCAACCCCATTCCACAACAGTTTCAAATCATCTATTAGTGGTTGCAAGTAGACATCGATATCATTACCGGGCTGCTTCGGTCCCGATATTAACAAGGTCAACATCATGAACTTCCTTTTCATGCAAAGCCATGGTGGCAGATTATAAGTGACTAGTATAACCGGCCAACATGAATACATGATGTTTTGCATACTATGCGGGTTAAATCTATCCGAAGATAGGGCAAATCTGAGGTTTATGTGGTCGCTACTCAATTCAAGATATTTACTGTCTAGTAATTTCCAAGTTGGAGAATCAGCTGGGTGTCGCATCTTCTTATCTTTCTTTCTACCCCAGTCATGCCAAGTAAGATTCTTAGCAGTCTTGATTGACTGGTAAAACCTTTTGAACTTGGGGATTGGTGTAAAGTACCATAAAAGCTTCGCATGTACATTTTTTTTCACAATATTATCCCTACCCACTTTCCACCTTGAAACACAACAATCTGGGTAAACATCAGCTTCTTTATAGTTTTCTCCTCTATAAAAGATGCAGTCATTAGGACATGCATGAATTTTTTCATAGTCCATCCCTAAAACACTAAGTGTCTTTTTAGCATCATTCACCGTCAAAGGAACAAGATTTTCTTCAAGAAGGAAACCCTTAATGAATTCCAGAAAGTCTCCATAGCAAGCATCGCTCAATACATGCTTTGCTTTCCAATTAAAACTCTCAACCAAAAAATTCATCTTAGTTGTATGGTCATAACCATGGTACAAAGGTTGATCTCCATCCTCTACGAACTTTAAAAACTCATTAGAGTCTTCAGACATCTCCTTATCCTCACTTTCTCCTATTTCTACATCGTTCTCCCCCATCCCAAGTTCCCCATGAAAAGATTCAGATTCAGATTCAGCCCCATTATCATGCATAGAGTCTCCATGCCACCTCCACACCTTATAACTCTCTAAAAAACCATAATAGAATACATGATCCCTAACAACTTCTATAGAAAATTCATCGGTATTGCAACAATTCATGCAAGGACATGAAATCTTGTCTATGTTAACAACATTAGACTCAGCAAACTTTACAAACTCTTTAAATCCTAACTCAAACTTTTTTGATCTCCTATCAGCTTGCATCCATGACTTATCCATCTTGTCTGTAAAATCAAATGGTTTGGAGGGAATCCACCTAAGTTAAAAGCCTAGGGTTTAACCCACCAACCTTATATCTAACTAGTTAACATGAATAAGCAAATTCACTGCATCCATTCAAGTATAAACAGAAGAGCTAGGAACACCAAAGCAATTCAAAATCCTATTTCAAAACTACACAAAACCAGCCATTCACAAAATAAATCCTTCGCCCTTGCGCAACTTCTCCATCTTTAGACCAATAAGGCTCAAACTTCACCACAAGCATCGAAAACCTCAAAACAACTTTCTGAAGTTTAATCAACACTAATCCAATGGCCGGATTCTACCCTATTAACCGTCAAGTTCACCAATCTTTGAAAAACCCCAAATCTAACCAAAACTCCTCCAAAAATTACCAACTACACATCAATAAACTTCCCTCAACATAACAAATTTAATAACAGGCCTAGGAAAAACTCCTCAAAAGAGGCGGCGCCACCATATGCTCTGCCGGCAGCGGCGGCCGGCCAGCCCTTCTCTGGTCACCTTCAGTGATCACCAAAATTTAACACAATCATCCTCTCAACATTCTAAACGACTTTCATAACTAGCACAAACAACAATTTCAAGTCTAGATGGGGAATCAAAGCAAAACAGTAAATTGAGCCCTAGAACTTAATTAATTGTTTCTCCTTACCAAGAACAAATTGAGCCGAAACCTTTTGAGGGTTTACCACCCTAGATGAGGGCTACAAGATGGGATAAGGATCGCCGACTTTGGCGGCCAGAGAAGGTAGCTCCGGCGGAGGGGCAGTCGAGCTTCTTGCCGTGATATCTCTGGAGCGACGGCGAGAGGGGCACTGCCACCAACCCAGGAAGAGAGAGGAGGCGATGGGGTTCGAACGGGACCGGTGCGGCGGCCTAGCTTGCCCGGACGGTGGCAGAGAGCTTCCAGCAGGGAGAGAGACTCAGGGAAAGAAGAAGAAGAAGAAGAAGAAGAGAGAGAGAGAGAGAGAGAGAGAGAGAGAGAGAGAGAGAAGAGAGTTTTGGGCCTTCTCTCTCAAGTTTCCCAACCCAACTCCAAAAATACCCAACACCAACAACAATTTACCTTTTACCTTTTTACCTCCTTCAACAATTTCTCCAACGTAAAAATTTTCCCGAATTAATCAACTTACAACAATAACTCTAGGGACCTTTGAAAGAATAAATCCACTAACGAAGACGGTAAAACTCTTATTAACATCATATAAGCAATTAGGGTAAAAATTTAAAGGAGTAAATGCTTGTGACACCCTGTAGTTTACACCTAAAATCAGTTTTGTCCCTCACTTTTTTTTTTAAACTGGTATACCCCTATACTTTGAATTCTCGACTGATTTACCCTTTTCCCAGCTAGTTATGACTGTGACATGCTCATTAACAATGCTTGTGAGAGCTTCAATGGTTGGGTTTTGAGAGCAAGGTCTAAGCCCCCTATTACTATGCTAGAAGAGATAAGAGTGAAGGGTTATTTAGACTGTTAATGAGCATGTCACAGTCATAACCAGTTGGAAAAAGGGCAAATCAGTCGAGAATTCAAAGTATAAGGGTATACCAGTTTAAAAAAAAGTGAGGGACAAAACTGATTTTAGGTGTAAACTATAGGGTGTCACAAGTATTTACTCCAAATTTAAAAGTTGAGATGTGACAATATGACCAAACACACCACTCCATAGTGAAACGCGTTTTAGGTTGGCAACCCAAGAACAAAACCGTGAGAGGGGAGCTCAAAATTGGAGGGGAGGTGATAAGCCTTATTCACACATCGCCATGGTGAGGAGTGTTTTGGGTTGGGAACCCAAGAACAAAATTGTGAGAACGGGGCCTAAAGTTGACATATCTCGATATGCGAGCTGTTACAGTAACATTGAGAAATGTTTAATTGTCAGTCGCTAATTGTTGAAAAACTATTTTATTGAGAGATAATCAAAAGTTTATTAAGGGCCAATAAAAATGTAATCTCACCGAAACCTTTTTACTTATTATTATTTTTTTACTTCATAACCTCAAATTAAAAAAGATATTCCGCCCTGTTACTCTTAAAGGCAGGATATCACATATCATTTATGAAACCATCAGCTCCCATATCAATAGTTGGCTCTTAGTTTACCGCTTCAAAAGTTAAGGAGTTTTATTCGCCTACAACTGCAATTTCATCCAATAAACTGAAATTACAGAGCAAGCACAACACCTAACATGAGATCACAGCTATGAGCGACTAACTATTGCCTCAATCTACATGTCCTCACTCTGAAGAGAAAAGACTTTGTATGTCAATGAATCCAATAAATGTCGAATTGGGCAACCAGACGAGTTAGCTTGACCAACATAGGTAGCAATTACTACAAGAAGATCTCAACACAATAATAAATCATTGGGTGGGTCATCCCAAGATCTCTCGGGACGCTTAACACAGATTGATAGTATGCTCGGCGAACAGTCGGCAAAAAAATGGGTTCTTGGTCATCCCAGCTACCCAAATTCAAACATTCATCAGCATCCATGACATATATCCAACAATCTCGTAAACGTAAGGACATATTTGAGATCTAAAAAACAAATCTAAAAACTAAATTACATTGCAAACAAAAAACTACAAAAGAAACAACAGACTATCCAAAATCCAAATAGACCCAAGAACTCAGCAACATAGCCCAAACGTGATTTCTACACATGCCACGTAGAGGCGCGGATCGACTTGAATGGCTGTGCTGCAGCCTAGACAACGATTTGAATATATACTTCTACATGTTAACTTAGTAATGATATCCTCATCAATTCAGTTGGATAACTGACTTTTAACACCTGTACCCATGACCTGGGTTTGATTGCTGCTCTCCCTCTCCTTTACTTTTACATTTTCTTCCCTTTCTTTGTTTTTACTTTGTTCATACAATATCTTCCTGTTTTCTATTTGAATTTGTTACTTCCCTTTTTATTTTCTTTCCTCAATTTTTTTTCTCCTTAAGAAAAATGGGTTTAATGAGGAAATTGTATACTCCTTGAAATATCATTTTGAAAAAAAAAATTTGCAATATAAGGAAAAAAATCACGTATAAAAGGAAATAAATTAACCTAGACTAAATTTGATTCCTAGATCTGTCACTGGCCACTTATGTCGACGATCACCGCCTCCACTGCCACACCGACTTCATTCATCAAACACACCAACAATTCTCCACTTTCAGTTCACTCTCCTATGTAAATGAGTAATCGATCGAAAAATTTCAGCCCTACAGTACCGACATCAAACCCATTATAAATAGCTCATTTTGCATGCTTTTAACTTCCACAACTTCTTAGAAAACTTCATTCTTATCTTATTGCATTAGTTTGAAGCTACGTACGTACTTTGACTAAATTCTTCCACCTTAATTGATTAGTTATTTGCTTCCATACTTCCAGAAAAAACAATATAAAGGCTGCATTCAAGTCAGTAACTCTCCTTGCGCTGCTTGTTGTTGCTATGTCCTTGTCATATATTAAGGTATCTGAGGCCGAGTCGCAAGGAAGGACATGGGTATCGATCTCAGAGGAGTTGAGATTGGAGCAGGAGTGGGACTAGGTTTAGGGCTAGGTACATTGAGGTGGCTCTGGGTCAGGGTCTGGATCCCGCTCCAGCTCAGGTTCCACCAGTTCTAGTTCAAGGTCTTATGGTGGAGGTAGCGTTGCTCTGAGGCAAGTCCATCTGCCGGGTCAGAGACTTCAGGGAAAAATTACATGGTGGTGGAGGTGGTGGCAGACGTGATTCAGGCTCGGGTAGTGGAAGGGCGGGGAAGTGGCTCTGGTAATGGTGACTTGGTGAGGGTCACGGTAAGGGTCACGGTGAGGGCTTTGGCAATGGAGGCAGGAAATAAATATTAAGAGCATCTCCAGCAGTGATTGATAAAATAGTTGATAAATTTAGATGAAAGTTATATTCATTAATTCATTTTGAGAGTTTTGCTTCAGCAGAGTAGTTATAAGAGAAAACTTAGCTATTCATTGACAAATTTCTCTTCTGAATTGATAAATTTGTCAATTTTATTTATCAATTTATAAATTTATCAACTTTTTAAGTATACTACTGGACTACTAGAGCAAAAATTCACTTAAATATTAATAAATCTCTATTTTTTTTAATTTATCAATGCTGCTGGAGATGCTCTAAGAACTCATTAATTAGATTACTCAATAAGCAAGCTAAAAAAATAGTGGTTTGAAGCATAGATCCGTATGACCTCGGTGTTGTGGAATTTCTCCCTTACGAGTTTGTTCTTCTTTTTCTTGTGCCTTTGGTCCCTTTCTTTAAAAAGCTTTCTCTAAAAATGCAAGTAAATTTACCGATAATAAAATAATAAATAGAAAATTTCATACAAGTCCCTTTTTAACATTTTATCCTTCATAAGTGCACTCCATATTTTTTTACCCGCATAAAAGCATCTCAACAGCTTTCCCATTTTCTTGATTTTATCAATTTTAGGGAATATTGAGTTATTTTGTGGTCCAACAGTTTCCTCATCTTATTCTCAAAAATGGGGATGAAGAAGAAAGAGAAGCACTCATTCCCCAAATTTGCAGCAAAACATTCCTTCCCCAAATATTAATTATTCATGTGCTCCAACGATAAAAACAAAAATTTAAAATATTTTATTAGGTAATTTATGTTACAATGAAATATATGATTTTTTTTGTTATTGTTAATAATAATATATCATTTTTTTATTGTTGTAATAAATACCGAAATCTCCAAAATGGAGAAGCTGTTGGAGTTGAAGTATAAATTTTTTAGACATTTTGGCTTTTGTTTTTTCATTTTAGAGAAATTTTGAGAAAGTTATTAGAAATGTTCAAAGTTTAATACTAAGCTTAATTCCATCAGCTTACATTTTTGTTATACTTAAACTGCCCTCCTCTCTTTATACAGAGTTTTCCTCTCTCTCTCTTCCACCTTCGATTCCAACACCGCTACCACGCCGCCTCGATGACAACTTCCGGCTCGATCTCGATTGCATCTCCGACTCCGACGATGCCGCCGCCGCGACGATGACTTCGGGATCGACCGTCGACGACATCTCGACAACCTAGACTGCATCTCCCTCAAAGCGCAGGTGGATCTACAAGGTCGTCACCAAACTAACTCTGAAATGAATGCGATCGTATATCTGCCTGCGTCAGAGGTCTCTCTCAGAAGATCGATCCTCGCTAATCGTCCTTGTCGACGTCACCGTCAACGTCGGCGCTAGTTTTCAGTAATGACGATGGCGGCGGTTGATGTCAATTTTGTAGATCGCTCGCCGGACCGGCGATGAATTGCTTCTCAATCATGTAAGCAGGTTTTGGCTCTTGAAATCTGTTGCCTAATTTGATTGTTGAAGATAGTGTGTTTGAATTTTCTTCATGATTTTAGCTCAATTGTGCGGTAGTAGTGTGTATAACAATCATGTTTGACTGAATAGATGTTAAGTAGTGTGAAATGAAGTGTTTTAGTTTGAAATGATGTTTAGTGTGAAGTATACGAGGACAGTAGCTTTCTATAACTGTTGAAGTATATTTCTGCTACTAAGATAGTACCTTTATGCGAATGTCGTAGTACCTATGCTTACTGATACCAATATTGTGTGTCTATTGTGTTATGTGCTCATTATGTAAAAGCAGTAGCATTCTATAATGTCTACATTACTTTTCTGTTCTTTTGATCGTACCTTTATGCAACTATGATAGTATTTTTAGCATACTGGTGTCAAATTTACATTTTTGTGGCATTTAAACTTCGTGCCTTTGCTGCTTTACTTTATGGAAATATTGCTGAATATTGTGGTGAATTCAAGTGGCAGAGAGTGCCCTATGATGTGGTCTTACTGCTGGTTTTGGCTTTGTTTTTTATGATTTGGAAATGATTCTGCATATATATAATATGTCTATATTGAATAGTTTTTGGAGTTCATAGAAGACAATAGTGAGCTACCTAATTAGTACTTGTGAGTGGTTTTGTATTCATAAATTTGGTGATCATGTAGGAAAATAAGCTAGAGAAATACAGTGCTGCTTTTGTGAAATGTTCTGTGTTTGTAGTTTTCTCATTGTATAGTAGTATCTTTTCAAAATATTGATAGTATCTTTCTATGTCTATATTAGTGTCTTTTCATCATAATGTCAGTAACTTTTATTTTCATTGTTGTTTTTAGTTTTCATTTCAAATACTAATATTTTCGGTACAATTTTCCTTCGAGGTGGACCTCGCAAAAATTACTTCGGGTTTCAGGATGGAATTCGGGGTGTGTCCTGACAGTTGTTATTAGAGCTTTATGTTTTTGTTTCCTGTACCATTTATCACTATCATATATGCCTAAGTAGCACATAGTGCCTATAGAGTGATGTTCCGACCGCGGCGAATTCATTAGCAGTTTATGCTTTGGATGCTGTGTTGTTGGGTATGTGTGATAGTTGTGTTAGTCTTGTTTATAGACTACTAAATATCTTCTTCCACAAGTACTATGCCTCCTAGATGCTGACCCCGTGAAGCTAACTCAACCAACACAAATGAATATTCGCTTAATTGTATTTCAGATAAAGAGTCCCCTAGTGTTGTGATCAATTTGTCATGTTCTTGCAGAAATCTCATGTGAATTTGGATATTGAAGCCTCTCTTGACCAAGATATCATTCGGCTAACCAAGAAATATTTGAAATAAAGTTGCGTGCTAATCGAGAATGGCAAAACCACGAAAATAGCTTTATATAACTATTGCAGTAGACTTTCTAAACTATAACATTAGCTTTTTTAAAAGCACAGAAGTAGCTTTATCGTAATTATATCTTTGTAAAAAGCTATATAATTTTAGTATTTTTTTAATGTTTGTATTAGTATTTTTTCAACACGATGATAATATTTTGTATATACAATCAAAGCATTTTCAACTTCTATGCTAGTATCTTTCTCAATCTAATATGAGTAGATTTTGTTGCTGGTAGTAGTAGTTTTTGTTAATGACTGTAGTATCTTTTGTTAGTGGTGGTAGTATCTTTGGTTGGTGGCAGTAGTATCTTTTATTGCTTACGGTAGTATTTTTCGTTGTCAGTGATAGTAGATTTCTTCGTTTGTGGTAGTGGTAGTATCTTTTGTTGATAACAGTAGTATATTTCGTTGTCAATGGTAGTAGCTTTCATTGCTGATGGCAATAGCTTTTTTTGTTATCGGTAGTATCTTTTGTTGCCAGTGTTAGTAGCTTTCTTTGCCCGCGGTAGTATCTTTTGTCATCAGTGGTAGTAGTTTTTGTAGTCACTAGAATCCTCACTGATGATCGGTCAGAAAATTTGCCGGAGTCAGGCTGGAAAGTTCGTCGAAAGTCGGCCGGAGATCTCACCGGAGGTCAGCCGGAGACCATTTGTGGTTGTTGACTTTTTATATTTGTGACAATTTTGTAAATATAAGAGAGAAAATCTAATTTTTTGGTTAGATGACAATCTGTAATTTTGTTTAACTTAAGTAGGTAAAAATGTTTGGGTGGACCTATATTGGAGAAAATGTCTCAAAATGAACTTCTATGTAATTAGCCCTAAAGCGAAGCAAAATTTCCAACTCGGAGCCAGCTAAATATTGCCAGGGAGTAACCACTTTCTACTCTCAAAAGTCACATATGCCGTAAATAAAAAAAAATTCTCACACTAGCAATATTTAGCTAGTTGGGAGATGGAATTTTTCAGCAATTTCTGATATAGTCTAATGAGAATTTTATGTTATGTTCGCCGAAGCAAGATATAGTTTTGCATTTCCATTTACTACAAAAAATAATTACAGACCAAAGACAAAAAAAAAGGAGCAAGCAAACAAACAAAATCAGTTCATAAAACCTGAAAATATGATTATGTGAAAGGATCAGCACCCGTATAAAACTTTTGGTTACTCAAAACCATTATGTTGGTCTGTCATTATTCAAACAACTTGTATCCCCTAGCTGAGACTATGGTAAGTTCCAATCCAGTTCAAAATATATACATCATATATGCAGCGGTAATTACTATAGTCATGTACGGCACTGTCTTTGGCTATGTCCTGTACAGTTCAGATTATCTACATCGAGTGTTTGAACCTATCGGCTACAGCTGACGATTTATTCATAATATTTGAAATTTGTCTACTATTAAAAACAGAGCAAGAAAAGAAAACTTTAGAGAAACAGAGAAAAGGAAAACGAATCATACCTTGGAATATGCCTGGTTGAATCGCACTCTGGATAAGAGTTGGTTAGAAATGTTGGAATGCGAGACTCCCAACTAAATTTCCTAAGGGATCCCATTTCCTAATGCCATCCACAGCATCTCCCTTGCACACTTTGCAGGAAGTGGTTTAAGCATTTAACACTATCTACCTCAATTTCAAATAAGAACATAAATCAACCTTAACATGTAATTTCAGCAAAGACTAGATGGTTTGTCTTCCATGATGATCAATCGTGTAAAATCAACCTTAAAAGAGCACTCCACAAAACCAAGCATTATGATTAAATCCTAGTTGAGTAGGACTCGATGGCATGATCATCAAACCCATTTCATCTAAGACAAGCAGCTTTTCTTCTGAATTAAAACTAGGAAGGAAAGGCCAAACTTTATAATCTGATCCTAAATGTTATGAACCAAACCTAATCCAATGAATACAAAACAGAAGAATTAGAAATATATGCAATGACACCCTGATGGAATCGTATATGAACAATCTAATACACATTAGCAAAAGATACAGAAGTTCTAACCCAAACAAAAAGTATGATAACAAAGTTTTACCTACTTCCTACCAAACCCTTGAAATAGTGTTCCTATTACAATTCCACAACCGCTTCGCCTCTTCTTCTTCTAAACGGGCGGCGGAGGCGGAGGCGTTACCTAGAACAGGTGTCCGGCAAATGGGGCAAGCCGAAACCTTAACGAGCCACGTGTCGAGACACCTCCTGTGGAACAGGTGACCGCAAGCAGGGAGTTTCCGGCACCACTGGCCTTCCCGAAAGGCGTCCAGGCAGACCACGCAGTCGGACGACGCCGTTTGGTTCTGGGTTCGGAAGCGGAACTGGGGGAGGGTCTTGAAGTGTCTGGGGGAGAACCCAGATGAGGGGAGGTCGGACTGGGTGCGGCGACGGTGGAAAGCGCCGGTGGCGAGGATGAGGAAGAGGAGGAAGGCAACGAAGCCAAGGATGAGGAAGAATATGGATGTTATGAAGGTCATTATGAGGGCTTTGAGGATTGAAGATAGGAGCTTGGGATTGGGTTTTGGGGGCGGTGGCTGATCATGGTGGTGATGGGGAGGAGGAGGCATGGTGGGTTTTTGATCCGAGCTTTGGTGAATGAGGTTTTAGAGATCAAAGTTTAGGAATTTGGCGATAAGAGGCAGAAGAAGATGGATAGGCTACATTAGAATAGAAAGCTCTTTTGTTTTTCTAGCGAGTGAGATACAGATTTGTGCGGGGTGTTGGTTTCCAGGTCGTGGGCTCGGTTTGGGTTAAGCCAGCGGGATCAATAACCTCAGCCCAACCTTGACACGGCCCAAAAGGTGAGCATGTGTGTTCCTTTTTTTTATTTTATTTTATTTTTTGACAAAATGAAAAATTACATTGATAATTGAAGGCCAAAATGACAACATACATAAACCACCAGCATTCACTTATTTATGAGCACAGCAGAGGTAAAAACTAAATAAAAAAGATATTAGAGAAACATATCACACGAGTAGGACCAGTCTTGGACCAAGACGAGCAAGCCCAATCTTCCCTCTTATCGCCATGTTTTCTCTTGACATGTTATGGACTTTGGAGACGGAGCTCTCTTCCCAGATTCCATGTGGCTCCATCCCCGCCAACCACGCGAAAACACTTTATATTTATATTGAACTTGATCAACAATTAGATGAGTACATTTTGTTACACAAGAATAATCTATGATCTATGATACTACAAGAGAAGATTGCACATACAGCTAACCAAATTAGAATGAGATAACTCTTAGATAGTAATCAATCCCTCAATTCAACAACAAAAGTTTCTTTTCATCTGACTTTTTCTTTTGCCAAAAAATTATATTCCCCCCCCTTTTTTTTTTGAATAAAGGAATAGTGCGGCTATCCTTAAACCTTCATTAATGAAACTGTTGAATACAAGAAGGGACGTGAAGCCTAAACCCCTGATCACAATAATAAGCATATAGAAGTCCCGAAATAATATTAAGAATTTCTACAAAGTATATGTATTCAAACAAGCACCAACTTGCAAAGAGTACTGCTCTAATGACGACTCTATTTGCTTTGTTACTGCGGTGACATAATGGAAAGATCACTAGACATGTGGCACGCTTAGAGCATCATTATCAAGAGAAAATCTTTTGTCCCCAAATTTCCTGCCTCCTTCTCTGTCTCCCATTCAAATCTTGACATTATCACTAACAACAACAAGGAATCTAAATTTAGCATTCTTCACAGCTAGTGTTGTAATACCCCAGATTTTCATATCTTATTCCTTGTATTATTTCCGAACTTAATGAAGGATTATTTGTGAAAATTCTTAGTTGATTATGCGAAGTTGAAGTTTCGGACGTTTATTTTAAGGAGCATTGACTTTAAGAAGCCAAAAGTTGACTTTATCTTCCGTAAGTTATTTGTAAAAACTTCCTTCATGAAAGTTGTAGAGTTTGTCGATATGAGTTCGTAGACATACGGCACGCATGAAACGGATGTTGTATGACAAAGTTATGGTCAGAGGAAGTTAGTTTCTGAGTTTGGAAAGTGTATAAGTAGAAAAATGTATGAGAGTTAATTTTTGGAAACCTAAAACCAGTTCTCTTTCTCTCTCTTCCTCTCCCGACCACTCCCACACAGTCAACTTCCGCCGGAGCAAGCTTCGCCGTCCGGCCACCGGTTGGACCACCGCCGGTCTCGTTCAACTCGCACAAGTGTCCCCTTCAAGCCTAGGCAGTTGCTGCAAGGCGTTATACGCCGGAAACGAAGCTTTTGGCCAGCAAATGGCGCTACTGTGTCACCGATCGGAACCGCTGTATGCGACGGCGATGGGGGGCAACCTTAGGTGAGTTTTGGTCCTCTCCTCCTCTTGGTTGTGCCTAGGCATGGTTTGAATCAAGTTTTCCAGGTTTTGAGCCCGGATTTGCAGGTTTGAGGTTTGATTTCGGGTTGATATTTCGTGGTGTTTTCCGGCCGAATCGGTTAAAACCTCAGGTATTAAAGTTGTTCTCCATGCTTTAATCTACAAGTTTCATGTTATGAGTTTTTCCAAACTAGGAAGTTTTGGGGTGACGTGTGGGTCTAACTTGCCACCGCCTGTGGCGACGCGTGGCAGTACGTCCGGCTATATTTCGGCCTTGGTTTTTAGTGTTAGTTAGCTCTTGCTGTTATGAGCTTGTTGAGAGTTAGAATTGCTAGGTTTGGAGCAAGGATTTCATGTTAGAACTATAGGTTTAAAATTTGGAATTGGTGGAGGTTGAGTGTAGATTTTGTGGATTAGAGGCAGCCCTATTGAGTCGTTGAGTTCAATGACTTTGGAAAGTTGTCCTCCTTTGAGCTAAGATTTAGTTTAAGGGTATCACTATGCCATTTCTTGCATCCGGCGACATAATTGTAGTGTCGCTTGATAAAAATCGTAAGTGTCGCCTTCTAGCAAGTCATTGATGAGGTTCTCCGACGACACAAATGTTGTGTCACCTATAAGAACCTCAGGCAACATAAGACTTTTTTCATTTTTTGTTGCCTGAATTGAGATAAGGCGACACGGTATATATGTCGACTGATAGTTTAAACAACGACATGCTAAAAGGCGACGTATATGTCGACTGATAGTTTAAACAACTCTTTGTGTCGCCTTATAACTGCGAGTGAGAGAGAATACGTCTTACAACAACATATAGATGTAGGTTAATTAATTCATTTAAAGACGATATTTAAAAAATATGTGAAAATGTTACAGGCGACATATACTTGGTGAATTAGAATTTAAACTTTTCCACGCTACATTTATGTATTGTTGGATGAACCCACACGACATACTATTGATGTTGTTTCTGGTCTAGACGTAGTACGACGACACATATGCATTGGGTGAATGATCTTCAGGCAACGTATATTTTTTCTTTTTTCATTTGGTCTCTTTATGACAATAGGTATATGTCGTCTGATATGCTTTAAGCTTTCACTACATAATATCTTTTAGGCTTTCGACATTTTCAGGCGACATTTGTCTATCGTATGAATGAGCTTAAGCTACATATAAGTGATGTCTTCTTTTGATTTAAATTCTCCACTTATGTTACCGGTTGTTCTTTATGACCTCACATTTCTAGTATTTTAACTTAGTAAAGACAATAGATATTGTTATGTTTGTGTTGTCGGTTGTTGCTTTATGACCACACATTTCTGGTATCTTAACTTAATAAAGACAATATAAACATTAAAATATGATAATAAATGGTTTAGATACATCTTTACAGTTTGTTCAATACAATACTTACATTTCAAAACTATCCATCACATTGGTACCAAACCTTTACCAGATTGCAACCTTAAAGCTACATAGAAATTCTAATCCTTTAAACAATGTAACATCAACAACATACTCAATTCAAATGCAACAACGCAATGCAGTTCAAGAGAACACAAGCACTCAGACACAAGTGAAGCACAACCAACACCATCACATAATAATACCAAAACTTCAACTCAAGTACTCTAGAGTATCATTAACTTGTCCTTTTATGGACTACCTGAAAACAACAAGAAGAATAAAGGGAATGAGCTTCACAAGCTAGATAGGTACAACTAAATAATCTTTATAACAAAGACTCTAATTCAACATGCATGCACTTGGAAATGAAAGGCAGGGACATGCTTGAAGATTAAGTAAGATAACCAAGGAAGTGAGAATGAATCCCAATAATTGCTTCTGCCCTTGTGAAAGAAAGCTAGAGATTCAGAGGCAATATTAAAATGCGCATATTTAACACAAAGAGAGTCACCGAGATCGGCGACCCCTATTATAGTCGAGCTCCTTATTACTTGAGGCAGGAATTCAACTCTTTTCACACACCATGCAGGCATACAAATAGATATATATACAAATTGAGCTCAAAGCATGCAAATATGTTACTGATGGCAATACCTTCAAATACATCTTTTCTTCCAATAAGCGCTTGAAATTTGCACATATAATCACTCTCATAAGTGGATGTGAGCTTATATCAGCAAAAAGTTTATTACAAGCTGTGCATTAGAGCTTCTTATTCAGACTATGTGATGTGAGACCATCATCTCCAGAAATGCAGATATTCTCTTTGATGTAGGAAGGATCCTCAGAGTTAATCATAGTGCGTTCGAAAGTATCTTCCATTGAAGCATCACTGTCTAAAATTATAGTTTGACTCCTCTTATTATCAATGTTCAGTTCGTCGCTCTCATTCGGCCGTTTGGACCATCTGGCTTCAGTGGAATCAGGAGACAGCGGAGCACCATTACTCATGATCCTTTGATTGTCAATACCATTAGAAATTTCCAAACCTTCAAGCATGGCAGACTTCAAAGTTTGGTCTTCAACCTCATTATCTTTGTTACAAATATTAACACCATCTTCATCAATTTTCCTACTGACATCCTGATTCAACCACAAGATAATAATTAGCATTACTGTATATCAAGTGTATGCCAAAAAGCAGGAAATGTCCATGACTCAATCACCGGGGCAAGTATTTTCTGGCTACATATTAAAATATAAAACTACATGTCACGCCTCGAATCTTAATTTTTACCAGAATTACTGGTATAGTGGTAATAAGAGTTTTTACCGTGTTCGTCACTAAGTGTGTAATTTAATTAGTCCCCAGAGGGTGTTGAGGGACTAATAATTTGAGGGAATTATTCTAAGGAAGAAATTTTGACGACGGTAAAAAATGGTAATTTTTGCTAGTAAAAGGTAATTTTATTGGGGTATTATTTTGGGGTGTTGATTTTTAGAAAATGGGTATAAGTGGAGTTGGACCGGGCCTTTATGGGTCCAAGCCCGTTTTCTTTTGTTTTTCTCTCTTTTCTCTCTCTCATCCGCTCCCGCTCCCGACTCTCCCTCCGCTGCCTAGAAATTTCCCGGCCGCCGTCCGGTCTCCGTTCGCCGTCGGACTGGTCCCGTTCGGTCGGTCTCCAACCCAGCAGCAATCCTAGACCGGTGGCAGCCTCCCTAACGCCGCCGTGAGGGAGAAACGCCGCCCGGAAACTCCGACTGCCAAATCGGTTTTCTCGCCGGAACTCCTTCCTCCGACCGCCATAGCCAGCGAGCCTTGGCTCAAAAGGAAGTCCTCCTCCCGTGCTTCAATCCCTCCAAAGGGCTCGCTCCGTCTCGAGCTAGGTAAGGAGAAATCGGAACTTGAATTTTCTAGGGCTTTTTGTGTTTGTGCGTTCGATTGATGTGCTTAGGCTTATAATTGGAGTTTTTGGTAGTTAGGAATGTTGTAGAGGAGGTTGAGAGGAAGATGCTGTCAAATTTTGGTGACCATCGGAGGTCGCCGGAGTTGGTCGCCGGCGCCGCCGCCGAGAAAATGTTTTTAGTGGAGAAAAATGTGAGGAGTTTAATGGAATAAGTTTTAGAATTTTTGGAGGAGTTTTGGATAGGTTTGAGATTTGTTGAAGTTTGGTATTTTTTGACAGATTATTAATTTATAATCCGGCCATTGGATTTTATTTGGTGGAAGGTGATTTTGAGGATGTCGGTAAAATTTGTGGAGTTTTGAGGTTGGCAGTGGATTTAAGATTTTGGGCGCGAAGCATATTTAATTATGCATGTTTTGTCGGTGTTTTATTTTAAGGAATTAATTATGTTTGGAACAGGACGCGAGGAGGCTCGAGTAGAGGAGACCTCCGACCGACGTCAGGCTTAGGCCTAAGTTGTGAGTGGACTTTTGTTTTATATAATGTGTTTGAATTGTTTTATTGTTGAGTAATTTCCTTTGTTGGATATTTCCCAAAATTGAGAATTTCTACGATTATACTCGAGGCAAAATTACGAGAATAGTATGTATGAGAGAGCATGCTAGCTAGCTATACGTGATTTCCCCCATACGCGAGGCACAATTCCGGTATGGGTGACATGAGCGTTAGACGCGAGTATCGTAGCCCTGTGTGACTTTCTAATCTTGCATTTATTTATTCATAGAAATCGTACAAGGAGTAAGCACGTATTTATAACCACTCGGTCTTTATCCCCCATTCTGAGGAAAAATGCCAGTATTGAGTGACGTGAGCGTTAGACGCAATCGTATTAGCCTGGTGTGACTCTCTAATTTAAAGTTTATTCATAGATAACATACATGGAGCATACGAGTGGTTAATACATACTGATATATATTTTATAAATTGAGCCTGAGAGGCTGTTTTGTTTATGATTTGGGGACTAGCCAGAACTAGTCGTTTGCATTGTTAAATTTCTTGGGGAAATATTATTGATGTTGTGATTATTTTTGTCCACTCACTCTGACGTGATGAAATATTTTCCCCTGGGCTTTTCTCAAGGGGGATCTTCTGGTGGTCAGGTTTTTTTTTGGTCAGCAGCAGTCTTCTGGATGCTTTGAGTGTGGTGGTCTGGATCATTTCAGGAGAGATTGTCCTTTGTTGGCACAGAGGACCGCCCCTTCTCAGCAAGGCAGTCAGTTTTCAACTAGTGGTGGTTCAGCAGCCAGGGGTGGTTCTCAGCAGAGGAGTGGTCAGCGTGGACGTCCCGTGACTCGCGCTAGACTCCATGCTATGACCCAGCAGGAGGGTCGTACTTCCCCAGATGTCATCATTGGTACGTTGTTAATTTTTGGTCAACCAGCATTTGTTTTAATTGACCCTGGAGCTACGCATTCATTTATGTCTAGTATATTCGCTCTCCATGCCAATGTGTCATCATCGTCTCTTCCAGGCGAGTGACATGTATCTCTTCCCTCGGGTGAGGTGATGAGAATAGATTGGGTGTTTAGTGGTTGCGAAGTTTTGGTGGAAAGAGCTCAGTTTAAGGCGGATTTAATCCCTTTAGATATAGTAGAGTTTGATGTGATCTTGGGGATGGACTTCTTAGAGTCTTATAGAGCTATGATGGATTGTTTCCGAAAAGAAGTGGTGTTTCGGAGCCCAGATGGATTGGAGATTGTGTTTCAGGGGGAAAGAGATGTGATTTCGAGTTGCCTGATTTCAGCTATGGCTGCCAGGAGATTGTTAAACAAAGGCTGTCAGTCATTCTTAGCTCATGTTGTATATGCAAGTATAGGAGTGTTGGAAGTGGGAGACATTCCTGTAGTAAGAGAATTTTCTGACGTGTTTCCCGAGGATTTGCCTGGTTTGCCTCCTGTAAGGGAGATAGACTTTTCTATTGAGTTGCTTCCTGGATCTATGCCTATCTCTCAGGCACCTTACAGAATGGCTCCAGCGGAATTGAAAGAGTTGAAGACTCAATTGCAGGAGTTAGTAGATAAGGGTTTTATTCGGCCTAGCATGTCTCCATGGGGTGCCCCGGTGTTGTTTGTTAAGAAGAAAGACGGCACCATGAGACTATGCATTGATTATAGGAAGCTAAATCAAGTCACAGTGAAAAATAAGTACATGTTGCCTCGCATTGATGATTTGTTCGATCAGTTGAGAGGTGTCTCGGTGTTCTCAAAGATTGATTTGAAATCTGGTTATCATCAGTTGCGGATTCGGGATAGTGACGTAGCCAAGACTACATTTCGATCACGCTATGGTCATTATGAGTTTGTGGTAATGCCTTTTGGACTTACTAATGCACCCGCGGCGTTCATGGATCTCATGAATAGGGTGTTTAGTCCATATCTTGACCGCTTCGTGATCGTGTTCATAGATAATATTTTGGTGTACTCAAAAAGTGAGAAGGAGCATGCCAAACATCTAAGATTGATTTTGCGGACTTTGAGGAATGCGCAGTTGTTTGCCAAACATCTAAGTTGATTTTGCAAGTGTGAATTTTGGCTGGATAAGGTGGGTTTTCTGGGTCATATAGTTTCAGCTGAAGGTGTTAGTGTGGATCCCCAGAAGGTAGAAGCAGTGTCCAATTGGAAAAGACCCACAACTATGTCGGAGATTCGTAGTTTCTTGGGGTTAACAGGTTACTATAGGCGATTTGTGCAAGACTTTTCGAAGATTGCAGCTCCACTAACTAGATTGACCAGAAAGGGAGTCAAGTTCGAATGGTCAGATCAGTGTGAACAAATTTTTCAAGAGTTAAAGGATCGCTTGGCTAGTGCTCCTGTTTTGGCACTTCCAGACGATAGTGGGGAGTATGTGGTGTTTTGTGATGCTTCTAGATGAGGTCTAAGTGGAGTTTTGATGCAGCATGATCGAGTGATTGCCTACGCTTCTAGGCAATTGAAGCCGCACGAGGTGAATTATCCCACTCATGATTTAGAGCTTGCAGCTGTGGTTTTTACTCTCAAGTTGTGGAGACACTATCTTTATGGAGCCAAGTGTCAGATTTTTACCGATCACAAGAGTCTTCGGTATGTGTTCACACAAAGGGAGTTGATTATGAGGCAAAGAAGGTGGATGGAGTTGATCAATGATTATGATTGCACTATAGAGTATCATCCAGGAAAAGCTAATGTGGTAGCTGATGCTCTTAGTCGCAATCCCTCCATGTCTTTGTTTCACTTGAGGATGGTTCAAGTTCCACTTCTTTGTGAGATGCGGGCTACAGGGGTGGATTTAGCGGTGGATGAAGTGGGTGCTTTGGTAACCAGTTTCCATGTGAGGCCAGTTTTGGTTGATAAAGTGCGGGAGGCACAGTATAATGATCCTTCCACAGTTCGGTTGATAGAAAGAGCAGAGAATGGAGCCGCCGTAAATTTTTTCGGTAAGAAGAGATGGGTCGTTGTTGTTCAAAAGCAGGCTTTGTGTTCCAAAGAGAAATGAAGAGTTAAAGATTGAGATTTTGGAGGAAGCTCATAGTTCTGCGTATGCTGCTCATCCAGGTAGTGCAAAGATGTATCGGACTTTGAAGAATTATTATTGGTGGCCTAACATGAAGAGGGAAATTGCAGCTTTTGTGAGTAGATGTCTGATTTGTCAGCAGGTGAAAGCTGAAAGGCAGAAACCTTCAGGGTTGCTTGAGCCATTGCCTATTCTAGTGTGGAAGTGGGACCACATCACCATGGATTTTGTCTTCAGTTTACCTCGTACCCGTGAAGGGCATGACAATATTTGGGTGATAGTGGATAGACTCACTAAATCTGCTCATTTCTTGCCGGTGGGAAAGAAGTTTTCGCTGGATAAATTGGCTGAGCTGTATGCAAATGAGAAGATCACGGTGGTTAGGGATAGACTCAAGGCTGCTCAGAGTAGGCAAAAGAGTTATGCCGATGTCCGCAGGAAGGACCTTGAATTTCAAGTAGGTGATTTGGTGTTCCTCAAACTATCTCCTTGGAAAGGGGTAGTACGTTTTGGCAAGCGTGGGAAGCTTAGTCCGAGGTATATTGGGCCTTATGAGATAATAGAGCGAGTTGGCTCTCTTGCCTATCGGTTAGCTTTGCCTTCGGAGTTGTCCAGGATACATAATGTGTTTCATGTATCCATGCTTCGCAAGTATATTGCTGATCCTTCTCATGTGCTGGAAGAGCAGCCGATTAGTCAGCAGAAGGATTTGTCCTATGAAGAGGAGCCGATTCAGATTCTAGATCGGAAGGAGCAAGTGCTTAGGAGCAAGTGAATTCAGCTCGTCAAAGTGCTTTGGAGAAGCCACCAAGTAGAGGAAGCTACTTAGGAGTCAGAGGAGCAGATGAGGCAACAATATCCTTATCTCTTTGAGTAGCGAGTTTGTAAATTTCGAGGACGAAATTTTTATAAGGAGGGGAGAATTGTCACGCCCCGAATCTTAATTTTTACCTTCATTACTGGCATAGTAGTAATAAGAGTTTTTACCGTGTTCGTTACTAAGTGTGTAATTTAATTAGTCCTCAGAGGGTGTTGAGGGACTAATATTTTGAGGGAATTATTCTAAGGAAGAAATTTTGACGACGGTAAAAAATGGTAATTTTTGCTAGTAAAGAGTAATTTTATTGGGGTATTATTTTGGGGTGTTGATTTTTGGAAAATGGGTATAAGTGGAGTTGGACCGGGCCTTTTTGGGTCCAAGCCTATTTTCTTTTTTTCCTCTCTTTTCTCTCTCTCTTCCGCTCCCGCTCCCGACTCTCCCTCCGCTGCCCAGAAATTTCCCGGCTGCCGTCCACCACCGTCCGGCCTCCGTTCGCCGCCGGACCGGTCCCATTCGGTCGGTCTCCAACCCAACAGCAATCCTAGACCGGTGGCAGCCTCCCTAGCGCCGCCGTGAGGGAGAAACGCCGCCCGGAAACTCCGATTGCCGAATCGGTTTTCTCGCCGGAACTCTTTCCTCCAGCCGCCATAGCCGGCGAGCCTTGGCTCAAAAGGAAGCCCTCCTCCCGTGCTTCAATCCCTCCAAAGGGCTCGCTCCGTCTCGAGCTAGGTAAGGAGAAATCAGAACTTGAATTTTCTTGGGCTTTTTGTGTTTGTGCGTTCGATTGACGTGCTTAGGCTTAGAATTGGAGTTTGTGGTAGTTAGGAATATTGTAGAGGAGGTTGAGAGGATGATGCTATCAAATTTTGGTGACCATCGGAGGTCGCCGGAGTTGGTCGCCGGCCGCCGAGAAAATATTTTTAGTGGAGAAAAATGTGAGGAGTTTAATGGAATAAGTTTTAGAATTTTTGGAGGAGTTTTGGATAGGTTTGAGATTTGTTGAAGTTTGGTATTTTTTTGACGGATTATTAATTTATAATCCGGCCATTGGATTTTATTTGGTGGAAGGTGATTTTGAGGATGTCAGTAAAATTTGTGGAGTTTTGAGGTTGGCAGTGGATTTAAGATTTTGGAGTGTTAGGCTTGGTTGAGCGCGAAGCATATTTAATTATGCATGTTTTGTCGGTGTTTTATTTTAAGGAATTAATTATGTTTGGAACAGGACGCGAGGAGGCTTGAGCAGAGGAGACCTCCGACCGACGTCAGGCTTAGGCCTAAGTTGTGAGTAGACTTTTGTTTTATATAATGTGTTTGAATTGTTTTATTGTTGAGTAATTTCCTTTGTTGGATATTTTACAAAATTGAGAATTTCTGCGATTATACTCGAGGCAAAATTCCGAGAATAGTATGTATGAGAGAGAATGCTAGCTAGCTATACGTGATTTCCCCCATACGCGAGGCACAATTCCGGTATGGGTGACATGAACGTTAAACGCGAGTGTCGTAGCCCTGTATGACTTTCTAATCTTGCTATTTATTCATAGAAATCGTACAAGGAGTAAGCACGTATTTATAACCACTCGGTCTTTATCCCCCATTCTGAGGAAAAATGTCAGTATGGAGCGACGTGAGCGTTAGACGCAATCGTATTAGCCTGGTGTGACTCTCTAATTTAAAGTTTATTCATAGATAGCATACATGAAGCATACGAGTGGTTAATACATACTGATATATATTTTATAAATTGAGCCTGAGAGGCTGTTTTGTTTATGATTTGTGGACTAGCCAGAACTAGTCGTTTGCATTGTTAAATTTCTTAGGGAAATATTATTGATGTTGTGATTATTTTTGTCCACTCACTCTGACGTGATGAAATATTTTCCCCTGGGCTTTTCCTTCGTTTTTAATTGCCCAGTCTGCAGAGTTCGGGTGAGGTCTAGAAGGAGGCGTCGAGGCATAGTCACTCATTTCTCCACTACTGTTCACCAATAGGTCATCTGTTTAACCATTAGGATTTCTAGTAGCTTCCGCTGTATTTCTTGTAGTAGCTTTGAATACTTTCAGAAAAATAACTGTGTATTATTTTATTTGGATTAAGTTGAAGAATTCATATTATTGGTTAGAAGTGTTCTTTAATTTTTCCGGGTTAGGGTTGTCCATTTTCAAGGGAGGTTTGCCGTGTCCTTCGGTAAGTTTTCCTTGGAGGTGGTCCCCGCATGACTCACCTCAGGTTTCAGGGTGAAAATCGGGACGGATCTTGACACTACATGTGTACGCTTGTACAAAGTACAGTGTTATAGAGGACCTTGATAAAAAAGCTGGACTCTCTTAAAAAGGAGAGAGAGAGAGAGAGAAAGAGATGTAAACTGCAAGTCAAAATACCCGAAGCTATGAGTTTTACACAGGTGAAGTATACCTGTTTAGATCTCTTTTGATGTTTCCTCCGTTTCAAATGAACTTGAAGCTTCCTATCAATGTTCACGTCATCTTCTTCCTTAACCTTTAAAGGAAAATTACTTAGTAAACTCCAGGTATAATTCCACAGGTATAACGAGAATGTTTGTGGTATGATGAAGAAAAATGTAGTGTACTAGTATTCGGTATAAAATTCAACAGGTGCAGGGTGGACCCAAGTTATCCCTCAGAGGAAGGGTGGTATACACGCACATTTATGTGTATATATATAAAAGAAATATGTTCTCTTTGTTTTTGTTAAAAGGCAGACAAAAGTAAGCAAGGATATTATTAACATTACAACATGAATTATGAAGTAGACTCAGTTACCTTCCTATAATTTCCTTTTTGTTCTTCAGAGAGATTCAGTTCTCTTCCATTTGCAACAGCAGCTGCAACAAATGGATCACTAGAAGTGCCATCTATGTCATCAATCTCCTCCACCTGCAAAAGTAATCTCAAAAACTTATTGAAAGAATTAACTGAGTCAAAATTTATCATCTATAGCAGCGGGTAGCTTCTGGAGGAGCTAGTATTATGTGACAAAAGCATCAAACTCATGACAATTAAAACCATAGAAATTCATAGACATGACCTTTCTCCGAGTTTTCGTAAAACACCTTATCAAATCCAAAAGTAAATTCTTCTTCCTTCTCATCCTAACATAGAAAAACTCAGATTTATCATTACAAAAATTCAATTACCAAACAGATTAGCAGCGGATTACATGAGCTAATCAACCAATTAGCGATAAGAGAAAACCTTGAAGACGAAGCTCTGCGAATCTACACAGTGAACGCAGACTGAGTCGCCGTAATTTCATGGTCAAGACGCTTCTCTTCCTGATCCGCTCCCAAGGAAAAGCAAAGAGCATCCGGAGCTTGACAATGAAGCTCCTCCACACGCTCACCTCCCAAAATTGAAACTCGCCGCTCGGATAGTCCTTATCCGTCGTTGCCTTGGCATTCTCGGAGGCATCGGTTTAAGCCGAAACGGTGCCCTTTTTGATCGATTTGGTGGCGGAGGACGACGAGTCATCGAAGGCACGGACGGAGTGGCATCGGTGGAGGGAGAGAGGAGGAGAGTGAGAAAAGAGAGGGAGGGAGGGAGGCTCCGACGACGGAGGTGAAGAATCAGGTGTGGATTAGGGTGAGGTGGTGCGAAGTATGGAGGAGAATCCGCTGGAATGGGTGGAGGAATTGGTATTAGAGATTTTAGGGTTTAGATTCCTATCTACCAAATGGAAGGTAGGAAAGGAAGAGAGGGGAGGAGGGCAGCTGGGCAGCCAGTCTCAGACCCTCTCTCTTCTCTCTAGACAAAATGAGAGATAGAGATTAAAGTTTTTCACTTCTATACTCAGGGTAACGACCAAAATCGAAAATATGGCCAATTTTTTTCAAAGAGTGCGTCTTTTTTTTTTTAAGAATTACTCCTCTTTTTCTTACACATAGATGTCGTTCTAATACACTAACATATATGTCTAGCTACAAAATCAAATGTTGGGGGGAATCAAACTCAATTGTTGAGGGTATTCCCTCCAAATTAAGGTATTCCAGAAACTAAAAAGTAACTATAAGACAACACATAAATGTTGTCCTATTAACGAAAAAAATTGTCTGCAAAATGAAATGTTTTGGAGGGAATCCACCTAAGTTAAATTAAGGCTAGGGTTTCGTTTACCTCCAAAGTCAGAAATTACATTATTCCAGTATCAGCCAACACATAAATGTTGTCTTATTAACAAAAAAAATTTTCTGCAAAATCAAATGGTTTGGAGGGAATCCACCTAAGTTAAAAGGCTAGGGTTTACCTCCAACGTCAGAAATTACTAAATTCCAGTATCAGCCAACACATAATGTTGTCTTATTAACATAATTAAGTAAAATTTTCACACAAATGTCAATTCATAAAAATTCAATATCAGACAACACATAAATATTGTCTGATTAACATGAGTAAAATCTTCACACAAGTATTTGTCAATTTGGAAATCCCTCCAAAAGTTGAGAAAATATAACTGTCATAGCTAGACGACCTATAAGTGTTGTCCAAATGTAACTTTCATTTTAACAATTGAGACTAAAAATAGACCTTTTTCTTCACCAACTTATATGTATTGTCTCAAACACATACCTTTTTTTTCAAGAAAATAAGTATTGTCTAACTACATATTCCACCAACATAAAAAAAATAAATCTGTCGCCCCGAAACCCCGAACCATACTTAATTTTTTTGTCGCCTGATGGGTGTTGCCTGACGCAAGAAATGGCATAGTGTATTGTGATATCCTATGGTTTTCGGTTACTAAGGTTATTAATTGTGTGATTTTAGGTGATTTGTGAGGTTGTGGTTTTCCTTGGCTCTTGTGTTGCAGAAGAACGCAACAGGATTTTTAGGTGAGTAAATCTCACCATGGTTCACTTTTGGACCAAAATTTTATTATGGTCATTTGGTGATTGATGTTGGAAATAATAATATGCTAATAATTGTTTTAAAATATATGAGCTTCATTGCCATTGGCTCATAGGTAAGATAAAACAAATTTTTCTTTATGTGTTTATTTTTATGTTCTTGTGATCATAATTTTATTGATTATTGATAAGTCATTCTTGTGAAATGATCTATATTGTTCATATAATTATATCTTTGTGAAGGATATAATTTTATGATGTGAATCATGTGTTGTTGATGAGGATGTGGTGATATAATGTATTGTTGTTTAAAATAGTCAAACCGGGTTCCAAGCCTTTAATCGGGTGATTGGTTACGGTTATGATGCAATGACTATTGTGTGATTTTTATTAAATAGTCAAACCGGGTTCTAAGCTTTTAATCGGGTGATTGGTTACATTCATGATGCAATGATTATTGTGTGATTTTTATTGGACAGTCAAACCGGGTTCCAAGCCTTTGGCCGAGTGATTGGTTACGATTAGGGATAAGCTCTAATTCGTCTGTCGGTGTAGGTCATGTGAGATACTTTATGGTATCTGGGACCCATGGGTACACAAATTATTGTTATAGGTCATGAGAGGTATTTATTAATATCTGGGACTCATGGGTACATGTCTTTGGTAAATGTGTTGGAAGTGTGGATTTTATTTATTGATCTATTATTGCTCTTGTGATAAATTAGATGTTAGGAGTGTTGAGTTATTTTTGAGATTACTCATACGGGCTTTTTAGCTTACCGAGTTTGTTATTTTACAACCCGGTGCACCAATTCTTGGTGTATGGGTTAGATCTGTAGGTGAGGATCAGTAGGGTTGAGGTGGAGGCTTAATAGCTGTGTTTTTGTTGGGTTTGCCGTACTCTGTATATATTTTTATTTGGATAGACAGTATTAAACTCATGTGAGTGTTTTCATTTTCTTGACTTTCAAGTTTATGTAAACAAAGAAATGTAATATTTAAACTCTGTGTTGAGTTGTGTGACATTTACATTTCCACTTGAGTTTAATTTTCCATAAAGATTGTTGAAACAGGTTTTGGGATATATTATAATATTTTTAAGATATATCATGCCAAAAATTTTGAAAATTATCTTTTGAAAATTAGGGCGTGACAGTTTCGTATCAGAGTGGGGTTTACATATTTGGTGATAATCAATACTTCGGAGTGATGGCCTGATTGTAGCGGATCACCATCATAAGCTCTTCAGTATTGATATGTCATTGGGTATGTGAAGGGTCAGGTGTCGCCTCTAGGTAAATAGGATGTCAGAGCAAAGATTACTCTGTTATTGGGTCTTTGATTCTTTGTGTTCCACCTTGAGTTAAGGCCTTGGTTAAGAAAATTGTAAAAGACTTATACATTGGTTTAAGTTTTATGCATGAGTTAACCAAGGTTTACTTGCTTCTTTGGTGATGGATCCTCCTCGAGGAAGAGCTAGAGGCCGAGCTAGGGCCAGAGGGATAGGTAGGGCTAGAGGAAAAGGTAGAGCTCCACCTGTAGATGATTTCTTTGAGGAGGAGGTGGGGTTGGAGGTGCCGGTGCCTGTTGTGGTAGATGATGGTCTACGTCTGGCCAGGCTGGCTCAAAGTATCATCAGGTTGGGAATCCTTACCTTTCATGGAGGTACGGACTTTCTTGTAGCGGATCACTAGATAGAGGGCAAAGAGACATACTTCGCCATGATCACGTATATGGAGTTTAAGAAAATATGTATTGCTACGTTTCTTCTCAAGGATGAGGCACGAGTATGGTGGAGTGGGGTAGAGAGAGCCAGAGATGTGACAGCATTGTCTTGGGAGGGGTTCGTACAACTCTTTCGGGAAAAGTATTTTCCTGATACGGTGATGGAGCAGCTGGAGCTTGAGTTCATAGCTCTTGTGCAGGGCATGATGAGTGTCAGGGACTATGAGGCACGCTTTTCTTAGTTGTATCGTTTTGCCAGAGAAATGGATGTAGTGGCCTTGACACAGAAGTTCATTCCGGGTTTGAGGCATAAGCTCCGGAATGTTGTGGCTTCACATCGTTTTGCTACTCTAGCAGAAGCGGTTGAGAGTGCCCTTGCAGTTGAGCAATAGGAGGCCATACATGAGGCTGAGAGCCAGAGAGATGTTCAGGGGAAGGGCAAGGCCCTAGCAGGGAGCAACAGTTCAGGGGACCACAGAGGTGGTTATAGGAAGAGGCAGCAGACTCATCAGCTGGCTCTAACTGAGCAGCAATGGCACCTATTAGGCAAGCAGCACATTTGAAGTGTTTCAATTGTGGTGAGCCGGGCTACTTCTGTTCAGTATGTTCGAAGCCCAGGAGGCAGAGATGCTTCACTTGTGGGCAGACATGCCATTTTGCCAAGGATTGCACCCGACCTCAGGGGGGAGGGCAGGGTAACCAGCAGAAGCAATTACTTCCAGCACAGGCCAGGGTGTATGCTATTGGTCAGTGGGGTGCAGGAGTGGAAGGTACCATTCTTGTTTATGATATGCTTGCTACATTTTTGTTTGATATGGGAGCAACCCATTCCTTCATATCTAGTTCGGTGGTAAGGGTATTAGGCTTGACTTCGACACCACTTTCTAGATCATTATGTCTTTCTTCGTCTCTCGGTGTTTCTATTGAGCTTGGCACTTTGTGTGATGCATATCCTATAGTGATTAGTGGTAGCGACTTCCTTGCTTCTCTGATTGTGATTCCAAACCACTCCTATGATGTGATTTTGGGAGTGGATTGGCTCAGGTCAAATCATGCTTTGATTAACTGTTTTGACATGGTGGTGTCATTCCACATTCTTGGACAGCCGAGCTTTCGCTATCGTTGTTATAGGTCGGACACGACCATATGGAAAGGAGAGTTAGCACACGTCGAGGCTACATGTAGTACCGTGGGTATTGCAGATATTGTAGTAGTCTCTGAGTTTATTAGTGATGTGTTCCAAGTGATTCTAGGGTTACCTCCTAAGAAGGTAGTGGAGTTTGCTATAGATGTGGTACCAGGTACTTCACCGGTATCAAAGACTCCTTATCCAATGGGGAGAACTGAACTTCTAGAGTTGAAGGTTTAGATAGAGGGTCTCCTTGAGTAGGGATTCGTTAGACCTAGCACTTCGCCTTGGGGTGCACCGGTTATTTGTGAGGAAGAAGGATGATACACTCCGGTTGTGTGTGGACTATAGGGAGTTGAACAAGGTGACCATCAAGAATAGGTATCCCTTACTACGATGATTTGTTTGATCAGCTTAGAGGTTCTACGATGTTCTCTAAGGTTGACCTGAGGTCCGGTTATCACTAGTTGAGGGTGAATGAGGAGGATATTCCGAAGACCGCTTTCAGGACTCGATATGGGCATTATAAGTTTGTTGTTATGCCTTTTGGTTTAACCAATGTGCCTGCTACTTTTATGGACTTGATGAACCGCATCTTCAGTCCTTATGTGGATGTGTTTGTGGTAGTATTTGTGGATGATATATTGATTTACTCCAAGACCTTGGAGGATCACGATAGACATCTACGGATTGTACTACAGGTTCTTAAGGAGGCCAAATTGTATGCTAAGTTCGGGAAGTGTGAGTTTTGGAAGGGAGAGGTCAAGTTCCTTGGTCACGTGGTGTCAAAGGAGGGGATTTCGGTGGATCCCGTTAAGGTGGAGGCAGTGTTGAATTGGAGTCGTCCTACTACTCCTACGAAAATTCGTAGTTTCCTTGGGTTGGCAGGATACTATCGGAAATTTATTGAGGGATTTTCTAGTATTGCCTCTTCCTTGACCAAGTTGACAAAGAAGAATGCCAAGTTTGTGTGGACCGATGAGTGTGAGAAGGCATTTGCAGAGTTGAAGACTAGGTTGACCACCGCCCATGTGTTGGTCATTCCTATTAATGGTGTAGACTATGTAGTCTATAGTGATGCTTCATGTTAGTACATAGTAGAACATCAGTCATACTTGTCAAAGAAGACACGTGTCGTCACATAAAATAGGCTTGGGCCTTAGCTAAACCCAAGAAACTTATAGTATCCCTTGAGAGCATAATGGTAATACACTATCTAATAAGGGCAAAGTGGTATTTTTAGGGTGCATCCACCCTATCCCTATAAATATCACTCTCCACCCCTCACTTGGGGACTCTCCATCTCCACCATGTTCCCACCTTATTTCTACTCACATATGGTTGACTTAGGCATCACAGGGTCGAAGGCCGGAACACCCGGTCTTCCCTCTGACACTCTTCATTCATGATTGACAGGTTATGGGACCTTGAAGACGGTGTTCTCGCATTCTGTGTGATCCCTTCCTCAGCAATCACACCGAAACAGTGGCGCTAGAAGGAGGGCCTTCAAGTGGAAACCATCACATAGTTCACCATGAGCATATCCATAATCTGCCCAGATTTCCCTCTCTGGAAATTTTCTTTTTCCGGTCGCCAACCTTCTCATTTTTTCTCGAGCTCCTCCCTGCCCGCATACAAGGAGCTAGACTTATTTACATCTTAATTTTCACTGCTCAAAGATGATTATCAAAACAAGTCTAACTTCTGGCTTACTTTTAGAGAAATCTCGAGGAGAGAGAAAGTAGATCTGTCAAGACCCGCCCCGAATTTCACCCCGAAACCCGAGATGAGTTCTGCGGGGATCACCTCCAAGGAAAATTTACCGAAGAACTCCGCAAACCTCCCTCGAAAATGGACAACCCTAACTTGAAAAATTAAAGAACCACATTTTTAACTCAAATTAATATCCTCCGCTACAACCTAAAAGTAGTCAGAATAAATTACACAAGAATCCCAACAGTAATTAGAGCTACTAAAAATTAAATAAAACACAGCGGAAGCCAACAATCTCCTAGTAGATTAAACATGTAACCTATTGGCGAAATGTAGCAGATAACTGGGTGACTATGCCTTGACGTCTCCTTTTAGACCACACGCGAACTCTACAGACTGAACATTTTAAAAACGAAGAGCCTAAGGGAAAATATTCAACTACGTCAGAGTGAGTGGACAAAACAATTCAGACAACAAATAAATATTTCCCCAAAAATGCTTTCAAAGAAAACGCTTTATCAGCAACAAAACAAAAGCTTGACTGGAAAATTTCGAACTGGTGTCTAGCCTTGCTAAACTCCCAAAATTTAAGAAATGGCCTCTCAGGCTAGGATATTATATATATCAATATGTATTTACACTCGCCTATTCTTTGTACGATATCTATGAACAACTTGAAAAATAGATATCATACAAAGCTACGACGCTCGCGTCTAACGCTCACGTCACCTTATACTGGAATTGTACCTCAGTATGGAGGGACATCACGTATAGCTAGCTAGCATTTATTTATATACATAATATTCTCATAATCCTTAAAATATGAGTATAATCACCGAAATTCTCAATTTCGGAAAATTTCTAACAACAGAAAATTATTCAAAATGATAAAGCATTTCGAACACAATAATTAAAACAAATGTCCACTCACAGATTAGGTCTAAGCCTAATGTCGGTTGGAGTTCTCTTCCGCTCGAGCCTCTTTGCGTCTTGTTCCAAAGACATAAATCCTTAAATAAAACACAAACGCTTAAAGTAAAACAGGCATAAATAAATATGTTTCGCGCGCTCAACCAAGCCTAACACTCCACAATCTTAAATCCACTGCCAACCACAAAACTCCACAAATTTTACCGACATCCTCAAAAACCACCTTCCACCAAAAATAATCCAATGGCCGGATTCTAACATATTTATCCGCCAAAAATACTAAACTTCAAAAATTCTCAAACCTATCCAAAACTCCTCCAAAAATTCTAAAACTTATTCCATTAAACTCCTCACATTTTTCCCCACCAAAAACACTTTTTCAGCGGCGGCCGGCGGCCAGCTCCGGCGACCTCCAATGCTCACCAAATTTTGCCAGCACCTTCCTCTCAACCTCCTCTACAACTTTTCTAACTAGCACAAAACACAATTCCAAGCCTAACTAAGCCAATCGGACGAAAACACACAAAAAGCCATAGAATTTCCTTTACTGATTTCTCCTTACCTAGCTCGAGATGGAGGGAGCCATTTGGAGAGATTGCTGCATGGGAGGAGGGGTTTCTTTTAAGCTATGGCTCGCCAGCTATGGCGGCCGGAGGAAGAAGTTCCGGTGAAGGGAACCCGTGGACAACAAGAACTTTCGGGTGGCTTCTCTCCCTCACGGCGGCTCTAGAGAGGCTGCCATCGGTCTAGAATGGAAGCTATGATGGAGACCGATCGATTGGGACTGGTGTGGCGGTCTGGGGAGGCCGAACGGCGGCGATCGGGCTAGGAAAAAATCCGGCAGAGAAAGGGTCGGGGGAGAGAGAGAGAGCGCGCGAGCAGGAGAGAGAAAAAAGACATAAAAAATAATGGGCTTGGCCCGATCTGGTCCAATACCCTCTAATATACCCATTCCAAAAATTTAACACCCCAAAAATAATACCCCAATAAAAATTACCTTTTACTAACAAAAATTACCATTTTTACCGTCGTCACAATTTTTTTGTTCGAATAATCCTACGAAATAATTATCCGCTACAACCTCTCTGGTGATCAATTAAATTATACACTTAATGACAAAAACAGTAAAAACTCTTATTACCACTATGCTAGTAATTAAGGTAAAAATTATGGGTCGGGGCGTGACAAGATCTGACTTTTTCTCTCTCCTTCACTTTTGCGTGCCACTGCAAGGTAGCTCACCTTCTTAGCCATAATACTCGCCGTCTTCCAATGAATCAGCATGGCCTCCCCGACCTCTAACCAAGGCCCACGCGTCGGTGAGCAGCGCCCAAAGAACTGATCTGGACACCCAGCTTCCTTCAGCTGCGACACGTCCTGGCAGTAGCTTCCCGACAATGATATGTTGTCAATCCAGCGAGACCCATTCTAGTAGCGAGACCAGCCGCACCAGTCACGGCGGCGACACAAGGTCCCGGCAGGGATATGCTCTCAGTCTAGCGACTCTAATGTCGGCACCCGCTTGATACTCCTCTAACGGGGACGCCCACCCATGTCTCGATGCCTCTCTCCCGAGCCCCTCGCGGACTCCGCTTGCCTCTCTCCCTTGGTCTCGCGAGTTTCCCCGCGGACTCCGCTTGTCTCGCCAGAGTCCTCGCTGACTCCCCTGGTCTCCCGAGTTCCCCCGCGGACTCCCCTAGTCTCTCTAGAGTCCTCGCGGACTCCCTTGGTCTCGCCAGTATCCTCGCGGACTCCCCTGGTCTTGCGAGTTCCCCCGTGGACTCCCCGCAGACTCCCCTGGTCTTGCGAGTTCCCCCGCGGACTGCCCTAGCAGACTCCCCTAGTCTCCCCAATTCCCTTGGCGAACTCCCACACATACACAACTCTTCATCCTAATCTCCCGGGACTCCTCACTCCAGCAGAAAGATACAAAAAAAAAACAATCTACCGAGTGTTGAGTGCTGAGCTCACAAGCAGCCACATATATTCCTTGCTACATGCATCGACACCTATGCCTCTGGGCTTTGGTTGAATACGTCTCTCTGAGACCACGTAACTATAGGCGCTGTCCAGTTCCGTGAGTTGCCCCCCCCCCCAGAACTGATCTGGACACCTAGCACCTTCACGGCCTCTCGGGACTCCTCTCTCCCAGTCGTAGGATACAAATTCTGGACGACCCATCCTAGTAGCGAGAAAAACCACAACAGTCGTGGCGGCGACACGGTCCAGGCAAGTATATGCTCTCGGTGTCGCGACCCCAATTTCGGAACCCTCCCCCCGGGTCCCTGCCACGGGGACATGAATTCACCTTTGGGGTCCGCTTGGCACCCCTCTCTCGGGGACACCCTCCCATGTTAGCGCCAGTCCTTGTAGACTCTCCTAGTCTTGCGAGTTCCCCCGCGGACTCCCCTGCCCTCTCTAGTCCCCGCGGACTCCCCTTGCCTCGCCAGTTCCCCCGCGAACTCCCCTGGCCTTGCCAGTTCCCCCGCGAACCTCCCTGCCATCCCGAGTACAGAACCCGGAACCAAGAAAGCGTCCTCCTGACTTGTGATCTCATCTCGACTCTAGACTCGTCCTGACTCTAGATCTCATCCCGACCCTGGATCTCGTCCCGACTCTGGATCTTGTCCTGACTCTGGATCTTGTCCCTACTTGTGATCTCGGGACACGGGTCATGTTTCCAGGCGAGTACACGGATCCTCTCCCAAGCTCCCGGCGCCCTTCCCATATGGCCCCCCGAGCCCCCCTCCTTGACTTTCCTTGCTCTCGGAACATGCCAATTCAAGTGACCCGCTCGGCACCCCTCTCCCGGAGACTCCCTCCCGGGTCAACCAATAGAGGCCAAACCTCTCTTCCTCCCGATACCGAGCTCGACACATGCTCTCAAAACTGCCATCATAATTGAATGAAGGTAGAGTTCCCAATTGGTCAATTCCCTCTTGAAAGGAAGGAGAAAAGTGCTCTCAACACCGAAGTAGCTGCTGTGGACACTTGAATATTTATGATTCTTCAGCACTTCAGAGCTAAGTCCTGAACTACTCATATACACACTCCTCTTGAATACCTCTCTGCATGCATGCACATCTTATATACATTATGGGATCTCTATCAAAATTAGTTTAACTAACTTACTTAGACCTCTACCTACACACATGCGGGCCATGCATATATGCTCCATGGGTTCACAATTGTATTACACGTACTTGAATATGTGTAGCATCACCCGAGCCCTCGAGTGGACACCTCACACAATTAAATCGACTACATAGCAAAGCTGAATAATGACCACATATATCTTGAGAAGAATGCAACTAATGCTATTTTGACACATCAATCAAATCAAACCTTGAGAAGCATGTCATGAAGCAAACCTTGTTGTGTTTTAATGCATTTATTTAAAAATCTCCATCATGATTAAGTTACTAATTACTTATGTATTTTTGATGAGGTAGTATTACTTCCTAAGGGGAGTATATCCCACTTGAACAAAAGCCGAGGCTTTACCGGGACACGTTTGCCCACACGGAACCTTATCTGCATTTTTACACCGGTGAACCTAAATAGTTGTCATATCATGGGTCCCACTACATCCACAAGATTATTACAAAGGTTTCATCGGGGCTCATTAGCCGACATGGAGTTTATAGAAAACTCTTTCTACAATGTCTATAGCGGCTCTACACGGCTCCAAATAAGTCTTACTTTATATTATTCACTTGAGTTATTATCATACAAATAACATGCCTCATACATTATGACATCCTTGAGCATGCTTATTACATGGCATCGAGAGTTAGCAAACACTCTTTCCCACGTACACATGTTACATATATTCTCATGTACATGCTAAATACACATACTTGTAAACCATATGACACTTGTTTCACATGATTGCAAGTCATACATTGTTGTATATCTATCTATGATTTTACTCTCGGCACACGGTCATGTCGACCTCTTGACTACGCCATAGACGGCTACAAACACAACATGTGTAAACAGCCAGCACCCAAAGGTGCAATCTCAAGCTACACACACAACATGTGTAAACAGCCAACACGTAATGGTGCACTCTCAGGCTACACACACAATATGTGTAAACAGCCAGCGTCCAAAGGTGCAATCTCAAACTACACGCATCACGAGTGTACGCCACCGGTGCGACCATTTTTCCCGATAGCGCGAATGGACATGCCACTAGCACGGCCCGTTACGTCACAAGCACAAACGGACACGCCACTAGTGCGGCCCATTACGTCACTAGCGCGAACGGACATGCCACTAGTGCGGCCCGTTACGCCGCACATCACTAGCGTGAATGGACACGCCACTAGTGTGGCCCGTTACACCACAAGCGTGACCTATTTCGCCCGCTAGCGCAAACTGTTGCGTCGCTAGCGCGAACTGTTTACACCCTTAGCGTGGCCCGTTACGCCTCTAACGTGAACCATTCAGCTCAATAACACAAACTATCAAGCCCACTAGCGCGAATTGTTACGCCACCAGCGTGGACCATTCATAAATCGTTACGACCTTAACTCGGTACTTTCCCTCGTCACCTTGCGACCCTCGCGTGGGGACTTGGGGACTCGACATAGCAACTCTCTGTCATTGCTCTCAAGAATCGCTTCTCCAAGTGTGAGGTTCTGACACCTCGTTACTCCAAATATAGTCACAGAGGTTCCGACACCTCATTATGTCACTAGCGTGAACCGTTAAGCCACCAGCGCGAGCCGTTGCGCCCAATAGCGTGAACCATTACACCACCAGCATGAGCCATTACGCCCAATAGCGCGAACCATTACGCCACGTTCCCCTCATAGGGTGACGTTTCGACACCTCGTGATGAGTAACACTCTCGGCACACGACATCTATCATCTATCAGCCACCCGGGATGAGTTAATAAACACTCACCCGAGCAGGCATTTAACACGCCTCATGACATGCTCTTGGTATACTTTAGCACGACCCGCCTTGCCTCATTGGCATCTTGGCTACGCTCCCTAGCTTGCCTTTTGACAGCTCTACACAAGCCCTATCGGCAACATCATTATGCCCTAACGGCACCCATCGTCATGTCTCAGCAGCACTCCTCGCCACACCTTGATGGCACATTCGCCTTGATGGCGAAATGGTGAACTACGTTTGGTTTGATCCCATAAACGGGTACGTAGGCAATTTAGCACTCACCTAGAGGCAACCATAAAATATGTCACCACAATCTCCCCTTAGAACGTATGCTGGAATAGCTCAGCTAGCTAGAGCATATAGCTGGTACATATCAAAGGCTTCTAAAATGCTAAGGCATACAAACATGGCGGTACCCGTGGCCCGCGTGAGATACTCGCCAGCGGTACCTCAACTTCGACCCCCTATCGCCCTGCAATCTCCAAACACTACATGGAAGCAGCAACCCCAGTGTTTCCATCATATATAACAACGCACGGCCCACTCAGAGGGAGCAGGTCCATCCCCTCCCTTGCATGGGGACTTGGGGGACTGGGGACTGGTTATGTCGCCACTAAGTAAGACTCGTACTCTTAATATTCTATCAGATAAAGTCCCCACCCAAGAGAGTCTCTTGACCACAAAATTGGGGAATTGTTAGTACATAGTAGAACATCGGTCATACTCGCCTAAGAAGACGCGTGTCGCCACATAAAATGGGCTTGGGCCTTAGCTAAACCTAAGAAACCTACACTATCCCTTGAGGGCATAATGGTAATACACTCTCTAATAAGGGCAAAGTGGTATTTTTAGGGTGCATCCACCCTATCCCTATAAATACCACTCTCCACCCCTCACTTGGGGACTCTCCATCTCCACCATGTTCCCACCTTATTTCTACTCATATATAGCTGACTTAGGCATCGGAGGGTCGAAGGCCGGAACACCCGGTCTTCCCTCCAACGCTCTTCATTCATGATTGACAGGTTATGAGAGCTTGAAGATGGTGTTCCCTCATTCTGTGTGATCCCTCCCTCAGCAATCACACCAAAACACTTCACATCGGGGTTTGGGTTGTGTGTGGATATAGTTTGGCGGCGTTGTGGCTTATGGCTCTAAGCAGTTGAAGGTTCATGAGAAGAATTACCCCACTCATGACCTAGAACCAAAGTTCTAAAAAACGCTAGGCGCTAGTCGAGCGGACAACACCCAAAAGATTAATCAAGGATTAATCGGATTTCTATTTGTGCATTTATTTTAATTTTTAATAACAAATAATTGTATAAATACAATTAAAATAGGTATTATAATGTCTAAAAATAATTTAAAAAAAACATATAATGCTGAAAATACATAACATATGTCCTTAAAATGTACTAACAACAATGTTCTTACGAAAATAAGAAATACAATTCTACATTTCAACAATGATGACATTGAAGCAAGTAAGAAACACAATTAAATAATAATGTCTTTAGGAAAATCCGAAAATAAAAAACACAATTCACCAACTAGGCAACAATGTCCAAAAAACAATTCAAATAAAGAAAAATACATTCTTGCAAGCCTAATCCTCCAATTCTTCTTCTTCATATCCTTCAAGTACTTCTTCGGTATCGAAGTCAAACTCAAAATCCATAATTTCTTCTTCCTCTTCATCCGAATCAAAATCTTCTTCAAGTTCTCTTATTTCTTGAATCCTAGAACTTCTCCTACGCTCTAAGACACTTTCCACTCCTAAATCATTTCCAACCATTTCATTAGTGACATCAGACAAAGTATCATCATCACCACCATCAACAGTTCAACCTTGTGTATTAGTAGCTTCACTAGCAAGAAGAACATCCACATTTTTTTCTCTCTCTCTCTCTCTTTTCATTTTGTTGAGAATCTTGGCATTGAATTGGACATAGGATAAATTGTTCAACCTTGTTGTATCAAGTCTATTTCTTTTCTTTGTATGAATCTAAATTAAGAATAAAAAAAGAGAGTAAATTATCATAAATATTATGAGACTATGAGTGCAAAACTATATAAATTAAGCAAACAATTACCCTCTCAAAAGCGCTCAAATTCCTTTCACATCTGGATGAACTTATAGTCAAACCAAGTATTCTTTTAGCCAAACTTTGAAAATTTGGTACTTGATTTCCACAAATATTCCACCAACCAACTACAAAAACATAGAAAGCCAACAACATTATTAATTAGTCACAACTACAAAAGCAAAACAAATAAACAATACAAAGGAGTAATGACAAAATAAAAAAAATTTGAAGTTTTCTTATCCAGATTATAATTTTCATTATCTTGTGAGCATCCCTTCAAAGCGATAGGTTTTCCAAATGAATGTGCAATTCTACATTTGTCACCTTATCTTGAATGTCAAGATCATCACCAAAGAACTTCTCTACACATTCAATAAACCCATCCATGACAACTCCATCATTTACAATGCTTGGATCAACATATGTGTAATAAGGGTTCAAGAGGTATCCCGCTAAATGCAATGGACTATCAAGTCGTTCACGGGCTTTCCCATCAACATTGTCAAGGATTGGACGATAGTGAGCTTCTTGATTTTTGTATGTCTATTTAATCTCTTCTCTAGCTTTTTGTAGCTCTCCATACACAAAACCCATTGATGGCTTCCGATCCCAATCAACAAGGCGAAACACCTTGACTAAAAGGGCAAGCATCTTCAAGCAAAGATTTACTCCATTCCAAAAAGGACTTAAAGCAATACTCGTAGCCACCTTCCCCTTTGCACTCTTTGCATGCTTTTTTTCACTCCACTCACCACTAGTAATCATAGATCTCAATTCATTCTTCTTCTCCATCAGACTTTGTAAAGTAAGGAGAGCGGTTGCAAATCTTGTGACTCCCGGCCTCACTATGTCTCTTTTCTTTGTATACTTTCTCATCAAGTGCAAAGTCTTGTGATGTGCATAAATGTAGATGGTGAAACTCTTTGCCTTGTCAATCACATTTTAGGTTGGGTGTCAATTCCTTGAAGCATAAGATTGATGGTGTGAGTTGCACAATAAGCCCAAAATATTGTTGGCTTCTTCAACTTTAATAAATCTCCCGCTGCCATGTTGTTTGAAGCATTATCAGTTACCACTTGAACAACATTTTGCGGCCCAATTTCTTCAATGCACTTGTCCACATATTCAAAAATATATTTTCCGGTGTGTGACTCATCCGATGCTTCCTTAGAAAAAAGAAAGGTTGTCCCTTCTGCACAATTAACACACAAGTTCATGATACTTCTTCTTTTCCGGTCACTCCATGCATCGGTCATGCTAGAGCAACCATTCTTTGCCCACTCCTCTTCTTGCCTCTTTAATAAGCCCTTAGTTCTCTCCACCTCTTCCTTCAACAATGGCTCCCTTAATTGGTATTGGGTTGGTGGTTTGTAACCCGGGCCAAATTACCCAACCGCTTCCACAAACCTCTTGAAGCTATCATTCTCAATGGCATGGAAAGGAAGGCCGGCTTCATACACCCATCTAGCCAAATATTGATGAACATTATGTGTTCTTTCCTTGAAAAGTGAATCATTGACATTTTGTTGCTTCATATTCCTGCTTTCATCCAATGAAGAATCAGGATCAATGACTGAGGCATAACGGTCCATAGGTTTAAGAAAGCGCCTCTTTCTTCTTGTCTCATGACTTGATCTATCCTCTTTCATTTTATCTTCTTCAATAACAACTTCTTCCTCAATTCTTCTCCAAAGAGAAACTTTTGCCTCTTCTTATTTCGCCCATCTTCAATAGCTTTGATACATTTGGCTTTTTCCTCATCAGAACTCTTCTTACAACTGTGAACATTCCCCTAAAGGTTTGCAATATGTTGTTTGATTCGATTTATTCCACCACTTACTACTTTATTATATAACAAACACTTCAATCTATCTGGATTTGTAGGATCAGCATACACTACATATTCCCAACCCATATCAGGTGAATTAGCCTTCAACTCCTTCAAGACTGACCTATTCTGGCTATTCAGCTCCGGAACTAGATTAGATGCAGAGGAAGAAGTAGTGCCTGCCATATTTGGTAATTACCAAATACTAGTAGCAACTCAGCAACTTAGATGCAGAGGAAGAAGTAGCTCCAGAACAGCAGCAACTCAGCAACTTAGCAATTACCAAATAGTCAAATACCAATTACCAAATTCAATGAACATTGGTAAATAACTAAACATATTATCAAATATCAAATAGACTAACAAAGTAACAATTATCAATTCATTCAAGTGAATGAACAAACTAACAGTCTAACATACATCACTCAAATGGACTGACCTGATTCACTTGAAGACTGAAGATGCGCCTTGCTTAGATGAGCTCACTTTGCTGTTGATGAGCCTTGCAAGGACCGGGATTAGCGCCGCTTGCTGTCGTGCGTTGCCGACTCGCTGTCAACTTGTGCGTTGTGAGTTGTGACTAGAGGGGATGAGAGAGGAGAGAATAGACTCAATAGAGACAGAAAGGACTCAAAGGAGAGACAGAGAGGAGAGAGTTCGAGAGACAGAAAGAGGAGAGACATAGATGAGAGACGAAGAGAGGAGAGAATAGAGGGGACGACCGGATGAGGGATGAGAGAATAGAGACTAAAAGGCAAGACAAAGAGAAGAGAGAGTCCGAGAGACAGAGAGCGGAGAGATGGAGATGAGAGACAAAGAGAGGAGAGACTGAGACAGAGAGAGAATAGAGGCGAGGGCACGAGGCTAGGTAGGTTAGGTTTTTTTTCCCTTCGGTTTTCACTTTTCACTTAAAAAAACATTTTTTGGTCCGCCTAGGTGTCACCTTGGCGGCCAAAAAATGGTTCGCCACCTACACTCGCCGATTTGCCTAAAATCAGGACGATAACCCTTCTCCGGGTGCCTAGGCGGCCGCCCAGGCCGTTTTTTAGAACCTTGCCTAGAGCTAGCCACCGTGGTATTTGCCTTGAAGATTTAGAGGCATTACTTGTATGGAGAAAAGTTCGAACTCTTTTCTAATCATAAGAGTTTGAAGTATTTATTCTCTCAGAAAGATTTGAACATGAGGCAAAGGAGGTGGATGGAGCTTCTTAAGGACTATGACTTCACTTTGGAGTATCACCCTGGGAAAGCCAATGTAGTGGCAGATGCATTGAGCAGGAAGCCTAGGGGTATAGTTGCCTCTATCATGGTGCAGAAGTGGCGCATGTTGGAGACTGCATCTGAGTTTGACCTTCTGCCATTAGGCAAGGAGCAAGGGATCTTCCTTGGAAGCACCTCTGTGCAACATACTTTGATTTCCAGGATCATTCGGGGCCAAGCACATGACGAGTTCTCACGTGCAAAGTTGGCGGAGTTAGTGGTGGACTTGATGAATGATTGTCCTTTCGAGTAGTCGGTTGGATTAGATGGTGGATTGAGGTATAGATTGAGATTGTGTGTTCCAGATAATATTGATCTCAAAGGGGAGATCCTGTGGGAGGCACATCAATCTCGTTATACGGTGCACCTAGGGAGCACCAAGATGTATAAAGATTTACGTAGGCAGTTTTGGTGGAATGGGATGAAGAGAGATGTAGCAGAGTATGTGTCCAAGTGCCTCACTTGTCAACAGGTGAAGGCAGAGCATCAGAGGCCTTGAGGTATGTTGAAGCCATTACCTATCCCTACTTAGAAGTGGGAGCAGATCTCTATGGACTTTGTGATTGGATTGCTAAGGTCCAAGATTGGACATGATATATGCTATATGGGTGATTGTGGACCGTTTAATGAAGTCAGCATATTTCCTTCCTGTTTCGATGATGTTCATAATAGATGTTTTGTGTAAGTTGTATGTGAAGGAAATAGTGAGACTTCATGGAGTGCCTACTTCGATTGTTTCTGATCGAGACCCCCGCTTTACTTCAAAGTTTTGGGGTGGATTTCAAAAAGCCATGGGTATTACCTTAGACATGAGTACAACATTTCACCCTCAAACTGATGGGCAGACTGAGCGGGTGAATCAGGTGCTAGAGGATATGCTAAGGGCTTGTGTCATGAACTTCAAGGGAAGTTGAGAGAATCATCTCCAATTGATTGAGTTTACCTACAACAATAGTTATCACTCTAGTATTGGCATGGCACCATATGAGGCACTCTATGGGAGACCATGTAGATCACTTGTTTGTTGGGTGGAGGTGGGTGATAGCAAGCTGTTGTGTCCTGATATTGTTCAAGAGACGAGAAGGTCTCTATTATCCGAGATAGGATCCAAACGACACAAAGCAGGCAAAAGAGCTATGCCAACTTGAAGAGGAGGCAAGTTGTGTTTGATGTTGGGGATCATGTGTTCTTGAAGGTCTCACCTACTAAGGGGGTGATGAGATTTGGCAAGAAGGGGAAGTTGGCTCCTAGGTATGTAGGGCCTTTTGAGATTTTAGAGAGAGAGTAGGAGATTTGGCTTATCGGCTTGTCTTACCTCCTATCATGTCCGGGGTACACAATGTGTTTCATGTGTCTTTATTGAGGAAGTATAGTTCGGATGCTTCACATGTGATTGACTATGGTACTATCAAGGTGAATGCGGATGCAACCTTTGTTGTTGAACCGGTTCGAATCTTGGATAGGCACTACCAGGACAAATACTTTAGCCAACGAAAAATTTTCGTCGGCCTGTTAAAAAAATTTGTCGGCTAAGATCTTAGCCGACGAACCTTCGTCGGCTATAGTGTCGTCGGGAAAGGGTCGTCTGTGATGAATTTAGCCAACGATACACGTAGAAGTCGTCGGCTATAGTCCAGAGTTTAGCCGACGAAATAATGTCGTCTGCTATAGTCCAGACTTTAGCCGACGACATTATTTCGTCGGCTATAGTGCTGACGAAATTTTTTGTCGGCTATAGTCCATACTTTAGCCGACGACATTTTTTTTCGTCGGTTTCGTCGGCTAAAGTTTGTAATAAAAAAAATGAAAAACATCTATGGCCGACGAAATATAGTATATTTCGTCGGCTTTATAGGGATTTAGCTGACGAATTAAAGCATATTTCGTCGGCTAAAACTTATTTTAAAAAAAAAAAAAAAACTTTAGCCGACGAATTAAGGCTTTTTTGGTCGGCTATAAGTCAATTCCAGTAAAAAAAAAACCCCGAAATTTCTGAATTACCATTCCAAGCAAGCTGCAAAATACACCAAAACAATTCCATATAACCAACAACAAGCACATAAAAGTATATAATTCATCAACTACAGAAAATCTATATCATCTAAATTAATATCCGCTTCTGGGGGCTGCTGCGGAGGTTGCGGCGGCTGGGGTAGCGGCATGGGAGGAGGCGGAAGTCCCTGAAACTGGGCAGCTGTAAAGTCCTGCATGTACTGGAACATCTGCTGCTGCTGGGCCTGCTGGATGGCATGTATCTCGGCAACATAGGCTGCATGCGTGGCATTATAGGCAGCCTGAGCAGCTTGTTGTTCTCGTCGTCCTGGTGATCGTGGACGTGGTCCTGCTGCTGGTCGAGGCTGCTTTTCGTTGAAATACTAGAGTGGTCTTCAGGACCCCCTCGCCTTTCTTTCCTAGACCCCGGCAGTAGAAAATGTTTGCTCTCGGTGGGAAGGCTGTGCCCATGATCCTCGCCCCAATCGTCGGATCCGAAGTGTCGACATTGTTTACCTCACTTGCCTTATAAAAAAAATTAAAAAATACTATAGCCGACGAATATAGTGTTTAAATATCGTCGGCTAAAGTTGTTGGGTTTTGAAAAAAAAAACTGCAGAAACTTTCGGCCACCTCCAATCACGACCAAAATTTGACAGAATCTTCCTCTCAATATTTCAAACAACTTTCTAGAAGAAGTCGAAGCTCAATTCTAAGCCTAAACAGGTCAATCGACTGAAAATATAAAAATCCCCAATTTTAAACCCTAAAAACTTCAAATCTTCGATTCTCTTCACACACACCGAATCGAGCTATCAAATTCTAGGGGAATGTAGTACTAATCAAACTCAACTTATCTATATATAGAACTCACCAAATGGTGATCTAAGGAAGGAGAAATTCGATCGACACCGAATCCGAACTGGCGGAGTTTTGCAGCTCGATTTATCCCACACGGCGGCGCCACTCGATGCACCACCTATCCAGCAATGAAGTAGAGACGACGGTGAAGCTTTTGGGACAAGTGTGACGGTCTCCGGTGGCTTGACGGCGGAGCTAGGCCGAGAAGAAAATCTGGCAGATAATAGACTTCTTACCATCCATTTTCGCCTATATAAAGAACTTTAGCCGACGACATTCTTTATTTTCGTCGGCTAAACTCTTTTGAAAATTTTGGTGGACCGCCAAAAAATTTTGGTTGAAAATTTTGAAATTTTTTTGACTTTAGCCGACGACTTTTCATATATTTTCGTCGGCTAAAGTCCTTTGAAAATTTTGGTTGACCGCCAAAAAATTTTGGTTGAAAATTTTGAAAATTTTTCGACTTTAGCCGACGACTTTTCATATATTTTCGTCGGCTAAAGTTCTTTGAAAATTTCGTCGGCTAAGGATACCAATTTCGTTGGCTATACACCAATTCGTCGGCTAAACCTTCTAAACTCGTCGGCTAAACTTTATAAATTCGTCAGCTAAACCTTTGAAATTCGTCGGCTAAACCTTTGAAATTCGTCGGCTAAAAGTATTATTATACATTTGGCATGTTGTGATTGTGATGATCAAACTTGAGAAACAGAAATCCAACCGTCAGATCTGACCATCATGATAAAATATATGTATGGGAAAAAATTCAACTTGATTCGAAAATAATAAGGGCTCGATCCGGACGGTCAATCTCGTAAGTCAAACCCCTAAACGCACGGAAAAGGTCGTTCGACCGTCTAAATTATGTATTTTGGCCGGACCTCCAACTGAAAATAGTTTTAAGCCGATGACACGCAACAAGTCGTATAAAAATTTTACGCAAAATAACCACCGAATATAGGGCTACTCATAGGGGGAAAAATGAAAAATTGCATTGACCGCAACTATCGGCACCGAATATTTACCGGAATAGTGTGATTTTTCAACCGTGGATGTATTTCAACATTCTCGTCATATCTTATTTCATGACACTTGGTAAACAAGTTATACAACATTAGTATGCATGTTGTGATTGTGATGATCAAACTTGAGAAACAGAAATCCGACCGTCAGATCTGACCATCATGATAAAATACATGTATAGGAAAAAATTCAACTTGATCCGAAAAGAATAAGGGCTCGATCCGGACGGTCAATCTCGTAAGTCAAACCCCTAAACGCACGGAAAAGGTCGTTCGACCGTCTAAATTACGTATTTTGGCCGGACCTCCAACTGAAAATAATTTTAAACCGATGACACGCAACAAGTCGTATAAAAATTTTACGCAAAATAACCACCGAATATAGGGCTATAGTAGGTAATAGAAAAATTTTAGGGTTTAGCCGACGAATACCCTAACATATTTGTCGGCTATAGTATGTAATTAAAAAATTAAAAAATAACTATAGCCGACGAAATATTAGGTTATTCGTCGGCAAAAACCATCTTAGCCGACGAATTATAGTGTATTTCGTCGGTTAAATGAAAAAAATACATTATTAAAAACAGACGATATTAGTAAACCATACTAACTTCCTGTCATCTTTAGCCGACGAAATTATATTTTCATCGGCTATAGTCATCTTTAGCCGACGAAATTAAAATTTCATCGGCTAAACTTTTAAAAATTTCATCGGTTAAAGTTTAAAAAGTTCGTCGCCAAAACTTTTAAAAATTTCGTCGGCTAAACTTTTAAAAATTTCGTCGGCTAAAGTTCACAGACTATAGCCGACGAAAAAAATTATTCAGCAGACGAAATATTAATTTCGTCAGCTAAATTTCGACGAAAATTTTAAATTAGCCGACAAAAAAAAATTCGTCGTCTAAAGTGGACTTTAGCTGACGAAAAAAAAATTCGTCGACCTGGTTTTTTTATTTTCGTCAGCTAAAGCCTTTCTTCTGGTAGTGCTAGTCACTTTAGAAATATGGCTGCATCAATGCTTTATATTTTAGCTAGGATTACATCAACATTATTCTTCAAATAGAAGTTAAATAGTTTAAATATATTTATATATCACATAAAATATCTTAGTGGTCATTCAGGATGATAATTATCGCATTCTTGTCTTCAAACAATTTCCTCAAATTCTCTTGTACGTCTATTCACTATCTCTATCCCTCATCAAAGGAGAGATCGATATACATATGCTTATCGTACAAGGATGTATCTGTATATATTCATGTTTGTGGAGAGAAGAATTGAATCATCATGGAATTTCATACTATAAGTTTTATCATAAAACTATAGATAACTTATTTGAGATGGCCAAAACTATGTCATTGATCTCCTCTCTAATCATCCTCATTCTTGTTGGTTTAGGTAATCTTTTTACACATCATTTCAAATGTTTGAGTAAATTGTACATGAGCAATGCTATTATGTTAATATGTTTTGTGATTGGTCTTGAATTTTAACTATGAATGTGAAATTCAAGAGAACTAATCTAAAACACACTTGCATATTACGCCCATAGATGAATACCCAGTTATTTCACATATCGAATCAATGAATCTTGAATGATTGATTTACTTGCTGATTTTAACATAATTAAATCAATCAAATCTTAAGATTTAGATATGCCCAGATCACTTTGGATTGAATGTCTGTTTTAATCAAGATCCTTAGCAAGGGCGAGCCATCTCACGAATAAGGAAGGTATTCCACGAGGAACCTTGATTTCCAAGCAAGTAGTGATTTCTGGCCCCATTTCGCGGACTTATCTCGAACATACATCCAGGCATGCATGCGAACTCTATCATCCAGCTTCTCCGCGAAGTGCCCTCCGCAGCCATCTCGCCTTGCCTTCATGTAAATCTATTCGCGCGGGGCCATCTCGCCTCGCCTTTATGTAAATCTACTCCCGTGGAGCCATCTAACCTCGCTTTCATGTAATTCTACGCGCGCGAAGTCATTTCGCCTCGCCACTGTTTACTTCTATGCGAAGTCACTTCACCTCGCCACTATTTACTTCTATGCGAAGTCATTTCACCTCGCCACTGTTTACTTTTATGTGATGTCATTTCACCTCGCCACTGTTTACTTTTATGCGAAGTCATTTTTCCTAGCGAAGTGCGTTTTGCTTCGCGAAGTGCGTTTCACCTCGTGAAGTGCTTTTCGCCTCGCGAAGTCCAGTTCGCCTCACAAACTCTACTCTGTCCGCTGGCGAACCATCACCAATCAATTTGGGGATGTCCAATTAATTTATTGATATATGGTCATCAATCAACACTTTATAATTGATTTCAATCTGAATTTAAGGTTTCGTTGTCGGCCGACCATTTCCACGTTGCCACGTGTTATTTCCGACGGCTTTCCATTCTTGTTTACTCACGAGCCACGTATTTGCTTGGATTATTCAACGAATATTATTATCGTTAAATTTTATGTCTACAAAATGCCCCCACTTCAAGGTGCGTCATAGCCATGCTGTCGTCATGTGCCAGAGGCGCGTCTTGAAGTCTATGTCAATATGTTAAATTTGCGGGGGGTTCCCGAATTGATAGGGATTCCTAATTTTTTAAGGATTCCCTATTTTCTTGTAGAGATTCCTTGAATTTATAGGATATCCAAATTTTGTAGGGATTCCTTAATTCGCAAAGATTCCTACCCAAATTTGATTTGGTAAAGTCTCCAAGTAGTGTGCGGAAATTTTTGATGTATTTCTTTCTTGATTCGCTGGATTCTCCATAATTTTTCCAGTTTCAATGAGGAAAGACTGCACTATAAATTAGAGCTTCCAGTTGAATTATTCATCACAAAGTTACAACCATCTCGATGCAAGATCAGCAGTATAATCTCTCTCCTTTTGATTTGATTGCTATGGCGCGGAGTTTTATAATTCGCTGACCCTCTCTTTTTTTAATCTTGTATGTGTAGGTCGCGAGGTATTTCTGAGTTGTCTACCTTCAGTAACAGGAGAAACCTACTCGACGAGGCGCTATAGAATTTTAAGGCAGCGAGGGGCAGCAGAAAGTTCAAGGCTGTAGGGCGCAGTAGAAATTCTAGCGAGGCGCAACAGAACTTCAAGGCAGCGGGGGGCAGTAGTTCTTTCAACAAATCAATTTTCTACGTGGACGTGTAAACGTACGTTGCTCTGCATGGCTTTTTTCAAGAGTTTCAAGAAAGGCACAATCACTATCCTTGAAGATGCCAACGACGACCAAGGTGATGGCACCACTTTATATACTTATCCTTCATTGACTGGACCGTGTGTCCTCGAGTCTCCCTCTTACGATGGTTCAGGTCATATACCTCGGTGGACCTTCCAACAATCACGTCATCTAGCCACCTTTCAATCAACCAAATCCTCTAGCGAGAAGTGAAGCGCAGATGTATGGATGTTGAAGTCTGCCCATCATGATCATAATGTTCCTCAAACGCCGTTTGTGCTTTTCAACGACCGTACGTGCAATGGTTCAGTGCAATGGAGCGGGTTTCGTGCTAACGGAGCCTTCTTCTACACGGAACGTTACTGGGAGTGGTTAGAAGATATCTTAAGCCGAAGGGGAGATCTCATCCACCAAACAGGCCTCTACCGAGCGGTGTTTGCGTTGCTCTTTAGCTATGATCGTGTTGTACCTATGATGCGGGCCTTCTGTGAGTATTGGTGCCCTAGCACGAATACTCTTCACATATCGCGTGGCGAAATGTCAATTTCTTTGAGAGATTTGACGTTTATTTGTGGCTTGCCCATAACTGGGAGGTTTTACGATGAAGTTGTTCCATCGATCGAAGAATTTTCAGCCAAGGGTAAAGGAGGCTAACCAATCATCCCCAAGAGTTGCAGGTTTTTATTTCTTGTGTACCACAAGCTTTGCAATAAGGGGCAAAGAGTGAAGATCGCGTCATGGATCCAGTACTGGTTCAAAGGGAGTATGAGATACATGAGACCGCCCGCCAACAGTGTACGGAACAATAAAGACGCACCTCAAAACACGTACAACCCGTCTGGTGAAATCCACGAGGTTCAAGCCCGGACTGATGACGACTCTGCACCGTTTGATGACTTGGGCGTGGATGACAAAGATATAGAGTCTACTTACTTGGTGGCATTATACGCTTGTTGGTTGTGTCTATTTGTCTTTCCTATGGACGACACAAGCTTGATCCGACCCAGCGTGTTTAAAGTTGCCAGCAAAATGTCCCAAGGCTCAGTGTTGTCTAGCTATACCTGTGTTGGCTAGCATTTATCAAGGCTTGAACGAGATTTCCAGTTCCAAAGACCCAGGGAAATGTTCGGCCACATTGCCCTTTTACTACGTGTATACATGGCTGGCGGAGTACTTCGGCACCCATTTTTATGCTCCTCTTCCCGACAACTTTAAACTGTGCATGGTTCACTTTCCAGGGGCATTTTCAGCCAAACATTTTGCAGACGACCAAGCTCGTTCTTTATTCAACGCATGCGGTAATGTGGTAATGGACATCTTAGCCATAGTCCTTAAAGAACGCAAAGTGATCGTTGACTGTGAGAACGTTAGCCGCTCAGACATTGTTTACCTCACTTGCCTTCGATCTGGATTTCTTACTCTTAGGCAAGACAACTGGCGAGTCGTTCAACCTTACAGTCCTTATCGTTTCAACCGTCAGTTCTGCTATGTTCAAGATGTCCCAAGAAGCCTTCAAAAAGATATTTGGACGAGCGCATTATCCTTGATGTACTGGCATTGGGAAAGCTTTACTAAACGTGGGACAAGGAGCACAATGACGTTGCCGCCTGAGAGCGCTCTGACAAGGTGCATGGTAACTCGGGATTACGTTGAATGGTGGTCCAAAGTATATCGTTTCAGGCCCAAGATGACAACAACAACAATGCCTATTGTTGGATCACTGCACAAGCTTTTAAAGGAAGACAAGATTGCTACTCGCGTGGTACCGCCCCACCAGAAAGTGGTTTCCCGCGAGATTCCATTTTTTCAGGAAATTGTTCCCCGCGAGATACCATTTCGACAAGAAGTGGTTCGACGCGAGATGCCGTTTCGCCAGGGAGTTGTTACTCGCGAAATTCTGTCTCACCAAACGTTGATTCCTCACGAGATGCCATCTCACCAGACGTTGATTCCTCACGAGATTGAACTTGGCAATAACCCTCATGCATCTTTTATCAAGGCATTGCCCCCAAGTAGCAAGTCTCCGGATGGACCGCACCAAGTAGAAGGTCATGGGGACTCATCTGATCATCATCTCGCCTAAAGTCACCTTAAGTTGAAGGGAACCAACACCCAAGCAAAAAGGCTCAGTGGAAGTAGCAATAGTTCTAAGGACGTGAACTTCAAGCGTCGAAGGATTGAACCCGACCTTGGCTCTGTTTTACTTTGGGTATCTCACAATATCATTTCAACTAACTTTCACATCAATAAAATACACAACTACTACAAACTTTCTTTTCAATTCTTCTCTCCAAAAATTTACGTAACTTGATACCAAGATCTTCCATCGGACTACTACAACTCCATACTTGCCCACCATAAATAGAAAACTCCAAAGCATGATTCAAAAGTTTCACCCACTACAGATTCAAGCAAGATTCCCAACCTAGCATCTTAATCATAACCCAATCAATCACTTGACAAAAGAAAGAAATGTGGTCAAGCTTGTGAGTTCTCAACTCGCAACTGAACTCTAACAATTTATGATATCAAAATGATAACCCTTGAAAAAGACGTAATCTATACACCTTTTCAATACTCAAAGCATAACGATTACTTAAGAGGTCGACGTATAGAGCATAGTATGAAACCGTACTGTCCATAAATAAGATAAGAACAACTACCTCGCAAACCTAATCAACACATAGCATCTAAAGCATCTGATGGATCCGTCGCGGTCGGACCATCACTCTATAAACACTAAGCATGACCAAGTATATGATGAGGTAGTAATAAAAAGACGAAGGAACCGAATAACCTAATGCTCTGATACCAACTGTCAGGACCCACCCCGAATTTCACCTTGAAATCCAAAATAAACCTTGCTTGGACCACCTCCAAAAGAGATGCTACCGAAAATCCGGCATAACCTCCCTTGAAAATGGACAACCCTTCCTTAAGGAAAACCTGAAAAACACTTCTATGACAATCCAACCTTAACTCCTGGAGGCTCCGTGCTCCCACAGTCATAACACCTCCCAAAATCTTTAAATAATAAACTAAGGGTAATTCACACCCAACATTTTATGGTTTCAGAGCAATTCAAATATTCAAGAAAAGAAACATAACTATATAATTGAGTGGAAGCTATACTATTGACTATGTCTTGATTCTATGTACGCCTGACCTTAACTATGCTAACCTGCAAACTGGGCATTTAAAACAAAATGGCCTTTGAGAGAAGCATTTGAAAACGTTAGAGTGGGTGGACAAAAATAAAGTTTAAAAGGAACAAATAATTAGCAAAAATTTTATGCTTTCCCAATTTAATCACTTTGGGAAAACTGCGATCCATGCAATAAATAATAAAGCTCAGAAATTGGCAAATATTGAAATACGCGACTAGCCCCGCTAGTCTCCAATTCTATAAGATATTGAGCTTCTCAGACTCTAGTATATACGTATATATTTACACACGTCTGAATACTCCCTATATAAATTCTAAGGAATTTAAGAATTCATACATGGCTACTACGCTTGCGTCCCACGCTCACGTCACACCATAATGGTGGTGTTTAATCGCTGCATCATTATTGCAGAAAGGACGGGTGTATATACGGCCCTATGATACCCTTTATGAATTTCTACAATCATATAGGGCTACTACACTTGCGTCCCACCATAACGGCAGACAGACACGTATGGCTAGCTAGCATTTATATACATACTTTTTACACATATAAATATATATCTCCACCGAAAATCCCCTTTCGGTAACTCTCCAAATTAAAGAAAAATGACCAATTATAAAAAGTATGTATACGACCCCACCAAAAATCTCATTCTCAGTACCTTTCCAAATAGCGAAGTTAACATTTAAAATAAGAATATATACTTCCGAAAATAACTTCGCAGAAATAATTCACGAAAGGAAATCAATTCCACAAATTAAGATTCAGTAAAATAAAATCAATCACTAAATATAAAATCATTGCATGCATTTAATTTAAAACAAACGTCCACTCACAGGTTAAGCCTAAACCATCTAATACTCAGAACACTCCTTAAGCACCGCCTCAAAGCATCCAAATTCTCAAGTCAACCTTGCGTCTGACGATAAACTGTATAACAAATCGGTCAGACCGAACTCTAAAATAACTTTTGAATCGGCTATTTCCTAGTGTGACTAGGGTACCTAGATTGACTAGGATTGACCAACTAACGATGTTTCGACATTTTCCGATTTAACCTTTGACTTAACGATTCGAGTCATTTCACTTGACGTCTTACTAAGTACTAACCGTTAATCACTTAGACCTCGAATTATAACTGAAGAATCACTAAGGACACCCACATTTACGCTTAATATATCGTTTTGGAAACCTTCAGTTTTGATTAATCAAACTAGTGAAATTTCAAGGACTCAAAAACATACGGAACACATTAATCTGGAAAATCCACTAAATTATTAAGGGCACCCAAAAGGGTTTCCATAAATGAGAAGTTTCTATAAAGGTAAAGTTTCCCAAAATAGAAACTTTCCTAACTTAGCAAGTTCTTCGATTACAACTCAAATTTTCTCATTTCAGAACTACAATTCAAATTAGAAAGAATGTCCTCGAAAACTACGTCATTAACTCTTGCCGGAAAAACTGCATTTCCCAGTAGGGGTGAGTTCCGTTTTGTTCGGTTCGGTTTTCACCTAAAACTGAAAACCAAACCTAATTTTTATTTGGTTTGGTTTAGTTTGGTTTGACATTTTTTGAGACCTTAAACCGGAAACCAAACCAAACCGTGGTTTGGTTCGGTTTCGGTTTTTTTTCAGTTTTTCTTCTTTTTTAAAATAATTTTTCTAAAAATTTGTATGCTTTTGGCTTAGAAAAAATTATCGTATTTTAGGTTTCTTTTTTTTCATCCATTACTTGTTTTTATAAGCACATATAATATAGCAATAAAAATTTTGACAATGATTCTTCAATAACCCAACAATTTATAAACCAAATAGATACTTTAAAAGTTTAATACTCAATAATTTCAAAAGTATTGAGAATTGACCACACTAGCACACCATGAAATCATAATTTTAAAACATCTAAGTTTATCTTGAACATAAAATATAGACTCCATAGTTTAAAGTCCATCCAAATAAATTCCGAATTTTAAAGTTTAAAAATCATAAATTTGAATAAAGAAGAGAAAAATAAATTAAATATTAGAATTTTTCATCTAAAGCTCGCAAGAATAAGGTCCTTAATTTTAGAGGTAACATATCACTCTCTATACTTCTCATACACGACACCTAAAACATTTCTATATGTACATAAAATGAAAATAAAAAGAAAAATATTAGAAAAGATAAACATATAATTATATAGAACCTAAAACCTAAAATCATATTGTTCAAATCAAATATTTAATACGAAAATAAAGACAAAACAATATCGTTTTAGAGAGATTCGGTTTTTCAAGGGTCGAAACCAAAAACCAAACCAAACTAATTTGGTTCGGTTCGGTTTTTCTTAATTCGGTTTGGTTTTTTTTTTGTTTGGTTTTTTCCTGTTTCGGTTTGGTTTTCGGCTCAATTTTTATTGGTTTTCGCTTTCAAAATTCCACCCCTATTTGCCGAAATCCGACGACTTGTCAGAATATTCTGCCGGATTCCGGTCACTTACCGGAATTTCACCATGACCTCCCTGTATTATTCAAAACACCCAGTTCTCGACATGTACACAACCAACAATCAAAATAAACACCAAAAAACAAACTCAGCTACAATTAGCGTCAACACAGTACCTCCAAAATATCAAAGGAGATCGAGTTTACCTTCAATCGATCCCAACGCTCTAGCCAAGCGGTTCTCCTGGTTGGAACTGAATCCCAATCTATTCTTCTCCAACTTGAAGCTGAAGTCACCTCAGATTGTTGAGATCGCCGGAAACCCGAAGATTCTCACCGGCGTTGGTCGAATCAATGACCGTAGCAATGGGTTTCGCCGGAAAGTGACATGTAGAGAAAATGGAGTTTTCGGATTAGACTTCAATTTGAAAAACAAAAGACATAGAAAGGTAGAGGAGAGAAAGAAAAACAAGATACTACCAATAGCCACCGGAGGGGACACCTGATTTTGCCAGAAATCGGTGAACTCAGTGGAGCACCCACGATTCCGATCTCCATCGATTCTGGTTGCACGTGTGATCTATGGGCTGGGCTAGAGTGAAGAGATGGAGAGGAGTATTTTGGTGGTTGTTTCATCGTCTGATGTGACCGAAAATGGCCAGAGCGTGGAGAAGAAGGTGGCTGCGGCAGAGAAAGAGAGAGAAGGTGGAGAGAGAGACGGGTCAAAGCCTGAAATGAACTTCTTACCGAAGTCAACCCATCTCTTACCTTTTATATTTGAGTCGAGTCAACGACTCAGATTAAAACCCTAATTGATCAGATGATCAAGATTAAAAGTTATATTCTAATTTCAGAAAATAATTTATTTTACCAAACCTTCGGTAAATCGTAAAAACTAGCTCGAAACTCCGACAAATAATCCGAAAATACCAGTGAACTTGAGTCGATACGTACTACGCACTACTACAGAAAAAGTTTCCATGACAGTAAATTAATGACGTTTTCCCAAAAACGTTATCGTATGTCATTTTTATGATGTTTTCAGAAACAAATGTCATAAATCTGAATTTATACTTTCTTTTATGATGTTTTACGACCGTCATGTTAGTTGTTGATTTTTAATGACGGGTATCGACTATCATGAATTTTATGACTTTTTAGAATCGTCATCATATATATATTTCCATGACATTTTTGAAACGCCATGCTTGAAATATTTTATGACAGTTTCCAACGTCATAAAATCTTAATTCCGATATGGGTTATGACTCTTTACCAATGTCATAAAATATTTTGGCCCAATTTTTTGAAGACCCCGCGTGTTGATATTTTCACTTGGCGCCTAGCCCAAATTTCTGGTGCTGAATTGTCCTTTTTAATTTTTCTTTTCCATTTTTTGGTTTACCCAAATAAGATGAGATATAAGAGGGGGGACGAAACCTAATTTTGGCATAAGCCCACATGCACACTTCCTTTCTTTTCCACTCTTCTTCTCCATGCTGGTGCCCAAAACTCTGGTTGGCCACAACCTCCCAGAACTAACCACCTAGCCACCGCAGTCTCCACTCCTTCCGTCCGGTACTCTCAGCTTGTCTCCGTCCGTCCGGCTGGTCTCAATGAATTATTCTCTCTTCCCAGCCAAACCAAAACTCTTGAAATCTATGTATCATCTCTCTTCCCAGCCAAACCAAAACCCTTGAAATCTATGTATCATCCACTAGTAGAAAAAATTACTTAAGCGACGGGTACATTTCGTTGCCTAAGCCCTAAAATTTGTCGCCTAAGAGCTTAAGCCCTAAAATTTGTCGCCTAAGAGCTTAAGATTCGTCATATATGAAGCGTCTCATAGGTTTTTAAGTGACAAAAATTACTAATTCGTCGCTTAAATATATATGAAACGACGAATTATATTTCTTCGCTTATGTTTTGATACGACAAATAATAATCACTTAGGCGACAAAGTAAATCGTTGCTTAAGAGTTGTGAAATGTGAAAGAAAAAAAAAAGATTTGTTAATTTTTATTTCATTTAATATTATTATTTTAACAATTATATTAAATTCTGAAATTTTCAGTTTTTTTTTCTTTTCTTTTTAGTTTCTTTTTCTTTTATTAACTTTTCTCCTCTTCTCATCCAAAAGACCACCACGCGCCACCACCTCTATTACGCTCCTCTAACCTCTCCCCACTAAAAAAAAAATCACCGCCATCGCCGTTCTTGTACGCGCTAATCTCCTCCGACAACGAAAAAAAATTCCACAGTGATCCGAGGGAGAGAGGAGGACCTAGATCTGAGGGGACGGTGGAACCGAAGCTTACTTTGCTGCTGGATTGCTTGAGATAGAGGAGAGGAGAGGAGGACCCAGATCAATGTTGACGAAGCCCAGATTGCTTGGCGGGGCTGAGAACGGAGCCGTCAAAGATTTGTGGAGCAGTCGAGGAGGATGATGTCGTTCTTGACGACAATGAGGGAGTGCTTGGCGCTGTGATGGAGGATTGGGTGCTTGGCGCGGCGAGGGAAGACTAGGTGCTTGACGTAGATGGCAGTGTTCTATCTAGGTGGTTGTCGACGGCGGAGGAGAGGTGAAGAGGTGAAAAGAATGGGGTTTGAGAAAGAATTTGGGGAAGAATGGGGTTTGAGGAACTTTAAGTAAAAGGATAAGTAAAAATTTCCCCTAAATGTTTTTGAAAATTTTTGAAAAATTTGGTTTGAAGATTGCTGCCACAATTTTGGTCACTTGAGCGACGAAAATTACCAATTTTGTCGCTTATGTGCCCAAATTTTCTCTAAAGAAAATGCCATTAATTTAGTAAATATACTAAAAAATAAATACGAATGGAATGAAATTATTATGAGAAATCACTCATATTTAATAACGAATCTTTTCTAATAAATGCAATAAAAGTTTACAACATTATACTAAAAATACATTTAATACAAATTCAATAAAAAGTTGCATAATTTCCTCTCATCGGTTATCATAATTATTGATATTATACATCATTTTGATTCTTGTTAATTTATAGAAATATTTTTCAAAATAAAAACAAACTTAACACAAATCAAACACAATTCGGTTTGATTTATTCTTCAATCGATCATGGTAATTTACTAATAATCATAAATTGTTAAAAGAATGAAAACGATCGTGAAATAATTTTCCTAAATGTGTTTCTCCAAATATAAGTGCCACTACTACAAAAGCGATATTTGATAGTGTATTGAAGACAAGTTGTGAGATAATTGAGTCATGTTGGACCAAGGAGCGAGCTTCAGTTGATACATTCATAATGGGATTACCTACAAGCATTTGTGAACGAAATGATTATGAAGAACAGGTTGGTTCTATAATTGCCTTTACGATTTTCACACGATGCACATATGGATGCATACATGCATACCTAAACAGTAAACACGATGCACGAATAGATGCAAATGTACATGCACATATGGATGCAATCATACATGGACTTGTGGATGCATTTGAGATGATGCTTTCAGGATTTTTTTTGCAATTTCATTTTCTGGTTTTTTATTTGAATTGGTGGTGATCCCTTTTTTGTAGTGTTGACAGGAATTTGAATACAGAGATGTAGTTACCTTCGCCTTTTCATTTTCTCGTGAGGAATTTGTTTCTGGTGACATTATGCAGTAGGGAAGCAAACTACAAGGAAAATGCTGAAGTGGTGTCTGTTGTCAGGAAGGAGGAAAAGGAACAGAAAATGAAGCTTTTGCAAAGTTATTTGATCATTTGTGGTAGAGCAAATGTGTGATTCTTTTTCTTTATGTTTAGTCTTGAATGTCATAACAGTTATACATGTATTTGTTGTAGCTCAGAATAAGTGTTTGTTAGGTTTTTATTCAAGTTTCTGATGCAAGACTCTACCTTATAATCTTATATACTTTACACATTATTGATCAGTTGCCCATTTAATTTGAGTCATGCAAACGTTGATATAATTTGACTTATACATCTTCTGTAATCTTTATTTTTCTAGGATCCTAAGTCGACTATCTCATACTTGTCACCTGAAGAAGTAGAACTTGTCCACATTGCTTTTAAGGTTAGATATGTATACATGTCTCTGAATTGAAATTTTAGTGTACATGTCTTGGAAAGCCTTTATTATGATATGGTAATTGCACGTAACTGTAGTTTAAGGGTATTGGGTATTCAATTAGATGTACATTAGATATGTATTATGTGGTACTCAATCTTAACTTTCCTATGAGACTGATCAAAAGCTCCACCAGTGATTCTTTTTCAATAATTAAACATCCACAGGTGAAAAATAACTTGACAGTCTGGGGACCTTTGAACTGATTTCAATATTCCTGTAAACTTTTGGATGCTTAGCATTGTTCTATGATATCATTGGAGACTAATTATAGTGTATTGTATGATTATTAACTTGTTCAATGTCTAATCTTTCTTTGTTTGTTTTACAGGAGGAGTTGCTAGTCTCTCGGCCACTTCCAAAGACATCAGTTTCTAGTCTCAACTACCAAAAAACTCTGGTTTAGCTAGCCTAAAACAGCTTATGTTGTCAGTTTCTAGTCTGTCCACATGAAAAATACAACTGTTGTATGATTCTCATAAAAAAGAAAGCAGAATGCTATATCTATTGTGTGATACAACGGTCCAAATATTTCAGATGTAAGTTATTCAATGTTACACAACAGTAAAGATAGAGAATACACCGTTGTAGCTTACTAAAAAAATACACAACGGTAGAAATGAAAACCAACAGTGTCTGAAAGGGTAAAAATACAACGAAAATGTTTTATTGTTAGTTGTTTGAGTGGACTTGTTGACGCCGCGTATACCGAGCATGGCATTGATCTGTGCAGCAACTTAGACAACAAAAGTATTGAACTATTGAGAAAAATGTGATCACACAACGGTGATTTTCACACTTGTCTAAAAGATTCAATCAGACAAGCCCGAGATATACAACGGAAAACCTACAGTCACACAAAGGTTTTCCACTGTTGTGTGTTCACAAATCTGTAGTAGTGTGTGTACGCTTCATGAATCATATTTTATCTACTCGACGAAAAAAATTAAAAATTTAAATACAAAATATCATCAATAGAAGTTCAAACTAGCTTATGTGGACCAAAGTGGTATAAATCAAATGTTTGTATGTGTTATGTTCATGAAACAAGTATATTAGAAATATTGAATTAGAACAAAACGACTGTTAGATATAATTAATATGACAACATATGTATGTAGAACAAATTTTGATCAATTTGAAGTTTGTTAAGCCTTTGATCACGTTAGTCAACTCTAAAATGAAAATTCCTGCGAAACAAAAACTTTTATAATCAATGTAACTTCGTTTTTCGAACCACTAACGCTCACAATCCGGCCTATTATTGGTTACTCCAATAGCTCATAAAAAAACAAATAATGGAAAAAAAAAAGTTAGTTTACATGCTTATGCTCCTTTCAAAATTTTATGCATAGGCACTTAAGCGACGAAATATAGCTATTCCGTCGCCTAAATGTAAACTTAAGAGACGAATATGTCTTTAGTCGCTTAAGTTTTCCACTTAAGAGATGGTTTATTGGTGTCATCGCTTAAGTGATCACTTAGGCCATGAAAAGTTGTGTTCGTCTCTCAAGTGAAAACTTAAGCGACAAATTTTATTTTCGTCTCTTAAGTGATCACTTAAGCGACGAAATTATTTTGTCTTGATAAAATTCTTCGCTTAAGCATTTTTTTTTCTAGTAGTGATCCTCAAGTGAGCTATGGTTATGGAAGGTAGGGTTTCAATTTTTGATTTCGACTTTGTTCTCTCGGTTAGACCCTAATCTCTTTTTGGGTATTCATTTAGAAGAAGAATTATGGTTTGTTGTTGTTGATTGTTGAAATATGTGATTATTGAGAACTTGTAATTTGACATTTGAGTTGCTGCAATTAAGATTATTTGCTGAATTGTCTTACTGGGTTGCTTTATTTTCATCTGATACTTTGATTTAGATTTGATACTTGAAAGTCCAATAGGGCAAACAACAATTTTACCCTTGATTAAGCTTGTTTTGTTTATTTTCTAAAATAATTAAGTAGTTGGATTTGTAAATCTCTGTGACTAGTAGTAGTAGTTGATGATATTTTTTGTAACTTACAGGTTTTACTCTTCTAAATTTGTTGTGAGGATTGTGATTGTTTTGGTGGCTAGGAGGTGATATTGCTCTGGTGATTTGCAACTAGGAGGTGGTATTGCTCTGCTGAACTTACTGTTCAGAGGTATTGCTCTAATATCTTGTTGGTCTTTAGTTTTTCACTTCTGTTATACGATGTCTTTGAGTGTATTGTTTTGATATCTTAGTTGCATAATTGGTCTCATTTATCACTGTATATGAGTTTTTGTTCAAGATTCTGTCTAAGTGTGCATGAATCGCAAGGCTATTTATGATAGGAATCTGATCTGATTGGTATGTGATATATACTTCATATATATGTATGCATATATTAGTTTCAAATATTAGTATTTGTGAATGTTGACTTTTGTGTTAGTGATCCTTTAGTTCAGTTTGTAACTTGTTTGGATTTATAAAATTGTTTAGGTGTAAGATGGTTCTAGTTTAGCATGGATAAGAGCTGGATAAATTGGGATCCAAATAGTTTCAAGTACCAAGAAAAAGTTAAGGAGTTTATCTTAAAGTCTAAGAAGTATGCAAGGAATCCTGACAAGGTCATATGTCCTTGCATTATTTGTGGAAACTGTAGTACACAAATTGATGAAACATTTTTGTTCCATCTGACCAAATACGGCTTTGATCCTACTTATAAGGTCTGGGTTGCCCATGGTGAGCCTAGTGTATGAGCAAGATCTGTAGATGGAAATAGTTCTAAACTTAGTGCAATGTCACCTCATATTGATGAGGATTCTGAAATGCTAGAAGTGCATCAGATGTATGAAGATGTCTGTTTTCAGTTAACTGTTGAAGGGGAAACCCCTAATTTTACAAATGTAGAAGATAGGTACCAAAAAAAGATTAAGGAGGTTGAAGTTCCTCTATACCCTAGTTGTACAAAGTACACAAAACTATCAGCCACCTTAGACATGTACAAGTTGAAAGCTGAATCTAGTCTATCCAATACTAGGTTTGATAAATTCATGAGTGCTTTTCAAAATATATTGTCAGATGGAAATAGTTTTCCCGAGTCACTATCCACAGTAAGGAAGACACTTCAAGATTTTGATTTAGGGTATGAGAAGATTGATGCATGCATCAATGATTGTTGCTTGTATAGGGGAAAGGAGTATGAGAACTTACAGAAATGTCCTGAATGTAATGCTTCGAGGTATAAAGTAAACCCACACACCGGAAAGATAAAAGAAGGAAAATGAAGAGAGCAAGTGCCAATCAACATAGAAACTTGGCATAAAGTGGATATTAAAATGAAAAATGAAGTCTGGGATCTTTTGGTGGTAATGTGTTTTCCCATTTGTTATAAGTTTTTCTTGTCTTTAGAATTATATTAATACCCCTTAAGTATAAAGATGATAATAGTTTGTTAATTGTTTATGTAGAACAAATATAAGGTGGATCTTGCTCATAAGACATTCATCCTATAACAAATGGGAAGGTTGTGGAGAGCATAAAATATAAACCCTCCACTAGCATTAGGAGAGTTATAGATTCTCGAACCACTAAGACAAAATCTTCACGGCTACTTGGCATGCTTAAACCCTCTGATGGGCGACAAAATGAGTGGGATATTTTTGTGGCAGAATGTCGATTAGCGAAATGGAAAGTAAGTGGATCACTTGACATAATGTATGTGCCTTGTTATAGGGAACAAGTGAGTTGAAACTAGGTCTATGTGCAAGACAATATTATGTTATGGTGTCATGATTTGTAGGAAAAGAGCGAGAAAATGAAGATAATCAGGGGTAAATAGCTTCATCCTCAGACACTGAGCTGAAAAGGTTATGCAAGATACGAGTATGACTGGAATAGGAACAATCCAGGAAAGCAGCTGTGCAGGACAAATTTATTTATCCATGGCCACCAGCAGAAGAAGAAGATCAAAAATGTGCAGATGGCCGCCACAATGGTGAGTATTCTCTGATACATTAGGGTATCATCTATCATTGTTTATATTCCAAATTTGTTTTAGTATACTTATTGTTGGACTAATATTCATTTGTTTAGGCTGAGCTACAAAGAAAACTTGATGAGGAACCGACGAATGAAGGGCCTATTCCTGTAAAGTTTGATGTATTGAGTCAAGTTCTTGGTAAGGAGAAATATGATCGTGTTAGAGTTATGGGAGCAGGTGTTACACCTTCGAGGGTAGATGGTCAGATATAAAGTGCCTCTTGGAAAAAGTCATTGGAGGGAAAACTTGAGGTGAACTGTGAGCGTACAAACCTTCTCAAGGAAATACTTTTTAACTGGGTAAGTTTTATGCTCTGAAAGTGTTCTTTAGATCTAGTGTTCCCAGTCATGCATGTATAGCTGAAATTGTTTGTGATTGTTTTAAAAGAGCTAAAGTGGTACTAGTGGTGGTAATGGGCATAGTGGTAATGGTGATGGTGGAAGCAAGCGAACAAGCAATCCTGCTAATACTTCACAAGTAAGTTATAGTGCATTCTTGTAGTCTTTTGGTTACTATATATACTATTTTGCTATGATATATAGTGGATGTATTGAGTTGGTATTGGCTATGTGTACTTCGTTGAAACTTCGTTCTTTCATCTATATGTATTGACTTGCCTATATACTTACCATTTAGGATGGGCCTAAAAATGGTGAAGTAAGAATTCACTCTAGCCCTCAGACTGGAACTTCTAAGGTTAATATATATTTACGCATAAGAGACCTGTGTTTTAGGTATGCATGTCAATCAGAAGATTTGACCAATCTGTGATTGGACTTTTGATTGTGTAGTCAGTACAAGCACTACTAGAAAAAAGCTCTCAGCTAACTAAATTTTTTCATCACCTCAGAGCTTCTGTCGTTATGTAAACACTTAGCTGACGAAAATTTTGTTACCTCAGAGTCGTCATCTAAGGCCGGTGATTAGAGCACTTAGGTGACGAAAATATTAGTTTCGTCATCTTAATCATTACTAAGATGACGAAAACGTTTTCGTCGCCATAATATTGAGCTGACGAACATTATTTCGTCACCCTTCTATTGAGCTGACGAAAATATTTTCGTCACCCTTCTATTGAGCTAACCAAAATATTTTCGTCACTCGTCTACCCAGCTAACGAAAATATTTTCATCACCCCTCTACTCAGCTGACGAAAATATTTTCGTCACCCATCTACTTGATTGACGAAAGTTAAACTTCGTCACCCAGATTGCTCGAGCTAAGGCCATGAAAGTGTAGCTTTCGTCACCTTAGTAGTACTACTACCAAGCAACCCAAATATCTTACAACCAATATCAAGCAACCCAATTTCAACCGACATTGCCTCCGTAGTCATTTGCAAAAACACAAATTAACAAGGCCAAACCGGGAAGGGCGCGGAGTCCACTGGGGAGAAGGCACACAGAGTCCTCTGGCGAGAAGGCGCGCAGAGTCCGCTGGGGATAAGACGTGCGGAGTCCGTTGATGAGAAGGCGCACGGAGTCCGCTGGCGCGAAGGCGCGCGGAGTCCGCTGGGGAGATGGCGCGGAGTCCTCTGGCGAGATGGCACGCGTAGTCCGCTGGCAAGATGGTGTGTGGAGTCCGCTGGCGAGATGGGCGCGGAGTCCGATAGAGGAGGAAAATTAGTCCTTCCATGAAAACGGCTGAATTTGAGAGGCAAAAGGCGACAGTGGCGAAGAAGAAGGAGAGGCAGAGGGAAAACGGCTGCCAATGATGAGGGAGGAGGCGACGGTGGGGAAGAAGAAGGTAGAGGGAAAACGACTGCCAACAATGAGGAAGGTGGCGACGATGGCGAAGAAGAAGGCAGAGGGAAAACGACTGCCAGGAAGGAGGCAACGGTGGCGAAGAAGATGGCAGAGGGAAAACTGCTGCAGAGAGAAAGCTAGAGGGTCTCTTGGTGCATGGAAACTGGGGCAGAGGAGAGGGGGGAGAGAGTAGAGAGTCTGGAAAAGAGAGAAGAGAGAGTTCAAAGAAAAAGATAGAGAAATGAAATGTGAGGCAGAGGATATATAAGGAAACTTTCAAAAATTTGGTGCAAATTTTTCTGAAATTTTTGGCGGAAGTGATTCAAAATTTTGGCCAAATAATTTGCGGAATTTTTTACCCCCCAAATATTAAGTAGTTAGGTGATGAAAACATGAATTTTCGTCATCTCAGTGAACCAAAAATATTTATTTTTAAGAAAAGGTTTTGATAGAATGTGATCTTATTAAATAGGGAGGAAGTAATATTTTCAAAAATCTTGTGAAATAGGATGTCATCGGTATGGTGAAATACGACTATGGTTGAAAAATCACATATTTCCAGTAACGTTTGGTCTCCGATACAAGCGGTCAATCCTATATACGCTTATGTTTCCCTATGTGGAGCCCTATCGTCGAGAGGTGAAAGCACCCAAATTTTTACATGAGTGGTTACATCTCATCAATGTGAGAGTTTTGTGTGTGAAAGAATCAATCAAACTAGGTCATATAGGGGTAGGAAAGAGAATTTTCATGTAATAAGTGACGTTAATTTAATGTTGACCGCGTGGATTGAGACCTTAACTTTTTCAAAAACTGGTGGATTTTTTTTATAACCGTATTTAAGTACACAGATCATATCTGACGGTTGAATTTTTATTTTGTAAAATTTAGCCATCAAAACCACAACGTGTCTACTAATGTGATATAACTTGTTTAGTAGGTTATATGCAAGTGTAGATATTTGTGAACCAACTATAGGGAGGAAGCAATATTTTCAAAAATCTTGTGAAATAGGATGTCATCGGTATGGTGAAATATGACTATGGTTGAAAAATCACATATTTCTGGTAACGTTTCGTCCCTGATACAAGCGGTCAACCCTATATACGCTTATGTTTCCCTATGTGGAGTCCTATCGTCGAGAGGTGAACGTACCTAAATTTTTACATGAGTGGTTACATCTCATCAATATGAGAGATAAGTGTGTGAAAGAATCAATCAAACTAGGTCATATAGGGGTAGGAAAGAGCGTTTTCGTGTAATAAGTGACGATAATTTAATATTGACCGCGTGGATTGGGACCTTAACGTTTTCAAAAACTGGTGAATTTTTTTTATAGCCGTATTTAAGTACGCATATCATATCAGACGGTTGAATTTTTAATTTGTAAAATTTAGCCATCAAAACCATAACGTGTCTACTAATGTGGTATAACTTGTTTAGTATGTTATATGCAAGTGTAGATATTTGTGAACCAACTATAGGGAAGAAGCAATATTTTCAAAAATCTTGTGAAATAGGATGTCATCGGTATGGTGAAATACGACTATGTTTGAAAAATCACATAATTCCGGTAACGTTTCGTCCCTGATACAAGCGGTCAACCCTATACACGCTTATGTTTCCCTATGTAGAGCCCTATCGGCGAGAGGTGAACGTACCTAAATTTTTACATAAGTGGTTACATCTCATCAATGAGAGAGTTTTATGTGTGAAAGAATCAATCAAACTAGGTCATACAGGGGTAGGAAAGAGCGTTTTCATGTAATAAGTAGCATTAATTTAATGTTGACCGTGTGCATTGAGATCTTATCATTTTCAAAAACTGGTGGATTTTTTTATAGCCGTATTTAAGTACACTGATCATATTGTATGGTGGGTTTTCTAAAATTTTACTTCTATCTCGTAGTTGGTTCAAAACGACACATAACTTTATGTTTCATCATCTAAGTAATGGTGTTAGACGACGAATTTATTTTCGTCACAAAAGTAAGTTCTTAGTTGACGAAAATGGATTTCGTCACCAAAGTGGTCAAACTTTGGTGACGAAAACATATTTCGTCACCTAACCTATCATTTACATGACAAAATGTATTTTCATCACCAAAGTGCTCAAACTGGTGATGAAAACATATTTCGTCACCTAACCTATCACTTACATGACAAAATATATTTTCGTCACCTAAGTGCTCAAAACTTTGGTGACGAAATATTTTTTCGTCACCTAACCTATCACTTACATGACGAAATTTATATTCGTCACCTAAGTGCTCAATACTTTCGTGACGAAAATATATTTCGTCACCTAACCTGTTACTTACATGACGAAATGTATTTTTCGTCACCTAAGTTAGCTCTAAGGTGACGAAAATAGTGGCGAAATAATGTTTCGTCACCTTACCTTACCTTACTTAGACGACGAAAATTGTCATTAAGGTGACGAAACCAGTTTCGTCACTAAAGTGTTCTCTTAGGTGACGAATTAAAAATATTTCGTCACCTTAGAACCTTTTTCTAGTAGTGAAGGAAGCACCCTTTGTGTCAATGATCTGTGCGAAGTACTTGATTAGGAGGGCACAGGTTTAGTTGTGGCTACAGGAAAGATTTCAGCAGTTGACCCAACTACAAAAGTGCATGGCTACAATCTTGGACCTGACTGTTGTTGAGCTGCTGTTGAGAAAGCTGTCGTTCTTAGAGCTGAATTCTATCGTTTCCAACCTTAATTTTCTGCCATGGAAGATACAGTTGGAAGTACTATTACTTGGCCAACAAAATACATTGTCCTTCTTTAAGTATCAGTATTGATGTTTTCTTTAAATACTTTGTTGTTGTGGATATGCTAGTTTGAATTATAGCTGTTTTTGTTACAAGCATTGTGAATCAGTAGTCTTTTGTATTATTGCTGTTGGTTTTAGGATGTTGCTAGATAATATGTTAAGTAGTACTTATTTAAACTTTTGTTGTTATTGCTTATGCTCAATAAGCTACAACTTTCAGCTAGCTAGCTAGGTAGGACAAAAACTCCTTTATGGTTGGACTTTTGTATCATAAGTACTATTTGAAGATGAATGTAATTACTTGTGAATTATAGTTTCTAATGCTATTTGAATTCAGTAAATTGGTTTTATTATTTTTTTACCCAATTGAATGTATTTTATGATACTTTGACATTGTCATTGTAAAAGAGATAATGACATGTAAAAGTGTCATTTAAACATAACATGACTATAACAAAATGTCATTGAAATCATTGGAAGTAAGTTATAAAACGTCATGGAAACACTACTGATGGTGTTGGATAAACATCATCTAAAAACATATGATGATAATTGGAAACAGTCATGGTACATATTTGATGACAGTGCATAAATGTCATGCAAAAGCTTTAAATGACACTTTCGAACCGTTATGCTTATTATCTATAACATTTATTCACCGTCGTTAAAAGTTATTTTATGACGTTTTCTAAACGTCGTTGTTTTAGGCCCTTTTCCATAACTACAGTAAAGACAGCGAAGTAGATGACGTTTGATAAATGTCATGAAACCCCTATAATGACGTTTTCCAAACGTCATGGAAACTTTTTATGTACTAGTGACGGCATCGGAGCCTAAAAAAAAGAATTTGACTTTTCGAAAAATACTCGAAAATAAACTCAAGCATTAACTTACTAGATTACCGAGTACGGTTAAATTCTTCAGTAACTAATAGAAAACCCGGTAAATTGGTAACATTAAGTACGGGGCGTCACAGCGCCGGTGACGGAGTTCCAACCTGAATCAAGCTCTGGTTTTGCCAAGAAAAGACAATGAAACAGAAGTAACTAAAAGGGACAATAATAAGAGTGGGACAATAATATAATTTGGACAAAAGGGAATGTAGAAAGATCTGGGATATAATAGCTTCAGGTTTTATTTAAGAAGTTATTTAAGCAATATAATCCTCAATTAAATAAGCAAACAACGACAACAACAACATTTTCAACATTAGAGAAATAAAGTAGGCAGCTGCTTTAGATTGAGATACTATTAGGGATTCCTTTGCCAGAAAGTCCAGCTTCACCGGTAGGATAGAGCAAAGTATAAGGCATCTTGACTGGTCCAACTCGGTTCTTCAGCCTCCCGTCATTGTTCATGTGTATAATACTATCCTCAATTTCAGCTAGTCTCTTTCCGAACCTCTCGAACGCTTCCAACACTTTTGTATCCGATGTCCATCCAGGTGTGTCTCTCTGCCCTAGATAGACTTCATCACTAGCATGCCTAGACAGAATTTCAATCAGTGAAACACCGATCACAGTCTGCAACTGAGCTGTAATAGTTTTCAAGAAAGCCAAATCAGGATTGGTCTTGAGCTCTTCATATTCGGGAGTTCCTATCTCAGGCATATATCTCCTGCTTACAGTTGGCCGGTTCGGAAGGTATCCAGCAAAGGGGTACTGTCCAAAGTTGACGGCTGCATGGAGAGCAGAGGAAGTCCAAATGATGATGGTGCATGATTCGATGAGCTCGTCAAGAGTTTGCATTTTAGGCCACCAGGGTTCATTCTTTTTGTCACCATGACCCTTCTCCACCAGTTCCTTCCACCATGACTGGAGTTCAATGTCTTGTTGGACCATATAATCAGTCTTGTAGTAGAAGGAGCAGTAGTCTGTAACCCATGTTTTTATTGCAGACCAGATATTAAGTCCATCAACAGCAAATGGGTAGTCCTCTATCAGTAGGCGAACACCGTGCGGAGAATTGGCATCCTTGACAGCCACCCCTCTGCATTCAGCCAAAGCATACGGACTGTTAGATAAAGGTGCAAGGAAAACCCTGTATTCAATCATATATAAACTAGAACTATCATTCAGCCTCTTTTAATTTTGAAGTATAACTTTGTGTGTTATCACAAATGAAATATTTCGTTATATGTTAAATAAGGGTCCAATGCCTCACTTAAATAAGGGTCCAATCACTCGCAAAATGTAGTGTGATTTAGGGGGAATGTATATCATCAAATGTTATGCATGCATCTGTTTATTATCACAAATGTTTTATACCTCTTCAGGAGATCTGTAGGGAGAGCTTGGTCTGGGAAGACCCAATTCTTATAAACCACAGCTGACAATTCCATTGCATACTTTCCTGGGAACACTGTGGATTCCAGAATGCCACCGGCATTAATGAGAATTTGCCTTGCCTGGGCATTTATATTCATCGTGTCACGGAAGTGAGGATGCAGAAGCTTGTGAACTGGATGAAGCACGCTCAGTTGCCTGTTGGTGGCTATTACAAACGGTTCAATGACCGCATGGGTATTCAACCTGTGACCGAAAGATAAGGTATATGTTATCAACATGATCAGCATATATATTTTCTAAGCATTTGTACTGTTTGGCAGGGCTAATATACCAGTGACTGATCAGTTGATGAAATCCAGAGTCATTTACAGCCACATAAGCCTTGGCCAGTTGCCATATGGAGCTCTCCACACCATGTTCAGCTGGTGTATATACTTTGCTAGTGCAACCAAATTGATCTCCATCAGGATGAGGCAAGCTTAGTTCAATTACCAATGGCTTCAAAGTCCCATCACTTTTCAAGAAAAGGAGTGTCCTGCTGCCATAGATCCTGTTATCAGTTTCATTTATCCGCCTCAGGTACGGCATGAAGTGATCATGATGATCTAATATGAATAACCTGTTGTCCTTGAGTGCCTACCCAACCAAACAAAGTCGTTAGATTTCATCGTTAATTAACACAAAAAATCAACACCACTCACTACTCAACATTCGTGATAGGCCGTTCCATTTACACTGGTAATTAGTGCAAGATAATACCTGATGCACCGTTAGCCCATCCAAGTTATTCTTGATGTGTTCTTCTCTTATGGTGCTGCGGTGATCGCCATATACATTTGGATCTAGTTTGCTTGCTGGTGGAAACTCCTGTAGTTACATTGTAAATAAATAACATGATTAATGAACGAAATTACAAAGGTAAAGAAAGACAATCCTTGACCTAGCTTTGATCGATGTTAATATTTCCTTCTTCTTTTTTGTCAATAATTATAGACAAGAAATTATCTGAATATATATTACTTGGAGGCGACGAATAGTGACAGGGTTGACACCAGCCAGCATTTCTCTGGCAAATTCTGCATCAGTCCTCCAAGCAGTCCTATCCTCTGTTCCAAATCGATAACACATCTCAGTTAAACAAGTACATATGACTGAAGGAATATCTATAGTACGGGTTGCTGCGTACGTGTGTGTTCAAAATGTGCATTGGCGCATTGCTATATAATGTATAAAGGCTCATACCTTTGATCACTTGAGGCACTGGGAATTTAAGGAATCGTTCGCCATCAGTTCGGAAAATTTCCTTGAACATGGTCAAAGGAATCTTGTCACCAACATCCTTAAATAAACCTTCAGGCATCGGAAACCCTCCATCATACAGGTTGAGAACATCTTGAAAGCTGTCAAACTCGTTAGGAGTTTTATCAAACTTGGATTGTAGCGCTGGTTTAACGGACTGAGCCAAAGATTTCAGTGCATAAGCAATGAAGTCGGACATCTTCAAGTGTCCGAATCGTTCATCTCTCGGAACATAAATGTCTAAGCGCAGCAGATCAACTGGAGGGATCTTACTCTCACAGTTGGGATCTATTACGAAGAAAATATATGAACTATTGTCATCAAGCTTAACTAATCATATGTAAAACTAATCAAATGGAACATATGTAAAAGGGTAATTAAGGTACCTGTCCTTGTAGGTGGTCGACCTGTTCTTCCTCTACGAGGGTAAGGGTACTCGCTAGACCCTCCAAGAGTTTGACGGACATATTTCGAACCCTTGTCTGGGTCACCCAGATCATTGTAGCAAGCATAGTCGTAGACCCTGTCCCATTCCTCGAGCTCTCCTGTTCCATTTCCCCTTAACTGCTCAAGTTCCTGTTGTCTGTATTTGCGTAGTGGCAATGGAGTATCACTCGGAAGATACGTCTGCACAAAATTCCTAGTTCCGTCAACTTAATTCGTTTTGAAGTTAATTTTGAAACCAGGCATGTTTTACGAAGAACTTGCATGAATCGAGTTATCACATCAGTGCTTACCTTGTTAGCAAAGAAAATACGGTCTTTCTTGTATTTCGATGCAGGGTACACCCATGAGTTGCAAACAAAGAGGATCTGACCGGCCCCCGGAACATCTTCGAGTGTGACCGTCTTGAGGAAGAACTGACTGTGATGATTGTTTCTTATTACAAATGCTCCTGGAATTCCTATGTCGCCTTCAACGTCAAAGGTAACCTTGAATGTAGTATCTCCTGCTGTTACCGGACCGAGTGTGCCGATCCAGTTCTCCAAATATGCTACTTTTCCGAGTTTTCCTTGCGACCCAGTTGCTGCAAATATTTACATGAGCAAGTTTATTAAGGAAACAATTAAGGAAAAACAAAAACAAAAGAAAAACTGCGTATATATAGGTGCATGATACAAGATAAAGGCACATTGTGTTGCAAATGTAATCCATAATCGAAAACTCACAAGAATCACCACCAATGAGCTGCAAAGAAACGCCTTGGCCCAGAAATTCATGCACACGGTCAAGAACCGAAGCATGAAAATCATTGAAGTCCAACACATTGTTCTTCATGAGCACCACGGTTCCTTTGATCTTTTTGTGGGAACCATTCTTGAGATTGTCAAGTATGTTTGGAACGGGAATTTGGAACATCTTGTATGCTGGGAAGAATAACTAAGCAAAGGTTATGAAAGAGCAGTTGAGGAAAGTTGGTTGTGAAGAGGAAGAGGGGCGCGGCTGTGGTATTTATAGAGACAAGTGATCGAGGAGGTCTTAGTTACTAAGTGAAGCGAGAACTCGTTCTTCACATTAATCTGCAAGTTATTCCATTTAGATATTTCTTTTATTTTTTGTCTGAATGTTTTCCATGAAACACATGTTGAAATATAAAGAAGAGATAAAGAACGGATGATGGAGAAAAATATGTGTAAAAAGAAACTGGGAGAAAAAAATTATTTGCTAAATTTGTCTGATCTAGTAAGACAAGATTGATATAATATATATGGTCCAACAGTTAGAGGCTTAGAGCAAGTATGAACTAGTTTCCTTTTTCAAGATTTATAGCAGGAAAAAAAAAGAACAAAGAAATTTATTTGGCCCGATTCTTATAACTTCAAATAAATGCATACGCGCGCTTTGTACTTTTAGATTGTGAAACACATGCATGCATGTTACCATCATGCATCATTGAACCTAATATTTACCTAGTTGTGTTCACCGTTCCGGTTGTTGTTAGATCGATTTGATTTACCTAGTTGCTTAATTTCAGTTTATGTTTGGTTTTTCTCCTATTTTGAGTAAGAATAGTTCGATTTAGTTTGAAGTGTGTCTGGGTATCTGTAATCGAGTGTTGTACCGTTGTAGGGCTGGGCCTGCTTGAAGGAAGAGAAGGGAGAGAGCTTACGAGAAAGGACAGACTTCAATTGATTGATTTGATTTAGATCAAAGGGAGCTGATTTGTGGTTTATAACTGCACTTAACAAATTTCTCTTAATCATATTAGAATTTAGATCTCATCAATCAACACATTTCCATTGTTTTATTGATAAATATACAATTTATTTTTTGAGTTAGTTGTACATTACCTCGTTAATGTAACGATGATTTATGGTGTTCCCATCACTTCCATGCATACGTGAAACATGCAGCGGCAGAAAACACGTTTCATTAGAAACCAACAAATGAAACAGATTACAACCGGTGTCTCATACCCACTGATTATGAAGATGAAACAAAAATATACAATGGACCACAATTTTGGCAATGTTCTATACGTTGCATGGCCTATTTAGGCTGCATATAAATCTTCTATTTTCCTTATCCTCATGTTCACCCTTTTGGTAAACGTATGTCCTTTTCAATCTTCTGCCCATTTCTGCAGCAACGCGTTTCAATTATTTCTTCTCTTTAGATTTCCGGAAGGCATTATCATGGCAATTTGGATCCACAAGCATGAATAAAACTTATCTTCATCATGTCCAAGCTCTGGGCTTGTTTTGTCATGACCTCAATCTCTGGATAGTTTCTATTCCTTTCCAAAAGTTGCAAATTAACGATATATATTATTTTTAGTTTTTCATTATAGCATTATGCCCGCATGTTTTTCACGTGGATCGCCAAATGCAATAGATCAATTTCTTGATTCACGTTTATGTGGCAGGATAAGATCCAAGCATGTTCAAATTACCAAGTGACGAAATTAAATGGACGTTTATTTACTACAAAACATACAATAGATTAATAGGCGCTTTTTCCATCTCCTAGCCCAAATGCTAATGTACAACTTTCACCTAAAAAACAAAAACTGATCTTTTCATATACAAACATTCTTATTTATTCAAAATGTACGGATTTTCATAATTTGACCAACATTTTGATCATATTTTCTCATCTTAATCGTTCACATTGTAGGTATATATGAGTAGATCATCTATGTCAAGACTCACCCCGAATTTCATTCTGAAACCCGAAGTAAGTCATGCGGGAACCACCTTCAAAGAAAATTTACCAAAAAACTCGGCAAACCTTCCTTGAAAATGGACAACCTTAACCCTGAAAATTAAAGAACTACCCCTCTTTCAACCCATAATTACACAAATAAAATAATATATCTCTTAGCACACCACCGAGAATATTATATAATAATCCCAAAAGTATTCAGAGTTATTAAAACCAACGGAAAGAGGAAAAATACCCTAGTAGATTAAGCAGGTAACCTACTGGTGAAAAGTGGCTGATAGATGAGTAATTATGCCTCGTCTCCTCCTACTAGTACCGACCCGCACTCTGCAGACTGGACATTTTAAAAATGAAGGGCCTAGGGGAAAACATTTGAAACCGTTAGAGTGAGTGGACAAAACTAAATTTAAAAGAAATAATTCTTTATGCTTTCCCAATTTAATTTCCATAGAAATTATGCTGCATGCGACAGCTCAAAAGCTCTCAACTCATAAACTAACAGATACATGACTAGCTCCCGCTAGTCTCCAACTAAAAAAAAATATAGCCTCTCAGGCTAATATATATATATATATATATATATTTACACTCGTTATACTCCTTGTATGATTTCTTATGAAGAAATATAAGAAAAATAGAAATTCATACAAGGCTACTATGCTTGCGTCTAACGCTCACGTCACGCTGACAAGGCCAAAAGTTGACCTGTGCAATTAAAAAACCCTATCATGTAGTATTAGTAAGTAGGGTATCGTTCTAGCCGGGGACACTAGGGAAGGATTAATTACAAGAGAAACAAAACACACAAACATATAAACATATATACAAAAATCGGATCATGAGATTAAAAGATCGAATTAAATCCTAAAAAAAAAAACAGAAAATTAAAAACCTAAAACTAATATTTACAAGTTTGATCACCACCAACACACACAAGCATAGCACGAAACACATAATTTAACTAATACAAAATCGCATATAACTAAGGCAGCAAGTAGACTCGACACTTAAGCATTTAATTTAATTCTAATTCTAATTAATCAATCACCTGCGATTATTAATCGTTAAGACTTCTAAATTACTTAAGACCAACACCTGCGAATAATCCTAAGTTATGCTAATCAATTCAGAAACACACCTGCGTAGAAACTAAAACAATTAGCACATAAGAACAAGTAAGCCGAATTAGAGACATGTTCAACAAGCAAGGCGTCAACTTCTCATTTAACATGTATGTTTCTCGAATGGTAACCCTATAGCAATCTAAATAGACACAACCAAGTTTGTAAATTCAGATCACTTAGCAAATAAAACCAAAACCCTAGAACACTACCCCGGCCGAAGCAACATCCTAGAATTAGATTTACCCCCCACATATTCGAGAAAACAAATCAAATAAACACATAAGAAAATCGAATACTACTGCCCTAATCATATATTAAAATCGTACCATGTTAAAAATCACAAAGAAACATAAAAATCAAGAACACAAAGTAATCGAAATTCATGTAACATGTAAAACCAAAACCGATTAACATAGATCGCAAGAATCACAAAGAAATCGCAAATCATATTAATAAAACCAAGTATTACAAAACCAAAGTATGGATCACACATTGAAAACCTTAAGCAAAGCACCAATGTTGTGAAGAATTCGGATGAACAATGGCGAAACCTAAAAGAATGGAACTATGGCGTACAATGCTTTGTAGGATTTTTGGCTTGTGTAAAGGCACGGCTATTATGTGTGGTGAGATAAGTGACAGTTTGGTTGTCTCTCAACCCCTCTATTTATAGAGTTCCATGCCGAAACCCTAATGCTTGTGAGCCCTTGATTTGATTTGATCTTGTGGTTGACGTCTCTCTCAATTTGAATAGATATTCTTCTCCAAGGAAAATCAGAAAATAAAAGGTTCCCTTTCCTTATTTTTCTTGATTTTATTCTGCATGCATCAAGGAAATAATCTTTCCTTATTTTTGTAGATTTTCAGCCCATATTTCTCTCCTTGCGCGCGCGTGGCTTATCTTGAACTCCCAAGACTCCAATCTGATACTTTCGACTTCTAATTCTTCCATATGGATTTGGACTTCATAAATAAGCTTGCATCAAAATTATAGCCCAATTGGAATTGGTCTTCAAGCCCAAATGCAAACCCTATATCAATTCAGCTTTTTCAGTTCGCGCGTAACCCTGTATCAACTTTCGGGCTTCATATCTCCCTGGCCCCTTGTCCGATTTCGGCTCATAATATATGGTTGGAAAGATCTCCGAGTCCTCTATAAAATCGTAGACGGAAATATTTTCATTAGAAGAATCTAAGAAATCGTAAAACGAGCATTTATGTCAGAAGGTCGATTCTGTCCGATTTTCTGAAAAATAATTCTAACATAAATCAAGTTTAAACCAAAAACCATACTTTAAGCACAAAATCTACAAAGTACCGCCATAGATACACTAAGCTAAATTAAGACTCAATCTTAGACAATTAAGAGCTAACAAAGCACAAGTAAGAGGCATTTAAACACTAATAACGTCGCATTTTATGCTCCTATCAACTACCCCACACTTATCCTTTGCTAGTCCCTTAGCAAACTAATTAAAAGACTCTACTAAAAACACTAAGGATGCCTCTAAAGTTTAGTCTCAGGCTCGTATCATGCATAGCTTTCAAGTTCAAACATATATAAACACAGAGAATTCCAAGTTTCATAAAGATGATCAAAGCATGAATAATCAAGAAGTGATATCATTAAGCACAACACATGATAGCATAGTTGATCCTCCTCACAAGATTAACTCTCTTCTTTTCACTCGATCATGGTGTTTACTCAATAGCATATGCAAGGGAAAGAATAAGAAATCAAATAACTTGCATATTTCTACAATGAAAAGCACTTTGTAAATAATACTTAGGAAAAATCTCATTTAACAACTAAGTGCAAGCATGAACCAAAACCATATGCTTAACTCTTGAGATAATCTCCACAAATCAAAGTTAACCAATCTCATGAATCAAGAATCGATCTCTGACAAGTGTTGCAATGAGGCACGGCTAAGGCATGATGGTCCTACGATATGCTAAGGTTAAAGCATCACCAAGACTTAGCAAGCTCCACACTCCTTATATCTTCAAAAACAAAGGGCCAAATATCATTGTGTTGGACCCAAACTTCATTCTTTTCAACTCCAAGCATCATACATTCGAACAAAGGTCACATGTAACAATTTTAGACCTTCAAATAACAACAAACTCCAAATTTACAACACTTGAAACATCATTGCCGAACCATACAATTTCTCTCTACTTTGATCCGAAGCTATTTTTACGATTTTTTTCTTTCTTTTCTTTGTTTTTTTTTTTTAATAACATTTTTCCTTTTCCTTTCTTATGGGTTCGGCAACATACAACTTCTCCACCCCACACTTGTTTTTCAACCATCACACAACATTAACTCCACATCATAAGCTTTTGCCAAGTCTTGATAACAAGGTAAAAGATATAACTATACTAAGCAAGGGAATTTTATGAGGGTGATGAAAGAAAAGGCTCAACGTAGGCTCAAAGGGGTTAAACTAAGGGGTCCCATGACGGGCACAAAATAAGGCAAGGCTTTATTTGGCTTTGGTGGTAATCCTAAAAAGATCTTTTCTATCACATTCAAGATCATGGTCGGTTATGACGTATATGTTTCAAAAATCACAAAAGCAAGTTCTAGTAATTCTAGAGCTCATGAATAAGCTATAGCACATAGTCATTGAATATGCAAAGAATAATGAGACTTTAAAAGATCAAGAATTTCGAAATTTTCACACATGAAAGAAAGCAAATAGGCACTAAAGCTCACAAAGGTTATTATGGAAACAAACTAACCAAGACATGCATGCTCATAAATTAATCAATTCTCCAGTATTCATACCAATTACAAATCCATGAAACTTTTGAACAATCATCTATGCAATCAAGAGAAATACATCATACACATCTTAAAGGCATCTCCTAAGACTCGATTTAATCCTAGACACTTAAACTAAAAATCAGAATAAAACCTAAAAACAAACCTAAAACCGAAACTTAAACAAATCCTAAAACGAAAAAAAAAAAAATTTATTTTTATTTTTGTAATTGGTTTTCTTTTTATGAAAGCAATAAACTCTAAACTAACATGTTTACATGTAAACCTTACCCCACACTTAAAAATTACATTGTCCTCAATGTAAAACAAAATCATGTAGTAATTCCTAAGCATGCTTCTAGGTTCACACATAAAACATTTATACAGTTCAACAGTAAGAGTAGAGGGTTAGAAATTTTGCAAACTCTCGTTGATGGCTCCTCCACTGCTACGGTTGAAATGGGTTGCCTCCCATGCAGCGCTTATTGTTTATAGTCTATCAGCCAAGACTCTTCATGCTCATCGTCATTCACTAGCTTTTGGCACGTCCCTCACGTCTTGCTCCTCAACATCATGCTCTACAAAGTTCTCGTAATAAGGCTTAAGTCTATGACCATTTACCTTAAACGTTTTACCTGAAACAAGACTATGTATTTTTATGGCACCATGAGCAAACACATTAGTAACAACATAGGGTCCAACCCATCTAGAACGTAACTTTCCAGGAAATAATTGAAGTCTAGTATGAAAAAGTAAAACTTTCTGCCCAACTTCAAATTTCTTCCCACGGATCATCTTGTCATGATATGCTCGAGTTTTCTCCTTGTATATCCAAGCTGAGTCATAAGCTTCATTCCTTATCTCCTCTAGTTCACACAATTGAAGCTTACGATGCTTACCAGCCTCATCAATGCTCATGTTAAATGTTTGAACAGCCCACCATGCCCTATGCTCAAGTTCAACAGGTAAATGACATGCTTTTCCATAAATCAAACGGAAGGGAGACATACCTATGGGCGTCTTATATGCCATTCTGTAGGCCCAAAGAGCATCATCAAGTCGATCACTCCAATCTTTTCTCGTTGGTCCTACAGTTTTCTCAAGTATTTGCTTAATCTCCCTATTCGAAACTTCTGCCATGCCACTGGTTTGAGGATGATATGGCGTTGACACTTTGTGGGTGACGCCATACTTCCTAAGCAAAGCCTCAATTGTTTTGTTACAGAAGTGAGAACCTCCATCACTTATAAGTGTGCGTGGAACGCCAAACCTACAAAATATGTTAGTTTTCAAGAAATCTGCAACAACCTTAGAATCATTAGTCCTTGTAGCTTTTGCTTCAACCCATTTAGAGACATAATCGACTGCTAAAAGAATGTTGAGAAAGCCTTTAGATGAAGGAAAGGGTCCCATGAAATCAATGCCCCAAACATCAAAGATTTCGACAATGATGATTGGTGTAAGGGGCATTTGATCTCGCTTACCGATCTTACCCATTCGTTGGCACCTATCACAAGTTATACACGTAGTATATGCATCTTTGAAAATCGTAGGCCAATAAAATCCACAATTGAGAACCTTCAAGGCCGTTTTCTTTGGCCCAAAATGTCCTCCACACGCCTCACCATGACAGAAATTAAGGATGGACCGATGCTCTTCTTCTGGAACACAACGCCTCAAGACTTGATCACTACCTTGCCTCCAAAGATATGGATCATCCCAAACATAGAATCGAACTTCCTTTCTAAGTTTTAACCTAGTTTGATACGACATAGTAGATGGAAATTTATTAGAGACAAGAAAATTCACAATATCAGCATACCATGGTTCTTGTGTTGCAATCCTGAAGAGTTGCTCGTCTGGAAAGGTTTCTGTGATTGGTATAGCGTCATCCTTGGGTTGCAAACGACTCAAGTGATCAGCCACAACATTCTCAGTCCCTTTCTTATCCTTTATTTCGATATCAAACTCTTGTAATAAGAGAATCCATCGAATGAGCCTTGGCTTTGCATCCTTCTTTGTCATGAGGTACCTTAAAGCTGCATGATCACTGAAAACAACAACCTTAGAATTCAAAAGATATGATAACGTACGCGGATGTCTTTGGTCCAACAATCAAAGCTGCTCATACATCAATCTGAATTTGGCAAAAGAATCAAGTGAGTTTCAATGAATTCAAAATAAAAGAAACGTATATTGTAGTATACAAGTTCGATTCATGTTACATTGTACAAAGAGATACACGAAATTTTCATATTTGTTTCAAGGAAATCACGCCATAACATATCAAGCATAGATCATTCAATCTTTCAAACAATTCCAAGCAATGTCACACGTTTCTTTTAAAGATCAAAAAGCTTACAGCATTCATTCTAAGTTTGTGAAATTGCAATGGTGGAGCTTAGTTATCTTTCTAGGTTGATTTTATTCACATAACTCTAACTTTCGAGGTACGTGGAGCAGAGGAGATAACAGTGCAATGAACTGATACAGCTCAAGGTAGTATCATGCTTTTATCCGATATACCTCAAAAGTTAAAGGCCAATTCGTTTCATTAGTCTATCTATGCAAAGTTATTTTGTAGCGTCTAAAGTGAGGTGATGCTTCGGCCCGAGCTTTTGGCTAAGCCGAGCGGATTCCGTGGTTTCAGAAGACGAATGTCACGGAGGGCGAACCCCCTACAGGAATCAGGCAGGACTCGTTTGTGGTCACGGAGGGCGAACCCCCTATCGTCCCCTTCACAGAGAAGAGATGACAGTCAATGACCTTGAGATCCAGTTAGACAAACCTGTGTTCCTTATCAATGACATACGACCCTTACTCAGCTTGGAACAAACTCGGATCCCTAGACCAGGCGCTTGTGTTAATCAAAGCCGCCCTCAACCTCAAACAAGCTAAATTGCCTTTAAGAGTCTAAGACTCGAAGAAGCATCGCTCAAAAGAGGGGTTTAGGTTATGATTAATATAAGTGGCTCCACCTACATGTTTTACTTTAGACACACAAAAAAAAAAAAATCCTCACAAAAATAAACTAACAACCTAGTTAAATTACTAAGTACCAAAGCAAATTAAATCACACAAACATAAAACACAAAACCGAAAACAATAAACCCTAAAACTAAAATCGGAAATTGCAAGGGAAATAAAAGAAAAATTATACAACCCATCCTATCAACTATTACATTGCAAAATCCTATTAATTACAACCGATCTAAGTATATAAAAAAAAATACAACTTGAAACTCCTTGCATCGATTTCTTCTTGGTGTCCCCGGCAACGGCGCCAAAAATTGACGTGTTACCGAACCGGGGTTAAATAACAACACAATTTAATTACCCTGCAATCGTTAGTAGTATATGAAAGTAGGGATCGTTCTAGCCGGGGACACTAGGGAAGGATTAATTACAAGAGAAACAAAACACACAAACATATAAACATATATACAAAAATCGGATCATGAGATTAAAAGATCGAATTAAATCCTAAAAAAAAAACAGAAAATTAAAAACCTAAAACTAATATTTACAAGTTTGATCACCACCAACACACACAAGCATAGCACGAAACACATAATTTAACTAATACAAAATCGCATATAACTAAGGCAGCAAGTAGACTCGACACTTAAGCATTTAATTTAATTCTAATTCTAATTAATCAATCACCTGCGATTATTAATCGTTAAGACTTCTAAATTACTTAAGACCAACACCTGCGAATAATCCTAAGTTATGCTAATCAATTCAGAAACACACCTGCGTAGAAACTAAAACAATTAGCACATAAGAACAAGTAAGCCGAATTAGAGACATGTTCAACAAGCAAGGCGTCAACTTCTCATTTAACATGTATGTTTCTCGAATGGTAACCCTATAGCAATCTAAATAGACACAACCAAGTTTGTAAATTCAGATCACTTAGCAAATAAAACCAAAACCCTAGAACACTACCCCGGCCGAAGCAACATCCTAGAATTAGATTTACCCCCCACATATTCGAGAAAACAAATCAAATAAACACATAAGAAAATCGAATACTACTGCCCTAATCATATATTAAAATCGTACCATGTTAAAAATCACAAAGAAACATAAAAATCAAGAACACAAAGTAATCGAAATTCATGTAACATGTAAAACCAAAACCGATTAACATAGATCGCAAGAATCACAAAGAAATCGCAAATCATATTAATAAAACCAAGTATTACAAAACCAAAGTATGGATCACACATTGAAAACCTTAAGCAAAGCACCAATGTTGTGAAGAATTCGGATGAACAATGGCGAAACCTAAAAGAATGGAACTATGGCGTACAATGCTTTGTAGGATTTTTGGCTTGTGTAAAGGCACGGCTATTATGTGTGGTGAGATAAGTGACAGTTTGGTTGTCTCTCAACCCCTCTATTTATAGAGTTCCATGCCGAAACCCTAATGCTTGTGAGCCCTTGATTTGATTTGATCTTGTGGTTGACGTCTCTCTCAATTTGAATAGATATTCTTCTCCAAGGAAAATCAGAAAATAAAAGGTTCCCTTTCCTTATTTTTCTTGATTTTATTCTGCATGCATCAAGGAAATAATCTTTCCTTATTTTTGTAGATTTTCAGCCCATATTTCTCTCCTTGCGCGCGCGTGGCTTATCTTGAACTCCCAAGACTCCAATCTGATACTTTCGACTTCTAATTCTTCCATATGGATTTGGACTTCATAAATAAGCTTGCATCAAAATTATAGCCCAATTGGAATTGGTCTTCAAGCCCAAATGCAAACCCTATATCAATTCAGCTTTTTCAGTTCGCGCGTAACCCTGTATCAACTTTCGGGCTTCATATCTCCCTGGCCCCTTGTCCGATTTCGGCTCATAATATATGGTTGGAAAGATCTCCGAGTCCTCTACAAAATCGTAGACGGAAATATTTTCATTAGAAGAATCTAAGAAATCGTAAAACGAGCATTTATGTCAGAAGGTCGATTCTGTCCGATTTTCTGAAAAATAATTCTAACATAAATCAAGTTTAAACCAAAAACCATACTTTAAGCACAAAATCTACAAAGTACCGCCATAGATACACTAAGCTAAATTAAGACTCAATCTTAGACAATTAAGAGCTAACAAAGCACAAGTAAGAGGCATTTAAACACTAATAACGTCGCATTTTATGCTCCTATCACACGCCATAATGAAATTTTTACCTCATTATGATGGAAAAGCACGTATAGCTCGCTAGCATTTATTTATATACATACTATCCTCATAATCATCCATATATAAATATGTGTAATCACCGAAATTCTCAATTTCGGTTATTCTTCAACAAAAGAAAATATTCATCAATAAATCTTTTGCATTCATATTATTTAAAACAAATGTCCACTCACAAATTAGGCCTAAGCCTGATGTCGGTCTGATGCCTCCTCTGCTAGAGCCTCCTCACATTCTGTTCCAAAAACATAATTAAATCCTCAACTATAACCCAACGCTTATACAAAATTAAGCAAAATTAATTATGAGCTTTGCACGCTCATCCATGTCTAACATCTTAATTCTCAACTTCGTTTCGATCCATACTTTATCATAAATTCCAACATCCTTAAAATCACCCTCCACACGCCTAACAACAATTAACCAACAACTACATTATATCCTATTAACCGCCACAATTTTTAACAATTGAAAAATCCCTAACCTTATCAAAACTCCTCAAAAAATTTCAAACTATACTTCATTAAACTCCTCTCAAGAAAACAACCCAGAAACATGAAAAACTGCCCTTAAGGGGCGGCGCCGCCGCCTGCTCCGCCGACAACGGTGGCCGGTACCCGTACTCCGGCGACCTCCAATGCTTCTTAAATTTTAGCACAACACTCCTCTCAAGCCGCATAACAACTTCCTTAACTAGCACAAAATCTATTTCTAAGCCTAACTAGGTTAATCGACCCAAAACCTTAAATTGAGCCCTAGAACTTCAATTATATATTTCTCGTTAACAAGATCGAATTGGACCAATTTCTTTTGAGAGATTACTCACCTTGATGAGGGCTATAAGATGAGCCAAAAATCCTGACCTATGGTGGCTGAAGGAGAGAACTCTGGCGAAGGGGCAGTCGGCGTCTCCGGCGGGTTTTCTTCAATCGACGGCGACACGGGCCCGGTCACCGGCCCAAGAAGGGAGAAGAGATAGCGGGGGTCCAAACTGGGCTGGAACGGCGGCCGGTTGCTGGCCGGACGACGGCAGGTGGCGTTGGGAACTTCCGGCTGGAGGAGGGTTCGGGGAAAGCTCGGGAGAAAGAGAGAAGGAAGAGGGAGGGAGAGAGAGAGAGAGAGAGAGAGAGAGAGAGAGAGAGAGAGAGTGGGGGGTATTGGGCTGCTCCACTCCCGGGCTAACACTTAAACCCAAAATTAAAGCCTATCAAAATTACTCCCTTTTTTCCAACAACAAAATTTACCCTTTTGATTGATAACTTTTCCATGCTAACTTCGATTTTAACGCATAGCATGTCTACGAACTCGTAATAATGTCTCTACAACTTTCATGAAGAAAGTTTTCCCAAATTCCAAACAGGAGAAAAAGTCAACTTTAGGGTCTTTAAGTAGTAAACGGTTGCTCAACACGGTAAAAGATCAAAATAATACCAAAGTAAAATAACCGTAAAATAATTTAAGAACCGGGGTGTGACAATCTCTTAAAAATTTCAGCTAATTTGGAAATCGTTAAGGTATCGAAAAATTAATTAAATAAATGAACGAATTGAAACTATTCAACCTAAACCGTTTGTGTTTTTAGTTCTAAATCACATCTTTGAATGCCTTAATGATTATCAATTTGGCTGATAATTTGTTGAGATGATCTACTCATATATACCTACAATGTGAACGGTTAAGATGAGAAAATATGATCTAAAAGTGGATCAATTAAGAAAATCCATACCTTTTGAATAAATAAGGATTTTTGGACATAATAATAATTATTGTGTATATATATATATTTATATATATATATATCTATATTTTTTTTTCTGAAAATAAAATATCATTCATAATCAAAGGCTAGAATGAAGGAATACATTGACCCGATGGATGAAGATAGTACCATTACATTAGTAATTTAGCTCATTTATTATGAGTAATAGCAGAAGATATAAAACTAGACACAGATAAAATACCAGAGAAACATACAAAACCGAAGCCAAGACATTCAATTGTGGTACTCCAAGCTACACGTTTTCATCTAGCTATAGTTAGCTCGCACAGTCTGATAAGCTACAACCACACTAACACTCATTAAACTTTGTTCTTGCCCTTTGGGTCAGGGCTTTGGGAGTGTTAGGGCTTTGAGAGTGTTAAGGCAAAGCACACTCAAAACATCCTTCCTTGGCACAGTGCATACCTTTTGTGGTGCTTTGTTTCTACCCCGGAGCTCTCCGGACTCTACCCCGTTTTCACAGAAATTTCCCTATAGTTGCTCTGCTCACGCCGCCATGAGTATCGATCGCTTGTGCTAGTAAATTCCTCGTCCGCGAGGTGGCACCTGGAAACCCCATTTTCGCCTGATTCAAGAAGTCAAGCACGCAATCGACCTTTTCCTCGTCCACGAGGTGGCACGCCCGCAACACTCCCCCATTTCTCTTTGTTCGCTATTCACCTCCGCTCCACACGGTGAGGATCGTGGCCAAAACACATACAATTACACCAGACCATCGACATACCTACGCATTTGAGGCCCTAGACCTGGTCCTTGTTTTTCTTGACCGGCCTTGACAACGTGAATGCTAGTATGCTTAATATAGGGATATGTTTTATAATATGCAAATAACTATTCGTAAGTTTATATAGATCAAATGAACAATGTTTTTCTTTTTATCAATTAAATAACTCAAATACAACAATGAATCTATTAATTATAAGTCGAACGCACGATCTCCTACTTATAAGGGGAGAGACTTAACTAAAAAATGTCAATAATTCATTTGACACTAATAAGAAAATAATTTATTTAAAAATTATTTAACACTAGAAAAACAGTACATATATTGAATAGACAGATTGTCGTCAGACATTTCACAACTCATATCTTTTACAAGAGCCTCCAACTTTGACATTGATGATGTACAAGCCAAGATGGCCCATCCCAAAACAAGCATCTTGGTCGAGTTGGTAAGAGCTTAAGTGTGGATCCCTCATATACCCAAGTTCGAAACCCATTGACGTTAATTGGAGTTTAAATCTCAATCTATTCTTGGTGGTCAGGTGAAATGAAGCGTACATTTTTCACATGATCCCTAGGATATTCAAAAAGAAAAAAAAATTCTTGTTTTTTCTTTCTTTCTTTTGTAAATTCTCTAAGATTTCGATACAACTCCTGTATAATTTTTATTTTTAATTACAAAGATCATGATAGTGGCTTTGAGTTTTAGCAAAATTTTATAGTATTATTAGTTATTAGGATATCAAAATACTAACAAAATGAAACTTGAGGTATGAAAACGAAAATGATTGATAGTTAAGTATGAATATAGAAATAGAGTTAAGTATGAATATAGAAATAGCATAGTTAATCCCAAAAATTATGAAGCCCAACCAAACCCACTATGGAGTTAGCTCTAAGAAAAAAGAATCTTCTACATATTGTCATGTCATGCACTCATGCCCTAGGTGTTTGTTGGAAATTTGGAATTGTTGCCAAACCTCTTAAGGGTTTAGACTTCACTTTTGTGCATGCAACTAGCAACATTCTATAGGTAAAGATCTCCTTACTTTCCTAAGCTATACGTAAGACATAAGAGAAGGCACAGTCTTGGCTGTATTTCTACACAAGTGTGTGACGGCGATGGACCATTCTATTGCTCTGGCCAGAAATTTGGTAAGGTGACGCACGCAACATGACGTTTTCAACTCGAGCTCTCGGTTTCCTAATTCCTATATAAGATGGAGGAAGGCGTTCAATTATTTTCACAAGAGACTGAAGCTTTTTTCTCCAGGCCGCAAAGTACGTACTATACTGCAGTATTTGTTACAAGCCATCAGTTAGGGAACGAATGGGATTCGAAATCCGTGTTCTCATGGTGGTGATGGTGGCCACGGTTGTGTGCCTTCCCTCCCTCACGTTTGCTGCCCAGGGAACTGCCACCTTCTATACACCTCCCTATGTTCGTAAGTATACAATTTTTTCCATACGCAAATCAGCATCTGAACAAAAAAAAAAAAACAACAAAAAACATTTTACTTACTAATAATCTGGCAGTCGATCGATGCAATATTGTAACTGGAAAATGAATATTTCATATTTGTCCAGCTTCGTCATGCTACGGATTCCAGAACGATGGGGTGATGATAGCTGCAGCAAGCAATGTCATTTGGAGCATGTCACACCCTAATTTTCGAAGGATAAATTTTAAAAATTTGGCATGATATATCTCAAAAACTTAATATTTCAAAACCTGCTCTACAACTTCCAACTAAAAGCAAAAATAAAAAACTGGAAATGTAAATGTCAATAAACTCATTAACCAAGTTAAACATTATATCTCCTTAAAATTACATCAACTTCAAAAGTCTAGTAATAATAAAGTCGCTCATATAAGCTTGAAACTAAACTGCCATAATATAATAAAATAAAGTGCACAGAAACTATAGTCTTGCCACTATGCCTCTGCCTCAACCTTGTTGATCATCACCTGCAGTTTTAACCCCTACATCATGAATTGGTGCACCGGGTTGTAAACAACAAACCCGGTAAGCTAAAAAGCTCATATGAGTAATTCCCAAATATAACTCAACCCAACAACACATCAGATAAAACCGGTAATTCCTGCTTATAACTTAGTTCAGGAATCGCTTCAAAACAATAAAATTCAGAAGAAAGTAAATAAGAAAACACAACAATTCACAAAATAATTAAAATCATAAGTGAATCCTGCAAAAAGGATAGTTCAGGAATTCCACTAAAAATCACTCAAATAAGAGTGAAGAATCTTCTGTATTAAGCATAGTTCAGGGATTACTCAAAACAAGGAAGTTAAATAACAATAATTAAGAACAATGTTAAAACCACATAACCAATACTTTTACAAATATACATGTACCCATGAGTCCCAGATACCAATAAGGTATCTCCCATGACCTATAACAAACACATGTATCCATGAGTCCCAGACGTTAATAAATATCTCTCTTGACCTACAATAACAATTCATGTACCTATGGGTCCCAGATACCTTAAGGTACCTCCCATGACCTACACCGACAGACGAACTAGAGTTCTATTCCTAACCGTAACCAATCACTCGGCCAAAGGCTTGGAACTCAGTTTGACTATCTAATATCAAATCATAAAATAATAATAGCATCATAACCGTAACCAATCACCCAATTAAAGGTTGGAAACCCGGTTTGACTATCTACACAACATTTCACAAAATAGTAGAATCATCATAACCGTAACAAATCACCTGATTAAAGGCTTGGAACCCGATTTGACTATCTAAACCACAACTCACAATATAAAAATATTATCATCAACAACACGAGCACATCATAAAAATTATATCTTTCCACATATGTATAATTATATGAACAAAACATAGATATTCCGACAAGAATAATCTATCAAGAACTAAAAATATTAAGATCTCATGAACCTTAAAAATAATCATATAATAAGAAAACTTGTTTTATCTTATTTATGAGCCGTTGGCGATTAAGCTCATATATTTTAAAACAACCAAAAATAAATTTTTTAAATTATAATCATCAACAATAATCATCATCATAATTCATCATTATTTTATCATCATAAACCTTATCATCATCACCATCATCATCATAATAATCATTATCATCAAAACAATAATTATCATAATCATCAACACAATTCCATAAATAATTGGTTTCAAGTGAACCTTGGTGAGATGTTACTCACCTAAATAAATCCAGATGCGTCTTCCACAAACAAAAGAGCCAAGCCAAGTCAATCACACTTCAAAAATCACATAGCATTACACAATTAATAACCTTAGAAATCAAGGTACTATAGGAAGTCAAACACCCTTAAACTAAACCTTGTCCAAAAGAGGACAACCTTCCAAAGTCATTAAATTTAACGACCCAATAAAGCTGCCTCTAATCCTCAAAACCTAAACTCAAACCTCAACCAAGCCTAATATCAAATTTAAAGTCCTAGCATGCTATCTGTTAGTACATAGTAGAACATCGGTCATACTCGCCTAAAAAGACGCGTGTCGCCACATAAAATGGGTTTGGGCCTTAGCTAAGCCCATTTTACCTACACTATTCCTTGAGGGAATAATGGTAATACACCCTCTAATAAGGGCAAAGTGGTATTTTTAGGGTGTATCCACCATATCCCTATAAATACCACTCTTCCCCCTTATTTGCTCTCTCTCCATCTTCACCCCATTATCACCTTATTTCTACTCACACTGACTTAGGCATCGGAAGGTCGAAAACCGGAACACTCGGCATTCATGATTGACAGGTTATGGGAGCTTGAACATAACATTTCTGCATCTGTATGATCCCCCCCCCTCAGAGATCACGCCAGAACAATTGGCGCTAGAAGGAGGGGCCTCAAGTGGAAACCCTCACATAGCTCACCATGAGCATATCCATAATCTGCCTAGATTTCCCTCTGGAAATTTTCTTTTTCCGGTCGCCAACCTCCTCCTTTTCTCAAGCTTCTCCCTGCCCGCGTACAAGGAGCTCACCCCATTAATTTTCGCTCCGTGATAGTCCTTCTGGCTTGGTTTTAGAGAAATCCCGAGGAGAGAGAAAGTAGATCTGACTTTTTCTCTTCTTCGCTTGGGCGTGCCACAGCAAGGTAGCTCACCTTCCCAGTTGTCATACTCACTGTCTTCCAATGAATCCAGCGTGGCCTCCCCGACCTCCGACCAAGGCCCACGCGCCGGTGAGCAGCCCCCAGAAAAACTGATCTGGAAACTCAGCTTCCCTGGTGGGCAGCTTTAGGTACCCGACTACACTTCAGCACTGCTTTTCATCCTCAGACTGATGGGCAATCAGAGAGGACTATCCAAACTTTGGAGGATATGCTGAGAGCTTGTGCCTTGCAGTTTAGGGGGAGTTGGGATAAGAACCTTTCTTTGATGGAGTTTGCCTATAACAACAGCTTCCATTCGAGTATCGGTATGGCTCCCTTTGAGGCACTTTATGGGAAGCAGTGTCATACGCTATTATGTTGGAATGAAGTCGGAGAAATAGAGCTTTGTGGTCCTGAGATTATCCATGACACAAATGAGAAGATCAAGGTAGTCAGAAATAGACTTAAGGCCACTCAGAGTAGGCAAAAGAGTTATGCAGATGTCCATAGGAAGGACCTTGAGTTTCAAGTAGGTGATTGGGTGTTCCTGAAACTATCTCCTTGGAAAGGGGTAGTACGTTTTGGCAAGCGTGGGAAGCTTAGTCCGAGGTATATTGGGCCTTATGAGATAATAGAGCAAGTTGGCTCTCTTGCCTATCGGTTAGCTTTGCCTCCGGAGTTGTCCAGGATACATAATGTGGAACCATGCTTCGCAAGTATATTGCCGATCCTTCTCATGTGCTGGAAGAGCAGCCGATTAGTTTGCAGAAGGATTTGTCCTATGAAGAGGAGCCGGTTCAGATTCTAGACCGAAAGGAGCAAGTGCTTAGGAGTAAGTCAATTTCGTTCGTCAAAGTGCTATGGAGAAGCCACCAAGTAGAGAAGCTACTTGGGAGTCAGAGGAGCAAACGAGGCACCAATATCCTTATCTCTTTGAGTAGCGAGTTTATAAATTTCGAGGACGAAATTTTTATGAGGGGAGAATTGTCATGCCCCGACCTATAATTTTTACCTTTATTACTAGCATAGTGGTAATAAGAATTTTATCGTGTTCATCATTAAGTGTAAAATATAATTGATCCCCAGAGAGGTGTAGGGAACGATTATTTTATGGGATTATTCTAAGGAAGAAATTTTGACGACGGTAAAAAATAGTAATTTTTGCTAGTAAAAGGTAATTTTATTGGGGTATTATTTTGGGGTGTTGAATTTTGGATTTGGGTATATTTGAGGTGTTGGACCCGGAGCGGGCCAAGCCTAAATGTTTTCTCTCTTTTTCTCTCCCGCTCGTGCCCTCTCTCACTCTCTTCCCCGACCCGTTTGTGCCCGAAAATTGCCCGAGCCCGATAGCGGTCGTCCGGCCGCCCCAGACCGCCTCATCGGTCCGGATTGATCGCTGTTCGTCCCAGCTTCAATTCTAGAACGGTGGCAGCCTTTCTAGCGCCGCCGTGAGGGAGAAAATGCCTCCGAAATGTCTGACTGCTGGGAAGAGTTTTCTCGCCGGAAATCCTTCCTCCGGCCGCCATAGCCGACGAGCCGTAGCTCAAAAGAAAGCCTCTTCCCGTGCTTCAATCCCTCCAAATGGCTCGCTCCATCTCGAGCTAGGTAAGGAAAAATCGGTATTTGAAATTCTAGGGCTTTTATGTGTGTTTTCGTTCGATTGGCTTGGTTAGGCTTAGAATTGGAGTTTGTGTTAGTTAGGAATGTTGTAGAGGAGGTTGAGAGGAAGATGCTGCCAAATTTTGGTGAGCATCGGAGGTCGCCAGAGTTGGTCACCGGCCGCCGCCGAGAAAATGTTTTTGGTGGGGAAAAATGTGAGGATTTTAATAGAATAAGTTTTAGAATTTTTGGAGGAGTTTTGGATAGGTTTGAGAATTGTTGCAGTTTGGTATTTTTGGTGGATTATTAAGTTAGAATCCAGCCATTGGTTTTTATTTGGTGGAAGGTGATTTTGAGGATGTCGGTAAAATTTGTAGAGTTTTGAGGTTAGCAGTGGATTCAAGATTTTAGAGTGTTAGGCTTGGTTGAGCGCGCGAAGCATATTTAACTATGCCTGTTTTGCTGTAAGCGTCGGTGTTTTATTTATGGTTTTATTTATTTGGAACAGGACGTGAGGAGGCTCGAGCGGAAGAGACCTCCGACCGACATCAGGCTTAGGCCTAACTTGTGAGTGGACCTTTGTTTTAATTAATGTGTTCGAAATGTTTTATCGTTTTGAATGACTTTCTGTTGTTGGATATTTCTCGAAGTTGAGAATTTCGGTGATTATACTCTTATATGAGAATAGTATGTATATGATTAAATGCTAGCTAGCTATATGTGATTTCCCCCATACCGAGGTACAATTCCGGTATGGGGTGACGTGAGCGTTAGACGTAAGCGTCGTAGCCCTGTGCGACTTTCTATTTTCGTATTCATTCATAGATTTCGTACAAGGAGTAAGCACGTATATATACCACTCGGGCACTTCCCTTAGCCTGAGGTACAATTCCAGTGTGGGGTGACATGAGCGTTAGACGCAAGCGTAGTAGCTTTGTATGGTATCTATTTTTCAAGTTGTTCATAGATATCGTACAAAGAGTTAGGTGAGTACATACATACAAAAATATATAATATCCTAGCCTGAGAGGCAATTTCTTAAAGTTTGGAAGTCTAGCCAGGCTGGACCCCAGTTCATAATCTTTCCAGTGGAGCTTTTGTTTTTGCCACTGATGAAGCGTTTTCTTTCAAAGCATTTTTGAGGAAATATTTATTTGTTGTCAGAATCGTTTTGTCCACTCACTCTGACGTGCTGAATATTTTCCCCTGGGCTCTTCGTTTTAAAAAATGTCCAGTCTACAGAGTTCGCAAGAGGTCTAACAGGAGACGTCGAGGCATAGTCACCCATCTATCTGCTACATTTTGCCAGTAGGTTACATGTTTAATCTACTAGGGGTTTGTTAGCTTTCGCTGTGTATTATTTTATTTTTAGTAGCTCTGAATAATGTTGGAATTCTTGTGTATTATATTCTGGCTACTTTTGGGTTGTAGTGGATGATTTATTTTGGAGTAAAAAGGTGGTTCTTAAATTCTCATAAGTTAGGGTTGTCCATTTTCGAGGGAGGTTTGCCGAGTCTTCGGTAAATTTTCCTTGGAGGTGGTCCCCGCAGGACTCATCTCGGGTTTCGGGATGAAATTCGGGACGGGTCTTGACATTTTCTTTCCTTGGCACATGTTCTAGTGTAACAACATCGAAACCCTTCAAGAGTTGTGTAGCGAGACAGAAATAAGGAACCAAATCCTCTTTCTTGACGTCGTAATTTGTTAGCAGTTGGTCAATTACTAACTTTGAATCTCCATACACTTCTAGATTTGCAATTTTTATTTCTAAGGCTGTTTGCAACCCCATAATGAGAGCCTGGTATTCTGCAACATTGTTGGAACACAATTCACCGAGAGTGAAGGCATATGGCAATATTTGCTTTTGTGGGGTGACAAAGACAATGCCGGCCCCTTCTCTATCTACTCTTGAAGATCCATCAAAGAACATCTTCCAAGTGGGGAGAACCTTTGCAAGAAAGACTTCTTTGTCCGGCAAGTCATCTGAAATTTCTCAATCTGCAAGGATTGGGTGATCCGCTAGAAAGTCAGCCACAACTTGGCGTTTGACCACCTTGGCAGGTACATAGATGATGTCGTGTTGATTAAGGAGCAAAGCCCATTTTGCCACTCATCTTGATAAGACTGGTTTAGACATGACAAATTTGACTGGGTCAACTCGTGCTACTAGATGCACTATGTAAGCTTGCATATAATGCCTCAACTTTTGGATGGCGAAGATGAGAGCGAGACACGTCTTCTTTATTGGAGAATAATATAATTCTGCTCCTGTGAGAGTTCGACTTAAATATTACAAGGTCATCTCCCTTTTTTTCTCATTTTCTTGGGCTAGAAGTGCTCCAAGTGATCTTTCTTGAGCTGCAATGTAGAGGATAAGAGGTTTCCCAGGAATGGGTGCACCCAACACTAGAGCATTAGCTAAGTACTTTTTAATGCTTTCGAAAGCTTGAAGCTAGGTGAACAACTTTAATACTTGAGGCTAAGCTCGATTCAACCTGGAACAGCCCCAAACAACCACCACAAGCTCAGGCTTCAAATCTGCAAATCCAGGTTTGAAAACTCAAAACTGAGTTGATTGGTTTGCACAGCCACACACAGACGAAAGAGGGGAGCAAAACTCAACTAGTGCTGCACCTTGTAGGCGCCGCAAGCGGCGGTACTGACCAGTGACGCGTCGACAGTGGCGTCGGGTCTAGCTGCACCACCTACGCTGGTCGATGACCTTGTAGACTAACACAGTTATGTATACGAGGTCAGTGCAAACCTATAGAAACCGATGGCGTCTCGATTAGTGGCCGGAAATAGAAGAAACTCCAGTGAAACCGCAGCAGCTCCTCCGCATCGTGACGGTGTCTAGGCGTTGCAACGACGAGCGACGCTGCCCTAGGAATGGAGAGGAGGTCCGTGTGAACCGAACAGGACCGGCGGCGTCCAATTTGGTGGCCGAACGACAGAGTTCCATGCCGGAGAAGATTGAGGTGCGCGGACGGTAGGGAGAGAGGAGAGAGAAACCGGCTGCAAAATCCAGGGTTTCCAAAAATAAAACCCACAACTTTTAATTTATATACTTTCCAAAATCGGAAACTAACTTCTTCTGACCGTAACTTTTTCATACGACATCCGTTTCAGGCATGCCACATGTCTACAAACTCGTATTGCCAAACTCTACAACTTTCATGAAGGAAGTTTTCACAAATAACTTACAGAAAATAAAGTTAACTTTTGGTCACTTAAACAAATACCTTAAAATATACTCCTGAACTTCAACTTCGCATAAACCAATAATAATTTCCATAAATAATCCTTCATCAAATTCGGAAATAAAACAAAGAAAATTGATATGAAAATCTGGGATACTACAAAACAATTGCATGCATTTTAATTAAAACAAAAGTCCACTCACAACTTTAGGCATAAGCCTGACGTCGATCTAAGGTCTCTTCTGCTCGAGCCTCCTCACGTCCTGTTTCTAAATATATAATTAAATTTCCAACTAAAATTAAATAATTATACAAAATAGGTAAAATTCAATGTGAGCCTTATCTACGCTCATCCTTGCCCAACTTCGCCATTCCTAAATCGATACGGTCCAAACTTTACCACTAATACCGGCAGCCTTAAACCAACCTTCTATAGCCTAAACAACATTAATCTAATGGCCGGATTTCTAACCAATTAACCGCCTTTACCAATCTTTCAAAAATCCAAAACCTATTCAAAAGTCCTCCAAAAATTCTAAACTTCATACCATTAAACTCCCCTTAATATTACACATTTAAAACCCTGACAATCCACTTCACAGCAGCGGCTGGTGGCCAACTCCGGCAACCTCTAATGCCTATCAAATTTTAATAGCATCTTCTTCTCAACCTGCTCAACAACTTTCTTAACTAGCTCAAAGTCCAATTTCGAGTTTAACTAGGCTAATCGAACCAAAACATTAAATTGAGCCTTAGAACTTCAACTATACATTTCTCCTTACCAAGATCGAATTGAGCCGATTCCTTTTAAGGGATTGCTAACCTAGATGAGAGCTCCAAGAAGAGCAAAAAATCGCCAGCTATGGCGGCCAGTGTAGGGAGCTCCGGCTAGAGGGCAACCGAGCCTCTAGGAGGAGATTTCTCCCGAACGGCGGCGTGACCGGTCCGCTCACCAATCTAGGAGGAGAGAGGCGACGGCGGCGGATCGAACAAGACCATAGTAGCGACCCAGCTTGGCCAGATGACGCTGGACGGGGCGGTGGTCTTCGGCAGGGGGGAAGAGAATCGAGGAAGAAGAGAGAGACATAAGAGAAAAAGAAAAGATGTTTGGGTTTTTTTTTTTCCAAACCGATCCAACTCCTTATACCCACAAATAAAACTCATCTTCAAAATTTAACACCCCAAAAATAATACCCAAATGAAAATTATATTTTTAATAGCTAAGATTTACCCTTTTTACTGTCTTCAAATATTAATCCTACGAATAATTTCTCCGACATCATCGTCCCTCAAAACACCTCTAGGGACCTCTGAAACTATAAACTCAATAACAAATACAGTAAAACTCTTATTTATACCAAGCTAGTAATTAGGGTAAAATTTAAGAGTCGGGATGTGACAATTCTTCCCTCATAAAAATTTCATCCTCGAAATTTATATACTTGACAATCAAAGAGGTAGGGATACTAATGCCTTATTTGCTCCTCCGATTTCCAAGTAGCTTCCTCTACTTGATGACTCCTCCATAGAATTTTAACAAGTTGAAATGATTGCTTCTAAGCACTTTCTCCTTTTGGTCAAGAATCTGAACCGGCTCCTCATCACAGATCAAATCTTTCTTCAAATTAATCGGCTGCTCTTGCAACACATGAGAGAGATCGGCAATATACTTACGAAGCATGGATACATGAAACACATTACGTATCTTGGATAATTCTAGAGGCAAAACTAACCGATAAGCAAGTGTTAGTACATAGCCAAAATACCTGGCTAAGTCGAGAATACGGTACAATTACCCGGTTGAGATAGCCCTGGTGGGCCCTTCACAGACATCCAAGGAAGGAAGGGCCGACAACAAACCGCTTGCCAAAGTCACTCTAGCGACAAAACACCCCCAAAAGGGGAGACACTCCAAAGGAGGGCAAAGAGTCCCACATTGAAAACAAGCTCAAGGTACACAAGCTTAGCCTATAAAACAAGCTCAAGGTACACACATACATACTCTCTCTCACACTCACAGATTCATATTCTTTCCCTTACTTTTATTCCTCTACCCGTACAAGTGCACATAGCTCACTTAAGCATCGAAGAGTCAAAGACTGGGCCAACCCAGTCCCGACCCCGTGACGCTATTACTTGTGCAGGTACCGAGTGAAACCCCCTAGGGAATTCTACTTCGTTCCGCCCCGCGACCTTTTCCCGGCTCGGGACGTAACAGGTAGAAACAATTGGTGCTAGAAGGAGGGGCCCCTATCTTGTGGAACTCCCACTTGCCTTAAAACTTGGCACCATGGTGATTATTAATGACCCCGTGGACCCTGACACTCAAGTGGAACTTAAACCCAACACATCCCTTCCCCAAACCAGCAGCTCAGCCTCCATTACCCATCCCAACCCCGCCACAGCCTTTGAACTCCTCAAGCGAGACTTCCATTCGTTCTGCGAGCAAGCGGCGAAGGAAAGGGCAGAAGCGGAAGCGTACCGAGTACGCATTGCTGAGTTGGAAAAAGAGCAATCCTTGCTCCGCGCCACGTTAGAGCATCGTAATGTGTACAACGAACGCTCAGACTGCGCGGCGTGAATTGCCGGGACCCCGGATTCTCTTCAAGGCCAGACTGGTCCCGTACTCTCAGGAGAGCCTAACCAGATCATATACATATCTCATCCCCTTGCCCATCCCTCATTTCCACTCCCGGCCCCCCAGCCATCTCCAATCCTCAATGACTCCCCCCTGCCACATCAACCTAATCCATCTCCCCAACCCATCCCCATTTCCACCAAATCACTGAAGACGGAGAAATGCAAAGGCACGAACGACCCCTATCTCCACTCCGACATACTCTCCCCGCAATACAGTTCCACTGGCCACAGCGACGCCATAGTCCAGAGTGGTCAACTCCACCAATATTGTGCTCATGGCCAGATCCTAACCTTGCATGGCGGAGCTCCGCGGTTCCCCCAACGCCAGTCTTCTGTAACACGGCAATACACGGCACCCTCAGACATCCTTAACATCCAACGCGGTGTCACGATCACCCCATCAGCGTGGGATCAAGTGACATTCCGCAGAGATGAGGATACCACACATCGCCACCATTGTGAGCCTTTAATAATCAATGTGCAGATGGATCATTACAGGTGCCACAGAGCCTGAGTGGATACCGGGGCCGCTGTAAGTGTCATGTTCTCTGATTGTTACAAGGGACTTCGGCGGGACCGCGCCAAACTATACAACAACCATGACCCCTTGGTCAGCTTCTCTGGTGACATAGTACAACCGCTAGGCTCAGACCGCCTAACCGTGGCGATAGGAGCTACCCCTTGCCGCTCCTCCATTACAGCTCCCTTCCTCATAGTCGACTATCCCTCGTCCTATAACCTTATCTTAGGCCGGGACATTCTGTGGGGACTGTAATGCTTCGTAGCCGGCCACATGCTCCTCATGAAAGTTCCTACCCCAGGTGGCATCTTGACAGTTCAAGGGGACCGAGCAGCCATTGAGCACTGCCATCTTAACGCCATCCAACAGGGGCACAACGCCTATGAAATGCTGCCTCTCAGCCCCTCGGAACCCATAGATGACCCGCGGGACGACCTAGAGGGGACAGGAAAAAAGAAGGCCCCGCGGCCTAATCCAACCGAAGACACGGAATGGATATCCCTGTCCCCCACTGCTCCGAAAAGGAAAGTCCGCATTGGCTCAAGTCTCAGCCCGGAACTCCGCCACAAGCTCATTACTTTCCTCCAAGAAAAACAAGCAGTCTTCGCTTGGTCCTACGCCGACATGTCGGGGATCTCCCCTGACATCATCACCCACAAACTCAACATCATCAAAGACCACCCCACTGTCAAACAAAAGAGACGCGCCTTCCACCCAGACAAGTATCGAGCTATCCAAGCTGAGGTTCAACGGCTCAAGGAAATCAAATTCATCCGGGAAGTTTCCTACCTGACATGGGTCTCCAACGTCGTCATGGTCCCCAAACCTAACGGCAAGTGGCGCATGTGTGTTGACTACACGAACCTTAACAAGGCCTGCCCTATGGACAGCTTCCCCTTGCCACGAGTCGACCAACTGGTTGATTCCACAGCTGGCTTCAAAACACTCAGCTTCCTTGACGCATACTCAGGCTACAACCAAATCAAAATGCACCCCGCCGACCAAGCCCACACAACCTTTGTCACCGATAAAGGATTGTAGTGTTACGAGGTCATGCCCTTTGGCCTCAAGAATGCGGGGGCAACTTATCAACGGCTCATTAACGCCATGTTTGAAGATGAAATTGGTGAGATTATGGAAGTGTATGTCGATGACCACATCGCCAACCTTGACAGAGTATTCACTAAGCTCCTCGAACACGGGATGCGTCTCAACCCTCAGAAATGCATCCTTGCTGTTGGAGGCGGCAAATTCCTTGGCTTCATGGTCAGTGAAAGAGGCATTGAGGCCAACCCAAAAAAAGTCCAAGCCATCCTAGACATGACTACTCCGACGTCCCGGAGCAAGGTTCAGTGCCTTACCGGACGCCTAGTTGCCCTAGCACGCTTTATTTCCCGCCTTACAGACAGGTGCAACCCCTTCTTTCAACTGCTCAAGGCACATCATAAGAAAGAAATCACTTGGGGCCCGGAACATGACGAAGCCTTCAACAGCATAAGGACATACCTCGCCACTGTCCCTCTCCTCTCCAAGCCAATTCCCGGAGAAGTGCTTTATCTATACTTGGTTGTTTCCACCACGGCCGTCAGTGCAGCGCTCACACGCCATGACCACGATCAGGAACTCCCAGTGTACTATTGTGGCAGAGGATTCGCGGATCCAGAGACTCGCTATCCAGACATAGAAAAACTTACTCTCGCCCTCATCACTGCCGCCAGGAAACTCAGACCGTATTTCCAAGCCCACACAATCCATGTTCTCACCAACCAGCCCCTATGGCAAATATTACAGAAACCTGAAACCTCAGGCCGCATGATCAAATGGGCAGTTGAGTTGGGAGAGTTTGATTTGCACTACAAGCCGCGAGTGGCCATCAAAGGGCAGGCAGCTGCAGACTTCATTGCTGAGTTCATCCCATTGGCTGATAGCAGTCCCCACCCAGACATCCCCGCCGGGGATGCCATCTGGGAAATCCAGGTGGATGGATCCTCCAATAGCAAACTCAGCGGAGCGGGAATCATCATCACGGACCCCGAGGGCCACTCGTATGAATATGCCCTCCGGTTTGAATTCAAAGCCTCCAATAACATTGCTGAGTATGAAGCTCTTATCGCAGGCATTCAACTTTGCCGAGAGCTCGGAGCCCGCCACCTCCACATTTTCAGTGATTCCCAACTTGTTGTCAGTCAGGTGGCAGGGGACTTCAAAGCTAACCAGCACAACTTGGAATCCTATAAAAGTCTCACGGGGGCACTTCTGCAAAGCTTCTCCTCATACAAACTCACCCAAATCCCGCAAGCCAAGAATTCCAAGGCTGACGCCCTCGCAAGACTCACCACGGCTCCTCCGGAGTCCACGACCTCGGATGTCCACATCGAAACATTGGACAAGCCAAGCATATCAAGAGCCTATTCAGAAATTTTTGCCCTTGAGCCCAAGGAGCAGCCCTCATGGATGGACCCATTCATTGCCTTCCTCTCGGACGGCACCCTGCCCCAAGACAAGTATGAAGCACAACGGCTACGCTGCAAAGCCTCCCTTTACTTGCTCAGAGGTGGAAAGCTGTACCGCCGAGGCTAATCATGTCCCCTACTGCGGTGCCTGCCCACAGCAGAAGGGCACAAAGTGCTAAAATCGCTCCACAGTGGCATTTGTGGGAACCATGCAGGAGCCCGGAACCTCATGTTCAAAACACTCCGCGCGGGATATTATTGGCCAACCCTAGAGCGCGATGCTAAAGCAGTCGTTCAAACATGCCTCCAATGCCACAAATTTGCAGATTTTGCACATCATCCCCCGGTACCTCTCTCTGTCATCATCTCACCGGTCCCTTTCAGCCAATGGGGACTCGATTTCATCGGTCAACTCCCCACAGCCCCGGGACAGTTCAAGTACGCCATTGTCATTGTGGATTACAACACAAAATGGATTGAGGCAGAGCCCCTCGCAACAATCACCACTGAAAAAGTAATCAACTTTCTTTGGCGAAACCTGTACTGTCGTTTTGGAGTACCCCAAACCATCATTACTGACAATGGCACCCAGTTCGACAATGACACATTCCGGGGATTCTTGGCCGATCAAGGCACATCAATCTTTTACACCTCCCCAGCACACCCCCAAACCAATGGCCAGGCAGAAGCTATCAACAAGCTCATCAAGCAAAACCTAAAGAAACGCTTGGATGAGGCCAAGGGTTTGTGGGCAGCAAAGCTCCCGGACATCCTCTGGACACTCCGCACCACCCCCACAACGGCCACAGGAGAGTCCCCATACCTCTTGGCTTATGGCACCGAAGCGGTAGTGCCAGTGGAAATGGAAGTCCCAAGTGAGCGAGTCACAACTTACGACCCCGAGACAAATGCGACAGGGCTACAACTCAATATGGACCTCTTAGAGGAACGCCGAGACAAGGCATACCTAAGAGTCATCAACAACAAACAGAAAATAGCCCGGTACTACAACAAAAAAGTCGTATCTCGCCCCCTGAAGATAGGAGACTGGGTCATGAAAGAGGTCATCCCCCACCCTACTGGTCTCAAGGCGAAGTGGGAAGGCCCACTCGAGATAGTTGACGCTCCGGGACCCGCCACATTCTATCTCCGAGATTATGATGGTTGCGTGCTGCCCCGCCCCTGGAACGCTCGCCACCTCCATCTCTATCCCACATAATTGCATTATGTATTTTAGCCCAGTAGCGGCACCAACAATGTACACTTCGCCCATTAACGGCTCATTCCAAATGCCATGAAGTGCTTTGCCATGTAAACATGCTACACTTCATTTCCACATAACGCCACCTGTTCGCCCCATAGCGGCCCACCACGCGGCTAACACGGTTCCCCTGGCCACCCCTTAACCCTAGCCAGCCCGACAACAAAACTCTTACATTAAGCTTCCTACCAACATCACAGATATATGAACCGCCTCATTCACCCCCGATAAATCCAAAGACAAAGAACACCACTAATTCATACCGTGAAACAGTGGATCCGCGTAGTAGCAATGAAGCTGGTTGCAAACAGCTAAGCGCTCGCGCCCACTCGATCGAGGGTGAAATGGGACGCTTCCCAAATTTGAGGTTTGTCGATCCCCTAAAACCCTAAACCTTCTGACACTTATCTCTTTAATTGACAGGTTACGGGAGGAAGCCCCCTGCATCTGGATGATCCCCTCTCAGAGATCAAGGCAACAGCCCGCAACACTCAGTAGCGAGTCTCCCCAATCAAGCGCGGACTGACTCGCCACGCAGCGGCCCCCCTGCATCTGGATGATCCCCTCTCAGAGATCAAGGCAACGGCCCGCAACGCTCAGTAGCGAGTCTCCTCAATCAAGCGTGGACTGACTCGCCACGCAGCGGCCCGTAACGCCACCTCGCGACAGTCCCCAATCAAGCGCGGACTGCCTCGCTCCCAAAAAAAAAAAAGGACTGCCTCGTCAAAGCAACGGCCCGCAACGCTCAGTAGTGAGTCTCCCCAATCAAGCGCGGACTGACTGGCCACTTCGCAACAGTCCCCAATCAAGCGCGGACTACCTCGCCACATAGCCTCAGTCCCCAATCAAGCGTGGACTGACTGGCCACTTCGCGACAGTCCCCAATCAAGCGCGGACTGCCTCGCATGTAGCCACGGTCCCCAATCAAGCGCGAACTGACTGGCCACTTTGCGACAGTCCCCAATCAAGCGCGGACTACCTCGCCACATAGCCTCAGTCCCCAATCAAGCGCGGACTGACTGGCCACTTCGCGACAGTCCCCAATCAAGCGCGGACTGCCTCGCCACATAAGCCTCAGTCCCCAATCAAGCGCGGACTGACTGGCCACTTCACGACAGTCCCCAATCAAGCGCGGACTGCCTCGCCACATAAGCCTCAGTCCCCAATCAAGCGCGGACTGACTGGCCACCTCGCGACAGTCCCCAACCAAGCGCCGACTGACTCGCTAGAGCAACATTAAACTTGTCTTCTTGTCAACAGGTTTCTGGAACATCACCCCCGTTACCTCGCCACTCTCGCGTGGGGACTTGGGGACTCGGCACCATGCCTCCTACTCCCAGGTAAAACATATCCTCGGCATCTCTAGAATAACTCCCCACCCAAGAACTCTCTCGGACTGGGGACTTGGGGACTTGTTAGTACATAGCCAAAATACCTGGCTAAGCCTAGAATACGGTACAATTACCCGGTCGAGATAGCCCTGGTGTGCCCTTCACAGACATCCAAGGAAGGAAGGGCCGGTAACAAACCGCTTGCCAAAGTCACTCTAGCGACAAAACACCCCCAAAAGGAGAGACACTCCAAAGGAGAGCAAAGAGTCCCACATTGGAAACAAGCTCAAGGTACACAAGCTTAGCCTATAAAACAAGCTCAAGGTACACACATACATACTCTCTCTCACACTCACATATTCATATTCTCTCCCTTACTTTTATTCCTCTACCCGTACAAGTGCACATAGCTCACTTAAGCATCGGAGAGTCGAAGACTGGGCCACCCCAGTCCCGACCTCGTGACGCTGTTACTTGTGCAGGTACCGAGTGAAACCCCCTCGAGAATTCTACTTCGTTCCGCCCCGCGACCTCTTCCCGGCTCGGGACGTAACAGGTAGAAACAGCAAGTGAGCCAACTAGTTCTAATATCTCTTAATGTGTAATAAATCTCAGACCAAGTTTTCCACTTTACCAAAAAGTACTACCTCTTTCTAAGGAGATAGTTTCAAGAACACTCAATCACCCACTTGAAACTCATTGTCCTTCCTACAGACATCTTTATAACTCTTTTGTCTACTTTGAGCTGTTTTGAGTCTATCTTTGACTACTTTAATCTTTTCATTTATATCCTAAATTATTTTAAATCTTCTCAAAAACTCTAAATCCTTTGTTTAACTACCACTAACGTTTACATGTAAGTGAGTTCAGTGATACCTACTCCAGAGTATGAGTACCCGAAGTATGCACAGTCTTTCCTGAGCAATGGAAATAGCTAACCCAAATAAAACACAAAAAATTGCTATCACCATCCAGCTCAAATCTCCTAACGTCACGCAACAACCTCGTCAAACTCGACGAGGAAGCCCACCTGCTAGGAAACCCAAGTTCCCACATTCCCACATGCTAATAGGGGTCAAAATTAAGACCCGCTAATTGAACAAATTTAAGGATGCACCCACTGCAGAACTGCAACAATCACTTCTAATACCGAGATACTTCGCGGAGTCAAAGCTTACACGATACCGCAAGACAAACCTCCTTTGCTTAAGCGATTAGTTCAACAAGAGTTTAAACTCAATTGCCGGAATGAAATTATGAAGTGATCAACAACTACGTCACTTAAGTCTCTCCACCAAAATTATGATGTTACCCTTTTTTGCACATACCATCAGGCAACCTATCAGAAATCAAGTTCTCTCCTGATTCTGCTATCCCAAAAATCTCTTTACTATAAACTAGAAGATGATCTGAAGCCTGACTATCTTGTGGAAATGAGATATTCCTCCTTGCTTGCCATACACAAAATTGACTAAAAATGCCAACGATACTTTAGCACCGCCACTTCAGGTTACCTGGCTTAACATTGAAAATCACATTCCTTAAGCATTTGCAGAATTTATATCTCCAGCCATGCTATTTATTCGGGTACAACCGTGACCCCAAATTCAATAGTTAAAATTATACAGCTCACATTAGCTGTTCCACAAGAATGATTCCAAATGCCAAAACCTTTGGACCCGAAAACCACACTTATTTTTCTACCTCTAATAAAAATTAATCTGATAGTAGAATATGATCTGAAAATCAGATATACTCAAGTCTCCTACACCTCCCAGGCGCTACGACATCCCACCAAAAAGATTTTCCGATAACCGAGCTTGCATCACCAAGTTAACCATCGAATATAAAAATTAATTTCCATAACAGGCCCCCTACTACACTTTATGGTTCACCATCCAATGAAAACTATAAGTTCAAGCAAGAATCAAGACTCATGGTTAATCTCAACGCAAGCTCCAGAATAAATAACTTAAAATTTATGAAAGACAAGTCCCACAACTTTGATACGGTCCAAACTTTACCACAAATACCGACAGCCTTAAACCAACCTTCTACAGCCTAAACAACATTAATCTAACAGCCGGATTTCTAACCAATTAACCACCTTCACCAATCTTTCAAAAATCCAAAACCTATTCAAAACTCCTCAAAAAATTCTAAACTTCATACCATTAAACTCCCTTTAATATTACACATTTAAAACCCTGACAATCCACTTCACAGTGGTGGTGCCGCCGTCTGCTCCGCCAGCAGCGGCAGCCTGTGGCCGACTACTGCAACCTCCAATGCCTACAAAATTTTAACAACATCTTCTTCTCAACCCGCTCTACAACTTTCTTAACTAGCACAAAGTCCAATTTCGAGCTTAACTAAGCTAATCGAACCAAAATATTAAATTGAGCTCTAAAACTTCAATTATACATTTCTCCGTACCAAAATCAAACTGAGCCGATTCCTTTTAAGGGATTGTTACCCTAGATGAGAGCTCCAAGAAGAGCCAAAAATCACTAGCTATGGCGGCCGGTGGAGGGAGCTCCTGCTAGAGGGCAACCAAGCCTCTCGGAGGAGATTTCTCCTGAACGACGGCGTGACCGGTCCGCTCACCATCCTAGGAGGAGAGAGGCGACGGCGGCAGATCGAACAAGACCGGAGCGACGACCCAGCTTGGCCAGACGACGCTGGACGGGGTGGTGGTCTCCGACAGGGAGGAAGAGAATCGGGGAAGAAGAGAGAGACAGAAGAGAAAAAGAAAAGATGTTTGGGTTTTTTTCCCAAACCGGTCCAACTCCTTATACCCACAAATAAAACTCATCTCCAAAATTTAACACCTCAAAAATAATGCCCTAATAAAAATTACATTTTTACTAGCTAAAATTTACTCTTTTTACCGTCTTCAAATATTTCTCCTATGCATAATTTCTCCGACATCATCGTCTCTCAAAACACCTCTAGGGACCTTTGAAACTATAAAGTCAATAACGAATACGTTAAAACTCTTATTTATACCAAGCTAGTAATTAGGGTAAAATAGAGTCGGGATGTGACAGTACCAAAGGAGGATCCCACTATATCTACGTGTTGATTGTACAATGTGTAGGTTTAGCTGTCAGGACTCATCTCGAATTTCACCCTGAAACCCAAAGTAAATCATGCGGGGTCCACCTCTAAGGAAAATTTACCTAAAACTCGACATAACCACCCTTGAAAATAGACAACCATTCTTAAATGAAACACCTACAAACACTTCTAAAAGTTCCAACTACAACCTTATAAACCCCTGGAGCGTTTGTGCTCCCCACAAATCACAACATCTCCCAATTTATATTCACTAATCCAACAAAAATCCCATAACCATCATTTCATAGGTTCATAGCAATTCTAACAGTGGAGAGAATATAAATATATATATATAAGCGTAGGTTATACGATGGATTATGCATTAACTCCATGTACGCCCGATTTCAATTATACTAACTTGTAAACTGGGCATTTAAAACCGAAGAGCCCAGGGGAGAAGCATTTAAAAACATTGGAGTTGTTTTGGCCATGATCCTCAGCGTGCGAAGCAAAGGTAACTAGCGAATAAACAATAAGGGAGATGTTGCGGGCGTACCACCGCGCGGACGAGGAAAAGATCTGAGGGTGCGCTTGACTTCTTGATCAGGCGAGGGGGGTTTCCAGGTGCCACCTCTGACGAGGATTTACGAGCACAAGCAAGTCGATACTCACGGCAGGACGCGAGCAGAGAAATTATAGGGAAATCAAAGGTGATCGGTGGCGAGTCCAAGAAGGGCTCTGGGAAAACCTAGGAGGCGGCGCGCTTAGGGTTAGATTTTTCGAAAGGCTCGAAAAAGGGTTTCAACTTGGTTGAAAGGTTTTGTTTGTATTTGTTGAGAGATTTAATTGTGTATGAGGGGTTTGTAGCTTCAATGGGGAAGCGGATGCAAAGCTCCTGGGAGCACTGGAGGTTTCAACTAGGTTGAAAGGTTTTGTATTGTACTTTTTGTAATTGTAGAGTTGTCTCTTTTGTAAACCTTAGAGCCCTTTATATAATGGAGCTCAACTTGCGACAAAAGAAAGATAACTTAGAATCCAAGCCGGGCTCCTGAAACCCTAATAGCACAAGGGCACTGTTAACCCGCGCGGACCAAACATCTTGTGACACATGTTCAGTTCGCACACTCCGCATAGGCTACTGATTCCAACTCTATGTCATGGCTTCGCCAAGGATGTACAACGCTCGTCGGAGCTCGTGGTGGCCACCAGAACACGAAGAACACAAGAACAAAATCGGGATTTGTCTTCATTCCGCAACACGAACAGCTTTTGCCATGTACCCTCGAGATAATTATGTGCTTCATTAAAGACACAAGAGCGGAAGCTGGAGATTTCAAGAATGAGAGTGAGGCTGAGTGAGTTGGAGAAGGAACAGTTTTTTATGAAACAAGGAATGATGGATAAAATAGGAAAATCACCAGAAAAGATGCTCAAGAAACCCAGAAACACATAAGGGGATTTCTGAGTTAGGTCTCGATTTAAAGGAAATAAAAGTACTAGACTATGCATAAGGAAGAGAGGAGGAAGGGACTCACTGTCGCTAGGTGGATCTGTGACCGGAGCTCAAACCCTCGCCGGAAAACAGTGATGGACAGTCGCTGTCCTCCTCAAGAGTGGATGCCTCACGGGTTAAGGACTGGGCTGAGTTGAGGAGGAGGAGAGGATCACTTCAGTGGCGGCCTCGCCGTCCGAGGCTGCCGGAATCGTTGCTGCTCAACGGTGGGGACAGAGAGAGAGAGTCGGGGAGAGGAGAGAGAGAGAGAGGGACAAGTCAATGCTCGAAATTGGCCTTTTGAACTTGTTTCCTGATCTAGAAACTTCTTACCCATTTTAACTCAACCACAATGTAAAAATTACCCCTTTTATTTGCCGGCTTTTTTTCCATTTTCCAAATCAAGCACTAATATCTGCAACTTCATTTTTATCGTCCTTAACAACTTTCCTTTAAGGAAAAACCCCGATAATAGTCGTCATATAAAAATCGTCTCTACAATCCTTTAACTAATAGAGCATAAATACAGACGGTAAAAACTCAAAGTAATACAATTTAAATAATTAAGGTAAAAATTAAGGGTCAGAACGTGACATTAGCTATATGTGGCATTGTGAGTGTTTGAGCCAAAAGTCATTTTTGTCCAAGTAATAATACTTTACTGGACTGTAAAATATCTGAGTGAATATTAATTACCTTCTTGGTCCATGTCATAACCGGCGAGCCCAATTTGTCAGAGTTTAAAGTATTGGCTCGCCAGTAAGGCCACACGAGCTGGATTACAAAGCCCACGCGCGATTATTACTTCACGCGGACTACAAATCTCGCGTGCGTAGTGACTTCGCGTGTAGGCGAGGCGGAGTACATCAAGGCAAGCTGGCGAACTGGTTCGAGGGCAAGACTTAGCGAGGAAGCCACAGGCGGAATCCGCGCGCACCACATTAATCGTTGAGGACTTTCGCTAGTTCTTTGACATGCTTCAGGCCAATCCCCGCTAGCTAGAAAGACTCGCGAGATGGAATCAGTAGCCCATGCAGAATGCGCGACCTGGGTTAAGCCTTGTCCTCATAGGATTAGGGTTTCAAAGCCCGACCTAGTTTCCAAGTTATCTTTCTTTTGCCGCAGTCGAACTACTATATAAAGGACTCAAGGGTTTACAGAAAAAGAACAATCAGCTCACTCAAACAAAACAATACAAACAGCTTTTCAACCTAGTTGAACAAACTTTCGAGCCTCTCGAAAACCCTAACCCTAAGCGCGCCGCCGCCGCCTAGGTTTTTCTTAGAGCCCTGTCGGACTCTACTCCGATCAATCTTGATCCCTCCTTGGTTGCTCTGCTCGCGACACCGTGAGTATCGAATTGACTTGTGCGTGTAAATTCCTCATCCGTGAGGTGACACCTAGAAACCCCCTTCTCCTGATCAAGAAGTCAAGCGTACTCAAACCTTTCCTCGTCTGCGAGGTGGGACGCCCACAACAACCCCCACTTTTGTTCGCTATTTACCTCTGCTCCGCGCGCTGAGGATCGTGGCCAAAACATTGGCACGCCCAGTGGGACAGGGAGTACAAGCGATTCACCATAGGGAAGCCAGGAGAATCACTTTACGTGAAACCTCGGATTTCTTGTCTCAAGCACAGATCATCACAGTACAAGCCCCATAACAGCGCGGCTTGCCGTTCCCTCACTCAAGAACAGACTCTCGCTCAGTTTGGTGACCCAGACTTCGGTGAAGCCACCATGGTAGGCTCACAGCCGACTCAAGACCCAGGAGCTACTCTGCCTATGGAGCGAGTCCTCTAGATGTTTGAGGAACTTAAGGGCCGACTCGAGGCCACTGCAACCCAACAAAGCATCAATGACCTTGTTAAATAGGTCAAGATGGACAAGATCCTTTAGGAAGCAGACCAGCAAAATCTCACCATACTTACCGAGGACTTCAACCAGTTTGTAGGCGAAACAAGAGAAAATAAAGATTTAGTCAACGGTTCCCTCCAACGGATCTAGAAGGATCTCGACCAGAACAAGGAGACCATGAAGCAGCATGCAGAGATCGTGTCGCTCACTTGCGCGACAGTAGATGAACAAACTCGCCGCTTGGACGACCACAATACCAAGCTGCATGACCAGCAAAGTGTTTTTTTCTTTGGAAGCAAGAATAGTCTAGAAAAACTAGACAAGTTCAACGAGAAACCGGACCAGCTAAGTCTGTAGGTCCTTGAAGTTGAAGATTGTATGAGGTCACAAACACCGAAGAACTTTGCCCTAGATCCTCCTGACGCAAGCGTGAATGAGGGGACATCTAAGTATATACCGCCTAATGAGCGCGTTAGGGCAAACCCTAAGGTTGGGGCCCAAAAGACTCTGTAGTTCACGTCAGGAGCTGGAACTTCCAAGAATCTACCGCCGCATGGCTCTGCTGCTCCCTTCAAGGGAGCTAACAATTCACTGCGCCAGGGAGCCGGGACACCAACTGATCCGGTACTAACTTACTCCAGCCCTGCTCCCAAGAGTAATGGACAGGCCGCTAGCTTCTCTACATGGCCGAACCATGAAGAGGGAGCAGAGCCAACACCTGTGACGGCAGCTAATTGGCGTCAAGTTATCTCCACTATAGTCAAGGAGCAAACCGGAAAAGATGATGCTGACTTGCACTATCGCGACCCCTACCCTGATACTGTGGCGCAATACCCTTTCCCCCAGGGATTCAAGAACATCATTTTCACCACCTCCAATATGGCGTAGTACCCACCTTCTCCGGTGGTGAAAGTGACCCATATTGTTGTCCTCACATTAGGGGACAATCCTAAATACATTTATCGCATTAGCATATGTACAATTCTCGTTTGCAATTGTATGATCAAAATCAAGTCTCGTTGGTAATTCTAAACAAACTTGGAGGACCTAGACAACTTGATGATGATCGAATCCGCTAAAGATTACGGATCATGATGCCACAAAAGATATCGATAATATGTAGTCAATTAAGGTGGTAAGTAATCCACTTGACTAATAACTCAACAAGTAGAGTTATATAAACGTTTCAAGAAACGCTCCATGAGTGTATTCTACAGTACTCTGTGGTCATTACTTTTTGCACAAATTATCATTGAAGGTTTTTGTTGATGTGGCGCGTTAAAGACTTTGAGCCTATGAGATGTGAAATCTCAACATCTAGGCTTGTTAGCCTGGGGGTCAAAACATGTGGTTTAATCCTTTCTAGTGAAATGTTCCACAAATACCAAGCGAAGATTCGCCTTCAGTATCGAGTATGTCAAAACTCAAATGAGTAGAATGTTACATTGCTCTTGCATACAAAACCAAGTTGTTATGAGACTCAATAGAGGTCACAAATGATGCTTTTAACGGTTTGTCCTTCGGATTGATCACACACAATCCGGAAAAGCCGCGAATTGATCAAACACAATTCAAAAAAAAGGCCTCGGATTGATCAAACACAATCCGAAGAAAGATCGGGGTTGATCATACACAACCCTGACAAGGAAACAAGAGTGATCAAATACACTCTTGACCCGCGAATAAAATTCCTGGATTTTTGGTACCTGCACGCACAAAATCCCAAGCATAGAATGAAGATGGAGAAGGGGAGAAAGCACATTATCTCCCCCGAGTTTATTGAACTTTGAAGAGTTTAGGGTTTAAAACATATCGTAAAATTTCTTCAAAAAATTCGGATTTCTTGATCTAAAAGCTCGATTAGCGAAACCAGAAAAGAAGGCGGAGCTGATGGCCAAGAACTTTTTGTCGGAAGCAGCAACTGCGTCAGGGCCGAGGCAAGACCGAGAACTTTTTGTTTGAGAAAGAATTGTTTTTTAGGGCTTAGAAAACAAATGGTAGGCTATTGGCTCTAGAGTTAGAACAAAGTGAATGATAACGTGATGAAAGATAAAGTGTAGAGAATGAGAGATAGCAAGAGAATAAAGAATCATCATCTTATTCATTGATAAGAGCCATTTATATAGGGAATTACAAAGTACCAATATGGTAATGATAAGGAATATATAGTCATATTCTAACTACATATCTTGATGGCATAAGACCAAGGCACACATATGGAATATCATAGAAGGATGCAGAATATCCTAAAACATTTCTTTATTTATTTTTGTCCACTCACTCTAACGTTTCCGAATGTTTTCCCCTGGGCCATTCGTTTTAAAAATGTCCAGTCTGCAAAGTTCAGGTTGGATCTAATAGGAGGCGACAAAGCATAGTTACTCATCTCTCAGTCACTTTTCACCAGTAGGTTACCTATTTAACCTACTAGGGAATTTTTCTGCTTCCGTTAGTCTTAGTAGCTCTGAATACTCTTGAGATTATTGTATATTATTTTCGGTGGTGTGTTAAGACCTATGTTATAGTATTTGGATATTTATGGGTCGAAATGGAGAGTGGTTAGCTTGTTTTAATAGAGTAATTCTTTAATTTTCCGGGTTAGGGTTGTCCATTTTCAAAGGAAGTTTGCCGAGTTCTTTGGTAAATTTTTCTTGAAGATGGACCCCGCAAGACTTACTTCGGGTTTTAAAGTGAAATTCAGGGTAGGTCTTGACAAGTACTACCACTATCTTCGTGTCTGTATATAAATGACAACGAACATGTATGTAATGGTTTATTCTAGCTTGTCATGAATATAATTTTTCCCTCAGCGGGATTGATATTCAAAAAATCTTTGTAGCCTAAGATTCAGAATTCGGGCAGGGTATCAAGAATCTTATTGGGCAGGTGGCACATATTACTCTTGCAGACAATGGCCTCCAACTGTTTACGTGAGCTTGTTTACATTAGACATTAATGTCTAGTCCGTCCAAACGCCTATCCTTGCATTCGATATGTAGAAAACTATGGCCGTGGAGTGATCAAAGCTGCACATGTAAGTACTAAAGAGCAACCTGCAGACCTTTTCACGAAACCTTTGAGTTCGGTTCAGTTTGAGATCCTTCTTAACAAGCTAGGTGTAGTCAACATACACACTACCTTGAGGGGGAGTGTTGAAGGAAAGAATCATCATAGAATCACAGAGATACAACAACCTAGCTATTATAGGAAACTGATAGCTAGTCTCTATCTCTGTGATTCTATGATGATTCTTTCCTTCAACACTCCCCCTCAAGGTAGTGTGTATGTTGACTACACCTAGCTTGTTAAGAAGGATCTCAAACTGAACCGAACTCAAAGGTTTCGTGAAAAGGTCTGCAGGTTGCTCTTTAGTACTTACATGTGCAGCTTTGATCACTCCACGTTGCATCTTTTCACGTACAACATGACAATCTATTTCAATATGTTTTGTCCTCTCATGAAATACTGGATTAGTAGCTATGTGGATAGCAGCTTGATTATCACAGAATAACTTTGTAGGCCGTACCTGTTTGACGTGCAAGTCCTTTAATATGTTTCTAAGCCATGTAACTTCACAGCATATGGATGCCATGGATCGATACTCGGCTTCCGCGCTAGAACGTGAAACTGTGCTTTGCTTCTTCGTTCTCCATGATATAGGTGCTTGTCCAAACATGACAAAGTAACCTGTGATGGACCTTCTCGTATCCTTGCAGCGTGCCCAATCAGCGTCACAGAAAACTGTCAACTCGAGCTTTCCTGTAGACGGTAAAAGAATACCTTGGCCTGGAGTGTTCTTCACATACCTCAATACATGATATGCTGCATCAAGGTGAGGTTGGCGTGGTTTTTCCATGAACTGAGTCAAAATATGAACTGCATAGGTCAAGTCCGGTCTAGTAATGGTCAAATAGATCATCCTCCCAACAAGTCTTCTATACTGTGATGGATCGGATAACAACTCTCCCCCTGTCTGCGTAAGTGCCAGGTTCTGATCTACTGGGAATCTAGACGGTTTAGCAGCAAGAAATCCCGCATCTTCAAGTATCTCTAATGCATACTTCCTTTGTGATAGAGATATGCCTTGTCTTGACCGTGCCACTTCAATTCCCAAGAAGTATTTCAGGTTGCCAAGGTCCTTGAGCTTGAACTGCCGAGAGAGTGACTCTTTGATCGATGCAATCTCTTCAAGACTGTTGCCAGTTAATATTACATCATCCACATAAACCAAGAGTGTTGTAAACCTGTCATTTTGGTTTCGGACGAACAATGAATAGTCTGACCAGCTTTGCGTGAATCCTGCTGCCCTAAGCGCCAAAGACAGTTTAATGAACCACTGTCTCGATGCTTGTTTGAGGCCATACAAGCTTTTATGTAACCGGCAAACCTTATGCTCCCCCTTTCGACCGAAACCGGGAGGAAGTTGCATGTACACTTCTTCTTCAAGGTCACCATATAAGAAGGCATTATTCACATCAAGTTGATGGATATGCCAATGCCGGAGAGCGGCAAGGCTAAGAAGAAGACGCACGGTGGTGAGCTTGGCAACAGGAGCAAATGTCTCTCTATAATCAATTCCTTCAACCTGACTATATCCCTTGGCAACAAGTCTGGCTTTGTATCGTTCAACAGAACCATCTGGATTGAGTTTGATTTTGTAAACCCATTTGCATCCGATAGGATGTTTGTGTGCAGGAAGAGGGACGAGACTCCAAGTACGGTTCTGTTGAAGTGCATCAATCTCTTTTCTCATGGCATCCCGCCACACCCGGTGTTGCATAGCCTGTTCATAAGTAGAAGGCTCCTTGTGGAGGGTGAGATTAATAGTGAAGGCTTTGTGAGAAGGAGACAAGCGATTATAAGAGAGAACTTGTGAGATGGAGTGGGAAGTACCTGAACCCGTAGAAGATGCCGGCAGGTCACGAGAAGGAAGGGCTGCCTCAACATGGTAGTCATGCAGAAAGTCTGGAGTTCTTGTGGGACGAGAAGACTTGCGGGGCAAAGGATGGGACTGATTGTCAAGAGGAGGGGCATGCAAAGGTGGTGAGGGTGTAGGAGCGGAAGCTGGTTGTGTGGAAGGGGAATGAGGAGGGACAGTTGGAACCCTATCTTCAACAGAAGAAGGAACTGGTGAGTTATCTCCTAAAACCCTTGTAGATATCAGATCACCCGAAGACCCAGCATGTTGTGTTTGATCAGACTCTCTAGGCGGATTGATATTGCCTGGATGGTTGTCTTGAAGGGGATGACTAGTGACCAGAGGTATTTGTGTTTGACCGAAAGTATGAACCCTATCACTACCCATAGTATCAAAAACGTGATGGAAGGGGGGCGGACTATGATTCCGAGGTTGACTAGGTGTTTGATTCGAAATTGGAGGAGAGATTGGTCGATAGGGCAGAGAGGAAGTAGTATCTGCATAAGGGAATTGGTGTTCAGAAAACGTAACATCCCGTGAGACAATGACTTGTTCTTGATCGAGATCAAGAAGTTTATAGCCATTCTGACCAGTCGGGTAACCGAGAAAAATACATCGAGTAGCCCGAGCATCAAATTTGGTAGGTTTAAGAGGATGGGTTGACGCAAAGCAGAGACATCCAAAAACCTTTAAATGATCATATTTCGGTGCAGTGTTGAATAATTTTTCGAAAGGGCTAAGACCTTTGAGGAGAGGCGTAGGAGTGCGGTTGATCAAATAGCAAGATGTGAGGATGGCATCTCCCCAGAATGGCTTAGGAAGATGTGCCTGAAATAATAAAGCCCTAGCCATATTTAGCAAGTGGCGATGCTTACGTTCAGCAACACCATTTTGTTGTGGTGTGTTGACGCAGCTAGTTTGATGTACAATGCCCTTGGAGGAATAAAAAATTTTGAGAGTGAATTCAGGGCCATTGTCACTTCGAACAATTTTGACGGTTGTATCAAACTGATTTTCGACAAGATGAATAAAATTGATCAAGAATTGACGAGCCTCGGATTTTTGAATCATCAAATAAACCCATGTGCACGGAGTAAAATCATCAACGATAGTTAAAAAATACTTTGCTCCAGAAATTGAGGGTTCATGATAACCTCCCCAAATGTCTACATGAATCAAATCAAAAGCTTTGTGACTAGAAATTGAACTCAAAGGGAAAACGTTTCTGGTGTGTTTTGCTAAAGGACAAATTGAACAACTACTTGCGTCGCAAGATTTAGTTGCGAGGAAAGGAAATAAGGGAAAGACTCGAGTAGAGGGGTGACCGAGGCGCTGGTGCCACATTGAGGACTGCCTATCGACCGAAACTGTGTTGCATTTGATCTGATGAGCTTGGTTGAGGTAGTACAATCCTTCCTTCTCAATCCCTGTCCCAATCATCTTCCCCGAGCGAAGGTCCTGTATGAAACAAAGCTCTTTGAGAAATATAGTCACACAAAATGAATCATGGGTAAGTTTGGTGATGGAGATTAAGTTGAGATAGAATATGGGAACACAGAGAACATTGTGTAATATGAAATTAGGAGAAAAGGCTATTGTCCCGATATGAGAGACTGGTGCCTTTGTGCCATCAGGTAACTTAACAAATCGATGCTGGGTAGGATATTTGTTTGTGAGGAGATTAGGATGACAAACGATATGATCAGTGGCTCCGCTGTCCAATATCCAAACACTATTGTTGTTCGAAAATTTAAAAGCTTTACCTGATAGGTTATCAAAGTGAGAGTTGTTACCAACGTTGTTGGCTGCCGAATCTTTGTGTTGGCTCAGTAACTTGACAATTTTGCCGCACACTTCTTTGGAGAAGGGAAAGCTGATGTCTGACTCGGATAGGTTATTGGAATCAACATGGTTGCTTCGGCCTTTTCTATCCTCATCTCTTTTCCTTGTGTGACAATCCTCAATGGTGTGACCTTTCCATTTGCAATAGGTACACTTGAGATGTTGGCGACAATTTTTGGTTTGGTGCTTCTTGCCACACTTCTCACATCTCACTTCACGCTCATTATATCGAACATCACGTTCACTGGACTCTCCTGCATCTCGGTGGTTTTGCTTAACCGAGAAAGCGGCTCCCTCTGGCTGTGAAATCTGCTTGCTGTTGTTCGAAGCAGCTGCTTGTTTCTCATGCCGTAAAGCCATAGAATAGGCTTTGTTAACTGTCGGCAATGGATCAATTGCGACGATGTTGCTACGAAGGATGTCATAGCTATCGTTCAATCCCATGAGAAATTTCATTGTCTTCTGGTTTTTCATATATTCTGTAAGCTCACATTGGCAAGGTGAGAGATTGCAAAGAGCATCTCTGTCGTCCCATAGAGCTTTCAGCTTTGTGTAGAAACTTGTTACGGAGTCTGTGCCTTGAAAGCAGTCATGAATAGCATGTTCTATGTTAAACAACTGGACGGTGTTCGTCTGTAAGAACCTCTCAGACAACTCAACCCATACATCTCTTGCAGTCTTGCAGTGTCGAACGCTGCTGGCAATCGGCTTGGACATTGCTGCAACAAGCCATGTTTTCACAAGGGTGTCGCAGCGCTCCCACTGCTGCAATTCCTCCTCATTGATGCTAGGTTTGATTTGAGTCCCGAGAACAAACCCCAATTTGTTTTTGATTTTCAGGGAGTCGCTCATGGATTGCGACCATTCGGTGAAGTTGTCCTCCATTAGGGCCTGTGTGACAAGAACAGCGCCCGGTTGATCCGAGTGGTGCAAGTGAAGAGCGTGGTTGGTGTTGTCCCATGGATTCCGTGCGTTCGAATCAGAAGTATCGGACTTGGCGTCCTTCTTTTCGACGTCGGTCATATTTGGGACTGAAGGTTTGTTTTGGTGATGGATTGTGGTGTTTAGGATCGGTGTCTCTCTGGTACCATGTAGAAAACTATGGCCGAAGAAGGCTTACTTTTCTTATTCAATGAAAGCTGTATTACAAGCTATATATACAGTCTGGTATAAAACCCTACACAGCTTAGGATTTCATGTACATTTACAAACCTAGCCTTTAGAGATAAGGCTTCGGTGATACAACAACCTAGCTATTATAGGAAACTGCTAGCTAGTCTCTATCTCTGTGATTCTATGATGATTCTTTCCTTCAACACGATAATTGACTCCTCTTCAATGCAACAGCCTGTAATCACAAGGAAGGAGTGAGGGATTTCGAGTCTTCCTTTTCAATTTGAATTGAATCTCCATTTTGCATTTACTATTCTTGTGACCGGGATCTTACAACTTGCTACTCTATTATTTAATCTCATTTTTCTGCCGATGTTTGCCATCGGAAAAACCAGAACTGGCCGGAACAGAGATCGGTACTCAAGTTTGAAGTAGACAAATCGTTTGCACGTTTGCTTTTCATTCAGAGATGATATTTATGGTTCTGGACTTCTGGTAAAGAATTATTATCAAACAAAAGAGAATATAGAAAGAAGGAAAAATAAACTACATAGTGGGATCTAAAGATGAATGAACAACTTTGTTCTGTCTTCCCATCAGCCAAAGCAGTGTCCTTCTTGCAAAAGATGGTGCATTTGCTTGAGAATCCAAACTGTTGCAGCTGAAATTCCCCTCACTCCCTCCATTTTCCCACCTTGCAATGTCAACTTCAGAAATAGTCCTCCTACTCCTACCACCATTCTTGGCCTTGCTTTCATCTGAGCCTTCCCGGTGCCCTGGAAACCGGAACGAGAAGGCCCGCCTAGAGAGGTCAGCCGCAACCACATTTGGCTTTTCTTTCTTCCCCCTGAGCCAAATCTTTGATATAGAGAAGCTCTCCCTCTTGCTCTTCCCAATGCCATTGCCACTAGTAATGCTAGCGCTATTAGTCCCTTGACTTTCAAGGCTTCCAATAGCTTCTACCCCATTAAACTTGAACTCTCTCCTGGACTCGAAATCGCATTCGGACATTGCTTGCCTATGGCCTGGTTCTAAAGGCAAACTGGGCTTCTTGCTAGATTGCTTTTTCGTCGAGCTTCTAATGGGTACTTGCAATGAAGAGGTCTCATCCATCACATAAGCAAAAGACCCCATCGAGAAACACCTCCTTGAATCCACGTTTCTATTACTACTCCCTTCACCACCATCTACATTCCTGAACTTGCCTAGCTTCACTTGCACTACCTTTTCCTCTTGATCCACTGCAACTGCCGGATTCGGATTCACTTCATTTTTCGTCACAATTTCGCAAGATTTGTGTTGAGACACGCCCAATTCTACGTCTCCATGTAAAGCAAGATGGGAATTAGGACCCAAAACAGAACCTGTTCTGCCAACGGTAGCAAGATGGTCTCTACCAGAAACATTGATCTCTCTCGAGTTTTCAACACTTCCCGATTCAAGAACAAGAACAATTGGAGAACATGTATTGTTTTGAGAAAACTCAGGAAGCAAAGTGGATCTACACAGAGGGCAGGTGGAGTGAGACAGGAGCCAAGTGTCTATACACTCCATATGAAAAGCATGGCTACATTTTGGCAACAATCTAAGCTTGTCTTCAGGCTCAAACTCACATAGACAAACAGCACAATCAAATGGATTTTTCAATCCAATAATGGCTTTGTAATTAAACACAGGAAGGGTGTCTATGAAGGACTGGTCAACTCCAGCATCATGCAGATGAAAGAGTTGCTGTAACTGGCCTTGAAGAACAGTCACACTCTCCAAGTCATCTGTGTCTCTGCTTGGAGGTCTTAAAAGGAATCTAATAAGCAGGTGAAGCAAACCGGAAACAAAGAAAATAATGGCTAGAATTATGATTATGAGCAATATGCTCGGACTGACCTTGTTCCCGAAACTGAAACTATCTGATTCAAGATTTGAAATTGGAGGTGGTGGAGCAGAAAATCCTGCTTCTTTGATTTCAAGCAGAGCCTGCAACATTTTTACCGAGTTTTCCCAGTAAGGGTTTGAGAAAACTCAACAAGACTGAAGCTTTCTGAACAAAAATCCCATCTAATGCGCTACAAAGTCTATCTTCAAATTTAGTTGTGCTGGATTATCAGCTGAATATCTGATAGAGAATCAACTACAATAGAGGAAGAAGTTGCAGACTCAGAGAGAGAGAGAGAGAGAGAGAGGAAATTGAATGAGTGTTTTACGAGATGAAAATAAATGGTGACACAGATAGATGAGATTTGAATAAAGAGATGCCAATAAATCTACCACGCTGCAACACTAATAAATGAGATTAGGAAATAAGTTATCAATCCCTAAATCTAAATTTAAAAAATAAAATAAAATTGAGAACAGCATGACTTAACTGTATTATGATGAAGATTTCATGAAATGCAGGGCTCTGGTTGACTTCAAAGCCAAACCTTTGCAGCAGAATGGCCACTTCTTTAGGTAGACACTAAACTAAAATAATGCTCCAAAGTCTTCAGAAAATTACAGATGCAACTTTAATAATTCATATGGAAATGTGAACCCTGTAAAATGGGGACTTCATTTCTGGGTTAATAGTTAAATAACCTGGTGATTCTGATTCACACTCTTCTCAATTCTTCCATTCGATTTCGATTTCCATTTCCATTTCCATTTCCTATCTGACAGCTGAAAGTCTCTAACCATGGACCAACTTCTTCTGGAAGAGGACAAGATATGCAAGGTGAAAAAGGCCAGAAAGTCAAGAGAGAGAGAGAGATAGAGGGAGAGGGACAGTAATATTAATATGACAAAGGGGATAGTAGAGTTCGTGTGTATGTATTTTTGTTATGCAAGTTAACTGTGGGAGTTGACCGGACCCAACAGAAGCGAAGCCAGAGGCAAAGGCAAGTGTGACACTTTTTGTTTAACTTTTTCTTAATGGATTTTGTGCGAATGCCTTTTGTGCCGTCCAAAGTTAAGTCAATGATGGAAACAAATACCCACATAGAAGGGTATTTCCTACTTTATGTTTACTCGGTCACGATATATGGATGGTTTTGAGGTTTGGTTCTTTTCGAGTCCGATTTCTTGCCCCATTTAATTGTTGAGTGTCGGTGTTCTGAATCTCTTCTTGTTCATTATGATTAAGAGAAAAATGAATTAATTTTTGTGTCTCGGTCATTTGAAAGTTTAAAAGGTAGATTTTAAAGACTAAGGAGTTGGTATTGTGCCAAACCATGGACTTTTATATCAAATTATTGTTAGAAGAGTTTGTTAAGCTATCAAAAAGGAATTGAGTTTCAGACATGAGATCTCTTACCGTCTTACCTTTCAAGGGTACAATCTTTGGCCTTTCTAACACATATTTGACAAAAAGAGCACAAATTAAGTGTTTCATAGGCTAGAGATATTTCATATTATAAGTGGACTTTTCTTATTTTATTAAAGGGCAGTAATGCATACCAACAATAAATATCAAGTTGTTTTTATTGTAATATCCTTTAAAATGACACTTGATAAATAACTTTAACGAGATGGATCCGATGCTCTCCTAGCTAGAAAACTAGCTGAGCTTCCTAAGTTTTTGAAGAGATGAGGACACGTGACTGGTTTCAGATCTAACGTTGTATGATGGCTCTTAAAGCTATGTTTTCTTTTTTCCTCTTATGATTCTTTCGGTTCATTCTTCGTCATTTCTATTTCCTCCCTTTCTCTCTCATCTCTCTTCTTTTCCTTCAACTCTTCCATTTCTTTTCTTGCAGTCCACCTCGTGAAAGCAACTCTCTCTTGGCAACAATTATATCAAAATACAAGAAAATCAATAGCATCCATATCACATTTCCCACTTGATAATTAAGTCAATGAGCCACCGGAGATGGCTGAGAATTTGAGAATAAAGATGAGTAGTGAGATTTGAGTTCCATACCAATCAGATTAGACATACTAGTCAAATTTTTCATCTTGGGTTTGAGATTAAGTTTTGTTGCATATGCGTTTTCAGTCTCAGATGCAATAAAGGATGATATGGGGGTGAATGTCTTGAATGATGATTTGTTTCTTTGAATCAATGAGAATGATGAACTGGGCGTTTGATTAAAACCCCAAAAACGTGAGTTTCTATAATTGGGTTTGATCAAATTTATATTAATATGGAATTTGTAGAGGTGGAAAGAGAGATGTTCAATTGAGAAGTGGAACTAAAATTGAAGATGGAGGACTCGGCTGATAGAGAAGAAGGGGGAGGAGGAGGAGGAGGAGATTGTCAAAGAGATTGAGAATGTTGTTGTTCTATATCACCCGTTGGATTAATCTCAAAAAGAAAGAATCAGTACATTATTTGATAAGAGCCATTGGATTTCTCATTTACACTTGGAGGTATGTGATGCAAAGAAGAAGAAGAAGAAGAAGAAGAAGAGATTGAGAATGTTGTTGTTCTATATCACCCGTTGGATTAATCTCAAAAAGAAAGAATCAGTACATTATTTGACAAGAGCCATTAGATTTTTCATTTACACGTGGAGGTATGTGATGCAAAGCTTCGGAAGCTCATCTAGTTTTCTAGCTCAAGAGAGGATCCGGATCCTAAGGAGATTGGGCACATTCTAAAAAAAAAAAAAAAAAGAAGTTAGATTAGGCACATTAATATAATGTACCAATAAAGTGATAAGAGAGTAGCACGTACTAGTCTGGACCGCAGAAACATTGATAGACAATGAAACACCGAAAGTTCTTCAGTGCACCAAGGTTTAAGTGAACCAATACCCACTGACCAATTACAATTATTCATGTAATGCTGTTAATTACATGACACTAACACCGATACTAACACCGTTAGATAATTAAGATAAACAAAAAATTCAATCAACATGGTAAAAGTAAATAAGGCTATAATAAATATTACATGGACAATTAAGGGTTTATATAGCTAGAAATTTACATATCTTTATCTGTTGCTGAAGCCTATATAATCTTGTTTGTACATGTATAGCTGGAATTTTTTTTTTAACAATAATTGGTATGACGTACACTTGGTCGCTATACTTTTCTGAATTCGTCTTAGGTTTTTTTTTTTAAATTTTTTTATTCAATTAATCACGCACCCTACATATTTCAGGTTTTTTTTCCTTTAAAAAAAACAAATTTTCTTTTCTTTTTTTGGTAGAATGAATCTATATATTACTTTTTGATCAAAAATTATGGATTACTTGTCGGTTTATTTTTTATAATTAGTATGTATATATTTTAAAATAATTGAAGTATTTGTTTAACACCATATTTAACGTATACGCTCAATGTATATTAGGTATAACGTTAGTACGTGGATCCGATCTGTCGTCTTTTCGACATCGATCAAAGATATCAATGTTTTGAACGCTTAGTTTGCTAACTTTGACTGTGTCGATAATGATAAAAATAAAATAATACGTGATCCTTAGAAGAAACATAATAGAGCTAAGTTGAGATCGTTTCGAATAAGTTTACAATCTCGGTAATTAAATTAGTGATCAGGAGTGTTTTTCAAAAATCGTATATGACAATCGGTTTGCTAGTTTTGTTTTTGTCGACCACGTTGCTTCTGAAAAGTATATCGTTTTGTTACTTCTATGTAAGCAATTTCTTTTCTGTCAAGACATTAGTGTGCACAATCTGTCAGTTGTAGTCGAGTCTTTGAAATACATCGTATCACCATAGACAATCCCAACCCTATACATCTTAGTATTCAAAATAGTAAACGTTTAGTATTCACACAAATAGTAAACATTTTATTTATGGACAAATTTTCGTTAAAATTAAATGCTAACAATTCTCTAAAATCAATTAGACAATAGAAAAAAGTTACACCGTGTTTGTAAGAAAAAAAAAATTAATTCGATCCCAAAGAAATGAAATTAGTACACTTGCACACAAGACCCCAAGTGCTCAATATTATGTACGATTAATAGACCCAATCTGTCGTACTTTTGACATCGGTGAAAAAAATATCACCTTTGTAAGCACATTTATCCTATTAAGGTTGATCATAAGAAAAGAATAAAGATAAATTAATATGTGGGCTTTGAAAATGTTTGACAAGCTAATTTAAAATCGTTTGGGGGTTAGCTTATAATTTTGGTAAATAAATAAGTGCTCGGAAGTATAATATAAAACTTTTTAAACGGTTTTAGACTTTTGGGTAAATTAACAGAAAAAAGGAAGGAAAAAAAAAAAAAACTTTTAATAGCAACAGATGCTTAGTGAGAAAGGTTGCTAGAAACACAAAAATATCCCAGGGGCCCCTCCTTTCGTTTCTCACTCTCCCAGGAGGCAAGAGTTATTCTTAAAGAGACGGAGATCGACGAAGGTGAGGCGCTGAGGAACCACGTGGTAAGGCAGCAAGAACGGGTCTGCAACGGGAAGGCGCGACACGGCGGTGATTTCCGACATGAAGACGGTGGCGCTGAGTGGGAGGGAGCGCGGATTCCTGAAGTCGCTTGAGCCGATCAGAGGGTCGACAATGTTGTTTATTTGCTGCGCCGTCGCTCGTGTTGTCGGAGAAGACGGCGGCGGTGATAGAGAAAAAGTGGGGGCGGTGATGGTGAAAGTGGTGGAGGCGGCGATGGTGAGGGAGGTTGAGGCGGTGACGGTGGAGGAGGTGGCGACGGTGATGGAGGTGGAGGTGAAGGTGATGGCGGTGGTGGTTGTACGTGGTGAGGAGGTTGGGGGTGAGGCGGAGGGGTTGGCGGTGGAAGGATTGAAGAAGGTGAGAGCGACGGCGGTGATGAGGAGAAGGTGGTGGATGGTGGTGATTGGGTGCCATGGGAGAGAAGAAGGGGTGAGGTTTTGTGAGTGAGTTTTTCTGGTCGAACTTGGGAGGAAAGGGTGGAGGCTGGGTTTTGGGTTTTCACTGCATTATGGGTTTTTAGATTTTACTGTAGTTCTATTTTTTTTTTCACTAACCCCGTTTGTTTTTCTGTTAATATACATGAGTGGTTCAAGTACACCATGGTGTATTGAATCCGCTCCGATGAAACACAAAGACTATGTGTTGGTCTTTGGTTAGGTACTTAGCACCTAACCCCTCATGGTCCTAAAAATGCGAAACACATAAAAGTGTCGTTGTTGTCCTCATGGATGCATTGAGCTACCGGAAACGAGAGCTAATGTAATTTTCACATTAATACAAGTCAAATCTTGATTCGTCTTTCTACTATGGTTAGGAATTAGGTAAATTGGTTTAAAATGGTAGCTAGATAGTTAGCAAGCATCTATTTCTTTAGTTCAACAGCTTGTAATCTTTTTCAAGTTCTCATTTTACGTTTTATCTTTTTCTGAGATTTTCTCTCAAAATCTATTTTCGGATTACTCTTTATTAATAAATTGGCATCAGTTTTCTTTTTTCAAAAATAGGAGGTCGTAATAGACTTTGAATTATTTAATTAATAAGAGAACAAAAAACATAAAAAATTAAAATAAAAAAAAAGATGTGGAGTGGGTTCCCTAAGTTGGATAGACCCTAACTTTCGGGTTTGATGAAAGGACTAATTCCTACATCGTCTATCTAGCTCAAAGAAACTAAAAACATCATCTAATTATTGGAGTGATTGAGTTCTTCAGCTGCAAAATTCTAAAAGGTCAATGCTCACTTATTTCGTGTTGAGGTGAACATTTGTTTATCTGTTCATCACACTCTCTAGGTCTAGAGTTGTGATTGAAGACCTTTAAGGACAAGGCCAGTTCCTTGAAGGTTCAAAAAGATTATTGTTTGAAGAAGAAGAGTGTCTCAAACATATATTTTTTAGAGGTCTAAAGATAGTAGTATGTTCAATGCTATGTAGTTTGTAATTGACTTGTTTTTTGTTCATTAGGGATTTCAAGAGTTTAAGCCCGACAACAGTTTTCCTCAAGTTGAGGTTTCTTTGGGTGAAACAACTTGGTCCGTTCGTTTATACATTTTGTTTCCGGTACGCTTAGAATTGAAACCAGTGCTGCAACGTCAATCCTAGTTTTTACATATATTGTATATCGAGCCCTAAAGTATTGAATGTTCTTCACATTGTAAACATTAGTATTGACTGCGATTGACTGATATTATGTTTACCTCCTTTCATAACTCCATCTGATCAAGTCGGTTCGCAAACCTAGACCAACTAAAGCAAGAGGGTTGATTAACTATTGTTTCTTAGGGACCATATGCTAAAATGGTTCATTGTGATGGAGAAGTGCTATGATTGTGTACGTGTGTTAGGCTGAGTCGTCTCTTGGCATTTCCAGATTTAGGAATATCTTGTACACCAAGGTTATTGCCATCGCTTCCTCCACTAATTTTATTTAACTAAACAATCTCCTCACCCTCCTGTTCAAAAAAAAAAGGGAAAAGAAAAAAATCTCCTCACCCCCGCCATAAGATGCACCGTAATCCCATTCTGGTGAAAGAGGTGAAAAGATATATGCATGACTAAAACAAGCAAACAAAAACCAAAAAGATAGTTGAACTTAAGCACCAAGTGATGTCTAATATGCTTGAGGGTAAATTTACACCCTCTGGATATATAGCGTGTTGAACCAGTTATGTGGTTCATTGTGGATATGATCAAGATATTTTTAGAGAAATTTTTCAATGCTACGGGTGTAACGTCATGTACCTAATTTTACTTCTTTACTAGGTATTTTACGAGTTACTGAAAAATTTAACTGTGCTCAGTAACTTAATAAGTTAGCGTTTAAGTTTATTTTCAAGTTTTTCTTAAAGTGTCAAATTCCTCTGTTATAGTCTTGATGTCGTAGTTTGTGTTGACACGAGTTTAGCGGTGTCTTTGGATTTATTTTTCGGAGTTTCGATGTGTTTTCTACGATTTATCGAAGGTTTGGTATTAGAATTAATTTTTTGAAATTAAAGTATAACTTTTAATCAGGACCGTCGGATCAATTAGGGTTTTAATCTTAGTCGTTGGTTCGGGTACAAAGGGAAATGAGATGGGTTGACTAAAGCCTACACTCGGTTTAACCCGAGCCCAGACTTCTCTCTCGCCCTCTCCGGCTGCCTCCTCCATCTCCGGCGTGGCGTCGCCGATCGCGGCCGCTGAATGCCGTGAAACCACTACCAAATCACTCATCTCTTCATCCTCTACAAAACCCAGCCTATAGATCACACTTACAACCCGATTTCGGTGGAGATCGATCGAAGGGTAGCTCGACTGTGTTCACCAATTTCCAACGTTTTCCGGCGAGTTCATCGGACGCCGATGGTATGTTTTAGTTCACCCTTCTCTTCTCTTCATCTATGTGCCCTTGTTTCCTAGGAATCGAGCCCTAATTCTAAAATCCCTCTTTTTTGTGTTTTCTGGGTTTCGAATTCCTAGCTCCTGCGACTTGCGTTCGATGGTTTCCGGCGAGTGCGTCGAGTTTTGATGGGTCTTCTGTGCTGTGTGTGATGCCGAATTGGACCTTGGAGGAATTGCAAGTCGATCCGGATTGAGGTAGAGGTTGGATGCGTTTGGGCTGAGAGGAACTAAGGTGATGTGGTGTTGATTTGGTGGAGTTGGCGACCGAGGCAGCATTAGTGTTTGGAGATTTCTGCAGGTTGAGTTCCGATCAGGGGAGCTGCTAGGCTAGAGCTTTGAGATCTATTAAAGGTAAACTCGATCTCCCTTGATATTTTTGTTGCTAATGTGTTGATGGAAAAGGAGCTTTGAGGGTTGATTTTGTTGTTTTGGATTGCTGCTTGTCGATTTGGACCTGGGGCTGCAAAGTAGGATTTTGGGAGAAAGCAGCTTGGTTGTTTTCGGTGATAGAGGCATCCCAGCAGTGGCAAAGGTGAGGGAATCTGCTGTTTTTGCTATTGTGTTGTTGTTGTGCTGAATTGGTAGCTGATTTGATTGTTTGGTTATTGTGTCGTCGAGAACTTAGTGTTTTGAAGAATACAGGGAGGCTATGGCCAGTTTCCGGCGAGTGGCCGAAATCCGACATAATATTCCGACAAGTCACCGAAAATCCGACGAGGCAGCAGTTCTGACAGAATCTGTGAAGATAGCTTGTCGACTTACCTTTTTCATTTAAGTTGTAGTTTACGGTTTAGAAAAACCTATCATATTTAGAAAGTTTCTATTTTAAGAAATTTTTCCTTTATGAAAATTTCCATTCATAGAATCTTTTTGGGTGCCCTTAGTAAATTTTGGGGTGAAGTTGTGTAGTGAGAAAATTATGAAAATTGATTGTGATTTCGATTCCAGGTTAGGGCTTTGTTTATTGGGCAACGCTCGAGGAGTATTCCGGGCATTATATTGGGAAGCTTAAGTCGAACACTGTAAATTGACTTTTGTTTTAAATAATATGCATGGGTTATTGTTAAACAATTGTTTTTATTGGAGCATGTGATGTCATTCTTAACTTAGCAAATATTTCTTTATTTTGAAGAGTTACCAAAAATAAAATTTTTGGTAGACATATTATTATATATGTATATTTATGAGGAGTATGTATATAAATGCTAGCTAGCCATACTAGTTTATCTGTCTTAATGGTGTAGCAATTAGTCGTTATTATGGTGTGACGTGAGCATAAGATCAAACGTCATAGCTCTATATAAGTATTTTCATGCTCATGTCATGTCATAGCCCAGGGGATATGAACACGTATTATAGACATGTCTATCCACCTTAATGGCGCAGCAAATAACCGCATTAGTGTGACGTGAGCGTTAGACGCGAGCATAGTAGTCCTATATAAATTTCTTTAAATCCATAAAATTTATATAAGGAGTATGGACGTGTGTAAATACTAAATACATACTTATTTTTACTAGAGCTTGAGATGTCAGAACCCACCTCGAATTTCATCTTAAAACCCGAAGTAAATCCTTCGGAGACCATCTCCAAGGAAAATTTACCAAAAATTCGGTATAATCTCAATTGAAAATGCTTGAAAATGAACAACCCTTCCTTATACAACACGTTCAAATACTTCTAAAAATTCAAATCCAACTTTATACTCCTGAAGCCTTCGTGCTCCCTAAAATCTCAACACCTCCCAATTTAATCACTAATCTAAAAATACTCCCACAACCAATAATTCATAGGTTCATAAGCTATATGATGGACTATGCTTCAACTCCATGTACGTCTGACCTCAACTATGCGATCCTGCAAACTAGGCATTTAAAACCGAAGGGCCCAGAGGAGAAGCAATTTAAAAACGTTAGAGTGAGTGGACAAAAATAAAGTTTAAAAGAAATAAGTCTTCATTCTTTCCCAAATTAATTTACATAGAGAAGATATGTTGCATGCGACAAGCTTAAAAGGTTTTAACTCAAAAATTAACAAAAACGTGACTAGCCTCGCTAGTCTCCCATCCTTTATAATAAAGAGCCTCTCAGGCTAATATATATATATATATATATATATATATATATATATATATATATTTACACTCGTCATACTCCTTGTATGAATTCTTAGGAAAAATGTATAAAAAATAGAAATTTATAAAAGGCTACAACGCTTGAGTCTCACGCTCACATCACACCATAATGTAATTTCAAATGCTACATCATTATACCGGAAAAGACGGTATATATATACGTGCATATCCCCTATATGAATTACTACTTTCATATAGGGTTACGACACTTGCGTCTCACGCTCACGTTACACCATAATAAAATTTCACTTCATTATGGCAGAAAAACATGTATGGCTAGCTAGCATTTATATACATACTATCCTCGTAAATATCCATATACATATCCGCCGAAAATCTCATTTTCGGCACCTTTTCAAAATAATGAAAATTGTCAATTATAAAAGAGAGAAATAAATATGACTCCACATTTTCGGTAACTTTCCAAATAGTGAAGTTAATAAATAAAATATGAATAAACACTTCCGAAAATACTTCGCATAAATCAATCATAAAAGGAAATTATTTCACAAATTAAGATTCAATAAATTAAACCCAATCATGAAATATGAAACCATCACATGTCTTTGATTTAAACCAAACGTCCACTCACAGATTTAGGCCACGAGAGATAAGAGATGGACTGCAGCTCAGTCAACGCCCGAATTGGGCTTTGACAAAGTCAATCTTGTCTTATCCTTTTATACCTACACCAATGGTTGAGATAAAAACCCTAAAGATCCGACGGCCAAGATTAAAAATTATATCATAATTTCAGAAAATTAATTTTATTTACCAACCTTCACTAAACCATAGAAAATAGCTCGACACTCTAAAAATAAACCGAAAACACTAGTGAACTCCTCACAACTCGACATTGGAGTCTTAACATAAGAATTTGATATTTTAAGAAAAATTTGAACATAAACTCGAGCGTTAAGTTATAAGGTTACCGATTACGGTTAAAATTTCTCAGTAACCCCTAGAATACCCAGTAAATAGGTAAAATTTGGTCTGGGGTGTTACATGAGAGACTCGATATTTTAAAGTATTAGAGACGAACAGGGCTAGTCGCGTATTTTCAAATTTTGCCAATTTTTTGAGTTATGAGTTTTATTATTCAATACCAGAAGAAAGGCTTTAGCCGACGAAAAATAAAAACCAGGCCGACGAAGCATTTTTTCTTTCGTCGGCTAAGTTAAATTTTCGTCGGCTAAAGTTCACAAACTATGGCCGACGAAATATTTAAAAGTTTAGCCGACGAAATTAATATGTCGTCGGCTAAAGTGCTTTATATTTGCGGATCTGGGCAGCAGCAGCTCATCTGGAAAAAAAACGGGAGAAGAAAAAAGGGGAGAAAAAGTTTGGGTGTTGTCGAAATCTGTCCATAATTAGTTTGTGGAGCCATATATAGGTACGTATATGTATATATATGTTGATTAATTGAGTTTTATTTGAGTTGATCGATTTTAAGTGTGATTAATTGAGTTTATTGATTTTGATTGTGATTGAGTTGATTAATTTTGAGTACGTTGGATGTATATATATATATATATGTGTTGATCGATTTGGTTGATGATTTGAATTGATCGATAATATATATGAATTAATTTGTTGTTAATAAATAGTAGATATATATATATATGTTAATTAATTTATAATATTATTGTGTTGATATGGTATGAAGTTGTTGATGATATATATGAGTTCATGATGATTTTGTGATGATGTTGATATATGATTTTGATTGTGATCGAGTTAATTGATTTTGAGTATGTTGGATGTATATATATACATATATGTTGATCGATTTGGTTGATGATTTGATATAATATATATGAAGTTGTTTATAATTAAGTAGTAGATATATATATATATATATATATATATATATATATATATATGTTAAGTAATTTATAATATTGTGTTGATGGTATATACCACAATGATGATTTTGTGATGATGTAGATATATATATGTATAATATTGTTCTGTAATTATTAAGTATATATATATATATATGTGTATGTGTGTTAATTAATTTGTTATTGATTAGTTGTAGTACGTAGAATATATACTAAATGAATTGAGATTTTATATATGGCATGAAATTTCATTAATAATTAGCTAGCAGCGTTATAAATATATATTTTGTTATATTTTCAGGATATGGATAAGAGTTGGATTTCGCTTCCAAAATGGGACAAAAGATACGGTGCAGGAGTTATGAGTTTTATAGAATATGCGCTGGCTAATGCTAACGGGAATACAATTTTCTATTGCCCGTGCACGAAATGTCAATGTCGCAGCGATATGCATCGATTTCCCATTGACAAAGTATGGCAGCACCTGAGGAGTAACGGGTTTTGGGAGAAGTACACATGTTGGTTATATCACGGTGAAACATCATCAGGGGGTCCACATGATCATGGCCAATTTTCTGAGACGGGCAGTACTAGTACATCCAACGATCCAACAACGGCATTCATCAACGACATGTTTCCTTATGAGAGCGGTGTATACGCTCAAGGACAGTATATGCCTGACCCGGTGCAGTCCTTCCCTAGAGCTGTGAACACTGCTGGTATTGAAAAGTACAACAAACTGCTTGCTTTCCAACAGACCCCTGTGTACCCCGGTTGTCAGAAGACCGTTCTTGAAAGTGTGATGGACGTAATGAAGATTAAAGTTGAGACAAAATCGACCGTGAAGGCTGTTGATGATTATCTACAGTACACTGCTTCGATGCTACCCAACGGTCATCGTCTTCCTACCACTCATCGTAAGGTCCGATGTATCCTGAAAGATCTTGGGCTTTCCTACATCAAGATCCATGCATGCAGATATGACTGCGTTCTCTTTTGGGGTAAAGATCCAGAAGGGAATGACCTTGGTGGCCTTGACGCATGTCCGGTATGTCACACTGACAGATATAAGCTGACTCCTGCAGGCAACAGGAAACCTGTAAAGGTACTTCAGTATTTCCCTTTGAGGGATAGGTTGGAGCGGTTGTACATGTCTTCACACACGGCCGAAGCTATGAGATGGCACGCTATAGGGAATTGCATGACGAAGATACCCTTATACACCCTGCTGATGGGGAGGCTTGGAAGCATATAGACAGGGAGTTTCCTCATTTTGCGTCAAAGGTCCGAAATGTGAGGCTCGGGCTCTCATCCGACGGGTTCAACCCTTTTGGCAACATGAGTCTTCAATACAATGTATGGCCGGTGATTTTGGTACCGTACAACCTTCCCCCATGGATGTGCATGAAGAAGGAATACAATATGTTGAGTTTGTTGATTCCGGGGCCCGGTGATCTGGGAAAGTGTCTCGATGTGTATTTGAGACCTTTGATTGAAGAGATTAAATTTTTGTGGGACGTTGGTCATCCCACTTATGACAAGTAAACGCACGAGATGTTCCAGATGCATGTCATGGTTGTTGGTACCATCAGTGATTTTCCTGCCCGTGGGATGTTGTCGGGCAACGTTGTTAGGGGATACAAGGCTTGTCCAGAGTGTCTTAGCGATGAGGGGAGCAGCAGTCATTGCAACAAGATATGCAGATTGGGTCACCGTGCTTTCCTTCCATATAATCACGAATGACGGTTTGAAGACAAGGCATTTGATGGGACCGTAGAACACGGTGTGCCTCCCAGAAGATGGACGGGGGAAGAAATTTTGGTAGTGCTTAATGAGTATGATTTTGGGCAGCTCAGCAATCATCCCAACATTGTGGCGGCAATACCTGAAAGACCCGACAGGTACAAATTCTGGACACATAAGAGCATATTCTGGGAACTCCCATACTGGAGTAAGTTGTTGATCAGGCACTACCTAGATGTGATGCACATAGAAAAGAATGTTTGCGACAGTGTGGTGGGCACAGTGCTGAACTTGGAGGGGAAGACGAAAGACGGTCCTAAGGCACGCATTGATCTAAAAAAATGGGTACTAAGAAGACATTTGTGGTTGAAAGAAGGGAAGAAAAAAATGCCTCAAACTCCTTACACCGTGAAGCCTGACCAGAAGAACCTAATTTTCAGGTGGATGAGTTGTGTGAAGTATCCTTCAAGCTATGCAGGAAATATAGCCCGGTGTGTGAACTTCCGGGACAATAAGATGTACGGGTTGAAGAGTCATGACTGTCATATCCTGCTACAACGTCTCTTCCCTGTTTTCATTCGACTGTTCCTTCCCCGTCAGGTGGTGGAGCCGTTAGTAGCTTTGGTAAGATTTTTCCAGAAGTTATGCACACGGGAAGTGAAAAAACCTAACCTCCGGGAAATGCAAGATGACATCATTTATATCATGTGTAAATTTGAGAGGATATTTCCTCCAAATTTTTTTGACATCATGCCTCACCTGATGATCCATCTTCCCGAGCAATTGTTGCTTACCGGTCTAGTACACTACACTTGGATGTATCCCATGGAAAGGTACGTTTTTTACACCTGAATTCCTCAATATATATACATGTTCAATAATCATAACATTTTACAACATGATTTACAGGCAACTTGGAGACTACAAAGATTATGTGGCTAATAAATCCGTTCCTGAAGGATGTATAGCTGAAGCATATATTGGGCACGAGTGCGTCACCTACATGAAGTTGTATTTAGGAGCGTTGAAGGAAACTCCGCAAACCATGCCGGTAGATGTACCGAAGTTCAATCTTTCCATAGTCTCTAGTGATGTTGAAGTGTATGGAATTTTGCCAGACTCCTACAAGTTGCAACCACATGAGCTAGTCATTGCCCACTGGTGGGTATTGATTAACTGTCCAGAAGTTGAATACTGGAAAGACATCCATCTATATTGTCCAGACATTCAAGGTGATCTCGAGTACCACAACAGGGAATTCGCAGATTATTTTGGCGGTTGGGTACGTAATTTAATTTTTCTGTACGGGTTTATGTTTATTGCATAATTATCCATATTTTTAGTTGAGATGGTTGGTTGCAGATGAACCATATTCAATTTGATGGTCACCCAAATTGGTCGCACGAACTAAGACTTCTAGCGATGAAGCCGATAGTCTCAAGAGTTTATCCGATGTGCAAGGTGAATGGCGTGCAACTTATATGCGAACAAAGAGACAGCAGAAGAAGAACACAGAATTCTGGGTACATGGCACATGGTGGGCGGAATGGAGTTGACTATTACGGTGTTCTCCATTCAGTGGTGGAACTCGCTTATGGGCAAGGCATGACAGTGCACCTCTTCAAGTATAGATGGTTTGATACTAGGCCGCAGAGCATGAAGACCGATCAGTACGGAATATTATCGGTGAACACTGCTACAAGTTCTTACGAAGATGACCCGTTCGTTTTTGCCACATCGGTAAAACAAGTGTTTTATCTTGATGACCTTGCTAAGGGTGACGCGTGGAAAGTAGTCAACCTTGTGCACCCTCGAAACATTTACCGGGCGGCTACACTTGGAGAGGCCGAAGAAGAGGAAGAGGATGTTGCGTATCAAGAGCCCAACGCAATAGGTATTCCTAACTCCTCTACCGTTCGCCTTAATAATTTTAAAGCGGGTCGTTCGGTGCGAATTTGTGATGAAGAGCCAAGGCTTGTTGATGTTGATCCAAATCAAGAAACAGACGAAGACTCTGGCGATGAGGAAAGACATATATTACCAGAAATTAATTCTGACACCGAAGAAGACTCATCGGATGATTCCGATTACGAGCCTTAGTTTTAATTTAGAGGACGAAATCCATTAATTTGTATAATTTTTCAAAGACCTTTTCATTTATAGTTTACACATGTTGAATTCATATTTCAGTTATTTTATATGAATTTTGGTGATACATGATGAACAGGAAGTTAGTATGGTTTACTAACATCGTCTGTTTTTTATTAATGTATTTTTTTCCTTTAGCCGACGAAATACACTATAATTCGTCGGCTAAGATGGTTTTTGCCGACGAATTACCTAATATTTCGTCGGCTATTCCGGTATTTTTAATTTTTTAATTACATACTATAGCCGACGAAAAAAGCCTTAATTCGTTGGCTAAAGTTTTTTATTTTTTTTAAAATAAGTTTTAGCCGACGAAAAAAGCCTTAATTTCGTCGGCCATAGATGTTTTTTATTTTTTTTATTACACACTTTAGCCGACGAAATACACTATCATTCGTCGGCTAAGATGGTTTTTGCCGACGAATAACCTAATATTTCGTCGGCTATAGTTATTTTTTAATTTTTTAATTACATACTATAGCCGACGAATACGTTAGGGTATTCGTCGGCTAAACCCTAAAATTTTTCTATTACCTACTATAGCCCTATTTTCGGTGGTTATTTTGCGTAAAATTTTTATACTACTTGTTGCGTGTCATCGGTTTAAAATTATTTTCAGTTGGAGGTCCGGCCAAAATACATAATTTAGACGGTCGAACGACCTTTTCCGTGCGTTTAGGGGTTTGACTTACGAGATTGACCGTCCGGATCGAGCCCTTATTCTTTTCGGATCAAGTTGAATTTTTTCCCATACATGTATTTTATCATGATGGTCAGATTTGACGGCCGGATTTCCTTTTCTCAAGTTTGATCATCACAAACACAACATGCGTACTAATGTTGTATAACTTGTTTACCAAGTGTTAAGTAAATGTTCCGTTTCAAAAACAATTTATGCGTAGAACCTTTAAACGAAAAAAAGTCGTGAAATAAGACATGACCAGACTGGTGAAATACGTCTACGGTTGAAAAATCACGGTATTCCGGTCATGGTGCCGATAGTTGCGGTCAATGCAATTTTCCATTCTTTCTCCCTATGGGTAACCCTATGTTCGGTGGTTATTTTGCGTAAAATTTTTATACGACTTGTTGCGTGTCATCGGTTTAAAACTATTTTCAGTTGGAAGTCCGGCCAAAATACGTAATTTAGACGGTCGAACGACCTTTTCCGTGCGTTTAGGGGTTTGACTTACGAAATTGACCGTCCGGATCAAGCCCTTATTCTTTTCGGATCAAGTTGAATTTTTTCCCATACATGTATTTTATCATGATGGTCAGATCTGACGGCCGGATTTCTATTTCTCAAGTTTGATCATCACAATCACAACATGCCAAATGTATAAAGGTTTAGCCGACGAATTTTAAAGGTTTAGCCGACGAATTTATAAAGTTTAGCCGACGAATTTCAAAGGTTTAGCCGACGAGTTTCAAAGGTTTAGCCGACGAATTTCAAAGGTTTAGCCGACGAATTTCAAAGGTTTAGCCGACGAATTTCAAAGGTTTAGCCGACGAGTTTAGAAGGTTTAGCCGACGAATTGGTGTATAGCCGACGAAATTTGCATCTTTAGCCGACGAACAAATTATTTCGTCGGCTAAAGTTTTCGGGTTTAACTGCGAAACCCTAGCCGCCTCCCTCATTTCCGCAATTTTTTCCCTCCTCCCTCCCGTCACCGCCTCCTCCCTCCTCCCTCCTCCCTCCCTCCCGGTCTCCTCCCTCCTCCCTCTCCCTCTCCCGGCCGGCCGGTCTCCTCCCTCCTCCCTCCCTCTCCCGTCGCCGCCTCCTCCCTCCTCCCTGCCTCCCGCCCTCCTCCCTCCCTCTCGGTCTCCGCCGCCTCCGTCGCCGCCTCCTCCCTCCCTCCCTCCCTCCTCCCTCCGATCTCCCGTCTCCGCCTCCTCCCTCCTCCCCCGATCTCCGGTCTCGAAGGTTTATTTTTATGTTAATTTAATTATGTGTTAATTTATTTTTGTGTTAATTTAATTTTTGTGTTAATTTAATTTTTGTGTTAATTTAATTATGTGTTAATCTAATTATGTTAATTTATGTGTTTATTTTTGAATATATGTGTTAATTTATTTTTGATTTCGAATTTAGTTTTATGCTATGTTAGTTAATTTATATGTGTTAATTTATATATGTGTTAATATATATGTGTTAATTTATATATGTGTCAATATATATGTGTTAATTTATTTTTGATTTCGAAATCAGTTTTATGCTATATGTGTTAATTTATATGTGTTAATATATATGTGTTAATTTATAAATGTGTCAATATATTTGTGTTAATTTATTTTTGATTTCGAATTTAGTTTTATGCTATGTTAATTAAGTATATCTATATATATTGTTATGTAATTATTAATTATGTATATCTATTTATTGAATAAGTATAATTTTAAACATGTATATTTTTTTATACAATAAAGACAAAATAATCTAAAGACTTAGATTAATATTTTAAATAAGATGAGCGGCTTTTTTCGATCGAAGAAGAGTTCGAAGGGCCAAAGGTCCGAATCGTCTGAGGGAACCTCTAGCAACCCTTAAACGACGTTTCAGGACCAGATGACAGCCAGGCGTGCGAGCCTTCTAGAGACGGCGCCGGAGGTGCCCCTTTCATCGAGGCAAGCGGCCGTCCCTCGTTCCTCGAGGCAGCTGTGGCCTCAGACCCAGACGGAGGTGTCTGCACCCCGTATGCCCGAGATACACCGGGCGCCCACTCCGGGTCCTACTTCTTCGGATAGTGGGTCATCTGGGGTACAGATGCCGCCGCCTTATCTGTTCCTTCCGCGGATGATACCGGCGTTACCTATAGTCGATGGCTCAGGGACGCCGATTTATCCACTGCCCCCGCCAGTGGCTCCATCAACGGCGTACCGGTTCGTGCCTTTTGATACACCTCTTATTTATGCGAGGGTATCATCATCGGCGACAGAGCCGGAATCCGTCGCGAGCTCCTCAGGTAATCAGTGATGCATGATTATTTTTAAAGGGTCATATATATTTTAATAATCAATTTGGCCGAATCATGTGATAGGCACAAAGAAGAAGAGAGGCCCCGTCACAGGGAAGGCTCTCGAGAAGATCGTGGGTACCGTGGGGAGGATCGTCATCGATACTGACGGGGATGGCCACATAGTATCGGGCGGGAAGTCGAGGACGTACTTCGGCCGCGTGGGAGCTCTCATTAGGGATAGAGTCCCTATGTTGTGGTCAAACTGGGGCGAGGTCCCGCAGGAGGTTAAGGACATGGTCCACAACGCGATGTCGGTGAGTTTACAAAATAATATTATGTATTACATTGTTGATTTCTCGAAAAGCTAAACTAATAAACGGTTAAATGCAGGTGTGGTTTGAGGTTCCCGAGCACCTGAGGGACAGTTGGGCCGACGTTGTGCATGGGGGAAGGTACGTTGGGAAGTTAATGAAAAACAAAATTGTATGTGATATTAATAATATTTCTAATATTTTTGTTGTATCTGTAGGTACAAGGAGTGGAAGAACGAGCTGCGGACCCATTGGACTACGCACGGGAACGCACGTTCTGGTACCCCTGCTGAGTTCCAGTACAGGGAGTACGAGTGGCATTGGCTTCTGACATCAGAATTCAACAACCCTCGTAAACAGGTATTTAAATAAATTAGTTAGTTAATTTATCATTAAGTACGTGCGTTTTAAAATATTTTACTAATAGTTTACTTTTTTCTTTGAAGGCGGTTTCCCGGGTGAACGCTCAGAACCGGCAACGCAACACAAGGAACCATCATGCCGGTTCTAGACCGTTCGCTGTCTTCATGGACGAGGCGGCCAGGGAACATCCAGAAGTCAACCAGTACGTCTATACGTACGAGAGGGCATATCCTGACTCTCAGGAGGATATTGTAAGTCACCTTACGTTTTTAAATTTTTAAATTTATGTAAAAATGTTAATTAATAATTTTTTTCCTATCCATATAGGCGAAGGTGAGGGAGGCTAGTGACGAGGTCATGAGTGCCTTAGTGAGGGAGACATGGCCGGACACGCAGGAGGAAGAGATGTCCGAAGCCATGTCCCGGATCGACACTTCAGATCCGACGATTGGGGCGAGGATCATGGGCACAGCCTTCCCACCGAGAGCAAACAACTTCTACTGCCGGGGTCTAGGAAAGAGAGGCGAGGGGGTCCTGAAGACCACTCCAGGATTTCAACGAAAGGCAGCCTCGACCAGCAGCAGGACCACGTCCTCAATCGCCAGGACGACTCAGCTAGAGTCGGAAGTTCAGAGACTACGAGAACAGCAAGCTGCTCAGGCTGCCTATAATGCCGCGCAGGCAGCCTATGTTGCCGAGATACATGCCATCCAGCAGGCCCAGCAGCAGCAGATGTTCCAGTACATGCAGGACTTTACAGCTGCCCAGATTCACGGACTTCCGCCTCCGCCCATGCCGCAACCTCCGCCACAACCTCCGCAGCAGCCCCCAGAAGCGGATATTAATTTAGACGATATAGAATTTATGTAGTTGATATATACTTTTATGTGTTTGATACTTTTATGTAATTGATACTTTTATGTAATTGATACTTTTATGTAGTTGATATATACTTTTATGTGTTTGTTGTTGGTTATATGGAATTGTTTTGGTGTATTTTGCAGCTTGCTTGAAATGGTAATTCAGAAATTTCAGGGGTTTTTTTTTTACTGGAATGGACTTATAGCCGACGTAAAAAGCCTTAATTCGTCGGCTAAAGTTTTTTTTTTTTAAATAAGTTTTAGCCGACAAAATATGCTTTAATTCGTCGGCTAAATCCCTATAAAGCCGACGAAATATACTATATTTCGTCGGCCATAGATGTTTTATATTTTTTTATTATAACCTTTAGCCGACGAATATTTTAAATTATTCGTCGGCTAATGTTTGGAAGATAACCGACGACACAAAATGTCGTCGGCTAAGGTATGGACTATAGCCGACAAACAATTCGTCGGCTAAAGTATGGACTATAGCAGACGACATTATTTCGTCGGCTAAGGTATGGACTATAGCTGACGAAATAATGTCGTCGGCTAAAGTCTGGACTATAGCAGACGACATTATTTCGTCGGCTATAGTCCATACCTTAGCCGACGACATTTTGTGTGTCGTCGGCTAAAGTCATCACAGACGACCCTTTCCCGACGACACTATAGCCGACGAAGGTTCGTCGGCTAAGATCTTAGCTGACGAATTTTTTTAACAGGCCGACGAAAATTTTTCGTCGGCTAAAGTACTTGTCCTAGTAGTGATTTATTACATGTAACGCATTTTTCCTGAAGAGATTAATTTGGGAAAAGTATAAAGACTTGTTTCTTTTCAACTTTCTTTTTGTCCACTCTAACGTTTTCAAATGCTTCTCCACTGGGCTCTTCAGTTTTAAATGTTCAGTTTGCAGGATAACTTAGTTGAGATCGGGTATACGTGGAGACGAGGCATAGTCCATTTTATAGCTTCTGCCTATTTGTATATTTTTATTTATTTCCTTCAATATTAGAGTTGTTTTGAACCTATGAATGTTAGTTGTGAGTTTATCTTTAGCTTAGTAAATAAATTAGGAGGTGTTATGAATTTAGGGAGCACGAAGGGTCCATGTGTAGAAGGATGGAGTTGGATTTTTAGAAGTGTTTGCATGTGTTTTAGGAAATGTTGTCCATTTTTAAAGGAGGTTATACCAAATTTTCGGTAGCATCTCCTTTAGAGATGGTCCCCACAGGGTTTACTTCGGATTTTAGGATGGAATTCGGGGTGGGTCCTGACAATGGGAGGCCTACATTCCAATCAAATATTGAGACATAGATTTTATTAAAAAAAAATTACATCAGCTATTTTGTCAAAGACAATTTTAAGTTTGTTGTTGCTTTTTAAACCCTAAACTATAAACTCTAAACCCTAGACCCTAGACCCTAAACCCTAAACCGTAACCCCTAAACCCTAAACTTTAACCCCTAAACCCTAACCCCAAACCCTAAACTCTAGTCCAAACTCAACAAAGACCCATGAAGGTCATTTCACAAAAAAATAGAAAACCTTAGTTTATATTTTAGTTGTAATAAATAAATGTGTCAATATTTGATTAAAATGTATGACCACGTCTGTTTCTACCTGTTTCGTCCCGAGCCGGGAAGTGGTCGCGGGGCGGAACGAAGTAGAATTCTTGGGGGGCTTTCACTCGGTACCTGCACAAATGACAACGTCACGGGGTCGGGACTGGGGTGGCCAATCTTCGACTCTCCGATGCTTAAGTTAGCTTTGAGCACTTGTACGGGTAGAGGAATGAAAGAGGGGGAGAATATATGTGAGTATGTATATGTGTGTACCTTTTATGATAGGTTGAGCTTGTTTTATAAGTATGGGTACCTTTGCCTTAGTCTCCAATGTGGGACTCTTTGCCCTCCTTTGGAGTGTCTCCCTTTTTAGGGGTGTTTTGCCGCTAGAGTGACTTTGGCAAGCGGTTTGTTACCGGCCCTTCCTTCTTTGGATGTCTGTGAAGGGCCCACCAGGGCTATCTCGACCGGGTAATTGTACCGTATTCTCGGCTTAGCCAAGTATTTTGGCTATGTACTAACAACATCATACTGCCACATGGTCCTCCTGTAGCATTCAAAAATTTCTCGGCTACGTTAAGCCTATCTTGGAGGTCAAGAGATCTTGGTATAAATCCGAATTATTATCGAAATATCATGGATCCTGTAAATTGATGGAGGATTGTTTGGTTACCAAGATTGAGCTATTCATGGAGGATCTTATATAAATGAGGAATCTGGACGTAAGAAGCAAGTTAAATTACCTTGGCAACTAAGGTGTGAGGTAACATACATGGTACCCAAGGTGTTTGATTATATAAGGATTACCATCCTTAATTGAATTGCATAAGGAGATTACATTCCTTAATGGCATTTGAATGCATGAGGTAGTGCGTGAGAAGCATGCCAGGATGGAGTACAGTTATACTGCCTTAAGGATTCATTCCTTGTGTGGATTGTGTACTTATTGCATGAGGTGATACACGTCAAGGATGATTCATGAGGTAATTATATTACTTATGAGACGTGTACATATCTAGAGTTATTATTTGAGGTAAATATTTTTATCTAGGCATCATATCTAATCTGATACGCAAACCGATATATGCGGTTCAATTCAGTAAATATATTTTTTCTCTATTGGGTAATTACTAGCGGAAGATTGCAGGATATCTCATAAATATTGTTTAATGGCTCGATTAGAAAAATATTTTTCTTGATCTGATTAGAGATCTGATTGTTTCGAAGATAAGTCATTCGCGAACCTATTCTCTATATAAGAGGTTCTAAGTGAACGAGAGAAGGAACCGACAATTCAATAACCCTAGCATCACTGCAAATTCGACGTCTCCCCAAAAGCACCCAATCAATCTACCAAAAATGCCTCTCCAGGGAGCACCACCAAAGCCTCATCGCGAGCAAAGACCGCCCCCAATTCATAAAGCCTTATCACGAGCAAATGTCCGTCCCATTGTTAAGGAGAAATCCTTATAATTTTCATTGTTTAAGCACCCTAAGAGTGATCTTAGGTTTGATAAAAGACCATAACAGTTTGCTTCGAGCAGAAGTCAAAAGAAAGAGCGCTGAACCCAGAAACGTTGGCACAACAACATATCAAGAAGGTTGCGCTGAACCTAGAAACGTTGGCACGCCACCATCTCAAAAATACCGGCCAAACATAATATGTGGAAGGAAGTTGACAATATTTGCATGTGGAAGTCAAGGCAGTTTCTTAATCTATCACGACTAATGCAAGTCATCACCTTCTACGTTAGCTAATTTAAACTACTTTCTTTGTCCTATCTGGGCTTAATTGTCAAAGTTTAGTTTCCAAAGCTTTTTGTGCAAATGAACTAATGAAAGAAAACACTTATTGTTGTTCTGGCCATGGATGTCAATGTAGTTTGGAAAAATATGTCTAAGTTCGAAAAAAAAAAACAACAGAAATTGTAGTGCGTGACTGCTTCCCTTCACATTCTGGAATATAATTGAAGATTAACAAAGACTAAAGAAGATTGATTTCCTCGTCCATGTGCAGCATATGCTTTACCCCGTGGGTTCTATGTATTTTTTTTTAAAGAAAATTATATTATGTCTCATGCTTTATAAAATATGTGTCTATCATTGATTGAACTCACGACAAGAAAAACAGGCGGGCAATAGTTCTAAGCAACCCATAACAAAAGTCCTCGTTGTAATATCAAGGTGCCCCGATCTCTTCTATGTTACTCTCATTGGGCATTAATATAGAGCAAACAACTGTCAAAATGAAGGACTAAAATATCGAATATTGTTGATATATTGATTAGTCCAAATATGAAAATTTTGATGGAAACATCGGGAAAATTTCAATATTGATAAGTTTTCTGAAAAAAAATGGTGGAAACTGAGAGAAATTTATTCTAATTTTAAGTAGAATATATGACCATTTATTTGTTCCATTATCTATTATATCTTGATAAAAAGGAATAAATGGTGAACAACTTTCACCAAGCTTTGATACCAAGTCAACCAGCAATAAACGTGGCCCATAGATCATCTGTGTACCGATACTGTCCCAACCTAACCACCTTTAAGGTGTTGGGTTTTAATCATAAAAAGTCTCAGTACAATTAGAAATGATTCACTCACTTATAAGTTATATTTTGTTTGTCACTTTTCTAATGTGAGATCTCTTATCTCCAACATCTCCACCAAAATCTCAACAGGTCAAACTTCTTAATTAACAAGATTGCAATTATACCAAACTTTGAAAGGAAATGAACCACATTTTAGTAGAAGTATCAAAAGCCAAAAAACTAACAATTCCTCACTAGTTTCAAAGATTTTAAATTCTTGCAATTCAATCAACATGCACTGATCACGATTCTCTACTAGAATTCATCGACGTCTCCAACACTGACTCTAATGACAACCCCACCATTCTGGCTCCGAGCCACCACAACACTCTAATCCCACAATTAGGTTCTCTTATGGGCTCATCGAGCAAACAATTTGGAGGACTGTCGTCACCAGGAATTTTAATATGTTGGGGCATGATGTATATGTCGAAACATAGAACTTCGATCTATTAGCTAAGCTAGGGGCGATTTGCAATCCTAACAACTGAAGCAGTCTCAACAGAACAACCAACTTTAAGGATTTAACTGTGCTGATCCAGGAAGAACCAGAAAGTGAGCCTTATATGAACGGAAAGCCCTGGATATCTACGTTCTTCTCTAGGATATCGCAGCCGTCAACGGTTGTGGTACTTGGAGTCGATGGACTCGAGCAGGTTCAGTTGGAGGCTGATCAGATCTACCACTGACCTGTAAATGACATCGTGCTATTAGGAGAGTTGGACCCCACTAACCTACTTCTCAACTAAACAACATCGTCGGTGGATTGACGATTGTATTACTGGCCAAAGGAATCGATTGACGGCGGGACAACTTTATGGATCCAAGGAGATCTTTCTCCTTCTTCTCCTAGTGCAGATCGTCGAGGACCACAACGGCGACATAGATCCAGGCAAACTCTGTGGCCGGATCGGAGAAGAAGCAAAACAACGAAGCTAGAGAGAGAGAGAAATAGATCTGATCGGTGAGAGGAAAGAGATGAGATGTTATTAATTGGGTTAAAGATATTTTAGTCTTTTTTTTAAGATTTGTGTAATTGGGCACAGTAAACCGATTTTAATTGAAATGGTAATAATCCCCTATAATTAGTACTAAATGGGCATTTATCCTTAATTCAAACATTTAAAGTTATTTGACAAACCTTGGGCGTCCACCTTTGCAGTTTTCATGGAATAGAGAATCCCATGTTCTCTGTTCTCTCTACAAATTGCCTAAACAGACATGGCACACCGCATATGGCCAAATGTTGCTAGTTTTGGTGTGAATGTCTCTGAAGTCTTTACTTGAATACATGCTGGTATGTTGAATATAGCGCTGGAGAAAGTGTGTACGGATCTTTAGCAAACTGCATGCTTATGATTACATGTAAAAATCAATGATTCCATTAGGGCTGACATTTTGTCCCGATCCAACCGTACCAACCGACAAACCAGCTGAACTGTCAGAATTGGTTACTGACTTGTCGGTACGGTTGTACCATACCGCACGTAGTATGTGGTATGGTAACGTTATGAAAATTTATACAAATACGGTATATCGTACCTTACCGACTTTTTTATAATATTAAAAATCATCTAATCTTAGCCGTTGATTTCAAGAAGATTGGATCCTAACCGTTGAAAGCTAATCGTAACACTCAGTCGCTCTCTCCTCTCTGAGTCTTTGTCACTCACTCGCTCAGTCGCTTTCTCCTTTCGCTCTCAAACTCTTATCTCTCAATCGCTCAAACCCTAAATCGATTCCCAACTCCTCACTCACTCACTCAGTTCGTCCTTTGATTCGTTCCTCATCGGCTCATCGCATCTCTCATTCTCTCTAAACCAAATGGGTCGCGAAAGGATTAGGATGAGTAGCAGCGCAATTGGTAGGGGCGCAGGTGGTAGGGGAGCACAAGGTAGGCAAGGGCTTGGGGCGCAAGCTACTGAAGCTAGACAAGTTAGACAAGGTATGATTCCTGCCTTCCTGGATAAGTTCTTAGTTCGAATTTTAAGTTGGTGATGTGAGCAAGATGATTATGCTTTGTGTTTGATGGTTGATTTCATACACATTAATATACTCTGCTCTTAGTTAAATGGTTTTGATGTTTGGAATCAGGACTGTTTGATGCCTTGTGTGATCATAGATGCCTTTGTTCTTCATAATGGTTTTGATGTTTGGAAGATATAATGTTCGGAATTAGGACTCTTGACAAATGAAAATTCTGTAGAAAGTTTTTTGATGTTCAACTTATTTCAACTTGCTAATTGTGTTTTTTTTTTATTTGTTCATGGTGGATACAACAATATTCCAATGTCAGAGTAGTCAGACTAGTAGCTCTTCTCCATCTATTCAATCAACCGCAAATGTAGAGGGAACTGCATCCTTACACACATCCCCATTAGGACCTCCCCCTGAACCTCAACGCCCTCAACCTTTAGCTGAACCTCAATCCTAACCTCAATCTCATCCTCAAACTCAACCTGAACCTCAGCCACAAAGCTCACAACCTCAATATTCTTGTGAAAAGAAACGAAAATAACCAGCCAACAAAAGTCCTCTTTGGGCATACTTTACTAGATGTAAGTTCCCAAACTCAGATGAAATCGATCCGTAGTGGTGCACCTGCAACATTTGTGGTAAGGAAGTGTTGTGTGCAGTTAAGAGGAATGGGACAAGCTCAATGTGGTCTCATGTAAACAAGAGATGTTTGGAACACCCATTGTATCCCAAACTAGCTGATTCTGATCCCAAACAGTCCAAGTTGTCCGTAGATAATGTGGGTGGAGCAAGTACTTATCATAAGTATAACCGAAAAAGGTGTGATGATAAGTGCATAGCGATGATAATTAAGGATGAACTACCCTTTAGGTTTGTGGAAAAGGAGGGTTTTAGGGAATTTTTCAATGAATTAGAACCGGAGTGGCCGATATTAAATAGAAAGCAGGTTGCCAAGGGTGTGTTGGATAAGTTCAATTATGAGAAGGTGCTTTTGTTGAGTGGCTTGAAGGCAGTAGACACAAGAATATCGATCACCACAGATATTTGAACATCGATACAAAACATCAACTACATGGTTCTTATAGCTCATTTTATGGACATTGACTGGAAATTGCACAAAAGAATCATAAACTTTTGTCCAATTGTCAGTCATAAAGGTGAGGATATTGGTAGAGCTATTGAGCAATGTTTGAGGCAATGGGAGATCTCAAAAGTCTTTACCATCACCGTTGACAATGCATCTGCTAATGATGTGGCGGTGCAATACACGTACATGAAGAGAAGGTTGAGGGGCTACAAGACTTTGATGTTTGATAGGGAGTATTTGCATTTACGATGTGCTTGTCATATTATCAACTTAATAGTGAAGGATGGTTTGAAGGAGTTGGAGAATGGGATTGCAGCGATATGGAATTGTGCAAAGTATGTGAGGAGTTCATCTTCGAGGCTTGACAAGTTTAGGGAGTTTGCCGTTTTGGAGCAATGTAAGGCTAATGCCAATGTTCCATTACATGTAATGTCACGCCCCGACCCATAAATTTTACTTTAATTACTAGCATAGTGGTAATAAGAGTTTTTACCGTGTTCGTCATTAAGTGTCTAATATAATTGATCCTCAGAGAGGTGTAGAGGATGATTATTTTGTGGGATTATTCTAAGGAAGAAATTTTGACGACGGTAAAAATGGTAATTTTTGTTAGTAAAAGGTAATTTTATTGGGGTATTATTTTTTGAGGTGTTAAAGATTTGGAGTGGGTTGTGTTTAAGTTGGATCGGGCCTTGTTTTTGGTCAAAGCCCGAAAGCCTCTCTCTCTCTCTCTCTCTCTCTCTCTCTCTCTCTCTCTCTCTCTCTCTCTCTCTCCCGCTCTCGCTCCCGATTCCCTCTCCCTGTCAGATTTTCCGACCGGCAGTCCGCCGCCGTCCGGCCGCCCCAGACAGCCGCGCCGGTCTCAAACGTTCGGTCTCCGACCCAGCTGCTTTTCTAGACCGGTGGCAGCCTCCCAAGCGCCGCCGTGAAGGAGGAATCAACGCCGAAAGGTTCGACTGCCGGAAAGGTTTTCTCGCCGGAACTCCTTCCTCCGGCCGCCATAGCCGGCGAGCCTTGGCTCAAAAGAAAGCCCTCCTCCCGTGCTTCAATATCTCCAAAGGGCTTGCTCCATCTCGAGCTAGGTAAGGAGAAATCGGTATTTGAAATTCTAGGGCTTTTATATGTGTTTTCATTCGATTGACATGGTTAGGATTAGAATTGGAGTTTGTGATAGTTAGGAATGTTGTAGAGGAGATTGAGAGGAAGATGCTGCCAAATTTTGGTGACCATCGAAGGTTGCCGGCCGCCACTGCCGGCGGAGCCGCCGCCGAGAAAATGTTTTTGGTGGGGAAAAATGTGAGAAGTTTAATGGAATAAGTTTTAGAATTTTTGGAGGAGTTTTGGATAGGTTTGAGAATTGTTGAAATTAGGTATTTTTGGTGGATTATTAATTTATAATCTAGCTATTGGATTTTATTTGGTGGAAGGTGATTTTGAGGTTGTCGGTAAAATTTGTGGCGTTTTGAGGTTGGCAGTGGATTTAAGATTTTGGAATGTTAGGCTTGGTTGAGCGCGAAGCATATTTAATTATGCCTATTTTGCTTTAAGCGTCGGTGTTTTATTTAAGGTTTTTTTTATTTGGAGTGGAGCTTTTGTTTTTGCAGCTGATGAAGTGTTTTCTTTGAAAGCATTTTTGGGGAAATATTTATTTGTTGTCAGAATCGTTTTGTCCACTCACTCTGACGTGTTGAATATTTTCCCCTGGGCTCTTCATTTTAAAAAATACCCAGTCTGTAGAGTTCGCGTGAGGTCTAGAAGGAGACGTCGAGGCATAGTCACTCATCTATCCGCTACATTTCGCCAGTAGGTTACCTGTTTAATCTACTTGGGGTTTGTTAGCTTCCGCTGTGTATTATTTTATTTTGAGTAGCTCTGAATACTGTTGGGATTACTGTATAACTTATTCTAGCTACTTTTGGGTTGTAGTGGAGGATTTATTTTGAGTTAAAAAGGTTGTTCTTTAATTCTTCCAAGTTAGGGTTGTCCATTTTCGAGGAAGGTTTGCCGAATTCTTCGGTAAATTTTCCTTGAAGGTGGTCCCTGCAGGACTGATCTCGGGTTTCGAGGTGAAATTCGAGGCGGGTCCTGACATGTGATAACAAGATGGAATAGCACTTTTCATATGCTAGAAGCTGCTCTGAAGTATGAAGTTGTGTTTGGGAGGATGGCAGAAGAAGATGGTGCATTTAAAAGTTATTTTCAGGACAAGGTTGGACCACCGGGTTATGATGATTAGAGGAATGCATAAGCCTTCTGTCTTTTTTTGAAGAAATTTTATGAAACTACTTTGAGGCTTAGTGCATAGAAAAACAGTGACTGCAAACATCTTATTTGTCGAGATGATTACATTGCAGACTGAGATTGACAAGGCTTATGAGTCTTCTGATGAAGTTTTGAAGAGGGTTGCTGCTTCTATGAAGGAGAAGTTTGACAAGTATTAGGGCAGTTTTGAGATTGTGAACAAGGTGACCATGATAGCTAATGTTCTAGACCCAAGATACAAGTTACAGTGGGCTAAAGTGGCAATGAGAAAAGTTAAAGCAAGTGTCGTGGTGATTGAATCGATAAAAAATGACTTGAAGAAGATATTGATGAAGATGTATGAAGAATATAGAGGTCAAGACACAAATGAGATGGCTAAGCAGACTTCTCTCTATGAAATGGAAGCAGATGATTTGGATAGCCTCGATAAGGTTAGTAGGGAGATAGCAAGGGAGAGGGTGGCTGAGCAATCTCAATGCATAAGAAATGAAGTTGATCAGTACTTATTCGATAGATATGTCAGCATCTTCTCCAAGAGTTTTGAAATTGCAAAGTGGTGGAAAGACAATGAGGCAACCTATCAAGTGCTATCAAAGCTAGCCAAGGATATATTTGTTATTCCTTGCTCAACAGTGCCCTCTGAAAATGCATTTAGTTTAGGATCAAGAGTGGTCGATCCTTTTAGAGCATCATTGACACCAAAAATGGTAGAGGCCCTGGTGTGCACAAGCAACTGGTTAAAATCTGATCAACCTAACATATACAAGGATCCCAATGAAGATGAGCTTGTCATTTACGCTGAGTTGGAGGAGATTGAGAGAGGTAATTATTATAAAACAGTGTGAATTTGCTATGACAAATCATACCTTATTTTTTTAACCATGTCAATTTTATTTATTTTACAGAAAACAGTTTCAATCAAGGACAGGAGGCGACAGCAACCCCAATAGAGCTTACTGGAAGCTCTGGGAAAACCAATGTGTAGCAGCAGGCCAGGCTTTAATTCTTTACTTATATGTCATGATGTTTTAGTTATTTTTTGTTAAGACTTTAAACTCTTCTAAGTCTTTACTTATTTGTCTATTTCAGTTTAAACTATTTCAGACTTTAATTTCTATTTCAGACTTTACTGATTTTAGAGTTGTGACTTGTGAGTTGTGCTTGACTGCTTATGCATTTGTTTCAAGTTTTGGTCTTTGGTGCATTGCTATTAGGTTTTGGTCTTTATATCATTATAAATTGTAAGGTGTGATTGTGTGAGTCTATTTGGAATTTTGGATTGTGGTTGTGACTTGTGAATTGTTGATTGTCTGATTCAGTGTAGGTCTGATGCAGAATTGTAGATGTTTTGGACTAAGATTCTAGGAATGTAGGTTGGTTTCAATAGTCTGTGTCTTACTGCCTTTATTTCTTGTGAGACACTTATACAATTGTTAGGACCTACCCCAGATTTCCCCCATGAAATCCGGAATAAACCATGCAAGACCTACCTCTAAAGAAATTCTACCAAAATATTGGTATAACCTCTCCCGATAATGGTTAACCCTACCTGCAAGAAAAATCACAAAACCCAAACACTTCTAAAATAATTAAATTCTCAACTACTAGAGCCACCCGCTCCTTCTGCACTTAAATATCCACCACCCTATACTCAAAATAATTCTCAAACAATAACCATAAATTTAATCTCTCAAATAATCTTAACCAATTAAATCTTTTTCATCACTCATAAATGGAGTCATAAACTCTTAACACATTTTAATAAAACTCAAATAAAGCAGCCCATGGATATCAGAGCAACTACTGGGAAATGAGAATAATACATAATAGGTTAAACTAGTAACCTATATGGAAAACTGGATGAGGTGGAAATTTATGACACACCTCCTATTATCGCCGAACCGAACTCTGCAAACTAGGCATTTAAAAACGAAAGGCCCAGGGGAGAAGCATTTAAACGTTAGAGTTAGTGGACAAAAATAAATAACAGAATATGAAGCAATGAAATCAAATCTATGCTCTCCCATAATTTCCATTTAGAAAATATATCTTTGCATGCCAGGCAATCAAATCAAAGGTCCACTCACAGTGCTCGACTATGCCTGCCGACGACCCGAGACTTCCTCCAAATGATCCTCCTCATGTCTTGGACAATAAATAATATTAATTCCCATAGGACATTAAACTTCAATAAATAACCCATAAAATTAAGGGTCTAAAATTAATCTTCTTCCTTGCCCATTTTCTCCATCTTTAATCCATTATAACTCAAAATTCACCATCACCGATAACCAAAAAATTAACCTTATAAACATTTTAAAACCGGCTAACGAAACTATAGATATTCCATTCTAATCACCGCCAAAATCCTTAACCATTGAAAAATTCCCAACATTATCAAAACTCCTCCAAAAATTTCAAACTATATTTCATTAAACTCCTCTCATGAAAACAACCCCAGAAACATGAAAAACTACCCCTAATGGGCGCCACCGCCGCCAGCTCCGCAGGCAACCGTACTCCGACGACCTCCAATGCTTCTCAAAATTTAGCACAACACTCCTCTCAACCCGCACAACAACTTCTTTAACTAACATAAAATCAAATTCTAAGCCGAACTAGGTTAATCGGACTAAAACCTTAAATTGAGCCCTAGAACTTCAATTATACATTTCTCAACAACCAGATCGAATTAAGCATATTCCTTTTCAGTGATTACTCACCTAGATGAGGGCTACAAGTTGAACCAAAAATCTCGACCTATGGTGGTCGGAGGAGGGAGCTCCGGCGAAGAAATAGTCGGCTGCGGGGGAATGGTTTTCTCCCGCCCGACGATGACCTAAGCACGATCTCTAGCCCAGGGAGAGAGAGGAGGTGGCGGGGGTCCGAACGGGACCGGTCCGGCTGTCCCTGACCGCCGAACAGCGACGAACGCGGGCTGGACTCCGACGGGTCGGGGTGAGTTCGCAGGAAGGAGAGAGATAGAAATGGGTGTTGGGCTTTTCCCACACCCGGTCCACTTAAAACCTCAACAAAAAATAAACCCACACTAAATTTTTACCCCATTTATTACCAACACAAAATTTACTCTTTTAGTGGTTAACTTTTTCATGCTAACTCCGATTTTAACGTGTAGCATATCTACGAACTCGTAGTAATGTCCTCTACAATTTTCATGAAAAAAGTTTTCCCAAATTCCAAACGGAAGAAAAAGTCAACTTTAAGGTCCTTAACAGTAAACGGTTATTTAATACAGTAAAAGACAAAAATAATACCAAAGTAAATAACCGTAAAATAACTTATGGACCGGGGTGTGACATGGACTATGCCTCGTCTCCATGTACGCCCAATCTCAACTAAGTTATCCTGCAATTTGGGCATTTAAAAACGAAGGGCCCATGGGAGAAACATTTGAAAAACGTTAGAGTGGGTGGACAAAAATAATGTTTAATGAAACAAATACATAAGTAAGACTTTATGCTTTCCCATTTTAATCTTTTCAGGAAAATTACGATGCACGCAATAAATAGCAAAACTCTTAACTGAAATACACTACTAGCCCCGCTAGTCTCCACTTTTATAAAATATCAAGCCTCTCAAGCTCTAGTAAAATAAGTATGTATTTACACACGTTCATACAACCTATATGAATTTTATAGATTAAAAGAAATTCATATAGGGTTACTACGCTCGCGTCCAACACTCAAGTCACACCATAATTGTGGCGGTCATTCGCTGCGTCATTAAGGTAGACAGACGGGTTTATATACATGCTCATACCCCCTTATATGAATTAAAACATTCATATAAGACTACTACTATTGCGTCTCACGCTCACGTCATACCATAATGCGGCTAAACCTTACTCCATTATGGCGGACATGCACGTACGGCTAGCTAACATTTACATACATACTTTCCTCATAAATATACATAATATCTCCACCGAAAATCTCATTTTCGGTAACTCCCAAATTAAAGAAAATTTTCAATTATAAAAGAAGCAACAAATATACGACTCCCACCGAAAATCTCATTTTTGGAAATTCTCAAAATAGCGAAATTAGCAAATAAAATAAGAACATTTACTTCCAAAAATAACTTCGCAGAAAATAACTCACGAGAGAAAAACCAATTCCACAAATTAATAATCAATAAAATCATTCCTTTAATATAAAATCACTAGATGCATTTAATTTAAAATAAAATCTCACTCACAGTATTAGGCCCAAGTTTCTAAATGCTCAGAATACTCCTCGAGCGCTGCCTTCAACTATACACAATCTCGAGTCAATCCCACGTCTGACGATAAACAGTAAAACAAATCGGTCAGACCGGATTTCGAAATAATCATTGACTCGACTTCTTCCTAGTTTGATTAGGATTTCCTAGGTTGACCAGGATTGACCAATTTTGACCAATTAACTTAGGGTTGGCCAACTAATGATGTTTTGACATTTTCCAAAGTAACCTTTGACTTAACAATTCGAGTCATTTTTCACTATACGTCCTATTAACCGTTAGACGCTTAGGTGTCGCTTAATAAATCGTTAACTCCAACACATACGATTCACATCAATCTGAAAAAATCACCTAAATTACTAAGGGCACCCAAATTGGTTTACATAAATGGAAAGTTTTTAAAAATTGAAAGTTTCCTAACTTAGTAGGTTTCTAATTACAACCCGGTCCTTCCTATTTAAGAACTACAACTCTAATCAAAGAGGAACTTGAAAACTAACTCTATGATCACTGCCGGATACTATCTTCGTCAGAATCTCTCGCCGGATTTCGTCGACTTGCCCGAAAACTCCACCGGATTCCGGTGACTTGTGAGAATTTCGACATAGCTTCCCCGCAAACTCCGAATCACCAAGTTATCGACATATAGCACCAAGGACAACGAAATCAACTACAACTCAATTCAATAACCACAACCCAATGACAACATTGTAGTTCAAATTGTAAACCTTACCTCCAATCCGCTCAAGACCTAAACCCTAAAACTTCACCTTGCCGGATTTCCTTCTTAAGACGAATTTTGAAGATCGACCAGAGTCCCCGATTGGAAATTCGAGCCTCTGCTCAAATCCTAAACGATGACCGTTGCTCTTAAAACCTGCTCAAGATGCCGAAAACCACAAACACACACATCGCCGGAAAACCTCGACAAAAACCCGAATAGACATAATTAGGGATTAATCATTAAGGGCTCAAATCAATGAAAATAAGGAACCAGAATGTGAAGAAGGAAGAGAGGAAACTAACCCTACCATCTCCTCGTCGGCTTGTGGCCGGAAAATTGGAGGATTCGCCGAAAACATCAGCGCATCTTCAACGTCGATCTCCTTCGTGAGTGGGTGGATGTGCGAATAGAGGATGGGGTTTTGTAGAGAGGGAAGATAGGGTCATTCTGGTGGTGGACTTAAAGCCTGAGGTGGCCGGAATCGGCGACTACGCGTTGGAGATAGAGGAGGCAGGCGGAGAAAGGAGAGGGAGAGGACTGGGCTCGGGTCAACGCCCGAATTGGGTTTTGACCGAGTCAATCTCCTTTTTTCCTTTAATACTTAAACCAGCTGTCAAAATCGAAATGCTACTTGATCAGTATCCTAATTACAGAAAATTAATTTATTTTATCAAATTTCAATAAATCGTAGAAAATAGTTTGAAGCTTCAAAAAATAATCCAAAACACTGGTGAACTCGCGTTGTCGCGTACTACGACATCAGGGCCTTAAAAGAAGAACTTGACATTTTGAGTAAAATTCGAAAATAAACTCAAGCGTTAACTTATTATATTACCGAGTATGGTTAAATTTCTCAATAATTCATAGAATACCCAGTAAATAGGTAAAATTGAGTACGGAGCATTACAAAAGTCATCTCTAAGATCCTTTAACTAAGAGGTCGTTAACAAAAGAAGTAAAAACTCAGGGTGATTCAACGTAAATATTGAGGGTAAAAATTAAGGGTCGGGATGTGACAAAAAGAACATTGCACCATTAAACTAAACTTTAGCCCAAAGGAAGACAACCTTCCAAGGTTGTTGTTGATAAAAAAAATTGTAAACACATATACCCAACACAATTTCACTCAATCTTATTAATTAAGATGGAGTTTTAGTTATGTCTGGTTCGACCCATTCAAGACAGAATGTGTATTTTAATTACAATATCTTGTTACAAGAGAACACCCTTTGATTCTGTTTACCAAGAGATTATTGTAGGTTTGTTTGTTTTTGTGGCTGCACCCACATTTGGGAATAGGTTGCCTACGTACCCTGGAGAGGATCAAGTCACTCATAGTTCAAGGGTTTCAATAAGTGAATGACTCATTGGATGACTTTGACTTTGGGATGAGAGTAGTGTTTGGAAATGTGTTTGGATTTGTGTCTGAAGGCATTTGAGCTTTAGAGCAAAATTCTGGCTTCAGGCAATCTGAGAATTTATTTGGATTGATGGTTGTATCTAGATTCAAATCCAGACTGCCTACATACCCTTGTAAACGGATCAAACCAGTGTAGTTCGAAAGGATTTGGTTATGGATTTGGTTATGGATTTGATTTTCTGGAGCTTTAGGAGTTTGACCGAAGTCATTTGGATTGGACGAATTTGACTGGTGGTGTCAAAGATTCGATTTGGAATTGTGGTTGCGTCTAGTGGGTTGCTAGATTGTCTACGTACCCTTTTGTGGGATCAAACCGACCGTAGTTCATAAGGGTTTGTAGGCTTTACGGCTTAATGCCAGCTTTAGGTTTAACAGATGTATTTTGAATCCATTAACTGTATTTCTTGTGAACACCTAATTTGGTAATGTCTGTTGATTTGACTTTGGCACCCAAAATGGGTGATGCAGAAGTGTGACCAAGAAGCTTAAATTGTCTTGGCCACAGTCCTTGTTTGGGGTGTAGGTGGTTCCTGCAACTTCAGCCTCCGCGTGTAAGGGGACTACGTGTGCATGTAGGCGGACTCCACGTGCATGTCATCCTCGTATATAAGCAAACTCTGCGTGCATGCGAGCTTAACGTGTAAGCGGACCCCGCGTCTTGCTTCTCGCCAAGTCTACTGTGCTGAGTTATCTTGCCTCACCTGAACTTCCACTTTTACGTGACGTCATCTCGCCTCGCCTTAGACTTCCAATTTTGTGAAGTTATCTTTGCTCGCCTGGACACCTACTTTTACATGACATTATCTTGGCTCACCCGGACTTCCAACTTTGTAAAGCTATCTGGAACTTCCAGTTTTGTGGGGGCATCCTGCTTCGCCTGGAACTTTCAGTTTTATGGGGCCATCCTAGTTCGCCTCGCCTGGACCTCAAAGACACCTCTCCTTAGGGCTTTTGCTTTAAGGTTTTAGCTTCCATGCGAGGTCATCTTGCATGCGAACTGCTATCTAGCTCGCCTGATAATGTTTTAGCAAGAATGCTTGTTTTCTTCTCTTGTACGGCTTGTTATGCGAAGTGCAAAGCCTTATGTACAAGAGGAAGGGCCGAGAGGCCTGTTCTTCAAACTCGTGTTGCTTGGAATGCATGTTTCCTTCTCTTGTACGGCTTGTTATGCGAATCGCAAGGCCATGTGTACAAGAGTAAGGGCTGAGCGGCCATATATTTGTTACAACAAGAGGAGGTGGGAGTGAGGTCATCTCGACTTCTTTTGGTAACTACCTCGCGAGGTCATCTCGCCTTCTTTTGGTGACTACCTCGCGAGGTCATCTCGCTTTAGGGGGGATGCCTTGCCTGCTTGCGGGCTTCCGGCGGAGTAAGGAACGAGACCGAAAGATAGAGATGCTACAAAAGAAATTAAGAGAGTTAGAGTGTGGGCTCCACCTTCTTGCTAGCTCGCCGCTTCTTTTTTCTCTCTTTCTGCTTTTTGCTTCACTTGTTCTCTTCTCCTTCTTCGACTCTTTTGTTCTTGTCTAGTTCTGCCTCTGCCTGCTTTTTGCTTCGCTACCCCTTTTTTTTTGTCCCTCCTTCTCTTGGAGGCTTTGGCCTTTTTATATAGAGTACTTGGTTAGGATGATTGAGTTGTTATTGGACATGGATGTCCGTATTGTGTTCCTACTCAGACACCTTTTTACAATTGAACTCAAAAACATTGTGCATGTAGCACAAGAAAAATATTATTATTTTATTTTTATTTTTAGTTTTTGTAATCCTTTTCTTCTTCTTTTTTTTCAGTATCAACATTCGTCGAATTTAACGACCCAAAACTGCTGCTTCTAATCTTCAAATCCTAAACTCAAAACCTCTCACAAGTCTATAATTTAGCATAAAGTCCTAGCACGCAATCTTTGCTCAAAACCTAGAATTTCCATATCACAACAAGCTTACAACAACAAGAGCTAGCTAATCACAGAAACTAAAGCTACAAACACTGTCTGACGTGAGCCCCACGCGCCACCCCAAAACTTCAGAATTTGGGCAAACTCAAAACATCAAACTTGAAGATCACAACATACTAAACACTTTTTGTACCTGAGATTAAGCTCGATTCCGCCTTGAAATGCCCCACAAGCTCTGCCCCCAAATCTGCAAATTTTCACCACCCCAAACTTCAATCTTTAGTTCACCAAAGAGACATAAACATCTCTAGATGAAGGAGAAGAGGAAGACTTACCAAACTTTGACCTAAATCGCCGTCGAAAGTGACGAATTTTCGGCATGATTGCAGCAGCTCTGCCGCTTTGTGGCGATGTCTAGGTGGTGAGACGATGAGCGGTGCTGCCCCAGGAATGGAGAAAAGACCTGTGCGAATCGAACAGGACTGGTGGTGGCCAAAACGGTGGCCGAACCGTCGAGTTATGCTCTGGCGAAGGTGGGAGTGTTCGAGAGCTCGAGAGAGAGGAGAGAGAACTGATTTTCTGGAATTCTAGGGTTTCTAAAAATAACCTAAACATTTTTCATTTATACACTTTCCAAAACGGAAAAAATTAACTTCCTTTGACCGTAACTTTTTCGTATCACATCCGTTTTATATATGCCACGTGTCTACGAACTAGTATCGCCAATCTCTTCAACTTTCATGAATAAAGTTTTCGAAAATAACTTACGGGTAAGTAAGCCACTTAAAAACAAAACACCTTAATATAATTGACTCCTGAAACTTCAACTTCTCACATATGAATAAGAATTTCCACAAAATAGTCCTTCATCAATTTCAGAATTAATATAAGGAAATTGATATGAAAATTTAGGATACTACAACAATTAAGTTTTCAATGGAATTGTTTATCCATATTGGTTTATGTCTTGCCATTGAAAGGCCGAATATATTGATGCAGTCTTCCTACTGTGGAAGGAGGTCCGAACAAGATGAATACGACGGCAAAGAGGCTAATGGGTGGTGATGATGATGCAAAGTCGGCGAAGACAAAAGTTTCGGTGGCCATGATCGAAGAGATAGACTAGGAGGGCCTAGGTTTCTTTGAAGGCTCAAATGCAATAGGGTGACCATATCAATTCTGAGGCCTAACTGGTGTCCGAGGAGAACGGTGCTTGGTTGTGGGCCGAAGCATGGACCAAAATCATGCAAGCTGGCTTTCATATTTAAGAGCCCGGCAAATCAAGGGCAAGAAGGAGGAATTTTATTTTCTTGAATTTCTCAGCCTACAAACAAAGTTATTGTTCATAGATGTAGGCTTACTTTCATTAGTAAGCCTGAGGTTTCGAATATAAGTAATCTATCCTACATATCACTGTAATTTTAGGATTGGAAGCTTTGTATATCGTAGGTGATAACGGGTGGATATGTAATTGTTATCTTGATATGAATTCAATGAAATGATTATCATTTTCTTCAAACTATAAGGGGCGAATCCGTGGCAACCCAAATTATGGTCCTGATTATACTCAAAATATTTTTTTTATCCTAAAAGAATTAATAAGTTGTCTTGAATCTTAACCGTGTTATTAGATCTAATTGACTATATCTAGAGCATAATAGAGACTAATTTATACACCACAATCTAAACATACGACGCAATGTTAGTCATTTATTTACATATTTATATATAAGGACCAACATCAATATGTATAACATGTAGCACCACGTAATACCTTCTGAAATATTAACCATGCCCTTGTTTTTTTAGTCGGGGTATTAATGACGTACTCGTTTAATAAGACACTAGCATCTTGACATGCACTATGTGTATGTGTGATTTTTTTATTTTTTTACTAATATAGTTATGTTCAAAGTTTGACTTTTCTCCCCACTTTTCTCTCTCACCTCTCACGTTGTAAGTTTCTTTCTTTCTGTTTTTTTTAATTTTTAACATGTGCAATTATTAATTTATCTTTTTCATCTGTTAGAAGACATATTTTAAAGATTTAATCACTCAAAAAATATTATAAGTAGTTTAAAAATTTAACCGTTGATAAAATTAAAAAAGTCTTCTGACTTTGTTAATAGAGATGATATTAAGGAATCTGCCGGTCCTGTTTAACGGAAAATAAATAAATAGTATAGTGAATTAGCTTAGTCAGCCGACCTGCAGTAAAATTTCTCCGGGAAGTAAAAATGGAGGGAGAGGCAGAAATGCGAAAAGAACAAGCCAACTACTAAGTTGACTGCCTAATAATATCTCCCATCATGGAGACACGCTTTCCTTGGAGGCAGCCTCTCCTCCTCCTCGTCCTATTAATGGTTGAGGTTGAGGAAGACGATGCCCATAAATCACCCTCTTCAATCCCTTTTACATTTTCTTTTCCTCTTTTCTTGCCAAAAATTCCTACCTTATTCCAATCCATTCATTCCTTCCTTCCTTTTGCCTACACCCATTATAGCATGATCTATCAAAGGTCTGTTTTCTTTAAAAGATGATCAAGAAACCCCAAAAGAAGGGGATATGCCATCTGGGTTTTGAAGATTTTGATCATTTTATGGCATATCTGAAAACTGGGGATTGATTCAATTCGCTTGTGGGCATTGAAGATTTGTTTTTTGGGGAAGAATTGGGTATTCTCTGTATTAGAAGTTTTGATTCTGGGAGGAATGTCTGGTAGTGCTAGAGCCCAAGTGGGTTTGAAATGTTATGATTCTTTGGGGACAATGGGTGTGACGAAATGGGATTTCGTTAGAGAAGAGAGTTTTGACGCTTGTTTTGTGTTTTTTCTGTGTTTCTTGAAGTTCATGGAAGATATGATTTAACTAATCGTTCAACAGTGACATCCAAATCACATTTTTATTGGCAGTTTGAGAGTGATTTGTTCTTCTTTTGCTATCAGAGGTTATGTGCAGAAGAAGAACAAGTCTCACTCACTCTCTGGGAATAACACAGTGAGATTCTTACCGTTACAACCAACTCCCTTTTCAGAAGCTGCTGTGGGGTAGTTGTCTCTGATTTGGTGAAAGGAACCAACGACCTCTTTTCATGTATATACAACATAGCTGTTTCCATCTCCCAAAGTCTTTATCTCTGTGCAAACGTGGATTAAGGATTTGGTGTCTTGCGTTTTTGGTTTATTTTGTACTCAATTGTAGTATTCTCTCAATTTTGGGGTGGTGATGAAGTTTCTAAGCGTTATGGGGAACTCTTTCGGATGCTCAGCATCAGGGGAGCGGTTGGTTTCAGCTGCAAGAGATGGAGATCTTCAAGAGGCCAAGGCCCTGTTGGAATGTAATCCTCGTCTAGCGAGGTACTCCACTTTTGGTGTTCGTAATTCGCCCCTCCATTATTCTGCAGCTCAGGGCCACCATGAGGTATATGTTTATCAATTGTCTGTTACATAGATTGATCTCATTGTGTTTTACACTGTGGTTATCTGGTTTTGATGTGATTGTGTTTTTTTGGTGTCCCTTAGATAGTCACGCTCTTGCTTGAGTCTGGAGTTGATATTAATCTCAGGAATTATCGTGGTCAGGTAATATTTAAAATGTAAAACTTTCGACATCATATCAATACGACTTTTTTTTTATTATTATTAATATGGCGGTTGGACCTCGTGAAAATTGCTATCTGTCAAAACATTTATACTGTGCTTTAAATCCTGATGTACAGACTGCTTTGATGCAAGCTTGCCAACATGGTCATTGGGAGGTTGTTCTGACCTTGATTCTGTTTAAAGCCACTGTAAGATAGTATACACATAAGCAACTTTGCCGATGATCGTTTCATGATAATGTGGTTAAGAAATTTGACATTCTTGAAAACTGGATGTAGATTCACAGAGCAGATTATCTGAATGGGGGTACTGCACTCCACTTGGCTGCTTTAAATGGTCATACTCGGTGCATCAGAATCCTCCTTGCTGATTACATTCCTAGCACTCCGGATTTTTGGAGCATGTTAAGGAATGCATTAGAGAAAGAAGAGCCAATTACAGAGTTTGATCACGAGTAATTCAATATCCATTTCATTTTTTACATTCCACATACATTCCAATACTCTTTATTGATTTAATTTCATTTCCCATTTCCAGTGTTTTGAGTCAGATAATTGATAGGCCTGCTGATGGAGGAATCACTGCTCTGCATATGGCAGCACTAAATGGTCATCTTGAAACTGTACAACTACTTTTGGATTTGGGGGCTTCTGTATGTGCAGTTACTGTGGAAGATGGAGCTACAATTGATTTAATAGGTAAAAAGCTTAATTCATCTTTTTCCAGCGGCATTGTTCAATTATGATTCAAATAATTGGAAATCTGGTATGGCTTAACATTGATTTATCACTTTGCCATGGTAAATCAATTGAATTGTATTAGAATATTGAAATTAGATCAGGCACATTGAGTAGTATACCATGGATTCAATTTTGGATCTAAGCCTGCTGGCAAACTCTTTAAATATATTTCCTTTATAGAAACAGATCACAATCATACTGATGCATTTCTGAATTATCTATGGAGACATTTTTTTTCAACTTTTTTCTTTCATATAATCACATGATGTTGTTAATTATCATCATGGAAGATTTAAGACTCCCATCAGTCCCTGATGATTTTGCAGTTACATCTCCGATAACTTACCACTTTTATTTGCAGGGGCTGGAAGCACAGCCCTACATTATGCTGCATGTGGAGGAAATACCCAGTGTTGTCAAGTATGCGCTTAGTTTTATTAAATAAATGCTCTAAAATGCTACATCCTTACAGACATCATGATGATTCTTACTAATGTTTGATGCTGTGGTCAGATTCTGATTTCCAGAGGTGCCAATCTGAAAGCTGAAAACGCAAACGGGTATTTTTCCAACTCCAGTTTTGATTTATTAGAAAATCTACTGTAATAGAAAACTTTCATAGCTCTTTAAATAATACTTAGACCTATTTTAAATGGATTCCACAATGTTGGTGTTGGTACATGTCCCTAAATTCATTTGTCTAGTGGAGACTATTTTCTGCCTTAGACAGATCACTGAGAGGATATCCATTTAAATTTGGAATGCCACACTGAAAGCCTTTTGAAATTAGTTTATTCTCAAAGTATTCTTGGTTATAATAAATAGATAAAAATACTCTCATCTTTCCTCTTAACATATTTTTTTTTTCCTGATGTCATGTTCCGTTGCTTTTGTTTGTTTCTTTTGATTTTTGATTTATCCAGGTAGAATTAAATTCACTCTGTTGTTCTTTTCTCATAATAAGCTCAAGAATAAGTTCCTGTAGCAAATATCTAAAAATCAAAACATTTTTTTTATCACTATTCACTTACATTGTAATAGATTTTGTCTTTCTTTAGTCCAAGTGTTTAGTTGGTTCTCCGATATGATTTATCAGAGCCTCATTTCAGGAGGTTCTGAGTTTGGATCTTCCAACCCCCATATGGCCAAAATCTTCGTTTCTTTTTGTTGATTTGTGGGGCGAGGGTGGGGTTGCACCAATATCTTTCTGTCTCCCTTCATCCATCTGCTTTTCTTATATACTCTGATCAAGCAAATATGATCCTGTAAATCTCAACTAAGTGAACAATTATATAGATGCCCAATTTGAAAAATCTAATCATACGACAGTAATGTTTAGGTGTCAGTTCAATGATCTGTTGTGTCTTTCCCTTGAAACAATGAGTTGTTTTATGATTTCGTACTATTTTAAATTTCTGTCAGCAGTTCCTGAAGAGATTAGTTGTATACCTTTACGTACTAGGTTGTAACAGTGGCTCTAGTTCTACTAGAATACTTGAACAATTTTGTTAGGCCTCAGTTTTGTGTTTTGTTCACTCGCTATCAGTTCTTAACTGGGGCTGTTGTATTTTGTTATTTCTTCAAAGATGGACGCCCTTGATGGTGGCTCATTCATGGCATAGAGATTGGCTTGAGGAAGTCCTTAGTTCAGAGCAAGGACAGCAGTCACAGATACTTCAAAGTCTTCCTTCACCATACCTATCCCTTCCCATTATGAGCATTGTGAAGATTGCTAGGCAAGTAATTTTGTTAACTCTATTGCCTAAATACTACACTGAAGAACCATTTGTAATATCTTTACTCATTCTATTAAGAATTCTGTAACTCTCACATCATGGGATCAGGTAAAGAAATAAACAAACAAACCAAAAGCTATATCATGTGGAAGTGTTTATACGCTACCACAGTCAACAAGTTCTAGCTGATATGAGTTTAAGCAGAAATTATTATTAAACCAAAAAAGCTTGGCTAAGAACATGAGCTCTTAGATCAACTTTGTCTTCTTGGTGAACCCGTCATTTATTCATGCTTCTACTCCATGTGAATAAGGTTTAATTGTAAATATAAAATATCTCTTTATAAGATGTTTCTCATCACTTAATTTTGTGATATATATTGACACAGGAAGTTTGACAAATTGTATGGCTCAGAAAACTTATATTTGTTAGTAATGCAGAAAAAGCTTTATCCTGTCAAATAAACTCGTTTGTTTTGGTTTTATTTCCTATAGCATGAAGCTTTTTTTTCCCTATGCTCTGTTTCTCTTGAACCGTGTTATAACATATTTGGGTGATAAGACTGCTAACTAATTTGGGTTTCTAAACTTCAACCTTATACTCTAGTCTTGCTGAAATTTTCAGAGAATGTGGATGGAGGAACAATGATTCTTTACCTGCATGCGAAGATCCATGTGTTGTCTGTTTGGAAAGACAGTGCACCGTGGCTGCAGAAGGTAAATTTCTCTTAAAAGACTGTCACAACTATCTATCTCTGTCCAAACTTCGTGATGTGTATTTGTATACAATTAGACAAGATTTGGATTGTTGAAGTGACTAGTTCTGGGGTCACAACTCAATCTTTGCATTCAAAGCTTGCTTTAGGTTTTTGCTGAAATTGTTTGTTTGGAAATTTCCTGAAAAGTTAACGGTCGGTTCTTCTCTCCATCGGAACAATAGGGCCATTTTGCTCATTACTAAGCTTTTTGAACAGATGAAATATAACCAAGGTATATATATTTGATCATCAGAATAATGAGCATTCTTAATGCCCATTTACCAAATGAAATGAATGTACTGGTGGAGAAGAAGAGAAGCAAACGAAAGGCTTTTATAAAAAATCTTGTAAAATCGAGAAAGGGTAGTGTAGAGAAAATGAATGAAGTGTAACCAGCATTCTTTTGGCAAATTGAAATACAAACTTGCATTGTGAGGGCTCATAATAAGTATTGGTGATGCAGTAATACTATATTTAGTCTGGCTTAGAGGCAATATATACCATTAGCCTGGCTAGAGGCAAATGCATTTACTGAATGCTGTATATTTTGTTGAGTGCAATGATCAGTTTCTACTGAAAACAGTAAATGGCTTCACCTACAGTGGGAATCTTATTATGTTAAATGGAAACCTTTGTCCATTTAACTGGAAAGTGCTGTTATAGCTGAACACAGTAAATTGCTTCACCTAACTTAAAAGGAAGCCTTTGTCCGTTTAACTGGAAAGTTTTGCTCTCTCCTGCTATTCACGGAGGGTTTTCTTTGGCATGCTGGCATTGATGTTTGGTGGCGATAGAACTTCTAGATCATATCATACAATAGATTCGTCATTGTTCTACGGTGCCCCGGACAGGTGTTAAGGTTGTACAGCATAAGGTAGTAATGAATTGCAGTTTCTGTGTTCCCAATAGGAGTTGGCCCTCTAAAGGTTTGGATAATAAGAGCTGTTAATTAATGGTTGTTTTCTTTAGATTGTTTTTCAACTGGACATTCCTTTTCTGTGGCTCTACGATGACTTCAAATTCATGAAGATCCACTTTTATCTTCATGTACTTGATTTTGGTTGTTCAAACTTCCTTTGAAGCCTCTTATATATAGAGGATACTGATGGTGAACTGAGGTGTAGTTTGGAAGGCATCTGTTTTGAGGTGGTGTACCTTGCAGTTGAAATCTAGATGAAGTCACATCACTTACATGTATTGGGTACGTCAAACCAAAGAAAAGTTTAGTATCACCATGGTAACCTGAAAATGGAAAAGACGTTTGAGCGATGAGTATCTCTGAGAACGTGAAGCTACCACATGAATGATTTTCAGACAGAAATAGACTGAACTAATAACAGCATTTGAGTTTAGCAAACTTGCTATTATACATGGATAATTTCCTGTTTTTTGAAAATTCTCAGTTAATTGCACACTAGGTAACACTTGGTTTCTTTTGAATATATATTTTTTTTTCTTGTGGTTCTACTGGCATATAGTTCTGTTATGCATAAATTTATCTGTCTCCAAGGACAATGACAGATTTCATGGTGCAGGTTGTGATCATGAGTACTGCACAAGTTGTGCCTTGTACCTTTGTTCTACAAACTGCAGCACGACTGCAGCTCGTGGTCCCTTGGGATCAATCGCATGTCCTCTATGCCGGAATGGCATAGTTTCATTTGTGAAGCTTCTAAAAGTAAGACCAATGGTGAAGGGTCCGGCAAAAACTAGTTTATCCCCATCATTTTGTAGCTGTTCTTTTGAGGAACCAGAGACAACCTCCTCAATAACCACCCCATTATGCAAGCCCAGTTTTGGTTACTCGAAAAAATCTTCGCTGGGATATTTCCGGTCCCAAAGCTTCCAGAAGTTTACATCTATCAAAGTCGCCTACAGCCTCTGCATGGGAGGAGGAGCAGGGGTTTCCAACATTACTAGTTTGAATCCCTGCTCTGCTCGTAGATGTTCGAGATCAGGCTTCAGAAGAACAACTTCTCAGCCTGAGGGCAGAAGGTCATGGCTTTGTGCACTCAATCAACAAGTAATGACTAGCAGCCGAGGTTGAATAACATTGTTTTAATTCTTCTTTTCTTTGAATATTTTTTGTTCTTCTGGAATCTTGAGTTTTAAGTGATTTTCCATCTCATTTTTGTCTATAGTGTGACTGAAAATCATTTGCTACTGGGGTGATAATTGGAAGGGTCGTAAATATACATTCATTGAAAAGAACTCTACGAAGAAAAAAGAAAAATCTTCAGTGAGTTCACTGATCGAGTTTGAGCCAATCCAACTGTTTGTGCATCATATTCTGAACTGAAGTTCATCTGATTGAACTTGGGAATCTAGCTTACAAGCTAGAAATGTTTTACCTTGCTTTGTTAGCAAAATGACATTTAACTCACCCTACATGAATATTTCGGAGTATGGTGGATACAAAGCATGTTTACTGGTCAGGCCAGGGATGCAGTATAACAAATATTCCCAGGAACTACGTTTACTGATCTTTTTGCTACACTACCTGAGGGTACATGCATTACATAAAGCCATAAATGTATCAAACGTATGCAGAGAGAAATCTGAACTAGTATTCAAGGCAATATTACAGCAGTTTTTACATTACATGAGATGATACACATGCATGCATCATATCCTAATTTTGAATAAATAAAAGTGCAGCCGGAGTTCATATCTTGTACATAAAGCTCATGAGGGATAGACAAGGAAGGTTTAGAAGAGTGTGGAGGGATGTTAGAGAGGCAATGGATAAATCGAAAAGTCTTGCAAGGTCAAGAAAATAAGACGGAAAGAAATCATAAGACATTTAACTGAAGATTCAAGATGAAATGCTAAGGGAGGAGAATCGGAAATATAGAACTGTAAGAGAAAAAAAAGAAACAGACAAAAAAAAAAAAAAGAAGGTTGAAAGCTCAGTCAGGATAGCACCATCAAATAACAATTTTCACAGTCTGAAGCTGCTGCTGCGGCTTCTCCTTCATTCTCCATTTGTGGTATTCGATCCAAGAAGTTGGAAGTGACTTATCAAGTGAAAGAAAGTCCATTTTGACCAGCAAATTAGGAGAAGAGAAAGTAAAGACAGGAGGAGGCATTGAGTTGAAGAGGGACCAGTGTCTACTTATCAGGTGCGCTCTGAAGTGATGTAAATGGGTAAGAACTAAGAAGACATGGTTTGAGAACAGATGGATGGGGGGTTATATATAGTGAAATCAGAGAGATCGAGAACAGAAATGAGGAGGAAATATATTAAAATAAAACAGAAAGGGCTGGCATATATTCCAAATATGTTTTTATTATACATCAAGTCAAAAAGCATCAGATTGGGCATTGGGGTTGCTATATATATATATATATATAGAGAGAGAGAGAGAGAGTATTGGGAATATGAGATATATGTATTGCATGGTGTGGTAGTAGTGACTAGTGATATAACTGATATGAGATAAGGGGGAAGAGTGAGGGAGTGAGTACGTAGACTGCAGAAGAAAGAAAGCTGCAGAGAGGTCTGATGAGTAGTAATGTGACTTACCATCCTTCTCTGTCTTTCTGACTCTCTTCTGTCTCGTATCTTTTACCTTCTGGATTACGCAATTCAATTCATTCGAAAGAATAAAAGGTTTCACAGATTTTTCAAGCTTCTCAGATTTCAAATGCATGCCAACATTTGATAAAAAATACAAGTGAGAAGCAAACAATATATAAGGTTGAATTGGTTGTGCAATAATGAAGGCATGTAAGTTTGTAAGAGAGAAACAGTAAGCATGCAAAGGACAAAGGGGTTTGTTTGACTATATAGCAAAGGCCAAAGGGGCAAATCCTCACAATCAATTTGCCTTTATGATTCTTCATCATCCCCTGTCCATATGTTATGGACCATATGCATTACTGTGTGGGGTTTGAATTTTCTGATAGTCTGATGCATACAGTGTTGCTGATACCAAATTCCTGCTGGGTTTCAGAAGATCTTGAATGCAAATTAATCATGGCATTATTAATGTGGTATTTTGAATTTTATTAACAACATGTAAAGCTTTCATAAAAAGGGTGATTATAATCATTTAGAAAGCGACCACTCTAGCCAGAAAGTAAGCAGCAAATCTGGTAATGGCAATTCAGCTTTGATTTACTCGACGTATTATTGTGTAGTGACTGGTTCAACTTTGTTTTTACCAAAAGAAACCTAATGCTATCCTATATATATTTGACAAGATAATCTTACCATAATCACCCGAGTATCAAGATTAATTGCAATGTTCAAGGCCACAACATAAGTCACAAGTCATAACCTAGCTTGCTTCAGAGTTCTGAGGTCTGATACTCATATGAGAAATCCAATGTAGAAATAGGATCAATAGACTGGCCAAACGAGATCTTTTGGTGCTTGTAGAGTTGTAGTAGATGGGACATTTGATCTGGAGTGTTAGGGGAGAAGTAAACACTAGACTTTTCTCCATTTATGAACTGCCCTGAAGTCTTGCAATACTCCTTGAAAATCTCCATTAGTCAGTTGAAAAAAATAAAACCATAAAACAGCTTGTCAGTTGAAAAAAATAAAACCATAAACCAGCTTTGCAAATAAAGCTGCATATATGGCTACAAAAACCCAGAATCAAGATGAGTTAATCAAGATGAGTTTTTCTTTTTCAATGCATGATCTTTCTCCTTGCATCATTTCTTTATTGTGTAGCTTTGTGTTGTATGGGACTGTATTGCAATATTGTATTGTTTAGGAGCTTAGCCAATTGCTAGGGATAGCCAGGATTAGGAGGTAGCTAGGGTTTATCTTTTCCCTCTATACGTGTATGAGTTGTTGCTTCAGTTCTGGTGAAAATAGATAGGAGAGAGCAATTATTCCAGTAATGGGTTTTTGACAGACAATACACTAGTATGAGAATAATGAACTTTCCAGATTAAACTTTGGAAGAGAAGAGAGTGTAGTCCACACAACTCATAAACACAGATGAAGCATGATTCTTCAAAGTGTTGGGCGCGTGGGTGAAGTGAGGGTTTTAGGATCTTTTTCCAGAAAATTGGTCAGACTTTAAATTTTGGTAATCATCACGACCTTTGTGATGGGACAATACATGGTCAATCAATCAGTCTCTTTTTTTGTTTTTCTTGATTAATTTTTATCTATTGTTTTTTTTTTTTACTTCTATTAGTTTTTTGATATTGCTGCCGTCTACGTAAGACTAAAGAAAAATATAATTTCAATGAGACGGTAACATGCATTCTACGCCACCAATGCAGTGCGACTGCAATGTCCAGAATCTGATGCCCACTGCACGCTTGTGTGTCATTGATCTCTCTCCCTATCATTTTTTTTAGCATAATAAATTTTAGAGCCAGTCTAAATTTAAATTTATATTCAAATTTTATGTCCCTCAAACTTATAAAGATAAATGATACTGTCCATTATATTTAGTCATTTTAATCATAGTTAACAAACATGTATTTATGATAATAAATAATATTATTAATTAATTTTACATTAATTCTTTTTTTCTTTCTTTTTCTAAAAAATCTGCTTTTTTTCTTTTTCTTTTTTATCTTCTATTAGTTTTATAAATAAACTTGCAAAATATTAAAACTAAAACCCAATAAAAGCTGCAACTAGAGCACATAACCAACTAAAACCACAAACAAAAAATACAGAGAAAATGAATGAGACTTGCTTCCAAGAACGTAACCATCTGGCACATATCTACAGACAAAAATGAAGACCCAACATTTGAAATCAAACAATTTCTTTGTTTAAACACTTCAAAATAGATGAGGTCTCCGACAGAGGCATAGGCTCCATTGAGAAAGCATATTCTCTGCAAGTTCTTATTGGGTTTTAGTTTTTCAAATCATATTCTCCACTCTTATCATGTAGAAGAAATGATTTCTTGAAAAAAGAAGCATATTTGTTTAGAGAAAAGAAAAGAAAAAAAAAGGATTAAAGTAAAACTAGATAACAATATAATTAATTATCATAAATACATGTTTGTTAACCATGGTTAGAGTGGTTAAATACAATGGACACATGTCATTCATCTATGTGAGCGGGGATGAGGGTGAGTCAGTAAGGGTGGGGAGCAAATTTACTTTCTAATATTCACATAGATTTTGCATCTCCAACCCATTAAAGCAAAACCCATACCTATTTAATCATTTTATACTATTATTTAATCACACATAGAGTAAAACTCAAATCTATTTTAATAATTAATCATTATTTAATCATATTTTATCACAGATAATTATTGTAATTAATAAAATCTGACAAGAGGTCCGCACTCACTCACTCTTACAAATTATAGGTTTGGTCCTATTTGGTTGAGTCAAAATATGACACATTTTAGCTTAACTTAAAGAGTCGGTTGAAGATGAAATTTTGCAAAACCCAAACCTATTACAGGGTTTAGACCAAGGGTTGGAGATGCTCTTAGGATCCTAAAATTTATTAGAATAGATAAAATTGTGTAAATGTGTGAATAGAATATATGTGGCTATCGATTAACCTTCAATGAAATAATGGAAGTATAGTGCGAGGTGTCTGCTTGTGAGTTCTGCATTCAACACTTAGTTGATTGTGGAGGACGTGTAACTCAGTCTCAAGAAGGGGAGGTGCCGGGAGCCGGCTGCTGGGTGCCGAGACCATAATTTCTGTTTTTGTTGTGGCAGGAACCAAGAAGGGGAGGTGCCGGGAGAGAGGCTGCTAGGTTGCTGAGACCGCAGGTGCCAGGAGAGATGTGTGTGTGTGTTTTTTTTGTATCCTTCTACCGGGAGAGAGGAGTCCCGGGAGGTTGGGATGGAGAGTTGTGTATGTGTGGGAGTCCACCAAGGGAACTAGGGAGACTAGGGGAGTCCGCGAGGGGAGTCTGTCAGGGGAGTCCGCTAGGGGAGTTGGTAGTGAGGGTGCCGCCGCTGTGATGATAGGCCAGCGGAGTCCGCGGGACTCTAGCGAGACCAGCGGAGTTCGCGAGGATTGGCGAGACCAGTGGAGTCCGCAGGGCCTCTGGCGAGACCCTCAGCCTCGCCAGCGCCAATTCAGGCCACCTCCAGTGGTGATACCAGTCACATTCCCTTCTTCTTGGAACGATCTTTCCAACATATCCCTGTCGGGACCTTGTGTTGCCGCCATGACTGGCGTGGGTGGTCTCGCTACTGGAATGGGTCTCGCTGGATTGACAACGTATCATTGTCGGGAAGCTACTACCAGGACGTTGTGTCGTAGTTGAGGGAAGCTGGGTGTCCAGATCAGTTCTTTGGGCGCTGCTCACTGGGTCGTGGGCCTTAGCCGGAGGTCGGGGAGGCCACGCTGGATTCATTGGAAGACGGCGAGTATGATGGCTAGGAAGGTGAGCTACCTTGCGGTGGTACGCACAAGTGAAGGAGAGAGAAACAGTTATATCTACTTTCTCTCTCCTCGGGATTTCTCTAAAACCCAGCCAGAAGTTAGACTTGTTTTGATAATCATCTGTGAGTAGTGAAAATTAAGATGTAAAGAAGGCTAGCTCCTTGTATGTGGGCAAGGAGAAGCGCGAGAAAAAAAGAGAAGGTTGGCGACCGGAAAAAGAAAATTTCCAGAGAGGGAAATCTGGGCAGATTATGGATATGTTTATGGTGAGCTATGTGAGAGTTTCCACTTGAGGACCCTCCTTCTAGCGCCATTGTTTTAGTGTGATTGTTGAGGGGGTGGATCACACAGAATGCGGGAACACCATCTTCAAGCTCTCATAACCTGTCAATCATGAATGAAAAGTGTCAGAGGGAAGACCGGGTGTTCCGGCCTTCGACCCTCCGATGCCTAAGTCAGCTATATGTGAGTAGAAATAAGGTGTGAATGGGATGGAGATGAGTTGTCCATTTTCAAGGGAGGTTTACCGAGTTCTTCGGTAAATTTTCCTTGGAGGTGGTCCCCGCAGGACTTACTTCGGGTTTCAAGGTGAAATTCAGGGTGGGTCCTGACATATGGGGGCATCAAGAGCGGACTATCTAATGTTGTTGTTCAACAAACTCGCAACCAACATCAGTTGTGCTGACTCTCGATTCGGTTAACTCAGAGTTCATATTTTGTTTGTTAGTACGGTTATCCGATTGATAACTAAGGTCATTCAACTTTAGAGTTGGTGCGGGAATTTCCATACTTGAGAAGCTATAATTTTGTACGATTTACTATTAGGACTTCGACATTCATTAACGATAAAGATAAATTCATGGGCAAAGTTTTACTCAGGAAACACGAGTAGGTTTTTGTGATCCTTGGAATCTTTAGCAACGAATAATTATGCGGAAGAAGTATATAACTCAGCAACGATTTTTCTTAACGTTATGCTTAATGGCGGGGCCATTATTTAAATTTTTTTTTTCATCGACTTGAGTTGATACGTAATCGCTATTATACATGATAATACGTGAGATGTAAGTTATCAAATAGTGAACTTCCAATGGTGAACCTTGGATTTCGTCGACTTGCGTGAGAATCACTATTTCGATTTTCCCTCCGTTCAACCAACTAGTATTATTAAGGTGAAAGTAATAATTACAGACACTTGTGTTGCGGTAAAAGCAATGTGAATTGTCGCAGCAAATAGTGAACAACTCATCTCTTCTTATTCGTGTAATCGGTACTGTAACCTAAAGACTTGACTGCATGCAAGTTAGAATGAACTGGATTCGTACGAGGAGACACTCTTAACTTCTAAGGTATCATCATACGCCAAGTCATTGTATTTTCCTCATATTTCGAGGTGCCAGTTTTGGGTACGTTGATCATTTTTTAGGGTGATATTCTTCTTGTGCTTGAAAGTCGTTTGTTGGTGGCGACCGTTGAATTGTTAATGAGGAATGTGTTTTCCGTCGGGTATTATAGATTGTTGGAATTATGAAACTACTTGGTGACTGAAGGCTGTAATAAGTCGTGAATCTTTAGAATTGCAGATATTGGCTGGTAATGATCAATTTGCAGGGCGAATTGTGGGAAATAATATTATGATTGATTGATGGTATTGCCTTAAGGGAAATGATTCTCCGATGACTTGGAATTTATTTCTTGCTAAGGCTTGCCAGTCTGTTGGCATAAAGGGTAAATTATGACTAGACACGTTAAATGATTTTCTTGTGATGCGTATTCATACGTGATCGTATCGTGGTGGGACTACTTTTGATTCATGTAGTACCTGGCCGGGAGGTCATTGTTGTATGGATACGATTTGAGATACAAGAGATATTCAGTGTAGGGGTTTGGTAACATAGATCGCATTAGCGTAATCTGGCGACAAATGAGATATTCGCCGATCAGCATAACGATTGAAGCCAACCATATAGGTGGGAAGGTCCAATTTCGATGCGAACGATTGAGTTTTGTCTGGATTAGTTGGTGACGAAAGTAAGATGGTATTTTGAATTACGAAATTTATTGACCATTTTGACTTAACGAAAGTCCAAGTCATCCATGTGACTTGGGTTGAGTATCATAAGTAACTTTAATTGGGCAAGCCACTCAGTTAGTGGAAGGTAAGTTAAGGAGCAAGATGTATTATGTGAGTGATGCCATGTGGAATGTTGACGGAATATTTCAATTGACCTCCAGTTTGAGATTTGTTAAACCATATGCACACGCCTCAGGTTTGGTAGATAAGTTATGACGGGCCAATGTAAGCAGAAAAGAATTCGGTTAATTGTTTCCACAAATGAAAAGGTGTACTTTGTGATGGTAGAAAGTTGGAAGAGCATTGTTGATGGAACAATTTAGCCTAGCGCTTATATTGGAGTTTGAGGTGAAAAGAAGTAACCTCTACCCCTTTGCATGATTTGAAATTTCCAGGCCGAAATTTTTATAAGGAGATGAGAATTGTCACATCCCGGTTCTTAAGTTAATTTGCAGGTATTTACTTTTGTGTTACTTTGACCTTTTACTGTTTTGAGTAACCGTTTACTACTTAAGGACCCTAAAGTTGACTTTTTGTAGGAAAATTATTTTGGAACAATTTCTTAACCGTTTACTACTTTTGTGTTGCCGGAATCTTCATTTTTTTGGCCATCAATCCGGGAACCAAGTACTAGGTTCAGAAGCTGGTGGCTCATGTAGCATAAGAAGAATTGAAGATTTTCGAATTCTAGGGTTTGAGATTTGGGATTTTTATTGTTTTGCTTAGCGTGGGATTTTTATTGTTTTGCTTAGCGAGGGATTTTCACCATTCTATTGTTTTGCTCTTATTCTTTACTAGCTAGCCTTTATTAGCGGTCCTCACCATAGATGAGTCGAGCGCTTAGCGTGGGACGCTACTATAGCCTAGGAGGCACCGACCCGAGCCTAGGAGGCTCCTCTTACATAGTGATATTTCTTCCCCTTATTTTATTTTTCTCAGTTACGTATTTGATTAACCAGCGGGGCTAGTTTATCTCTTCTTACAAGATTTCTTTATTTGATTAACTAGCGGGGCTAGTTTGTCCATTTTTATGTGGTTCTGGATTTTAAGTTATATGGTTTATCAAAGTTGCATGCAGCTAATTTTTTTTTTTAAGTTGAAACGTGAGAAAGTATGTAAATTACGTATTTGTTAAATTATTTAATTTATATTTGTCCACTCATTCTAACGTTTTTAAATTATTTTCTCCTGGGCCCTTTGGTTTTAAATGCCCAGTTTGTAGGCTAAGTTTATTTGAGGTCGAGCGTATATAGAGTCAAGGCATAGTCAGAGGCTGATTCCGTTTATTATTTATTCATTGTTTTTCTTTTATTATAGATATGCTCTGATGACCATTTGAGATTGTTATTAGTTGATTAAGGCTTGATGTATTTTGGGAGATGTGATGAACTTGGGGAGCAGGCAGGCTCCAGGAGTGCAAGGTTGTAATATGTCACGCCCTGACTCTTAAATTTTTACCTTATTTACTAGCATGGTGTTAATAAAAGTTTTACCGACTTCGTCAATGAGTTTATAGTTTAATTGGTTCCCATAGAGGTTTTGGGGACGATTTTTCAAAGGAATTATTAGTGGTAGAAATGTTTATCGACGGTAAAATGGTAAATTTTAGCTAGTAAAAAGGTAAATATTATTAGGGTATTATTTTGGGGTGTTAAATTTTAGAGTTGGGTTTATATTTGGTGTGTTGGACCAGATTGGGAAAAAAGCCCAAACCATTTTCTCTCCCTTCTCTCTCCTCCCTCCTGATCCTCTCTCTCTCTCTCCCTGCCGGACCTTCCTTGTGCCCGTCCACCGCCGTCCGGTCACCGTAGGTTGTCGAACTGATCCCAAATGGTCGGCCATCTCCTCCTCTTCCTTTTTGGGCCGGTGGCAGCCTCCCTAGCGCCGCCGTGAAGGAGAAATAGAACCCGGAAGGTCCGACTGTTCGGAGTGCTTCTTCACCGGAACTCCCTCCTCCGGCCACCATAGCTAGCAATCCATGGCTCGTTTGCAAGCTCTCCTCCCGTGCTTCAATCCCTTGAAAGGTTTCAGTTCAACTCGGCTTGGGTAAGGAGAAATCTGTGATTGAAATTCTAGGGCTTTAATTTATGTTTTCATTCGATTGACATAGTTTGGCTTGGAATTGGTGTTTGTGCTAGTTAGGAAAGTTGTAGAGGAGGTTGAGAGGAAGGTGCTGTCAAATTTTGGTATGCAAAGGAGGTTTGTGCTAGTTAGGAGTTGGAGGAGTTTTGGATAGGTTTTGGGGAATTTAATGAAGTGTAGTTTGAAATTTTTGGAGGAGTTTTGGATAGGTTTTGGATTTTGTCTAGGATTTGTGAAGTATGGCTGTTAATGAGTTAAAAGGCAGTCGTGGGTTAAATATCGTTAGGACTATGGAGAGTGATTTTGAGGATGTCGGTAATTGTGGTAAACTATGGATCGAAGCGAAGTTGAGAATTAAGATGTTAGGCATGAATGAGCGTGCAAAGCTCATAATTAATTTTGCCTAATTTTATATAAGTGTTGGGTTATAGTTGAGGATTTAACTATGTTTTTAGAACATGACGTGAGGAGGCTCGAGTAGAGGAGGCCTTGGACCGACATCAGGTTTAAGCCTAATTTGTGAGTGGATCTTTGTTTAAAATAATATGCATGCAAAAGATTTATTGTTGAATATTTTCTTTTGTTGGAGAATAACCGAAATTGAGAATTTCGGTGATTATATATTTATATATAGATGGTTATGAGGATAGTATGTATATAAATAAATGCTAGCTAGCTATACGTGCTTTTCCGCCATAATGAGGTAAAATTCCATTATAGTGTGACGTGAGCGTTAGACGCAATCGTCGTAACCCTATATGAATATTATAATAATTCATATAGGGAATATGCACGTATATAATAATTCATAATGAGGTAAAATTCCATTATGGCGTGTGGTGAGCGTTAGACGTAAGCGTAGTAGCCTTGTATGAATTTCTATTTTTCTTATAATTCTTCATAAGAAATCATACAAGGAGTATGAAGAGTGTAAATACATACTTATATTTATATATTTTAGCCTGAGAGGCATTTTTATGAAGTTTGGGAGACTAGCAAGGCTAGTCACGTGTTAAGAAATTTTAAGTTAAACCTTTTGAGCTGTCGCATGCAACGTGTTTTCTATGGAAATTAAATTGGGAAAGCATAAAGAATTATTTCCTTTTAAATTTATTTTTTCCACTCACTCTAACGGTTTCAAATGTTTTTTTTCCCTAGGCCCTTTGTTTTTAAAATGCCCAGTTTGCAGAGTGCGGGTCGGTACTAGTAGGAGGAGATGAGGCATAGTTACCCATCTCTCAGCCACTTTTCACCAGTAGGTTACCTGCTTAACCTACTAGGGTATTTTTCTGCTTCGGTTGTTTTTAGTAGCTCTAAATACTCTTAGAAATTTTGTATAATATTTTCGATGGTGTGCTAAGACCGATATTTTATTGTTTGGATAATATTGAGTTGATTTGGAGAGTGGTTAATTTGTTAAGGGAGTAGTTCTTTAATTTCCGGGTTAGGGTCATCCATTTTAAGGGAGGTTTGCCGAGTTCTTCGGTAAATTTTCTTTGGAGGTGGTCCCCGCAAGACTTACTTCGGATTTCAGGGTGAAATTCGGGGTGGGTCTTAATAAGTTATGCCAAAATTTTTGGTATATCTTTTTCCTTTTTCTTGGAAATTGGTAACCTCAAGTAATAATCTTCATCTAGCTAGCATAATATTGTGGTCCAAGTTGGATTACAATAAGAAAGTTGCATGTGGGAATAAGTGACATTGATCGAGTTATTCGAACTGTATAATCCATTTATTCTTTTTTAGTTTTTTTTTTTGTCAAGTTAAAATGGTTTCTAAATAAGAGGATATGTATGTAGCGAATATGTATGGTGTATTATGTATGAGGAAGTTTAGAGTTGTGTATCTAGTAAAATATTAAAATTAAAAGATTAATAGATGATGTATTAAGTATTTTGGGAGGTGTGAATAAAATTTCTTAATGATAAATTATATAATAATGTTTAAATTTGACATCTTCAATGAAGATGAGAGTAGTCAAAATATGTGGATGTTATATCTGCCATGTCACCGGTCAAAATTCAAATTTGACAAAGAAATTTGACAACATTATTGGACGTGCTCTAATAGCAACTTTGAGTATGCATTTGCCACAAATGCAAACCAACAGAAAGAATTGACACAAGAATCCAACTCCAACAGATTTGTCAATCCTACTTGGTCCTATATGGATTTGACATCTCAACCCACATTGTCAAATTTCACAGTTTTCCCCAACACAGTCAAATTTATTTTATCTTGCTTTCCTTCTATTCTCCCTCTCTCTGGTCTTACACAAAGCAAAGCATGTCATGAATCATTCTCTGATCACCACTATTAAGGAAAGAGATCCCCTGTGATTAGAAGTCTTATTCATTTAACAATATTCTGTATTATCTTTGATTTGTATTACCATAGTTAGTCCTAGAATTGTGGATCATATTAGCCTCCTTTGTGTATAAGAAGTTGTAATCCGTTTCTGGAGTAAATCAAGAATACAATTTCTTCTCAGTATCATTCTCTTTATGGTACTAGAGCAACCCGGTTTTGAGACCTAAAACCAAAACCCTCATGGCAGGAGACGACACGAAGCATATTGAGCAGAGCAAGGACTCAGCCTCAGCTTCACAGAGAACCCCTGAACCATGGGAGAATCTAAACCATCCACTTTTTCTCCATCATTCGGATCAACCTGGCGCAACCCTTGTGTCACAACCATTTATGGAAGACAACTACACAACATGGGTCGAATCAATAATCATGGCCTTCACCATCAAGACCAACTCACAACCCTAATGAACAACAACAATGGGATCATTGTAACATCCTTGTCAAGACTTGGCTGCTTGGAGCCGTATCGAAAGAGATCTCACGTAGTCTCATCCATTGCAAGGATGCAAGAGGTATGTGGCTTGAACTAAAGGAGAGATTTTCTCATACTAACACAGTTTAGTTGTTTAATATAGAGAATGTTGTTCATCAGTGTGAATAAAGAGCAGGCACTGTTACATCCTTTTTCACCAAACTCAAAAGTCTTCGGGATGAAAGAGATGCAATTTGTGGAATTCCTCCTTGCACTTGCAATGCAGCGACCAAGATTGAGACTTATATGGAGACGCAGAAGACAATGAAGTTCTTGATGGGGCTCAATGATGATTATCCACAATCCGGAGCAATATCATTGGAATGGATCCTTTACCTGCTGTGAGCAAAGCATATGCCATGGCACTACGTCATGAGAAACAAGGAGAGGCTCCTAGTGGAAAGGTTGTTATGCCAAGAGAGGCGTCTGCGTTTGCGGTCAAGAAATTTGGTCGAGTTTCTAATGCTGCAGAAGGAGAAATCAAGTGTGAAAAATTTCACCTGACCAATCACAACACTAAGAAGTGCAGGACAGTGTACCTACTGCAATGGCAAAGGTCACACTTATGACTATTGCCGTAAGAGAAGAAATGCAATGGAAGGAGGACAAGGAAGCTCAAGAGCCAACCTTGCAACTTTGTCAAATGAAGGCAAGGATGATGTGACTAAGTTTTCATTGTCACAAAGTCAATGTCAGCAGATGATGGGGCTTCTGAGCAAAATCAAAACAACAGCTGCTAATAACAATGATGGTCATCAGTTGCTAGAGATGTTGAACACGAGCAAGCAGCCCGCTGTCAATCTTGTTGGTAATGTCCCTAACCATGAGGAATTTGCTGGTAAAGTATTTGCCCTCTCACGAGAAAACAAAGATATACCATGGATCCTAGACAGTGGGGCTAGTGATCATATAGTTTGTGACTCAGCCTTCCTCACATCATTACAGCCTGTGCACAATCGTAGAGTAAAATTACCTGATGGAAATTCAGCACTTGTTTCTCATATTGGAACAGTGTCATTTTCGCCACATTTTTTCCTTCACAATGTCCTTTGCGTCCCATTATTCTATCTAAATTTCATCTCCATTAGTAAACTTGCATTTGATTCCTTTTAAATCACCATATTTCTCAAAGATGTTTGTTTCATACAGGACCTTCGATTGGGGAAGATGATTGGGACGAGAACTGAAAGTGAGGGACTCTACTACCTCAATTTGCCAAGGAAAGGAACATGCAATGTAGTCAGTACCAAAATACAAGATCCATGGCATCAAAGGATCTGACATCCATCCAGTAAAGTATCTTCTTTATTTCCCTTTAATAAAAATAAAGCTTGCGATGCAATTAATTGTTCCATTTTCCCTTTAGCTAAACTCACTAGGAAACCCTTTCCATTGAGTATTTCCTCTAGCAATTCATGTTTTGATTTAATTCATGTGGACATATGGGGTGGCTATCACGTTCCATCTCTCTCTGGAGCACAATATTTCTTAACTGTAGTTGATGATCATTCAAGGTGCACTTGGGTTTACCTTATGCAACACAAGTCCGAGGCACGAGCCCTACTCATTCATTTTATCAACTTAGTTGACAATCAGTTTGGCCAAAGAGTGAAAGTTGTTAGGAGTGACAATGGCCCATAATTCAATTGCACATAATTTTATTCATCCAAAGGCATTGTTCATCAAACTAGTTGCGTCAACACACCACAACAAAATGGTGTAGCTGAGCGTACACACAGACATTTGCTAAATGTTGCCTGTGCTCTTCTCTTCCAAGCACACCTGCCTAAGGAATTCTGAGGGATGCCTTACTCACTGCTTCTTACCTAATAAACAGAACACCAACACCACTTTTGCAAGGGAAAACACCTTTTGAAAAAAATTTCCACAAACCACCAAATTACTCTCATTTGCGTGTTTTTAGATGTCGTTGTTTTGTTTCCACTCATCCACTCCGACCTAGCAAATTTGATCCATGCTCTACTAAGTGTATCTTTCTTCTATAGCTTGGAGGACAAGATCGAAAGTGTTGGTGTCACGAGATGTCATTTTCTTTGAAACCGAGTTTCCTTATCAAACTGGTATCTTCACATCTTCGATTCCTACTAATTCTCCATCCCACAGTAATTTCTTTCCTTCTTTATCTCAATGACCTCACATTGATGAATATCAAATCTCCGTAAATCACTCTAATTCAAACATTCAATCTCATCCCACTTCTTCCGCTGATCTTACTACTATCACTCCTCAATCTCATCCCCCTTCTTCCGCTAATACCACTACTATCACTCCTCACACACACCCTTCTTAATCTCTCACTGATCTACCACCTGGTCATTCTACACAAAACACATCATCACCAAACTTACCTGTGCCACCAGATACAACCTCACCATCACCTTGTTTACCCCATCCTTCACTGCTACAACCATGCAGATCATCTCGACCAACCAAAACTCCGACCACATTGCAGGACTTTCACATTGAGGCAGCCCTCCCTTCAGGTACCGCTTCATCATCCTCCACAGCGAGGTCACTCCTTCAGGTACCACTCACTCTCTTTCCCATGTTTTATCCTATGATAAGCTCTCTCCTACACATAAAGCCTTTACTGTTAAAATTACCCTGGAAAAGGAACCTAGGTTTTTTCTCAGGCTGTACTTGAACCACGATGGAGAGAGGCTATGAATAAAGAGATTCAGGCTCTTCAAGAAAACAAGACATGGAGTTTGGTGCCGCTTCCTGGTCATAAGAAACCAATAGGTTGCAAGTGGGTTTACAAGATGAAATACAACCCAGATGGCACAGTAGAGAGATAAAAGGCTCGTTTGGTTACAAATGGATATAGCCAAGTTGCAGGGATTGTGTAGTACCCTAGTTTTTCATATCAATTTTCTTGTATTATTTTTGAATTTAATGAAGAATTATTCATGAAAATTTTTATTGGTTTATGCGAAGTTGAAGTTCGGGAGTTATTTTAAGGTACTTGTTTAAGTGCCAAAAGTTGATTTTATTTTTCGTAAGTTATTTGCAAAAACTTCCTTCATGAAAGTTGTAGAGCTCGTCGATACGAGTTCGTAGACATATGGCACACATGAAAAAGATGTCGTATGAGAAAGTTATGGTCAGTGGAAGTTCATGGCCTTACGGGATTATAGGTTAAATAGAAAGGTTTTGGGGGTAGAAAACCTAATTTCAGAAACTCAATTCCTTCTCTTTCTCTCTCTCCTCCTCCCAAAGACGCATAAGTAGCCATTTTCGTCGGAGAAGAAGTCGGACGTCCAGCCATCGTTGTGGCTGCCACTAGTTCCGTTAGCTCGGTATCGTCCTCACCAACCCAACCGTGCCGATCCCTGATGCTGGCGACCGACGTACAAGGCACAACAAGGCCCGAAAGTCACTGCCACAGTGACCTCTCACCAGACCCTAATTCGGTGACCTCCAATGACGCAGCTAGCCTAGTTAGGCTTGTCTTCTCCGTGCAAAGCTTCCTAGGCAAGTGGGTGGCCTCACCTTGAGTTGTAGCAGCAAGAGGCAAGCAGAGCAGTGTTGGCCGGAAGTTGCAAATTCCGGTGACGAAAATAGGTAGTGAGAGGTAAGCCATGAAGCTCTCTTTCTTCTAAGTATGATTTTGCTAGTCATACAACTAGATTTTAAGTGTTGGGAACCTTGAATTTCAGTTTGAGTCCCAAGCATTGTGGGGGTTGTTCGGGGCAGTTCAAGGCCAGACCAAGCTTAATCTCAGGTACAAAAAGTGTTACTTATGTTGTGACCGTCATGTTTGATGTTGTGAGTTTCCCCAAATTTTAAAGTCGGTGGAGGCGCGTGGGGCTCACTCGCCCTCGCCTGTGGCGGCGCGTGGGAGCACGGCCGAGTAGTGTGAGAACTTTGGTTGCTGTATTAGCTAGTCTGTGTAGTTGCTAGTGTGTTGTTTGTGTGTGAAGGCTAAGTGTTGATTATGTTTTTGCATCTTAGGTGCAAAGTTGTTTACTGCCTGCTGTGCTTTAGGTCGGAAACTTAGAAAGTTTGATCTTGGAGGTAGTTTGTTCGTTGTTGAGTGTCCAATGACCTTAGGAGGTTTTGGAGGAAGGATTGTCCTTCTTTGGGCAACCCTTAAGTTAAGAGTACTTTGATTCTTGTTGTGTTTTTTACTAAGGTTTTTATTTGTGAAATTTTAGGTGATTGTGAGGTTGTGGATTAGCTTGACTCTTGTGTTGTGTTGCGGTTTTGCAGCAGGATTTCTAAGTGAGTAAATCTCACCAAGGTCCATATAGGACTAAATTTTATTATGATCATTTGACGATAAAATTAATATCATGCTATTATTTGTTTTTAAGATATATGAGCTTAATCGCCAACGGTTCATAGGTAAGATAAAACGAGTTTTCTTATATGTTATTTTGAGGTTCAAGTGATCATAATTGTATTGATTTTAGATAGATTATTCATATGGAATATCTATATTGTTCATAAAAATATATCTATGCAAAGGATATAATTTTATGATGGAATCTTGTGTGGTTAATAATGATGATGATGTTATGGTACAGAAACCAAGCAGGTTAGCCCCTAGTCGCGGAATTACTAGTAGCTTAAAAGGAAAAGTAACAAGACAGAACTCTGAAGAAAGATATCTTCACTAATATTGTAAAAAGTTTACAGCTCTACAATATTCTCTAAACAGAAGGTTTACTTTCTGTTTCGTCTATGTTTAGTTCTAACTAAACATCTCTTATTTATAGAACTAGAATCCATAACTAACCTGAAGACTATTCCTAATCTAAGTAAGAAACAAAATTCCTGACATGGTTAACTATGAACTAACTAAGTTCCTAGTAGGATTCGGATACACCTGTATCATGGCTCCCCCTTCTAGAAACTTAAACTCCTGTTTAAGTTAAAACTGGAGATGAGGAAACTCAAGAGTTCCCTTTTCTTTGCTGAACCATTTAGATTGACTAGGAACTTGACCGACGCGTCCAATACGGAATACTGCTCGTTCCCCTTGACGTGTCTTTGTCACTTTCTGCTCCAAAATGCAATCCTCTTTTAATGGCTCCTCTCTGTCAAACCACAAGTCATAAACTGGTGGTAAAACAACCTTGTCATCCCCATCATCATCAAGCAATGGTGGTTCAAACAACTTTAAGTACTCAACATTGATAACTGAATACATGCCCAAATATGGCGGGAAGTCGAGTTTGAAGGCATTGTCGCCAATCTGCTGTAGAATACGGAAAGGACCGTACCGAAGTGGCATCAACTTCTTACCTTCACCTTTCAAATGTTCCGTGCTCAACTTCAACCAGACCAAATCTCCAACACTAAAGTTACAAGGTACCCGGTGCTTATCATGCTTGGCCTTGTACCGTGCCTGGGACTTCTGTAATTGAGCTTCAACAGTCGCATGTATCTTACTGATTTTCTCCAAAAACTTCTGAGCATTTAGTCTCTCGGTAGCCACTTTCCCATGATGATCCGTACCTACAGTAAAAACCATATCAAACGGACTTGGAGGTAAGTAGCCATAACAAGCTTCAAATGGAGATGTCCCAGAAGAACTATGAACAGCCCTGTTGAAAGCAAACTGTAAATACGGAAGACTCTCATCCCAAGTCTTCGGATGCTTAGCATTGTATCCCCGCAATAGATGCACCATAGTTCTGTTAACTACTTCAGTCTGGCCATCCGTTTGTGGATGAAAGGCTGTACTTCTTTTTAGGCGTGTATCCATCATTCCCCACAAAGAATCCCAAAAGTGACCAAGAAACCTGCTGTCACGATCAGAAATAATCGAACTAGGCAACCCAAAATGCTTCCAGACATTCTCAAAGAATAACTTAGCTGCACCAGCCCCTGTAATGGTCTTCTTGCAAGGAATGAGAACCACCATTTTACTAAAACGATCGACCACAACATATAAGTAGTCATTCCCTGACTTGGCCTTCGGTAAACCTCCCAAGAAATCCATGGAAATACTTTCCCAAGGACGAGACGGTACCGGCAACGGTAGATACAACCCTCTCTTCCTGTTCGCTGGTTTCGAAGTACAACACAACTTACACCTTCGAACAAATCTGGAAACATCATCCTGCATCTTAGGCCAGAAGACATAACGCTGTAAATTCAACAAAGTATTATTAACTCCAAAGTGTCCAGCCACTCTTGAAGTATGTGCTTCTCGAATCCACTGTAATCAATCTCCCTCTTCCGGTATGCATAACAATGATCCCTTATACAACAAACCATCTCGTATCTCAAACTCCCCTTGCTGCACTCGTTTTGCTTGCTCATATACTTCCTTGAAACCTTTATCTGATTCATACAAAGTTGCATACTCAGTTGGAACCAAAGGTTGTATACGCATAGCCACTACCAAGGCACAAACTCTCACAGGTGGTCTAGACAACATATCAGCCAACTTGTTGGTGATCCCCTTCTTGTATCGGATGACTATGTCAAAAGCCATTAAATATGAAATCCACTTCATGTGCCTGGCTTGTTGTAGCTTGGTTTGAGCATGAAGATATTCCAATGGCTTGTGATCTGAATGTACTACTACCTCCTTCCCTAACAAGTACACCCTCCAATGCTTAATGGCTTGGTAAAGTGCATAAAACTCCTTGTCGTAGGTTGGATAGTTTCTGATGGATCCAGTGAATAACTCAGAGTAGTATTCTACTGGCTTCCCATCTTGTAACAGAACGGCTCCCATAGCATAGGTAGACGCGTCAGTCTCCACCTCAAAAGGGCGTTGCAGACTCGGCAGGGCTAGTACTGGAGCTTCTGAAATTTTCCTCTTTAAAAGATGGAAAGCTTCTTCATGCTTTTCACTCCACTCAAATTTCTGTCCAGCTTTTGTCAGCCCGTGCAAAGGTGCTGCATGAGTAGAGAAATCTCGAATAAACTTGCGTACATACTGGCAAACTCCCACGAAACTTCGGACTTCTGTTACTGTCTTGGGTCTAGGCCACTTAGAGATGACCTCAACCTTCCTTGGATCAATCTTCCGTTGACCTCCACCAACTATAAACCCGAGATACACCAATTCTTTCTGCGCAAACTCACACTTTTTTGCATTCAAACATAGTTGATTGTCTTGTAGTAACTTTAAGACATCTCGTACGTGAATCATATGCTCCTCCCACGTCTTGCTATATATCAGAATGTCATCTAAATAGACAATTACACAGTTGTCTATTAGATGACGTAGTATTTCATACATGAGGCGTATGAAAGTAGCCGGAGCGTTGCACAAACCAAAGGGCATGACTAACCACTCAAAAAGGCCTTGTTTTGTTTTGAAGGCTGTTTTCCAAGTGTCCTCTTCCCGTACTCGGACTTGATGGTACCCAGATTTTAAATCTAGTTTGGTGAAATATTGAGCACTCTCCAGTTGATCTATCAAATCATCGATCCTAGGCAAAGGGTATCGGTTCTTAACAGTAATTCTGTTTAGTGCTCGGTAATCGACGCACATTCGCCAACCACCATCCTTCTTAGGAACTAATAAGACTGCTGACCCACAAGGTGAACAACTTGGTACAATAACTCCCTTATCAAGAAGCTCTTGAACTTGTCTCTTAATCTCCTCAGATTCCTGCACCGTCGTACGATACAACCCTGTGTTTGGCAAAGAACTCTCCCCTGTCAACATAATCTCATGTTCCACTTTCCTCTTTGGCGGCAAACCCGACAATTCTTGAAACAAATCTGCAAACTGTGACTTCAACTCCTCCATATCATTGTTCTGTTGTTTTGTTAGAGATGATAGGTTCACTCGATGCAGATGCTCCTCATGTTGTCGTACCATCAGTAATACGAACCTTCCACAAGCATTGACCAATCTTTTGGCCTAAGTTGCCGTTACCAAACTTGCCTCTCTCGAATAAGGAGTTGCTCGAACAACATATTGTCGTTCATCTTTTGTTAATGTGTACTTCTGAGCTCGCCTGTCATAAATAGCATACCTATCCCATAAGTAAGGATTACCCAGAATTACCTGACAAACTTCCAAAGGAACCACGTCACACGTCACTTCGTCGATGTAAGACTCGTGTAGTGCGAACTTGAAAGTACACTGATTAACTACACTCAAACCAGCTTCCTTCTGTATCCATCCCAAAGGGTAGGGCTTTGGATGCTTGACCGTCTTGAGACCCAGCTTTTGAACCAAGGCTTCCGAGATGAGGTTTTTCTGACTTCCCGGATCAACTATGGCATCAACTAGACTGGTCTTCACTTGTAGCTTAACAACGAAGAGTTGTTCCCTAGGATCTTCCTCTTCGGCTATAGGAGTCTTTCCTGCCATAAGGTTAAGTCTGGTGTTTGGTTCAGTCATGCCTGGAACTTCTGTTGGTCCTGTGATCAATGCTGCCTTCTTCTTTGCTTCTTGCTGCCTCAAACCTCTCGGTTTAAGGTGTGGATATTTCACCCAGCACTTCTCTACTGCATGATTGGTTGCACCACAGTGACTGCATGTCGAACTCTCCTTCCCTTCTGACTCGTTCTTACCCCGTTTTGGCTCCTCCTTCTTCACACCCGAATTGTTAGTCTTGTTCCCAGGTAGCTTCGCCTCTCCTTTTGCTTCGCCCTTTCTGAGTTTGCTCTCAATAGCAATTGCTTTCACGCTGGCTTCGGCAATGGACTCCACTGTGAACAGTCTCAACTCCTTATGAATGTATTCGTTCAACCCCGACACATACTTCATGTACACCGAATAATCTTCTAGTACGATGTCCAAAACCATAGCTTGGTTCTGGAATTCAGTAGTATATTCTTGTACGGACTGATTGAATCTCTGTCGTAAGTTATACCATCTGTTCCATCGTTCTTCCAGAAAACCAACTGGGTAGAACTGTTTCCTCAACAACTCTTTAAACTTCTTCCATGACACATCCTCCCCTTTGTTGTGTTTCCGATAGGACTTCCACCAAGAAAGAGCATGGACCGATAGTTTCAGGGTTGCGAAAATAATCTTCTCTTTTGACGAATAGCCATAAAGAGTAAAATAGGTCTCTAGACGTTCAATCCAGTCGTCCAGTTTCTCTACGTTGACGCTTCCGTCATACATAGGGATTTCAACCTTGAAATCAATCTTAAGATTTCGTAGGGAATCCTTGGCTCCTTGCTGTGAAGTTTCGCCGTCATCGTCGGTGTCTCTGTCTGTATCTGTTTCGCCTGACTCATCACCTGATTCAGGAGCCTTCTTCGGTTTCTTTGTAGGATCAACATTCTTCTCCTGTTTGATGAGATTGGCCAGTTCTGTTAGAGTCGTAGTTACCAACGTCAGCTGTTTCTCCACCGCATCAAGCCTCGCCTTGTCTGATGTCTCGTCACCCATCTTCTTCCTTCTTGACTTCTTGGTTTGCTCCCAAGAAACAAGAACCTTGCCTAGCTTTCTGTACTGCGTTCGAGTAAGGACCATACACCACTAAAAACCCCTCCCGGATCAGAGGAGCTCTGATACCAACTTGGTACAGAAACCAAGCAGGTTAGCCCCTAGCCGCGGAATTACTAGTAGCTTAAAAGGAAAAGTAACAAGACAGAACTCTGAAGAAAGATATCTTCACTAATATTGTAAAAAGTTTACAGCTCTATAATATTCTCTAAACATAAGGTTTACTTTCTGTTTCGTCTATGTTTAGTTCTAACTAAACATCTCTTATTTATAGAACTAGAATCCATAACTAACCTGAAGACTATTCCTAATCTAAGTAAGAAACAGAATTCCTGACATGGTTAACTATGAACTAACTAAGTTCCTAGTAGGATTCAGATACACCTGTATCATGTTATATGGTGAATTGTTGTTAAATAGTCAAACCGGGTTCCAAGCCTTTAATCGGTTGATTGGTTACAGTTATGACCAATTTTCATTTTGTGATTTTTATTGGACAGTCAAACCGGGTTCCAAGCCTTTGGCTGGGTGATTGGTTACAGTTAGGAATTAGAGCTCTAGTCCGTCTGTCGTTGTAGATCATGGGAGATACCTTATGGTATCTAGGACCCATAGGTGCACAAATTGTTGTTGTAGGTCATGAGGGGTATTTATTAATACCTGAGACTCATGGGTACATGTTATTTGAGAAAATGTTGGAATTGTGGATTTAAATTATTGATTTACATTCTCTTGTGATATATTGGATGTGAGAGATGTTGTGATTATTTTGAGTTTACTCATACAAGCTTTTTAGCTTACCGAGTTTGTTAGTTTACAATCCCGGTGCACCAATTCTTGGTGTAGAGGTTAGACCTGCAGGTGAGGATCAGCAGGGTTGAGGAGGAGGCTTAGTGGCAAGGTTCTTTTGTTTTTGTTGTACTCTGTATAGTTATATTTGGGTAGACAATATTAAACTCATGAGATTGTTTCATGTTCTTGTTTTGCAAGTTTATGTAAACAAGAAAATGTAATATTGCACTCAGTGTTGGGTTATGTGACATTTAAATTTTCGTTAATGAGTTTTAGTTGCTTGAGTTGGTTTGTTGAAACAGGTGTGGGATATTAATATTTTAGGATATATCATGTCAAAAATTTTGAAATTTATCCTTCGAAAATTGGGGTGTGACAATTTGGTATCAGAGCTTAGGTTTACATATTTGGTGATAATCAATAGTTCGGTGTGATGGCCCGACTGCAGCGGATTACCATCATAAACTCTTCGGTATTGATATGTCATTGGGTATGTGAAGGGTTAGGTGTCGCCTCTATGACAATAGGATATCAGAGTAAAGAATACTCTGTTAGTGGGTCTTTGAATCTTTGTGTTCCATCTGGAGTTAGTACCTTGGTTAATAAATGTCACATTTGACTTATACTTGGTTTAAGTTTTATGCATGAGTTAACCAAGGTTTACTTGCTCCTTAGGTGATGGATCTTCCGCGAGGAAGAGCTAGAGGCTGAGGTAGGGCCAGAGGGGCAAGTAGGGACAGAGGCAAAGTTAGGGCTCCACCTGTAGATGATTTCTTTGAGGAGAAAGTGGTGTTGGAGATGCCAGTGCCAGTTGTGGTAGATGATGGTCTACGTCTGGCCAGGCTAGCTCAGGGTATCATCAAGTTAGGAGCACCTTCCTTTCTTGGAGGTACAGACTACCTTGTAGTTGATCATTAGATAGAGGGTATTGAGACATACTTCACCATAATCACGTGTACGGAGATTGAGAATATGTGTATTTCTACGTTTCTTCTCAAGGATGAGGCACGAGTATGGTGGAGCGGGGTAGAGAGATCTCGAGATGTGACCGCCCTGACTTGGGAGGGGTTTGTTTAGCTCTTTCGAGAGAAGTATTTTCTTGATACTGGGAGGGAGCAGTTGGAGCTGGAGTTCATAGCTCTGGTGCAAGGCTTGATGAATGTTAGGGATTATGAGGCTCGGTTTTCTCAGTAGTATCGTTTTGGTAGAGAGATGAATGCAGTAGATTTGGCACGAAAGTTCATTCTGGGTTTGAGGCATGAGCTTTGGAAGTTGGTGACTTCCCACCGGTTTGCTACTCTAGCAGAAACGGTGGAGAGTGCCCTTGCAATTGAGCAGGAAGAGGCTATGGATGAGACTAAGGGGCAAAGAGATGTCCAGGGAAAGGGCAAGGCCCTGGCAAGGAGTAGCAGTTCAGGAGACCACTGAGGTGGTTATGGGAAGAGGCGACGGACTCATCAACTGGTTCCAGCTAGAGCAACAATTGCATCTATTAAGGCTCCACCTATTAGGTAGGCAGTAACCCTTGAAGTGTTTCAATTGGGGTGAGCCGGGCCACTTCTCTTAGGCATGCACGAAGCCCAGGAGACATGGATGCTTCACTTGTGGGCAGACAGGTCATTTTGCTAGGGATTGCACCCGACCTCAGGCTGGAGGGTATTCAGCAGAGACCATTACTTCCAGCTCCAGCTAAGGTGTATGCCATTGGTCAGCGTGGTGCAGGAGTGGAATGTACCATTCTTATTTATGATTTGTTTGCTATAGTTTTGTTTGATATGGGGGCAACCCATTCCTTCATATCTAGCTCGGTGATGAGGGCATTAGGCTTGACTCCGACATCGCTTGCTAGATCTTTGTGCGTTTCATCGCCTCTCGGTGTTTCTATTGAGCTTGGCGCTTTTTGTGAAGCATGTCCTATAGTGATTAGTGGTAGAGAGTTCCTTGCTTCTCTCATTATGATCCTAGACAGCTCCTATGATGTGACTTTAGGAATGGATTGGCTAAGGCCAAACCATGCTTTGATTAATTGTTTTGATTTGATGGTGTCATTCCACATTCCTGGACAACAATGCTTTCGTTATCGTTGTCATAGGTCAGACACAGCCATGTGGGAAGGAGTGTTGGCACATATTGAGGCTACGGGTAGTACCGTGGGTATTGTAGATATTACAGTAGTCTTTGAGTTTCCTGATGTGTTCCAGGAGATTCGGGGGTTACCTCCTAAGAGGGTAGTGGAGTTTGCTATAGATATGGTACCAGGTACCTCACGGATATCAAAGACTCTTTATCAGATGGGGAGAACTGAACTTCAGGAGTTAAAGGTTCAGATTGAGGGTCTTCTTGAGCAGGGATTCATTAGACCTAGCACCTCGCCTTGGGGTGTAATAGTGTTGTTGGTGAGGAAGAAGGATGATACACTCAGGTTGTGTGTGGATTATCGGGAGTTGAACAAGGTGACCATCAAGAATAGGTATCTCTTGCCTAAGATTGATGATTTGTTTGATCGGCTTAGAGGTGCTACGGTATTCTCTAAGATTGACTTGAGGTCCGGTTATCACTAGTTGAGGGTAAAGGAGGAGGATATTCCGAATACCGCTTTCAGGACTAGATATGGGCATTATGAGTTTGTTGTCATGCCTTTTGGACTGACCAATGCGCCTACTGCTTTTATGGATTTGATGAACCGCCTCTTGACTCCATTTCCAATTGGCAAAGGGCAGGTTGGGAGCTGAAATTTTCAGTCCTTATCTGGATGTGTTTGTGGTAGTATTTGTAGATGATATTTTGATTTACTCCAAGACTTTGGAAGATCATGAAAGGCACCTACGGATTGTACACTACCAGGACAAGCACATTAGCCGACGAAAAATTTTCGTCGGCCTGTTATCTTAATTCGTCGGCTAAGATCTTAGCCGACGAACCTTCGTCGGCTATAGTGTCGTCGGGAAAGGGTCTTCGGTGATGACTTTAGCCGACAAAATTTTTTTTTCGTCGGCTATAGTCCCACAGTTAGCCGACGAAAAACATGTCGTCGGTTTTTTTCCCAGACTTTAACCGACGAAATATTCGTCGGCTAAAGTGCGTAATAAATAATTAAAAAATAACTGTACCCGACGAAATTTAGTATATTTCATCGGCTAAACCTTGTAAAAAAATTTAAAAAAATAATTATAGCCGACGAAATATTTTCATCGGCTAAACCTTATAAAAAAATTAAAAAATAACTATAGCCAACGAAACATGCCATAATTCGTCGGCTAAAACTTATAAAAAAATTAAAAAATAACTATAGTCGACGAATTATGACATAATTCGTCGGCTAAACTAAAAAAATTTAAAAAATACTATAGCCGACGAATATAGTGTTTAAATATCGTCGGCTAAAGTTGCTGGGTTTTGAAAAAAAAACTGCAGAAACTTTCGGCCACCTCCAATCACGACCAAAATTTGACAGAATCTTCCTCTCAACATTTCGAACAACTTTCTAGAAGAAGTCGAAGCTCAATTCTAAGCCTAAACAGGTCAATCGACTGAAAATATAAAAATCCTCAATTTTAAACCCTAAAAATTTCAAATCTTCGATTCTCTTCACACACACCGAATTGAGCTACCAAATTCTAGGGGAATGTAGTACTAATCAAACTCAACTTATCCATATATAGAACTCACCAAATGGTGATCTAAGAAGGAGAAATTCGATCGACACCGAATCTGAACCGGCGGAGTTTTGGAGCTCGATTTATCCCTCACGGCGGCGCCACTCGATGCACCACCTATCCAACAATGAAGTAGAGACGACAACGAAGCTTTTGGGACAAGTGTGACGGTCTCCGGTGGCTTGACAGCGGAGCTAGGCCGAGAAGAAAATCTGGCAGATAATAGACTTCTTACCATCCATCTTCACCTATATAAAGAACTTTAGCCGACGAAATTCTTTATTTTCGTCGGCTAAACTCTTTTGAAAATTTTGGTTGACCGTCAAAAAAATTTGGTTGAAAATTTTGAAAAATTTTCGACTTTAGCCGACGACTTTTCATATATTTTCGTCTGCTAAAGTCCTTTGAAAATTTTGGTTTACCGCCAAAAAATTTTGGTTGAAAATTTTTCGACTTTAGCCGACGACTTTTCATATATTTTCGTCGGCTAAAGTCCTTTGAAAATTTCGTCGGCTATACACCAATTCGTCGGCTAAACCTTTTAAACTCATCGGCTAAACTTTATAAATTCGTCGGCTAAACCTTTGAAATTCGTCGGCTAAACCTTTGAAATTTGTCGGCTAAAAGTATTTTTATACATTTGGCATGTTGTGATTGTGACGATCAAACTTGAGAAACAGAAATCCAACCGTCAGATCTGACCATTATGATACAATACATGTATGGGAAAAAATTCAACTTGATCCGAAAAGAATAAGGGCTCGATCCGGACGGTTAATCTCGTAAGTCAAACCCCTAAACGCACGGAAAAGGTCGTTCGACCGTCTAAATTACGTATTTTGGCCGGACCTCCAACTGAAAATAGTTTTAAACCGATGACACGCAACAAGTCGTATAAAAATTTTACGCAAAATAACCACCGAATATAGGGCTACTCATAGGGGAAAAAAATGAAAAATTGCATTGACCGCAACTATCGGCACCGAATATTTACCGGAATAGTGTGATTTTTCAACCGTGGATATATTTCAACATTCTCGTCATATCTTATTTCATGACTTTTTGGCGTTTAAAGGTTTTACGTATAGTTTGTTTTTGAAACGGAACATTTACATAACACTTGGTAAACAAGTTATACAACATTAGTATGCATGTTGTGATTGTGATGATCAAACTTGAGAAACAGAAATCCGACCGTCATATCTGACCATTATGATAAAATGCATGTATGGGAAAAAATTCAACTTGATTCGAAAAGAATAAGGGCTCGATTCGGACGGTCAATCTCGTAAGTCAAACCCTAAACGCACGGAAAAGGTCATTCGACCGTCTAAATTACGTATTTTGGCCGGACCTCCAACTGAAAATAGTTTTAAACCGATGACACGCAACAAGTCGTATAAAAATTTTACGTAAAATAACCACCGAATATAGATCTATAGTAGGTAATAGAAAAATTTTAGGGTTTGATGTTTACAGGGTTGTTAGGTGGCAACATCTGTCTCTTCATTCCTGGTCAAAAAAAACAATATCACTTTTTCAATTCTACGTCAATCTCTCTCCAACTCTATCACTGCTGCCAAAATCAACTCCCTGGCCCTCCGGCAAAACCATTAGAACTCAAAATTAGAAGTGGTGACTGAGAGGGAGTTTGATGTTAGGGATTTTTTTGCGGTGCTTGAGAAATTGGAATTGGTGATGGATTTGGTTTATTTGGACCGGTTTCCTGATAGCTTGAAGCCGTTAATTCAAACCGTGGCTGAGATTCCGGTGTTGGGGTTTGCAGTCTGTGGCAATTCGTGGCTGAGAATGGAGACCATGATAATATTGCAGCTGAGGTGTTCAAGTCATTGGCACCCATAATTTTTCAGTTATAAATCGCAGCTGAGGTGTTCAAGATATTACTATCAAATTATCCCTTGCAATCTTCTTCTGTATTGCCTTGGCTAATTCATCTTCTTGACGAGACAAACCCTTCATTTTCTCAAGCCAAAGAGTAGTACTCATGGGTTTGGAGTCATGATCCAGGCATGTGGTGTACCTAGCTCAGTCGGCATTGTTATTGCATATATCGACTTGATGAATTGGATGGTGGGATTAGGATAGACCACAAGAACGAATTCAAAGACAGATCTGCAAATGATATCCTTGTAGAAGGTGGCACCTCTCTCTGTATATAAAGAACATAGAAGGGTTCTTGGTAGAGATATGTCTTTGTTTGATGAATCTGTCTGAGGATAATGGAATTGAATTCGAGAAGAGATAGATATGCTGCTTTTTTAGTTAACTACCAATTGATGGCCGTTCTTGATACTGGTTTTGATAGATCCTTGATCAAGATTATGGGCTGTTCGTTAAGTTCATTAAGTTTCCAAAGCTGAAGTAAAAACTGGTGCAAATTTGCATTTTTATTATATTCAAAGCAAGTTAATGAAAATAGAGAGTAAAGGGTAAATTGATTATTTTCTGATTAGATTATGTCTTACCGTTAACTTTTTAATCACAGTTATAGATACCAAATTTTTATCAGGATAAAAACGTAAAATATTATTTTTGTTTAAGGAAATTATATTTCCGTCATTCTGTTATGTATCTTGCCCTAATACACGTAGGATTGGTTAATCCGGTTTTCTTATTAGAATAGATTTCAGTTGATAGAACTTCTAGATCTATCGGGGGACTCTATGTAATGCATATAAATAGGTCTTCTTATCAATAAATGAGTAGACCGTTATTCTAGTTATCTTTTCTCTTTCAACACGTTATCAGACTTGGTGCTCTTACCAAGCTTTGATAATAGCCCCTCCATTGAAAGAAAAAAAAAACCCTAAACCCTAAAATCGGGCAGCTTTGTTTTTCCTGATTTCCGACCAAAATTCTAACAGCCCTTAGCCGGAATTTTATATCCCCATAAAGCTTTCTTCGTCCCGGATCCAACGCCGCCGGCCTCACCCCGAGAACCGGCCGCTAGAAGATTCCAGACCGCCGCCGCTACTGACCATCGGTTCACCGCCTTTCCCTGCTCCGATCAACCTAAATTTTTGATAGCAGCTTCCCCATCCAGAGATGCTCCTTCTATCAAATTTTCAACTCCAAAATCGAAGCAGAAATAGGCGAAAAGTTGTTTCTCCTCTCTGCAGTCTCTAGAATCCAAAAATTCCAAGATTACTCGCCTTCCAAGCAAGTCCAGAAGGGCTCCTACTCCTCGGCCCACGCCCACAACCGACCTCAACTCATCAGAGTTATATATTCCTTTCAGGTACTTCTCTACTTGGAAAGAGTACCTCAATGAAGGATTAACACTCTTTATCGAGACACCTCATTCGCCAAGAAAATTGCTCTGGGCACCCACCTTCACTGATCCGGCAGCCTAGCTCCGACCACTCACACCGAAGGCGAAGCGCACCAGCCTCCTTACTAGCTGAGCCCCATCTCAGCCCGTCGCCGCCGCACTCTTGCAACCTAGTGCCCAACCTTGCGGCGCCGCTACCCACAGACACGATGAAATTGCGAGGGCAACTTTTCTTACACGGCAAACTAGCATGTAAGCTTTTATAAAAGTTACTGCTTTTGAAATTTTAATTTCATAGCCGAGCTTCTACATCCCACCTTTCTTTATAACGTGTGACGATATTGAGGGATTGAGACCCCTCATATCAAAGTTGAAATTTGTAACGGTTTGACAAGTCACGGTATTACGATGAAATATTGTCGTGGTTAATAAAGGGACAAACATCGATTTGCGATTGAAATTGTCGTGGTTGATATCGATTTGTGACGGAAATGTCACGGTTAACATCGATTTGTGACGGAATTTGTCACGGTTTACATCGAATTGAGTTACCATAAACTTTGGTCTTGACATAATTCATTACTTGGAATTAATTATCGTATATCGATAATAGTCAACCTTCCATCTTGTTGTTTAAATATTTGACCGAAACATGAGCCTTAAATTTGAAAAAAAAAAATGTGATGAATTTCATGTCACGAGTTTTGAAAAAAAAAGAGGCAATGTCTCGAACCCCACATGTCATATTAAAAATTGGGCTAGTACAAGAAAAATCTTGTTATTGATGTGGTTCTACATCAGTTCACTAATTGCAATGAAATAAATATTATGGTCAATGTATACAAAATATAAGGAGTTCTGGCACCAAGAAACTCACTATATGGAAGAAGATGAAAATATTATTCTCCCAGTTACGAATTTAAAAGCAAAAGTTACATTGCGGAAGATATGTAGCACATGATTTCGGTTTAATAGTTTAAGTGACTACAAATCCGTTAATTTTTTCAAGTTTTGTGAAGGCGTATACCTCACATATCTGACTAAAATTACTTAGTCGTTATATTTTGAATTAAATTCATGGTCAAGACCTCGATACAATTGTTGGCATATATATTCGAATTTTGTCTTGCACATATGGTTCGATTTACATAAGCTATATGTAATGCAATATATCACATTATAATGTGACACTACATTAGACTACATTGGACCACCAGTTATTATAAGGTGGCGTTTCTATAGGCTAAATATCATGATGTGGCGAAATGCACATCAGTTTTGGATCAACAGAGGATTTGTAATGTCAAGTGTGGTACAATGCACCCTTATACAATTGCACATGCATTACAAACAAGAGTCGTTTTCTACACTCTTTAGTGGATTCATAATTGCAAAAAGGAAATTGCGTTATGCTAAATGTCATCCAATATTAGATGTTGAAAAATCCTCCTCTTTCTCTACAAGATCCAAAAGTGAGCCATTGGCGGTGGCGCCGCCCATATATATAGTGCTCACAATCAATTTTGCCAAGTTTTGGCATGTTTTAAGCCTTGTTTCGTCCATCTATGTAGTATTACACATCATTTATATAATGCACTCTAAAGGATTCCAACACATTTTTCAATCTCCATCGAAATTGTTAACATATTTCGGTTTCTATGTCTTGACATAAGACAGTTGTCTCTACATTCTGGTATATGAATGTGTTGTAGCGAGATTGAATGCTTAGCTTATTGCAAGGAATAGATAACTATTCATGAATTTAGTTATTTATAAATCCGTTATGACTACGATGACTAGATCATCAGAAAAAATCAAAGAGCGGATTAATGCTCAAGTTCCAATGGCTAATGGCGTTATGATTCAAGTCACATATGCTCTTTGTGCATGCATAAGGAAGCAATCGAACCATGCTATGACTTAATGATATTCATGCCAACGTTTATCACCTAGAAACACATTGTGACAATTGATGAAAATTTCTTATGTATCATTATAATGAATGCGCAACATTCATGAGTCAATAAGATTCGGTTAATTGAATCGATTATTGTCTCCAATGATGAGAATGAAGACATTGACTCATGTAGGCTTTAACATAAATCGTCCGGGACAATTTTGGACGTGTTTTGATGATCCGTATACTAAAGAGTAAAGACTCTCACGGACATCCTTTCTTTTGAGCAAAGTAACCATTGAGATCAAAGATCACCAAAATTCCACTTACTGGAGCTATGAGTAATGCTCACGGCCTATAGATGACATTAAAGCCGTTCGCGTCATCCTCTTATACAATGGAGGCACTACTCATGCTTTCATAAGCGAATATGACGCAAAAGAACTCCTATGATCTCACATTGGTCATGCTCGTTACTTGTTTCGTAAAGCCTATTCTTTAGCAAAGATTAGGAGCGACGCCCTCCTACGCTAAAGACAATGATATGTAGAGACTAGCATAAACAAAATGCTACGTCGTTGTTCACTAAGTAAGACATTACAATGTCTGTAAGTGATTCTACAAGAATGATACATAAGATGTTGGCTTAATGGCTTCTCATTGTTCACTTTGAGACATAATAATACTATGGTGATGTTCACAATGGTTTAACTCAAGCCATAACAATTAGCTGTTATGGGGAACCTTAACAATGATTGAAAAGTTAAAAAAACCTAGAATTTCCGATTTTTCAGCTTGCGGACTAGTCATTGTGAGATTCAGTTCAACAACTTTTAGACCGTTTCTTGAGGTTCTGTTTGAGGCCACGGATTCCTAACATCCAAATCTACAAAGGTACAAAATTTCGTGACATTTGGAGAAGTGGAAGGTGGTGAACCGCTCAATATAAGTGTTCACGGATGTCCGGACGGTTCGGCAGGTTTTAGGCCGGTTCTGTCGTTGAGGCTGGAGTTTTTGTAATCCTAACTTCCATTTCTACCTGCTTACAAAATTTGGTAGCGTTTGGAGTATTAGAGAATAGTGAACTGTTAAAGGAAGTGTAAAACAAAGATCCGGTGATATTCGGTTCAACCAGTTTTTTTTTTACCAGTCTCGACGGTGAGGCCAATGGTTTATTTTTGGACCTGTAAGACCAACGACTATGAGTTGTAGCAGGTTCATAGTTTTATTTATTCATCTTTGCTCACCATCATTTAAATCTTTATGTTACGGTTGTAACAGTATGCATATTTGTTAACAGATTGAGTTAACAATCTGCAATCTATATCGTTCACATGTTGTATGTGTCATATTGCGTCACCATAAGCGCATAATGATGGGTTATTTATGATGAATATTGTCTTTGAATAAGACATAAGCTTCCGACTATAGTCCGTTTATATATCTTGACAGGAGATCTCTTTTGTGTCACTTTGATGAGCCAGTCTTCCTGTCGTTAAAGGGAGATAAGAACAAGAATGTTCAAGTAAAACGACTAGGAATTGTCATGGTTTATCCCTACTGTGTCTCATCAAGTTCCCTAAAGTGACGAGATCACATATACATGCTGCAAACATACCTGCAAGGATTGATGTCCGGATAAGGACATGTTGATGTCCGGATAAGGACATGTTGATGTCCGGATAAGAGGACATGTCGTCACCCATAGATGGTGGCATGGTAACACCACAAATGTGGTAGATTGTGTCACATGGCCATGGCTCCCACAATTTAGGAATGGCCACTTGGTTCGATACATACTCGCCAAGGAAGAATGCGAGTTTGACACAACTTGATCATTTGATCAATGATACTCATTCTTTTGTTATTTCTGGATTATGGTCATCATTGGGGGATGCATCAATGTCAATACCAATCCATGTAGAGATCTCTACACTTAGAAATTACACCGGTGTACATGATGACGTGGTTTAATGAGTTTGATATCGAACTATACTTCGTTGAGAAAATATCAACGTTGAGAAAATACCAACATTGTAGATTGGCTTAAATGGAAAGATGTGATTAAGTTTAAACAAAGAGATAGTGTTTTGGTTAGGTGACGCCGATACCCCAAGTGTAAACTCTATCATTTATATCTTTGTTAAAAAGCGTAGTGAGAAAAAGAGTTTAGACTCACCTTCTGGCGCAAGGTCTCTCACAAACGCCTTGGAATCGACTACGATGAGATATACTCTTGTAATAGATGTCATTGCACTCCACTATCTTATCAGTTTGGTAATTTCTGAAAAACTGAACAAACAGCTTGTGTTCACAACTTATCTCTGTTGGGAACTAAGAGATGTACTAAAGATCTTGAATAAATCGGTTTTCACCCAAATCAAGTGGCTCCTGACCACGGAGCGCGTTTGCAAGGTATTTGCTAAGTATCTACTTGATTAGGGAAGGGATATGAAGAATTATGCCTATTTGCATGTAAATTATGGATGAATCATGATGAACTCTTGTTAAACTAAGAGATGCCACTGATCTAAAATTAAGAATGAAAGGATGTTGGGAATACTTGGTCTCAAAAGTGAGGACCGTTATTGATGATTCTTATTCATCTGTCGGCTTAAGACAAGTTAAAGGACGATGATGTTATGCCTATATGTATCCCTTGATCTGTCAAAGTCTTGAGAAGACTCGTTTTGTCCATATGACAAAGAAGTCTTGGGAGAAATTCTCCATCTAAGTACCATAGCACATTCATGTACTTGTTACAATATACTTGACTCGACATCTCATTCACTACAAACTTATAAAGCTAAGTTCTCCTTAGTCTTTCAACTCTCATCCTAGCGGTTGAACATTTTCGCTCTCTTTTAGATGAGTGTGAAGGAATATCAAGGTAGTGGCCGGATGCGCCCACAAAACGCCAATGTAATGGCAGTGATTACTTCTATGAAAGGTTCATGCTTATTCATTCCTACAGAAAGACACATTAAATGTGAAATCACAATCTGCCCAGTTTCGTAGGTCAACTACTACAGGATCTGCAGGATAGCCCACTCGTTGGAAAATGGTGTAATTGGTACCATTGGAAAGGCCTATGTGTCTAATTTCCAGGGAAACCAACCATTTGATCACACCTATCATATTGAGTGAGTTATGGCTATTTTCGTAAAGTAGGACGGATCTGTCCGAGAATCTGCTTTTGCAGAATAGTCAACTTCGACAGAGCTTTGTGATCAGCTCAAGATGAAATAGGTTATGGACCTTATATGGTTGGAAAGCTATGTGTATCTAGTTTCCAGAACTTTATACGGTTTGTCCATACCTATTGTATCGAAGACGTTATGACTGTTTAAGTACACGAAGATCATGCCACGCGTGAATTTGATTTTCAACGCGAACTTATGTTTTGAGTTGTTAGGCAACCTTCTCCTTAAAGATCAAAGTAATGCTAAGCATAGAAAGTCTGATCTAAGGATATTGTGGCTGAATTTAATGACTAAATCGTTGCCCAAGTCTACTTTTGAAGTATGTGAAGTGCATTGGCTTGCACTATTTATCTGTACTCCGGAGATTAAGTTACCAATCAGGGGGAGTCATTGTGTAGACATCAGGGGGAGTCTACATGCATCACATGTTATCTTTAATTGTAGTTGGTGCGTTGTGCTCTTTTTCCCTTCGTTCAAGTCTTTTGTTTTACCCACGATGTTTTTGTTTTACTTGGCAAAGTTTTTACCGAGGCAACACTATAAACACCATATCGTATTAGGGACGCAACATAAGGGGGAGTGTTTAAGGAAATTATATTTCCGTCTTTCTGTTATGTATCTTGTCCTAATACACGTAAGATTGGTTAATCCGGTTTCCTTATTAGAATATATTTCAGTTAATAGAACTTCTAGATCATTCGGGAGACTCTATGTAATACCTATAAATAGACATTCTTATCAATAAATAAGTAGACCGTTATTCTCGTTATATTTTCTCCTTCAACAATTTTAAAGTTTTCTAAAGTTGATATACTAAAATTTAGTTTCTCTAAGAGTTGAACTACTTTTGGGCATTTTGTCCAACATAAATTTGACATTTTTGAGAAAAAAAAAAACCATTACAGTACTACACACATTCTTTCGCTCTGCGATTCTACGGTGCTACTAACGACTTATGACTTTATGAGGGAGTTTCTGGTTTAACTTACAAAGTCGGAAGAAACCGAGCTCATTCGAGATCAAACTATACTCATTCGATCTTTTCCTTTTCTGATACAAAGACATTGCAATGAGGCAAAGACTGAGCCCTACAGTTTCATCATCAGCAAATACACACACAACCGTAAACCAAATTCCTACAAGATCACAACAACACAAGAAAGCCCCACAATTCGATCTGCTAGACTCACCCAAGAATCTCTATCTATTCTGCTTGGCCTTTCGAATAGTCAATGCTCTGTTGGTTCAGACCCATTTCAACCCAGATGAGCACTGGCAAGCTCTTGAAGTTGCTCACCGCATCACTTTTGGGTACCCACTAATTTTCACTTTCATGCCGAAGTCTTGATAGAAACAAAATGCTGAGATGGGTTTTTGGTTTTCTGAATGACAGGTTTGGCCATTTGACGTGGGAATGGAAGCAGGGGATTCGGAGCTACTTGCATCCTTTGCTCTTTGCTTTCCTTTACAAAGTGCTTGCCTTGTTGGGTCTTGATACCCCATTGTTCATGGTAATGGACATAAACAATGCATGTCTTCATTACATTCTAAGCGATAATTTGTTGCATACGATTTCCTTGAAAATATGTAACACGCTTTTAATTCCTATATTAAGCTGACCAGTAGATAGAACAACCCATTCTTGTTGTTGTTCAATTAAAAACAATCTGCAAGAAAATTACTTCCGGTTCCTACTGACTATACAATGTGAATGCAAAAGAATTCAGGAGACTAGAAGAACTAATACTGTATTAATTCCTCTCAACGGATTTTACTTATTTGAAGCATGAGTATTTCAGGTCTTCAGTTATCTTATGTAAAATTTGGATTGGTACTTTGCCTCAGTCAGAGAATAAATAGAATGAAGGGAGTAAGGAGTGTAAGTATTTGCTACAATGTTCTACCTTGTATTAGTGAATTCAGACTATTTGTATAGTAAATAATTTTTACAATATTTGATTTTCTAAACTAGACACAGAATGTATTTATTTTCAGCATGTATTATGTATTTTTGTGTATAGAAATCTCTGTAGCCATTATGTATTGTTGTCAAGTGATTAAGAAAATACAAGAGAATTTTCATTTCTTCTGGGTAAGGTTGCCATTGATTTCTTGCTACTCAGATGATATGAAATTTAGGTGGTTAAAGTAATCACCTTTCTTTCTTTTAATTTTTTTGTTTTTTTTGTTTTTGTGTTTATATGCTTGTAGGTTAAGGCTCCTCGGCTATTCCAGTCCCTATTCTCTGCATTTGGTGATTTATACCTGTACAAACTCTCTGTCGTCCTCTTTGGTGATCAGGTTGCAAAATGGGCTGTATCCTCTTGTATATCAGACAGCTTCTTTACAATTTGAACAATTATATAGTTTATGTCAAACATTTTTTTTTAAAAACTTTAAACTGCTGTATTTGATACATTCAGTTATTTGTGCTACAAGGTGAACTTAACTCGGTCTCAGCTTTTTTCCCAATTGACAAATTGGTTTATGTTTTTCTGCCTCAATCGTACGTTGTCAAATAGTCTGGAGACTGTTCTAACCATTGTGAGCTTGTACTACTGGCCCTGTATCAGGCCTTCTTCCAGCAAACTTCCCTTGGGATCTAGAAAGTGGGGTTTGATTTTTGCTGCATTAGCTTGTGCTATTCGACCAACAAGTGCTATCATATGGCTTTATGTTGGGATCCTTGAGCTATTTGTGTCACGCGATAAACCCAGATTCATATTTTTAGAGGTGGCTCCTATTGGGTAAGTATTTGTCCATGAAGTGCTTTAAAGGATAGCGTCCACCCAAATCATTTTTGCTCTAGAATTTCTGATTCTCATAAGTTGTTTTCTCATGTTTTTTTTCTTTTTCTTTTTTTATTCAACTTAGAAGTTTGAAAGAAGAAATTTATAAGAATAAATGGTGAGTTGCTTGGCGTTAAGTTTAGTGAGGTCTTATTTTTGGTGAGTGCAATACTGAAATTATTAGAGGAGAAGATGTGATAAAGTGAGAAATTCGCTGATTACTGGAATGCCATATGTGGTCGATAAAGGTGATGCGGGCACAACAAACGACTAATTATGTGAGCTACCTTGAGATTATGGAGATAAGAGAGTTGGTGTCACTCTAATACAGGTTAGGAGTGGCTGCATATGTTTTTGGAGACTTATGCAATGTGATATACACATGATAAAGCTGGGGGTTGAGGCTACTGGCAATAATACATAAGATCAATGAATATATGGTATAAGACGTTTCAAGTCATCATTATCTTCATGCAAGTTGTCACCATAGTATCTCATTTGTATGACATCTATACAATGACTGTAGCTGTTGTGCAGACTTATGCTTATTTTTAGTGAACTCTACATGTCAGTCATTGTGTGCCTGGTGAATTTTGTGTTAATATTTTCTTTACTCATTTGTGGTTCAGGGTCCTGGTGCTTGGGCTTACATTTTTAGTAGATCGATTGATGTATGGCTCATGGATCTTAGTACCTCTAAATTTTCTAAGATTCAATTTTCTTTCATCTGGTGGAGATTATTATGGAACACATGAGTGGCACTGGTACTTCACTCAGGGATTTACTGTCATGGTATTCACTTATTTGCCATTTTCTATAGCTGGCATCATGCAGTCGAAACAATGGAAGCTTTCTGGCCTTATTGCATGGGTTCTTGGACTTTATAGTGTACTAGGCCACAAAGAATTCAGGTACATATTCATTTATTAGGTTTATAAGTTAATAATAATTGCGACTGTTTGTCCTTTTTATTTTCTTTTTGTACTAATACTCCACTTTGACTCTGAATTATAGGTTTGTTTTGCCTGTGCTTCCCATAGCTTTGATCTTCTCTGGCTACGCTTTAGCTGAATTGAAATCATCAATTTCTGGATGTGGTCAAAGGAAGGAATCGGCAGATTACCATAATAAATGCCCTGCAAAAATGCACTTGGCCATCTTTTTCTTGCTTGCTACCAATATTCCAATGGCCTTGTATATGAGTTTGGTTCATCAGGTAGAATATTTTGCTCTTCCATAGCCACAAAAGCTGGGTAGTATTGATTTAGTCTTGGCTAGCCAACTTTAAACAATATTCAATGTTTTAATTCTGTTCAAGGGGGTTACATTCTCTATATGTTACAATCGAGTAACTAAAGGAGACCATTGCTCTGAGTTTCTTTTTTATTTCTTAATTTTTTTTATCAAAGTAATTTTCCTATGCCTCTCTTTCCTCTAATAATTTCAAAATGCAACAGAGAGGAACTGAAGATGTTACATACTACCTGTCCAAAGAAGTGGTTGAGGGAAAAGTAACAGATATACTTTTTCTAATGCCTTGCCACGCCACACCTTATTACTCTACTGTACACCGAAACCTTCCAATGCGTTTCCTAGACTGCACACCAAGGTTCGGAATTTGACAAATTGGCCAGAGCTGTTTCTTTTTTTCATGCAGCCTTTAATATAATGTTTCCTATCTTAGTTCAACATTTTGTCAACAGTGAAGAGAAGGGAACCCCAGATGAATCAGATCAATTCATGATGGATCCTGTAGGTTTCGCATCAGAATTTGCCAAAAATTGGTCATTACCGAGTCATATTGTAATATTTGATTCGGAAGAGAAGAAGTTACGGGATTTTCTAGTCTCCCATTCTTTCAAAGTGGTAGATTCTTCGACTCAGTTAATACTTCTAAGTTAGCTAAATAGTCGATTCTTAGTTGCTCTGTTCTGACACCTACAGATAAAAAGATTTTTCCATGCTCACTTCAAAGTGGATCGTGATCTTCAAGCATCGGTCGTTGTATATGCTTTGACAGGCTCCTGATTATTGTTTATGCACTGATAAATCGGCAATGAAGTCTTTGGCTTCAGTTGTTGTTCAACTAGCTAAATCTCCATAGCTTGGACTAATTGGGTGACATGCTTGCATCAGCGAAGATCATCATCATATCTTCTTTAGTATGTAATAATTCTTTCCAACCTCAAATCTTTTTTAATTAAAATTATTATTGTCATTCCTCCATTAACATCAGGAAAAAAAAATTATCAAACCTTGGACTAATTGGCTGAACTCATATTTATGTTAGAGAAGTGGTCTACTTTTGTCGTACAAGTAGTTAGAGGCATTACAATGTAGATGTTATTGTTGATTTTGTCCAAAAAAAGATATTATTGATAGTGTTAGACTCATTTAAGTGATAGAGATGATATATAGATATGGTACAATGTTTACTCGATTAACTGATCAAGACTATTTAATTGAATACATATGAAAGCCATTTTTCACTCTATCTCCTGGAATTGGAATGATATTATTATAGTTATTATGTTATCGTATTATTGTTTTATACTGTTTGGTTCATATGAATTACATGAAGTATTTGCCTATATTTGTTTTCTGTTGATTAGTTGACAGTGTAGCTCTGCTTGTGTGACTGTGAACATATGAGCTTGTTACTATAGCATCCAAAATTCTGTGAAGCAGGAATTGTGAATTTACTTATGATAATTACATAAGAAGAGGACATATATGCACATCGGTGCAACAAATTGATCATAGTAACAGCTGGTAACATTAGTTTTTGTAGAACTGAAGATGATATTTTGATAATGATGTAGAGAGCATGAGCATCTGATTAATGGTTGTGGCCCATGTCTTGTAACGTTTATAGTCATCTTCCATGTCAAGTTTGAATATCCCCTTACTCGTTGTCAAGACGATGAGATAACCAGTACCAGTCTCCGCTTCTGAATCTTTATACAGCTCTGCATGCATGTCCAGTATGATACCTATAACAAGACACAGATTGATTGTTGCACACGTTAAATTGGTCTTCTTCAGTATAACGTGGCTGCGAACCTCTTCTAGATTTACAATTACCCAACTGGTGGGAAAAAGGTTAGATTCCATAGAACCTAATTTTACTATTCATTGCAGAATAATAAATACATATGAAGAATATCAGACTTACTTTCCTTCTTGCTTTTCGTCAGACTGAGCTTCCTTATTTTAAGAAGAACCTACATAAGAAATTGAGAATGGTTCAAACTAAGATATCTGTCAAACCGCAAGTAGGGCATCCTATGCAGCATGAATATATAGCTTTTACAAGTTAAGCTTGTAATCCCAACCTTGGCTTCACTGCTTAGGACGACAGACACTGATCTGACCATGTACTTCCCTGTGAACACATAGTTTCAAATGTACTATTAGCATCTAGATAAGCAAATCAGGATATTACCCTAGGAATTATACACTAAAACAAAGGAAAACTATGCTGCCCTTCTTGTTAGAGAATGTAGATGCATTAAATTGGATTACAAACCATCTGGTGTTTCGATGCTGAGGTGCACACCCATTCCAAGCATTGACCTACACTTTTCAAAGTCGAAGTCAACCTCATGGTTGTCCTTGATTGGCAGCACGGGTGCACTCCCCTGTAGCATATTCTTGCATCCGGATCTTGCTTTAAGTGTAGCTGCTCCTTTTAATGCTACATAGGCGAAACCCAAAAAAAAAAAATTAGAAAAAATGGCTCTTCTAAAACAGAAGACATGTTCTTTCATATTGGACAATAATGCATAGGATATTAATCACATTTTCTTTCTTTTGTTCTCCTGAAGGTTTTATGATTTGGTGCCATTATTAGTAAGGTGCAAGTTGGAAAACATTTGATAATTTTTTTAATATTCTTTCTGTGAAGCGCCTGCTCATCTGGCTTCTTTTTATTACTTTTTGTTTGTTTTGACATCAAGTAATGAACAATTGGTAAATTGTTCACCAGTAACAATTGCAAATGGTTTATGATTTTCTTACCAGTCATTTTAATTTATTTGCACATGGACAATCATCACACTGACATTACAAAATAATACACACAAGAAAATATTATACACAATCCCAGCAAAAAATAACCACAGCAAGTCAGCAACATGGTAGAAATGATAGAAGTTACCTAATGTGCATAATGTTGGAAAATGTTGTAGGAGCTGGTATAGTGATAAAAATCCAGAATGATTTTGCTATGCATTAAACCAAACTAGAAAAGGATGGGATATTTACATGTTGCAGCTGCTGCTGTGAGGGTTAAGATATCACTTGCACTTGTACTACTCATGGCTGACCCTATTACACTGCTGATCTGTTCCTTCTTTGCTCCCATTGCTTCTGCAACTTTTGCACACTGTGCTGCCACCAGAGCAGCAGCAGAAGCCACTGCTGCTTCCATGGTAGTGCTCTCATTCTTTCTAGAGCTTTCAGCCGCAATGGTAGCAAGCGCTGCTGCCACACCTGCCATAGATATAGCTGCATGGACTTCAGCTCTTTGCAACCTGTGTTCCTCTTTCCGCTTTTCCTTAATCTCCTTCAGCCACTTCTTAATTGACATGTTCCTGAATGGCACTATCTTCCATGACAACTGCAATTTAATAAGTGTTTTGGTAAAGCATTTTCTTTGTAAGAAAGAAATCAAATTGCAGTAAGAAAATACTATCATGTATATAGAGAAAGATATTGTCTAATACCAAGTACTTACCCATTTCTTTCTGAAATAGCTGTTGTAGTTCAATTCTGGATGCATGGCTTGTTGCATCCATATCCATGACTAATGAAGAAAGACAAACTAATGTTATGTATTATACATTTATACTATAAGTAAATCATGTTTTATTACCGTATATTTAACATGGTATGTTGTCGATCGCAATTGAAAAACTACCTTACAACATACCTGTTACTCTGTTAGACACGAACATTGCATGTTGATCAACTTATACATGCTTACCTTTACATCACTAGATTTCCATGGTGGTGGAGGCTTGACATCTGCACCATCCATGTGTGCATTCTTGTCCAACTTCTGAAAGTGGCAAATTTTTTATTTTTTATTTTTTTTTGAAAATTCTCATGGTCTGCAAAGTAAAAATCTAAAATGCTCACAGTATTGAAATGTCATGGAAAATCAATCAAGTTATAGCCTACCGTGAATTGAGTCCTGTTTTGGCTCTCAAACTTGATGATCGGATCATCTAATAGAACTAGAGATTGGTGGTCTTGTTGCTCTGGTTGCAAAGCTTGTTCTGCAAAATTGCACCATGCAAGAGACAGAAAATCCTTCGTATCAGGATGCGCCTCTGAAGGGCTTGGACTGAAATTCGGATGCATGAACCTGGGATCTTAAAGCTGCTACTTCTCAGATAAAATGCAACAGATTGAGAGATTGAACTTCACAATGCTAATTACATAGAAGTTTAAAGCTTGCAAGTATACTACTTATATAGACATTAAACTCTCAATTATTTTATTCATGTATGGTTCTCAGAAAATTGTGGAAATCAAATAATACTTAAAGGGTGTGCCAAGTAATTAATTAAGTGCAAAATATTCTAGTCCTCTCATGGCATACTCAAAACTTCCCTCCAAAAGAAATTGGACAGATGAGATATTACAGTTGGAAAGGTTGTTTTAGATTATAAATAAAAGAAATGGAGCTGCTAAGAAGGGAACTTGGAGGGTACCCAAGTGTCCAAAGAGAGAACACACATGCTAACCACTACAGAGGAATAGAGGCTTGTTGGATAAAATGATTAAGAGAATCAAGAGGCCCTCTACTTTGTATCTTTAAATGAAAACCATAAACTCAGGCTAAGCATGAAGGGAGCTTAAGATATGGTTAAGCTTGCTAGAGCTGGCCAGGGCCACCACACTAAAACCCCTAACCACAACAGCCTAGAAAAGAAAGAAAGGCATGGTAACCAAGCATGCAATTGGACCAACATTGTTCTAAAGTAAGCAGACACATATGATTCATCTGAACACATAAAAAGGAAGCAAAACATATATCCTTACTAGCACTGTTCCATTAGAATGAGATTGCATGCTTAAGTATTTGTTAATACACTTAAACAAAGATTAGCTTTTGTGAGTCAAAAGCATCATGAAAGTTAGGTGTGTTCGACTTTTATGGATGTTTTTGGAGTTCAAAAATGGCTATGGGGTATTTTTGTTGGTGCATTGATACATTTTTAAGATTTGGTTAAAGATGTTCTCATTAGGTTCATGTGACATCAAATACGTATCATGCTTTGATGCTTATTAGTGTTTTCTTAATTAATTGTACATCATACATACCCCCAATATGAGTCTAGGGGCGATGCATTGTTTCATAATTACTTAACTACAAGTAACTTGAGCAAGTTTCGATTTCAAAGATATTAGTATGCTGAAGAAAAATCAAGTTTTGATTTTGACTGTTTAATTTTCATTGCAATGCATGACAACCGAACTTTACCGTTTGTAAGGGACACTTTTGATCGGGGTACATAGTGGAATCATCAAGGCTGATCGAAAAATGTATTTCCTTATGTTAACAAAAAGAAATTTTTTTTCTTTGTGTCCCTCCCAAAAATTCTTTCATGTTCAAGGCTCGGCAATATGTGGTAGCGTTTGAGCTAGAAAACCCTGAATTTTAGAAGAAGTGATTACAGAAGTAATAACATCTTGATTGGTGTATATTGCAGAGAGATTTGAACATGTGCTGAATTTTTTTTTTTAGGAAAAGAAAAAAAAATTACAAGCTTCTAAGGCAACCAATATTAATCGTATCTAAAGGTAAAATCTACGCAGCCTAAGGAGAGAGTGCACCCAGCCAGATCTTAATTTGGAGATGGAAATCGTGTTTGAGATTTGCAAGAGCATCAACCAAGAAGTTGATATTATCAAACTCATCACTAGTAACATGAACGACATCGTGAATATGAGATTTGAGATGCCAAAGGACTTCACATGCATTATTATTGCAGTTGATAGTCAAGAGGGAATCTCTTTCAGCCACAATAGACTTGAAATTGAACATTTTAGCAGCATCGAGACAATCTATGAGGGCACAACACTCAGCAATTGGTACATTAGAAGTATAGAGTCGACATGTACCAGCAACTAAAGGAACCCCAAAAGAGTCTCTAATAACAAATTCAACAACACTAGAGGTGGAGATAACAGAGCCATCAAAATTAAGCTTCACCCATTTTGAAGCAGGAGGGATCCAATGGATGATGTCGGCAGCTTGTGAAGCCGGAACAAGAGAGGGAACATTGATACTACAGTAGGAAGCACAAATAGAGGCCGCAACATGAACTATTAAGGTGGGAGGAGTGGACTGAGCAGACTAGAAGATAATGTTATTTCAAGACTTCCAAATCTGCCAGCACACTAGAACACAATTTTTAAACACAAAGTGAGGTTCATTATCTATGATATGATCAATCCAAACCTCCATATTAGGAAAGCTGGAGGGAGGATGCAAGTTACTTGCAGAATTTCAAACTGAATCTGAAAAATGATTAATATCCTCTACTGCAGTGCACATGTGGAGTCAATGCCATTCATAAAAAGAGCCAAGTGAGCTCTAGTTTTCAGTCTACCTTGCATAAAAAGCCAAGCAAAAATCTTAGCTTTAGGAGGAATTTTCAAACTTCAAATTCTATTTAAATGACCAGCCTTCGAGTGTTTAGATTTTTATATTACAGCCAAGTGACTATTTTCACTAAAAATTTTCCATTCGGGGATGGACACCAAACAAACTTATCCTCAACATCCATAATAAGAATATTAACTGCAAGAATTGCATTAACAGTGTCTCTATCAAAAAACTCATTCAATTGAGAAACATTTGTCTTAAGTAACAGTGTCACGCCCCGACCCATAATTTTTACCTTTATTACTGGTATAGTCGTAATAAGAATTTTACCGTGTTGTCAATAAGTGAAAAATATAATTGATCCCCAGATAGGTGTAGGGGACGATTATTTTGTGGGATTATTCTAAGGAATAAATTTTGATGACGGTAAAAAAATGGTAAGTTTTGCTAGTAAAAGGTAATTTTATTGGGGTATTATTTTTTGAGTGTTGAATTTTGGATTGAGTTTATAGATGGAGTTGTGGACCGGGCTTGGTCAAAGCCCGTTTTTTTTTCTCTCTCTTCCTCCCGGTTTCTTCTCTCTTGGAGCCCGTTTCTGCCCAGAAACTTCCTAGCCACCGTTCTCCGCCGTTCGGCCGCCCCAGCCCGCCGCACCGGTCCCATTTGGTCTGTCTCCCACCCATCTGCAATTCTAGACCTCTGGCAGCCCCCCTAGTGCCGCCGTGAAGGAGGAATCGACACCGAGAGCCCCGACTGCCGAAATCGTTTTTTCGCCGGAACTCTTTCCTCCGGCCGCCATAGCCGGCAAGCCTTGGCTCAAAAGGAAGCCCTCCTCTAGTGCTTCAATCCCTCCAAAGGGCTCGCTCCATCTTGAGCTAGGTAAGGAGAAATCAGAATTTGAATTTTTAGGGTTTTATTGTGTGTTTGTGTTAGATTGGCTTTGTTAGGCTTAGAATTGGAGTTTGTGGCAGTTAGGAATGTTGTAGAGGAGGTTGAGAGGGAGATGCTACCAAATTTTGGTGACCATCAGAGGTCGCCGGAGTTGGTCGCCGGCCGCCGCTGCTGGCAGAGCCGCCGAGAAAATGTTTTTGGTGGAGAAAAATATGAGGAGTTTAATGGAATGAGTTTTAGAATTTTTGGAGGAGTTTTGGATAGGTTTAAGAATTGTTGAAGTTTGGTATTTTTGGCGGATTATTAATTTATAATCCGGCCATTGGTTTTTTATTTGGTGGAAGGTGATTTTGAGGATGTTAGTAAAATTTGTGGAGTTTTGAGGTTGGCAGTGGATTTAAGATTTTGGAGTGTTAGGCTTGGTTGAGCGTGAAACATATTTAATTATGCTTGTTTTGCTTTAAGCGTCGGTGCTTTATTTAAGGTTTTATGGAACAGGTCGTGAGGAGGCTCGAGCGGAAGAAACCTTCGACCGACATGAGGCTTAGGCCTAACCTGTGAGTGGACCTTTGTTTTAAATATTGTGTTCGAAATGCTTTATCATTTGAATGATTTTCTGTTGTTGGATATTTCCCGAAATTGAGAATTTCGGTGATTATACTCTTATATGAGAATAATATGTATATGATTAAATGCTAGCTAGCTATACGTGATTTCCCCCATACGCGAAGCACAATTCCGGTATGGGTTACATGAGCGTTAGACGCGAGTATCGTAGCCCTGTGCGACTTTCTAATTTTGCATTTATTTATTCAAAGATTTCGTACAAGGAGTAAGCACGTATATATTACCACTCGGCCACTTTCCCCCATATGCGAGGTACAATTCCGGTGTGGGGTGATGTGAGCGTTAGACACAAACATAGTAGCTTCGTATGATATCTACTTTATTCAAGTTGTTCATAGATATCGTACCAAGGGTCAGGCGAGTGTGCATACATACTATATATATAATATCCAGGCCTGAGAGGTAATGTCTTAAAGTTTGGGAGTCTAGCCAGGCTGGACCCCAGTTCAGAATCTTTATAGTGGAGCTTTTGTTTTTGCCGCTGATGAAAGCATTTCTTTTGGGAAAATATTTATTTGTTGTCGGAAGCATTTCGTCCACTCACTCTGACGTGTTGAATATTTTCCCCTGGGCTCTTCGTTTTTAAAAATGCCCATTCAGCAGAGTTCGCGTGAGGTCTAGCAGGAGACGTCGAGGTATAGTGACTCATCTGTCAGCTACATTTCTCCAGTAGGTTACCTGTTTAATCTACTAGGGGTTTGTTAGCTTTCGCTGTATTTTATTTTATTTTTAGTAGCTCTGAATACTTTTGGAATTTGTCGTTGTAATTTGTATTCTGGCTATTTCTGGAATGTAGCGGAGGATTTATTGATTTTGGAATAAAAAGGTGGTTCTTAAATTCTTAAGTTAGGGTTGTTCATTTTCGAGGGAGGTTTGCCGAGTCTTCGGTAAATTTTCCTTGGAGGTGGTCCCCGCATGACTCATCTCGGGTTTCGGGGTGAAATTCAGGACAGGTCTTGACAAACAGTGTCTTCTTTGAATTACAGAAACATTTGTAAGTAAGACAACTTTGCCAACTCTCGAAAGAGTATCACTCTTCCATCCACTAAGTCTTTTGGAAATTTTAATAAGAAGCTCTAGAATTTTGAGGGTCCTTCTAAAAAATAATATTGTGAATCCCTAAATATCTACCAATAGACCTTCTATTTTGAATTCCTAGGATATTAGAAATAGTCAATTTCAAAGAAGCATCAGTCTTGGAGGAGAAAAAAAAATTGAGGACTTAACTAAATTAATTTGTCTAATAATTTATTATTTATTAGAAATCTACTATTAATAAATGACATGTCACGTAACCGAGGTCAAACAACTTCAATTTAATTACCATGTAATCGTAGTAATATGGACAAGTAGGGATCGTTCTAGCCGGGGAAATCAAAGGGCGATCGAAAGAAGAGAACCCAAACAACTTATAAATAAGTATTCACATATATACATCGAAATATTGGAGGTTTAAGATTGATTAATTCTAACGAGTAACCTACTGAAAATTAAACCTAAGATTATTATATACAAGTGATCAACATACTCATGCAACACGTAACACGAAAAACCACCTAGAACACATAACAACTTCATGCAAGGCGGGGCAGCAACGTTCGAACTGTCCTCAACTCTAACCAATTCCGATTCTAATTAGAGCCTTTGCGGTTATCTAATTGTTAAGACTCCTCAGGTATTTAGAACCATCTTTGCGCTTGATCCTAAACATGAATGCTAAATCATTTAAAAACACGTTGCGTAGAGATTAAACAAGAAAACACTTTAGCACATGAATCAATCAGAAACATGATCTAAGGCATGACGTCACCCGTCCTATTAGCATGCAAATTATCAGAATTAAATCCGTCCTAAATTAATAATAAAGACCAAGACAACTTTGCGTATGAATCGATCTAAAATTATTATGGTAAATGAAACTACACCTTAAAGACAACCATGGCCGAGGTAGCCTCAAGGATTGATTTAGATGCATGAATTCATGAAAATTAATCAATTAGAAATCAAAAACACATAAGAAACTGCTACTGCCCCCAAAACCTAAATCACGAAATCATCATATATTCAAGAAGTTACAAATCAAAACATAGAACAATCAAAGATCACAAAGAAATCCGAAAACTATGTTTGATAAATAAAACCAAAATTGAAAAGTATATTACAATAGAGTTTGAAACTAAACAGAAAATAATACAAGAAGCCATGAGAAAAATCACACTTTTACAACCTTTGAAGATTCGGCAAGTGTGGGGAAAATCAGTGGAAGGATGAAGTGATTTTTATGGTTTGTGGTGGATGAATCGGCTAAGTAATTTTCTATATAGGGTTTGGTAGAGTTTCGGCTATATAATTGTAAGAGTAGAGATGATCCCCTTCTGCCCTTGAAGTCATGCTTTATATAGAAGAAAGACCCTAGAGAGGCCGGCCACCCAAGTGAAAACCGAGTTGGTTTAGGTTTCCCTAGTTATTCTCAATTCGGCCCAATGACCTCTGTTTGATGATTTCGTCATAACTCTCTCTAGAAAATATATATTGAGGTGATTTCAATTGATTTGGAAATTAGACTCCTGTAGCTCTCTATCCATATCTAGCACATTTTCTGCTTCATTGTGAGCTGTCCTTGTCACGTCCCAGGACCCATTCCGCCGTAACACGATATTGTCCGCTTTGGGCCCGCCGGCCCTCACGGTTTTGTTTCCAGCAGTTCATGAGCAGATTTCCAGTAGGTCACCCATCCTGGGATTGCTCTAGCATCAACATGCTTAACCTCGGAGTACCCAACCCCTCCGAAGCCGCTGAGCCACCAAAAGGTCTCGCGTTAGATTGGAGGTGGACATGTACATATACAGCACATAACCCCTCCCCGTTGGCCGATGTGGGATATTACAATCCACCCCCCTTGGGAGTCCGACACCCTCGTCGGCACACTCGCGCCACACGGCAGAGTGGCTCTGATACCATTCACATCCCAGGACCCATTCCGCCGTAACACGATATTGTCCGCTTTGGGCCCGCCGGCCCTCACGGTTTTGTTTCCGGCAGCTCAAGAGCAGCTTCCCAGTAGGTCACTCATCCTGAGATTGCTCTAGCATCAACATGCTTAACCTCAGAGTACCTAACCCCTCCGAAACCGCTGAGCCACCAAAAGGCCTCGCGTTAGATTGGAGGTGGGCATGTACATATACAGCACATAACCCCTCTCCGTTGGCCGATGTGGGATATTACAGTCCTGGAGAGCCCGTTGAAGTTGTGAGACGTGCACACGAATTTTTCCGAATTTAATCAGGAATTTCAAGACTTGGACATTCTTTGATATTCTGCCGAATTTATATCTTCTTCTCCATATTGGACTTGGTTTGGACCTCTCTTTCCATGGACTAGGCTTCATGGATCAGCTGCTTTAATTCTCGAGGTCCATCAGGAACACTTCTCTTGGTAGGCAGTAAGTTACTCTGTTCTAGCAGTCTGACCTTCCAGCAATGACTCCGACATAACTCCAATTCTCCTGATTTTTTCTCTCATGAACTCTTCTACATGTCACCTAAGCATTAGAGAGTTAAATCACTTTGTGACAATGTAAAAGCTTTACAGAATCATAAGAACATCTCTAAGGCTCCACAAATCGGCTTTTGACAAATTTCTATATCATTCCTCTATGTTTAACACGTTTTACACACAACTCTATCAAAAACTTTCGACTTTACATTATGTCTCTATTCTACGATAATAAGAGATAATCAAAGTACAAATGGAGATAATAACACATTAAGAATGTCACATTTTATGCTCCTATCAATAAAATCAAATGTTGTCCTAATGGTTAAATTTTTGAACTTCCTAAATTGCCAAGTATTGATTAAACCTCTGCTCGTCTTATCTAATGTATGATGGATATGGCAGTAATTTAAGTCAGCGCACAAAACCCTGAAGAGAGAAATCCGTTGCGTATGAGAGGAATAAAATTAAGAAAACCATTCTCCTTTTCCTCAAAAAGAAAAAGAAAAAAAAGAAACACCATTGTCCTCAACAAACAGAATAATTGCCGCAAGAAAAGAGAAAAACCGCCGCGACCACGATCTCAGCAAAAAAAAAAAAAAAAAAAAAACACTTACGCACCGCACGACGTGGGGGTTGATCTTCTGAAATACATATGGCTACATTAGTGCGTACGAAGAATGTACAAAACAAGCGAAGAAGAAGAACAAAGCAAAATGAAACATGGTATAAAAAGAAGGACAAGATCATTATTAAATTGGCTGAGGCCAGGCATCATAATTGTTAGTGGGTAATTTTCGAATTCTGTTGTACATTGATTTTGAGATTAATTTTTTTTTTTTTTTTTTTTGTCTTTCGTCATTGAATCTTTCAGGATTGTGCTAAGAAATTTGGCTTCATTCAGAAATTTGTTTCACCATATTGGTGATTCTGCTAAGATCACGCTTTTGTAAGGTTAGTTATGGGATCGGTTTTCCCATCATCTCAAATCTTGAACCTTTATGAACAAATCTCCCACCACTAATGCTTTTTTTTTTTTATATTTTATTTCATCAATATTTCAGAGTACTCCCTAATCCATCTCAATTGGTTTCTGTTTGGGTGTGTGCAGTGAGAAAGTGATCAGAAACTCGACAAGTGGAAAAGAATAGTTTCAACTCAAGTGGAAGCTATTGTATTAAGTTTGGTTAGTTCAAATTTTTGCTATATTTAGAAAATAGAATTGATGATTAGTTTTACTGATGGATATTTCTATTCACACTAACTCCTTTTTTTCCTTCTTCTTAGTGAAGTTCGCTTCAAGCAATTCATGCTAAAGTTCGCAGTTTGGGTACAAAGCGCTTCAGTCTCATAGTTTTTCTTTTTGTTTTTACTAGATAAGAGTAGAATGTGAAAATGTTTTGGGTTGCTTTACTTTCATCATGCTAATTGAAGCTCTTTATTACATTTCAAATACAGATTAAGATCCTCTTATCCTTTGGTTTTTGTGTATAAGAGCCTTCGTTCGACCAAAACAGAAAAACCTTATTTTCACTTACTTCTTTTTATATATTTATAGTTTTTTCTTTGAACGTTGAACATTTCATACGAACTTTTTTTTTATAAAGAAAGAAAAAATAGAGAATTAAACTTCTTGGCGGAATGCATCATAGGATTGTGCATTTAGTTTTTATTTTAAAGACTTCATATAGTGGCAAATGCAATGTGCAGATTCTTTTGTTGATTATCTACTTGCAATCCTAGATGTTTTTTTTTTCTCTGTTTCAGCCACTGGCGGAGCCACACCAAGACCAAGGGGTGCCATGGCACCCCCCACACATTTTGATGATGGTCAATTACACCACTGTTGTAGGATTAAATGGTTACAATTGTATAATCTGGCCCCCTTTTTTATGTAATAATATGTCACGTAATAATTACTAGTTTGATATTTTGGACTATATAATCTCCTTTTTTGTTGCATCTTGCCATATTCATCACCATAATCGATTAGTTATTAACTAATCATTTTACATGCATGTAAACTTTCAATATATAATCATTTACATATACATAAATTAAACTATATATACATCAACAAAAACAATAAATTCAATTTTAATTAACATATAATTTTGACAGACAATTTAAAATTTTATATATATTTTTCGTATTTTATATCTCGGCCCCCCTAGACTTATAGTTTCAGCCCAAAGTTGATGGTTCATAATTAATTAATTCACTCATCTCCTTCCCTTTTTGTGTTAACTATTTGTTGCAGTCATCCAGGTGATGGCAGACTAATTAAGTGAGAAAAAATTGGAGGCTCAAGGATCCAACCAAGCTTTCATCTGAAAGTCGAAATGGTTTGTTGTCACTTTCAAAAGCCAATGTAAATCAGTCGAAATGGTTTGTTGTCACTTTCAAAAGCCAATAGTAATTTACAGATGTTGCTTCAAGTGTTGGACATGAAGTTTCCTAGCGAGTGTAGTCCTCTCTTGAGTTTCCTCATATTGATCTATGTTCAATGATGTCAAGTCATTTATCTTTCCCATTAATTATTACACTGAACAACAGTTAGAGGCAATGAGAAACATGCTTTCACAACATACATAATCTTTCTTCCATTTGGTTACGTCTTACAAGAATATAAAGTCTATATTTATACATGTGCAAACATTTTTTTCCCTAAAAACATTAAATCAGAAAATATAAACGACATTATATCAAAATATGCTCAAACGAATCAACTTTCACACGTGCGAGTCTATTACAATTCTTGTCATAAATGATATTTTAGTTTTATTTGGTGTAATTAATACATTCATGACTTTCGATACATGCTTTTACAAGAACATACTTTCAATACATTCATGACTTTTGGTGCATACAAGAACGTTCATAACAAAGTTACTCAAATGACAACAAAGGTGTTCTTAAATTGTAAAGAGAAAAATAAAAAAACAGAATTTGAATGAGAAACCTGGTGACAAATTTTGAAGGTTACTATCACATTAACTACTTATATATCCGAAAGTTCTTATATGCACTTGATACATGTGTATCAAGAGTAACTGACCAATCACAATCATTTATTTAATTCAGTTAACTGACTAACACTAACATTAACACCGATACTAATATTGTCAACATAGAATTAAAACAAAAAAAAAATCCAATAAACATGGTAAAAATACGTAAAGTGCAGTAAATACTACATGAGTAATTAATTCCAAAATCAGTGGTAGAATCAGGAAGAACAACCTCTTGCCATCGAGGAGGAGGTTCTTTGTATATGGGATGAATCTGATCTAAATTAGAATGGGTCTCCTCCGCCGGCATCGCCTTCCCCGGAAGCGTATCTTCAACTGCCGTAAGAAAACAAAACTCGGGCCTTTCTTTGGGTGCGGCGGTCGTCGGAGATAGCTGCCATGGATCTGGAGAATCAATGGAAGCAACAGAAATTTCATTGAGAACATGAAGGTCAAAGGGTAGGAAATCTAAAATTTCTGGCTATCGAAGTTGTGTTGCCGGAAACGCTGGTTTCTCCGGCGCTCCGTTTTCCAGATCGGGCGTACCCAATCGGGGTGCGTTCGCGACCTAGGTACGTTATCAATCAAGCATCACCAGATGAAGCTCCTCAAGAACATAGGAACGACCCGATCGGCCTCCTCGTAGATTTATTTCCAATTACGATTCAAACGGGAATGAACCTCCTATTTTAAATATCAGATTTGGATATAGATTATGGTTCTTAAATTTAGGTTTGCTGGGAAAGATCGGTGGGAGAGAGATTATTTGCATATGTACCAGACCGTACCTGAATAGAGTCTTAAGCCCGAAGCTTTAAGGAGTCTAAAATTTTATTTTCTCTTTGTGTGATCACATTAGTTTAGTTAAAAACAATAAAAAATAATTAAGAATATCCAATTAGGGTGGTGTTAAATTACAAAAGAGAAAAATAAAGATAAAATCTTATCCTTATATTACTATTATTAGTTGCTATTTTAGAAAAAATGAGGAGTCTAAGTAAGAGATTTGTTGTATTAATAAGATTTTTAATTTAAATAGAATTTATAATTTTTTTGTGGTTAGATTTTGAGTTTATAGTTTTAGTTTGTGAAAATTTTTGTGTTTTTTAAAAAGAGAAAATAAAATTGAATGAATACTATATTTTGAGGGCCCAAATTTGAAAGTTCGACTCAGGTCTAAAAATCTCAGGTCCGAACCCAATGAGATTCAATAAAAAATCAAAAGAATTGATTGGTCAAGTACTTGATTGTTGGACTGTTAAAGAATTCACGTAGTTGTTTCGGTGGAAGATGGTTCCACTCCCCTACTTAAGCAACGTTATTCTAGAAAATAAAGCCAATTTTCTTCTCATTGTATACATTGGACCCAACATTTGTTCTTGGACCCAATAATTGCCGACTAATTGAGTGACCGAAAATCAGCAACTGAATTGCCCGACTACGTGATCCCCATGCGGGCCCCTTCAAATGGTTGACCGATTTTGTAGCGGTGCATTGAGCCATTCATGTTTTTTAGCAAATCGGTTAGTGAATTACTCCTCCGGTGCAACTGCTCTAATGACCATTTGACATGACTATCTGTAATGAAATGAAATATCATAGATTCAAAAACAACTTGTTATATATTAAATTAAAAAAAAAAGAAGGAAAAAGGTGATACTGGGGTGTCCAAATAAGAGGGTATGATAAACATTACGGATTACAAGTGCTTTATTGATTTATTTATTTATTTATTTTTTTAGTTTTTCACAGGAACAAGAAGGAACGTATATAAATTAAATACAGATTTTTGCATCATATATACCTTCCTGCTCTATCTAGGCCTTTGGGCTATTGAGTGCACAGTGAGAGTAGTATGTACAACGGTACAAGTAGTTTCTGCTTGCTTAGACTCCATATGAAATGGACAGGTTTCTGAGAGCATTCACTTTGGTTTCCAGGAGGCAGATGTAATTAGCAATTCCTTGGAACAAGGTTTCTGGATTATTCCTGTCAACAATGAACCCGGGGATGATCCTCCCCAGCTCCATCAGATTCCTTTCTGTGGATGATTTTGCAACCAGTTCTGAGTTTCTACCAAAAGAGAGCTTCAGCTTTCTCTTTTTCGACCCAATTCTCCGTGGAACTGAACTCTTTGTTCTCATTTTCGACTGCGTGTATTTCACAGAGAGAGAGAGAGAGAGATCAGAGATAAGAGATGCATTCATCAAGGAGTGTAGTGGATGTTTAAATAGAAAAAAAGATGAGGGACCTTACATCAATCGTCTATCTTTCGAAGTGTTGATCAATGTCATAGAGAGCCGTAGTATTATTTGAGGCTATAATTAATTTAATTATTGCGCAGTTGATACATGGTTGAGGTTAGATCTATTTGGATATCTATAAGAACGTACGTTTTCACTTTGTACCCTAAGCCAGTAACCCCACAAGCAGATCAGCCACTCAATCGATCGATCAATACGTACAGCGTTTTCATATCGACTACTACATGCAGCTAGCATGTAACCAAATGTACGTTTAATACTAAATTTCCGAGAGATTAAGCGATAATAAGTAGATGATTGAGGGTCAATTTTGGTGATATATATATGACCGTGTATCTTGACAAAGTAATTTGCCTGGGGCGGGTTTGAGTGTTTGACATCGACTGAGGTTATAGAATGATTCAACCCCGTGCATATGTTCCTCTATAGTCAAAGATTGCATGCTTTGAAAAGACTGTTAACAAATAACAACACCAATAATGATGCCAGCTTGTCGATTACAGTCACATATATATCTTCTATTAATATCGATCACATAATATATATGTAATAAGCTGGGTATATATATAATGCAGCTTTATCTTGTATTCTGTTCTTCATAGATCTCAAACGTAAAAATGCAACAGTGAGACTTTATGCATTATAGTTGTGTAAACGAGGAAGAAATTCGAGCTGCTGCCCTGATCAATTGATCTATTTTATTTCTGTCTCACGCAATTATTCTCAGCTCTTACACAGAACCATAAATGTTGATAGAAGAATAAGCTAGATAGCGAATATAACACAGTACGTGACCAACCGAGTCGAATTGGAGGGACCAATAATTCATACATAAGAGCGAGATGCATGGACCTTCTCCAGTCAGTTTTCCGAAGTGCCGTGCCGCTTGCATGTCGACATAAGAGTCCTACGAGCCTATCGACTGAGGGCCCAAAGATCTTAGGAGCTCACAAGAAGAAAAATAAAGCTCATTTTATGAACAAATATAGTTAAATAATTAATGGAATTGACAATTAATGTCACAGTTCCACTTCTAAACACAATTAAAGGAAGATAATGGTACTGACTGTAATTAAGGGGCCAAAACAAGGGGATCAAACATGTACTTATTGTAATTTTCTTTTAGTGTTAACATTTTAATTTAATTTCTACTCGAAATTGTACTCAAAACAAAATAAGGTAAGTTTTTTTTTTTAAAAAAAAGAAAAGGTAAGAGCTTAAAATAGGTTTCATAATGTAAATAGAATTCCTAAATATAATCATCAGAACATTTTGGATATGATGTTCTATAATAAGATTTTGATTTCTTAGTTTCTGTTAGTGCATAGCCAAAATACTTGGTTGAGCCGAGAATAAAGCCCAATTACCCGGTCACCGAAGGTCGTTCCAGACAAGATAGCCCTGGTAAGCCCCTCATGGATATCCAAGGAGTGAATGGCCGGTAACAAACCACTTGCCAAAATCACTCTAGCGGCAAAACACCCCCAAAAGGGGAGACACCACAATGACTAACAAGTAGTCCCACATTGGAAACTAAGGCCAAAGTGCCCAACCTTGGCCTATAAAACAAGCACAAGCTACCATAAAAGGTACACACAACTCTCTTCTACACTCCCCCACATTGCAAGTGCTCAAAGCTAACTTAAGCATCGGAGAGTCGAAGACTGGGCCACCCCAGTCCCGACTACGTGACGCTGTCACTTGTGCAGGTTCCGAGTGCAGGACTCAAGGATTCTACCTCGCTCCGACTCGCGACTCCTTCCCGGCTCGGGACGAAGCAGGTAGAAACAGTTCCAGTTTCTGAAATATATTTATACATATATATATAATTAAAAATTTTTAAAAATTTAAAAAAATTTAAAAATTTAAAATTAAACTATAATTTAAGAGCCTAGCTTTGAAATTTTAGCTCAGGCCTCAAAATCTCCAATCCGGGCCTGCCGACATTGAAGGTCTCTTTCCAGCGGAGGATTTCAACTTTGAATAGAAAGCTAAGCTAGCTAGCTAGCCAACGAAACCAGGCTAGCCCAGATTAAGATTGATATATCATCCATACCATACGTTCGTGTGGGAGCCCTACTGCTCTTCAATGCCACACACGTGCAAGATGGATAAAAGCCACTTTGGTGGTGGGTACTCCTAATCTTGATGGGAGTTCAAATAGAGTTTCCCTTTGTCGTCTTTGATTTTGGAAACATGTGGTCTCTATAGATTTATGGTTTTAAGAATGACGACCCATTTGTTTTCTCATTTTTCACTCATAAGCCCATAACCTGCATTATTGTTCTTGTTCATATAATTATGGACCATTCAGTTTATATACATGCTACAGCAAGCAAGCTAGCTACAACATTATATGTAATGTAATATAATGTATATCTCTCAATATATATATATATATAGGTAAGGATGTATTTATTTATTCTTACGGTACGGATTTCTACTTTAGACTCACTTTTCAATCGAATTTTCACATTTTCACCATTTAGTCTTTAGATACTAATATATAGATCATCTATGTAAAATTTCAGCCAATTTAGTTATCATTAAGACACTCAAAACTGCGATAAGGTATAATTTTCAGTAGTGATTCCCACAATGACTTCATCTGTATAAATTCCTTAGCTTTGGTTGTATTTATTATTACAATTGTTCTTTGTTGTCAAATAAAAGTTGTATTTATTATCTACTTTAGACTCACTTTTCAATCGAATTTTCACATTTTCACCATTTAGTCTTTAGATACTAATATATAGATCATCTATGTAAAATTTCAGCCAATTTGGTTATCATTAAGACACTCAAAACTGCGATAAGGTACAATTTTCAGTAGTGATTCCGACAATGACTTCATCTGTATAAATTCCTTAGCTTTGGTTGTATTTATTATTACAATTGTTCTTTGTTGTCAAATAAAAGTTGTAGGGCGGATGTATCAACATAATGGATAATGTCACATCTCGGTTCTTAAGTTAATTTGTGGTTATTTACTTTTGTGTTACTTTTGGGTTTCTCCGTCGTCCGGCCGACCACTAGCATCTGGAGCACCTAGCCTTCCTCTGTCACTTACCAGCATCAGTGATCATTGACGGTTGACGATGACGACGGATCGAGCTAGAAATCACATGTGCAACTCGTTCGGGTTGGCCCGGTCGGAGTCTTCGATTCCGGCCATTACTTGTGGAGCAGCCACTCGTTATGGAAAGACCTAGCCTCTATGGTTCGAACCCAACAAGCCTTGATCGACGATTCAAACCAAGGAGGAGGAATCAAGCATAAAGGAGATCCGAGCTCTTTCGAGGTATATTCTGAACTTTCCCATCATTTCTGGGTTTAATCGTAGTTATGAAAGTTGATCAACGTATTTAGAGGAAGATGTGTCAAAATTTGGTAGCCATTGGAGGGTTGGTCAGAGTTGGGTGGCCGGCTGCCGCTGCCGGCGGAGCCGCCACTTTTGGGTGGTTTTTCATGTTAATTAATGTGTTATGCTGTGAGGAGTTCATTGATGTTAAGATTGAAAATTTTGGAGGAGTTTTTGTTATGTTTGGAATTTTTCGGACATTGAAAAAATTGGCAGTTGATAGAATAGATCCGATCATTTGATTTTCTTGGTTATGGTCCTAAAGTGTTAGAATCGATGAAGTGAGGTTGCAGATGAAGAATGGTAAAAATATAATTAGCTTGACCCTAGCTTGATTAGTGGGTTAAGTGGAAGGATTTCAGTGTTTAAGTTAAATCATTTATTTTCCAAAATTGAAGAGGTGGTTCTAAACAGATTTATTGTGTCAGGATACGAGGGGACCTCGCTTGAGTGGCGATTCGGATATCGTCCGGCTTATGCCTAAATTTGTGAGTGAACATTTTGTTTTTAAAGGAATATGCATGCATGATTTATTTTGGGAAATTATTGTTCTATTTACCGAGCTTATATTATGATTTCGGTTTTTATTTGAGTTTGAAGAATTGATGAAGTGTTGGTTATGATTTATGTATTTGAGCTCGGGTTATAAAATTGGTATTTGAGTTTTGATATTCTTTATTACTCTGGATTGAATTATTATCGGTTTTATTTTGATAACTTTATGATTTATAAAAGATTACCGAAAATGAGATTTTCGGTAGTATTCTATCCATAACTTTCTCATTTACTTGTGGATTATCGAAATTGACATTGAAAATATTTTTAGCGAGTATTTTCGGATTAAGAAATTATTTACAATGTATATTTAATAATTAAATATCGCTTTTAATTATGGACTTGAAAATATTTCTGACGTGTGAGAAACATCATTGAGTTTTTTTTTCTATAATTTCTTATGATAATTTTCAAGTACGGTTGGGAACCATACAATTCGCATGATCTTGGGGAAGCTTTATGGATTTAAGTGATTTCGTATGTTTTTAGTCACCATACTAAGGTCAATATTATTCATTACTAGCTAGCCTTATTAGTGGTCCTCACCACAGGTGAGCCGAGTGCTTAGTGTGAGAGGCTACTATAGCTTGGGAGGCACCGACCTGAGCCTTGGAGGCTCCTCTTACATGGTGATATCTCTTCCCCTTTTGTTATTTTCTCTTTTATGTAATTGATTAACCAGCAGGACTGGTTTATCTCTGTAAACATGAAAATATCTGCAACAACTATAGAACAACACGTATACAAAGAATAATATTTAATTTTATCAATGCGAATGCGGGTTACAATCTTTTGAACTCCTCTGATTCTATCTCTAAATATAGGTTTAACTCAAGGGTGACAAGCATTTGTTCTTAAGGGTTATGCGGGTTGATCACGTAACGAATATATGGGATTTGGATTTGGATTTGGTGAAGAACTGGCTATTTGGGGAGCTTGATAGTTCTTCAAGGGGGGATTTGGATTTGGTGAAGAACTGGCTATTTGGGAAGCTTGATAGTTCTTTAAGGGTTTTGGGAGACTTCTGAGCTCGCGGGAGTGATTTTTCTTCTCTCTAGTTTGCTGCCTTGTTTTTGCTCCTTTTGTTCGCCCCCTTCTCTTGATATGAGAGGGGGTATTTATAGTGTTAACATTCCTCCGTTTATAGTATGTAATGAAGATACTGAATCAATAATAATTCCTTAATCGAATCAATGAATCTTGACTGATTGATTTACTTGCCAATTTTACCATAGTCAAATTAATCAAATCTTAAGATTTAGATATGCCTAGATCGCTTTGGATTGAATATCCTGTTTTGACCAAGATCCTTAGTGAAGGGGCGTGCCATCTCGCGGATATGGAAGGAAGGGCGCGAGGAATCTTGATTTCCAAGCAAACGGGGAGTTCTGGTGACGTACATTTCCGCATGCATGCGAACTTTGCTGACTAGCTCCTTCGTGAAGTCTCCTACATGGGGCCATCTCGCCTCACCTTCATGTACCTCTACGCGAAGTTCATTTCTTGATTCCATGCGAAGTCCTTTTCGTATGCGAACTCCACTATCTAGCTCGTCTGATCTTTGATGCGCTGTCACTTGTAAACTCAATTATTTTGTTAAATTTTAGAGATAAATTCAGTTTACTACCCTGAACTTTTGGTCTAAAATCAGTTCGATACCTCATCTTTTTTTTTTAATCAGTTTCATCCCTAAACTTTCAAAATGACATCAATCTCGATCAAAATGACTAAAATAGCCCTTGTTACAGTTTTACTTAATCTTTTTACTCTCTCTCTCTCTATGCAAATGAGTCAACTCGCCTAGCCATTATTCCAGATCCGGCTCACCGGTGAGCCCTGCCACCACTCGTCGCCACCGCTAAGAATGGCTTTTCCGGAAACCAATTCCCGTCTCCGACAGGTCGTTTCTCCAGCCCAGGAGAAGATCATCAAGAACACCTCCTTATGAATAGGGAGCAGTAAGGCTCCAGGAGATGAGGATGGATGATTTATAATAGAAGTGTCTATATGGAATTTTTTAGGTAACGATCGTCCATTTTCAAGGTATATTATGTCGAATTTTAGGTAAATTTTCCTTAGAGGTGGACCCCGCAGGATTTAATTCGGGTTTCAGGATGAAATTCGGGATTAATCCTAACAGATAATGTTCTTTATTATTTTATAACCAATATTTATTCAACAATTGAACTAAGCTCTGTTTTCTATATGATGTGTAATGAACTAATGATGTGTGAATGTGGGTGCAGGTTCAAACCGTAACTGATGAGGATTAGTATAACTGAGTTTGTGGATGAAGTCGTGCATGACAGTGAGGATGAAAAAGTTAATGCAAGCAGAGTAGTGACTCATAATGGTATGTCTCTAGATCAAAAATGCACTACAGGTTTGTATATTCGCAACTTTTTTTTTTGATTTTTTGTTGTTGGTGTTGAATGTATTGATGATGATATCAAGCTACTAATGTTAAATGAATGCATAAGTAATCTTTGGAAAACTTTGCAATACTAATTTGAATGACAAATTACTTGAAATAATTTTGATACAGTTCAGGAATAAAGGACGAAATGTTAACTGAAACTGAACTCTTATAGATATTTCTTTTCTTTCAAAATTATGAACCACACATTGCCATTAGAATCGTAATTTACTTTTGAGTAACTAGACTACTTATTCCGCTGGACTCTTGAATATGCAAATCTCAAAGCTAAGGTGGAGGTTGAATAGGGAAGTCAAAGGTGTCACACCCCGAATTTTGGATAAATAAAAATCTAAATTCAAGGCATGATAACCAAAAAAAGATTTCTAACTCCTGTAACATCCATGTTTATCTAAAAAGCAATACTGAAATTAGGCCATCTATATAGACCCAAATCTTTGAGTCATATATTACATTCCAAAGTTTAAATAACTTGAGATGACAAATAAAGGTCATGCTCAAAAGAGCTTACTACAAATCGACAATTCAATAATAATAAAAGATTCAACTCCTAACTAGCAGCTTGTAAACCTCTATGTCTCAATCTTGAAAATCTTCACCTGCAAAATCAACCTTTGCAATATGGATTGGTGCACTGGGTTGTAAATAACGAACCTGGTAAGCTTTAAAAGCTCATATGTGCAGATCTAAATTAAAGGTAAAACCAAAATCATCCCAAAATCACATAAGGTAAAACCGGTAATTCTTGTATTAGAAACTTTGTTCAGGAAATCACCTAAAAGCAAGAGAATTTAAAAGAAAGTAAATAAGAAAACACGACAATTCAAAATCATATATAAATCATGCAAAAAGTGTAGTTCAGGAATTCCACAAAAATCACACAATTAAGATTAAAAAATCTCATGTGGATAAGCATAGTTTAGAAGATACTTAAAGCAAGGAATTTAACTGACAACACGTGACAACACGTAAGAACATCACACAATCATATATCCACCCTTACTTATGAGTTCGTTAACACTTAGTCATCCCTCATGAAGTATTGACAAACATACTAGAGCTCTAAAATGACCGTAACCAATCACCCAGCTAAGGCTTGGTTCTCGGTTCAATGACACCACCATGAAAACTCTTAATCACCACTAAAGCACACAACCACAACTAATGCACACAATCACCACTAAGGCTCGTAACCACAACTAATGCTCACAATCACCACTGAGGCACACAATCACCACTAATGCACATAATCACCACTAAGGCACAATTCCACCATTCAAGCATAATTTGTTTGACTTAGAACATCTAATAACTCACAATTAGCTCAACTTAGACATCACAACAATTACTCATCCAAATGACATATCTCAACATAACATGTCATCACCTATTCACATGAAGTGTAATGTACCTATATTAATAGAACCAACACAAGCAACACATCATTCACAATATCTTATCACAAAATAGATATTTCAACAAGGCATAAATATCCACATCAATAGTCATATGCCCCACCATTACTAATTATAGTTCATATTCATAAATCTCTTAAAATCATTTTTATATGAAAACCCATTTTACTTACCCATGAACCGTAGTCGATCAAGTTCATGTGATTTAAACCAAAACCTTGTTTCCAAGAAAGCAATTTCACAATCTTACAACAAATGAAGTATAAAGAAATTATGGTTCCATTATGAACCAAGTGAGATTTACTCACCTTTAACTCCCGCTGCGTCTTCACACACCACAAGAACAAGCATAACACCAACTTCGTCAATCACTTAGATAGCACAATGTCATCCTTAGTAATTACTTGAACAAAAATGAACATTGCACCCTTAAACAAGCCTTAACCCAAGATTTTCCAAAAAGGGGACAACCTTCTTCCGAGACCTCTCAAGGTCGTCGGACACTTAACAACCTTCCCACGCTGCCTAACTTCAGATTCTCAAAGCTCATCATTTCGCACAAGTCTATAATTAAACATAGAATCTAACAAGCAAATTAAATCTTACTCATAACTTGACCTAGTCCCATATCAACGAGCTCACAACAACAAGAATAGTTAACCATAGCAACCAAAGCTACACACCCTGCCACACGCGCTGTCACACGCGACTGCGAGTGGGCCTCACGCGCTGTCCCTACAACCTCAAAATCTGGGCAACCCACTATACCTAACATCAATCATCAAGGCATAGGGAGCAACTTTCAAACTTGGAGTAACCTCAAATTTGGCCGGAGTACTCTAGAAACTCGCCTAAAAGTTCAAAACCCAAATCTAAAACACCAAGCTTCGAATCGAGCTTCAAGACTACCAGAAGTCGAACTAGGGCGCCAAGGAGCTTCTATCCTGACCGGTTTCAAGCCTCGTCGCCGCCGCCGGAGGTGAGAATCCCAATCGGGTTGAAAACCTGGTCGCCGCCCTCGCTGTGGCGCTCGATTTGCACAGATCAGCTCGAGTCATCCTCACTCACCAACAGAGGGAGGATTGCACCGAGGAGAGGAAGAATTTTTGACCGATGGTGCCGTTTGAGTTGGCCGGAAAAGCTGGGTCGGGTCGGTCTGGTTCAGGATCGGGTCGAAAGGAATTCTCAGATAGTGATGGTGAGGCGCAAGAGAGAAGGAAGAGAGAAAGATAGAAATGGGTTGCGGAAAAAATGAAATGGAAACCCTAAAACGTTTCTTATTATACTAAAAATCCCGGAAAGCCACAACAATTCCGCTGACCATAATTTCTGTATACAAAGTCCATTTAATGCGTGTCAAGTGTCTACAAACTCATATCATCGTGCTCTACAATTTTCGTGAAGGAAGTTTCTCGAGAAACCTAACGAATAAAAAGTCAACTCTATGACCCTTAAAGAAAATAAAACCGTTGCGGGTAATTTATGCGTCCGAAAACTTTTGTTCTTCTTTTGAACCTCAAAAACACACTAACTTCTAACTCAAGAATTTCCAAATTGTTGAAGGAGAAAAGATAATGAGAATAATGGTCTACTCATTCATTGATAGAAAGGCCTATTTATAGGCGTTACATAGAGTCTCTCGAAGGATCTAGAAGTTCTATCAACTATAATCTATTCTAATAAGAAAACTGGATCAACCAATCGTATGTGTATTAGGGCAAGACACATAACAGAAGGACGAAAATATAATTTCCTTAAACACTCCCCTTGTTTTTCATCCCTAATTTGATATGGTGCTTATGGTGTTGCCTCGGTAAAAACCTTGCCAAGTAAAACAAAAATCTCGTGGGTAAAATAAAAGACTTGGACGAAGGAAAAAAGAGCACAACACACCAACTACAATTGAAGATAACATGTGACGCAAGTAGACTGCCCCTGATGTCTACACAATGACTCTCCTTGATTGGTAACTCAATCTCAGAGTACAGATAAACGGCGCAAGCCAATGCACTTCACATACTTCAAAAGTAGACTTGGGAAACAATTTATTCATTAAATCCAGCCACAACATCCTTAGATCAGACTTACTATGCTTAGCATTACTTTGATCTTGAAGGAGAAGGTTGCCTAACAACTCAAAACATAAGTTCGCGTTGAAAATCAGATTCACGTGTGGCATGACTTTGTTCTACTTAAACAGTCATAACGTCTTCGATAAAATAGGTATGGACGAACCGTATAAATTTCTGAAAAATAGATACACGTAGCTTTCCAACCATACAAGGTCCATAACCTAGTTCATCTTGAGCTAATCACAAAGCTCTGTCGCCGTTGACTATTCTGCAAAAGCAGATTCTCGGATAGATGCGTCCTACTTTACGAAAATAGCCATAACTCACTCAATATGATAGGTGTGATCAACTAGTTGGTTTCCCTGAAAAGTAGACACATAGACCTTTCCAATGGTACCATTTTTTTTTTCAAACGAGTGGGCTATCATGCAGGTCCTATGGAAGTTGATTTCACATTTGATGTGTCTTTCTGTAGGGATGAATAAGCCTCAACCTTTCATAGAAGGAATCACTACCATTACATTGGCATTTCACAGGCGCATCCGGTCATTACCTTGATGTTCCTTCATACTCATCTAAGAAGGAGCGAAGATGCTTGACCGCTAGGAAGAGAGTTGAAAGACTAAGGAGAACTTGGCCTTATAAGTTTGTAGTGAATGAGATGTCGAGTCAAGCATATTGTAACAAGTACATGAATGTGCTACCGTACTTAGATGGAGAATTTCTCCCAAAACTTCTTTATCATATGGACAAAACGAGTTTTCTCAAGACTTCGACCGATCAAGGGATACATATAGGCATAACTTCATCATCCTTTAGCTTACCTTAAGCCAACTGATGAATAAGCATCATCAATAACGGTCCTCACTTTCAAGACCAAGTATTCCTAAGATCCTTTCATTCTTAATTTTAGATCAGTGACATCTCTTAGTTTAATAAGAGTTCATCACAATTCATCCCTAATTTACACGCAAATATGCATAATTCTTCATATCCCTTCCCTAATCAAGTAGATACTTAGCAAATACCTTGCAAACGCGCTCCGTGGTCAGGAGCCACTTGATTTGGGTGAAAACCGATCTATTCATGATCTTTATGTACATCTCTTAGTTCCAGACAAAGATAAGTTGTGACCACAAACTGCTTGTTCAGTTTTTCGGAAACTACCTAACTGATAAGGTAGTGGAGTGCAATGACATCCATTACGAGAGTATATCTCATCATAGTCGATTTCAGGACAATTGTGAGGGACCTAGCGCCAGAAGGTGAGTCTAAACTCTTTTTCTCCCTACGCTTTCTAACAAAGACATAACTGATAGAGTTTACACTTGGGGTGTCAGCGTCACCTAACCAAAACACTATCTCTTTGTTTAAACTAGATCACATCTTTCCATTTAAGCCAATCTACAACGTTGGTATTTTCTCAACGAAGTATGGTTCGATATCAAACTCATTAAACCACATCATCATGTACACCAATGTAATTTCTAAGTGTAGAGATATCTATATGGATTGGTATTGACATTGAGGCGTCCCTCAATGATGACATAATCCAGAAATAACAGACGAATGAGTATCATTGATCAAATGATCAAGTTGTGCCAAACTCGCATACTTCCTTGGCGAGTATGCATCGAACTAAGTGGTCTCCCCCTAAACCATGGGAGCCAAGGCCCAGTAACACCATCTACCACATTTGTGGTGTCACCATGCCACCATCTATGGGTGATGACATGTCCTCTTATTCGGACATCAACATGTCCTTATCCGGACATCAATAATGTCTTTATCCGGACATCAATCCTTGCAGCCATGTTTGCAGCATGTATATGTGATCTCGTCACTTTAGGGAACTTGATGAGACACAGTAGGGACAAACCACGACAATTCCAAGTCATTCTACTTGAACATTCTTGTTCTTATCTCCCCCTAACGACGGGAAGACTGGCTCATCAAGGTGACATAAAAGAGATCGCTTGTCAAGCTCCTTATATAAGAGGACTATAGTCGGAAGCTTATGTCTTATTCAAAGACAATATTCATCATAAATAACCCATCATTGTGCACTTGTGGTGGCGTAATATGGCTCATACAACATATGGACAATATAGATTGCAGAACGTTAACTCAATCTGTTAACAAATATGCATACCGTTACAACCGTAACATAAAGATTTAAATGATGGTGGGCAAAGATGAATAAGTAAAACTATGACCCTGCTACAACTCGTACTCGTGGGTCTTAAAAGTCTAAAAATAAACCACTGGCCTCACCGTCAAGACCGGTAAAAAAGAAACCGGTTGAACCGACCGCCAATATCACCGGACCTTTGTTTTACACTTCTTTTAACGGTTCACTATTCTCCAATGCTCTAAACGCTACCAAATTTTGTAATCATGTAGAAATGGAAGTTAGGATTACAAAACCACCAGCCTCAATGACGGAACCGGTCTACAACCTGCCGAACCGTCCGTTGGAGTCACTGGACATCGTTGAGCAATTATATTGAGCAGTTCACCATCTTCCACTTCTCCAAATACCACGAAATTTTGTACGTTGATAGACTTGGATGTTAGGTATCTAGGGTCGCAAACAGAACCTCAAGAACCGGTCTAAACGTTGTTGAACCGGATCTCACAATAACTAGTCCGCAAGCTGAAAAACCAGAAATTCTAGGTTTTTTTTAACTTTTCAATCATTGTTAAGGTTCCCCATAACAGCTAATTGTTATGGCTTGAGTTAAACCATTGTGAACATCACCATAGTATTATTATGCCTCAAAGTGAATAATGAGAAGCCATTAAGCCAACATCTTATGTATCATTCTTAAAAAATCACTCATAGACATTGTAATTAATATTTTACTTAGTGAACAACGACTTAACATCTTGTTTATATGCTAGTCTCTACATTTTATTGTCTGTAGAATAGGAGGGTGTTGCTCCTAATCTTCGCTAAAGAATAGGCTTTACAAAAAAAGTAACAAGCATGACCAATGTGAGATCATAGGGGGTTCTTTTGCGTCATATTTGCTTATGAAAGCATGAGTAGTGCCTCTATTGTATAGGAGGATGACACGAATGGCTTTAATGCCATCCATAGGCCGTGAGCATTGCTCATAGCTCCACCAAGTTGTATTTTGGTGATCTTTGATCTCAATGGTTACTTTGCTCAAAAGAAAGGATGTTCATGAGAGTCTTTACTCTATAGTATACGGATCATCAAAACACGTCCAAAATTGTCCCGGACGATTTATGTTAAAGCCTACATGAGTTGATGTCTCCATTCTCATCATTGGTGATAATAACCGATTCAATTAACCGAATCTTAGTGACTCATGAATGTTGCACATTTATTATAGTGATACATAAGAAATTCTCATCAATTTTCACAATGTGTTTACAGGTAATAAACGTTGACATAAATATCATTAAGTCATAGCACGGTTCAATTGCTTCTTTATGCATGCATAAAGAGCATATGTGACTTGAATCATAACATCATTAGGCATTGGAACTTGAGCATTAATCCGCTCTTTGATTATTTCTAATGATCTAGTCATCGTAGTCACTACGGATTTATAAATAACTAAATCCATGAATAATTATCTATTCCTTGCAATAAGCTAAGCACTCAATCTCGCTACAACACATTCATATACCAGAATGTAGAGACAATCATCTTATGTCAAGACATAGAAACCAAAATATGTTAACAATTTCGATGGAGATTGAAAAATGTATTGGAATCCTTTAGAGTGCATTATATAAATGACGTGTAATGACATGTAATACTACATAGATGGACGAAACAAGGCTTAAAACATGCCAAAACTTGGCAAAATTGATTGTGAGCTCTATATATAGGGGCGGCGCCACCGCCAAAAGCTCACTATTGGATCTTGTAGAGAAAGGAGGATTTTTCAACATCCAATTTTGGATGACATTTAACGCAACACAATTTTTTTTTTACAATTATGAATTCGTTCAAGAGTGTAGAAGACTACTCTTGTTTGTATTGTCTTTGAAATTGTATAAGTGTGCATTGTGCCACACTTGACAGTACAAATTCTCTTGTAATCCAAATTGATGTGCATTGCGCAACATCATGATATTTAGCCTTTAGAAACGCCACCTTATAATAACTGGTGGTCCAATGTAGTCAAATGTAGTGTCATATTGTAATGCGATATATTGCATTACATATAGCTTATGTAGATCGAACCATATGTGCAAGACAAAATTCGAATATATATGCCAACAATTGTATCGAGGTCTTGACCATAAATTTAATTCAAAACATAACGACTATGTAACTTTAGTCAAATATGTGAGGTGTATGCCTTCACAAAACTTGAAAAAATAAACGGATTTGTAGTCACTTAGACTATTAAACCGAAGTCATGCACTTTATATTTTCCGCAATGTACCTTTTGCTTTTAAATCCGTAACTGTGAGAATAATATTATCTCTTCTTCCATATAGTGAGTTTCTTGGTGCAAGAACTCCATATATTTCTTGTATACATTGACCATAATATTGCTTTCATTGCAATTAATAAACAGATGTAGAACCACATCAATAACAAGATTTTTCTTTTGTTTACTGGCCCAATCTTTTTTTGACATATAGGTTTCGAGGCGTTGTCTTTCCCTCTTTTTAAAACTCGTGACATGAAATTCGTCACATTTTTTTTTATCAAATTCAGGGCTCATATTTCGGTCAAATATTTCAACAACAAGATGGAAGATTAACCATTATCGAGATACGATAATTAACTCCAAATATTGAATTAGGTCAAGACCAAGGTTTATGGTAACTCAATTCGATGTAAACCGTGACAAATTCTGTCACAAATCGATGTTAACCATGACAATTGCAGTCACAAATCAATGTTCGTCCCTTTATTAACCACGACAATATTTCGTCGTAATACCGTAACTTGTCAAACCATCACAAATTTCAACTTTGATATGAGGGGTCTCAATCCCTCAATATCGTCCCACGTTATAAAGAAAGGTGAGATGTAGAAGAAGGCTACGAAGCCTGGCTATGAAATTAAAATTCAAAAGCGGCAACTTTTATAAAAGCTTACGTGTTAGTTTGCTATGTAAGAGAAGTTGTCTTTGTAATTTTCATGCTTACTTCCTTGCTGCGAAGTTACTCTCGCAATCCATCGTGATCCGTGGTGCCAAAAAATTCATGAAAAAGAAAAACATATGGTTAGTCATATTCACCATATAATATAAACAATAAAACTAATTAAAGAATTACTTTAGTAAATAAACTAATTTTACTCATGGGGTAAAAACTTATTACCCGGAGGGGCAAAGTTACCATTTTGCCCCTCGTATATTCAGTTCGTTTTGGGTTGGATGCTTGAATCCGGGTCGAGCAGGAACCGATTTGAGCTAGGCTGGGTTGGTGTCCGGTGCCTGCAGGGTTGCCGGTTGTGCGTGTAGCGACGCTCGGGGTGGTGAGGGTGGGCGCCAGTGGAGCTCCGATATCGATGCACGTGGGGCTAGGTCGCCGTCGAAGTCATTAGGCTAGCTTCGCCGGATCAGAGGTTCGTGGACGGAGGTGGAGACGGGAGGCCGCTGTGTAGGTTCTCGAGTCGTCTGAGGTGGCCGAGCTAGGCAAAGTGTTGATAGGAGCGACAAAGCATCGAGGCGCATGCGAGATCGTCGAGGCTGAAGGTCGCCGGGGTGCGCAAGCGTTGTTGGGGAGCTGGTGGGTGCCCAGAGCAATTTTTTGGGTGCCCAGGTCAGAAATCGATTAGGTTTAGGGTTTTATTTTCCAGGTTTCTAGGGTTTTTCGTTATCAAGCTCAGGTTAGAGCGTAGTGCTGATAACGTGTTGAAGGAGAAAAGATAACTAGAATAACGGTCTACTCATTCATTGATAGAAATGCATATTTATAGGCGTTACATAGAGTCTCCCGAAGGATCTAAAAGTTCTATCAACTATAATATATTCTAATAAGGAAACCGGATTAACCAATCCTACGTGTATTAGGGCAAGACACATAATAGAAGGACAAAAATATAATTTCCTTAAACACAAATAATATTAGAAACTAATATCGAATTTGCAGGGTATTAGAAATGGTATGCACCAAGTTTATAAGTTCTGGTAAATAGCATTACATTATGCCATGTTCTTAATTACAGTCATTTTATGGGGAAGACCTCTAATCCTAAATTATGAAACAACTTCAGAAATACTAAAATCATAGAGAAGTATGTATAACTGCAGGCGAAGTGTTGTTGGCAACTTGTTGTTGGAGCTTGGCTTGATATGATTATATAGTACCGAGGGCATGACAATTGCAGACATTGAACTAGGTAGCGAGCTAGGCATAGCAATTGGTCAAGCTGTGTGAACATGTGTCGAAGATGTAACAACCTCTTCCATGCATTGTAGGGTCAAGTCAGTGGTAATAGAACATGATCTTGTGTAGTATATACATGGCGAACTTTATGAGTGAAGTGAGTGCGAACTAGAGTATCAATCAAGGGGTTGAAGGTTGAGCGGAGTGCGCGGGGACTCTGTCGAGACCAACGGAGTTCGCGACCAGTGGAGTCCGCGAGGGCTCTGGCAAGACAAGAGGATTCCGCGAGTGGTTGGCGAGACAAGCGGAGTTCGCGGTGACTCTTGCGAGATTGACCAAGTATTTTGGCTCTTTGGTAGTGAGTGCGCTGCTGCAGCTACTGGGGGAGCAGTAATTTAGAAAATATAGGCCATAGGTGAGGCCGTGATAGTCCATTATAAGTGGCTGGAGTTGCTGCTAAGATGTGGGATTGTAGCCAATTGCCTGAGAATTGGGCGATTTATTGAGTTGAGCTGTGGGTGCGAAGAGTAAGTGGCTGGGTGCCGAGGTAAGTGGCTGGGTCAGCGTGGTTTCAGGATCCCGGAATGGGTGGGGCTGTACGGTTGGTCCCGGGAGGGAGGAAGAGAGGTATGACCTCGGGAGAGGCATTGAGACCCAGGAGGGGGTCCCCGGGAGAGGGGTGTCAAGCGGGTCACTTGTGCTGGTATGTTCCGAGAGCAAGGTAAGTAAGGGAGGGGTAGGGGGCCTCGGGAGCTCGGGGGGCCATGTGGGAAGGGCTCCCGGAGCTCGGGATGGAGCCACTTGTTTCCTGTAACGGGATCACAGGTCGGGACAATATCACGTGTCGGGACCAGACCCCGAGTCGAGAGGGTGAATTCTTGGTTCGTCTGAAAACTGGGGTGACCGGGGGAGTCCGCGGGGGAACTCGTGGGACCAGGAGAGTCTATGGGGACTGGCGCTAACATGGGAGGGTGTCCCTGGGAGAGGGGTGCCAAGCTGGCCCCGAAGGTGAATTCATGTCCCTGTGGCAGGGACCCGGGAGAAGGGTTCCGAAATTGGGGTCGCGAGACTAAGAGCATATCCCTGCCTAGACCGTGTCGCCGCCGCGACTGTCGCGGCAGGTCTTGCTACTCTGATAGGGATCCAGAATTTGTATCCTACGACCGGGAGAGAGGGGTCCCGGGAGGCTGTGGAGGTTCTGGGTGTCCAGATCAAGTCTGGGTGGCGGGCTGCTCATGCGGTCTCGGAGAGAAGTATTCAACCAGAGCCTAGAGTCATAGATGTGTAAATGCACGTAGCACAGAATATATGTGGCTGCTTGTGAGCTCTTCATTCAACCCTTGGTTGATTGTGGGGGACATGTAACTCAGTCTCAGGAAGGGGAGGTGTCGGGAGCAGGCTGTTGGGTTGCTGAGTGTTTGAGTTGTTGTGGCGGGAGCCAGGAAATAGAGGTGCCGGGTAAGATGTGTTTTTTTTTTTGTATCCTTCTGCAGGGATAGAGGAGTCCCGGGAGGTCGGGATGGAGAGCAGTGTGTGGGAATCCGCCAGGGGAACTACCAGGGAAGTCCCCACGCGAGGGTTGAAACCAGGGGAGGCCGCGAGGGGCTGGCGAGACCAGCGGAGTCCACGAGGGGCTGGCGTGACCTGCAGAATCCGTGAGGGGTCCACGTCAATGTGAGTCCGCGAGGACTGGTGTGACGAGGGGAGGCCGTGAGGGGCTCGCGAGACTTGCGGAGGCCAGGGGAGGTGCGCGAGGACTGGCGAGGCCAGGGGAGTCCGCAATAATGTGAGTCTGCGGGGACTGGCGAGGCCAGGGGAGTCCGCGACAATGTGAGTCCGCGAGGGGCTGGCGAGACCTGTGGAATCCGCGAGGGGTCCGCAAAAATGTGAGTCTGCGTGGACTGGCGAGACCTGCGGAGTTTGCGAGGGGATGGCGGGACCTGTAGAGTTCGTGAGGGGATGGCGGGACCTGCGAAGTCCGCGGGGGTCTCGAGAGAGAGGCACCGAGACATGGGTGGGCGTCCCCTGAAGAGAAGTATCAAGTGGGTGCCAAAGGCGAAGGCATGTCCCGGGGAGGGTGCCGAGATTGGGATCGCGAGACCGAGAGCATATCCCTATTTCGGTTGAGGGAAGCTGGGTGTCTAGATCAGTTTTTCTGGGGGCTGCTCACCGGCGAGTGGGCCTTGGCCGGAGGTCGGGGAGGCCCCGCTGGATTCATTGGAAGACAGTGGGTATGATGGCTGGGAAGGTGAGCTACCTTGCTGTGGCACGCCCAAGCGAAGGAGAGAGAGAAAGTCAGATCTACTTTCTATCTCCTCGGGATTTCTCTAAAACCAAGCCAGAAGGACTATCACAGAGCGAAAATTAATGGGGTGAGTTCCTTGTACGCGGGCGGGGAGAAGCTCGAGAAAAGGAAGAGGTTGTGACCTGAAAAAGAAAATTTCCAGAGGGAAATCTGGGCAGATTATGGATACTCTCATGGTGAGCTATGTGAGGGTTTCCATTTGAGGAGCCGCCCTCTTTCTAGCGCCAATTGTTCTGGCGTGATCTCTAAGGGGGGGATCACAGAGATGCATGAATGTTATCTTCAAGCTTGCATAACCTGTCAATCATGAATGAACAGCATCAAAGAGAAGACCGGGTGTTCTGGCCTTCGACCCTCTGATGCCTAAGTCAGTGTGAGTAGAAATAAGGTGATAATGGGGGTGAAGATGGAGAGAGAGAGAATGAGAGGTGAAAAGTGGTATTTATAGGGATATGGTGGATGCACCCTAAAAATACCACTTTGCCATTATTAGAGGGTGTATTACCATTATGCCCTCAAGGGATAGTGTAGGTTTCTTGGGCTTAGCTAAGACCCAAGCCCATTTTATGTGACGGCACGCGTCTTCTTAGGCGAGTATGACTGATGTTCTGCTATGTACTAACACTATCCAATAAAAATCACAAAATAATAATTGCATCATAATCATAACAAATCACCCGATTAAAGGGTTGGAACCCGGTTTGACTATCCAATAAAAATCACAAAATAAGAATTGCATCATAACTGTAACCAATCACCCGATTAAAGGCTTGGAACCTAGTTTGACTATCCAATAAAAATCACAAAATAATAATTGCATCATAACAGTAACCAAATCACCCGATTAAAGGTTTGAAACCCGGTTTGACTATCCAATAAAAATTACAAAATAATAATTGCATCATTAACAACACAAAATCCCATCATAAAATTATATCCTTCCACATATATATTTATATGAACAATATAGATATTCCACAAGAATAATCTATCAATAATCAATAAAATTATGATCACATGGACCTCAAAAATAAACATATAAGGAAAACTTGTTTTATCTTACCTAGCCTATGAGTTGTTGGCGATCAAGCTCATATATTTTAAAAACAAATAATAGCATATTATTAAATTCAACGTCAACGTCAAATGATCCTAACAAAATTTGGTCCAAAAGTGAACCTTGGTGAGATTTACTCACCTAAATATCCCGCTGCGTTTTTCGCAACACAAGAGCCAAGCTAAACCATAACCTCACAAATCACCTAAAATTACACAATTAAAAACCATAGTAAATTCTCAACAAGGATTAAAGTACCCTTAACCTAAAGGTTGCCCAAAGAAGTGCAATCCTTTCTCCCAGACCTCCCAAGGTCATTGGACACTCAACAACAAACCATATTACCTCCAAGATCAAACTTTCAAAGTTTCCGACTTAACGAACACCAAGAACAACTTAACACCTAAGATGCAAAAACCTAATCAACACTTAGTCTTCACACACAACAAACACACTAGCAACTACAAGGACTAGCTAACACAGCAACCAAAGTCCTCACATTGCCTGGACGCGCTCCCACGCGCCGCCGTAGGAGGCGGTGAGTAAGCCCTACGCGCCACAACCAACTTCAAAATTTGGGGAAACTCATAACATGAAACTTATACATTGAAGCATGTATAGCAACTTTATTACCAGAGGTTTAATCAATTTGGCCAGAATCGGCCGGAAAAAGCCCCGAAACACCAACCCTAAATCAACTTCCAAAACTGCAAATCAGGGTTCAAAAACTCGAAAACTTGATTCAATCTACGCCTAGCCATAACCTAAAGGAGGAGAGAAACAAAACTCACCTAAGGTTGCCCCCCGACCGGTGACACATCATCTCTCTTTGTCGTCCAAGAGCTCCATTTCTGGCTTGCAACACCTGCCTAGACTTGAAGGGGACGTCCGTGTGAGTTGAACAGGACCGGCGGCGGTCCAAACAGTGGCCGGACGGTGGAGTTAGCTACAGTCAAAGTTGGGTGCGTGGGGTGAGCTTGGGAGAGGAAGAGAGAGAAAGTGAAACTGATTTTAGGGTTTCCAAAAATAAATCCCATACATTTTTCTACTTATACATTTTGCAAAACCGTAAACTAACTTCATCTGACCATAACTTTCTCATACGACATCTGATTTATGCATACCACGTGTCTACGAACTTATATTGCCAAACTCTACAACTTTCATGAAGGAAGTTTTTGAAAATAACTTACGGATAAGAAAGTCAACTTTTGGCCCCTTAAAAGTCAAAGCACCTTAAATATATACTTCTGAAACTTCAACTTCGCATAATCAACTAAGAATGTCTACAAATAATCCTTCATTAATTCCGGAAATAATATAAGGAAATTGATATGAAAATTTGGGATATTATAGAGAAGAAGAGAAATGAGCTTCTATTTTTGACTTTCCCATAGTGGAAAGTCTACTTTAAAAACTCCCACCCGAAAATAGTAATTCCCTCTTTCTTTCTTTTTTTTTACCTGATATCTTTTACATGCTAATTCTGAATAAATCGTAAAACATGTCTACAGATTCGTATTAATGTCTTCTACGACTTTCTTTAAGAATTTTTTTTGAAATAATTTTCCTAAAAAAAAAATCAACTCTAGGGTCCTTAAATAGTTAACGGTTATTCAAAACGGTAAAAGACCAAAGTAACGCAAATGTAAGTACCACAAAATAATTTAAGAAGCGGGATGTGACCGGTAGGAGAGAGGGTATGAACTAGCGATCTCTTAGGATTACAGCGCTCAAAGAGAGGGAATGTATCGGTAGCTATACATAGAGTGTTGTAGGTCAAGAAGCTAGAAGAGAGGGGATGAACTAGTGATCTCTTAGGATTATATTGCCGGAAGAGAGGGGATGTACCGGTAGCTATATATACTGTAACATTCCGGACCTAATTTTACCTATTTACTGAGTATTCTACGAGTTACTGAGGAATTTAACCGTGCTCGGTAACCTAGTAAGTTAACGTTAGAGTTTATTTTCAAGTATTTCTTGAAAAGTCAAATTCTTCTTTTAAGGCATCGAAGTCGTAGTATGCGTCGACACGAGTTCACCGATATTTTCGGATTATTGTCGGAGCTTTGAGATATTTTCTACGATTTATCGAAGGTTGGCAAAAAGGAATTAATTTTCTGAAATTAGAAATTTTCGATTAGTCTGGCCTGTCGAATCAAGTAGGGTTTCGATCTTGACCGTTGGTTCGGGTATAAAAGGAAAAGAGGGGGTTGACTCAGTTAAGCACCCAAACTAGGGCGTTGACCTGAGCTCCGACCTCTCCCTTCTCTCTCTTTCTTCTCCGTCATCCCCACACCTAAGCGGTGCCGTCCGGCCACCCCTGGCAACAAGACCACCACCAATCTCTTCCTCTCCAACTCCTCTACAAAACCCGGTCCATGGATCACACTTTCATCTCGATTCGGTGGTGATCGATCGAAGGAAAGCTCGACTGTGTTCACTGGTTTCCAGCGTTTTCTAGCGAGTTCATCGGGTGCCGAAGGTATGTCTCGGTTCACCTTTCTCTTCTCTTCATCTATGTGCCTTTGTTTCTAAATATTGAGCCTTAATCTGAAAAATCTATTTTATGCATTTTTGGGTTTTTCGAAGAGCCATCGCCATCAACGCCGTCGAGGCTGCTCGGCGCTCCTCCTCTGCATCCTGAAGTAGCAACAATCGCCAGGGAGCCAAAACAAGGTTATATGGAGCCAAAGAGTGTTTCTGCTGCTGTGTTGGAAGAGACCCGAACTCAAATTTCCGGCAAGGAAGCTACTGCCAGTGGGGGAAAGCTTTGGAGGCCACTCTTGTTGTGCTGCATCGAAGTAGGGGGCTGTTGGTAGGCTGTGTGGCGGTGGGAGGCTTCTGCTTATCGATTGAAGGTGAAGGTTGGTTGAGCAGAGGGCAGTGTTGATATCCATCAGCAGAGTTGATGCCAAGGGAAAGTTTATGTATGTTCAAGTGTATTTGAGTTGAGTTGGATGCTTGAGTTTGGAGTTGGTTTAATAATTTATAGTTGTTTGGTGAATTGAATGTCGATAACTTGGTGATTTGGAGTTTACGGGGAAGTTATGGCGAAATTCCGAGAAGTTGGCGGAGTCCGGCAGAATATTCAGGCAAGTCACCGGAGTCTGGCAAAGGGCGGATCTGGCAAAAGCGATGGAGGTAGTGACCGATGTTTCCTTTTTGTTTTATGTCATTTCGGAAATAGGAAAATTTGTGTTGTAATCAGAAAAATTACCAAGTTATGAAAATTTCTATTTTGGGAAACTTTCCATTTTTAGAAATCTTTCAGTTATGGAAACCTTTTTGGGTGCCCTTAATAATTTGGTGGTTTTACAGATTAAGGTGGTTGTATGTTTTTCAATTAACGAAATTACATTAGTTTGATTAATCAAAATCGAGATTTACCAAAACGAATTATTAAGCGATGCCTAAGTATCAACGGTTAGTGAGACATATATAGTGAAAATTGGATCGAATTGTTAAGTCAAAGGTTGAATTGGGAAATGTTGAGCATCGTTAGTTGGTCAATCTTGGTCAACCTAGGAAACCTTAGTCAAACTTGGAAAGAAGATGAGGCAATGGTTATTTTAAAGTTCAGTCTGATTGATTTGTTTTACAACTTATGGTCAGGCGTGTTATTGACTCCAGGACTTGGATATTTAGAGGCAGCGCTCGAGGAGTGTCCCGAGCAATGGAAAGCTTAAGCCTAATACTGTGAGTGTTCACTTTGATTTTAATAAATATGCATGCAAGGTTTTATAAGATATCAATATATTTTCCGGGCTAACATTATAATTTGGGCTTATGAAATGATCGTGGAATTTATTTGAGTTTGATGCATCGATTAAGTAATGGTCATGATTTATAGATTTGAGCTCGGGTTATTAATTTGGTATTTGAGTTTTGACATTCCTTATGACTTCCAGATCTATTTATTATTACTTTATTTGTTGACTTTGAGATTTATAAAAGATTACCGAAAATGGGATTTTCGGTAGTTCTCCATCATAATTTACATGTTTATTTGTGGCATAATGATTTTGACATTATTTACGAGTACTTCGAGTAGAGATATTATTTACGATTTATATTTAATAATGAAATCTCACCTATAATTATGGATTTAAGAATATTTTGACATGTGAGACACATCATTGAGTTTTATTTTAATTTCTTCTTGTAATTTCCACGTACGGTTGGGAACCGTACCATTCGCATGATCTTGAGGAAGCTTTATGGATTTAAGTGTTTTCGTATCATTTTAGTCACCATATTAGGGTCGCTCTTATTTATTACTAGCTAGTCTTTATTAGCGGTTCTCATCATAGGTGAGTCGAGCACTTAGCGTGAGACACTACTATAGCCTGGGAGACACCGATCGGTTATTATTTATTGCTAGCTAGCTTGATTAGCGGTCCTCACCATAGGTGAGTCGAGCGCTTAGCGTGGAACGCTATTATAGCTTGGGAGGCATCAACCCGAGCCTTGGAGGCTCCTTTTTTTTGGTGATATCTCTTCCCCATGTCTTATTTTGTTTCTCATTTATGTAATTGATTAACCAGCGGGGCTGGTTTATCTTTTCTAATGAGATTTCTGTATTTGATTAACCAGCGGGGCTGGTTTGTCCATTTTTATGTGATTTTGAATTTAAAGTTAAATGTTATAACAAAGTTGCGTGCATTGAGGTTTTAAAGTTTTAACGTGGGAAGGTATTTAAATTACATTTTGTTGATTTATTTAATTTATTTTTGTCCCCTCACTCTAACGTTTTTAAATTATTTTCCCCAGGGCCTTTCGGTTTCAAATGCCCAGTTTACAGGCTAAGTTTATTTGAGGTCGAGCATACATGGAGTCAAGGCATAGTCAAATAGTCAGAGGTTGTTTCCGCTTATTTTTATTTTATTTTATTCATTGTTTTTCTTTCATTATTAAGTATGCTTTGATAATCCAGTTAGTAAACTTATTGAATGTCATTGTTGTTAGAAATGAGTTTTTCTTTAGATTAGTATTTGTTATTATGGGAGATGTGATGAACTTGGGGAGCATGAAGGTTCCAGGAGTACAAGGTTGGATTACGATTTTAGAAGTGTGTTTGCAGGTGTTTTTAGAAAGGGTTGTCCATTTTCAAGGGAGGTTATGCCTAATTTTCAATTGCATCTCCTTTGGAGGTTGTCCCCGCAGGGTTCATTACGGATTTCAATATGAAATCCGGGGTGGGCCCTAACATATAATGTTGTGTATCAAGACGCTAGAAGAGAGGGGATGAACTAGTTATCTCATGGGATTGTAGCACCATAACAAAGGGGATGTGTACTTGTTGCTATATAGATGTGTTAGGACAGTAAAAGAGAGGAGATGTACTAGTGGGCCCTAGGAGTCAGACATCAGGAGAGAAGGGATGCACTGGTGGCACCAGAAGAGAGGTGATGTACTGGTGTGTTCGTAAAAAAGTGTCGGTATGGTCTATTGTGTGTGTCAGGACCCACCACATATTTCACCCTGAAACCCGAGGTAAGTCCTGCGCGGTCCACCTCCAAGGAAAATTTACTGAAAATTTGGCATAATCTAGCTTCAAAATGGACAACCCTTACCAGAAAAAGAAAATCCAACTTACACTTCAATAACCAAACAAACCAGAAAGTCTCAACACCTGGAGCCTTCGTGCTCTCCAAGTTCATCACATCTCCTAAAATATCAAATACTAACTTCTCTGACTATGCCTCGACTCCATGTACACTCGACCTCAAATAAACTTAGCCTACAAACTGGGCATTTAAAACGAAAGGGCCCAAATGAAAGTAATTTAAAAACGTTAGAGTGAGTGGATAAAAATAAATTAAATAATTTAATAAAAACACAATTTAAATATCTTCCCACGTTTCAACTTTTAAAACATATCTGCACGCAACTTAAATACTCTAAATAACTTTAAATTCAGAATTCCAAAAAAATAGACAAACATCGCCGCTTGTTAATCAAATACAGTAAATAAGTCAAAAAAGAGACAAACTAGCCCTGCTGGTTAATCACTTAAAGAAATCTCGTAACAAGAGATAAACTAGCCCCGCTGGTTAATCAAATACATAACTGAGAAAAATAAAATAAGGGGAAGAGTTATCACCATGTAAGAGGAGCCTCCAAGATTCGGGTTGGTGCCTCCCAGGCTATAGAAGCATCCCATGCTAAGCGCTCAATTCACCTATAGTGAGGACCGCTAATAAAGCTAGCTAGCAATAAATAATAATATCTGATCATTGCCTCCCAAGCTATAAGAGCGTCACACGCTAAGCGTTCGACTCATCTATGGTGAGGACCGCAAATAAAGCTAACTAGTAATGAAATATAAGCGACCCTATATTATGGTGACTAAAAATATACAAAAATCGCTTAAATCCATTAAATTTCCCCAAGATCAGATGAATGGTACGGTTCCCAACCGTACTTTAAAATCGTCATAAGAAACTATATTAGAACTCAATGGCGTGTCTCATAGGTCAAAATATTCTCAAAGCCATAATATAAGCGATATTTAATTAACAAGTAAAAATTGTAATTAATATCTCAAATCAAAATACTCGCTAAAATATTCTCAAGGTCATGATCGATATTCCACAAATAAAACAATCATAAAAAAAATCCAGAATTTATAAAGAATATCCAAACTCAAATACCCAATTAATAATCCGAGCTCAAATCCATAAATCATGACCAACCATTCAAACTCAAATAATTTCCAAAATCATCTCATAAGCCGAAATTATAATATAAGCTCGGAAAATAAAATAATAAATTATAAAATCTTGCATGCATATTTATTTAAAACCAAAATGTGCACTCATTAATTTAGGCATAAGCTTGACGATATATGCATCGCCACTCAAGCGAGGTTCTCTTCTTATACTAGCACAATAAATATGTTTAGGTCCATTGTTCAATTCTGGAAAAATAATTACTTGAATATAAACACTCAAATCTCTCCTGCTTAACCCACTACTCTTACTAGGGTTAAGCTTACCGGATTCACACCAAACTCCACCACAACCTTAATTAATCTATTCTAACATTCTAGAATAAATACTAAGGAAATCCAACGGCCGGATTTTCATTCTAACAACAGCCAACATTCTCAATATTTGAAAAATCTGAAACCTAACCAAAACTCCTCAAAAAATTCCAAACTTCACATCATTAAACTCCCCTTAATATAACACATTTAAAACCCTGAAAAGCCCCCCTTACAGCTACCGGCAGGCCGACTTCGGCGACCCTCAAAGCCTACCAAAATTTAACAGCATCTTCTTCTCAACCCGCTCTACAACTTTTCTAGCTAGCACAAAGCCCAATTTCAAGTTTAACTAGGTCAATCGAACAACAACACAATAAGGAACCCTAAAAATTCAAACACCAGATTCTCCTTACTTAGACCAAGAGGGAGTGAATCCTTTTGAGTGATTGATGGACAGGAGGAGAGATTCCTATTGAGCCGAGCAGCTCAGGTTATGGCGGCCGGAGAATGGAGTTCCGGCGACAGAACACCACGGGATCGTCAAGTCTTTCGGGCGACCTTTCTCCCTCACGGTGGCGCTAGGGCGGCTCTCACTGGTCCAAGAAGAAAGCTGGGGCGACGGCCAACCGTTTGGGACCGGTGCGGCGGTCTGTGGTGGCCGGACGGCAGCAGATAGAAGTGAAGGGTCCAGCGGGTCAGGGGAGTTCGGGGGAGAGGAGAGAGAAGGAAAAGAGAGAGAGTTTGGGCTTCTCCTACTCGGTCCAAACTTTAATACCCAACAAAAATAATGCCTACTAAAATTTACCCCCTTTTTGCGAACTAAAAATTTACCCTTTTATTTGATAACTTTTTCATGTTAACTCTGATTTTAACGTATAGCATGACTACGAATTCATAATAACATCATCTACGACCTCCTTTAAGAAATTTTTCCAAAATAATTTTCCTACAAAAGGTCAACTCCAGGGTCCTTAAGTAGTAAACGGTTACTCAAAGCGGTAAAAGGCAAAAGTAATACCAAAAATTATTAACCGTAAAATAACTTAAGAACTAAGATGTGACAATTCTCCGATCCTTATAAAAATTTCGTCGTCAAAATTTCAAATCATGCAAAGGCGTAGAGGTTACTTCTTTTCACCTCAGACTCCAATAAGCGCTAAGCTAAATCATCCCATCATCAATGCTCTTCAAACTTTCTTTTATCATAAATTACACCTTTTCCACTTACCTTGGCATATCATAACCTATCTACCAAACCCAAGGAGTGCGTATGCTTTAATAAATCTCAAACTCAGGGTTAACGAAAATACTTCGTCAACGTTTCACATGGCACCACGCACATAATACACTTTGCTCCTTGACTTACCTTCCATTAATTGAGTGGCTTGCCCAATTATAGTTACTCATGATACTCAACCCCAAATCATCACACGTATGACTTCGTCTTCCGTCCAGTCAAAATGATCAATAAACTTCGTGATTCACAACACCATCTTACTTCTGTCACCAATTAATCAAAACAAAACTCGATTGTTCACACTGAAATTGGACCTTCACCACCTATGTGGTTGGCGTCAATCATTATGCTAATTGGCGAATATCTCCCTTGTCGCCAGATTATGCTAATGCGATCTATATTACCATATCCCTACACTGAATATCTCTTATATCTCAAATCGTATCCATACAACAATGACCTCCCAGGTCCTACACAGATCAAAAGTGGTCTCACCACAATACGATCATGTATGAATACGCATCACAAGAAAGACATTTAACATAACCTACCATAATTTACCATTTATGCCAACTGACTGACAAGCCTTGACTAAAAATATTTTCCGAGTCATCAAGAATCTTTTTCCTTAAAGCTATACCACCAGCCAATTATATTATTATTTCCAACAATTCGCCCGGCGAATTAATCATTACTAACCAATAATATGACAAGACCCGCCCGAAAACACCAGAAAATAGGCAAGTCTTGCGGGGCCCACTTTAAAAGAGATTATACCAGAACTTCAGCATAACCTCCCCTAAAAATAGACAACTCAACCTAAAATAAAACTTGTCACGCCCCGGTTCTTAAATTATTTTACGGTTATTTATTCCGGTATTATTTTGGTCTTTTACCGTATTAATTAACTGTTTAATATTAAAGACTTTAAAGTTGACTTTTTATTCTGTTGAGAATTTGGGAAAACTTTCTTCATGAAAGTTGTAGAGAACGTCGTTATGAGTTCGTAGACATACTACGCGTTTAATTCGGAGTTAGCATGGTAAAGTTATGAATTTATTGGTAAAGTTTGGAGGTAGTAAAAAGGGGTATTTTTTTTAAGTGGGCTTTGAGTTGGGCCGGGGGTGGCAGCCCAGGCCCGAGCCCTTTTCTTTTTCTTCTCTTCTTCCTTTCTCTTCTTTCTTTTCTCTTCTTTCTCTTTTCTCCTCACACCCGAGTTTTTCTTCCTCCCACTGCCAGAAACTCCCAGCCGCCAGCTGCCGCCGTCCGGCCAGCCACCGGCCGCCTCTCCACCCCAGTTCGGACCCCCATCTCCTCCTCTCCCTCCCCGGCCTAGCCCCCGAGTCTCTAACCCGCCGGAAGAGGAGAAAAAGCCGCCGGAACCGCCGACTGTCCCTTCGCCGGAGCTCCGTCCTCCGGCCACCATAGGCCGTGATTTTTAGCTCAACTTGTAGCCCTCATCAAGGTGAGTATTCCCTCAAAAGGAATCGGTCTATTTCGATCTCGTTGTGGTGTTTTGTATAATTGGAAGTTTTAGAGATTTTTGGTTGTTTGTGTTCGATCGACATGGTTAGGCTTAGAATTTGAGTTTGTGGTAGTTAGGAATGTTGTAAATGAGGTTGAGAGGAAGATGCTGCCAAATTTTGGTGAGCATCGGAGGTCACCGGAAAACGGCTGCCGGCCGCCGCTGCCGGCGGAGCCGCCGAGAAAATGTTTTTGGTGGAGAATATTATGAGTAGTTTAATGGAATAAGGTTTATAATTTTTGGAGGAGTTTTGAGTAGGTTTTGGAATTATTTAAGTTTGGTATTTTAGGCGGATTAATAAGTTATAATCCGGCCTTTGGATTATTTTCGTGATTAAGGCGTTGGAAGGTGGTTTTGAGGATGTCAGTATTTATGGAGATTTGTGGTTGGCGGTGAATATAAGATTTAGGGCGATAGGTACGGTTGAGCGTGTGAAGCTCATAGTTAATTATGCCTATTTCTAATTATGCATCGGGAGTTTATTTTAAGGAATTATTTGTGTTTTGGAACAGGACGTGAGGAGGCTCGAGCAGACGAGGCCCCAGATCGACATCAGGCTTAGGCCTAATTTGTGAGTGGACGTTTATTTTAAATAAATGCATGCTATAGTTCATGGTTGAACAATTAATGTTGCGGAATATTTTAACGTCATTTTAATTTGAAGATTTTTATTTCTCTTGGAGAGATACCGAAAATGGGATTTTCGGTGGATATAAATATGTATTTATGAGAGAGTATGTATAGAAAATGCTAGCTAGCCATATGTGTCTGTCCACCTTAATGGCGCAGTATATAGCCGCATTATGGTGTGACGTGAGCGTTGGACGTAAGCGTAGTAGCCCTATTTGAGTGTTTAATTCATATAGGGGGTATGAACACATATTTATACACCCGTCTGTCCACCTTGATAGCGTAGTGTAGCACCGCATTAAGGCGTGATGTGAGCGTTGGACGCGAGCGTAGTAGCCCTATATAGACCCATGAATTTATATAGGGAGTATGGACGTGTGTAAATACATACATATATTATAGAGTCTGAGAGGCTCGATATTCTATGAGATAAAAGTTTATCGCTTGCGGCATGCATTCGATTTTTCCTTAGATATTAATTTGGGGAAACATAAATATTTTATTTTATTTTTTTCCACTCACTCTAACATTATTAAATGTTTTCCCCTGGGCCCTTCGTTTTAAATTGCCCAGTTTGCAGAGTTCGGGTTGGATCTAGTAGGAGGCGAGGCATAGTCACCCGCATTTCTGCCAGTTTTCATCAGTAGGTTACCTGTTCAACCTACTCGTGTTTTTCTTGCTTCCGCTTGTGTTTAGTAGCTCTGACTACTTTGGAATTATTGTTTTTTATGTGTTGTTCGGAAGGGGTGAATTAAGAGTGTAATATGAAATTTTCGAGTTAGGGTTGTCCATCTGCAATGGAGATTTTCTTAATCTTTTCAGTAAATTTTCCTTGGAGGTGGTCCCCGCACGACTTACTCCGGGTTTCAGGGTGAAATTCGGGGTGGGTCGTGTCAGTTGGTATCAGAGCTATAGGTTTCCTTTTCCTGCTTCTCTGTCACTATCATATTTGCCTAAGTAGCACGTAGTGTCTATAGAGTGATGATCCGAACGCGGCGGATTCATTGGCATTTTATGCTTTTGATGCTATGTGTTATTGGGTATATGTGATTATTGTGTTAGTCTTGTTTATGGACTACTAAATTCCTTCTTCCTCAGGTACTATGCCTCCTAGGCGCCCACGACAACCCCGTGTGGCTACTTCGACCAATGCCGATGAGGGCAATGAGGTCAGGGGACTGGTTGATGATATTGGGAATATGATAAGGGATGTCATGGATCGAGCTCCACAACCTCATTCAGTGAAGAGGAGAGAAGTTTATGAGGCTGGAGCAAGGGAGTTCAAGGGTGCCAAGGGACCCCTTGATGCTTATACTTGGGTGGACAAAATGGAAAAGGCTTTTGCGAGCATAGATTTGCCAGAAGAAAAGAAGGTGAAAATGGCAGTAACGTTCCTGGATGATTCAGCACATCACTGGTGGTCACTCGCTAGCAGGAATGTTGAGGATGCGCTGAATATGTCGTGTGAGCAGTTTAAGACGCTTTTCTTGGGGCAATATTTCAGTCCTGCCCACCGCAGCAGAATTCAGTCGGATTTCCTGAATATGAAGAAGAGGGATGATGAGGGGGTTATAGAGTTCCAGGAGAGATTCACTTCCCTGAGCTATCATGTGTCATATTTGGTTCCTGATGAGAAGACCAGGATGGAGATGTTCATTGGGGCACTTGGTGGAGTGTTTGCAGAAAAGATGACGGGTGTTTATTACCCGACTTTCTCTGACGCTGTTCATGCAGCCATGGCCATTGAGTCTATGGGGATTTATAGTGCTCGGCCACGAGATTTCGGTGGCCCCAGTCAGGGTCCATCCAAGAAAGCTGCTTCATCATCCGCTTCAGGTTCATCAGCTGGTAGTGGCAGTAGTGGGGGATCAGGTTCTAATTCTCGGTTCAGGGTTAGAGGACGTCACAGGAGACCTACTAGGAGCCAGTTGGGTAGGCAGCAGTCTGGGCAGTATGGTTCGGGTGGCAGTTTCCATGGTGGGTCATCCGGTAGCCAGACTTTTTCATATGGGCAGCAGCAGCAGTTTTCTGGGTGCTTTGAGTGTGGTGGTCAGGACCACTTCAGGAGAGATTGCCCATTGTTGGCTCAAAGGACCACTCCCACCCCTACTCAGCCTATTGGTCAGTCTTTAGCTAGAGGCTCTAGTAGTGGTGCCCAGGGTAGTGCTTCGGTCAGAGGTGGCTCTCAGCGGGGAAGTGGTCAGCGTGGACGTCCCATGACTCGCGCTAGACTGCATGCTATGACCCAGCAGGAGGGTCGTACTTCTCCAGATGTCATCATTGGTACGCTATTAATTTTTGGTCAGCCTGCTTTTACTTTAATTGATCCCGGAGCCACCCATTCATTCATGTCTAGTCGATTCGCCCTCCATGCCAATGTGCCATCATCGTCTCTTCCAGGCGAGTGGCATGTGTCTCTACCCTCCGGTGAGGTAATGAGAATAAATTAGGTATTTAGTGGCTGTGAAGTTTTAGTGGAAGGAGTTAATTTCGAGGCTAATTTAATTCCTTTAGATATGGTGGAGTTTGATGTGATCTTGGGAATGGACTTTTTGGAAGCATATAGAGCTATGATAGATTGTTTTCAAAAAGTAGTGGTGCTTCGAAGTCCAGATGGTTTTGAGGTTGCTTTCCAAGGGGAAAGAGATGTTATTTTTAGTTGCATAATTTCCGCTGTTGCTGCAAGGAAATTGTTGAGTAAAGGCTGTCGGGCATTTTTAGCTCATGTGGTGGATACAAGTATGGGAGTTGTGGGATTAGAAGATATTCCAGTAGTAAGGGAGTTTCCGGATGTTTTTCCTGAGGAGTTGCCTGGTTTGCCTCCTACAAGGGAGATAGACTTCTCTATAGAATTACTTCCCGGAACTATGCCTATCTCTCAGGTGCCTTACAGAATGGCTCCAGTGGAATTGAAAGAGTTGAAGATTCAATTGCAGGAGTTGGTAGATAAGGGTTTTATTCGGCCTAGCATGTCTCAATGGGGTGCTCCAGTGTTGTTTGTTAAGAAGAAAGATGGCACCATGAGACTATGCATTGATTATAGGAAGTTGAATCAGGTCACAGTGAAGAATAAATATCCGTTGCCTCGGATCGATGATTTATTTGATCAGTTGAGGGGTGCCTCTGTTTTCTCCAAGATTGATTTGAGATCAGGGTATCATCAGTTGCAGATCCGAGAGGGTGACATAGCCAAGACTGCTTTCCGATCACGGTATGGTCATTATGAATTTGTGGTGATGCCTTTTGGACTTACTAATGCACCCGCGGCGTTCATGGATCTCATGAATAGGGTGTTTAGTCCATATCTTGATCGTTTTGTGATCGTATTCATAGATGATATCTTGGTTTACTCAAGAAGTGAGAAGGAGCATGCCAAGCATCTAAGAATAATATTGCGGACTTTGGAAAAGTCGCAGTTATTTGCTAAGTTTAGCAAGTGTGAGTTTTGGCTAGATAAAGTGGGGTTCTTGGGTCATGTGATTTCTGCAGAAGGAGTTAGTGTGGATCCCCAAAAGGTGGAAGCAGTGTCGAATTGGAGAAGACCCACCACTGTGACTGAGATTCGTAGTTTCTTGAGATTAGCAGGCTATTATCGGCGCTTTGTGAAAGATTTTTCAAAGATTGCTGCTCCTCTCACAAGGTTGACCAGGAAGGGGGTTAAGTTTGAATGGTCAGATCAGTGTGAGCAAAGTTTTCAAGAATTGAAGAATTGCTTGACAAGTGCTCCTGTTTTGGCACTTCCGGATGATAGTGAAGAATATGTGGTCTATTGTGATGCTTCTAGACGTGGTCTAGGTGGAGTTTTGATGCAGCATGATCGAGTTATTGCCTATGCTTCTAGGCAATTGAAGCCGCATGAGGGGAATTATCCTACTCATGATCTGGAGCTTGCAGCGGTAGTTTTTGCTCTCAAGTTGTGGAGACACTATCTTTATGGAGCCAAGTGTCAGATATTTACCGATCCCAAGAGTCTTCGGTATGTGTTCACTCAAAGAGAGCTTAATATGAGACAGAGAAGGTGGATGAAGTTAATCAATGATTATGATTGCACTATTGAGTATCATCCTGGAAAAGCTAATGTGGTAGCTGATGCTCTTAGTCGAAATCCCTCCATATCTTTATCTCATATAAAGACGGTTCGTGTTCCGCTTCTTTGTGAGTTGCGAGCTACAGGAGTGGATTTATCAGTGGATGAGGTTGGTGCTTTGATAGCCAGTTTTCATGTGAGGCCAGTATTGGTTGATAGAGTGCGGGAAGCACAGTATAATGATCCTTCCATAGTTCGATTGATGGAAAGAGCATCGAATGGAGCCGCAGCCGATCATTTTTCAGTTAGAAGAGATGGGACTCTATTGTTTAAGAACCGGCTATGTGTTCCAAAAAGAAATGAAGAGTTGAAGAGTGAGATTATGGAGGAAGCTCATGGCTCTGCATATGCTGCTCATCCGGGTAGCACAAAAGGGTATCAGATTTGAAGGATTATTATTGGTGGCCAAACATGAAGAGGGAAATTGCAGCTTATGTGAGTAGATGTCTGATTTGTCAGCAAGTCAAGGCTGAAAGGCAGAAGCCTTCTGGGTTGCTTGAACCGTTGCCTATTCCAGTGTGGAAGTGGGACCACATCACCATGGATTTTGTTTTTAGCTTACCTCGTACCCGTGATGGGCATGACGGTATTTGGGTGATTGTGGATAGACTCACTAAGTCTACACATTTCTTGCCAGTGGGAAAGAAGTATAAATTGGATAAATTGGCGAAACTTTATGTGAACGAAATTGTGAGGCTTCATGGTGTTCCTGAATCAATAGTGTCAGATCGGGATCCTCGTTTTGCTTCTAAATTCTGGGGAGCTCTTCAGGCAGCTTTAGGTACCCAATTACTCTTCAGTACTGCTTTTCATCCTCAGACTGATGGGCAGTCCGAGAGGACTATTCAGACTTTGGAGGATATGTTGAGGGCTTGTGCCATGCAGTTTAGAGGTAGCTGGGATAAAAACCTATCTTTGATGGAATTTGCCTATAATAATAGCTATCATTCTAGCATTGGTATGGCGCCCTTTGAGGCTCTTTATGGGAGGCAGTGTCGCACGCCTTTGTGTTGGAATGAAATGGGGGAAAAAGAGCTTTGTGGCCCAGAGTTGATCCATGTTACGAATGAGAAGATTAAAGTGGTTAGAGATAGACTCAAGACTGCTCAAAGTAGGCAGAAGAGTTATGCAGATGTCCGTAGGAGGGATCTTGAATTTCAAGTGGGTGATTGGGTGTTCCTGAAATTATCTCCACAGAAAGGGGTTGTACGCTTCGGGAAGCGTGGGAAGCTTAGCCCGAGGTATATTGGCCCTTATGAGATCATTGAGCGAGTTGGCTCACTTGCTTATCGGCTACTTTTGCCTCCAGAGTTAGCTAGGATACATAATGTGTTTCATGTATCCATGCTTCGCAAGTATATTGCCGATCCTTCTCATGTGCTGCAAGAGCAGCCGATCATTTTGACGAGAGATTTGACCTATAAAGAGGAACCGGTTCAGATTCTCGACCGAAAGGAGCAAGTGCTTAGGAAAAAGACAATTCCACTTGTCAAGGTGCTTTGGAGAAGTCATCAAGTAGAAGAAGCTACTTGGGAATCAGAGGAGCAAATGATGCAGCAGTATCCCTATCTCTTCGGATGACAGGTACGTAAATTTCGAGGACAAAATTGTTATAAGGAGGGGAGAATTGTCACGCCCCGGTTCTTAAGTTATTTTACGGTTATTTATTCCGGTATTATTTTGGTCTTTTACCGTATTAATTAACCGTTTAATATTAAAGACTTTAAAGTTGACTTTTTATTCCGTTGGGAATTTGGGAAAACTTTCTTCATAAAAGTTGTAGAGAACGTCGTTATGAGTTCGTAGACATGCTACGCGTTTAATTCGGAGTTAGCATGGTAAAATTATGAATTTATTGGTAAAGTTTGGAGGTAGTAAAAATGGGTATTTTTTTTTAAGTGGGCTTTGAGTTGGGCCGGGGGTGGCAGCCCAGGCCCGAGCCCTTTTCTTTTTCTTCTCTTCCTTTCTCTTCTTTCTTTTCTCTTCTTTCTCTTTTCTCCTCCCACCCGAGTTTTTCTTCCTCCCACTGCCGGAAGCTCCCAGCCGCCAGCTGCCACCGTCCGGCCAGCCACCGGCCGCCTCTCCACCCCAGTTCGGACGCCCATCTCCTCCTCTCCCTCCCCGGCCTAGCCCCCGAGTCTCTAACCCGCCGGAAGAGGAGAAAAAGCCGCCGGAACCGCCGACTGTCTCTTCGCCGGAGCTCCGTCCTCCGGCCACCATAGGCCGTGATTTTTGGCTCAACTTGTAGCCCTCATCAAGGTGAGTATTCCCTAAAAAAAAATCGGTCTATTTCGATCTCGTTGTGGTGTTTTGTATAATTGGAAGTTTTAGGGATTTTTGGTTGTTTGTGTTCGATCGACATGGTTAGGCTTAGAATTTGAGTTTGTGGTAGTTAGGAATGTTGTAAATGAGGTTGAGAGGAAGATACTGCCAAATTTTGGTGAGCATCAGAGGTCACCGAAAAACGGCTGCCGGCCGCCGCTGCCGGCGGAGCCGCCGAGAAAATGTTTTTGGTGGAGAATATTATGAGGAGTTTAATGGAATAAGGTTTAGAATTTTTGGAGGAGTTTTGAGTAGGTTTTGGAATTATTTAAGTTTGGTATTTTAGGCGGATTAATAAGTTATAATCCGGCCTTTGGATTATTTTCATGATTAAGGCGTTGGAAGGTGGTTTTGAGGATGTCAGTATTTATGGAGATTTGTGGTTAGCGGTGAATATAAGATTTAGGGCGATAGGTACGGTTGAGCGTGTGAAGCTCATAGTTAATTATGCCTATTTCTAATTATGCATTGGGAGTTTATTTTAAGGAATTATTTGTGTTTTGGAATAGGACATGAGGAGGCTCGAGCAGACGAGGCCCCAGATCGACATCAGGCTTAGGCCTAATTTGTGAGTGGACGTTTATTTTAAATAAATGCATGCTATAGTTCATGGTTGAACAATTAATGTTGCGGAATATTTTAACGTCATTTTAATTTGACGATTTTTATTTCTCTTGGAGAGATACCGAAAATGGGATTTTCGGTGGATATAAATATATATTTATGAGAGAGTATGTATAGAAAATGCTAGCTAGCCATATGTGTCTGTCCACCTTAATGGCGCAGCATATAGCCGCATTATGGTGTGACGTGAGCGTTGGACGTAAGCGTAGTAGCCGTATTTGAGTGTTTAATTCATATAGGTAGTATGGACACATATTTATACACCCGTCTGTTCACCTCGATGGCGTAGTGTAGCACCGCATTAAGGCCTGACGTGAGTGTTGGACGTGAGCGTAGTAGCCCTATATAGACCCATGAATTTATATAGGGAGTATGGACGTGTGTAAATACATACATATATTATAGAGTCTGAGAGGCTCGATATTCTATGAGATAAAAGTTTTATCGCTTGCGGCATGCATTCGATTTTTCCTTAGATATTAATTTGGGGAAACATAAATATTTTATTTTATTTTTGTCCACTCACTCTAACATTATTAAATGTTTTCCCCTGGGCCCTTCGTTTTAAATTGCCTAGTCTGCAGAGTTCGGGTTGGATCTAGTAGGAGGCGAGGCATAGTCACCCGCATTTCTGCCAGTTTTCATCAGTAGGTTACCTGTTCAACCTACTCGTGTTTTTCTTGCTTCCGCTTGTGTTTAGTAGCTCTGAATACTTTGGAATTATTGTTTTTTATGTGTTGTTCGGAAGGGGTGAATTAAGAGTGTAATATGAAATTTTCGAGTTAGGGTTGTCCATCTGCAAGGGAGATTTTCTTAATCTTTTCAGTAAATTTTCCTTGGAGGTGGTCCCCGCACGACTTACTCCGGGTTTCAGGGTGAAATTCGGGATGGGTCGTGTCAAAACTAAGACACTTCAACTGTAATAATCAACCACATCTCCTGGAGCCCTTCGCTCCACACAACATAACCCAAGTCACAACAACATATAAACATCCCAAACCAAATATTCAACTGCATTTCATAAACATGAACAACAACCAGATTTTATTTCTCTACTTAGGTCATAATCCTTAAAAACAACTTCAAATTAATTTACATATACCCATGGTCGTCAGAGTATTAAAGGAATAAAATAAAATATTAACACATGGGTTAACAGGTAACTAGGCCTCATCATTTGGCCCTTCGGCCCTAGCCCGCCCTAAAATCGGCCCTACCCTATAGGGCCGAAGCCCTACCCGGCTCTTCATTAGGGCGGGCCGGCCCTACCTCTTTTCAATTAGGGTAGGGTAAGGGTCGAACAAATGAAACCCGGCCCTACCCTACAGCCCGACCCTATTTAGCCCTTTAGGGCCATGTCCGGCCCGACCCTAAAAGCTCTACCATACCATATAATTTATATTTTATTTTTATTATTTTCTATTTCATATATATGTTATTGGGTTTGGTGTGGATAATGGGGTATATAATTTTTGTGAGTTGAGTACTAACTCAACGGCCCAATGGCCCATGTCCAATAGACATAGTAAAGACTAAACCTAGCAATCTACTCTAGCATCCTTTCCAAAGCTAAGACAAAGAGGAAACTTCCGTGAGTTCCATCTTCCGCCGCTCTCTTCTTCTCTTTTCCTCTTTGACTCTCCCATTCCCCTCAAAAACCCTAATTACTCTTCCGATTATACTACCCACTACCCAGTAGTCCATAACCTCTGAGAAACCAATTACACTACTCATCCCGTCGCCTCCGCCTTTATTCTGACCCCGTCGCCTTAAGGGGATGCAGACTGCGATGCAAGATATGGGCAGAAGTAAATTAATTTAATTAATGTATATTTCTAGTTCTGTTCTTGGAATCTCTTGTACTTGGTTGTTGAAAAAACTAATTTGGCCAATTTGTATGGATTGGGAGTAAACGGACGACTCAGCTGATCAAATTGCTGGTACATAGAGACAAAAGGCAGCTAAGAGGCGGTGGAGAATATTTTGTGTTCGGAGGTTTATGTTTTTCATATTCAAAACATATAGATCCATGCCAATATGAAACTTGGTTATCAGGTTAGTTTCTTTCCAGAACTCAATAGTCTTTTTTGAAACTCTACGAGCAAGTTTGAAACTCTGAGAGACTGAGAGTCTGAGACAATGGGCTAATTTATATTGAGATTTTTTTTTACCATTGTTCACAGACTCCCAAATTTACAGTTACCGTTACAACCAACAATATGTTCGTTGCAATGTTTTTTCTTATCAGTCCCCTATAAATAAACATAGACGTTAACCTATTTTCATCTTCCAAATACACAAATTTTCTTTCTAGTTCTCAACTAGATTAATGACTTGTAAGAGTATTAGTATTTTCAAACCATAATTTTCCCTTGAATACAGTCTAGTTCAGTATTTTCATAATTCAGCATCCTTACCAAATTTCTTTTGTTTGTGTTATGTTTCAGTGGAAAAGATGGGAGTTGTAACAGACTTGCAAGGATAAGGAGTTGTGTTTTCTATTCCGTGAGGGTGCCTCTTGTGTTTTGTTATCTAACTTCAAGTAAACTCTAAACCTTTCTCCAAATAGCTTAGTGTAAGTACATGTTGTATTGTTGTGCAGTAAGTGTTTTGTTTGCTTAATTTCTATTGTGTGTGGATGAGTGAAATGTCTGAGTCAGCAACTAGTCCCATGCATGTTGCTTCCGTAGACCCAAACCCAACACCATCAAGTTAAACAGCCCCTTTACCTAAACATCAAATAGAGAAAAAAGAGTCTGTTTAGAGTTTTTTTTTGAAAAGATTGATGTTGTTGAAGGTAATGTCACTTTGCTATATGCTAAATGTAGTATTTGCTCTCATATATTGGTACGTGGAGGAAAAAATGGCACTAGCCATTTATGTAGGCATTGGGATAGTCATATAAATAGTGCATCACCTGATATTAGGACTCAAGCCCAAATAGCTGCAGATTCTAGTGGGAATGTATCAAATTGTTCTTATAGCAAGGATACTACTAGATCAGAGGTAGTTGACTATGTTGTTAGAGCTGAACATCCATTTACATTCGTAGACACGCATGATTTTACGGGGTTGGTTAAAAGAGCTTTTGCACCTCAGTATGGAGGATTATCAGCTTCTACTTGCAAAAGAGATGTGATCAAGCTCTTTGTTGCAAAGAAAAAAGAGTTGCTCAAAACTTTTGAAACTTATGAGGGGAAAATTTGTTTGACTTCTGATTGTTGGTTATCACGTGCTAATATGGGATACATGTCATTAACTGCTCATTTTATTGACAAAAAATGGAATTTGAATAAAAGAATTATTGCTTTTAAAATGATAGAGTACCCACACAATGGTGAGTCACTTGCTAATCACATAAATGAGGAGTTGATTTCTTGGCGCATTCATAGGAAAATCTTTTCAATATCTTTAGATAATGCGATAAATAATGATGTTCTTGTTGCATTACTCCCTGATTTTCTAATCATTAATTTTGTCCTTAAAAAGTTCTTTCATGTGCGATGTAGTGCTCACATTTTAAATTTGATTGTTCAAGATGGTTTGGGTTTGTTATCTAAATCAGTTGAGAAGATCACAAATATAGTTCGTAGCATGAATTCATCAGTTAAGAGGCATGAGTTGTGGGTTAATTGCTGTAATGATTTGAATATGCCAAAGAGGAATATCGATATTGATGTTCCTCATAGGTGGAACTCCACCTATGAGCTGCTGCAATTGGCTGAAAAGTATAAGTATGTTTTAAATCGCTATGTTCAGAAACTAAACCAATCTAATCACCATTCCACCTTAGCACTTCCCACTGATGATGATTGGTTAGTATCTAGCATTGTGTGTCGTTTTTTAAAAGTTTTTGATTCTTCAACAACAAACTTGTGTGGTATGTATTATCCGACCTCATGTCGTGTTATTCCATGCTTAGTAAGGATCAATGCAACTTTTAATAAATATGCTTGCTATCCTATAATTATTGCTGCATTGGTTGCCATGAAGTCAAAATTTTCTAAGTATTGGAAAAATTTTCCTCCTGTATTTTGTCTTGCTGCTGCTTTGGATCCTAGATACAAGTTTTTTGCAATTGGTTAATGGATGAAAAGTATGGGTATTGATGAACGAGAAGTTGAATTTGGTATGTCTACTCTAAAGAATCAGTTGTTTGAATTACATGATATGTACAAGGACAATGTAGTGCATGTGGTTCCAACCTCTAGTATTAACTCAAATTTACCTACATCTTCTGATTCTGTTATTGTACCTAATGATGAAGATGAGGACTTTGCTGAGGTTGTCTTAAAAAAGGCTAAGACAGCAACTTCTACTTCTAGGCTTCAAGTTCTGATTTACATTACTATCTTGATATGCCAACTCTTGAAGTTTCTGATGGTTTGGAATTTAACATTCTAGTTTGGTGGAGGTCTCATGAAGAAGTGTATCATGTGCTTTCTTTGATAGCTCGTGACCTGTTATCTGTTCCAGCTTCAATGGTGGCTTCAGAAGCCGTTTTTAGTGCTGGTAGGAAAGTTGTATCAGAGAATAGAGCAAGTCTTAGCCCAAGTACAATTCAAGCTGTTATTTGCTTGAAAGATTGGAAGCTGGCAGATGTAAGGCAACAAGATAAGGAGCAAGATGAGCTCCGAGCTAAAGAGGAAGAAATTGCAAAACGAGCAAGACCTGAATATATGATTGCACTAGAACGTCCTAATGCAAACACGGATGAGGTCAAGCATATTGCAGATTGAGAAAGTATGTTAAAGTGCTAATAAATACTATGTTAAAATGTTTTTCACTGCTATGTCATCTTATAGTTGTTTGATATTTCTTTTGCAGGTACATTGTTGGCTCTTACGTTGTTGATATTAGTAAGAGTAAGAGATGATCAAATATTACAAGATGACAACTTTTTGAGAATTGATGAAGGCTTGATCAGATTTCAGTATTTCAATTTTTTGTACCCACCCTCAGTGGCGTATTGAGGTAATAAAATGTTTGAAGTAGAAAACTTGATATTGAGAAGTGAGCTTCAGTTTGTGGGATTTGTAAATATTGGTTCTCACCTCTATTATGAAGTATACAGGTTTTATTTTCTATTGTCTTTTAGTGAGCAAAACAAAAAGCCCAGCCCGGCCCTATTTTTTAAGCCCGACCTGACCCAGCCCTTTTGGCCTTTATAGAATGGGCTTTTAGGGTGGGTAAGAGTTTACATATTGAAGTCCTAGCTCGGCCCTACCCGGCCCTAAGCTCTGTTGACTTAGTCAAAGCCTAGCTCGGCCCTACCCTAAGCCCTAAAATTTAGGGTAGGGTCAGCCCTAACCCGGCCCATGATGAGGCCTACATGTAACCTATGTTCAACAAGGTGCAGCAGAAGTTACTATGCCTCAACTCCTAGTGAAGCCGAACAGAAACTCTACAGTCTGGGCATTTGAAAATGAAGGGCTCAGGGAAAAGCATTTAAAACGTCAGCGTGAGTGGACAAAAAATAAACTAATTAATAAGAGATCAAGAATAAAATAATATGAAACTAAATTTTTATATGCTTTTCCGTTTGCGCTGAATTTAAGAAATTCCATGCATGTAGATATTTATAAGCTTATCATAAACGAACATCTCAAAAATTCATACTAACCCCGCTAGCCAGCATGCAGCAAGATAATAAACGAAAACCTCATAGAAAAAAACTTCTAAAATATAGACTAGCCCCGCTAGTCAAAATAGCATCTCAATAAAAGAACATATATGGCTATATAAGTGAGTCTCCCAGACTAGGTTGCCTCCCAAGCAAAGTACTCCCATACTCCACGTACCTGCACGTCGAGTTGACGGAGAGGATACAAGGCTTGCGTGATGCCGCCGGCAACATCACATCACCACTAAGGTGGAAAGGGCTTGCCTGACTCCACTTGAAACGTGGAAATCACATCACCTCGAAAGGTGGAACAACATGATAGCATTGACATCATATATATAATTCAACAAATATAGCACCAGAAAGAAAATATAAATTCATGTGAGTTTCCCCTAAACTCATAAGTAAAGCACAAGTACGATTCCCGTAATCGGAAAAATTCCAAAAGAAAGAAATAAATTAAATTTAATAACATGTCCCACACGTTAAAATGTTCAATGAAATAACTAACTCAAATAATCACCATTTTTCAAAAACTCGAGAAAACTCCAATCCTATATATATACTCAAAACTGGAAATCATGAAGAGTAATATAACTCAATTATCAATTCTCTTACCCAAGCTCAAATCCATAAGTTCATTATAGGAAGCATAACCAATTCAAAAGCTGTAATTATAATTTAAGCTTGGAAAATATAATGGACAATTTATTAAATCATGCATGCATATTATTTAAAAATCTCAAAATGTCCACTCACAATATAGACGGCTAAGCCTGACGTCTGTCATAGCCCTCCTCACGTGGTGTCTCCTCTTGTCCTGTACAAAACGAGATTTAAGGTCCAAGACAATAACTCAAGAATAACAATTTTAACAAAGTAAAGCAAAGTCATCCACACTCACTCTACACTCTCCCAAACCTATGAAGAACTCCAACTCTTTTTATCTATCTCCTCCAATCTTCCTCCATGCTCTAACACATAAATATAAATATAGAAATTCCTATGGATGAGACTCACCTTTCCTCTTCCACCAAAATGAACTTAAAAATTTCCTAAATCCCAATCAACATTTACCAAAATTTTCAATACTTCATTACAACTCATTTCTCATCCATAGAGCAACCCAAACTATCTCAAATTCCAAGCACCTATCACCACAAATCACCACACACTATAACAACATTATCCCCTTCTAGAAATCAACCACAATTCCTCAAAACCACTACCAAAATCGGCAGCAACCACCGGCAGTGGCGGTCAATCACCACCACCATATCAACTTCAACTAAAATTAACAAGGCATACACCAATCTCTTCCTCTCAACAAGCACAACAACAATTATGACTAACACAAAACCCACAAATCAAAGGTTTGGCCAGAAAATACCTCACAAGCTCAAGAACACAAAAACTCCGATTTGCTATATACTCCGAATTGATCTTCTACTTTTGGATGGATGAATGGCCAATAGAAGAGCTACAAAACCCCCCAAAGATACCTAGAATCGGTGGCCGGAGAAGGGAGTTCCAGCTTCACAAAACCAGTGGTGGGGCTTGACTTGTCAACGTTCCCGTGCTCCGCTGCCGGCGAGCTGTGGCTGGCTACTACCCCAAGAAGTACGTGTGGTGTCCCAGCTGCCGAACGGAACCAGCGCGGAGGTCTGGTGTGGGTGGATGGCGGCGATCCGCCAAAGAGAATCAGGCGGAGTCGGGGAGAGAGAAAAGTGGTGGCTGGTGAGTTTCTACTTTCTACCCTGACACAATTGGTAAGTTTCCCTTAAATACCCAAGCCCAAAAATGGTAACTTTTGTTATTTTCTACACTAACACCCACGTACTACCAATTGGATAATTAAAAGTCTACGAGTTCGTCTACACCATCCCTGTCAAAATAAATAAAAGAACGAATTTTCAAATTAAATCGGAAACCACAATATAAAAAGAAATACTAGGTTCGGGGTGTATCATAATAACCGTTAGAATCTCATCCCTCAATAATAAATTCAACAGTTGCCACTAACAACGACTTACAAGCACAAGAAAAATATCACCCTCAAAACCGATCAACATACCTGAAACTGGCACATCCAAAAATGAGGAAAATACGATGACTTGGAATATGACGATACCTTAAAAGTTACGAGTATCTCCTCGAACGAACCAAGTTCGTTCAAACTTACATGCAGACTAGTCTTTAGGTTACAGTACCTATTCCATAAATAAAAAGAGATGAGTTGCTCACTATTTACTGTGACAATTCATGTTGCTTTTACTGCAACATATGTTTGCAATTATCACTTTCGCCTTAATAATACCAGTTTGTCGAACGAAGGAAAATCAAAAGAGTGAGTCTCACGCGAGTTAAGGAAATCCGAGGATCACCATTGGAAGTTCACTAATTGATGACTTTCTTCTCACGTATTATCATGTATAATAGCGACTACGTATTAACTCTAGTCAATGAACAAGAATTTTTCAAGTAACGGCCCCGACATTATGCATAACGTTAAGAAAAATCGTCGTTGGGTTATACTTCTTTCGCATAATTATGCGTTGCTAACGATGCCAAAGATCATGAAAACCTATTCGCATTTACTGAGTAGAGCTTTGCCCATGAATTTCTCATTATCGATAATGAATGCCGAAGTCCCATTAAAAAATCGTACCAACTAATAGCTGCCAAAGCATGGAAAATCCCGCATTAACTCTAACGTCAAATCACCTTAGTTACTCACCTGATAACCGCACTTACAAACAAAATACAAACTCTGAGTTGACCGAATCAAGTGTCAGCACAGATGATGTTGGCAGTCTATCATTCAACACTAGGTAGTCCTCTCTTGCTGCCCCCATATGATGTAAAATGATTTCCTTTCTTCCATTTGTTTTCTAGATCAAACTAGCTTGATCACGCATGTCTTAATGTTCAATGAAGATGAGAGCATAATACTGGAGTCCAACGCTCAAGTCTCCAAAACAGCTAGATGCCAAAGATAAATACTCCTCGAAAAAGGCCAAATTGTAAGAATACGTACAAAAATCTATAATACCTTTCCTGATAAGATATGACTAATCAACAATCATGTGTTGATCCACACCCTGCAAGGCCTAACTCTACAGCTCGTGTCGAAAATTTAAGTATATCGAGAACAAGTCGGTCTTAGAATGCTCTGACATATCGACAATACTTATCGATCGCCACGCTGCTCCAGTAACGCGCAATTGACGGCTACATGCTCCATCTCAAGACTGTGCGTCAACCACATCATCGCTTGCATAATGCTCAAATGGAAGCATGTGATTGCTCGAATCCGATAAAACCTCGGCAACCACTTCAAGTCCTGACTAGTCAATTTCACCACTGCAATACTCCAATCACAAGCTACATTCGTGGGGTAGACTACCTTAAGATCTACATCTCACTCATCCTCTTAGGAATTATCCTCATCAGTTAACAACAATAACTAAAGCAAAGAACAATTATTTTGAGATCAACAACTCTAATTACACTCCTTTAACTACCCTTGTGTATCGTCATACACATTACCAATCTAAATTCATCTCGACACTCTTCTCTCCTAATAATCACTTGATCTGAAAGAACGATTTCCTAACCAACCGCCTCTTCGAACTTACAACTTCAACCTCACTTATACCAATGACTGAAGATATCGAAGATTGAGATTACCTTTAGACGATAGAGGTTCGTCAGTAATCTCCTGCCACAGTCAAAAGACTTAAAAGCTAGAACGAGTCGCTTCCAAACACTATTTTATCCAAGACTAGCTTGTATCAATTAACCCAAAACAATGTCGCTTAAAATAAATATGGACATCCATCTACGCTTCTCCAATAAATTTCTACAACTTTGATCTCCATATTCTTAATTGTTCTATAACTCTTTTACCCTATTGACAAAACTGACACCTACGCACAAATGTCTTAGGAAACATTAGAAAACCCAACGACATCATGCATTAAATTCTCCATCTACAGCTGTAAAGTCAAAGCAACCATAACCATCTCACATCTGCTTCACATTATATGCCAACGCCATTACACTTACAATCCTTCCAAAACACTCAACATAAGTAGGAGGGCGAATTCCATATTACACACTCAACATAAGTAGGAGGGCGAATTTCATATTACAGATACCAAACCTAAATCAACCAATAACAATTACATAAATCAAACTTCAATGCATAAACCAAACTTCAATGTACAAAGTAAACTTTATCTGCCTCACTTAATACATCAAGTAACGTCAACAATTTATTAGCTCAAGCAATACCTCTCTACTATTCATCTCAAAGCAAGACAACACTTACTTAACTCCCTTATAATATCTCTTATTTCAACACCAATCTTATATAGAATTTTCTCAATCCTTCGTTCACATGCATGTTCTCTCTATCACTAATACCACAAAAAGGCTCAACTTGTCACTTAAATATAATTCAACAACTCATTAAATAAGGAAATACAACACTGCAAACACATGTCACTTCCCATCTCATAACCGAACTTAAAATCTCGCAACCACAATAAAGCACAAATGAAAGGTACAAATCACTTACCTTTCCATTACTCGGAAAATAACCAAGATATCGTTTGAGATTAGTGTACAGAGGCATAGTCATGAAGATGTAGACATTTATGGCACAATACTATTCATAAATAAAACAAGAACAACTACCTCACATACCTAATAAACACCTAGCATCTGATACATATAATGCTAATGGATCCGCCATCGTCGGACCATCACTCTATAGACACTAAGTATCACCAAGTATTTGAGGTAGTGATAGGAATCGGATAACCTAAGCTATGATACCAACTGTCAGGACCCATCCCGTATTTCACCCTGAAACTCGAGGTAAGTCATGCGGGGTCCACTTTCAAGGAAAATTTACCAAAAATTTGGCATAATCTACATTGAAAATGGACAACTCTTACCTGAAGAAAAAAAAAATCCAACTTACACATCTATAACCAAACAAACCAGCCTCAACACCTGGAACCTTTCTGCTCTCTAAGTTCATCATATCTCTCAAAATATCAAATACTAACTTCTCCAAATATGCCTCGACTCTATGTACGCTCGACCTCAAATAAACTTAGCCTGCAAACTGGACATTTAAAACCAAAGGGCCCAAGGGAAAGTAATTTAAAAACGTTAAAGTGAGTGGATAAAAATAAATTAAATAATTTAACAAAAACACAATTTAAATACTTTCCCATGTTTTAACTTTTAAGACATATCTGCACGCAACTAAAATACTCCAAATGACTTTAAATCTAGAATTCCATAAAAATAGACAAACCATCCCCGCTAGTTAATCACTTAAAGAAATCTCGTAAGAAGAGATAAACCAGCCCCGCTGGTTAATCAAACATAACTGAGAAAAATAAAATAAGGGAAAAAGTTATCACCATGTAAGTGGAGACTCCAAGGCTCAGGTCGGTGCCTTGCAGACTATAGTAGCGTCCAACTCTAAGCATTCAACTCACCTATAGTGAGGACTGCTAATAAGACTAACTAGCAATAAATAATAATATCCGATCGGTGCCACCCAAGCTATAATAGCGTCCCACGCTAAGCGCTCGACTCACCTATGGTGAGCACCGCTAATCAAGCTAGCTAGTAATAAAATATAAGCGACCATATATTATGGTGACTAAAAATATACAAAAATCACTTAAATCCATTAAACTTCCCCAAGATCATACGAATGGTACGGTTTCTAACCGTACTTGAAAATCATCATAAGAAATTATATTAGAACTCAATGACGTGTCTCACATGTCAAAATATTCTCAAAGCGAGATTTAATTAACAAGTAAAAATCATAATTAATATCTCAAACCAAAATACTCGCTAAAATATTCTCAAGGTCAAGATCGATATTCTATAAATAAATACGAAAATTATAGATAGCGAACTATCGAAAATTTCATTTTCGGAAATGTTTTATAAATCTTAAGTCCACAAGTTAAGTAATCATAATAATATCCAGAATTTATAAAGAATATCCAAACTCAAATACCAAATTAGTAATCTGAGCTCAAATCCATAAATCATGACCCATAATTAATCAATACTTCAATCTCAAATACTTTCCAAGATCATTTCATAAGCCGAAATTATAATATAAGCTCGGAAAATAAAATAATAAATTATAAAATCTTGTATGCATATTTATTTAAAACTAAAATGTCTACTCACAAATTTAGGCATATGACCAACGATATCTGCATCGCCACTCAAGCAAGGTTCCTTTCGTATCCTGGCACAATAAATATGTTTAGGTCCACTCTTCAATTCCGGAAAAATAAATACTTGAATATAAACACCCAAATCTCTTCCGCTTAACCCACTACTCTTACTAGGGTTAAGCTTACCGGATTCACACCAAACTCCACCACAACCTTAATTCATCAATTCTAACATTCTAGAATAAATTCCAAGGAAATCCAACGGCTGGATTTTCATTCTAACAACCGCCAACATTCTCAATCTTTGAAAAATCCCAAATTTAACCAAAACTCCTCAAAAAATTCCAAACTTCACATCATTAAACACCCCTTAATATAACACATTTAAAACACTGAAAAGCCCCCCTTACAGAGGTGGCACCGCAGCAAGCGACCCCTAAAGCCTACCAAAATTTAACAACATCTTCTTCTCAATCCGTTCTACAACTTTCCTAACTAGCACAAAGCCCAATTTCGAGCTTAACTAGGTCAATCGAACAAAAACACAATAAGGAACCCTAGAAATTCAAACACCCGATTCTCCTTACTTAGACCAAGAGGGAGTGAATCCTTTTGAGGGATTGATGTATTGCGCCAAGCAGCTCAGGTTATGGAGGTTGGAGGAGGGAGTTCCGACAAATGAACACCATGGGGCCTCAGGTGACCTTTGTCCCTCAAGGTGGCGCTAGGGCGGCTCCCACCGGTCCAGGAAGAAAGCTGGGTTGACGGCTGACCGTTTGGGACCGGTGCGGCGGTTTGTGGTGGCTGGACGACGGCGGACGGAAGTGAATGGTCTGACTGGTTGGGGGAGTTCGGGAGAGAGGAGAGAGAAGGAAGAGAGAGAGAGTTTGGGCTTCTCCTACCCGGTCCAAACTTTAACACCCAACAAAAATAATGCCAACTAAGATTTACCCTCTTTTTACCAACTAAAAATTTGCCCTTTTTCATGTTAATTCCGATTTTAACGTATAGCATGATTACGAATTCGTATTAACGTCCTCTACAACCTCCTTTAAGAAATTTTCCCAAAATAATTTTCCTACAAAAAGTCAACTCTAGGGTCCTTAAGTAGTAAATGGTTACTCAAAGCGGTAAAAGAACAAAATAATATCAAAAGTAAATAACCGTAAAATAACTTAAAAAACCGGGATGTGACAGTGTGTGGTAGAGTTTTTGATGTGGTCATGTTTGTACAAATATGAGTGGTTGCGTAGTCGTGGGTGTGTGGTTGTAGAATTGTCCAGATGGTCATATGTGAGTGTAAGGTAGTTGTTGATGTTCGACATTGATGATTCTTGATGTGTTGACTATATTTGATTCCGTGAATTTATGTATTTCGGATTTCTAAGCTCACTTATATGTTCTCGTGTTTGAAATAGATTTTCAGAATGTATGATATGACGTATTTTGTGATTTTATTTAAAATGATCGCATGCTTGATTTTTATTTTAAATTATTTAGAAAATGAGAAAGTATTAAATATTTTTTTAATTATTTTAAATTCCATTGTTTTTAGAAAAATTATTTTTTTCCACTCACTTTAACATAGTTTTTTGAAATGTTTTCCCCTGGGTCATTCGGTTTTAAATGCCTAGTCTGCAAATCGTGGTTCAACTTAGTATGAGTTGAGGCACAGTACACTTTTGCTGCGACACATTGTGTTAGGTTCCCAGTTAACCTATTTGTATTTTTATCGATCCCTTTATTTAGAGTGCTCTGAATCATTAGACATGTTTAACCATTTCGGGATTTTATTTTAATTTCTAAAACTTGAGAAACTTCTTATTTTGAGTTTGTGGATTTGTGGTGGAGCTTGTTTTATATGGGGAGCACGGTGTCTCCAGGAGTTAAGGTTGGATCTTAATTATAGAAGTGTTTTGAGATTTTGATTAAGTAAGGATTGTCAATTTCTCAGAGAGGTTATGTCGAATTTTCGATATAATCTTTTTTAAAGATGGTCCGTGTAGGATCTTTTCGGGTTTCAGGGTAAAATTGGAAGGGTCTTGACATTGGGTCTGATCATTTAGATTATGATTAGCCATCATCCAAGTATCAATCTTGATCGGTCTCCGCATAGCTGCAAACAAACATGATTAGAACCTTGAAGCTTTGTTTCTAGATGGATCCTCGGGAAGTTGGACTTTTTTCCCCGCGATCTATAAAGGAAATTAGACCCGTATGCTTGAGAAATTGAGGTACAGGATCTGGGGTTGTTAATTGAAGAGGTGAAAATTAAGATCTATTGTGATTGAGAGGTCAGGTTGATTTGTGTGGGAGATGAGAGAAAACAAATATGGTAATCTGTGAATAAAAAAACTAAAATTAATAATATGTTTGTACGATATTAACAACCAGCCCGAGCTGAGTCTACCGGATATCATCTTGGATTTTATGTAAAAAGTGAGAGGTTCGAACTCTCACCCTTCCCAATAAATACCAATTGTGCGGAGCTGTTCTAGTGGATTCTGACTTGAATATCAAGCCAGAGGTATGGGGTTCGAACCCTCTCTCTTGTAGTATTTTGAAATGATTTTTGAGACACAAAGCTGGCCCGGTAGAAGTGTACCCGGTCAGGGCCCCATTCTTCTAAAATTGGTGCCGGTCTGGGCCCGAACCCAGCCTTAGTGAGTTCTCTCATGGTTTTTGGTTTGTGGTTCTCTCATGGTTTTTGGTTTGGGATTATATTGACAGCGGTATCACAACGGAATTTTTGGTGTTTTGCTTCCGGCAGCTCGGCAACAATATGTTGCTCGAAGCATGATTTGGACGGCAACAATGAGAGTTTCGGTAATGGGTGTGGCCTCTGTTCGGGCGTATGTATTAGCTAAGTCTTATTGTTTTAGAGAGTTTTTAAGCAAAAACGATAACTTTATTAAAAGAACAGACCCAAATATATAAGCAGAGTGCGTTACAAGAAGCCAACCATGAATAATGTAAACCCCTCGAGCCACACGTATATGTCACATGAACAGGGTATGACTCAAGATCGCTGCTCAACCCAATTCATATGACTATTATACGTCAAAATGATCCATATAAACAATCTCAAGCGTACGGCCTTGTGGCTACAAAACGAGAGAGAAAGCTCTCTGGCAAAACGTCCATTACGTGCAGATTTTGCACAACCTAGTCGGTTTAATTATTTGTTAAGAAGGTACTGTATATACTTAAAATAGAATGGGAAGCTTTGCTTCATAGATTGAGGTATAATAAATAATTAAATATCAAGTAGTACATTTATAACACAACCAAAAGGTTTCAGTAAATCACTCTGATTTATGTTACAGTGAATGAACTTTGCTTGACGAAACTGGCTTTAAACCATGTTTTAGAGCAGCATCCCAAACAAGGTCGATTCTGTCAACGTCGATTGCCCCAACTTCATGGTGAGTCCAGCCTTCCAGAAAATGAACAACACCACCAGCATGGCAAGCATGCACTACTCCTCTGTCCATGGTGTACTGCACACATATATAGGTTGCAACATTAATATGGCATCAGAAATGTCGTTATTAGAGAATGAGCCGGATAATGTATATAGAGACAGAAACTAAAATCTGCTTACGAACCTCACAGGAGCCAAGCCCTTCGACGTCATCTGGTAATCTCATGGCTGCAAGATCACCATAAGTGCAGTCTCTTCTGAAATGAAAGATAGGTGGGACAACAAACTGATGGAAATGTGCTCCACTTGGAGCCCAACGTTGCTCCCTTGGTGTGATCCATTTTCCCACGATCCATGTCTGCCGTTCATAATTATAGGTTACATCAAAAAACCTCATCGATCGTCAGACCAAAACTGGTAAATTAACGGTTCTTGGTTTTGGTTTAAAAGACTACTCCCAGATCGAGCTACTTACCTTACAGTTCCGCGCAGCCTGGTACTTTGTCACTTGAACAAGGTAGCTTTGAAATTCTGCCGGAGCTTCCTTCTGAACTTTTTGAAACCTTTCTGTAGACAATGTCAGCATCTGTAGCATAGATGCATGCATACATTAGTTAGTGAATTCACCTCTCATACATGTTCTTAGCCCTAAACCCTAATTTCTAACAGAAGGAAAAGGAAAAGTATGCTTACAAGGACTCGAACTTTTCTTCTACAGAGGTAGAGAGCAATGGCTCTTCCGAGCTTGGAAGTTGCTCCGGTCAAAAAGACCTCTTGGCAATTCTTTGGGATCTCATTCAGGATAACGGCAGCAGTTAAGGTGTTCCCATGCACAACTCGAACTCTAAGGTCCGCATGCTTGTTTACAAACAGTGTTCCTCCCCCATTCAGTGCTTCATTCTGCGTAATTAATCAATTATTCATTATATTAAACACAATATTAATCATATAACAATTTTTTTTTCTTTGTTTAACAAATTAATTTGGGCTGGGGTAGTTGCCCCCGAGTCATGTTATTTCTCTTTCCCCGCTATCTTTGGGGAAGGTGTTATAACCTCTCTAATCCGGGTGGAGAATTACATGATCAATGATCGACGTACGTCTTAAGTTTTGGCAAAATAATTATATTTAATACTAACAAATGAATTGCACCGATTAATAACTCTAGCATGACCTGCACTATCATTCTCGTATTTAACTCCTAAACTCATCAATTAAATAAGCTCTCACTAATCTTGCTGAACTAGCGGTACCAGCTTCAAATACAAACCCATTACCCATGTGAAGTTACCAACATACAATTTTCTTTTTCTTCAATAATTTGTACATGGGTAAGAATTTAGAAAAATTAACCTGTTTTGTTCATCGATAATTTGATATACGCAAGAGCGTGTCGTAAGCGATTTAGCGTAACACATTGGCGGAGTTAAACACAGACTAAGAGGAGTCATGGCACCCCTCAAAACCCTCATAACTTTGGCTTTATATGTATTTTCTGTTTGAGATCTAGCTAACTTAGAAGGTTTACTATAGCTTTCTCCTATATATATTGGCCCACCTCTTGTGTATTCACTGGCTCCGCCAGTGCCATAACATTATGTATCGAAGTGAAATAAGTGTACGTAGATTTAGTAGTAGCTAGAGTGGTGTAGTTCTACATCACTATCGCACGAGATAGGTTAAGATCATTCAACTTTTCAGATTCAATGCATCCTATCCCGTCCCATAAATGCAAAGAGTTGCGTGTGTAAAATTTTAGTGAGATGACAGATGAGAAATTGGGTTGGTTGTTTACTACTTTCTGATCTCACCTATGGCAGCAGCAGGAATGGAACCTATCTTTCTAATTAGAGCGAACACTGTAGAGGGCAACCCCTACCAGTTCCCATTATTAGGTTTCAAAATCAACCAACCGACCAACAAATAGTACTTATTGGTATAATGTCCAACAACCAACACCAGAACTTGCCAGAAACGGATTATAAATGTGCAACAGAGGGAAAAATAAAACAGGCAAAATAAAAGAAAAAATAATATTGAAGCGTTTGCAAATTGACAAGGAAAATTAATTCATCGGCAGACTGATACCAACCTTATTCAATGCAGCCAGGCTTATGACCTTGACCCCCAACTTGTCAGCTCTGATGATGGCTTGTTCTATTTGATTATTGATCCCATCTACAGCAAAAGGCAAAAAGTACTACAAAACCAACCAGAAAACATGGAATTTAATTAGGGATGCCATTTTGCATTTTGATTATCGTCACGATCAAATACCAAATGATGTTTTATGTTTGCTAAATCGATTTATTCTTGATTAAAACCCATATTACCAAGATAAAAGATTACCGAAATAGTTAGTTTGGTGTGTGTGTGTGTGTGTGAGGAATACACTTATACACCGATTACCTAGAAGTATTAGTTATACATTTTGCATCTTCAATACACAAACGTATATAGGTCCCTATAAGTATTTTATAACAGTATTAACATTATTACAATACCTAAAATCAGACCTAATTTCGGACCTAAAATAAATAATTGTGAGATGTGCTGTCATAGCTAGTTGGTAATGTAGAATCTAGAATGTTTAGCCACATAACAAATCTCGTATCTAGCAACATTACAATATTTTGCATCATAGAGTCAGGACTATAATTACCAAAATGATCTACAAAATTCCCCTTGATATATTAATGGTGGTCCTTTCTTGCTTAGAAGATTATGGATTTATCATTTATCAGCTAGCAGATGCGTTACTACCAAAAGAATGATGGGTGTAGTTTCAAGGAAAAACCTGAAAGCCATATCTTGGTACAGCCCAAGTCTGGTGCAACCGACCTCTGAGATTGTAGAATGTAATCAAAAACGTTTTTGCCCATGCCCACATTGCTAGACACACCAAAATGCCGGATGGATAAAACGGCACCTGGAAGAGCCTAAATGAAAAGGGATTTGAAGCGAATGATCGGAAAACAAACGGAACGTGCATCTGCGACGTCAAATCCACCACATGAGCAAGGAAAACGAAATCCGGTACATTCCCGTTTATTCCTGCGCCATTATAAACAGCCAACGTTGGTAAATGTCACTAAAGTTTATCAAAACCAAAGGTAAGGCATTACTATTTACCAATTTCTGTCCATCTGTACTTTGTGATATAGTGATCGCAGTAAGTTCTGAGTGATGTTTAACATTATACAGTTTGGAATGTTTACCGTAATTGACATTAAATTTTAGCCCTACCTGCTTTTAAGCTCATCTCCTTGTGTAATTCCCAGGATTTCTGGTTTTGTGTATTCCCCAACGCATCAAAGAGAGGCATGAAAAGGCAGAAATTGCTTCCCTTTCCAGTGTGGTGAAGGGTATGGTATCTGCATATATATAGCCATGCAATTAATATTTTCAGCTTCAATCTGTTTCCATCAAATTATATTTATGAAAAAAAAAAAAAACTATAATTGGAACTCATTGACTACATCAATTATTTGTAGAAGGCTATGTTGGCTTCCAAAAATCGTTCCCAACATCTTTCATGTTAGAATTTAATGATAAGAACCCCACACAAATAAAGCCTGGTTGAAACTACTTGCATAGAAATAAAAATCGTTCCCAACTTCTTTCACCTTTGCATTCTATTATATACCTAGCAAGAATTAACCATATTGGAAGTAAGATTTAACAGACCTTGCAGTAAACTATCCATATTAAGATCAATTTATAATTTTTTTTAATTATTACGTGAATTTATAGACAATTGTGAAAATATGTAGGTTGTGATCGACTACTTACGTAGGAGTGTAGAGAAGGTATTTGAGAAATGGAATTTTCTCAAATAGTTGATGAGAAATAACTTCAACATTGCTATACCCCAAGCCTCTTAAAAAATCGAAAACTGAAAAGTAGCCGTAGATGATGCCGATTGATCCAAACCCCATCAGAGTAGAACCCAGAATCGGAATTCCAATGATCACAGTCAATATCAGATCCTCCAGAAATGTTGCATTTCCAGCTGCAGGCACCCCAAAATTGAAATTAAATTGAAGAACACTATTTTATTTAAAATAAAATAAAAAGCTAGGGCGGTGTGTCTATTAATTGCTCTTACCTGTAAGAGGTTGGGGTACTGAAGAGGAATGGTGAAGGGAGTGGTAGTTTTGATAAAAGTCGTTGGCATGAAATCTTCTGTGTACCCAATAATATAAAGGCTCTGAAACTCCCACATGGAGTACCATACATGTAATTAAGCCTTTTGGATTCCACACAGGGAGGTCTTGCAGGTATGGGACAAGATAACAGGCCATGGAAGCAATCAAACCTTGAAGAATTATGAAGTTGTCCCTGTAAAAGAAAGAAGAAAAAACAGAAAATCGTTCAGGTTAACTGAAACTTTGAAACAGTAATCAAGTTGAAATGAAGTGTTAAGCGTGAAGGAATATTACCAGTGCCATTCTGCGTCAATCTGCTTGAAATCAACACCTTGCTTGATAATCCGGCGATTCCGAGTTAGGAAAAGCATGTTACTATAACTGTTCCATAGCTGATAAATTAGTCCTCGAAGCGCACAGATGATGAGAACATGGAGACACCAGCTTTGCATAGGGAGGACATCTTCATACATGATCGAGTACAAGGCTTTCCAAATCAAAGGTCCAAACAACAGATACTTTAACAAAACAAACAAAACAAAAAAAAGAAACAAAAAAAAAGAACAAAAATGATCAGGACAAATCAAAGGTAGCAGAAAAACCAACTAATGATTCACAAACGAAAAGTTTTGAGTTGGGATCTATACCTTGTAGGATCCTAGATACTCCCAAGGCCAAGCGGACAAAGGAGCACCCATTTTAAAGTATTAACAAGAACACGTCCCCCCCAGATATCAAGAAAGAGGTTGTTGATGAGGATCGTCAGCTAAGAAGCACTTAGTCCTCAAGCACTTTCTCGCTCTTCCTCTCTTACTCTCTCTTTCTCTCTCTCTCTCTCTCTCTCTCTCTCTCTCTCTCTCTTATAGCTAAATATAGAGATAGCTGGAGCCCTTTGGCTTGTGTAATGTTTCCCCAATAACCTCAAGGCAGGCCTAGGCTTGTTATATAGAGAAAGAAGAGAAGAAAAGAAGCGTTTGCATCCAATACAGTTAAAACTCTCTGTCAGTCGGTCTCTCAAATAACCACCCCAAGGCTTTTAGTGTAAGAAGCAGGATCGGTGGACGCGTTGGTCTTTGTTTTCACACTGTGGACTTGTCCTATGATGGGATCGATTAAGAAGCAGACACAGCTGTAGTGATAGCCTAATCCCACCATCAAATTAATAGCTCATATGGTTGGGAGAGTGATGATGATGATGATGATGATGATGATGATGATGAGAAGGACAGACCGGGGCACTGAGTTCTCTGCGTTTTTGCGCGATCGATCCGGGTTGCTTTCGTAATTTCCTCCTCGAATGTTGCATTACGTACTCGTTTTCATTATTAGTACGATATGTTTTAGCTGGAATTGAGAGAATGATGTAAGACGAGAACGGGTTAAATTTAGACAGAAAAAAATAAAAGTCAGGAAACGGCGAATAATCAAACTCGTTTTCATTATTAGTACGATATGTTTTAGCTGGAATTGAGAGAATGATGTAAGACGAGCAATGGCGTAGCCAGAAAAATAAACTAGGAGGGTCAAAATTTAGTGTTTCCTACATTGCCTACATTCAAGTAGCTTGTATCGCTCAACCCTTACCAACTTGAATAAAAAATATATAAAATATCCACGATGATCGTTCATATTTTAAGTCATTTTTTTCAGATTGTAAGGTAGCATGTAATATTAATTAGTCTAAACATCAAACTTTACACTAATTATGTAATATAAACATGAAAATGGTGATATTGTATAACCTGTCATGGGTTGTATGGAAAAGTGAGAGAGGTCATTTGAACCTTCTCACTCTCATGTGGCTACGCCATTGAAGACGAGATCGGGTTAAATTTAGACAGAAAAAAATAAAAGTCAGGAAGCGGCGAATAATCAAAAATAATGATTTGAAGATTGGTAATTCTTGTGTCAAGAGGTTACTAGCCGCTGAAATATTCAAGAAAATGTTGTTTTGTATCAGTTGTAGTCGTCAGTTTTGATATTAATAAAAAAGACAAAATTTTAGTCACTCCTCTTATTTTTTAGGTTTCGACAGTTTAGTCTTTTTCTCAATTTAACAGCTCACTCTTATTACTTATTAATGTCAGACAATTAGGTCCAACCGTCTACTTTCCATCAAATTTTACTGTTAAGTTGTTGAGCTGTCATTTCTCTTATGCCAAGTCAGCTGAATGAAGGGTAAAATCACTATAACACCCTTTAGTTTATTTTCCCATTTCTCCAGCAAAAGAAGGATGGAAATCCCTCCGAAACAAAAATTGGATGATGCAATCTTTGTTTTCGGTAAATTAGTACTTTATTGATTGGCTTGCTAATTTTGAAGAATATGCAATGTATTTTTGGTGACAATAACAGTATTATGAAGGACCTATTTATGAATGTAGGTGAAATTTATTTTTTATTCAGTTTCTTTAGTTATGCTTCAGTTCTTTTTTTTTTAATACAAATTATGATTTAGTTCTTGAAGCTTGAATTTTAATTACTATCTTGCACAATGATTTTAGAGGGAAATAGTTTCAATTTTTGAGGGATTACCATTTTTCTTTTGCTGGAGAAGCCAAAGGGTGTTATAGTGATTTTACCATTCATTAAGCTAAGTTGACATGAGAGAAAATGACAGCTCAACAACTTAACTGTGAAATTGGATGGAAAGTATACGGTTGGACATAATTGTGTGACATTGAAAAGTAATGGGAGTGACTTATCGAAATTGAGAAAAAGAGGACTAAATTGTTGAAACCTTAGAAATAAGAGGAGTGACTTGTCACATCCCGGTTCTTAAGTTAATTTGCGATTATTTACTTTTGTATTATTTTGGTCTTTTACCGTTTTGAGTAAATGTTTAATGTTAAAGGACTCTAGAGTTGACTTTTTGTAAAAAAATTATTCGAGAAAAAGGAAGTCATAGAAGACGTTAATACGAATCTATGGGCATGCTATACGTTAAAATCGGAGTTTGTATGTAAAAGTTATGGTGTAAAATGTAAAGTTACTATTTCAGTCGAGAGTATAAAAAGGGAAACTTACAATTTGAGGTAAAGTAGAAAATCAGAAGCTACACTCCCTCTCTCTCACCTCTCCCCCGCGTCTCTCTCCACTGCCGGATTTCTCGTCGTCGTCCGGCCGAACCAGGCGGTAAGCTTGGTGTCAAATTGAAGCGGAGACTCTCTACTCTCTGTATGGGTTGGTTGCTGGCCCCGTCTCGCCGCCTTGAGAGAGAAACCACGATGAGAAGTCGCACCACCGCAGCTACCATCTTCTCTCTAGAACTACCTTCTCCGGCTGCCATCATCAGAAATCCTCATATCAAATTGAAGTACTTCTCTCGACTAGTAAACCCTCTAAAGGATTCGATCTATCTTGATCTAGGTAAGAAGAATCAAGTATTTGAAGTTTTAGGGTTTTCAAACTGGGATTTTTATTGTTATGCTTCAATTACCCTAGTTAGACTTCAAATCTATCTTTGTGTTAGTTAAGAAAGTTGTTGTGCGTGTTGAGATGATTGTGCTAAAATTTGGCGAGCATTGGAGGTGGCCGGAGTAGGGGCTGGCTCTGCAGACGGCGGCGCCGTCGTCTCTTTGGGGTAGTTTTTCATGTTGTTTAATTTGTTATGTTGAGAGGAGTCCAATAGTGTGAAGTTTGCAATTTTTAGAGGAGTTTTGGTTAGGTTTGGGATTTTCCAAAGTTGGGTGAATTTGACGGTTGATAGAATGGAATCCTGCCATTGGTTAAGCATTGATTAAACGTTAGAAAGTTGTTTTAAGGCTATCGATGCTTGTGTTGAAGTTAGGGCCTTATTGTATTAAGAATGGAGAAGTTGGGCAAGGGCGAAGAATTTATAGACTCATTTTTATTCTTACATATTTATTAAAGTATCGACTTAGTCATGAGATTTAATATTATCTACTATTCAGGACGTGAAGAGGATCGTATGAAGGAAGCCTCGGATCTACGACAGGCATAGTCGTACACAGTGAATGAACTTTTGATTTAACATCATGCATGCACTAAAGTTTTTATAATCACAAAAGCATTGGTTTTTCTGGAACTTTTACTAATTTTATTTGACATGTGGACTTTTCGAGTGGTTTATATTATTAATGCATCCATGAATATTATGTAATACTTTTAAGTACAGTTGGGAACTGTACTGTGTGCGATTGATTTGCTATATTCTTGGGAAAGTGTTCTCCTTATCTTTTTATCATTTTACTTCACCATAAAAGGGTGTTGATATATATTTACTATTGCTAGCTAGTCTTTATTAGCGGTCCTCACCATAGGTGAGTTGAGCGTTTTGAGTGAGACACTACTATAGCCTGGGAGGCTCTAATTGGTTCTTATTCATTACTAGCTAGCATTTATTAGCGGTCCTCACCATAGGTGAGTCGAGCGCTTAGCGTGGGATGCTTCTAGAGCTTGAGAGGCTCCAACCTTAGCTTGGGAAGCTCATCGTTATGGTGAAACATCTTCCCCATTTTTATGATTTATTTGAACCTATGAGATTGGTTCGTCACTTTTATCTATAAATATTATTGGAAAATTTCAAGAGTTGCATGCATAAATGTTTCTCAACGGAAAATTTAAGAAAGCATAAACTTTGGTTTTGTTGTTCCATAATTAAGTTAATATTATTTGTTATTTATTTTTGTCCACTCATGCAAACGTTTTTAAATGCTTCTCCCTTGGGCCCTCCGTTTTCAAATTCCCAGCCTACAGAGTTCAATTCGGCAAGTGTAGGAAGCGAGTCATATTTTCCACCACTTCCGGTTTTCATTCGTAGGTTATCCGTTTAACCTACTTGTATTTTCTCGTTTCCTTCTATAATACCCCAGATTTTCACATCATTTTTCTTGTATTATTCTCAGTTTTAATGAAGGGTTATTTATGGAAATTATTATTGGTTTATGCGAAGTTGAAGTTTCGGGAATTTATTTAAGGTGATTTGACAGAGATCAAAATTTGACTTTATTTTCCATAAGTTAATTGCAAAAACTTACTTCATGAAAGTTATAGAGCTCGTTGATATGAGTTCGTAGACATGCGGCACACTTGAAACAGATGTCATATGAGAAAGTTACGGTCGGAGGAAGTTAGTTTCCGGGTATGGAAAGTGTATAAGTAGAAAATGTGTGGGAGTTGATTTTAGAAACCCAAAAATCAGCTCACTTTCTCTCTCTTCCTCTCCCGACCTCTCTCACGTAGCCATCTTCCATCGGAGCTAGCTTTGCCGTCCGATCACCGAATGGACTGCCGCCAGTCCCGTTCGACTCCCACAAGTGCCCTCTTCAAGGCTGGGTAGCCGCTGCTCGGTGTAGCACGCCGAAATTGGAGCCCCTTTGCCGGAAAGGGAGCTGCTGCATTTTCGATCGGAACCACCGTATACAGCGGCGACGAGGGGCAAACCTAGGTAAGTTTTGATCCTCTCATCCTCCTGGTAGTGGCTAGGCTTAGATTGAATCAAGTTTTGAGGTTATTAAGCTCGGAATTGTAGGTTTTGAAGTTTGATTTAAGCTGGTGTTTCGAGGCTTTTTTCGACCGTTTCCGGTCCAAATTGGTTGAAACCTCTGGTATTAAAGTTTTTCATCTTACTTCAAGCTTTAACTTTGTTGTTGAGAGTTTCCCCAAATTGTGAAGTTGGGGTGGCGCGTGGGGCATGGGGCTCACTTGCCGCCGCTTGTGGCGGCGCGTGACAGCGCGTCTGGTTGAGTTGCAGCCTTAGTTTCTTGTGGTTAGCTAGTCTTTGCTGTTGTGAGCTTGTTGAGAGGTAGTATGGCTAGGTTTTAAGTAAGGATTGCATGTTAGGACCTTATGTTTATTTCTTTTGGCTTGATTGAGTTTGAGTTTAGGTTTTGAAGATTTGAGGTAGCTCTATTGTGTCGTTGAGTGCAACGACTTTTGGAAGTTGTCTTCCCTTAAGTTAAGCGTTAGTTTAAGAGTATTGTGTTATCCTATAGTGCCTTGTTTACTAAGGTTGTTAATTGTGTGATTTTAGGTGTTTTGTGAAATTGTGATTGGCTTGCTTTTGTTGCGTTGAAGAAATCACAGCGGGATTTTTAGGTGAGTAAATCTCACCAAGGTCCATTTAGGACCAAATTTTATTATGAGCATTTGTTGATAAAATTAATACTATGCTTTTGTTTGCTTTTAAAACACATGAGCTTGATCGTCAACGACTCATAGGTAAGATAAAACAAGTTTTCTTTATATGCTTATTTTTGAGGTTCAAGTGATCATAATTGTTTTGATTTTAGATAGATTATTCATGTGGAATATCTATATTGTTCATAAAAATATATCTATGCAAAAGATATAATTTTATGATAGGATCTTGTGTTGTTAATAATGATGATGATGTTATATGGTGAATTGTTGTTAAATAGTCAAACCAGGTGATTGGTTACGGTTATGACCCAATTTTCATTTTGTGATTTTTATTGGCCAGTCAAACCGGGTTCCAAACCTTTGGTCGGGTGATTGGTTACGGTTAGGAATTAGAGCTCTAGTCCATCTGTCGGTGTAGGTCATGGGAGATACCTTTTAGTATCTAAGACCCACGGATACATAATTTGTTGTTGTAGGTCATGAGGGGTATTTATTAATACCTGAGACTCATGAGTACATGTTATTTGAGAAAGTGTTGGAATTGTGGATTTAATTATTGATATAAATTGGTCTTGTGATATATTGGATGTGAGAGTTGTTGTATTAATTTGAGTTTACTCATACGAGCTTTTTAGCTTACCGGGTTTGTAATTTTTCAATCCTGGTGCACCATTTCTTGGTGTAGGGGTTAGACCTGCAAGTGAGAATCAGCAAGGTTGAGGCGGAGGTTTAGTGTCAGTTTTTTTTGGGTAGCCGTACTCTGTATATTTTTTATATTTGGGGAAGACTGTATTAACTCATGTGACAGTTTCCATTTCTTGACTTTCAAGTTTTTTTGTAAACAAGGGAATGTAATATTTAACCCAGTGTTTACTTTTGCGATATTTACATTTCGGCTTTGAGTTTAAATTCTTCATAAGTTTGTTGAAGCAGGATTGAGATTTAATATTTTTAAGTTATATCATACCAAAACTTTTGAAATTTATCTTTCGAAAATTGGGGTGTGACACCTTCAGTTAGTTTGCTCTGATAACCATGGGATGTTGTATTTATTTTTTATGCTTGTTAAGGGTTTATGACCCGACTTAGGGATGATCTGAAGATTTATATGGTGTTGATGCTATGAGATGTTAAATTATGAATTTGCTGTTGAGATGCTATTTTTGTTGATGTGGTGGTTGTTTAGTTGAGGGAGCAGGTGGCTCTAGGAGTTGTTGATTATTTGGTTATTTAGAAGTGTTTGTTGGAAGTTGGTTATCTTTCAGGTAGGGTAACCCATTTTTAAGGAAGGTTATGACGAAATTTTGGTATAATTTCTCTTGAGGTGGGTCCCGCAGGGTTTACTCCGGATTTCAATTGGAAATCCGAGATGGGTCTTGACAATGACCAGTATTTTGTTCTAATAAAAACCCTTGAGTTCGAGAAAACCAAACTTATGGATTCAAGTCACCGTTGATGAATTCCAACAATTATATTTCCGCTGTATCAATAGTTTGTAAAGAGAATAGAGAATCATCATCTTGTTCATATGATAAGAGCCCTTTATATTGGGAATTACATAACAGCTTTAGGTGTTGTACAAGGAAACATATCTTGATATCCTATCACAATCCAGAATTGGGATTCCTTCTTTGACTAGCATTAGACCAAGGCACACATAGGTCGAATATCCTACAACACTCCCCTTTGTGCTGCGCGTCTACATGTAGAAAGGTGTATACGGTGTTGCCTGTCAAAACCTTGTAAAGTAACAAAAACCTTGGGGGAAAAACTAAACCTTGGTCGAATGACAAAATAGTACAATGCACAAACTACTTCATTGAGAACTCGATCATGTGATGCTCCCCCTAATAAGTATCTTAATCGGTGATACTTGATAAACATTGCATTCTAATGTTTTTCACATGTTTCTCAAAAGTAGATTTAGGCAAAGACTTAAACAAGTTTTCCATGTGTAATAGTTATCCTAAACCAAACACATTCATGAATAACTTCATGTTGATCAATAATCTCTGCATGACACAAGCAGTGCATGCGATGTTACCTCGTTAAAAACCTTGCCAAGCAAAAGCCCAGTGGGACAAAAAGTCTTGATCTAAGGGAAAAAGAGCACAACCACACCCTTCACATTTGATAATGACATGTATGTGCTAGACTCCCCCTAAAGTTTGCACCTCCCCATGATTCTTACTTCAATCATAGGAGTTTAGATAACTTAGCATATCAATACTCTTTAACATGTCTTCAAATGTAGCATTAGACAATGATTAACTAAACCACGTCGTACTGTCCTCAATTATGATCTTTCACACATTCATCTTGAGGAGAATGTTGCTTGAGAACTTAGAACATAAGTTCGCGCATAAAATCAGATTCTCTGGCAGCATGTGTCACGCCCCGACCCATAATTTTTACCTTTATTACTGGCATAGTGGTAATAAGAATTTTACCGTGATCGTCATTAAGTGTAAAATATAATTGATCCCCAGAGAGGTGTAGGAGACGATTATTTTGTGGGATTATTCTAAGGAAGAAATTTTGACGATAGTCAAAAATGGTAATTTTTGCTAGTAAAAGGTAATTTTATTGGGGTATTATTTTGGGGGTGTTGAATTTTGGAAAATGGGTTAAAAGTAGTGTTGGGTCGGCTGGGTCGAGCCCAACCCGTTTATCCTCTTTTCTTTCTCTCTCCTTCCTCCCGATCCGTTCTCCCTCTCCCTCCCCACCAGAAATTTCCCAGCCGCCGTCCGGCCACCCCAGCCTGCCGCCCCGGTCCCGTTCGGTCGGTCTCCATCCCAGCTGCAGTTCTAGACCGGTGGCAGCCTCCCTAGCACCGCCGTGAAGGAGGAATCGACACCGAGAGCCCCGACTGCCGAAATCTTCATTTTGCCGGAACTCCTTCCTCCGGCCGCCATAGCCGGCGAGACTTGGCTCAAAAGGAAGCCCTCCTCCCATGCTTCAATCCCTCCAAAGGGCTCGCTCCGTCTTGAGCTAGGTAAAGAGAAATCGGAATTTGAATTTCTAGGGCTTTATTGTGTATTTGTGTTCGATTGGCTTGGTTAGGCTTAGAATTGGAGTTTATGGTAGTTAGGATTGTTGTAGAGGAGGTTGAGAGGGAGATGCTGCCAAATTTTGGTGACCATTGGAGGTCGCCGGAGTTGGTCGCCGGCCGCCGCTGCCGACGGAGTCGCCGCCGAGAAAATGTTTTTGGTGGAGAAAAATGTGAGGGTATTTTGGTGTACTCGAAAAGTGAGAAGGAGAAGGAGCATGCCAAGAACCGCCGAGAACCGCCGCCGCCGAGAACCGTTTCATGATCGTGTTCATAGATGATATTTTGGTGTACTCGAAAAGTGAGAAGGAGCATGCCAAACATCTAAGATTAATATTGCGGACTTTGAGGAATGCTCAGTTGTTTGCCAAGTTCAGCAAGTGTGAGTTTTGGCTGGATAAAGTGGGATTTCTGGGTCATGTAGTTTCAGCTGAAGGTGTTAATGTGGATCCCCAGAAGGTGGAAGCGGTGTCCAATTGGAAAAGACCCACAACTGTGACTGAGATTCGTAGTTTCTTGGGATTAGCAGGTTATTATCGGCGTTTTGTGCAAGACTTTTCAAATATTGCAGCTCCACTATCTGGATTGACCAAGAAGGGAGTGAAGTTTGAGTGGTCAGATCAGTGTGAGCAAAGTTTTCAAGAATTAAAGAACCGCTTGACTAGTGCTCCAGTGTTGGCACTTCCGGATGATAGCGGGGAGTATGTAGTGTTTTGTGATGCTTCTAGATGCAGCATGATCGTGTGATTGCCTACGCTTCTAGGCAATTGAAGTCGCATGAGGTGAATTATCCCACTCATGATTTAGAGCTTGTAGCTGTGGTTTTTAATCTCAAGTTGTGGAGACACTATCTTTATAGAGCCAAGTGTCATATTTTTACCGATCATAAGAGTCTTCGGTATGTGTTCACACAAAGGGAGTTGAATATGAGGCAAAGAAGGTGGATGGAGTTGATCAGTGATTATGATTGCACTATAGAGTATCATCTAGGAAAGGCTAATGTGGTAGCTGATGCTCTTAGTCGCAATCCCTCCGTGTCTTTGTTTCACTTGAGGATGGTTCGAGTTCTACTTCTTTGTGAGCTGCGAGCTACATTGGTGGATTTAGCAGTGGATGAAGTGGGTGCTTTGGTAGCCAGTTTCCATGTGAGGCCAATTTTGGTTGATAAAGTGCGGGAGGCACAGTATAATGATCCTTCCATAGTTCGGTTGATAGAAAGAGCAGCAAATGGAGCCGCCGTAAATTTTTCGGTAAGAAGAGATGGGTCGTTGTTGTTCAAAAGTAGGCTTTGTGTGCCAAAGAGGAACAAAGAGTTAAAGATTGAGTTAATGGAGGAAGCTCATAGTTCTGCTTATGCTGCTCACCCGGGGAGTACAAAGATGTATTGGACTCTGAAGGATTATTATTGGTGGCCAAACATGAAGAGGGAAATTGCAGCTTTTGTGAGTAGGTGTCTGATTTGTCAGCAGGTGAAAGCTGAAAGGCAGAAACCTTCAGAGTTGCTTGAGCCGTTGCCTGGTCCAGTGTGGAAGTGGGACCACATCACCATGGATTTTGTCTTCAGTTTACCTCGTACCCGTGAAGGGCATGACAGTATTTGGGTGATAGTGGATACTCACTAAATCTGCTCATTTCTTGCCAGTGAGAAAGAGGTATTCGCTGGATAAATTGGCTGAGCTATATGTGAATGAGATTGTCAGACTTCATGGCGTGCCTGAATCCATAGTGTCAGATCGGGATCCTAGATTTGCTTTTAAATTTTGGAGAGCTCTTCAGGCAGCTTTAGGTACCCGATTACACTTCAGCACTGTTTTTCATCCTCAGACTGATGGGCAATCAGATAGGACTATCCAAACTTTGGAGGATATGCTGAGAGCTTGTGCCTTGCAGTTTAGGGGGAGTTGGGATAAGAACCTTTTCTTGATGGAGTGTGCCTATAATAACAGCTTCCATTCGAGTATCGGTATGGCTCCCTTTGAGGCACTTTATGGGAGGCAGTGTCGTACGCCATTATGTTGGAATGAAGTCGGATAAAGAGAGCTTTGTGGTCCTGAGATTATCCATGACACAAATGAGAAGATCAAGGTGGTCAGGGATAGACTCAAGGCTGCTCAGAGTAGGCAAAAGAGTTATGCAGATGTCCGCAGGAAGGACCTTGAGTTTCAAGTAGGTGATTGGGTATTCCTGAAACTATCTCCTTAGAAAGGGGTAGTACGTTTTGGCAAGCGTGGGAAGCTTAGTCCGAGGTATATTGGGTCTTATGAGATAATAGAGTGAGGTGGCTCTCTTGCCTATCGGTTAGCTTTGCCTTCGGAGTTGTCCAGGATACATAATATGTTTCATGTATCCATGCTTCGCAAGTATATTGCCGATCCTTCTCATGTGCTGGAAGAGCAGCCGATTAGTTTGCAGAAGGATTTGTCCTATGAAGAGGAGCCGGTTCAGATTCTAGATCGGAAGGAGCAAGTGCTTAGGAGCAAGTCAATTCCGCTCGTCAAAGTGCTTTGGAGAAGCCACCAAGTAGAGGAAGCTACTTGGGAGTCAGAGGAGCAGATGAGGCAGCTGTATCCTTATCTCTTTGAGTAGCGAGTTTGTAAATTTCGAGGACGAAATTTTTATAAGGAGGGGAGAATTGTCACGCTCCGACCCATAATTTTTACCTTTATTACTGGCATAGTGGTAATAAGAATTTTACAGTGATCGTCATTAAGTGTAAAATATAATTGATCCCCAAAGAGGTGTAGGGGACGATTATTTTGTGGGATTATTCTAAGGAAGAAATTTTGACGACGGTAAAAAATGGTAATTTTTGCTAGTAAAAGGTAATTTTATTGGGATATTATTTTGGGGGTGTTGAATTTTGGAAAATGGGTTAAAAGTAGTGTTGGTTCGGCTGGGTCGAGCCCAACCCGTTTCTCCTCTTTTCTTTCTCTCTCCTTCCTCCCTATCCGCTCTCCCTCTCCCTCCTGACCAGAAATTTCCCGGCCGCCCCAGCCGGTCTCGTTCGGTCGGTCTCCATCCCAGCTGCAGTTCTAGACCGGTGGAAGCCTCCCTAGCGCCGCCGTGAAGGAGGAATCGACGCCGAGAGCCCCGACTGCCGAAATCTTCATTTCGCCGGAACTCCTTCCTCCGAACGCCATAGCCTGCGAGCCTTGGCTCAAAAGGAAGCCCTCCTCCCGTGATGCAATCTCTCCAAAGGGCTCGCTCCGTCTTGAGCTAGGTAAGGAGAAATCGGAATTTGAATTTCTAGGGCTTTATTGTGTATTTGTGTTCTATTGGCTTGGTTAGGCTTAGAACTGGAGTTTGTGGTAGTTAAGATTGTTGTAGATGAGGTTGAGAGGAAGATGCTGCCAAATTTTGGTGACCATCGGAGGTCACCGGAGTTGGTCGCCGGCCGCCGCTGCCGGCGGAGCCGCCGCCGAGAAAATGTTTTCGGTAGAGAAAAATGTGAGGAGTTTAATGGAATAAGTTCTAGAATTTTTGGAGAAGTTTTGGATAGGTTTGAGAATTGTTGAAGTTTGGTATTTTTGGCGTATTATTAATTTATAATCCGGCCATTGTATTTTATTTGGTGGAAGGTGATTTTGAGGATGTCGGTAAAATTTGTGGAGTTTTGAGGTTGGCAGTGGATTTAAGATTTTGGAGTGTTTGGCTTGGTTGAGCGCGAAGCATATTTAAATATGCATGTTTTGTCGGTGTTTTATTTAAGGTTTTATTTATATGGAACAGGACGTGAGGAGGCTCGAGCGGAAGATACCTCCGACAGACATCAAGCTTAGGCCTAACCTGTGAATGGACCTTTGTTTTTAAATATTGTGTTCGAAATGCTTTATCATTTGAATGATTTTTTCTGTTGTTGGATATTTCCCGAAATTGAGAATTTCGGTGATTATACTCGAGGTACAATTCCGAGAATAGTATGTATATGATTAAATGCTAGCTAGCTATACGTGATTTCCCCCATACGCGAGGCACAATTCCGGTATGGGTGACATGCGCCTTACACGCGAGTGTCGTAGCCTTGTGCGATTTTCTAATTTTGCATTTATTTATTCAAAGATTTCGTACAAGGAGTAAGCATGTATATATTACCACTCGGCCGCTTTCCCCCATATGCGAGGTACAAATTCCGGTGTGGGGTGATGTGAGCGTTAGACGCAAGCATAGTAGCTTCGTATGATATCTACTTTATTCAAGTTGTTCATAGATATCGTACCAAGGGTCAGGCGAGTGTGCATACATACTATATATATAATATCCAGGCCTTAGAGGCAATGTATTAAAGTTTGGGAGTCTAGCCAGGCTGGACTCCAGTTCAGAGTCTTTCCAGTGGAGCTTTTGTTTTTGCCGCTGATGAAAGCATTTCTTTTGGGGAAATATTTATTTGTTGTCAGAAGCATTTTGTCCACTCACTCTGACATGTTGAATATTTTCCCCTAGGCTCTTCGTTTTTAAAAATGCCCAATCTGCAGAGTTCACATGAGGTCTAGCAGGAGACGCCGAGGCATAGTGACCCATCTATTAGCTACATTTCGCCAGTAGGTTACCTGTTTAATCTACTAGGGGTTTGTTAGCTTTCACTGTATTTTATTTTATTTTTAGTAGCTTTGAATACTTTTGGAATTCTTCGGTGTAATTTGTATTTTGGCTACTTTTGGATTGTAGCTGAAAATTTATTTTGGAGTAAAAAGGTGATTATTAAATTCTTTAGTTAGGGTTGTCCATTTTCGAGGGAGGTTTGCCGAGTCTTCGGTAAATTTTCCTTGGAGGTGGTCCCCGTATGACTCATCTCGGGTTTCGGGGTGAAATTCGGGGCACTTCTAGAAAGTAGACATCTGTACCATTTCAACCGTATATTACACACGTCCTGGTTCGACCTGAGCTATGCACAAAGCTTCGTCGAAGTTGGCTGTCCAAAAAATAAAGATTTTCTGATTTTGCTTTTGATGAATCTTTCTTCCTGAATACCTAGTGTTGACTTGGATAGTGTCCATTCTATCATGCCGTATTCTACGTAGGGAGAGGTATTTACATTTAAGCATTGAAAGGATGTCCTTATGTCATTTATTTGGCGTTGCGTGGGCGCAGAGCTACACTTAGCTTTACAACCAATGAGAGGTCAAGTCTTTCTTTGTCATCTTCTTTTAGATGAAACGGATCTCTCTTTAAAGTAAAAACTTTGACTAATCATGGGAGTATATGTAGTTCTTACTTTCGTTAGAGCACTTAAACCGATTGATGGAAAAACATCATCAATACGGTCCTCGAGTGGCTTTTCGAGACCATATCATCCCAAGATCTTTTTCATTCTTAACTTCCAATGTTCGATACATTATGTCACATCCCGATTCTTAAGTTAATTTATGGTTATTTACTTTTGGTATTACTTTCACCTTTTACCGTTTTGAGAACCGTTTACTGTTAAATGACCCTAGAGTTGACTTTTTGTAGGAAAATTATTTTGGGAAAATTTCTTTAAGAAAGTCGTAGAGGACGTTAATAAGAATCCATGGACTAGCTATATGTTAAAATCGGAGTTCGTTTGTGAAAGTTATGGTGTGAAATGTAAAGTAACTATTTTTGGTTGGGGGTATAAAAATGGAAACTTACCGGAAGAGGTAAGGTAGAAATCAGAATTACCTCCATCTCTCTCTCCTCTCTCTCGCGTCTCTCTCTCCACCGGACTTCTCCGCCTCAGTTCGCCGCCATCCGGCTGAGTTAGGCGGCAAGGTAGGTATCGATTTAAAGCTTGGCTCATCCTCTGTTGATCTGGGTAGCTGGCCCATAGTGTCGCGCCGCTATGAAGGAGAAATCATGCCGGAAAGCAGCAGCTATGCATGGCGGGGTTTTCGCCGGCAACTCCTCTTTTCGGCCACCATAACTGGAGCTGCTGGTCTCGTTTGGAAGCTCTTCTCCTGCACAGTAAACCCTTAAAAGGATTCGATCTAACTCGAGCTAGGTAAGGAGAATCGAAGGTTTGAAATTCTAGGTTTCTTGGTTTGGGGTTTTTCTGTTTTGATTCGATTGACATGTTTCCGCTTGAAATTGATAAATGTAGTAGTTATGTAAGTTGTTTAAAATGTTGAGAGGATGGTTGTGTCAAATTTGGTAGCCATTGGAGGTGGTCGGAGTTGGGTGGTCGGCCATCGCTGCCAGCGGAGCAGACGACGCCGCCGCCTATTTTGGGTACTTTTTTGTGTTATTTTATTTGGTTATGATGAGAGGAGTCCAATGGTGTGAAGTTTGAGAATTATAAGGAAGTCTTGAATATGTTTAGGATTATTTGAAGTTGGGTTTTATCGGTGTGTTTCTTGAGAAGATCTTACCGTTGGATTTTCGTTATTTCTGTTTTAGATTGTTGAAATAAATGAATTGAGGTTGTGGGAGGAGTTTGGCATAAATCCGATAAGTTTAACCCTAGTAAGGGTAGTGGGTTAAGTGGAAGAGTTTTAGTGTTTATATTTTAAGTATAGTATTTATTTTTGTGAAATTGAATATTGGTCCTAAACATGGTAATTGTGCCATGATACGAGGAGATCTCGCTTGAGTGACTATTCAGATTACGTCGGGCTTATACCTAAATTTGTAAGTAGACATTTTGGTTTTAAATAAATATGTATGCAAGATTTTATAATTTATCATTTTATTTTCTGAGCATATATTATAACTTCGGCTTATGAAATAATCTTGGAAATTATTTGAGTGTGATGTATGGATAAATTGTTAGTCATGATTTATGGATTTGAGCTCGGATCATTAATTTGGTATTTGAGTTTGGATATCATTTATGATTCCTGGATTTAATTATTTTCGGCTTTATTGTTGACTTTAAGATTTATTAAAGACTATCGAAAATGAGATTTTCTGCAATTTTCTATTTATAACTTTCTCGTTTATTTGTAGATTATCGATCTTGACATTAAGAATATTTTTAGCCAGTATTTTCGGATGAAGAAATTATTTACAATTTATAATTGATGTTTAAATCTTGCATATAATTATGAATTTGAGAATATTTTGACGTGTGAGACACGTTATTGAGATTTATTATAATTTCTTATAATAATTTTCAAGTACGGTTAGGAACCGTATTGTCACACCCTAATTTTTTAAGGATAAATTTTAAAAATTGTGGCATAATATATCTTAAAATATTATAATCCCAAACTTGTTTCGAACAAACTTCATAGATAACTAAAACTCAATGCGGAAATGTAAATGTCACAGAACTCAACACTGAGTTAAATATTACATTTCATTATTTACATAAACTTGAAAGTCAAGAAAATAAAAACACTCACATGAGTTTAATACTGTATACCTAAATATAAAAATATACAGTGTACAGCAAAACAAAGAAAAAACCCTGCCACTAAGCCTTTGTCTCAATCCTACTGATCCTCACCTGTAGGTCTAACCCCTACACCAAGAATTGGTGCACCGGGTTGTAAACAACAAACCTGGTAAGCTAAAAAGCTCGTATGAGTGACTAAAAAATAATTCAATATTTCTAACATCCAATTATATCACAAGAGAAATTTAGATCAATAACTGATTCCACAAATCCAACATATTTACAAATAACATGTACCCATGATTCCTAGATATTAATAAATATCTCTCATAACCTACAACAACAATTTATATACCCATGGGTCCCAGATACCATAAGGTTCTCCCATGACCTACATCGACAAACGGACTAGAACTCTATTCCTAACCGTAACCAATCACCCAGCCAAAGGCTTGGAACCTAGTTTGACTGTCCAATAATAAAATCACTACATAATAATAACATCATAACCGTAATCAATCACCTTATTAAAGGCTTGGAATCCGGTTTGACTGTCCAATAATAAAATCACAACATCATCATCAACAACACAAGATCACATTATAAAATTATATTCTTTCACATAGATATATATATATATATATATATGATCAATCCTTCTTCCAAGACCTCCTAAGGTCATTGGACACTCAACAACAAACCATATTACCTCTAAGATCAAACTTTCAAAGTTTTCGACCTAATGAACACCAAGAACAACTTAACACCTAAGATGAAAAAACCTAATCAACACTTAGCCTTCACACACAACAAACACAATAGCAATTACAAAGACTATCAAACACTGCAACTCAAGCCCTCACACAGCTCGGACGTGCTCCCTATGGCAGCGGCGAGTGAGCCCCACGCGCCATCACCAACTTCAAAATTTAGGGAAACTCACAACATGAAATTTGTAGATTGAATCATGGAGAGCAACTTTAATACCTGAGGTTTTAACCAATTTTGGCTGGAAACGGCCGAAAAGTGCCCCTAAACTCCACCATGAAATTAACCTTAATTACAACTCAAAAACTTGTTTCAAACTATGCCTAGCCACAACCAGGAGGAGAAAAGGACCAAAACTCACCTTACGTTTCCCCCCGTCGCAACAGTATACGGTGGTTCCGATTGACGATGTAACAGCCCCCTTTTCCGGCAAGGAGCTTCGATTCTGGCATGCTACATTGTGCAACAGCTACCCAGCCTTGAAGAGGACAGCTGTATGAGTCGAACGGGATTGACGGCGGTCTAAACTGTGGCCAGACAGCGGAGCCATCTCCAGCGGAAGTTGGCTGAGCAAGAGAGGTTGGGAGAGGAAGAGAGAGAAAGAGAAACTGATTTTAGAGTTTCCAAAAATAACTCCCACACATTTTCCTATTTATACCCTTTCCAAAACCGGAAACTAACTTCCTCTGGCCATAACTTCCTTATACGACATCCGTTTCAGGAGTGCCGCATGTATATGACATCCATTTCATGAAGGAATTTTTCGAAAATAACTTACGAAAAATAAAGTCAATTTTTGGTCAGTAAAGTCAAAGCACCTTAATAAGATTGACTCCCGAAACTTTAACTTCGCACCAACGAATAAGAATTTCCATAAAATATTCTTTCATTAATTTCGAAAATAATACAAGGAAATTGATATGAAAATCTGGGGTATTACAATCTACCCCCCTTAAAAGAATTTCGCCCCAAAATTAAAGGACACTATCCCAAAAACAACTTGAAGTAGCTAGCCCTCATGTCCGACTCTAACTCCCAAGATGCATCACCCTCATCATGATGACTCCAACACACCTTAACCAAATCGACTTCCTTCCTTTGAAGCCTCTTGGTTGACATATCCAAGATTCGAACCGGTTCAACAACAAAGGTTGCATCTGCATTCACCTTCATTATACCATAGTCAATCACATGTGACACATCCAGAATATACTTCCTCAACAAGGACACATGAAACACATTGTGTATCCCGGACATGATAGTAGGTAAGGCAAGCTGAGAAGCCAAATCCCCTACCTTCTCTAAAATCTCAAAAGGCCTTACATACCTAGGAGCCAGTTTCCCTTTCTTGCCAAATCTCACTATCCCCTTAGTAGGTGAGACCTTCAAGAACATATGATCCCCAACATCAAACTCTACTTGTCTCCTCTTCAAGTCAGCATAGCTCTTTTGCTTGCTTTGTGCCGTTCGGATCCTATCTCGGATCTCAATCATCTCTTGAACAATATCAGGACCCAACAGCTCACTATCACCCATCCGCCCAACAAATAGGAGATCTACATGGCCTACTATAGAGTGCCACATATGGAGCCAATACTAGAGTGATAACTATTGTTGTAGGCAAAGTCAATCAATTGGAGGTGATCCTCCCGACTTCCCTTGAAGTCCATGACACAAGCCCTCAGCATATCCTCTAACACCTAATTCACCCGCTCAGTTTGCCCATCGGTCTGAGGGTGAAATGCTATACTCATGTCTAATGTAGTATCCATGGCTTTCTGAAATCCACCCTAAAACTTTGAAGTAAAGCAGGGGTCTCGATCAGAAACAATCGAAGTAGGCACTCCATAAAGTCTCACTATCTCTTTCACATACAACTTGCATAAGGCATCTACCATGTACATCATCGAGACATGAAGGAAATGTGCTGACTTCGTCAATCGGTCAACAATCTCCCAAATCGCATCGTGTCTAAGCTTGGACTTAGGCAGTCCAGTCACAAAGTCCATAGAGATCTGCTCTCACTTCCAAGTAGGAATAGGTAATGGCTTCAACATACCTCCAGGTCTCTGATCCTCTACCTTCACCTGCTGACAAGTGAGGCACTTGGACACATGCTCTGCTACATCTTTCTTCATCCTATTCCACCAAAACTGCCTTCCTAAATCTTTATACATCTTGGTGCTCCCTAGGTACACCGTATAACGAGATCGATGTGTCTCCCAAAGGATCTCCCCTTTGAGATCAATACTATTTGGAACACACAATCTCAATCTATACCTCAATCCACCATCTAATCTAACCGACCACTCGAAAGGACAATCATCCATCAAGTCCACCACTAACTCCGCCAATTTTTCACATGAGAACTCATCATGTGCTTGGCCCTGAATGATCCTGGAAATCAAGGTAGGTTGTACAAAGGTGCTTCCAAGGAAAATCCCCTACTCCCCCACCTAATGGAAAAAGGTCAAACTCAGATACAATCTCCAACATGAACCACTCTTGCACCATGATAGAAGCGACTATACCCCTAGGCTTCCTACTTAATGCATCCACTACTACATTGGCTTTCCCAAGATGATACTCCAAAGTGAAGTCATAGTCCTTGAGGAGCTCTATCCACATTCTTTGCCTCATGTTCAAATCTTTCTGAGAGAATAAATACTTCAAACTCTTATGATCAGAAAAGAGTTCGAACTTCTCTCCATACAAATAATCCCTCTAAATCTTCAAGTCAAATACTACTGTCATGAGTAGGGTTTCTAAAAATAACTCCCACACATTTTCCTACTTATACACTTTTCAAAACCGGAAACTAACTTTCTCTAACCATAACTTTCTCATACGACATCTGTTTCAGAAGTGCCGCATGTCTACGAACTCGTATCGACAAACTCTACAACTTTCATGAAGGAATTTTTCAAAAATAAGTTACAGAAAATAAATTCAACTTTTGGCCTCTTAAAAGTCAAAGCACCTTAATAAGATTGACTCCCGAAACTTCAACTTCACACCAATGAATAAGAATTTCCTTAAAATAATCCTTCATTAATTTCGGAAATAATACAAGGAAATTGATATAAAGATATGGGGTATTACACGTACCATTTGCATGATCTTGGGGAAGTTTTATAGATTTAAGTGATTTCATATGTTTTTAGTTACCATACTAGGGTTGCCATTATTCATTACTAGCTAGTTTTAATAGCGCTCACCATAGGTGTGTCGAGCGCTTAGCATGAGACGCTATTATAGCATGGCAGGCACCGATCAGATATTATTATTTATTACTAGCTAGCCTTATTAACAGTCCTTACCATATGTGAGTGGAGCGCTTAGCGTGGGACGCTACTATAGCCTAGGAGGCACCGACCCGCAACTTGGAGGCTCCTCTTACATAGTGATAACTCTTCCTCTTATTTTATTTTTCTCAATTATGTATTTGATTAACCAGCAGGGCTGGTTTATTTCGTTTTACGAGATTTTTTTATCTGATTAACCAGCGAGGCTGGTTTGTCCATTCTTATTCAATTCTGGATTTTAAGTTATATGGTTTATTAAAGTTGCGTGCAGTTAAGTTTTAAATTTGAAACGTGGAAAAGTATTTAAATTACGTATTTGTTAAATTGTTGAAATTATTTTTGTCAACTCACTCTTATGTTTTTAAATTACTTTTTCCTGGGCCCTTTGGTTTTAAATGCCTAGTTTGCAGGCTAAGTTCATTTAAGGTCGAGCGTACATGGAATCGAGACATAGTCAGAGACTATTTCCGCTTAATCTTTATTCATTGTTTTTCTTTCATTATTATTATGCTCTGATAACCCAGTGAATAAGTTATTGAATGTCTTTGTTGTTGGTTGGGGAATTCTTTTAGAAGAGTAATTAATATTTTGGGAGATATGTTGAACTTGGGAAGCAGGAAGGAATCAAGAGTTGAGGATGGATGATTTATAATAGAAGTGTTTATCTAGAATTTTTCAGGTATGGGTTGTCCATTTTCAAGGTAGATTATGCCGAATTTTCAGTAAATGTTCCTTGGAGGTGGACCCCACAGGATTTACTTCAAGTCTCAGGGTGAAATTCGGGGTGGGTCCTGACATATTGGCTTGTCTTGCCCATGAAGAGTCCATTTAAATCTGAAATCAACACATAAGGGCATAATTCACCATATCCATTCCCAATCAAGTAATTACTTAGTGTGTGTTTCAACCTCTCTTGCAAACGCACGCTCATGTGGTTTGTAGCCACTTGATTTGGGTGAATACATTCTATTCAAGATCTTCATGCATATCTTTGATTCCATAGAGATGTTATTATGACCATATTCATAGGCTGCATGTTCAGTTATTCCGAAACTACCAAACTAACAACGTAGTGGTGTGCAATGACATCCATTACAAGAGCGCATATCTCATCGTAGTCGATCCCAATGTGTGTTAATGAGAGATCTTGCACTATCTAACAAAGACATATTTGATAGGATTTACACTTGTAGTGTCGGCATCACTTGCCCAAGGACCTATCTCTTTGTTCTGGATCACATCCTTCCATTAGGCTAATCTATTATGTCGATTTATCAACGAAGTGTGGTTCGATAGAATCATTATTCTACATCTTCATGTACATTAGTGCAATACTTGTAGAGATTTCTATATAAATTGGATTTGACATTTGAGGCGTCCCCCAATGATAATCACAACTCAGACTTCATGAAACAGATTTAAGTATCACTGATCGATGGATCAACATTGTGTCAAGTTCGCTTTCTTCCTAGTGCGAGAAATTATCGAACCTATGGGCCTCCCTCCTTCCTTCGGGGAGCCATACGGTTGGTGACACTAAGTTGCCACTATGTGGCGTCACTATATCACCATCCATGGTGATGGCCCAGGTGATACATTTTGGTTACGCCATGTCCTCTTGATAGGACATCAATCCTTGCAGTCATATTGGCAACATATGATCTCGTCACTTTAAGTATCTATGCACCTTGCTTTGTGTAAGATATTTGGGGATCAAGATGAGACTTAGTGGGGACAAACAACGACAATTCATGTCGTTCTACTTGAAAACTTGTGTTCGTATGTCCCCCTAACAGCAGGAATACTGTCACATCATTGTGACAATCCGCAAATATATATAGCTGTAAAAGAGATTGTATGTCAAGGACTCTACATAAGCGGACTATAGGTGGAGACTCATATCTGACCTAAAAACTTATTCATCTCAGGCAGCCCATCATTAGTCATTGTGGCAGTGCAATTTGGCACCTTGCCGAGCTCAAGAATAAGAGATTCATTTCAATCCTACCGAGCTCAAGGAAGGATTGCAACTCCGTATCAATCCTCGTACACAATTACGAGCTGTCGTGCAATAAGGTCAATGATGGTGGGTTGTGCACGAATTAGTAAAGCTACATGCAATATAACCTTAAACGGAAGTATTGGTGTGCATTGACTAAATCTCAAGACTATAATCATAGTCGTTTTCTGTGACACCAAATAGGTTATAGATATCAATCCTCGTTGATATGTAATAGTCATCAATATGATAAAACTTCTTTAAGAATGGGTAGTGAGCTCGTAGAAGTATAAGTAGCATGTAGTAGATGTTGGTGTAACACGTGACCGGTGTATTGACACTTTAACCAACACCATAAAAGCATATATAGTATCCACAAGTTGGTTGTATATGTCTACATAATCCCTCTTTGGATTTGTTGCAAGAATGAAATGTTCTCTTTTGTGTCATACGTAGGAGGGTCTTGCTCCTAATTTAGCCAAAGAACAAGCTGTACAAAATGAACATTGGGCGTCAGAAAAAGACTTCGACGCATCGGGGGAAGGCCAGAACGCCTGGATTGGTCAAGGACGTGGCCGAGCGGCATCCAAGATGTCAGAGTGGTGGGTGGGTGACTTCAATGTCTCCCAGTAGCCGCCATTTACAACCATGGCGTCGTCACCATACTCTTTGGCAGAAGAAGAGATGTCCATAATGATTCCTGAAGGTCATGATGATTCTCCATTCTTTTTACTGTCTCTCATTGTCTCAATAATTCTTCCTGAAACACGTTATTAAGCACGTTGCTCTAACCCTATGCTGATAACAGAAAAACCCTAACCGATTTTTCAAAGAAAAAGCCTACAAGCCTCTCGGCTTCACCGTTCGACCTTCCTCTGGGGGCCAATCTCTCGGTTGCCTCCCGCCATCGATTTTTGGCCTCCTTCGACTCACATATTTTGTCTTTTTCAAGTTCTGAAAGTTTTACGGTTATATATATATGGTGAATATGACTAACCATATGATTTATTTTTCATAATATTATCGTGCAACGAATCGCATTAGAATTACACGAGCAACCTCACCACACGCACATGAAATTAAGCATGGAAATTGCAAAACGCTACTATAAACACAGTTTATTTGGAAACTAGCAAGTGAGCTTTTATATACTAGTTATTTTAAAGTTCAAATAACTTTTGGGGGGGGGGGGGCGTAAAATCCTTTACTCCCTTCTCCATCTACATTCTATGCTTGAGATTTTATGCATGTAGGAAAATCCTAGAACTAAGAGTGTTCTAGGTCATGATTGTGTTGTATCAGCTCCGATGTTAATTTGGATTGTGTTGTATCAATACTAGAAGTCCGGGTTGTGTTGTATCAACCGCAACATTACTTCGGATTGTGTGGTATCAATCCTAGAAGCGGGTTGTGTTGCATCAACCCCGGCATTATTGGATTGTGTTGTATCAATCTTAGAGCCCGGATTGTGTAGTATCAACCCAAGAATTATACAAATTGTGTGGTATCAATCTAAAGGACAAACCATTGTTGATAATAAAATATTTTCACAACAAAATCATTGAATTAAGTGACTAGAAAATGCATCTTGGTCGACTTAAATGCTCATAATTAGTAGTCTTGTATTGATACTAATCAATTTTCTTTTTAAGTTGGCTTCCAACTAATTTGTCCGAAATTTGACACCATGGATTCATAAGAAATGTCATATATGGGTTGTCTACGTGGAACTTTCATTTGGAAAGTGTTACACCACATATTTTGACCCCAAGGCTAAAATGCCTAGATGTGGAGATTTAAAATCTCTTGCACTCAAAACTTTTGAGACGCCACATCGACAAAAGCCTTCAACGGCAATATGTGCAAAAATTAATGTCCACAAAGTACTGTGGAATGCACTCATAGAGCGTTTCTTAAAACGTCCATATATATAACTCTACTTGTTGAGTTCCACATTTTGAGCAACGTGTTTCATGCTGATAATGTGTTTCACGAGGAATTATTGAGAGAATGATAGATTGTAAAGAGAATAGAGAATCATCATCTTATTCATATGATAGAAGCCCTTTATATAGCACATTTAGGTGTTGTACAAGGAAACATATCTTAATGTCCTATCACTATACGAATTGAAATTCCTTCTTTGACTTGCATTAGACTATGACACACATAGGTCGAATATCCTACAACACAATAGATTTTTCTATTTTGTATTTTATATTTTAAAATTCGAGGAAGAATATATATATTTTTTTATATCGTACTTCTAACCATAAAACGGTAAAAGTAAAAAGAATGATGAATTAAAAAGTTTAAAATAGAATTCTGATTCACAAAGATGGATTTTGTTTTCTTAATATTGTACTTGTGCCCTTTAAAATCTAATAAATTATTATAATGTTAGACTCGATTAAGAAATAAATTTAATAAAATTCATGTAAGGTAAATAAACAAAATTGATAAAAAAAGGTAACTAAATCATCTAGACGAGAGAAGAATTTGATATAATTATTTCCTGATTCGGATTTGAGAACGATAAAATTGTATTTTGACCTAAGAATGATATGACATGATTTTTTACATTGATGACGTGTCTATATGACATGACATGCCACATAAGATTAAAACCATAAATCTTAGGCCTTATTAATGTCACGCCCCGACTCTTAAATTTTACCTTATTTACTAGCATGGTGTTATTAAGAGTTTTACCGTCTTCGTCATTAAGTTTATAATTTAATGGGTCCTTAGAGAGGTTTTGCAGGACAATTATTTCGAAGAAATTATTCGAAGGAAGAAAATGTGACGACGGTAAAAATTGTAAATTCTAGCTAGTAAAAGGTAATTTTTGTTAGGGTATTTTTATTAGGTGTTTTATGTTATGAAGTGGGGTGTTTTAAGTGTGGATCGGGCCTTATTTTGGGGCCAAGCCCAGACTTCTCTCTTCCCTCACTTCTCTCTCTTCCTCCTGATTCTCTCTCCCTCTCCCTACGCCCGGAAAAGTTTCACGAGCCCGACCGCAGTAATCCGGCCACCGTAGGTTGCCGCACCGGTCCCAATCGGTCGGCCTCCGACCCAGCTCTCATCATAGATCGGTGAGAGGCTCCCTAGCACCGCCGCGAGAGAGATATCGGACCCTACAGGTCCGACTATCCAAAGCTCTCCGTCGCCGGAACTCGCTCCTCTGGCCGTCATAGTCGGAGCTGCTAGGCTCAAAAGGAAGCCCTCCTCCGGTGCATTCATCCCTCCAAAGGATTCGCTCCCTCTTGAGATAGGTAAGGAGAAATCGGTGTTTGAAATTATAGGGCTTTATTGTTGTTTCCGCTCGATTGGCATAGTTAGGCTTGAAGTTGGTGTTTGTGCTAGTTAGGAAAGTTGTAAAGGAGGTTGAGAGGAAGGTGCTGTCAAAATTTGGTAGGCCTTGGAGGTCGTAGGAGCTGGCCACCGACGGCGCCACCGCTGAAAAAGTGTTTTTAATGTGAAATTTTAAAAGGAGTTTAATGGTATGAATTTTAGAATTTTTAAAGGAGTTTTGGATATGTTTGGGAATTTTTAAAGTTTGGTATTTTTGGCGGATTAATAAGTTAGAATCCGGCTATTGGATTATTTATGGTTAGGATGGTGGAAGGTGATTTTCATGATGTCGGCATTTATGGTGAAATTTAGTTTGCTGCAAATTTAAGATTTGGGGCGATAGACATAGTTGAGTGTGCGAAACTCATATTTGAATTATGCCTATTTTCTTTAAGAGTTGGTATTTAGTTGAGGATTTAAATTATATTTTTGAAACAGGACGTGAGGAGGCTCGAACAGAGGAGACTCGAGCAGAGGAGGCCTCTGACCGGCATCAGGCTTAGGCCTAATTTACAAGTGGACTTTTGTTTTAAATAATATGCATGCAATTGTTTATTGTTAAGCAATTTATTTTGTTAGAGCATTTGATGTCATTTTTATTTGACGATTCCACTTATTGTCAAAAGTTACCGAAAATGGGATATTCAGTAGATTATATATATATATATATATATATTTGAGAGGAGAGTATGTATACAAATGCTAGCTAGCACTACCAGAAAATAGATCTTGGGCGACGAAATGAAAAAAATCGGGCGACAATTTTTTTTTTCGTCGCCTAAGAGAAAACTTGGCCGACGAAAAAAAAAATCGTCGCCCAAGGAAAAAAAATCGTCGCCTAAAGTTCAACTTTAGGCGACGAAAATAAAATCGTCGCCTAAGGCTAAATTTCGTCGCCTAATATAGAAACTAGGGCGACGAAACAATATTTCGTCGCCTAAGATATTTATATCGTCGCCTAAGTTTTTTTAATCCTTAGGCGACGAAACTCAAATATATCGTCGCCTAAGTATTTTATTTTTTTATTTTTACTTGGCCGACGAATTACCCTACTTTCGTCGGCCAAGAGTAATCCGAATAATTAAAATAAAATAAAACACATTTAAATTTCATTGTACAGGATTTTTTATTTTTACTCTTGGGCGACGAATTTAACAAATATCGTCGCCCAAGTATTATCTTGGCCGACGAATTACCCTACTTTCGTCGGCCAAGAGTAATCCGAATAATTAAAATAAATACAGCACATTTAAATTTCATTGTACAGGATTTTTTATTTTTACTCTTGGGCGACGAATTTAACAAATATCGTCGCCCAAGTATTATCTTGGCCGACGAATTACCCTACTTTCGTCGGCCAAGAGTAATCCGAATAATTAAAATAAATAAAGCACATTTAAATTGTAAGGTAATGTTTTTTATTTTTATAGCCCCGTCAGCGTCTTGTCGATTGGAAACTATTCTCAGTTGAAGGTCCGGCCAGATTACGTGATTTGGAGGGTCGAATAGCCGTTTCCGTCCGTTTAGGGGTTTGACCGCGCCGATTGACCGGACGGATCGAGCCTTGTCGTTGTCCGATGGAGCTGAATTTTTGCCCACCCACGTAATTCGTTATGCTGGTCATATCTGACGGTCGGTTTTCAGTTCCTCTTCTCCGATCACCAAAATCACGATATTCTGAATTTTATGATAGAACTCTTGCCCGACGATTTTCTTTATCTTGGGCGACGAGATTTATAGTGAAGAACATCGTCGCCCAAGTATAGTATCTTAGGCGACGACGTCAAAAATCGTCGGCCAAGATAACTCTTGGCCGACGATTTTCTTTATCTTGGGCGACGAGATTTATAGTAAAGAAAATCGTCGCCCAAGTATAGTATCTTGGGCGACGATTTTAGAAGTTTGTCGCCCAAGATTATCTTGGCCGACGATTTTGAAAAAACAGGGCGACGATTTTTGTAAAATCGTCGCCCAAGAACGCGATTATAAAAGGCAGAGATTCGGAACCCTAACCATTCTCTCTCTCTCTCTCTGCTTTTCTGTTTCTGAAGGGGTTTCGCTCTCAATCGATCGATTCCGCTTCCGCTTCCCAGATCCGACGTCCATCTGCAAGTCTGCAACCCAATCCATTTCCCAGATCCATTCCGCTTTCTGAAATTCTTGTACTAGAGTTTGTTTCTATTTTATGTAATGTGTTTATGTAATGATTCAAGATTGTATAACGCAAAGGATATGGTACTTGTAAATAGGATGTGTTGTGGTTTGAAATGTATGATTCAATTCAAAATGATCTGTGTTCATCAATGAAAAATATTATTTGATTTGTTTGTTTCTTCTGCTCTTTACAACCTACGTAATTTCAATATCAAAAAAAAGAAAAAAAATAAAGGAAAAATATCATCTAAGCCTAAGTGTAAAAAAATTTAAATATATCTTAGGCGACGAAATTGCTAAATCGTCGGGCAAGGACTTACCGTATAAGACGACGAAAAAAAAGTATCGTCGCCCAAGTTCTTGGCCGACGCACTTCTGGCGACGATGTCTTGGCCGACGAAAAAAATTTCGTCGCCCCAAGTTATAACATCTTAAGCGACGAAACAATTTTTCGTTGGCCAAGGTGTTAAATCTTGGGCGACGAATATTTTTGGGCGACGAGAAATATATTTTTGGCGACGAAATTAGTATCGTCGCCTAAGAATTACTCTTAGGCGACGACGGTATGAACTGTCGTCGCCCAAGTTCTTGGCCGACGCACTTCTGGCGACGACGTCTTGGCCGACGACCTGTCGTCGCCCAAGTTCTTGGCCGACGAAATTTTTTAACAGGGCGACGATTTTTTTTCGTCGCCCAAAATGAAATTTCTGGTAGTGTAGCCATATGTGTCTGTCCACCTTAATGACATATATATAACTGCATTATGGTGTGACATGAGGTTGGACGTAAGCATAGTAACCTTGTATGAGTGTTTAATTCATATAGGGGGTTTGGGCACATATTTATACACATAATGTCCACCTTAATGACGTGGTGTAGCACCGCATTAAGGCGTAACGTGAGCGTTGGACGCAAGCGTAGTAGCCCAATATAAATTATTTTAAATCTATTAATTTATATTGGGAGTCTGGGCATGTGTAGATACATACGTATATTGATATATATTTTTGAGCTTAAGAGACTCGATATTTATGAGATAAGGATTTCTCATTTGAAGCATGCATTCGTTTTCTTTGGAAATTAAATCGGGAAAACATAGGTGCTGATGTTTATTTTTATTTATTTTTGTCCACTCACTCTAACGTTTTCGGATGTTTTCCCCTGAGCCCTTTATTTTAAAAATACCCAGTCTGCAGAGTTCAGGTGGGGTCTAGAAGGAGATGACGAGGCATAGTCACCCATCTTTCCGCTACTTTTTCCTAGTAAGTTATCTGTTTAATCTACTAGAATTTTGTCAGCTTCCGTTGATTTTCTTTTAGTAACTCTGAATATTTTTGGAAAAATATTTTTGTATTATTTTATTCGGTTATTTGAGTTGAGTTGAAGATTGATATATTGGTTAAGAGGATGGTTCTGTAATTTTTCCGGGTTAGGGTTATCCATTTTTAAGGGAGGTTTGCCGAGTTCTTCGGTAAATTTTCCTTGAAAATGGTCCCCGCATGACTTACTTTGGGTTTCATGGTGAAATTCGGGGTGAGTCTTTACAATTAAGGCCCTTTAGCACTACCCTTGGAATAAATAAAATGAAGGGCTTCAACAGCTTGAGGAGTGACCTCTCAGCTATAGAATCAACAACAAAGTTAATATGCATTGTATAATAATGCAGTCTGTCTTGCTAGCATTGGGTTAGAGCTAGGTTGCCATTTTTTTGGTCACATGATTGTCTTAGAAATTTTGCATAAAAAGTTGTATTTGGAGCACGATGAATGTAGAAACCTTTGGATAAGTAAACCCACTGCTTTTGAGTTGATTTTTAACTCTATCTCCGATTGTTTTGGTCACATTGCATCCCTCTATATTGGCAGGGGTTACCAACATACGGTATGAATGTACGAGTACTATCAGGCTCAAAATTATATAGGGATAACATATTCTTGAAGTGAAGCTAGGTTGTCATGGCTTTCATTAAAAGTTTGTAAGTATATGACATGGTATTCAACCTAGGAATATCTCAGAAGAAATAGGATAATTTCAATCTTCTCATACTTGTTTCAATCTATAATTCAATTAGTATCAGAGCAGGTCCTTGAGAATTTTAGTAGAACCTTATTAAGATGGAACACTCGAGAACAAATCGTTCAATAAATGTCCCACTGTGGTTTGATGTAGGTTGTCATCAGTATGCTTAATGAAAGGTATACATGAAAATATTTTTGTTTTCTCAAGATGAACTGATGTGGACTGTCATCAAAAATGGTTACTGTCCTCCAATTATAACCACATAAAGCTCATCAGAGACAAAGGCACACTAGTAGAAAAAAAGGCTTAAGTGACGGGAACTTTCAAATTTCGTCGCTTAAGTAAATCCTCAGCGACGAAAAAAATATTGTCGCCGAAGATACATGTTTCGTCGCTAGAAAATGATTCGGTGACTGTATTTTTTTGTCGCCTAAGTTTCTTCGCCACAGGTCCCTCTAAAGCGACAAAACAGATTTCGTTGCAGATGGTTTATGTAGCGATGAAAACACGCAAACTTAAGCAACTCAAATGTGTGTCGCATGAAATCCTTCGCCTAATCGACAAAACGTTTTCGTCGTCTTAGTTATTAAACTAAATTGATGAAACAAATTGACTTTAGCAACGAAATAAGTCCGTCGCTTAAGTGAAATCTTCTTTATATCTTCTAGATCACTTGTAGATCGAGAAACTGAAGGAAAACAGCTCCCAAACAGTGAAAAAAATCTGCAATGATGAATCTCGCAAATCTCTGGCTTATATGATGCAAGATAATCAACCATATTCTTCTAATGCATTGTTCATCTTCATCCACTAGTTTCTAGTTTGGTACATGCTCTTTCTCCCTCTTTTCTACTATTTTTTCCGATGAGTTTTCTGGTGAAGTATTCTGGACAATTCTTGTTATTCTTTGTTACTAATGATTTTAGATGTGTTGGTTTTATGATGAATTTTGGTTACCTATTTGTTTTCTGGGGGCAGATCAATGGCATACAAGATTATAATCAAAATTATAATCAGAATATTATCTATTAGATCTAATAAAAACTAACGGTTTAGATTAGTTGTAAAACTTTTTTCTTTTCTTTTCTTATCTTTTTCTTTAATTCAATTTATGAAATCTATCTAAATAAAAATTCATGATTACAATTCTTCATTTGGAATATAATTAAGAGGAAATAATTCGTTTTTTATTGAAACTCATTTACTAGAGAGGAAAGAAAACAAATTAAGTCTCATAAACATGCTTATTTCAGCTTCTTGTGTTTTTTTTGTTATCAAAAACTTCTAGTTGTTCATAACACAAGATGATATGAGCACTTCCATACATAATCTGATCATAAGTTTTCCAATGTGTTATGGCAGACATCATCTGGATAATTTTTTTTTCTTTGAAGAATAAGAGGTAGATGATGATGGTACTTTCTAGTAAATGAGTTTCAAATCAAATGGAAACCATTACCCTCCTGTTAATTGTATTCCAAAATGAAAGTAGGTAATCATCAATTTTCATTATGTTTTTAAAGATAGATTTCATTAATTGATTTAAAGAAAAAGAAAAGAACATAAATTGTTTTTAGTTTTTATGACTAATCTCAACCCTTAGTTGTTATTAGATCTAATGGTTGATATTCTGGTTATAATTTTGATTATAATCTTTTATGTCACGAATCCGCCTCCTTGTTTTCTTGTTTATATATTACATTTTTTCATATTTCTCGTTATGTTGAATTTTGGTAGTATTTGTTTATGATTTATGAGAATATTTAGGTTGATTGTACACCAAATCATTTATGTATGCAAATGATTATCTGTGTGTTTATTTGCGCGATGAATGTAAGAATGATTATATTCTTGTATTCTACCTCCTTATATGTTTAGCCTTAGAAATCCTGTTTAAGAATCATTTTGTTACGACTTTGTTTGACAAAAAGATTCTTGAATTGTCCTATTTTTGGACAGTTTGGGAGAACATGACTTTGATTTGCACTGATTTATGTTATGGTGAATAAGTTTTCGATAGTAGGTAATTTCGACAGGATCTCCCGCTACCGTTCCTCAAGTGTACATTAGGTATAGAAATTGATGCACTTGGGGAACTGTAGGGAAATGCTGCCAAAATTTTCTCATGTCGGATTCGAAACCACAATAACATAAATTAGTGCAAAACAAAGTTTTGTTCTCCTGGATGGAATTAGGACCCTAACCGGAAACATAAGGTGAAGAAGAAGAATTGAACGAATATCTCTTTTTTTTTTAATGCTTCATATAGATGTGCATCCTTCTGTCCTAGTTGATCCTAGCTCACTCTCCTTCTGCATATGATACCCGCCAATACCACGATCTGATGAAATATCATCAGTCTGCTAGTACCCCCGGCCGGCCCGTCATCTGTGATTCTGTAAAGAGTAAGCAGACTATCGCTCCCAACATGATTCTCCAAGCCAGAAAGGGACTTAATTATCGATAATCTTACCGCAAAAAGATTGCCTTTGGGGATATCAAATATCATCTATCTCATGCCCTAGCTAAACCTACTTATACATATTCAGTTCAATCAGTTCATCTAATATTTATGTTACTTCGCTGACTCTCATTGTTTCATTGAAGACAATGGTACTTCCGCTCCCCTATTAAGGATTCCACAGCTATATATGCCGGTACGTACATATTAATAATACACCCTTTGCGCTGGAACTTTACAGTTGCACGTCGTCCATAGTAGCAAGTTTAATACATCTGCATTTAGTTTCTTCCTTTAAACGTTCCTTGACGATGGCACTGGTAAATATATATTCCCAGATGTCAATAATATCCTAATACAGCAACATCTTTTTCTCGAAACAGAATAAGCCTGGACGCCTGGTTGATGGTTCCTTTAAAAAAAAAAAAAAAAAAAAGAAGAAAGAAGAAAAAGAAGAATACAAGCATGGTACATAATAATTATGTAATCAGCAGGAACGCTGGAACGAACAAAGAAACGAATAAGTGATATCAAATGATGGTTTGTTGTATGATTTCTGTTGTATGTTGAACTATGTGATCGACGGCTCTGTACAGTTCGTAGTCGTTTTGACTACGACACTCATCTATATGAAAGGAGGGAAGAGTTTGGTTGGGATTGTGGAAGGCACTCGATCAGCTTTCTACCAGCTTTCCAACTAACAGATTCAGATTAGTAGGGAAAGAAATCTTTCGAATCGAATGGTATATATTATCTGAGTATTAATGAGGAAATGTATATATTTCGAACGGGAGGTACGTATTAGTTTGGAGGATGGAAGTTGATATGAACACATTATTTCTGTCGGTTTGTTGTATTAAATGATCATCTCTGATTGCTTGATGTTGTTAATTAGTTTTGGATTTGCAGATTTAAAACGATGATTGAACCCCAAGATTGATATGAGTTTCTTGCTGAGAGTTGCGCTTCATGACCTAATTATAGTAATTTCTAGAATGTTCATGGGCCCAACAATACTAGATATGCAAGAAATTCTTGCAACACATAAGTTTTCCATTCTATTATATGGTTGAGGATGTCCATGTCATGAGAATGAATTGAATTAATCTATATAGTTTATTCATTTTTGTAAGGCACGATCTATATGGTGCTGACTAAACGATTTTCTTTTTTTGAGTTTTTTTGACAAGGCCTAATAGGCAATTTTATTGATATTGAAAGTTAGAATAGCGCGGATACATGTATTTCCTTACAACCAGAAGTAAGTTTAAGACTTTGCATGCTTGTATCATTTATTACATAATCTCGTTCACATATTTCTAAATCATGAGAAATTTTGACGAAAAAAAACCTAGAATGTTACGAAAAGAAACCAATGTAATTATTGAAGTACTAAAACTTGGAAAAATCACCAGTACCTGATTTACCAAAACCTAATTTATTTTGTTACACCAAATCTTCACGATCCCAAATACCAAACCCTATAGAGTTATAGCCCATATGATTCTGGTCCACAAAAGTGCCCTATTGTAAGTAACATATTGGGCTCCAGAAATGATTTGGGCACCAATTTGGGCCTCTGGATCGGGTTTGGAACCAAAATGTAGTTGGGCTCCCTAGGTGATCTGGGCAGACCCCTACATGGGCCAATCTAAAACTCTCTCTCCCGCTCCTTTTTATCATTCGATCCCGACATATTACCCCAATCTATTGTACCGACTGAGTTCAATTCACCCCATTGAGAGGCAAAAATTAGGAGTGAAAGGAGAAGATTTGGTACCCACCGCATAGCCACGACTGTGGAACGCCTTCAAGAGATGAGTTGGAGGGAGGCCGCTGCCGGGCCTCCATTAGTGGAGCGCATAGCTCCTGAGGTTAAAGTTTCACAACTTTTAACGATTTCCAATAGGAACAATATTATTAATGATAGTTTTCGATTTTTTTAAGTGAATCGAAAGAAATAGAGTAGAACCTTTATAAATAAATAATATTAATTGAGACCATGAAAAATTATAAGTTTAAAGTTTAAGAGATTATTATATTATCGATAAATGGATAATTAAATGAATAAATGAATAACAGCTGCGGCCCCAAACCCTAGGGCTGCGACATGTAGCTCTTCTCTCTGCCTTCTTTCTTGCAAACCCAACCTCCCAAATTCACCTGCCATGTCCATTGAAGCAGTCACAGCCTCCTTCGCAAAGTCTCTTGCTCTGATTGGAATTGAAGCTCTTGATATCTAGAAGATGAAGGGTGGCGCACCGCGCCTCAACGCCCCTTATCTGCTGGCACGGCCACTAGCCGTGTTTCCAAACCTGCAATATCTCCGGCGAGACCTTCGTCGCATGTGGGTTCTCAAGAAAGGATACCGAGTTGTTCAACGTACTCCTGGCAGATTTCTGATTACGTTCGATCTCAGACCGGATTGAAATAAGGTTCTGAGGGGAGGACCTTAGAGGTATGAAAAGGCCCATATTGTTATTCAGCCGTACGATGGTGTCTCTCCTATCTCCCAAGTCCCTATGGCAGAGCTATACTTCTGGGTGCGTCTGACAGGATTTTCCAACAGAGTATGAACGTCGTCATATTATCCGCAATGTCTCATCTGTTGCAGGTAACTATGAAGACCATGATGATCCTTTGTTTGAGAAGGGAGAAAAATTAGGGTTCGTGTTTCTCATGACATAACCCGTCATTTTATTCTCAAAAAAAAAACTCATCAAGTTTGATGAGCGAATTGAATCTGAGGTATCCTTCTACTATGAGACTCTAGTAGAACTTTGCAAGAAATGCCTTCTGATTTTCCATCGAGATAACATCTGCCCGGCGGCGAAAAAACTTGCGCCAAAACCTGCTACTGCAACCGGACCAACTGAGACCGAAGCCAGTGTCATTGCCCTTGTTCCGATCGCAACTGAAGTGGAAGCATTAAGCGCCGAGGAGGTAACCTGTAGCCCTCACCAACAAAGCTGGCCATTCCCCCCTTGTTGCGTATGATGCCATGCACTGAGGCTCCCCAGAAGAAAGTGAAGCTCCATGAATTCACTTCCAAAATTCACACTGAATTCAATTGGACTGAAAGAGGCACCTGGTAGTGTGCTACTTCTCAATGAAGCGCAAACTGAGCCAAAAAAGAAGAGAGGAAGGCCAATCGGATCCAAGAACAAGAAGGGTTCCAAGAAAGATGCAGTTGATCCATGCTGAGACCAAAGCCATGTAGGAGTCGATTTTTACTTTTCATACTAAACCTCCTAGACCTAGTGTCAAGGGCAAGGAGAAAATTTGAGTTTATTTTCATTTTGAACTCTGCCTGTTACTTTGCTCATCATGCTTAATTAGTAAGCTCGCAATAAGTGAGCATTTGTACTGTCTAACGATAGGTCTACCCCATATATCATTGTGTTCTAGTTTTCACAAACTTCTTATCTACTCTTAGTCAGCAAATGAAGGGCATGTAATGATATTATCTGGCTTGAGATTTAATATTAATAGGATATATATTCAAAAAAGCAAAAAGCGAATGACTATATATAGACATAATTAAATTGAGAAATTAAAATTGTTAAAATTTTCCTCAATTTGTATAATGAACATTATTGACTCTTTTTTTTTTTTTGATCAGGTAATTAAACAACTCAACTATTACAACTTCGATAGTTAAACTCACAATCTCACACTACCGACTATGCCGCTAGACCAAATGGTATTAGATATTATTGACTCTTTCTTCCATGTATTTTATTAATTATTAAAAAATTTAGATATTTATTTAATCAATTAATATTTTATATATTCATCGCGGATCCTAAACAAGTCTAAAAGAATTAATATACACTAATCTTGAGTAGGAACGAAAAAATTTATTATTTAATCAAAGTTATTAATTTATTGAGATTCTACTGTAGTCACCGTCACCTTGTCGTTTGGTTGGGATAGAAATGAGAGAAATGTATATCATCCTTCATTTGCTAGAGACTCACCAAGACTATGGCTCCAACACGTGCTCATGGCTCAATACATGATTAAATAAGGATGTATTGTCACCCTATTAATTATTTTTTTCATCCTACTTTCTATTCTCACCGAATGTATTTTTTTTTAACTTGCAGTTTGCTTAGTTCACCCATTTTCTATACCAATAATACCCCTTTTCAATATGGGTTTAGTTCAAAATTTTTTTTTTATCTATTTAGATTCCTCCGTGTCTTTCTCAATTGTTTTTGGCTTCCTCTTCGTCACTCTCAATCGCGATCAATCTCACGAATAAAGAAACATGAAATCAAAAACTAGATTATCTAATTTTTATGCTCCGAGAAGTTTTCTAGATTCAATCAGCATTAATACATATATTTCTGAGGCATAGACTCAATATGGCCTTACAAATCAATTCTGAAGCCTAATTGGGTGTGAAACCCAAAATCAATTTTGGGACAAGTTGTTTGGAGTACATTGCTTGGATTTGGGCTCATTCATGGGCAAGACTCATGAGACCTAATGATCTTGGGTTTCACGTTTGAGATCCCAAAGGCTTGGCCCAACCAAATAGATTTCGCCGAGATTGTGGTTAAATAATTCATATCAGACTTACCTTTACTTAGTTTTAATATTTCTTTTTTGTTTTGTCTATAAATAAGTGATGAGATTATATAATGAGTGGTACTAGCATGTCAAGTCCTTAATTTGTTTTCGGTAACAAAGAAATGCATGTATCTACGTCATTGTAACTTCAGTATCAATGAAATTACCTATCAACCTTTATAAAAAGAACAAAATAAGAATTAGCTGAATTCACATGTTTAAATAGTAAGTACGTGTATAAAAATAAATGTAATCACATCACCTGTTAAAAAGGATATATTCATTAAATTGGGTGGAAGATATTATAGCCAGTTTCCTATCCGGCCACGCGTATCTATCAAAATTCTGCACAAGTACATACTGCTATGAGGTCAACCTTACTTGCAAATGGATCTATCGAATATGGAAATGTGTACAATTGATGAATCAAAACAGAGACTAGTTTACAAAGATTTCTCACTAGCCACCAAGAAAATCAAAGAGGGTTATTGCCAAGTATTCATATCCAGCATTGAAAGCTTAGTTTGGGCAAAGCTCGATTTAAAGACCACATGAATGAAAGCTAGGTACTTGGCGTGGTGTTGCATCAAAGTTAAGACTTAGACTTCCAACTACTACTGCACATTGCATTTATCTGAGGATATTGTCCTAAATACACCCTCAGGTCCTCTCAAAAAAAAAAAAAAAAAAGTTACACCCTCCCTCATATTAGACCTCAATTGGAAGCAACGAAAAGAAGGAAAAGCCGATCACTCGATCAGAGATGGGTTTGGATTAGCTATGCACGGCAGCTCGTATAATTTAGTTTGATTTTGGGCTTTAAAAGTCTGAAAATTCTTGTATACATAACACAATTTTAACTATTTATAACAATTCATATGTTTGACCACTATATTTCTATATTATTTTTGTTAATGCTAACTATCCATATATATGTATGTAAAGATATTATTCTAAAAGTCGGGTAATAATTTAACTTTGTCAGGCCACTCAAGTCCTAACCAAGAATGGACTAGAAACGACTTGACACGTGCTCTCTTCCTAGAAGGAATGCGCTGCTCCGCTATGCTTTTTAACTAGTGTCCGTATGCGCAAGACGGCAAGACATAAAACAAAAAGATATGCTTGCTCAACTCAGCTAAACAAACCAGTGTTTGCCTCCACCAGCTTCTCCTTGTTGCTCCTTTTGCCCTTGCTTCATTGCCGCAATTTTTCTCATCTGTGATCAACCACTCGTTTCGTAAATTCTCCCATACTCCAATCAAAATCTTGACCTCCAATTAGTGATGGAACACGCCACCAACTAGGGTTCTTATTGCTCCACAACTAGGTACGTCTTATGTTTCGTGCATATATGTTCTATACACACAAAAACCTTAAGAGTAATTCTAAATTAACACCCTTAATATCTTAATACACACTCCTTACTTAATACACTACTCATCTAGTTTTTCATTTCAATATTATACTAAATACACATCTCAAACTGCCTAAAATACCATCAATATCTAAAACTAATAATAATTTATATATTAAATATAAATTATTATATATTTACTATTTCATAACTCTTTTTACGTATTTTATTTTATTTTTTGTTAGATTATTTTATCGAGTTAGATTTTTTTTCTTGATATTTTTCAATTTATGTTGATACCGAAAAAAAAAGGGATTACAAAAAAATAAATAATACTTTTCTTATGCTACATGCACAATGCTTTGGAATTTAATTGTAACTCCTGCAAAAAATGTGTTGGAATATGAACACAATACGGACATCAAAGTCTAATAACAACTCCATCATCATAACCAAGCACTCTATATAAAGAGGTCAAAGCCTCCAAAAGAAGGGGGACAGACAAAAAGACGTAGCAAAGCAAAAAGCAGGGAAGAAGAAAAAGGAAGAGGCGGGCAGACAGAAACACAGAGAGCGAAACAGAGAAGAACAAGAGGAAGAAAGCAGAGAAGCGAAGCAAAAAGCAGAAGAAGAGCGGCGAGCCAACAAGAAGGTGAAGCCCTCATTCTAATTCTCTATTTCTTTAGCAGCGTCTTTATCTTTTTGTCTCACTTTGCCGGAAACTCGGAAGCACGCAAGCCATCTCCCCCTAAGGCGAGATGACCTCGCGAGGTGGTCACCAAAAGAAGACGAGATGACCTCGCCCCTGCCTCCTCTTATTACAACAAATATATGGCCGCTCGGCCCTTCCTCTTGTACATATGGCCTTGCGCTTTGCATAACAAACCGTACAAGAGAAGAAAACAAGCATTCCAGGCGAGTTTGAAGAACAGGCCGCTCGGCCCTTCCTCTTGTACATATGGTCTTGCGCTTCGCATAACAAGCCATACAAGATAAAGAAAACAAGCATTCCAAGCAACGCGAATTTGAAGAGCAGTTTCCTTAAGTTCGACTCCCAATCACATTCGATTTTCATCTGCAAAAAGGTTTATATCCTCAAGATGATAATCATCGAGGTGGTGTCAAACATGGTTCGAATTAGGAAAGACGTCTATAAGGAGTTATGTGGTTCACATGTCCTCATCAATCTCATCAAAGCTACAATTTCTTCTGGCCGAGACAACAAGTTCATGTTAAAACATTATCATGCGAGATGGATAGCAGTTCACATGTAAAGATGACCTCGCGTGGAAGTAGAAGCCTTAAAGCAAAGCTGCTAAAGTCCTAAAGCATAGGCAAGGCGAGATGACTACACAAAATTGAAAGTCCAGGCGAAGCAGGATGACTTTACAAAACTGGAAGTCCAGGCGAGGCGAGATGACTTCATAAAATTGGAGGTCCAAGGCGAGGCAAGATGACTTCACGTAAAAGTAGAAGTTCAGGCGAGGCGAGATGATGTCATGTAAAGGTGGAAGTCCAGGTGAGGCGGGATGGCTTCACAAAGTTGTCTGCATGCTCGCGGAGTCCGCTTACACGCGAGGCCGCTTGTACGCGGAGTCCGCTTACACGCATGAACGCGGAGTCCGCTTACAACGAGGGTTGCATGCACGAGGAGTCCGCTTAAACACGGAAGCTAGATTTGCAGTAATCACCTACGCCCCAAACAAGGACTGTGGCCAAGACAATTCTAGCCTCTTGGTCACATTGATGTGTTATCCGTTTCGGGTGCCTAAGTCAAATCAACACACTTTACCAAATTGGGTGTCCACAAAAAATACAGTTGACGGATTCAAAATATGTCTGTCAAACCCAAAATTGGCACTATGCCACAAAACCCAAACTTTAAGAACTACGGTCGGTTTGATCCCACAAAGGGGTACGTAGGCAATTTAGCAACCCATTAGATGCAACCACAATTCCAAACAAAATCTCTGACATCACCAGTCAAATTCGTTTAGTCCAAATGACTCCGGTCAAATTTCTAAAGCACCAGAAATCAAATCCATAACCAAACTTTTCGAACTACATTGGTTTGATCCTTTCACAAGGTATGTAGGCAGTCTGGATTTAAATCTAGATGCAACCACCAATCTAAATAAGTTCCCGGATCACTTGAAGCCAGAATCTTGCTCCAAAGTTCAAATGCCTTCAGACACAAATCAAAACACAAAAACAAACAAACCTACAATGATCTCTTGGTAAACGGAATCAAAGGGTGTTCCCTTGTAACAAGATATTATAATTAAAAGACACGTTCTGTCTTGAATGAGTCGAATCAGACATAATTAAAACTCTATCTTAATTAATAAGATTGAGTGAAATTGTGTTGGGTATATATATGTATTTACAATTTTTGACCAACAATTTATAATTAAAAGAGTAATATTATATTTGAACTCTAAATCTCCAAATATGACATTAATCAGCTAGAATTTAAAAATAAAAAAAATATTACACATACATAATTTTTTTTCAAAGTTAAGAAACTAGTATAATTACAATAGCATTAAAACTAGTTTTAGCCTGTAAGATAAAAACTAATGTTTATAGAAAAAAAAACTAAATGAATCAGTAAATAGTATATGTACTATGACAATAGTTGAAATTCATGTGATGAATTTTGGAGAAGAGATTTTTATTTCTTTTCTTTTGATGCATAGTAATAATGGAGAAGAGTGATGTTTTAGGGAAGAGGAAGTTTTTTTTTTTTCTCCTAATAATTGATGGATGTTTTTGTAATTAAACGTACATACCTATAAAATTTGATATGAAATATAAAATAATAGAAGTGTGTATTAAGATATTAGAGGTGTGTATTTAAAATTTCTCTAACCTTAATACCTTATCGTTGAAACTATGTTTAGTAAGTACTCAGCGCTTTCAGATCTCTAGAAACATATAGATATTAAGTAAAACCAAGAATTGACCTGATACCAGAATTTTTTTTTTTGATGCATGTCTCGAAGGTCCTCCTTCTAGTTAAGCATCAGACCGCTTACGTCCTTTGTAACTAGATTGCAGGAAAATTATACAACGCACCCGGCATCTCCACCGTCCATTTTGATGCGTGGATCAATTTGCAGATTGGGGTGTTTTAGTAAGCGAGTGAGGGACTGAAGGGGAGAGAAAGGAGAGAGAAACTAATTCTCATCAACCGAAACTAACCAATCTCTGATCCGTTTCAGAAATTTGCAGTCGATGCCGAACCGCCAGAGTCAGTTACCGACAAAATCGGTATATCTGAATTTCGATACGAGATCTGGACCATAATCCATCGTCACTTATCACACGGAATCGCTCTTACCTACCTCTTCGTAACCTAGTTTGGTCGATTTTTTCACACGTTAAACTCTCACATAGATGAGACATAACTGCACATATAAAAATTTGGAGATGTTTACCTCCTGAAGATAGGGCTCCTCATAAGGAAGATTAAACGTACAAAAGGTTGACCTCTTTTATCGGGACCCAAAATTTACCCGAAATACGTGATTTTTCAACCATAACCATATTTCACTATTCCAATCACATCTTATTTCACGAGATTTTTGAAAATTTTGCTTCCTCTCTATAATTGGTTTACAAAGTTGTATAACCTACTAAAAAAGTTGTACCACATTAGTAGGAACGTTTTGATTCAGATGACTAAAGTTCACAAAATGAAAATTCGTCCGTCTGATATGATCCTTAGAGTAAAACAGGGCTATGGTATAAAATTTAACTAGATCCAGCAATGTCTGTGGTTTGATCCAAACGGTCAACCATACTCCATTGTCACTTATCACACGGAAATGTTCTTACTTACCTCTCCGTGACCTCGTTTGGTCGATTCTTACAAACGTTAAACTCACATAGATGAGACGTAACCACACATGTAAAAATTTAGAGACGTTTACCTCCCGAAGATAGGTCTCCCATAGGAAAGATTAAGGGTAAAAAGGTTGACCGCTTTTATCAGGACCCAAACGTTACTCGATATACGTGATTTTTCAACCATAGCCGTATTTCACTATTCCGATCACATCTTATTTCACAAGATTTTTGAAAATTTTGCTTCCTCTCTATAGTTGGTTCTCAAAATTGTATAACCTACTAAACAAGTTATACCACATTAGTAGGTATGTTATCATTCCGATGACTAAAATTCATAAAATGAAAATCCCTTCGTTTGATATGATTGTTATAGTAAAACAAGGCAATGGTATAAAATTCAACTACATCCGGCAACGTCCGTGGCTCGATCCAAGCGGTCAACCATACTCTATCGTCACTTATCATACGGAAACACACTTACCTACCTCTCTGTGACCTAGTTTGGTCGATTCTCTCACACGTTAAACTCTCACACTCACATAGATCAGACGTAACCACACATGTAAAAATTTGGAGACGTTTACCTCCTGAAGATAGGCATCCCATAGGAAAGATTAAGCGTAAAAATGGTTGACCGCTTTTATCGGCACCCAAACGTTACCCGAAATATGTAATTTTTCAACCATAGCCGTATTTCACTTACATATAACCTACTAAACATCTTATTTCACGAGATTTTTAAAAATTTTGCTTTATCTCTATAGTTGGTTTATTAAGTTGTACACTTGTATATAACCTACTAAACAAGTTATATCTCATTAATAGGCGATCCGAGGTCATAAATAAGTGAAAACAAAATTTCACCGTCAGATGTGGTCATGAAAATTAAATACATCCACAGAAAAAAAATCCATCCCGTTTCAGATTCGTTATGCCCCCCATCGAGTCAGTCAGCCTTATTTAGACCTCATTTTTTACACGAAACGCGGTTGACTGGTATCGTGCGAAACCCTAATTTTTCCCGTTTTCGAATTTAGAGCTTGTATATATGAGATTTATGAACCCATGAAAAAATATTGTTAAGTTGACCCTCCGGTGGTTACGCTCCCCTTAGAAGTGGCTAACCATAATTACAGTTGACCGATTTTTCTAGGAACTAAATATTACCGAAAGTTTGTGATTTTTCAACTCTAGCCGTATTTCATTGTTCCGGTCACACCCTATTCATAGGAAAAATAGGTTCTTTTCAATCTAAAAATTGATCTAGCACCGTCAAAAAAAAATTTCTACTAAAAATCCAAGTCCCACCCAGTTGCGATTCTTGGATCCGCCCCAGTCAACAAGAGACATGATTTAAGGTGAAAAAGAATTTTAGACACTATATAAAGCCTCTGTTATATGAGAGAGTACAATACCACAATATGCATTAAACCATGCATGGCAGTAGTAAAGCACTAAATCAATATTTCCAGTTTTGGCATGAATGTCACATCTATGTGATCAAAGATTATAAATTAATGGAGAAAGATGACAATGAGATAGACTTGATTCCACCTTTTGAACTTGAAAATGGTGAACAGATGACTTTATATACTTAATCAAAAGTTTCATCCCAAATTTCCAGTAATGGCAAAAACCAACAACAGTTATGTAAATGTTTCTTCATTTGGCAATGATTCAAAGCTCTCTTGCCTCCGTCCTCCAATTTGCAGATTGTATCAATAGTTTGATAGCTCTGCAAAATGAAATACTTGTGGCTTATGATTGTCTAATAATTTATGATCTAAAAGTATGGCATCATTACTAATTTACTACAAAATATTAGGACATTGAACCTCAGAATTCTTTTCAAGAGAGGTAACAAAATGGGGGCTTTACATGACAGTTGTTCAAAGAATTGCTTAATATTAATGTTGTAGTAGCTAGAAGCATCTTGAATCAGGCTAGCTATATAAAATGTGTCATCAGGGAAGAGATGCCAAACAACTGTGATCCAAGGTATGATCAATTTTTGAAAAGCATTTTCCTTCCTATCCCTTATACAATTGCAAATGCATTTCTGCTTTTTAGCTAAGTTTACACAAAAGGGATAGAGAAAGCAGTTGTGTCTCCAAAAAGCACTATCATCCAACTCTAAAAAATAAAAAAACCCATTTTTGTCCAACTGTGCTAGGGTGATTTGCTTTTGTATTTGTCCTCATGATTTGAGATCAAATTTGCCTCATATCACACAAGTGACAAGATACATTTCCCTTTCTTTCACCATCGACAGAACCCTGTACATTTCCCTTTCTCTCACTTCAGAATTCCTGAACCTCAAACTCTAATACCTCTCTAATCATAATCAGGCATAAGCATGACCTAATGAACTTTGTTTGATCTCCGACCTGCCTATCTCTCCAATTATATATCATACTTTTTCAGTTCAAAGAAATGGATTAGAAGACTATTTGAATGATGAGTACACTGTCAACTTACAAAGATTTCAATAGTTCAGTTGAAAGAATATCCTACCATTTCAACCAGGTATTGCCTCGATTCTAGAATCTAATTACAACTACTTGTCATCCCAACCTATCTAAGCCGAACTCGAATTCTTAGCCCAAACATGACCTCAAATTATAATTAGAATCCATCATCAGCACATGGTAGAACTCATCAATTTACTTGTAAATTAGAGCTTGTCCAGCACTTGAAAAATTCATGATGCACATACAGTATACAAGTCGGGATTTGGAATTCACCAATGTGAAAAATACTACTTGCATTATGCAGGTAAACGTAGAATTTTATGACCCCTAAACCCCCTGGTACGATATAGACTATCCAGAGTTGCATTATGTAGGACATTTGTTACTACCCAAAAACTTTCATCTCTCATCTTGAACAACTTCAGTCCTTAAATTCAATCGTATATTTATAAAGTAAGTAAAATTACACACAATCAATCACCACAAACTCAGACCCATCAACAACAAAAAAACAATCCACAATTCCTATTCCAAATTGAAAACATCCAAGAACCCACGTCGACCTCCTAAAATTGAATGAATGACATCAATCAATCCAGATATTCAAGAATCGTAAAAGCAATACCAGAATCAATCACAACAAACTCAAACCCATCAACAACAGATATGTAAGAGTCATACCAGAAGTCTAGTGATATAAGTTGCAAAAGACGGATCTCCGATCCAAACTTCAATTCACCATATGCAGTTGTGTTCCTGGGTTTCAACCCGGGTTTCTCTTTTCTCTCATCTCACCTCTTTTTCAATATGATATTCTGGCTCAAAAAACCCATTTCATCTCCTTTTTCCTCCTCGTTTGTGCGTCTTTACCCTACAATGGTATAAGTCTACTCTGCCCTCCGGTTAAACTCAGTCAAACTTACATTTTGTTACTCGGCTTGACGTCGGCTTCGACGCCAGCCGGCTGGTCGAAATTGGTGTCGGTTTATAGCAGCCAACGCCTTCGCCACTCTCACCGCAGCTCGAAGAAGAAGGCTTAGAGTGGCGGGGTTGAATTTGAGGGACTTGTTGTGGTGTAGGAAACCGGAGGAGCAACAAAATTGGGCGACCCATGAATTGGGCACCACCGCTATGGCTTCCAAGCCTCACCATCTTGAGCCCGCTCCACCTCCAAGCACAGCCTCTCCTTCATGTCCCGATTTTGAACTTGTTTACAGATTCAGAATGAGGTCTCAGTCACAAGGACGAGAGAGAGAGAGGAAGATGAGATCATGATTCATGACAAAGAGAGAGAGAGAGGAGAAAGGAAGAAAAACGACTAAAACGAGGACCAACCGACTTAACATCACGTTGTTTGCACGCGCTCTTTGGCATCTGGAGATGTGCTGAATAGGCTCTGCTAGGTTGCAAGCGAAACCAGTTTGCAACAAGCGCACGGACACACAACTGAGCTCAATCATCATGTTCATAAACAATGTCATAGAAGATAAGGCAGTGTAGCACAAAATAGTAGCAGCAGAGAAACATATTCATAAGCTACGCCAGTTTAAACCCAAAATCTAAACATCAACGATGACGAAAGACTTTACAAGGAATTAAAAAGGTGAAATGGTCAATAGGACATAGGTTTCCATCAGTAATAAGAGAAAGTTGCCAACTACTCTTTACATCCAATCCAACTTACTACTCTTTACATCCAATCCAACTTATTACCGCTGCTTCCAATATTCATTTACTGCTTATAATATTCATTGTCCCTCCTGTTGTTCCTGAATGCACAGCACCCTACGGAATACACAACGATGAGGAAGATAAGGAAGACAATGTTGACAACAGCCGTCTTCTTCCAGTTACTTTTCAGATTGTCAAGCAGTCCAGCCTTGCATGACTGGCAATTGAAGCACAGAACCTTTGCATCATTATCCCATTCATTGCAGTCAGGGTTGACAGTAGAAGAAGTAGCATTCTTGGTCCAGACTGTGGGACTTACATAGGCAAAACCACAGTCATCAGATGGCTTACAGCAGCCGGACTGCAAATCAGTAAACATGTTAGCAAACCCAGCAAATCCAACAAAGCTAAACACAAAACAAAGTGCAAGAGAAACACAGGCAGACAATTTCTTTGTGCAAAACAAAGTATAAAGTTTCAACTTATAAGCCAAAAGAACCAATAGACTAAGGGTACCAAAAACCTTTTGAGTTTTCCCCTAAGATAAATCAGAAATTGTAATAGTCCTTCATGAAAATGAGCATGTAAAACAGTCCTTGTAATCACCAAACGGGAAACAAAGGAACTTCAAATGGCTATGCATATAAACATATATAAATACATAGTGTAGGAGTTTGTTTCTAAAGGGAGTCCATGAACACTTTCCACAAACAGTATGCTAGCAGTAGGAGCAGTGACTTCAAGAACGACCAAATGTAAAAGCAAAATGTGCCAAACAATTGCATTAGTCCCAGGTAAAATGCATAACATGAACATGGCATATTCTAAGCCACTATTTCACAAAGCAAGCTCTCCGACTGTAACAAAATGGCAAGGGAGTAAAGCAAATGGATATATAAAGGAACTTTGAATAATGGATTAGCAAGTAAAGCAACTGTTAAGACCATCAAATGACTATTAGTAAAAGGCTTTCAGATGAGAATTTACTCCACGGAAGAAGCAAAAAGGTAAGTCAAGCAACTTTTAATTGCAAAATATAATTAGACTGCTAAATTAAACTTCACATGTATATGACTTCAAAAAGGAGGAAGCTCCTGCAACCCAAATCAAGTAACGAAACAAAAGCTACAGATTCAAAAAAGGATGTATAAGCTATCAAAATAAAAGAACACACCCTTTTTATCCATCCAGCAGTTTAAAAACTTGTCAAGATGACCTTTTAACCTTTTCCAAGTTCTATTTCACAGAATATTATACTATAGTCCAAACTCTAATCCCTTTATCTTCCTTTCTTATTTCTTGTCGTAATAGAAGACCATCTAATCTTTTCTTTTTTCTTTATGGATTCAATCTTTTCCCAACCTTTAAATTCCACCTTTTCATAATAATACAGTAAAAACAATAAAAACTCTAATTATTAATCACTTTAACATCCACAATTCAAATTTCATAATCAACAAAGAATTCAAAACAAAAATCATAACAACGTCAACAGTTCAAATATCATAATAATAATCAACAAGAATTCAAACAAAAAAATCACAAAATTATACCAAGCGCAGATCTGTATCGTAACCTAAAATTGACTAAAAATAAACAAATAATTCAGATTCTTGAATGAAAATCAAAATTGGGATCTGGAGCAAGAGTACAATACCTGAAGCGCAGAGAGGTTCTCGACGTAGAACTCGGTGAGAGTATCATTGAGATACTTGTCCTGGAAATTGGAGCAGACCTTGCTATCAATGAGGCAGCTCTTGATCTTGTTCCAGTTCTTGGTGCTGTTGACTCTCTTCTGGAGCCAGTGAGAGTAGTCGCCGAGCTTGTACTCCTTGTAGCCCTTGCCGGAGAGGACGTTGCTGGCGCCCTTGTTGGTGATGGCGAAGGCGAAGATGGTGTAGCCGAAGAGGACGACGATGAGGAGGAACATGACGAGGAGGTAGACCCAGAGGAGCCACGAGACGCGGAAGCAGGCGCCGATGAAGCCGGCGAGGGAGACCAGCATGAGGAAGACGCCGAGGATGATGACCGGCTTGTCGAGGAACTTCTCGCACTCGGTGGCGCCTTGCTTGCTCAGCCAAACGCCGGCGACGACGATCGGGATGGAGAGGAGGAAGGTCAGGAAGTTGAGGAACCCCACCAGATTGTTGCTGAGCCTCATTGTGTTTGTTTGCTGCTGATTCACGCGAAGCCGGTTGGGTTTTTACTGAGAGAGAGAGGGTTTGTTTGTTTATATAGTGGGTGTGTGACAGTGTGTAATTAATTACGGGGATTTTTTATTTTCAATTAAGGAAATTTTTTAAATGATGCCTTAAGTTAAATTTATTTATCATTTTCACATCTTAATTTTAAAGACTATGATAATGATACCTCAACATTTAAACTCAACCCAATATTAGTTCATTCTATTATTAACACCGTTAAGTTGAAGTTAGTCCATGAGCAAAATTGTCTCTTTATGTTTTTCCTCACCAAAACTTTTTCTCTCCACAAACCTTTCCTTTTATAATATATCATTTTTCTCAAAAATTAGAGACATATAGAAATTATAATACACCACTGGCCATTAATATTAATAGTGGTTGTATTTTGATTAATATTAATGACCAATGATGTATTATAATTTTTATATGTCTCTAATTTTTGGGAAAAATGATATATTCTAAAAGAAAAGGTTTGTGGAGGGAAAAAGTTTTGGGGAGGAGAAACATGAAGAGATAATTTTGCCCATGAACTAACTCCAACTTAACGGTGTTAATAACAGAAGGAACTAATGTTGGGTTGAGTTTAAATGTTGAGGTACCATTATCATAATTTTCAAAATTGAGATGTTAAAATGATGAATGAGCTTAAACTGGGGCACCATTTGAAAAAATTCCTCTTTTCAATATTCCCCGGAAGAGATATTCGTTTCCTGATAACATCGACGACTCAACCGTTATTCTACGTGGAAAGTCAAGTCTCACACATAAGGAGTTCTTCCTTTTTTTTCAATTCCATACCTTTTTTTCATTATACCTTTTTTTCATTATTAGTTTCCTAATTAATCCTCAAAATCAAAAGGTATTGCTAATATACCCAACAAACTTCTAAATGTACCTGGTATTTAAATTTTTACCAATTAAACCCCTACTTAAATAGAAAAGATGTATCAATTATGAGGATGGCAAATGAAACTGCATTGTTCGAGACTTCGAGGAACTTCTCTTTTGATATAAAGTATGGCATATGAACTTGAGAGCCCAACTACGAAAGGCATTGATGAATTATATTATTATAAGTAAGTTGAGCAGGGTGTGTTTGATGAGCAAGGGAGCTGGCAGGGTTCGGATGATGGTATTGAGAAAGTTGTTTTTTCTTATTTCTCGTTTATGTTTCAATCGGCAAATATCGATCTTAATCATATGAGAAGTACTGTGAATTTGCTTGTTCCAAAGGTAACTCCGGAGATGAATTTGGCTTTGTGTGTTGATTATACTGCTATAGAGATTAAAGAAACCTTGTTTCAGATGTATTCTACTAAGTCCCCTGGACCGGATGGGATGCCTCCCCTATTTTATCAACACTATTGTGAATTTGCTTGTTCCAAAGGTAACTCCAGAGATGAATTTGGCTGTGTGCGCTGATTATACGGCTGTAGAGATTAAAGAAGCCTTGTTTCTTATGTTTCTACTAAGTTCCCTGGACGGGATGGGATGCCTCCCCTATTTTATTAACACTATTGGGATGTGGTGGGTGATGATGTTGTTGAGGCTGCCCAAAGCTTTCTTCTTTCTGGTCATCTTCTGTGGGAATTGAACTATACCCATATCTACCTCATTCCAAAAGTTCCAAACGCTACTCAAGTATCAGACATGAGGGCTATAGCTCTTTGCAATGTGATTTACAAAATTTGCTCTAAAGCTGTTGCGAATAGGTTGAAGATTATATTGAATTGGACCGACTTATTTCACCGTTTCAAAGTGCGTTTATCCCAAGTAGACTGATAACGGATAACACTTTGATTGCCAATGAGGTCACTCATTACATACATACTAATCCAAATGTGGAGGGTCTTATGTCCCTTAAGCTTGATATGCGTAGGCATATGACAGGATGAAATGGTGTTTCTTGGAGGCGGTTCTGCTACGGTTGAGTTTTGCTACTTCTTGTGTCCAGGTGGTGATATAGTGTGTTAGTACAGTTCGTTATTCTTTCTTGAACAATGGTCGTCCGAAGGGTTTGATATCTCTTTCCAAAGGGTTGCGTCAGGGTGACCAGCTATCTCCCTATTTGTTTTTGCTATGTGTCGAGGTCTTCTCTGCTTTTTTGGACAAAAAAGCAGCTCTTGGTCTTTTGACAGGGATACAAGTTTGTGAGGGAGCTCCTCTAATCCACCATCTTCTATTTGCCGATGACAGCTTGTTATTTGGTGGAGGAATGTGTTCACATTAAATCAGCACTACATGATTACGAGATAGCTTCTTCTGGTTAGTGTCAACTTTCAGAAAGTAGCATTGTTTTCAGTTGCGTTACAAGGGGTGCAGATTTCTGCAAAACATGAAAAATACCTCAGTCTACCCAAAGATTAAAATATCAATATCGGTGTATCTATCGATTTTTTTCTGAAATTTATTAGATTTACATATAAATAATAAGGCTAATGATAAAATGATACCTTTAGAAGTAATAAATGATAAAAATATTAACAAATATTCCTTGATGATAAAACAGTACACCCATTTAAATTCTTTAAACCGTTGCTCATAAATTTTTAAAAAATTACATGTCATGTCACTGACCAAAATAAAAACACGTTAACCATGATCATCTCTCTTACTCCCAAAAATACACAGTCCAGACCGACCTCGTCGAGACGTTGACGTTTTGCAGCGGGGTGGAGCTGAGAATTGCTCCTCCGTCGTCCGGCCACCTCTTGGCACAAGGTTGGTGTTCACGTCGTCCTCTCGCCTTCTCCGACATCTCTGTTGTATCAGATTTCATGGAGGAACGATGCTGAAAGAGAATCGGAGGAGAAAAGTGTTTTTTGGGTTTGCTGACGAGTTTACAAATCTAGCCACGGCGGCAGACATGAATGGTGGTGGTAGCTTCGCCTCGATATGGAGAACATCTCTATGACCTTTTTTTTTTTTTGAAGAGAAGCTCGAAGGATGAAGAATCGAAGAGAAGAAGTTATGGGATTTTCCGGCAAAAAATTGACGAATTCTGACGGCGGAGTCGATCTAGCAGGCGGAATCAATCTAGAAGGCGGAGTCGATCGGCGAGCAGAATTGATCTAGCAGGTGGCAGAGTCGATTGGCGAGCGGAGTTGATCTAACAACGGCATCGATCTAGCAGGCGGAGTCGATCGGTGAGCAACATCGATCTAGCAGGTGGCGGAGTCGATCCATGTAACTATCCATTTATGTAACTATGCATGTAATTATCCATCTATGTAACTATGCATGTAACTATCCGTGTAACTACAAATTGCTTGTTACCTAGGTAGTTATATTGCTAGTTACATGGATTTTAATAGATTTCTGTTATAATACACAGTGGGACGCTACCGTTGTGGTACAACGACATGCTGCAATTATTATTAAACAAATTCATGTAACTATATATGTAACTAGCCATGTAACTAACCAGGTAACTAACAATGTAACTATCACTGTAATTACCCATGTAACTATCAAACTGTAGTTATATGCATAGTTACATAGATAGTTACATAGTTACATGCATTCGCATGCGAAATGGACTTCGCGTAGAAGTACATGAAGGCGAGGCGAGATGGCTTCGCGTAGAAGTGAAGTCCTAAAACATGAAAGCGAGGCGAGATAGCTTCGCATAAGAGACTTTATGAAGAAGCAAGAGGAGGAGTTCGCATACAAGTGAAGGACTATATATGTTTGAGCCAAAGAGGATTTTTGTCCAAGTAATAATACTTTACTGGGCTGTAAAATGTCTGAGTAAATGTTCAATACTTTCTTGGTCCACGTCATAACCGGCGAGCCCAATTTGTCCAAGTTTACAAGTGTTAGCTCGCCAATAAGGCCATGCGAGCTGGATTACAAAGCCCGAGCGCAATTATTACTTCGTGTGGACTACAGATCTCGCGTGCGTAGTGACTTCGCGCATAGGCGAGGCGGAGGACATCAAGGCAAGCGGGCAAATTGACTCACATGAGATACTTCGCGAGGAAGCAACAAGCGAAGTTCGCGTGCACCACATTAATCGTTGAGGACTTTTACAAGTCTTTAACATGCTTCGAGCCAATCCCTGTGGCCCTTTTAATATAAAAAGCCCTTCTAAATCCCCCGAGCTAGATAAGCCCGCGGGATGGAGTCAGTAGCCCATGCAGAATGCGCGAATTGGGCATGTGTCATATGTTGATTAGTCTGCATGGGTTAAGCCTTTCCTCGTGGGATTAGGGTTCCAAAGGTTATCTTTTGCCGCAACTGAACTACTATATAAAGGACTAAAGGTTTACAGACAAAGACACAATAAACTCTCTTAACAAACACAAAACAAAACTGCAAACCAGTTACCCCTTTCGAGCTACCTCGAAAACCCTAACCCTAAGCGCGCTGCCGCCTAGATTTCCTCAAAGCCCTTCCGGACTCTATCCTGATTTCCCTATAGTTTGCTCTACTCGCGACACCGTGAGTATCGAACTGCCTTGTGCTCGTAATCCCTCGTCCTCAAGGTGGCACCTGGAAACCCCCTTCGCTTGATCAAGAAGTCAAGCGCGCACTACAACAACAAACAAACTTAAACCCTTTCCTCGTCCGTGAGGTGGCACGCCCGCAACAACCCCCCCACTTTTGTTTGCTATCTACCTCTGCTCCATGCGCTGAGGATCGTGACCAAAACATTGGCACACCCGGTGGGACAGGGAGTACAAGCGAGACATCACAGGGAACCTAGAGGAAACACCATACAGGAAGCCTCAGCTTTCTTGTCTTAAGCACAGATCACTGCGGTACAAGCCCTAGAACAACGCGGCTTGCCATTCCCTCACTCAAGAGCAGGTTCTTGCTCAGTTTGGTGACTCAGACTTCAGCGAGACTGCCATGGTAGGCTCTCATCAGCCAAACCAAGATGCAGGATCTGCCCTGCCATCAGAGCAAATCCTCCAAGCAATTAATGACATGCGAGGTCAGATGATGGATTTTTCGGCCCAAGCCAAACAAGACAGAGACCTCCTACAGGCCACCCATGACAAACTCGCCACCCTCGGTGAGGATTACAGCCACCTTGACACCAAGTTCACTGAAACTAAGGGCTTGGTTGAAGGTAGCCTTCAGCAGATCCGGTCGGACCTAGACCAGAATAGGGAGACCGTGAAGCAGCATGCAGAGATCTTGTCGCCAACCAGCGCGACAGTAGATGAACAAACTCGCCACTTGGACGACCAAGACACTAAGCTGCATAACCAGCAGAGTGCTTCTTTCTTTGGAAGCAAGAACAGTCTAGAAAAGCTAGACAAGTTCAAGGAGAAACAGGACCAGCTGAGTCTGCGGGTCCTTGAAGTTGAAGACTGGATGAGGTCACAAGCACCAAAAAACTTTGCCCTAGATCCTCCTGGCACAAGCGTAAATGAGGGAACATCCAAATATATCCCGCCGAATGAGTGCGCTAGGGAAAACCCTAAGATTAGAGGCCAAAAGACTCTGCACTTCATGTCAGGAGCTGGAACTTCCAAGAGTTCGCCCCCGCATGGCTCTGTTGCTCCCTTCAAGGGAACTAACAATTCACTACACCAGGGAGCCGGGACACTGGCTGAGCCAGTTCTAACCTACTCCAGCCCCACCCCCAAGAGTAATGGACAGGTCGCCAGCTTCTTTGCATGGCCGAACCATGAAGAAGGAGCAGAGCCTACACCTGTGACGACAGCCGACTGGCGCCAACTTATCTCCACCATAGTCAAGGAGCAAACCGGGAAAGGTGATGCTAACTTGCACTACTGCGACCCCTACCCCGATAGTGTGGCGCAGTACCCTTTCCCCCAAGGATTCAAGAACATCGTTTTTACTACCTTCTCTGAGGAGACAAGGGAGGATGCAGCAACCCATATGGCCCGCTTTAAAGTCCAGTGCGGCCAATATGGAAATAATGATATACTCAAGCTCAAGCTCTTCGGGAGGGCAAAGAAACCTGCCATTCCCCTGGTGGGATTAAATCAACTTCGAAGCTAAGACCATCCACCAACACTTCACAACCTCTAAATACCCAATCTATCTTCATCACATCATAGGAGGGCAAAGAAACCTGCCATTCCCCTAGAAGTGGCGATGAGGGCACATTGACGAGAAATGAAAATCTACTAGACATGAAAGAATGCGTCGTCCCAGGGTCTATCAATATAAAAGTAGGACGACCGAAAATTAACAACGTACTAATAATAACATCCGGAGAAGTACGTCTCTCCTGTTGAGTCATGACATGAAGCCTAGCATGAGTAGTGGCAGGACGACCTCTCTGTCCTCTGTTCTACTGAAAACTGCCTCTAGCTGGAGCCATGGCATGAGTACCACCACCAGAAGCACCAGCTGAAGACTGACCCATGGCTTGAGCAGGAGGGTGGGTAGCTCCCTGAGTCAGAAGAGGGCAATCCCTCTTGAAGTAGTCCAGCTGACCACACTGAAAACATCCCCCTGGCTGATACTAACTTTGCCCAGACTGAAAAGACAGTCCCCTAGAAGTCCCACTCCTACTACTCGATCCACTCCTGAATCGCCCAAACTGACGCCCAAAGAAATTCTTGAAGGATCTACCACCCTGCCTCTTGAACCTCCCTCTGAAACCAGAGCCAGAACTCGGACTGCTACCATGACCACTACCAGAAGATGATCCCGAACCAGAGGTAGACGCCAATTTCTTTGATGAACCCTGGCTATGACCACTAGAATCATGAAAACGGCCAGCTGCCAACTCCTGTGCCTCAATATTCAGAGCAAAAGTCATGGCCTGGTGAAATGACTGATATGACACCGCTGTCATCCTAGTAGCATAAATACCACGAAGGCCCTTGGTGAACTAATAAATCTTTTCCTGCTCTGTCCTCACCAAATCCGACACATAATAGGACAACTCCCGGAATCGCTGCTCAAAAGCCATCACTGTCATGTCATCACCCTTCTGTAGACTCAAGAACTCCTCCCTCATACGGTTGACATGAGCATGACTAATATAACGCTCTCTAAAAAGAGCTGTAAACTGATCACAGGACATATGATTAGCACCCTCACCCATACCTCTACTCATATCAAGCCACCAATGCCATGCTTCCTTCTCCAAAAACTGGGTAGCCAAGCCCACCTTCCTATCCTCGAGGCATCTCAGCTGAATAAACATTTTCTCGATGGTCTCTACCCAATTCTGAGCATCCAATGGCTCAATAGCATGGCTAAACGCTCTAGCACCATTCTTGTAGGCTCTATCATAAATTATCTCAGGAACCATGGTGGTGCTAAAACGCTGAAAGAATTACTCCATGGCATTAGTCCAATCACCCTGTACGTCCTTATCTTCCCCTCTTGGAGTGCTCGACGAGGAGGCATACTACGTGAGAATAAAATATTTAGTACCAGAATCAAGGAAAGAACAACTACCAAAATACTTAATAAACATTTAGCATACAAGCATAAAATGCTAATGGATCCGCCGCGGTCGGACCATCACTCTAATGACGCTAAGTGTTACTAAGCATATATGGTAGTAATATAGAAAGACAGGAATCAGGCAACCTAATGCTCTGATACCAATTGTCAGGACCTACCCCGAATTTCCCCTTTGCAATCAGGAATAAATCCTGCGGGACCCATCTCAAGGGAAATTCTACCAAAGACATTGGCTAAACCTCCCTTGATAATGGGTAACCCTAACTAAGAGAAGAATTACTAGACCCAACTCAAAATAGTTCCCAACAATATCCATAAATATAATCTCTCAACTAAACATAAACAAATGAATCTTTTTCAACAACTCTTAACACACTTAAACCATCCCATAATTATCAGAGCATCTACTAGGAAAATGAGAGAGACAACATCAAAGGTTAAACTCGTAACCTATATGGGAAAACTGGATGAGGTGCGAATTTATGACACGCCTCCTATCCTCGCCCAACTGAACTCTACAGACTGGGCATTTAAAATAAAAGGCCTATGGGAGAAGCATTTAAAAACGTTAGAGTGAGTGGACAAAAATAAATAACAAAATATGGAGCAATGAAATCAAATCTATGCTCTCCCATCATTTCCATTTAGAAAAAATATTTTGCATGCCATTCATGGGAATTCTCCATAAATACTTATAAATAAAAATGATGAACCAATCCCATTGGTTCTCATTAATTAATAAAAATTGGGGAAGAGATTTCACCATAACGATGAGCCTCCCAGGCTAGGGTCTGAGCCTCCCATGCTATAATAGCGTCCCACGCTAAGCACCCTACTCAATTATAGTGAGTAGCCGTTAATAATGGCTAGCTATCATATATATATATATATAAATACCGATCGGTTGCCTCCCAGGCTATAATAGCGTCCCACGCTAGGCGCATTACTCACCTATGGTAGTGAGAGAGAAATACGTCTTACAACAACATATAGATGTAGATCCTCTCAGAGTTTGAAATAAAGTATGTACCCCAAAAAGCAATAAAAGGGCAGGCACTTGCAGACTTCTTGGCGGCACACCCAGTACCAGATGATCATGAATTACACGAAGACTTGCCAGATGAAAACATCTTCTCAACCGAGACTCCCTCATGGCAGTTATACTTCGACGGGGCAGCTAGAAAACAAGGAGCTGGAGCTGGAGCTGGCATCGTGTTCATCACGCCTTTTGGCGATATAATTCCCTACTCATTCTTTCTAATGGCTTTATGTTCAAATAATGTTGCAAAATATGAAGCACTCATGATTGGCCTCAAGATCGCCTTGGAGATGAGGATTGACTCCTTACAAGTGTTCGGTGACTCCCAACTAATCGTCAGACAAGTGAATGACGAATATGCGGTCAAAAACGAGAGCCTTGTCCCATACCACTAACGGGTCAAGTACCTTATGGGACAATTTCAAAACATAAATGTTAGCCACATTCCTAGATCAGAGAATAACAAAGTAGATGCATTGGCTAACCTGGCAGCTTCTTTAATCCAACCTGACGAAAGGGACATCCAGATTATAGTTGGGGAACGACGATTGCTGCCTACGTTACTTGAACGAATGGAGGACGTCAACGAAGTACATGTGGTTTCCATGTTCGAAGTCGAAAAAGAATCCGATTGGCGAATGGATATGATCAAGTATTGTCAATCACGCATGCTACCTATAGATCCAAAGAAAAGAGTCTACGTCAGGCAGACTGCACCTCGATACACATACCTTAGTGACACTTTGTATATGATGTCCTTCGATGGGATACTCTTAAGGTGTCTCTCAAAAGAAGAGGGAGCAGAAGCTCTTAAAGAATCCCATGCTGGTACATGCGGAGCCCACCAAGCTGGTCCAAAATTAGCAGCTCAGTTAAAGAGAATAGGCTATTACTGGCCATCAGTGGTACAAGACTCGATAAATTATGCACGGTCATGCAAGGCCTGCCAGCTACATGGGGATTTTATACACCGGCCTCCATTACCTCTTCATCCCACATCTCTCTCATACCCCTTTGAAACATGGGGGTTGGACGTTATGGGAATCATAGCTCCTAAATCCTCACGCCTGCATCAGTACATATTGGTTGCAACATACTACTTTTCTAAATGGAGAGAGGTAATTCCTCTCAAAGCGGTAAAAGCAGAGGATGTGGCAAAATTCATCAAGACTCACATCATCTATCGCTTCGAAGTTCCCTCCAAAATAATATATGACAACACCTTGTACTTCAAGTGCAGAGCCATGGTTACGATGTGTGAAAAGTATAAAATTCAACATTCATTTTCATCTAGCTATAACCCGACAGCTAATGGCCAGGCAGAGGCCTTCAATAAGGTGCTTTGCAACATCCTAAAGAAGATGGTCTCAACAAATAAGAGAGATTGGCATGATCGCCTCCCTGAGACATTATGGGCATATCAGACCACTGTTCGTACAACGACCGGTTGTACTCCATTCAACCTGGTTTATGGCTCTGAAGCAGTACTGCCATTAGAAGTCAAATTGCCTTATTTGAGGATAGGTACAAGGTTGACAAATCCAGATGAAAACACACAAGTCAATCTTGCAGAGCTTGAAGCCCTCGATGAGAAGAGACTTGCAGTGCAACAAAGACTCGAGATTTACCAGGCTCAAATTGCAGGGGCTTTCAACAAGAGAGTTAAGTTCAGGTCATTCAAAATAGACGACTTGGTTTTAACAGTCCGAAGGCCCATCATCGTTACCAGGAAGTCAACGGGAAAGTTTGAGCCCAAATGGGAAGGTCCATATGTAGTCACCGAAGTCTTCACCAAAGGCACATACGAGCTTTCAAACGCAGACGGGGACTGCATCTACCCCTGTATCAATGGGAAGTTCGTGAAAAAGTTATATGCCTTCTAAAGCTCACTGGACTGATAAGCCAGGAGGGCGGTCCAAGCAAAAGTTAGAGCCCAAAACCTCTCGAACAACGACGGCTTGATCCCCCAAAAGGGGGTACGTAGGCAGTCTAGTCCCAAAAAGCTAGATGCAGCCACCCCACCAAAAAAAAATCATCCTGAATCAATCAGGCGAACTACGTGTAGCTTGATCCCTTCAAAGGGTATGTAGGCAATCTAGTTTTAAAACTGGATCCAGCTGCAAAAATAAAAATAAAAAATAAAAAACTTTGCCCAAAATCAAATGGGTGAACTACGTTTGGCTTGATTCCTTCACAGGATACGTAGGCAGTCTGGTGACAAACTAGATCCAGCCATATTTTCAAACTAATCCTTTTCTCTCTTGTGATTGTAAACAGGTAAAAGAGGATAGTTTGACAAATCCATTATCATTGAATAATGGTATCAAAAGTTGAGCATACATCGAGGTATGCGAGTTCAGATGACAGCCCAAGTGTGTGTTTCATCAATCAGAGCAACCAATAGTCTACAAAAGCATTATGTGTTTTGTATTACAAGTCCACAAATCAAAAAAAAAGAGGAAGAAGAATAATGACAGCAGGACACACGGGCTCAAATATCCCGCCCCACCAAGATATATTCCTTGTATACGTGTACACATGATAAATAAAAAAGTTGATGTTCAAAAAAAATTCTTTTGCATCTTACCAAATCTTCCAAGCGAAGTAACAAAGAAATAACAAAGTAAGACAGGAACGAAAAAATAACACATGAAGGCAAAATGACTTCGCGAGACAAAATAGCCATGCAAAGGGAAGGCAGCAAGGCGAGATGCGGAGTCCGCGCACGGTCTCATGCTTACACTTCACCAAAGGACCTCAAAGAATTGACTAGCCATTTGAACTCCTTTTCCTGAGCTTCATGTGAACTTTTGAGGAGCTCGAATTCTACAAGTTGGTTTTCCTTGGCTTCCATTCTTGCCTGGCGAAGTTCTTCATCCCGCCTGTTTTGTTGAGCAGCAGAGTCTTTCAGGAAAGCGATTCTCTCTTCAAGATGTTCCTTCGCGAGCTCATATTTTTGGCGTAATTGCTGTGCTTGATGCTCTGCCTTTATAACATGCTCTTCGCTGGCCCTCAAAACCTCAAATTCTTGGTTAAGGCCCGACAATTCCAAGTCCAACACTGCCTTGGTGCGATGACATTCTTCATAGCTACATATCAAGTCACGGATGTGTTCAACATCTATTTTGGAACACTCCTCAACAACATGCGAGCTCTTGGAAATCATATCCGCCAATTCAAGGGTTTTGCTTACATTTTCAACAAACATTTCAAATCTGTCCTGACCAGATCCATAGGACCTAATCACTGGTCCCAACATCTCAGGTGACTTCTGGACCTCGCCGCAATAATCAGTAATGAGTTCCAGTGGTTGAGACAAGCTTATCTTGCGCAAAATTTACTCTACCTCTGAGATAATAAAATCACCCCAGTGCTCGTTTGGGCCTGAGTTGAAGATCATACGTAAAGTAGATGAAGGTTCATTTTGCTGACAAATACCTTCATCTCCAGGCTCACATGCGTTAGGATCCACTGGCTCTGTACTTCCACTTTTAGAGTTAGAATGATCTCTTGGTGATATGCTAAGACCCTCTGCTTCTAATCATGACTCCCTCAACTGAGTTGGTTCTTTCCATGTTAGCAGAATTAATTCCGGTCCTAAACTGTTTACTACCGGCTTTGTTCCAATCAATGATGGCTCCACATCATGTTGAGTCTTCTCACAGATTAATTCCAAGTTTTCAGGTTCAGCGGATGGAAACCTTGATACCAAATCCTTCATAAGCGGCTCTGGTCTGTTTTGAGGAAACCCCAAAGCATTCTCCTGCGAAGTGAACTTGCACGGATTCTCCTGCGAAGTGGACTTGCGCGGGTTTTGACCTACTTCTTTTAAGGAGGGTCTAGTGTTGTGCTCTTTCTGCAATAGTTTCTTCCTCCTTGATTCAGGAACATATGGCTTGCATCCCACATCCTTACACTTGGTTTCTACTTGCTTCGACGTAGACCTTGGTTTCTGCAAGTCCTTTAAACTTGGTTCGGGACTTCGCGGCCTTGAAATCAGGTCATGTTGACTTCGCGGCTTTGAAATCAGGTCATGTACTACCACTGATTTTAACTTCGAGACAACAGTCTTGTTGCAATTACGCGAGCATGATTAGTTGGCGGTGATCCAATTTCATCTGCGAGATCATCGTACCGAGCTCGCTTGTTGCCCCGACTTTCCTCATCAAGTTTTGTTTTATGAATTTTCTTTCTCATGAAAGGAGAAGTACTTTCGGGATAAACAACTGGATCACTTTCCTCAAAGTCAGAAAAAAGTATTTTTCCTGGTCCGCCAGTGGATACATCTTTAAGGGATTCTGGCGGGAAAATGTTATTCTGCTTGGCGAGAACACGTTTCTTCAGGGTCAGGTAAACAAAAGACACGAACCGACCAAGATAGGGGGCACATGCTGACATCCACCACCTGCAATAAGTCCAGGTACACATCCCCTCATAAGAAAAACGGGGAATGTAAAAACGGGAACCGGTATCAACTTTAAGAAGTTTACATTCCGCCTTCGCTAAGTCTTCAATGCCACGTTTGCTCCTTTGCTCAATTTTGAATTGAAGTTTGTTGGCCAGAATCCCTGGATCAAAGCCAAATTGACGAGCAAATCTGTTGGGATAGTATGGTTCTAACCAGAGCTCATCACCAATTCGTACAGGAAGTAATAAAGAACGTAGACAAATCAGCAAGTCAAAGTGTTCTTTAGACAAGTTCCCATCGTCAATCAAAAAGTAACCCTTTGATTCAATAAAGGGACTAGGACGATACTCTATATAGCCTTTAATCCTAAAAACAAGCCGAGCTCTAGTGATACTCGGTGTCAGCATGACGTCTATATAAATAGTCGAAGTGTTCTCCCAACCAACCAATCACATAATGAACAGGGAAGCAACTTCGTGACTATCCAGGCCCTCGTGGATCGGTCACGATTTTCCCAAGACTATGATAAATATGGCCCAACACTGTTGGCTTGGCGCAAGAGATACTCTGATTCCTTGAGTCATTAAAAAAGCCATGTGAAAGGTTTCAGGTCTAATTATATAATGATAAGAAGGAAAAACAAACCTGCTGAGCCAATAAGCTAAGAATGCAGCCAGCCCCCCTTCTTTTGAAATTATCAAAGTAGGCCGGAAACCCATGAATTTTTCACGTTGCGTATGGTTTATGCACTGTGTGTCTTCTCTGTAACCTGAGTATAGCAGTTGCCCTCTACAAAAATGTCTAACCCACTCTCCCCAACGGACAAATTTCTGCTTACTCGAGACGCATAGTCGGGAATTTACACACAAAAGCTCAGAAAGCGTAGTAGGGTATGGACCGTCTCGCTGCAGTCTTTTTTTTTCAGGAATAAATTCTTCATAGGGAATCCTTGAAATCGGCAAGCCACCAAGCATCTTCAGATCCCATAATGATATACTCATTTCTCCATTTCCATGGTGTAAAGTATTCGTCAAAGGACTCCATAATTCCAGGAATGCTTTCCATACGTTGGAGCAATAATGATAGGGATATTGAGAGACGCCAAAAGCACCATATATTCCAGCTTGATTCAAGACATCTTCAAAATTGGCTAGAACGAATTCCGTCCACTCCATGATGCCTATCTCAAATATGGCAAAACCCCGAAAACAAAGGCTCGATGACCAATCTTGTAAAGTACCGGATAGAAGTTCTCTTCAAAAATGAAAGTGACTCCATCATGTTGATTATTCACCTTCTCCAAAGAATGCCCTTTAAATACAGGGGAAAAGTTGCGGGTTGTTCTTATCACTTGATCATCCAAATCCTGACGAAATGTAAGGGAACCTGAGTTCATTTCAACTTCGGTTACCAAGGCATGTCTTTAGGAGAATCATCAACGCGGATGGAATTCAAAGGCCATGATCTCATGTATTCTATGCTTTTTCCTACCACCCTGCCGTGTTTATCCAAAGCTGCCTCGCAAGAGATACAACCATATGCATCCACTACCTGAGATTACGACATCAAGAAATGTTAGAAGAAAGCAATATCAGGTCAAGCTTTGCTTGCAAAAAGCAGGTTCCACACACAAAACTTAAGGGGGCACTGTTGATCGCCAAAAAAATAACAATAAAAAAAAGGGATTTAAAAATATATAATATAAATACTTTTCTTGTCTACATGCACAAAGCTTTTGAGTTCAATTGTGACTCTTGCAAACAGTTGGACAACAAAGTCCAATACGAACTCAATCTTCCAAACCATGCACTCTATATAAAGAGACACAGAGAAGAAGAACGACACACAGAGAGAGCGCGAGAGAGGAACCAGAGCGAACCGGAGAGAGAAACAGAGAGAGAAAGAAGGCGAAACAGTGAAGAAGAAAGCAGAAGACGAGCGGCGAACCAAACAAAGGTGGAGCCCCCATTCTAACTAATTTTTTTTTTGCAGCGTCTTTATCTTTCTATCTCACTCCGCCGGAAGCAAAGCCATCTCCCTTAACGTGAGATGACCTCGCAAGGTAGTCACCAAAAGAAGGCGAGATGACCTCGCAAGGTAGTCACCAAAAAGAAGGCGAGATGACCTCGCCCCTGCCTCCTCTTGCTGTAATAAATCTCTAGCCGCTCGGCCCTTACTCTTATACACATGGCCTTGCATTTCACATAACAAGCTGTACAAGAGAAGGAAACAGGCATTCCAGGCAAGTTTGAAGACAGGCCGCTCGGCCCTTACTCTTGTACATATGGCTTTGCGTTTCGCATGATAAGCCGTACAAGAGAAGAAAACAAGCGTTCCAAGCAGGCGAATTTGCAAAGCAGGAACTTACCCTTGATGACTTGGAGAATCCCTTAGCAGATCAAAATAAGCTCAAGTAATGGAGGCGAGATGTCTTTATAGAAGGAGCAGTTACTTCAAGTCCAACTCCCAAATACATTTGGTTTTTCATCCTCAAGATGATAGATCATGGAGTTGGAGTCAAGTATGGTTCGAGCTGGGAAAGATGGCCCATCAAAGCTACAAAGTTCTTCTGGCCGTGACAACCATTTTTGCTAAAACATTATCAGGCGAGCTCACATTCGCGCCAAAGCAGAAGCCCTAAAGGGTGGCGAGGTAACATTCGCGCCAAAGTAGAAGCCCTAAGGGGTGGCGAGGTCACATTCGCGTCAAAGCAGAAACCCTAAGGGGTGGTTAGGTGACTTCACATCAAAGTAGAGGCCCTAAGGGGTGGCGAGTTAATATTCACGTCAAAACAGAAGTCCTAATCCCAGACGAGGCGAGATGACATCACAGGAGAGGCGAGATCCATTCATACAGAAGATGAAGCAAGTCACGGAGTCTGCTCACAAGCATACACGCGGAGTCCGCTCACAAGTGTACACGCGGAGCCCGCTCACCAACATTCACGCGGAGTCCGCTCATAAGTATACACATGGAGCTCGCTCACCAGCATACGCGCGGAGTCCGCATGAAGGGGGAGTCTGCTTACACGCGACTATCAAAGACTATGGCCAAGACAATGCAAGACTTTTGATCACGCTGATACATCACCCATTTTGGGTGCCTAAGTCAAGTCAACAGACACTCTACCAAATTGGGTGTCCACAAGAAATACAGTTGACAGATTTAAAAATACATCTGTCAAACCCAAAATTGGCATTAAGCCATAAAGCCTACAAACCTCTTATGAACTACGGTCGGTTTGATCCCACAAAGGGGTACGTAGGCAGTCTAGTAGCCCACTAGATGCAACCACAATTCAAAACAGAATCCCTAACACCACCAATCAAATTTGTCTAGTCCAAATGACTTCGGCCAAATTCCTGAAGCACCAGAAAATCAAATTCATAACCAAACCTTAAGAACTACAGTGGTTTGATCCCTTTACAAGGGTATGTAGGCAGTCTGGATTCAAATCTGGATACAACCACACCAAAAACCAAATCCTCGTTTCTTACCAAGCCAATCACCCTCAAACATACACATTTCACAGTTGATGCATTGTAATTAGAATCAAAGGGTTTTCCTTGAAAACAGGGGTTGTAATTAAGAAATTTATTTTATTCTGAATGGGTCGAACCAGACATAAACTAAAACTCTATCTTAGTTAATAAGATGGAGTGAAATCGTGTTGGGTATATATGTGTTTACAATTTTCGCCCAACGATAACTCATCTGTTAGACAAAACATTAACTTAAGCAATCCAAACTATCAAGCTACGATCAGAAACATATATATATATATATATATACATTCAAAACCTTGACATTGCAGATGATTCACCATGGACAAGTGCAGATGCCCAATGCAGTTCTGAGTTCTTCAAATCGGTCAGTTGACAATGCTTTGGTAAAAATATCTGCAAGCTGTTTGTCAGTGGAAATAAAACTTAGCTCAAGCAAATTATGTTCTACCAAATCTCTGATGAAGTGATACCTGATAGCAATATGCTTGGTTTTCCGGTGCTGGACATGATTCTTTGTGATATTTATAGCACTTGTGTTGTCACATGATATACTAAGTTTACCTTGAAGAATTCCATAATCTTCCAGCATGTGCTTCATCCAAAGCATTTGTGTGCAACAGCTACCAGCAGCCACATACTCTAGCTCGGTTGTGGGTAGAGATATGTAGTTTTGTTTCTTGTTGTGTCAGGCTACCAAGTTATTTGCAATGAAAAAGCATCCTCCAGATTTCAGCACTTGTATCACATATGTAATAAATTCCACAAGAAATTGTACTCGATATCTATCTGATGATCCTCTTGATTGCAGCTAGGTGTGATTCTTTTGGATTTGCCTGAAACCTTGCACAGACACCTACACTAAATGATATGTTTGGCCTGCTTGCTGTGAGATATAGCAGACTCCGTATCATGCTTCTGTAGAGAGTTTGATCCATTGATTTTCCTTCTTTGTCTTCATCCAGCTTGATAGTAGTACTCATTAGATTAACCACAACTTTCTTGGTTTCCAATCCAAACTTTTTTACCAGTCCTTCTGCATATTTGGTTTGTGATAAAAACATCCCTATGTTATGCTGCTTAACCTGAAGTCCAAGAAAGTATGTCGATTGACCACACATACTCATCTCAAATTCACTAGTCATGATTTTTGTAAATTGTTGAACTAATGAATTTGAGGTTGAGCTAAAAACAATATCATCCACAAACACTTGAGTTACCATGAAATTTTCTTTCTCATTCTTGACAAGTAGAGTTTTGTCAACCTTATCATGTATATACCCTTTACTTACCAAATAAGAAGAAAGTCTGTCATACCAGGCTCTTGGAGCTTGCTTGAGACCATGCAATGCTTTTTTCAATGTGTACACATGGTCAGGATGATGAGGATCTTGAAAACCTTTTGGTTGTTCCACAGACTTCTTCCAAAAATTCATTCAGGAAAGTTGTTTTGATATCCATTTGATGGATATTGAATCCCATATGACATGGAATTGCCAATAGCAGTCTGATAGATTCTAGTCTGGCTACTAGAGCAAATGTTTCGTCAAAATCTAAACCTTCTATCTGTGAGTAGCCTTGTGCTACCAATCTTGCTTTGTTTCGGACAACATTTTCATGCTCATCACTCTTGTTTACGAATATCCATTTTGTACCTATGATATTTGCATCAGTTGGTCTAGGCACTAAATCCCATACCTCATTTTTGGTAAATTGATTAAGCTCTTCTTGCATTGCCTTGATCCAATCATCATATATGAGGGCTTCCTATTCATACTTTTAGGCTCAATTAGTGACACAAAACCAAAAGAGGAGATGACATTGATAGTTTTTACATTTTTAGTTAGAAAACATACCAGAGCACTATCCTCACTTACATGTTGCACAATTTGTCTTCTGGTTAGCTATCATATTCATATAGGTTTTGCATCTCCAACCCATTCTGAAGTAAAACCCAAACATATTTAATCATTTTATATTATCATTTAATCACACATGGAGTGAAACCCAAATCTATTTTAATAATTAATCATTTTAATCATTATTTAATCATATTTTATCACACATTGTTATTGTATATTAATAAAATATGACAAGAGGCCCACACTCACTCGCTATCATAAATTATAGGTTTGGTTCTATTTGGTTGAGTCAAAATATGACATATTTTAGGTTAATCATATTTTTAACTCAACTTGGAGAGTGGGTTGGAGATAAAATTTTACAAAAAACTCAAACTTATTATAGGTTTTAGACTAAGGGTTGGAGATGCTCTTAGTGGTATTTATTGTGTGTCTACATTTATGTATAAATATTGTGGAAAATAATGTATGGATTTTGTTTAACATAGTTGATGCCTCGTGAAATGCTTTTATGCATTATTATTGACACTTGATTTACTGATAAAATTGAGGCTAGATGTGTGTAATATCAAGAGATATGATAAGTAATTATTAGTAGTGACAGGAGAGTGGTATGAGCTTATTAGCTTTCTATGGTGTCGAAACTGTGAACCTCCATAGAGGTGCCTATATGTTGTGTCGATTCCATAGCACCTTAGTTTTGTAGGTGTAGGGTAAACGATAGTGAGACATTCTATATATGGCAGAAAGGAAAGGTTGGAAATTTGCTAAGATCCAGATCAAAGAGATCCAGATCGGCCATGAAAGTGGAGAGGGAGAGATAAACAACGTAGAGAGAAGGCAGAGAGATAGTTAGAGAAAGAAAGCATTTTCCACATGATGTCGCTTCGTGTTGAGATCAGAACAAAATATTTGAGGAGGCTAAATCTAATTTTGGGATAAAGGTCTATAAGTTGATGAAAAAGATCATTGATAATGCTGGTTCTTTGATAAGCTTATATTGTCCGATACTTTACTATTTGACTAAATTGAGCCAGTGGTGAGATGTCCTAGGAAAAGAAGAGCGCACTGCAAACCTGCCCTAAATCCTTTTTATCTTTTTTATTTTAGCACCCTTAATTCCTTACTCCAATGCTATAATAGAAACTAAACATGTAGATAGAGAGAAGCTAAACTTCGTTGTATGCAATTTCAATTAACTTTGGAACACCAAATTTGACCCAAAAAACAGTAAAACCAGCCAGCACAGCTCAGAGCAAGCCCACTCTCTGGGTCTTCATTGGAAGGCCTGGGTTATGAGTGAGACTTGGTTCGTCACATGACAGTGATTTTGGGCTGCAGTTTCCACCTACAATTTCTGTTTCTGGGTCGCTACGTGGTAGTGACTGTTTATTAAGTTTTATAATAGGTATTTTGAGTGTGAATAATGATTTTATATGTTAATAAAATTATGATTAACTAAACAAAATGACATATTGAAATTAAAATATTTATTTCATTACTTAAATAGACAGGCCAAGCCTAGAAAAAAAATACAATTATTTAAAACACAAACATTGTCACGCCCCAACCCATAATTTTTACCTTTATTACTGGCATAGTGGTAATAAGAATTTTACCGTGTTCGTCAATAAGTGAAATATATAATTGATCCCCAGATAGGTGTAGGGGACGATTATTTTGTGGGATTATTCTAATAAATAAATTTTGACGACGGTAAAAATTGGTAATTTTTGCTAGTAAAAGGTAATTTTATTGGGGTGTTATTTTTCGGGGTGTTGAATGTTGGACTGGTTTTACAGATGGAGTTGTGGACCGGGCTTGGTCTAAGCCCGTTTTCTTTTCTTTTTTCTCTCTCTCTTCCTCCCGGTTTCTCCTCTCCCCGAGCCCTTTTCTGCCCAGAAACTTCCCGGCCGCCGTTCGTCGCCGTCCGGCCGCCCCAGCATGCCGCACCGGTCCCGTTCGGTAGGACTCCATCCCAGCTGCATTTCTAGACCGGTGGCAGCCTCCCTAGCGCCGCTATGAAGGAGGAATCGATGCCGAGATCCCCGACTGCCGAAATCGTTTTTTCGCCGGAACTCCTTCGTCCGGCCACCATAGCTGGCGAGCCTTGGCTCAAAAGGAAGCCCTCCTCCCGTGCTTCAATCCCTCCAAAGGGCTCGCTCTGTCTTGAGCTAGGTAAGGAGAAATCAGAATTTGAATTTCTAGGGCTTTATTGTGTGTTTGTGTTCGATTGGTATGGTTAGGCTTCGAATTAGAGTTTGTGGCAGTTAGGAATGTTGTAGAGGAGGTTGAGAGGAAGATGCTGCCAAATTTTGGTGACCATCGGAGGTCGCCGGCCGCCGCCACCGAGAAAATGTTTTTGGTGGAGAAAAATGTGAGGAATTTAATGGAATAAGTTTTAGAATTTTTGGAGGAGTTTTGGATAGGTTTAAGAATTGTTGAAGTTTGGTATTATTGGCGGATTATTAATTTATAATCCGGCCATTGGATTTTTATTTGGTGGAAGGTGATTTTGAGGATGTCAGTAAAATTTGTGGAGTTTTGAGGTTGGCAGTGGAATTAAGATTTTGGAGTGTTAGGCTTGGTTGAGCGCGATGCATATTTAATTATGCTTGTTTTGCTTTAAGAGTCGGTGTTTTATTTAAGGTTTTATTTATATGGAACAGGACGTGAGGAGGCTCGAGCGGAAGAGACCTCCGACCGATATCAGGCATAGGCCTAACCTGTGAGTGGACCTTTGTTTTAAATATTGTGTTCGAAATGCTTTATCATTTGAATGATTTTCTGTTGTTGGATATTTTCCGAAATTGAGAATTTCGGTGATTATACTCTTATATGAGAATAGTATGTATATGATTAAATGCTAGCTAGCTATACGTGATTTCCCCCATACGCGAGGCACAATTCCGGTATGGGTGACATGAGCGTTAGACGCGAGTGTCGTAGCCCTGTGCGACTTTCTAATTTTGCATTTATTTATTCAAAGATTTCGTACAAGGAGTAAGCACGTATATATTACCACTCGGCCGCTTTCCCTCATATGCAAGGTACAATTCCGGTGTGGGGTGATGTGAGCATCAGACGCAAGCATAGTAGCTTCGTATGATATCTACTTTATTCAAGTTGTTCATAGATATCGTGCCAAGGGTTAGGCGAGTGTGCATACATACTATATATATAATATCTAGGCCTGAGAGACAATGTCTTAAAGTTTGGGAGTCTAGCCAGGCTGGACCCCAGTTCAGAATCTTTCCAGTGGAACTTTTGTTTTTGCCGCTGATGAAAGCATTTCTTTTGGGGAAATATTTATTTGTTGTCGGAAGCAATTCGTCCACTCACTCTGACGTGTTGAATATTTTCCCCTGGGCTCTTCATTTTTAAAAATGCCCAGTCTGCAGAGTTTGCGTGAGGTCTAGCAGGAGACGTCGAGGCATAGTGACTCATCTATCAGCTACATTTCGCCAGTAGGTTACCTGTTTAATGTCAGGACCCACCCCGAATTTCCCCCTGAAACACAGAATAAATCTTACGGGACCCACCTCAAGGAAAATTCTACCAAAATTATTGGTAGAACCTCCCTTGATAATGGGTAACCATACCTGAAAAGAAAATCACAAAACCCAACTCAATCATTTTCCCAATAATAATCATGAAAAATAATCTCTCAAAAACAATAAAGAAATTTTTTCAGCAGTCCTCACAACACTTTAACCAACCCAAATACACAGAGCATATACTAGAATGATTACTGAGAGAAATAATAACATAGGTTAACTCGTAACCTATATGGGAAAACTGGATGCAGTGGGAATTTATAACAAGCCTCATATCCTCGTCGAACCGAACTCTGCAGACTGGGCATTTAAAAACGAAAGGCCCAGGGGAGAAGCATTTAAAAACGTTAGTGAGTGGACAAAATAAATAGCAAAAATAATGGAGCAATGAAGTCAAATATATATGCTCTCCCAACATTTCCATAAATATTCAAAATTAAAATGACGAACCAATCCCATTGGTTCTCATTAATTAAATATTTCACCATAACGATGAGCCTCCCAGGCTATAGTAGCGTCCCACGCTAGGCGCACTACTCACTTATAGTGAGCAGCCGCTCATAATGGCTAGCTAACATATATATATATAAATACTGATCGGTTGCCTCCCAGGCTATAATAGCGTCCCACGCTAGGCGCACTACTCACCGATAGTGAGTAGCCGCTCAATAATGTTTAGCTAGCAATAAAGATCATAAATCAACCCTTTATGGTGAAAAGAAAAATAACAAATTTTCGGAAAGTCATTTTCCGAAAATAATTATAACAATCACTTGACATGTCTCACATGTTAATTAAAATGCTCAAAAGAGTTCCCAAAATTTAATGAAACTCTTTACTTCAAATGCCTTGGAAAATTAAATAAACTTTATTGCATGCATGGCATTTAAATCAAGGGTCCACTCACAGTGCTCGGCTAAGCCTGTCGACGACCCGAAGCTTCTGCTGAATGATCCTCCTCATGGCCTGGACAAAAATAATATCAATTCTCGAACTGAAATAAAACTTCAACAAATGACCCATAAAAATCTAAGGGCTTAAAATTATCTTCTCCCTTGTCCAACTTTCCATCCTTAATCCTTTAGGAATCAAAATTAACCACCATCTCCGATGGCCAATATTTAACCTTAAACAAATTTTAAATCCAGCTAACCCAAATATCGGCACTCCAAATTAAATACCGCCAACCATCGAAAAAAAATCTTAAACCTTATCAAAACTCCTCCAAAAATTATAAAACTCATTCCATACTACTCCTCATCAAAATCTCTACAAAAAATATTTTTCCGGCGGTGGCTCCGGCGGCGGCTCCGTCGTCAGCGGCGGCCGGCAGCCATTTTCCGGCGACCTCCAATGCTTCTCAAATTTTGACAGAATAATCCTCTCAACATACCCAACAACTTTCATAACTAGCACTTAGTCCAATTCCGAGGCTAACTAGGGCAATAGAACTAAAACATCCTTAAATCCCTAAAACTTTCAATTATACAAACCACCCTAACGAGATCGAAATAGACCGATTCCTTTTGAAGGAATACTCACCTTGATGCGGGCTACAAGATTAGCCAAAAATCACGGCCTATGGTGGCCGGAGGACGGAGCTCCGGTGAAAAGTTATCCGGCGTGTCCGGTGGCTTTTCTCCTCCCCGACGGCGTTACACGGCCGGTCACAGGCCCAGGGAGAGAGACGAGGTGGCAGGGGTCCGTCCCGGGCTGGAGCGGCGGCCGGTGGCTGGCTGGACGGCGGCAACTGGCGGCAAGGCTTTCCGACGGGAGGAGAGCTCGGGAAGAAGAACAGAAGAGAAAGAAGAGAAGAGGAAAAAGAGAGAAGAAAAAGAAGAAACTGGGCTCGGGCTCTCCCTGCCCTGTCCATCAATTATACCCAAACAAAAATACCCACTACAAATATTTACCCCTTTTTACTAACTCCACACTTTACCAATAAATTCATAACTTTACAATGCTTACTCCGATTTTAACGCATAGGATGCCTACGAACTCGTAAAGACGTCCTCTACAACTTTCATGAAGAAAGTTTTCCCAAATTCCCAACGGAATAAAAACTCAACTTTAAAATCCTTAACAGTAAACGGTTAATTAATACGGTAAAAGACCAAAATAGTACCGGAATAAATAACCATAAAATAACTTAAGAATTGGGGTGTGACATTTAATCTACTAGGGGTTTGTTAGCTTTCGCTGTATTTTATTTTATTTTTAGTAGCTCTGAATACTTTTAGAATTCTTCGGTCTAATTTGTATTTTGTCTACTTTTGGAATGTAGCAGAGGATTTATTGATTTTGGAATAAAAAGGTGGTTCTTAAATTCTTAAGTTAGGGTTGTCCATTTTCGAGGGAGGTTTGCCGAGTCTTCGGTAAATTTTCCTTGGAGGTGGTCCCCGCAGGACTCATCTCGTGTTTCGGGGTGAAATTCGGGGCGGGTCTTGACAAACATAACATAAAAAAGGGTGGTATTTATAGGAATTCTATTATTTTTTAATAATAAATTTGTTAATAAAAAAAGGCCAATGATAAAATGTAAATTCGTGTGTGTCGTATGGTATCCATGCCTTAAGTACATGACTGCTAGTGATTGGTCCATATAGGATTAATGAAAATCTGTTATTTACTTGACTGGTCATCCAATTCAAATATCAAACTAACTCTTACTCTCTCACACTAACAGTGTTAGTTTCGTCTCTCTCTCTCTCTCTCTCTTTTTCTCTCTCTAATTCAAACAATTTGAACACCTTAATTTATCTCGTCGATCTCTCTCTCTCATCTCATAGATATGTCTACTATTAAGTCTACTATTAACATAAGTTAGGTCTACTAGTAACATGAGCTAGTTAACATACACAAGTAGATTTTCTGGAAAAATGTTATTGAGATTGTTTTTCAAAGTTGAACCAAGTATTCTAAGATGCCAAGTCTACTAATAACATGAGTTAAGTCTAGTATTAACATGAGTTAAGACTACTAGTAACATTAGTTAATTGACATGCAAAAGTAGACTTTCTGGAAAATTGTTCTTTGGAGTTGGGCCAAATACTGTAAGACGCAAAGTCTACTATTAACATGAGTTAAGTCTACTAGTAACATGAGCTAACTAACATATAAAAGTAGATTTTCTGGAAAATTGTTCTTGAGATTGTTTATCAAATTTGGAACAAGTACTCTAAGATACAAAGTATTAACATGAGATAAGTATACTAGTAACATGAGCTAACTAACATACAAAAGTAAATTTCTGGAAAATTGTTCTTGAGATTGATCTTCAAAGTAAGAACACGTACTCTAAGATGCAAAATCTACTAATAACATGTGTCTTATGTTAAATGTAGACTTTGCAACTTTTGTCTTCAGTGGGTTCAATCTCAAGAACCATTTTGATTTCCATAAAGTCTACTTTTCTGTGATTTAACTCATCTAAATGATAGATATTTCTAAAAAAAAATAGTTGATGTGTCTTATGTTAAATGTAGACCTTACAACTTTTGTCTTCAGTGCGTTCAATCTCAAGAACCATTTTGATTTCCATAAAGTTTACTTTTGTGTGATTTAGCTCATCTAAATGGTAGATATTTCTAATGAAAACAGTAGATGTGTCTTATGTTAAATGTAGACTTTGTAACTTTTGCCTTCAGTGGGTTCAATCTCAAGAACCATTTTAATTTCTAGAAAGTTTACTTTTATATGATTTATCTCATCTAAATGGTAGATATTTCTAATAAAAACAGTAGATGTGTCTTATGTTAAATGTAGACATTACAACTTTTACCTACAGTGAGTTCAATCCCAAGAACCCTTTTGATTTCTAAAAAGTTTACTTTTGTGTGATTTAACTCATCTAAATGGTAGATATTTTTAATGAAAACAGTAGATGTGTCTTATGTTAAATGTAGATATTGCAACTTTTACCTTCAATGGGTTTAATTTTAAGAACCATTTTGATTTATAAAAAGTTTACTTTTGTGTGATTTTTTAGCTCATCGAAATTATAGATATTTCTAATAAAAACAGTAGATGTGTCTTATGTTAAATGTAGACTTTGCAACTTTTGCCTTCAGTGAATTCAATCTCAAGAACCATTTTAATTTCCAAAAAGTCTACTTTTATGTGATTTATCTCATCTAAATTGTAGATATTTTTAATAAAAACAGTAGATGTGTATTATGCTAAATGTAGACTTTGCAACTTTTGCCTTCAGTGGGTTCAATCTCAAGGACCATTTTAATTTCCAGAAAGTCTACTTTTATGAGATTTAGCTCATCTAAACGGTAGATATTTTTAATGAAAACAGTATATGTGTCCTATGTTAAATGTAGACTCTGCAACTTTTGCCTTCAGTGAGTTCAATCTCAAGAACTATTTTAGTTTCCAGAAAGTCTACTTTTCTATGATTTAGCTCATCTAAATGATAGATATTTCTTAAAAAAACAGTAGATGTGTCTTATGTTAAATGTAGACTTTACAACTTTTGTCTTCAGTGCGTTTAATCTCAAGAACCATTTTGATTTCCATAAAGTCTAATTTTGTTTAATTTAGCTCATCTAAATTGTAGACATTTCTAATAAAAATAGTAGATGTGTCTTATGTGAAATGTAGACTTTGCAAGATGTTTTGAAAATTCAACACCTAATTGCCACAACATGTCGCGATCTCATTCGTCCCAAGTCACGTAATCTGACACATGCCAGCTAAAAGACAACTAGCCAACATGCCAAATGTGGGTCAGCTGTTCTACTTAGTCACTAAGTCAAAGATGTCATCCAATTAGAAGGCACTACGTCATCAATTCGGATACATTACCACAAAACTTTTACAAAATTTTGAAAAATCGTTAAAAATAGCTTGAGGACTCGAAAAATTCACCAAAAAATGAGGTGAACTCATGACGGCCTCTACTTTCTATTTCAAAGAAGAAAAATCACTTTTGAGAAAATTTAAAAATCGAGATGTTATAAATTTAGGGTTCATAATGGTCGAACTGATATGATGTCACATCCCGACTCTTACATTTTTACATTATTTACTAGTTTGGTATCAATAAGAGTTTTACGTTCTTCGTCAATGAGTTTGTAGTTTCAGAGGTCCCTAGAGGTATTTTGAAGAAATATTATTTTGGAGAAATTATTTATAGGAGAAATATTTGAGGTCGGTAAAAAGGGTAAATTTTAAGTAAAAAGGTTAATTTTTATTACGGTATATTTTTGGGGTGTTTTATTTGTTGAAGTGGGTTTATAGGTGTGGACCAGGTCAATTTGAAGTCAAAAAGCCCAACATCTTCTCCTTCTCTCTCTTCTCCCCGAGCCCTCTGTCTGCCGGAATTTCCCGAGCTCAGTCCACCATCGTCCAGCCACCGCAGACCGCCGAACTGGTCCCAATCGGTCGGTCATCGACCCAGCTTCCTTCTTGGACAAGTGGCAGCCTTTCTACCTCCGCCGTGAGTGAGAAATCGCACCCGGAAGCTCCGACTGCTCTGTAGTGCTCTGTCCCCAGAACTCCCTCCTCCGGCCGCCATAGCCAGAGCTGCTTGGCTCAATAGGAAGCTCTACTCCTGTGCCTGAATCCATTAAAAAAATTCACTCTCTCTTGGACTAGGTAAGGTGAATTGTCGAGTTAAATTTTTAGGGTTTTATTGTGTGTTTTGGTTCGATTGACCTAGTTAAGCTTGAAATTGGACTTTGTGCTAGTTAGGAAAGTTGGAGAGCGAGTTGAGAGGAAGATGTTGTTAAATTTTGGTATGCATCGGAGGTCTCCGGAGTCGGCCGTTGGCGGAGCAGATGGTGGCACCGCCTCTGTGAAGTGGTTTTTCAGGGTTTTTAGTTTGTTGTATTAAGGGGAGTCTATTGTTGTAAAGTTTGAAATTTTTCAAAGATTGGTGAATTTGGCGGTTATTGGGGTAGAATCCGACCGTTGGATTTCCCTTATTATTGTTTTGGAATGTTGAAATAAATGAAATGAGACTGTGGTTGGAGTTTGGCGTGAATCCGATAAGCTTAACCATAGAAAGGGTAGTGGGTTAGGCGAAAGAGTTCTGAGTTATATATTTAAGTATTACTTTTTCTGAAATTGAATTTTGGTCCTAAGCATCGTTATTGTGCCAGGATTCGAGGAGACCTCACTTGAGTGGCGAATTGGATTTCGTCGGGTTTATGCCTAAAGTTGTGAGTGGACGTTTGATTTAAATTAAATGCATGCAATGACTTTATATTTAATGATGATTGAGTTTAATTTATTGAATCTTAATTTGTGGATTAAATTCCCATTTTTATGATTGATTTTTGTGAAGTATTTTCGGAAGTGTTTATTAAAATTTTTATTTGTTAACTTCGCTATTTGGAAAGTTACCAAAAATGGGAATTTCGGTGGAGTCATATATTTATTTCTTCTTTGATAATTGGCAATTTTCATTATTTTGGAGAGTTACCGAAAATGAGATTTTCGGTGGATATGTATATGGATATTTATGAGGATAGTATGTATATAAATGCTAGCTAGCCATACGTGCTTTTCAGTCATAATGAGGTAAAGTTCCATTATGGCGCGACATGAGCATTAGACGCAAGCGTCGTAGCCTTGTATGAATTTCTATTTTTCTTATTTTTTTCACAGAACTCATACAAGGAATATGACGAATGTAAATACATACATATATATATATATATATAGTCTAGCCTGAGAGGCTCCATTTATTAAGTTTTGGAGACTAGCCAGAGCTAGTCATGTATTTGTTAGTTTATGAGTTGAGAGCTTTTGAGCTGTTGCATACTGTATAATTTCTATGAAAATTAAATTTGGAATGCATAAATATTTTTATTGAATTCATTTTTGTCCACTCATTCTAACGTTTGTAAATGTTTTCCCCTGGGCCATTCGTTTTAAAAATGCCCAGTATGCATGTTAGCATAGTTAAGGTCGGGCGTACATGGAGAAGAGACATAGTCAATAGTATAGTTTCCGCTCATTTTTATATTTCTAGTTCATTTCCTCTCAAATAGAGTTGCTCTGAACTATGATTGTTGGTTGTGAGATTATTCTTATTAAAGTACGTTAGTAAATAAATTAGGAGATGTTATGATTTGGGGAGCACGAAGGCTCTAGGAGTAGAAGATTGTAGATGGATTTTTAGAAGTGTATGCAAGTATTATTAGGAAGGGTCATCCATTTTCAAGAGAGGTCATGCTGAACTTTCGGTAATATCTTCTTTGGAGGTGGTCCCCGCATGATTTACTTCGAGTTTCAAGGTGAAATCGGGGTGAGTCCTGACAGTTGGTATCAGAGCCATGTTATTCGATTCCTTTCCCTTTTTAGCACTACCTCATATTCTTGGTCATGCTTTGTGTCTATAGAGTGATGGTCCGACCACAGCGCATCCATTACCATTATATGCTTTAGACACAATGTGCTGATTAAGTTTGTGATGTAGTCGTTCTGATTTTATTTATGGACAGTAGTGTGCCATAAATGTCTACGTCTCTAAGACTATGCCTTCGTACGCCGACCTCTTAAGTAAATCATTATGCTTTGAGTAATGAAAAGGTATATGGATTACGCCTTTTCCCAGGGTTATCGAGTTGATATCATAAATTGTTAAAGTTCAATTGCGAGTTGAGAACTCTAGTTGGGAACTCCAGTTGGGAACTCATAAGCGTGGCAGCATTCTTTTCTTTTGATCAATGATTGTTTGGGTGATGATTAAGATGCTAGGTTGGGCAATTTGTGTGAATTTGTGGTAGGTGAAATGTTTCAATTTATGTCTTGGGAGTTTTGTGTTTTTTTGTGGGCAAGTAAGGAGTTGTTGTAGTCTGATAGAAAATCTTGGCTTCGAGTTATGTGATTTCTGAGAGAAAATAGTTGGAAATAAAGTTCGAAGTAGTGGTGTTTTCTTTTGATGTTAAAGTTAGTTGAAGTGTTATAGTGGGGTACCTATAGTAACTCTTGTACGTACCTTTATGAGTTGTTGCGGACCCTAAGCTTGAGCGATTTAGTCGCGTGGGATTTGTGGCTAGTGTTTGGGTTGCAAGACATTGCTACATAAAAAGATAAATGTCAATTTAGGTAAGTCATGATTGAAGGCCATTTTGCCGACTATGTTGATCCGCAACAGAAAGCAGTTGGGAACATTTTGGGATAATGCTGGTTATGTCAGCATATATTCTTGTTCATACTGTCACGCCCCGACCCATAATTTTTACCTTTATTACTGGCATAGTGGTAATAAGAATTTTACCGTGTTCGTCAATAAGTGAAAAATATAATTGATCCCCAGAGAGGTGTAGGGGACGATTATTTTGTGGGACTATTCTAAGGAATAAATTTTGACGACGTTAAAAAATGGTAATTTTTGCTAGTAAAAGGTAATTTTATTGGGGTATTATTTTGGGGTGTTAAATTTTTAGAATTTGGGTTAAAAATGGTGTTGGACCGGCTGGGCCGAGCCCAACCCATTTCTTCCTCTTTTCTTTCTCTCTCTTCCTCCCAATTTTCTCCCCCCGAGCCTCACTGCCCGAAAATCTTCCCGTTCACCACCGTCCGGCCGCCCCAACCCGCCACACCGGTCCCAAACGGTCGGTCTCCAACCCAGCTACAGTTCTAGAACGGTGGCAGCCCCCTTAGTGCCGCCGTGAAGGAGGAATCGATGCCGAGAGCCCCGACTGCCGAAATCATTTTTTCACCAGAACTCCTTCCTCTGGCCGCCATAGCCGGCGAGCCTTGGCTCAAAAGGAAGCCTTCCTTCCATGCTTCAATCCCTCCAAAGGGCTCGTTCCGTCTTGAGCTAAGTAAGGAGAAATCAGAATTTGAAATTCTAGGGCTTTATTGTGTGTTTATGTATGATTGGCTTGGTTAGGCTTAGAATTGGAGTTTGTGGTAGTTAGGAATGTTGTAGAGGAGGTTGAGAGGAAGATGCTGCCAAATTTTGGTGACCATCGGAGGTCGCCGGAGTTGGTCGCCGGCCGCCGCTGCCGGCGCCGCTGCCAAGAAAATGTTTTTGGTGGAGAAAAATATGAGGAGTTTAATGGAATAAGTTTTAGAATTTTTGGAGGAGTTTTGGATAGGTTTAAGAATTGTTGAAGTTTGGTATTTTTGGTGGATTATTAATTTATAATCCGGCCTTTGGATTTTATTTGGTGGAAGATGTTTTTGAGGATGTCGGTAAAAATTTGTGGAGTTTTGAGGTTGGCAGTGGATTTAAGATTTTGGAGTGTTAGGCTTGGCTGAGATCGAAGCATATTTAATTATGCATTGTTTGCTTTAAGCGTCGGTGTTTTATTTAAGGTTTTATTTATTTGGAACAGGACGTGAGGAGGCTCGAGCGGAAGAGATCTCCGACCGACATCAGGCTTAGGCCTAACCTGTGAGTGGACCTTTGTTTTAAATATTGTGTTCGAAATGCTTTATCGTTTTGAATAATTTTCTGTTGTTGGATATTTCCCGAAATTGAGAATTTCGGTGATTATACTCTTATATGAGAATAGTATGTATATGATTAAATGCTAGCTAGCTATACGTGATGTAATACCCCGGAAATTTGATATTAGTTTCTAATTTTATTTAGGGATTTTTGAGTTAGAAGTTGGTGTGTTTTGAAGTTTGAAGGAAGAGCGGAAGGGTTCGGATGCATAAATTGTCTGAACCGGTTTTATGGTTCTGAAAGGTCAAGAGTTGACTTTCTAATACGTTGGGTTTCTCGAGAAACTTCCTTCACGGAAGTTGTAGAGCACGATGATACGAGTTCGTAGACACGTGGCACGCGTAAAACTTACTTCGTATGAGAAAGTTATGATCAGCAGAAGTTGTGGCTTTTCGGGAATTTTTAGGTTAAATAGGAAATTTTCGTTTTGGGTTCTATTAGTTTTTAGAATCCCTTTCTTTCCCTTTCTTCTCTCTCCCCAACCCCGAGAGAACCCAAGCTTCTCAGCCGACCCGACCCGGACCCGGCGACCCGACCCGACTTTTCCGGCTAACTCCGGCCGACCCAGACGACGGCACCGGTCGGGTTCTCTTCCTCTCCTCCGTCTGAGTTGACCTGTGGTGGTGATGTGCGCCGTTTCGGTCCCGAGGTGGTGACCCGAAGCTCGGAAGTTCGGGTTAGAGACCCGGTCGGATTCCTTCATCCGGCGGCGGCGACAAGGTAGGAGACCGATCGGGATAGAAGCCCCTTGGCGTCTTGGTCCGATTGCTGGTGGCCTTGAAGTGCGACACACGGCGGAGAGTGGCGGTGTTGGATCCCAATCTTTCCGGCGAGTTTCCGGCGACTTCCCTGCCGATTTGGTTTCGACCTCAGGTATGGAAGTTGCTCTCCTTGCTCTGAGCTATATTTTTGGTGTTGGAAGTTTGTCCATTTTCAAAGGTTAGTGGGGTGGCGCGTGGGGCCCACGCGCAGTCGCTAGGGGCAGCGCGTAGCGGCGCGTCCGTAGGTGGTTGTGGTGTTTGTGTTGTTGGTTAGGTAGTACTTGTTGATACGATCATGTTGTTATGTGGTTTATAGGTTTTGGTTACCGTTGATGCATGCTAAGGTTTCCCTCTTGAATGCTAGGTTTCGTTCGGTTTCCATTTTGAGTATATCTGTTTTTTTAGAAATCTGGTTTGTGGTTTTATAAGTTGTGTAGGATGTTCAGGCGACCTTTTTGAGTTATAGGGAGAGGTTTTGTCTCAAGTGACAAGGTTGTGGGTTAGGACTTGAGTTTCGGTTCGAGTCGGATAATGTTGCTTTCTTAGTTGCTAAGGTTAACGTTTTGTTAATAGGTGACTTGTGGTGTGGTTTTGTGTGATATGCTTGCGTTTCTGCTTATGAAGACGCAGTGGGAGTTAAGGTGAGTAAAATCTCACTAAGGTCCACTTTGTGGCCTATTTATTTTGATGATGATTGTGATGTTGATTTTGATCATGATTTGATGATGATTGTGATGTTGATTTTGATGATTATAATTGCTATGATGAGGATTATGATGATTTATTTTGATGATTTTAAATAAATAATTTAATAAAGAAAAATAATATTATGTTTGTTTGGTTTTAAAAATATATGAGCTTGATCGTCAACGGCTCATAGGTAAGGTAAAATAAGTTTTATTTATGTGTTACTCTATGACTCTTATGATCATAATTTTATTAAATTGTGAGAAGTTATGTTGTTGGAATAATTTTTATTATTCATATAATTATATCCTTGTGAAGGATATAATTTTTATGATGTAAATCTTGTGATGTTGTTAATGGAGTTGTGATATGATGACTGTTGAATAAATAGCTTAACCGGGTTCCAAGCCTTATTTAGGTGATTGGTTACGGTTAAGATGTTATTTATCATTTTTATGTTGTGATATTAAATAGCCAAACCGGGTTCCAAGCCTTTAATCGGGTGATTGGTTGCGGTTCTGATGCTATTTATCATTTTTTTTATTGTGGTGATGTTAGACAGTCAAACCGGGATTCCAAGCCTTTGGCCGGGTGATTGGATACGGTTAGGAATAGAGCTCTAGTCCGTCTGTCAGTGTAGGTCATGGGAGATACTTGAAGGTATCTGGGACCCATGGGTACACATATTGTTGTTGTAGGTCATTAGGGGTATTTACTAAATATCTGGGACTCATGGGTACATGTCTTGTTAATGTGTGGTTTTTATTCATTTATCAAAATTTATTTGGATGTGTTAAAGTGTTGGACTGTGATAAATGTGGAGTTTATTTTGAGAATTACTCATCCGAGCTTTTTAGCTTACCGGGTTTGTTGTTTACAACCCGGTGCACCAATTCATGGTGTAGGGGTTAGACTTGCAGGTGTTGATCAACAGGGTTGAGGCATAGGCATAGTGGCTGGGGTTTAGATGATGTACATTTTATTTGTATATTATGCAAGTTGTTTTAAGCTTGTGTGAGCATCTTCTTTTTACTAGACTTTTGAAGTTGTAAATAAAGAGATATAATGTTTAACTCAGTCGATGAGTTTTATTGACATTTACATTTCCAGTATTTAAGTTTAGTAGGGTTTTGTTGAGCAGGTCATGTAGTCTTATTTGTGAGTTATATCATGCCCAATCTTTGAAATTTATCCTTCGAAAATTGGGGTGTGACACGTGATTTCCCCCATACGCGAGGTACATTTTCGGTATGGGTGACAAGAGCGTTAGACGCGAGCGTCGTAGCCCTGTGTGACTTTCTAATTTCGCATTTATTTATTCAAAGATTTAGTACAAGGAGTAAGCACGTATATATTACCACTCGGCCGCTTTCCCCCATATGCGAGGTACAATTCCGGTGTGGAGTGATGTGAGCGTTAGACGCAAGCATAGTAGCTTTGTATGATATCTACCTTATTCAAGTTGTTCATAGATATTGTGCAAAGGGTCAGACGAGTGTGCATACATACTATATATAATATCCAGGCCTGAGAGGCATTTTCTTAAAGTTTGGGAGTCTAGTCAGGCTGGACCCTAGTTCAGAATTTTTCCAGTGGAGCCTTTGTATTTTGCCACTGATGAAAGCATTTTGGGGAAATATTTATTTGTTGACTGAAATCGTTTTGTTCACTCACTCTGACGTGTTGAATATTTTCCCCTGGGCTCTTCGTTTTTAAAAATGCCCAGTCTGCAGAGTTCGCATGAGGTCTAGCAGGAGACGTCGAAGCATAGTCACCCATCTATCAGCTACATTTCGCCAGTAGGTTACCTGTTTAATCTACTAGGGGTTTGTTAGCTTTCACTGTATTTTATTTTATTTTTAGTAACTCTGAATACTTTTGGAATTCTTCGGTGAAATTTGTATTCTGGCTACTTTTGGATTGTAGCAGAGGATTTATTTATTTTGGATTAAAATGGTGGTTCTTAAATTCTTATAAGTTAGGGTTGTCCATTTTCGAGGGAGGTTTGCCGAGTCTTCGGTAAATTTTCCTTGGAGGTGATCCCCGCAGGACTCATCTCGAGTTTCAGGGTGAAATTCGTGGCGGGTCTTGACACATACAACTCTAATTATGGATATGTTTCTATCCTTAGAGCATTTTATTAAGATGGTAGTGGTAATATATTTTGAAGATGACAGATAATAGTAGTCGTTGAATAATAAAATTTCTGATGATTTTAGTCTCTAATGTGGGTTAGCTGAAGTTGGTTAAATCACTAAGTATAATGACTTGGATTGCTTTTCTTTGGGTTGTTGATTTTGAAAATAGGTAAATGTTTTCTGATGCCCAATGAATGATGAAAATAAGTAAATTTTTAGCATAGTCGTTTTATCTCCTCATGAGACTATCGAACAGTGTGATTAGCCAAACCATGTTTTCTCCACGTGGTTGTTGTACAATGTCATGTTGTCCACATAACCAAGTAACAAAGTTAAACAATATTAGTAGGTATACTAGGATTTAATTGAATGAAACGTGTTACAATGGAAAAAAACATTAAAATTGACATCGCTAATGTCACTACAGAGTAGTAATAGGCACTTGGTAAAGAAATAGATCTCGTCCGCCTTCATTATGATGTCGGTCAAACCGGTTAACCCCATACACCCTTCTTCCTCCCTAAGGGTAGCACATATATCGGCCACACATATATCATTTTTTCAAAATTTTTACATGGGTACAAAGAGGACATCACCATGAGTGCACACTAATTTTTGCGGAACACCCGAGCTACTTATTACGATTTTTGCAAGATTTTCAAATAAAAAAATAACTTCATAGTGAGATTTGACTCACGTGGCACATTGAGGGCTGCGCACCTGTTCATGTTATTAAAATTTTATTTTTTTCCACAATTTCAAAACTTTAAAATGCATAAAAATTAGCTCCGGCGTCGGAAAAACTCACTGAAAAATGTCACGGACCACTAGCGAGGCCCACTTCACAATTGGATTTGAATTTTAGTCATCGGAATCACAACGTGCCTATTAATATGGTATAACTTGTTTGGTAGGTTATGCTAGTGTACAATTTTGTGAACTAACTATATAGAGGAAGCAAAATTTTCAAAAATCTCATGAAATATGATGTGATCGGTATAGTAAAATATGGCTGCGGTAGAAAAATCACTTTAATTCGAATGTTTGGGCCCCGATCAAAGCGGTCAACCGTATTTACGCTTATGCTTCACTAAGGAGAGCCCTATCCTCGGGTGGTAAACATCCCTAAAGTTTTACATGGGTGGTTATGCCTCATCTATGTGAGACTTTATTGTGTTGAAGAATCAACCAAACTAGGTAACGAAGAGGTAGATAAGATAGTTTTCGTATGATAGGTGAAGATGAATTAGGGTTGACCACTCTGATCGAGCCCCGAATGTTGTTGAATCCAGTTGAATTTTATACCATAGCCATGTTTCACTATAATGATCACATCAGACGGTCAATTTTCATTTTGTGAATCTTTGTCATCGGAATCATAATGTGCCTACTAATGTGGTATAACTTGTTTGGTAGATTATATGCAAGTGTACAACTTTGTGAACCAACTATACTGAGGAAGCAAGCAAAATTTTCAAAAATCTAGTGAAATAGAATGTGATCGGTATAGTGAAAGATAGCTACGGTAGAAAAATCACTTTAATTCGGTAACGTTTGGGCCCCGATCTAAGCGGTCAACCCTATTTACGCTTATCCTTCACTAAAGGGAGGCCTATCCTTGAGTTTGTAAAAGATCAAAATCATGCTTCTCGACTAATTTCATAGCAAATAAGAATATTTGAAACATATTACACAAATTCACTCATCTCGTTGATACGAATCCCCACTAAGAACATTGATCGTAAACCAAGTCTCTTAAAACGAGCCATCTAGAAATCACAGTTGAATTTAACCCATACCTTAAGGATAGAAAGGGCACATCGATATAAACTAGTAGCTCTTCACAGATTCGAAATCGGAGTTACGGGTCAAAAGTTATGATCCGTCAAAATTTTAGATCAAAATTCAAGAGTGAGAAACTAGAGAGAGAAAACTCTCCCAAAAATGTAGATGAAAAGTTGAGACGAGTCAGCTATATATATAGTCTCATTATCTGACATGATGGGTAGGCTAGGGTGGCTGGGCCGATCAAAATTCGCCACTTGTCAACATACCGAGATGTGTACCCTAAATTCTAACACATGTTTATGGTTCATCCACATCATCCCTCACAGCCCACATGTCACCATCAGAAGGCAAGCTCCCCCCTTGCACCACGTGGGTTAGTTGTCCTTGATCCACAAGTTAACATACAGACAAACGACAAGGATGATTAAATGAAGACAACTCAAGAACAATTTTGATTTCCAAAAAGTCTACTTTTCTATGATTTTACTCATCTAAATGGTAGACATTTCTCATGAAAAAAGTAGTTGTGTCTTATGTTAAATGTAGATTTTGCAACTTTCACCTTCGGTTGATTCACTGTCAAGAACAATTTTGGTTTCCAGAAAGTTTACTTTTCTGTAATTTTGCTCATCTAAATGGTAGACATTTCTCATGAAAATAGTAGTTGTGTCATATGTTAAATGTAGACTTGCAAATTTTAATCTCAAGAACCAATTTTATTTCCAAAAACTCTATTTTTATGTGATTTTGTTCATCTAAATAGTAGACATTTCTCATAAAAAAAGTAGTTGTATCTTATGTTTAATGTAGACTTGTAACTTTTTAATGTTGTTGGTTCAATCTCAAGAACCATTTTTATTTACAGAAAGTCTATTTTTCTATGATTTTGCTCATCTAAATGGTAGACATTTCTCATGAAAAAAGTAGTTGTGTCTTATGTTAAATGTAGACTATGCAACTTTCACCTTTGGATAATTCAATCTCATAAAAAAAGTAGTTATGTCTTATGTTAAATGTAGACTTTGCAACTTTCACCTTTGGTTGATTCAATCTTAAGAACCATTTTGATTTTCAAAAAGTCTACTTTTACGTGATTTTATTGAAGCGGAGGCTTAGTAGCTGGGTTTTTGTTGGGTTTGCCGTACTCTGTATATTTCTTATTTGGATAGATAGTATTAAACTCATGTGAGTGTTTTCATTTTCTTGACTTTCAAGTTTATGTAAACAAGAAAATGTAATATTTAAACTCTGTGTTGAGTTGTGTGACATTTACATTACCGCTTGAGTTTAATTTTTCATAAAAATTGTTGAAACAAGTTTTGGGATTATAATAATTTTAAGATATATCATGCCAAAATATTTGAAAATCATCTTTCAAATATTGGGGTGTGACAATTTTGCTCATCTAAATGGTAGGCATTTCTCATGAAAAAAGTAGTTGTGTTTACTGTTAAATGTAGACTTTGCTTTCACCTTCGGTTGATTCAACCTCAAGAACCATTTTAATTTCCAGAAAGTCTACTTTTACGTGATTTTGCTCATCTAAATGGTAGACATTTCTCATGAAAAAAGTAGTTGTGTCTTATGTTAAATGTAGACTTGCAAATTTTACCTTCGGTTGGTTCAATCTCTAGAAATATTTTGATTTCCAGAAAGTCTATTTTTCTATGATTTTGCTCATCTAAATGGTAGACATTTCAAATGAAAATAGTAGATGTGTCTTGTGTTAAATGAAGACTATGCAACTTTTACTTTCGATTGATTAAATCTCAAGAACCAGTTTGATTTTCAAAAAATCTATTTTTCTATGATTTAGCTCATCTAAATTGTAGACATTTCTCATGAAAATAGTAGTTGTGTTTTATGTTAAATGTTGACTTGCAAATTTTATCTTCAGTTGGTTCAATCTCAAGAGCCAATTTTATTTCCAGAAACTCTACTTTTATGTGATTTTGTTCATCTAAATGGTAAACATTTCTCATGAAAAAGTAGTAGTGTCTTATGTTAAATTTAGACTTGTAACTTTTACCTGCAATTGATTCAATCTCAAGAACCATTTTTATTTCCAGAAAGTCTATTTTTCTGTGATTTTGCTCATCTAAATGGTTGACATTTCTCATGAAAATAATATTTGTCTTATGTTAAATATAGACTTGTAAATTTTACCTTCGGTTGGTTCACTTTAAAGAACTATTTTGATTTACAGAAAGTCTACTTTAACGTGATTTTGCTCATCTAATGTCACGCCCCAATTTTCTAAGGATAAATTTTAAAAATTTTGGCATGATATATCTTAAAATTATTAAATTCCAAACATGCTTTAACAAACTTTAAGAAGAATTAAACTCAATGAGGAAATGTAAATATCATAAAACTCAATACTGAGTAAAATATTACATTCCATTGTTTACATAAACTTGAAAGTCAAGGAAATGGAAACTCTCAAATGAGTTTAATACAGTCTACCTCAAATATAAAATTATACATAGTACGGTAAACCCAAAAAAAAATCTCTGCCCCTAAACCTCCGCCTCAACCCTGCTGATCCTCACCTGCAGGTCTAACTCTTACACCAAGAATTGTGTACCGGGTTGTAAAATAACAAACCCGGTAAGCTATAAAGCCCGTATGAGAAATCTCAAAATAACACAACAATTCATTTATCTCACAAGGGCAAACAAAACAATAATTAAAGCCACAAATCCAACACATTTTCAAACATGTATAAAATAACAAACCCGGTAAGCTATAAAGCCTGTATGAGAAATCTCAAAATAACACAACACTTCATTTATCTCACAAGGGTAAATAAAACAATAATTAAAGCCACAAATCCAACACATTTTCAAACATGTACCTATGACTCCCGGATATTAATAAATACCCCTCATGACCTACACCAACAGACAGACTAAGACTCTATTCCTAACCGCAATCAATCACCCGGCCAAAGGCTTTGAACCCGGTTTGACTGTTCAATAAAAATCACAAATTGATAATTGTGTCATAACCGTAACCAACCACCCGATTAAAGGCTTAGAACCTGGTTTGACTATCCAATAAGAATTACAAAAATAATCATTTCATCATAACCGTAACCAATCACCCGATTAAAGGCTTAAAACCCAGTTTGACTATTTAACAACAATTCACCATATAACATCATCATCATTATTAACAACACAAGATCCCATCATAAAATTATATCTTTTGCATAGATATTTTTTTATGAACAATATAGATATTCCACATGAACAATCTATCTAAAATCAATACAATTATGATCACTTGAACCTCAAAAATAAGCATATAAAGAAAACTTGTTTTATCTTACCTATGAGCCGTTGGCGATCAAGCTCATGTATTTTTAAAAAATAAATAATAGCATATTATTAAATTCAACATCAACATCAAATGACCATAAAAGATTTGGTCCTAAAGTGAACCTTGGTGAGATTTACTCACCTCAATACCCTGCTGCATTTCCGCAGAACACAATAGCCAAGCTAAACCACAACCTCACAAATTACTAAAATTACACAATTAAAAACCTTAGTAAAATTCACAACAAGGATCAAAGTACCATTAACTTAAAGGTTGCCCAAAGAAGGGCAATGCTTCCTCCAAGACCTCCCAAGGTCATTGGACATTCAACAACAACCACATTACCTGCAAGATTAAACTTTCTAAGCTTCCGACCTAACGAACACCATGAACAACTTAGCATCTAAGATGCAAAATCCTAATCAACACTTAGCCTTCACACACAATCAACACACTAGCAACTACAAGGACTAGCTAACACAACAACCAAAGCTCTCACCCTGCCCGGACATGCTCCCACGTGCCACCACAGGTGGCGGCGAGTGGGCCCCATGCGCCACTACTAGCTTCTGAATTTGAGAAAACTCAAAACATCAAAGTTGTAGATTAAAGGGAGGGAAACATCTTTTATACCTGATAGTTGAGCCAATTTGGCCGAAATCGCCATTGAAATTGCCAGCTTTCCAGCGCGATGACAAACAACGCTACCCCAAGAATGGAGAGGAGGTCGGTGTGAACCGAATGGGACTGATGGCGTCGATTTTTGTGACAGGACGACGGACTTCTGCTCAGGTGAAGGTCCGGTTGTTCGTGTGACTCGGGGAGAGAGGAGAGAGAGAGTAGGGCTTTTCTGCAAAATAGGGTTTCTAAAATAAAACCCACCATTTTTTCCTATTTAAACTCTTTTCACAACGGACCCTAACTTCCTCTGACCGTAACTTTCTCATACGACATTCGTTTCACACATGTCGTATGTCTACGAACTCATATCGACAAACTCTACAACTTTCATGAAAGAAGTTTTCTAAAATAACTTACAGAAAATAAAGTCAACTTTTGATCTCTTAAAAGTCAAAGCACCTTAAATAAACTCCCGAAACTTCAACTTCGCATAAACCAATAATAATTTCCATAAATAATCCTTAATTAAATATCGGAATAATACAAGGAAAATGATGTGAAAATCTTGGGTATTACAATCTACCCTCCTTAAGGGAATTTCGCCCCGAAATTCAAAAATACTAACCCAAAAACAACTTGGGGTACTTAGCCCTCATATCCGACTCTAACTCCCAAGATACATAACCCTCATCATGGTGACTCCAACACACCTTAACCAATTCTACTTCCTTCCTTCGAAGCCTCTTGGTTGATCTATCCAAGATTCGAACCGGTTCAACAACAAAGGTTGCATCCGCATTCACTTTGATAGTACTATAGTCAATCACATGTGATGCATCCGGAATATACTTCCTCAACAAAAACACATGAAACACATTGTGTACCCAGGACATGATAGGAGGTAAAGCAAGCAGATAAGCCAAATCTCCTACTATCTCTAAAATCTCAAAAGGCCCTACATACCTTGGAGCCAACTTTCCCTTCTTGCCAAATCGCACCACCACTTTAGTAGGTGATACCTTTAAGAACACATGATCCCCAACATCAAACTCTACTTGCCTTCTCTTCAAGTCAACATTGTCAAGACCCACCCCGAATTTCACACTGAGACCCGAAGTGAGTCTTGCGGGGACCACCTCCAAGGAAAATTTACCGAAGAACTCAGCAAACCTCCCTTGAAAATGGACATCCCTAACCCGGAAAAATAAGGAACTACCCTCTTAACAATTAAACCATTCTCCAATTCAACCTATAATTATCCAAATAATAAAATATCGGTCTTAGCACACCGAAAATATTATACAAAATTCCCAAGAGTATTCAGAGCTACTAAAAACAACTAAAGCAGAAAAATACCCTAGTAGGTTAAGCAGGTAACCTACTGGTGAAAAGTGGCTGAGAAATGGGTAACAATGCCTCGTCGCCTCGTCGCCTCGTCGCCTCCTACTAGTTTCAACCCGAACTCTGCAGATTAGACATTTTTATAACGAATGGCCCAGGGGAAAACATCCGAAAATGTTAGAGTGAGTGGACAAAAATAAATAAAGAAAAATAAGAGTCAACACTTATGCTTTCACAAATTAATTTCCAAAGAAAATCGAATGCATGCATCAAATGAGAAATCCTTTATCCCATAAATATCGAGCCTCTTCAGCTCAAAAATATATATCAATATACGTATACATTTACACATGTCCATACTCCCAATATAGATTAATAGATTTAAATAATCTATATAGTGCTACTACGTTTGCATCCAACACTCACGTCACGCCTTAATGTGGTGATATACTACTCCATTAAGGTGGACATACATGTATATAAATATGTGCCCATACCTTCTATATGAATTAAACACTCATATAGGGCTATTACGCTTACGTCCAACGCTCACGTCACACCATAATGTAGTTATATACTATGTCATTAAGGTGGACAGACACATACGGCTAGCTAGCATTTATATACATACTCTTATAAATATATTTATAACTTTCTGAAAATCTCATTTTCGGTAATTCTCCAAAATACATAAAATCGTCAAATAAAAATGACGCCAAATGCTCCAATAAAATAAATTGATCAATAGTAAACAATTTCATGCATATTCACTATGTCATTTCTTGCATTAGGCAACACCCATCAGGCGACAAAAAAAAAGTTAAGTATGGTTCGGGGTTTCGTGGTGACAGATTTTTTTTGTGTGGTGTTGGTGGAATATGCACTTAGACAATACTTATTTTTTTGAAAAAAAAAGGTATGTGTTTGTGACAATACATATATGTTGGTGAAGAAAGAGGTCTATTTTTAATCTTAATTGTCAAAATGAAAGTTACATTCGGACAACACTTATAGGTCGTCTAGCTATGAAGGTTATATTTTCTCAACTTTTGGAGGGATTTCCCTATTAACCAATACTTGTGTGAAAATTTTACTCGTGTTAATCAGACAACATTTATGTGTTGTCTGATATTGAATTTTTATGAATTGACACTTGTGTGAAAATTTTACTTAATTATTTTAATAAGACAACATTTATGTGTTGGTTGATACTGGAATTCAGTAATTTCTGACTTTAGAGATAAACCCTGGCCTTTTAACTTAGGTAGATTCCCTCCAAACCATTTGATTTTGTAGACATATTTTTTTGTTAATAAGACAACATTTATGTGTTGGCTGATACTGAAATAATGTAATTTCTGACTTTGGAGGTAAACGAAACCGTAGCCTTAATTTTAACTTAGGTGGATTCCCTCCAAACCATTTCATTTTACAGACAATTTTTTTTGTTAATAGGACAACATTTATGTGTTGTCTTATAGTTACTTTTTAATTTCTGAAATACCTTAATTTGGAGGGAATACCCTTAACAATTGAGTTTGGTTCCCCCCAACATTTGATTTTGTAGCTAGACAAATATGTTGGTGTGTTAGGGCAACATCTATGTGTAAGGAAAAGAGGCGCAATTATTAAAAAAAAGGCACACTCTTTGAAAAATATTGGCCCTATTTACAACCCTATTTTCAATTTTGGTCGTTGCCCTGAGTATAGAAGTGAAAAACCTTAATCTGTATATTATATGGACAACTCTTCTCTTGATCTGTCTTCACCAAATCAAGCACATAATAGGACAACTCTCGGAATCGTTGCTCAAAAGCCATCACTGCTATATCATCACTCTTCTTCAAATTCAAGAACTCCTCCCTCATTCGGTTGACATGAGCATGGCTAATATATCGCTCTCTAAAAAGAGCTATAAATTGACCCCAGGACATAAGATTAGCAGCATCGCCCATACCTCTACTCAAATCAAGTCACCAATGTCATGCTTCCTTCTCCAAAAACTGGGTAGCCAAACCCACTTTCCTATCCTCTGGGCATCTCACCTGCATAAACATTTTCTCGATGGTCTCTACCTAATTCTGAGCATCCAATGGCTCAACAACATGGTTAAACGCTCTAGCACCATTCATGTAGGCTCTATCATAATTTATCTCGGGAACCATGCTAGTGCTAAAACGCTGAAAGAACTGCTCCATGACATTAGTCCAATCACCCTGTACGTCCTCATCTTCCACTCTTGGAGGATTCTGCCTAGGTGTTCGGCGAGGAGGCATACTACTTGAGAATAAAGTATTTAGTACCAGAAACAAGGAAATGACAACTACTAAAATACTTAATAAACACTTAGCATATAGACATAAAATGCTAATGGATCCGCCACTATCGGACCATCACTCTAATGACGCTAAGTGTTACTAAGCATATATGGCAGTAATATAGAAAGACATGAATCGGACAACCTAATGCTCTGATACCAATTGTCAGGACCTACCCCAGATTTCCCCTCAAAATCCGGGATAAACCATGCGGGACCCACCTCAAGAGAAATTATACCAATTATTAAATAAGGGTCTTTCTAATTCAACCCAACCAATATACAAGTGCACCCAGTACTTCAACATTATCATATAATTCCAACTTAACCTTTATGCACACCCAACAAACATTCACCAAATATTTACCCTATAAACCTCTTTGTCTTCTCACGCTTCACTTCACCACCAGCATTGCTTACTCTCTGCTTTCTCTGTACTTTTTTGAAAGCTTTCGCGTTTTGTTCTGGCCTAAACTGAGAAGCTGTTTCAATTTCTCCTTACGGTGACTCTGGTAAGTCCAGTCAAATACAACTAACCCTTTTTGAAGTTGGAGGCTAAATTGTGTTGTAGAAGGGGGTTATGATCTGCCTTTGGACCATCAAAGCACAGATCTTTGTAGTTTTGGTGCAGTCTTTTCATCTGCAGTAGAAAATTACATGGTATATCCAAATAATCCTTTAATTGATCTTGCTCCAGATTACGAGTTCAAAATCACAAGTAGGGAAATAAATTGGAAGACAAGCATTAGTAGAAAAAGATAATCTTTGGTGAAAGGATATCAGATGGAGATCCTTTCAAATAGAAATTAATCATCTCTTACATGATTTCAAGTCTCAACTTTGATAACGAGGAAGACTTTGGTTTGCTCGGAGTGTATGGGTAGAACTAGACGAGGTTAAAATCTAGAAAACATGAAATAATTTGTTAATGATCGGGGCAATTAGTTTTTGCTGGGTTCAAATAGCAACATCCTTATTTAAAAACTTGCTCACTGAACCCTCTCCCACTCACATTCTCTCACTCAATCAACCATCAAAATCACTTAATTTATTTTATTAGAACTATATAAAATCAGAAAGGAGCTTGAAAGGATCTTTTAGCAAAATAAATAAGATCATTGTGATCACCAGGATAGTACACAAGATGTTACATTATCATTTTGAAATTCCACCACAAACACGAAAAGCACCAATAGGCAATCGATGAGTTAAAATTCAAAAGCTACCCTTTTACCAAATCAATTAACAAATGGGAAATGAAAATAAATAAATGTAATGAACTTGAATATATAAACGACAGTAGTATGCAACATGAATTAATAGCTAATAACATTTCTATAGAAATAGTAAAACAATTATCCAGGTCTAAATTCCACGTATAAGTACATTCACTCCATTGATCTGTTCATGCTTCACGCTAGATTCCACTTACTTTAAATAGTACTCTTTTTCCAACCAGACCACTTTTCTCTCCACCCTGCTAACTATCCTTTATCATCTCTGTTTTCTCTATCAACTAATTACTTCAATAATTAAAACCATTTATTCATGATTGCTCAAATTAAGAGCAATTTCGGAAAAAAGAAAAGAAAAAAAAACGGAAGTGATTAACATGGACTAAAAACTAAATACATAAAAAACTACACAATATAGATTTTGCATGACCTAGCCATTTTCCTATGTGACGTTAGTACACAACCAAACATGTTCCAAATTCTAAACCATTACCTCATACAAGTTTTACCATTTTTACAAGATACAAAATCAGACTACATCTCTAATCAGCCGCCTTCTATCCCACACCATTTTTCTTCTCTTCCAATCAAAATTTCCATAACAAAAACACAGCAACCAACAGAACATAACGATCCTACACACGATTTAGGGCAGCATGATAGATCTTAATGATAACCGCATAATACTACTAATTTATTTTGTTAATTGATTAATCTTGGGGTTCCAACAACACAATATAGTGACCAAGTATAGAAGTACTTGAATGATTCAAAAAGAAATTTTGTAACCTGGACTTCCCATCTCCCAGTGACACTTCAAAAGAGGCCTTTGCACTTGATCTTTTCTCAGCAGCTACTTATAACCATATACGATAAATAATAACCTAAAAACAAACCAATGATAGTTACATAAATACCCACCGGTTAACCTGAAGTATAGTATATCATAACACACAAAAGAAAAATTAAATTCTAACAGAGGCATAGGGCCCAATATAATAACTAGCCGCCCTGAAAATCTCAGGGCTGGCTGCTCTATGTTTACTGCCGAGCAAGTGCTGAATCATATGCTCCTCCCCAAACAGCACTGTTCCCAGTGGTAGGGACAGTAGCACCACCAGAAGCAGTGTCAGGCAAGGGATTATATGCTGCTCCCCAGATAGCACCATCCCCAGCAGTTGGGATACCAGCAGCATGCTGCTTGCTGCTGCTGCTGGCAAAGTAAATTATTCCCTCTCCCAGTGGCCTATTACCCACTGAAACATAAGGCCTTCCATAACCATCAAAATATGCACCAGCACCTGGCATGGTAGCAGTGTAATAAGAATCTGGATTCATGTAACTGCCATTAGGTGGCTTTGGGGCTAAAATAAGTAGAAAGTGTATCAGTACTAAACTATCTAAGAAAGCTTTAACTGATAACAGGAATTATAGAGACAGGCAGGGAACTTACCTTGTGCTCTCTTCTCTGCATTCAGGACCTCATCACGCAACCTTTCTACTTCTCCAGCCATGCCCATTAGATTCTTCTCCATTGCTTTCATTTGCTCCACTAGTTCTATGTTTCTACTTTTTTCATATTCAAAAGTAGCGCTGTTTTACACACGAGAGATTGAGAGGATCAGCGGAACATATTAGAAGGTTTATATAATACAAAAACCTCAAAACGAAACATGAATTTAACCAAAGTGATGCTGAATGTGTATATGGTGGAGTCTATAATGACTAAACAGATTGGAGAAAAGTCATTACAATTTAAATATGTGAATAATCAGCATATGATTCCAATCAATCAAAGGGAACAAACATGCACAAAGCGATGTTTGCCTGAATAATATTTCCAGAAAGTACATAGAAAAGATATCTGCAACCTGTTATACTCTGTAGGTATGAAGCTGTTGATAAAAGTTAAGAATGACACTTATGTTTTACAGTTGGTTCTGCTCAGGTAATAGGCAAATAAACTTGGAAGTACTTTTACAACATCAGTGACTCACCGCAGCTTCTGGTGTTCTTGCCTCAAACTGTCAAGTTCACCATGCAGATCTGGCAGTTTCTTAACCTCAACACGGGATTTCTGCAACTCATCCGTAGCCTGTCGAATTTGAATTCTCAGCTCTTTCCGTACTTCGACCAAGCTGTGTGCTTCCATATGAGCCTTTTGCAGCTCCTTCCTCACAACCTCACAAGCTACAACTTCTGCTTCCTTTTTGGCAATTTTATCAAGCATCGCCCGGATCTGGATGTCGCTTTCAGTCTGGATACTTCTCATGTGTGCCTTGACAGTCTGAACTTCCTCCTCTGCAGCTAGAAGCTCCTGCCTCAAATCCACCTGAGAAGTTGCCAATCTATGATTGTCTCCTGCAAGTTGTTTTATCTCTGCTGCTTGATATGCAATTTTGTTTTCCAATAGTTCAGGATGGGGTAGTGACTCGAATAACCGGTAGCCAGGCAATGACCCGTGCCGCATCATCCCTGGAGACTGCACAGGGCGTCTGTCATAGGATGATGGAATATGTCGTCGCCCAGACATTTTTCCCTAATATTCTCCTTTGAATGATACAAACATCAAATTATACTGACCCGAGTTCAAGGTACCTGCATTTGAAAAATAAGATAAAATCAAGTTATAAGCTTCAAGAAGAACAGCAATTTGATCAGTATAAATTCAAGGAGATTAATTCCAACGCTCCGGATCAATCATAATAAGTAGACCTCCAAAACTAACCATCCCAAAGTGTATGATATGCAAACCAATACCGAGAACAAGAGAAAAAAAGCACCGGAATAACAATTGTATAACAATCAGTAACTTTCTTTTGAAATAGATAAATAGCCAAGAAAACAATAACCATTCCACACAAAAAGAGAGCAATAACATTCGTATTAAATCCCTTTTGAGATTCTTTGATGTCAGCAACGCAAGAATAAGAATTCAATAACAACCCAATCTCACCATTTAACATGTTGAATAAGCAGAACAACAAATCACACGGTACGAAGATACCAAGTGTAGAATCTCAGTAGCATCAAAATTCGTAAAAGTTGAACAATAAGTGAACGTAAGAGAGGATCGGAGGTACTCACGACGAGATTAGTGAAACAGACAGAGCAAAAGAGTTGGGTATGTGTTTGTTCTGCTAAATCGAAAGGTGGTTGTCGTGATTATGCTCTTGGATTGTGAGGGGTGCTTGACCTCAACGACCTGGGTTTTCTGTAAGGTCTGAATCACTAATGAACCAAATTATATGTTTTTTACGGACGGGCAATAAGTACCCGAATCCCAAATCTGTCCGATTCAAATTTTTGCTCCCTACCTAAATTTCCCCGTCCTTATCCATACCCACCTAGTTGAACTTTACATGTCTATCTTTTATCCACATTAACCATAATTAACATGATCTATTTATAACAACAAATTATATTATCTCCTACATTTACTCTCTTTTTTAAGAATCATCTCTTAAACTTACTCTAATTGCTCTTTTTATTTTTTCTAAAAAATTTGACAAAGTCAAACAAATTTATTAGGACTCCTCCAAGTGTCGTTGTTATCGACTCAGGTCAACAGGTGTTAGGTAAAAATTGTAAATAAATATGTACCCAACATAACTTCACCCTATCTTATTAACTAAGATAGAGTTTTAATTATGTCTGGTTCTATCCATTCAGAATAAAGTAAATTCATTAATTATAACTCTCGTTTCCAAGAGAAGACCCTTTGATTCTAAATACAAAATAACAAACGGAGCATGTGCGTTTCCGGAGGGGAACTTGGCTTTGAAAGGACCAAGGATTTGGTTTTAGGTGTGGTTGTATCCAGATTTAAATCCAGACTGCCTACATACCCTTGTAAAGGGATCAAACCATTGTAGTTCTTAAGGTTTGATTATGGATTTGATTTTCTGGTGCTTCAGGAATTTGGCTAGAGTTATTTGGACTGGACAAATTTGACTGGTAGTGTCAGGGATTCTGTTTTGAATTATGGTTGCATCTAGTGGGCTGCTAGACTGCCTACGTACCCCTTTGTGGGATCAAACCGACCGTAGTTCATAAGGGTTTGTAGGCTTTACGGCTTAATGCAGGCTTTTGGTTTAACAGATGTATTTTGAATCCGTTAACTGTATTTCTTGTGGACACCAAATTTGCTAGAGTGTCTGTTAATTTGACTTGGGCACCCAGATCGGGTGATGCAGCAGTGTGATAAAAAGGATTGAATGGTTTTGGCCACAGCCCTTGATAGTGGCGTAGGTGATCTTCGTGTGTAAGCGGACTGCCCTTTCATGCGGACTCCGCGCGTACGTCGGTGAGCGGGCTCCGCTTGTACAATTGTGAGCGGACTCCGCGTGTATGTCTGTGAGCGGGCTCCACGTGTTCACTTGTGAGTGGACTGCTTATGCATGTCTGTGAGCGGGCTCCGTGTGTTCACGTGTGAGCGGACTCTGCGTGTATGTTTGTGAGCAGACTCCGCAACTTGCTTCATCTTCTGCATGAATGAATCTCGTCTGTGACGTCATCTCGCCTCGCGAGGGCATAAGTCTTCTGAATATTACCTCGTCACCCCTTAGGGCCTCTGCTTTGACACGAATGCAACCTCGCCACCCCTTAGGGCCTCTGCTTCGCCACCCCTTAGGGTCTCTTGATGTGAAGTCACCTCGCCACCCCTTAAGATTCCTATATTGGCACGAATGTTGGCTCGCCACCCCTTAGGGTTCCTGCCTTGGCTTGAATGTTGGCTCGCCACCCCTTAGGGTTCCTGCTTTGACACGAATGCGACCTCGCCACCCCTTAGGGTCTTTGCTTTGATGTGAAGTCACCTCGCCACCCCTTAGGGTTCTTGCCTTGTCATGCGAATGTTGGCTCGCCACCCCTTAGGGTTCCTGCTTTGACACGAATGCGACCTCGCCACCCCTTAGGGTCTCTTGATATGAAGTCACCTCGCCACCCCTTAGGGTTCCTGCTTTGACACAAATGCGACCTCGCCACCCCTTAGGGTCTCTGCTTTGATGTGATGTCACCTCACCACCCCTTAGGGTTCCTGCCTTGTCACGAATGTTGGCTCGCCACCCCTTAGGGTTCTTCCTTTGACACGAAAGGTTTTTCCTTTGACACGAATGCGACCTCGCCACCCCTTAGGGCCTCACCCCTTAGGGTCTCTTGATGTGAAGTCACCTCGCCACCCCTTAGGGTTCCTACATTGACACGAATGCGACCTCGCCACACCTTAGGGTCTCTGTTTTGATGTGAAGTCGCCTCGCCACCCCTTAGGGTTCCTGCCTTGTCACAAATGTGGCTCGCCACCCCTTAGGGTTCCTACTTTGACACGAATGCGACCTTGCCACCCCTTAGGGTTCCTGCCTTGGCACAAATGTTGGCTCGCCACCCCTTAGGGTTCCTGCCTTGGCTTGAATGTTGGCTCGCCACCCCTTAAGGTTCCTGCTTTGACACGAATGCGACCTCGCCACCCCTTAGGCACTCTGCTTTGATGTGAAGTCACCTCGCCACCCCTTAGGGTTCCTGCCTTGGCTTGAATGTTGGCTCGCCTTTGCTTTCGGAGTTTAGCCATCTCGCGAGGTCTTCTTTACACACGAACTCTGCTTGGTAGGACTTTGTCATCTTTTCCTTGATTCGTCGTCTTTTCCTTGATGAAGTTGATGAGATTGTACGAACCACATAACTCCAGATGTTTATCCCTGTCTGGTTGGGAGTTGGACTTGAGGAAATTATTCTTCTATAAATTGAGATATGTCGTCTCCTTCTCTTTGATCTGGTCAAGGATTCTCCGAGTCGTCAAGGGTGAGTTCATGTTCTTCAGATTTGTGTTACTTGTTTGTTTCCTTCCCCTTGCATGGCTTATTATGCGAGATGCAAAGCCATATGTTTGCTGTAACAAGGGGGGAAAGGGGCGGGGTCATCTCGCATTCTTTTTGGTGACTACCTCGCGCGGTCACCTCGCCTTCTTTTGGTGACTGCCTCGCGAGGTCATCTCGAGTTAAGGGAGATGGCTTTGCTTCCGAGCTTCCGGCGGAGTGACACAGAAAGATAAAGGCGCTGCAAAAAAAGAAATAGTTAGAATGGGGGCTCCACCTTTGTTTGGTTCGCCGCTTTTCTTCTGCCCTGCTTTCTTCTTCTGCGTTTCGCCTTCTTTCTCTCTCTGGTTCGCTTCGCCTTCTGTATCCCTCCCGCTCTGTCCGTGTGTCCTCTTCTTGTCTGTGTCTCTTTATATAGAGTGCACGGTTTAGAAGATTGAGTTTGCATTGGACTTTGTTGTCCACCTGTTTGCAAGAGTCACAATTGAACTCTAAAGCATTGTGCATGTAGCACAAGAAAAGTATTTATATTATATATTTTTTAAATCCTTTTTCTTTTTTTTTCTTTTTTTTTTGCCGATCAACAGTGCCCCCTCAAGTTTTGTGTGTGGAACCTGCTTTCCGCGAGCAAAACGTGACCTGAAATTGCTTTCTTCTAACATTTTTTTTTTGATGTCGTAATCTCAAGTAATGGATGCATATGGCTGTATCTCTTGCAAAGCAGCTTTTGACAAATATGGCAGGATGGTAGGAAAGAGCTTAGAATACATGAGATCACGGACTTTGAATTCCATCCGTGTTGATGATGCTCCTAGAGACATCATTACCTTGGTAACAGAAGTGGAAATGAACTCAGGCTCCCTTACATTTCGTCAGGATTTGGAGGATCAAGTGATAAGAACAACTCGTAACTTTTCCCCTATATATAAAGGGCATTCTTTGGAGAAGGTGAATAATCAACATGATGGAGTCCCTTTTGTCTTTGAAGAGAACTTCTATCCGGTACTTTACAAGATGCTAAGTACCAAAGAGGATTGGTCATCGAGCCTTTGTTTCCGAGGTTGTGCTACATTTGAGATAGGCATCATGGAGTGGACGGAATTCATTCTCGCCAGTTTTGAAGATGTCTTGAATCAAGCTGGAATATATGGTGCCATTGGCGTCTCTCAATATCCTTATCATTATTGCTCCAACGTATGGAAAGCATTCCTGGAATTATGGAGTCCTTTGACGAACACTTTACACCATGGAAATGGAGAAATGAGTATATCATTATGGGATCTGAAGATGCATGGTGGCTTGCCGATTTAAGGGATTCCTTATGAAGAATTTATTCTTGAAAATAAAAGGCTATAGCGAGACGATCCATACCCTGCTACGCTTTCTGAGCTTTTGTGCGTACATTCCCGACTATGCGTCTTGAGTAAGCAGAAATTTGTCCGTTGGGGAGATTGGGTTAGACATTTTTATAGAGGGCAACTGCTATACTCAGGCTACGGAGAAGACACACAGTGCATAAACCATTTGCAATGTGAAAAATTTATGTGTTTCCGGCCTACTTTGATAATTTCAAAAGAAGGGGAGCTGGCTGCGTTCTTAGCTTATTGGCTCAGCAGGTTTGTTTTTCCTTCTTATCATTATATAATTAGACCTGAAACCTTTCACATGGCATGTTTAATGGCTCAAGGAATTACAGTGTCTCTTGCACCAGCAGTGTTGGGCCATATTTATCAGTCTTGGGAAAATCGTGACCGATCCACGAGGGCCTGGAGAGACGCGAAGTTGCTTCCCTGTTCATTATGTGATTGGTTGGTTGGGAGAACACTTTGACTGTTTATATAGACGTCATGCCGACAGCGAGTTTCCTGAAAACTATCCCCAACTAAAGAGATATGCAGGAATTAAAGCTCAATATTTCAATATCACAAGAGCTCGGCTTGTTTTTAGGATCACAGACTCTATAGAGTATCGTCCTAGTCCCTTTATTGAATCAAAGGGTTACTTTTTGATTGACGATGGGAACTTGTCTGAAGAACATTTTGACTGGCTGATTTGTGTATGTTTGATAGGAGCATAAAATGCGACGTTCTTAATATGTTTTTACCTCCATTTATAGTTTGCTTAACCCTTATTGTTAGAATATTGAGTCATTTCGTCAAGTTAAGAGTTTATGGTAGAGTCGGCTGTATATTGTGCTAAAACGAGCTGAATACGCAGAATTTGTCAAGAGTTTTATTTAGAGTAGGATTCCTTGTGCAACTAGGAAACCTAGTTGGATTAAAAGTCATCATTATTTGACGATTCTGTAATATTTGTGTGATACACGCATTTTATGTTATATTTCCAACCTTCTTTAGCTTTGTTATTTCCTTCATAATGTCATTTCTAGCTTGTTTTTGTTTTATAGGTCGAAAGAGTAAGTTTTACACAAAAGAAGGCTAAAACGCAAGAGTTGAGAGAAATCCTAATCAAAGAAGGATTTCTGGTGCAGCAAGGAGTCTCATTAAGTCGTAAAATCTAGGGATAAGTCATTTAGGAAACTTTCCTATTTTGAAAAGGGAAAGTTGCCTATTTCATTTTAAGAAACTTTCTTATTTTGATTTAGGAAACTTACTATTTCTGAATCTTTTCTATTATGACTTTCCCAAATTATTTAGGAAACTTTCTTTTCTAATGAGACAGGGAAACCATTTGAAGTCAGGAAACCTAATCCAACTCGGAATATGAATGGTTTGAACGGGTATAAAAAGGAAGGACGAATTTTGCAGTAATCAAAGAGTTATCTGTGCTAATATAAATCAGAAATTAAGGGAGATTCTTTCCTTTAATTTCATGGTTTGAATTCTAATATTCCCTACCATATTTATCTGACTTTATTTCTTTTCCAGGAACCCTAATTGTGCACAAATAAAGGAAGGAAAATCATGGATTTTCATCAAAAATTTGATTCAAGATAGAAGAGGGAAAGTTCTTAATTGCTGGGATTTCCTTTGGAGAACAAGGAACGTACCTGGTCTCTATTCAAGCCTCATGCAATGAATTGCAGCACAAGACATTCCAGAGAATTCTGGGATTTTGTGCAATATTCTTTACCGTTGGATCAGAAGTTCATCAAGGGCTGAGAAAAGGGCTAGGGTTTTGCCAGACTACTATATAAAGGAGCAGAGAGCTACAGAATTGACATCACATCTTCCATACAAACACAAGCCAGATTTATAACTTGGTTTTGTATGTTTTTATGGTTGCCAATTTGGTTTTGTAACATGTTTAGATTTTCTGATATTTATAACTTATGTATGACAATAGTTACAAACTTGTTCATGTGATATTTTCTGTGCTAGATTTAAGGCAGCATGTTTCAATGTGTTCTTGATTGTATTCGATTAGTTTTCTGAATCGAGCAGGCAAAATCAATGGTTGCATACAGCCTAAGGCCATGGTTGTTATGTGGGTTGCCATTTCATCTACCAAAGTGATATATGATTTAGTCATACGCGAAGTTGTCTAGGTCTTTGTTGCTTAAAAGTGGTTAAGTATAATTCTGAAAACTTGCATGTTAATAGGATGAGTGACGCCATACCTTGTGCATGTTTCTGATTCGGCTTACTATGCTTATGTGTTTTCTTGTTTAATTTCTACGCAAAGTGTCTTTAAGCGAGTTAGCATACAATTTAGGATTACACGCGAAGTTGATTCTAAATACTTGTGAAGTCTTAACGATTAGAGTAATCGCGAAGGGCTCTAAATCAGAATCGGAATTGAAGTAGAGTCCAGGATGTGTTGAAACTGTTGTACCGAATGTCTTGCATAATTTGTTACGTGTTCTTGAGTGTTTTCGTTTCTTGTTTTGTGTAAAGTTGTCGATCACATGTATATATGTTAGTTTAGGTTTTATTTCAGCAGTAGTTTTAGTTAGATAAATCTTTCCAAAACCCCCCCAATTTATATATGTATTATGTGAATATGTGAATATGTATTAGCACTTATAAGTTCAATTCACCCTTTGACATCCCCGGACTGAACGATCCTTACTTATTCTATACTAACGATGACATTTGCAGAGTAATAATTGTGTGAGGTTGCATTGTTTATTTTGTAGTTGATGTAGTCTCCATCAATTTTGGCGCCGTTGTTTTTTTATTGTCTTTGTTCTTCATTACTTCCTGTACAAATTGGTGATGAGCTTTGGTTAGAGCCATACTGTCCCAAAAGATTCGCTCGTCAATTTGGCTTTGATCAAGGGATTCCAGCCAACAAACTTCAATTCAAAATTGAGCAGAGGAGCAAATGTAGCGTTGAAGATTTAGCGAAAGCGCAATTTAAACTCCTTAGAAATGATACATGTTCCCGTTTTTATATTCCCTGTTCTTCTTATGAGGGGATGTGTACCTGGACTTATTGCAGGTGGTGGATGTCAGCATGTGCCCCCTATCTTGGTCGGTCCATGTCTTTTGTTTACCTGACCCTGAAGAAACGTGTTCTCGCCAAGCAGAATAGTATCTTCCCGCCAGAATCCCTTAAAGGTGTATCCGCTGGCGGACCAGGAAAAATACTTTTTTCTGACTTTGAGGAAAGAGATCCAGCTGTTTATCCCAGAAGTAGTTCTCCTTTTATGAGCAAGAAAGTTCATAGAACAAAACTTGATGAGGATAGTCGGGGCAACTAGCGAGCTCGATACGATGATCTCGCGGATGAAATTGGATCACCGCCGACTAATCATGCCTCGCGAAATGGCAACAAGACCGCTATTTCGAAGTTGAAATTAGTGGTGGTACATGACCTGATTTCAAAGTCGCGGGGTCAAAATGACCTGATTTCAAGGCCGCGAAGTCCTGAACCAAGTTTAAAGGACTTGCAGAAGCCAAGGTCTACATCGAAGCAAGTAGAAATCGAGCGTAAGGATGCGGGATGCAAGCCATATGTTCCTGAATCAAAGAGGAAGAAACTATTGCAGAAAGAGCATAGCATTAGACCCACCTTGAAAGAAGTAGATCAAAACCCGCGTAAGTCCACTTCGCAAGAGAATCCGCGCCAGTCCACTTCGCAGGAGAATCCGCGCAGGTCCACCTCGCAGGAGAATGTTTTGGGGTTTCCTCTAAACGTACCAGAGCTGCTCATGAAGGATTTGGTATTGAGGTTACCATCCCCTAAACCTAAAAACTTGAAATCAATCTGTGAGAAGACTCAGTATGATTTGGAGCTGTCATTGATTGGAACAAAGCCAGGATTACTTTTGCTAATATGGAAACAACCAACTCAGTCGAGGGAGTCAGGACTGGAAGCAGAGAGTTTTAGCATATCACCAAGAGATCATTCTGACTCTAAAAGTGGTAGTACAGAGCTAGTGGATCCTGATGCATGCGAGCCTAGAGATGAAGGTATTTGTCAGCCAAATGAAATTTCATCTATCTTACGTATGATCTTCAACTCAGGCCCGAATGAGCGCTGGGGTGATTTTATTATCTCAGAGGTGGAAGACATTTTGCGTAAGATAAGCTTGTCTCAACCACTAGAACTCATTACTGATTGTCGCGGCGAGGTCCAGAAGCCACTTGAGATGTTGGGACCAGTGCTTAGGTCTTATGGATCCGGTCAGGACAGATTTGAAAGGTTTGTTGAAAATGTAAGCAAAACCTTTGAATTGGCTTATATGATTTCCAGGAGCTCGCGTGTTGTTGAGGAGTGTTCCAAAATAGATGTTGAACACCTCTGTGATTTGATACGTAGCCATGAAGAATGTCATCGCACCAAGGCCATGTTAGACTCAGAATTGTCGGGCCTTAACCAAGAATTTGAGGTTTTGAGGGCCAGCATAGAGCATGTTATAAAGGCAGAGCATCAAGCACAGCAATTGCGTCAAAAATATGAGCTCGCAAAGGAACATCTTGAAGAGAGAATTGTCTTCTTGAAAGACTTTGCTGCTCAACAAAACAGGCGGGATGAAGAACTTCGCCAGGCAAGGATGGAAGCCAAGGAAAACCAGCTTGTAGAATTCAAGCTCCTCAAAAGTTCACACGAAGCTCAGGAAGAGGAGTTCAAACGGCTAGTCAATTCTTTAAGGGCCTTTGGCGAGGCGTAAGCATGAGTCCGGGTGCGGACTGCACGTCTTGCCTCGCTGTCTTCCCTTTGCATGGCTATTTTGTCTTGCAAAGTCATTTTGCCTTCATGTGTTATTTTTCCCTTCCTGTCTTGCTTCATTATTTCTTTGTTACTTCCCTTGGAAAATTTGGTAAGATGTAAAAGAATTTGTTTTGAACATCAACTTTTATTTATCATGTGTACTCGTCTACAAGGAATACGTCTTGGTGGGGCGGAATATTTGAGCCCACGTGTCTTGCTGCCAGTATTCTTTTCTTTTTTGTCTTGCAGACTTGTACTTGGTGTATGCTCAGCTTTTGATACCATTATTCAATGATAATGGATTTGTCAAACTATCCTCTTTTACCTGTTTACAATCACAAGAGAGAAAAGTGTTAGTTTGAAAATATGACTGGATCTAGTTTGTCACCAGACTGCCTACGTATCCTGTGAAGGAATCAAGCCAAATGTAGTTCACCCACTTGATTTTGGGCAAAGATTTTTTTTTGAAAACTTTTTTTTTCGCAGCTGGATCCAATTTTAAAACTAGATTGCCTACGTACCCTATGAAGGGATCAAGCTACACGTAGTTCGCCTGATTGATTCAGGATGATTTTTTTTGTGGGGTGGCTGCATCTAGCATTTTGGGACTAGACTGCCTACGTACAACCCTTTTGGGGGATTAAGCCATCGTAGTTCGGGAGGTTTTGGGCTCTAACTTTTGCCTGGACCGCCCTCCCAACTTATCAATCCAGCGAGCTTTAGAAGGCGTAGAACTTTTTTACGAACTTCCCATTAACACAGGGATAGATGCAGTCTCCGTTTGCGTTTGAAAGCTCGTATGCGCCTTTGGTGAAGACTTTGGTGACTACATACGGACCTTCCCATTTGGGCTCAAACTTTCCCTTTGACTTCCTGGTGATGATGATGGGCCTTCGTACTGTTAAGACCAAGTCGCCTATTTTGAATGACCTGAACTTAACTCTCTTGTTGAAAGCCCTTGCAATTTGAGCCTGGTAAATCTCGAGTCTTTGTTGCACTGTAAGTCTTTTCTCATCGAGGGCTTCAAGCTCTGCAAGCCTGATTTGTGTGTTTTCATCTGGATTTGTCAACCCTGTAGCTATTCTTAAAGAAGGTAGTTGGACTTCTAAAGACAGTACTGCTTCAGAGCCGTAAACCAGGTTGAATGGAGTACAACCGGTTGCTGTACGAACAGTGGTTCGATATGCCCATAATGCCTCGGGGAGGCGATCATGCCAGTCTCTCTTATTTGTTGAGACCATCTTCTTTAGGATGTTGCAAAGCACCTTATTGAAGGCCTCTGCCTGGCCATTAGCTCTCAGATTATAGCTAGATGAAAATGCATGTTGAATTTTATACTTTTCACACGTCGTAACCATGGCTCTGCATTTGAAGTATGAGGCATTGTCAGATATTATTTTGGAGGGAACTCTGAAGCGATAGATGATGTGAGTCTTGATGAATTTTGCCACGTCCTCTGCTTTTACTGTTTTGAGAGGAATTGCCTCGCTCCATTTAGAAAAGTAGTATGTTGCAGCCAATATGTATTAATGCAGACGTGAGGATTTAGGAGCTATGATTCCCACAACGTCCAGCCCCCATGTTTCGAAGGGGTATGAGAGAGACGTGGGATGAAGAGGTAATGGAGGCCGGTGTATAAAATCCCCATGTAGCTGGCAGGCCTTGCATGACCGTGCGTAATTTATTGAGTCTTGTACCATCGATGGCCAGTAATAGCCTATTCTCTTTAACTGGGCTGCTAATTTTGGTCCAGCCTGGTGGGCTCCGCATATTCTAGCATAGGCCTCTTTAAGAGCTTCCGCTCCCTCTTCTTTTGAGAGACACCTTAAGAGTATCCCATCGAAGGACATCCTATACAAAGTGTCACTAAGGTATGTGTATCGAGGTGCAGTCCGCCTGACGTAGACTCTTTTCTTTGGATCCGTAGGTAGCATGCCTGACTGACAATACTTGATCATGTCCATTCGCCAATCAGATTCTTCTTCGACTTCGAACACGGAAACCACATGTACTTCGTTGACGCCCTCCATTCGTTCAAGTAGTGTAGGCAGCAATCGTCGTTCCCCAACTGTAATCTGGATGTCCCTCTCGTCAAGTTAGATTAAAGAAGCTGCCAGGTTAGCCAATGCATCTGCTTTGTCATTCTCTGATCTGGGAATGTGGCTAACATTTATGTTTTGAAATTGTCCCATAAGGTACTTGACCCGTTGGTGGTATGGGACAAGGCTCTCGTTTTTGACCGCATATTCGTCATTCACTTGACTAACGATTAATTGGGAGTCACCGAACACTCGTAAGGAGTCAATCCTCATCTCCAAAGTGATCTCGAGGCCAATCATGAGTGCTTCATATTCTGCAACATTATTTGAACATAAAGCCATTAGAAAGAATGAGTAGGGGATTATACCGCTAAAAGGCGTGATGAACACGATGCCAGCTCCAACTCCTTGTTTTCTAGTTGCCCCGTCGAAGTATAACTACCATGAGGGAGTCTCGGTTGAGAAGACATTTTCATCTAGCAAGTCTTCGGGTAATTCATGATCATCTGGCACTGGGTGTGCCGCCAAGAAGTCTGCAAGTGCCTGCCCTTTTATTGGTTTTTGGGGTACATACTTTATTTCGAACTCTGAGAGGATCAGAGACCATTTAGCAAGTCTTCCCGAGGGCATGGACTTTGTCATCAAATACTTTAAAGGATCAACTCTAGATATCAAGGTGACACTATGAGCAAGCATATAATGCTGTAATTTTTGAACGGCGAAGACTAAAGCTAAGCAGATCTTCTCTCTTGGCGTATAATTGTGTTCAGCTCCTACCAATGTCTGACTTAAATAGTAGAGAGCGTTTTCTTTCCCCTCATCATTATTTTGTGCCAGCAATGCCCCCAAGGAGTGATTAAGAGCTGCTATGTAGAGGATTAAAGGTTTCCCCTTTATAGGCGCCATTAGGACCGGTGGGTTGAGCAAGTATTGCTTGATACTATCGAATGCATTTTGACATGCTTGATCCCAGACGAAAGGTATGTCTTTCTTCATCAGTCTTGAAAATGGCTGGCACCTTCCAGAAAGATTTGATATAAACCTTCTTATGTAGGCGAGTCTTCCTTGCAATCCTCTTAACTCTCGAAGATTTTTTGGCGATGACATTTCTCTTATTGCCGTGATTTTGGTAGGATCGACCTCGATTCCTCGGTATCTAACAACAAAACCAAGGAATTTTCCAGACGTGACCCCGAAGGCACATTTTAAAGGGTTCATCTTCAGTTGGTATTTCTGAAGCCTTTCAAAGACTCTCCTCAGGTCAGCTAAATGGTGTTGCCTTTTTCTTGTTTTGACCACCAAGTCATCGACATAACATTCAACAGTGTTGTGTAGCATATCGTTGAAGACGTGAGTCATTGCTCTTTGATAAGTTGCACCTGCATTTTTCAAGCCGAATGGCATTACTGTGTAGCAGTATACTCCTTTTGGTGTACGAAAGGCTGTAAGCTCCTCGTCCTCGAGTGCCATCTTGATTTAATTATAACCTGAAAAACCGTCCATGAAGGACAAGGCGCCGTATCCTGTTGTGGCGTCCACTAATAATTCCGTGATTGGAAGTGGGAACTCATCTTTTGGACAAGCATCATTGAGGTCCCTATAGTCGACACAAATAAGAATTTGCCCGTTCTTTTTCTTGACAGGTACGATGCTAGCAAGGCATGTGGGGTATTTAACTTCTCGAATGAAACCGACATCGATGAGTTTGTCAACCTCATATTCGATTTGAACAACAAGCTCTGAGCGGAAGCGTCGGGGAGCTTGTTTCACCCATGGTTTTCCCTTTGAAACGGCAAACTTACGAATAGCTAAACTAGGGTCCAATCCAAGCATGTCTTGATAGCCCCATGCAAACACGTCTTTGTATTCTTCTCGAAGATTCTTGTAGTCTTGAAATTCTTCTGGAGTCAAAAGAGTGCTTACAAATATAGGTTTTGGGTCTTCATTGGTGCCTAAATTTATCTCTTGGAGTTCATCAACTGTCGATTGTCCTCCATCATCTATCTGGGGCAGGGCAGGTTGGGCACTATCGATGAATTCGTATTCTTCGTCTTCATCTTGATCTTCTTCGATGGAAGTGCAGTTTGTTGATGCAAATCCCTCTACGCTCTCGTCCACTTATTTAGCCATGAGCACCCTTTGTCGTTTGAGCTTCCACTTTCTGTTCTTTTGTAATTTGGGATGAATTTCGCCCAATCGTTGAAACACAGAAACTCGAGGTTGGGGCTCTTTTGTAAGGCGTTGAAAGACAGACAGATGAGGCCGACTTTCTTGTGTCATGTCTTCATTACGGAACATAGTTTTCTCAAGATCCGTAAGGACACCTGTCTCAGAGGAATCTGACTCAGGAACTTCTACCTTAAGCATGCCATTTACCTGCTTAACCGTGATCTTTAGGGGAATGACTTTTGAAGCCGCATTTCTACTCCCGAGGTTAATCTTTAGAGGGCCTGATGCTTGCTTCTGATTTTTGCTTTTGAAAGAAACAAACCGTTTATACCTATTATGCCCATTATCGAGTGTTGTAGAGATCACAATACCGCTCTTTGGGATAGACTGGTCAATTTTAAGAAGAGGTCGCGCCTAGCTCGTCATGAGTGTCTCCATTATGTCCTTGATAGGCGTCATTGCCCTTTGCCCGGGTTCTCGCTGGTCTTTTTTCACATACCTGAAGACCATCTTCGGCTTCAATACTTCTGAGCTTGGAGCCTTTTCTTTTGAGGACAATGTTTGGGGAGTTACTCTGACCCGGGATCTTGATGGCTTTGGCACTTCCTGCTTTCTTGCTTCTAGCAGTACAGGTCTGGGAGTTTCTTTTATGCCAGGGCCATCTGATGATTTGTAGAATTTAACATCCGAGTAATTTACCTCTTCGCCTTTGAAAGGATCTGTGTCTGCCACGACCGTTTTGACCTCTCCATTTTCCAACCACTTAAAGCATTTGTGTAGTGTGAAAGGGACGATACCATAATTATGGAGCCATGGGCGCCCTAACAATACATTGTAAGAGGTAGGAGCATCAATCACGTGAAACAAAGCGGTTGAGAGCAGCTCTCCGATCTCCATTTATAGGACAATTGTGCCCATTGCTTTTTGACCACGTTGGTTGAAACCTTGGATGGTGAGCATGGACGGGGTGAGCTGCTTAGCGTTCATTCCCATGATATGTAGCGTTTTGAGAGGTAACAAATTCATAGCCGAGCCATAGTCGAGTAGTATTCTATTGATCGTCATATTACCCATAAGCCCTGTGACATAGAGAGGTCAGTTATGGTGGTCTCCTTTTAACAGCAAATCCTTCTCCAAGAACGAGATGCAGTTCCTGCAATGAGGACAAACTCTTGTAGTAGTTGTATTGACTTCGACAACGTCTTCTTTATACAACTCTGGGCTTAGCAATGCCTCAATCAATGCTTCCCTTAACTCCCTTGTCATACACAGGACGTCATACACACTTGAAGGTGAGGGGATACGTTTCAGGTATGACAACACATCACATTTGCTCTTTTGAGGAGCAGCTTTTACCTTGTCAGTGACCTTTTTTGGGTCGTCTTTTACCCTATACTTCATGGGCTGTGATTCGTCCTTCTTTTGAGCTAGTGGTAAGCTAGAACGTAGCTGGACTTCTTGTACACTCTCAACCTCTGTATCTGTGTTGGGAGGCGAGATAGTATTAATGGTTACCATGCAACATTGAAGCGTGTCCCCCTCTTCCTTGCTTTCATGAGTGCGGACTCCGCCTGTGTGCGGGCTGCGCGTGTGTGCGGATTCCGCGCCCTTTTCAAAGAATTTTTTGGGTAAGAATTCTGCAAGGGTGAGTGGAGTTCTTGGCGGCTGCTTGTATTCCTCCATGTCTTGGTCTTGAATTTTCCTTGCGGCTCTCCCTTTCTTCTTATTATTTAAAAATGACCTCCGCCGGTATTTGTTTGAGGAAAGCGGAGGAGTTTTCATAGTAGAGGGGCGAAGTTGCCTTGTATTGCTCTCTACTATGCTCCATTCTTCATCTGAATCTCCCAACCCGTCAGAATCCTCCCATACATCGAAGCTTGATGCTGTCATGAGTTCGTATAAGGATGGAATATTAGGGTTTCTAGGGCGAGGCATGTTTGGATGTGCCTCAACAATTGTGACCTCGTCATCGACCTTGAAGGCAACCGATATAGCACCATCTGGTGTAGATGAACCAGTGATTGTTACATTTGTTGTTGTTGTCACAATCTCATTTTTGTTAATCATATCTTGAATTTTGTCCTTAAGAAGGTAGCAATCCTTCAATGTATGACCGACTAGGCGGTGGTACCGACAATATTCTGGATCGTTGGTCTTGTTCATTTCGGCAGGTCATTTTGATTCAGGAAGCTTAATACTTTCTGATGCAATGAGTTCATCGAAAGTCACCTCAACATCCTCATCATCAAATGAATAAGTGACGTTTTTCCTTTTATTAAGTGTGAGTTTGCGAGGTCGATCACTCTGCACCCTGTTGTTGTCATTTTTGCTTTTAACACTATCATTTTTCCTTTGGTTATTTTGGAAAGTGTCGTTTTTCCTTTCATTCTTGACAAATGTCGCCATTGTCTCTCCTTTTTTGACGACCGTCTTCTTGGAATCGCTCTTTTTATCTGCAACTTGAATTTTTGCAGATGACTTTTGGCGAGCAACTTGCCTTTCCACATTGCTTGCCTTTGAGACCAGAGCATCGAAAGTTTGAGGCTCTGCTGTGCCAACATACGTCGCGATCTCTGGGAGGAGGTTATTAGCACACATTTGAACAGCGGAGGTCTCGGATAACTTGTCAGGACATTGGAGATTGAGACTTCTCCACCTTGTGATGAATTCAGTGGAACTTTCTCCAACTCTTTGTCTTGTGTCTGCCAAGTCAATAATGGAGACTTTCTTCTTAGAGATGACGAATTGTGCCAAAAATGCCCTTTGCATATCATCCCAAGTCTGAATGAAATCCGGCTCTAGTTGGGTGTACCATGTAAATGCAGCACCTTTGAGGGATTGCACAAACTGTTTGACCAAGAAGGCATCAACTTGTGAAGTCTCACCACAAGCTGAATAGAAGTGAGCTAAATGCTCTCGAGGGGAGCTATTTATTCCATCAAACTTGTCGAATGTTGGCCTTTGATATCCCTTGGGGAAAGGTATCGCGTCATAGTGATCTGGATATGGTTTGTGGTACCCAAGGACCGGTGTAGATAGAGATAACTGGAAGTCTCTGATCCCTTCGGTGAACATGTTCCTAATCCCTTCAGGTGAGAGTGAATTCTCGTTATCCTTAACGAATGAAGGTTCAGGACGCCTATTTTCCATGTGTGCAGCACATTTTGCTACAAGCTCAGCAACCTCGACCTCTTTTTCAGCCACTCTCCTTCTCGACTAGCTTTCGATATCCGCTATCCTCTTGGCTTCCATCTCTCTTTCTACTTGCCTTTGTAGAGCATCGCGTTCAAGTTGAGCTAATTTCTTTGTCAGCTCCTCCATCTGCTGCTTTAACTGCTCTTCTGGGCTTGACGAGCTTGCCATGAGAACTTGAACATTTTCAAAATCGGAGTCACAACTTTCGCTAGATCTGGCGACTGATGCATGTAAAGAACCTTCAGTTGGGGCCAAAGTCTCATATAAGGGATTACGCTTCCATTTGACAAATGAAGGATTATCTTTTAGAGACGAATACCCTTCTTCTTGCATAACACTTGTTGATGATGCTTTGAGCATCTTCCTTCTAGCCATATTGCTAGTAATTGGTCATGTGTAGGAATCATCTTCATAAACAGGATACTCTTTTGCCTTGGACCCCCTTGGCCTTGCTGGTCCTCCTGCTGGTGCATCAAGAGCTTTTGAAATTTCCTCTGCCAGCTTCTTTGGGTCGAGTTCTTGACTAGCTGTTGTTGGCTGTGAGGATGTTATGGAGCTTTGTGAGCCCTGGAGGGGAAGTTGAGGTTCATGCTCATCCCTTCCCTTGGTTGAAGTCACCATCACAGTCTCCATATTTGGAAGATTGACTAGCATGGTGCCTACCATAATATGGCTTTGTAGGAAGGTTTTTACTTCCTCCTTATCAGGTTTTGATTGAGCAATTTCTGCCAGGATGGCTTCCACTGCCGTAGCTTGGGCATTCCTCTTCCTTTGAGCTCTTGCTACTCGCTTCCTCTGATTTCTCAAAGCATTCTTAGAGGTATCTTTGAAAGTATGAGTCTTCCCGCTACTCATGCCTAGCTTGTCTTGTTTTGCTTCAAGCTTCGCCTTTACACAAGTGACAGAAACGTGGCCGATTACGAATGTCATGCGATGACCAGTTTGATTTGGGTGAGCATCAGTTGCTAGGAGCTTGTGGAAGAAAACAGTTACTTGTGGTACCATTGTTTTGTTTTTCCTGAAACACACAAACAAGTTTAGTGACTTTATAAAACAGATGAAAAGGAAAATGGGTCCCAGCAGAGTCGCCAAAAACTATGTTGGGTAAAAATTGTAAATAAATATGTACCTAACATAACTTCACCCTATCTTATTAACTAAGATAGGGTTTTAATTATGTCTGGTTCTATCCATTCAAAATAAAGTAAATTCCTTAATTACAACCCTCGTTTCCAAGAGAAGACCTTTTGATTCTAAATACAAAGTAACAAACGGTGCGTTTCTGGAGGGGAACTTGGCTTTGAAAGGACCAAGGTTTTGGTTTTAGGTGTGGTTGTATCCAGATTTAAATCCAGACTGCCTACATACCCTTGTAAAGGGATCAAACCATTGTAGTTCTTAAGGTTTGATTATGGATTTGATTTTCTGGTGCTTCAGGAATTTGACCAGAGTTATTTGGACTAGACGAATTTGACTGGTAGTGTCAGAGATTCTGTTTTGAATTGTGGTTGCATCTAGTGGGCTGCTAGACTACCTACATACCCCTTTGTGGGAACAAACCGACTGTAGTTCATAAGGGTTTGTAGGCTTTACGGCTTAATGACGGCTTTTGGTTTAACAGATGTATTTTGAATCCGTTAATTGTATTTCTTGTGGATACCCAATTTGGTAGAGTGTCTGTTAATTTGACTTGGGCATCCAGATTAGGTGATGCAGCAATGTGATAAAAAGGATTGAATGGTTTTGGCCACAGCCCTTGATAGTGGCGTAGGTGATCTTTGTGTGTAAGCGGACTGCCCCTTCATGCGGACTCCGCGCGTACGTCGATGAGCGGGCTCCGCGTGTACAATTTTGAGCGGACTCTGCGTGTATGTCTGTGAGCGGGCTCCGCGTGTATGTCTGTGAGCGAGCTATGCTTGTATGTCTAGAGCGGACTCCTTGTGTATGTCTGTGAGTGGGCTCCGCGTGTTCATTTGTGAGTGGACTACTTGTGCATGTCTGTGAGCGGGCTCCGCATGTTCACGTGTGAGTGGACTCTGCGTGTATGTATGTGAGCGGACTCCGCGACTTGCTTCATCTTCTGCATAAATGGATCTCGCCTGTGATGTCATCTCGCCTCGCGAGGGCTTAAGTCTTCTGAATATTACCCCGTCACCCCTTAGGGCCTCTGCTTTGACACAAATGCGAAGTCACCTCGCCACCCCTTAGGGTTTCTACCTTGGCACGAATGTTGGCTCGCCACCCCTTAGGGATCCTGCCTTGGCTTGCATGTTGGCTTGCCACCCCTTAGGTTTCCTGCTTTGACACGAATGCGACCTCGCCACCCATTAGGATCTCTGCTTTGATGTGAAGTCACCTCGCCACCCCTTAGGGTTCCTGCCTTGTCACGAATGTTGGCTCGCCACCCCTTAGGGTTCCTGCTTTGACACGAATGTGACCTCGCCACCCTTAGGGCCTCACCCCTTAGGGTCTCTTGATGTGAAGTCACCTCGCCACCCTTTAAGGTTCCTACGTTGACACGAATGCGACCTCGCCACCCCTTAGGGTTCCTGCATTGACACGAATGCGACCTCACCACCCATTAGGGTCTCTGCTTTGATGTGAAGTCACCTCGCCACCCCTTAGGGTTTCTACCTTGGCACGAATGTTGGCTCGCCACCCCTTAGGGATCCTGCCTTGGCTTGCATGTTGGCTCGCCACCCCTTAGGTTTCCTGCTTTGACACGAATGCGACCTCGCCACCCATTAGGGTCTCTGCTTTGATGTGAAGTCACCTCGCCACCCCTTAGGGTTCCTGCCTTGTCACGAATGTTGGCTCGCCACCCCTTAGGGTTCCTGCTTTGACACGAATGCGACCTCGCCACCCTTAGGGCCTCACCCCTTAGGGTCTCACCCCTTAGGGTCTCTTGATGTGAAGTCACCTCGCCACCCTTTAAGGTTCCTACGTTGACACGAATGCGACCTCGCCACCCCTTAGGGTTACTGCATTGACACGAATGCGACCTCACCACCCCTTAGGGTCTCTGCTTTGATGTGAAGTCACCTCGCCACCCCTTAGGGTTCCTGCCTTGTCACGAATGTTGGCTCGCCACCCCATAGGGTTCCTACTTTGACACGAATGCGACCTTGTCACCCCTTAGGGTTCCTGCCTCAGCACGAATGTTGGCTCGCCACCCCTTAGGGTTCCTGCCTTGGCTTGAATGTTGGGTCGCCACCCCTTAGGGTTCTTGCTTTGACACGAATGCGACCTCGCCACCCCTTAGGGTCTCTGCTTTGATGTGAAGTCACCTCGCCACCCCTTATGGTTCCTGCCTTGGCACGAATGTTGGCTCACCATCCCTTAGGGTTCCTGCCTTGGCTTGAATGTTGGCTCGCCACCCCTTAGGGTTCCTGCCTTGGCTTAAATGTTGGCTCGCCTTTGCTTTCGAACTTTAGCCATCTCACGAGGTCTTCTTTACACACGAACTCTGCTTGGCAGGACTTTGTCATCTTTTCCTTGATTCGTCGTCTTTTCCTTAATGAAGTTGATGAGATTGTACGAACCACATAACTCCAGACGTTTATCCCTGTCTGGTTGGGAGTTGGACTTGAGGAAATTATTCTTCTATAAATTGAGATATGTCGTCTCCTTCTCTTTGATCTGGTCAAGGATTCTCCGAGTCGTCAAGGGTGAGTTCATGTTCTTCAGATTTGTGTTACTTGTTTGTTTCCTTCCCCTTGCATGGCTTATTATGCGAGATGCAAAGCCATATGTTTGCTGTAACAAGGGGGGAAAGGGGCAGGGTCATCTCGCCTTCTTTTTGGTGACTACCTCGCGCGGTCATCTCGCCTTCTTTTGGTGACTGCCTCGCGAGGTCATCTCGCGTTAAGGGAGATGGCTTTGCTTCCGGGCTTCCGGCGGAGTGACACAGAAAGATAAAGGCGCTGCAAAAAAAAGAAATAGTTAGAATGGGGGCTCCACCTTTGGTTGGTTCGCCGCTTTTCTTCTGCCCTGCTTTCTTCTTCTGCGTTTCGCCTTCTTTCTCTCTCTGTTTCTCTCTCTGGTTCACTTCGCCTTTTGTATCCCTCCTGCTCTGTCCATGTGTCTTCTTCTTCTCTGTGTCTCTTTATATAGAGTGCACGGTTTGGAAGATTGAGTTTGCATTTGACTTTGTTGTCCAGATGTTTGTAAGAGTCACAATTGAACTCTAAAGCATTGTGCATGTAGCACAAGAAAAATATTTATATTATATATTTTTTAAATCCCTTTTCTTTTTCTTTTTATTTTTTTTGCCGATCAACAACAGGTCTGTGGGTTTCTTCCTTCTCCTTATACATAAATTTTTAGATGCTACAGGAGGACCACGTGGTACTATGACGTGGTCTTACATTCCAATCAAATAATGATACGTGGATTTATTACAACTAAAATATAAACTAAGATTTTCTATTTTTTATGAAAAGACCTTCATGGGTCTTTGTTGAGTTTGGACTAGGGTTTAGGGTTTAGGGTTTAGGTTTAAGGTTTAGGGGTTAGGGTTTTGGGTCTAGGTTTAGGGTCTAGGGTTTAGAGTTTATAGTTTAGGGTTGAAAAAGTAACAACAAACCAAAAATTGTCTTTACCAAAATAGTATATGTAATTTTTCCTTAGTAAAATCTAGGTGTCAATATTTGATTGGAACGTAGGACCACGTCATACTGCCACGTGGTCCTCCCGTAGTGCTGAAAAATTTCTCCTCCTTATATCTGTCACATTCCGGTTCTTAAATTATGTTACGATTATTTACTTTTTGTGTTACTTTGGCTTTTCCCGTTTTGAGTAACCGTTTACTATTTAAGACTCTAAAAGTTGACTTTTTCTTCTGTTTGGAATTTGCGAAAACTTTCTTCATGAAAGTTGTAGAGGACGTTAAACAGAGTTCGTGGACACGCTGGATGCTTAAAACAGAGTTCGTAAGAAGAAGTTTTGATCTAAAAACGAAAGTTACGGAGTAGGTAAAAAGGGGTAAAAATTTAATGGGATTTTATTGTTGGGTTTTAAGTTGGACTGGGTGGGGAGCAGTCCAACACCCCCCGCCCCCCAAATTCTCTCTCTCTTCCTCTTTCTTCTCTCTCTCTTTCTCCCAAAGTTTCCCCGACCCGCCGGCTTCACCACCATTGCCCGCCGTCGTCCAGCCACCACCGGCCGCCAGAATGGTCCCGTTCGGACCCCCACCACCTCCTCTCTCTTCCTGGTTCGATGATCGGCCGTGTAACGCCGCCGTTCGCGAGGAAGTTCGCCGGAGACGCCGATTGCACTTTCGCCGGAGCTCCCTCCTCCGGCCACTATAGGCTGAGATTTTTGGCTCAACTTGTAGCCCTCATCTAGGTGAGTAATCCCTTAAAAGGAATCGGCTAAATTCGATCTCATTAGGGTGGTTTGTATAATTGGAAGTTCTAGGACTTATAGATGTTTTGGTTCGATTAGCCTAGTTAGGCTTAGAATTGGATTTGTGCTAGTTAAGGAAGTTGTTGGACAGGTTGAGAGGAGTGTTGTGCTAAAATTTGAGGATCATTGGACGTCGCCAGAAAAGGGCTGCCGGCGGCGCCGCCCCTTAGGGGATGTTTTTCATGTTTTTAAGATGGTTTTAATGAGAGGGCTTTAATGAAGTATAGTTTGGAATTTTCGGAGGAGTTTTGATAAGGTTAGAGATTTTCTCTGGTTAGGGAATTTGGTGGTGTTTAGATTGGAATATCGATAGTTGGGTTAGCCGGTTTTAAATTCTTCTAAGGTTAATTTTTGGCTATCGGTAATGATGATGAATTTTGAGTCTTAGTGGATTAAAGATGGAATTTGGGCAAGGAAGAAGATTAGTTTTAATGAAGTTATTGAAGTTTTTGGGTTATTTATTGAAGTTTTAATGTTGTATGAGAATTAATATTAATTATTGTTCAGGCCATGAGGAGGATCATTTAGAGGAAGCCTCGGGTCGTCGGCAAGCATAGCCGAGTACTGTGAGTGGACCTTTGATTTGAATGTCTTGAATGCAATAAAGTTTATTTAATTTTCAAAGGTATATTGTAGATTTTAATATTTTCTTAAAGTAATGAGTTACATTCATTTTACAGGAACTCTCTCTTGAGCATTTCATTTGACATGTGGGACATGTCAAATGATTTATTTTATTACGCAATATTTTCAGGTACAGTTGGGAAATGTACTGAGTTTATTGGATTTAAATACTATCGGTTTTAATTTTGGATGATTTGGGGTTTATAAATGATTACTGAAAATGGGATTTTCGGTAGTCCTTCATCATAATTTAATGATTTTGACTTTGAGATATTATTATTTATGATTTATATTTGGTATTGAAATCTCGCGTTTATTTCTAAGTTTGAGAATATTTTGACGTGTGAGACACGTCATTGAGTTTTAATACAATTTCTTATGATGATTTTCAAGCACGGTTGGGAACCGTACCATTCGTATGATCTTGGGGAAGATCAGTAGATTTAAGTGTTTTCGGATAATTTTAGTCACCATAATATAGGGTTGATTATATTCTTTATTGCTAGCTAATCATTATTAACGACTACTCATCACAGGTGAGTAGTGCGCTTAGCGTGAGACGCAATTATAGCCTAGGAGGCAACCGATCGGTATATATATATATATATATATATATATAGATGTTAGCTAGTCATTATTAGCGGCTACTCACTATAAGTGAGTAGGGCGCTTAGCGTGAGACGCTATTATAGCTTGGGAGACATCGACCTGAGCCTGGGAGGCTCCTTTTACATGGTGATAATTCTTCCCCCTATTGATTCTTTTCTCAGTTATAATTGATTAACCAGTGGGGCTGGTTTATCCATTATTCGAAATTTCTGTTTTATTTAACCAGCGGGGCTGGTTTATTGATTTATTAAGTGAAATCAGATTTAAGGTTTTAAGGACATTTAAAATTGCGTGCAGCTAATTTTTTAAAGCTGAAATATGGGAAAGTATTTAAATTGATATTTTGTTAAATTATTTAAATTATTTTGTCCACTCACTCTAACGTTTTAAATTACTTTCCCCTGGGCCCTTTGGTTTTAAATGCCCAGTGTGCAGGCTAGGTATAGATGAGGTCGAGCGTAAATGGAGTCGAGGCTTAGTCCAATAGTCAGAGGCTGCTTTCGCTTCAGCTTTATTCATGGTTATTCCTTCCTTATTAGATATGCTCTGATAACCACTAGTGATTTAACGTGGTTTGGTTTAGAAGTGTCAAGTTGGATTTTCAAGTAAGGGTTGTTCATTTTCAAGGAAAGTTTAGCTGAATTTTTGGTAAATTTTCTTTGAAAGTGGACCCCGCAGGATTTACCATGGGTTTCAAGATAAAATCCGGGGTGGGTCTTGACAATATCGCTTTCCAATTTTATTTTTTTAGCATTTGAATGCTACTCCTAATTTTTTGTTAGCATTAATGCTAGTGCCATTTTTTTTAGTGTTTGAATGCTACTGCAAATTTGGGTATGTATATGCAAAAACTTATTTATTTGAATTGATAATTCAATAGCAATCTATATATACAGGAGATGACTACTTGTAGTTCAATCACTTTTTTTTCAAATGTGAGATTGTTCTATAATATGAGAGGGTATTTTCAAATATGTCGACTTGGTAATTATTTTTTCAAAAAACACCCAGACGTTACATATCTTTGTTGATCGATCATGAGGAGTCCTAAATTTATTAGGCTTTGTTATTTTGTTTAGAAAAAGAAAAAGAAAAAACGAGTGATTTAAAGTAAAAGATAATATAATATATTGTTATACATAAATGTTGTTAACCATAATTAGAGTAATTAAAAGATATGACATGTGGCATTCAATTAGGTGGGGTGGGGATGAGGGTGGGGAAATATAGGTAGGAAGCAAATTTGCATCCCAAACCTGACCCGGTCCTGTCCGGAAAATTGACAGGATGAAATTTAAAAGGCATAATTGACAATTTACTACCCTACTTTTCATCTTGGTGACAATTTGCTACCCTATATTTCATTTCAGTCAATTTGTTACCCTATCTTTTCATAATTAGCCAATTTGCTATCCTAACTATTAAATCTGTCAATTTGCTACCCTTCTACCAAACTTGCTAGTTTAGGCTTTCAAGATTAACCAGTTTACATATCAAAATTTCAATATCAACCAACTTTAACCTTTGAATTTTAGAATTAATTCATGTTTGGATGAAGAAATAAACAAAGGTAGCAAGTTGACTAATTTTGAAAACATAAGGTAGCAAATTGACAAATATAATAGTTAGGGTAACAAATTGGCTAATTATGAAAAATTATGGTAGCAAATTGGCTTAAATGAAAGATAGGGTAGCAAATTGACACTAAGATGAAAGATAAGGTAACAATTTAGCTAAAAAGCCAATTTAAAAATGTCAATACCGTCTAGTTATTTTGAAGCGAGACGGACTACAGGATAAATCCTGAAGAATCTCATCCCGTCTCGATCATTTATAATTACTGTTAAATCCAAACATTCCTATATTTTAATTACTTCTTTACTATAACTAGACTAAGTAAGCGCTCTGACCTTTCTGCAACACAAAAGGACATGTTTATGTGCTTATTTACCAAATTTCTCGATCTGGATTACAAAGTGCATATAGAACAAGTCTCTTCTTTCGGGAAACGTCTTTGATTTGTAAAAGTTTTGATCTTCGTTGTTCTTAATTATTGCAATCGGAGTTTTTGGTTACTAAGTTCGATTTGGGCCTCTCTAAGACTCAGTGACACTGTTTAAGATGAAAGAAAATATTGGTGTTAACAGGGTTTGATCTTTGTTGTGTCTTATCTCAAAGGCTAATAAAAAGGGCATGCAAGAGTTTCGAAGAGTTTGATATCTCATTCAAATTCAAACCTGGTAGATTACCTACCTATTTCTTGCCGATTGAAGAGGTTTGCCCTTTCAATTTCATATATCTTTAGTGGATTATGTTTTGTAACCTGATAAATTATGGCTTAAACTTATGAGTTTTTTGCACCAACAGTGCCTAGACTCTTTGAGGTCTGACAATATAATACCCGAATATACAAAGTTATCAATGTGATACCTAGACTCATTTTTTCTTATCAACATGGTATCTCTGTCGATTTTCTATCACTGGACCGTTAATTCCAACACATATGCAGCACGTGACCCTCAAAATAAAAGCAAAAGACTGATTTGCCCTAAAAATAGACCTCCAATGTTTTTCAATTAAGAAAAAATATTTTTCTATTTTTTCCTACTTCTCTTCCTCTCATCTTCTCCTCATTCATCTATCCTCTTCACTCTTTCAAGTTTCAATCAACTTATTGAACCAAGTGTCGTAAATATCCTCACCTCCTTGATCATTTTAATCTTCTCCGCTTCATCAAATAAGAATCAAGTTTCACATCAAACGTTGTCTTTTCGACAGCTGAACCGCACTCTTTTTCGTCGCTCTTGTGCCTGCCGATTCCTATCACCGGCTTCGTCACCATCATTTCCGGCATCTCCTTTATTTCCAATTTCTCTCTTAGGATCTCCATCAAGTTCGGGGCCTCAAGAAAGAGTGAGCCCTAAGATCTCGTCTGCAAAAAAGATGAAGTCACTGGCGCGGGAGCACTCTCTTTCTCTCTACCATCGAAGTGGAGCTTCCACTTTCAAATTGGCTTCTCATCAACAACCAACATTATCATTATGGAACGTGGTTCCTTGGTCCAAGTATCTTGTTGATTTGCTATTAATTCTCATGCATTGGATATAGGACTCAGATCCATAAATTAAAGTTGCTCTGCATTTGGAGAGCTTATCCATGGGAACTGGGACTAAATTGGTCGCAACTATGGTGAAGTTCTTGATGTTGAAATCCGATCAAAATACAAATATATTTTCTTCGTGAAGGTCTGAGTTGAAGGCTTGAAGCTACGAAGTCTCTTTTTCCTGGCTTTTGGAAACTCAAACAAGGAAGAACAAGAAGACCAAATTCTGACAGATTTCTATACTTTTTAGTTTAATAAAAAAATGTCATATGACAATTTTATTCTTGAAAATCAGTCACGTGCTTCTTTTTAAGGGCTCAATAACAGAAAATCGACAGAGGTACCATGTTGATAAGAAAAAATGAGTCTAGGTATCACATTGATAATTTTGTAAGTTCAGGTACTATATTGTCAGTCCTCGAAGAGTCTAGACACTATTGGTGTAAAAAATCCTAAACTTGTACTTCAATATTGTTTCAGACCCTTACGTTATAATTTAATCCGTAAAGTCCTTGACCTCACAATTTCGATTCAATTAGTCCATTGCTTGTTAACTGGATGATGTGTCAGATGAAACAACCATGCAGCGCCACATAAGTTTGTCATATTAAAAATGTCCAAAATACCTGTTACCATTATTTATTTTTTAATCTTTATCTGAGATTCTGAATTCATTGAAATGTCTTCAAAAAAAAAACTTCATTCTCCAAAAAAGAATCCGTTGTTGTGCGACCGTGTCACAATATCATCATCAAGAGCCACCAAATTACCTACCACAATAGAGCTAAACAAAACTTGCTTGATGTTGTCTCAAAAAACTTTTCACTACTAGAAAAATGCACTTAGGCATGAAACTTTTTAAGGCAAGATAATTTGGAGGTGGGAAGAAGAGGATTGGGATTGGAAGAGGCGATGGAGGGTGAGCGGATCAACCTGATCTATCCTGAGGGGGTGTAGAAAGAAAGGGAGGAAGTGGAGCAAAAAACACGAAGTGATTGTGGCAATGAAAATGGAAGAGGAGAAGTAGAAATCGTCATCGCCTCATTGGTGACAATTGGATTGATGTGGCTGACATGGCCAAAAATTAAGCCGCACACTGCACCTTGGGAATTGGAGAAGTGTTATATCATGTAGGCCAGGGCCGAACATCGTAATTTTGCTCTGAACAATCTTTAATTCCATTTAGCTGAGACAAGGATTGCAAATTGGAAAAAAAAAAAGTGTAATGAAACTAGTAAAAAGTTATTTCTATGGAATAGAATGGTACTGTAAACTACATTCTTCACATGTTTAGTTTCTTCTTTTGTAGTTGATTACTTAAATTGTTTAGTTGTTTAAAACAGTTCAGTTGTTTAAATTACTTACTGTCAATTTTATGATTCATTTTGGGGTTTGTATTTTTTTTTCTTCAGATAATAGAAAGTTAGTATTAGTGAGTAGATGATGAGCCAACAAATTTAGGTATTGGTATAATTTTTGTTTGATATATGGGTACATTATTGTTGTTGATGATTCTCTTCTTTCATAAATAAGCAAGATATTTATGGATCACTTGTAACATCTTGAAAATTAGATTTTCTATTTTTAAATGAGAAATTATTTTCAAGTTATTTTTATTTCGATTTTTATTATTCTTCAAAAAATTTTGTGGCTTTTGAAAATTATTCAAATTTTTGGTTTGTCAAAATTTGTCTTTTGAGCTCATAGAATTAACCTAGACGTCGTTACGAGTTCGTAGATTTTTCAGAACATCGTTTTGATATCGAAACAATTTTAATAATTTTTAGATATTGGTATTATCCAAGAATTTTATTAAAAATAGAAATTAATGCTGTCAAGATCTGGGCCGTTCATTTGAGATCATATATTATTGTGGATTAGCTTGTATTGCATTAGATCAGTTCGACCCAATCCCAGACCGACCCTGTCGAGAGCTGCGACGGAGCGCCGATCGCTCATCCGTCTTCCGGCCGTCTCCCGGCGTAAGACCGGTGTCAAAAGCTCTGTCTCGCCGTCCCCGACTTCAAGATGCCCTTCTTTTTCGAAGAGGAGCTCCGACGAGAGAGAAAAGAAGGAGAGAAGAAGAGGCTGGGTTCGCCGGCAAGTCTCCGATTCTGGCAGCGTCGACGCCTCTCACCGGTGTGGATAGCTTCGTCTCCTCATCCTCGACGTCCCTGTGTCTTCAGCTTGTCGAGACGAGGTCAGGTGAGGGAGAATCGAAGAGGAAGATTTTCTAGGATTTTAGCCGTGTTCTTGGTGTTTTCCGGCTACCTCAGAGATCGACTCAAGTATCAAAGTTGGTCTATTCTTCGAGGTCTACCTGTTTATATAATTGAAATCGAGTTTTGTTGAGTTTTCGAGAAATTGGAATTTAGGCAGAGGGTTGACCGCCGTGAGTGCCACTGCGCACGGCGGGTCTGCGGCGGCTGTGGCAGTGTTTTAGTGTTTGTTTGGTGAAGCTGGTAGTGCATAAGAGCTTGCTAGAGTTGAAGGATGTAAACTAGGATTTGGTTATCAAATGTTGATGTTGGCAACAATATGAATGGGTGTCCAGAGTAAATTGGAGTTGAGTATGTAATTGGTGCGTAATTTGGATATGATGAAGGCATTGAGCAATAAGATGAATTACGATGTGGAAATAAAAGAAGATGAGTACATTGATCCGGAAATCATTAGAGACTGTAAGAGGATTTGGTATATAAAACAATGTGAGTGTCCTTAGCAATTTCGGCATATATGAGGATTTGGTACAAGGATCGAGTAACTATCGACATTCCAAGAGCAGAAGGATGAAGATTTAAAATGTGTGTCGCGGTGTTACTAATTTCAGTTAGTGTCAGAATTGACACTTGGATTCCAGGTAGTCTCTATTGGGGAACCTTTATTTAAAATGATAATTATATTATAATTGAAATTTATGTTTTGTGTGGCATTGATTGGTTAATTGTTGATTGTTATCTCTTTCGATAAAGAATGTGTAATATGTGATTTTATATGATTGATGTTTTTGTTTATCAGAAAAGCATGTATTGAATGTTATAATATGAGTATTGATATTTATTGGTATATATATATACATATATATATATACACATATATATATATATATTGCATTGTGAGGAATTGTGAGAATGGGGATTTTGGAGAGGAGAATGAGATGAATAGAATATATACATTTTGTATAGTTGAGTTTCCTCGTGGGTTGTCCTTGGGATTTATGATTAGCCCACACGTGCACAAATACAGGGAAAGTATGCCCTTTCGATGTCTGACATTGATAAAACGATCCGATCGAGTTGCGGATTGAGAGACTATGAGTATAATAAGATGACTAACAAAAGAGGTACAAGTGGTGAGATATTACTGATTGTTAGATCACATATTCGAGATATTTGAGTCAACCCCTAATTGGTAAAATACACTGTGTGGGATGCGTAAACTCACCTGTCTTTGATGTATGGACCAATAGCCAGTAACTGAGAAAGACATTCATTATCATACATGCATCAAATTGTCGTTTTATTTGTAAAGTATTGTTTGACATTGTTTGATAACTTGTTTGGGTTACTTAGATATGAATAACCTAAAATAGTTTGGCCCTATTGAGCGTAAGCTCACCCCTATAGATTTCTTGTTCATGTTTGTACGAGGACACGTATTTCTAGAAGACTAACGGTAACATTAGGAGACTTATTCGAGAGTAGAAGAGTTACGGAAGATTAGAAGTCAGATAGATCGCAAGACCTGCCTATTTTGTCTTTATAATTGTTTTTGTTATTGTAAACGTTTTATTTTTTTTATTTTTACAATTTCTAGAAAAGTATTTGAAACTGTTTTAGTTTCTTTTACTTTTTCCTCTCACGTCTTGGGTTTAGTGTTAGGTGTTTAGAAACCATCGACACCGGGTCCGGGATGTGACATCACTATTGACTTGTTGGAGGCTCATGGGTTTGATGGTGAGGAGATGAAAGGGCAGAAATCAATGGTGAAGGAGAGAGGAATCCAGTTCTAGTCGGAAAATGCAAGGGGGGTATATCAGAGAATTTATTAGTGACTCGGAATGCAACTATCAATGTGGCATGGAATTCATGGCCACGTCTACGACTTAACGACACAATTTGACGGCAATGATCTATTGAATGGAGATTTACGGTCAGCGACTTTATATAACAAATTGAAATGTCAAGGACAAACGATTTTGGCTGCAAAGTATAGGAACTAAACACAATTTAACCCGTTTGTTTCATGTTGTTGGTGGTGTATTTGTAATCTAATCTATTAGTACATAGAACTCATGAGATGGTAATGTTAATTAACTAGATAGACGTTATATATTAACCTCCTCCTGTGCCTAGTTATCGTAATAACTAGCCATGTATATACAGTAAGTATACATTTTACATATAGTATATACGTTAAATTATAAATTAAATTCAGTTTACCCCATTGTGATTTAAAGGTGACTTCATGTTAGTCTCTAGACTTTCAATTTCATCAGATTACCTCTCGAGTTCTTGTTTTTCTAGAAATTTAGCTTCTCAACCCCCAAAATGTCATCAAATTTCAACGTCCCAATTGGATGGAGCATGAGTGATAGGAGACGGCAGACAGAAAAATAAGAGCTCAATGGGTAATCTGATGAAATTAAAAGTTTAAGGACTAACATGAATTCACCTCTAAACCACAGTGGGGTAAACTAAATTTAATTATTAAATTATTCATTACCATGCCTGTAGTAATTGACATAGAAAATGATGAAGAGTATCACAAGACATCTGATACAACGATCGTTAATTGTCAAGCTAGTAATGATGAAGAGTATCACAAGACATCTGATAAAACGATCGTTAATCGTCAAGCTAGTAATGATGATAACTTTTTGGGACTTGAGAGTAATTTTTAGTTGATACTAGTGAAAAAGAAGCATTTGACTTCAATATAACAATGGTGCTAGAATTAGGTTTAGTGTTCCGATAATGCAAATGAGGAAAATCAACAATATATATCCTTAGACAAGTTAATTATTGTTGTTCGAAAGAAGGTTTAAGTTAGATAGTGAGTCTTCTGAAATAAAAATGGCCGACAGATTGAGACACTAGAGTTAGTTGCCCAGCAAAAATTCGATTTGGATTGCAAGATAAAGGGTTATGGAAAGCGCTCACCTTGATCTTGAACACCGTCACAAGCTTGCAAAGCAAGAAGAAAGACCATTTCTACGCTCTAATCAAATTGTTTCAAATGCTCATCAAAGGGTGATTAAATCAATGAGAAGTATACATATTCATATTAGCAGGAGTTGAGCAGAAGGAGTTGGGGGATCTAAAAATATTGGATTTACAAAAACTGATTGCTATAATTTTGTAAGTAGAGAGAGAATGATCATGCTTGAAGAAGGTGATGCTCAAAACTTGATTAATTTATTCAAAAGAAAACAAATTGAAGATCCTATGTTTTTCTACACTGTGCTAGTGGATAAAGACAATCAAATGACAAACTTTTTCTAGAGAGATGGAAAGTCGAAAATTGACCTTGAATGTTTCGAGTCGTAGTTGTATTTGGTTCGACTTATCGAATGAGACGACATATAGCATGATTTGTGCTCCATTCGTTGGGTTAATCATCAATGGAAAAATGTATTATTTGGTTGTGCATTTTTGCTAAATGAGACAACTACTTTATTTGTTTGGTTATTTGAGACATTCTTAGAAACAATGGATGGTAAAAAAAAAACCTAAAACTATTTTCATTTGGACGGTTTCAGGTAGTGACAAATGCCATGGCGAAGGTTTTTCCAAGATACATGTCATCGGTTATGTTTGTGGCATATATACAACTTGAAATCACTTTACATAAATCCTGAGTTTAGTGAGCTTTTCAAAAAGTTGCTTTTCGGCCTTGTAACAGATAAGTTTGAGTCTAATTGGAATGATATCATAAAATGGTTTAACCTTACAAGGAATACATGGCTCAAGACACTTTATGATCGTTGTGAAAAAAGGTGTGCATTATTTAGCAAGGATACATTAATAGCCGGTATATTATCTATACAAAGAAGTGAGAGCGAGCACAAACAATGTGTTTACAGCTGTCTACTAAAAGATTGAGTCTTACTGAATTTGTGCATCATTATGATACACATACAAAAATGATGTGCTCAAGTGAATTGGAATAGACTTTTCGATGCAATAACGGGATACTTTCTAGAGCTGCAAAAAGGAGTGGAATTAAGAAGCAAGCTGGTACGGTCTACACTTGAAAAATTTACACTTTATTTGAGTTTGAGTTTATTGCTAGCTTGGCAATGAAGATGGAGGAAGTTGGAAGTGATGGAATGTCACGCCCCGACCCTTAATTTTGACCTTAATTACTAGCATGGTGTTAATAAAGGTTTTACCGTTTTCGTCATTAAGTTTATAATTTAATTGGTCCCCAGAGAGGTTGTGGGGGACGATTATTTCGTAGGATTTATTCAAAGGAAGAAATTGTGACGACGGTAAAAACGGTAATTTTTGTCAGTAAAAGGTAATTTTCGTTGAGGTATTTTTTTTTTGGGTGTTGAATTTTGGATTGGGTATAAGGTGGTGGACCGGTTCAGGTTAAGCCCAAAACCTTCTCTCCTTTCTCTCTCCTCCCGCTCGGGCTCTCTCTCCTTCCCGAGTCTCTCTCTCTGTCAAATTTTTTTTCCGTCGCCAACCCGCCGCCGTCCGTCCTTTGTTCACCGCTGCACCAGTCCCAAACGGTCGGCCTCCCACCCAGCTCCATTTCTAGACCGGTGAGAGGCTCCCTAGCGCCACCAATCGACAGGAAAGCTCGCCGGAAGTCCCGCCTGTCCAAGTCTTCCCGTCGCCGGAACTCCCTCCTCCGGCCGCCATAGCTGGTGATCCTTAGCTCAAAAGGAAGCTCTCCTCCCATGCATTCATCCTTCCAAAGGGCTCCCTCCCTCTCGAGCTAGGTAAGGAGAAATCAGTGTTTGAAATTCTAGGGTTTTTTATGTGTTTCCTTTCGATTGGCATAGTTAGGCTTGGAATTGGTGTTTTTGCTAGTTAAGAAAGTTGTAGAGAAGGTTGAGAGGAAGATGCTGTCAAAATTTGGTAGGCATTGGAAGTCGCCGGAGCTGGCCGTCGGCCGCCGCTGAAAAAGTATTTTTAATGGGGAATTTTATGAGGAGTTTAATGATATGAATTTTAGAATTTTTGGAGGAGGTTTGGATAGGTTTGGGAATTTTTGAAGTTTCGTATTTTTGGAGGATTAATAAGTTAAAATCCAACCACGTGATTATTTATGGTTAGGATGGTGGAAGGTGTTTTTGAGAATGTCGGTAAAAATTGTGGAGAATTATGGTTGGCAGTGAAATTAAGATTTAGGGCGATAGGCATGGTTGAGTGCACGAAGCTTATATTTAATTATGCCTATTTTCTTCAAGTGTCGGTGTTTTATTTAAGGATTTACTTATGTTTTTGGAACAGGACGCGAGGAGGCTCGAGCTGAAGAGGCCTCCGACCGACATCAGACTTAGGCCTAATTTGTGAGTGGACATTTGTTTTAAATAATGTGCTTGAAATGTTTTATTGTTGAATAATTTCCTTTTGTTGGAAAATAACTGAAACTGAGAATTTTCGGTGATTATACTTGTATTTATATGTTTATGTGAATAGTATGTATATAATTAAACGCTAGCTAGCTATACGTGATTTTCCCCCATAATGAGATAAAATGCCATTATGAGGTGACGTGAGCGTTAGGCGTCAGCGTCGTAGCCTTGTATGATTCTCTATTCTTCGTATTCATTCATAGAATTCGTACAAGGAATCAGCACTTATATATATCCACTCGTGCAATTCCCCCATAATGAGGTACAATTCTAGTATGAGGTGACGTGAGCGTTAGACGCCAGCGTCGTAGCCTTGCATGACTATCTATTTTTCAAGCTTATTCATAGATATCATACAAGGAATAGACGAGTATAAATACATATTGATATTTATAATATCCTAGCCTGAGAGGCCATTTATTAAAGTTTTTAAACTGAGAGGCCATTTATTAAAGTTTATAAATACATATTGATATTTATAATATCCTTGCTTGATACATACACCAGTTGAAATTTTTTTTTTTGAGTTAAGCTTTTAAATTGTCGCTGGTAAAGCGTTTTCAATGAAAGTATTTTTTTTTTGGGAAATATTATTTGTTATGTCGAAATTGCTTTTGTCCACTCACTCTGACGTAATTGAATATTTTTCCCTGGTCCATTCGTTTTAAAATGCCCAGTTTGCATCGTTTGAATTGGGTCTAGAAGGAGACGTCGAGGCATAGTCACCCATCTTTCCGCTACTTTTCGCCAGTAGGTTACCTGTTTAATCTTTTGTTGTTTTTATTTTAGTAGCTCTGAATACTTTTGGGATTTTTGTATAACTTATTCTGGATATTGGATTGTTGTGGAGGTTTGCCGAGTTCTTTGATAAATTTTCCTTGGAAGTGGTTACTTCGGGTTTTATGGTGAAATTCGGGGTGGGTCATGACAGTTGATATCTGTCAGGCCCCGACCCATAATTTTTACCTTTATTACTGGCATAGTGAAAATAAGAATTTTACTGTGTTCGTCATTAAGTGTAAAATATAATTGATCCCTAGAGAGGTGTAGGGGACGATTATTTTGTGGGTTTATTTTAAGGAAGAAATTTTGACAAAGGTAAAAAAAATGGAAATTTTTGTTAGTAAAAGGTAATTTTATTGGAGTATTATTTTTGGGGTGTTAATTTTTGGTTTGGGTTTATAGAGGAGTAAGTGGACCGGGCCTTTATTTTTGGTCAAAGCTCGTTCTTTTTCTCTCTCTCTCTCTTCCTCCCGGTTTCTCTCTCCCCGAGCATGTTTCTGTCTAATTCTTCCGGCCGCCCGACTTTCGCCGTCCGGCCGCCCCAGCCCGCCGCACCAGTCCCAAACGGTCGGTCTCCGACCCAGCTACTGTTCTAGACCGGAGGCAGCCTCCCTAGCCCCGCCGTGAAGGAGGAATCGACACCGAAATCTCCGGCTGCCCGAAATTTCTTTTCACCGGAACTCCTTCCTCCGGCCACCATAGCCGGTAAGCCGTAGCTTAAAAGGAAGCCTTCCTCCCGTGCTTCAATCCCTCCAAAGGGCTCGCTCCATCTCAAGCTAGGTAAGGAGAAATCGGTTTGTGAAATTTTAGGGTTTATTGTGTGTTTGTGTTCGATTGGCTTGGTTAGGCTTAAAATTAGAGTTTGTGGTAGTTAGGAATGTTGTAGAGGAGGTTGAGAGGAAGATGCTGTCAAATTTTGGTGACCATCGGAGGTCACCGGAGTTGGTCGCCGGCCGCCGCTGCCGACGCCGCCGCTGAGAAAATGTTTTTGGTGGAGAAAAATGTGAGGAGTTTAATGGAATAAGTTTTTAAATTTTTGGTGGAGTTTTGGATACGTTTAAGAATTGTTTAAGTTTGGTATTTTTGGCGGATTATTAATTTAGAATCCGGCTATTGGATTTTATTTGGTGGAAGGTGATTTTTGAGGATGTCGGTAAAATTTGTGGAGTTTAAGGTTGGCAGTGGATTTAAGATTTTGGAGTGTTAGGCTTGGTTGAGCGCGAAACATATTTAGTTATGCATGTTTTGCTGTAAGCGTCGATATTTTATTTAAGGTTTTATTTATTTGGAACAGGACGTGAGGAGGCTCGAGCAGAAGAGACCTCCGACCGACATCAGGCTTAGGCCTAACCTGTGAGTGGACCTTTGTTTTAAATATTGTGTTCGAAATGCTTTATCGTTTTGAATGATTTTCTGTTGTTGGATATTTTCTCGAAATTGAAAATTTCGGAGATTATACTCTTATATGAGAATAGTATGTATATGATTAAATGCTAGCTAGCTATATGTGATTTCCCCCATACGCGAGGTACAATTCCAGTATGGGTGACGTGAACGTTAGACGCGTGCGTCGTAGCCCTGTGCGACTTTCTAATTTCGCATTTAATTATTCAAAGATTTCGTACAAGGAGTAAGCACGTATATATTACCACTCGGCCGCTTTCCCCCATACGCGAGGTATAATTCCGGTGTGGGGTGATGTGAGTGTTAGACGCAAGCATAGTAGCTTTGTAGGATATCTACTTTATTCAAGTTGTTCATAGATATCGTACAAAAGGTCAGGCGAGTGTGCATACATACTATATATATAATATCCTGGCCTGAGAGGCAATTTCTTAAAGTTTGGGAGTCTAACCAGGCTGGACCCCAGTTCAGAATCTTTCCAGTGGAGCTCTTGTTTTTGCCGCTGATGAAAGCATTTTTGGGAAAATATTTATTTGTTGTCGGAATCGCTTTGTCCACTCACTCTGACGTGTTAAATATTTTCCCATGGGCTCTTTGTTTTTAAAAATGCCCAGTTTACAGAGTTCGCGTGAGGTCTAGCAGGAGACGTCGAGGCATAGTCACTCATCTGTCCGCTACATTTCGCCTGTAGGTTACCTGTTTAATCTACTAGGGGTTTGTTAGCTTTCACTGTATTTTATTTTATTTTTAGTAGTTCTGAATACTGTTGGAATTCTTCTGTGTAATTTTTTATTCTGGCTACTTTTGGGTTGTCGCGGAAGATTTATTTTGAAGAAAAAAAAAAGTGGTTCTTAAATTCTTATAAGTTAGGGTTGGCCATTTTCGAGGGAGGTTTGCCAAGTCTTCGGTAAATTTTCCTTGGAGGTGGTCCCTGCAGGACTCATCTCGGGTTTCAGGGTGAAATTTGGGGCGGGTCTTGACAGTTGGTATCAGAGCTTTCGATTTCATCTTCTGTTTCCTATTCACTATCGTATTTGCCTAAGTAGCCATAGTGTCTATAGAGTGATGATCTGACAGCGGCGGATTCATCGGCAGTTTCTGCTTTTGATACTATGTGTTATTGGGTATATATGGTAGTTTCTGTTAGTCTTGTTTATAGACTACTAAATGTTTTCCTCCTCAGGTACTATGCCTCCTAGACGTCGACCCCGTGTGGCTTCCTCGACCAACGCCAATGAGGGTGGGGAAGTAAGAGGTTTAGCGGATTCTATTTGGGCTATGTTGAGAGGTGTTCTGGATAGGGTTCAGCCCCCTCGATCTGTGAAGAAGAGAGATGTTGCTGATGTGGTAGCTGATGCTCTTAGTCGCAATCCCTCCGTATCTTTGTTTCATTTAAGGATGGTTCGAGTTACACTTCTTTGTGAGCTGCGAGCTACAAGGGTGGATTTGGCGGTGGATGAAGTGGGTGCTTTGGTAGCTAGTTTCCATGTGAGGCCAGTTTTGGTTGATAAAGTGCGAGAGGCACAGTATAATGATCCTTCCATAGTTCGGTTGATGGAAAAAGCAGCGAATAGAGTTGCAAAGAATTTTTCGGTAAGAAGAGATGGGTCAAAAGTAGGCTTTGTTGTTCAAAAGTAGGCTTTGTGTGCCAAAGAGGAACAAAGAGTTGAAGTTTGAGCTAATGGAGGAAGCTCATAGTTCCACTTATGCTGCTCACCCGGGGAGTACAAACATGTATCAGACTCTGAAGGATTATTATTGGTGGCCAAACATGAAGAGGGAAATTGTAGCTTTTGTGAGTAGGTGTCTTATTTGTCAGCAGGTGAAAGCAGAACAGCAGAAAGGCAAAAACCTTTAGGGTTGCTTGAGCCGTTGCCAAATCCAATGTGGAAGTTGGACCACATCACCATGGATTTTGTCTTCAGTTTACCTCGTACTCGTGAAGGGCATGACGATATTTGGGTGATAGTGGATAGACTCACTAAATATGCTCATTTCTTGCCGGTGAGAAAGAAGTTTTCGCTGGATAAATTGGCTGAGCTGTATGCAAATGAGAAGATCAAGGTTGTCAGGGATAGACTCAAGGCTGCTCAGAGTAGGCAAAAGAGTTATGCAGATGTCCGCAGGAAGGACCTTGAGTTTCAAGTAGGTGATTGGGTGTATCACCCGGTGAATCCGGCGCTCCATCAGCTTGGTCAGCTTATACTCTTGCGACACTGCACAAAGCTAGTTGTCAGCAACGACAAGGCAACACAAAACAAAGAAACACAAGGCACAAGTACACGGTACCTATTTTCTGGAAACTCCCAGGAACCCGGAAAGAATGCCCGTGCCACTCCTGCCATTGCCCCCCAACAAGAAAACACTTGCGTCTCCAGGTCTCACTTGTTGATGTAGGCAAGTATTCCACCAAGACCTTAAACTTCCCCCGTGACTTCATCGTCACACAGCCCCGGCTGCCCTTCTTCGCGCACCACCCCATGTGCCAGCACGCGTTAAACTCCTCGCAATTAAGGAACTCCTGCTTCAGCAGGCGAAACAACATGCCCATTCCCAATATCTGCTGTAGCATATTAGGGGTAACTTGCCCCGGGGTGACATGCAGACACGCCAACGTGTACTGCACAAAGCATCTCAGTTGATACTCGTATACCAACGTAAAGTTACCCGGGGGATCCCAAAACTTCAGCCCCCTGCCAAGCGGCCGCAACAAGACCTCATCCGGTATACTCTAATTCTGCCAAAGCGCTTTAAGCTCCGACGAGGTCATACTCTCGCCAGGGGGTTCCCAAAACGAATCATCCTCCTCCCGAGATCTCGCCATGATAAACTCCTCTACCTCCTGCAAGAGAGGGTTAGACGAGGACACATGAGACCCGGTATCCATTACAGGAATGCCTTCCCTTAAGTCAAGGGCAATTTCTGCCATAAGATTATCCAATCCCTCCTCCATCCGGTGCAAAGTGTCCGAATCCGAACTAGATGAACTAGAGACCACCACAATCTCTTCGCTGGACACCCACTCCAGATCTGTCATACCCCGCTACCTTAACCCTAAGCAGCCCGACAACAAATCTCTTAGCCTAGAATTCCTACCAACATCACAAACATGTGAACAATCCCACTCACCCCAAATAACCCAAAACAACAACACCACCACATACAAACCCAAAAACAAAGAAACCGACAAATTCATACCTTAAAACAGCGGATTCGCGTAGTGGCAGTGAAGCTGGTTGCAAACAGCCGAGCACTCGCACCCACTCGATCGAGGATGAAATTGAACGTTTCCCAGACTGAAATTCGCAGATTCGCCGAAACCCTATACCGCAAATCACGACTCACCCAATTTTCAGTTTCGAAAGCATGAACTCCCCCCTCCAGTTCTCCCCAAACCTATATATAGACATTCCAGCAAACCCTACCAATCTATACGGTCAGGGCAAAGCCACGTCACCTTCGGTTGTCCCAAAAAAAAAGGCACCACGTCATCTCGCCAGCTAGCGCGAACTGACTCGCCCACTAGCACGAACTATCTCGCCAGCTAGCGTGAACTGTCTCGCCGACTAGCGGCCCGTCACCCCATTAGCGCGGATCATCTCGCCAGATTGCGCGAACTGTCTCGCCCACTAGCGCGAACTAACTCGCCCACAAGCGGCCCGCCACGCCATTAGCGCGGTTCATCTCGCCAGCTAGCACGAACTGTCTCGCCCACTAGCGGCCTGCCACCCCATTAGCGCGGATCATCTCGCCAGATAGCGCGAACTGTCTCGCCCACAAGTGGCCCGCCACGCCATTAGCACAGTTCATCTCACCAGCTAACGCGAATTGTTACGCCAATAGCACAGTTCATCTCACCAGCTAACGCGAATTGTTACGCCAATAGCGCGAACTATTTACGCCACTCACGCGACCCGTTTGTTCACAAGTAGACACGACTTTAACTCAGTACTTAACCCCCGTCATCTCGCGACCCTCGCGTGGGGACTTAGGGACTCGGCACCATGCCTCCAGCACCCGGGTAAAACCTATTCTCGGCATCTATAGAATAACTCCCCACCCAAGAGCTCTCTCGGACTGGGGACTTGGGGACTTGTTAGTACATAGCCAAAATACTTGGCTGAGCCGAGAATAAGGCGCAATTACCCGATCACCGAAGATCATTCCAGGCGAGATAGCTCTGACGAACCCTTCACGGATATCCAAAGAGTGAAAGGCCGGTAACACCCCGCTTACCAAACCCACTCTAGCAGCAAAACTCCCCCAAAAAGGGAGACAATGCAAAGGTTAACAAATAGTCTCACATCAGAGACTGAGGCCACAGTGCCTAACCTTGGCCTATAAAACAGGCACAAACTCCCAAAAAGGTACAGACAATTCTCTTCTCACACTCCCGTACACAGCAAGTAGCCACCTAAAACTGACTTAAGCATCAGAGAGTCGAAGACTAGGCCACCCCAGTCCTTACTTCCTGACGCCTTGTTACTTGTATAGGTACCGAGTGCGAAACCAAGGATTCTACCTCATCCCGACCCGCAGCATCTTCCTGATTTGCAACCCTTTCCCGGCTCGTGGTATCGGGATGAGACAGGTAGAAACAGTCACCCCTTCATAAATCTGTTCCTTATTTATTCATGTGTTGTGCTTATTCTTGCACTCCAGACTCGTATGAAACCAACCTTGCAAAATTGGAGGAATGGGGTTCTATTGTTGAAGATTTTCTAAAGGACCTTCCTAAGGAGAGCTGGTGTTTGGCTTTTTTAATGGGAAGAGGTTTGATGAAATGACCAACAATTTGGCTGAGACTTTTAACAATTGGGTGGGGGAATTTGAAGAGTCTTCCTATTTATGATCTAAATGAAGGTATTAGAACCAAGTCTATGTAGAGAATTGTTGAGCGGAAGGAAGGGTCAAAAATGGGTCATTGTTTTGTGTCCAAACATGGAAAAGAAATTGATTAATAACTTGGCGGTTGGGTGGCATTGGCGAGTTATGAGATTTAATGCATATGTTTATGAAGTTCAATGTCAAAAGTACAGGGTTATGGTGAACTTGGAAGAGGAATTCGTTTGTTCGTGTGGGGAATGGAAATGTCATGGTTTTTCTTGTTCACATGCGCTTGTTGCAATTCAACAACATGGTGTCTCTCCTCACTTATATGTCAGCCTTTACTATAAGGTACTCTTTTAATCATTTTGTTTCTTTTTACTCTATATCTATTCTTGTTTCCTGCTTTTGTTAACTAACTTGTCCAGTAACTGCTTGTTTTTCAATGTAACTGATCATGTAACTATTTTTTTTTCAAGGTGGATAAATTCCGAGAAACCTACTCACACCGTTAAACCAATCCCTTCCATTTCAATGCATGTTGATCTTGCTCGATCGTCATTTCCATTGCAGCCGACTTTAACTAAAAGACTTGCTGGAAGCCTTTGGTTACATATGACAGCTACATTGATGGATACAGTAGTTACATTGATGGATTCAATAGTTACATTGATGGATTCAAGTTCTTTTTTGTAGTTACATGCACAGTTACAATTCTGCTGTTGGATGTTTCATTTATTTAGCTGTTGCTTTTTATTATGTTAGTGGAAACTGTGTATCTCATTTTTCGCGGTGTAGTGGCATGCTGCAAATATTAATGCAAACCTCATTTTTTTGTTTTTCTAAGTGCTTTGTTTATTTCAAGTTTTATTGCTTTGTTTGTTTCAAGTTTCATTTTGTTCAGCAGTTACATTGCTAGTTACATCTATGTAACTATGCATGTAACTACTAATAGACTTATGTTCTAATATGTAGCGGGATGCTGTCGTTGCGGTGCAGCGGCACGCTGTAATTATTATTTAATAAATGACTTATGTACCTACATTAAGCTACTTATCTAACTATCATTGTAATTATCCATATAACTATGCATGTAATTATGCATGTAACTATCCATCTATGTATGCATGTAATTATCTATGTAACTATCCTTGTAACTATCAACGTATCTATCAATTATTATTATGTAAATGACTTATGTACCTACATTAAGCTACTTATGTAACTATCCATCTATGTAACTATACACCTATGTAACTATCCATGTAACTATCAATGTACTATCCATGTAACTATCTATGTAACTACATATTGCTAGTTACCTGGGTAGTTGCATTGCTAGTTACATGGATTTTAATAGATTTCTGTTCTAATACGCAGCGAGACGCTGCCGTTGCGGTGCAGCGGCACGCTGTAATTATAAAACTACAAACAATGGAAATATGATCGATGATTTGAGTTCATTGTTTGATTGCTTTCGTGAAAGATATGAGAAACTCAAAAATGCATATAGTTAAGTGGAAAGATGCAATCCTGCCCAGCTATTAAACTTAATTATGCATGATATATGGTTAGCTTTCCAAAGCTTCTAACATACAAAGCTCTAACATACAGAGCATCCATATCCATATTGCAATCTGCATAAGTATAAGTTGTTTGGGAGTTGAAAATGAAGAACCCAAAAACAAAAACATCAAGCTTAATAAATAGAGATATGTTCCACACAAATAATCTTTCATTTAGCTGTTTAAATACAATTGATGAAACATTGATATTAAACTTGGTGAACCTACTGCTGATGATTTTTTGAGTACCAACTGTGCCTATGGTTAAGAAACCTCTTCACCATTTGTGCTCTAAACTTCAAAACATTTTCCTTCTTCAATGTTATGTCAAACGTTTCCTCCTTGGAAAGTTTGTCCATATAGTACATAATGAAAATCCCACAATCCATTATGTTTATCGAAAAAAAATTCAAGTCAAAACAAAATCATTGAACAAACAGTCAATTTCTTACGTGCCTATGTAACTATCAATGTAACTATGCATATAACTATCCATCTATGTAACTATACATGTAACTATACATGTAACTACAGACTGATAGTTACCTGGGTAGTTACCTAACCAAAACTTTAAATCTGAACAAAAAACATTTAAAACTTACGATGTGGGATCTTGCTGAGGTAGTGGTCAATTGATTTGACAATTGATCGGGATGTTTTCAATATAGTTTTTCTTGACCCATTGTATGGACTTTCTCTCTCTATCTGTAAGCTTTTCTTTTCTCATTACTAGCTTTTCTAAACTGCTCATGTTCATGTCCATTTTTCTACAGGAGCCTTTCTTCAGCATGTCATCTCCTTGTTCTTTTACTGTAGCCATCCATAACTCAACCATGGTTGCCTGCACAACATAATCATTGAACAAACAGTCAATTTCTTACATAATAGTTTCCCTACGGTTATCTACATTGACCTGCCTATGCATGTAACTATCCTTCTATATAACTATGCATGTAACTATCCATGTAACTATGCATGTAATTATCCATCTAGGTAACTATTCATGTAACTATACATCTATGTAACTATCCATGTAACAAGAGATTGGTAGTTACCTGGGTAGTTACATCTCACGCATAATGCAAAAGAAAGCAAAGCAATCCCTATAGGTACATTAAACCTTCACGACAGATAACAAGAGAAAGTATTTACCATCTTTTGGGCATCTTTCCATATATGTACCTTACTCCCATCAGTTTTTCCCTTCATTGAATCTAGGTGGTAGAAATGAGGGGGTTGAACATGGAAAACAAGGAGTGTATGGTGAAACTTTTCTTCATTAGTCATCGGTAAAAAAATCATTGTCGCTTCTCCCAAATAGTCATACAACTTGTCAAGGAAGTAGTGGTGGATGTTCCTTCCGTGAAGATTTTCTGTTGAATGCTATTAAAATGAAACAGAAACTATCAATATAACTATCCACCTATGTAACTATCTATATTATCAATTATTAATAGAGATGTAAATAGTTTTAGTCCTTACCCATGCCATGTTCTGCATAACCCTAGGAATAACGACAGACTGAGAATCCTGCTGAGAAATTTCTTCAGCTATAATGGCACCAAAGCAGTCTATTACATTGCATGCCACTGCTTTGTCCATTATAACCTCCAATAGATCAAGCTTTGTAATCTCTGAACCATACAACGAGCCTTCCCATAGGATGTCTCTACAAGAAAGGATTAAGCTGGTTAGATTACATGTTACATTAGCAGTTACTCAATTATCCATCTATGTAATCTCTATGTAACTATGCATGTAACTATCCATGTAACTATGCATCTAACTATCTATGTAACTACAGATAGATAGTTACCTGAGTAGTTACATGCATGCTACACTTTTGTAACTACATTAACCTGTCTACATTAGCACAAGACCTTACTAGTGCGCTACATGCTAGTCACCTAGACATTTAAACATCTAAATCCAATATGAAAAACTTTATATCAAAAATGAATTTTCAAAGTGATTTGAGTTTACCCGTCATTTAAGTTGTCCCAGCAAGTTTTCCATTTTTTCTTTGTCAATGGATCCATGCACTTGAATGCTTTGAAATTTGTTCAAACCACCTTCTTAGTCCTAGTTCATATTGGCCTCGCGATGATTGGCACAATCTGTATCGGCATGGGTTCCATCTCATCATCACCAATGGTATGAATTACATCTCCATACTCGGTCAGTTCATCTCTTTCTCCTATCTTGTTCTTCTTCTTCTACTCAAGATTTTTCTTTCTTTCTTTCTTCTGCTATTTCTTTAGCCTTCTTCTCTCTGGTCATTTTAACCTCCCCCCACCAGTATATATCATCTCTTTTTGCCGGCCTTCTTTGCTTGTTCTTGATCCGAGCCACATAGGAATACATCCCCAAGGATGATGCTGTCCTTCTAGAGTCTTTCTCTGTCAGCTCGATCTCGATATCACTCTCCTCTTCATCTTGATTAATGACAGGAACTTCTACATGTGGAGAGACAATCATCTATAACTTGTTAAATAGAGAGTTACATAACCCTAAATAGTTTCACTGATAAAACCAGTAATTCATAAAGGCAGCAGTTGAGAAAAGAACCATATGTTAAGCTACCCCTGAAACTATCCATGTAACTACAGATTACTTATGTAGTTACATAGAATGCAGAAAAAATCACAATATCATACTTGTGGAGATACGATGATCTGGTATTTTACAGGTTCTCGTTCCATCATCGTAAGGTCAATTATCTGAGGGCTAGAGGGAGTATTGAAATTCTTCTTTGGAATGATTATTATTCCAGTCACCAATGGGCTATTCCAAAATACCCAGGGAGAGATTCCTAAATCAAAATATAAAAAACATTCACAATATAAAAAACATTCTTTGAACATAAACCACAATTCATTCTCAAGAAGAATTTTTAAAATCATACATATATATGTTCATTCTCAAGAAGAATTTTTAAAATCATACATGTATATGTTTCTGTGCAAAGATATGATTCGAAAACTCTAAACAATTTATTTCAAGTTCAATTCTTGAGAATTACCCTTTGTTTCATCGTCTGCTTTCTTCTTCTTTTTAAGCTCTTCCTCAACCCGTTCTAATTCTTCAACATATAAGTCTTCTGAATTTTGGGTCGGAAGCTGAGCTATGTTCTCATCTTCCTTGCCAGTTCCTTCAGGATCCTTATCCGCTTCCTTATCATCATCTTCTTCAGCTTCCTTGTCCTTTAGATCTTCATTGATTTTTTCTCCCTTGTTTGCTCCTCCTTCAGGATCCTGATCATCTTCATTGCTTTCCAGAGCTCTCTCATCTTGAGAGTTTGGTGCTAATGCTGCCACCAAAGCTTGCAGCATCTTCAGTTCTTCATTGAGTTTTTCATTCTTCACCGTTGTTTCATTGTTAATTATCCTCTCAACCATCAAATCCTATATTGCATCTTCCAAATTCTCCTATAGTTCTGTCTGCCTTGATTCAGACTCCTCTTCCATCTTTCTCATTTCCTCTTTCAAGCATTCAGTTTGACAGAGTAGCCTTTCGTTCTCCTCTATTAGCCGTCTCATTTCAACCTCCTTTGCTTTTTGGTTTCCTTCTTGGCTTTGATCGAATATTAGAGAGGACGGTGGCCTTTCTCCTTCCTCTACTTCCTTCCATGTTTCTTCTTTTTCCATCAGTTTCTTCTGGACTGTTTCTTCCTCAGATTCTTCTTCTTCTTCTTCTTCTTCTTCTTCTTCTTCTTCATCAGCTTCTTCAGCTTCTTCTTCTTCTTCTTCTTCTTCTTCTTCTTCTTCTTCTTCTTCAGCTTCTTCAGCTTCTTCTTCTTCTTCTTCTTCTTCAGATTCACAATCTTTTATTTCTGGATCAGACTTGATTCCAACAAACAGTTGTTGTAATAACAAGAAAAAAAATTGTTAGTTATATAGTTACAAAACACACAGCAAATACATGGATAGTTACACTACTAGTTACAATGGCAGTTACATAGTTCCAAGACACTTGAAAAACTGATTTAGTCAAACATATTAGGTGCATTGTTTTGAAAACTATCACAATTCTCCATATAGCTATGCATGTGTAACTATCCATGTAACTATCAATTTTCCATGTAACTATCAATTTTTCATGTAACTATCAATGTAACTATCAATTTTCCATGTAACTATCCATGTAACTATCCATGTAACTAGTAATGTAACTATGCATGTAACTATTCATGTAACTATACATAAAAAGGTAACTATCAATGTAACTACAGATTGATAGTTACCTGGGTAGTTACATACATGCTACACTTGCGTAACTATATTAACTTGTCTACATTAACACAAGGCCTTACTAGTGTGCTACATGCTAGATGTACTTCTATATTTCAGCATATAATAAATATCAGAATTGAAGATGTATATATAAGCAAGCAAAGTTTGATTGATTACTATGAAATGTCCATATATTGATTAAGTTATATAAGAACTCATACCGTCAACGTTTTGAATTCAACTTTCTTTGTTAGTTTTGTGAGGTCCCATTTCCTCATCTTATGTTCCTCATCCTCTGTGCCTTCAATCAGCTTTATGACGTTTATCTTCTCCCAGAGCCAATACTAGCACACCTAAAATTAAAAAAAAAAACAGTTAGTTACCAAATGATTTTCTTACCAAAAACAGTTACTTACAAAATAAAACAGTTAGTTACCAAAGATAAGTAATTACAAATACAGATACATACCAGAATTAAGTGTGCACACCCTCCTGTTTTCAACCCGCTTGACCCTTTACCCTTTGATTTTAATCGTTGTCTTAAACAACCCAACAAAAATCTTCCAACCTTTTTAGCCCATCCAAAGCTCTCTATATTCCCCCATATTGCATTTATTAGCTTGTTTGATGCATTCCCTCCCCCATTTGCAAATAGAAACTTTATGCAAATTTCTAAAATCACCAACCTAACCAAATTGTTTCTCTTCTTTCTTTTTTCTTCTTCATTTGTTGGCTGTTGGTCCTTTACCTTTCTTAAAGCGTCCATCACACACTTTTTTGTCACTCTTTTGTTTGTCCCAAACAATGCCTCCGCTGCATTCTCTTCCACTTGCATTGTGTCAAATGAGCCACCTTTTCTAGGAAGTCCTAGAATCTCAGATAAATCTCTACTTGTGATTTTGTATCTTCCTTCCCCGATCACAAATGCATTAATCTTTTCATTGTAAGTGTCAGCAATTATTTCAACGAGCTTGTTCGACTTCCCAAAATGCTTTTTGTTGACATGCTTATAAAATCCTTCAAAAATTAAACTAAACGGGCCATTTCTCAGATCATTCAGTGCTTCTTCATCTAACACCTCTCTAAAACTATCCATTTCAGGCCATCTTGATCTGAACTGATTTGATTTCTTCTTCTCTATCTCATCTTCTTCTTCCTCCTCCATTTCAGATGTCTTCTTTCTCCGCCTTCTTTTTCTTTGTCTCCTCTATCTTAGTTTTCTTCTCTTGTTTTCTCCTTCTTTTTTCCTGTCCCATAAATAGTTTGGACAGTAGTACACCATCATCCTCTTCATCCACTGTCCACTTTCTCTTCTTTGCTCCTTCATCAACTGTCATCTTTCTCTTCTTTCCATCTTCATTAACTGCGTTCATTTTTTTCTTATCAATTTCCCTTCATTAAATAAACAGCATATAAACATTAAGAAACTAGAGATTGATAACTATCTTCATAATCTCAAACTAAACAGAACAAAAGCAAAGGACTAACAAACAGTAATCAAACGAAAAAAAATGAAAATCTCAATAGTATTGGATAGTTACTTGATAGTTATATGTAACTATACATGTAACTACAGTTTGATAATTATCTGGGTAGTTACATACATGATACACTTGTGTAACGACATTAACCTGCCTATGTAACTATGCATGTAACTATGCATGTAACTATGCATGTAACTATGCATGTAACTATCCATGTAACTGGCAATGTAACTACCCTTTAGATTCCATGACTATTTTGTTGATATTTGCAACGTGTCGGTACACCATAGCGCAACATTCCGATGTAATTGTTAAAATGGATATGTAATTATCCATGTAACACTAGCGCAACATATATAAAAGATTTATCACTGGATATCAATCTTATTTATCTTACAAAAAAGTATGTAAAGAGAAGTGTATTTGACTACATCTTGATCTCTTAAATGTAGACCAAATTATCTATTCAAGAACAACAATTGCACCATATTCTATCTTTGTAGAAGCTAAGGACAACTTTTGGTGAGTTTTGAACAACACAAATCAGGGCTTGTTCTGAACAACACAACAAACTTGTTTCGAGCAAACTGATTATATCCCATCACAGCAACTTGAGTCAAATATGCATAGAGGGTGTAATAGGGATGAGCCTCACCAACTTAACATAGAACAACATACATCAAAATGTGAGCTTCTAGTTGATGGACGACAGTACTTCTTGGCCACTTCTCTCGAATTGCAGCTAAGTTAAAACCACTGCCATTACAATATAAGTAATGCAGCAAGTTATCACAATCATACAAATTAGAGGCTTGATAGTTTATAAAGTAAAATTCTGGTCACAAGAAAAACAGAAACCAAATTCCATGTCAAGCAAGAGGGAATAAAATGTATGGCCAAGAAACAAAATCTGACAAATACTTTCATACACACCCAATGTCTTTCTTCTGGATATAAACCCTAAAGTGTGATATACACCAAATACATATACTCTTTAAAACCCTATCCAAAGCTTCATTTGCTTAATGTCACCAATCTTATTGTAAATCATAGACCGAATAAGATTTCGACTCTAACATTGTTTCATAGAGCTTCACCTTATATATCAATAGAAACAATGGATTTATACAATTCATTTACAATTTATTCGAACTTCCCATATGAACGAATATAGAAGTCATCTTCATTTTTAATCTCCCCTAAGCTTCTCTTATTTCCTAAATTTTCAGATATGAACAAATCAATAAGCAAAAATTCAATCAAACATTAAGAGCTTCATACCGAAAGTGAAGCTTACCTGACTGGTGGGCACCGCTAGTTCCCGTGAAATTAACCTCCAAAATCATCATCCACATTTAACGGCTACATTGCCAGTTACATGAACACTTGTTTGATAGACTTTTCTCCTTCCTTTTCCAGTTTTTGGCAGAATGACATTCCCATTTTCCGGAGGCCATAACTTCCTCTAAAAAATAGCTATCAACGATCCGTGAAAAGTTCTGGAAACTAGACTCTTCTAGCTTTCTATTGATATAAGGCAAGGTTTGTGGATCGCTCTGACCAGCTCGCAATTTTCCGTGGCATTTGACTGAAAATCTGAGCAAAATTATGTATTTCTTAAGGTTTCATCTTTAATGTGCATCTCTTTGCAGCGTGTAGCATCTATTTCCTCACATTTTTTCTCAAGAACTTGAGAAGGTCAGCCCTCGCTAGCACATCAAGGTCCACTATGGTCTCATCAAGAAAAAACACCAAAATTCATTCACAGACATTTCATCAAGCACCTGGTGTGCATAACCAAATTCAATGCGGTCCTTCTCGTAAAACCAATTCATAAGCATCACAGATCAGTGCCTATTCATGAAACTTTGAACTGAAACCTATCAAATTTGAAGTGCACCACAATCTCGTAACAAATGTGATATTCCTATACGATTCAAACTTTCACATTTCAAAGCAATCAAAGAGAGCCAAACCTTGAGGCTCATTGTACTCATGACCTTCCGCCTGTATCGAATGCAGCACATCCTTCAGCACATCGACGTCGTCCTTTGGTTTCTTGTTGTCGGCGGCAGTATGGCGTGGTCAACGGGAACCCAGCCCTAGTTGGCGTAGTTGGCAAGGTCGAGGAGTACCGTTGGAATGATGAAGGGTTCGTCGCTAGCGGATTTGAGAGAGAGAGAAGGAGGTGGTGATCTGAAATGGATTTGGGATTTGGAAGGGAGATGGAAGAGAGTGGATTTACCTTGAGAGGGATAAGGATTCGACAGTTTTCATTTGTGGCATAGATCGTAATTTATTTTTATTTTTATGGGCAACGCTTTAAGAGATTTAAATAGGTGTACTATTTTATCATCAATGAGCATTTATTAACAATTTTATCATTTGTTACTTCTAAAAGTATTTTTTTATCATTGGCCCAAAAAAATAGCGGGCAGATTTGTGAAATAATAAAGCCCATTTAAAACCGGTATTGCACCAAAACCGACCCGAATATTTCGGCCCAGTACTTTAAAAAACAGTTGTCGGCCCAAAAAATTTCAAAACCGGGTAATCCGGGTCGAATCTGGTTTTGGCCCAAAACCGACCCTGGCCGACCCGCGCCCAACCCTAAAATTTCTAGCTCAAACACATCTGAAAATTTATCATTCCTTCACATAAAACCAGCAGCCCATTGCTTGGAATTCAGGAACTCAAAAGCAACATACAACTCCTCCCTATTGTGAATGAATACCTTCTATGCAATCAATCCAATTAAAGAATCTACCCTTAGGGGTGGGTTCGGTTTTGTTTGGTTCGGTTTGGTATTTTTTGAGACCTTAAACCGGAAACCAAACCATACCGTGGTTCGGTTCGGTTTTGGTTTTTTTTGACTTTCTTAAAATATTTTTTCTTAAAATTTGTATGCTTTTGGCTTAGTAAAAAAATTATCATATTTAAGGTCTTTTTTTTCTTCCATTACTTGTTTTTATAAGCACATATAATATATCAATAAAAAATTTGACAATAATTTTTCAACAAACTAACAATTTATAAACCAAATAAATACTTTGAAAGTTTAATACTCAATAATTTCGAAAGTATTGGGAATTAACCACACTAGCACACCATGAAACCATAATTTTAAAACTTCTAAGTTCATCTTAAACAGAAAATATAGACTCTATAATTTAAAGTCCATCCAAATAAATTTCAAATTTTAAATTTTAAAAATCATTAATTTGAATAAAGAAGAGAAAAATAAATTAAATATTCTAGTCTATCATCTAAAGCTCGCAAGAATAAGGTCTTTGATTTTAGAGGTAATATATCACTCTCTATACTTCGCATACACGACACCTAAAACATTTCTATATGTACATAAAACGAAAATAAAAAGCAAAATATTATAAAAGACAAATATATAATTATATAGAACATAAAACGTAAAATCATATTGTTCAAATCAAATATTTAATACGAAAATAAAGACAAAAAACTATGTCGTTTTAGAGAGATTCAGTTTCTCCGTTCGGTTCGGTTTTTCATGGGTCGAAACCAAAAACCAAACCAAACTAATTTGGTTCCGTTCGGTTTTTCTTAATTTGGTTTGGTTTTTTTCAGTTTGGTTTTTTCCGGTTTCAGTTTGGTTTTCGGCTCGGTTTTTTTCGGTTTTTATTTTCAAAATTCCACCCCTACCTAACCTCATAAGAATATAACCCGTAGCTCAACACTTGTATAACTGAAGCACAATAACAATCTAACTCCAATTTCTTCAATACCAAGAGAACAAAACAACTAAAAATTTCAACACCATCTCTCAAATAGGCAAACAAGCACACAGACCCATACAACCAATTCATAATTCAACTACACCACTCTGAAAAACAAGATTATAAAACTACTCGTCACCTTCTCTTTTTGGTTGACGGCAGACACAAACATTTGATAAAAGAGAAAATGGATAACTGATGATATCAAACATAATAGCCAAATCGGAGAGAGAATCCATGAATCTAAGTGAAAAATGATCAAATCTGAGAGATACTATCAAAATCTCGCTGTAGATACTACAAAGCAAGGAGTCAAATATCGGATATCGAGGAGATATCGATAGTTCGAAAAATGGAAATTTCAAAGGAGATATCGGAAACTTTTCATTTCAGTAAAATTTCGATAAAATGTAAGATACTTATTTACAAAGATACACAAGTAACAACAAATCCTAACACAGCAGGATTGGTTGAGACATGTGGGTTTTCTTACCTTGTCTAATGTTCGAATCCCGCTGAAGGCATACTTTGCCTTTTTCATCGATTTTTGTATCTAATTTCTCAATCTGGGCCTTTGTTGGGATGTTGTGATACTCCAATTTCTCAATCTGGGCCTTTGTTGGGATATTGTGATACGAGAAAATGGACAAATCGTGATATATTGCAATATTATGATGGTTTGTGAATATAATATCGCCAGGTGAGAAAACAAAATTTTCATTGATATTTCAGCGAAAATCTCAATTTTTCACTCCTTGCTACAAAGTATGAAGAGTCAGAGACAGTTTTTGAGAGGGTTACCCAATTGCAGATTCTCATTCCATATGCTCTTCAGACCCCCTCTGACTTCACAGAAGCACATTAAAAGAAACCCAAGGCATCAAACTAGATTGGGCTAAAGAATGAGAACTCGAAGCTTCAACGCAACGATTTAGATCCGAAAGCAAAACAACCAGAAAGGGGATTCCCACTCGCGAACTAGAATGAACGATCTAAGACGGTGCGAGTGACGACAGGAGGTAGAGAGCTCCAGCGACATCGAGGACATAGATCCAGCTAGAGAATCGTGACGCAATCAGATCATGGAATAAGGGAAAAATTGAAATAACTAGGGTTTTAAAATTGGGGGAACTGAAATCTGAGCTAAAACTAAACTAGGATTCCAAGAATCATGGATTATTGAGGCTAATTGCAGAAAATAAAAGGAAGCAGCAAAAGAAAATGATGACCCTGTAACTATCTACATCTTGTCTTCTCAATGACAAGGTGAACAGTACAACATAGCCTTTATATTGGCAAATAGGTATTACAAGCCAATGACTATTCTACTCTTGCAACACTAATGATATACAAATAACATGAAAGATAATGCTCATCCAGAGCCTAAGTATATATTTCTATCAGTTTTCCCACCATGTTGCGCATTTTACAAGTGACACTAAGTTTCATCTAGAAGGCTGCAACCATTTGACGAAGTAAGGAACTCGCTGCCTGTCAGGATCCACTCTGAATTTTACCTTGAATCCCGAAGTAAATCCTACGGGGTCCACCTCCAAGGAAAATTTTACTAAAAATTCGGCATAACCTCCCTTGAAAATAAACAGCCCTAACCTAAAAAGTCTAGATGAACACTTCTATATCAAATCATCCATCCTCAACTCTTGGAGTCATCCGCTCCCCACATCCATCACAATAACATTAAATCATCTCCAAATCCATCACTTAAACATCCAAAAGATAAATTATACGTTGTCCTCCAAATATTTCTAAAATAGATTCATGAGCCTTAACATACAACCGAATATTATACAATACCCTCCAGGTAATCAGAACTACTAAAACTAGAGGAAGCAAGAAAAATACACTGGTAGGTTAAACAGGTAACCTACTGGTGAAAAGTGGTGGTGATGTTGGTAACTATGCCTCACCTCCTACTAGTACCGACCTGAACTCTGCAGACTGGGCATTTAAAAACAAAAAGGCCCAGGGGAAAACATTTGAAAACGTTAGAGTGAGTGAACAAAAGTAAAATTAAAAGAAATGAACAAATAAATAAATTTATGCTTTCCCAATTTAATTTCTATAGAAAAGCTGTGATGTATGCGACAAGCTTTAAAACTTTTACTTATAAACTGAAAAATACAGAAAATACGTGACTAGCCTCGCTAGTCTCCAATACTTTATAATATTGAGCCTCCCAGGCTATAGTAAAATATGTATTTACACACGTCATACTCCTTGTATGAATTCTTGTGAATTTAAGAATTCGTACAAGGCTACTACACTTGCGTCCCACACTCACGTTACACCATAATGGTGGGGATAATCACTTCAACATTATGACTGAAAAAACGGGTGTATATACGTGCTGAATATCCCCTATATGAAAACCTACATTCATATAGAGCTACGACACGCTCTATGACACGCTCACGTCACAACATAATGGCGGCTAATTGCTACACCATTATGGTGGAAAGACACGTATGGCTAGCTAACATTTATATATACTATCCTCATAAATAAACATAAATATATATATATATCCACCGAAAATCCCATTTTTGGTAACTCTCCAAAATAAAAATAAAAATTGCCAAATTAAAAATGACGTCATATGATCCAACAAAAAGAAATTGTTCAACATTAATCCATTTGCATGCATATAATTTAAAAACAAAAGTCTACTAAAAAATTTAGGCCTAAATCTGATGTCAATTCGAGATCTCTTCAGCTCAAGGTTCTTCACGTCCTGAACAATAGATACTAATAAGTTCCGATCCCAATTTTTGACATAAAAATTAACAAGAATAAATGTGGGCCTTAAAATGCACTTCCTAGCCCACTTCCTCAAATTCTTAAACGGCTCAAACCGGACCCGTACAAAATCCTTCACATATTATTTTGATGAATTTAATCTAATTCCAAAGCTATCCCAACAACCGGTTTCTCATCTAACAACCAACAAGTTAACCAATCTCTAATTAATTCCAAACCTTAACAAAAACTCCTCCAACATTCACAAACTTAACATTACTAAACTCTTCCCTCAAACACAACCTATAAAGCTCGGAATAACACTTCAGCATGACGGCGCCGTTGTCTGCACCGCGGGCAGCCGTGGCTGGCCACCACTAAATTCCTGTCACCTCCTATGCCTACCAAATTTTAGCAACACCAACCTCTCAATACGCACAACAACTTACTTAACTAACACAAACAATAATTTCAAGTCTAAATAGGGTAAACGAATTAAAACAGTAAAAATCCTAAATGAAAACCCTAGAACTTCAAACAACTGATTCTCCTTACCTGATGCGACTTGGTTTGATTCCTTTTAGGGTATTGTTACACCAAGAAAGGCCTTCAAGATGAGTCAAAGGTCTCCTGCTATGATGGCCGGAGGAGCGAGTTCCGGCAACAAAACCAACACTGTGCAGTCTAGCTTCCGAGCGGGATTTCTTCCAAATAATAGCATTATGGACTCGATCACCAACTCAGAAAGATAGTAGAGGTGATGGCCAGTTGAACAGGACCGGGGCAGCAGCCTGAGCTGGCCGTACGGCGGTGATCGGAGGTGGAGGTCGCTGGCAGGGAGAGAGGAGAGAGAGAAGAGAGAGTGTTTTTGGGCCTTTCTCAACCTATTCCCTATCCGGAAACTTCTAATATGGAAGTTTCCCTTTACATCCATAATCCAATAAATAAAGTTTTACCCCTTTTATTTACCAGCTTTTTACTTACAACTCAAAACACACGTAACTCATGTCTGCAACATCATTTTATCGTCCTTAACAACTTTTCTCTAAGGAAAAACCCCGTAATAGTCATCAAATAAAAGTCGTCACTACGATCCTTTGACTAAAAGACCATAAATACAGACAGTAAAAACTCAAGGTAATACAACGTAAATAATTAGAGTAAAAATTGAGGATCGGTATGTGACAGTGCCTATCCAGAGCAAACATCGTACGCAAGACATGCAAGCTGGGACATAACCCACATATCCAGATCAGGACTTATTGGAAGTAGTAAATTACCAAAATCTAATAAAATAAATTGATATAAAGAGAAATACATAATTGCCCTAATTGGGCTAATATCCTTAACATGGGCCAGGCCCAAACCTAAGCCCAACCCAAAGAGAAAGGAGAGATCACCGCCGCTAACTTGGGTCGGGCCCATAATTAATTTTTTATTTTTTGTTTATGATTAATTAGGAAATGAGTAATGGGAGAATCCTTTGGAGGGATTACTGCACGTGAGGAGAGCTTCCTTTTGAGCCAATGATCGCTAGCTATGGCGGCCGGAGGAGGGAGTTCCGGCGACGGGAAACTTTGGACAGTCAGACTTTTTGGGCCCGATATCTCTCTCGCGTCGGCACTAGGGAGCCTCTAACCGGTCTAGGATGGGAGCTGGTAGGAGGCCGACGGATTGGGACCGGCACGGCAACCTACGGTGGTCAGACGGCGGCTGGAAGTTTCCGGCAGGGAGGGACTCGGGGAAAGAGAGAGAGAGAGAGCGGGCGGAAGGAGAGAGAGAAAAGAGAGAGAAAAGGGTTGGGCTCGGCCTAGCCATTCTAACCTCCCCTTTAACCCAATCAAAAAATTCAACACCCCAAAAATAATACCCCAATAAAAATTACCTTTTACTAGCAAAAATTACCATTTTTACCGTTGTCACAATTTCTTCCTTCGAAATAAACGTCTCTCACAACCTCTTTGGGGACCAATTAAATTATAAACTTAATGACGAAGACGGTAAAACTTTTAATAACATCATGCTAGTAAATAAAGTAAAAACTAATGGTTGGAGCGTGACAAACTCCACCTATGTTGCTCGGACATTTCTGAGGGCGTGCCACGATGCGTTGTTCAACACTCCACGTGGCGTGTCAAAAAATGTTGACTTCTCCAACACGGCCTGACACTTTGACCAACACGCCACATCAGCAATTTTAATTTAATAAAAAAACATAAACCCAAAAGAAAAAGGGTTATGAAATCCACACATCATTTTTCCTTTTTTGGTTAACATATTCACAAAAGGATAAAGTTTTAGTCACTAAAAGATAAAAAATTAAGTTACTAAAAAAGGAAAAAAAGTGTGTAGATTTCAATTTGGAGAGTGTGGATTTCACATCTCAAGAAAAACTATTACAGCCTCTATGTAACAAAAAACAAAAAAACAAAAACAAAAAATAAGAGTGTTGGTATATGATATATCCCTCTTAGCCAATGTTTAAACTTTAATAATTTGATTTAGTTTGTAAACTACAACATAATCTCCCTTTTTTCACTTTTCTTGTCTTCCTTCATCTCTCTTTTCCACTTCAATTTAGTCAACGGATTTCCTAATCTCCATTCAATTGCAGTGTTTATTTGCTGATAACCGCATATATTCTCGAGCTTATGTTATTAGTATGTATTTTATGTATTAAAATACATAAATATATTAATTATTTACTGTTTTCGGACTATGTCGCATTTTAAATCTTTTTTAATTTACCGTATCAGTGCGTCGTGTAGTGTCACCATGTTATCTGTGCAACATAGAACCCCGCCGACGTCAGCGTCGGCAGAGGAGCCAAGAACTCATCCACATGGGACCAAGATAGACAACTACAACAGCTGGATCAAAGTGTCAGGAATCAAACGGCTGCTGTACGAAGCTCTCTTAATTCTCAGTGCGCCCAACAACAGTGCTACCAGCTGTTCCTTTTCCCTCGCCAGCTGTCTCTCCTATCAAATATATCACCCTAACAATCAAACATAATTTAATTAGTTAATCTGATTGACCTTGATTCCCGCTTTTCAGTTACATACAAGAAGCTACAGAGGGGAAGATACCCGATTGGGATTCCATGACTCGGTCATCATCTTCGTAATTTTTAGCCAATTCAAATACTCCTAACCATTTGATGATTATGTCTGAAAGATTTTATTGTATCCAAATCATTCAATTTCTTCAGAAACTAATTCATGTGTGACGATTATTGTAAAGTAAATTTACGACGCTGCTGATTTGAGAACGAGGCATATCGAATTGTAATGGCCCAGAAGAAACCCCTTTTCCTTTACAGAAGAAAAATAATGCTGACAAAGGAGAACTCTTTTCTGAGTTCCCCAAGTAAAGAATGTATCTCAGTTTGTTTTTTGTTGGCCCAGGATTCTTTTTCTCTCCCAGGGTTTTCCATTTGAATTGGGAAACAAAAATCCCTAACAAAGAAAAGAAAAGGAAATGAAATCAAATATTAGTGTACAGGTTTGTCGTTATTGTAGCCGTAGTAAGAAAGATACCACCTAACAAACTTCTTCAACCCGGTTTGCAAATCGGTCGTCGGTTTGTACCCGAGTTGTGTTCGGGCTAAACTTATGTTGGCGTGCGTGAAAGGAACGTCGCCGTTTCCGGGCATCTCCACTACATTCCTCTTGGCCTTCATCTTCAAATGCCGCTCCAAGATGTTCACCAGCGTCGGGACCGTCACCGGCGACGTGTTCCCCAAGTTAAATATCCGGTACGGTGCGGGTCCCCGCTTCTTCCCGCCCGACCCGGTACTCTTCCCGGAGGTATCCAAAGACCCCAGACATCCCTTGACAATGTCGTCGATGTATGTAAAGTCCCTCGCCAAGTCAACATGGTTTTTACCGCGGTAAACCGTGATGGGTTTACCCTGGAGAATATTCCGGGTGAAACTGAAATACGCCATGTCGGGTCTGCCCCAGGGCCCGTAAACCGTGAAGAATCTCAACCCGGTGATTGACAGCCCGTAAATGTGGTTGTAAGTGTGGGTGATTTCCTCGCCGGCCTTCTTCGTGGCGGCGTAGAGGCTCGCCGGCTGGTCGGTCCGGTCGGATTCCGAGAAGGGGACCTTGTCGTTCAAGCCGTAGACGGAGCTGGAGGAGGCCCAGACGATGGACGGCTGAGGATTGGCGGATTTGCAGACCTCGAGAAGCGTGACGAGGCCGGCGATGTTGCTGTGGACGTAAGAGCCGGGGTTCTCCATGGCGTAGCGGACGCCGGCCTGGGCGGCGAGGTGCATGACGTGGGTGAAGGCAACGGTGTCGAAGAGCTTGTCGAGGAGCTTGTTGTCGTTCAAGTCGCCCTCGACGATGAAGATGCCGTGGCCTTTCAGAAGGTTTCTCCGGGCCTTCTTCAACGACGGGTCGTAGTAGCTGTTGAAGTTGTCAAGCCCGACGACACCGTCTCCGCGCTTTTTCAGGGCCACGGACACGTGTGTGCCGACGAAACCGGCGGCACCGGTGACGAGGACGGACATGCCGCCGGAGCGGTGGATCTGAGCCGAGTTGCGGACCTGCTTCTCCCACTGGATACCTCCCCAGGAGGCCGAGAAGTAGCGGCTGCCGGAGTCGACGAAGCTCTGGAAACTCAGATACGACGCCGTCAGGGCGATCAAGAAGAGGGCCCACAAGAACATGGTGCTGGTGGAGGCGAAGCAGCGGTGAAACTGACGGTTCATGGTGTGGGACCGGTCGATCTTGAATTTCCCCGGCGTCGACGGGAACAGCTCATCCTCCAATTGCGACGGCGACGGCATTCTTCTCTGATTATTCGTAATCGCTGAAACTCTGGGTTCTTCTTCCTAATCCTCGAATAGGGTTTTCTTTTTGTATCTTGAATTATATCAGGGGTTTTTGGAATTTGAAGAAGAAACCGAAGAGGAGGGTAGGGATCGAAGAAGAGAGCAAGTGCAGAGAAAAAATTGAAATTTTTTTGTTTTTGGGATTTGAAATTTTTGGGTGAGTAAAAATTCTGCACCTGCCATTAGAGAAAGGCAATGGAGGGTTATATATAGGGGCGTGAACGCGTAGACGAAACCATAGACGCGTGAACGCGTTCAAATGACCGGGATGGCCTGTTAGAAAGTTCTCTTCTTTTTTTTATAGGATTTTTGGGTCAAAGAAAGCAGTAAACAAAAACACAAAGGGCAGTTTGGTCAAGAGAGCAAATATAGAAGTAAACAGATGGGAGATGAAGAATAAACTAGATTTTGGGGAGATTTTCTTTGTTGGTTTTCCTTAATTAACTAACAAAACTAAATCAGTGGGTCGGTGGTGAGCAGTTGCTCATTGCTAACGCGCTTTTGGTTCTTTGGAGAATACTTCGTTATTTCTAATTCTCTGTTTTCAGTGATGAATGAAATTATCTGCGGTGGTGTTCATTTGGTTAGTCATTTAAAACGTTTCAAACCATTTTTTTAAATTTTTCTAAAATAAAAAAATAAAAGTTAAATTCTCAACAAAATAAAATTATTCTCAACTCTAACTATTTGGTCTAGTAGTATAGTCTCTTCATTAGTAAGTAAAAGGTTATGAGTTCGGATCACTTTTATGTTATAACTCACTTTTGTGCTAGTCGAGACTTTTATCGATATATGCTCTGATTTTGGAAGGGATTAAAAGGACTTAGGATTTCCACTATTGTCAAATTGTCATATGTCTCTATTTATATGCGCTGCACACCCTTTAGTTAACTCCTTTAAGCCTACGTTAAGTCTTTTTGTCATCACCCATGTAATCCTCACCTTGAGCTTAGTGTAATGATATCTCTACCTTTGACCTTAGGGCCTAGTAGAGCTTATGTTGTGATGTATTGTACATGTGGAAAGATGATGAATAACAAATGTAGGGGGAATAACTTGTCCATAAAAAAGAGAAAGAAAAATGTGTTGCCAAGAAAAAAAAAGTAAAAAAAAAACACGAATGTGGCGACACTGGAAAAAAGAATAATGATGAAAGTATGGATTAGATCTCCCTTTATGATGGAGGAATTTGTTTTAAATTGAAGACCTAATTATGTAATATATGGTCTTTGTCCTCATTCATGAATATTTAAAGGTGATCTTATGGCTCTACTAAGTTTTAAGGATGATTTACAATTCTTTATCTTTTGTTTCATTAAACCCTAACATTGGCCAAATTTTAACCTTGATAAAGTTTTTTTATGATCCAAAAGATGGGCAACCATCGATCTGTGGAGATTGGTTACAAAAGTTGAGCATATGGGTTGGTCTGTTTGGTTACCTGATAAAAAAAAAACTCCAACAACTTCTTCATTTTAGAGATCTCGACATTTATTACAACAATAAAAACAATAAAGTATGCTATATCATTATTAATTATAACAAAAAAATTATATATTTTATTTTAGCAATAAAATATTTTAAATTTTTATTATTCTCATTAGAGCACATGAAAAATTAATAGTTAGAGAATTAATGTTTTGTTGCAAATTTAGAGTGTGTGTTTCTCTTTCTTATTTATTCATATTTTAAGGAATGAGATGAGAAATTATTGGGCTACAAAACAGTCTAATATTACCTAAAATTCATAAAATTAACAGAATAAAAAAGGTGTTGGAGATGTTCTTACCAACCAGAAAATCATTACATATGATGTATAGACAAGGATAATTATATTTCAATTTAACTATTTTCCTTTTTGTTGTTAATATTCAAGTGATCACCAATGAATCAATGCTTCAATGATTAAGCATATTGTTATTCAAAAAAAAATTGATTAAGCATTTTAATATGTGATGTGGGATCGCTATGATCTCAAGGAAAGTGAGGGGAGGAGGGAAGAGAGCGGGGGTACGGTGATTTGTGACCAAGTCGATAGAACTTAGACGACGAAAGTTGTTTCGTCGTATATGAATATCCCAGTAGACGAACATCCTCGACAGTCATTTTCTGTCACCTAAATAGATCTTAGGCGACAGTTGTGGTGTCCTATATGACAGTTGTTTTTCAGTTGACGAAGACGAACTTAGCCGATGGAATTAGTTTTTTCTGTCGGCTAAGATGAAATTTCCTGTAGTGCTAGTAGAATCATATCAAGAGGCAGCGAACATGATTACCTTCGACATTAACATTAAAGACTTATACAAGTCTTTGACTCGCTTTGGGTCATACATGTGGCCCTAAAATAAGTCTACATATGTGATTAGAACTGCGTCACCCAATTACGTGGTTGCCAAGTAAAACGAAACCTTATGCAACACAACTGACTATGCTGCGAGGACCGAATCCTTATCAACAACTAGCGAATTCACCTCTATATAAGGGAGTCCGAGGATCTCGTCTAGGACTACATTCTACAATCTACAAACACAACTACAAACTCTGGACCTAGTCGAAACCCGACGCTAAGGCATCTTGTTTTAACACCCTTTTACTTTTCAGGCTCTCTAAGGTCTTTGCCATTTATTATATGGAGATAGCTAGGAGGTCTAATGCGCATGCATATTTTATCCACAAGTTCACTAGGCTTATGTAGCTAGCAGAATCATATCAAGAGGCAGCGAACGTGATTGCCTACGACATTAATGATAAAGACATATACAAGTCTTTGACTCACTTTAGGCTAATACATGTGGCCCTAAAATAAGTCTACATACGTGATTAGAATTGCGCCACACAATTACGTGATTGCCAAGTAAAATGAAACCTTATGCAACTCAACTGACTATGCTGCGAGGACTGAATCCTTATCAACAACTAGCGAATTCACCTCTATATAAGGGAGTCTGAGGATCTGGTCTAGGACTACACTCTACAATCTACAAACACAACTACAAACTTTGGACCTAGTCAAACCCGACGCTAAAGCATCTTGTTTTAACACCCTTTTACTTTTCAGGCTCTCCGGAGTCTTTGCCATTGATTATATGGAGATAGCTAGGAGGTCCAATGCGCATGCATATTTTATCCACAAGTTCACTAGGCTTATCTAGCTAGCAGAATCATATCAAGAGGCAGCGAACGTGATTGCCTACGACATTAACAATAAAGACATATACAAGTCTTTGACTCGCTTTGGGCCAATATATGTGGCCCTAAAATAAGTGTACATAAGTGATTGGAACTGCGTCACCCAATTACGTGGTTGCCAAGTAAAATGAAACCTTGTGCAACTCAACCGACTATGCAGCGAGGATCGAATCCTTATCAACAACTAACGAATTCACCTAAGGGAGTTTGAGGATCTGGTCTAGAACTTCTACAATCTACAAACACAACTACAAACTCTGGGCCTAGTCGAAACCCGACGCTAAACCATCTTGCCTTAGCACCCTTTTACTTTTCAGGCTCTCTAAAGTCTTTGTATTTACTTTCCAGATTCCCTGAAGCCTTTGCACCTTTACTTTTCAAGCTTCCCTGAGCTTCTTATTCTCGTTTTTCTTTCCTTTGGTTGCTCTGCTCGCTATAAATCGCGAGTATCGATATTGGTGGCGGAGAAGCTACTGTAAATCCTTGTCCGCGAGGTGGCATCAAAGCCTTATTTTTATTTGATTAGAAGTATAGGTCAGCGCACTACAACAACAACTTTACTATTTTCCGCGTCCGCACAATGACACACGCCCACATCCCTAGAAACATTTAGTGCAATTATTTCTCTCTCCCTGCTGAGAAGCGTGACCAAAACACAAACTTCATAACATATCCTCACATTCAACAACACCAAAATCCACAATATAGAAGCTTTCACACAAAAGTCTAGTCTAGTTACAAGATTAGTCACATGCATTAGACTCGCATTCTTTTCCCAAAATCTCCCCAGTTACATAGACATTTACAAATCATATCAAATCACTCATATCCACAAAAATCATAAATCATAAAACCCTAGATTCCTAAACCCTAAATTGCGATATGAACCCTAAATCTTCAAAAATCCAAATATCTACACAAATCTCGAGGTTTTTTTTTGCAGAGATTAAAGGTGCAAAGAGGATAGTTACCTGAATTTTTCTGATTCTGGTTTTGCCAAGGAATTGTTGTTGACACGACGATATAGTGATTCTCGAAGCCAACGATGACGCTAGAGGCAATGAGGGATCGTAGCTGAGTGAGACGACAGATTCGGCGGAGAGGGATAGATTCGTAGTTTGTGATATCGATTTCGGGTTTTATGAGAGAGAGAGAGAGAGAGAGATTTCTAGTTAGTGTCTAAGTACTTAGTAGTAGGGCTGACAATTTGGACCCTGGCGAAACCAACCAACCATATACCAACCGTACCAAGCAAATTGGTATGCCAAGTAGTTGGTAACCAAGTTTTCGGTACAGTAGTACCGTACCAAGTTTGAGAAGTCGGTTGGTACATGGTACAAGTTTTCCTAAAATACAGTATACCGTGTATCAACCGAGTTATATTAAAAATAATAAAAAATAATTAAAACCATTATCCAAGCCGTTGATCACTTGATCTAACCCTAAGTCCCTCAGTCCCTCAATCTCTATCCTTCTCTCGCCTCTCTCAGTCTCTACTCTCTCTCGCTCAAAGAGTCAAAGTCTCTCGATTCTCACCTCACCTCGCACCTCCGCCACCTCGACTCGGCAGCACCTTGCACTTCCGCCACCTCACCTCGCACCTCCGCCACCTCGACTTCGCAGCATCTCTGCCACCTCGCTTCGAGAACTGGGCAGCACCTCGCCTCGAGAACTGGGTAGCACCTTGCCTCTCTCGCCGTCGACTCGGCAACACCAAGGGCAGCGCCTCGACTCTCCGACGACTCCGTTCGAGAAGCCTCGAATCTCCGTATGTATCTAACTATCTATCAATCTATGTTTGTGTGTTCTGTGTTTGTGTTACTTGTGTATGATTGTGTACGATTACTTCTGTGTTTGTGTGTTCTGTGTTGTGTACGATTACTTCTGTGTTTGACTGTTTGTGCTATCTATAGTTTGTGTTATCTATCAATTTGGTTTTTGTTCTTCACTTCTGTGTTCTGTGTTAGTGTGTTCTATAATTTGAGCTGATGAGTATAATTTGTTCTGTGTTAGTATAATTTGTGATGACTGATGAGTATAATTTGTGATGAGTATAATCTATTAGATGTGCTTCACATAGGCTATGGACTCTTCCATGTCTTCACAGAGTGGTTGTGTAGGCAATTCAAGCTCAACACCATCATTTCCATATGTTGCATATGAGGAGATGACTGCCGGTTTACAGGCTTCATCATTAACAACACCTCTGCCACCTTCATTTGCACCTGAAGATACTCTGTCCAAACTGGTGTTTAGCAGTCTAGCACTCTCCCGGCCTCGCAGCATCAAAGCCCTTCAAATTTGGTCAAGTTTCTGCTAATTTGGACTTTTGTTTTTTCATTGGCTTGTGTTGTTCAATTTTCTGTGTTGTTTGGACTTTGGACATGTGTTGTTTAATTTTCTATATAAGACTTTGGACATTGCTGGCTTGTTGCATTTGAAATTATATGATGTGTAAAACTTTGAATGTGTTTGAATAGTTTGATAATTGATAGAAGCTTGATAGAGGCCCAAAAAAATGATTCAAATGAGTTGGGCCTTTCGGTTTGTTGGGCCTCAATCTAAACTTGGTAGAGGCCCATTACCAACCGTACCAACCGAGTACCAACCGTATCAACTAAGTTGGTATACCAACTTTGACGGTTGGTATTGGTACAAGATTTTGTCTACCAACCTTAAGTTGGTTGGTACATGGTATTGGTAAATAGAGTCGGTATACCTACCAATGCCAGCCCTACTTAGTAGTACCCGAGTGAGATTTTGTAATTTTAGCCAACATCATAATTAGGTTGTTTAGAAAATGACTTTTTTTTTTTTTTATCATTTCGTAATAATTAATGACAGTTTTATCATTTATATATTCTAAATGACAATTTTATCATTACCCAGTAATATTTAAAAATTAAAAAAAAAAATCTTTGGACCCATATATAGAAAGTACACTAGGACATATGTGAGGAAAGCAAAAGCAAACCGAAAAAATAAAAACAAAGAAGAAAATTGGAAAAATGAGCAGAGTGATCCTCTGTAAATCGCTCCTCCTTACACCCTCTCTCTTTTCCGCTCCCCTCACCTCCTTTAAGCCCACACTCCCCTCTTCTTCTTCTAGGGTTCACCGCATGGCCACCGAAGCCTCCTCGTCACCGTCATCCAACGCCAGCGGTGGTGACCCGACCTCTTCGTCTCCTCCTCCCGCCTCTTCCGCCATTGATTTCCTCTCCCTCTGTCACCGCCTTAAGGTAATCTTTCTCACGCTTCTCCTTCACGTTTTGGATTCCAATGTGTTCCTGCATCTGATTGTGATTGCGATTTCAAGACGACGAAGAGAGCTGGATGGGTTAAGAGAGGTGTGAAGGATCCAGAGTCCGTAGCTGACCATATGTACCGCATGGGTTTAATGGCTCTCATTGCTTCTGATATTCCTGGTCTCAATCGAGACAAGTTGAGTTTTGTTATTCATGTTTCTGCCTCTATTTCTATTCATTTACGACTGTTAGTGTGTTCTAAATTACGGTTTTACACTATTTCAGGTGTATAAAGATCGCCATTGTTCATGACATTGCTGAAGGTGAAACCAAATTTATGTCTATATTTGCCAAGTTGAAATGAGGAAATGCAAATTATTGAGATATTTAGAAATGAACTTTGCTTTTCGCAATATAGCATATTCTATTAACAAAACGGTAATTAGAAATCCTGGTCATTTGTTCTTGTCAACATTCTGGAAACATTTACCTTACCGAATAATGAGCAGGTATCTTTTTCTTGAAAAGTAAGTCAAGTTGATTTGTTGATTGTGGAGTTATAAGTTGTGGTTATGTGTGATTTCTTGGGTAGCCATTGTTGGGGATATAACACCCTCAGATGGGGTAACGAAGGAAGAGAAGAGCCGGCGAGAACAAGAGGCAATAGACCACATGTGCAAATTACTTGGTGGAGGCTCAATAGGTATTAATATATTACCTCCCAGATTTCTACATTTGTAACTGTTATAGTGGAAGTGAGAACTGTTTCTCATACTTTGGTTGTTTACGTTTCAAATTTCAGCTAAGGAACTAGGTGAACTGTGGTTGGAGTATGAGGGGAATTCCTCCCCAGAAGCTAAAATTGTTAAAGACTTTGACAAGGTAAGTTGTCTGCTCATATCTTGTACTAAATGAGTCAGCTTCAGCACTTCAATTAATTTCTGCTCATATCTGTGCTGTCGGAAGACATATGTAGAATAAGTGCTAATTGCTTCCAAATTGCAACATTGTTCATCGACCAGGTTTAGGATCGCCTCCATTCTTTTTAAAATCTGATGGAAATAGACGAGAGAATTTGTACACTTCCTAAAATGGAAATTAGAAATTAAGATTGATGTAAGTTTTGTTTGGGTGAATGGAAACCTCAAGAGCACATGAGACGGTTTTATTTATGGGGAGTCATGCAGACAGCTTCTGTAGTGTAGCACTTAGCATGACCAAAAGGACATGATAGGATAATAGAAGCTGACTGAGAAGTTGCAATCACTTATAAAGTTATTCATAACTTACTGATGTCAAAATTGTTTTACCATTGTTGGCACTCAAGTTTTCCTCCTCGGTACTTTGTACACTAGCTTATCTTTTATAACTGTTTCTTCCATGCAGGTGGAGATGATACTTCAAGCCTTGGAATATGAGAATGGTGAGGCTGTTCTCTGTTGGATTATCATTCTGTTATTACAGTATCAATCATGCTATCACTTTCTCAAACAATAATAACTAAAATTACATATTTTTTGGCAATCAACTATATTTACATGTTCAAAGAATGTAAAGGTTGCACCTCCAGTGTGCACTTATGAAAGATTTCTATTGCTAAAGTCTTCTTTTTATTCTTTTTATGCAGATCAAGGAAAGGACTTGGAAGAGTTTTTCCAGTCAACTGCTGGTATATACGTGTCCTCTGTAATTAGATTTGCATCTATGTACATTTGCATCAATACACATTTCCCTCTATATTTATTCCATTAGCTGGCAAATGCATTTGTGTGTTCATTAATTATTCATGCCCCCAAATAAGAATGAAGTCTTGGGAGCGTCAGTCAATTATTTTGTGGCATCTAAGCCTGTGTATTGTTGTGAGTTACTCTATGAGAGGCTTATATATGTTCTGCAATTTCAACTTTTCTGCAGGGAAATTCCAGACTGATGTAGGCAAAGCTTGGGCAGCAGAGATAGCATCCAGAAGAAAAAAACATGGCTAATTTCAAGAAAGTTTTTCTTACGGTTTAACATTTTAACCTACTCAAACCTTAACAATTTCAAGGTCAAATAATGCACAGGACAACAGCACCAGTAGTTCTGAGCAAGAACAACATAATTCGTTGTTAGCTTGTAATTCATCTTTATTTCTATACAAATTTCATATATAATTTTAAGCTTGCACTTTGCCAGTTGAATATTGGGTTTGGTTCAAGTTGTATGTAGCAGGTTAGAGAATGAATAGATTTAGGAAGATCTAAGATCTCGTATAGATGAAGTACTTGTTTTCACTTTTATCCACAACTTATATTTTTGTTAAAAGAAGAGACGGTACAATACAAACTAATTATTTTTACTTTCATTGATTAGACAATAGTAACCAACCGGAAATGGCAAGAGTTCTGATGAGAAACCAACCCTTGCACAAAACAGCCTGCAAATGCACAATTACCCTGAAACGAAGTATAGTGGTGCAAAATGCAAATTTTCTTTGCTGCCTCAAAGGTAGCGGAGACAAAGACAAAGGACATAAGAATTTGTAAACATTTGTAGTCATCATGATCTATTGAAGTTGATCGGTAAGGACTCTAGAATCTAGATGCATTTTCTGATGTTTGGAGGCTTACAACAACTAAAAGTTAAACAAAGCTAATAAATATGTGCACATCAAAATACCCAAGACTCCAGATTGATGGTCTCGTTAACCCCGCAGCCAATCACTTTTTCAAATCCTCCATTTCTTGTATGTTGGTCTCCCTCATCTTTCCACTTACGGTATCAGAGAATGCACACTTGCCCAAACAAGAAAAAAAAACTTATCAATAAGAATGACTAAACAGTGAAACCCCTACAACTGATATCTGAATAGACTCACTACCATTGGAGATAAATAAAGAAGAATGACAACATGCCAACTGAAATAATGCCATAAGCATATCAGGTAATTAGCAGAAAGAGGAGAATCTGGTCATGAATTTATTTATCAAAACAGAAGCAGGAAAAATAACACATTATTGCAGTCAAAAGTAATCAAAGGCAACAAAATACCTTATACAAAAATACAAAGGTGAAAAAAACAAGTCATATGAACAAACAACATGAAATAATGTTAGGTTTAGAAAAACAAACTATTGTTCGGCACATCAAATGCATTTGTGGACAACTTGTAATGTTGCTATAAACGATTTTATCCAAATGTATTTTATAATGTGGACAAGATTCTAATCTGTGTACTGCTGGAAACAAAACAACTGGGCCCATATAATCATTTTGCCACCAGCGAAGTCTGTATAATGACTTGGAAAAGAACTACCTGAATAACCAGAAAATAAAACAAACAAAAAATAAATCAAGAATCTCAAAGTAAAAGAATAAACATTATAAAAAAAATCGAAGAACCTAAAATAAATACTTGTTCGAAAGTCAAGATGATTTTCTTTGACATTTTTGAAGAGTGAATTGAGATAAGTGAGTTATAAATTCAACACCCTGGAAAATAAAGAAAAAGGCAATAGTGGATAATGAAAAGAAACAAAACCCAAACTAATGTTAGCTGGGCCATGTTATTCCAAGAAAGAGCTCCACCAACAAGAAAGAAGATGCAAAAACCTAGAAAGACTGGACCAGAAACAGAGAAGGAGAGGAAAACTAACAGTGTAAAGGCATGGGAAAAAATATCTTTGAAACAAGAAGGATATTTTGGAATGGGAAAAAAATATCTTTGAAACAAGAAGGATATTTTGGAAAGTTACAAAACCTCACTAAACAATCAGCCCCTTTCATTAGAAGAGGAAATGAAAAACTACATTCAGCTGCATTACCAAATTGCAGTCAGGTCTCAGGATCAGTGAAAACATAAGAAAAGCAGATATCTTTTAATCTACCAAACAGGCTGCACCTAGCTTGATAAGCTTTCAACAAGCAATGACAAACATGACCAAAAAATGGTGACTTCTCATAGCCTGACAACCTTTGCATGGCTCTTCTCAAGTCATTAATATATAGGGGATCTCGATAGGCATATGATTTGCAATGTTAGGCATGCTTAATCAAGCATCTATATGACAATCTGTAAGCTTCATACCAGGCAAAACTTGAAGTTTTTACCCTCAACTCATAAGTCATACATCTCATAATCTAGAACTCGGATCCCTCTACTATATATTATTTATCCTTTTCTCTCCTCTTAAATCTCAGATATTCAAGTTTGATATAACAAGACTATGGACATTGTTATTTTTCCTCCAAAGAAGATTGTGGCATCAATAAAATTTTGTTTAGGTAAGTCGTGTTACAGTTCTTCTTGCTTCTTTTTAAATAAACTAAACTGTCCTTCAGCAATTAAAGGAAAAAAAAAAACAAAGACACCCAATATAGCGCCATTAGCTAAGTGCAAAAGATAGATATCCTGCATTTTCTGTCTCAAGGCCTCCATTGCTATGTCTTTTACTCTGCTGGACACATTTACTACCAATGTAGATGAAAAAGATTACAAAAGGATCACCTAATGTCAAACCCTGTGAACCACCAAATACCATTGGCCTCCCAAATTCATTTCTCCGTCTATCCCACTCCACAAGATCATATGCCTTCAAACCCTATTTTGAAACCCCCTTTCTACATTGCCCCTTTTTTCATTCAATGGAGTTCTTTTGCATTTTTATCCATTGCTATCTAAGAAATGTGTATTTTACTTGTTTTAACTTCTTGAGAAAGAGCTTTAGGTTTCCCTCAGTAGGGGGAAACACAGTTTGTCCTATGTATTCCACCTTATAAAACCAATACAACATAGGCTGACAATTAATTACAGAAAGGAAATAGTAACAACTGGCCAGAGAAATTGCACCTCAAGAAGGAAAGGTTTTTATCTAATTTTGAGGTTAGACGTCTATTCTACATGATCCAACAGACCTACAAATCATGTACAAACCCATTCTATCATAGAAGGAAAGATGATTTACTAAAGGCAGCTAGTGAGAAGACTGGGAATGCTAGGCCTGAAGAAGCAAATGTTAGGACGAACTGTTTGGATTTCAATTAGACATTTAGAGAAACACTAAAATGACATTTGTGAATTCTTTGCTCAGGGTTAGATCCTCTGGCTCATCTGTTGTTGTTGCTGTTGTTTTGCAACAAGAAGGAAATGCATTTATAATGGAAAGTCCAGTGGTTAAAGTGTATTAATTTTAGGCATGGTAATCTCCCAGAGAGATGTACACCCAGTGTTGCATCTTAAGCAACAGTGAAGCGTCCTATTGCTGAGATTTCTAACCCACAATAGGAACACTGCACGACTCATGAATACTAATCAATATATTCTTAGAGGATCTTTCTACATATCCTAGTGTTCAACCAACTGTTCATATTTCCCTACATTTTCCTAGGCCATAGGCTGTTACACTATTATCCATAATTATTTCTCCTCATTCTTTATACATCTTCATGCCAACTTACAGCAATGGCGAAAGAAGGGAAACTTTGTCTGGTAGAATAAGTGGATGTTTAACCCATTTATGTTACTATATGATCCCTGGAAACTGGATTGGGGGACTCCTAAATTATCAGACAGGCAATAACTTTCTCCTAGCCATTGCTTAGTATCTGTTGAGATTTTTAACTTTATCTTACTTGATATATCAGTTTTTACTTATTAATGATTTTAATTTTATGAATTAACATATCGGTCAAATGAAAGAGCCACAGTCTATCACAAAAATATTAAGCAGGCAAATATATTTCCAAGCTCATAACAAGGTAGTATCTAGAACATAAGACAAACCTATAAGAATGTTGTTGCAGAAAACCAGCCCACTTTCTCAAAACATAAGTCTTCTTGTCTGGTGAAGACCTCCCCCTGCTTCTGGACCGATTAGATCCTTCTGTTGTATTCTGGCGGACATTATGCCTAACATCAGATTGTGTTGTTCTAGAGGTATCAGGTGAGACCCTCCCTCCTCTCCTACCAGGGTATTGTCCACCTCTCTCAGCCTAATCAGATTTCCAGGCTCTTTTTTGACCTGAACTTCCTCTTCCAGCATTTCTGGAAGGTGTCATGACATCAAAATTAGATTTCGTAGCTCTTCTTCCTCTAGTATTAGCATCATTCATCCGAATGTTGTTCATACTCTCTTCTTCATCCTCATCATCGTCTTCATCCTCTTCTTCATTGTCTTCACTGTCAACCTCATCATGCTCAACTTCAGCATCAGATGAGTCACACAAGTCCCCTTCCTCTTCCTCATTTTCATCATCATCCTCATCTATATCTTCTCTTATAGGATCTTCAACTCCCTTCTTCCTCTTCCTCTTCTCCTTAGGACTTACCCCTTTCCAATCTTTCTTCACAGCATTCATGAGGTGAATATACTCGTTTCTTATATCCATCAGCGGATGATTCTCAATAATAGCACCCCTCTTATACCCTTCTCTCAATACAACCGTATAAGTCCGGTTCTTGCTCGAAACATACAATATCCCCGGATGGCGAAGCAATGCCCTCTTAAACCTCGACCCAATCCCCAAATACTCACCGAGAGCCAGAATATTCTCCCTATCAGTCTTCTTGGGCACCAGAATATGCAGCAGCTCATGCAAAACCGCAACGGCCCACTTATCTGATTCGTCACTCTGAGAAGAAAGATGAGCTGCATTCTCATAAGGAGACGCATACGGCAGCTTCTGCCACTCATCCATCCACTTCTTCATCTTCTTATCCATCTCAAACCCTCTCGAAAACTGCATAGGAAACGCAACAGGCATCCCCTTGGCTGCTTTGTTCTTCTTCTCCATAATCGAAGTGGCCAGCTCATCACTCCAGCACACCATCTCCAGCTCCGGCAGCCCGTATTTCCCGACTACAACCTTGAAGTAATCCGGAAACTCGGGCACGATGGTCTCCACATAGTCCTCAGGGAGCCCCAAATCCCATTTGAAAAGCTCGATGAGATTGAGCGGCAGTCTGTTAGTGCGGACGAGCATGAGCATCTTGAAGAGGCGATCGGCGGCCTGGTGGGTGTAGGAGTGGCTCTGGTACATGAGCTGCTCCTTGGAGTCGATGTCGAGGAGCTGCGGGGTGAGGCGAAGGTGGGGCTGGACGGAGGCGATGCCGGCGGGGAGGAACTCTTCGAAAATGGAGGGGAACTGGCGGAAGAAGTCGACGGGGCGGGTGGGGATTTGGAGGGAGTGGCGGGATTTGGTGAGGATGGAAATAGGGAGGGATTTGGAGGGCTCTGATTTGATTAGGTTTTTGATGTTGATTATTGGCCGGAGGTTTTTCTCGCGCTCGACTACGTGGTCGAGGCCGCGGTCGCGGACCCAGTTTATGGTGGTGGTGTCGATGAAGGTTGGGCGGCTGATGTGGCCGTGGTGGTGGTGGTGGGGTTTTTGGACGGAGCGGAAGGGAATGTGAAAGGGAGGCATTTGGTTTCCCTGCTCTTTGGTTTTCGCAGTCTCCGCCCTTCTGGGTGTGTGATGCTCAAAATGTAGCGAGGGTTTTTGGTAGGGTTTAGGATATTAGCTTAGACCTTTTTTTTATAATTAATATTTTTTGGGAAACAATTTCTACGATTTATTGAAGGTTGGTAAAAGAAATTCATTTTCTGAAATCAGGATATAACTTTTAATCTGGATCATTTGATCAACTAGGGTTTTGATCTTGGCCATTGGTTCGGCTACAAAGGGAAAAGAGTCGGGTTGACTCTATCAAACCCACACTTGGGTGTTGACCGGAGCCCAGGTCGCTCTCTCACCCTCTCCACCTGCCTCCAGCGTCCTCCGCACGATGCCTCCGTCTTCGGCCACCCCAGACGGCGAGATCACTGCCAAATTAATCTCCTCCTTCTCTTCAAAACCTAGTGTTCAAATTTCACAAACAACCCCGAATTCATGGAGAACGAAAAGGATGAACACTGTGTTCATCGGAATCCTGCGAGCTCCGGCGATGACGTGGAGTTCGGCTGGTATGGTCCTTCTCCTTCTTCCTTCTTCCTCGATTTCATGCCTTTAATCCTTCAAATCGAACCTTAATCTAAAAAATCCCTTTTCTGCATTTTTGGGTTTTTCGGCGAGCCATCGCCATCGACGCCATCGAGTCTGATCGGCGCTCCTCCTCTCCTTCCTGAAGTAGCATTGATCGCCAGGGAGCCAAGATAAGGTTATATGAAGGCAAAGAGTGTTTCTGCTGCTGTGTTGGAGGAGACCCAAACTCAGATTTCTGGCAAGGAAGCTACTGCCGGTGAGGGGAAGCATTGGAGGCCGCTGTTGTTGTGCTGCATCGAAGTAGGGGGCTGTTAGTAGGTTGTGTGGCGGTGGGAGGTTTTTGCTTTTCGATTGAAGGTGAAGGTTGGTTGAGCAGAGGGCAGTGTTGATGTCCATCGGCAGAGTTGATGGCAAGGGTAAGTTTATGTTTATTCAAGTGTATCTGAGTTGAGTTGGATACTTGAGTTTGGAGTTGGTTTACTAATTTATAGTTGTTTGGTGAATTTCATGTCGATAACTTGGTGATTTGGAGTTTGCGGGGAAGTTATGTCGCAATTTCGGCAAGGGGGGGGGGGGGGAGCTGGCAGAATTGATGGAGGTAGTGATCGATGTTTCCTTTTCATTGTATGTCATTTCGGGAATATGAAAGTTTGGGTTGTAATCGGAAAAATTGCCAAGTTATGAAAGTTTTTATTTTGGAAAACTTTCGGTTTATGGAAACCTTCCATTTATGGAAACCTATTATGGGTGCTCTTAGTAATTTGGTGGTTGTACAGATTAAGGTGGTTGTATGTTTTTGAGTTAACGAAATTACATTAGTTTGATTAATCAAATCGAGGTTCATCAAAATGAATTATTAAGCGATGACTAAGTGTCCAACGGTTCGTAGAACGTATAGTGGAAATTTGATCGAATTGTTAAGTCAAGGGTTGAATTGGAAAATGTTGAGCATCGTTAGTTGGTCAACTCTAAATCAATTGATCAAACTTTAATTATGGTCAAATCAGGAAACCTAGTCAAACTAGGAAATAGTTGATTCGATAATTATAGGAGTTTGGTCTCTGACCAATTTGTTCTTCTGTTTATCATCAGCAAGGTTGTAAAACTCGCTAGGCGCTAGGCGGGCGGACGGGTACCTTGGAGCGCCCAGGGGCCTAGGCGGCCTTGTAGGCGGCTTGTAGGCGGATTCGAATAATTTAATATTTATTTATATTTAATTATTTATATTGAATGATTATATAAAATCATAAATCATAATACTCACCAAGTCATCATATAAATTAAAAAAAAAAATACAAACCATCAAATTTCAAAATAGTTCAAAGTTCAACAAATCAAAATAGTCCAAAATGTAAAGTACTAGAATAAAAGGAAGTCTAAATCTCTATTTCTTCTTCTCCATAGCTCTCTACGACTCGTTCGGTATCAACCTCAAACTCAAACTCAATATCCTCTTCTTCTCCTCCATCTTCATCATGAAGTTCTCTTATCACCACATTCCTAGGACTTCTCCTCCTAGGTGCACTATCCACTTCCGAAGTCTCTCCCTCCACACTAGTAATATCCGACTCATCTTCATCATCACCACCATCAACAATCCACCCTTGAGCCTTACTAGCTTCATTTGCAATTAGTACATCTACTCCTAACTCTCTTCTTCTCATTTTGTTGATGATCTTGGCATTAAATTGAACGTAAACTAGATTGTTCAACCTTGAAGCACCTAGTCTATTTCTCTTTTTTGTGTGGATCTACATGATGAAACAATCAAAATTTAAAAAATAGCAAGCCAAGAAAAGACGATTAATATAGCATTTAAGCAAAGCATATTTTTAGACATTTGAATAAAGATACTTACTCCCTCAAATGCACTCCAATTCCGCTCGCATCCGGACGAACTTGTAGTCAAAGAGAGTATTCTTCTTGCCATTTTTTGCAAATATGGTGTTTCATTTCCATAATTAGACCACCATCCAACTACATATGCAACACAAATTTATAACAAATTAACAACTACTAGAGTACTAGACTAAACAGATCCCATGGAAAAAAAAAATTAATAACACAAGAGTGACAAGACTATGTTTCTTACCCGGATCATACTTCTCATCATTAGTAGCACATCCCATCTTAGCTAAAGTTCTTCCAAATCCTCCTTCTTTGGCCTTGTACAGTAACAACTCTTGATTTGCTACAATTAATATTTTGGGCAGTTTCATCATTCTTGTAGAACCTCTTAACACAAAGAAAGAAATCATCCATGACCACACAATCAAATTGTATATCTTCATTCTTGAAAAAGTAATAAGGGTTTAGAAGGTAAGCCGCCAAATGCAAGGGTTGGTCAAGCCGACCACGGGCTTTGTCATCAATGATATCTATGATTTGACGATAATTTGACTCAACTTGTTTGAATACCTCTTTAAAAAAAAAAAAAATTTATTCCGCCCAGACCCGCCCAGGACCGCCCAGGGAGCCTAGGCGGCCGCCTAATTCGCCCACCGCCTAATTGGGCCTTGGAAGCCCTCCTCTCCAAGGAGAAGCCCCGCCCAGCGAGTACTCGCCGCCTAGGCGGGCTGGGCGGCCGCGTTTTAGAACCCTGATCATCAGACGTGAGAATTGACTAGAATAGTCGGAGGCAGCGCTCGAGGAGTATTATGAGCATGGGAAGGCATAGACTTAATCAGTGAGTGGACTTTTGTTTTAAATAATATGCATGCAATTGTTTATTGTTGAATAATTTATTTTGTTAGAGAATTTGACGTCATTTTCATTTGACGATTTTATTGATTTGGAGAGTTACCGAAAATGAGATTTTAGGTAAATTATAAATATTTTTATGAGGAGAGTATGTATATAAATGCTAGCTAGCCATATGTGTCTGTCCACCTTAATGACAAAATATATAACTGCATTATGGTGTGACGTGAACGTTGGATGTAAGCGTAGTAGCCCTATATGAGTGTTTAATTCATATATGGGCACATATTTATACACATGTTTGTCCACCTTAATGTCGTAGTGTATCACCGCATTAAGGTGTAACGTGAGCGTTGAACACAAGCATAATAGCCATATTTTAAATCTATTAATCTATATTGGGAGTATGGGCATGTGTAAATACATACTTATATTGATATATATTTTTGAGCTGAAGAGGCTCGATATTTATGAGATAAAAGATTTCTCATTTGAAGCATGCATTCGATTTTCTTTGGAAATTTAATTTGGGAAAACACAAGTGTTGATACTTATTTTTCTTTATTTATTTTTGTCCACTCACTCTAACATTTCCGGATGTTTTCCCCTGAGCCCTTCTTTTTGAAAATGCCTAGTTTGTAGGATTGCATAGTTGAGGCCGGGCGTACATGGAGATGAGGCATAGTCAATAGTATAGCTTTTGCTCATTTTTTTTTATGTTTCTGTCTCTTTTTCTTCACTATTAGAATTGCTCTGAACCTATGAATGGTTGGTTATGAGATTATATTTAGACTAGTGAATAAATTGCGAGATATTGTGAATTTGGGCAACTCGAAGACTCCAGGAGTTTAAGGTTGGGTTTGTTTTTTTCAGAAGTGCTTGCAGATTTTATTAGGAAGGGTTGTCCATTTTCAAGGGAGGTTATATCGAATTTTCGGTAGAATCTCCTTTGGAGGTGGTCTTCGCAGGGTTTACTTCGGATTTCAGGATGAAATTCGGGGTGGGTCTTGACACATTGTTCTCCCCAAAATCACAACATTTCCCAAAAATATTTACTAACTTTAATAAGAATAATCTCACAACCAATAATCACAGTTCGGAGCAACTCTATTTGAGATGAAATGAACTATAAATATAAAAATGAGCGGAAACTATACTATTGACTATGCCTCTTCTCCATGTATGCTCAACCTTAACTATGATAACCTGCATATTGGGCATCTTTAAAACGAAGAGCCCTAGGGAAAACATTTACAAACGTTAGAGTGAGTGGACAAAAATAAATAAATAAAATAATTATCAACATTTATGCTTTCCCAAATTTTTTTCCAAAGAAAATTAAATGCATGCTTCTAATGAGAAATCATTTATCTCACAAATATCAAACCTCTTCAGCTCAAAACTATATATCAATATATGTATGCATATACACTCGCCCATACTCCTTATATAAATTAATAGATTTAAAATAATTTATATATGGCTACCACGCTCGCGTCCAACGCTCACGTCACGCCTTAATGCGGTGATACACTACGCCATTAAGGTGGACAAACAGTAGTATAAATGTGTCCATATCCCCTATATGAATTAAACACTTATATATGGCTACTATGCTTGCGTCAAACGCTTACGTCATATCATAATGCGGATATATACCACGTCATTAAGGTGGACATACACATATGGCTAGCTAGCATTTACATATATACTCTCCTCATAAAAACTTTTATAATTTACCGAAAATCCCATTTTCGGTAACTCTCCAAAATAAATAAAATCGTCAAATAAAAATGACGTCAAAAGATCCAACAAAATAAATTACTCAACAGTAAACAATTGCATGCATTTTAATTAAAACAAAAGTCCACTCACAACTTTAGGCATAAGCCTGACGTCGATCTAAGATCTCTTCTGCTCGAACCTCCTCACGTCCTGTTTCCAAATATATATTTAAATTCCCACTAAAATTCAATACTTAAACAAAATAGGTAAAATTAAATGTGAGCTTTATCCACGCTCATCCTTGTCCAACTTCGCCATTCCTAAATCAATACGATCCAAACTTTACCACTAATACCAGCAGCCTTAAACCGACCTTCTACAGCCTAAACGACATTAATCTAATGGTCGGATTTCTAACCAATTAACCGCCTTCACCAATCTTTCAAAAATCCAAAACCTATTCAAAACTCTTTCAAAAAATTCTAAACTTCATACCATTAAACTCCCCTTAATATTACAAATTTAAAACCCTAACAATCCACTTCATAGTGGCGGCACCGCCATTTGCTTAGCCGGTAGCGGCGGCCGACTCCGGCGACCTCTAATGCCTACTAAATTTTAACAGCATCTTCTTCTCAACCTGCTCTACAACTTTCTTAACTAGCACAAAGTTCAATTTAAGCTTAACTAGGCTAATCAAACCAAAACATTAAATTGAGCCCTAGAACTTCAATTATACATTTCTCCTTACCAAGATCGAATCGAGCCGATTGCTTTTGAGGGATTGCTACCCTGATGAGAGCTCCAAGAAGAGCCAAAATTCACCTGCTATGGTGGCTGGAGGAGGGAGCTCCGGCTAGAGGGCAGCCGAGCCTCTTAGAGGAGATTTCTCCCAAACGGTGTGTAGACTTATAAAATTTAACAATAATAATAGTCGTTGAATAATCCAAACAAACATGTAGACCCGACAAATTGCATACGTGGCTCGTGAGTAACAAAAAATTGGAAAGCCGTCTGAAATGACACGTGGCAACTTGGGAATGGTCGGCCGACATCAAAACCTTAAATCTCAATTGAAATCAATTATCAAGTGTCGATTGATGATCAGATATCAACTAAATTAAATTAATTATCAAAACAAAGAAGTCGGACATCCCCAAAATAATTAGGTTTACAAGTGATGGCGCGCCAAAGGTCAGGCGAGTTAGATAGTGGAGTTCGCATGCGAAAAGGACTTCGCATGGAATCAAGAAATGGACTTCGCGTAGAGGTACATGAAGGCGAAGCAAAATAACTTCGTGTGCGTAGTTGTACACAAAGGCTAGGCGAAATGACTTCGCGTGAAGGGGAAGCGAAATGACTTCGCGCGCGTAGATGTACATGAAGGCGAGGCGAGATGGCTCCGCGTGCGTACATGAAGGCAAGGTGAGATGGCCCCGCGTAGGAGACTTCGCGAAGGAGCTAGTTAGCAGAGTTCGCATACTCCCCGCTTGCTTGGAAATCAAGATTCCTCGCACCTTCCTTCCATATCCGTGAGATGGCACGCCCCTTTGCTAATGTTCTTGGTCAAAACAGGATATTCAATCCAAAGCAATATGAGCATATCTAAATCTTAAGATTTGATTGATTTGATTATGGTAAAATTGGCAAGTAAATCAATCATGTAAGATTCATTGATTCGATTAAGGAAATATTATTGATTCAGTATCTTCATTATATACCATAAGTGGAGGAATGTTAACACTATAAATACCCCTTCTCATATCAAGAGGAAGAGGGCAAACAAAAGGAGCAAAAACAAGGCAGAGAACCAGAGAGAAGAAAAATCAAGCTCCCCAAATAGCTAGTTCTTCACCAAATCCAAATTCCCCCTTGAAGAACTATCAAGCTCCCCAAATAGCCGGTTCTTCACCAAATCCAAATTCAAATCCCAGATATTCGTTACGTTATCAACCCGCGTAACCCTCAAGAACAAGTGTTTGTCACCCTTGAGTTAAACCTATATTCAGAGATAGAATCAGAGGAGTTCACAAAGATTGTAACCCGCATTCGCATTGATAAAATTAAATATTATTCTTTGTACATGTGTCTTTCTGTTATTTGTTGCAGATATTTTTGTGTTTACAAAAGTGGCACGCCCAGTGGGACAAACTTTGCCTCTCATCTCCTTCTCTGCAAGCAAGTCCAAATCCGTTCGAAGCAATGGCCTCCAAAAACACCCAGGCCATCTTGACAAGGAAATCTAAACCAACGACCTCGAGGTCAAGCAGCGAATCCTCTGGTCATGTCACCCATAGCATGGCGAGGAATCAACCCATAACATTCGTGGCTCAGCCTTCCAAGCCTCACGAACCAATCATCACCTTGGCAAATCTCGCAGAAGACAAGCGTGCCTCGCGAATTGAACATAAGCATGCCTTGCGAAGTGAAGACCAGCTTGCCTCGTGAAGTGAAAAGAAGGAAACTCCAAAAAATCCAAGGGAGAGGTCATTCTCACTTGCCTCGGATGATGAATCAAGCACGGCTTCATACCATGGGAGTCCAAATAATGATGAAGACCACACGTATGGCATGCCAGCGGATCATTCATCACAACCTATCCCCATGCAAGTCATGGTGACAGGCGCGTCCACCATTGAAGAGCAAATAGCCAATCTGATGGGAGCGGTTGAGAAGCTTACCAAAACAGTGGAAGAAAAAGACTTGCAAATGTCGAGCTTTATAGCAGGCTTGAAAGTCAAGATAAAGAAAAGAAGCACAAAGTAGGTGAGAGCTCCAAGAAAGATGACAAAGATGATGATGGCTCGCTTAGATCTATGTCCTTTCAGCAATTACAAGACATTATCACCAACTCCATCAGAGCTCAATATGGAGGTCCTTCTCGTGACTCTCTCACCTACTCCAAGCCCTACACCAAAAGAATCAACAGTCTAAGGATGCCATTGGGATACTAGCCACCCAAGTTCTAGCAATTCGAAGGGAAGGGCAATCAAAAGCAACATGTTGCTCATTTCATTGAAAGCTGCAATAATGCTGGGACGGAAGGTGACCACCTTGTCAAACAATTCATTCGCTCTTTGAAAGGCAATGCCTTTGAGTGGTACATGGATTTAGAGCCCGAGTCCATCGACAGTTGGGACCAAATGGAGCGCGAATTCCTAAACCGCTTCTACAGTATAACGCGTACCGTGGGAATGATGGAACTCACCAACACAAAACAATGGAGAGACGAACCAGCAATTGACTTTATCAACAGGTGGCGCTCGCTTAGTCTTGATTGCAAAGATCGCTTGTCAGAAACATCTGCAGTTGAAATGTGCATCCAAGGCATGCATTTTGATTTGTTGTACATTCTCCAAGGTATCAAGCCTCGAACCTTTGAAGAATTGGCTACGTGAGTGCATGATATGGAGTTGAGTCTAGCTAGCCACAAAGGTAAGAAAGATCCCGTCAGTGACCAATGAAAAGATAAAGCTTTCAGCAGCAAGGTTGATAAGGTTGTCAAAAGACCTACAAAGGAGTCGATGACTGTGAATGTTGCTCCAATCAAAATCTCCACACCAGACAAGAGGGAGATTAAGAAAGCAGAACCAACTCAAACCTACGAGAGGAGGAAGCGCTCGTTGACTGAGTGGGAGCAAAAGACTTGCCCATTCCTAGATTCCGACGTGGCAGGCATGCTGGAAGATTTGCTTGAGAACAAGGTGATAGAACTTCCAGAGTGCAAACATCTAGAAGAAATGCATCAGGTCAACGATCCGAGTATTGCAAGTTTCATCGCCTCATCAGTCACCCAGTCGAGAAGTGCTTTGTTTTGAAGGATTTGATCATGAAACTTGCCAGACAAGGAAGGATTGAGTTGGATGTCGACGAGATTGCTGCAGTCAATTGCACTACCATTTCATTTGGATCTTTTGAGCCGGTTCAAGTACCTTCTATGTCAAAGAAAGCACCATACCATTTCTTGAAAGAGACTAGCAATGAGGAAGCGAAGCCAATCCAGCAAGTGAGCCTCGCTCCTAAAGCTACCCCATGCGTCGATGGCGAGGGATGGATACTTGCCACTCAAAGAAAAGCACGCAAAAGTGTGTTGCCGAGTCTACCACTCTCGCAGCCAGATCACAAACAACCACATGGGAGTCGACAATGTCTCGAGAAGAGTGGGACAAGATGTAGGAAGGAGAAGTTTGCTCCATGTGTACAAAGGTCCTTCAATCAAAACCCGCCAACAAAGTGCATGCCTAAGGTGTGACTGAGTCTGAGAGCTAGCTCAATGACAACAAGTTATGCAAGTGATTCCAAAGACTCTAAGAAGGTTGAAGAAAATGAAGTGTTGAAACAATTGGAAGACTTACCTCTGAAATTTAGCCTCTCTGACCTGTTGCAGTTGCCCAAATCAGCAAGACATGCGTTGGCCCAGTTGCTGCTTGAGGTGGGTCAGCATTCTTCGAACATTAATGAATGTGCAATGTGTGTAGCATGTTGCGACGCCATTCACTTCACAGATGAAGATTTACAGTTGTGTTCAAAGCCAGACAATCGACATCTTTTTATGACAGGTTACATACGAGAGCAAAAATTAAATCGCATGCTTGTAGATGGAGGGTCTGCTATGAACATTATGCCAAAATCAGCAATGTCTCGACTCGACATCAATATCGATGAATTATCTATAAGTTATCTCATGATCCAGGGTTTTAACCAAGTAGAGGAAAGAGCGATAGGCATGATTCGGCTAGACATGGTTATTGGCGAATTGAAGTCAAACACTTTGTTCCACTTGATCGATGCAAAGACTTCATACAACATATTGTTAGGGCGACCATGGATTCATGAAAATGGTGTCATACCTTCAACTCTGCATCAATGCTTCAAGTTCTATCGCGGAGATATGAAAACAGTGGTAGGTGATACCAAGCCATTTACCGAAGCTGAGTCTTACTTCGCAGATTCCAAGTTCTATTCAGACGAAGAATCAGTAATAAAAGTTCTTCCGAATGAAGTATCCTCAACATGGAAGGCTACAATGGTGACAAGGAAAGAAGTTAAAGCAAAGGGCAAGGGAAATGAAGAGTCACATAAGTCTACATCCAAAACTGTGACATCAAACAAGTCCAGTCCAATTGTCCTAATTCTTCGATATGTGCCAAAGTCCAAGCGCAAGGAAGGAGAATCTCTGTTTTTGGAAGCAAAGCGGCAAGTGAGTCCTCGGAGATTGAGTGAAGAGGACATAAAATTATTGAAGGAAGCGTCGATATTGCCATTGACGAAGTTGAATGACCAAACTCCTACCAAGCAACCATTGAAATGATTTGTCAAACCAGTCCAAGGAAGCGTAGAGCATGGGCCTTTGCCCAAAAAAAGAACAAATGAAGAGTTTGATCCCAATGCTTACAAATTATTGGCAAAGGCTAGATTCAACTTTGGTTCGTCTAGTGAAGAGGATGATCAAGTTGTCAGTAAGAAAGAACATGAGCTCAACGAGTCTCAAAAGAAGTTAAGAGAACAGGGAAAAACAAGTGATTCGGTTAAGACTTTGTTCCAAGCAAGCCAATCAAAATCTTAGGCAGAAGAAAAACGGAGAAGGCAAGCATGCAGTACATAAGCGTCGAAGAAGTAGAAGATGAGATTCCACAAATCTAATCTATCTCTCGCATTTCAGCATTCGATCACATCTGCCCAAGTTCTCGAAGTACTACTACTAAATCAACAAGCAGAGTTTCGATGTTTGAGCGTGTTGATAGGTCAACAAGTCGAAGCTCCATCTTTAATCGTATTGGCATCGTAGCTACACGAACTTCTGTGTTCAAAAGGTTGTCATCATCAAATGAAGAAAATAAACAGATAAAGCCAACTCCACGAAAGTCGGCACTTGGGAGGATCCAAGCTCCTAAAGAACAACAAAGTAGAAAAAGAAAGGAAGAAGTTGGCCAATCGGAAAATAAAGAAATTCAAAGTGTCAGGTGAATTCAACTGACCAACTTAAAGTGAAGCAACATACCATCATACTCACTAGTCAAGATAAAGAAGGCGATGATACTAGTGGCAATGAGGATAATGTTATTCAATGTGCTTATCATATCACGGTAGCAGATGTGGAAGCTTATGAAGAGTATGACCATGAGGGCTCCGAATATGAAGTAGAGGCAGCTCCTCCCGAACTTGAAGATGGGGTGAAAGCTACAATTGATGAACTTAAGAAACTCAATCTGGGGACAGAGGAAGATCCAAGACCGATATTTGTGAGCGCGTCGCTACGTCCTCAAGAGGAGAAGGAGTACTATGACTTGTTGATCAAATACAAGGATGTCTTCGCTTGGACTTACAAAGAAATGCCAGGTCTTGACCCTAAGGTGGCAGTTCATCGATTAGCTATTAAACCGGAGGCTCGACCCATCAAGCAGTTAACACGACATTTTTGAACAGAGGTGCAGACCCAAATTGAAGAAGAAGTTGACAAATTGATCGCTGTAGGCTTCATCAGAGAGGTCCAATATCCCAAGTGGATTGCCATCATTGTCCCAGTTGAAAAGAAGAATGGACAAATGCGTGTGTGCGTAGACTTTCGCGACTTGAATGATGCGTGTCCAAAAGAAGACTTCCCTTTGCCTATCATCGAACTTATGGTGGATGCAACCACAGGTCATGAAGCATTATCTTTCATGGATGGATCGTCTGGATACAACCAAATAAGGATGGCGTTAGAAAACAAGGAGTTAATTGCATTTCGCACTCCCAAAGGCATTTATTGTTACAAAGTCATGCCATTTGGATTAAAGAATGCTGGTGCAACGTACCAACGCGCCATGCAGAAAATCTTTTGAGACATGCTTCACAAGTATGTCGAGTTCTATGTTGATGATTTTGTTGTAAAGTCAAGGAAAAGGAGTGATCACTTGCAGGACTAACGAAAAGTGTTCGACAAGTTACGCGAGTACCAACTCAAAATGAACTCATTAAAGTGAGCTTTTGGTGTGAGTTCAGGTAAGTTCCTTGGATTCATTGTGAAGCATCGGGGCATTGAAATATATCAATCAAAGATTAAGGCCATTCAGGAAATGCCAGAGCAAGCAAATTTAAAAGAATTGAGAAGCCTCTAAGGGAAACTCTCGTTTATTAGACGGTTCATCTCAAACATCGCAGGTCGATGTCAACCTTTTAGTAGACTCATGAAGAAGAATGTGCCTTTCGTGTGGGATGAAGCATGTCACAATGCTTTCAAAAGCATTAAACAGTACTTGGCTAATGCTCCAGTGTTGGGTGCATCCATTCCTGGGAAACCTCTTATCCTCTATATTGCAGCTCAAGAAAGATTACTTGGAGCACTTCTAGCCCAAGAAAACGAGGAAAAAAGGGAGATGGCCTTGTACTATTTAAGTCGAACTCTCACAGGAGCAGAATTAAATTATTCTCCAATAGAGAAGACATGTCTCGCTCTCATCTTTTCCATCCAAAAGTTGAGGCATTATATGCAAGCTCACACGGTGCATTTAGTAGCCCAAGCTGACCCAGTCAAGTTTGTCATGTCTAAACAAGTCTTATCAGGACGAATGGCAAAATGGGCTCTGCTCCTCAATCAATACGACTTCATCCATGTACCTGCAAAGGCAGTCAAAGGCCAAGCTATGGCTGATTTTCTAGCGGATCACTCAATCCCTGCAGATTGGGAAATTTCAGATGACTTGCCAGACGAAGAAGTTTTTCTTACGGAGGTTCTCCCCACTTGGAAGATGTTCTTTGATGGATCTTCAAGAGTAGATGGAGCAGGGGCTGGCATTGTCTTTGTCACCTCACAAAAGCAAATATTGCCATATGCCTTCACTCTCGGCAAATTGTGTTCCAACAATGTTGCGGAATACACAGCCTTAGAAATAAAAATTGCAAATCTAGAGGTGTATGGGGATTCGAAGTTAGTAATTGATCAACTACTAACTAATTACGAAGTCAGGAAAGAGGATTTGGTTCCTTATTTTCGTCTCACTACACAACTCTTGAAGGGTTTCGATGTTGTTACACTAGAACATGTGCCAAGGAAAGAAAATCAAATGGTGGACGCCTTGGCTAACCTAGTAGCAACTTTGGCATTATCAAATGATGAAATTGTGGACCTTTCAATTTGCCAACGATGGGTTGTCTCAACAGAAATTGTCCCATTGTGCGAAAATTCCAATGTAGTCTCCTTCTGTGTTATTGACGTCGAAGATTGGAGGCGTCCTCTGATTGACTACATTGAGCATAACAAGCTACCTGAAGATCTAAAACAGCGGTAGGATATCAAACGAAAAGCCCTACACTTTTTCTACTACAGGGAGACTCTTTATCGACTATCATTTCACGGGTTACTCCTTAGGTGTTTGGGAAAAGAAGAGGCATCCAAAGCCATGGAAGAGGTTCATTCTGGAATATGTGGAGCTCATCAATCAGGTCCTAAATTGCATTTTCAAGTAAGGCGAATAGGTTACTACCGGCCCACAATGGTCAAGGATTGCATGGAGTACGAACATAAATGTCAAGCTTGTCAATTCCACGCAAACTTTATCCATCAACCACCTGAGTTATTGCATCCCACAATCGCTTCACACCTGTTTGATGTCTGGGGGATAGATGTTATGGGACCCATAAATCCGAAATCTTCTGGAGGCCACATGTACATTTTGGCAGGCACATATTCATTCTTAAAGTGGTCAGAGGTGGTACCGCTTAAAGAGATAAAGAAAGAAACTGTTGTAGACTTTATCAAGACATGCATCATCCAGCGATATGGTGTGCCACATTGCAACATCACAGATAATGCCAAGTATTTCTCAAATAGTGCTATGCAAAAGCTTAGCGAGAAGTATCACTTCAATCTACACTTTTCTTCGATGTACAACGCACCAGCTAATGGTTTGGCGGATGCATTTAACAAGACTCTCTGCAACATCTTGAAGAAGACCGTCAGCAAGTCACAAAGAGACTGGCATGAGAAGATGGGCGAGGCATTGTGGGCATATAAAACGACTTATCGAACTGCCACAAATGCCACTCCTTATTCTCTGGTGTATGGTGTTGAAGCTGTCTTGCCATTAGAGAAACAAATTCCCTCATTGAGGATTGCTTTGCAAGAAGGCCTCATAAATGAAGAAAATATCAAATTACGACTTCAAGAGTTGTAAGCCTTAGATGAGAAGAGGCTCGATGCGTAACAACATCTAGAATGCTATTAAGCCCGGATGTCGCGTGCCTTCAACAAATGAGGGGGGGGGGGCTCGATCCTTTCAAATTGATGACTTGGTCCTTACTGTTCGCCGACCCATCATCATGACACACAAGATCTGTCCCAAGTTCAAATCAAAGTGGGATGGTCCTTATGTTGTCAGTGAAGTCTACACCAACAGAGCCTATAAAATCGTGGCTGAAGATGGCTTGAGAATTGGCCCAATCAACGGCAAGTTCTTGAAGAAGTACTATGCTTGAAACAAGTGTAAAATGCTCCTAGCCTGCATGAGCCTAAACTACACAAGGCACTCCAAAAAAAAAGTTATAAATCCTCATTCTTGAACTACGTGATGACTTGATTCTTTCTTAGGAAAGATACGTAGGCAACTTAAGAATTATATTCTTGAGTTCAGTCATATCAAAAAAAAATTCCTTTTTTTTTGCATAATAAGTTATGTTGCCAAAATGGACTTATTACAAGAATACTGCATAATAAGTTCTATTGTCAAAATGACTTATTTCATGCGCAAAAAAAAGGGAGGACAAAATAAATCATAAGCTGCTAGCGACGACTAGCCTTTCACGTCCAAGATAGGCCTTTGAAGCTGTTGCGTTGCTTTTCAAAATCATCTCTGAAGCTCTTTGCTTCCTCAAGTTCTTCAGGAGTCAACTCTGGAGTCTCATTGATCTAAAATTTTTGCTTCTCTAAATGGGCAAGGTTTTTGTCGTGAAATAGAAGGCTCGCATCTAGGGAGGCTATTTTCTGCTCCAACCTCAGCTGCTCCTCCTTCAAGTTCTCCATGGACTCAATCACAACTTGACGTTGACCAAGATCAGTTTGACGAAGTTCGATCAACTTTGCAATTTCAGCCTCCATATGAGACAAACGTTGATCACATGTGCCTAGATTAGCTTTATGCGTGCATGCAAGCCTTGCCGCGATATATTGAGTGGCACAAGTCATCAAGCTTTCTACCTTGTCTTTTATTGACGAAGGATCAAACCCATAACGCTGAAGTTCGGCCATTATCTCGTCAAGGTATTTCCTTTTAAAAAGAATGGTTCTTGACGAGTGCTTCATTATGATGTCTTCAATTTGTTCACAAACTAGAGCGGCGGCCTGCATTCGAATCTTTTGGAGCCCCTGGTTGGTGTCCATAACATCAACTTCACCACGGGTGACTTCGGAGAATGCCATATTGTTAAAAAGCCTTGGCTGAGGATTCACCGAAATATCTTCACGATTAACTTGTTGCGATTCATTTTGTTTCCATGCATCGTCTTCGTGAAAAGAGTTGGTCCTTATTGGTTATGTGGAAAGAATGCGAACCTCCTTCGAACAAGCTTCGTCTTCAAAAAGTGGGAGTCCTTCTAACTAAAAATAAGAAGGTAAAAAAAAAAAAGTTCAAATCACGCATATAATGTCAAAATGCATGCATGGTGATGGTGGCATTAGAAAAAGAGAACATACCTCAACATAATTTGGTGTTTGTTGCGAGGAACCCGAAACTTCGCCAAGAAAATAGCTATTGAGGAGAAATTCATCATTGGGATTTAAATAAACGGAGCCAAGGTCGGGTTCATTCCTTCGACGCTTGAAGTTCACGTCCCTAGAACTGTTACTACTTCCATTAAGCCTTTTTGCTTGAGAATTGGTCCCCTTTAACTCGAGGTGAATTCGGGCAAGACGATGATCAGATGAGTCCCTATGACCTTCTAAAGCTTGGCGCGGTTCATTTAGAGAGTTACTAATTGGGGGCAACATCTTGATAGAAGATGCGTGAGGGTTATTGTCAAATTCAATCTCACTGGGAACCACTTTCTGACGAAGCGGTATCTCGCGGGGAACTACTTTCTGGCGAGGTGATACCACGCGAGCGGCAATCTTGTCTTCTTTCGTTTTCAAAGGCTTGTGCTGCGATCCAACAACATGTATTGTTGCTGTAGTCATCTTGGGCCTGGAATGATATACTTTGGAATACCATTCAACGTAATCATGAGTCACCATGTACTCTGTTAAAGCACTCTCAGGCGGCAACGTCACTGTGCTCCTTGTCCCACGTTTAGTAAAGCTTTCCCAATGCCAGTACATCAAGGATAATGCACCCGTCCGAATGTCTTTTTGAATGCTTTCTGGGACATCTTGAACATAACCAAACTGACGGCTGAAACGGTAAAGACTGTAGGGTTGAACGATTCTCCGGTTATCCTGTCTAAAAGTAAGAAATCCAGATCGAAGGCAGGTGAGGTAGACAATGTCTGGGCTGCTAACGTTCTCACGGTCAACGATCACTTTGCGTTCTTTAAGGACTATGGCTAAGATGTTCATCCCCACATTACCACATGCGTTGAATAAAGAACGAGCTTATTCGTCTCCAAAGTGTTTGGCCGAAAATGCCCTTGAAAAGTGAACCATGCGCGGTTTAAAGTTGTTAAGAAGAGGAGAATAAAAATGGGTGCCGAAGTACTCTGCCAACCACGTATACACGTAATGAAAGGGTAATGTGGCTGAACAGTTCCCTGGGTCTTTGAAAGCGGAAATCTCGTTTAAGCCTTGATAAATGTTGGCTAACACAGGTATAGCTAGATAAAACTAATAACCTTGGGACATTTTGCTGGCGACTTTAAACACGCTAGGTCGGATCAAGCCTGTGTCGTCTATAGGATAGACGAATAGACACAACTAGCACACGTAAAATGCGGCCAAGTAAATAGACTCTATGTCTTCGTCATCTGCGCCCAAGTCATCTGTCACATCCCGACCCGTAAATTTTTACCTTATTTACTAGCTTGGTTATAATAAGAATTTTACCGTCTCCGTCATTGAAGTTATAGTTTAATTGGTCCCTAGAGGGGTTTCGGGGACAGTTATGCTCGGAGGATTATTCGTAGGAGGAAAATATGACGACGGTAAAAATGGTAAATTTTAACTAGTAAAAGGTAATTTTTATTTGGGTATTGTTTTTGAGGTGTTATTTGTGGAGTTGGGTTGTTAATTGGTGTGGATAGTAAATGTTAAGTATTGGTCCGGTTTGGGGGTGAAAGGCCCAAACCATTTGTTTTCTCTTTTCCTTCTCTCTTTCTCCTCGATTCTCTCTCTCTTCTCCCCCGTCTCCCTCTGTCGCTGCCTTCTCCAGTGCAGCTCCGTCGTCTCCGGCCACCCCTGGCGGCGAGACCACCGCCGTTCTCTCCCTCTCCTCCTCTCCTTTCTAGCCCAGCCCATGGATCACGCAAGCGAACCAAGGCAGAGGAGATCGAAGCTGTTGAACCCGACTGTGTTCGTCGGATTCCGGCCAGCTCAGGCAGCGACAACGGCAACGAACGGTAGGGTTCTTCTCCTCAGTCCTTCTCCTCTTCTTTCTGTTCCTTGCACCCTTCAAATCGAGCTAAATTGGAAATCCCTAATTCTGCATTTTTGGGCTTTTTCGGCGAGCTGCTGCGGTGGTTGCCGACGAGTCTTTTTCTGACATCTTCCTTTTGCTTTCCGACGTTGTTTCGACCACAAGTGGTCAAGGCGAGCTCGAAGGGGGAGGGACCAGGAGTGGATGCTGCTGTTGTGGTGTTGGAGGCGTTGGTGAGCTTGTGTGTTGTTGAAAGCCACGGTTTGCAGTGGCTGTTTTGGCTGAGAATGAACTCAGTCCGGCAAGGGGTGTAGCAAGGTGAGAAATCTCTGTGTTTTGGCTCAGTTGGGTGATTGAAATGTTTGTGTTTTTGTGTTATGGTGAATTGGTGATTAATATTGGGTTTTTGTTGCTTGTCGTCGATAACTTGGTATATTGAAGGATATAGGGAGGTCATGGCGAAATTCCGGCAAGTGGCCGGAATCTGGCAGAATATTCCGGCAAGTCGTCGGAATCCGACGAAGCAACATACCCGGCAGAGAACCGAGAAGGTAGTTCTCAAGGTTTTTCTTCCTAATTCAAGTCGTAGTTTCCGGTTTAGTAAAATCTGCCATTTTAGGGAAGTTTCTATTTACGGAGACTTTCCCTTTTTGGAAACTTTCTAAGTATGGAAACCCGTTTGGGTGCCCTTAGTAAATTTTGGGGGTGAAGTTGTGTAGAGAGGAAATGAATGAAACTGTTGGTATTGTTTGTGAGCATGTTGATCGTAGGGGATCATTAAATAATTTTAGAAATATTTTGGTTGATGTGTTAAGGCATGGAAATTGATGGTGACCTTGATTCCAAGTTGAGGTTACGGAAAATGGGCAAAGAAGAGGATGGGATTTAGACCCTTAATTTTATGGAATTATTATTGAAGTTTTATTGTTGAATGAGAATTAAGGTTAATTATTGTTCAGGACGTGAGATGGATCATTGGAGGAAGCCTCGGGTCGTCGGCAAGCATAGCCGAGCACTGTGAGTGGACATTTTATTTTTAAAGGAGTATGCATGCATGATTCGTTTAGAAAATCATCATTAATTTTCTGAGTTGAAATTATTATTTCTCCTATGAATGGATCTTGAAAATGATTTGTGTTAATCTATTTTAAGTATGTTAACGTGTGAGACACGTTGAATATAATTAACTATATTGCTCTTAGAATTTTTCCAAGTACGGTTGAGAATCGTACTTGTATTTATTTATGAGTTTCGGGGAAACTCATATGATTTATATTTTTCCTTATGCCATATTCTTGGAATATATATGATGTCAATGCCAGTATGTCGTTCCACCTTTCGAGGTGATGTGACACCCATGTTTCAAGTGGGGTCACGCAAGCCCTTTCCACCCTAGTGGTGATGTGATGTTGTCGACGGCATCACGCAAGCCCTGTACCCTATCCGTCAACTCGACGTGAAGGTACAGGGAGTATGGGAGTACTATGCCTGGGAGGCAATAGAGTCTGGGAGACTCACTTATATGGCCATATAGGATATTTTACTTGAGTTGTCGATTTGACTAGCGGGGCTAGTCCCTTGTTTTGGTACCTTCTTCAATGAAGGTTAGTATTTATCTTTGTCAATATTTTGACTAGCGGGGCTAGTCCGTTTCTTTGGGATTTTCCTTATGAAGGTTTTGTCAACACTTGCATGCAACGGATTTCTTGATTATTAGAAAATGGGAAAGCATAAATATTTTCATTAAATTTATGTTTTTGTCCACTCACTCTAACGTGTTTCAAATGTTTTCCCCTGGGCTCTTCGTTTTAAAAATGCCCAGTTTGCAGGATTGCATAGTTGAGGTCGGGCGTACATGGGGATGAGGCATAGTCATCATATAGCTCCCGCTTGTTAATTTATTATGTTTCCTTTCCTCCTGTTAGAGTTGCTCTGAATCTTTAAATGGTTGAATATGAGTTTTGTTTAGATTAGTAAATAATTTGGGTGGTGTTGTGATTTGGGGAGCACGAAGGCTCCAGGAGTTCAAGGTTGGATTAAAAACTTTTGGAAGTGTTTGCAGGTTTTCGTTAGGAAGGGTTGCCCATTTTCAAGGAAGGTTATGCCGATTTTTCGGTAATATCTTTCTTGGAGGTGGTCCCCGCACGAGTTACTCCGGGTTTCAGGGTGAAATTCGGGGTGGGTCGTGTCATCATCAAACGGTGCGGAGTCATCATCAGTTCGGACTTGAACCTCACGGATTTCACCAAACGGGTTGTATGTGTTCTGAGGTGCATCTTTCTTGTTCTGGACACTCTTGGCGGGCGGCCTCTTGTATCTCATACTTCCTTTGTACCAGTATAGTATCCATGACGCGATCTTCACTTTTTGCCCTTTATCGTCCTTACAAAGCTTGTGGTACGCGAGAAATAAAAACCTGCAACTCTTGTGAATGATTGGCTCACCTCCTTTACCCTTGGCTGAAAATTCTTCGATAGATGGAACAACTTCATCGTAAAACCTTCCAGTTATGGGCAAGCCGCAAATATATGTCAAGTCTCTCAAAGAAATAGACATTTCGCCAGACGATGTGCGAAGAGTATTCGTGATAGGGCACCAATACTCATAGAAGGCACGCATCACAGGTGCGACACAATCATAGCTAAAGAGCGATACAAACACCTCTCGGTAGAGGCCAGTTTTGTAGCTGAGATCTCTGCTTTGGCTTAAGATGTCTTCTAACCACTCCTAATAACATTTCATGTAGGAGAAGGTTTTGTTGGTGCGAAACCCGCTCTATTGCACTGAACCATTACACATACGGTCGCTGAGAAGCACAAACGGTGTTTGAGGAACATTATGATTATGATGGGCAGACTTCAACATCCATACATCTGCACTTCGCTTCTCGCTGATGGATTTGGCTGATTGAAAGGTGGCCAGCTGACATGACTGTTGGAAGGTCCATCAGGGAATATGACCTGAACCATCATAAGAGGGGGACTTGAGGGCACGCGGCCCAGTCAATAAAGGATAGGTATATAAGGTGGTGTCATCGCTTTGAACGTCGTTGGCATCTTCAAGGATAGTGATTATGCCTTTCTTGAAACTCTTGAAAAATGCCATGCAGAGCAGCGTACGTCTATGTCCACGCAAATAATTGATTTGTTGAAAGAAGTGTTGCACCTCGCTGCTTTAAGTTTCTGTTGCGCCTCGCTGCCTTAGGTTTCTACTACGCCTCGCTACCTTAGGTTTCTGCTGCGCCTCGCCAAGTGAAGTTTCTGCTGAAGATGGGCAACTTAGAAATACTTCGCGACCTACATATAAAAGATTAATAAAAAGTCAGCGAATTACATAACTTTGCGCCATAACAGTCAGATCAAAAAGAAAAAAAGAAAAAGAAAAAAGAAGAGAGTATACTGCTGAGATCTCGCAACGATATGGTTGTGACTTTGGGATGAAGAATGTTAAACCTGAAGCTCTAATTTATACTGCTGTCTTTCCTCATTGAAACTGGAAAATTGTGGAGAATCGAGCAAATCAAGAAAGAAATACATCAAAAGGTTTCCGCCCACTACTCGGAAACTTTACCAAATCAAATTTGTAGGAATCCTTGCAAATTTAAGGAACCTCTACAAAATTTTGGGTATCCTATAAATTCAAGGAATCTCTATAAGAAAATAGGGAATCCTTACAAAATTAGGAATCCCTATAAATTCGGGAACCCCCACAAAATTAACCCATTAACATGGACTTCAAGTTGCGCCTCTGGCACATGGCGACAACATGGCTATGACGCACCTTGAAGTGGGGGGCATTTGTAGACATATAAAATTTAATGATAATAATAGTTGTTCAATAATTCAAGCAAACATATAGACCCGAAAAATTGCATACGTGGCTCGTGAGTCGACAAAATTGGAAAGCTGTTGAGAATGACACGTGGCAACATGGGAATGGTCAGCCGACAACAAAACCTTAAATCCTGATTGAAATCAATTATCAAGTGTCGATTGATGATCAGATATCAATTAAATTAAATTAATTATCAAAACAAAGAAGTCGGACATCCCCAAAATAATTAGGTTTACAAGTGATGGCGCGCCAAAGGTCAGGCGAGTTAGATAGTGGAGTTCGCATGCGAAAAGGACTTCGCATGGAATCAAGAAATGGACTTCGCATAGAGGTACATGAAGGCGAAGCAAAATAACTTCGTGTGCGTAGTTGTACACAAAGGCGAGGCGAAATGACTTCGCGCGAAGGCGAAGCGAAATGACTTCGCGTGCGTAGATGTACATGAAGACGAGACGAGATGGCTCTGCGCGAGTACATGAAAGCGAAGCGAAAAAACTTCGCGCGCGTAGATGTACATGAAGGCGAGGCGAGATGGCTCCGCGCATGTACATGAAGGCAAGACGAGATGGCCCTGCGTAGGAGACTTCACGAAGGAGCTAGTCAGCAGAGTTCGCATGCATGTGGAAATGTACGTCACAAAAACTCCCAGCTTGCTTGGAAATCAAGATTCCTTGCACCTTCCTTCCATATCCGCGAGATGGCACTCCCCTTTCCTAAGGATCTTGGTCAAAACAGGATATTCAATCCAAAGCGATCTAAGCATATCTAAATCTTAAGGTTTGATTGATTTGATTATGGTAAAATTGGCAAGTAAATCAATCAGTCAAGATTCATTGATTCGATTAAGGAAATATTATTGATTTAGTATCTTCATTACATACCATAAGCGGAGGAATGTTAACACTATAAATACCCCCTCTCATATCAAGAGAAAGGGGGCGAACAAAAGGAGCAAAAACAAGGCAGCGGACCAAAGAGAAGAAAAATCACTCCCGTGAGCTCAGAAGTCTCCCAAAACCCTTGAAGAACTATCAAGCTCCTCAAATAGCTAGTTCTTCACCAAATCCAAATTCCCCCTTGAAGAACTATCAAACTCCCCAAATAGCCGGTTCATCACCAAATCCAAATTCAAATCCCAGATATTCGTTACGTTATCAACCTGCGTAACCCTCAAGAATAAGTGTTTGTCACTATTGAGTTAAACCTATATTCGGAGATAGAATCAGAGGAGTTCACAAATATTATAACCCGCATTCGCATTGATAAAATTAAATATTATTCTTTGTACACGTGTCTTTTTGTTATTTGTTGCAGATATTTTCGTGTTTACACGGCGGCGTGACCGGTCCACTCACCAACCCAGGAGGAGAGAGGCGACGGCGGCGAATCGAACAAGACCGAAGCGGCGACCCAGCTTGGCTAGACGATGCTGGACGGGGCGGTGGTCTCCGGCAGGGAGGAAGAGAATCGGGGAAGAAGAGAGAGAAAAAAGAAAGGGTTTGGGCTTTTCCAAACCGGTTTCTCCCGATCCACAATCTTAATACCCAACTCCAAAACACCCCAAAAATAATACCCTATTAAGATTTACCTTTTTTTACTAGCTAAAATTTACTTTTTTTACCGTCGACAACAATTTCTACTATGAATAATTTCTCTGAAATAATCGTCCCCCAAAACCTCTCAAGGGACCAATTAAACTATAAACTCATTAACGAAAACGGTAAAACTCATATTACTACCATGCTAGTAAATAAGGTAAAAATTTAAGAGTCGGGATGTGACATCCTCACCATAGATGAGTTGAGCGCTTAGCGTGGGACGCTACTATATCCTGAGAGGCCCCGATTAGTTTTTATTCATTGCTAGCTAGTCATTATTAGCGGTCCTCATTATAGGTGAGTCGAGCGCTTAGCGTGGGATGCTACTAGAGCCTGGGAGGCTCCGACCCTAGCCTAGGAGGCTCATCTTTATGGTGAAACACTTTCCCCTTTCCATGATTGCTACGAACCATTGGGATTGGTTTATCACTACTATTTTTAGAAGCATTATTGGTTGAGCTTGATTTTTGATTTGTGATTTGAGATATATATTGATCGAGTTTACTAATTTATGAAATGTGGAATTGTAGAGTTATTTGGTGCGGTATTGTTGTGTAGATGTGATCTTGTGAGTTCGGAAAAATTGTTGATGTAAATATAATAACTTGACCCCTGTCGTATATATAGTGGGTGGGTGGTTGTGGATATGAAGAGCTAACAACTCTAGGGGTTGAGTGGATCTTATTAATCTGTTATGTTCATGGTAAAAATTATGAATTATAATTTAGATGTATGAGGGTTGTGTTGTTGTGGGGAGCGGATGACTCCAGGTGTTGGAAATGTAGATTGTTAATATAAAAATATTTTTATGAGTTTTTCCTTGCAGCTCAGGGTAGTCCACTTTTAGGGGAATTTTGCCGAATTTTCGGTAGAATTACCTTGGAGGTTGTCCCCGTAGGATATTCTCGGGTTTCAGGGTGAAATTCAAGACAGGTCCTATCATATTTTGGTTGATTATTTTGCACACACACTCTCACATAGATGAGATGTAGAAGCCCATGTAAGAATTTGGAGAAGTTTATCTTCTGACAATAGGGCTCCGCATAGGAGTGAATAAGCGTAAATATGGTTGACTACCTTGATCGAAACTCAAACGTTATCGAAAATATATGATTTTTCAATCTTAGCAGTATTTCACTATACCTCTCACATCCTACGGATAATTTTATGTGAAAAATATAGTTGCTTCATAAAGATATACAATTGTATTAAACCTACTAAACAAATTATACCACACTAGTAGACACGTTAGAGTTCCTACGGCTAAAATTCACAAAATTAAATTTTGACCGTCTGATGTGACCAGTGTAATTAAATATGGCTAATGAAAAAAATTCACCTATTTTTGAAAATTATTAGGTTTTGATCCACACGGTTAACCCTAAACTAACATCTATTATCACATGAAAACATTCTCACCTACTCCTTTTTGACATATTTTGGTTGATTATTCTGTACACACACTCTCACATAAATGAGATGTAGAGGCTCATGTTAGAATTTAGAGAAGTTTACCTTCCGATAACAAGGCTTCATGTACGAATGAATAAGCGTAAATAAGGTTGATACCTAGTTAGCCCTTGTAAAACTTTATGGTTGTTAATATCTTTTTTTTTTTTTTTTTTTTTTGATAAGGATCGATCAGTTTAATGGAAGGGTGAAGTGTGAACTTTCTTTTTTGTTTTTTGGCGAAGTCGAATGGAATGGGAAAAGTCGAAATTCAAAACATGGAAGGTCTCGCAAGGATCGATATCAGTTTAATGGCAGAGGTTCAATGGAAGGGCAAAAGTCGAAACTTGAAACTCAAAGGGCTTGCAAATGACTTTAGGATTGGTATCAGTTTAATGGAAGGGTAAAGTCGAAACACAGCAGTGCACCGATCGAGTTCACAGCCAAGTTTTCAATAGTCGCCACCGAGTTCACATCCGAGTTCCTCAACAGTAGCCACCGAGTCTTTCTTCGAACTCGGGTTTTCCTGTTACATTGACCCTTTTGTTTCATACAGGTACAAATAAAATCTTTGATTCTCGTCTGATTACATGTAGATTGATATCGAACTTGTCATTGATTCCGTTTGATTTCGTTCAATTTTTGATTTTGTTCGATTGTTTCGCACAGATTTCGAGTCCGTCTGATTTACCGTGGATAACATTGCAGTCGACTCCGGTTTATTTTGCACAGGTACAAATCAATATTCGAGTTTCATACTAAAATGCATGTAAAATGATTTCAGATCGTACACGTAGATTGATAATTTTGCATCACTTATACGTGGTTTTCACTTTGTTTACGCATTGCATTCTTGTATTTGTTCACAGGTTTGTTATGGAAGACAATAGTAACTGGTTTAGGAGCATATGGAATCTGGAAAGTGATGATTTGGATGAGCATATGGAAGGCTCAAACGGTACAGGAGAGGAAAAGTGATGATTTGGATGAGCATTTGGAAGATACAAAGGGTACAGAGGAGGAAACATTGTATGACTGCACTTTTCAAGGGTAAGCCGTATAGGGAGTTGACAACAGAAGATCTTCATGGTGTTGCTTTCAACACTATTGAAGATGTGGAGAGTTGATCAATGTTCTAGACATTTTCATGATATTGCTTTCAAGACATTTTTTTGCTGTAAGTATTCTAGAAATTGATCAATGTTCATTTCGTAAACTTGTTTGTACCAAGCGAATTGGGTCACCACCACCTGACTTTTTTAAATGCATGTTCATGTGTTTCGCAGAGAACCTGTATCAGAAGGCAGATCATTATTTAGATGATGACTGGATTCAATAGTGTAAAAAACTAAGTAGGCTCGACCGATTCATTAACCATTTTGCCAACTGCCGAAGGGTATTGTCCATGTTTTTGTCGTTGAGCAATAACATTATATTCATATGTACTTATTCTTTCATCTTCAAAGTAATGTGAGTGCCTACAATAGGACTAACTATGCTTGCATTGACCAGATTTTCATCACGATGCACGAGCCTTTGCCAACAAACGAGCTTGATGGACATTGGTTTCTGTTGGTGGTGCATGTGCCAGATAGGTCAGCCGAGATCCTTGACAGTGCTCCGGATCCGTCCAAGACAATATCCTGGCAAAGAGATGCACGGGCAGTGGTATGGTTCTTCAAATAGCATAATTAGCTACAGATTATAAATGTAATGTAGGATTGCATTTATAATAGATTGTATGCTCAATAAGCACATTTGTTATAGGTTGCACTAGTTGAACATGCTGGATTGCATTTATGGGGACAGTAAGTTCAGACAAGCAAATAAGTTGTTTGCCTTTGGAACCCTTCCCTTCAAGGCTAATGGAACTAGACCTCGACAGAAGAACGGTTTTGACTGTGGTGGTTATGTCATTAGGAATATGCAAAAATATGGCACCGATTGGGCTGCTAAGGTAAACCAATTCTACCAAATTGAATTCATCAGTATGTATTAGGATAACAATGATCATACTAAACTCTGAAATGTGCAGTACAATTCGGAGATTGAACGCGCAAGTTTGGTGGTGGTGTCTGAGGCATCCTAAGAACGAGGTGGTGGACTTGCATGTGGACAGATGCTTAGCTTGCAACACCGGGAAGTAGAGAAGTAAAAGAAGCCTTTACCTTTGTTGTTTTGATAAGAATTGAAATTTGTTTAATCCTTGTGGTTTGAAATCGACATTTATTTAGTCCTTGTGGTTTTATTTTAATTTGAATAGTTCTTAAAGTCATAATTTTTCATCCAAATAGTCCTTATGGTTTTATTTTAATCTGAATAGTCTTTAAAGTCATGATTTTTCATCTAAATAGTTCTAACAATTTTCTCAATTGAATCTCAGTTAAAGGTCATAAAGACTATTTGGATGAAAAAAAAATCATGACTTTAAGGACTATTCAGATTAAAATAAAACTATAAGGACTAAACATATGTCGATTTCAAACCATAAGGATTATACAATATTTTACCCTTTTGATAATTACCTTAAAATGGTATATTTTGTACTAAACTACCACTACATATTTCCTAGTTTGAATTGTTGAAATGTCGTAACTTTGTTAGGGATTGAATATCCCTATGAACATATTTTGTCGAAGGAGAGTTGGTGAATTTTGTGAACTGGGGTGTGAATGGATATTTCTTGTGAATTGCCAATCTTAATTACTTCAAGTCTCAATTTAAACAAAGGTATAAAAAATTATTAAAGAGAACCAAGTCTATGCTGTACATGTTTTGTTAGAAGTAAATGGTTCTTGTGCATACTTTGAAGAAGTTCCAGCAATTTCTAATTCCACAGCAATGTCCGAAAACCATACAATAGAAACAAACAAGGAGCAACAACAAAAAATATCAAATGTATTTGATGGTCGACCATTCAAGAATTTCTGTTTGTAAACTGCACCAAAACTCAAACTTGACAAAAGATAGACAATAAAACCTATTAGCTTTAGCAAGATGGACCAAGTTGCGCAAGGCATATGTACGCCTACACTATAAACCGAAAATGCAGCACTTTCCCAAACACCAACATTGGCTTGTGTGGTCTCCGTAGAATTGTAACCACCTTCTTCGAAACCTTTACCTTTCATGGCAGCTGTGATAACCGATTAAGAAAACGTACCCCTTCAAACCACTTATCTGAATAATACTTAATCTACATCCTGATGTAGATCCCACTGTCATATTTGTTGTATGTGGTTGGGTTACCTTCTGGAAATGAGGGGCGAAAGGAGGGAAAATTGTAATAAACATCGGAGGACTTTGACATTGCACTTGCAAACACCATCTGCAGCAGAAGCATCTAAATCCAACAAAATATTCAAAAAAGTTTGCAAATAAACGCAAAATAGAAATCTCAATTCGTCTATTCAATGATGTCAATTCCGGCACACAATCCCACTATTCGGCAATTTTCTCCTCTAGTTTCATAACCAACAAAAACCAATGGTTTGTGATTTCATCATGCAATGGAATGAAAATCTGCAAAAGCACAGGAAATTATACACATGACAAGCAACATAATATCAATGTAATGAATTAACCCTTAATTACCTGAACACAATGCTTTAATCGCCTATGGAACCTCTGCAGCCGACAATGAACAATTGTTGATGCCACTGAAACAGGGACATCAAATGGATCCTCATTTAACCTGGCTTGTTCCTATTCATGAAGACAGTAACATAGCATTCATTATTAAGGTACAATAGCAGAGTTATTATTCCCAATGGGATTTCTTTATACCCCAAATGAAGTAGGCAAGAACTATGAGTCGGAGTTGGTCTGACACAAGTATGCCACCAAAATGTTTATGACCTGAATCATTTTCAGTCATCTCACATAGTTAAGATTACAGCCATATAATGTATGTGCAATACTAGCTTAGAAGAAATTGGCATGGATAATTCAATCGCATACCTTCGAAGAAACTGAGACAGTCGGGCAAAGACATTGGATATCCTCAAGGGACACCCCAAAATCCCCACTGCGGGCAACTTCTTCCCTGTATTAATCAAATGCACTGGTCAAAAACAATAATGCTCTTCTGCAGTCACAATATCAACCAAAACTCAAATTAATTATTGAAAACAAGAAGCACAGAAGCTTTATATAGCATTGAATGACCAACTGAAAATCCTAAATACAGGTCACAACTCTTGTACTTGAATTACTTGTTGTTTCAATGTCTCGTTATTTGTAACTAAACATCCCACTGTTGATTTAAGCCTCCACATGTCAGATTTTACAGCAGGTACTCCCTATTTCAACAATGATATACCTTCAAACACCTAATGTAGAATTCAGGACTACCATGGGTCAATTCATTGGTCTCGCCTTTCCTGGCAGCAAACCTTTCTCTGAGTTTTCTTCTCTTATTTCTTCCACTAGAGTCGTCACTTGAGGCCTCATCATTTGATGCCATCACCTACATCAGACTACATATCATGATATCAAAAATTCATAATCAAATAAGGTAATATAGAGGTATAAACAAGACAACTAACAAACAACATGAATTAAATGCAGCTAGACAAATAACAAATCTATAAGTAGATGCATATGAGATGATGAAAAGGTATTTAATTATAGAGACCCAGCTAATCAGCAAATCTACACGCAGCTAAACATGGAAGGTATTCAAAATTCGAAAACTAAGCATCAGTCTAAATAAAAAGACGTAGTACCATCAAAAACTCTTCTAACCCAGTAAATCCCAGACTCTCGAATTGAAAAAAAAAAACTTCCAGTTCAACTCCCACAAACCAATTCAACCCAATATTCAAAAAATAGTAATCATCAGGGAGAGAAGAACAACTTAATCTTACAACTGAAGATAGAGAGGCGCAAAGTCTGAAAAATTGAATGGCAATTTAACTCTGAAATCTAAATTAAGCAGAGGGAAACTGAAAGAAAAACAAGTTTGATATTTATCCTTCTTACCTCTCTCTATCTTTGTGGAGGAGTCTATGAGTGGATTTTGCAAGAACAAAGCAGTGCTCCTGCTCAACCTGACCCTTGCAATTGAAAATAGGGGAACGAATGGCGGGTTCGTTCTCTTGAAGCTTGGAATCGGAGCAAATGACTGCAATTCTCGGTCGGGAAAGATTCGTACCCTGATTTTTAGTCGGTGCAGATTTAGCGTGGGTTTTTGAGGTTTGAATCGAAGACTTCGAATCTCTTCGTCGGAGCCGCCGTCGTGGGATTAGGCCAAAGAGCAAGAATGGATTTTCTTTTTAGGTTTCTGCCTCCCAATCCCACAGTGATATAAGGTAATTTCGTTTTTACTGTAAGTTTCTATTTTTTCGTCTTCATCTGACTAACTAACTGAATCTCTCCGTTATACCAACGCCTGTTAACAGACGTTAGACCCACGTGAAAGGTTCCAGTGCACCGAGATGCACTAAATCCACTCCGCTTTATTCTTGTCTTTTAGAATTTGCTGCACTGCATATTATTTTTAAGAAAATTGCATAATAACACATAACCAAATTTAAAAACATAAAAACCCCACTTTTAATATTTTTTGTATAAATTAGGATATAAGCCCAAGCCTAAACTAATAATACCATATCTGATCTAGATTTTCATAGGTAAAATGACTAAAATACCTATTTTTCAAATAAATTTACTTAAAATGACACGACAGTAGTACGTCTCTCGTCGACACGGCAGTAGTACGTCTCTCGTCGACACGGCAGTAGCACGTCTCCGGTCGACAGAACAGTGACACGTCTCGCGTCGACACTGCAGTGGCATGTCTCGCGTCGACACTGCAGTGGCATGTCTCGCGTCGACACGGCAGTGACATGTCTCATGTCGACACAGCAGTAGCACGTCTCCGGTCGACACGGCAGTAGCAAGTCTCTGGTTGACACGACAGTAGCATGTCTCCGGTTGACACGGCAGTAGCATGCCTCTCGTCGACACTATAGTAGCACGTCTCTCGTCGACACGACAGTAGCACGTCTCCAGTCGACAAGGCAGTAGCATGTCTCATGTCGACACGGCAGTAGCACGTCTCTCGTCGACATGGCAGTAGCACGTCTCTCGTCGACATGACAGTAGCACGTCTCTCGTCGACACGGTAATAACACCTTCCTATATGGCAGTAGCACGTCTCTCGTCAACACGGCAGTAGCACGTCTTCGATCGACACGGCAGTTGCACGTCTCATGTCGACACGGCAGTAGCACGTCTCATGTCGATACGGCAGTAGCATGTCTCTCGTCGACACGACAGTAGTACGTCCATAGTAGCAGTAGCCTCTCCGATCGACACAACACTAGCATATCTCATGTCAAAACGGCAGTAACATGTCTCTCGTCGACACAGCAGTAATACGTTCATAGTAGCAATAGAATATGTAGTGAAGGGTAGTTTGATAAAATATGTAGTGACAAATGACATGTGGATATTAGTTTGTCCTAATTTGTTAATTTTTATCCTTAAATGTATAAGATAATGTGTAAATGATGTATTTGTAAATTAAAATTTGGTCAGTAACTAATATGTAGTTTACTAATTATTTTTCTGGGTTCTAGTCCCCTTTTGCGTTTGGATCCGGATTCTCTGTTTGGATTCAAGTTGCTTAGATTTGCTTGGATGTCTTATAGTCATTAGATGGAGTAACGATGACATAAAAATGACATGATGGTCTTAGATTGTACTCAATCCAATGGTTAGAAGTCATCCAAGCACATCCAAGCAACATAAATCCAAGTAGAGAAACCAAATTCTTTGCGTATTATTGATTATTGTGGGATTCATGGTAGAGCTTTTGGCAAACTAAAGGATTGTGGAAAAGAAAAGTCAGTGTAAGTTTAAAGAAAAAGGTGTAATAGAGAACAATAGGAACGGAAATGGAGAGGAGATATCAAGGCATAAAACCATGGACAAGACTTAAATTTCAACAATTGGAATATGATTTTCTTTCCACCCTTGACTTTGCCATTTTATCTTTCCCTGTATCCAAAGGAGAAGAAAAGTAATATATGTAGACTACTAATAAGATTTGTAATGCCCTGTATCTAATTTTACCTATTTACTAGGTTTTCTACTAGTTACTAGTTACTGGAGAATTTAACCGTGCTCGGTAACCTAATATGGTAACATTCAAGTTTATTTTCGAATTTTTCTCAAAATGTCAAATTCTTCTTTTAGGGCCCCGATGTTGTAGTACACGTCGACACGAGTTCACCGGTGTCTTCGGACTATTTGTCGGAGGTTCGAGTTATTTTCTATGATTTATTGAAGGTTTAGTAAAAGAAATTAATTTTCTGAAATAAGAATATAACTTTTAATCTGGACCGTCATATCAATTAGGGTTTTGATCTCAACCATTGGTTCAAGTATATAGGAAAAGAGATGGGTTGACTCTGTCATAAACTCAGGCGTTGACTCGAGCCCAGCCATCTCTCTCTTCTTCTCCGCCTGCCTCCGCCCCCCTGGTGTGGCGTTGCCGATTCCTGCCGCCGCATGCCACAAAACCACCATCAAAACGTCCATCTTTCTCTTCTCTACCTAATCCAACCCTTAAATCGTTTTTGCGACCATTGATGAGAGAGATCGGTGGAGGAGGAACCCGGTTGTCTTCTCAGAATTCCGGCTACTCCGACCGCCGTTTGGTTGGTCAATGGTAAGGTCCTTCACCTCCGTGATTTCCTCTTCCTTTCTGTGTTGTTGTTTCTTTAAATCATGCTCTAATTCAAAAACCCCTTTGGAAAGTCTACAGCGAAGGGGTTTCCAGTGCTTTCTCCTCCTTTCTGGTGTCGCATTGAACACTTGGAGACCCAGACGATTTTGTTGAAGATCAAGGGTACTGCTACTGTGGTGTTGGAGGTGTTGGTGAGCTTGTGTGCTGTTGAAGACCATGGTTTGCAGCGGCGGTATAGGCTGAGAGTGAATTCAGTTCGGTGAGGGTTATAGCAAGGTGAGGAATCTCTATATTTCTGCTCGGTTTGATGATTGAAATGCTACTATGTTTTGTGGTATGGTGGATTGGTGATTAATCTTGGGTTTTTGTTGCTTGCTGTCGAGAAGTTGGTGTTGTGAAGAATACGGGGAGGTCATGGCGAAATTCTAACAAGTCATCGGAATCCGGTGGAATATTCTGGCAAGGGATTCTGGCGAGGGCAGAATCAGGCAAAGACCATTGAGTAGTTTTCAAGTTCTTCTCCGATTAGTGTGGAAGCTTTTTTTTTTAGTAAAGTAATGGTTGCGACATAAGAAATCTGCCATATTTGGAAAGTTTTTATATTAGGAAACTTACCCTATTTGGAAACCTTCCAATTATGGAAAGCTAGTAAACTGGTCAACCTAGGAAATCCTAGTCAAACTAGGAAAGAAGACAAGACAATGGTTATCTCAATGTTCAGTCTGACCAATTTATCCTACAGCTTATGGTCAAACATGGGATTGACTCAAGGACTTGGATGTTTGGAGGCGTCACTCGAGAAGTGTCTTATGCATTGAATAAATTGCATGCGACTATCAAGAAAGTAACAAAGTTTGATTTTAGTTTGGCGTATCATTTCTATGATTTTGGAGTTGACATGGGAGTTATCACTACTAGAAAAAAGGACATATGCGACAAAGAAAATATAATTCGTCGCTTACATATCAACCTATGCTACGAAAAAACACTTCGTCGCATAAGTTTTATCCTAAGCGACCGAAAATTCTACCGTCGCATAAGTTATTGCCTAAGCGACAAAACATTTACCTAAGAGACGAATATATAACTTAAGAGACTACAAATATTTGGTCTCTTCAGTTATCTCTTAGGCGACGAATAAATGATTTTTGTTAGAAATATGTTTATTTGATGCGACAAAAAATTCGGTTGCCGCATAACACATTTCTTATGAGACGAAATTTTGTTACTAATACGACAAAAAATATGTCATCACCTTAGACAAACTTAGGCGCGTAGGATCGTGTCTCTCGACTCGCCTCGCCCGCTTCTTCATCACCTTGCATCACTCACAAGCATAACTTGCCTCGCCTACCTGGCCTCGCCTCGTCCCAAAACTTTTTGAAAAACACTTATGCGACGAAATATTCATGTTTCGTCCTGTTAGACATACTTAGGCGACGGATAATTCTGTCACTTAGGATCACCTAACTCGCCTCACATCGCCTTGGCTGGCTCGCCTCCTCCTCGCCTTGGCTGGCTCGCCTCCTCCTCGCCTTGGCTCGCCCGCCTCCTCCTTGCCTCATCCCAAATTTTTTGATAAAACTTAGGCGACGAATAAATTAATGTCGTCACAAAAATGTTACCTGAAACGAAGAATAATTATGTTGCCGCATAAGATATTTCTTATGAGACGAAATTTTATTACTAATACGACAAAAGGGTTGTCGCATAAGTGTTTTCGATTTTATAACTCCTTCCTCACTACCCAGATCTAAAACAGAAGAAACGCAACAACTGGAATAGATTTTCAATGTTAGTATCATCGAATTCGAACATCTAAAGCTTTGTCTACCTCTGCTCATCAGGAAGCATCACTAGTTTATAGGTTGGTATATTCTCATTCACTTCGTTTCGCTATTCATGTTTTAAATAATGATGATTATAGCTTTGTTGATGATGTATTTAATTTTGGGTTACCCATTACATTAATGATGGGGATTTCTCCTCCTTGTGTAGACCATATATGTTTCCTCCTATTAAAAAAAAATATTATATGAAGACCATGTTTTCCGGTGAAGAATCCCGGTGGTACCGCCGGTAGTATAAAACAATTTATTGATGTTATATATATATATATATAATTCTTTCCATATTCTTTGTGTGTGTGTGTGTATGCAAAGAATAATGTTGTGTTTTTTTAGTGCGATGAATGTAAGAATGGTTAAATTCTTTCATTCACGTTTAACCTTAGAAATCTCGTTCGAGAATGATTTTGGTTGGGCAACAGACTAAAATGGTTTTTGAATTGTCCCATTTTTAGACAGTTTGGGAGAATAAGACTTTGTTATGTGATTTGCAGTTCTTTTATTTTTGGTTTCGATTATGGGTATATATAGAGTTTCCTATATTGTTCCTTAAGTGCATACTAGGCTTAGATATTCATGCACTTGAGGAACTGTAGGGAGATGCTGCCGAAATTTTACCACATTAAAATCGAAACAAAAAAACAACAAATTTCTTAACAAAGTCTTATTCTCCTGAATGAGATTAGAACCCTAACCGAAGGCATAAGATGAAGAAGAAACGAATATTTGTATGAGTAATGTTGGCTTGTCGCTATATACTTGGTGCTAATTTGTTATTTCTCTTATGACAGCAGATGTAAAACATGGACAAAAGTTGGATGTTATACAACAAAAGTCACCACTTGTATATACCGGGAATCTTTGATTTCTTAAGATTTGTTGATTATCATGCTGTCCCAGAAACTGAGTGGCACAAGTGTCCCTGTAGAAAATATATGTGCGACGACTGGCAGACACGATCGGGTATGGAATAACGCTTGTCACATTTTGGTATGTGGAAGAATTATACTATATGAACGGAACACGGTGAGGTGGAGGAAAATAATCCTACACTAGCGAACTTTCGAGCAAGTTACATTCATGAAGTTGGGTCATCTAGTGGTACTGCCAACCCTTCTATATACCCTTCTATGAATATGCTACATGATGTTTTCCCGTATGCTTCAAGATATGAAGAAGAGGCAGTTGATGATGATGCCCCCAATGTCAATGAGGCAGTTGACATGTCGCATTATGAGAAGTATAACAGGCTTCTCGAACAAGCCCAGACACCAGTGTATGACGACTGTCCAGTTTCAGTTTTGAGTGCCATCATGTCACAGAACGAGTAATGGACATTATGGAGACTATACAAAGTTTATCAAAACTTTGCTTCCTTCTGTAAATAGATTTCCTGAGAGTCATTATAAGACAAAAAAGATCCTGGACGACCTCGGCCTTGATTATGTGAAGATCCACACTTGCAAGAATAATTGCGTCCTATTTTATGGAGATTACAAGCATGCTGTTTACTGTCCCATCTGCAATGGGTAGAGGTATGATGACGAGGCTTCTTCAGGTAAAGGGAAACCTGTTTCTATGAAAGTGCTTCGTTATTTCCCGTTAACTCCGAGATTGTAGTGTTTGTACATGTCATCAGAGACTGCAGAGGAGATGAGATGGCACGGTCTTCCTATGGAAGATAACAGTGTTTTGAGACACCCCTCAGATGGGGAGGCTTGGAAATCTTTTGACGCATCGTTTCCTGATTTTACAGAAGGCGTTCGAAATGTAAGGCTCGGACTAGCAACCGATGGGTTCAATGCTGTTAAGTATCCTCAAGGATATGCAGGAAATATAGCTGGTATGAGCATGCCCAGTTTGTGCTTGCCATTCAAGCAAAACAAGTATTTTATCTTGATGATCCGAAAGCTGGTGGGGGTTGGAAAGTAGTTAACGTGATGGGACATAGAAGTATCTTTAACGCAACCACACTTGAAGGGGGCCGGGTAGAACAAAATATTGAGAATGTGGCTCTTGAACTATATCAAGAGCCTTTAACTTTTGACATCCCTAACACAAGCACTATTCGCATCAACAATGACATTCACTTCCCACAAGGTCAGTACATTCCAATTTCAGGTTTAGGGTTCGATTTCGGTTCACTGTCGTACATCCCACCTAGTCACGACTTCATTAACGATGAAGATAAAGATTCAGATGAAATTCCTGAGGATGATCTAGAAGATCCGGATTACGATGAGGATAGCGATTGATTACTTTATTATTAGACGTATTTTGATCCAAATGTGAACATAAAACATTGTACTGTAAAACATATGTATTCGTACTGTTAAAAGATTAATTATTAAATAAATGTATTTAATGAAAATATACATAAATTTATTTTTTTACGACGAGAAAGCCTAAATTCATCTCTACATATATATCCTAAGCGACGAAAAAGAGTTATTCGTCGCAAAGGGCCTAAAATATAGCGCGTTCAAGTTTTGCGCCAAATATTTGGGCCAAAATTCGAATACATAGATTGGGCCACAAAATTCGTCCATTCGTCGCTTCATCTATATCAAATATACCCAAACCCAGTTTCAACCCAATTTTGTATCACCTAGTTCGCCTCCGTCTTCAACCTCCTTCTCAATTCACCTCGCCAAAATCACTCGAAACTTTAATCCCAATTCGCCTCCGTCGCAAACCCTAAACCCTCTCTCCCAAATTCGTCCTCCCAACATGGAGATTGCGTCTGAGAGATTATGATCGGCTTGTGCATTTCAATTTGGTTCCGGCACGACGGAGAATACGGCGGGGCCGACGGACGATGTGGTTGACCAGTATACGACGGGAGATGGTGAAACGACTCCACCTCCACCACCAGCCTCGATTATCTCTACAGCTCCCCCACTGGATGAGGACGAGGTCGACAATGTTGCCGCCCCAGAAGAAGATCAGGCGACGATGTCCGATGGTGTTAGTGTTTGACGTGGTACTAAGAAGTCCACCGGACCTCCCCCAAAACGCCAACGAGGATTCGGCAACCTTGACAAAGTCAAAAGAATTGTGAAATGCACCGGCTTGATCGAAATTGTGTATGACGACTTCATCAAAGGACCGTCTTTATCAACAGTGAACAGTCTCCTAGTTTATAGCATTGGTTGCATCATTAGATCGAAAGTCAAACTGTCGGCCGGAAGCTGGGAATGCATCGGTGACTCTGAGAAGAAGAAGTTGATAGACATGCTTACGGTAAGAATCCAATACTCTTTGATTGCTGAATGAGTTTGTCAAGACCCGCCCCGAATCTCACCCTTAAACCCGAGGTGAGTCCTGCGGGGACCACCTCAAAGAAAAACTTACCGAAGGACTTGGAAAACCTCCCTTGAAAATGGATAACCCTAACCGAGAAAAATTAAAGAACACTTTTAAATAATAATATAAATTCTTCAACTTAATCCAAATAACCAAATAAAATAATACATAGTTATTTTTCCGAAAGTATTCAGAGCTACTATAAGAAATACAGCGGAAGCTACTAGAAATCCTAGTGGGTTAAACAGATGACCTACTAGTGAACTGTAGCGGAGAAATGAGTGACTATGCCTCGTCGCCTCCTTCTAGACCCCACCCGAACTCTGCAGACTGGGCATTTAAAAATGAAGGAAAATCCCAGGGGAAAATATTTCATCACGTCAGAGTGAGTAGACAAAATAATCTCAACAACAGTAATATTTCCCCAAGAAATTTAACAATGCAAACGATTAGTTCTGGCTAGTCTCCAAATCATAAACAAAACAGCCTATCAGGCTCAAATTATAAATATATATTAGTATGTATTAACCACTCGTCTACTCCATGTATGTTATCTATGAATAAGTTTTAAAATAGATAGTCACACCAGGCTAATACGATCGCGTCTTACGCTCACGTCGCCCCATACTGGCATTTTTCCTCAGAATGGGGGTAATGACTGATTCGCGTCTTTTCAAGCACTTATTTAAACACTCAATCAAACACAAATACAATTAAAACCCTTCTTTGTAGATGTAGCATTGGTAAGTAGGGATCGTTCTTAACCGGGGATTGAGGGTGCTTGCATAACTATGCTAAGGTTGTTTAGGGGGGTGCGAGAGTTTTGTTCTAAATTCCTACAAATTAAAAACAGAAAGTTGGTTAGATACATATCAAGAAATCACAAGTTCTAACATGTTTAAACTCATAGACAAGCAAACAATCAAGAACACATAATCCTAAACATGCATCCAGCCGAAAATAAGGTTCTAAATCTATTATTTACAAGTGATCATCACATCTAGTCACTTGAAACCGTTTACCTCTTCCTCCTTTGGTACCTACGAAATTTCCAGCCAAGGTTAAGACATACACACATGCATACATTGAAAATAAGAAGCAACCAAATCGAGTGAACTTCCTAAGTCCAATTTTATATTTGATTAGTTCATTGAAACATGCAAGGATGAACCAAATCGAGTATCATCCATACAAGCTCCAACGCATTAGGGGTAGGAATGCTAGCATGCATATTCGAACCTAGGGCTGCAAACACATGGAAGACATCAAACAAGTCTGAAAATAAACATCCATACATCAAAACTTGTTCTCTTTACACATAGTGTCGAAATACACCAACATAACCGAAATAAAGTACAAGTCATTGTTACACTTTTGGGCTCCGAGGGATATTCGCTCCGCAAGCTTCGGGTGCAACAGCTCCTTGGTGATGGTGAACACGCAGAGACCCTAGCCAAATCGAGCAAAGGATGCCTACGGATGGAGGAAGGATTATTTGGAAGGTGGTGGATGGTATTTCGGCTATGGGAGATTTCTGGCTAAGTAGAAGAGGAGATGGTGTCTGGACAAGGCTTCAGCTCTATGATGTGAGATATATCTTTTTCTTCTTCCCCAAAGCCTCCTTATATAGGAGATGGTTTGGTGATGTTCTCCTCATTTCAAATACAACCATGCACAATTATGCTCCATTCAATACAAAACCGTTACAACCATTAGCTATTAAGCCATGCAAAACAGTTTCAAATCCAGCCATAACACCATCCATGCAATTGTCAATTAAGCTATTTAAGTAGCCATTCAAAACCGTTTCAATTATACATTCGTTTCACCCAATTTACTCACCACCGTTACATCCATTTGCATTAGCTTCAAAAACGTTTTTGCCATCTAGCTCATCACTTCATGCCATCATCTCATGCATGTAATTAAATATCCTCCATGCAATTACGTACACTCCATGCATATTAGCTCCCCGTCTAGACTTTATCAATGTTCATGCATCACTACTTACTCCATATCCTAGTCAACATAGGAAATTGTTTCCTAGTCAACACAAGCTTCCTTTTTGACTCCAATTCTTCTTTGGCCGAGAATACCATGTAATTGCACATATTTTGGTCCAAATCGCCTCCTTTATTATTTCTCCTTTATTTTCTACCTAAAAACATAAAACAAGTTAGAAACATATTTACTAAGCTCATAACAAAGCAAAATGTAGAGAGAAAGACATTAATAATCAAGCATAAAATGCGTAGATCAAATTCCCCCACACTTAGACTTTGCTAGTCCCTAGCAAATACAAAACAAAACAAGGGCTCAAAAACAAAGAAAAACAATAAAGGGAAAAATAACAATGGGAAAAAACGTCACAAAAACACTTAGAAGTCTCAACGTTTCAAAGCCACAAATTTTCATGTTATCATGTTTGAAAACGTAAGAGATACTAAGTAAAACAACACTAAGCCCTTAGTCAAAATTTGTCTCAGAAATTTCTTAATGTATATGGTAATGGAATCACAATGTGTCAAGCATGAATGACCTTTGAATTCAATAGATAATAGAGACATGATCACGCTATGAACAAGTAAGACATAGAGAAAACAATGGTGAGTTTAAGTCTGTGCATGCTTCGAATGAAGTTCAAATCAACTCACATGGATGCTCTCATCATATTTCCACTCATGCAAAGATTTCACTCAAAGTGTTTAAATCAATGAATGGAATGAATTACTTGCTCAAATGAACCAAAACCATATGCTTACTCACGCAACTTACTCCACAGATTGAAGGCTACTCATCTTAAAGATCAAAAAGGACTTTTAAGGGTTGTAATGGGGCTAAGGTTAAGGCATTCGAAACTTTAGATATGTGGTGGTTAAGAACATTCAAAAGACTTAGCCCAAATCACCAAAACTTTGATCAATTTTACGCTCCCATCATCACCAAAAACGTCACCATGTGTTTCTTTTAAGTCCACGGGCCGGATTTCATCTTGTTGGGCCCTAACTTCATTCTAAACTTCCCTTGAGCTTTGTGAACAGGACAAAGGCCAAATTTTACATTGTTGGGCCTTCTATTCGAAACAAACTCCAAACTCACAAGTACGGGGGACATTAATCTAAACTTCAGACACTTAGAACCTATTGCCGGAAAGCTTTTGATCATTCTTTTCTTTCTTTATTTTCGGCAATTTCTACTTTAACAAGCTGTTTGAACAAGTCTATCCCCATACATACATTCCCTTACATGATTCTCACGCCATCTCCAAGATTCTAGCTTCAAAAATCCCCACCAAGTCTTTTGAACAAAGGTATGGATAATCTACACTAGGTTAAAGTGTTTAGATATGTATGGCAATGAAAGAAAGGCTTAATGTAGGCTCAAATGGGCTCATCTAGGGGTGTCGCAACTCGTGCGCACATATGGGATACATGGCATTTTGGCAAAGTGGTGGAAAACCTAAGTGCCTTTAATCATATCCAAAATCAGAGTATGTATCAATTATAAGCTTTGCAAGTCGGCATGAGTAAGTTCTAGTATTCTCTAGTTCATTAAGATCTATGGCAAGTGAGTGTATGAATGATTCTGAGACCTATCATATGTAATGCACAAAATTCACTCTCAAAGAAGTAGTGTTTAGGCTCAAAATCTCACTTTTAAGGCTTATATGATTCAAAACTTATTCTAACATACGAATTTCTGTACCAAGTTTTGCAAACCATATCTACTACATGTCATAACACTCAAAGATGTCTCAATTAGCACATGAATTCATTCTTAATGATTTCCAACGCCATATGTATGTTCTTTCGGTCCATTTTCATCATCGACTAACTAAGGGCATCCTAAGACTCTTTAAAACACTAAGTTAAACAAAAAGACGCAAAATACACTAAGTATGACTCAAAACTCAAAAAAAAATTTATTTTTTTTATGACTCAATAAAGTTGTAAACCCCTCCCCCACACTTAAACTCTACATTGTCCTCAATGTACTAAAGTAAAGTCATAGAATTTAAGCATGAAAGCTAGGACTTACGAAAATCTAACTAAGTAAAACAAAAGAAACGAAATAAAAGAGATAAGGGAGGAGAATGCAAATCTGTTGTAGACTCCTCCATTGGGTTGCCTCCCAACAAGCGCTTGTTTTTTAACGTCTTACAGCCTAGACGTGATGCATCTTCATGTGTTTGAAGTAGGTGGATTCACGAGCTTCTCTTCTTCAACGTGATGCTCCACAAAGGTATCGTAATAGTGCTTCAAACGTTGGCCATTCACCTTGTAGGTGGCGTTGGTTGAGATGGAAGCTGTCCGGTAGTTCTGATATGTCCCATAAAATCCACAAGTTGCCCCATTTGCTTCTTTATCTCGGAAATGTCATTGCCATGAGTCTCCAACAACGCCTTTTGCTGATTTTGTCCATCAATAAGGGCTTGCGTTGAGGTGGAGAGTTGAGCAAACATTTTGTCATAATCCGGATTGGTGAATTGTTGAACCGGAGGAGGCAAAGGTGCTTGTGGCGTTGGCAAAGGTGGCCTTGCTTGATATTGTTGTTGGGGACGTTGATAGCCTTGTTGTTGTTGAGGTGGAGGGTTCAAACATCCCTCATTACTGCTCCACTTGAATCCGGGATGATCACGGTTGACATAGTTGTTGTTGTAATTGTTGTACTGCTGACCTCCTTGATATCCTCCAATGGCATTCACTTGTTCTTCACTTGTTTGCTCCACCAAGGTAGGACATTGACTTCCATGATGATCGTGAGAGTGGCAAACGCCACAAAGTTGTCCCAAAGAAACCTTGGCTCGTTTCACTTCTAGTTCAAGCATTTGCTCCATCAAATTTGAAAGTTTCTCGTACTTCTCATCCGTAGCATGCTTTGTACTCACCTCGGACACCACTGATTTTCGAGGTACCATCCCATATTGAGCATCATTGTTTGCTCTATTCTCCAAGAGTGCACGAGCTCCAACTTCATCTAAATCCATGAAGGCCCCATTCGCAGCAGCGTCGAGAAGCTCTCTATCAATTGGCTTGAGTCCATCATAGAAGTAGTTCATAAGATTTGTCTCGGAGAATCCATGAGAAGGACAAGTGGCGCATAGAACCTTGAAACGATCATAGTATTGCCCAAATGACTCATCTGATGCTTGCGCGATTCCAGTGATCTTCTTCCTCAAAACAGTGATCTTTGAGGCCGGAAAGTACTTGCTTAAGAAAGCATCCGCTAGTTGTTTCCATGTGGTGATGTGGTTCGGTGGAAGCTCCATAAGCCAAGTCTGAGCTCTCTCCTTCAGAGTAAATGGAAACGCCTTCAACTTCAAAAGCTCATCATCCGCATCAGTGGGCTTCATACTCGAGCAAACAAACTGAAACTGCCTCAAATGCATGTTTGGATCTTCATGCGCCATCCCTTGAAAGATAGGTAGGCGATGGAGAAATCCACTCTTGAGCTCAATGTCCAGCTTGTCCTCTTGAGGAGCAGGAAACTGAATGCATGAGGGGCTGGCACTCCAATCCGTTGAACAAGTGCGTTGGCGAAGTGATTGCCTCACAACATTGTTGCCCCCACCATTGTCGGGAGGGACATTGTTGTTGTTGACGTTGTTGTTGTTGTTATTCATCCTAGATTCCTCTTCTTGATATTGCTCGGAATGATGGGATCTTGGTGACTCAACTTCGTCCTCAACAATAGGTCGGTCAAGGTCTTCCACTGCGTTGGTAGAAATGATTACTGTGCGGTTACGGAGTTGTACTTCACGTGGAGAAGGTTTGGTCATTCACGATCTGAAATTCAAAAGAATACTTGATTACGTGGAGAAGGTTGTACCAAGATCAAGTGTTAGTATCAAAAGAATACACAAGGAATGCAGTATACTTGATCCAAAAACGTTGGAAAACAAAAGAAAAAAAAAACACAATAAAAACACACAAAAACATAACACACGAATTCAAAATAAGCTAAAACACACCAAAAACACACAAAGACACTAAGCTATGTTTTGGACACTTTGTACAATCACTAGCTATGGTTTTAACACTAACATGAAATGCAAGGGCTCTAAGTTTATCCTAAAATGAATGCAAGTTACTACAGACAAGTTATGTACATTTGTACATGTATCCTGCAGGGGTCAGTTGTATATACACTAAGTAAAACGTCATAAATACAAGTTGTTACTCAAAAGATGCAAACATTCCATAGTTCACGAAATTCATGCAAGAATTCATTCAAACTTTCATTCAAAGTGCATCAAGCAAGAACCTAAGTGAAAGATGGAGTGAATGCATAAGAGAAAACGTTAGAACCTGCAGAAAACACAAGAGTTATATGCTAAATCAAATGATGCAACGTGACCACTCTCTTGGCCTCATGTCCCTAACTTCACTTAGGTTAGGGTACCCGGTGGTGAAATCCGAGCATCACAAAGCCGCCAGAGGGTTATGCAAGCTACAAATGCAAGTGGTTAAGTCCTTTACACGTTGGTTACATACAACACGTTGGTTTTATGCACAAGTAGGGTTCATTGTGTTGCGCTTTAGATTTGGAGAGAGTACATTCGCTTGATCTTTAGGTCGTTCAAAGGACGTGCGACCCGCGCGATAAAGTATACACTTTCAATCGAATGGTCTTGGTTCAATCGAAAAACATGGCCAGTTGGGGATAGAGATAACGCGAGAGGTAGGACTAATTTCGACAATACACCCCGAGGCTAACCGACCATGGAAAGTAGATTTAGTCCTTATCTTCTTTGGGCAGACTTAATGAATTAGCTAGTAATTCACCAAGAATTTCTTACTCAAAGATAAGTATTCATCCACTCACCAAGATATTGGTATATACTCTATTGATGCAAGTCTTTCTTAGATCCAAATCCTGTCACCAGTCATAACCCGTGTCTAGACACCATGTCCGACATTCAACCAATCTTTCGAAAATGTACAACTCCCTCATAGTCCAATGTAGACTCCGCCCTCAACCTCATGTCCATAACTTCACTTAGGTTATGGTGTATGGTGATGAAATCCATACATCACGAGGGGTTAAGGAGATAAACATGGAAAAGAGGCGCCATCTATTCAACAATGAGTGCGACTTAATCGACCAAGCTCATGTACTCAATGCAAATCCAAGCTTCCTTTAACATTTAAATGGCTGCAAAAACAACATTATGAACAAGTGTTAGTATATATCTCGAAAATTTACAAGTATATATGCACAAAATTTCACAAATTCACACAGGACATATACAAATTCCAGAATCGCGCAAATTGCGCGCAGCTGCTTGTCGATTTTCTGCAGAATTACTGGTTAATCCGATGGGGCTGAAATTTTTCAGACATAAACGAGACACATAACCAAACAATCCTGTAAAATTTCAGATTTTTATGAGTCCTCTAGCTACGTCAAACAATTTACCCAAAACTGGGCAGTGCACAGCCCTGCAAAACAGAAAGTTATTAACATAATGTACAAGCATAATCACACAATTCTTTTCAATCCCCGGCAACGGCGCCAAAATTGATTCGCGTCTTTTCAAGCACTTATTTAAACACTCAATCAAACACAAATACAATTAAAACCCTTCTTTGTAGATGTAGCATTGGTAAGTAGGGATCGTTCTTAACCGGGGATTGAGGGTGCTTGCATAACTATGCTAAGGTTGTTTAGGGGGGTGCGAGAGTTTTGTTCTAAATTCCTACAAATTAAAAACAGAAAGTTGGTTAGATACATATCAAGAAATCACAAGTTCTAACATGTTTAAACTCATAGACAAGCAAACAATCAAGAACACATAATCCTAAACATGCATCCAGCCGAAAATAAGGTTCTAAATCTATTATTTACAAGTGATCATCACATCTAGTCACTTGAAACCGTTTACCTCTTCCTCCTTTGGTACCTACGAAATTTCCAGCCAAGGTTAAGACATACACACATGCATACATTGAAAATAAGAAGCAACCAAATCGAGTGAACTTCCTAAGTCCAATTTTATATTTGATTAGTTCATTGAAACATGCAAGGATGAACCAAATCGAGTATCATCCATACAAGCTCCAACGCATTAGGGGTAGGAATGCTAGCATGCATATTCGAACCTAGGGCTGCAAACACATGGAAGGCATCAAACAAGTCTGAAAATAAACATCCATACATCAAAACTTGTTCTCTTTACACATAGTGTCGAAATACACCAACATAACCGAAATAAAGTACAAGTCATTGTTACACTTTTGGGCTCCGAGGGATATTCGCTCCGCAAGCTTCGGGTGCAACAGCTCCTTGGTGATGGTGAACACGCAGAGACCCCAGCCAAATCGAGCAAAGGATGCCTACGGATGGAGGAAGGATTATTTGGAAGGTGGTGGATGGTATTTCGGCTATGGGAGATTTCTGGCTAAGTAGAAGAGGAGATGGTGTCTGGACAAGGCTTCAGCTCTATGATGTGAGATATATCTTTTTCTTCTTCCCCAAAGCCTCCTTATATAGGAGATGGTTTGGTGATGTTCTCCTCATTTCAAATACAACCATGCACAATTATGCTCCATTCAATACAAAACCGTTACAACCATTAGCTATTAAGCCATGCAAAACAGTTTCAAATCCATCCATAACACCATCCATGCAATTGTCAATTAAGCTATTTAAGTAGCCATTCAAAACCGTTTCAATTATACATTCGTTTCACCCAATTTACTCACCACCGTTACATCCATTTGCATTAGCTTCAAAAACGTTTTTGCCATCTAGCTCATCACTTCATGCCATCATCTCATGCATGTAATTAAATATCCTCCATGCAATTACGTACACTCCATGCATATTAGCTCCCCGTCTAGACTTTATCAATGTTCATGCATCACTACTTACTCCATATCCTAGTCAACATAGGAAATTGTTTCCTAGTCAACACAAGCTTCCTTTTTGACTCCAATTCTTCTTTGGCCGAGAATACCATGTAATTGCACATATTTTGGTCCAAATCGCCTCCTTTATTATTTCTCCTTTATTTTCTACCTAAAAACATAAAACAAGTTAGAAACATATTTACTAAGCTCATAACAAAGCAAAATGTAGAGAGAAAGACATTAATAATCAAGCATAAAATGCGTAGATCAATGACCGAGTGGATATAAATATGTGCTTACTCCTTGTACGATTTCTATGAATAAATGTAAAACATAGAATAATCTCAAAAAGTAGAAAATCGTACAAAACTACTACGCTCGCGTCTAACGCTCACGTCACCCCATACTGGCATTCGTCCTCAGAACGGGGGCTGCCACGTATAGCTAGCTAGCATTCTCTCTCATACATACTATTCTCGAAAACGTCAATAAATGAGTATAAACTCCGAAATTCTCAATTTCCGGATAAAATCCAACCAAGGAAATTACTCAACAATAAAACAATTCAAACACATTATTTAAAACAAAGGTCCACTCACAACTTAGGCCTAAGCCTGACGTCGGTCGGAGGTCTCCTCTGCTCGAGCCTCCTCGCATCCTGTTCCAAACATAAATAATTCCTTAAAATAAAACACCAACGCTTAAAATAAAATAGGCATAATTCACTATGAGCTTCTAGCGCTCAACCATGCCTATCGTCCTAAATCTTAACTTCACTGCCAACCACAAATCTCCATACAATACCAACTTCCTTCCACCAAATAAAATCTAATGGCCGGATTATAAATTAATAATCCGTCAAAAATACCAAACTTCAACAAATCTCAAACCTATCCAAAACTCCTCTAAAAATTCTAAAACTTATTCCATTAAACTCCTCACATTTTTCTCCACCAAAAACATTTTCTCGCCGGCGGCGGCGGCGGCCGGCGACCAACTCCGGCAACCTCCGATGGTCACCAAAATTTGGCAACATCTTCCTCTCAACCTCCTCTACAACATTCCTAACTACCACAAACTCTAATTCTAAGCTTAAGCACATCAATCAAACGCAAAAACACAATAAAGCCCTAGAAAATTCAAATTTTGATTTCTCCTTACCTAGCTTGAGACGGAGCGAGCCCTTTGGAGGGATTGAAGCATGGGAGAAGGGCTTCCTTTTGAGCCAAGGCTCGCCGGCTATGGCGGCCGGAGGAAGGAGTTCCGGCGAAGAATGGCTTTCAGTAGTCGGACCTTCCGACGAGCTTTTCTCCCTAACGGTGGCGCTAGGGAGGCTGCCACCGGTCTAGGATTGCAGCTGGGTCAGAGACCGACCGTTTGGGACTGGTGCGGCGGGCTGGGGCGGTCGGACGGCGGCCGGGAAATCTCGGCAGAAAACTGGGCTCAGGGGAGAAACCGGGAGGAAGAGAGAGAACAGAAAACGGGCTTTGACCAAGCCTGGTCCACAACTCCATAATAAACCCACTCGAAAAATAACACCCCAAAATAATACCCCAAAAAAATTACCTTTTACTAGCTAAAATTTACTATTTTACCGTCGTCATATTTTTCTCCTTTGAATAATTCCTTCAAAAATATTAGTCCCTCAACCCCCCTCTCGGGACTAATTAAATTAAACACTTAGTGACGAACACGGTTAAAACTCTTATTACCACCATGCTAGTATTTAAGGTAAAAATGAAGATTTGGGGCGTGATAGAGTTGTTTTTATGCGTTGTTCAAGTGTTGATGTGTTGTTCAAGTGTGAATGAGTTGTAGGTGATGATAGAATGATGTTGTGTTGATGTCCTGTTTACTGATGTATGTTGCCTGTATATCGAAAATCTCCTATAAAACCAGGAATCCATGCATATAGACAATTGGCCCTCACGTATATCATTTATAGTGTAATAACCATTCTCATCTGCCCTTGTCCAGAACTGGAGCCCTAAAACAAAGGAAAATGCAAAACTGTCAAGCATTGTATGATTTATAGTGTAATAACCATATTGTATCATTTATAGTGTAATAACCATTCTCATATGCCCTTGTCTAGAACTGTCAAGCATGGTTGATGTGATCTAATCAAAACTTTGGTGATTGGTACATCATCAAAGTTCATGTAATCATTATAGTTGATGGCTGCTCTCGGATTATAGATTTCACTTTGCCTAACTAGGTGTTTAAGGTGTAAAACATGACTGCTAATTGTATGCATAGTTTTGTTTTTATTGATTGGGAGGATGAATATGGATTAAACTCTGGGCACATTTTACTAATCAAAAGAAGAATATAACTAGCTTACATAGTTACTATATTTTTATGGCATCTATTAAGGAACTCCAAAACAACCAAAGTGTTTGTTCAAATATAGTGATATCTCTAGGGTATTTACACCTTAAATGTTTCAGCCTTAAACATGTTTACGTGACTTTAGTAATCTATAGTTCTATACTAGTGATCTTAGCCTCTTTAGGGTATCTCATATTGAACAAAAAAGGACACATTAATGGAAGGGTCCTATTCCATATTCATTAGAATCTCTCCATAGATCCGAGCATATAATTGAGGCAATAGTAAGAGAGCACAAGTGTAAGAAACAAAGAATGATGATGATCGAAAATGACTTGAACATGAAAACCTAAAGTTGTACTTGCATGATGATGTGGATTTGATGGTGACGAGAATCTCAACATCTTTAACGTGTGTTATTACCTTGCAAATGTAAGTCATGAATAGAGTTGGTGAATGAGTCATTGTGTTATAGAGTTGTTTGTGTTATAAATTTCAATCCCTCTATAGCCCCCCTGTTTTTATTCTTCATTATGTCAATTTACAGGGTGATTAGGAGTTTGTCCTCTTATATGGTAAATCTACTGTTTTTATTCTACATTTTTTCAATTTTTAGTCTGATGAGGAGTTGTTTGTGTTGTAGCCGTATTTTAAAATTGATTTTGGGGATAAACGGATGTGGGCGTGGCTTGAAGATAAGGCGAGTACCATATATCGAGATTGGAAGGGGGACTTTTCAAGGCATTATAAGCAGTATGGGAGAGAAACAATTCCGGCTGATTTGTTACACATGCAAGATGAGTGGGACTGGCTTTGCTAGCACTTTGAGCCTCCTGATTTCAAGGTATTATTCATAGAATATACTTTTATCAATGGTTCTTACATAGATATATCTTTTTACATCAATGGTTCTTTTTCAAGGAACTCATTCATAGAATTATGAATAATGGTAGAAAGAGTTTACAAACCTTAGAAGTAGAAGCCCATTAAGATGCCCAGAACTTAACTACCCACTAAAAAATATGTGTGTTTATATGAGGCTCTATCTATCCAGTATCCACATACTGAAACCATGTTTTGCAACTCAATAAGAAGCTAAAGCCCTTTTTATCCTTGAACTAGTTTTCAACTAAGCTTTCATTTTCCTTTGTGTTTTGTTGGTCTTCTTTTTGGTTCCTTTGTTTTTCTTTTCCTGACATTATGAATATGAATATGAACTACGTACTATGTGATTAGCAGACATAATCGGCGGCTAACACGACCAACCGTGGTAAGAAGGAGTTAGAGCACCACACAGGGCGGCTATCTATCATCTACAGGGTGGTCCACCACAAAGAGAAGGGTGAGGAATTTCCTGTTATCCCAGCTTACACGGAGACGTATGACACAGTCAACGACCCTAAAGCTGCCAAGAATCTTGTAAGTTAATTATCTGGTGATAGCTTACATATATTGTTTAGATAGTTTTCAGTTGGTGCAATTAAATCTTTAACAGGTTTTCAACTGCAATATGAATTTAAATTCTAAATCTAATTACAAGTTTATCTCTTACCTCTATCTGTAGGAGGAAATGAAAAAAGAGGCCACTGAATTGAAAAATGCACAGAAGAATGCAAACTCGGACATCCTGGAGGCTGAGCTCCCACCTTTGGAGTGGGAGTCGAATATTAATGACAGGACCCACCCCGAATTTCACCCTGAAACCCAAGGTAAATCCTGCGGGGTCCACTTTCAAGGAAAATTTAACGAAAATTCGGCATAACCTTCCTTAAAAATGGACGCTTACCTGAAAAATCCAATTTAACACTTCTATAACCAAACATCCATCTTCAACACCTGGAGCCTTCCTGCTCCTCAAGTTCAACACATCTCCCAATATAATAATTCCTCACTTAAACTAATCCCACAACCCAAAAGATAACCAAAATGTAAATACTTTCACTAATTTCCAATATGCCATAAATTCGTTGCATGCAAATGTTAACCAAAATCTTTCATAAAGAAAAACCCAAGAAAACGGACTAGCCCTGCTAGTCAAATCAACAATGATAAATAACAAACAGTTATAGCCATACAAGTGAGCCTCCCAGACTCGGTTGCCTCCCAGGCAATAATACTCCCATACTCCCTACACCTTCATGTTATGATAACAGAGAGGAGTAGGGCTTGCGTGATGTCGTCGACTACATCACATCACCCGAAGGCGGAAAGGGCTTGAGTAACCCCACTTAAAATGTGGGAGTTACATCGCCTCGAAAGGCGGAACGACATGCTATACAAGTGAGCCTCCCAGACTCGGTTGCCTCCCAGGCAATAATATTCCCATACTCCCAACACCTTCATGTTATGATAACAGAGAGGAGTAGGGCTTGCGTGATGTCGTCGACTACATCACATCACCCGAAGGCGGAAAGGGCTTGAGTAACCCCACTTAAAACGTGGGAGTTACATTGCCTCGAAAGGCGGAACGGCATGCTATCATGAATAATATCGATCCAACAAGTATGGCATAAATAAAGAAACATAATCCATGTGAGTTTCCCCGAAACTCATAATTAAAGCATAAGTACGATTCCCAACCGTACTCAAAGAATTCAAAGAGTAAAGAAACTAATTAAATTCAACGACGTGTCCCACACGTTAAAATGCTCAATGAAATAAATAACTTCAATGATTATCATCTTTCTAAAAACCAAATAATATGCAATTCAGTATAATACCTCAAATCCAGAAATCATAAAGAAAATCCTAAAATCGAAAATGAGATAGGATCTCATTCTCAAACAAAACAACAACGCAGTTTTACTGCGTTTGAAACCTAAATTTATTTTGTTAATTTGTGGCTGCACCCAAAACTTGATCGGGCTGCCTACGTACCCTTTTTAAAGGGATCAAGCCACTCGTAGTTCATCATTTTAGTCTACTTCTCTACCTTCTCTAACCACATCACATTTACCACCATAAGTCCAAAATCAAACCATACTTATGCAAATCATCAAACATGCATTCTTTCACCTTGAACCCAAGTTTACTAAACATTCTAACTAGATTTACTATGGACACCCATTAGATATACTATGGACACCCATTTCAACTAACACCAATCCCAATTCCATACGTAACACTCCAATATCCACTTCAATGCATAAGCACAATCCAACAACTGTCTAACAGTAATATTCCTATACCCGGTTATCAATTTTAACCATTAAATCGCTAGTCTTCGGAAAATCCGAAACCTAACCTACATTACTCCAAAAATTGCTAACTTTCCACCAATGGGTTTCTCTCATTTTTAGCAATTTAATAAGCATGAAAAACTGCCCAAAAAGAGGCAGCACCACCGCCAACTCCGCCGCCGCCGCCGCCGGCCGGCAACGGCCAATCTCCGGCCTCCCCCAATTGTCACCAAAACTTGACAGAACCTTCCTCTCAACATTTCGAACAACTTTCATGAACAACACTAAGCTCAATTCTAGCTCTAAATAGCTCATTTGATCAAGAACAACAAAACCCGATTTGGGGCTAAAAACCCTAAAATTTCGAAATCTCAATTTCTCCTCACACACACCATGAATCGAGTTACAAGCTTCTAGAGGAATGTTGTACTAATCAAACCCAACCTAATCATATAAAGAACTCACCGATCGGTGGCCTGAGGAGGGAGAAATCCGGTGAAAACCGAACCCGAACAGTCGAAGTTTCCTGACGTGTTTTCTCCCCAACGGCGGCGATAGGGACGCCGCCACCACCCTAGATCGATAGGCCTTCTCCTTAGCTTCCTGTTGATACCCGGATCATCGTCCACTTCAGCCTGGCGGCGGCGCACGGCGGCGAAGAAGCTTCGGCAGAGAGAGAGAAAACGTGTGAGGGAAGAGAGAGAGAGGTGAGGTGAATTTTCTGATTTTTCTCCCCCTTTCTCCTTCGCCCGAGATCAGCGAGCCCCTCCCCCAAGAGAGAGAGAGTTCGGTGAGTTATATCGACTGAGGAGGCACGGTCGACAAGGTCGATGAAGACTCGTCCTTTTTCTCCACTTTTCTCGATCCTTCGTTCCTCCTCTCCTTTCCCGATTCTTCCTCTAAAAAAAAATATCTTCTTCCCTTTACCGAAATAGTAACTTTCCGTTTTTAGACCATAACTTTCTCATACGAACTCCGATTTGAGCGTGCCGCGTGTCCACAAACTCCGTTTTAACATCCTCTACGACTTTCATGAAGGAAGTTTTCCCAAATTCCAGACGGAAGAAAAAGTCAACTTTTGGAGTCTTAAATAGTAAACGGTTACTTAAAACGGTAAAACGTCAAAGTAACCCAAAAGTAAATAATCGCAAATTTACTTAAGAACCGGGATGTGATAATTCTCCCCTCCTTATAAAAATTTCGTCCTCGAAATTTCAAACCATAAAAGGAGGTTAGAGGTTACCGCATTTTACCTCAGAATTCAATAAGCGTTAAGCTACATCATCCCATTATCCATGCTCATCACTCTTTCTTCTATCACAAATTACACCTTTTCACTTGTGGAAACAATTTGCCAAATTCTTTTCATACTTACCTTGGCACATCATAACTGATCTACCAACCCAAGGCGCGCATATGCTTTAACAAAACTCGAACTCAGGGTCAACTTAAATACTCTGCCAACCTTCCACACGGCACCATTCACATAATACACTTTACTCCTTGACTTAACTTCCACTAATTGAGTGGCTTGCCCAATTAAAATTACTTATGATACTCAACCCCAAAACACACGAAGGACTTTGACTTTCGCCAAGTCAAAATGATCAATAAAATTTCGTAATTTACAACACCATCTTACTTCCGTCACCAATTAAACAAAACAAAACTCGATCGATCGCATCGAATTTGAACCTTCCCCACCTATGTGGTTAGCCTCAATCATTAAGCTGATCGGCGAATACCTCCCTTGTCGCCAGATTGCGCTAATGCGATCTTATAATACTAAATCCTTATTCTGAATATCTCTTGTATCTTAAATCGTATCAATACGACAAAGACCTCCCAGGTCCTACACGGATCAAGTGGTCCCACCACAATATGATCACGCATGAATACGCATCACAAGAAAAATATTTAACATGATCTGCCACTATTTACCATTTATGCCAACGGACTAACAAGCCTAGACTCAAAATATTTCCCGAGTCATCAAGAATCTTTTTCCTTTGAGGTTATACCACCAACCAATCATATTATTATTTCCACCTATTCGCCCCTTTAATTAATCATTACTAACCAATAATATCCGTCGAAATCTCATCCCTCAATAATAAATTCAACAGTCGCCACTAACGACTACTTACAAGCACAAGAAAAAATATCACTCTCAAAATCGATCAACATATCTGAAACTGGCACCTCCAAAAATGAGGAAAATACGATGATTAGGCGTATGACGATACTTTAGAAGTTACGAGTATCTCCTCGTACGAACCAAGTTCATTCAAACTTGCACGCAGACTAGTCTTTAGGTTACAATATCTATTCCACGAACAAGAGATAAGTTGCTCACTATTTACTGCAACAATTCATGTTGCTTTTACTGCAACACGCGTCTGCAATCATTACCTTCACCTTAATAATACCAGCTATCGAACGGAGAGAAATCAAAATAGTGAGTCACGCGAGTCAACGAAATCCGAGGGTCACCATTGGAAATTTACTATTTGATGACTTGCTTCTCACGTATTATCATGCATAATACCGACTACGTAACAACTCAAGTCGATGAACAGGGATTTTCAAATAACGGCCCCGCCATTACGCAAAACATTAAGAAAAACCGTTGCTGGGATATACTTCTTCCGTAGAATTATGCGTTGCTAAAAACGCAAAGAATCATGAAAACCAACTCGCATTTCCTGATTAAAACTTTGCCCATGAATTTCTTGTTATCGTTAACGAACGTCGAAGTTCCATTTATAAATCGAAATAACTAATAGCTACCAAAGCACGAAAATTCCCGCATTAACTCTAACGTCAATTCACCTTAATTACTCACGTGATAACCACACTAACAAATAAAATACAAACTCTGAGTTGACCGAATTGAGTGTCAGCATAGCTGATGTTGGCAGTCTATCATTCAACACTAGATAGTCCTCTCTTGCTGCCTGCAAATGATGCAAAGTGATTTCCTTTCTTCTATTTGGCTGCTAGATCTGACTAGCTTAATCACATAGGTCCATAACATCCAAGGAAGCTAAGAGCACCAAAACTGAAGTCCTACGCTTAGGTCGCCAAAACGACTAGATGCCAAAGATAATTACTCTTCGTAGAAAGCCGAATTTTTACGAATGCGTACAAAAGTCTGTAACACCTTTCTCGATAAGATATGATGATCAGCAATCATGAGTCGAACTGCACCCCGCAAGGCCCGACTCTTCAACTCATGTCGAAAATTTACTTAGAACACCCCAGGACATCGACGATACTCATCGATTGCCACACTGCTCCAATAATTACCTCAAAGAATCTAGGGTCTAAAAAGACAATCTAACATTAAGTCACACTCTTCACATAAGAGAGATACCCCGAATCTCCTCGATTCATGTGCTACTCCTCGAGCAATGCAAAATTGACGGCCGCATGCTCCATCTCAAGATTGTGCGTCAACCGCATTATCTTCTGCGTAACGCTCAAGTGGAAGCATAGAATTGCTCGAATCCGATAAAACTTCGACAACCACTTACAGTCTCGACCTACCAATTTCACCACTTCAATACTCCAAACAGAAGCTACAATCATGGGATATACTACCTTAAGATCAACATCTCACTCATCCTCTTAGGAATTATCCACATCAGCTAACAACAGTAGCTAAAGCGAAAAATAATTATTTCAAGATCAATAACTCTAATTACACCGCTTAAACTATCCTTGTGTATCATCATACACATTACCAATCCAAATTTATCTTGACACTCTTCTCCTAACAATCACTCGACTCGATACCACGATTTCCTAACCAACCACACTTCGAATTTACATCTTCAACCTTGCTTACACCAATAATTAAGGATATCAAAGATCGAGATTACTTCTAGACGATAAAGATTCGTCAGTAATCTCCTGCCACAACCAAAAGACTTAAGAGCTGAAATGAGTCGTTTCCAAACACTATTTTGTCCAAGACTATCTTATATCAATCAACCCAAAACAATATCGCTTAAAATAAATATGGTCACCCATCTACGCTTCTTCGATAAATTTATACAACTTTGGTCTCCATATTCTGAATTGTTCCATAACTCTTTTTACCTATTGACAGAACTGACACCTATACACAAAAGTTGCACTTTCCTCTTCTTCCCTTCATTCCCCACGCTCAGTCATTTGACCACAAATATATTGCTTAAAACGAAATAAATTCAACATTTGTTACTAAAAAAATCAAAGTGACCACTACCATCTCACCTCTGCTGCACCACTATATACCAACGCCATTTACACTTACAATTCTTCCAAAACACTCAACCTAAACAGGGGAGCAAATCCCAAATTTATAGATACCAGACATAAATCGACCAACAACAATTTCAAAAATCACTCTTCAATGCACAAACCAAACTTTAACAGCCCCATAAAATACATCAATTAATCTCCACAATTTATTCGCTCAGCAATAGCTTTCCACATTTTATCTCAAAACAAAGCAACCCTTACACGTTAACACCGTTAAGATATCTCTTATTTCCGCACCAACCTTGACTAGAAATTTCTCAATCTTTCGTTCACAAGCATGCCCCTTTCTGTTATTAATATCCGCAAAAAGGCTCAACTCGCCATTTAAATAAAAGTCGACAACTCAATAAATAAATAATAGAACTCTGCAAACCCAGGTCACTTCCCCAACTCATAACTGAACTCAAAATCTCCCAATTCACTTACTTTCCCATTACTCGGAAGATAACCAAGATACTCTTTGAGGTCAGCATACAGAGGCATAGTCATGGAAATATAGACATTTATGGCACACTACTGTCCATAAATAAGATAGGAACAACTACCTCACATACTTAATAAACACCTAGCATCTTATGCATATAATGCTAATGGATCCGCCGCGGTCGGACCATCACTCTATAGGCACTAAGTATCACCAAATATATGAGGTAGTGATAGGAATCGGATAACCTAATGCTCTGATACCATTGTCACATCCCAGGACCCATTCCGCCGTAACACGATATTATCCGCTTTGGGCCCGCCGGCCCTCACGGTTTTGTTTCCGGCAGCTCAGGAGCAACTTCCCAGTAAGTCACCCATCCTGGGATTGCTCTAGCATCATCATGCTTAACCTCGGAGTACCCATCCCCTCCGAAACTGCTGAGCCACCAAAAGGCCTCGTGTTAGATTGGAGGTGGGCATGTACATATACAGCACATAACCCCTCTCCGTTGGCCGATGTGGGATATTACAATCCACCCCCTTAGGGAGTCCGACGCCCTAGTCGGCACACTCGCACCACACGGCAGAGTGGCTCTGATACCAACTGACAGGACACACCCCGAATTTCACCCTGAAACCCAAGGTAAATCCTGCGGGGTCCACTTTCAAGGAAAATTTACCGAAAATTCGGCATAACCTTCCTTAAAAATGGACGACCCTTACCTGAAAAATCCAATTTAACACTTCTATAACCAAACATCCATCTTCAACACCTGGAGCCTTCCTGCTCCCCAAGTTCAACACATCTCCCAATATAATAATTCCTCACTTAAACTAATCCCACAACCCAAAAGATAACCAAAATGTAAATACTTTCACTAATTTCCAATATGCCATAAATTCGTTGCATGCAAATGTTAACCAAAATCTTTCATAAAGAAAAACCCAAGAAAACGGACTAGCCCCGCTAGTTAAATCAACAACGATAAATAAGAAACAGTTATAGCCATACAAGTGAGCCTCCCAGACTCGGTTGCCTCCCAGGCAATAATATTCCCATACTCCCTACACCTTCATGTTATGATAACAGAGAGGAGTAGGGCTTGCGTGATGTCGTCGACTACATCACATCACCCGAAGGCGGAAATGGCTTGAGTAACCCCACTTAAAACGTGGGAGTTACATCGCCTCAAAAGGCGGAACGACATGCTATACAAGTGAGCCTCCCAGACTCGGTTGCCTCCCAGGCAATAATACTCCCATACTCCCTACACCTTCATGTTATGATAACAGAGAGGAGTAGGGCTTGCGTGATGTCGTCGACTACATCACATCACCCGAAGGCGGAAAGGGCTTGAGTAACCCCACTTAAAACGTGGGAGTTACATCGCCTCGAAAGGCGGAACGACATGCTATCATGAATAATATCGATCCAACAAGTATGGCATAAATAAAGAAACATAATCCATGTGAGTTTCCCCAAAACTCATAATTAAAGCATAAGTACGATTCCCAACCGTACTCAAAGAATTCAAAGAGTAAAGAAACTAATTAAATTCAACGACGTGTCCCACACGTTAAAATGCTCAATGAAATAAATAACTTCAATGATTATCATCTTTCTAAAAACCAAATAATATGCAATTCAGTATAATACCTCAAATCCAGAAATCATAAAGAAAATCCTAAAATCGAAAATGAGATAGGATCTCATTCTCAAACAAAACAACAACGCAGTTTTACTGCGTTTGAAACCTAAATTTATTTTGTTAATTTGTGGCTGCACCCAAAACTTGATCGGGCTGCCTACGTACCCTTTTTAAAGGGATCAAGCCACTCGTAGTTCATCATTTTAGTCTACTTCTCTACCTTCTCTAACCACATCACATTTACCACCATAAGTCCAAAATCAAACCATACTTATGCAAATCATCAAACATGCATTCTTTCACCTTGAACCCAAGTTTACTAAACATTCTAACTAGATTTACTATGGACACCCATTAGATATACTATGGACACCCATTTCAACTAACACCAATCCCAATTCCATACGTAACACTCCAATATCCACTTCAATGCATAAGCACAATCCAACAACTGTCTAACAGTAATATTCCTATACCCGGTTATCAATTTTAACCATTAAATCGCTAGTCTTCGGAAAATCCGAAACCTAACCTACATTACTCCAAAAATTGCTAACTTTCCACCAATGGGTTTCTCTCATTTTTAGCAATTTAATAAGCATGAAAAACTGCCCAAAAAGAGGCAGCACCACCGCCAACTCCGCCGCCGCCGCCGCCGGCCGGCAACGGCCAATCTCCGGCCTCCCCCAATTGTCACCAAAACTTGACAGAACCTTCCTCTCAACATTTCGAACAACTTTCATGAACAACACTAAGCTCAATTCTAGCTCTAAATAGCTCATTTGATCAAGAACAACAAAACCCGATTTGGGGCTAAAAACCCTAAAATTTCGAAATCTCAATTTCTCCTCACACACACCATGAATCGAGTTACAAGCTTCTAGAGGAATGTTGTACTAATCAAACCCAACCTAATCATATAAAGAACTCACCGATCGGTGGCCTGAGGAGGGAGAAATCCGGTGAAAACCGAACCCGAACAGTCGAAGTTTCCTGACGTGTTTTCTCCCCAACGGCGGCGATAGGGACGCCGCCACCACCCTAGATCGATAGGCCTTCTCCTTAGCTTCCTGTTGATACCCGGATCATCGTCCACTTCGGCCTGGCGGCGGCGCAATTCGGCGAAGAAGCTTCGACAGAGAGAGAGAAAACGTGTGAGGGAAGAGAGAGAGAGGTGAGGTGAATTTTCTGATTTTTCTCCCCCTTTCTCCTTCGCCCGAGATCAGCGAGCCCCTCCCCCAAGAGAGAGAGAGTTCGGTGAGTTATATCGACTGAGGAGGCACGGTCGACAAGGTCGATGAAGACTCGTCCTTTTTCTCCACTTTTCTCGATCCTTCGTTCCTCCTCTCCTTTCCCGATTCTTCCTCTAAAAAATATATCTTCTTCCCTTTACCGAAATAGTAACTTTCCGTTTTTAGACCATAACTTTCTCATACGAACTCCGATTTGAGCGTGCCGCGTGTCCACAAACTCCGTTTTAACATCCTCTACGACTTTCATGAAGGAAGTTTTCCCGAATTCCAAACGGAAGAAAAAGTCAACTTTTGGAGTCTTAAATAGTAAACGGTTACTTAAAACGGTAAAACGTCAAAGTAACCCAAAAGTAAATAATCGCAAATTTACTTAAGAACCGGGATGTGACAATTAAGGTGCTTGAAGAAGGAGTTGGCAGAAGAGCCGAGAAAGAGATATGTGGTCTTAGAAGAGCAGGTGTCCGACATCCATCATCTTCCACTTCACATTCTCAAGTTCATGAGATGGAATAGAGATTACATATTGCTGAGGAGAGGGCAGAAAAAGCTGAGGCGGTTTCACAAAAACTTAGTGAAGAGATGACATTGGTGAAGCAGCAACTAGCAGCAGTGATGCCTTTTATGGTGCAACAGATTGGGTGTCCTCCACAAGTCCCTTCCCAACAACCTCAAGATGAAAATGTTGATGCATGGAACAACATTTAAACTGAGAGGAACTAGTTAGGTACATCACTGCATGCTTCACTATTTTGGTTTTGTTTAGATGGAGAAGCCTTTGGTTAGGTTGTTGTGCAGTTGGTTTTGTTTAGATGAAGAAGCCTTTAAGGTTAGGTTGTTGTGCAGTTGGTTTTCTTTAGTTGGAGAAGGGTAGGCTAGCTAGATGGGGAAGCCTTTAAGGTTTGTGCAGTTGGAGTAGGATGGGCTAGCTAAGCTAGGATGAATGGTTTTGTTTAGTTGCAATTCAAGGTGTTACTAAAGAGTAAAGACTTTGTATGAACAAATTATGCATATATGAAAATTTATTGTTTGCTAAATTTGTAGTTTTACAGTTTATGTTTCTACAGATGATGATGATGATGAATTGATGATAGTGAAACAAGGAGGATAAGGAAAAAGCAAATAAAACTAGCCCCAGTGAAAACCCTTATGCGATGAACACTGTAGTTTTGTCGCATAAGCGAATCTAGTTTTCGTCGGCAATTCACCCCTGTTTTGTCATTACAGAACTACTGACGACGAAATATTATTCGTCAGAACACCTATGAGACCAAATGGACTATTCGTCACATAAGTGAATTAACCTTTTGTCGGCAATTGCACCTATAATTCATTGTTATAGAATTACTAATGACGAATAAATATTCATCGGACCAGAGATGCGATGACATTCGTCGTATAAGTGAACACAAACTCATCGCTTAGGTTATGTGCGACAAAAATTTATTAGTCGCATTATGGACATTTTAGCGACGAATAAATTGTTTTTGTCGTATAGATTCTTATGCGACACCATTTATGTGACGACTCTTATGCGACCAATTTTTCATCTCATAGGTACATATGCGACGAATAAAGTCTCTTATGCCACGAAATCATTTTGTCTCTTAAGTGTGCCATCCTACTAGTGTATCCTTCCGGATTGATTTTCAAATATGATGGGGATTTATTATTGGGACTTATGTTTTATGTTGAGTTTGATGGTTTATGTTTTGAGATGATTCCGGATATAATTATTATCGTTTTTATTTGTTGACTTTAAGATTTATAAAAGATTAATGAAAATGGGTTTTTCGGTAGTTCTCTATTTATAATTTTCTCATATATTTGTGGATTATCGATCTTGACATTGAGAATGTTTTAGCTAGTATTTCGGGTTGAGATATTATTTACAATTTATACTTGATAATTAAATCTCGCTTATAATTATGGATTTGAGAATATTTTGACGTGTGAGACATGTTATCGAGTTTTATTTTAATTTCTTATGATAATTTCTAAGTACGGTTGGGAACCGTACCATTCACATGATCTTGGGGAAACTTTATGGATTTAAGTGATTTCATATATTTTTAATCACCATACTAGGGTCAGTTCTTATTCATTGCTAGCTAGCCTCTATTAACGGTCCTCACCATAGATGAGTTGAGCGCTTAGCGTGGGACGCTACTATAGACTAGGAGGCTTTGATTGGTTCTTATTCATTGTTAGCTAGTCTTTATTAGCAGTCCTCACCATAGGTGAGTCAAGCACTTAGCGTGGGACTCTACTACGCTACTAGAGCTTGGGAGGCTCTGACCCAAGCCTAGGAAGCTTCGACCCAAGCCTGGGAGGCTTCTCTTACATGGTGATATATCTTCCCCTTGTTTTATTTTCTCATTTATGTAATTGATTAACTAGCGGGGCTGGTTTGTCTCTGACAGGACCCACCCCAAATTTCACCCTGAAACCCGAAGTAAATCCTGCGGGGACCACCTCCAAGGAAAGTTTACCGAAAATTCGGCATAACCTCCCTTGGAAATGGACAACCCTTCCTAATAATACCTGCAAACACTTCTGAAAATTTAAATCCAACCATAAACTCCTGGAGCCTTCGTGCTCCCCAAATCACAACATCTCCCAATTTAATTACTAACTTAAACAAGAAAATCTCATAGCCAACAACCACAGTTCAGAGCAACTCTATTTGAAAGGAGATAAACCAGAAATATAAAAATGAGCGGAAGCTACACTATTGACTATGCCTCTTCTCCAAATACGTCCGACCACAACTATGCAATCCTGCAAACTGGGCATTTTTAAAATGAAGAGCCCAGGGGAAAACATTTGAAAACGAAACGTTAGAGTGAGTGGACAAAAATAAATTAACGAATAAAATATTTATGTTTCCCCAAATCAATTTCCAAGGAAAATCGAATGCATACTGCAAGCGATAAAACTTTCATCTCATAATATCGAGCCTCTCAGGCTCTAACATATATGTATGTATTACACTCGTCATATCCCTTGTATAAATTTTTCTTGAAACAATTAAAACAAATAGAAAATTCACACAAGGCTACAACGCTTGCGTCTAACGCTCACGTTGCACCATAATGGCATTTTACCTAATTATGGTGGAAAAGACGGTGTATAAATATACGCGCATATCCCCTATATAAATTATTATTTTTATATAGGGCTACAACGATTGCGTCTAACGCTCATGTTGCACCATAATGGCATTTTACCTCAGTATGGTGGAAAAGCACGTATAGCTAGCTAGCATTCTCACATATACATATTATTCCCATAATCATCCACATATGGATATATATAAATATACTCACCGAAATTCTCAATTTCGGTTATTCTCCAACAACATAAATTATTTCGCATGCACATTATTTAAAACAAAAGTCCACTCACAGAATGAGGCTTAAGCCTTCCAATGCTCGGAATACTCCTCGAGCGCCGCCTCCAACCAATGCTCGGAATACTCCTCGAGCACCGCCTCTCTAGCCAATCCCACGTCTATAAACAGACGAATAAATTGGTCAGACCGGACTCCAATAATCATTAACGATTCGACTTCTTCCTACTTTGACTAGGTTTACTGAGTTGACCAGGATTGACCAAGTTTGACCAATTGATTTATGATTAGCCAACTAACGAAGCCTCAACAATTTCCATTTTAACCTTCGACTTAACAAATCGGGTTACCTTGATTACTCTATCATCCAATTTAATTCCAACAACCATCTTAATAATTCAATTACAATTGATTCTTCATCCAAACAATCCTCAATCACTCTCTCTATATAAATTCACACCAAAAATCACTAAGGGCACCCAAAATGTGTTTCCATAAATAGAAAGTTTTCAAAAAGGGAAAGTTTCCCCAAAATAGGAACTTTCCTCACTTAGAAAGATTTCCGATTATAAACCGGCAAACTGTCCTATTTATGAAACAACGCAAAACAAAAAGGATAACTTCGATAACTACCTCAACTGCTCTTGTCGGACTAACTGCCTTCGCCGAATTCCGACGACTTGTCGGAATATTCTGCCGGATTCCGGCCACTTGTCGAAAAATTGGCCATAGTCTCCCTGCATCTTCTAATCTCCAAGTTATCGACAATCATGCAGAAAATAAACGATTCAAACACCAACCAACTGAAACCACACAACAACAACAACACCAAAGATCAAGACTTAACACTCACCTTGGTATAATCCTCACCGAAACCATGTTCACTGACAGCCCAAAACCGTAGTCATGATCGGAGGACACTCAATCAAACACCCAAAACCACTGCCTCCTTCCGAAACAGTAACAACTTCCTCCAAACTTCTTCCAAAGTGCGTCGGGGCTCCCACCAACCACAACTAGGTTCGCCTGAGCTCGACGGACACACTGAAATCCAAGAACAAAAGCCCTTGATGGAGACCGAACTTCAAACCCAGAAAACAGAGAAAGGGGGAAATCTGATTAGGGCTCTATATTTGGAAATCGAAGCTCAAGGAAGACCGAAAAACTAGAGGGAAGTGATGAGCATACCTTCACGAAGCACAAGCTCACCGGAAAAGAAAAGATTCGGCCGGAATTTGGGTTTTGGGGATTTAGGGTTCTTGTTTCGATCGGACGGGATAGATGATGCCTGGCAAGTTGATGGGTAGCAGTAGAGAGAGGAGAGAGAGACAAGTCGATTGGGGGTGGTAGCTCGACCAGCGACGGCCGGACGACGGCGCTCCGGCGTGGAGAAGAGAGAGAGAGAAGAGAAAGTCGGGAGGGAGGAGAGAGAGAAGAGAGAATAGGGTTTGGGCTTCTTCTTTTTTTTTTTCCCAAACCGGTTCCTACCCAAACCAAATATAAACCCAACTCCAAAAATAAAACACCCCGAAAAATAATACCCGAATAAAAATTACCTTTTACTAGTTAAAATTTACCATTTTTACCGTCGTCATATTTTCCTCCTACGAATAATCCTCCGAGCATAACTGTCCCCGAAACCCCTCTAGGGACCAATTAAACTATAACTTCAATGACGGAGACGGTAAAATTCTTATTATAACCAAGCTAGTAAATAAGGTAAAAATTTACGGGTCGGGATGTGACAGTCTCTTCTTACAAGATTTTAGTATTTGATTAACCAACGGGGCTGGTTTGTCCATTCTTACGTGATTATGGATTTACAGTTATATGGATAATTAAAGTTGCGTGCAGCGATGTTTTTAAAGTTTAAACGTGAGGAAATATTTAAATTACGTTTTTGTTAAATTATTTAATTTATTTTTGTCCACTCACTCTAACGTTTTAAATTACTTTCCCCTGAGACCTTCGGTTTCAAATACTCAGTTTGCAGGCTAACTTTATTTGAGGTCGAACATACATGGAGTCGAGGCATAGTCAGAGGTTGCTTCCCCTTATTCTTTATTCATTGTTTTTCTTTCATTATTAGATATGCTCTGATGATTTAGTTAGTAAATTATTGAATGTCTTTGTTGTTGGTTGTGGGATTCTTTTAGATTAGTATTTGGATTTTTAGGAGATGTGATGAACCTGGGGAGCAGAAAGGCTCTAGGAGTACAAGGTTGGAGTATGATTTTAGAAGTGTGTTTGCATGTATTTTTAGGAAGTGCTATATATTTTCAAGGGAGGTTATGCCGAATTTCTGGTAGCATCTTCTTTGGAGGTGGTCCCCGCATGGTTCATTCCAGATTTCATCCTGAAATCCGAGGTGGGTCCTAACATCACAATTGAAATGCTAAAAGAGCTAAATAACATTGGCTTTATTAAGGATGTGTAACTTTGAGAATTCATTTTTATTGAAAAAGGCAACATAAACTATTATGAAGGTTGTAAACGATTATAATTCTTATCAATGTTTATGATCAGGCCTTTTAGTAGACCTGTAAATGGACCAGATCTTAATCCATACCCACTTCGGATCCGTGGTTTTTAAATGGGTTTGGATCAAAAATTTGACCCGTTGATCCGTTAAGGACCCGGATTCGTTAACCCGTTTATTAAACGGATCAGATACGGATCAAGGTTGATCCGATCCATGAAAAACACGGATCCGTTTTAAAATAATTAAAGAATATTTTTATAAATATAATATTACTGATAAATATTTAATAATATAATAATTATTTAAATAACCTAAACGTCTGAATTGCGTCTAAACTATGATTTAATGAAGTTGAAGGTTATTGATGCCTATATTCTTTTTATGTTCTTTGCTAAAAACATTGAAGGTGTAGTATTTTGATTATATTAGTTTATTGTTAAGAATTATTGTGGCCATGTAATTCAACTTTTGATGTAAACCTTTATTTTGTTATATTTCATTAGTGTTTTATGAAAATTTATGATAAAGAAATTATTCTTTAAAATTTGAAAATATGTTCTAGGATATTTTATATATTTCTAGATATTTTTTATGTGTGCCTTGACTTTATTTCATTAGGATATTTAGTTTGACTAGATCTATGTATTATTTATCCTTACCATATTGGTGTTGTATAATTCCTTATATAAATGAGTTATATCAATGAATAAGATGATGATTTCTCTATTCTCTTATGTCTTTGCCTCTACACTTTATCCTTCATCACGTTATCAAGCACTTTGTTCTAACCCTAGAGCTAATAGCCTACCATTTGTTTTTCCAAACCCTAAAAAGCAATTCTTTCTCAAACCAAAAGTTCTTGGCCCTGCCTCGGACCCGACGCTATCGCTGCTCCCGACCGCCGCTTCCCGGCAGTCAGCTCCACCTTCTTTTCTGGTTTCGCTGATCGAGCTTTAGATCAAGAAATCAGAGTTTTTCGAAGAAATTTTACAGTATGTTTTAAACCCTAAACTCTTCAAAGTTCAATAAACTCAAGGGAGATAAAGTGTTTTCTCCACTTCTCCATCTCCATTCTATGCTTGGGATTTTGTGCGTGCAGGTACCAAAATCCCGGAATTTTATCCATGGGTTAAGAGTGTGTTTGATCACTCTTGTTTTCTTGTTCGGGTTGTGTATGATCAACCCCGACCTATCACCAGATTGTATTTGATCAATCCGAGGCCTTTTTCTGAATTGTGTTTAATCAATTCGCGGCTTTTCTGGATTGTGTGTGATCAATCCAAACGAAAAACCACTAAAAGCATCGTTTGTGACCTCTATCAAGTCTCATAACAGCTTGGTTTTGTATACTAGAGCAATGTAACATTCTGCTCCTTTGATTTTTGACGTACTCAATGCCTAAGGCAAATCTTCTCTTGGTATCTGTGGAACCTTTCATTGGAAAGGATTAAACCACATGTTTTGACCCCTAGGCTAACAAGCCTAGATGCTGAGATTTCACATCTCATGCGCTCAAAGTCTTTGACGCTCCTTTAAGTTTTGACGTACTCAATGCCTAAGGCGAATCTTCTCTTGGTATCTGTGGAACCTTTCATTGGAAAGGATTAAACCACAAGTTTTGACCCCCAGGCCAACAAGCCTAAATGCTGAGATTTCACATCTCATACGCTTAAAGTTTTTGACGTGCCACATAGATAAAAGCCTTCAATGGCAATCTGTGTAAAAAGTAATGACCATAATGTATTGTGGAATGCACTCATGGAGCGTTTCTTAAAACGTTCATATAACTCAACGTTGAGTTATTAGTCAAGTGGATTGCTTACCACCTTAATTGACTACATATTGTTGATGATCTTTTATGGCATCATGATCCATAATCTTTAGCGGATTCGATCTTCATCAAATTCTCTAGGTCCACCAAGTTGGCTTGGAATGACCAACGAAACTTGATTTTGATCATACAATATTGCAAATGGAAATTGTATACGCTAATGCGATAAACATATTTGAGACTATCCCCTAATATGGGTACAACAATATGGGTCATGGTAACTGTAGAAAACACCGTGCCGATGTCTAGAAAAGAAGTGGAGGTGCCACCGGCCTTAATGGCGACACTCCTGGTCTAGACACAAATTATATTTGTCAAAACTACTCATGTCAGCTCATGACAATGCAACCGTTGTGGATCTCTGGATCACTGGTTCAAGAGTTATCGAGCTCTCCTTCAAATTATGAATGCATACAAAAAGGTATGAAAATCAATATGAGCACAAGAACGTCATCCTCATGATTGCGGATTTCAAAGATTCGGATCCAGCTCTAGCACCCCTGACTTTAACGTCATTGGCTAGATCGACTTTGATTTTTTTTTCCAAACTATATGTAATAAGGTGTCGGACGTCCTTCGTCTATTTGAGACCTCGATGTACTCACATTAGCAATAATGAATCTCTTGAGAATTTTTTTCAAAGTTATGAAACTATTCTCCTCTTATGGTTCATATTGATTTACAATCAAGATGTACACTTGCATCGTCCTTAGAAACATGGCATATTTGCAATCTACATGGTTAGATTGTGATGTTTTGGTCTGTTCCAAGTAAAGATGACACACGACCTTGCAACCTCAAGGATGATCACCAACGTGTTTCCGGTTAAGTCTTCTACCCTATAGCAGATTTTCCATCATCAATTGTTTAACTAGGTTCATCCAAGCTCAGTGTGATAATGTCTTAGAATTGTCTGAAATTAAGGAGATAGTGGTTTCAAGTGGGTCTCGCACTACCGACCCTCCACGGACATGCCTGGTCATACTAACTTGGAGTGACCAAAAGCTTTTGATTTTGGATCCCCCTATGCTATTAAACCAATTTTCGTCTTGCAAAAGACGTTAAAGACTTATCAAAACCGGATGATAAGACGTATTTGCACACGCATCAATTAACCCTGTCAACAAATCAGTTATAGTATAAAGCAAGCAGGGATCGTTCTAAACCGGGGATCCAACTACAGGGTAGATCCATCTAATCTAAAGTAAATGTCAAAATAAGCACATAGGTTTAAAAGTTTTATAATTTTGGAATAAACATTGAAAATAAATCCTAAATTACTTCTATACATATATACATGTGATCAACCAACAATCATGCAACCTCAACCAAACAACCATGCAAGAATAAAGAAGACAATTCCTAATCTCATTTAAGTCTACACCGTGAGCAAATATACAACCTAAATTTGATATGCACATAAGTTCCTACGTGGTTCCTATGACATAGACCAACTTAGAATTAGACTACGGGTTTCATTCAACATCGCGACACAAACAAGCTCGGCTACGTGCTCTACTTATAGGTCACACACATAAACTAATCATGCAATTATGTATCACATAAAGAATTTGATGTGTTTAAGTACTAGTCCTAAATCAAACATAGGCAGAAAATCGGTGAAATAACAAAGACAAAGCAACCTATCAACTACGTGTATCAAAGTCGAACTTTGGATGATTAACACATGCAATATCAACTACTTGTATCAACTACACATGATAATATAAGAATGCACCGAAAATCTTAAAGTATTTAAACATAACACTCACGGCATAAAACCTAAAATCATTAATTAAAAATTGAAAAACTTAAATTCAAAACATGGTTCATAAGTTGTTCTATCTCATAGACAAGAATCGAAACATACTTAAGCAAAAACCTAAAACAACATTAAACAAGAACAAATACATACTAATCCGAAAGTAGAAGATGAGTACACTCTCAGAATATCCCTACGTGTTCTATTCTTTGAGTGTGCGGAGTCCTCGGCTACGTGCTTTGGACGAGTGCTGGAGGTGGGATCGGATTGTAGTGTTTGGAGGTTGATGGTGTTTCGGCAAAGGCTTTGGTGTTATTTGCACGGGTTGATGATGATCTTCTGTCCTTGGAGTCGTGCTTTATATAGAGGAAAAACCCTAGAAGAGTCGGCCACAAAGCCTAAACCAAATTGGTTTAGGATTCCTAGTTCTTCTCAATTTCGGCAGAATGACCTCCGTATGATGATTTCGTCATAACTCCTTCTAGAAAATAGATATTGAGGTGATTCCAATTGATTTGGAAACTAGATTCCCGTAGCTTTCTATCCATATCTGGCACGTTTTCTGATTCATTGTGAGCTGTCCTGGAGAGTCCGTTGAAGTTGACAGACGTGCACAGGAATTCTCCTGATTTCATCCGGATTTGCAAGGCTTGGATATTCTTCAAATTCTCCCGAGTTTAGATCTTCTTCTCCATATTGGACTTGGTTTGGACCTCTCCTTCATGGACTAGGCTTCAAGGAAAGATTGAATCTTGATCCAGACAGGAATCCTGAGTAAACAAGGGTTTCCAACACTTAGCACAATTCCAACACCAAATTCTTCAATTCCGAAATTACTATGTATCTAATACTAAAAACTACATATTTCTAAATTAAGCAATTATTCTACACTAAACACAAATATAAAGCTAAAACAACTAAATAAGAGTTAACAAAGGGTAAATAAAGGGTATAAACATATTAAGAACTTCACACTTTGTGCTCCTATCAACAACCCCACACTTAACCTTTGCTAGTCCCTTAGCAAACCACTAAAACAAAAACAACAAAACAAATATCGAAAATACTACAATGACTCAATCTAATGCCTTCAACGAAAATTGTCTCAGAGATCTTCAAAATCATAGCATCAAGAATAGCATAAGAATCGAAATTGAAAGATGAATTCAATGGTTAATAAACATGAGATTTCGATGTAACAAGTAAGACATGGCAGAAACATAGGTGAAATTAAGCTCGACACGTTCCAAACAAGTTCAAATTCAACTCACAAAGAATATGCACTCCGAATTTTTTCTCTCAAGAGTATGGCATATGCTTAAAAGCTTTTCACACACAAGAGTTATAAAGACATAGTGATTTTGAAAACCTCATGAAAGATACCAATCATATGCACAAATGAACCACAACCATATGCTTACTCATGAAACAGACTCCACAGATCAAAGTTTACTTATCTTAAGAATCATGCGGATCTTTTAGAAAATAGGTTGGCTAGGCTCGGCATGGAAAAATTTTCAAAGTATAGGAATCACAAAGGTCATCCTCAAGACTTAGCAGAGCAAGAACATCCACCTTATGTCACCAAATACCATCAAGGGCCAAATAACATCATGTTGGACCCATCCTTCACTTTAAACATTGTGAAAACGAACAAAGGCTAAAGGTATAACATATTGAGCCTTCAACAAACAAATCACAACTTCAAATCCACAAAATTTTCTATCTAGGCCGAGATACCTTCAACAATTTGAAACTCTTTTTCTTTTTTCTCTTCTTTCTTTTTCTCTCGGTTCATGCCTTTTTTTTTTTTTTTTTTTTAAATTCCGAGAGCAAAATTTTTTTTTTCTTTTCTTTTCTCATGTGTATCTCGGCAACAAACTCTTTAGAACAACCCCACACTTGTATTGAATCATCACCTCAAATCACCACAAAAAGATAGCTCTGCCAAGCTCGAGACAAGGTAGAGGAATTCTATACTAGGCAAGGGATAATTTAGGTGAACAAGAAAGGCATAACGTAGGCTCTAGGGGGTTCAGACTAAGGGGTCCCAAATAGGGCTCAAAATAGGGATATATGGCTATTTAGATAAAGTGGTGATAGTCCTAAGAAAGATCCACAATCCTATTCAAAATCAAAGCAAGTTATGATAAAAGTTTTGAACGTTTCACAAGTAAGTTCTAGCAATCTCTAGTTCATTAAATCTATGGCATATAAATCGATCAAGTAATGTATAATGAGGTCATATATATCAAAGAACAGATAGAGTAAACTCTCCAAAGAATAGGCACATATATAAGGCTCGAAAATCTCACAAAGGTAACATGAAATCAAACAAGTAAGGAACATGCTCATTCTGTACCTAAGTTTCAATGGTCCTCATCTACTACAAGTTCGTACAATTTCAACATATCTATTAACCATCAAATAACATATAAGCTCAAATATTCGAAATCATGCTATCTCAATAACTAATCAATCAAAGATCATATGTTCATCCTAGACACGTTAGAAGGCACCTAAGACTCAACAAAATAAAACAAAACACAAAATAAAGAAACAAAGTTGTAATCCAAAAATTGCATCTAAAATCGACAAACATAAACAAAATTTCAAAATTAATCCTAAAAATTAAAAACAACTCAAATCATATCAAAGCATAGCAAATCAACGAGTAATGACATCCCACCCCACACTTAAAATCAACATTGTCCTCAATGTGAGAAAACTAAAAGCAAGCCGAAAATAAAAGAGGAGGGATAAAGAAATATGCAAACTCTCGTTGATGGCTCCTTCTATGGGTTGCCTCCCATGTAGCGCTTAAGTGTTTATAGTCCTTTAGCCTAGACTATCATCTCCTCTTGCTCATGCCGTAGCATCTAGGAGAGAAACTTCCTCCACCATGTGGTTCACCATGTTCTCCAAGTAAGGCTTTAATCGATGACCATTAACCTGAAATTCAGCTCCTTTGACCAAGTTCCTAATCATGACTGCACCAGAAGGAAAGATATTAGTGATAACAAAAGGCAATGCTTGAAAGTCTCGATCAAATACAAACGGCCACCAGACTCCCTGAAATGTCTAAAAGAAAAACTCAGCCATATAGCGGGATACGAATCATCCTTCAATGGAATATTCTTGACAACCAAGGGAATTTGAGGAGTACAAGGGGCGAGTCGCAAACGTTCTTCACCTATGTCAAAGCAGTGTAACACATCACACTCAGCTCTAATGAATTTACTTATTTTAGTTTTGAAAAAGATGTCATGATCATCTCGACATCTTGTCCATTATAGTATACGGCGCCTTCTATCCTCCTGTAATCAAAGTGCATGGGCATCTCCTTCAAGTCCGGGTGCATGTCTTTCTCTTCAGATGGGCTAGAAAAGAAAGGAGTGTTGACATGCTTCCACTCTCCGGACTCTGATGAATATATCTCTATTTCGTGCTACCCGTTATCCTCATCATCATAGTAAAACAAGTAGTTTGTCACGCAGACCACCTTGTAGTGTGGTGATTTGGAAGGATCAAATGCTAGAGCATAGCATACAAATTTTATCTATGGCCATGTCTTCCCTGATGTTGGGAAAAGAAAGAGCCTGGAGTACTGGTTGGTGGTTGGATTGACAACATATACAGGATGATGTTTCGTTTGTTTACTGAACACAAGAATATGGCAAAAGATGAGGCTATTGCAAGACTGAAGAATCCTCAAATAGGATTGATCAGGGATGAAATTCCTAAGAGTTTTGCAGGGGTTCCACGCAGGTGGGATTTCACGATTATTAAGAGGGATGGATCTGAAAGACGAGGCTATAGTTTCCTAAGAGAAGAAAGCCGAAATCTTGGGGTTTTTGAGGATGTGGAGGTCAGAGATGAGAAAAAGCCAATGCGTGGAGACGCATTTGAAACGAGCAAGTGATCGTAATGGTAGCGACCTAAGGAGCTCTTCGATGTTGGCTACGGCTTCTGCCGTTGAGGATGGCATGTTTCCTTCTTCTCTTGTCGGCATCTAGGGTTAGGTTTTGTTTTGGTCTTATATAAATTAGCGAGTTTTTGTTTTTTGTTTTGTTTTCTTCTTTTTTTTAAATTTTTTTATTTTTATTTTTACAAGGAAAATGGCCAAAATAGGTTATTCAAGCAAAAAAAAAATAAGCCAAGAGTATATAAAGCATAATCTCGAACATTATTAAATTACAAAGAAAATGGCCAAAATAGGTTATTCAAGCAAAAAAAATAAGCTAAGAGTACATAGAGCACAGTCTCAGATCATTATAAGCGGGGACTAAACCAATTGAGTTCAGACCTTATGAACACCTTTACACTAGGAAAAGATCATTGAATGCTTCTTTTATCCAAATTGAAGACGCCAATCTCCCTACTGATATATGTTTCTAAGGAATGGAAACTCTTGATATTGTTTGTTGCAAAATAAATGCAGTTCCCTCCCACATCTTTGCTTTGGACATCACTTGGCCGAAGAGATAATGAACCACCGTGTGACAAAAATATTACCTTGTCTCCCAAACTTGGTACCAATTTTAAACTTCCATTATGGGGATCAATCCTGTATATTTCAAAACCACTTGTCCTCAAATATGTAAAGCGATAATTTTCATCAAACATATTGATTTGAAACTCACCATCACCACCTTCTCCTTCGAACTTGTCCCCTCCATCATAGCCTTCGTCATTCTCTTCCTCTTCCACATCATTGCCACCACCACCATTCTCTTCCTCTTCCAGATTATTGCCACGATTTTCCAACGTTGATGTTGTCTATGCTTGAAAATAGATCTAGTCTTTGTAGGATTAACAATACTTCATTATTGCATGTTGACTCTAGCAAGTGCGAGTTACAACAGTCTTGCAGAAAGACCTCATAGTTACCATGATCTTCAACAACTTTATCGATATCACTGTAGTTTGGATTCACGTCATAGACCAACTTCAACTCCAACAACTGATCTCCAAAGTTCAACATCCGAGGAGTTGCAACAATGCCCATCTTATATTAATTTACTCACAACTAAGGCGTATAGCTTGCCACAAGAAAATAGTATATCAGTCAAAGTTACATTTGCATCTGTTAACTGAAAGACATTCCATTCTTTGTCTCTAGGTCTGCAAAGAACCAGTATTTTATTAGTAAAACGGCCAAGAGTAGCTGCTACAATACACTCTTCTAAATCGATAACGGAGGTCGATAAAACAAGGCGGTTGTAGAAAGTAAAGGCACCATATTTTTTCCATGTGGCTGTTTCTACATACTCCTGGAAAGATGGAATCATTCTTAAAGACGGAAGTTGGTGATGGACTCCTGATATAGGATTTACTAGAAACACTGAAGAGTTGTGTTCATCTTCCTTGATCATAATCAACCAACCTTTGGAACACCCTCGGAACCACGCTCCATGAACAGGTTCAGGCAACTCTAACTTGACAACTTTGCCATGATACAAGTTGAAAAAGCTCAAGGAGGTATCATTGCAAGTTAGAGCTTTAGATTCAGGTTGAGGGAGTATTAACCAGGGAAGTGTATGTCGTGAACTAGAGATGTCTTTGCGCATAGGAATTGAGCTCAAAGGCTTGCAAACTAGGCTTAAGCGTATGTGATCCCGTACACTCAAGTGTTAAAAAATAACCTCCATGATATCGTCAGGGAGTGTCTCCTAGCTAGGTTTGCGGCGACGAAAGAGTCATTTGATTACCACACCCCCAAGCACTAAGCAACCGTAAGCCAATAAAGATTTAATCATCAGCTCCATTTCTGATCAGCTCTATTTGAAGGAACCTAAGCTCTATCAAATCTATTTATAACAATAACATCTCCATTTCTAATCCACCAAGGATTAGGAAAACACAAACCTGAAGCCAACAGGAAACTCACCACATTTGTTGTTTCCTTGTCAGATTAGGAAAGTTCCTTGTTGTTTAGCTAACAATCCTTATTTGGTTGGGACATCTGTGGTTTCTTTTAGTCATTGAGGGCGTGCCACCGCTCGGACGCGGAAAGTAGTGATTGTAGTAGCAGGGTGCGCTTAGCCTTCTGCTTCTAATCAAACGACTGAGGATGGAGAGAGCACCAACTCCAGCGCAAGGTTCTTTAGATTCACCTTGCGTACTGGGCAAGGACTTACAATAGTCCGCCTGAGCGTTACAATATAGATACTAGACGTGAGATCGAGCAGAGCTTCAACAGGAAAGGAAGGAAAAAAGAGAAAGTTTCGGGGGGGCATACAAGGAAATGAGAGCAAAGCTTCGGGGAGCTTGAAAGGAAAAGATTGCTAAGGCGAGATGCTTTAGCGTTTGAGTTCGACTAGGTCGATAGTTGTATTGTTTTTTTTGTTGAATTGTTGAGTGTGTGTGGAGAATCCCCTTGAACTCTTTTATATAGAGTTATTTTAGGGTCACATGTATTGCCCAAAGCATGTCAAAGACTAGTAGAAGTCTTCAACGTTGAGATATTGTAGGCAGTTAGGCTTAGTTGCCTCTTGATATAATTCTGCTAACTAGGTAACGAGATAGTGTTCAACTTCCTCATGAAGACTCGAGAACTTTGTGGATGCACCTGCACTTATCCATATTAATCAAGGAATGGAATCCTTAACCAATACAACTACCTCATATGCACGCTAGTAACAAATAAGGACAATTTGTTAGCTCCTTCAATTAAGCATTCAGCCAAGCTTCGTACCTTATGCGAAGTCCTTTGCATGCAAACTTCCAGTTCGCATGGCAACCTTGGCTTGTAGCATGTCTCTTTTCCATGCACATTATAATTGCAATCCATGTCCAACACTTCTAGGCGAAGTCCTCCTCTTCGCATGCAAGCTTTAGACTTTGTAGTTCAAAGGCCATCACTCTTCTTTGCGGAGCCAAATACAAATTAATGACAAGACTCCTTGTAATACCCTAGATTTTCATATCAATTTTTCTTGTATTAGTTTTGGAAATAATGAAGGATTATATATGGAAATTCATTTTGGTTGTACAAAGTTGAAGTTCCGGGAGTTTTCTTTTAAGGTACTTGTTTAAGTGACCAAAAAGTTGACTTTAATTTCCATAAGTTATCTTCGAAAACTTCCTTCATGAAAGTTGTAGAGCTCGTCAATATGAGTTCGTAGACATACGACACGTCTAAAATGGATGTCGTATGAGAAAATTTTGGTTAGAGGAAGTTAAGTTTCCAGGTTTGGAAAGTGTATAAGTAGAAAAATGTGTGTGAGAGTTTTTGAGGAACCCTCCAGTCAGCTCTCTCTCTCTCTCTCTCTCTCTCTCTCTCTCTCTCTCTCTTTTCTCTCTTCTCTCTTATCTCTCTTCCACTCCCGAGCTCACCCACACACCAAACTTTGACCGGAGTTATCTCCATCATCCGGTCACCTTTTTGGACGTCGTCGGTTCTGTTGGATCCGTACCGACATCCTCTCTATTTTTGGAGCAGGCATGCTTGCCGTTGCGCCGCCTGGAAGTCACCATGAAGCGGCAGAGCTGCTTCTGTTCCGTCAGAAAACCGGCGATTTCGACTCCGATTCCGGCCAAGTTTAGGTGAGTCTTGCTCCCCTTTATCTTCTAGAGATGTTATTAAACTTTGGTGACCTAGAAATCAACTTTTGGGGCCAATTTTACAGATTTGGAATTTGATTTTCTGGGTTGGTATTACAGGATGATTTCCGGCCAATCTCGGCCGAACGGGTTGAACCTCCAGGTATTAAAGTTGCTCTCCATGTTTTAATCTACAAGTTTCATGTTGTGAATTTCTCCAAATTTTGAGGTTGGTGGTGGCGCATGGGGCTCACTTGCCGCCACCTGTGGCGGTGCGTGTGAGTGTGTCCGGGCAAGGTAAAGGGTTTGGTTGCTGTGTTAGCTAGTCCTTGTAGTTGCTGGTGTGTTGATTGTGTGAAGACTAGTGTTGATTTGGTTTTGATTTTAGCATCTTAGGCGCTAAGTTTATTATGGTGTTCGTTAGGTCGGAAACTTGGAAAAGTTGATCTTGGAGGTAGTATTGTTGTTTTTGAGTATCCAATGACATTGGGAGGTCTTGGAGGAAGGATTGCCCTTCTTAGGGCAACCTTTAAGTTAAGGGTACTTTGATCCTTGTTGAGAAGTTTCTAAGTTTTTGATTGTGTAATTTTAGGTGATTTGTGAGGTTGTGGATTAGCTTGACTCTTGTGTTCTGTTGCGGGTTTGCAACGGGATTTCTAGGTGAGAAATCTCACCAAGGTCCATTTAGGACTAAATTTGATTTTGATCATTTGTTGATAAAATTAATACTATACTATTATTTGTTTTCAAAATATATGAGCTTGATCGCCAACGGCTTATAGGTAAGATAAAACAATTTTTCTTTGTATGTTAATTTTGAGGTTCAAGTGATCATAATTGTTGTGATTTTATATAGATTATTCATGTGGAATATCTATATTTGTTTCATAAAAATATATCTATGCAAAAGATATAATTTTATGATGGGATATTGTGTTTGTTAATAAGGATGATGATGTTATATGGTGAATTGTTGTTAAATAGTCAAACCGGGTTCCAAGCCTTTAACCGGGTGATTGGTTACGGTTATGACCCCAATCTTCATTTTGTGATATTGTGATTGTTGGATAATTTGCCAAGCCGGTTCCAAGCCTTTAATCGGATGATTGGTTGCGGTTAAGATGCTATTTATCATTTTTATGTTTTGATATTAAACAGTTAAACCAGGTTCTAAGCCTTTGGCCGGGTGATTGGTTGCTTTTAGGAATAGTGCTCTAGTCCGTCTGTCAGTGTAGGTCATGGGAGGTACTTTATAGTATCTGAGACTCATGGGTACACAATTTGTTGTTATAGGTCATGAGGGGTATTTTTTTTAATACCTGGGACTCATGAGTACATGTTATTTGAGAAAGTGTTGGAATTATGGATTTAATTGTTGATATAAATTGCTCTTGTGTTATTGTGAATGCGAGAGATGTGTACTTTTTTTTTAGTTTACTTATATGAGCTTTTTAGCTTACCGGGTTTGTTATTTTACAATTTTGGTGCACCAATTATTGGTGTAGGGGTTAGACCTGCAGGTGAGGATCAGCAGGGTTGAGGCAAAGGCTTAGTGGCATGGTTCTTTTTGGTTTTTGTTGTACTCTGTATAGTTTTGTTATTTGGGTTAACTGTATTAAACTCATGAGATTATTCTCATGATCTTGTGTTGCAGTTATGTAAACAAGGAAGTGTAATATTTAACTCAGAGATGAGTTATATAATATTTACTTTTCGCTTTTGAGTTCTAGATGTTTGGGTTTGTTGTTTGAAACAGGGTGAGGTGTTAGTATTTTAAGTTATATCATACCAAATTTTAGAAATTTATCTTTTAAAAATTGGGGTGTGACAGTTTGGTATCAGAGCCTAGGTTTACATATTTGGTGATAATCAATACTTAGGAGTGATGGCTCGACTGCAGCGGATCACCATCATAAACTCTTCGGTATTGATATGTCATTGGGTATGTGAAGGGTTAAGTGTTTCCTCTATGTCAATAGGATGTCAGAGTAGAGAGTACTCTGTTAGTGGGTTTTTGAATCCTTGTGTTCCATCTTGAGTTAGTGCCTTGGTTAATAATTGTTGCATTTGACTTATACTTGATTTAAGTTTTATGCATAATTAATCAAGGTTTGCTTGCTCCTAGGTGATGGATCCTCCGATAGAAAGAGCTAGAGGCCGAGGTAGGGCTGGTAGGGCCAAAGGGGCGGGTAGGGTCAGAGGCAGAGGTAGGGCTCCACTTGTAGATGATTTCTTTGAAGAGGAAGTGGTGTTGGAGATGCCAGTGCCAGTTGTGGTAGATGATGGTCTACGTCTAGCCAGGCTGGCTCAGGGTATCATCAGGTTAGGAGCGCCTTCCTTTCTGGGATTATCTTGTAGCTAATCATTGGATAAAGGGCATTGAGACATACTTCACTATGATCACGTATACGGAGATTGAGAAGATGTGTATACCTACGTTTCTTCTCAAGGATGAGGCATGGGTATGGTGGAGCGGGGTAGAGAGATCTCGAGATGTGACCGTCCTGACTTGGGAGGGGTTTGTTCAGCTCTTTCGAGAGAAGTATTTTCCTGATATTGTGAGGGAGCAGTTGGAGCTTGAGTTCATAGCTCTGGTGCAGGACTTGATGAGTGTCAAGGATTATGACGCTCGGTTTTCTCAGCTGTATCGTTTTTCTAGAGAGATGAATGCAGTAGATTTGGCACTGAAGTTCATTCGGGGTTTGAGGCATGAGCTCCAGAAGTTGGTGACTTCCCACCAGTGTGCTACTTTAGCAGAAGCTATGGAGAGTGCCCTTACAGTTGAGCAAGAAGAGGCTATGCATGAGACTGAGGGCAAAGAGATGTGCAGGGGAAGGGCAAGGCCCTGGCAGGGAGTAGCAGTTCAGGGGACCACATAGGTGGTTATGGAAAGAGGCGGCAGACTCATTAGCTAGCTCCAGCTAGAGCAGCAGCTGCACCTATTAGGGCCCCATTTATTAGGCAGGTGTTAGTACATAGCCAAAATACTTGGCTAAACCGAGAATAAGGTACAATTACCCGGTCGAGATAGCCCTGGTGAGCCCTTCACAGGCATCCAAAGAATGAAGGGCCGGTAACAAACCGCTTGCCAAAGTCACTCTAGCGGTAAAACACCCCCAAAAGGGAAGACACTCCAAAGGATAGCAATCAGTCCCACATTGGAGACTAAGGAAAAGGTACCCAAGCTTGGCCTATAAAACAAGCTCAACCTATCATAAAAGGTACACACACACACACAGATACTCTCTCTCTTTCACTCTTCTACCCGTACAAGTTCTCATAGTTAACTTAAGCATCGGAGAGTCTAAGACTGGGCCACCCCAGTCCCGACCCCCGTGACGCTGTCACTTGTGCAGGTTCCGTGTGAAGGACCCATGAATTCTACTTCGCTCCGCCTCGCGACCCCTTCCCGGCTCGGGACGAAGCATGTAGAAACAATTGGCGCTAGAAGGAGGGCCCCTATCTTGTGGAACTCCCATTTGCCTCGGCACTCAGCACCATGGTGATCATTGATGACCCCGTGGACCCTGGCACTCAAGTGGAACCTCAACCCGGCGACACATCCCTTCCCCAAACCAGTAGCCCAGCCCCCATTAACCATCCTGACCCCGCCACAGCCCTTGAAATCCTCAAGCGGGACTTCCATTCGTTCCGTGAGCAAGCAGCGAAAGAGAGGGCAGAAGCGGAAGGGTACCGGGTACGCATAGCTGAGTTGGAGAAAGAGCAATTCTTGCTCCGCGCCACGTTAGAGCATCGTACCGTGTACAACGATAGCTTGGACCGCGCGGCGCGAATTGCTGGAACCCCGGATTCTCTTCAAGGCCAGACTGGTTCCATGCTCTCGAGAGGGCCTAGCCAGATTGTATACATGTCTCATCCCCTAACCCACCCCTCATTTCCACTCCCAGCCCCCCAACCATCTCCAATCCTCAATGACTCCCCTTTGCCACATCAACCTAATCCATACGCCCAACCTATCTCCACTTCAACCACTGCCAACTCTCCTAACCCACCTCTTGACATGTCAACCCGCCTACTGCTCCAACTTAGCCAAACTGTCACGCAGTTAGCCTCACGGGTTGAAGGCGTCGAGAGTCGCGGGGCTCAACAACCCTTGTTCTCTGGCTATGGACATCGCCCAAGCCCCTTCACACCCCGAGTGCAGATGGAGAAGCGGCCTCCGGGAGCCAAGCCATTCAAGATGGATAAGTATAAAGGCACAGGAGACCCTCATCTCCACCTCGAGACATTCTTCTCGCTCTGTAGCTCCTCTGGCTACAGCGACGCCATAGCTTGCCACGCCTTCCAAGAGACCCTCTCGGAAGAGGCCTTCAGTTGGTTCCTCAGCTTGCCACCCAACTCCATAGACAACTTCGACCAACTCTCGGAACGTTTCCTCAACCACTTCATACTACACACCATCATCTACCGCACTGTAGACGCCCTGTTCCACATCAAGCAGAAAGAGGGTGAAGGCCTCCATGAACTGCTGTCCCGATGACAATCTGCCACAGCGAAATGCCACAACTTGGAACCTCGCGTGGCGGAGCAGACTTTCTGTCAGGCCCTACTCCCCGGCAGTTTCCTGATGGAGATCAATAAGAACCCTCTAGGATCCTATGATGCCTTGATGGACTTGGCGGTGTGGTGGGCCCGTGTTGAATTTGCCACTTTCGGACGTCCCGCCCATGCAACGCTAGCTCTTACCGCCCCGGCACCAGATGAGCACTTTGGCCGCGGGCAAGAAAAAGGGTAATCACATGGCTCATCCCGCGAACAGGGGCGCGGCTCCGACCGTCGCCATGGGGGACAGAGCCCTCCACAGCAACAACGTCGTTCCTCCCCGCCACCTCATTATGTAGTCCACACTACTCTGACCACCACATATGAGGACATATGGGCCAGACACAAAGATCTCATCACCCCACCTCCCAAAAGCAAGTATCCAAAAAAGCCCCGGCGAACCACCGGCAACAAGTGCTGCGCTTATCATGACAATAACGGCCACACAACAGAGCAGTGCCATGGCCTCCGCAATGTAATCGAGCATCTGATCCAGAAGGGGCAACTCCATCAATACTGTGCTCCCGCCACATGAGCCAACGCCATTGAAGTGCATGGCCAGATCCTAACCTTGCATGGAGGAGCCCCACGGTTCCCCCCACGCCAGCCTTCTGTAAAAAGACAATGCACGGCACCCTTAGAAATCCTAGACATCCAACGCGATGTCACGATCACCCCATTAGCGTGGGATCAAGTGACATTTCGCAACGATGAGGATACCCTGCATTGCCACCACAGCGAGTCATTCATCATCAATGTGCAGGTGGACCATTACAGGTGCCACAGAGCTCTAGTGGACACAGGTGCCGCCGTAAGCGTCATGTTTTCTGACTGCTACCAAGGACTCCGGCGGGACCGCACTAAGCTGTACAATAACCACGACCCACTTGTCAGCTTCTCTGGCGAGACAGTACAGCCGCTAGGCTCAGACCGCCTAACCGTGTCGATGGGAGCAGCTCCTTGCCGCTCTTCCATTACGGCCCGCTTCCTCATTGTCGACTGCCCTTCATCATATAATCTCATCTTAGGCCGAGACATCCTCTGGGGGTTGCAGTGCTTCATAGCTGGCCACATGCTTCTCATGAAGGTTCCCACCCCAGGTGGCACCCTGACAATTCAAGGGGATCGAGCAGCCGCCGAGCATGGCCGTCTTAACGCCATCTAGCAGAGGTGAGGAGCCTATGAGATGTTGCCCCTCAAACCCCCGGAATCCATAGATGATCCACGGGACGACACAAAGGGGTGCAAGACCTAGTCCTACAAACGCTCGCCACCACCTACCTTAGACCAATTTTAACATTGGCTTCGAAAGCCGTTACTTCATTGGTACTAGTGTATATACAATAGCCCAGTAGCGGCTCCACCTATGTATACTTTGCCCGCTAGCGGCTACATCTAAGTACAATGAAGTGTTTTGTCATTCCAACATGCTATACTTTGCCCCCATAACGCAGGGCCACAAACCATACAAAAGAATACAGCAAGACAAACACAAAGACTACACATAACGCCAAAATATCAACCTGGACTCCCAGGCAAATTAGTATAAATTAATTACAATGGCTAACCACGTCACTTACATTGTTCCAAAACAAAGTCCTACAAACTATCAAAATATACAGGCACATCTCACTCCCTCCCAGCGGATGAGTCGCTAGACTTGTTCACACTCCCCTTCGACCCGCCACTGCGGCCACGCACCTGGCTCACGGTCCCCGCTACCCTCTGCCCAGTCGACTGCTTCAACGGGTCCCGGGACAAAAAGGAAGACCTCACAGCTACGGCAGGACAGATAAGTGAACTACCAGGAGCCACCTCAGGGCCGGGGCGTCCCTTCACGGGAGCCTTCTGAACTTCAAGGCCCGTACGCGCCACCAACCCCGGAGCCCAAGGATCGCGAGCCGCAATGGCAGAAGAAGCCACCTGCGACACTACTACTTGGGCAGACATGGACCCCTCGGGGCCAGTAGCCCTCACAGATGATGCAGCTGTAATGGCAGGAGGTCGCGGGTCACCCACAACTGACGTCCCCTTCTGTCCAGCAGACATTGCGCGCCACGCCTCATGCTGCTTCGCCAGAGACCGCGAGATCTCGGCTTGCTTCTTCTGCTCGGGAGTCATTTGTTCCCACGCCACCTTTGCAGCATTTTTCTCTGCATACCATTTGCGCATGGCAGCCTCGTTAATCCATCCCGCCTGGCAGCCCAGCTGGCTCAACTCATCCTGCCCTTTGTTATAGGCACCTTTCAGCTGCTGCTTGTACACTTCACCCTCCCGGAACAACCTTTGCCCCACCATGGCAGCTCGCTCGCACTTGGCCTTCCAGGACACCTCCAGATCCGCAAGTGCCTGCGTCAACTTGGCCACCTCAGCTTCCAAGGACGCTGCCTTAGCAGCCGCCACTTCCAAAGCTTCCACTTGTTCATCCTTCTTCCTCACAACTTCCTTCAGCTCCGCCACCTGAGCCTGGAAGACAGCAGTGTTCTGTTCCGCCTGAGCTAGCTGCTCTGCAAGGTTCTACTCCGCCTGAGCTAGCTGCTCTGCAAGGCCACGGTTACGTTCTTCAGCCTCCCTCAACTGCTGGCTCTTTGCCTCAGCATCATCCTGCCAGTGGGAGGCGGCCCGTTCACTCGCGGCGTACATCAGCAATGTCGCTTGCAGTCACATAGCAACGTATAAACCCCAAGCTCAAACCAGTGGAACACAAAAGCATATAAACACTTACCCGAGTCAGTTTCTCCTTCGCGAGAACCATTCCTGCCGGCGGATCCACATCCTCCAATACATGCATGTCGCGAGCACGGTGACGCATGTCGAATGCCATCTGAGCTAAGTATGGCTGTGCGTCCCCTGTCCCCTCCAAGGCTTGGGCAACCTCAGCTAGACTTGCAGATCCCCCAGACCGGCTGTCCCTCCGCGACCTCTTCGATTGGCCCTCGCGAGCCGGGTCAACTCTCTCCTTCCTCTTTCGAGTTCGGGCCACACCTATCTCTTCCTCGCGGTCCGCAACTTCCTCCACAACAGGTTCCTCCTACGCCTGGTCGGGTTCGCCCTCGCGATCACCCTCTACCGGTACCTCCTCCACCTCCAACTCCACATCCTGGACGCCTAGACCCATCGCTTCCGTCACCAACGGAGGCACATAGGCGTAATCCTCATCCGCCAGGTTCAATCTCAGAAAATCTTCACAGTCCCCCAGCTCCACCTCCCTTCCCTCCCCCTTCTCCAAGTCAATGTCGTACTGCTTGGCGTGATCAGCCTCAGCCAGCAACCCATCTAACACGTCCTCATCCGACACTTTGTCGTAAGGACCTTCCTTCTTTCGCGAACCCCCATCGCGTGGCATCGTCACTGCAACAAACAAGCAATAGTCAGATAACGACTCGCAAACCTACAACAGGTAACACAACTACTAAAATACAGACCCGGAACCTGGACGTAGCCGAAGTGGCTGTATATGCCAAGGCGGTATATCCGATATGAGCTCCTACATTCAAAGGCCCATATCACCCGGCGAATCCGCCGCTCCATCAGCTTAGTCAGATTGTACTCTTGCGGCACTGCACAAAGCTAGTTGTCAGCAGTGACAGTAGACAAACAAAACAAAACAACACAAGGCAAGAGCACGGTACCTATTCTCTGAAAGCTCTCCGGGACCCGGAAAGGATGCCCGTGCCACTCCTGCCACTGCCCCCAACAAGGAAACACTTGCGCCTCCAGGTTTCATTTGTTGAGGTGGGCAAGTCTTCCACCAACACTTTAAACTTCCCCAGTGACTTCATCGTCACGCAGCCCCGACTGCCCTTTTTTGCGCACCACCCCATGTGCCAGCACGCATTGAACTCGTCACAATTTAGGAACTCCTGCTTCAGCGGGCGAAATAACATGCCCGTTCCCAGTATTTGCTTCAGTATGTTGGGGGTAACCTGCCCCGGGGCGACATGCAGACACGCTAAGGTGTACTGCACAAACGGGGGCAGCAGGAACATCAACCCGCACTTTAGTTGGTACTCGTATACCAACATAAAGTTGCCAGGGGGATCCCAAAACTTCACCCCCCGGCCCAGCGGCCGCAACAAGACCTCCTCCGGAATGCTCCAATTTTGCCGAAGCACTTCAAGCTCCGACGAAGTCAAACTCTCGCCAGGGCGTTCCCAAAATGAATCATCCTCCTCACGAGATGTCGCCATGATCAATTCCTCTACCTCCTGCAATAGAGGGTCACACGAGGACACATGAGACCCGACATCCATCACAGGAATGCCTTCCCCCAAGTCAAGGGCAATCTCCACCATAAGGTTATCCAATCCCTCATCCATCCGGTGCAAAGTGTCTGAATCGGCACTAAGAGAACTAGAGACCACCACGATCTCTTCGCTGGACACCCACACCGGATCTGCCATACCCCGCTACCTTAACCCTAACCAGCTCGACAACAAATCTCTCACCCTAGAAATCCTACCAACACCACAAACATGTGAACAATCCCACACCCCAAATAACCCAAAACAACGCCGCCACCACATACAAAATCAAAGATAGAGGAAGCGACGAATTCATACATGGAAACAGCGGGTTTGCGTAGTGGCAGTGAAGCTGATTACAAACGGCTGAGCGCTCGCACCCAATCGATTGAGGATGAAATTGGACGTTTCCTAGTCTGAAACTTATAGAATAGCCGAAACCCTAAAACACAAATCGCGGCGCAACAGTTTCCAGTTTCAAAACACGAACTCCCCCCTTCAGTTCTCTCCAATCCTATTTATATGCATTCCCTTGGATCCCACAAAAAGAAGCGGTCAGGGTAAAGCCACGTCACCTTAGGTCACTCTAAAAAAAAAAAACGCGACAGTCCCCAACCAAGCGCGGACTGACTCGCCACATAGCAACAGTCCCCAACCAAGCGCGGACTGACTTGCCACATCGCGACAGTCCCCAATCAAACGCGGACTGACTTGCCACATAGCAACAGTCCCCAACCAAGCGCGGACTAACTTGCCACATTGCGACAGTCCACAATCAAGCGCAGACTGACTCGCCACATAGCAACAGTCCCCAACCAAGCGCGGACTGACTTGCCACATTGCGACAGTCCCCAATCAAGCGCGGACTGACTCGCCACATAGCAACAGTCCCCAACCAAGCGCGGACTGACTTGCCACATTGCGACAGTCCCCAACCAAGCGCGGACTGACTTGCCACATCGCGACAGTCCCTAACCAAGCGCGGACTGACTCGCCACATAGCAACAGTCCCCAACCAAGCGCGGACTGACTTGGCACATCGCGACAGTCCCCAATCAAGCGCGGACTGACTCGCCACGCAACGGCCCGCAACGCTCAGTAGCGAGTCTCCCCAATCAAGCGCGGACTGACTCGCCAAGGCAATGGCCCGCAACGCTCAATAGCGAGTCTCCCCAATCAAGCGTGGAATGACTCGCCATGCAGCGGCCGCAACGCCACATAACGAGTCCCCAACCAGGGCAGCGGCAAACGTTTCTTCTCGCCAACCTGTTTTCGGAACATCACCCCCGTCACCTCGCGACTCTCGCGTGGGGACTTGGGGACTCGGCACCATGCCTCCCGCACCCGGGTAAAACCTATTCTCGGTATCTTTAGAATAACTCCCCACCCAAGAACTCTCTCGGATTGGGGACTTGTTAGTACATAGCCAAAATACTTGGTTAAGCCGAGAATAAGGTACAATTACCCGGTCAAGATAACCCTGGTGAGCCCTTCACAGGCATCCAAAGAATGAAGGGCCGGTAACAAACCGCTTGCCAAAGTCACTCTAGCAGTAAAACACCCCCAAAAGGGAAGACACTCCAAAGGATAGCAATCAGTCCCACATTGGAGACTAAGGAAAATGTATCCAAGCTTAGCCTATAAAACAAGCTCAACCTATCATAAAAGGTACACACACACACAGATACTCTCTCTCTTTCACTCTTCTACCCGTACAAGTGCTCATAGCTAACTTAAGCATCGGAGAGTCGAAGACTGGGCCACCCCAGTCCCGACCCCCGTGACATTGTCACTTGTGCAGGTTCCGTGTGAAGGACCCAAGAATTCTACTTCGCTCCGCCTCGCGACCCCTTCCCGGCTCGGGACGAAGTAGGTAGAAACAGTAGGCAGTACCCTTGAAGTGTTTCAATTGTGGTAAGCCAGACCATTTCTCTTCAGCATGCACGAAGCCCAAGAGGCAAGGATGCTTCACTTGTGGGCAGACATGTCATTTTACCAGGGATTGCACCTGACCTCAGGCTAGAGGGTAGGGTATTCAGCAGAGACCGTTACTTCCAGCTCCAGCTAGAGTGTATGTCATTGGTCAACGTGGTGCAGGAGTGGAAGGTACCATTCTTGTTTATGATCTGCTTGCTACAGTTTTGTTTGATACGGGGGTAACCTATTCCTTCATATCTAGCTTAATGGTGAGGGCATTAGGCTTGACTCCGACATCGCTTACTAGATCTTTGTGTGTTTCATCGCCTCTCGGTGTTGCTATTAAGCTTGGCACTTTGTGTGAAGCATGTCCTATAGTGATTAGTGGTAGAGAGTTCCTTACTTCTCTCATTGTGATTCCAAACCACTCCTATGATGTGATTTTGGGATTGGATTGGCTAAGGCCAAACCATGCTTTGATTGACTGTTTTGGTATGGTGGTGTCATTCCACATTCCTGGACAACAAAGTTTTCGCTATCGTTGTCATAGGTCGGACACAACCATGTGGGAAGGAGTGTTGGCACATATTGAGGCTACCGGTAGTACCATGGGTATTGCGGATATTGCAGTAGTCTATAAGTTTAGTGATGTGTTTCAAGAGATTCAGGGGTTACCTCCTAAGAGGGTAGTGGAGTTTGTTATAGATGTGGTACCAGGTACTTCACCGGTATCAAAGACTCCTTATCAGATGGGGAGAACTGAACTTCAGGAGTTGAAGGTTCAGATTGAGTGTCTTCTTGAGTAGGGATTCATTAGACCTAGCACCTCGCCTTGGGGTGCACCAGTGTTGTTTGTAAGGAAGAAGGATGATACACTCCGATTGTGTGTGGATTATCGGGAGTTGAACAAGGTGACCATCAAGAATAGGTATCCCTTGCCTAGGATTGATGATTTGTTTGATCAGCTTATAGGTGCTACAGTATTCTCTAAGATTGACCTGAGGTCCGGTTATCACCAGTTGAGGGTGAAGGAGGAGGATATTCCGAAGACCGCTTTCAGGACTAGATATGGGCATTATGAGTTTGTTGTCATGCCTTTTAGTCTGACCAATGCGCCTGCATGTTCAACCCTTATCTGGATGTGTCTGTGGTAGTATTTATAGATGATATTTTGATTTACTCCAAGACCTTGGAGGATCATGATAGACATTTACCGATCGTACTACAGGTTCTTAGGGAGGCCAAGTTATATGCTAAGTTTGGGAAGTCTGAATTTTGGAAGGAAAATGTCAAGTTCCTTGGTCATGTGGTGTCAAAGGAGTGGATTTCGGTGGATCCCTCTAAGGTGGAGGTTGTGATGAATTGGAGTCGTCCCACTACTCCTACTGAGATCCGTAGTTTCCTTGGGTTGGCAGGATACTATCGAAGATTTATTGAGGGATTTTCTAGTATTGCCTCTTCTTTGACCAATTTGACAAAGAAGAATGCCAAGTTTGTGTGGACCGATGAGTGTGAGAAGGCATTTGAGGAGTTAAAGACTATGTTGACTACAGCCCATGTGTTGGTCATTCCTATTAGTGGTGTCGACTATGTCATCTATAGTGATGCATCTCATCAGGGTTTGGGTTGTGTGTTGATGTAGCTTAGTGGTGTTGTGGCTTATGGCTCTAGACAGTTGAAGGTTCATGAGAAGAATTATCCCACTCATGACCTAGAGCTAGCTGCGGTATTATTTTCCTTGAAGATTTGGAGGCATTACTTGTATGGAGAGAAGTTCGAACTCTTTTCTGATCATAAGAGTTTGAAGTATTTATTCTCTTAGAAAGATTTGAACATGAGGCAAAGGAGGTGGATGGAGCTCCTTAAGGACTATTACTTCACTTTGGAGTATCACCCTGGGAAAGCCAATGTAGTGGTGGATGCGTTGAGCAGGAAGCCTAGGGGTATAGTCGCCTCTATCATGGTTTAGGAGTGGCTCTTGTTGGAGATTGCATCTGAGTTTGGCATTCTGCCATCAGATAGGGAGTAAGGGATCTTCCTTGGAAGCACCTCTGTGCAACCTACCTTGATTTCCAGGATCGCCAAGCACATGATGAGTTCTCACGAGCAAGGTTGGCAGAGTTAGTGGTGGACATGTTGGATGGTTGTCCTTCAAAGTGGTCGGTTGGATTAGATGGTGGATTGATGTATAAATTGAGGTTGTGTGTTTCCGATAGTCATAATCTCAAGGGAGAGATACTTTGGGAGACACATCGATCTCGTTATACGGTGCACCTAGGGAGCACCAAGATGTATAAGGATTTGCGTAGGCAGTTTTGGTGGAATGGGATGAAGAGGGATGTAGCAGAGTATGGGTCCAAGTGCCTCACTTGTCAGTAGGTGAATGCGGAGCATCAAAGACCTGGAGGTATGTTGAAGCCATTACCTATTCCTTCTTGGAAGTGGGAGCAAATCTCTATGGACTTTGTCATTGGATTGCCAAAGTCCAAGCTTGGACATGATGCCATATGGGTGATTGTGGACTGTTTGACGAAGTCAGCACATTTCCTTCTAGTGTCTTTGATGTATACAGTGGATGTTTTGTGCAAGTTGTATGTGAAGAAAATAGTGAGACTTCATGAAGTGCCTACTTCGATTGTTTCTGATCGAGACCCTCGCTTTACTTCCAAGTTTTGGGGAGGGTTTCAGAATGCCATGGGTACTAACTTAAACATGAGCACATCATTTCACCCTCAGACCGATGGGTAGACTGAGCAGGTAAATCAGGTGATAGAGGATATGTTGAGGGCTTATGTCATGGACTTCAAGAGAAGTTGGGAGGATCACCTCCAATTGATTGAGTTTGCCTATAACAATAGTTATCACTCTAGTATCGGCATGACACCATATGAGGCACTTTATGGAAGGCCGTGTAGATCTCCTATTTATTGGGCGGATGTGGGTGATAGTAAGCTGTTGAGTCCTGATATTGTTCAAGAGACAACAGAAAAGGTCTTTATTATTCGAGATAGGATCCAAACTGCTCAAAGCAGGCAAAAGAGCTATGCCGACTTGAAGAGAAGACAAGTAGAGTTTGATGTTGGGGATCATGTATTCTTGAAGGTTTCACCTACTAAAGGAGTGGTGCGATTTGGCAAGAAGGGGAAGTTGACTCCAAATTATGTAAGGCCTTTTGAGATTTTGGAGAAAGTAGGAGATTTGGCTTATCGGCTTGCCTTACCTCCTATCATGTCCGGGGTACACAAAGTGTTTCATGTGTCCTTGTTGAGAAAGTATATTCCGGATGCGTCACATGTGATTGACTTTAGTGCTATCAAAGTGAATGCGGATGCAACCTTTGTTGTTGAACTGGTTCAAATCTTGGATAGAGCAACCAAGAGGCTTCGAAGAAAGGAAGTCGAATTGGTTAAGGTGTGTCGGAGTCACCATGATGAGGGTGATGCATCTTGGGAGTTAGAGTTGGATATAAGGGCTAAGTACCCAAAGTTGTTTTTGGGTTAGTATTGTGAATTTCGGGGTGAAATTCCTTTAAGGGGGAGAGATTGTAATACCCTAGATTTTCATATCAATATTCCTTGTATTAGTTTTGGAATTAATGAACGATTACTTGTTTAACTGGCCAAAAAGTTGACTGTACTTTCCGTAAGTTATTTCGAAAACTTCCTTTATGAAAGTTGTAGAGTCGTCGATATGAGTTTGTACACATGCGGCACGTCTAAAACGTATGTCATATGAGAAATTTTTGGTCAGAGGAAGTTAAGTCTACGGGTTTGGAAAGTGTATAAGTAGAAAAATGTGTGTGGGAGTTTTTGGGGAACCCTAAAGTCAGCTCTCTCTCTCTTTTCTCTCTTTTCTCTTTTCTCTCTCTTCTGCTCCTGAGCTCACCCACACACCAAACATTGACCGGAGTTATCTCCGCCATCCGGCCACCTTTTTGGACGCTGTCGGTTTTGTTGGATCCGCATCGACATCCTATCCTGGTAGCCACCACGAAGCGGTAGAGCTACTGCTGTTTCGCTAGAAAACCGGTGATTTTGACTCCGATTCCGGCCAAGTTTAGGTGAGTCTTGCTCCCCTCTCTCTTCTAGAGATGTTATTAACCTTTGGTGACCTAGAAATCAAGTTTTGGGGCCAGTTTTGCAGATTTGGAATTAGATTTTTTGGGTTGGAATTGCGGGACGATTTCCGGCCGATCCCGGCAGAACGGGTTAAACCTCTAGGTATTAAAGTTGCTCTCCATGTTTCAATCTACAAGTTTCATGTTGTGAGTTTCTCCAAATTTTGAGATTGGTGGTGGCGCATGGGGCTCACTCGCCGCCGCCTGTGGCGGCTTGTGGGAGTGCGTCCGGGTAGGGTAAAGGGTTTGGTTGCTGTGTTAGCAAGTCCTTGTAGTTTCTGGTGTGTTGATTGTGTGAAGACTAGTGTTGATTGTGTGAAGACTTTAGCATCTTAGGTGCTAAGTTTATTATGGTGTTCGTTAGGTCGGAAACTTGGAAAAGTTGATCTTGGAGGTAGTATTGTTGTTTTTGAGTGTCCAATGACCTTGGGAGGTCTTGGAGGAAGGATTGCCCTTCTTAGGGCAACCTTTAAGTTAAGGGTACTTTGATCCTTGTTGAGAAGTTTTTAAGTTTTTGATTGTGTAATTTTAGGTGATTTATGAGGTTGTGGATTAGCTTGACTCTTATGCTATGTTGCGGGTTTGCAACGGGATTGTTAGGTGAGTAAATCTCACCAAGGTCCATTTAGTTAAGGGTACTTTGATCCTTGTTGAGAAGTTTCTAAGTTTTTGATTGTGTAATTTTAGGTGATTTGTGGGGTTGTGGATTAGCTTGACTCTTATGTTGTGTTGCGGGTTTGCTATGTGAGAAATCTCACCAAGGTCCATTTAGGACTAAATTTGATTTTGATCATTTGTTGATAAAATTAATACTATGCTATTATTTGTTTTCAAAATATATGAGCTTGATCGTCAACGGCTCATAGGTAAGATAAAACAAGTTTTCTTTATATGTTAATTTTGAGGTTCAAGTGATCATAATTGTTGTGATTTTAGATAGATTATTCATGTGAAATATCTATATTTGTTTCATAAAAATATATCTATGCAAATGATATATTTTATGATGGGATCTTGTGTTTGTTAATAATGATGAGGATGTTATATGGTGAATTGTTGTTAAATAGTCAAATCGGGTTTCAAGCCTTTAATCGGGTGATTGGTTACGGTTATGACCTCAATCTTCATTTTGTGATATTGTGATTGTTGGATAATTTGCCAAGCCGGGTTTCAAACCTTTAATCGGGTGATTGGTTGCAGTTAAGATGCTATTTATCATTCTTATGTTTTGATATTAGACAGTCAAACCGGGTTCTAAGCCTTTGGCCGGATGATTTGTTGCGGTTAGGAATAGTGCTCTAGTCTGTCTGTCATTGTAGGTCATAGGAGCTACATTATGGTATTTGAGACTAATAGGTACACAATTTGTTGTTGTAGGTCATGAGAGGTATTTTTTTTAATACCTGGGACTTATGAGTACATGTTATTTGAGAAAGTGTTGAAATTGTGGATTTAATTGTTGATATAAATTTCTCTTGTATTATTATGAATGCGAGAGATGTGTACTTTTTTTTTGTTTACTCATACGAGCTTTTTAGCTTACCGGGTTTGTTATTTTACAATCTCGGTGCTCCAATTATTGGTGTAGGGGTTCGACCTACAGGTGAGGATTAACATGGTTGAGGCGAAGGCTTAGTGGCAAGGTTCTTTTTGGTTTTTGTTATACTCTATATAGTTTTGTTATTTGGGTTAACTGTATTAAACTCATGAAATTGTTCTCATGTTTTGGTGTTGCAGTTATGTAAACAAGGAAGTGTAATATTTAACTCAGAGATGAGTTATATGATATTTACTTTCCGCTTTTGAGTTCTAGATGTTTGGGTTTGTTGTTTGAAACATGGTGAGGTGTTAGTATTTTAAGTTATATCATGCCAAAAATTTTGAAATTTATCTTTCGAAAATTGGGGTATGACACTCCTTAATTATGCATGCCTCCCTAATGTGCATCACTTATATGTATACATATGATATATATACAACTTACCAATTGACTGACCAACTGCATCCGGGACCAGTCCGACAACAACTCATGTGAAGTCTCATGCGAAGTGATCCAAATTAATCATGGTGAGGTAATTTGATATCGTCCAGCTCATTGCACGCGAAAACTTATTACATGCGCACTTCGTCTAGCTCGCATGATATCTTAGGTGAGGTAACCCGCGCGCCTCTAAACCCAATATTACTTGGGCTCGCCGGTGTGACGTGGATTATGAATTTAACTAATATTCACTTAAACAATTACTGTCCAGTAAAATATTAATTTGGGTGTAAACACCTACGAATCTCAATTCACAAAAAGATTTGGTCCTTAGAGATCTGAACGCGTTCATTTCAAAAATAAAAATAAAAAATCTAAACGCGTTCAACCCAAAGAAACAAGAGTAGAACATATATACACTTAACAGATCCAAGGCTGATCAGAAAGAGACGCGACTGAGAGGGTAGATGGAAGAGACTCTGAGCTGCTTCTGATCTAACATCTTGCGGCGGACAAGTTTTCGTTGGAACACAACATTATATTAGCGAGTTACGCACTAATAATTATTCTCCTTTTCGATCACTTGTACTTGGTTGAATTTGGATTCATTGGTATCTCTGTTTGGTTATTTAAATAGTGGATGGTGCCTCATATTGAAATCTTCTGTCGAAGATTCGTACAACTAGTATGATCATGTCATTCTAATCCAGAGTTCCAAACATGGAGGCATGCATGGAGCTTCTCAAGAATTGTTACGAACTGCTTACATCTTCTTCATGTCTAAAATAACCATACATTGATTTTCTAATGGCTGAACTTGAATCGATCATCATACAATGACGATATATGCATGTAATATACCAAACCTTCTTTTATGGCTGAACTGAGACCAAAGTAACCAGATTTATTATATAATGTTGATACTAGTACACAAATGTATTCAGTACACAACTTGGTTCAGTTTGCTTGCAATTACGTAGATGGAGTATTGGCATAGTTCCACACCAATTTGGAGAAAAGTTCAAATTCTCGGTCTCCCCCAATGTCGCCAATGGGAACAGCATCAGAAATCTCCCTCAAATCCTCTTCGGTAAGCTTCACATTTACTGATCCAACATTGATATCAAGGTTCTTTACTTTAGTAGTCCCTGTTTGATTTACAAATTAAACCATGTTCACCGATATCAGTATATAAACATCACAACAAATCATTAATGTAACTAGTATTATGTGAAAGAATCACATGTACCAGGGATTGGGAATATGTCATTGCCCTGGTGGAGAAGCCATGCTAGAGCTAATTGAGGAGCAGTGCACGTATGTTTTGCAGCAAGGTTGGCAAGTTTGTTATAGAAAAGTTTGTTCTTTTCCAAATTCTCACCATTGAACCTTGGATGAGTAGTCTGGGTTAAACAACAGCTCTGTTAGTTTACATTTGAGCTAGCTCTAACTAGATATTGAACAATCATTTATATGTTTCTGTTTATATCAACCAACTTCCTGCAGGCAAGCTCTCTAGAACTGCCTTCCCACCGAAGAACCCACGGCCGAGGGGACTATATGACACTATCCCAATTCCAAGCTTCCTGCAAGTACATGGAAGCGTAAAAGCATATCCGAGTTTTCAAAATCAAAAGCAATACCTTCCCCAAACTTGACGAATTTGACATTGTAATATTCAGAGCAGAGGTGAAAATAACAAACCGGCAAAGTGGAATAAACTCGTCTTCAATTTCACGCGTCCAGAGGGAATATTCCATTTGTACAGCAGTGATGGGGTGTACTGCATGAGCCCTAATTATTGTGTCTACACTAGCTTCTGATAGACCAATGTACAGTATCTTTCCTTCATTTACCAGCTTCTTAAGCTCCCCAATCTTCCTCATACCACCAAAAACAGCAAACATTTAGATCTAAAGAGAGTCCTAGCAGGACATTGAAATCATGGATTTCAAGAATGATAGATGAACAGAAAGTATCTAAAAGCTTACAGTATCCTCGATTGGCAGTGTAACATCGACACGGTGCTGGTAGTACAAATCAATGTAGTCGACATCTAACCGCTTTAGACTAGCTTCACAGCATGCTCTTACATATTCCGGGCTCCCATTTATCCCAATTTCAAAGTCACCTGACTTGAAGAGGCCGAATTTTGTAGCCATTTGAACCTTTTCTCGAGGAAGCTGTTTTAAAGCCTGAAAATACAAGACAAGTGAGGATATCAATTTTCTACTAAATTCTTCTCACTACTTACAAATAGAATGTTTGTCACTAAAAAGATAGGATTCATCATATACCTTGCCAACCATAATTTCATTATCATGATTATGACCATAAAGATCTGAAGTGTCAAAGAAGGTGACTCCCCTATCAAATGCTTCCTTTATCACAGAACACCCAGCTTCATGAGAGAGAGGAGTAGCTTTGTATATTCCAGATAGTCCCCCACATCCAAAACCCAATCTAGAAACCTGAAGATCAAAAAAGTAAAAGCCAACTTCCATTTGAGTATACATCAGACCAGATAAAAGTAAGTATTCTTCTATCATTACAACTGTAGCTCATTTTTTTCAAAAAACACCAAGAATACTTTCGAACTTGAATTTCATCCCAGTGTTCATAATGGTCTGTGTCTGGTAGATTACTAGTACTGTCATAGGAGTCGAGAAAATCAAAAACAAAATGTTGTATATGCATCAATTGACTTGAAATTCTTTTTGACTAAGACACAAACAACATATATACATGAACTGCTGCAGAGAACTGATCACAAAATAACTGGAAAATGTATTTAGTTGATGGTTATTTTACACATGGAAATCTCAGCTTGATGTGAATGATCAGCATTCAGACAATCAGCCTGTTCTAAACTGATCACATTAGAGTAGTAGACTTTCGAGCATAAGTATAAGCTATACAGAACAGTTTCAGATAAATTGATAAATTTTACCTCTAATCCCTGGCTACCCAGTTGAACCTTTGGGATTTGAATCTGATAGTTGTCCTCCATTCTCAGAGAAACCAGTGTAGCTTGGGTTCTCCTGTGAAAATTTAGCTTACATATTTAGGTAGGTACATGTCTATTTCTCACAAATATTATTATTGGAGTCAAGAAGAACTTGTGAAATTGTCTAGAGAGATTAATATTTTAATCTAGAAACATGCATGTGAACATATGTTAATATCCTTGGTTGTTCCTATCTAGAACCAAATTGAATCTTATCAAGAAACACATTATTCATGACATACTGTCTCACTGTGTCACTCTCAAGTTTCAACAAGCAAAGGGCACTGTTTTCAGGAAGATTACCGATTAAAGTAGATTGATACAGATCCAGTCCTCATGTCCGGTCAATCAGGGTTTCCCGGTCAGCATGCTTAACTAGATTGCAAGCACAAGCCAGGTTAAGAGAAACAAAAGTGAAGGTTGAAACATAGAAATTAAGAATCTACCACCTGAAAATAGGACGTTTTAATCACTGATGGTTACAATAGGACGTTTTGATTCTAATGCTACAATTGTGTGTTGAAAACAAGATCTTCAACGTACAGAAGAAAAGTGACCAGGGAGAAATCTAAACAAGAAGATACCAAGCTAGTATTTTAATTATTTTCCAGTAACTTCTACCTGAATGCTAGTGTGATCAATATATTGGAACATGTTTCAGTCGCAAAGCAAAGGGTATCGGCACAATGGACACTTGTAATGAGTCTCAAGCCACCGGAGAATGCAGTCGCCGTGGAAAAATGTGTAAGCATGGGAAGCGAGTAGCTAGTAGACCGTCCTCAAAGTCGTCCATACAAATACCACAGGACGTGTCAACTCTCACTCTCTCCAACCCCTCGATGGCTGATTTAGTTGCAGGCTTAGGTCTAGCCCTTCCATATGATTTCTCCTCGGCTAATTCCCTTGCAACCCTTGCATCGATTTCGTCTGTGATCGGACGATCAATCCCAATTCGTCTAATTCTGAAATGCCAGCGATCAAAGGCCCTATAATCGAACAGTTTCAATGCCTCATGGTAGATGTTTACATTAATAAAAGCACCACCACCATCAGAAACCGTCTCAAATATTTTGGCAACAATGGGTGGCTGCTCATGCCGTGGCACGCTCATGTTTCTAAGAACTTGGGAGATCATTGTTGGTTGCAGATCGCAACGACTACGAGTTGTTAGTAATTGTGGCTCAGTTTGAAGATGGATTTGCTCATCATCAGGCGTAGATGTGCGTAGAAATTCACCATTCGTCCACAATGCACCAGATTTGTTTGACTTGTAGAAATTTATTCGGATCTGAAGCGTGGATGATGGAACCGGTGTGCATGTTGTCGACTCAATTTCAGTATAATAAGAATGCTGGTAAACGATCACCTTGTCGTTGGGTTTAAAGGAAAACCGATCTGCATCATCGTGAGGCAGTGGATGTCGGCACAAAGGACACTTGTGATTCTTCTCCAGCCACCGGAAAATGCAAGTTCCATGAAAAATGTGTAAGCAGGGCAAGCGAATAGCTGTAACACCTTTCTCAAATTCGTCCATGCAAATACCACATGATCTATCAAGTCTCACTTTCTCCAACTCGTTCATCATGGCTGACATGGTTGCAGGCTAGGCTTAGGGTTAGGATTATAAGTCACGATATATATGTTCACATGGATAAGAAAAGCGTCTTGAGGCTAGTACGTAGCAAGCACATCGAATATTTTGGCAACAGTGTTTCGATGATTCTCTTGTGCAAGAGGCATATGGCTTTCAAGAACCTCCATGATCCTTTTCTTCATAAACTTAAACTTCCCATATCCCGAAAGCTACTTCTTCATCTGTGAATAGGTTAGAGGAAACAAATTTGCTTTCAACAAGTGTTTAAAACGGTAGCAAATTCTCTTCAAACCAGTGGCACCAAGTCTTGGCAACCCTGAACCAGTGAGTCTTCGAGTATTAATGGCGAACCAGTGGCACCAAGTCTTGGCAACTCCAAACCAGTGACCAAGACAATAAGATAGCATTAATGGCAACTCGTCGCGACGGAGCGTAATTGTTTCAGTTTCCAAGAGTTTGGGACCTTGGTGCGGCATGCAGAGCGAGACTGAACTGGATGGGAAGCACGTCATCCCTACTAACTGTTTCGTCCGTGCTAATTAATTGTTTCCATTAGGGCTGTTTTTTTAAAACCGAAACCCGAAAACCCGGACCGGTTTGGCCCTAAACCGACCCGATCGGGTCAGGTTTTGACACAGAAAACAGCGGGTCGGGCTAAACCCGGACCGATTTTGAAAGTTTCGGATCGGGTCGGGTTTCGTCTGCGACCGATTTTGTTCCGGATCAGACCGATTTTGTTCAGTTTTGACCATTTTTTTACAACCCGTCAACCAGAAAACCCGAAAACCCGGCCTGAAAAAAGCCCGAATTGGTCGGTTTCTAGAGATAAAAAAACCGGCCCGACCCGGACCGAAACTTTTGGGTTCGGGCTCGGTTTTGATTTTTTTCGGCCCGGACCGACCCGAACGCAGCCCTAGTTTCCATATACATGGAAGGTGGCCATCTTTTCCCACTTAACTTCGGTGTAATACTGGCGGTGGTAATCTGACATACTTATCCTACGTACAACTTGAGGCACGCTCGCTTTAGGGGTTTACTGGTGAATATAAATGTACCAATCGAGATCAATTTGAGATTAGGTGATGAGACAGAAGTATAGCCAACAACTTTCATACTCCTAATAGGACCGGGGATTTCCTTGCAGAATAAGATTTCCTAGCAGAATGAGAGAGCACAAAATACGTATATTGATAGCCAAGTACTTTCATACTCCTCAAGAATTTGGCATGGAAATACAGTGACACCTGCATGAACTGACATGAACGGTGTTTTCTCCAATTCCATTGCGATGCCAATTGACCACTTTTAATTCCATGACTGAAACCTTGCATGGGGATATGCTAGGTTGCTTTCTTTGTAGATTGTTTTTGAAATTATTTGTTAACCTTTCAATACTTTCTGTCTTGGAATTGCTCACATATAAGACGGCCTAACATGCACTTATATAGGAGTCGAGAAAATATTATTTGGTCACTGCTTTTACTAGCTCATGTTCTATTATCATGCTTTTATCAGCATTAATATGCTTTTATCAACGTGCACTTAGCTTACATATTTAGGTAGGTACATGTCTATTTCACACAAATTGTAAACTGCATACAGCATCAATGACCAAAGCACTGCAGGTTGATGTATATACACCATTAAGGTCAAGCAATTTCTAACATGTATTGCTATTGCAGTCTGTTCCTTTGGCAATATAGGGGATTTATATTATATTTGATATATCACTCTACTCTGCATAACATTACAACTTTGTAGAAATATACCGATTACTGAAGCAGAAAAGAAAACATTACAGTATTTTGTTGCTTGAAGGAGTCGGCGCCTTGGCATCTGCAATGCCACCTAAAGTTTTTCCGACTGATGGGTGTTTCTGACAAGAATACAACACTGAAGTAACAGTGAAATAATTTTGAAAGATGCATGCACTAAGAAAACAATGCCTCGGCCTCAAACACGTTGGGGGGATCAAAAGTTCATACACCTTACAGACATGCTGTTTGCCTCGGCCTTTTTCTGAACATGAATCTTCCTGTTGCTGTGTGGGAAAGCTCATGTCCTATGGCTGGTTTATTAGGATCTGATATGAACAATACACTGCCGGTGTCAGGTATAACTGCACAATACTGAGAGATTCACCATAAGCCTCTATTTTTCTGCATGAAATGCACCATAAGCCTCTGTTTAGAGTGAGGAATTAGTGTGAAATTCTGTGCCATGTGCTATTTTACTGCGCGCTTTGAGGGGGAAAGTGGTCAAAATTTCCACCTAGATGCTAATATTAGAGATTAAAGATATCGAGAAGCTCTCTCTCTTTGCACTACAAAGGACTAATAATTTAAAGCTAAGGTGCTGTTTATATGTGAACAATGAACTGGAACAATGAAAATCGCCCTTTGAAAATGCAAGTTGCTTCCTCATAAACTGCATCAGTCCTTTAAAAATTCAAGTTTACTGCAGCATTAGTCCTAATGATCATTTTATCTTGGACCAGACAGTTCGATTGATCTTAAACAATGTCATTTTCCATATCTTCATATTGTCTATTAGTACACCGAAAGTCCCAAATGCCAGAGGGCAACTACTGGCTTGTGTCATGGAGTTGTTATAACGCACAGTAGATACAAGACAACAACACAATGGGGACGTCTCAATGCAAATGAAAGTTGGGAAGAACAATATAACACTATCATAAGTTACAGAAATGTTACACAAAAGACATCTGGGAGATAATGATATATAAGGGACATCCTGTTAGAGTACATAAATAGGAACCTATCAACTAAACCCGATTATATCCGATTGATTTGCTGAAGAGGCGGCGGATGTATACAATTTGTAGACCACTTGCAGCAACTAGCATCAAGTATTCTCCAAGTGTGTAAAACACAACACGCTTTCGTGTGCTCTCATTTGCTGCAGTAGAAACAAAAGAGTCAAAAGATTGCGAAGAATATTAACATAGAGTAATGTATTTAACGGTTCCACATCTTTTGTGTTAACTTAGGAGTTTATCACATTGAGCACTACTTCTTGACTCTGGGTTCTAAGCTAATTATTTATTCACACTTATTCAAAGACAAGGACACCAAGAATATTATCATGTATGGCATATACCTAATTGCAAGGAATGCATCGCCTCATCATTATCATTTTTCAATAGAAAAAAGAAAGAAAAACTTACTATGGCGATGCCGAGTATCACGTGCTTTCAAGTACTTTTGCTCCAAAGTAACCGACTCCAATGCCTCTCTAAGTTCAGCTATCTTCACATTGATAGGGTCTAGATGCTCTGCAATAAAATCAACACTAAAAGATTAAATATAACCAAAACAGTATAGGAGAAAATTATAAAATAAAAGAAAAGAAAAAATAGTAGCTAATTGATTGAAAGCCAACTATTTTCTGGCTGTCAAGGCCAAAATCACTTTGACCATCAAAGAGCAGTTCCAAACTGGAAAGACAAATGTGAACATATAGAATTATCAAAAGAGATTGTACATACCATCCTTGGCGATGTTGTGCTCAGATGGAATATGGCCGACATGTATATGGAAAGAAACCGTTTCTGGAGTTGAGTAGGGATTGTGGAAGCAGAACTTGTACATTCCACTCCTTGGGGCCTTAAACTCAAACTTATCTCCAGATGTTCCCTTTGAACTGTGCACTGTATTACCCCCAGGAGATGTCACCTGCAAAAAAAAAAAAAACAAAAACAAAAAACCAACATTATACATATCCTTTGTCATCAGAGTCTATAAAACTGCACCTAATGACTGTGGACCAGAGCAAACAGGCCAAAGAAATGTTGTATAGAAGCTCATCAAGTGAAGAATATTGTGCATATATATATACGTATCTAAAAGAGATATAAGAGATAGAGTCTCAATCTTGGCCACTTCAAGGTCATTGTTCTGTCCCTTAAATAGTTTTGTGAATCCTATCAAATCATAAAATCTGTCAGAGGATATAGAGGAACTGCCTTACAAATATCAAACATATTTGTACTAGTGAAACATTTATGAAACAAAACATAAACATCAAACCAATTCTTCTGAGATGGAAAGTCAGCATTAGTAACATTAGTACAAACGAGCAAGTGAAACCAATTACTCCAAGTCCTTCCAAACAAGAAACTAACCCCACCTGGTCAAATCATCCCTTCAACACTCTTACGAACATCAGTTTTTTGGGGAAAACACATTAGATCTGCTTCCAAGGAAAAATGGGCAGATAGGAACCAAAGAACAAAAAACTCGATGCCGATAACTATCATCTGGAAAGGGATATGACTATTTCAAACACGATGGCATTGGCTCCTCGTACTATATACCCTAAAAGCTCGAATCTAACATACTACTTTTTATCTACGAGAATAGAAATCTGGAGAGGTATTTTTATACTACCGTCCCTTGCGTTATCTTCAAAGAATATACTAGTCCAACATAAGTATGGAGAGATCAAGACAGGCAGCATAATTAAGCCTGTTTGTACCAAATTGCTTCTAAACATTCCAAAGGGTCTCTAACATCCTCTACAGGCTAGAACATTCCTAGTTCCTTAGGCTAATGCAAACAATTAACAATAGCAAAACTCTTTCGATTCACATTACTTGAGTTTGAGTAGATTATCTTTAAGGATGTGAACCAATAATCATGATCAATTCATTATATAAAATGTCCCCAACTAAGTCTAATTACCTATAAGCATTACTACTCCAACCCTCAATAATCATAATTCATAATTCAGATCAAACAATTCAAAACCCCAAAACCCAAAGCAACCTATAAACAGATCTAACCCAAACCCAAAAAAAAAAACCCCAAATTGTATAAAACCCTAGAATTCAAATTCGAAACCCAATTCAAACGCAATCGCAAAATAGAAGAAAACAAAATTCTGACTCACAATCAAATCGAGACCCGGATGATCGTTTGCCCAGAAGATATCATGGTCGACGACGACGAAGTTCCCCGAAACGGTGTCGTCTTCATAGAGCACATACTCGTAGACGCATTCGATGTCGTTCACCGTCACCGATAGCGACTCGATTCGCACCACTAAGCTCACCAAAAGCACTCCCATCATCAAAATCACCGACTTTTTGCTCTGCCAAGACTCCATTTTTCTCATCCAATTTTTTTTGTTTTTTTTTTTTTCTGGGTTTGAGTTTTTGAGAGTCAGAATTTCTCAGAGAAAAAATGGAGCCTCGGAAGATGAAGACGAAGAAGCAGTTTTGATTTTAAAGTAAAAGTGAAGATCCGTACGTGGTGCGTTATTATTGGCTTTCGACACGTTGCTCTCGCCACGTCTGCATCGGGGTCAACATCAATTTGGGCCTGTGTGTTTGGGCTTTGTTGATTTGAATCAGCTATATATCTTGCTTGCGGGTGACGCTAGGGCAAAATGAGATTGAAGAATGAAGAAGACATTGTTGAGCGTTTCGTCGGCGGAAAGGGTAGGGAATATAGAGGAGCTGCTTGTTCAGATTCTTGAATCGGTTCCGGCTCTATATCTGATTCGTTTCAAGTGCGTCTCAAACTACTGGCTGGCTCTGATTTCCGACACGGAGTTCCGGCTCTGATTTCCGACACGGAGTTCTGGCGACGTCACACTGTCTGAAACCCTAACCCTAAAATATCAGCTTTCTTTTCTAGCAAAATCCAAGAAAACGTTTTCAAGTCCATCCCTCTCGAATGCAGGATGGTAATCCCTTTAAAACCTTAAACAATTCTGTCCCTGATGGATGCAATTTTAAGATTCTTCAGTCCTGCAATGACCTCTTTCTCTGCCACATTCCTGTCATGAGAGATCAAAGAAAACATTATCCGGTATACGTTGTCAATCCAACCACCAACCAATTTCGGGTTCTTTCTTCTCCTAGGATCGGGGAAGACATGGACAGATATGCTTTTGTACGTTATGCTTTGGCTTTTGATCCTTCCAAATCGCCTCATTACAAGATGGTCATAGAACGGGAAGGCGAGCACCACAAAATAGACATGTATTCATCTGAGACGGGAAAGTGGAAGCATCTCAATATTCCTTTCTTCCAAAGCCCTCTGATCGGGGTAGGCATCATGATTGCAAGGAGATGGCTATGCACTTTGATGACAGGAGCAGCGAAAGCGCGGTGTTCTGCAATGGCATAGTTCATTGGATAAGATACAGAGATCGAAGAACACCGGAAACACTGGAAACACTGGAATTTAATGTATCCCACTACTTTGACTTAGCTGAAGAACGATTGGGGATCGTGTCTAGTCCTCCTCCTGTTCCCTAAAACATTCCCGCTAGACGGCCGAGTTTGAGACAAAGATATTTGGGAGAGTCCGGTGGCCATATGTATTTGATTGAGACTTATAAGCATTGTTTGACCCAATTTTTTGTGATCGAGATGGAAAGAGACTACTCTGGCTGGGTTATCAAGTATCATGTTGATCTTAATCCGCTAGTAGCAGCTTTTCCTGGACCGGATTGGAATGCTTTTGTTGTCTTGGGTCTTTTTCATGAGGAAAAAAAATGATGAGAATGAAGAGGAGGATTCTTCGACTGATCTTTGGTTGCATATGCCTAGAAACGTCATATGTTATAATCTTATTAGGAACAAGGCCATCAAGAAATCTGTTGAGTTGGCCAATAAGAAACATTTTCTTAGTCTAGGTGATAATAACCCTACTTACATTGAGGATCATAACTATCCTTACATTGAGACTCTAGCTTGTGTGTGAGGATTGAATCTATAGTCCACATTTTATATAAGCTGCGCTGTTGTTGCCATGTTATTTATGCATTGTATTCGAAAGTTCTGTTAACTACGTGGTTGGAATGTATCTTTGATTTAGACATGTTGCTTCATCAGATATTTGTGTTTTGTCAGTTATAGCACATAGGACATGTATTCATACCATCAATGTATGCATGTGAAACTTGTTTTCCCACATATGTTTGTAGTGGCCAATTTTTAGCAAGAACATGCATTGGCAGTGTGGAACTTTGGAAACATTATTATTGGATCGAGTCGAGAAGAATCTTCACCCTTTTTTTCCGTGGCACTCTACTAACGTTTATAAAGTCATTTCCTTCTACAAACAGAAATTATATCTGAATAGCTTGTTGCTTGTAACATCGATAGTAGAGTAAAACAAAAAATGACTAGAAATTTATACATGAGCTACGAAAACTTACAATCGATCAGTCTCATCAACCACCTTGCTTGATCACTGGAATGGAGAACAGACATACAAAAGATCAAAGTTTTTTCCTAACTAAAATCCATTTTTGCTGATCAGTAGTTGATCGATGCACCTACCATGCATTGTGGTAATTCCAAATTTTACTAACCAATATCTTAAGAAAACCAAATTCGAAGGCTCTCTCTCTCTCTCTCTTCCCCGACCCCGACTTTCGTCACAACCACACTCTCCAAAACCCTAACCCCAAAATCCCAGCTTTCTTCGATGAGTGCTTCAAGTCTTTGTTGGAATCCCTTCAAACCCCTAAACAACTCAATCCCTGATGGATCAAATTTGAGAGTTCTTCAGTCCTGCATATTGAACGGCCTCTTCCTCTGTCAATTCCGGGTTCTTTCTTCTCCAAGCGCCTGCAGAGCTCTTTCAGAATCCGTCCAGCGAAAGAAGCGACGTCGATCAAGCAGTAAACGTGGAAATGGATATATTAGAGGTACGTTTGCTTTTGATCTTAAATTATTTTAGAGTTTTCTACTCTGGAATATTTTTAGGGCTTAGGGCTTGCCAAGCACGGAGCGACGTACCCTTCCGTCCGGCAACAGTTGCCTTCCTTCAATTCTATAATGAAGCAGTACGTACAGTGCATTACATGCGAAAGGTACATACATACATAATCAGTATTGCATGCATATTCCTAACCACCCAAACGTCGCAACCCTACACCAAAAGGTACCACCAACATTATATAAACACCGTCGACGTCCATGGGGTTTCTCTCATCCACTACCTATTGAATAACATACATTTCAATTAAGTTTCAAATCAGAAATCAGAAGATAATGGCTAACGGGATGATCAACTCGTCGTGGATTGTGGCTATATGTTTGGTTTTCGCAACTCTGGTTCTGCGTCCAGCTCTTCCCATGTCCATCGGGACCGTGGCTGTTGTGATTATCATCCCAGTTATTCTGCTGGTGTCCATTATCTTCCTTCACCAGGCGTCCAAGTGATGACCCTGTGTGACACTATGCATGTATCAATTCTTCTGTGATATTTCCCTTGATGAAATAAACTTATTTACTATTGCTTTTATTAGTGCGTATATATTTCTACTTGCCTTCACTTGATTTTAATTGTTATGTGATCGATGTGTGTTCTCTACTGCGATCATATTTTTCCCGTGGCCATCTACGAACGATCATATGGTTGAGAACTTGATGAGATTGAGTTGCATGTTATGTTATCAATTTAGTTCACTTCTATCAAGTAAGATTTCATTGCCATAGAAGTCGATCTGAATGAAGGTATATGTATCTCCGGATCACTCTACTTTTTCTTGTATAATTTGCAATGTCATGTTTAGGATGGAAATCAAATTGTTAGTTCTTCAACATCTAAAATTCATACGAGATCGAATTGATGCATAACCGATGATACCTGCTTAACTCATTCAAGATATACATCACAGCGATTCTCTCCGTTTGACTGATTATCAATGTTGGAAGCGGAACTTTAATTTTGTTCGGTGTTTCTCTTGAAGTTAAATTCATTGTCATTCTCTCCTTCCATATAACTTGATCAGCAGCTTGAATTGTAATGCTGTATATATAACGTGATTCAAACCGATTGTTTATTAAGAATTGTCTGCTCCAGTGGTGTAACTATTTTGGTGATATAGAAGGTGGGAGTGAAAAAGATGAAGAACTTGCTGCTTCAGTGGTTAGAGAAGCCATAGTCTGCATGCTTTGCTTTGCTCATGCAATCTGTTCAGTGTTGCCTGCCTATTGATCTGCCTTCTCCTAGACTTCTTTTGTTTAAGTAAAATAGTTTGATATTAGAATAAGCTTGTGTTCTTATTCAATGGTGTGCAATTACATCCGTATATATACACAAACCCGAGAAGGGTGAAACTCTAATCTTAGCTGTACAAGGAAACTATAAACCCTGAAAGTAAGAGATTACAACTCAATTACAACTCTATCAGTTATTGACTGAATCGTCAAGTTACAATAGGATCATTTCCTTTAATACTCTCCCTCAAGTTGGAATGTATGTCAATTACACCCAACTTGTGAAGTAGTGTGCTGAAGTGAGCTGATCCGAGCGGCTTAGTAAACAAATCCGTTGGCTGCTCCTTGGTTCCAATGTGCACAGCTTTGAGCAAACCTCTTTGAATCTTCTCACGAACTTCATGACAATCGATCTCGATGTTCTTGGTCCTTTCGTGAAAAACTGGGTTGGTTGCAATGTATAATGCAGCCTGATTGTCACAGTACATTCTGATTGGATTGAGTTGCTTCACTCTCAGACAGAATATGGATCATCTGTCGCCGATACGACATAAAGAAAACTGTATGTTGTTACTGGGTTGTGTTTCTTCTGCCCATGAAAACTGAAAAATGGCAGGGTACTAGAACGCATTCAGAGATTACATTTACAGTGGTACAGTAATATAGAAGCCTCTGTGGGCGGTGTGCCTAAACTGGAACCAAAAACTCCGTGCCTTGCAGGATAATACGTCTTGAAACGATCTTGATAACAGCAACACCCCAGTAAGCCGAGCTCAAAATATGGTAACCATGTTGCTCCTGTGTGTTCAAGGGTCGTCTTCTTGTGATGATGAATGAATGAAGAGTTCAGAGTTGATTTGTATGAGACATGTATTACACAATACCAATATATATCCACATACAACAAACAATTAGATATAGAGAAAGATAGCGGCTTACTGCTAGCTCCTCTAAAGTTAGGATACCTCGTAAAGTTTATAAAATCTAGACCATGTAAAATTATCTAATGGTTTAAATTCAAACACATCACCTAGAGTTAATTCTCAAATTCAATAAAGGGAGAAAATAGAGTAATGAGAAGGAGATCGATCTTAAATTATGATTTAACCTAAATTTATTCGTTTTCTTCTATTAAATTCAAAGATTATAAACCTTCCAAGTCCTCAGTAGCACACTGATCTTATCATCATTCACGTTTATCGTTTGTTGGTTCCCTCTTTTCTTTCTTTAGGCTTTCAACATAGCTATGCTCTTCAATCTTCATCTTAGCCAATCTTCTAACCTCGATAGTCCCCCCCCCCTCTTTTACAAGTTGACGGCAGTTACAAAAACAAAAGAAAATTAGTTAACTTGGTTGACGTGGACTATTCTAACTCATTTGATCATATACATGGCTTAGATTTTATGAACTTTATGTAACTTTAGGGATCCTAACTTTAGAGAAGCCGGATCCTACATCTTAAATATAGATTATGCATCTGAGCATCTCAATTATCCAATCCTCATACTCCTTGTTAAAAGAATTTACATTTTTATCTTTGATGATGTGTCTTAACCGAATTTTCTCCTTATTAGAATAGAATATCTGTTAGATATCAACTCCTGATTTACAAAGATTCTCTATGTAATACTTATATAAAGGTCATGATATCAATGAGATGAGTATACCTTTATTCTCGTATTCACATACTCTTCATCACATTATCAGACTTGGTGCCCTAACCAAGAGATAATAGGCCAACCATCCCGAAAAACCTTAAATCCTTCAAAACCCAAACTCTTCTCGAAACCCTAATCTTCCCGTTTCGTTTTTCTCAATTTCCGGTCGGATTTTACTCTATCCACGGCCGGAATTTCATATCCACAGAAAACCCTCGACGTCCTGGTTCCAACCCCACCTGTCTCACTCTGAGAACTGGCTAGAAGGTTCCTAAACCGGCCACCGGAAGTTTCCAAACCACCGCCGACACCAACCACCAGTTCACCGCCTTCCCCTGCTTCGATCGACCTGATTTTTGGAAAGCAGCTTCCTCTTCCAGTGGTGCTCCTACTGTCAAAATTTCAACTTCAAACTCGAAGCAGAAGTAGGTGAAAAATTGTTTTCCCTTTCGAAAGTCTCTAGAAACCAAAGATTTCAAGATTGCTCATCTTTCAAGGAAAGCCAGATAGGTTCCCAACCCTCGGTCGAAGCCTGCAATCGAGTCAAACCCAACAGAGGTAAATTTTTAATTAATGTTACTGCTTTCCGAATTTCAATTCATAGTTCAGGCTTAGTAGTCTTTTCTATCTATCCCCTCTCTATGACGGGATTAGGTTTGGGGGGGGGGGGGGAATAGGGTTTGGGAGTTTTGTTGGGGCTCTCATCCTCTATTAAACTTTATGACTATGACATACGCATCGCTATGACAGCTGTGAGCCTCGCCTACAAGGAAAGAATCGATTGTGACTGTGATTACGCGTCACCTATTTTTATTTGCCTCGATTTTATGACCACATCATTTTTTTACTAATTCCAATCCTCTTGTCTTTTGTAGATATCTGCGCCTCCAATGCCTGAGTTTGAGATCCTCAATGTACGAGGCAATAATTACCTTTAATGGGCATCTGATGTTACACGATTGTTTGTCAGAAAAGGATTTACTTCCACTATTTTTCCTCTTGATGGCCCAGATGCGGTTCCTAGTGAGATGATCAAAGCCCAAGCCATCATGTTCTTGAGGCGCCATATCCATAAAGAATTGAAGATGCAATATCTGATGATAATGGATCCCAAAGAACTGTGGGACGACTTGAAACTCCACTTTGATTATGTAGATGATGTACAATTTCCAGCGTTACTGGCAGGATGGCAAACCATCCGCCAACTTCTATTGCATTCAACTCAGCTCAATGGTCTTCCATGCTTTTATTGCGGCTCTAATGCCCACATACACGAAGATTGTCGTGCCAGTGCGGATGTTAGAGATACCTACAAAAGACACAAGCAGTACTTGGCTCAAGAAACTAACTTTACTAGGGGAGATGACATTGATGCTGAGTCTTCTACCAATCTCACCGTAGCAGATTTTGAAGCTAAGAAGCAAATTGATCTTGCGCGCATGGATGCTATGGATTTTGATTAAACTCTTTTGATTAGATGTTTTTTTTCTGCTATTTTCTACTTGGCACTTGTTTAGCCACAGTTATTTTCAACTTTTCAGTCAGTTTTTATGGAATTAGACATCATTTGATGTATTTTTCAGTTGGCATTAATAAAATCTCTCATTTATGTTCAAATGTGTTGAATGGATTGAGAATTTTATTCCTTTATGATTGGTTTGAATTGCACAAAGCTAAACGCTTCATTACATGACAAACATACTAAATCTACATGTGTTTGTGGTCCTTGAATTGATTATGGCATAAAGAATGGCAAAACATGAGAACAATTGCGAAAAATCGGCGAAAATACACCAAGGCTGTAAGCTGCCGTGTATTGGCAGTGTTGCTGCGCCCCTAAGGCGCTCCTGAGCGTCCCTGATACGCGCTGTGCGCACTGGGCAGCAGCCTGAGCCCCTAGAAGGCCCCTGCCACAAGCTAACAAGACCTGCCGCACGTCTGTATCGGCAATGTACCTCTAGGGAGCCCCTGCCGAGCCCATGCCGGCAGCAGGGCCCTGCCGCGCCCCTATAGTTTAGGTGCTAGAGAAGTGGTCTTTGGATGCGATGATTATAAAAATTGGATGTACTGTCGAGTTAGAGCTGCTTGCGAATTTTCTTGAAAAGCATATGCAGCTAGATGAGAAATGTTTGGGAAATGTCCCGTCTATCCAGAAGTTGGGATTTGAATTCATTTATCAGAATTTCCGTCAATTGTTCTTACCTTCTATCAGTATGTTTGTCAATGGAGAAACACTTGCAAGTTTGGATTTTCTGCAGCATGAATATGATATTGATCTAGTAGATGTCGAGGATTTTACTACAATTTCAATTATATTCATTTTCATTTAAATGAAGGCGCAAAGACAATATATGATGTTGACAACATATTGATTCCAGCTTCTTCAATGGTGCAGACCATATGAGTTTTACCTCTTCATCTCATATATAGACAATATACTTTGAAATTCTTTGTGGAGTACTCCATTCCAATTTACAATACGCTTGCTAAATCATACCATATACCTTGTCTTCAGTGTTCTCGGCCAAATCCATCTGAAAATGCTCATGTTAATTTTGAAGGGGAGATATCTGCTAATAATTTGGTATTGGAATGCTCAGCAGCAGTTGCCTCTCGGGTGTTTTTGGTTGTCTCAAAGGTATGGATGTTTACAACTTATAGCAAATCACATATACATCATTCAAAAGGATTTGAAATATAAATAAATTCACTTGTAAGTTAAACAAATAAAGACAGTTTTTAACAATTAAGGACAATCTTTTTTCTGCATGTCATGTGTCATAGTTTAATTTATCAAACTAACCTTACACTAATTAAATATGTTTTTAGAATAGAAAAGTCTCATTTTGAGATTTTTCAATAAATAGAATATAATAACGGGTTTTCAATAACTTAGTGTAGTAGTAGTTAATTCTAGTAGAAGTAGTAGCATGAGTTAACATTCTAGAAAATGGAATACAGTAGCAGATTTTTTATAACTTAGTGCAGTAGCAGTTAATTCCAGTAGAAGTAGTAGCAGAAATTAACATTCTAATATACGTAGTAGCACGGGTTACCATCTCAGTAGTAGCACAAGTATACTTAGGCAATCCTCTAGTTCTACTACTACTTGAAGACTAAGACAATGAATGAGTCATAGGAGGGGGCGAAAGGTCTGCTACTACTACTTTCTGTTATTGTTATTGATACGGAAGTTCAACAACATGCAGTAATAGCACACAATAGCAGCAACATTAATCAACACCTTGCAGTAGCAACACATAGCAACATCACACGCAGTTGCAGCACACATCAACAACACACACAGTAACAACACGTATCAACAACAACATGAATAACAAAACATGTAGTGGCAACACACAACAACAGCACACGCAGTAGCAGCAACATGAATCAACAACTTGCAATAATAGTACACGCAGTAGCAGCACACATCAACAACACACACAGTAGCAACACACATCGACAACAACAACAACACAACATCAACAACACACAACAATAGCACATGCATTAGCTGCACACAACAACACACAACAACAACACACACAGTAGCAGCACACAACAACAACACAAGCAGTAACAGCACACAACAACACACATCAATGAAGACTAGACAATGAAAGTTAACTCTGCTACTGTCTTATCCTCCACTTCTGCTACTGCATTATCCTCCATTTCTGCTACTGTCTACTAGAAGGCTCTGCTACTGTTGTTGATTATTAGGAAGTTGCTACTGTTACTGCTGATGCTACTGCTTACTAAAACGTATTGCTACTGTCTGCTATTGTTAACCACAGAGCTGCTACTGCCAACTGAGATCCAAATCTACTTTCCTCCCTTAACTTTCTTAGCCTACTTCAACAGTGGATTAACACCACCAAAGCACCTCCAGTAGAGATAACTTCATTCCTCCACACATTAATTAACCATACAACCATAGCACCCAAATGAATTCAATTATAATTTCCATCAACAATTTAAAACCAAACTGAAAATGAACATCCACCTGTAAATCTGTCCCTGCAATCATCAACATCCACAACCTCCAGAACGTTGTCGTAACTAAGATTTACAAGCATGCCTACGTCACCCAAGGCTCGATCGAGCATGTATAACTCAAAGCATTCAAGGGTGACAATTCATAGCCTTTGAAGTGGTTGATCTCCTTGAGAAAATGCGATTCGCCGCACCAGAGCATTAACGACATCGTTGACGAGTTGCAGAAGCTCCGATTTGCGGTGGTCGTCGCCGGCGGCAACTTCGTCGAAGGCATATGGAAGAAGAGAGTGGAGAAGAGGCAAGCCATTGATTCTGATTCCGTGTTTTCGAATCAAATCCATAGCTTAGAATCAGAGAGAGAGAGAGAGTGAATCATATCGGGAGGAAGAGAGAAGGAAGGGTGTGACATGTCAACAAAACTAAGCATTTTGGTAATTTTTCACTTAAAATCTAGGTCATCTATGTTCCTATTTGTTATTGAGTTTGAGCTTATGTCCTTATTTGTTTAAATCTTTTAAAATGTGAGTTTTCTGTTTTTTGCGACTTGTTTAGGATAGTGGGATGTCATATTCTATACAACTTACGGGGGTCAAAACTTTCTTGGAAAGTAACATCTTCTGCATGAGGAACATTAATGGTAAAGTTTTGTTGGAGTCGGAAACATATATTGGAATGACATATGTATACCTATCCTATCCTATGTGATGTAAAACAGCTTGATCAAAAGAAATCTGCATACCATGAAAAAAAATTAGTACTAGAAATCATGCTTATATATGAGTAATTGAGTAAATAAAAGTTTTACCTGAGTGATGGAGACATGAACAAAGTAACCACCCAATCCGTGTGTTTCTTTTAAGAAGAAAAATGCATGTTTTACCAATGCATACAGAACTCATTACCCCAACAACCACGGCCCGGCCGTAGAGTGATTAGAACCATCTTCTGAAAAGTAGTTGATGAAGTTGAGATCACTTTAAATCGGCTACGTCCAGAATGATCCCATTACTAAATTGAGCTAGCTTAGTCTATGCCGGCCTTTCTTCCTTCGCTCACTATACATATAACCCAGCAGCATCCAATTATTCGTCTTATAGGTTTTCGATTCTAAGACATGCAGAGGTGGTCTAGCACATTTCATGATCCGATTCCGACAGAGCGGCCCTAGTTTGACAAGTATTTTCACGTGGATCTCATGAGTAACTTCAATTTAATTTGCCGTTGCTCAAGTGGTAAGCTAGCCGGAATAATTAACATTGTATAGCTCGAATGGCTTTAATGGCCTCCCAGGTTACGTCTGCACAAGAAACCGCGGAACTTAACATTGTATAGTTGTTGTAATTCCGAGTAAGAGCAGACATGGTCCGTTGCTCTGACACGTCCCAATGACCATCCAGTTTCAACATCTTGAGGGTTTGGATTGTAGAGACATCCACAACTGCAATATCAGTAAGTATTTGTTTGTCACACAGAGACAGTTCCAGGTGGTCCAAGCTACACATTTTGCTGCTCAAATGCACGATCCCCTGATTCTTGAGTTTTCGAAGCTATTGTATCACTTATGACTTTGCTACAAGGCTAGGGTGTCCAAAAAGTCCAGCAATAGAAGAACACAGAATTGAGGTACGAAAAACACAGAGATAAACCCAATAAAAGTCGAAAACCCAGAAATTCAGAGATGAAAATGAAGATGTTGGCTGCAAAAAGCTACAAAATTGACGGTTTTGATTGAGCAACTCTCTCCATGTCTCCGGCAACTCTGAAGGGTTTGGAGAATTCGGGAATAGGGAAAGGAGCTCAGTTTTTAGGTTTTGGTGTTCAAGAAATAAAAAAATATATAAAATAATTAGTACGGATTGGGCTTTAGCGGGTCAGGCAGATTCAGTGCGTGGCTAGGCGGTTAGTGCTTAGTGGGCTGACGCGAGTTGGGGGTCTTATCCTTTAAACACAAATTTGGGCTTTGTAGCGGAAAGTAGCCCAGACCTTTTCTCGCCCAGTTATAAAACTATCTTAACTTGGCTAAGCCACTATGTCAAGGTTTATTTATTATTTGAAGGGTTTATTTATTTTTTAGATTGAATTTTGATAGCAAACTTGGATTGAAAAGCCACAATTGTTGTCACCTAAGTAAAGGCCAAAAGATTCATGCATGATGAGGTATATACACGTTTTGTGACTCTGTGTCTCACTTATATGCTATGTTACACCGATACTCCACCCCTATGGAGTGTCTGAGTGTCCGACACTCCCGACACATCGACACCGATACGATACACCAAAATATGTGTCTGATACAACACGTGACGTGTCTAAACAAGTTGACTTTTTGGACACATTGACCGACACGCCATGTCAGCCTAAGACACCCCACATTAGCGTCCGACACGCCAAGTCAGCATGTATTGATTGTAAAAAAAAAACATAACTAAAAGTCTAAAACCTAATCGAAGAGGAAGCCCACTTTAACGAAGCTGCATAGAAGAGGAACGACGAAAAAGGAAGCCGAGGAACGACGTCACCGTTCTCTGTCACTGCGAGAACAACGTCGCCTTTCCCTGTCAGAGCAATTGTTCCTCCGCTGACGTCGCTTTGCTGACGTAGCCTTTGCCTACAGCTACCGGTGGCCTAAACCCTCTCTTTGGTTGTAATGTCAAGACTCGCCTCGAATTTCACCCTGAAACCCGAGATGAGTCTTGCGGGGACCAACTCTAAGGAAAATTTACTGAAGAACTCAGTAAACCTCCCTCAAAAATAGACAACCCTAACTTGGAAAAAATTAAAGAACCACCTTTTTAACTCAAATTAATATCCTCCGCTACAACCCAAAAATAGCTAGAATAAGTTATACAATAATCCCAACAGTAATAATCAGAGCTACTAAAAATAAAATAAAACATAGCGAAAGCTAACAATCCCCTAGTAGATTGAACATGTAACCTACTGAAGAAATGTAGCGGATAAATGGGTGACTATGCCTCGATTTCTCCTTCTAGACCTCACGCGAACTCTGCAGACTGGGCATTTTAAAAACGAAGAGCCCAGGGGAAAATATTCAATTATGTCAGAGTGAGTGGACAAAACGCTTTATCAAATATATATTTCCTAAAAGTGCTTTTAAAGAAAACGCTTTATCAGCGAAAATCTCAACTGCAAAATTCTGAACTGGTGTCTAGCCTCGCTAGACTCCCAAACTTTAAGAAAAGGCCTCTCAAGCTAGGATAATATAAATATCAGTATGTATGTACACTCGTCTACTCTTTGTACGATATCTATGAACAATTTTAAAAAGTAGATATCATATAAAGCTACTACGCTTGCGTCTAACGCTCACGTCACCCCATACTAGAATTGTACCTCAGTATGTGGGAAACGCCCGAGTGGGTATATATACATGCTTACTCCTTGTACGAAATCTATGAATGAATACGAAAAAATTGAAAGTCGTACAGGGCTACGACGCTCGCGTCTAACGCTCACGTCACCCCATACTGGAATTGTACCTCAGTATGGGGGGAAATCACGTATAGCTAGCTAGCATTTATTTATATACATACTATTCTCATAATCCTCAAAATATGAGTATAATCACCGAAATTCTCAATTTCGGGAAATTTCCAACAACAGAAAATTATTCAAAACGATAAAGCATTTCGAACACAATAATTAAAACAAAGGTTCACTCACAGATTAGGCCTAAGCCTGATGTCGGTCGGAGGTCTCTTCCGCTCGAGCCTCCTCGCGTCCTGTTCCAAATAAATAAATCCTTAAATAAAACACCGATGCTTAAAGCAAAACAAACATAAATAAATATGCTTCACGCGCTCAACCAAGCCTAACGCTCTAAAATCTTAAATCCACTGCCAACCCCAAAACTCCACAAATTTTACCGACATCCTCAAAAATCACGTTCCACCAAAACTAATCAAATGACTGGATTCTAACTTAAAAATCCACAAAAAATACTAAACTTCAAAAATTCTTAAACTAATCCAAAACTCCTCCAAAAATTCTAAAACTTATTCCATTAAACTCCTCACATTTTTCCCGACCAAAAACACCTTTTCTGCGGCGGCGCCGCTGGTGGCTCCGCCGGCAACGGCGGCAGACGGCTAGCTCCGGCGATCTCCAGTGCTCACCAAATTTTGACAACACCTTCCTCTCAACCTCTTCTACAACTTTCCTAACCAGCACAAAACACAAATCCAAGCCTAACTAAGCCAATCGGACGAAAAAACACAAAAAAACCATATAATTTCTTTTACCGATTTCTCCTTACCTAGCTCGAGATGGAAGGAGCCATTTGGATGGATTGCTGCACGGGAGGAGGGCTTTCTTTTGAGCCATGGCTCGTCGGCTATGGCAGCCAGAGGAAGGAGTTTCGGCGAAGGGAACCTGCGAACAGCAGGAGCTTTTGGGCGGCTTTTCTCCCTCACGGCGGCGCTAGAGAGGCTACCACCGGTCTAGAAAGAAAGTTGGGTCGAAGACCGATAGTTTGGGACCAGAGCGGCGGTCTGGGGCGGCCGGACGGCGGCAGGAGGACGGAAAGAAGAACCGGGCAAAGAACTGGTCGGGGAGAGGGAGAGAGAGAGAGAACGCGCTGGCTGGAAAGAGAAGAAAAAAGTTGGGCTTGGCCCTCTACGGGTCCAACCCCTCTAATATAGCCAGACAAAAAATTTAACACCCTAAAAATAATACCCCAATAAAATTAAATTTTACTAGCAAAAATTACAATTTTCATCGTCGTCACAATTTCTTCCTTCGAATAATCCTACGAAACAATTGTCCCCTATAACCTCTCTGGGGATCAATTAAATTATACACTTAATGACGAAAACGATAAAAACTCTTATTACCTCTATGCTAGTAATTAAGTTAAAAATTATGGGTCGGGGCGTGATATGTAAGGTCAGTCTTAATCTCAGCTTTGAAGTGTTTGGCGATTGTAGTCTCATTTGCAGTAACAGAAAAGCATATAAGATTTTAATCATTTTATGATCATTCTGATACCACTTATAGATTTGTAAGGCAATGTGCAATTGAAACATCTGCACTGTGATGTTAAGTGTCATGATATTGCTCAATTGTTGAAAAGGTAGGATGGAGCTAGAAATTTGAGACTTTGCAAAATTGAGTTTATACTTGTTAGTATTAGATCATCAATTAGTTGAGAGTTTGTAGGAGGTCAGGTTTTATATTTGGTGAGAAACATCGGCTCATCTGTCTCCTTTTTGGCTTTTTCAGAGAATTGCTACTGCCCAAAAGTTGATGGATTGCTTCTTTTTAGCTTTTATGTTGTTAATTATGGACTTGAATCATTTTATCTATCAAGGATAAATGATGATGTCAATGCATGCGTGCCTTGCTCTTCTGTATTTTGAATACCTCAATTCTGAGGTTTTAGGCAGTTGGTGTTGTTATGGGGTTAGGAAAGTTGGATTTTCATTCAGTTTGATGAATGTGTTGAATTTGATAGAATTATTTGATAATTATCCTTTAGATTAAATATTGACTCTCTTTTATGTTATTTGTTATATTTATGCAATTGCTTAAATTTAGAATATTACTTAAGCAATGTGATGAATTTATTCATATTTGAGCATTTTTTATTAATTAGAAATATATAAATAAGTAATTATATTTGCCGTGTCGAAAATGCAGTTTTTGAGTTTTGCCGTGTTGGTACGTATCGTGTCGCTATATCCATGTCTGTATCCGTGCAACATAGCTTATATGTAAGTTGTTGGAAAACTTGGAATCGATGTGAGAGTAGTAGTAGTAGCTAGTCTTTCTTTTAGTTATGAAGCCATGAGCACAAGTCCAGCAGTTGTTTCAGTTCTCAGGTTCATATTACTTCTTGTGTTTGTTGGATGACTCATCATTTGGATTGTGTTGCCTCCCAAAACTTACAGAGACCCAACTTACAAGACCACCTCACCTCCACATATTTTGGAGATCAAGTGTAGGAAATTAAACCAAGCTGTAACTAACTAGTTGTCAGTAACTTTATCATGTAATTCAGTTTTATCTGGAGTCTTCTAGTGTAGGGAGAGTTCTAGTATTTTTTTTGAATCTTTGACTTAGAGCAACTTGTGCAGCTATAGACACTTTGTTTACTGTATCTCATAGACATGTATATATAGGGCTGCTTTGTACTTTGTTCTATTTTTAGTTGAATAAATATCAGTTGCTCTTGCTCCAGAAAACTCTTCTCATATGTGCGTGTGTGTGTGATTGATTTGCAGTGCTTATTCCATCTAGTGTTTATTTATATTGCTGGTGTGATATTGTTATTGTTGTTCAGATCCTTCATCTGGTATCAGAGCGGGTACGCTCATTAGAAGGAGTATAGAGATCGATGGAGAATCTAGGGAATGATTTTCCTCAATGCCAGTTGGGAAATTTGATGGGAAAGGAAACTTCTAGCATTGGAGATCGCAGATGGAACTCTTCTTCAAAATCATGGAGTACACAAAGTTGGTGATCAATGGATTTACAAATCTAGGAGACCAAGCAAATCTCACACGAGATCAAAGAGAAGAATTGGTTTGAAATAGGAAGAAGGATTGCAGAGCCCTGATGTATATATTTGGAGCAATTGATTCTAAAGTTTATGAGAAGATTGCACATGTTACAACATCAAAGGAGGCATGAGATTGTCTGATCAATACTTATGTGGGGCGAGATAAAATGAAGAAGGTGAGATTGCAAACTCTACAGCGACAATTCGAGCTTCTTCAGATGGAGAAGAAGTAAAGCATGTCTGAATACTTTGCAAGAATATTGACTATTGTCAATCAAATGAAAGCCAATGGGGAGGATATCAAGAAGATGCAGATTGTGGAGAAGATTCTTTGAACCTTGACGGAGCTGTTTGAAGGAAAAGTCACAGTCATTGAGGAGTCCCAAGACCTTAATGCTATGACAGTGGATGATTTAATGAGTTCCTTGCAGGCCTATGAACAAAGGCTGAATGAGAAGTCAGAGATGGTGATTGAAGAAGCATTGCAGACTCAATTAAGCCTCAAGAAGGAAAGAAATTGGTCGCCACGTGGTGAGTCAAGTTCAAGTCAAAGGAATCAAAGTTCAAGTTACAAGAGAGGTTCATAGGGCAGATTTGGAGCAAGAATAGGAAAAGGAAGGGGCCTCCATTGGAGTCAAGGACCAGATAGATCGAATGTCCGGTGCTTTAATTGTCATGGTTATGGTCATTAGAAGAATGAGTGCAGCTTGAGAAGGTCAGAGAACAAGCAGTTTCATGCCAAGTTTGCAGAAGACAATGATATCAATGAGGAGACTTTGTTGATGGCTTTTAGTGCAATGAGTAATGGTGAACATATCACATGGTACATGGACACAAGTTGCAGCAATCATATGTCCAGCCACATGGAGTTGTTTGTTAAGCTGAATGAGTCAATACAAGCTGAGATTACATTTGGGAATGCTGCAAGGATGCCGGTTAAAGGAAAAGGCAAGATCTTTATACAGTTGAAGAATGGGATGTACAAAACCATATCATCTATATTATGTGTCTGGCCTTAGTCACAACTTGCTTAGTGTGGGGCAATTATCAGAGAGGGGGTATGATATGCGCATCTACAGAGGAGTTTTCACCATCAAAGATCCTCAAAGGAAACTAACAGTAGAGGTAACTATGACGCCTAATCGCTTGTTTCCATTACTTATGTAGTATGATAAGTTACCTTGCTTTAGTTCTGTAGCAAATGGTGATAATTGGTTGTGGCATATGCAATATGGGCATTTAAATTTCAATAGGTTGAATTTCCTTGCAAGAAAAGGTTTAGTATCTAGACTGCCCCTATTCATGTTCTGAACCAAGTTTGTGAGACTTGTGTTCTTGGAAAGAAGCATAGAGATAGCTTTCCTATAGGAAAGGCCTTGAGAGCTAATATGCCCCTTGAGATTATCCACTCAGACTTCTGTTCTGTTGAGGTAACTTCATATGGAGGTGTCAAATACTTCGTCACTTTTATTGATGATTTTAGTAAGAAAGCATGGGTGTATGTTTTGAAGAACAAGTCTAAGGCATGTGATTCATTTAAGGCATTCAAAGCTTATGTTGAAAAGCAGAGTGGAGAAAAGATTAAGGTGTTGAGAACTGATAGAGGCACATAATATATAGTTTGTGATGACTTCTTGAAGAAAAATGACATTAAACATCAGCTCACAGCAAGGTATATGCCTCAGCAAAATGGTGTAGCAGAGAGGAAAAACAGAACCATTATGGATATGGTGAGATGCATGCTGAAATTGAAAAATTTGCCCAAGTATTTTTGGGTAGAAGTTGTTAGTTGTGCAATTTATATCTTGAACAGGTCTCCTAGTAGAAGTACTGGTGGAATTACTTCGTATGAAGTGTGGAGTGGTAAGAAGCTCAACATTCATCATTTGAGCGTGTTCGGTTACATCGCATTTGCTCATGTTCCAGATCAAATAAGGAAGAAGCTTGATGATAAAGCTGAAAAGTGCATTTTTATCGACTATAGCACGGTGACAAAGGGGTACAAGCTTTACAATCTAGTGACGAAGAAGGTAATAATTAGCCGAGATGTCACTTTTGATGAGCAAAGTGCGTGGAATTGGAGTTCAAAAGAAAAAGAACCAACAACATTCATTTGATTGGAGGATGAATCAATTGAAGAAGATCAGTTGGTTGGCGTTCCAGAAGCCGAGTCTCCAGCAGTAGCGGTTGAAGTTCCAGAAGCTGAGCTTCTGCTAGAAGTTGCATTAGCAAGGCCTCCACGTGATCGTTGTTTTCCACCATACTTGAAAGATTATGAGTTGAAGACCAAAAGGAGAAGCATATCAGATGAAGATATTGTCAATTTTGCTTTGTATAAGGATTGTGATCCTTTTACCTATGATGAAGCTTGTCAACAACGACATTGGGTCAAGGCGATGGATTGAAAAGAATGACACATGGGAGCTCACTTCACTTCGGGAAGGAAAGACAGCTATTGGAGTCAAATGGGTGTATAAGACTAAATACAAGCCTAATGGAGACGTGGATCGTTACAAAGCGAGATTGGTAGCCAAAGGCTACACGCAAAAACCAGGTATTGATTATCTTGAAATTTTTGCTCCTGTTGCTAGGCTTGATATTGTTAGAATGGTGATTTCTCTAGCTGTTCATAATTGTTGGAGAATTTTTCAAATGGATATTAAATCCGCTTTCTTGAATGGATATGTGAAGGAAGGCCAATCAGAGAAAGTATATAAGTTGAAAAAGGCTTTATATGGTCTTAAACAAGCTCCTAGAGCTTGGTACACCCGAATTGATTCCTATTTTGTGGAGAATGAGTTTGAAAGGTGTCCATATGAGCATACTTTATATGTTAAGACTAATATGGAGGGAGATGTTATTATTGTGTGCTTGTATATGGATGACCTTATTATAATAGGTAATAATTCAAAGCTTGTTGGAGAAGTCAGGAAGGCTTTGGCATCTCATTTTGAGATGATGGATATGGGGTTGATGTCATATTTTCTTGGTATTGAAGTGGTGCAAACTGAGAAGGGGATTTTTATTTCTCAAAGCAAGTATGCTGGAGACATTCTCAAGCGTTTTAAAATGTAGTCTTGCAATTCAATCATGACTCCAGTTGAGCAGAGATTGAAGTTGAAGAAAGATGGGAGTGGAGAGTTTGTTAATCCCACATGGTATAAGCAGCTTGTTGGGAGATTGCGTTACTTGACGGCTACTAGGCCTGACATCACATTTGAAGTTGGATTGATTAGCAAATTTATGGAAGTTCCTCGTTAATCACATTTGCAGGCAGCAATGAAAATATTGAGATATGTCAAAGGAACTCAAAGTGATGGAATTTTCTATGCAGCTAACTATGTGAATGAACTTGTTGACTATACAGATAGTGATTGAGCAGGAGAACAGATAGCAAAGAGCACCTCAGGTTATGTTTTTGATATTGGTTATGGGGTAATATGTTGGTCATCAAAGAAGCAACAAGTGGTAGCTCTTTCATCAGCTGAAACAGAGTATGTTGTAGCAAATAGGTGTGCTACTCATGCAATTTGGTTGCGTCGAATTCTTCAAAACTTGCATCAAGAACAAAAGTGGCCTACACCAATCTTCTGTGACAAAACTCAACCATTTCTTTGTCCAAGAATCCATTTTTCCATGAGAGGACAAATCATATCCATCCAAGCATCATTATATTCGAGATTTGGTGAAGAACAAAGAAATTACAGTACATTATTGTCCTTCTAGAGAACAAGTAGCTGATATATTTACAAAGTCACTTAATGCTGTTGCTTTCTTGAAGCTAAAGGAGCTGATGGGGATGATAAAGTTTGAAGATCTTGGCTTGGTTTGAGGGAGGTAATGTAGGAAAATAAACCAAGCTGTAACTAACTAGTTGTCAGTAAGTTTATTAAGTAATTCAGTTTTATCTGGAGTCTTCTAGTGTAAGGAGAGTCCTAGTATTTTTTGAATCTTTGACTTAGAGCAACTTGTGCGTCTCTAGACACTTTGTTTACTGTATCTCATAGACATGTATATATAGGGCTGCTTTGTACTTTGTTCTGTCTTTGGTTGAATGAATATCAGTTGCTCTTGCTCCAGAAAACTCTTCTCATCTGTGTGTGTGTGTGATTGATTTGCAGTGTTTATTTCATCTAGTGTTTATTTATATTGCTGGTGTGATATTGTTATTGCTGTTCAGATCCTTGATCAAGGTAAATAACTTGTATTGTAATACCCCGAACCAAATTTTACCTATTTATTAGGTATTCTACGACTTATTCAGGAATTTCACCATACTCGGTAATTTGGTAATTTAACACCCGAGTTTATTTTTGAGTTTTTCTCAAATTGTTTAATTCTTCTTTTAAGGCCCCAAGGTCGTAGCACGTGTTGATACGAGTTCATCGGTGTCTTCGAATTATTTTTAAAATTTTGAATTATTTTTTAAATTAATTTTTTAAAATTAAATAACCCATTTAATCATGACCATCGGATTGACTTCGGGAGGAAGCCCATTCTTTCTCTTCTTTGTCTCGTCGTCTGCCTTCTCCGGCGCAGCAGCGACACTTCCGGTCACCTCCCACCGCGAAACCACCACCAAAATGATCCTCTTCTTCTCTCTTCCCTAACCTTGTCCTTAAATTTTACGGGCAAGTATGTTTGATGCAGATCGATGGTGGAGGAGGACGACTGTCCTTGAAGAAATCCGGCGAGGCCAGCGGTGGTTCAAGTGTAGAAGGGTAGGTTTCCACTTCTCCTTTCCTTATCTTCCTTCCGGGGTTGCTTGTTCTTCAAATCGAACTCTAATATTAGAATAACCTTTTCTCTACACATCATTGTTTTCCAGCGAGGGTTGAGCTCCTGTCATCGATCGATCCAGCGACGATGAGTCTCTTCCTCCTCTCTTCCTTCTTCACAGTCTATTGCTTATATCTCCTTCAAATCGGAAACCTAATCAAAATCCCGTTTCCTCTGTTTTTGTTTCTAGGTTCATGTCGGGGTGTCCGGCGACCGAGTTTTTGACGTTTCCGGTCTCTCTTCCATGTTCTGACGAGCACGTTACTCCTTGGCGGATCAAGAGGCCGAGTGAAGGAGGTGGTTGGAGTTTGGTAACAGGTGGAATTGTTCTGGTCGAGATAGTGAGAAGCGGAGAACAGCAGGTCGATCTCTGGCAAGGAAAGGTTGCTAGGTTCGAGTGGTGAGCGGAGTAGAGGTAAGGATTTCAATTTGGATCAGCTGAGTTATTGTGCTTAAGATTATTGAGTTTAATTGTGGCTGAAATTGTTGTTTTGGTTGTTCTATGTCCCTAACTTAGTGATTCAGAGTTTGTGGGGAGGCTATGGCAAAATTCTGCGAAGTATTTTCGGAAGTGAATGTTCATATTTTATTTGTTAACTTCGTTATTTAGAAAGTTACTGAAAATGAGATTTTCGGTGGAGTCATATATTTATTTCTTCTTTTATAATTGGTAATTTTTATTATTTTAGAGTTACCGAAAATACGATTTTCGGTGGATATATGTATATGGATATGTATGAGGATAGTATGTGTTAGTACATAGCCAAAATACTTGGTCAAGCCGAGAATATGGCACAATTACCAGGTCATCGAAGATCATTTCAGGCGAGACAGCACCGGTGAGCCCTTCACGGATGTCCAAAGAGTGAAGGTCCGGCAACAATCTGCTTGCCAGACCCATTCTCTGATGGCAAAACACCCCCAAAAGGGGAGACGCTGCAGAGGACCGCAAATAGTCCCACATCGGAGACTGAGGCCACAACTCCTAACATTGACCTATAAAACAGGCACAAACTCCCAAAAGAGGTAAGTACACATAACTCTTCCCGCACCCCTATACATTGCAAGTAGCGACTAAAAGTTAACTTAAGCATCAGAGAGTCGAAGACTGGGCCACCCCAGTCCCGGCTCCTGACGCCTTGCTACTTGTGTAGGTACAGAACCTGGAACCAAGGATTCGACCTCCCGACTCGTGATCCTGAGATAGGTAGAAACAATTGGCGCTAGAAGGAGGGGTTTGAACTTCCGACCTTGTGGTTAATAGCCACAAGGTTAGAGGTTTGAATAGAGAATTGAGTGAGCTGAAATTTGTTGTATAGGGTTTTGGCAAAACTGCGAAATTCAGTCTGGGAAACGTCTAATTTCATCCTCGATCGAGTGGGTGCGAGCGCTCGGCTGTTTGCAATCAGCTTCACTGACACTATGCAAATCCGCTGTTTCAAGGTATGAATTTGTCGGTTTTTTATTTTGTGTGTGGGTTTTGTTTTGGGTTATTTGGGGTTGATTGAGATTGTTCACACGTTTGCGATGTTGGTAGGAATTCTAGGGTAAGAGATTTGTTGTCGGGCTGGTTAGGGTTAAGGTAACGGGGTATGACAGATTCGGTGTGGGTGTCCAGCGAAGAGATTGCGGTGGTCTCTAGTTCGTCTGATTCAGATTCAGACACTTTGCACCGGTTGGAAGAGGGATTTGATAATCTTATGGCAGAAATTGCCCTTGATTTAGGGGAAGACATTCCTGTAATGGATGCCGGGCCTCATGTGTCCTCATCTGACCCTCTTTTGCAAGAGGTAGAGGATTTTATCATGGCGAGATCTGGGGAGGAAGATGATTTGTTTTGGGAACCTCCTGGCTAGAGTATGACCTCGTCGGAGCTTGGAGCGTTTCAACAAAATTAGAGTATACCTGACGAGGTCTCGTTACGGCTGCTTGGCAGGGGTGTGAAGTTTTTTGACCCACCAGGAAACTTTACGTTGGTATACGAGTACCAACTAAGATGTGGGTTGATGTTCCCGCTGCCCCTGTTTGTGCAGTACACACTGGCGTGTCTGCATGTCACCCCGGGGCAAGTTACCCCAATATGTTAAGGCAGATATTAGGAACGGGGGTGTTGTATTGCCTGCTAAAGCATGAGTTCTCCAATTATGAGGAGTTTAACGTCTGCTGGCACGTGGGGTGGTGCGAGAAGAAGGGCAGCCGGGGCTGCATGACGATGAGGTCACGGGGAAAGTTTAAAGTCTTGGTGGAAGACTTGCCCACATCAACAAATGAGAACTGGAGGCGTAGGTGTTTTCTTGTTGGGGGCAATGGCAGGAGTGGCATGGACATCCCTTCCGAGTTCCTGGGAGGTTCTAGGAAATAGGTACCGTGTACTTGTGCCTTGTGTTTCTTTGTTTTGTTTTGTTCTGCCCCCGTTGACAACTGGTTTTGTATAGTGCCTCAAGAGCATAAGTTGACCGAGCTGATGGAGCGTCGGATTCGCTGGGTGATATGAGCATTCGAGTGTAGAAGCTCGTATCGGATATGCCGTCTTGGCGTATACAGCCATTTCGGCTATGCCCGAGTTTCGGGTCTGTATTTTGGTGGTTGTGTTCTCCTCTTAGGCTTGTGGGCCGCTGTCTGACCCTACCTTTTATGTTTGTTGGTGACAATGCCACGAGACGTCGGTTCGCGGAAGAAGGTACGACAACATATTCGAACGCACCTGCAAACCTTGGACAACGAAAGGTGGTCTTGTGGCGATCTTCTTCAGCAATAAGGATTTGATGATATCCAGCGGTTCCATCCATAAAGGATAGCACTTCATCCTTTGCAGCCGTATCAATGAGGAGGTCGGCCACATGCATGGGGTATATATCCTTAGGCGTTGCGTTGTTGAGGTCTCGGTAGTCAACACATATGCACAGGAACGACATAGGAGAGTCATTCATTGTACTTGGCCACGCGTATGATACCTGAGTGGTGCATGTTCTCAATTTCTTCCTTGACCGCGATTTGGGTCCCAGTTCGCATGAATTTGTCGTCCTGGCGAATTGGACGTCTGTCAGGATGAGTAGGCAACCGGTGACAAACTAAATCCGGAGACAAACCAGGTATGTCTTCAAACTTCTCGGTGAAGCAGTCCCTATACTCGTGCAGGAGAGTTAAAAGAGCTTCATGTTCGTCCGCCGTCAACTTGGCGCTGATGGAGATGAGCAGGGGCTTCTCTGCAGTCCCTACGTCAACTTGTGAGATGGGGTCGCGAACTTGAGGTGGTGTATCGTCCAAAGCGGCGTGAGCTAATTGAATAACTTTCTCTTTGGTATCGTTGTAATCCACTATTTCGTCCACATACTCCATAGTTGCGACCTTGTCATAGGCTTCGCGTTCCGCCCAGTATAAGAGGAGTCTCTCACACAAGGACTCGCCAGCCTCGCGCTCTTCTTCTGAGGAAGCACTAATCATCAGAGGGTTGAAGGGGATCCGCGATGGTGTGAGGATGTTGTAAGTCATCCCTCGCTTGGGTGAGCCCTCATCACATTAAGTTAGAGGCCGTGACCCCATAGGGGTGGCCTTTAGAGTCAACGCCTATGGATTCAATCGCGGCCTAGGATCATGATGTATGAGGAAGTGCATTCGGCCGCTAAAAAGGTATAAACACTTGATGCCGGTCCAACCTTGACCCTTAGGAATAACAAGCCCAGAGTTCTGGAGACCTGTCCAGTGAAATTCTTGACTGTCAAGGACGTGGTCTGGATCATTGAGCGCGGGATACCGAGGATTCCCATAATATGGGTGGTAACGACGTTCACCGCAGCTCTAGTGTCAACCATGATTTTGTTGACTGTAATCCCCTCCACCTCAGCTGAAATGTACAATGGCCTCATGTGATTGGCCATGTCTAGGGTTGGTGTGGAGAAAGTCAGAGTTGACATGCTTGCAATGCGGCTTGTGACTTCCATTGGTGGAGCGGTAGGGGGTTCCGCCAAGGCAGGACCTATCTCGCTGCTGCAAGGTGGGGACATGTCGCAGACATTATTGTTAGTGTCTAGAATATCTGCCGCACTGCATGTTGTGTTTGGCGGGAGAGCATACTTTTCAATTATGAAAAACACCATGCCACCGTGAAAGGAAAATTGCTCGTGGACTGGGACTAGCGGGTCCTTAATCACCCCAAGCTTGCCTTCAAGCATAGCGATGGCACTCTCAGCGGGGTTAACTTCCTGGTCTGCAGGCCATGCAGAGACTTCAAGCATGTTGTAAGTTAATGACTCCCCTTGCTCTTCTGCTTGGTCTTCACCTAGGTCAACGCGAGGCTCGGAATGAGCCTCGTCATTCAACGAATTCTCCCAGAAACGCTGGGCCATCAGCACCACAAGGTTAGGGGTGGAAATAGCGCTTTCAGTACCTGGCGATGTGTCAGTCTCCATCCGCTGTGGTCGCCCCACGAGTTTAGTCAAGGGCTGCTCAACCACAGCCGGCTGATTGTCCTCGGTTAGAGGGATTTTGGAGTCGTCATTGGCCTTTAATGGAGCAGGAACTGAAACATGAGGCTCTTGCTTGGCTTCCGGCTACAAGTTAGGTTGTGGCTGGGGCCGATGAAGTCGTGGTGGTTACTTCCTCTTTGCCTCAGGCTCCCGACGAAGAGGCTCCTGAAGCCGCGGTGACCGAGGCGACTCACACCTTGGCTCAGGCTCTGAGGTGGCGAACAATCTTCGCTTTATTGGGGGAGGTGGCTCCCTTCTTTCAGCTCCTGGTGATGGCCGACGCCTTGGTGGAGGAACTGGGTCCCTACGTCGTTCAGCTTCCGGCAACTGCCTGCGCCTTGTTAGAGGGAGCGGTTCCTTTCTTCGGTCAAGCTCCGGTGAAGGCCTGCGCTGAAAGGGTTGTGGATCCCTTCTCCTTTCCGGCTTTGGAGATGGTCTCTTCCTGGAAGGTTGTGCATCCTGTTTTGGTGGTATGGTGAGGCGACAGAAGACATTCGCTTTTGGAGTGAGATCATCTGCTGCTTGTGCACACACTCGTGGAGGCGTAACATGTGGCTTCTGGAGCAGAGCGTGCAAACCTTTGGCTTCTCTCAACATCCTCTCAAGTGCATGCGCGAGCTGCGAGGGTCGGATGAAGCCATCATTGACGGCTCGCAGGACACGCAGGATGCTTCCATATTTCTTCTGGAACTTTCGCTTCTTGGATATGAAGATGGTGACTGACTTGCCCCCTTACTGTGTGTACCATACCCCCTCCTTGATTGCTGACTTGGATGTTGGGGGAATGTAAGAGTCGGTCAAGATACCTTGAGGCGAGGGCTTGAAGCCTCGTTTTCCTGATACCCGCTGCTAGAGTCAGATATATCCATCTCGCTCGAGTCTGGGGATGAAGGTACCTCTTCTATCCAATGTGATTGGACGAATGTCTCGAGGCGTTTGATCCTCTGCTCCAGCTCTTTACGAGTTCTAAGACTCATGGGTTGGATGTTCTCCACGGGAGACGGTGTATCGTCCCGCATGACAGCTTTGCCCTTATCTTTCCTTGAAGGGTGATCGGGCTGCAATCTGGTGACTAACCGCCTTGCTGGTTCGCGGTTCCCATTTTGGTTCGCCAGCACGGTATAGTCATTTGCCGGCCTCTTATGGTTTTGACCTGGCGGTTCGCGCGGGCCCGCATTTAGAGATAGGTCCAACGCAATAGCGCACTGGCCGATGCGAGGCCAAGCAATGTCAGCCGTTGCAATCATGAGGTCGCCTTTGTTTTCGAAGCGAATGTACTTGAGGTCGAGCCAGTCTTGCACCTACTCGCGAAGCTGGTAGCAATCGCTAGTTCTATGTCCCCAGCTTTCATGGAACTTGCAATGTACGCGACCTTCCTTATATTCCATGTAGGGTAAGGCTCTTGACACTGTGACAAGTCCGTCATCAATAAGGTCGTCTAGAACCTCGTGTGTGAGGTTGACGTTATAGGTGTACTAGCAAGATGGCCGAACTACACCAACATTGTCCTACTCGTGGCCTCTTTTAGACGCGCGATGCGGATCGTCATCCTCTGGATGGTCTGACAAGTCTAGGGTGACTCTCCGTTGGCCTGGCTTCGACGCGCGACAGCGGTTGTTCTCTTCTGGGTGGTCATTCCAATTCACCTCAACCATGCTAATCACGGTGGGAAATGGATCCTCATTCACTAGAGAGGATGTGCTCTCTGGCGTCTTCATTTTCAAAGTATGTAGCTAGTCACAGAGCTTGACACAATCTTTAGTGTCGTGATTGTAGATGTTGTGGAGGCTACAATACTTCTTGTCCTTTAGTCCCTCCTTTGGCGGGATCTTATGGTTCAAGCGGATGCACTTCGCCTCAATCAAGTCATTAAAGACAAGATGAGTGTTTTTCGCGTCATACGTGCAAGACTCGTATTCGGGCTTGGTTCCTGCAAAATACTGGATTGTGATTGGCTCGTGAGTTATCTTGAGATTCTTCAGTTTGTGAGCCAATGACTTCCCAATCAGTTCGATCGCTCCAACATCATCATACTCCTGCGCGACCTCAACTTCCTCCTGCCTCTGATAGTAAGGATCAAACGAAGAGGATTAGAGGTTTAGTGCCCCCACTGTCCTGTTTCTCCCTGGAACGTAAGTCCCCTTGGAAGCATTTGTCTTTTCATCCATTTCATTAAGAATTAGCTCGTAACTGCCGACCTTGTTGATCAAGTCGCCTATGGATGTGAAGTGCTCCCCATGGTGTTTCAGCCACTAGCAATGTTCAAGACCACGGATGGCCAACTTAATAGCCTCCTGCTCAGGTAGCAGGTAGTCACATTTAGCCTGCTAGATCTTGAAACGTTGGAGAAAAGAAACTCCAGACTCCATGCTTTGTTGGCTCATCTGGGTGAGGGAGTCAAGGCCGACCTCTGGCTTACTGGTACCATAGGTCTCTTGAAATAGTGTCTCCATGGTAGGCCAGTCCGCGATGGATCCTTGCTTCAACCTGGAGTACTAGCTGAAGGCGGCTCTGAACAGAGAAGTCCTAAAGAACTTGAGCTTGAGAATATCATTATTCCCATATTGGCCGCATTAGACTTTGAAGCGGGTCATATGAGTTGTTGCATCCTCCCTTGTTTCCCCAGAGAAAGTAGTGAAGACTATGTTCTTGAATCCTTGGGGAAAACGGTATTGCGCCACACTATCGGGGTAGGGGTCGCGGTAGTGCAAGTCAGCATCACCTTTTCCAGTTTGCTCCTTGACTATGGTGGAGATAAGTTGGCGCCAGTCGGCTGCCGTCACAAGCGTAGGTTTCGCTCCTTCCTCATGGTTTGGCCATGCGTAGAAGCTGGCGGCCTGTCCATTATTCTTGGGAGTGGGGCTGGAGTAGGTTAGAACCGGCTCGGCTAGTGTCCCGGATCCCTGGCATAAAGAATTGCTAGCTCCCTTGAAGGGAGCAGCAGAGCCATGCGGGGGCGGACTCTAGGAAGTTCTAGCTCCTGACGTGAAGTGCATAGTCTTTTGGCCTCCAACCTTAGGGTTTACCCTAGTGCGCTCATTCAGCGGGACATATTTGGATGTCACCTCATTCACGCTTGCGCCAGGAGGATCTAGGGCAAAGTTCTTTGGTGCTTGCGACCTCATCCAGTCTTCAACTTCAAGGACCTGCAGATTCAACTGGTCCTATTTCTTCTTGAACTTATCTAGCTTTTCTAGACTGTTCTTGCTTCCAAAGAAAAAAGCACTTTGTTGGTTATGCAACTTGGTATCGTGGTTGTCCAAGCGACGAGTCTGTTCATCTACTGTCACGCGGGTGAGCGACAGGACCTCTGCATGCTGCTTTACGGTCTCCGTGTTCTGGTCTAGGTCCGACCGGATCTGCTGAAGGCTAGCTTTGACCAAGCCCTTAGTTTTAGTGAACTTGGAGTCAAGGTGGCCATAATCGTCACCGAGGGTGGCAAGCTTGTCATGGGTGGCCTGTAGGAGGTCTCTGTCTTGTTTGGCTTGGGCCAAAAAATCCATCATCTGACCTCGCAGGTCATTAATTGCTTGGAGGATTTGCTCCGATGGCAGAGCAGATCCTGCATCTTGGTTTGGCTAATAAGAGCCTACCATGGCGGTCCCACTGAAGTCTGGGTCACCAAACTGAGCAAGAACCTGCTCGTGTGAGGGAACTGCAAGTCGCGCTGTTATGGGGCTTGTATCGTAGTGATCTGTGCTTGAGACAAGAAAGCTGAGGCTTCCTGTATGGTTCCTCGGGTTTCCCTATGATGTCTTGCGTGTACTCCCTGTCCCACTGGGTGTGCCAATGTTTTGGGAGATGTTACGGGCGCGCGGAGCAGAGTTAGATAACGAACAAAAAATAAGGGAGATGTTACGGGCGTGCCACCTCGCGGACGAGGAAAGGTTCTGAAGGTGCGCTTGACTTCTTGATCAGGCAAGGGGGGTTCCCAGGTGCTACCTCTGATGAGGATTTACAAGCACAAGCGAGTCAATACTCACGGCAGGACGCGAGCAGAGCAATTATAGGGAAATCAAAGATGGTTGGTGGCGAGTCCCGGAAGGGCTCTAGGAAAACCTAGGCGACGACGCGCTTAGGGTTAGGGTTTTCGAGAGGCTCGAAAAAGGGTTTCAACTGGGTTGAGAGGTTCTGTTTGTTTTTTTTTGAGAGATTTGATTGTCCCTTTGTCTGTAAACCTCTAACCCTTTATATAGTAGCGAAAGATAATCTTTGAAACCCTAATCCTACGAGGGACAAGATTTACCCATGCGGACTAATCAACATATGACACATGTCCAATTTCGCGCATGCTGCATGGGCTACTAATTTCATCTCGCGGGTCTTTCTAGCTCGCGGGCTTTAGGAAGACTTTTTATATTAAAATGGTCACAGAGATTGGTCCGAAGCATGTCAAAGACTGGTGAAAGTCCCCAACGATCAACGTGGTGTGCCCGGATTTCGCTTGTGGCTTCCTCGCGAAGTCTTGCCCGCGAGCCAGTTCGCCCGCTTGCCTTGATGTACTCCGCCTCGCCTATGCGCGAAGTCGCTAAATGCGCTAGATTTGTTGTATGCGCGAAGTAATATTTACGCGCGGGCCTTACATTCCAGCTCGCATGGCCTTACTGGCGAGCTAACACTAGTAAACTTGAACAAATTGGGCTCGTCGGGTATGACATGGAACATGAAGGTAACAAACATTTACTCGGGCATTTTACCGTCTAAATTAAGTATTATTACTTAGACAAAAATGTCTTTTGGCTCAAACAAAAGCCAGGATCCATCGCGGACTGGCCTACCATGGAGACACTATTTTGGGAGACCTACGGTACCATTGAGCTAGAGGTTGGCCTTGATTCCCTCACCCAAATAAGCCAGTAAAGCATGGAGTCTGGAATCTCATTCCTCCAACGCTTCATGATCCAGCAAGCCAAGTGTGATTACCTGCTACCTGAGCAGGAAGCCATTAAGTTGGCTATCGGTGGTCTCGAGCATTGCCAGCGGCTGAAGCACCATGGGGACCGTTTTACATCTATGGACGACCTGATAGGTCGGCAGTTATGAGCTGATCCTCAACGAAATTGATGAGAAGGCGAATGCCTCCAAGGGGACGTACGTACCAGGGAAAAACAGGACAGTGGGGGCACTAAGCCTCTAGTCCCCCACGTTTGATCCTTATTACCAGAAGCAGAAAGAGACTGAGGCCGCGCAGGAGTATGATGATGTCAGAGCAATCGAACTGACTGGGAAACCGTTGGCTCACAAACTGAAGAGTCTCAAAATAACTCGCGAGCCAATCACCATTCAGCCTTTTGCATGGACCAATCCTGAATACGAGTCATACATGTATGACGCGAAAAACGCCCATCTTGTCTTTAATGACTTGATCAAGGCGAAGTACGTACGCTTGTATCACAAGATCCCGTCCAAGGAAGGGCTAAAGGACAAAAAGTATTGTAGCTTCCACAACGTCTACAATCACGACACCAAAGACTGTGTCAAGCTCCTCGACCAACTGTAGACCTGGTTGAACTTTGGCACCTTGAAAATGATGACGTCGGAGAGCACAGCCTCTCTGGTGGATGTGGACCCCTTCCCAGCTGTGGTCTGTATGGTTGAGGTGAACTGGAACGACCAGTTAGAGGAGAACAGCTGCCGCCGTGTGCCAAAGCTAGGCTAGCGGAGAGTCACCTTAGACTTGTCAGACCACCCAGAGAATGACAATCTGCGCCGTGCATTTATGAGAGGCCGCAAGGAGGACAATGTTAATGCAGTTCGGCCATCTCACCAGTATACCTATAACGTCAACCTCACACACGAGGTTCTAGACGACCTTATTGATGACAGACTCGTCACAGTGGCGAGGGCCTTACCTTACATCAAATATAAGGAAGGTAGCGTACACTGCAAGTTCCATAATAGTTGGGGACACAAAACTCGCGATTACTACCAGCTTCGTGAGCAAATCCAAGACTGGCTCGACCTCAAGTACATTCGCTTTGAAGACAAAGGTGATTTCATGATTGCAACTGCTAACATGGCTTGGCCTCGCATCGGCCAGCGCGCGATCACATTGGACATTTCTCCAAATGCAAACCCGCGCGAACTGCCAGGTCGAAACCACAAGAGACTGGCGAATGACTATTCTGTGCTGGCCAACCAAAGTGGGAACCATGAACCGGCAAGGCAACTAGTCACCAGACTGCAACCCGATCGCCCTTCAAGGAAAGATAAGGGCAAAGCTATCATACGGGACGATACATCGCCCCCCTCTAAAAATTACCAAACCATGAGTCCCAGAACTCTCTAAGAGCTGGAACAGAGGATCAAGCGTCTCGAAATGTTCGTCCAATCACACTGGACATAAGAAGTACCTTCGTCTTTAGCCTCAAGTAAGATGGACATATCCAACTCTAGCAGTGGGTATCAGGAAAACGAGGCTTCAAGCCCTCGTAAAGGTATCTTGACCGACCCCTACATTCCCTCGACATCCAAATCAGCGATCAAGAAAGGGATATGGTACACGCAGCAAGGGGGCAGGCCAGTTACCATCACCAAATCCAAGAAGCAAAAGCTCCAGAAGAAGTATGGCAGCATGCTGCGTGCCCTGCGAGCTGTCGATGATGGCGTCATACGACCCTCGCAACTCGCGCAGACACCTGAGAGGATGTGGATAGAAGCCGAAGGCTTACGCGCTCTACTCCAAAGGCCACATGTCATGCCTCCAATAGTGTGTGCGCAGGTAGCAGATGACAGCGCTCCAAAAGCAAATGTCTTCTGTCATCTCACCGTACCACCGAAACAAGATCCGCGCCCTTCCAGGCATAGGCCATCACTGGAGCCGGAAAGAAGAAGGGATCCACAACCTTCCCGGTGTAGACCCTTACCAGAGCCTAACCGAAGAAGGGAACCGCTTCCTCAACTAAGGGGCCAGCAATCGCCGGAGGCTGAACGGAGAAGGGAACCACCCCTTCCAGCAAAGCAAAGACTATTCACAATACCAGAACCAGAGCCAAGGAGCAAGCCACCTCGGCCATCACGCCCCCGATTACTTTGTTTCCTTATAGTTGCTCTGCTCGCGTCTCGCTGTAAGTATCGATCGCCTTGTGCTCGTAAATTCCTCATCTGAGGTGGCACCTAGAAACCCCCTTCCGCTTGATCAGAAGTCAGATCTTGCGCACTCAACCTTTTCCTCGTTTGCGAGGTGACACGCCCGCAAAATCTCCTTTTCTTTGTTCGTTAGTTACCTCTCGCCCGTGCGTTGAGGATCGTGGCCAAAACAGTGACCATGAGGAAATAAATTATGTATCGGATAAGTCACAACGTGGTCGAATCACGTTATGGTCAAATTGGGTTGTGGTCAAATCTGGTATGGCGGAATCAAGGTTTGGGTCTCAACCTGACCACGAATGGATTAGGCCATGGGTGAATTGTGTGGCAGCCAAATTGGGTTGTTAGTAAATGGGAAACTTCCATGGGCCATGAGCAGAACGAAATAGGTAACGGTTAAATCAGGTTACAGAATTGGCTCACGGTACGCTCTGACTAAGTCAAGACGAGAGAGATCAAACGAGACTTAAAGAAAAGCCCTAAGGCAGAACGTGGCGGCGAAGGAGATTATGGAGTAGTGTTGAATGGATGTGACTTAGTGGAAGTTGGCCACGTTGAAGGTAAATCATGTAGTGGTGGATCACGTATTGGTCAAGTCAGGTTTGGGCCGGATAGGGTGTCAGTCAAATCAAGTCGCGTGAGATGGAGATACAAAGGGAACGAGTCGAGGACGAAGTGAAATAGAGCTGGTCAACAGGAAAAATTGGGGAACGGAGTTTCCCATGATGTCCATAATATGGAATCGTGGATCCACTCGCACTTAACTAACGAGTAAAGCGCACAACATAAAGTGACTTAGGAGTTACGACTATAAATACAACATGAATAAGATCCTGAAGGGGGAGGAGTCCTAGCAAAATCAGTCACACAAACCCATAATATACCCCTTTCGAGATTCTAGATCGGGAGATATACCGTCACCATTAAATTTCTGACCCACTTTTCGTTTGGGTTGAGTTTTTGATTTTCTTTTATTCAAATTTATCCGGTCCAGCTTGTTTACTGTTTCTCCAAACACTGATTTAAGATTGACACTTCAAATCCAATCTGTTTCCATTCCAATGGAAGTCTGACATGGATATTAATCTTTTCCAGTCAGCCTAGAAAAGGCAATGAACAAGCTCAGAGCCTCAGACTTTAAGGCAGAAGTCCTTACATAAGAACATTAGCAGAATAGCAGCCGTCTCTAAGCTAAAACTAGAGAATACACTACCCAGATGACTAGAAGTTGTACAAAACGCTCAATGAGTAGATACAAATCTTATCTTATTCAGAACGACATTAGTACATTACGAAGATTGAAGATGGAAGTGAGCATCTTCTTTTATTCATTACATCAAAGATTTTGGGATACATCTACTTATATAGAAGGGCATCTAGTGTTGCACACGTATAAACAGAAAAGAATGAGAAGAATACTATTTGTTTCCTACTATTTCATGTATATTTACATATCCACCAAGAAAACTCGACATCTCGTGGCATTACCTATATATTCCATCTATGGGTCAAGAAAGACTGCATGCTTGGGCACCTCTCCATTTACATGATTGTCGGACACCACTTCATAATCACTCTGTTTCTGCACAAGAATGTATTTCACTTTACATGCTAGTGAAGAACTTTAGAACTTTATATGAGGAAGTAAATCAAAACTAAGTTCAAATGTTCCTGCCCTATGTTATTATTAGGCCATACCTCGGAAGGTTGATCAATTGGAAACAAATTTATGGCTCCAGGATTGAAACTGATTCCACTGTAATGAGAAGCATGAAAGAAAAGTTATATTAGTTAGACATGGAACCGTACCAGTCAATAAAGATTGGAAAATTAGTAGCAAAATTTATAACTAAATGACGCTCCTCCAACATGTTTACTGGATATCTTCTATATGGGAAAGAAAAAATCAGGCTATACAGAAGACATGACCAAAGTAAACTGAAAAATTAACACTCTTCTTCCTTTTCTTATCCTTTTCCACTATATAAGGAGATGAGAGTTACCAGCGGGACAGTACTAGCTGCCACAAGTATGGAATAAAGAACTCCTCAGGATTACTCTCTTGTTCATATGTGAAGCGCAACTGGGTGAACATCTGAGGAAACAAGAATTTGAAGGGATTATAAACAACAATCTCCAGGTACAACTTCAAATCGACTTATCAAACAATGTAATTCACTTTTCCCCTTTTACCTTCATCCCCTCACCCCGCCATGATCTACAATTAATGATTATGACTTGAAGAACTTTTTCTACTGACCATTCTCCATCTGTTCTCTGTGCATCCACGCGGCTATTGAAAAAATCTAACACCTACAAAACCAGACAATCAATTTTGGTCCAGTCAAATGCACCAAAAGGTGACTTATTTGATTTTTTGTAAGACGTATTGATTGAAAGTTAACAAAAAGGTAAGGGAGCCGAGAGAGAGAGAGAGAGAGAGAGAGAGAGAGAGAGAGAGTACTATGGAGAATACCGTATAAATATTTTCAAGCAGCTCATTGAAGCGTGGATGATTCCTGAAGGGCTGAAATACTTCCTGCTTGTGCATTATCGCATATACGACTTACACCATTGCATAGATTAAGAAATATGGAAACCGGACCATGTACTCAATCCCTCGAGTAATACAACGATATCTCACATAGATCACTAACACTGAAAAGAATGATACCTCAGGATTCCGTGGCAGTGCATATATCAAAATTGCTTTAATATTTTAAGGAGAAGTCTCAAGAAGTGGGTATATATATATATATATGCATCTCTGTTGACTGCAACGGAAAAGGTTCCGGCTTAGAAGACAATACAATAATATAGGATGATACTTATAAAATGGCTGCTTCAGCTTCCAAGCAATCGATATTCCTCGCAAACTCCGTCGCTTATGGAGCTGGAAATAGGAACTCATCAGTCAGGGTAAACCAACTCGTACCAACTCTTCATAGGTACCCTAATATGAGGGTGCGCTCCATGGCTGAGGTAAACAGCTCTCTACCTACACTAGTGTTTCCTTTGTCTTCAAAGCAATTTGTTTCAGAGTTCAAAATAATTAAAATGAGATCTCGGTGTTTAGTTTAATTTTGTCGAGAACTCTTGTGTTAACAATTTCCAATTTGTCCATATATTGCAGGGAGGTGTTCCTAAGGAGAAACCATCTACAGTTTCAGAACCATCAAAGATTCCAGCTGCAGAACCTACACCTACACCTTTCCCACCACCACCTAGGACTCCCAAATGTTAGCACCAAGTTCGGAGACGTTTTTGCCCTCAACGGATCGGCACTGGAAAGAATCAGCGGTAGACTCGCCATGGTTGGCTTTGTCTCAGCTCTTGCAGTAGAACTATTAAAGGGCCAGGATGTGTTTTCTCAGATCTCCGACGGTGGCATCTCAGTGTTCCTTGGCACTAGCAATTTGCTATCTGTTGCATCCGTGATTCCACTACTTCAAGGAGTCAGCGTGGAGTCGAAATCCTTATGACCTCAGATGCTGAGTTGTGGAATGGAAGATTGGCCATGCTTGGTTTGGTAGCTTTGGCTTTCACTGAGTATGTCAAGGGAGGAACCCTAATATAATTAGGTCGCATGTATCATTATTGGCCGGTGAATTTGCTAGCTAGGTTCATCCTCAATACCTTGTAGAAGTCATATGTTCATTAATTATTTAAATAAGTTGTTTACTGTACATTTGCAAATAAATGTATAATATGTTTAGATACAAATTTGCCGATTACCTTGTTAAGAATAATATAGATCAGATCTTAGTTGGCCGAGTGCAGCAGGCTCAGTCCATATCTACATGCCTAATTCATAATCGACTTGGAGAACAAGTCTGCAGTTTTTTGTCTTTTATATATTGAGAAAATTATATAATAGCACATGACCAAATTTAAAAACACAAAAACCCCACTTTTAATATTTTCTGAACAAATTAGGACATAAGCCCAGGCCCAAACTAATAGTACCAGATCTGATCTACACTTTCATAGGCAAAATGACAAAAATACCCCTTTTTAAAATAAATTTACACAAAATGACACGGCAGTAGGACGTCTCTCGTCGACACGGTAGTAACACGTCTCACGTCTCACGTCGACACGGCAGTAGCACGTCTTGCGTCTACACGATAGTAGCACGTCTCACGTCGACACGGCAGTAGCACGTCTCACGTCGACACTACATAGTCGACACGACATTCACACGTCTCGCGTCGACACGGTAGTAACACGTCTCACGTCGACACGGCAGTAGCACGTCTCGCGTCGACACGGCAGTAGCACATCTCGCGTTTACACGATAGTAGCACGTCTCCGATCGATACGGCAGTTGCACGTCTCCGGTCGACATGGCAGTAGCATGACTCATGTTGACACTGCAGTAGCACGTCTCCCGTCGACACGGTAGTAGCACGTCTCCGGTCGACACAACAGTAGCACGTCTTCGGTCGACACGACAGTAGCATGTCTCTCGTCCACACGACAGTAACACGTCTCTCGTCGACACGACAGTATCACGTCTCTCGTCGACAAGACAGTAGCACGTCTCCAGTCGACACGACAGTAGCACGTCTCCGGTCGACAAGGTAGTAGCATGTCTCATGTCGACACGGCAGTAGTACGTCTCTCGTCGACATGACAGTGGCACATCTCTCGTCAACACGGCAGTAGCACGTCTCTTGTCAACACGGTAATAACACCTTCATACACGGCAGTAACATGTCTCTCGTCGACACGGCAGTAGCACGTCTCATGTCGACACGGCAGTAGCACATCTCATGTCGACACGGCAGTAGCACGTCTCATGTTGACACGGCAGTAGCACGTCTCATGTCGACACGGCAGTAGCATGTCTCTCGTCGACACAACAGTAGTACGTCCATAGTAGCAGTAGCCTCTCTGGTCGCCGTGTCGACACGGCACTAGCACGTCTCATGTCGACACGACACTAGTACGTCTCATGTCGACATGGCAGTAACATGTCTCTCGTCGACACGACAGTAGTACGTTCATAGTAGCAATAACATATGTAGTGAAGGGTAGTTTGGTAAAATATGTAGTAACAGATGACATGTGGATATTAGTTTGTCATAATTTGTTAATTTTTGTCCTTAAATGTATAAGATAATGTGTAAAAGATGTATTTGTAAATTAAAATTTGGTCCGTAACTAATATATAGTTTATTATTATATATTTTGGTGTACTGCAATTCTGGAAGAATCATCATCTTTTGCTGTACAATTACCACTACTATCAATACAAGCGGTTTTCTTTCACCTTCATTCTTCATTTTACTTTGCCTTTTTGCATTTTAATTTGCTCTGTGCTTTTCGTTTCTTGTGTGAAGCTTTATTTTTCTTATTCATCAAACTTTACAAACATGAGTGTGATTTTCAGCACACTTTAATTTGTTTGGAACTTCGGATACTTAGACATGAGCATGAAATTAATTGCTAATTCAAGACCAGAAAATGGCTTTTCGATCAAAATTTCTTTTTGAACAAGAACATGCAGAAAATATTCCTATCGATCTCCATCCACTTAATTTATCTTTTCTTTGTTTTCTTCTTTCTTTTATACACTAGACAATGGCCTAGACAATAAAGGGTAATTGTATATGTTGGCTTGAACATATATTGGACCTTACACCTTTTGGACCTCCCAGTTAGTTCGACCTATCTTTCAGTTGAAGATCTTCTTGAACAAACCATATATGGTAGGCGCACCCGACGTAATTCTCTATAAATATCTACTACATCAAAAGTGAAAAGTTATTCTTTTGATAATGAAAAGTCAAAGTTTTTTTGTAACCTTCGGAACTTCTTTATAGTGGCTCCGCTCCATGCCTTATTTCATAGGGAACCCAAGTCGATTCCATGATTAGACAAAAACAAAAAGCATTCGACCTAACTCCTAATACATAGGCTACATCATTTCAGTTGAACTTGCTCTCATAGTAAATGTGTCCTATAAGTATCAAGACCATCTACCAACTGCGAAACGATGATTGGAAAAGTACTCCATGCATATGTTGTCTTGAGACTGATCGAAGTTAATCATAATTGTATTACATATTTCATGCGTTATCTACCGTGTGCAAGCAAAATGTACATTCTTCTGTGTGTATGTACGTGTGTTTTAATTTGAACTTTTCGTTGAAGTTCTTAAATACCATAGTAGGGTCTATCAAAATTTATTATATAGAAAGTGATACAAGAAAATGCAATTGATCTAACTCCTAATAAATAGCCTACATCATTTCATGAGTTTCTCATAGTAAATGTGTCCTATAAGTATCAAGACCATCTACTGAGGGGGAAAAGATAATTGGAAGTAATCCGTATTTTGCCTTGAGACTGAAGTTAATCACATATAATTGGATAAAATGTTTGATTACCCTAAACACGGTAGTCATTGCACTTGATTCAAAGTCCCCTCATGATCGATCATCGTTATTGAACGTACCATTGAAGTTCTTGCCTTAGATTTTTGCCCTGGATTTTAAGTTCTCGCCTGTAATAGTCAACTTGTTATGGTAAATTATCTTTACCAAACACTAAAAATTTACTGATCTTACGTTGTGTGGGAGAAATAGAATAGTACGTTGAAGTTCTTGCTGTGTGTTTCGAGGGAGCCACATCTCTCCAACCCACCACTATCAAACAAATGCAACTGTTTTCTGCGCTGTGCTGAGTGCTTGGTGACTCGACCAGTGTCTTCCTCTTTCCAACAAATCGAATATGAAGCTCAATGTATAGTCTCTACTCTCTCGTGCCTAACAAGTGTCGACTAGCTCAAAACCCGAAAACCAGTATACTGTGGACTCGTCATTCGTCAAACATCAGTCCTCGTTTCTGGAAAGATCAGAAAAGTGAAACGCCTCCAAGAAAAATGGGACCTCAGAAATCACAGACTTCTACATTGTGGTGTGTTCTTCAACCACGTCTCCATGCCTATCATGTGAGAACAAAAGAACCCAAGTGTCCCAACATTACTTGCATACCCTAACGAGGGACGTGGTGCCTCAATATCCACCGTTCACTTCACGAGCCAAAACCACACTAGCACTCAAGTGGCTAAACCCATCACGTAGTTTTACTATAAAGACCAGTTCAGGGCACTCAAGTTTAATAACCCAGATCGATCGTCTTCTCTCTTCTCTCTCTCCTCTTCTAAGCTCGATCTTGTGCTTCATCAACCTCCTAGATCATACCTTGTGGGTGTTCCAATCAAGAAGGATATATAAAATGGCTGCTTCAGCTTCCATGCAATCGATATTCCTAGCAAACTCCTTCGCTTATGGAGCAGGAAAGAGGAGGTCAGTGAGAGTAAACAGACTTGTACCGACTCTTCACAGGTACCCTAACATGAGGGTGCGCTCCATGGCTGAGGTAAACAGCTCTCTCTACTATAAGCTAGTTTTTCCTTTGTCTTCAAAGAATCTTTTGTTTCAAAGTTCAAAATAAAATGCATTTTCTTTTTAGATCTCAGTGTTTAGAGTTTAATTTTGTCGAGGATAATTCGTGTTAATTAACAATTTCCAATTTGTCCATATATTGCAGGATGGTCTACCTGAGGAGAAACCATCTACAGTTTCAGAACCATCAAAGATTCCAGCAGCAGCACCTACACCTACACCTTTCCCACCACCACCAAGGACTCCCAAGGTTAGCACAAAGTTCGGGGACGTTTTCGCCTTCAGCGGTCCGGCACCGGAAAGAATCAACGGCAGACTTGCAATGGTTGGCTTTGTCTCAGCTCTTGCGGTTGAACTGTTAAAGGGCGAGGACTTGTTTTCTCAGATCTCCGACGGTGGAGTCTCGGTGTTCCTTAGCACTAGCATTTTGCTGTCGGTTGCATCCGTGATTCCTCTATTTCAAGGAGTCAGTGTGGAGTCGAAATCAAAAGGGCTCATGACCTCAGATGCTGAGTTGTGGAATGGACGATTGGCCATGTTAGGTTTGGTGGCTTTGGCTTTCACCGAGTATGTCAAGGGTGGAACCCTTATTTAAGTGTCTCTTTAGGGACAATAGGGTTGTATTTAGCAGTTACAAGTATTAATGAGAACGTTACATTTTTATACTCCAATGTGCAATATCCTTATCGTCTTTTACGGTTTTACCATGACAATAGAGACAAGGCCCTAATGGAAACTTGCTTCAATAATTAAGTCATCTAGCATAGAAAATCACTCATACATTCTAACCTATGCAGCATTAAGCATGCATAAAATACATCTGCCTAGAGAAGACACTGAATAAGTTAGCTCAAAGCCTCAAATTCAAGGAATTGAGGCAAAACTCCTCCTTACATATGAAGATTTTCTTAGCATAATAGCAGTCATCTCTAAGCTAAAACTAGATGAAACACTACCCGGCCGGATGACTAGAATTGGTGCATAATGCTCGAGGACAACCGATAGAGAAAAATCTTAATTATCTTTTTCAGAACAAAATTAGTAACTATATTATATATATTATGTCTCTCATTTTTTTTTCTTTTGTTGGATATTAATCTTTGTTACGTACCGTTGACTCTGATGATGCCTATAATGGTAGCCTGTCTATTTGCCGATTGGTCAGAGTCGGGAGTTAAGAGTGTGGTTTATGTGCTTTTCTCACAAACATAGCTATGCATTATTGGCTAATTATTATTATTTTTTATTCTAAAAGAGATAAATCCATTGATACGATCAAAACGGTCAAGCATGAACAATCTGAAGGCCATACAAGCACATAGTAGAAGCTAAATCAAACTATATATAAGAATTAAAAAACAACCTCAAAACTACATAAAAAAAAGTAGATACAATCACTAAAAACCAAATTAACTTTCCAAAACCTAGCAACATCTCAACTCTCAACAATTCAAACCTAAAAAGCTCAAGTGTACCTTTCATCGAAATAAAGAAAGAGAGAGGTTGCTAGATCACAGAAGGGATCTGTTATCATATGATGTAGAACGACTTGTAGAACGTCGTAAGCAAGTTTAAGTGTCATATTATTCTTAGGATTATGATTTTTGATTCAAAAAGGATTTCTAGTTCCAATAGGTTTTGTTATTTCCTAGTTTTATTCTAAATAGAATTTAGTCATAAGTTAGGTCTTATATAAGGCACCCCCTATGTTGTATTGGGCATTCAAGAATTCAATAATATTTCAGATAACTCGGAGATTTATCTCACTTATCACCTTCAAATTCGGTTCGACACTTGTCTACCGATCTCACCTTTCTACCTATAGCTTTCACTGCGTTAGGTGGCATCAGAGCCTGATCTCTCCTGGATCGATGCCAAACGACGAAGAGGAGGTTCCTGTCACAACACTTGCCGACGCTGGTCGAGAGATTACTGCGATGAAACAAAATATTGGGAAATTTCGTCAAGCCACCAACAATGCTTCGGCAAATTTAACAACTCTTGTGCAGTAGCTTACGATGGAGGTGTGTGCCGGAGGATTTGCCTGAGGCCAACGCCGTCGACAAGAACAAAACTATGATTCTGAGGAAGAAGAAGAAAAGGGCCCACCAAACAATCGACAACAAAATCGTCATGAAGAAAATTACAGAATGAAAGCAGACATATCTTTCTTCTATGGAAACTTACAAATTGAAGAGTTTCTTGATTGGATTTCAGAAGTGGATAGGTTCTTCAGTTTAATGGATGTTCCAGAAAACAAGCAAGTGAAGACGATTGCCTGGAAGCTAAAAAGCACAGCTGCCTGTTGGTGGGATGATTTGCAGGAGTCTCACGTTCGACAAGGAAAAGAACCTGTCCAAACATGGCGAAAGATGAAAGCCCTTCTCAGGGGACGATTCCTACCTCAAGATTATTAGCAGACTTTGTTTGAAATATACTATGACTGCGCTTAGAATAATCGGTCTGTGTTTGATTATAACCATGAGTTTATGCGACTTAGCGGGTGAAATAGACTTGAAGAAAGAGAGACCTAGAAAGTTGCAAGGTATCTACATGGTTTGAAGCCGAACATCCGAGAAAAGATAGGGTTGTAGGCAATATGGACTCTAGCAGAAGCCATGAACTTAGCTCAAAAAGAAGAAACTCTACTAGCAAGTAGTAAAGTTAAGCAGCAGACTACCATGAGTTATCGCAGAAATTGGCTTGAACCATCTACTTCAAAAGGATTGCAGATTAAAGAGCCTACAAAAGAGCAACAAGTTAGAGCAGAACAAGTAGTGGGGGCCGAGGAATAGCTACTGTTCTATTTCGAAAACAAGAGCAACCTGGCAGCTTAGGGGACTATGCAAAACCAAGGGGAGAAAAGTGTAATCGATGTTTTATGCCTGGTCATACTTCCAACAAGTGTCCCAACCCAAGGGGATTACATTATGTGGCAGAATATGAAGATGATGAAGAGCAGGATGAGATTGCAACTACTAAAATCGAAGGCCAAGATTTTGATGAAATCCCGTAGTTCCTAGTTTGCCAACGGCTTCTATTAGCAAAGCAAGGACCCGACACTCAAAGGCATAACATATTTCGTACTAAGTGTATCATTGGTGGCATGGCATGCAATCTAATAACTGACACCGGTAGTTGCGAGAACTTCGTGTGCAAGAGAGTGATCGACCGTTTCAAGCTTCCTACAACAAAACATCCAACACCTTATTTCATTGGTTAGATTAAAAAGGGACCCACGGAGTCTGTGACAGAAACTTGCAAAGTTCCTATGACTATAGGACCATATAAGGACGAGGTGGTGTGTGATGTTGTAGACATGGACGCCTCTCATATTCGGCTTGGAAGGTCGTGGCAGTATGACGTAAGAGTGACATTTGATGGGTACAAGAATACCTACAACTTTGTATGGGGAAAAAAACAAGATTGTCTTGAAGTCTAGTATCCCTCATGAAATTAATTATGATGGAAAGATGAAGGCAACAAACTTTCTCACTTTATCAAGTTTTGAACGTGAGCTTGAAGATGGAATTAAGGAAGCGCTTGTTTGTTGTCCTATTGTGATGAAAGGTTTCTACACCACCGAACAAGAAGTAATGGAGGCGCAAGTTTCAGAAAAGGTGAAGCATATAATTAGTGATTTCCAGAAATTGATGTCAGAAGACTTACCAGATTAGCTACCACCGATGAGAAATATTCAACATCAAATTAATTGAATTCTAAGAGCTAGCTTGCCTAATCTTCCTCACTACCGCATGAGTCCGAAAGAGAATGAAATTTTGAGGGAGAAAATTGAAGACTTCTTACGAAAAGGGTTCATTTGTGAGAGCATAAGTCCTTGTGTAGTTCCTATGGTACTGGTACCAAAGAAAGATGGCAGCTGGCGTATGTGTGTTGATAGTCGCGCCATCAATAAGATCACCATTCGGTACAGGTTTCCAATTCCACGTTTGCAAGACATGCTCAATGTTCTTGGAGGATCAAAGTTCTTTTCTAAAATTAATTTGCGGAGTGGGTACCACCAAATTCGAATCAGACCCGGAAATGAATGGAAGACAGCTTTTAAGAACAAAGATGGTTTATATGAATGGATGGTGATGCCGTTTGGACTTTCCAACGCACCGAGCACTTTTATGCATCTCATGAACCAAGTATTGCGCCCATATATTGGAAAGTCTGTGGTCGTCTACTTCGATGACATTCTCATCTATAGCAGGTCTGAAGAAGAGCACCTCGAGCATAGTAGACAAGTCCTTGAGGTTCTTCAAGATAATCAGTTGTACATCAACCTAAAAAAGTGTTCTTTCCTCACCGAAAAATTGTTATTCTTGGGGTATGTAGTGAGCTCCGAAGGAATACATGTGGATGAAGATAAAGTGAAGGCAATTAAGGAATGGCCTACTCTGAAAACCGTTAGCGAAGTGCGAAGTTTTCATGGTTTAGCAACGTTTTATCGGCGGTTTGTTCCAAATTTCAGTGCCATTACTGTACCTCTTACCGAATGCCTTAAGAAAGGAAAATTTCAATGGGGAGAAGAGCAAGAGAAGAGTTTTGCCTTGATCAAGCATAAATTGTGCACAGCTCCAGTATTAGCCTTACCAGATTTTGATAAAGTTTTTGAGGTGGAGTGTGATGAATGTGGCGTCAGAGTTGGTGCCGTTTTATCTCAAGAAAATAAACCAGTTGCATATTTTAGTGAAAAGCTTAGCGAAGTTCAACAAAAGTGGAGTACCTATGATCAAGAATTTTATGTCGTGGTTCGGGCATTAAAACAATGGGAGCATTACTTGGTGCAACACGAATTTGTTCTCTACGCCGATCATCAAACTTTGAAGTATATTAATAGCCAGAAGAATGTGAGCAAGATGCATGTTCGTTGGGCTACATTCTTACAGAAGTTTCCTTTCGTAATCAAGCACAAGTCCGGAATCTTAAATCGAGTGGCCGATGCATTAAGTCGAAGGAGCCAATTATTAGTAATGATGTCACAAGAAGTTATAGGGTTCGAATTTTTGAAGGAACTATATGAGGAGGATGACGACTTCAGAGAGATTTGGAGAAAGTGCATGAAGCATGAACCATGCAGTGACTTCTTTTTAAATGAAGGTTATCTCTTCCGTGGCAACAAAGTATGCATACCCCAATCTTCATTAAGAGAGATTTTGGTACATGATTTGCATGGTGGTGGGTTAAGTGGTCATCTTGGTAGAGACAAAACAATTGCATGTCTGGAAGAAAGATACTATTGGCCTCAATTAAAGAAAGATGTTGGCAACGTTATCCAGAAGTGCTATATATGTCAAGTGTCGAAAGGACAATCACAAAACACAGGTCTTTATATGCCTCTACTAGTTCCTGACGGCATTTGGGAAGATCTTAGCATGAATTTCATTCTGGGGTTACCTCGAACACAACGTGGGGTCGACTCCATCTTTGTGGTGGTTGACAGGTTTTCTAAAATGGCACATTTCATTCCTTGCCTAAAGACCTCTGATGCTTCACACATTGACAAGTTGTTCTTTCGAGAAGTTGTTCGACTGCATGGGGTACCCTGTAGCATCACTTCCGATCGAGATACTAAGTTCGAACTTTTGATTGCATTGTGGAAGATATTTGGGACTGCTCTTAATCGCAGTAGCATCGCTCATCCACAAACTGATGGACAAACCGAGGTTACGAATCGAACATTGGGAAATATGATACGGAGTACTTGTAGAGATAAACCAAAACAATGGGATTACATCTTACCACAAGTTGAGTTTGCATAAAACAATTATACATCGTTCAATTGGAAAGACTCTGTTTTCTGTGGTGTATGTCTCCCTACCGAAGCATGTTGTTGATCTTAAAAATGTACCAAGAGACAAAGGCTTTAGTGTGGCAGCCGAGTCTATGGCTAAGGATATGCATGGAGTTCTAGAAGAAGTCAAAATGAAGCTAGAGGCAAGCAATGAAAAATATAAAGCACATGCAGATTCTCATAGGCGAGAGAAGGTGGTCAAAGAAGGAGATTATGTTATGATCTACTTGCGCAAAGAAAGGTTTCCCGCTGGCACTTATCACAAGCTTTAACCTCGCAAATATCGTCCATACAAAGTGCTACGAAAGATTAATGATAATGCCTACGTCATTGACTTTCCTGAATCAATGGGAATTTCGAAGACCTTCAATGTAAGTGATATCCATGAATTTCGGGCAGATGACCATGCTTCCTATCCTGATATCACTCGAGGACGAGTTCTTCTCAAGTGGGGGTGACTGATGTAGAATGACTTGTAGAAGAGTTCGAGGAGCAGCTGGAACATCAACGTCGTAAGCAAGTTTAAGTTTCCTATTATTCTTAGGACTATGATTTTTGATTCAATAAGGATTTGTAGTTCCAATAGATTTTGTTATTTCCTAGTTCTATTCTAAATAGAATTTAGTCATAAGTTAGAGCCTATATAAGACACCCTCTATGTTATATTGGGCATTCAAGAATTCAATAATATTTCAGATAACTCAAAGATTTATCTCACTTATCACCTTCAAATTCAGTTCGACGCTTGTTTACCGATCTCACCTTTCTACCTATAGCTTTCACTGCGTTATCATAGACGCCCAAACCACAGAGAAAAGATAGCAGAAAAGAATCAACAGTCCAGTCCATTAAGCCCTGCAGCCCAAGAACCAAAAACCCTAGGTCCATCTCCTTCCTTTCTCTCCTTCTCTATAAGCCGGAGCCGCCGTCTCCCATCACTCCACCGGTGGGCAACTTCGAGTTTCTGACATCCTCAACCCGGCAAGACCAAACTCGGTAACTCCGAAGTCGCTGACTTGCACTTACAAGCCGCCACCGCCCTTTGATTTACAAGACTATTTCAGTCGCCGCTCCAAAGCGCCCTTGATTGTGACTGAAATACAATAGACTAGAATCTGCACCGACATGCATGCGTTTCCAATCAAAAGATTGTCTCCCGGCAACGGATGTCGAGATCAAGAACCAAGTACCCTTCCTCTTCACCGCTTGCCTAGAGAGCCACGCCGCGCCGATGATCCAAACACGTTGAAGATGGAGTAGACCACCAAATAAACCACGCACCCAATGATGCCGGAATGTCGATCCCGCGCAGGAGGCGCCTTGTGGCCCTTCTCACGAAACCAAGGGTTTCCGAATGGTCTCCCCGTGAGGAGCAAGGGCGGATCTAGCTTTTTAAAGACTGGGACTCAAGTCCCACTCAAATTTTGTGAGGAAAAAAACTATTACATATAGTTAGTTTATAATATGAATATTACATTGATTATTGATGAACTCAAGTCCCACTCACGAGAGGGATGAGGTAAATGCGGTTAGTGGTTTCAACACCACACCTTCCTCTGCATGGTGGTAACCCCCTAAATCAAATATATCAATTTTAACAATATCCCAAAGAAATATTGTTTCATTGCTTTAGGCTATGTTTTTGTTATATTAACGAAGCTTATTTAATTAGTTAGTTGATCGAGTTAGGTTTTACATTTATACATTTTGTTTTGTTCGCATGTTTAGTTTGCTTATTTTGTGTGGCATTGAGAGAGTTTTATGAATCTTGTTTCATATAAACATACATTCTTGAGTTGTAAGGTTGTCACCCTTGTATAGGTGATTTTTTCTTAAATATAAATTGCTCTTGCACCGTCGAGTTTTTTCTATATGAGCTCCAAGCCCCACCCTGTTTCAATTCCTAGATCCACCTCTGAGGAGAGAGAGACAAATTTTTTTGTATTGTGGTATTGGCTAATTAAGTTGATGGTAAGTAGTAGATATTAGATTTATTGTATATATAACTATTGTTTGGATCCAATATTAATTGAATTCTATTGTTGAGTATACACTACAGGAAATCTCGTTCTAGGCTACGGTAAAAACTTGTCGCCTAAGACTTACTATTCGTCGTCTAAGATCTTGGTAGACGAATTATTCATCGTCTAAGTTCCGTCGCCTAAGTGTCGTGAGATAGACACTTAGGCGATGGAAATGAAGTAAGTTGTCAACTAAGAGTGCTCCTACCCGACGTATATTTTTCTAGTTTATCGACAAACTAGTTCGTCGATATATATCTTTGACGACGGAATGTTTTTGTCGAAAGGATTCTTAGCCAACGAAAATGTTGTCAATATGTATGTTTACCGACGAATCTTGCTATGTTATTAGGCGACGGAATATTCGTCGGTAGAGTTTTAAACCGACGAATTCGTAACAGTTCTTAGTCGAAGATCGATCTTTGTATTCGTCGGTTAGGTGGTTTTATCTTAGACGATTTTTTTTTTGTTTCCGTTGCCTATGTGATTTTATTTATTGTAAAAAAATTAATTTTTGTGTAAATTACCTTATTCGATGTTTCAAAAAAATTACATATCAGTAACAATAATCAAACACATACATATACATATATACCGGAAGCACTAGATTTGGAAAACATATTCATATATTGATCATGATAACTAGATGGACAAAAATTGTTCATATATATAAAATAATTAATAAACTAGGTAGAAAATTGTTCACACACTCTACATAAACTATAAATCAAGTACTACAAAATCAATAATGTTAATTGACATTCTCGTCCAATCCTATGTCTTCGCCTCTATCATCATTGTTCTGTGGGGAAACATGTGGATGAGGAGAAACAACTGGAGGAGGAGGAGGAGGTGGTGGCATACCTAGGTGCTCATATAGGGCTGCAACTTGGGACTGCACAGTGCTATACATAGACTCCGTAAGCAGGACACTCTGCTGGACCTCTTGGAATTACTGTTGGGCACGCTCCTCTGATTCTTTTAGTCTCCGCTTATAGCACTCTTGCACCTCTTGGAGTTGCTGCTCATCAACTCTAAGACGACGACTACGTGAAGTGGAACCATTTGAAGAATGACTCAAGTCTTGCTTGCCTCCTTGTCTCATCCTTCTGATCTCCTTTCTTTTCTGAGTTTTGAGCACCGTACCCAACACTTCAATTTGTTGGGACTGAACACTCTCCATAATCTCCTCCTCCGTCCCGTCAGGGTGTTGTTCCATAAATGCATCCTTTGTTTATTGACCTCATCAACTATGTCATTCAGCATTTAAAATACATCAATTAATAAACAAGCTTGCTCAACATTTACATTAGCACCTAAAATAGTAACACTTGAAGCAGTAATCACTTGAAAATAAAAATTCAGTAGCAGTAATTTAGCAGGGGTGCTTACATGCGCGCCCCCGGGTGCCTGCATGCGCCCTAGGGTGCACCCTGAAACGCGCATGCAGGCACCTTGGGGCGCGCATGTTGGCACCTGGGGTGCGCATGCTAGCACCCTGGGGCGCTGCATTATCGGATGTTCTTAATTGCACTTAGACTTGTAAAGAGCTACAATTGTTAAGACCCGCCCCGAATTTCACCCCGAAACCAGATATGAGTCATGCGGGGACCACCTCCAAGGAAAATTTACCGAAGACTCGGCAAACCTCCCTTGAAAATGGACAACCCTAACTTATAAGAATTTAAGAACCACCATTTTATTCCAAAATAAATAAAACCTCCGCTACATTCCAAAAGTAGCCAGAATACAAAAATTACACCGAAGAATTTCAAAAGTATTCAGAGCTACTAAAAATAAAATACAATACAACGAAAGCTAACAAACCCCTAGTAGATTAAACAGGTAACCTACTGACGAAATGTAGCTGCTAGATGGGTCACTACGCCTCGACGTTTCCTTCTAGACCTCATGCGAACTCTGCAGACTAGGCATTTTTAAAAACGAAGAGCCCAGGGGAAAATATTCAACACGTCAGAGTGAGTGGACAAAGCGATTCCGACAACAAATAAATATTTCCCCAAAAATGCTTTCATCAGCGGCAAAAACACGAGCTCTACTGGAAAGATTTTGAACTAGGGTCCAGCCTGGCTAGACTTCCAAACTTTATGAAATTGCCTCTCAGACCTGGATATTATATATATAGTATGTATGCACGCTCGCCTGACCCTTTGTACGATATCTATATATGAACAACTTGAAATAAGGTAGATATCATACAAAGCTACTATGCTTGCGTCTAACGCTCATATCACCCCACACCGAAATTGTACCTCGCATATGGGGGAAAGCGGCCGAGTGGTAATATATACGTGCTTACTCCTTGTACGAAATCTTTGAATAATTAAATGCGAAATTAGAAAGTCGCACAGGGCTACAACGCTCGCGTCTAACGCTCACGTCACCCATACCGGAATTGTACCTCGCGTATGGGGGAAATCACGTATAGCTAGCTAGCATTTAATCATATACATACTATTCTCATATAAGAGTATAATCACCGAAATTCTCAATTTTGGGAAATATCTAACAACAGAAAAATCATTCAAAACGATAAAGCATTTCGAACACAATATTTAAAACAAAGGTCCACTCATAGGTTAGGCCTAAGCCTGATGTCGGTCGGAGGTCTCTTCCGCTCGAGCCTCCTCACGTCCTGTTCCAAATAAATAAAATCTTAAATAAAAATACCAACGCTTACAGCAAAACAAGCATAATTAAACACTACCAGGACAAGTACTTTAGCCGACGAAGCCTGTTAAAAAAATTTGTCGGCTAAGATCTTAGCCGACGAAGCCTGTTAAAAAAATTTGTCGGCTAAGATTTCTTCGGGAAAAGCTCGTCTGTGGTGACTTTAGCCGACGACACACGTAGAAGTCGTCGGCTATAGTCCAGAGTTTAGCCGACGAAATAATGTCGTCTGCTATAGTCCAGACTTTAGCCGACGACATTATTTCGTCGGCTATAGTCCATACTTTAGCCGACGAAATTTTTTGTCGTCGGTTATCTTCCAAACTTTAGCCGACGAAATTTTTTGTCGTCGGTTATCTTCCAAACTTTAGCCGACGAATAATTTAAAATATTCGTCGGCTAAAGTTTGTAATAAAAAAAATAAAAAACATCTATGGCCGACGAAATATAGTATATTTCGTCGGCTTTATCGGGATTTAGCCGGTGAATTAAAGCATATTTCGTCGGCTAAAACTTATTTTAAAAAAATAAAATAAAAAACTTTAGCCGACGAATTAAGGATTTTTTCGTCGGCTATAAGTCCATTCCAGTAAAAAAAAAAAAACCCTGAAATTTCTGAATTACCATTCCAAGCAAGTTGCAAAATACACCAAAACAATTTCATATAACCAACAACAAGCACATAAAAGTATATAATTCATCAACTACAGAAAATCTAAATCGTCCAAATTAATATCTGCTTATGGGGGCTGCTGCGGAGGTTGCGGCGGCTGGGGTAGCGGCATGGGCGGAGGCGGAAGTCCCTGAAGCTGGGCAGTTATAAAGTCCTGCATGTACTGGAACATCTGCTGCTGCTGGGCCTGCTGGATGGCATGTATCTCGGCAACATAGGCTGCCTGCGCGGCATTATAGGCTGCCTGCGAGGCATTATAGGCAGCCTGAGCAGCTTGCTGTTCTCGTAGTCTCTGAACTTCCGACTCTAGCTGAATCGTCCTAGTGATCGTGGACGTGGTCCTGCTGCTGGTCGAGGCTGCATTTCATTGAAATCCTGGAGTGGTCTTCAGGACCCCCTCGCCTTTCTTTCCTAGACCCCGGCAGTAGAAGTTGTTTGCTCTCGGTGGGAAGGCTGTGCCCATGATCCTCGCCCCAATCGTCGGATCCGAAGTGTCGATCCGGGACATGGCTTCGGACAGCTCTTCCACCTGCGTGTCCGGCCATATCTCCCTCACTATAGCACTCATCACCTCGTCACTAGCCTCCCCCACCTTCGCCTATATGGATAGGAAAAAAATTATTAATTAACATTTTGACATAAATTTAAAAATTTAAAAACGTAAAGATGACTTACAATATCCTCCTGAGAGTCAGGATATGTCTTCTCGTACGTATAGACGTACCGGTTGACTTCTGGATGTTCCCTGGCTGCCTCGTCCATGAAGACAGCGAACGGTCTAGAACCGCCATTATGGTTCCTTGTGTTGCATTGCCGATTCTGAGAGTTTGCTCGGGAAACGGCCTTCAAAGAAAAAAATAAATTATTAGTAAAATATTTAAAAACGGACGTACTTAATGACAAATTAACTAATTAATTTTTTTAAATACCTTTTTACGAGGGTTGTTGAATTCTGATGTCAGAAGCCAACGCCACTCGTACTCCCTGTACTGGAACTCAGCAGGGGTACCAGAACGTGCGTTCCCGTGCGTAGTCCAATAGGTCCGCAACTCGTTCTTCCACTCCTTGTACCTACAGATACAACAAAAATATTTGAAATATTATTAATATCACATAAAATTTTGTTTTTCATTAACTTCCCAACGTACCTTCCCCCATGCACAACGTCGGCCCAACTGTCCTTCAGGTGCTTGGGAACCTCAAACCACACTTGCATTTAACCGTTTATTAGTTTAGTTTTTCGAGAAATCAACAATGTAATACATAATATTATTTTGTAAACTCACCGACATCGCGTTGTGGACCATGTCCTTAACCTCCTGCTGGACCTCGCCCCAGTCTGACCACAACATAGGGACTTTATCCCTAATGAGCGCTCCCACGCGGCCGGAGTACGTCCTCGACTTCCCGCCCGATACTATGTGGCCATCCCCGTCAGTATTGATGACGATCCTCCCCACGGTACCCACGATCTTCTCGAGAGCCTTCCTTGTGACGGGGCCTCTCTTCTTCTTTGTAGGCTTCGCTCTGACGGTGCCTATCACATGATAAACCAAATTGATTATTAACATCGGAGACCCTTTAAAAATAATCATGCATCACTGATTACCTGAGGCGCTCGCGGCGGACGCGACGGATTCCGTCTCTGTCGCCGATGATGATACCCTCGCAGAAATAAGAGGCGTATCAAAAGGCACGAACCGGTACGCCGCTGATGGAGCCACTGGCGGGGGCAGTGGATATCGACTACATGTAAGGCCGGTATCATCCGCGGAAGGAACAGATGAGGCGGCGGCATATGTACCCCAGATGACCCACTATCCGAAGAAGTAGGACCCGGAGTGGGCGCCAGGTGTATCTCAGGCATACGGGGTGCAGACACCTCCGTCTGGGTCTGAGGCCACAGCTGCCTCGAGGAACGAGGGACGACCGCCTGCCTCGATGAAAGGGGCACCTCCAGCTGCCTCTGCGCCGTCTCCAGAAGGCTCGCACGTCTGGCTGTCATCTGGCCCTGAAACGTCGTTTGGGGGTTGCTAGAGGTTCCCTCAGACGATTCGGACCTCTGGCCCTTCGAACTCTTCTTCGATCTAAAATAGCCGCTCATCCTATTTAAAATATTAATTTGAATCAAGGCTGAGGCAACATTGAAAAAGTAAAAATTCAAGCTTATCCTTCTCAAATCTAAGGCTTTAGATTATTTTGTCTTTATTGTATAAAAAATATTTTTGAAACCATATTTTTTCATTATGTTCATGCTTAAATTTAAACACTTAATATAATGTGAAATATATATATGTTTAAAATTATACTTATTCAAAAATATGAATTCAATAAAATATATATATATATATATATATATATATATATATATATATATTCATCCGGATTTGATATAAGTTTTTCTATTTTGTATTTTGTATCTTATGTTTAAAAATTCGTACCCAGCTCATGATAAAACCAGTACCTAATCATGGAATGCAAGCATCAAGTTCATTATTAACAAAACATATGTTTAAAAAATAACGATAATTTATCTCCTAAACATAAATTAGGCAAATTAGACAGTACATAAAACATAAAACATAGCCTAAGAATAAATTTGAAATCAAAAGTAAAAAAGAAGAAAAACGCTAACCTTGGAGACCGGGAGAGCGAGGGAGGAGGGAGGAGGTGGAGGTGGAGACCGGGAGAGGGAGGGAGGGAGGGAGGAGGGAGGAGGGAGGAGGCGGAGACGGGAGAGGGAGGGAGGAGGGAGGAGACCGGCCGGGAGAGGGAGAGGGAGGAGGGAGGAGACCGGGACCGGGAGAGGGAGGGAGGAAACGGGAGGAGGCGGAGACGGGAGAGGGAGGGAGGAGGGAGCAGGGAGGAGACTGGGAGGGAGGGAGGAGGGAGGAGGAAGGAGACCGGGAGAGGGAGGGAGGAGGGAGGAGGCTAGGGTTTCGCAGTTAAACCCGAAAACTTTAGCCGACGAAATAATTATTTCGTCGGCTAAAGATACCAATTTCAACGGCTATACACCAATTCGTCGGCTAAACCTTCTAAACTCGTCGGCTAAACTTTATAAATTCGTCGGCTAAACCTTTGAAATTCGTCGGCTAAAAGTATTTTTATACATTTGGCATGTTGTGATTGTGATGATCAAACTTGAGATACAGAAATCCAACCGTCAGATCAGACCATCAAGATAAAATACATGTATGAGAAAAAATTCAACTTGATCCGAAAAGAATAAGGGCTCGATCCAGACGGTAAATCTCGTAAGTCAAACCCCTAAACGCACGAAAAAGGTCGTTCGACCGTCTAAATTACGTATTTTGGCCGGACCTCCAACTGAAAATAGTTTTAAACCGATGACACACAACAAGTCGTATAAAATTTGTACGCAAAATAACCACCGAATATAGGGCTACTCATAGGGGGAAAAAATGAAAAATTGCATTGACCGCAACTATCGGCACCGAATATTTACCGGAATAGTGTGATTTTTCAACCGTGGATGTATTTCAACATTCTCGTCATATCTTATTTCATGACTTTTTGGTATTTGAAGGTTTTACGTATAATTTGTTTTTGAAACGGAACATTTACATAACACTTGGTAAACAAGTTATACAACATTAGTATGCATGTTGTGATTGTGATGATCAAACTTGAGAAACAGAAATCCGACCGTCAGATCTGACCATCATGATAAAATACATGTATGGTAAAAAATTCAACTTGATCTGACAAGGTTAAGTGCTCGATCCGGAGGGTCAATCCCGTAAGTCAAACCCCAAAACGCACGGAAAAGGTCGTTGGACCGTCTAAATTTCGTATTTTGGCCGGACCTTCAACTGAAAATATTTTCAAATCGATGAGACAAAATAAGTCGTATAAAAATTTTACGCAAAATAACCACCGAAGATAGGGCTATAGTATGTAACAGAAAAAGTTTTCGGTTTAGCCGACGAAATACCCTAATATTTCGTCGGCTATAGGTTCTTTTAGCCGACGACTTTTCATATATTTTCGTCGGCTAAAGTCCTTTGAAAATTTTGGTTGACCGCCAAAAAATTTTATTTGAAAATTTTTCGACTTTAGCCGACGACTTTTCATATATTTTCGTCGGCTAAAGTCCTTTGAAAATTTTGTCGGCTAAAAATACCAATTTCGTCGGCTATACACCAATTCGTCGGCTAAACCTTCTAAACTCGTCGGCTAAACTTTATAAATTCGTCGGCTAAACCTTTGAAATTCGTCGGCTAAAAGTATTTTTATACATTTGGCATGTTGTGATTGTGATGATCAAACTTGAGAAACAGAAATTCAACCGTCAGATCTGTCCATCATGATAAAATACATGTATGGGAAAGAATAAGGGCTCGATCCGGACGGTAAATCTCGTAAGTCAAACACCTAAACGCACGGAAAAGGTCGTTCGACCGTCTAAATTACGTATTTTGGCCGGACCTCCAACTGAAAATAGTTTTAAACCGATGACACACAACAAGTCGTATAAAATTTGTACGCAAAATAACCACCGAATATAGGGCTACTCATAGGGGGAAAAAATGAAAAATTGCATTGACCGCAACTATCAGCATCAAATATTTACCGGAATAGTGTGATTTTTCAACCGTGGATGTATTTCAACATTCTCGTCATATCTTATTTCATGACTTTTTGGCGTTTGAAGGTTTTACGTATAGTTTGTTTTTGAAACGGAATATTTACATAACACTTGGTAAACAAGTTATACAACATTAGTATGCATGTTGTGATTGTGATGATCAAACTTCAGAAAACGGAAATCTGACGAATATAGGGCTATAGTAGGTAATAGAAAAATTTTAGGGTTTAGCCGACGAATACCCTAACGTATTCGTCGGCTATAGTATGTAATTAAAAAATTAAAAAATAACTATAGCCGACTAAATATTAGGTTATTCGTCGGTAAAAACCATCTTAGCCGACGAATTATAGTGTATTTCGTCGGCTAAAGGAAAAAAATACAGACGATATTAGTAAACCATACTAATTTCCTGTTCATCATGTATCACCAAAATTCATATAAAATAACTGAAATATGAATTCAACATGTGTAAACTATAAAGGAAAAGGTCTTTAATTAGTTATACAAATTAATGGATTTCGTACCTATATATACAAAATCCATTAATTAGTTATAATTAGTTATAAAAATCAACATATAATTAGTTATAAAAATCAACAACACATATAAACACATGTATGTACCTATATATAGCTCCACTTCTTAATTATGGACAGATTTCAACAACACCCAAACTTTTTATCCCGTTTTTTCTTCTCCGGTTTTTTTTTTCTCAGATGAGCTGCTGTCCAGATTTGCGAATATAAAGAACTTTAGCCGACGAAAATATAATTTAGTCGATGAAGGAAAATTTCGTCGGCTAAAGTAGCCTGGTTTTTTTTTTCGTCGGCTAAAGTCTTTCTTCTTGTAGTGAAATATGCTTCGCGCTCAACCAAGCCTAACACTCCAAAATCTTAAATCCGCTACCAACCTCAAAACTCCACAAATTTTACCGACATCCTCAAAATCACCTTCCACCAAATAAAATCCAATGGCCGGATTATAAATTAATAATCCGCCAAAAATAACAAACTTCAACAATTCTCAAACCTATCCAAAAATCCTCCAAAAATTCTAAAACTTATTCCATTAAACTCCTTACAAATTCCCCCACCAAAAACATTTTTCTCGGCGTCTCCGCCGGCAGCGGCGGCCGGCGACCAACTCCGGCTACCTCCGATGATTATCAAAAATTGGCAGCATCTTCCTCTCAACCTCCTCTACAACATTCCTAACTACCACAAACTCTAATTCTAAGCCTAACCAAGCCAATCGGACACAAACACACAATAAGCCCTAAAAATTTCTTAAACCGATTTCTCCTTACCTAGCTCGAGATTGAGCGTGCCCTTTGGAGAGATTGAAGCACGGGTGGAGGGCTTCTTTTTGAGCTATGGCTCACCGGCTATGGCGGCCGGAGGAAGGAGTTCCGACGAAAAGAAGCTTCGGGCAGCCGGAGCTTTCGGCGTCGATTCCTCCTTCACGGCGGCGCTAGGGAGGCTGCCACCGGTTTAGAATGGCAGCTGGGTCGAGACCGACTATTTGGGACCGGTACGGTGGGCTGGGGCGGCCGAACGGCGGCGATCGGGCGGCCGGAAAATCTCGGCAGAAACGGGCTCGGGAGCGGGAGCGGGAGAGAGAGAGAGAGAAAGAAAAAGGCTTTCGGGCTTTGACCAAAAACAAAGCCCGGTCCAACTAAAACATAACCCAATCCAAAATTTAACACCCCAAAAAATATACCCCAATAAAATTACATTTTACTAGCAAAAATTACCACTTTTTACCGTCGTCAAAATTTCTTCCTTAGAATAATCCCACAAAATAATCGTCCCCTACACCTCTCTGGGGATCAATTCTATTTTACGCTTAATGACGAACACGGTAAAATTCTTATTACCACTATGCCAGTAATAAAGGTAAAAACTATGGGTCGGGGCGTGACAACAATTCACCGAGATTATCAAAGCACACCAAACTCTTTCACTATAATTCAACTACCCTACCAATAGCCGAATTTACACATGCTTGAACCATTTGCTAAGTTTACATAATAGTAAAAGGAAAGACACTTACATATTTCTTGGTCATATCTTCATCACCGGCCTTGACATAGGTCTTCTCAAAACCGTTGATAATTGGAAGCTGCTCCCCATGTATTATGAGTTCCTCTATTATGTAGATGATAGGAGAAGACCCCGTGTGGTGGTGCATAGTCTTCTCCCTACGGTTCCATTTGTTTGCCAAGGAGAGTCTCTAATACACACTACCAGGACAAGCACTTTAGCCGACGAAAAATTTTCGTCGGCCTGTTATCTTAATTCGTCGGCTAAGATCTTAGCCGACGAAGGCTCGTCGGCTATAGTGTCGTCGGGAAAAGGTCCTCGGTGATGACTTTGGCCGACGAAATTTTTTTTTTGTCGGCTATAGTCCCACAGTTAGCCGACGAAAAACATGTCGTCGGTTTTTTTCCCAAACTTTAGCCGACGAAACAATTAAGATATTCGTCGGCTAAAGTGTGTAATAAATAATTAAAAAATAACTATAGCCGACAAAATTTACTATATTTCGTCAGCTAAACCTTATAAAAAAATTAAAAAAAATAACTATAGCTGACGAAATATACTATATTTCGTCGGCTAAACCTTATAAAAAAATTAAAAAAAATAACTATAGCCGACGAAACATGCCATAATTCGTCGGCTAAACCTTATAAAAAAAATTAAAAATACTATAGCCGACGAATATAGTATTTAAATATCGTCGGCTAAAGTTGCTGGGTTTTGAAAAAAAAAATGCAGAACCTTTCGGCCACCTCCAATCACGACCAAAATTTGACAGAATCTTCCTCTCAACATTTCGAACAACTTTCTAGAAGAAGTCGAAGCTCAATTCTAAGCCTAAACAGGTCAATCGACTCAAAATATAAAAATCCCCAATTTTAAACCCTAAAAACTTCAAATCTTCGATTCTCTTCACACACACCGAATCGAGCTACCAAATTCTAGGGGAATGTAGTACTAATCAAACTCAACTTATCCATATATAGAACTCACCAAATGGTGGCCAAAGGAAGGAGAAATTTGATCGACACCGAATCCGAACCGGCGGAGTTTTGGAGCTCGATTTATCCCTCACGGCGGCGCCACTCGATGCACCACCTATCCAGCAATGAAGTAGAGACGACGGCGAAGCTTTTAGGACTAGTGTGACGGTCTCCGGTGGCTTGACGGCGGAGCTAGGCCGAGAAGAAAATCTGGCAGATATAATAGACTTCTTACCATCTATCTTCGCCTATATAAAGAACTTTAGCCGACGAAATTCTTTATTTTCGTCGGCTAAACTCTTTTGAAAATTTTGGTTGACCGCTAAAAAATTTTGGTTGAAAATTTTGAAAATTTTTCGACTTTAGCCGACGACTTTTCATATATTTTCGTTCGCTAAAGTCTATAAATTCACGAAAACACTCATATCTCCCCCTATATTATGTAGTTTGGTCAAATCTTCCACACGAAAAACTCTCACGTAGAGGAGACGCAACCACCTATATAAAAATTTTAAGACATTTACCTTCCGACGATAGGGCTCCCCATAAGAAATAATAACGGTAAATAGGGTTGACCGCTACTTTCGGCTCCGAGACTTTACCCGATTTACGTGATTTTTGAACCATAGTCATATTTCACCATTCTGAACACATCTTATTTCACGAGATTTTTAATAATTTTGCTTCCTATGTAGAGTTGGTTCACAAAGTTGTATAACCTACTAAATAAGTTATACAACATTAGTAGACACGTTGTGATTCCGATGACTAAAATTCACAAACCAAAATTCGACCGTCAGATATGATCATTATGACGAAATATGTCTATGGTAAAAAACTCAACTGGATCCGACAACGTTAAGGGCTCGATCGAAACGGTCAACCATAATCCATCGTCACTTATCACACGAAAACGCTCATATCTCCCTCTATATTACGTAGTTTGGTCAAACCTTCCACACAAAAAACTCTCACGTAGATGAGACGCAACTGCCCATATAAAAATTTTGAGACATTTACCTTCCGACGATAGGGCTCCCCATAAACCCGAATAACGGTAAATAGTAGACACGTTGTGATTCCGATGACTAAAATTCACAAACCAAAATTCGACTGTCAGATATGATCACTATGATGAAAGATGTCTATGATAAAAAATTCAACTGGATTCGACAAAGTTAAGGGCTCGATCGAAACGGTCAACTTTAATCAAAAATAAGAAAACTGCATTTTGAAGCCCTAAACAGACTCGGATGGCCAAAAAAGCCTATACATCATGGCATTAGTGATGAGTTTGACTCGTAGCGCCATTATGCTTCCGGAAAGGTATCACAATAGTCAATCAGACACCAAACGTCAAATCTGCAACATAGTGAATAGTAAAGGTAAGTCAACTATCGGCACCAAGACTTTACCGGAATAGTGTGATTTTTCAACCGTAGATGTATTTCACCATTCTGGTCATATCTTATTTCATGACTTTTTTGCGTTTGAAGGTTCTACGTATAGTTTATTTTTCTCAGATGAGTTGTTGTCTAGATCTGCAAATATAAGGCACTTTAGCCGACGAAATTATATTTCTTCGTCGGCTAAACTTTTAAAAATTTCGTCGGCTAAAGTTTAAAAAGTTCGTCGGCTAAACTTTTAAAAATTTCGTCGGCTAAAGTTCACATACTATAGCCGACGAAAAAAATTATTCAGCCGACGAAATATTAATTTCGTCGGCTAAAGTTGACCATAGCCGACGAAAATTTTAAATTAGCCGACAAAAAATATTAATTTCGTCCGCTAAAAAAATTCGTCGGCCTGGTTTTTTTATTTTCGTCGGCTAAAGCCTTTCTTCTGGTAGTGACACGAAAAAATATTAAATAGATTAGTAAAATATAAGAGAAATAATGAAGGTAATTTAAAAAAATTAAAGGGAAACAATGAAGGTAATTTAAAAAAATCACCTTGAACGCATCTGACTCGACGTAAGAGCATAGAAACTCACATTGGTCCTCTCTCCCAATGAAATTTGAAGGCATGCCAACTGACCCTTCCTTCAGATAAGCTTTGTGACACTGGTACTTCCAGTCCTTGTACCTCTCCTGTGCCCTCTTCAATATCCAATTAAACATTGGCTCATCATTTTCATCTCACTTGTACTTTGGCTAAGTAACAAATAAATAAAAAAATCTCATGTTAAACACTGAAAAATAAAATAAACATATGTAATTAAGTAAATTTACTTTTCAAACTGTTTTCAGTGTTATTTACCGACATTGCATTCCACACCTTGCACTTCTCCTCCTAATCAAGGTTGTAGAATATCCTTGCCCTCATTCCCACCAGACTCTGTATGGCGGAACCGATATCATGTGCCACCAAGTTGTTTATCCCCCTCACACTAGGGCCTTTTACACGGACGCACTAATCCAGCTTGATCTTCTACCTTGTTTGTGCAACGATATCCTCTTCCTTTTTTTTCAAAACATAAACTCTGCTTCTTTTTCGGGGCCGGAGTTACAATTAATATATATACAAAACATTAGGATATTTAATGCTATGAGAAAAATACATCAATTAATAAACAAGTTTGCTCAACATTTCCATTAGCAGTTAAAACAGTAACACTTGAAGCAGTAATCACTTGAAAAAAAAAAATCAGTAGCAGTAAGTACACGCGCCCCAAGGTGCCAGTAACACGCCCCAGGGTGCCTGCATGCGCGTTGTTGGCACCCTGAGGTGCGCATGCAGGCAACTTGGGGATATTTAAATTAATATAAGTATAATTTAAGAGGAATTAATATATTTACCTGTTGGGCTTCTAACTTTCAAACGAGCGCTGCAGACGATGCGTTTTGCAGATTCTAGTGTCGGTGTAGATGATGGAGATTCCGTTGAACTACTGTTAATGGTAGGGGGCCGCACGATCAAAAGGGGAGCCCCTGGTGGTACTGTCCCAGCCGACATAGGGGTAGGGTGGCTGCTACTGCTAGCTGAACCGACGCTATGCCGTATATAGTCCATGAAAGCACTGACCTTAGTGGCTCGGTCCTTCCTCTTCCCAATGATCACCATCTTTCACATGAATAACACACAATTGTTAGTCTACAATAAATGAGTGAGTAATAAATAAGATTATGAAAATGTATACTGTACCAGACCAGTAAGCAACACTTGTTCGGGAAGGTGAATCATGAGGTGAATCATGATGTCAAAGAAAGTTGGGGGAAAGATCCTCTCCAGCTTGCACATGATGTACACAATGTCTTCTTGCAATGATCCAACATTAGACTTTTTAAGCTCTTTAGCGCGTATCCTCTGAAAGAACTTTGACAAAGCCACTAATGTGTTAACCACATCACTCTGCAAATACGGTCTAATGACCACGGGAAGAAGACGTTACAACAAAACATGACAGTCATGAGTCTTCAACCCAGTAATTTTATTTTCCCCCGTCTTAACACATCAAGTGATATTACCTGCATACCCATGAGGATACTTAACGTTATGAAGCCATTGAAACACTTCCACCATTTTCTGAGGATGGACTGTGTAGCCTGCTTGCGTGTCACATCCCAGGACTCATTCCGCCGTAACACGATATTGTCTGCTTTGGGCCCACCGGCCCTCACGGTTTTGTTTCCGACAGCTCAAGAGCTGCTTCCCAGTAGGTCACCCATCCTGGGATTGCTCTAGCATCAACATGCTTAACCTCGGAGTACTCATCCCCTCCGAAGCCGCTGAGCCACCAAAAGGCCTCGCGTTAGATTGGAGGTGGGCATGTACATATACAGCACATAACCCCTCTCCGTTTGGCCGATGTGGGATATTACAATCCACCCCCCTTGGGAGTCCGAAGCCCTCGTCGGCACACTCGCGCTACACGGCAGAGTGGCTCTGATACCATTGTCACATCCCAGGACCCATTCCACCGTAACACGATATTGTCCGCTTTGGGCCTGCCGGCCCTCACGGTTTTGTTTCCGGCAGCTCATGAACAGCTTCCCAGTAGGTCACCCATCCTGGGATTGCTCTAGCATCAACATGCTTAACCTCAGAGTACCCATCTCCTCCGAAGCCGCTGAGCCACCAAAAAGCCTCGCGTTAGATTGGAGGTGGGCATGTACATATACAGCACATAACCCCTCTCCGTTTGGCCGATGTGGGATATTAAATTGAGGCGTATACCCATTTTCTTAAGATCAACACGTGCTTTGGGGGTGTCCTTGTTCTTATCTTGGAGATTCAGAATTGTTCCAAGAACGTTGTTCTCTATGTGCATGACGTCCAAGTTGTGTCTGATTTTCAAAGTCGACCAGTAAGGCAATTCAAAAAATACACTTTTGTACGTCCAATACTTAAACTCATCAGGCGTGTGAGGATTCATGTTGATTACATCTTTACTAGTGCTCAAATATCTGAACCAGTGCTGGTTAAGCCTCTCCAAAATCCACTCACCAGACCTCCCATGGGGTTTCAGATTATGCTCCTTAGTCCTATCAAATACCTCAGCATCCCACCGCCACTCGTGATCCTCATTAAGCCACCTACAAGATCTCAAGAAACACATTTTGTCGGCGTGGCGACTAGAATTGATGTCGTCTATGCATACCGGGCAAGCCTTGTACCCCTTAGTTTGTTGGCCAGACAACATCCCGTAAGCTGGATAATCACTTATGGTCCAAATAACAGCTGCTTTCATCATGAATGAAGTTTGACCATGCCTGTCAAAAGTAAGGAGTCCATTTTCCCATAACTCCTGCAGCTCGTCAATTAATGGTCTCATGTACACATCCAAGCACTTTTTTTGGAGAATACGGCCCTGGAACCATAAGCATAAGAAAATTGTACTCATTCCTTATACACATGTTGGGAGGTAGATTGTACGAAAATACTATCACAAGCCAAATGCTATAAGACAAATTCGTGTATCTAGTAGGATTGAACCCATCTGTTGCAAGTCCAAGTCTGACATTTCGACAGTCTCCAGCAAATTTGGAAAAAAAACGGTCAAAGTGCTTCCAAGCCTCCCCGTCTGCGGGATGTGTGAGATTATCCGGATCTATCCTCTCCTTTCCTTGGTGCCTTGCCTGATGCCATCTCATATGCTTGGCCATATGTGAAGACATATATAGACGCTGCAGACGAGGACCCATCGGGAACTAATGAAGAACCTTCCTAGGCATGGGCCAGTTTTTCTGTTTAGATGAAGTGGAAGCTTTATACCTTGGCTCGTAGTAGTGTGGGCACTCAACTTCATCCTTGTTTTCTTTGTAATACAAGATGCAGTTATTGACGCAAGCGTCTATCTTCTAGTGATCAAAACCGAGGTCAGCCAACATGCTTTTTACCTGGTCAAAATTTACCAGAAAACGGTTACCTTTGGGAAGCACTTTCTTCATAAGTGCAATATCCTCATCAAAACATACGTTATTCTTTCCCCGCTTGTAACTTTTCGTGTTTTTCTGAGCAGTCTAGATTAGGTTTTTCTTTTATTTTTCGACTGCTGTTCAATAGAAGCTGACAATCACGTTTTGTGACATTTGTTGAAGCTTTTAGTTTAATTTAATCCTCTGCGGGAGACCCTTATTTCTCTATGTTACAATCAAAAAATTTGCAAGAGAATAAGTAAAATAAATAGCTTTTAATTTAGCTATCAGACTCCCTCATTTCCAACCCCAAATTTCGAGACCGCCACACCCTCCAATACTGGTTTCGGTGAGCTCGTGATTTTTCTGCTCCATATGTCATTAGAACCATGCAGAGACATGACTGGAGCCGTTGCAATTGTCAGTAGACAATGGGTCCGTGCCTCATCATGAGAATCGATTTTTGGGTAAAAGCAACGGTTTGGATTCGATCACGCTTTAGGAGGGTGTGTGTATATGGTTGAGATGTGCTGCTGGTTAGGGTTTTTTTTTATTAGAACTGCTGGGTAGGGTTTGGGGGTTTCCTAGCCTAAAATGAGAATGAATTTAATAAACAGTGGTACTTGGTAGTCCGGTGGAGTAAGTTAAACATTAAACTTATCATCTCTTCTCTTCAACTTAACCCCCCTCTTTAAACATTTTGTTTTTGCTGAGTTTCCTTAGTTTCATCCTTGCTCAGTGGGGGTGGGTAGTTCGGCATCTTTCCTCAGTTTCCTATTGTTCATCCTTGCTCAAGGTATGCAAGAATGTTTTTCGTTTACACGTTAGGGTTAGGTATGTGGGTTTAAAAGTTGGAAGCTACTTTTTAGTTTATAGATTTGACATCTGTTCAAACGTTAGAGGGTGGATCTGAATCATCTGATGGCTTCCATTATCGTCATTATGGACAGCTCTATTCGTTTGTTGGGAGTTTAATGCAAGGGGTTGGTGTAGTATTGGTTACGGATACATGGAACTTGTACTGGAGTTCTTAGGTACTTTTGTGTGTGGATCTGGTAGATCTTCCTCCAAAAAAAAAATGTGTAGATCTGGTACATCTGACAACAACTGTATGTGGACAATAATAGAACTACCTAAGTTTTGCAAAGATAAAAACACATCGCCAGGGGGGAGGGACCAACAACTGTGTCACACCGGGCACAGACGAAGGTGTAATTAATTAGATAGCTCTCCTTTATCAATGGGCTGGGTGAGTCGGGTCCAAACTGTTAATTCACAATAGGCCATTAATGGGCCTCGTAGTGTTTGGCATAGATGACGTGTCGCGTAACCGAGGTCAAACAACTTCAATTTAATTACCCTGCAATCGTAGTAATATGGACAAGTAGGGATCATTCTAGCCGGGAAAACCAAAGGGCGATCGAAAGAAGAGAAACCAAACAACTTATAAACAAGTATTCACAAAAAAGTTCACTTGGACCGGTTTAATTCACTTGGATAATATTTCTTCTTCTTTTTGTTTTATTTTCTCTTTTAAAGAATGAATCAATTCATGATTGCTCTTATCCCTATACTCGTGCGGCCTTGTTATTTTTATTATTATTATTTTCAGATACACCTTGCGGTTTAATTTCTCATAAATTTTAATGTTTTTGTTAGAAGGATTTTATAAGGGTATAAATGACTTGATACCTCATATTTATGATCAGTTTTCAACTAAATAAAAAAACGTGATCGAAAATCATTGAGTGCACAAACTTGGTTAGTTTTCAAAATTTCTCTCCTAAGAAACTTTTATGTTTGATTTGGTTTATAAACTGTAGAATTTAGAGGCGTGTAATTTGTACTCTGAACTTTGGCTATCCTCATGCATATTTAGCAGTTACAAAAATCTCAAATGTGCAATATCCTTTAACTTCTTTTACCATTACAATAGAGAAAAGGCCCTCATCGAATTAAAAGAAATGCAAACCAACCAAGGAAGTAGCTATGATATATGAGATAAGGTTCCTACTTCTTACAAGCAAAAACAAGGATCATATTCAAAAGCCATCTAGCATAGAAAATAGCTCATACATTCTAACCCAAGCAATAAGGATTGTTTACACCCAAATTAATATTTTACTGGACAGTAATTGTCTTAGTGAATATTAGTTAAATTTATGGTCCACGTCATACCGGCGAGCCCGAAATAATGGGTTTACGAGTGATGGCCCGCCAGAAGCCCATGCGAGCTGGACAAGTTCACATGGACAAGAGACTTCGCGAGGTATAGATGGACTAAGAGACGTTAGTGGGTTTGATTCAATGTTTAATTGCTTATGAAGCGGCGAGCTTGCAATCTGGATAAGTTTACAGGCGGAGAAAGATGCTTGCATGTGAAGAGGGCGACTTCGCCTAGGAGTCCTGGACATGAAGGATTATCCTATCTATATACATATAGATGAGTATATATCTGCATATATCACTTTGCTATTAGTGTATGGAGGGAAGTAATCAAGTGAGGATGCAACCATCCTAAGCTATGTGTGATCCATGCATACGTCTGTGAGAAGAATGTATTCTAAACCAACTCTATTACCTTCAAGAAGAGCAATGATAAAGAGTTGATAAGGACTGCCTACGATGCAATCTCGACGTTGAAGACTCCTACAAGTCTTTGACATGCTTTGGGCCAATACTTGTGGCCCTAAGTAATTCTATATAAAGAAGCTCCACGGCTTACAGAAGGTCTCTACACAATTACTCAAACACAAATACAACCTTCAACCTTGTTGAAATTCTCGACCTAGTCGAACCTCAGACGCTCCCCGGAGCTTCCCTTTCGTTTCCCCATACGCTCTCCGGAGCTTTCTCTTTGTTTTTTCCTCTCCTTCCCGATTGAAGCTCTGCTCGATCCTACGTCGAGTATCGATATTGTGACGCTCAGGCAGACTACTGTAAGTCCTTGCCCAGTACGCAAGGCGAATCTGAAGAACCCTGCGGTGGAGTTGGTGCTCTCTCCATCCTCAGTCGCTTGATTAGAAGCAGAAGGCTAAGCGCACCCCGCTACTACAACCACTACATTCCGCGTCCGCGCGGTGGCACGCCCGCAACAACTAAAAGAGACTTTGCACGCCCAGACTTACTGGTGTGGCCAAAACAAGGATCAAAACATCAACCTAGAAAAGGCAATTAACAAGTTAGCTCAGAGCCTCAGATGTTAAAGCAGACGTCCTTTTTTCTTTTTTTTTTGGAATTACATATGAAGATTAGCAGATTAGCAGCCGTCTCTAAGCTAAAACTAGAGAATACACTACCCAGATGACTAGAAGTTGTACAAAATGCTCAATGAGTAGATACAATTCTTATCTTTTTCAGAACGACATTAGTACATTACGAAGATTGAAGATGGAAATGAGCATCTTCTTTTATTCATTACATCAAAGATTTTGGGATACATCTACTTATATAGAAGGGCATCTAGTGTTGCACACGTATAAACAGAAAAGAATGAGAAGAATACTATTTGTTTCCTACTATTTCATGTATATTTACATATCCACCAAGAAAACTCCACATCTCTTGTGGCATTACCTATATATTCCATCTATGGGTCAAGAAAGACAGCATGCTTGGGCACCTCTCCGTTTACATGATTGTCGGACACCACTTCATAATCACTCTGTTTCTGCACAAGAATGTATTTCACTTTACATGCTAGTGAAGAACTTTAAAACTTTATATGAGGAAGTAAATCAAAACTAAGTTCAAATGTTCCTGCCCTATGTTATTAGGCCATACCTCGGAAGGTTGATCAATTGGAAACAAATTTATGGCTCCAGGATTGAAACTGATTCCACTGTAATGAGAAGCATGAAAGAAAAGTTATATTAGTTAGACATGGAACCGTACCAGTCAATAAAGATTGGAAAATTAGTAGCAAAATTTATCACTAAATGACGCTCCTCCAACATGTTTACTGGATATCTTCTATATGGGAAAGAAAAAATCAGGCTATACAGAAGACATGACCAAAGTAAACTGAAAAATTAACACTCTTCTTCCTTTTCTTATCCTTTTCCACTATATAAGGAGATGAGAGTTACCAGCGGGACAGTACTAGCTGCCACAAGTATGGAATAAAGAACTCCTCAGGATTACTCTCTTGTTCATATGTAAAGCGCAACTGGGTGAACATCTGAGGAAACAAGAATTTGAAGGGACTATAAACAACAATCTCCAGGTACAACTTGAAATCGACTTATCAAACAATGTAATTCACTTTTCCCCTTTTACCTTCATCCCCTCACCACGCCATGATCTACAATTAATGATTATGACTTGAAGCACTTTTTCTACTGACCATTCTCCATCTGTTCTCTGTGCATCCACGCGGCTATTGAAAAAATCTAACACCTACAAAACCAGACAACAATTTTCATCCTGTCAAATGCACCAAAAGGTGATTTCTTTTGTAAGACGTATTGTTTGAAAGTTAAAAAAAGGTAAACAGGAGCCAAGTGTCTTAAAAAATTGCCCACTGATGAGAATAAGACAAAGTTTGTTAAACAAAAATGGAGAGAGAGAAGCGGGGGAGGGGGGGGGGGGTGGAATATGGAGCATACCGTATAAATATTTTCAAGCAGCTCATTGAAGCGTGGATGATTCCTGAAAGGCTGAAATACCTCCTGCCTGTGCATTATCGCATATACGACCTGCACCATTGTATAGATTAAGAAATATGGAAACTGGTCCATGTACTCAATCCCTCAGAGTAAAACAACAATATCTCACATGGATCACTAACACTGAAAAGAATGATACCTCAGGATTCCGTGGCAGAGCATATGTCAAAATTGCATTTAATATTTCAAGAACAAGTCTCAAGAAGTCGGTATATATATGCATCTCTGTTGACTGCAGCAAAAAAGGTTCCAGCTTAGCAGACAATAGAATAACATAGGGTGATACTTATGAAACAAAACAACTTCGAACTGCCATAATAGATGCAAGGTATGTGGTCATTACAGTATCATCCTCTATCGAGTTTCCTTTCGCTAATGTCATATGATTATTATGCACCTCTGCTAGTTTGTTGTACCTAAACCAAAGATTACAACAACAGAAACATGGTAACCGGTGCACTAATAATAAGTGTAAGAAAAGCAGAACATAAGCATGAACTCCCGAAGAAATTATTAAAAAAAAAAAAGTAGAGTAAACCTAATGGCAAAGAGAAAAAATAAAAATAAAAATAAAAGAAACAACAAGGCAGGCAGAAAAGAACATACTTTCGAGAAAGCATGTCAAATAGGCTGACCAATCTCTGGGATGCATACGCACTCAAACGGTGGACATGAGGTGCCATGTTTGCCAAAGTTGCTAGACAAGTTGTATGGAGATAAACATCCTGTTATAATTAAACCAAGTTAACATGTTAATCAGGGAAATACACAAAATCTCCAAAAAATAATCACTGTTCTGTGACCACTAAGAAACCAACTTATTAACATTCCAGTTCTGCGAATTTAACACATACCTTAAACAAATTACAGGTGTTACATGTAATTGACATAAATATCGAGCAAGGTGTTGCATGTAATTGACATAGATATCGAGTTATAAGCAATCTAATAATCAGTCATAAAGCACTTGAAGTATATTCACAGTAAAAGAGGCAGATAGATACCCGCAACAAGGTGTTACATGTAATTGACATAGATATCGAGTTATAAGCAATCTAATAATCAGTCATAATTAAAGCACTTGAAGAAGGTTCACAGTAAAAGAGGCAGATAAATACCCGCAACTTAGATAGGTTATACTGCACTGTCCTTATAAGAGTAATGACCATTAATGAACCAAGGGATGTCTGGTGGAGGAGACGTTCTTTGTACCAGGGAACAGTAGGAAGTATCTGTGCATGTGAAAGTAATATTAATATGACCCCTAGAAAACATGATGACTTGTTGCCTTGTTGGCTACAGGAGGCAGGTCTTACCAATTTGTGAATGCTTGCATTAAAAGATGAATCCTGACTAAGTATGAGAAGTATGATCAACAACATGTAGATTTGATTGGATGTCCTTTTTGGGGCATCATATAATGCTTCCAGGATGGGCATCAACTGTCCATGTCATAATAAAAATAAGGGTCAGTATCAAGTGATCTTTAAGTAGTCCATGTCCATTTCAATTTAGTAGTCCAAAAGAATGTAACAGTATATCTTTAAGTCTTAACACAAATTTTGCCACAAAATACTGGTCTGTTTCTTTTTTTTTCCTATGAAAGTGATCAGCTGAGTTACATACCAGTGTATCCAAGTCAGTTCGCACCAAGACATACTCCAGAAAGTCAGGATTTCCTTGCAATAAAGAGTAAAGCAAAAGTGCAGCAGCCTCATCAGTCAAGCACCTGCAGAAGGAGAAAATGAGAAACTCAAAACGAAAGTTGTACTCTCAGTTTGCATACACTATATCGAGCACGGCTATTGGGTAGCATGCCCGTGGAACTCACCACCAAACCATAAGGTCCAAATTTTTTCACTTTGAACAGCATATCAATATAAAATTATAAATGTATATGTTAACAAACAGGTATGCTCTAAGGCCAAGGAATCTTTTTCTTTATCATACAATATCTGGGTGACATATGGACTTGGGACCTCGAGTGTAGGACTTGGGAGTAAACACTGTAAACCACTAGAGCTTCAACAAGTCTGTACAATAACAGCCTAGGAATCAAAAATATAGAAAACATAAACTAAGCAGCAATATGAAGCTAATTTGTTAGTTCTTGACACAATTGCTTTTATATGATTGTTATTTATGCACACAGGAGACACCTAAAATGTCTGAAGCTTGATTTTCTATCATTTTACTTCCACATACATAGTACACACATGCACTCCAACTTAGGAAGCGTACAGCAAGTTACAATAAATATAAAGAATCAGACTTAATACCACAAAAAAGGAATATCGACTACAAACACGAAAATAGAAGGAAAAACAGATACTTACATTCCAAGGGTATCGAACAGGGATGCAAAAGGTAACCTCAAAACTGGACCACTATGTGCATTACCCTCAGTATCTACACGATCAACTGCAAGCCAGAAAAATATTGTAGCCAATTATTTGAAGTAAACCTTATAATAAGATTACATAAAGAGATAATTAAAGCATCTTACATTCAACATCTGTTGCATGTTCCAAGGCCTTGCAGTAAGGGTTGTAAGAAAAATATCTACTCCCTTTCAAAAGTGAATTTGAAGTAGTGGTATCATTTGTTTTATCTGTTATTGGCTCGTTGCCCACAACACATTTATGATAATGAGTGAGAATAAGTAGCACATGGAGACTGCAATCAGCCAAAAGACTTCTTGAGCCTTCACCACTTGAACTGACGAGAAAGTTGAAGGGTAATAGCATAAAATTTGCTGCAAGGAAAATAATATTGGTGTCAACGGAAAGTTATAATTTGATATTGCCCAACAATAGTAATACCCATGACACCCCAAAGAAGCATAAAAGGAAAAAGATATTAAAAATTAAAAACTTGGAATGGTATATATACTGAGAATGTGTAATGTTCTCTCAAGAGGAGCCAAGTCAACATAAAAATTGAAGAAAGAAAGAAAGAGGTATCAAAGAAACAGCCATACCTGCTGCAGAACTAACTCTTTGTATAACACCAGGCTGGCTTCCTTCAGAAAATATAGAATAAGATGCACTATTCAATGGTATTGAATGTCCAGTAATGTAATTGAGTAGCAGTCTACGAACAACCAAGACAACCAAAGAGCTTTCCTGTACATTGCAAAACTAATGTACAATTAAAGAAAAATGGCATCAACTAGAAATTTCAACTAAAATAAGTACAATTTTGTCCAGTAACCTGAGACATTGCTGCATCGAGAAATGGGTTCACATCTTCTGGTCCTGGGGATGGGCCAGAAAGAAGCTGAGTCGACATTGCAATCAGCATGAAGTTAAGCAGTTCCAAGTGAAGGAGGTATGTATCAGGACTTCAATCAAGGAAGAAAATATAATTAGGAAAACAGTAGGCACAGTATGAATAATAGGGCATAACTGCATGAGAGATTACTTGAGATGTACCTTACATCTATTGATCCAATAAAGGTAAGCACACTACACATTACAAAATCCTCGATGTTAAGATCTGCAAAATTGAATGAAACAAGATGGCAGTAAATTTATGCTGTCAAAAACATTTTATTACATAATGTCAAGTGGATCAAAACCCAGATAATAAGTATATAAAATGAGAAACCTACACAACAAGACTTCCCAGTCCATTCAACCATCAATAAGTTGTGCCCTTTTGAGTCATCAAAAATCAACCTCCAGTGGGAGTAATATGCAATGCTTAAAATACTAACAGCCATTATTTTCATGTAATAATAGGTGTGACTTGATTCTCAAATGATAGTTATCATCTAATCCTCATACCATAGTACACTGAATAAGACAATTAATTTGCACTTTCACTTAGGCTGAAGATATTATTAGAAACAATACATCATGAAACATTCCACTGAAAAGTTCATTGCTGGTTTGACATCATTTATCAAAAAGAATACAAGGAAATTACCTCTTGTGATATCAGTTGGCATTGGCTCACTTTCATCTAGAGATAAATACAACTCTTCCAACTTGTCGCTTTTTTGATTTTCAATCAAGTACTTTAAAAAGACAGATGAGATGTACACTGCATTAACGGCCTTCCCATAAACAAGAGAAGGGGCACCAGAAGTTGAAATAGCTTCTTGTATACACCATGCCAGATGGATCAAAAGCTTTGCGAGATGCCTGGTTTTGTAGTTGTTTTGTGCTGCAAAATTGGGATGAAAAAAATAAAACACTCATATGAGAACATGCAGGTATGTTAGGCTGCTGACAGATGGCCAACCACGAAAATTTGAAGTAGAAAAGACGCACAAGCCATTACAGTTATCGAATCATCAATAGTTGAAGGAAAAAAGGGAGGATCCTCATGCACATTTCTAGAATTTCCAGGACTCATTGGATGCATGTAAGGTCAACTCAAGAAGAAATAACTAAACAATCTCATATAAAATGAACAATCCCCTTTTGGAATACGGAATCTTGAATACCCAAATCATAAAACAACCACAAGCACATCAACATTTGGTAACTGATGTAATTTGAACTTAGGAAAAAGTCATGAATGAAATATTTATCAGTAAAGTTCACATGATTCAGTTTCTGTTCCAACAAATTAATGATGGGAATGGATGCACTTAAACATCAATATCTACTACAAGCATATGTGAGACCTACTGGCTGACTACCAATCACTTACAACAAAGATGAGATTTATGCAGAATAGTATTTAGAATTTGAGAGCCATGATTCCATCTTTCCCATTATCATACTCATAAGAGGTTCTGACAATTTTACACTCTGTTAATGTTAGGAGGTTTTGGTTATTCTACAGAATACCAAATTGTACTCTGATGCCCTCAATAATGAGCAAATGCGCTTTCTTTACTCAAACCGAGAACCAATTGATTGATCCTATGGCCTTCGTTAACACATGCTTAAAACTCACCAGCCAGCTAGGTAAGATCAAAAAGCTCACTAAAGACTGAAGCCTGAACCAAGCATTTCAAGCACCTTACTTTCCCCTTTTCATTTCTCCCACGACATAGTAGCTTCTTTAGTTTACTCGAAATTCATTCCTTGTGCTCTATCTCTAGAATGGTTAACTTTCTCTAACAATGCTTCAAATATCACAAATCTATTACCCTAATCACTGAAATCTACTGCCCTAAGCTGATCACCATCTTAATATCCTTCGATTTCGAGTGTGATGACCAAGCCTTAGCTTAATATCCACAAAGACACAAACTATTGCTGATGCCGCATATAACAGAACCCTAACTACATCATTATGCTGTAATTTGAATCAAAGCAAGTAAACAATTTCACAATTCAAAACACAGAAACTGAGAGAAATAGCAAGAGAGAGAGAGAGAGAGAGAGAGAGTTTACTGACCGAGAGCCTCGCAAGCTTGTTGAACGCGGTCAGGAGGCCACTGAAGACTGAGAGGGAGGTCGAGCAATTTCTGCCAGTAATCGGAGGAAACAGGAAACGACTCGTCGCCGATGAAGGTCCCGACCAGATACTCCGCCGTTTCCAGCGGACGCGCAGCTGAGCTGCCCCAGCGCGGCGTTGACGGCACCGCTCCCATTCCAATGCAGCAGCAAGCACAAGAAGAAGACGACGGCGGCGGCTCTGATCAGAGGAGTCGGAGAGCGGCGATATCGGAGGCGGTGGTGGTTGGCGCCAACGGCATTACGGCTGGATCGGGCGGTGGAGATTTGAGAGGAGAGAGTGTGAAAGAGAGAGAGAGCTTGGGGAGGAAGGTTTGAGAGAGAGCCACTTTACAGAGAGGAGAAGAAAGAGACTACAAAGTCTGCAACAGCCAAAGAGATTTCTAGTACTCCCTCTCCCTCTCTACGACTTTGCGCACCATTGTTGAGAGTTGAGACAATATTTTGTTGAAAAGCATGACTTCAACTTTAATTAATCGGGCCTAATTAACCCCCCACAATTAATTGAGAGGTGAACCGTCCAATGACAATCGGATTCTGCCTAAACTCGATTGGCTGCGGGACGTGCCACCAACTTAATGTGCACCATGGGTTTCATCACCGTTGACTTTTTAGATCCCATGCTGCAATTTGACTCGTTAATCAAGGCTTCAAAAATGTAAGAGCTAGTTTGATGGTAATTGAAGGTTAGTTGTTAGAAAGAAAAAGTCATGTTTAATTGGTGAGCTAGTTTTTTTTTACTATACGGACAGTACAACTAAAACTACTCATGTATTAAATTAACCTCATAACTCATGTTTCAAGCGACTTTTTTTAGGATTACAAAAAATTTCATGTATAATACAAATAACAAAATGTCGACAATGCATATAATGAGTTAATATTGAGCAAATAACATATGTCTACAGGTTGTCAAGTAGTAGAAAAGTTTTGTAGAGGGATCTGTTGCCCTCAATTTGCAAACACTAGCTAGCTATATATATTTCTCAAAACTAGGAAGCAAAACAAGCATTTTGTGAAATGTCTTTAAAAAAAAAATTACCGAAAAAATGTATGTTAGAAGATGTCAAGTCAGTTATAATGCTTAGAGTATTGAAACTCATAAAGTTTTTCTATCTTCTGAAACCGCCAAATACAATAGATTACATTGCAAACAATTTACAATTGTGTTGCAATTTAACGGTCCATTGATTATGAAGTTCCAAACTTTCAAATTTTCAATAGGTGCTCATGAAGGTTTGTAGAATCATGATTGATTGACTGGTTTGGAGTTTAGTACTAGGAGCAGTCGAGGATGATATATGATGATAGCTAGAGACAAATTAAGGCAGGCCGAGGGAATGCAGGGTAGTATTTCTTGATGGATTGGGATGAAGGTGTGTCGGTAGCTAAAGATTAGCTTTCTGCTTTCGTTATTTCTGAGATATGAGGTCATTGCCTGGGTCCAGCCTGCTTTGTGTACGTTTAGCACTTAAAAAATAGATACACTATGCTAATATGCCTTGCTTGTCTCTCAAAGACTGCCGTTGGATTTTTGAATTTGCCATTGTCTCACTCACCAACGACCAAGACAAATCATACATCAGCTTATCAACACCAACCCCAGAGTAAAACAAAGACAAAAACATTAACACCAAAGTACGAAGAAGCTTGCATACTGGGGCAGTTCTTGCCGACCCAGAGATCTAAAACCCGGTATTCACACTGGGCCGGCCCTGAGTTTTTTGGGGTTCAAGGTGGAAAACAAAATTAGGGTTCCTTATGTTTAATAGATTTATATCCTTTTTTTCTTTTTACAAATATGTCCGTAAGCTCCAACAACATATAACTTGTAGTAGATAAACAAAATACGTTCACTTGTTCATACTAAAATGGGACAGAGAAACACAATCAAACTAGATTATGAAATAATGAAAAATGACCAAAAAAATATCTTTTTTAAAAAAAATTGCAAAGACAAGATCACCTTGACGAAATTCACATCTCAAAAGTTAAGCTAAAAAAGCTTCAGAAAAAAGAAAAAAACCCTAAAACCCTCCCTCTCTCTCTCTCTCTCTCTCTCTCTCTCTCTCTCTCTCTCTAAGTCGTCGCCAATCATGAAATCCCACTCTCATCCGGTGATGGTTTAATGCTAGGCGGGTCTCTAGATCTGTTGAAGCCATATGACTTTGTTGTCGAATGAAGGATATGTCAGCAACTAAATGCTTTGAGAGGTAATTGGTCAGAGCTTAACAACTTTTGATCAGCGTGGCTTTTCAAATCAGGTTGGAGGTATGGCACCATGGACTCAAGGAGCATATCTAGTTTCATCTTCGTCTTTATCTATTCATGAGAGGAGTTTTGGTTTGTTGGAGATGTTGTTTGGTCTCTAATTTCGTGGTGACGATGAAGTTTCATTTCCCCTTCTCCTCGGGGTATGTTTGTGGTTGCGCGGAACAAGGTGGCGGCGTCCCTCGGTGGTGATGTCTCACGAAGGCAACTTCATCTACGGCGGTGACAGCTATAATGTTCCTTTTCCATGTCATTCTTGCAACTGTGAAGAAAAGTTGGGCTATGTCAACTCTTTTGGGTTTAGGTTTAATTTATTTTTAGGCTTTGAGATGCTTTTTTATTTTATATTTTTCTACTATAATAAGTTCCTTTCATTAGGACTCTAAGCACTTTTTGTGCCTCATAGCCTCTTAGCGTTATGAGTCTATCTTTCTTTTAGTCTTTTTCTAATTTTCTAGGTGGGATCTTAGCCTATAATTTATTTGTTATTAGATTATAGGCTCTTTGTGGGGCAAAATTTGTAATGAGGATGCGACCCTCATACGAATCAGATGATCTTGTTTGTCCTCTGTACGCATGTTAATGGATCGATTCGTATTGTACCCTCTACTTTAATACTAATGACAAAATTGTCTTTGAGTTCCAAAAAAAACTTCAGAAATTGATATATGTTTCATCATAATAAGAAAATAAATTGGATATGTTGATGATAATAAACAATATTAAATTGATTTTCATCTAGAAAGGAAAAACAATGATGAACTGATCGATTTTTCATGATATGATTTATGTTGAATTATTTGCTGCATTTGAGATTCTATGGTTGTGAATGTGGGATTGAAAAGTATGTGTGCATTGTAGGCAATAAGAAGAAGCTTTAAAGATAGCAGTACACAAGCAATAGTGAAATTGCAAAAATCCATGTAATTAAAAAGTAAGGGAGAGAAGGAGAAATATACATGGTAATATGAACAAGGTTTGCCTTAAGGTTTAGAGTTTAAAAAAAGAGTGTAACAAAAAAAAGGAGAAAAAGAGAGTCAGAGAGGCCTGGCATTCTGAATAGATTCGCTGTAAAGAATTATAGATAAAGAAGACGACAAAACATCTCTTCTGTAAAATGAGACATATTATTTATTTTTATTATTATTTTCTGTTATATATAAGAAAAAAAATTGAGACCCATAAAAGTGAGGGCTCTAGGCCTACGCCAGCTGGGCCTATGCTCAGGGCCGGCCCTGTATTCACATATCTATCACGATGTTGAAAAATAGAGATATTGAATATATTTGGAAAACACTGAGGAGACTCATGAAAATAATTATTTTAGGGTACCTGGTTTAGTGAAGTTACATATATAACTAAATGTATACAAATGTCAACTTAATTTGCATCCAAAAAGGGACTTTAAGTAATGTATATCTCCACGTTATGATATTGATTATTGTCTTCTGGTGATTATTTGAAATAGAATCAAACTTCAAGGCAACTGAAGCCGATCAGAGGCCTTATTCATGTCCAAATTTAGGCCTACCTCCAGTTTTCCCCTTCTTATTTCTTCAGCTTAAGATAATGATACGACTCATGAGCAAGAAGTAAGTTATCTTGGATTTGCCGCTCCAGCACAAAAGCATTCTGGTTTTCAGAGATCAGATTAGGTAGTAGTAGCTAAACGGTTAGCAAGGACTTTAGACAGTATTTTGTATGAGTTGTTGTAGAGGCTAAGGAGCCGTTTTCTCTGGGTTTGGTACTTTTCGAATTAGGACTGTACTTGATCAGAGCCCTATCGAACCAAATGTAATGTACAAGACACGAATCCGAACAGGCGATTTAAAAAGATAGCAGCAGCTTGAATCAATTGAGCTTTATCTTGTAATCCAATTGTTGCTGATATGTAGGAGTTGCAGAAGGTTGAGGATTCCTATCCAGAAGAGGTTTTGCATTCTTTGAATCCTTATCTGATCCATTAGGCCAAGTTGCGGATCCGGGCTAGACCCGCCCTTGTTGTGACCTATATAGAAGTTACTAATCCCAAACTGGATGACCCGTCTCCCAAATCAACGATGTTTTTGTTCGCTACGAGGAACCTCCGCCGACAATGCTTCAAGTCCGTCTCTTGTCTCCTCCAAAATCCACCCAGGTACTTGTCGATCTCTCTGTAATTCAGGGCTTACATCACCCATTTGTTAGTTAATATATGCCTTGAACTAGCCATCCGGGAGTACCAGCTATTCGGGGATCTCGCTGGTTAGTTAATATATAAACGTCAAACCCTAATTGTTAGTTAATATATAAACGTCAAACCCTAATTGTATTCTGTGCGCAGTTCTGTATTTCCTCAAGATAATAAAACTGTTCTCCTTCTGCCCGTGGACGTAGCTAACACATCGTTAGTGAACCACGTAAATCTGTGTTCTTTCTTACATCCGTTACAACAAATTGGTATCAGAGCTCCAGGGGGAGTTCGAATTCTGGGACGGAAGAAAGATGTCTGGTTTTAAACGTGAAGATCGATAAATTCACGGGGAGGAACAGTTTCATTTTATGGCAGATCAAGATGCGAGCCTTGTTAAAACAACAAGGGATGTGGGCACCGCTTGTGAAGAAGTCGGGGGATCCAGAAAACGTTGAGATGGTCAGTCTGGAAGAGAAGGCACACTCGACAATTTTGCTGTGTCTTGCAGATGATATAATCACCGAGGTCGCAGAGGAGGTAACTGCGGCTGGTCTGTGGTTGAAGCTTGAGAGTCTATACATGACGAAGTCTTTAACCAACAAGTTGCTTCTAAAGCGACGTCTGTTCAGTTTGCGAATGGAAGAGGGCACGACTCTAAGAGATCACTTAGATCAGTTAAACACAATTCTATTAGAGTTGCGTAACATTGATGTTAAAGTTGAAGATGAAGATGCTGCCCTAATTCTGCTGGTATCTCTACCTTTGTCGTATGAGAATTTTGTGGATTCTTTTATTGGTGGGAGAGATACTGTGACTCTAGAGGGGGTTAGATCATCTCTTCATACTAGAGAGATGTGTCATAAGGCGACCGGTTCAAGTTCAGACAGTCAGGCTGCGGGGTTGGTAGCCAGTGGAAGTATGGGACAGGGAAGCTCGGGGAAGAAGAAATTCAAGAAACCAGTTTCAAAGGGTTCCAAAGCTAATGATGTCTGTAACTACTGTAAAGAGAAGGGACATTGGAAAACCGAATGTCCAAAGAAGAAGAAGCAGCATGGGAAAGCATCAGCTACTGCTGTAGTAGCAGAAGTTGACACCAATTCTGATGAAGATTTGGCCTTGGTTGCAGATGCACACACACATCACAGGGATGTGTGGATTCTGGATACCGGGGCGTCTTATCATATATGTCCGCGCAGAGAGTGGTTTTCAACCTATGAGCAGATAGATGGAGGCAATATTTCTATGGCTGACAGTTCTGCATGCAAGGTGGTTGGAATAGGCTCAATCAAAATACGAACACATGATGGTAAATTCTGTACATTGAATGATGTTAGGCATGCTCCACGCATGATGAAGAATCTAATTTCTTTTGGTCTACTAGACAGCACAGGGTTCAGGTACAAAGGCTCATGTGGAGTTCTAAATGTCTACAAGGGTTCCAATGTGGTTCTGAAAGGTGTCAAGCGGGGTACGTTGTATTTTCTACAAGGTTCCACACTGTCAAGTTTCGCTGCTGTTGCATCATCAGAGGTTCATAAGGATGATATGACCAAGCTATGGCACATGAGGCTCGGTCATATGAGTGAAAGAGGGATGCAAATTCTGTCACAGCATGATCTTCTTGGTGGCCACAAGGCCAAGGATCTTGGTTTCTGTGAACATTGTATCTTTGGGAAGCTACATCGCAGAAAATTTTCTAAAGCAATTCATAGAACTAAAGGCACGCTTGATTATATCCATTCTGATTGTTGGGGTCCTTCTCGTGTTGATTCTTTGGGAGGTCACAGATATTTTGTGTCTATGATTGATGACTACTCAAGAATGACTTGGGTGTTCGTGATGAAGCATAAAAATGACGCTTTCAAGAACTTCAAGCAGTGGAAGGCATTAGTGGAAAATCAAACAGGGAAGAAGATCAAGAGGCTGCGAACTGATAATGGTCTGGAATTCTGTTCTACTGAATTTGATGAGTTGTGCAAGACTGAAGGTATTGCAAGGCATCATACAGTTCGGAATACACCACAGCAAAATGGTGTAGCAGAACGTATGAATCAGACACTTCTGGAGAGAGCTAGGTGCATGCTCTCTAATGCTGGATTAGAAAGAAGGTTCTGGGCAGAAGCGGTGAGTACTGCATGTTATCTGATAAATCGTGGACCTCACACAGGTATACATCTCAAAACTCCTTATGAGATGTGGTCAGGTAAGTCTGCTGATTACTCCAATCTTTGGGTTTTTGGGTGTACTGCTTATTATCATGTAAGTGAGGGTAAGTTAGAACCAAGAGCTAAAAAGGGAGTGTTTGTAGGCTATGGGGATGGGGGTTAAAGGTTCAGAATCTGGTCTCCATCTGAAAAGAGGGTGAAACGTAGTATTTGACGAAAATTCTATGTTTAACCCTACTGTGAAGTCTATTGTTGTATCAGGAAATTGTAGTGTTGAGAGACAGGTGAAGCAACAAGTCGCTGAAGATGAGAGTGCATCACAACAAGAAGATCAACACTTACATTCAGAAACAGAACCAATGGTAGCTAATCAGCATAGTTTGGCTCATGAGCGACCTAGGAGAGCAAACTTTGGGAAAGCTCCCACGAGGTATAGGTTTGAGGACATGGTGGCCTATGCACTACAGGTTGTTGAAGAGGTGGATCCCCACGAGCCATCCACCTATAAGGAAGCCGTTACATGTACAGAGTCAACCCAATGGCTTGCTGCAATGGGAGATGAGATAGAGTCACTTCAGAAAAATCAGACTTGGGAATTGACCAAACGACCCGATCAGGGGAGAAAGATCATTACTTGTAAATGGGTTTTCAAGAAGAAAGAAGGGTTGTCACCTGCTGAGGGTATTAAGTATAAAGCTAGAGTAGTTGCAAGAGGGTTCAATCAGAAAGAGGGAGTAGACTACAATGAGATTTTCTCGACAGTGGTCAGACATACTTCTATCAGGGTGTTACTAGCCATAGTTGCACATCAGAATCTGGAGCTTGAACAACTAGATGTGAAGACAGCTTTTCTACATGGAGAATTGGAAGAAGAGATATACATGACTCAGCCAGATGGTTTCAAAGTTCCTGGAAAAGAAGACTATGTTTGCAAGTTGAAGAAGTCCTTGTATGGACTAAAGCAGTCCCCTAGACAGTGGTACAAGAGGTTTGATAGCTATATGATCGAGATAGGCTACATCAGGAGTCCGTATAATTGTTGTGTCTATTACAACAAGGTAACAAATGGTTCTCTCATTTATCTAGTCCTGTATGTAGATGATATGTTGATAGCTGCAGAAAACAAGTCAGATATTCAGAAGTTGAAGGGTCTCCTCAGTGCAGAGTTTGAGATGAAGGATTTGGGAGCAGCCCGGAAAATTTTGGGAATGGAGATCTACAGGGATAGAAGTCAGAAGAAGCTTTTCTTATCACAGAAAGGCTACATCCAGAAAATACTGTCCAGGTTTGGTATGTCTACATCAAAATCTATAGATACTCCAAGTGCTGCAAATATTCATCTGTCTACTGCGTTTGCACCTAAATCTGCTGAGGAGAAGGAATACATGTCTCGAGTTCCCTATGCAAGTGCAGTAGGAAGCTTGATGTATGCTATGGTTTGCACTAGGCCTGATCTTGCACATGCTGTTAGTGTTGTCAGCAGGTTTATGGGTGATCCCGGAAAGGAGCATTGGCAAGCCGTGAAGAGAATTTTTCAGTATCTCAAAGGTACGTCTGATGTTGGTCTCATTTATGGAGGTGATACAAAATGTTTAGTAACAGGCTATTCAGATAGCGATTATGCTGGAGATGTTGACACTAGGAGATCTATGACTGGTTATGTCTTTACCCTTGGTGGTTCTGTTGTTAGTTGGAAAGCTACTTTGCAGCCTACAGTGACTTTGTCTACTACTGAAGCAGAGTACATGGCTTTGACAGCAGCTGCCAAGGAAGGAATATGGTTGAAGGGACTGGTCAATAGTCTTGGATTGCATCATGATCAGGCTATAGTATATTGTGACAGTTTGAGTGCAATATGTTTAGCAAAGGATCAGGTTCATCATGAGAGGACTAAGCACATTGATGTCAGGTATCATTTTATGAGAAATGAGAGCAGAATTAAGGTGAAGAAAGTGGGTACTGCTGATAATCCCGCTGATATGTTCACCAAGACGGTTCCGCACAGCAAGTTCCAACCACTACAAAAATTAATTCAGTTAGCCACGGCACAATGCCGTTGCCAAAAGTCATTCTGCCGTCACAAAAGACCAACGGCGACGGTGTAGCGACGACATTTTTGCCGTCGCCGTTGAGGGCGTGGCCGTTGCTTTTGGCTACGGCAACGAGCCGTCGCCATTTTATTGGCGACGGCACGCAGCGACTGTAAAGGCCGTCGCCAGCTAAGCGACGGCAATTGGCTACTGCTTACACCGTCGCAAATCCCATTTGGCCACGGTAAAATTGCCGTCGCAAAGTTTTTTTCATGAATTAAAAAAAAAACCTGGCATGCAAAAATTGCATAACAGGTTTTTTATTTTTGAATTAAAGCTCTACAAAAGGAATCAGACATACTGAAAAAAAAAATCTTGCATTTAATTTTACCCATGAATGTTACAAAAGATGAAAGCTCTTACACAAGAGTTTAATTACAAGATAGTACAATGTACATTTGTTCCTCTACTTCAAGATAAGCTTTGCAGGATTTTCCTCAACCAATTACTCTAGTGTTTGCATTTTGCAAGCCTTCTCTTAACAGATTTGACTGTTTAAGTAACTCTTACCAAGTTTGGTACTTTGGTTGCTTTGCAGCCTTGACCTAACATATGAGTACTGCACCCTAAGTAGTTCCTGCACATAGAAAAGTAAAACTTATTTAGTTTGAGTTTGAACATACAAATCATACATTCAATATGTGATTATAAGAAATTAATATTGCAGTAGCGTTTCAGCTATAGGAGAAAACAATCAGAATGCACAATGCAAAGAAAAACATATCTGATTAACATGCATTGATCACTTGCCGAGGAGACTTCACTGAAGTAACTGCAAAGCAAAGAAACCATAAGACATCGATCATGGAACACAAGCATCACCTTACAAGGCATGTATATATTGGACTGGTAAAAGAAGCTAGTCTCTCAAAAAGAACATGTAGAGTATGAACATCAGATTAAAGTGGCATGCTCACAATATACAAATGCATGCAACAAAATAAACTGTTGTATGAACCTTAAACAAAATTAAGGAGCAAGAACCATGATTAAAACAACAACATTCAATTTGTCATGCACTAATGACGTAACTGAGATAACATATATGGGGAATGAAAAGGATATGTTGTAGAATTTGATAACATATATGGGGAAAGAATGCAATACCAAAAAGAAACTAGTTTATGAATAACTTTGAAATTTGACAACTATGAATTACTTTTCTCATTTGCGAGTACATGTCGGCATATCATAGGCATGCGAGTACATGTCGTCATGTACCAAATAGTTTAGTTTTCGTGCATGCTCCCTCAGAATTGAATCTAAAAGACAAGTAAATAATCGAAACAATGGAATTTCAGCAGCAAATCCTAAAAGTTAGAGCTTACATGTGTAGCATTGAATTGTAGCCTAAAAACGACTTTCACTTTTGTCTTCTCAAGCTTCCACTTAGCAATCCTCGACATTTCTGGAAAATCAATCTATACTAAACTGTGTAGCATCAAGCCCCCACCTTCGTTTCCCTGAACCATTGAAAGTCAATATAAGATTGGTTGGGCTGTTTCCACAGAAAGCAGGAAGAAATTTCAACCAACCATACTAAATTCCACTTTCTCATTTCCCCCTTCCAAATTCAAAAGGGGATCCCAGAAAGTTTATTCCAGAAAGCAGATATAAGCAACAATCAGATCAGTCATTGAGAACAAAAAAGTTCAAATCATACTGCATTAAGTCCATCACTGCTTCCAAATAAACTTTCTGAAAGAAATAAAAAGGAAAAGTAAAACTTGCACTGATATGAACCCAAGTTAACTATTTTTCCCAGTAATAAACTATTTTTCCCAGCAGACTACTCAACTACATTGAAGCCAAACTTCAATTCAGAAGTTAGAGACCTATCAATGAAAGCATGACATTTTGAAAATTTTTAGAGAGAACTCAAATGAAAGAAAATACCTGGTCATTTTCAGGGAACAACTGAGACCTCTATCATCAAAAGACCAAGGAAAAGCACCTGTATGTAAATCCAATCCACCATGACCATCATCATTTTGTTTCGAGAGAAACAAAGGAAGAAGAAGAATTGCAAAGACAATTAATTTGGTAGATGAAGATCAATAAAATTACGAAGAACATAGTTTTAATTACAAATCGTCTTACACCGAATTGCTTATGAACTTCTACTGTGCATTCTCAATATCACTATCCTCTGAGCTTACAATCACACGGTCATTACATTGAAGAAGGAGGGAATAGATTACCTTAGAGAAGCAAAGACTTCGCCAGAACCCGACGGCGTAGTTAGGGTCGAAAATGGACCGGAGCATGTACACCTTTTTCCCGACAGAGTCATTGGGGACGATACAAGCCTGCAACTCCGTGAAGTCGTCCCGGCCGCGTTGGACTCTGACCTGGATGGACGTGTCCTTGGCCTTGAAGGAAGCGTGAAGAATCTTCTAGACGCTGCTCCTGCCGTTCTTGAACGGCGACTTTACGGTGTCGGAGGTGCCGATACGTAGCTCCTCGACTATGTCTTCGGTCTGAAGCATGTCGTCGGTCCACTCGTCGGCTTTGGAGGTTCCCTTGAGGCACTCGATGGAGAGAACCACAGGGGACGAATTGCGCTAGATTTGGAATTGGGGATTTAGGGTTTGGATTCCGATTTGCCAAATGGGTGGATGCATGCTGAAATAGAAGGTAGGAGGAGGAATCGTGAAGAGAGGGGATTCGGCTGGTGGTCGGCGTCGGGATGCGGGGTCAGGGTCGAAGAGAGGGAGAGAGAGGGCTTCGGTGGATTTTCGGAGAGAGAGAGAGAGAGGGCTTGGAATTGTGAGCGGCTGCGCGAATGGCTAGGGCTTGGAATTTTTGCCTTTTATATTGGCGTTCTTGGGCGACGATTTTAGAAAAATCGTCGCCCTGTTTTTTCAAAATCGTCGCCTAAGATAATCTTGGGCGACGATTTTTTCAAGTCGTCGCCTAAGATGAAGAAAATCTCGTCGACGATGTTCTTCTATATAAATCTCGTCGCCCAAAATTATGAAAATCGTCGCCTAAGACCCTACTTGGGCGACGATGTTCTTCACTATAAATCTCGTCGCCCAAGATGAAGAAAATCGTCGGCCAAGAGTTCTATCATAAAATTCAGAATATCGTGAGTTTGGTGATCAGAGAAGAGGAACTGAAAACCGACCGTCAAATATGACCAGCATAACGAATTACGTGGGTGGGAAAAAATTCAGCTCCATCGGACAACGATAAGGGCTCGATCCGTCCGGTCAATCGGCGCGGTCAAACCCCTAAACGGACGGAAACGGCTATTCGACCTTCCAAATTACGTAATCTGGCCGGACCTTCAACTGAGAATAGTTTCCAATCGACGAGACGCTTACGGGGCTATAAAAATTTGGTAAAAAATAAATACCCGGGATAGGGCTACCACTAGGTAGAAATAAGAGAAATTCGTTGACCGGAACAACCGGCACCGAAATTTTACCGGAATATCTTCATTTTTCACGGGTTGACGTATTTCACCGTTCCGGTCATATCTTATTTCACGACCTTTTTGCTTTTGAGGCCTCTACGTATACGTTGTCTTCAAAACGAAACTTATACTCAACACTTGTATAAAAAAGTTATACAACATTAGTACATATATCGTGAGTTTGGTGATTGGAAAAGAGGAACTGAAAACCGACCGTCAGATATGACCAGCATAACGAATTACGTGGGTGAGAAAAAATTCAGCTCCATCGGACAAGGATAAGGGCTCGATCCGTCCGGTCAATTGGAGCGGTCAAACCCCTAAAAGGACGGAAACGGCTATTCGACCCTCCAAATCACGTAATCTGGCCGGACCTTCAACTGAGAATATTTTCCAATCAACGAGACGCTTACGGGGATATAAAAATTTTGTAAGAAATAAATACCCGGGATAGGGCTACCACTAGGTAGAAATAAGAGAAAAATTCGTTGACCGGAACAACCGGCACCGAAATTTTACCGGAATATCTTCATTTTTCACGGGTTGACGTATTTCACTGTTACGATCATATCTTATTTCACGAGTTTTTTGCGTTTGAGGGATCTACGTATACGTTGTCTTCAAAACGACACTTAAACTCAACACTTATATAAAAAAGTTGTACAACATTAGTACATATATCGTGAGTTTGGTGATCGGAGAAGAGGAACTGAAAACCGACCGTCAGATATGACCAGCATAACAAATTACGTGGGTGGGCAAAAATTTAGCTCCATCGGACAATGATAAGGGCTCGATCCGTCCGGTCAATCGGCGCGGTCAAACCCTTAAACGGACGGAAACGGCTATTCAACCCTCCAAATCACGTAATCTGGCCGGACATTCAACTGAGAATAGTTTCCAATCGACGAGACTCTTACAGGACTATAAAAATAAAAAACATTTCCTTAAAATTTAAATGTGTTTTATTTATATTAATTATTCGGATTATCTTGGCCGACGAAATTGGTTAATTCGTCAGCTAAGAGAATACTTGGGCGACGATATTTGTTAAATTCGTCGCCCAAGGGTAAAAATAAAAAATCCTGTACAATGAAATTTAAATGTGCTTTATTTATTTTAATTATTCGGATTATCTTGGCCGACGAAATTAGGGAATTCGTCGGCCAAGATAATACTTGAGCGACGATATTTGTTAAATTCGTCGCCCAAGGGTATAAATAAAAATCCTGTACAATGAAATTTAAATGTGTTTTATTTATTTTAATTATTCGGATTCTCTTGGCCGACGAAATTAGGGAATTCGTCGGCCAAGATAATACTTGGGTGACGATATTTGTTAAATTCGTCGCCCAAGGGAATAAATAAAAAATCCTGTAAAATGAAATTTAAATGTGCTTTATTTATTTTAATTATTCGGATTCTCTTGGCCGACGAAATTAGGTTGATTCGTCGGCCAAGATAATACTTGGGCGACGATATTTGTTAAATTCGTCGCCCAAGGGTAAAATAAAAAATCCTGTACAATGAAATTTAAATGTGCTTTATTTATTTTAATTATTCGGATTCTCTTGGCCGACGACATTACCCTAATTTCGTCGGCCAATATTTACTTGGGCGACGATATTTGTTAAATTCGTCGCCCAAGGGTAAAAATAAAAAATCCAACGAAATTTAAATGTGTTTTATTTTAATTATTCGGATTACTCTTGGCCGACGAAAGTACTATAATTCGTCGGTCAAGATATTACTAGGCCGACGAAATGCTTGTATTTCGTCGGCCAAGAAAAAATAAAAAAATAAAATACTTAGGCGACGATATATTTGAGTTTCGTCGCCTAAGGATTAAAAACACTTAGGCGATGACAAAATATAGTTATCGCCGAAGATCAATGCAGTCAACTCAAAACAGTATTAAATAACCGTTAAACTAAAACGCTCGTATCTACTTCCTCACAAATTATTTTCTTGATTTGTCAACATTTACACTCTCATGGGGACAAGATGTATCAATCCATATAAAAATTTTGGAACATTTATGTCCCCATGATAGAGCTCCCCTTATGGAAGCATAATCATATTTTAAGTTGACATTTTAAAAAAATTAGAAACAATTGGCGATGGTGATAACTTGCCGTTGCTATTGAATACAAAGTTTGCCACGGCCTCTTTCTGCCGTTGCAAATTTTACCTTTTTTAGCCACGGCGCCCATTTGCCGTCGCAAAGTTTACATTTTCTTGCCACGGCTCCACATTGCCGTCGCAAAACTTAATTTTTTTTGCCACGGCACAAAGTTGCCGTTGCAAAATAATTTTAATTTAGCTACGGATGCTTTGCCGTCGCAGCGCCGTCGCAAAAATTGGACCAATGGCGACGGCAAATCTGAGCCGTGGCAATTTGGGGTGGCTAATTGAATTCTTTTTTGTAGTGAACATTGTTTGGACTTGCTAAATATTACAAGCTGTTATTTGCCCTTTGAGGGAAACATCTGAGGCAGAGGAGTTATCTGGTACATCTGGCATTACTATGGTGCATCTGGTACATCTGTTATTTGTGAGAGGATTCAAGTCAAGGTGGAGATTTGTTAATATATGCCTTGAACCAGCCATCCGGGAGTACCAGCTAGTGTTTAGTATATAAACGTCAAATCCTAATTGTATTCTGTGCGCAGTTCTGTATTTCCTCAAGATAATAAAACTGTTCTCCTTCTGCCCGTGGACGTAGCTGACACATCGTTAGTGAACCACGTAAATCTGTGTTTTTTCTTACATCCATTACAACAGTTACATTCAAACTTTTGTCTTAAAAATCAGGGCTATGGATCCTAGACGCTCCTTACCGGCCGCTCGGGTTGGCCAACAAGGCCGGAATCGGGGGCTGGCCCGTAACACCATTCGATATTTCTTGGGGACCGGTTATGTTTCTGATATTTGTTTTGGGTAATGTTTTCACTGTTGGGGTTTCGGTGCTTTAATTTATGTTCAACTACAAACAGGTTCCTGTGGGAATGGAAAGGTTTTTTTTTTAAAATCACTTGAGGATTTTGAGTGAATCCGTTCACGAGGACTCGGATTCGGATCCCGAACATCTTTATTTATTGTAGTTGAATCTCATGTTTCTCCCATGCTCTGGATTCTTGGTTGATCTCAAAATTGCTTTTAAGAAATTTACAATCTTTGTGAAAAATGACTGTTGCCGGTGTACAATTTTCATTATAATTTTTTTTGGTCATCCTTACAGGTTTGTTCTCTTAGTTTTTGGCGAGTGCTACTATATATGACCTTTTTGTATTTAATGGAATTATATTGTTTGAAGAAAAGTGAATGAAAAATGTAAAATAAGGCCTTTGTGTGTTTTCTTGTTTTAGTCGGCTCAAGCCTTGATTAATGAATCTGTTGGGGGATGAGCGTATTTGTAACTGTTATTAGACAGTCTAAGTTTGTTGTTTCTGTTCTAACATGCTTTTATTTAACACAAACAGGTTATCCTGATGAAGAGGTTTTCCTGATGAAGAATACACAGAAGAAAGTTTTGCTGTTTCTGTTCTAACATGTTTTTATTTAACACAAACAGGTTATCCTGATGAAGAATACACAGAAGAAAGTTTATCAAAGTATGATAGGCCTGAACTTTGTGAAGTTTGTATGAAGGTTGTAGTAGACCACCTTGCATCCTCGTGTCCCTTCTTGCTCATGATTCAAAACCCCGAGAACACACCTGTTGGAGAGGGCTATAAAATACTTTGCCATTGCTGCAGTCGGTCGGATCATGGCCACCCTGATGGAAGCTGGACAGGATTTGCAATCAATGAATCATGGAGCCCTGATGGAAGCTGGACAGGATTTGTAATCAATGAATCATGGAGTAGAAGGAATGCGCATTTTGTACAGATAAGTGATGCAGCAGTTAACTGCTTGCGTCGTATAGGTCCCCAGAGTAGAATTTAGGAGAACTCTTATCTTGATAAGAACCTCTAGAAGTGTCTGTGTAGTGACGTTAAGAAGCTTTAGCTTATCACTGTCGTACTACTGCTACGTGCTTCTCTTTAAGACTTCTGAAGATTACTTATTGATATCTTTGTTTATGTCTCTCGTTCACTGATTTCTGTTGTGTCGTACTCTTGATGGTTTTATTTTATTGAGCTAGTTAAGCTATTTGTTACTGTTTATGATAACCAATGTCTTTCACTTGCAGGAATTTGCTCAAGCTAACTGATGTAATTTGAACTAGGAAAAAATTCTTTATCAGTAAAGTTCACATGATTCAGTTTCTGTTCCAACAAATTAATGATGGGAATGGATGCACTTAAACATCAATATCTACTACCAATCACTTGCAACAAAAATGCAATTTATGCAGAATGGTATTAATAATTTGAGAGCCATGATTCCATCTTTTCCGTTATCATGTTCATAAGAGGTTTTGACGATTTTACACTCTGGTTAACGTAATCAACAGCATTTCAAATTGCAATCTGATGCCCTCAATAACGAGCAAATGCACCCTCTTTTATCAAACCAAGAACCAATCGATTGGTCCTATGTCCTTGGTTAAAACATGCTTAAAACTCAACAACCAGCTAGGTAAATTTAAGTAATTATCTCAGGACTGAATCTTGCTCCAAGCATTTCTATATAAGCTGAAAGCACCTTACTTCCACCACATAGTAGCTTCTTTTAGTTTTACTCGAAATTCAATCATCGTGCTCTATCTCTAGAATGATTAACTTTCTCATCGTAATATCCTCATCAGTCATCACTTAAATCTATTGCCCTAAGCTGATCCTCCTCATCTTAATATCCTTCGGGTTTCGAGTGTGATGACCAGGCCATCCACAAACTACATATATGCCAACAAACTAATGCTGATGCCGCATATATATCAGTACTCTAATTACATTGTTGTGTTGTAATTTGACGAAAATTATTGTATGCACCACTGGGACAACTGCACCAGTGATCTCCGCCGTCCGTTTCGACGTGTGGATCAATTTGTAGATCAAGGCGTTGGTTGGCCCTTTGGCCTCTGTTAGTAGGTGAGTGGGGAGGGGGCAGAAAGTGAGAGAAACCTCCTCTCCTAAATCCACATGAATACAAAGCTTTTCTCTCTCTCTAAATCCTTTCTCTCTCTTCAACTTTTCTGATCATATAATGATTCACCAGAGCTCTAACACTAGACTGGGTGCCGGAGAGGCCGGCGATCCCGACATGGATAGGAGAGAAGCTAAGGGGAAAGATGTCGTAGAAGGTGTCGCCATTCTGGAGGTGGGATTGAGGTTGGGGGAGGTGGAGGTGGAGGTGGTCGTAAGTCGCGTGGTGGCAGAGATCGGAGACTCTAGCGGCTGGGTTTGTATCAGAAGAAAGGGTCTAAGAGATGATGACATAGGTTTGGGTCGGGTTTGGGTTTGGTTTGGAGTATGACTTTTAAAATTTTAATGTATTAAACCATAATCAATTGCCTAATATTGATAAGTGAGTTAAAGTTCTTATTATGAATTCTAGTATTTGAAAATAAATTTTTTATGTATTGAACCATAATCAATAACTCTCTTTATTATGATTTTTCTTTAATGTTATTAACTATGAATGAGGCATGAAAATATGAGCCTCACAATATGTCACGTACTCCATTCTCACGGTGTTATGCATACTGCGTAGTTAATTCAAAAAATGTACACTTAGGCCTCGTTTGGTTCGCGGAAGGGAAAGTGGTTCCTTTCTCTTTCCCATGGGAAGGGAAAGAGAAGGAGAATGAAATTTAACAAGAACTTTCCATTCCGATGTTTGGTAACACTAGGAAAGTCTATTGGAAAATTGTTAAAGAGTTGAGATTTAATATGATAAAAAATTGTGTTGTGAGTAATAAATGCAGGGAAAGAAGAAAGAAAAGTGGTTCCTTAGGATTTTGGAAGGAACCACTTTCCCACATATTTTCCTATCAATCAAGAAAATGTTTCCTTTTCTTATGAGGATGGAGAGAGCACCAACTCCACCGCATGGTTCTTCAACTCCATCGCATGGAGCGTCTTCCTTTTTGGGAGGTACGGACTATCTTGTAGTTGATCATTGGATAGAGGGCATTGAGACATATTTCACCATGATCACGTGTACAGAGATTAAGAAGATGTGTATTGCTACGTTTCTTCTCAAGGATGAGGCACGGGTATGGTGGAGCAGGGTAGAGAGATCTCAAGATGTGACCGCCTTGACTTGGGAGGGGTTTGTTCAGCTCTTTCGGGAGAAGTATTTTCCTGATACTGTGAGGGAGCAGTTGGAGCTTGAGTTCATAGCTCTGGTGTAGGGCTTGATGAGTGTCAAGGATTATAAGGCTCCGTTTTCTCAGCTGTATTGTTTTGCTAGAGAGATGAATGTAGTAGATTTGGCACGAAAGTTCATTCGAGGTTTGAGGCATGAGCTCCGGAAGTTGGTGACTTCCCACTGGTTTGATACTTTAGAAGAAGTGGTGGAGAGTGCCCTTGCAATTGAGCATGAAGAGGCTATGCATGAGACTGAGGGGTAAAGAGATGTGCAGGGGAAGGGCAAGGCCCTGGTAGGGAGTAGCAGTTCAGGGGACCACAAAAGTGGTTATGGGAAGAGGAGGCGGACTCATCAGCTGGCTCAAGCTAGAGCAGCAACTGCACCTATTAGGACCCCACCTATTAGGCAGGCAGTACCCTTGAAGTGTTTCAATTGTGGTAAGCCAGGCCACTTCTCTTCGGCATGCACGAAGCCCAGGAGGCAGGGATGCTTCACTTGTAGGCAGACATGTCATTTTGTTAGGGATTGCACCCAACCTCAGGCTGGAGGGCAGGGTATTCAGTAGAGACAGTTACTTCCAGCTCCAACTAGGGTGTATGCCATTGGTCAGCATGGTGCAGGAGTGGAAGGTACCATTCTTGTTTATGATCTGCTTGCTACAGTTTTGTTTGATAAGAGGGCAACCTATTCCTTCATATCTAGCTCGGTGGTGAGGGCATTAGGCTCGACTCTAACATCGCTTACTAGATCTTTGTGTGTTTCATCACCTCTCGGTGTTGCTATTGAGCTTGGCACTTTGTGTGAAGCATGTCCTATAATGATTAATGGTAGAGAATTCCTTGCTTCTCTCATTGTGATTCCAGACCGCTCCTATGATGTGATTTTGGGATTGGATTGGCTAAGGCCAAACCATGCTTTGATTGACTGTTTTGGTATGTTGGTGTCATTCCACATTCCTGGACAACAAAGTTTTCGCTATCTTTGTCATAGGTCGGACACGGCCATGTGGGAAGGAGTGTTGGCACATATTGCTACATGTAGTACCGTGGGTATTGCGGATATTGTAGTAGTCTCTGAGTTTAGTGATTTGTTCCAGGAGATTCAAGGGTTACCTCCTAAGAGGGCAGTGGAGTTTGCTATAGATGTGGTACCAAGTACTTCACCGGTATCAAAGACTCCTGATCAGATGGGGAGAACTGAACTTCAGGACTTGAAGGTTCAGATTGAGGGTCTTCTTGAGTAGGGATTCATTAGACCTAGCACCTTGCCTTGGAGTGCACCAGTGTTGTTTGTGTTTTGGTCACGATCCTCAGCGCGTGGGCGAGAGGTAACTAGCAAACAAAGAAAGATGGAGATGTTACGGGCGTGCCACCTCGCAAACTAGGAAAGGTTGTATGGGTGCGAGATCTTGACTTCTGATCAAGCGGAGGGGGTTTCCAGGTGCCACCTCAGATGAGGAATTACGGGCACAAGGCAAATCAATACTCACGGCATGATGCGAGCAAAGCAACTATAGGGAATCAGGGTGATCAGGGGCTAGTCCAGGAGGGCTCTGAACTAAGGCGCGGACGCACTTAGGGTTAGGGTTTCGAGTAGCTCGAAGGGTAATTGGATTGCAGTTTGTCTGTGTTGTTTGTAAAGAGATTATGTGTGTAAAGATTGTGTGTTAGAGAGACTGCTTCGAGTCCCCGTATATAAAAGCTCGACTTGCAGCAGAAGAAATATAATCATAGTCCAAATCGGACTATGAAACCCTAATACCACAAGGACACTTCTAACCCGCGCGGACCAACCATCTTGTGACACATATCTAGACCGCACACTCTGCATGGGTTTTTGCTTCCGCGCTGCCAACTGTAGACTCCTATGCGGATTAGACTTAAGAATATCCTTATCCCGCAGGGTGTCACAGTCTTTGTGAAAACCTAACTCGCGCAGGCCATGGACTCAAACCAACTCGCGGGCATTTCTAGCTCGCGAGCCAAAAGAAGGTTTTTTAATTAATAAGGACCACAGGGATTGACCCAAAGCATGTCAAAAACTGGTGAGAGTCTTCAACGATTAATGTGATGCACGCAGACTCCACCTATGGCTTCTTCGCGAAGCCTCCCATGCGAGCCAATTTGCCAGCTCTCCTTGATGTACTATGTTTGCCTCACCTACGCGAAGTGTCAATCTCGCCTCGCCTTCACGGAGTCAGCTAGTAATTCCACACGAAATCATTCCGCGCGTGAGCTATGTGTTCGTGTGAAGTCCATTCCGCATGCAAACTGTGTAGTTCAGCTTGCGTAGCCTCACTAGCAGGCCATTACTTGTAAACTTAAAGAACTTGGGCTCGCCGGTTGTGACGTGGACGAAGAATTTAATTAATATTCACATAGACATTTACTGTCCAGTAAAATATTAATTTGGGCGTAAACAGTTTATAAGGAAGAAGGATGATACACTCCGGTTGTGTGTGGATTATCGGGAGTTGAACAAGGTGACCATCAAGAATTGATATCCCTTGCCTAGGATTGATGATTTGTTTGATCAGCTTAGAGGTGCTACGGTATTCTCTAAGATTGACATGAGGTCCGGTTATCACCAGTTGAGGGTGAAGAAGAAGGGTATTCTAAAGACCGCTTTCACGACTAGATATGGGCATTATGAGTTTGTTATACCTTTTGGTCTGACCAATACGCCTGCTGCTTTTATGGATTTGATGAACCGCATGTTCAGCCCTTATCTGGATGTGTTTGTGGTAGTATTTGTAGATGATATTTTGATTTACTTCAAGACCTTGGAGGATCATGATAGTCATTTATAGATCATACTACAGGTTCTTAGGGAGGCCAAGTTATATGAGAAGTTTGGGAAGTGTGAATTTTGGAAGGAAAAGGTCAAGTTCCTTGGTCACGTGGTGTCAAAGGAGGGGATTTCAGTGGATCCCTCTAAGGTGGAGGCTGTGATGAATTGGAGTCGTCCCACTACTCCTACTGAGATCCGTAGTTTCCTTGGGTAGGCAGGATACTACCGGAGATTTATTGAGGGATTTTCTAGTATTGTCTCTTCTTTGACCAAGTTGACAAAGAAGAATGCCAAGTTTGTGTGGACCGATGAGTGTGAGAAGACATTTGAGGAGTTGAAAACTAGTTTGACTACGGCCCTTGTGTTAGTCATTCCTGTTAGTGGTGTCGACTATGTCGACTATGTCGACTATAGCGATGCATCTCATCGGGGTTTGGGTTGTGTGTTGATGTAGCTTGGTGGTGTTGTGGCTTATGGCTCTAGACAGTTGAAGGTTCATGAGAAAAATTATCCCACTCATGACCTAGAGCTAGCTGCGATATTATTTGCCTTGAAGATTTGGAAGCATTACTTGTACGGAGAGAAGTTCGAACTCTTTTCTAATCATAAGAGTTTGAAGTATTTCTTCTCTCATAAAGATTTGAAAATGAGGCAAAGGAGGTGGATGAAGCTCCTTAAGAACTATGACTTCACTTTATATATATATACCCTGGGAAAGGCAATGTAGTGGTGGATGCATTGAGCAGGAAGCCTAGGGGTATAGTCACCTCTATCAAGGTTCAGGAATGGCTCATGTTGGAGACTGCATCTGAGTTTGGCATTCTGCCTTCAGACGGGGAGTAGGGGATCTTCCTTGGAAGCACCTCTGTGCAACCTACCTTGATTTCCAAGATCATTTAGGGCCAAGCACATGATGAGTTATTACGATCAAGGTTGGCGGAGTTAGTGGTGGACATGTTGGATGGTTATCCTTCAGAGTGGTCGGTTGGATTAGATGGTGGATTAAGGTATAGATTGAGGTTGTGTGTTCCCGATGGTAATGATCTTAAGGAGAGATACGTTGGGAGGCACATCGATCTTGTTATACGGTGCACCCAGGGAGCACCAAGATGTATAAAGATTTGCGTAGGCAGTTTTGGTGGAATGGGATGTAGAGGGATGTAGCAGAGTATGTATCCAAGTGCCTCACTTGTCAGCAGGTGAAGGCAGAGCATCAGAGGCCTAGAGGTATGTTGAAGCCACTACCTATTCCTTTTTGGAAGTGGGAGCAAATCTCTATGGATTTGTGACTGGATTGCCAAAGTCCAAGCTTGGACATGATGCCATATGGGTGATTATGGATCGTTTGATGAAGTCAGCACATTTCCTTCCAGTGTCTTTGATGTATACAGTGGATGTTTTGTGTAAGTTGTATGTGAAGGAAATAAAGAGACTTCATGGAGTGCCAACTTTGATTGTTTCTGATCGAGACCCCCGCTTTACTTCTAAGTTTTGGGGAGGATTTCATAAAGCTATGGGTACTACCTTAGACATGAGCACAACATTTCACCCGCAGACCGATGGGCAGACTGAGCGGGTAAATCAGGTGATATAGGATATGCTGAGGGCTTGTGTCATGGACTTCAAGGAACTTGGGAGGATCACCTCCAATTGATTGAGTTTGCCTACAACAATAGTTATCACTCTAGTATTGGCATAACACCATATGAGGCACTCTATGGAAGGCCGTGTAGATCTCCTATTTGTTGGGTAAAGGTTGGTGATAGTGAGTTGTTGGGTCCTGATATTGTTCAAGAAACGACAAAGAATGTCTCTATTATCCGAGATAGGATCCGAACGGCTCAAAGCAGGCAAAAGAGCTATGCCGACTTGAAGAGAAGAAAAGTAGAGTTTGATGTTGGGGATCATGTGTTCTTGAAGGTCTCACCTACTAAAGGGGTGGTGCGATTTGGCAAGAAGGGGAAGTTGACTCCAAGATATGTAGGGCCTTTTGAGATTTTGGAGAAAGTAGGAGATTTGGCTTATCAGCTTGCCTTACCTCCTATCATGTCTGGGGTACACAATGTGTTTCATGTGTCCTTGTTGAGGAAGTATATTCCGGATGTGTCACATGTGATTGACTTTAGTGCTATCAAAGTGAATGCAGATGCAACCTTTGTTGTTGAACTAGTTCGAATCTTGGATAGAGCAACCAAGAAGCTTCGAAGAAAGGAAGTCGAATTGGTTAAGGTGTGTTGGAGTCACCATGATTAGGGTGATGCATCTTGGGAGTTAGAGTCGGATTTGAGGGCTAAGTACCCCAAGTTGTTTTTGGGTTAGTATTGTGAATTTCAGGGCGAAATTCCTTTAAGGGGGTAGATTGTAATACCCTAGATTTTCATATCAATTTTCCTTGTATTAGTTTTGGACTTAATGACGGATTATTTATGGAAATTCATTTTGGTTGTGCGAAGTTGAAGTTTCGGGAGTTTTCTTTTAAGGTACTTGTTTAAGTGGCTAAAATGTTGACTTTACTTTCCATAAGTTATCTTTGAAAACTTCTTTCAAGAAAGTTGTAAAGCTCGTTGATACGAGTTCGTAGACATGCGGCATGCCTAAAACAGATGTCGTATGAGAAAGTTTTGGTCAGAGGAAGTTAAGTTTTCGGGTTTGGAAAATGTATAAGTAGAAAAATGTGTGTGGGAGTTTTTGGAGAACCCTAAAGTCAACTTTCTCCCTCTCTTTTCTCTCTTTCCTTTCTTCTCTCTCTTCCGCTCCTGAGCTCACCCACACACCAAACTTTGACAAGAGTTATCTTCGCCATAACGCCAAACTTTTTGGATGTCGTCGGTTCCGTTGGATCTGCACCGACGTCCTCTCCATTTCTGGAGCAGGCACGCTCGCCGTCACGCCGCCATGAAGCGGCTAAACTGCTGCTGTTCCACCGAAAAACCGGCGATTAGTCTTGCTCCCCTCTCTCTTCTAGAGATGTTTTTAACATTTGGTGACCTAGAAATCAAGATTTAGAATTAGATTTTCCGGGTTGGTATTGGGGGACGATTTCCGGCCGATCCTAGCCGAACGGGTTGAACATCCAGGAATTAAAATTGCTCTTCATGTTTCAATCTACAAGTTTCATGTTGTGAGTTTCTCTAAATTTTCAGGTTGGGGGTGGCGCATGGGGTTCACTCGCCGCTGCCTGTGACGGCGCGTGGGAGTGCGTCCAGGCAGGGTAAAGAGTTTGGTTGCTGTGTTAGCTAATCCTTGTAGTTGCTGGTGTATTGATTGGGTGAAGACTAGTGTTGATTTGGTTTTGATTTTAGCATCTTAGGTGCTAAGTTTATCATGGTATTCGTTAGGTCGGAAAGTTGGAAAGGTTGATCTTGGAGGTAGTATTGTTGTTGTTGATTGTCCAATGACCTTGTGAGGTCTTGGAGGAAGGATTGCCCTTCTTGGGGCAACCTTTAAGTTAAGGGTATTTTGATCCTTGTTGAGAAGTTTCTAAGTTTTTGATTGTGTAATTTTAGGTGATTTGTGAGGTTGTGGATTAGCTTGACTCTTGTGTTGGGTTGCGGGTTTGCAACGGGATTGCTAGGTGAGTAAATTTCACTAAGGTCCATTTAGGACTAAATTTGATTATGATCATTTGTTAATAAAATTAATACTATGCTATTATTTGTTTTCAAAATATATGAACTTGATCGCCAACGGCTCATAGGTAAGATAAAACAAGTTTTTTTTATATGTTAATTTTGAGGTTCAAGTGATCATAATTGTTGTGATTTTAGATAGATTATTCATGTGGAATATCTATATTTATTTCATAAAAATATATCTATGCAAAGGATATAAACAGTCAAACCAGGTTCCAAGCCTTTGCCCGGGTGATTGGTTGCAGTAAGGAATAGAGCTCTAGTCCGTTTGTCAATGTAGGTCATGGGAGGTACTTTATGGTATCTGGGACCCATTGGTACACAATTTGTTGTTGTAGGTCATGAGGGGTATTTTTTTTCAATACCTGGGACTCATGGGTACATGTTATTTGAGAAAATGTTGGAATTGTGGACTTAATTGTTGATATAAATTGCTCTTGTGTTATTGTGAATGCGAGAGATGTGTACTTTTTTTTTAGTTTACTCATACGAGCTTTTTAGCTTACTGGGTTTATTATTTTACAATCCCGGTGCACCAATTATTGGTGTAAGGGTTAGACCTGCAGGTGAGGATCAGCAGTGTTGAGGCGAAGACTTAGTGACAGGGTTCTTTTTGGTTTTTGTTGTACTCTGTATAGTTTTGTTATTTGGGTTAACTGTATTAAACTAATGAGATTGTTCTCATATTCTTGTGTTGCAGTTATGTAAACAAGAATGTGTAATATTTAACTCAGAGATGAGTTATATGATATTTACTTTCCGCTTTTGAGTTCTAGATGTTTTGGTTTGTTGTTTGAAACACGGTGAAATGTTAGTATTTTAAGTTATATCATGCCAAAATTTTTGAAATTTATCTTTGAAAAATTGGGGTGTGACAGTTACATGGCTGATGGGTAGTTACATAGATAGTTACATGCATAGTTACATGCGAAATGGACTTCCCGTAGAAGTACATGAAGACGAGGCAAGATGGCTTCGCATAGGAGACTTCGTGAAGAAGCAGGTGGCAGAGTAGATCTAACAGCGACATCGATCTAACAGGTGGCAGAGTCGATCTAACAGCGGCATCAATCTAGCAGGTGGCGGAGTCGATCTAGGAGGCGGTGTCGATCGAACAGCGACTAGCAGGCTGCGGAGTCGATCTAGCAGGCGGAGTTGATCGGCGAGCGGCATCGATCTAGCAGGTGGCGGAGTCGATCTAACAGTGGCATCGATCTAGCAGGTGGCCTCACATCTAGTCTGGATGCAGGAGAGGGAGAGAGAGAGAGAGAGAGAGAGAGAGAGAGAGAGAGAGAGGACGAAATTCAGAATGATAAAAAAAAAACATGTGATATTAGAGAAAATGATATAATGGTCATGTAAAAAATATGAAAATAGATCTTTTTATCATTTAAGATGTTATGAGGGAACCATTTTATCATATAACATGTTTTAATAGTGACATTTTTATCAAGTGAAACATTTGAAAACTATTTTATCATTTGTACATTCAAATGATAGTTTAGTATTATATACCCATATTTTAATCCTTGCTCCGAACTAAAGTGAATATCATGTCTTTATTAGCCGGTTTCTTTACTAACATGAAGTAGATCGAGACAATTGTTTTCATTTACCACATTACTTATTTATTGAGAGGATCACTCCTAGTCTCACTCCATCCTACGTCTCACATTATTCATTCCATGAGGGGATTTACTCCTCTCTAGGTCTCCCTCCTCAATCCGCAAGACATTACTCGTTCCTGGATATCCCTTAAAAACAAGCATCACTCGACTTGATATCATGTCTCTATTAAGCGGTTCACTACTAACATGGAGTAGATCGAGATAATTGTTTTTATCCATCACATTATTCATGGCTTAAGGGGATTACTCCTCTCGAGGTCTCACTCCTCAATCTTCATCCGGATAATTATCGAGGAGATTATTCTCTCTTCTTGGGGTCCTTATCCTTTTAGAGACGAACATCACTCGGTCAGTTTTACATCTATCCTGGGCCGACCCAATGCCCACAAAACGAAACAAACTATTCTCCTTCCCCCGCACTTCTCCCTTGTATTCTGAAGAAACAAGCAAGTCTTCTCAGATTCTTCTGTGTCCAATCCAATCGAAGAAACCAACTTTATGCATGGGTTCAGGTTTCTCCAAGAACCCTCTCCCTATCTCACCGTCTGTGCAAGGAACCAAAGTGAGTACTTCTGAAACCCTGTTTTTCAATGTTCAAGTTTCTGACTTTAGATTTTCTATGCTCAGAAGCATTGCATTCTAGACTTTGAGCAAGTCTACCTCTACCTGTAGGCCTTCGTTGGGAAGGTCTGGGTCATGAAAAATTTTTCAGTGTTACGGGAGCACCATATGACAGTATGACATGATCTTACATTTCAATTAAATATTAACACTTGGATTTTATGAAAAATTATATCAGTTATTTTGTTAAAGACAATTTTGAGTTTGTTGTTGCTTTTTAAACCCTAGACCCTAAACCCTAAACCCTAAACTCTAACCTCAAATCCTAAACCCTAACTCCAAACTCTAAACCTTAAACCCAGTCCAAACTCAACAAAGACCTATAAATGTATTTTCATAAAAAATAGAAAATCTTAATTTATATTTTAGTTGTAATAAATCTAAGTATCAATATTTAATTAGAATGTAGGACCACGTTATACTGTCATCCTCTTATAACATCTAAAAATTTATTCTGGGTCATAGGTGAGACCTAAATCATCACGTGACAGTGATTTTAGGCTGCAATTTCCACCCACGATTTATGTGGTCGGTGACTGTTTAATAAATTTTATATTAGGTAATTAATTATGGATAATGAAAAAAATTTAATATGGACCCTTGGATTAAATTGCTAGATCAAATCTGGGCCATGCAATTTTGTTTTAAAAGAATAGAGTTGTGTTGACCAGGTCAAAACACCAAAACTGGCGTGGACCCCAGCCTTTCCTCTCCTCTCTCTCTCTCTCTCTCGTCTGCCACCTTCTTCTCCAGTCGATTCCTGCCGTTTCCGGCCACCACACTCCACCAAACTCCACCTAAACGTTCCTTTCCTCTCCCTCTTCAAAACCCCTCAATCAATAACCACATGCAACCCTCAACAAAGGAGATCGACGGAGGAAACACTCACTGCCCGACGAGTTCTTGGCATTTCCGGCGACCAATTTCGATGGTAATCCAGCCCTCAATAAGAGCCAAGGAGAGGATCCTAATCCGATTTGTAAGGTAATTTCAATAACCCTATTTCTGTGTTTATGGGTTGTTTCGATGTTTAGTTTTCCGGCAAGCCATGGTTCCGGCGTTGCTCGGCCCCCTTGCGTGCTTCACGTGGTTGACGACGCAATGGCCCCACGACTCGGGCTGAGCTGGCAGAGGAAGGCCTGGGTCTTCAAAATGGAGGCCTGGGTCATAGGTTTGACCCAGACGAAGACCCAGCGAATGCCCAGGTTAAAGAAATTTCAAGGGTGGAGGGAGGGTTTTTCTGGCTGGGTCTTCGTTGCTCGGCCCCCTTGCGTGCTTCACGTGGTTGACGACGCAATGGCCCCACGACTCGGGCTGAGCTGGCAGAGGAAGGCCTGGGTCTTCAAAATGGAGGCCTGGGTCATAGGTCTGACCCAGACGAAGACCCAGCGAATGCCCAGGTTAAAGAAATTTCAAGGGTGGAGGGAGGGTTTTTCTGGCTGGGTCTTCGTTTGACATGGGGTGGACTTGCTCTTATAGTGATTATGAATTTATGATAATGATGGTTGATCGATAAGTAAGACGTTGTTGGATCAATGTCATATAAGTTTCGATAAGAAAGATGTTGTTGGATTAATGTCATATAAGTTTCGAAGTGAAATTTAGGCTGCATTAGTCAAAATAAAACTGATAGAAAAAGATACGAGTTTCCCTTGTGGGTGTTTGATCCAGCACTGCAGAATAAACAGAACCATAGACCCTTTTTATTAGGAAACAAGGCGATCAACAATCTTCAGTCTCATCCAACTAGCAGTGGAAGCTGAAGAATTAGAACCCCATATATGCCCCCTTTTTCCAACACTTGCATATATCACTTGCATTTTATTCTTATCACAAATTGTAGATATTATAGCCTAAACAATCCAAAACATGAAAGTAATTAAATTAAACCCATTGATTCTTCTCAATTGTTGCGCTTTCTGTGTCTCACTTAACTGTGGCGGCCATTGACATGGTGCGTGACGTCAAACCCATCCCCATTCGGCTTTCTAGTGAGAGCAAGGTGCACTCCTGGGTCGTGGTGAGTGCAGGAACTGTTGTACATAATGGAATTGTTGATACCTTGAACATTGCTATTTGTGAATGAACTCAGTGGCAGCTGTGATGAGTTCCCTGCCTTGAGTCCTTTACTGTGAATTCTGTCCTTCATTTTTGGCTTGCCTTCCTCGCCACTGCTGCTGCTGCTGCTGGAGCTTTTATCAGATTGATGACTCCCAACTGTCTGCACTGACTTACCATTGTTGCCTTTCTTGTGAAGAAAATTTGAGTGCTCGCCACGTTGCTCATGATGTTTATTTGGGGATCGAATGAGTTCCATATAAGCCCCTTTATTTTCACCTGCAATAGTTATGACCCTCTTGCCTAGAGCCTCCTCAGAATCAGATGATAACTTCTTCCGGTTGATTTTCTCTTCATGTTTTGCATGGTGGCCATGATGATTAGGCTTTTGGGACTCACTATTAAAGTCATGATCCTGCTTTGAACCGCCACTACTGAACCAGGAATTGGACTTTTGATCAATGGTCTTTTGGACCAGCACTGTCTTTTGCTCAGCCTCTAATGGAATCCTTTGATCAGTTTGATCTGCATTGCTGGACCTTAACATAGATGGTGGCAGGTTGAGAGTAGAGGGTGGCGGGGCAGTAGGTTTGGCCTTGTTTGGTGACTGAGGCGGGCTATTGTTCACCTGCTTAATTGTTCTGGGAGATGGATTGTAATTGGGACTAGGCTCCCGAGCAGAACTGGCTGATGAAATGGTTGTACTCCTTGATTTAGGAGGAGAATAAGTTTCTGGTGGCACTAAATTTGCAGTGGCTGTGGGTTTTGGTGGAGAATTCTGTGGTGGTGGTACTGCTCTGGAGGCTGGAGAGTTGGGCTGTGAAGTAGTGACCCTGTTTCTAGGAGATGGCACCCCTGATGTTGATGATGGAGTGACCTTGTTTCCAGGAGATGGCGGTACTGAAGATGTGATGGCAATTGCAGTAGCAGGAGGGGATGCTGCTGAGGGAGCAGAAATAATGCCACGAGCTGGTGATGATGGAACAGATGCAGTAGTACTAGTCACAGCAGGAGGTGCTGCTGCTGCTGCTGCTGGAGCAGCGGCAACTGGTGGGGGTGCCACAGCAGTAGCAGGGGCTGGGGGAGTTGGAGTTGTGGCTGCTGGTTGTGGGGGAGATGGAGTTGGGGCTGCAGGTGGTGGTGGTGGTGGATTGGGTTCAGCAGCAGGAGGAGGAGCTAGTGGCCTCAATGTAGGTCGAACAAGAGGTGCAGGGGGAGGGGCAGCGATTGGTGCAGGGGATGGTGCAGGAGTGGGGGTTGGACCAGGCCCTGCCGGACGCGCCATGGAGCTTAGTCTAAACCAAGGACGAGCTGGTTGTGATGCCATGGTTATTTATCACAAGGAATATTTCGAGCTAGAGAGTCTATCGTAGAATCAAAGAAGAAACATAGGAATTGGACACAATGAGAAATGGTTCGTTGGTGTTGTTATTTATTGGGTATCAGAAGTTTGGGGCAGCTACTTTAGTTTGAGATATGTCAAGAGGCTCAATATTATGGAGAACACGCAAAACACACTAAGAGAGGAAAGACGGAGATAGAAATAAGAAAGGCATCAGATGCAGCAAAGCACTTAATTTCTGGTCTTTTGTGAAGGAAAAAAAGCACTAAATTCACGATGCAAGAATGGTATCAAGTAGAGTAATTTAGAAGAGTTATATGCTGTATGATGGATGACCTCCCCTTGTTTGCATAGGAGATTCTCTGCATCATAAACAATATATCTTCAACAATGACATCTCCATGCAGCATGAACTTTCACTTTTTAGAGAACCCATTGCCTCATTACTTTTACATTTGTTTTCTTTAGAATTTGACAGCTGATTGACAACATCTTAATGATCTCAGTATACCAATGATTTTTCATATGTTTTCTGACTTCTCTCTTTAGGGAGTTCAGTTTACTCGAGTCTGGGAAGAACAACATTCTGTCTGTATTGTGAATCTTATTTGTCAACCCATTGGGATAGCTCAACTCTTGCAAGTTATTAGACCAGTTTGAGATGAATATCAAAACCCCTTTCTAGAAAACTTAGAATTCATATATATGATTCACATTCTGTAGATATGTAAGCATTTTGCGGTAGTTAATGTCACCTCGTATTGTCATATACATATATTTATCCAGATGCAGTTTGTCTGTCGTTCATGCCGCATTTTTTTTTTCTAATGCACGAATAAGCATCATTTCTTCGAATATTAACTGTGCTATTGGCTGCTAACTCTCCCATGAAGGAAATCGCACGTTGCTTGATTGTTAGTACTGCTTCCAATGTAGAATGGGCTAGCTTGCAGTAATGGCATATATGCATAAGATCGATCTGCTGCTTTCGTTTGTTAATGAACGGCTAACAGTAAAAGATCTTGATTATGCTTAACGATCACAAAATGTAGCTATATATATTAGGGTCACTGTAATTGGATTCTTGAAATCTTCTGAGGATTTTGGTACCACCAATTTCTGTGTCTTCCTCTTGACTTTGCTTGCTGAGGCTTGAAATGCTTCTACCACTTTCACTTTTAAATGTCTCTGCATGTCCTTTAAGATTTCATCTAGTTTAATCAAGAGCCTTACTGTCTCGGCGTACGGAGGGTTATTTTCGTTAGTTTCTTTCAACAGTGGAGTGTAGGGCAGCTGAAGGAAAAACATATCTGTAGGGCGTAAACATAAATCATTGTCCAAGATGTTGAACGATTCCCAGTGACCCATTTGAGAAAGTGGTAGAAAGAAAGTTGAGGTCTGGGTCGTTAGAATATCTATCTTTTCTTTGTTCCCTTTTCATATCTGCTGCTGAATGAAACTCCATGAAGCAAAGCACCTCTGCAAGCTTAACAGTCAGGCTCTCGATCAAGCTCTATGTATCTAAGACATGACAAAGGGTATCTAAAAGCACCGTAGCTGTCTCAACTTAACCCTCCACAAACAAACGAGGAAAAAAGAATAGATTTTATTTGGGGGTAGCCATTTTGATAGTTGGAACTGGGAAGCAATATATTTTTTCCTTGAGTCACTTGGGGAGGAATCTGTGACATGGCAAGAGACCCAAGTTTTTATGATGGATGGACTTGCTCCAAGGCATGCATGGTTCCCATTATTTGTTTCGACTGTGGTGCCAGGACATGTTTTCCACTCGAGCTTTAGAGCCTCAATCAGCATTGTGCTAACTAGTAGAATACATCATACCAACCTTGTGAACTGATTACTGATAGATAGATGACCAGGCAATCAAAAACCGAATGGTTCCTCTCTTCGTACATGTTAGACTGGTATTAGTTTTTCCTTTGGTTTCTGAACATGTTGGATGAGAATTATTACTTAGACTCGCCTCAACTCTCCAGAAGCAATAGGTGATATGGGGAAAGGTAATGTCGAATGGTTGTGTCACTTGTGTATTAGCATAACTTTGATCAAAGCATTTTCATGCATTATCTGTCGAAGTGTCAACAATAGGACATGAAATCCAAGCTTTGTGTTGGGCAAAGCACATCCAAAAGTGACATGAGGATCACGCATCATATTGCTGTGAGCATTGCATCATGGAATACATAGTGATCATCTATTGAGTTAGACCAAGGTGTTGTTGCATTGAATCCTTTCCAAAGTTAAGAACCCCGTTGCAGTAATTTTCCGAATAACAGCCACACTATTTTACCTTTTCTTTTCATTCTGAACCGCTTCATCTTTCGCACGAGTACATATGCTGTGTTTTTCTAAAGAGCCTAGCCATGCTGTAACTGAAATTCCTTTGATGGAAACTAAACTTTTGTGCAAGGAAAATAGAGAGCAAGTATGACAGATATGCCATCCCTCCATAATGAGACCAGCTTAGCCTCACTACTCATGCGTAGCATGTGCTACGTTATCAGCTTATCTCTTCAGCAGACAACGCATCGCAGCATTCTATGTGTTCCAACTCAATCTCGCAGATTTTGCACCTTAAAACTGAACCTAATTTCCCCACCTTTTTCTCTTTTGCCCGTGAACAGAATAAAGAGGTCATCATATGCCAACCCTTCTTTGAGAGTGCCCATGTATTAATACTCCTACGCTTAGTTAGCTAATGTTATATAGAGTTCTTGCATCAGTCCCCATCTAGAACCTAATGTATTCAAGTTTATGTTAGTGAAGAAAATCATGCTCCTTTCACCTCAAAATTGATTTTGGAGTAGCCAAGAGAAGCCTACCAAACCGGTAAGTGAATGGCGATTTGTCCTTTTTGGTTCAAGGGATGGGGAAACAAAATGTCGAACTCTATTCATAAATGTTGCTGCCCCAAAAGACTATCCCCTTTACAGGAGCACATGATACTAGAGATGTAATCAACTTGTCAAAATATACATTGTGCTCTGTTCCTTTGAACGTTAATATCATAAATATCAATAAAACCACATGATGTATCAAAAAAAATAAAACCACATGATAATCTAGTTTAGTATGCACAAAGGATGTGTTGAAATACTAAGACACACACTTGAACATGGCATTCACTCACCTTTTTCAAGATGCAAGTTGTCATGTTTTTTCAACCATCACCAGCACCAGTCCAGCACTTTCACAGATATGATAAAATGACAAAAGTTCAACGTTACCAATATTATGCAGTTGGCGACAAATTAAGAACAATATGAGCTCAGTACTGTGTCATCTACTCATCTCCCATTCTATGGACTGTGGAGTACTCCTATTCCTCTTGGAGTCCAGCTGCACACAGCACAGTTGCACATAAAAACTACTTGTCAAGGATTTCCATTAAGAATTTGAACTTTGAGATCATAACACGATGAAACGAAACAAACACAACTTTCGACAACAGACTGAAATACAATTGCATGGTAGTCTTTGTAGACAAAAGGAAGAGACACGGTGCTACAAACAAACCGAGAAATTTGAGAGATTCTATGAGTTGCACAGATGAAAATCTCAGAAACCAGGCAGAATGCGTTGGACAAGAGGCAATGTGCTTGGATTAAGTTGTCAATACCAAATAAGAAAATGACTTGTGAAGATCAAGAGTTGTTAAAGCTTTCCTACACCAGCTCCATGAAGAAAATATATATATGTGCAGAAAGCTTGATGATTTTCTTTACTTGGGCTCGGATACCAAGCAACCACGCTGTTCAATCAACACATTGACATCTTCCTCATCCTCTTCTTGAACACCTGGTACTTCAACATCTTCATCAACGCCGTCATTCAAAAACTCTTCCCAAAATACCTCAGACAATTCTTTGCTTCTCCTTTCATGTTCCTCTTCTTTCTCGATACACTCTTGCCCATCATGGACCAATTGGTTTTCATCTGTTCCTTGCACTTCCACAACAAACGTGTCCAACCCTGAAACATCAAGCTCAGTTATGTCACCATAATATTGTGGTTCAACTTTAACAAAAGCTTGTCACCTTGGCCTAATTCACCCACCTCAATACTACTAAGTCCTTCAATAGGCCGCCTTCTTTTCTTCCTAATAGCATCCTCAAGTTGTTTCTTTCTGTCCTTCTTCTGTGCCAATTGGTGTACAAAGTTGGGATTCTGCATTGCTCTTGCCAAGAAATTCATCATCTGTTGTTGTTTCATTTCTGTTCTCTTGAGCCTATCTTCCATTCCATGGAGGTGACGTCTAGTAGTCTGCTGCTGTTGTCTAAGCTTCACCAGTTCCCCCATCAAAACCTCTTTATCACGCCTCAACTGATCAATTTCTCCATCTAACGATCCGAAACTTCCAACCTCAATGCAAGAGTCCAGACCCTGCTGTGAATTAGCATAATGAACATTATGAGTATGAGATCTATTCCTCCTTCTCCTGATATTCTTTAAAAGATGCTTTTGCCCTCTGAGAAACACTTCATGAGCAAACTCCCATCTATCTGTATCAACCTTTTTAAATCCCTACATTAACCAATCAAATAACCTGTTCATGATCACATTTGGCTACTAAGTTGTGACTTTGCATCATGGTCCAAAAGCTCACACAGACACACATAATACCAAACAAACAAACTATATATAGCTTCTGACCCACAAGATTAAGTGATGCAAAGGCATCTTGCTCTGAAAATAGTACTCTGCAAATATATTTTATACATATATTCATGCACTTTCCTCATTGAAGCCATTAAACAAACACCATGCCCACATTAAGTAACCCATCGATTAAACAAATGCAGTAAAGATAAAGATGGATCCTTTCTAGCAATTTCATGAGCATACAGCATAGTTTATGAATATATATATATATATATATATATATATATTTCTAGATGGAGAAAAGATTAAATCTTTGTACTCATTCTGAGACAAAATGACAAAGCTTACATAAGTGTTGAGCTACCTGACAAAGCTAGAGAAATTGTTGTGCTTGAAGTACTTGGGGAGAAGACTGATGGCAAAGGCCTGGGGATCCCATACAACAAAGCTGTTGTTTGCTTTGCTCCAAGACACTATGTGATTGGTTGTTGAGTCATCCACAATCTCATAGGTTTTGGAGAGAAATGGTGGAGGGCCTTGCTCAGTAAGTCTCTCCATTGGCACAGGTAAAGGTTGGGGATTCATTGTTGAATGGTAATCTCACTAATCAGTAGTATCTGATCTGGGTTAGTGTTGTTAATCTCTCTTTGTCTTTGGACAAACAAAAACAAGATGGTGTGAATCAGACACTTTTGTCTCCAATGGGTTTAGCTAGAGAAACTCTATTCAAAGTGAAAGAGGTAATGGTGGGTGTAGATGAATTGTGAAACCTGAAAAGGCACACAGAAGTTTTGAGATTTTGTTAGAGGGAAGAAGGTTTAGGGTGGAATGGTTATGAGAAAAGGGGAAGCTGAGGTTGCCATGGAGGCGAAGAGACTAAAAACTGATGAAGAGGAGGGTTGAGTTAGAAGAGCTGAAGAGGGCATTGGGAATTTGTTTGGACAAATTTGTTTGGACAAAAAGTCCGCTAGAGAGTTGGTTGTCAGCAATTTATAGGTGCGTTTGTGGACTATGACAGTCACATTTGTCTATGCAAATCCACGACAATCGGCCACGTTGTATCCTGTAAAAAGAAAATATTAAAAGTGGACTCCTTTTCAAAAATAAAATTAAGAAAATAAAATAGAAATAGTGAAATCATGTTTTTTTTTTTTTTTTTGTTCCTTTATATTCTTTTGGTTTTGGGATTGAGGAAGAAACAAACTCCACAACCAGAACACCTCCACAATCACCACCATACCAGCTTTCGAACCCCGCCAGCTCGTGAGAAAGGCGGACGCCTTAACCACAAAGCAGACGGGAAAACCAGTTAGTGAAATCATGTTTTAGGGTGATGACTTTAGCACTTTATCAAGTACATGAAATTTTAAAAACAGTACATCAAGTTTAGCCCACTGAGAATCTATGTACACCAAGTTCCAAAATATAAACTTTCAAACATCAAATTTCAATCTGAACATAATATACATACACGACGTCATTACGTCGTTAGGTTGTTTAACGGATGTCATATTTTGAGGGGTAAAACAGTCACTCCCTTTCCAGTTCCTTGATTTCTTTTTCTTCAATCACATCTCATTTTGTTTTCGATTACATCCCCTTCATCTATCTCGCCTCTTCCCCAATCTCTCTGCAGCAGAGGCTCTGCTCATAACCACCACCGCCACCACCGTTAACACCTCCGCTCCAACCTCTTTACCACGCCGACTTTTTGCCCTCCAGGGACATGAAATACCCACCTTTCCTCAACCAAAATCGATGGCTTCTTAAGCGGAGGGTGTTGTTATGGCTGTCTGAGGCCGATTTCTCCTCTACCAGCTACAGGCACACTAAAATTCTCGAGCTTCAAATAGATCAAGCCCTCGTCGATGTACAGCTTCACCCTCCCAAGTGATATAATTAAGCACCCGATAGATCTTTTCGTCCAAAAAAACACCCGATGGATCTGGGCACTTTCAAAACGAGTTTTTTCAAAGCTCATGAGGATTGGAGTTTCGGGCAAGGAGGAATTGCAGCGCCTGGTTGACAATTTGGGGGAGGGTATGGTGGGGATCGAGAAGTTCTGACGAGATTAAAATTGTAGTGGGATAAGAATTAAGTTTTCGTGAGATTAATTGAGTGGAGTTTGGTGAGTGTGGATCTGAATGGTGGAGGAGATGTGGTGGTCGTTGTCATGGAGGAGAAAAAGGGTTTGGGTCGTTGTATAGAGATAAAGAGAGATGGAGAGTACCTTGCTGAAGCAAGAGGCCGTGCTTTGACTATTCATGGCAAATGGGGAGGCACCATTTGAATTGATTCTGATATGTGAGTAGAACCTGATGCAGAGATTTCGGAGAAGTAAGAGTGACTTTGAGAGATATATAAAAAGAGTGAAGTACCAAATTACCCTTTTAGGAATGAATATTTACATAACAGTTAACTACGTAATGACGTCGTGTATGTATATTATGTTCAGATTGAAATTTGATGTACTTATATTTTGAAACTTGGTGTACATAAATTCTCAGTGGGCTAAATTTTATATACTGTTTTTAAAATTTTCCCTTTACTATACTACATGCACTCTACACTTTTTGTGTAGTCAAAAATACTGTGAAGTAGTTGTTTTTAGTGCTAAAATCACTTACCGCTACATGCGGTTTATCACCGGGTATAATCGACATAAATCAATGTAAAGTAGTCTAATAGTTTTTATTTAATTATGTGTGTTTTTTAATTTACGTTCAAACTACGACACTATTAAAAGTGGTTAAAAAAAGGCTGTAATTGTCTTCTCGCTATCCATCCCTTAATGGATTAATACTTGAGCCTATAGAAGCTTTTGGGGTACCGTGATCTTTAATAAATATATATATATATATGTATATATATATAATCGTCAGTGTTTATAGGATGTCTTACGACACATTTTTGTCATAGTAACTCAAATATATTCTAAAATCGTAGACTTTTTGTTTGTCGAAATCATACGATTTTTTTAAGGTATTCTAAACGTATAAACTATTATGTGTCAAAAAGATGATATTAAACATTCTTCCTAACAACCAAGAGCGATAAATATATATGAGGTGAGATCGGAAATTCTGATGAATAATATCATCTTTCAACCCTAGCTATTTCTTGGGTTTCAGAAGTTTAATGGTGTAGAACTCTCGTGAATTGCAGCTATGTTTTCCATTTCATGTGACAAAATATATATTATTTTGTCAGAAATTTCACGTGAGAGTTTGGGGATAAAAGAATTTTGCCATTATCTAGCTCATTGAGCCAACGAGAAACAAGCATTTGTGACAATTTTCTATCCCATATACTTCCTTCTTCTTTGGGAAAGCCATTTGGCCCATCGGGTCCTTATCAAGTTCACAATCAGGGACAAATCGAGTAGTGGGGTAAAAGATCTTGAGAGGTCAAGTATTCAAATATGGGTTGCACTTTATGAATTTTTAAACCAGAAGGTTGTGGAAACCCATTTGTTTATATTCTCCTCCTTTCATTGGTAAAACTAATATAGTTTAGTGTATGTGGGATCTCATAGATGACCAAAAGGTGTGTGTTGCAGGACACTTCTGGATTACATCTCTCTTCTGTCGACGATAGCATTATTCTGAGTAGGGCTGCCACTTGGTTTGGTAAATACCAAACCGATCGAAAACCGACCGAAAATTTATGATTTGGTAAACCGAATTTTGGTAATCGAAATCGAAAAAACCGAAACCGAGAAATACCGAAAAAGTTGGTTTGGTTTTGGTAAATACCGAATTTACCGAAATTCTAATTATTTAAAGACTTATATTTCTAAAAACACACAGACTAATAATTTTATCTCACGTTTTCAATTGTATATACCATTTAGTAAAAAACAAGACAATGAATAGAAAAATTCAACTATACTTGGTAGCATTCGGGTCTCAATTAAAGCGATCAACTTTAATTCAATATTACTTGTTATATAAAAACGCTCTTACCTACCTGTCTTAGTCGATTCATCACACACACACATAGACAAACCCACCTAGATGACATGTAACCGCCCATATAAAAATTTAGGAATGTTTTTACCTCTATTGATGATAGGACTCCCCATAGGAAGCACAAGCGTAAATAGGGTTAGCCGCCTTGATCAAGGCCAAAAAATTATCAAAAATACCTAATTTTTCTACCATAGTCGTATTTCACTATATTGATCACATCATAGTTCACAAGGTTTTTGAAAATTTTGCTTCCTCTTTGTAGTTGGTTCACAAAGATGTACATATGCATATAACTTACTAAATAAGTTATACCACATTATCAGGCATGTTGTGGTTCCAATAATTACAATTCATAAAATTAAAATTCGACCGTCTGATGTGATCATTATAGTATAATACAATTATGATAGAAAATTCAATTGTACTCAATAATGCTCGGGTCTTGATCAAAGCGGTCAACCATAATTTAACGTCACTTATTACACGAAAAAGCTTTTACTGCCCTTATGTGACTTATTTTGGTCGACTCTTCCACACACATACTTTCACATAGATGACACATAACTTGTTCATATAAAAATTTGGAAACATTTACATCCTGACTATTTCGGTAGAAAATTAAACCATACTCGATAATGTGTACTGAAATGACTATCTTTTGTATATGTATTATCAGACTCTAGAAACTCAAGTGATATTTAAATTTTATAGTTTTGTATTGTTTTGTTATATTTTGAAAATATATTTGTTGTGAAGTTTGGTAATACCGAAAAACCGACATCCGAAGTTGGTAAGATTTATCTCATACCGAAGTTTTTGGTTTGGTAATTGAAAGTCATATTTCATTACCGAAAGCTTTGGTTTTGAAGTTGGTAACGCCCATTACCGATTCGAACCGACCGAGTGGCAGCCCTAATTCTGAGCTAGACTTGTTATGCCCCATAAATCAGATCATGCTGCATTTCTACCAAGCATAGATTGCCAATGCTGATTAAACAAATCGCAAAGTTGAACTAATAATTGAAGGAGCTAATCAAGTCATTAAGATGAGTGTAGAACGTACCAAAATACATATGCCCGACATAAGCTACTATTCACAAACGCAGAATTGGATCTGAAAAGGATTAGTAGGTTTCGGGGTCCAAATTGAACTTCAGCGAAATTATTTGGTTCATTTTATTCAGAAGAGAATGAACGCACAGCAGAATAATGCAACTATAGAAATGAGGGATATCAACCTTATAGTATATAACAATCAACAAGGAAAAGAACCGAAAATGAACTTATACCCTGCTCATTTTCATAAGCCTTAGCTACTTGTTATATCATTCAGAAACTCCAGACCCTCATCATCTTCCACAGTAATCTTTAAAAATAATTAGACAAGATGATGAACGGTCAAGCATTTACGATTGATTAGAAATATAATAAGTAGAACAAAAACACATGAAATTTTGGCTCACTAATCTCCACCGGAAATGGTACAGCTCAGTGGAGTAGCCACATGAGAATGAGAGGGTTCAAATGACCCTTCTCACTTTTTATACTATCAATTGTTGGTTTATATAATTACTATTTCCAAGCTTATGTAACAATATTAGTGTAAAGTTTCACCCTCATATACTAATTATGTTACATACTACTTTCATACAATCCAAAAAAATGTCACATAATATAAACAATCGTTGTAGATATTGTTTGAGCCAAAGGGTATTTTTGTCCAAGTAATAATACTTTACTGGACTATAAAATGTCCAAGTGAATATTAATTACCTTCTGGGTCAATGTTACAACCGGCGAGCCTAATTTGTCTAAATTTACAAGTGATGACCCACCAGTAAGACCACGCGAGTTAACTCACAAAGTTCGCGTGCGGAATGACTTCGCGCGTAAACGAGGCCCAATGGTACTTCGCATAAGAACCCTACTCGCGAGCTGGCAAACTGGCACGCAGGTGAGACTTCGTGAAGAAGCCACAAGCGGAGTCCGCGCGCACCACATTAATCGTTGAAGACTTTTACAAGTCTTCGACATGCTTCGGGCCAATCCCTGTGGCCTTTTTTAATATAAAAAACCCTTCTAAAACTCGCGAGCTAGAAAAGCCCGCGAGATGGGATCAGTAGCCCATGCGGAATGTGTGAGCTGGACATGTGTTATAAGTTGATTGGCCCGCACTGGGAAAACCTTGTCCTTGTGGGATACACCGCCCCCCATGGAGAACTTCCAACCCATGAGTCCCAAAATTCGCGAAGAGCTGGAGCAGAGGATCAAACACCTCGAGACGTTCGTCCAATCACACTGGACAGAAGAAGTGCCTTCGTCTCCAGCCTCAAGCGAGATGGACATATCCGACTCCAGCAGCGGGTATCAGGAAAATGGGGCTTCAAGCCCTCTCCAAGGTATCTTGACCGACCCTTACATTCCCCTGACATCCAAGTCAGCGATCAAAGAGGGGATATGGTACACGCAGCGAGGGGGCAGGCCAGTTGCCATTACCAGATCCAAGAAGTTAAAGCTCCAGAAGAAGTATGGCAGCATCTTGTGTGCCCTGCGAGCTGTTGATAATGGCTTCATCCGACCCTTGCAGCTCGCGCAGACACCTGAGAAGATGTGGAGAGAAGCCGAAGGCTTGCGCGCTTTACTCCAAAGGCCACATGTCACCCCTCTACGAGTGTGTGCCCAGGTAGCAGCTGACCCCACTCCAAAAGCGAATATCTTCTGTCGCCTCACCGTACCACCGAAACAGGATGCACACCCTTCCAGGCATAGGCCATCTCTGGAGCCGGAAAGGAGAAGGGATGCATAATCCTCTCGGCGCAGGCCTTCTTTGGAGCTTGATCGAAGAAGGGAGCCACTCCCTCCAACAAGGCACAGGCAGTTGCCGCTGAATGACGTAGGGACCCGCTTCCTCCACCAAGGCATCGGCAGTCGCCAGGAGCTGAAAGAAGAAGGGAACCACCTCCCCTAATAAAGCGAAGACTGTTCGCCACCTCAGAGCTTGAGCCAAGGCTCGAGCCGCCTCGGCCATCACGGCTTCGAGAGCCTCTTTGCCAGGAACCTGAGGCAAGGCGGGAATCACCACCACGACCACATCGGCCCTGGCCACATCAGCCCTTGTTTCATCCTTGGATCCTTTTGAAAAGACAAAGTTGGACTGGGGTACACGGTTTCGAATTATACAAGGTATTGCTCAAAGAGTACTATATATCCACAAATACTCTAGGTTGAAAATCATCCATAGAGATTTAAAAGCAAGTAATGTTCTCTTGGATGGAACAATGAATCCCAAAGTGTCTGACTTTGGAATGGCGAGGATTTTTGATATAAATCAAACTGAAGCAAATACCAACAAGGTCGTTGGGACATAGTAAGTCTATATATTTAGTAATTTATGTAACAGAAATATTTAACGTCATTATTGGTACTCATTCTTGTATTATTCTTGCAGTGGCTACATGTCACCTGAATATGCACTATATGGTCATTTTTATGAGAAATTGGATGTGTTTAGTTTTGGAGTACTATTGTTAGAGATTGTAAGCAGAAAGAAGAATCTTTTGTTTTATTCTTGCGAAAATTCACAAATGCTAGCTGAAAAGATTATAGTTCTGGTGGAATAATGATTCATTGATACAGAGGGAATACATATACAAGTGTAATTGTGACTGACTAGGAAACTAAACTCTATAAGGAAACATATATATACAGATAAGTAAATCCCTAATAGAGAAGATATTGTCTAATACGGTTATGCAGCTGATGAGATACAACTGATTTTCTTTCTATCTAAAGACTATTTTCCTTACACTCCCCCTCAAGTTCATGATGCATATTCCCAAGTCTCTAAGTAAGTATCGCAACCATGTTAACTAACAACACATTCCAGTCATAGCACGATATTCTGCCTCTGCCGATGAAAGAGATACAGTTTTTTGACGCTTTGATCTTCAAGAGATTAATGAAAGTCCAAGAAACACACAATATCCTGTAGTGGAACGTCTAGTAAGTTGGTAGCTTGCCCAATCCGAATCACAGAATGCTCTCAGTCTCAGATCATTGCTGGAGGAGAAAAAGAGACCCTGACCAGGAGCACTTTTGAGGTAACGCACTACTCTAAGTGCCGCCTCCATATGAGCTTTTCTCGGTTCATGCATAAACCGACTCAAGACATGAACTGCATAAGATATGTCCAGTCTTGAAACAGTCAAATATATTAGTCTTCCAACCAATCTTCTGTAGTGACCTTGATCTTTGAGCAAATCAGTCTTATCAGACAATTTTAAACTTCGTTCCATTGGTGTATCAACAGGGGCTGCGCCCAACAGTCCTGCGTCCTCAATAATCTCCAGTGCATATTTACGTTGGGAAATAAAAATCTCATTTTCAGAAGCATAAACCTCAACGCCAAGAAAGTATTTTAAATCACCAAGATCCTTGATATTAAAATGACGATGCAGGAATTTTTTAATGGCAGCAATACTTTGATGATCATTTTCAGTAATCAATATATCGTCGACATATATCAAAAGAGCAGTAAAGGACTTGCCTTGTTTCTTGATGATGAGAGAATAGTCTGCTCGAGATTGTACAAAACCCGTAGATCGAATGGCTTCTGTAAACTTGGCAAACCATTGGCGAGAAGCTTGTTTCAGGCCATATAGTGACTTGTGGAGGTGACAAACCATGTCCTCCTCCCCCTATCGCCGGAGCCCTGGTGGCAGGGACATGTATATCTCTTCCTATAAATCACTATGAAGGAAAGCATTGTTGACATCTATTTGGTACAACGGCCAGCGCCTGGCTGCAACTAAAGCAAGAAGGCAATGGACTGTGATAATCTTGGCCGTAGGGGAAAAGGTGTTTTGATAATCAATACCTTCAAGCTGAGTGAAGCCTTGTGCCACCAAGCGAGCCTTGTATCTTTCAATCGAACCATCAGACTTGTGCTTGATCTTATATGCCCAGCGACATCCAATTGGCTTCTTACCCACTGGTAGTGTGGTAAGAGACCATGTGTCATTGGCCTGGAGAGCTTGTAACTCAGAATCCATGGCTGCCTGCCACTCAGGATGGGCAGCGGCCTCCATGTAAGACCTAGGTTCTGTGGCAGCACTAATTTGAGCAACAAACCATTTATAAGCAGGCGTATATCGATGATAGGAAACATAGTTCACCAATGGATAATGCATACCTGGTGTCGGACCTGGAGACAAGGAAGACGAGTGATCGAAGTGGGCATACGAGCAGACATAATCAGTCAGTTTGGCCGGTGGGACAACGTGGTGGCTTGAGCGACGGAGCGGAGCAGTGGGCGCTGGGTGGGTTGATGTGGATAGGAGCACAGACTCGGCCATAGAACCAAGAGGATGTGATGGTGGAGAAGGCGGCGCCATGGAAGGCGAAGCCGAAGTAGGGGACGCCGGAGGAAGATAAGAAGGAGGTGGAGCGAACGGAGACGAAGAGGGTGAAAGAGCAGTAGGTATGGGGATGGACTTTGGACGGTGAGAATAGGTTTTGAAGGAAGGCGCCGGAGTAACCGGAGCTGGATCGGATGAAAGGAGCTGCGGTGGATTGACTAGAGCGGGGTCGGCAGATGAAGGCGGTAGTGTGGTTGAGGTGTCGGGATCGGAACTGGAGTTCGAAGGATGGGAGGCGCATGGTTGAGAGTTAGGAGAAGGAGACGGATCAAAAAAGAAGTCAATAAGAGGAGTTGGACTGGAAGACTGGGCCTACAAAGGAGTTGGGTCTGAAGATTGGGCCTGTGAAGAAGGAATGAGGCTGGACTGAGGAGAGGCATATGGGAAAATGTGTTCATGAAATATGACATCTCAACTAGTAATTTTTGTAGATAAATCATACAATTTGTAACCTTTTTGCCCAATGGGATAGCCGATGAAAATGGATTGCTTGGCACAAGGATCAAATTTATGGGATGTGTGAACATTTGTAGCATAGGTTAAACAACCAAAAACACGGAGATGAGAGTAAGAAGGTGGTGATGAGTAAAGCAATTCATATGGGGTTTTAAAAGAGAGTAGAGGAGAAGGGAACCGATTAATGATATGAACAGCGGAAAGCGTACAGTCCCCCCAAAAATCGGTAGGAAGTTGAGCATGGAATTTCAAAGCTCGGGCTACCTGTAGGATATGACGGTGTTTGCATTCCACAACCCCATTTTGTTGAGGTGTGTAAACACAAGAGTGCTGAAAGATAACACTGTTGTCTTGAAAAAAAAGGATGAAGTGAAAGAAACTCACCACCATTGTCACTTCGAAAGGTTTTAATGTGAGATTCAAATTGTGTGGAAGCATAACTGAAGAAACGTTTTATAATTGGTCGTGCTTCATTTTTGAATCACATCAAAAATATCCATGTAAAACGTGTATAATCATCAAAAATAGTGAGAAAATAATGGGAACCAAAAAGAGAAGGATGTCGATAACGACCCCAAATGTCACAATGAATAATCTCAAAAGGTTTTGCTGAAGAATTAACACTGGTAGGAAAAGGCATACGACTTTGCTTAGCCAAAGGACATATAGGGCAAGCATTATTTGACTGAATGGAAAAATTCAAAAAATTCTTGGCAATGAAACTCAAACGAACGAGAGGGTGATACATGGCCTAGCCGACTGTGCCAAAGATCGGTGGAAGAGGTGGTGAGGTGACATGCTGGTCTATTGAATGGTGAGGATTGTTTGGTCAAAGATTTCTCTGTCGCTAGTGCCGCTAGGTAATATAGTCCATCACGCAACTTACCCAAACCAATCGTTCTCCTTGTAGCCAGATCCTGCAAAATACACCAATATGGATAAAATGTCACTGAACAGTTCAGATTTCTCATCAAACGACTAACAGACATCAAATCAACTTTGAATGTAGGCACTGATAATACATCATGAAGATAATAATCGGAATTCAAAGGAAAAGATCCTTTTGCAACAATTTTGGCTTGCTTTCCACTAGGTAATGATACCGTTGGCAACGAATAACAATCTTGAACTTTATGCAATAGTTTAGACGAGGAAGTAATATGATTGGTTGCCCCTCTATCAATGATCCAATTGCAGGAAGTAACTTTAGACAAACCTGGTTTTGTTACCGCATTTGCCTTGGAATTGGAGTCCTCATCTTGAGGTTTGGGGATAAGTGACAGCAATTGTTTTAGTTGGTCTTCTGGTATCGAAACCAACCTCTCCTCTAAAGCATAATTAGCAGCGACTGTTCTGTTAAAATTATTTGGATTATCTCTTGCTTTAGGGTGGCCTTCTGGGTATCCATGTAATTTGTGACAAGTCTGAACCCAATGGCCCATATCACCATAATAAGTACATTGAGGCCTTCTTCTTTCTAACCCAAAACGACGGTGGTTTTGATCACCCCGTCGTCCTCCATTCCAGGAGCCACGATGAGTTCCTCTACCACGCTTTGTTCGATCATTCCATGTGCTGCGATTAGAGCGGTCTCCTCCAGAAAACCGATTGCTATTTCCTGAAAATCGATTAGCTTGATCATTCCTTGCTTCCGGTGCCAAGCTGTTATTCCCGGATCGAACTGCCATGGCGGCACTGCCGGAGTCTTCCACCATGTGGGATGAAGCAATCAGACGTTGCTTTTCTTCTTGAAGGATAGAGGAGAAAGCTTGTCAAACAATGGGTGGAGGCTTCATGAGAAGAATTTGTCCTCGGATAGCCTGGTATGTTTCATTCAATGCCATAAGGAATTGCATCAATTTATGTTGATCTGTTTGTTGTGTTACATCAAGTGTTGATAATTCATCCCATAGAGCCTTCAACTTTGTGTAATAGATTGAAACTGAGAGTTGTTCTTGTCGAAGAGAGTTGATATCTCTCTGAATCTCAAAGATGCGTGTCGCATTTGCTTGAAAAAAGCGTTCATGAAGATCCTCCCAAAATTCATAGGCAGTAGGATAAAAGCTCACACTTTCGGCTATTTCTGGATCGCAAGAATTGACGATCCAAGAGTGGACCATGTCATTACACCTTGACCAAATCGCATAACCATTAGGGTCAGCTGTTTCTGAAGGAGCTTTAATAGAGCCATTGACGAATCCGAGCTTGTTCTTGGAATTTAAGGCTCGAACCATAGCCTTTTTCCAACTAGAGAAATTGTCTCCATTCAAGGGTTTGGAGATGAGAACCAATCCAGGATGATCGGAATGGTGAATTAGATAGGGACTTGAGACCTCTTATAAGGTTTCTGAATCCTTTGGAACAAAATCAATTTTTGGTTTTGGAGACGATGGGATTCCGTCATCATACATGATGGCTGAGATAGGGAGGCTGCACGAGAAATTAGAGTGCAACGATAGAACAGGATCTTATCACTGCTCTGATACTATGAAAAGATTATAGTTCTGGTGGAATAATGATTCCTTTTGAGCTACGGCTCGCCGGTTATGGTGGCCGGAGGAAGGAGTTCCGGCGAAAATAAACTTCGGGCAGCTGGAGCTTTCGGGCTTGGCCGCTCCTTCACTGCGGCGCTAGGGAGGTTGCCACCGGTCTAGAATTGAAGCTGGGACGGAGACCGATTGATCGTGACCAGCGCGGCGGTCTGGGGCGGCCAGACGGCGGCGAACGAACGGCCGGAAAATCAGACAAGGAGAGAGAATCGGGAGCGGGGTGTGCGGGCGCGCGGAGAGAGGAAAGAAAGAAAAGAAAAATTGGGCTTGGCCCGATCCGGGTCCAAGTCCTTTAATAAACCCAAATCCAAAAATTCAACACCTCAAAATAATACCCCAATAAAATTACCTTTTACTATCAAAAATTACCACTTTTTACAGTCGTCAAAATTTCTTCCTTAGAATAATCCCACAAAATAATCGTCCCCTACACCTCTCTGGGGATCAATTATATTTTATACTTAATGACGAATACGGTAAAATTCTAATTACGACTATGCCAGTAATAAAGGTAAAAATTATGGGTCGAGGCGTGACAATTCTCCCCTCCTTACAAAAATTTCGTCCTCGAAATTTACAAACATGCTACTCAAAGAGATAAGGAAACTGCTACCTCATTTGCTCCTCTGACTCCCAAGTAGCTTCCTCTACTTGGTGGCTTCTCCAAAGCACTTTGACGAGCGGAATTGACTTGCTCCTAAGCACTTGCTCCTTCTGGTCTAGAATCTGAACCGGCTCTTCTTCATAGGACAAATCCTTCTGCAAACTAATCGGCTGCTTTTCCAGCACATGAGAAGGATCGGCAATATACTTGCAAAGCATGGATACATGGAACACATTATGTATCCTGGACAACTCCGGAGACAAAGCTAACTGATAGGCAAGAGAGCCAACTCGCTATAATATCTCATAAGGCCCAATAAACCTCGGACTAAGCTTCCTGCGCTTGCCAAAACGTACTACCCCTTTCCAAGGAGATAGTTTCAGGAACACCCAATCACCTACTTGAAACTCAAGGTCCTTCCTGCGGACATCTGCATAACTCGTTTGCCTACTCTGAGCAGCCTTGAGTCTATCCCTAACCACCTTGATCTTCTCATTTGTGTCATGGATAATCTCAGGACCACAAAGCTCTCTTTCTCCAACTTCATTCCAACATAATGGCGTACGACACTGCCTCCCATAAAGTGCCTCAAAGGGAGTCATACCCATACTCGAATGGAAGCTGTTGTTATAGGCAAACTCCATCAAAGAAAAGTTTTTATCCCAACTCCCCCTAAACTGCAAGGCACAAGCTCTCAGCATATCCTCCAAAGTTTGGATAGTCCTCTCTGATTGCCCATCAGTCTGAGGATGAAAAGCAGTGCTAAAGTGTAGTCGGGTACCTAAAGCTGCTTGAAGAGCTTCCCAAAATTTAGAAACAAATCTAGAATCCCGATCTGACACTATGGATTCAGGTACGCCATGAAGTCTGACAATCTCATTCACATACAGCTCAGCCAATTTATCTAGCGAATACTTCTTTCCCACCGGCAAGAAATGAGCAGATTTAGTGAGTTTATCCACTATCACTCAAATACCGTCATGTCCTTCACGGGTACGAAGTAAACTGAAGACAAAATCCATGGTGATGTGGTCCCACTTCCACACTGGAATAGGCAACGGCTCAAGCAACTCTGAAGGTTTCTGCCTTTCAGCTTTCACCTGCTGACAAATCAGACACCTACTCACAAAAGCTGCAATTTCCCTCTTCATGTTTGGCCACCAATAATAATCCTTCAGAGTCTGATACATCTTTGTACTCCCCGGGTGAGCAGCATAAGCGAAACTATGAGCTTCCTCCATTAGCTCAAACTTTAACTCTTCGTTCCTCTTTGGCACACAAAGCCTACTTTTGAACAACAACGACGCATCTCTTCTTGTCGAGCGGAAGAGACCTCCGACCGACATCAGGCTTAGGCCTAATCTGTGGACCTTTGTTTTAATTAATGTGCTCGAAATGCTTTATCGTTTTGAATGATTTTCTGCTGTTAGATACTTCCTGAAATTGAGAATTTTGGTGATTATACTCTTATATGAGAATAGTATGTATATGATTAAATGCTAGCTAGCTAGACGTGATTTCCCCCTATACTGAGGTACATTACCAGTATGAGGTGACGTGAGCATTAGACGCGAGCGTCGTAGCCCTGTGCGACTTTCTATTTTCGTATTCATTCATAGATTTCGTACAAGGAGTAAGCACGTATATATACCACTCAGGCGCTTCCCCCAACCTGAGGTACAATTCCAGTATGTGGTGACGTGAGCGTTAGACGCAAGCGTAGTAGCTTTGTATGGTATCTATTTTTCAAGTTGTTCATAGATATCATACAAAGAGTTAGGCGAGTGTACATACATACAAAAATATATAATATCCTAGCCTGAGAGGCAATTTCTTAAAGTTTGGGAGTCTAGCCAGGCTAGACCCCAGTTCAGAATCTTTCCAGTAGAGCTTTTGTTTTTGCCGCTGATGAAGCGTTTTCTTTGAAAGCATTTTTGGGGAAATATTCATTTGTTGTCGGAATCGTTTTGTCCACTCACTCAGATGTGTTGAATATTTTTCCCCTGGGCTCTTCGTTTTTAAAAATGCCCAGTCTGCAGAGTTGGCGTGAGGTCTAGCAGGAGACGTCGAGGCATAGTCACACACCTATCTACTACATTTCACCAGTAGGTTACCTGTTTAATCTACTAGGGGTTTTTTAGCTTCCGCTGTGTATTATTTTATTTTTTAGTAGCTCTGAATACTGTTGGAATTCTCATGTATTATTTTCTGGCTACTTTTGGGTTATAGCGGAGGATTTATTTTGGAGTAAAAAGGTGGTTCTTTAATTCTTCCAAGTTAGGGTTGTCCATTTTCGAGGGAGGTTTGCCGAGTTCTTCGGTAAATTTTCCTTGAAGGTGGTCCCCGCAGGACTCATCTCGGGTTTCGGGGTGAAATTCGGGGTGGGTCTTGACGATATGTTTGAAATAGTTTAATGTATGGCTTAATTGATAAAGAGTCTTCATTGCTTGATGCCTTTTGAGATCCTCATATTATTAAGAGAGACATCCAAATCAAATCTATATCGATCGATCTAGAGTAGTAAAGAAACTCCAAATCCAATCTAAGATTTATTTCATTACCATAAATTGGTTTCACGATAGATGTGACGAGAACTATAAACTCAAACCCAAAAGAGGAAGCAAGACATTCTCAATAAAAATAAATAAAAAAAATAAGGAAGGAAGTTAAACACGGCATTGACAGGGACGTGGATCTAGCCATCAAGTGCGGCATGTGACAAGTTCGTAGATGGTGATGCTAACCGACGAGCGGCAATGTTGCCATCATGTCAGAGCTCTGATCTAGATCTCATTTTTCTAAGCGGTAACCAGCGTGGGCTGTTGAAGTCGGATTCTTCTCCAACATTATTGTAGGAATCGAGAGAGAGAGAGAGAGAGAGAGAGAGAGAGAGAGAGAGAGAGAGAGAGAGAGAGAGAGAGAGAGAGAGAGAGAGTGAAGAAGAAGAAGAAGAAGAAGAAAATATGTGGCGGTGAGAGAGAGAGAAGAAGATAAGTGGGAATAAGTGTAATTTTGATGGAAAAATCGAGCATTTTAGTCATTCGGTAATGAAAATTTGGATCAAACTAGGTTTTACTTATTTTGAGTCTGGGCTTATGTTTTTATTTGTTTAAATCTTTTAAAATGTGATTTTTGTGTGTTTTGCTACTGTGTGTGGTAGTGAGATGTCATTCTCTATTATACGTTTGAATTAGCTTAATGTATGGCTTAAATGATAAAGAGTCTTCATTGCTTGATGCCTTTTGAGATCCTCATATTATTAAGAGAGACACACAAATCAAATCCATATTAATCGATCGGCTGATATAAGAGAGTAGTAAAGAAACTCCAAATCCAATCCAAGTTTTATTTTATTACCATAAATTTGTTTCACGATAGATGTGACGAGAACTATAAACTCAAACTCAAAAGAGGAAACAAGACACTCAAACAAAAAGGAAAAAAAAAGAAAAAAGGATGCAAGTCACTGGAGTAATGGAGTTCGTGTAGGCCAAGGAGTAGATAAATAGTTCAATCAAATGTAAACTGAGGCATGAGATATCATCACCCATCTCTTTTAAGTAGGTTGTTGGCATGGGGAACGCAAGCTAGATATGTAACATTCATACATGAGTCTCGTGGGCTTTAATTGCGGTGGTGGCTGCGACGGCGATGGAGTCGTCATAGGTCTTTGCCCTTGCACTTGTAGATTCCGCCATTGTCATTCACTCAAGCAATAGGTGGATAAGGAGTTTGGTTGGGGATTTTAATCATTTTATACACAAGGCGCGCGGGTATTGCACTAAGGTGAAGCCCCAAAATAAAATTGAAGCTAGCAAAAGGAACATTACTGTGAGCAAGACAGGGGAATTGCTGTCTCATAATTTGAGCTTGAGCGAGGCTAATATTGGTGCATAGAAGAGTTGTAAGTGATATATAGCTAGAAAGCACTAGGTCATCAAATAACAGATGTAGTATACCGTAGTCAAGCACTAACACAACCAAGCTCGAGTAAGGTTTCCCTAGAAGAATTGGAGGGAATAACCATTTTAGCCAAACAGGAAGACTGTGGAGCTTGTAATGATCGATGATTAAGAGCACGAACACAAGCTCGAGGTCTTTAAAAGAAGCATCAATAATGACCGCAAGCACATTATGTCTTTCTTATCCACAAAACATTACTAATACACAAAATAATAGTCCAAGCGCTCATCAACTTCGTTTTCAACTCCGCTTGGAACAATAGGATGATGTAGAAATCCTGATGCATGAAAAGAGCTAGCTATAAGTTTTGGAGGGTAATTCCGGTGGCACAGAAGACCGGCAAATGGTCCGGGACAATCAAGATTTCGCTGCAGCCAATCAAGAATGCAATCACCATGAAAAATTATCAAGCAAGGCAATCGACTAGTTTCATTTAGAATGTGGTATAGTCATCTGTCTATACAAATAAAACATGTAGTATATCTTCTCCTAACTGTCACTAGTTTCAAACATAATCACAAATCCGTCAAATAGACACACATCGATTAAGAACATAATTAGGATGCAATATGTCATGTAGAGGAGAATTGATAGAGTATTCCACAAGAGGATACCAGTTTCTTTCTCTTTCTAATGGAGGAAGCTCAGTGTTGATAAAGTCCGCGAGCTTATGTACCGAATGAGATTGCTTAATAGTACTGATATCCTTGTTATATAACTCGGAAGGATGCACGGCGATGAACGTTTCAGTTTGAACGTCTTCATCAAATTCATAGTACATATGTAGAGGATAAGCATGTACGGTTCCCTGGCTTGCAAAATATGAATCTCATCTTAAGCATATGATTGCTCTGTGCCGAGTTATCAACAGAGTTGCATTGTAGCCTTGTAGCGTATTTAAGCCATCCCAATTTCAAGTTGTCACTCTAAGAGAGGCAGAAGCTTTGACACATCTTTGTGGGATTGCTTGCTGTGGCCTGTTCTACTTCATTATTGTCTTGAGCCACTTCCTCCAGTATTGACAACACAGTGACACCTTTCGAGACTCACGTCCGTCCCCTGATACGCTGGGTGAGGGAAAATGGTAAACTTTGACATGAAGATGAGCAGGGATGACAAGTTAATTAAGTGGGGTACAGTAAAAAGTAAGAAATAATAGGATTGGAGTAAAACAAAAAAGAGTCTTTACTGTACTGTTGACTGGCTGATGGTTGCTTTTGGGAGAGTTCGGAAGAGGCATAGGACTTGACTCTGTTGTGGGGTGGGTGGGTGGTTGAGAATATCAATGAGGATATAGTTCAAATATAAAGCAAAGCATCTCCTGCAGCTTCTTTGAAGTTTCTTCCAAATCCCTTTTCCAAGTTGATAAATAGGGCTTATTTTCCAGATGGTGAGGGAGATTGAGAGGAAGTGGGAATGAGATAGAGACCATGAGGAAGTTTCTGTCATGGGAAGTTTGGAAAGAATTGGTTGTTTGTTTATGACATCAAACTTCTTTCCAATTCCTCCCAGTGGTTTCTCAAGTTTTTCTCTTTCCGGTCTTCCTTCTTCTGCTTGTCTAATGCCAAGCGAAAATGCTGATCCTTAAACTTCAAAGGAGGAAGAGGGAAAGGGAGAGAGGAGGTGGGAAGTAGCGGGGTTGGGTGGTTTTTGGGAAAGGGAAGGTATTGGAGTCTTTCCTTTCCGATTCCACCCATACCTCTCATTTTCCAGCAATCTCTCCCAATCCTTTCCTTTTTCCTACACTGCTTTCATCTGCTTGCTAAATGGTAACTATGTCAGATATCTGAAAAGTTGGTAACTGAGCTCCTCCTCTGTTTTGCTCTTTTGCTTTTGTGTCTGTATAATTGTGCTCTTTTTAACTGAAAGATATTACCTTTAAGCGTTAGCATCCTAATTTGATTTACCCTTTTACTCATTTTGTATATACACTTGTTGATCCATGGAAAGTAGGCTGATTTTGTTGCTTAGCACCTAGCAGTTTGTTAAGACATAAGATTGACAGATCTCAAGCTCTTCTGTGTAGAGGAGCTGGCCTAGCTTTAACTAGATACTGGAAGTAGTTTTGTTCACGAAACAAGTATGCTTTGGATAGATGTATACACGTATAACCACAATCTCTGAGAAAAGTGTTTTGTTCCAACTTGTTCAATTTCACAAGTAGCTGAGCCTGCTGAGCACACATGATGATAATGAGATTAAACACTGGCATTGTTCCAAGTTGATTTGCCCCTCATCTGTCATTTTAGTATACATGGTTCGGAAGTTTGTTCTTTTTTGAAATTAGAAAACATCATTTAAACCTTGAAATGAGTACATTGTGTCTGTGTAGCTTAAGAGATGCAGATCCATGTTGATTAGGCTGAATTGGTTGTCTTCTCTTTCGGAGATGCCATTCAAAGCTTTGCAGATCATGCGTACAATTATGGGAAGTTAATCAAAAGGAACTTATGGTCACAACAAGAATAGATAGGAGGAACAATAAATCAAAGAAACCGAGTCATTCCAGTTAGCTGTTGTAACCATTTATTTGTTACAGTTAACAGAACTTAAGCAGCCTACATCCACCCTTCGGCTACAAGCTGAAGTCTTGTCCTGCCTTTCATAAAGACGAACTCTAGCTAGCATGCTAGCATGTGGATTATGTTGTTGATAATAGAAGAACTAATGTCTTTACATGTATTTGTATCGGATTGGTATTTTGAAAATGAATGAGAAAGCTGTTGTTTGGCCCAGAAATGTTCTGTTCAAATTCTCCATGTTTCTCTTTCATTACTTAGCTCAATACTGTGTTTCTATTGATCTGCATCTGGATCACTTGCTTAGAGGTATTTATGAAACACTGCAAACAGAAGGAGCAAATGGTCTAGAATGTCTCAATCTTCTATGGCTTACTGCAAGTGTGCTATCACAGGATAATTAAGAATTTAAGATTATAAAACGCAGGCAGTTATTTGAACTAGGTATCTCTATAATGTTGATGGTTACCACTTTTTTACTTCAGTATGAGAGTTAAGAAGATCTAGGGTGAATGATAAAAGATACCCAGAATTTGGATTCCGATATTTAAGAGAGAAAGAAAGTCATTTTCATGTCTAAGGGACTAAGAGTCAAACTGAAACTGAGATTGAGGCTCATTGTCACAAATCCTCTGCATAATAGTAGTATATATACATTGATAGACCAGTTCATTCACAAGGGATTCATAAAGAATCCAGCATGGCTAGAAATGAAGTAACTAGAACAAAGGGAGTAAGAGATTCGCTGGAAATTTTGGGCGGGAAGTCATGGAAAGGATTACCTAGTACTTTGATATCAATGAAATTAATCAAAATATTTCAAAAAATAAAAATAAATTTAATCAAAATAAGGTAGCATTCTTCCTAGACATCCCGATCCAATGATTTCTACCTATTCCTTCTACTCCCTGCAAGAAAGGTCCCAATGTAAGAGACTCAAAGGGTATCAATGGTTGCACTCCTGCACATAAGTTAGGAGTTAGGACAAGCATACCTTGCTGGAAGATGGTCATGAGGGCAATTGAATGGAGTCCAAACTGGATCACCAATGAAAATCAACATTGCCTGCCATAATCGAACATATTTTTCAGACGGTCTACTCATGAATTTAAGATGTTACCTTTAAGCGTTAACATCATAATTTGATTTTCCCTTATGCTCATTTTGTATAAACACTTGTAGATCCATGGAAAGTAGGTTGATTTTGTTGCTTAGCAGTTTTTAAAGACTTAATATTTGACAGATCTCAAGCAATGTGTAGTAGATATTGGAAGTAGTTTTGTTCACGAAAACAATTATACTTTGGATAGATGTATTCACGTATAACCATACCTTTCCAACTTGAAAACCGTAACCGGATCTTGTGAACAATATTTTGGAAATGAGAAAAATATTGTTGACAAGATCCGGTTACGGTTTTCAAGTTGGAAAGGTTCTCTTTTGTCAACGGCCGATCGGCTCCAGCTAATTTAATGTGTTATGGCAAGCATGTTGGTATATAGTTTCCAAATTTATAAGTGGCCAGTCAACTTGCTTCACACTTAGAAATTTGGTGCCGTAATTTTTTATGGTCAAGTTCAATGGATAAGCGTGGGGTACCTTTGGTGGCTTGGAACACTTGATGTGCTCTAATGGATGAGGAAGGCTTGGGTTTGAAACAACTTGTTGTTCTTAATTATTCTCTGCTCCTAAAGAAGGCGTGGGAGATTTATTCTTCTATCTCGGAAGGGTGTAGTTTTTTGAGAAATCGTTTTTGGAGGAATGGTGCCTTGCTATGCTACATCATCTACATGGCCAGGTGTTAAGAGATTTTGGCAGCAAGTTATTGACAATGGATGCTGGCTTCATGGTTCTAACTCGCAAGTTGATTTCTGGAAAGATAATTTTATTGGCCGTCCACTTACTGCGTACTTTGGAGCTAATGTTAACAGCATGGAGAATACGGTTTCAAACTTCATTCATGATGGTAATTGGAACTTGCCTCCCTTACTTCAATTACACTTTCCAGATATATGTGAGATCATTAGTCATGTTCCAATTGCATTTGATTCTTCTGGTCGCTTGATATGGATGCCCTTAGCTTCTGGGGTACTCACTGCAATAGATGCGTATTCGTTTCTACATATTCACCTCCCCCCTCTGGCATGGAGCAAAGTAATTTGGTCAAAGTTCGTAACTCCCCGCATGTCGATGTTGGCTTGGAAGGTGTTAAAAGGTAGAGTTATTTCGGATGATTTTCTTCAAAAAAGAGGGGTGTCACTAGCTTCATGTTGTGTTCTTTGTCGGCAACAAAGTGAGTCAATTGATCATATATTTCTTTTTTGTCCTTTTGCTTCTCCGATTTGGCATTACATGACCTTCAATTTTGGCATCAATGGCTCTCCCAATTCAGTTTTGCATATGTTGAACCTTGGCCTAAGCTCTACTCGGAGTCCTCAATTAAGAGAATTGTGGTCATCATTTTTTGTTACTACTCTGGATTATTTACAGTTCAAGGAACAAGATTAAATATGAAGGTCTTAGGGTGAATGCGACACATGTATGTTCCCTCATTTCAGGTCATGTTATTCCATTAAGTAAGTTAGCCACTTGATGCATATTTAATTCTACTGAGGAGCTTGTGGTTTTGAAGAAAGTTAAGGTTCAGTGTCGACCCCGGTGTGCTCCAAGAGTAATCGAAGTTAACTGGCACCCTCCTCTGTATGGGTGTATTAAGCTGAACACTGATGGGGCATGGAAAAGTAGTTCGAACAAAGCTGGTTATGACGGGGTATTTCGTGATTATAGTGGCAAAGTTAAGGGTGTTTTTTGCTCTATTTGGACATTCCAAGCTCTGTTGCTGCTGAAGTTATGGTTGTTATCAAAGCTATTGAATTAGCTTGGATACGAGAGTGGAAGCATATCTGGTTGGAAGTAGACTCAGAGCTAGTTCTTAATTTTCTTCGCTCTCCCACTTTAGTGTCTTGGCAACTAAGTGTAGAATGGAGCAATTGCTTGTACTGAATTTCTCAGATGAACTTTCACTCTTCTCATATATTTCAAGAAGGTAACAGAGTTGCAGATGCATTGGCAAATGAAGGGATAAAGTCTTCAAATTTGACGTGGTGGGACTTGCCCCCAAATTTTGTTATTTCTCTATGTAATAACGATTGGTTGGGGTTTCCTACCTTTCGTTTTTGTTAGCTTTCGTTGTTTTTTTATGAGTTATAGGTTTGTTTTTTGTTTTTGATAGGAGTGAAGTTAGGTCACTTCTACTATGGTGTATTTATCCTTTTTCTTTTCAATAAATTACCCTCGTTTCAAAAAAAAGAAATTCACGTATAACCATAATCACTGGAAAAAGTGTTTTGTTCCAACTTGTTTAATTTCACACTTTCCAGATATATGTGAGATCATTAGTCATGTTCCAATTGCACTTGATTCTTCTGATCGCTTGATATGGATGCCCTCAGCTTCTGGGGTACTCACTGCAATAGATGCGTATTCATTTCTACATATTCACCTCCCCCCTCTGGCATGGAGCAAAGTAATTTGGTCAAAGTTCGTAACTCCCCGCATGTCGATGTTGGCTTGGAAGGTGTCAAAAGGTAGAGTTATTTCAGATGATTTTCTTCAAAAAAGATGGGTGTCACTAGCTTCATGTTGTGTTCTTTGTCGGCAACAAAGTGATTCAATTGATCATATATTTCTTTTTTATCCTTTTGCTTCTCCGATTTGGCATTACATGACCTTCAATTTTGGCATCAATGGCTCTCCCAATTCAGTTTTGCATATGATGAACCTTGGCCTAAGCGCTACTCGGAGTCCTCAATTAAGGGAATTGTGGTCATCATGTTTTGTTACTACTCTATGGTTTATTTACAGTTCAAGGAACAAGATTAAATATGAAGGTCTTAGGGTGGATGCGACACGTGTATGTTCCCTCATTTCAGGTCATGTTATTTCATTAAGTAAGTTAGCCACTTGATGCATGTTTAATTCTACTGAGGAGCTTGTGGTTTTGAAGAAAGTTGGGGTTCAGTGTCGACCCCGGTGTGCTCCAAGAGTAATCGAAGTTAACTGGCACCCTCCTCCGTATGGGTGTATTAAGCTGAACACTGATGGGGCATGGAAAAGTAGTTCGAACAAAGTTAGTTATGACGGGGTATTTCGTGATTACAGTGGCAAAGTTAAGGGTGATTTTTACTCTATTTGGACATTCCAAGCTCTGTTGCTGCTGAAGTTATGGTTGTTAACAAAGCTATTGAATTAGCTTGGATACGAGAGTGGAAGCATATCTAGTTGGAAGTAGACTCAGAGCTAGTTCTTAATTTTCTTCGCTCTCCCACTTTAGTGTCTTGGCAACTAAGTGTAGAGTGGAGCAATTGCTTGTGCCGAATTTCTCAGATGAACTTTCACTCTTCTCATATATTTCAAGAATGTAACAGAGTTGCAGATGCATTGGCAAATGAAGGGATAAAGTCTTCAGATTTGACGTGGTGGGACTTGCCCCCAAATTTTGTTATTTCTCTATGTAATAACGATTGGTTGGGGCTTCCTACCTTTCGTTTATGTTAGCTTTCGTTGTTTTGTTATGAGTTATAGGTTTGTTTTTTGTTTTTGATAGGAGTGGAATTAGGTCCCTCCTACTATGGTGTATTTATCTTTTTTCTTTTCAATAAATTACCCTCGTTTCAAAAAAAAAAAAATTTCACGTATAACCATAATCACTGGAAAAAGTGTTTTGTTCCAACTAGTTTAATTTCACAAATAGCTTAGCACACATGATGATAATGAGATAAAAAAAACTGGCATTGTTCCAACTTGATTTTCCCCTCGACTCATCTATCGTTTTAGTTAACATGTTTCGGAAGTCGATCTAAAATTAGAAAAACATCATTGAAACCTTGAAAGGAGTACACTGTGCCTGTGTAACTTAAGAGATGTAGATCCATGTTGTATACTGCTGAATAAAAAAAAAACATCATTAGAACATTGAAAGGAGGTACATTGTGCCTGTGTAGCTTAAGAGATGTAGATCCATGTCGAATAGGCTGAATTGTTTTAGGCTTCATATGTTGTGTTTTGTTCTATATTAAGGATTGCCAACAACCTTATACCAATCAACAATCTTCTATTGCACACAGCAAGTGTACTAAAGAACTGGAACAGATTGGCTACATTTTGAATGAAGATAGATAATTAAGTGCTATCACAGGATAATGAAGAATATAAACACAGGCAGTTATTTGAACTAGATATCTCTATAATGTTGATGGTTACCACGATGTTTCTTCAGTATGTGTACTTAATTTAGAAGCTCTAGGGTGAATAATAAAAGATACCAAAAATTTGGATTCCAATATTTAAGAGAGAAAGAAAGTCATTTTCATGTCTAAGAGACCAAGAGTCAGACTGACTACTGAGATTGAGTCACAAAGAACGTGTGTTTAAATTGCTTTGACTGTCCCCATTGTCACAAATCCTCTGCATAATAGTAGTATATATACAATGATAGACCAGTTTCATTTACAAGGAGTTCGTAAAGAATCCAGGATGGTTAGAAATGAACTAGAACAAAGGGAGAGAGAGATTTGCTGGAAATTTTGGGCGGGAGGTCATGGAAAGGATTACTTGATACTTTGATATCAAGGAACTTGATCAAAGTAAGGTAGCATTCTTTCCTAGACCTCCCGTTCCGATGATTTCCAGCTATTCCTTCCTCTCCCTTCATGCCAATTCTAGTATATATATATGCAACAGTTGCCAAGGCTTCTGTGTATTTCTTCAATTCTTTGTATTTTTTTTTCCGATGAATTTGTTTTTGCATTACCTTTTACCTATTATATCTCACTCCTCAAACAACACAAAAGCCTACACACAAGGAGGAATTATGCAATAGCTCATTTTTTTTAAAGTTAGGTATCCATAGATAAGAATCCAGTTGATAAACAGGAAACATGCTTGGAATTTATTACTTCTACAATACAAACATTATAGGCAACACTATTGTGCCACCAGGCACATCGCACATGATACAGACATATGTTTATCAAAGCCAAAACAATACGTTATTTATAGAGCAAAAGCCAGATTTCGGGCTGCAGCATCAACTGCGTGTTCACCAGCCTCTTTATCCACGAAAGCTTTAACGTATTCCTTCCTGCAAGAAAGGTCCCAATGTAAGAGACTCAAAAGTGTCTCAAAATCATTGACTGGTTGCACTCTTGCACTTAAGTAAGGACACAAAAGCAAACCTTGCTGGAAGATGGTCATGAGGGCGATTGAATGGCGTCCATACTGGATCACCAATGAAAAGCCGCATTGCCTGCCATATATCGAACATATTTTTTTAGACGGTCTGTCCTTGAATTTAAGATATTGACTATGGTGACTTCAATTGCCACTATACCGCAGAAACAGATGAACATGTCCAAAGCAAAGAAAATCATCACATGCCTACAGTATAAGTAGTGCACTTGTGTAAACAAATCTATAAATTAACTAGCAAGTGCAAATGCTTGTCACTTAACAGTGTCACTACCTCTTTGGTGACATATGTTGCAAGTCTCCTACTGGGAACTTATGAACATGAAGTTCACAAAATTGTTCAATAGGGAGGCATAACAGGATAAAAGAAAACTATGTGTCTTAGTCAAAAACGAAAGATAATGAAAAAGAGGATATGTAGATCTCCATCTTGGTCTACACATTTAAGATCATCCCACAAATAAATGCTTAAGTTGGCTTCAAGTGAGTACAGGGCATATCATCAGAACTTCACTTCCTCATAGATGAGAAAAAAAAAAAAAAAAAAAAAAAAAAAAAAAAAAAAAAAAACTTGCTAGCTTTGAACCAATACCTTTATGTAGTTGTTTGTGTCCAAAGTAAACCGGTGACAGATTCCAGCAGGCAAAACAATCATTCCCCCCTTTTTCACCCATACACGAATCCAGCGTTCGTTACGGTCCCTGACATCAAAATAACCTTCACAAGAAAGTTTAAAATCACTGCTCTGAACAGGCAGATATATATGGGACAAAAAAACAGTATAAACCATAATTAAGCCTACCACTTCCTGCCACAGCATAGCGGATTTCCTCATCAGTGTGAAGATGTTCCTCAAAGAAGTTCTTTATCTTCTCCTCATAATTTGGAAGCTTTTCAGGGCAAACCTCACAGAAGTCCTAGCAAAGGAGATACCAATATCAAGTTAACCATATGTATATGAAGAGATAGTTATAGCAGATTTGCATATTAGTACTTGACCAATCCTAAAGAGGAAGTGAGAATAAAACTGGTCACATTTCAAGTTTAGGTTGATTACACATCAACTGAGAAAAACTAAAATTAAAAGCCTCAAGTTAGTGTGGCAAACCATGTAGGAGTAACCACGGTCTTCACGAATCTTCTTCAACTCCTCATCTGTTTCATAGTTATCAGCATCTAAACGCCAGCTGAGAACCCCAAGCTCTGGAAGGTCAACAAAATTAACATAATTAGCACTCCAAAGTTTAAACAGATAAACTAGTATCATTTGGTTATAGATTCATCTAATAGTCTACTCTATGAATCTACATTAGTGTAACCTATCATCAAGAGGTGCCACACCCTCAGTAATTTATTGGTTTTACTTAAACACAACATAACCTCATTTGTTTCCTCAAAATGCTCACCAGCAAGTTGGTCCAGGGATACAAATTCCTTGGGTGTCGCTGGTCCTCATCACTATCACCCATGTACCATGCTTGAATGACTTCCTCTCTTGGGTCCTGCATACGTCAAGATAATATAAAATATATCACGAAAAACACTTTCGCTTCAGAAATCAGATTACAATCAATTCAACATGGAAGAGATTCCAACTCGAGATGAAGAAAGAGATTCCAACTCTAAACTAAAAAATAAAAAATAAAATAAAATAAACAACCCACTCTAACGGTATAGAGTATGCTCAATCCTTGTTCCAATCAAATAATGAACCTTTTTACTTACTACTTCAGTTCAGCAGAATCATAAAAGAAATGAACAAGCACATAATAATCAACAGGCAGCTAATCATGCATTCAGCTTGAAGATTCTAACCATAAACATATATATACAATCAAGCTAAAACCCACAACTAACTTTCTCGATTGGAAAACAACATAAGCATAAACAATCTTTTAAGGGGAAACAAATCAATCATCAACCAAGACATAAAACTTCTGCTCTGTTCCCCGGCGAAAAGACTGAGACTTTCAATCTTCAGGGGAACCCAAAATCGAAATGGGGGAGGCTTTACCTTGTGGGTGGCAACCATGGCTGCTTTTGTGTTTGTGATTTGCCTCTGCAGTCGATCCCTGGAAGACAAAACAGATAATCTGTATTGGCTTTGAGACTACGCGTGTTCCAGGCCTCGTCTTATAGATGAAAGTTGGGAGATGTCAAAAGACGAAAACGCCCGGATTCAGCCATTTTGTGCCATGTAATTGAATCTGCTAAGTAATTCACTTGCCGCCGTTATGTGGTGAAAACAAGATTGATGTCACTAGTTTGTAACGTGTGTACTTTATTCAAATAATAGATCGGAATCAGCACATTATCAAGTTTTGGTTGTTAAGGAGACATCTGTATACGACGCTCCGGCATGAGTTTAGTCTATAGACATAGAAAGCATTTGAAAATATAATATGATCTCGATCAAAAAAATATTTTGTGTCGAGTTGAAGATCTCTTGATATAGTTTGGACTAGGTAAGGGTATATTGGTACTTCAAAATTGTGTTTTATTTGACGACAAACACTTCAAAATAAAGTTAGTTCTTCATCTTTGAATTCTAATTCTTTTTTCTAAGAAAAAAAAAATGTTAAGTTCATAGTGTCATTTTAGTCAGTTCAATATAATTGTTTTTTAATATCTGCTGTTAGGTTGGTCTAGGGTAGAAACTAAGCGGTGTGGAAGGAATATTATTTGTTGCTGATTGTATGGCTAATCTTAGTTCTTCCCTGCCCTTCCATGCTGCGCATGTCTGAGAATGTTAAATCCCTGATAATACGAAGGCGGTTCACATTTGTTTATAACTTTATATGGAAGTCCATATTGCTAGTTTAGACCATTCAATAGTTTGAGGCTAAAGTGTGAATCCCATTGTGACAGGTGAAGCTCTATGTTTCACAAATTTGTTCTTCTTGTTTAGATACGAAGGCAACTAGCACAACTGGGGTCATATTCCGACCTTGGCCGAAAACCTCTTTGTAGAAGCGATGAAGTAACAGATCAAAAAAAAAAAAGCAAGACAACGTATGATACTACTTGCAAAGGGTCATGACATTTTCATTTATTACATCCAATTTTGTCGAAAGATCCGAGAGAACTATAAAGGTGAATATGTAAAGCTTCCATCATAATACCAACAGTATAAGAAGCCCTTCAATGAGCTTCCAATGCCACTCCAACTTTCTTAGTGAAGCTCTCAATGTACTCCTTTCTGGCTGGATGTTCTTCCTGTGGTCGATTGTAAGCAGTCCACACAGGCTCTCCCACAAACAACCTCATCAACTGCATGATACCAAGTTACCAACGAATGAATCAATCAGATCAATCAAACATTCCGAAATCTCCATGTTCTTATAGTTTGATCAAGTTTTTTTCGCTTTGGTGTTTGTCTAACATAGTATAAGCTCTCTCGCTCAAGGTTAATCCATACCGCCATGTTGAGCCTACATTTGCATTCAACCTATACATATCGTTCATCTTATGATCTATGATCTGAACACCTTTGATGTGATTATGTTTCATTTGTTACTTCTGCTCTCGATTCAGATTACACTTGCTTCGAACTATTAGGATATTGTGACCATGTAACATCATTCAGTGAACAAATTTCAGCACAGTAAAGTCTTACCTTTATATAGTTGCTGGTATCTAGAGTGAACCTATGGTAAATTCCGGCAGGTAAAATGATAAGATCGCCGGCCTTAATCCAGATTCTAATCCACCGGTCATCCTTATCTCGGACATCAAAGTATCCACATCCTTCTAAACAGTAACGTATCTCTTCATCACCATGAATGTGCTCTGTGTAGAAGTTCTTCAGCTTCTCCTCATAGTTCAATTTCTCAGGGCATATGTCAAGCAAATCCTATTTAATAACACAACACTATATTAGCAAAAAATAAAAGTTTCTCAAAAAATAAAAGTTTCTCAAATACTCAGAACTGAAATGTATCTGATAAATACCATATAATTGTAACCCCTAGTTTCTCTAATCTGGCGAAGTTTTTCATCGTTCTCATAGTCCTGGGGGTTCAAGTGCCAGTAGAGCACACCCAGCTCTGCAACACAACCACCAACCTTGTTTAGTAGGTACTTAACACAAACAATACTGATTCAAGAGGAGAGTTAAATCTTTTGCTTAATGTAAAGTGAAAGGTGTAGAAAATAACCAGCCAAATGTTCCAAAGGAACAAACTCTTTGGGGCACAAATGGTGAGGAAGCCTCGGGTCTTCATCACTCTCATCCATGTACCATGCCTGTTTCCATTTAATAAATCAAGTGAAAACCAACTCGTTATTCTGTATATCACAAAATTATAAAGCAATAGTAATAGTTTGAAGAACTCACCACCATAGCCATGGTTGACACAATTATTCAGCATCGGATTTTCCATGGTCATCACAGATTATATAAGAGAAGAAAGTGTCAGTTTGTACTTGATTTTCATTGTCACATTGTGCTGCCACTTGTATGGTTTAGTTTCCTTTTGTTTGTCGTGGATATCATTCTTCGGCCAATTTTGTTCACAATTTCCCTTCTGCTGTTTGTATTTATAATTCCAGAATGTGCCTATTTGAAAACTAAATTAGGGGCAGAAAGGGTTACATGAGCCAGAACAGAAGATCTTTTATTAGGTACTACGACCTAGATAACCTTTAGGTATGAAGGGTAAACAAAACATCAATCCTAACAACTGTGGAGTACTCTAGAAAACAGAACAGTTCATATAGCTACATCAATTGAACTAGGTGAAACTCGTTTTTGCCAACTTCCGCTGGCCACATAAACAAACGCACAATAGATTACATCACACTGCTCCGTAGCTACAAAACGTTGGAGGTACTTCCCTTCAACATGTACAATAGATTGGTACCGCATAGACTTTATACATAACTAGGTAACACTAGGAAGATGTTCGAGTGCAGCTCTGCATCTCAACCCTAGAAACATCCAACATTCAGCTAAGGATGAAAACATGATCCTACAAATTACAAAACTGATCGGTCATACCATTTCAAAAAGAGAACTCTCCTGATAGGCAAATGTCAGTGAGAAAACTTCATGGTCATGGAGGATCTCAAATCACACAAGGTGGGCCTCTTGGAGGCAATTTAACTAGTTTCTTCTCTTCCTTCCTATCAGGTGTTTCGGGTGCTAAGTCAAGACAACATATCCTTTACTCAATTTCCAACTCTTTGTGACCTAATGAAGTGTTCAGCAGTCCAAGATCTCTGCATAAGATGATCAGTTTGTGATTGTGACATCCAATCTAGATAAAATTGTATTTTCTTGTTGGTTGGAGAAACTAGAAGCTTAACTATTCTAAGACAAAAATATTTGTTCGACTTACCATTTTCATTTAGGTCAACAGGAAGACAGCGAATCTGATTGTCAGCTACTTGAAGTAGCCCAGGTTGCTGGGGTGGAGAGCCTGTGCTACTCCTACTTGAATCTCCATTTGAGGGGTGTCTCCTGAGTTGTTGATTCAAATAAACCTCCAAGGTAGAAGTTGGTCCCATATTTTTCTTAATCTTTACTCGTTCCCTTTTAGGAACATGAGCAATGAAAAGGAGAAAATAAATGGGTTGAGATCAAAGGCTCGAAGGAATTTAATTGTAATATACAATATACTGGTAGTAATCAATAGCTTCTACCAAAAGTACCTGTCTTTTCGCTTTTCACGGTATCTCTGCAACGAGACTTTTCTACTTGCCTGACCCTCTGCATTATAAGAATTACGGAGTAAATAAATATTCCATCAATTAATAAAGACTCATGAGAGCATTCCATCAAAATTCTATGCATGAAATGGGGCTCGTGTTATCTCTACTTCAAAAGGCTAATCAGAAGTATTTACAGATCAACTTGTATAATATGATTACATGCACTTCAATGGAATCTCTCCCTACAAACATAAGGACTGTGTGGAGTGGATCAAAACAGAGTACATGTAATGGTAATTCCTGTGACTTTTTTCCTTTTTTCAGTCTGAGTAATGCCTGTGACTTGAGCAACAGGGAAGCAAAGGATTTACCTGACAGTGAAAAATAATTCTAAGTGCAGTACACATGGTGAGGGTACGATTGATCACAAGCAGGCAGTTGGAGTTGCAGATGCAAACAATGAAACAACTAGTGCTAGGGTAAGTCCTTGAATTCTATCAAAAAAACTTCTAATCAGACAATACAATACCAAACTTACGGTAGCATCGGCTTTCCTAGCTATGTTTTACTTTACAGCTTTATACAATGAGTTATTTCTACTTACTCCCAAGTGTAACACCTCTCAACAGTAGGAAAACACAAAAAAAAAATTAAGGAAAATTGTGTGAACAGCTCTTCAAAAGAATTCATTTCATGTGAACAGATTCCACCCCTTGTGTGAAACTAATGATGGATTATATCTATTTGAGATGTCAGCCCTTTCAGTTATTATTTTGTGATGTTCATCCATCCTTAGACAATAAAATAACCATTATATTTCCAAAACAAGAGATGCATTTGTCTTTCTCCCAAATAGTAGATACAGTTCTGCAGACTACTACATGTATTCTGCCAAGGTACAAGAACTAGAGCTTACCAGGATCACGAGTGTTGTTCCCTTTATCCCAGTACAGCTGAGTATAGTCAGCAATCCTATCTGAAGAGTTCAAAGAAAACCCCAGTTACCATTTATCCAGAGTCCACTATCTCACTATCAACCATTTCTCATAAACAGTTATTCTAACTGTCGATTGTCAAAGCCTTTAAACTCCAAAACTATGACAAGGAAATACCTTCTTCTTCTTTTTTTGGAAGATAACAATCGTTTGTCTGTGACTCCAAATTGATTTATGATTGATAAACGTATGGCTCTACGGAACTTTGTGGCTATTTTATTGTTATGGAAAAGAGGTTCAAGGAAATCAAACATAGAGAACGTGTTTGTTTCACAGTCTGCATATTTAACTTAAGGTATGCAACAATATGAGCGAAATAAGCAAGCCAATGTTATGAAACAATCTTCCTATAATAAGTAAAGCCATTTTTTTTTATCATTTTAAGACAACTAGAAAACATTTTTCTAATAGAAAAGTAAAGAGTGCATAATAATTGAAGAAAAAACGAGGCAATGCATAGAGCTACTCAGATTTTATCCCATTTCACTAAATGCAATTTTGGCAAGTGTCAAGTACAGCCAACTTCAATCACCCAAATATCTTTAAAGGTAAAGCTTGGAAACCCTTATGGAAAATACCTGGTTGCATAGCTAGAGGGATTGTGGCATTAGGTGGGAAAGGGCCATCTTTGTCACCTGAATTCTGAAATTGGCATCGCAAGGACCTAGCTGCTGCAGTTCCAGTATATTGATTGTCCAGAGGCAAATGGTTCGGCCTTGCTGCAAGGTGCATGATTGTTCGTGCCTGCAAATCCATAGATTACTGCATTGCAAAGCTTATCACCAGTATCCAGGCTGAGAGGAAACTTGATTTACCTTATCTGGTGGCACTCCATCATACACATTCACCTTGCCACGGTAGAAAATTGTCATTTGCCTAACTGATGCATCGGTTGTGCACTGATTTTTGCTGCCACAATATTATATGCTTCTCTTTAGACTTAGACATAATAATAAAATATCACAAGAAGATTGATTGCACGAAAGTGGCCTGAAACTTATCACCCATATAGGACACATAAATTCATATGTTTCCCGCAATATTTCCATGAAAAAAAAAACAGCAACATTTGAATGAGTTGAAGAAATTCGAAAGGGGCTCAAGGTTTAATACACAGAACAATACCATATCCTCCTCTGTCAGAATACATTATTCTAATTCAGTCTCATATGGAAGTTAAAGAGAAATGCAACCCAAGTCTCATGTCCCTTCACCTGCATCTATAACATGTGGCTGATCAGATCATGCATAGTCTGAACAGTACCATACATGTCAACAATGCATGACCCCTCAAGACAAGATAAGCACAAGATGAAAAAGAATCCCTCCGGGCTTTAAAAATGGTAAACTTGGTGCCACCTTTATGATGTGGGCCTCCTTTGACACCTATTTAAGCTAGGCATTCAAACAAGAAACCACATCTAAATTTCCTCCATTAAGTTTACATTCACCAAAAGTAATCATATTAGACTCAGTCAAAAGACTCGAATGAGAACAAAATCACAACGAGAGCAGACCTACCTACTAGTTTTACAAAAGCTCAATTAGTAAAATTCACTGCCACAAGAATCTGTATCCGAATTCCTTAACTTACCTACTAGTTTTACATAAGCTCAATTAGTAAATCCACTGCCACAAGAATCCGCATCCCAAATTCCACTACTTACCATTTACAACTAACTCTACTCTGGCAAAAGTATTTACTTTAAACTCAAACACACTCTAGACTAGTTTCAACAAAGCTAAATTATCGTAATTTACCACACCACATTGCGCTTAACTTGCAATCAAACTACAAAAAACAGTAAATTCAAAGCAATGCCAGACTATTAGCTATCAAAAGATTCCGGTGGAGAAGTCAAACCTGGGAGTAACTACTTTCACAGCCGGTTCGGCCGGCCGGTCCTGCCGATCCGGTTTTTGATGTTCTTTCTTCTGCAGCGGCACCGGTTCTTCAGCCGACTTGGCACCCTGCACATCGGCACTGGCCTCCTTAGCTGAATCAGTCGAATTCGAAGCCGCCTGCGCGGTAAAATTCCAGAGTCAAAGAACCGCCACAGACGAAAAGACTGTAAAAAGAATAACAGTTATTAACTCGGCAAGTAAAAAGGAATTACCCGAGGGGCGGCGCCGTGCGGCGGACCAACGATTTTCCGGAGAACTCCTGCGCTGGATTCATCGTTGGGCTCTAGCAGCGCCTTGAGTGAAATAACCTGCTGGATCGCCTGCGATTTGTTCCACGAAGGCCTCCGCATTCCTGTACCGACACGTGTTACATTTCTTTAATAACCGAAAAATCAGAAACAAAAATAGAGAGAAATTTCCGGCGCCGGAAAGCATGGCGGTTGTTTAGGGGAGGGGCAAAATCGGAAATTGCGAAAGTAGAGAAAGGATGCACCTTTTTCTTTGAGGTAGTTGCGGCAGTCTTCTCGAGTGAGCTGAGAAATGTCATCCTCGGTGAGCTGGTTGAGCGGCTTCTCGAGGATGGTCCGAAACGACGTCGTCGTCGTGATGCTGCCGCAGCCACCGCTCATGTCTCCGCCGCGATCTGGTGGAGCTGCGTAATTTCGGGGGAGTTTCGAGGGCGAGAAAGAGGGAAGCAGTGGTGGTGGTGATGAGAGAGAGAGAGAGAGCCGCGGCGTCTGAGTGAGTGAGTCAAGTTAATTTAGGGGAGGGGCGCAGCTGAGGTTTCACCCTAGAGTGCCACGTAAGCCGTGTCCGAATGATTCGTGTCTAAAACTCGGGGGGTCTTAACTGCGATTAAGAGTTTAATAAGGGTTTAGTGGGTTTGGAACTACCTTTAGATTAATCGTTAATCAGAGTGTGGGAGGGATTAAGGGGACAGTGGAATTTGTTTTAAGGGAGTCCTAGGGTGTAGGGTAAGTAGGGAAGAGATCCCTAGAGCGGTAGGGCAGGTGGTTTATTTAATTTTGTGTTTGCTGGAGGACTAGTTGGCAAAGAGAACAAAGGGGGTGTTCCCATGCCACCAAACATGATGTTACCCGATTGATTTTGGAAATCACAAAATGTTACATGATTATGTGCTATTTTGTTTTGAATTTGTGTTTGACACCATGGAAATATTTTTTGGTTGATTGCGATACATTTGACACTATGTCAGTAGGTCCCAATGATTTCATTTAACAAATTACAATTTTAACAGAGATGTGAAATCCAGATAACCTTTTTTTAGTTAGTACAATCATAAAAAAAATTAAAATTTAAGTCCTTAAAAGACAAAGAAAAATTTTATTCACACCTTTATATACTTCTCTAATTTTTTTATCTAATTTTTTCACCAAACCTCCTCTTATACCCTTTTTTTTTTACTTAATACACACTCTTTTAACCTATCTTTTTATTCCTTCAGCCAAAACCAATTCTAAGCAAGTTGCTGTTTTTTAATCTATCACTCTATTTTCTTGGCTCTATGATTAATACTACCAATTCCTCAACTAAAATTCAAATCTAATTGGTAAGAAATTGAAGCTTAACAAACAATCAACAAAAACAAATTTATTGAAGATTTTTTCTTTTTATTATTAATTTTCTCAGTCAAATAACCTCCAAAATTTTTTGGTAAATCGAAATAGTATGAAAATTTGATATCATTAGGAAGCTTGCAGACTTTCCAATAATATGTATAGAAATTAAAAACTTAGCATCACAAACTGAAATTTGTTTGTTTGTTTAGTTTTTTTTTTTTTGTTCATCTTTATGAGAATGGTAAAATTGTATTAAAAAATATATCAAGAAATAGGGATGTGCATTAAGAAATTTTGTATGTATGATAAAATTTCTCAAAGAAAAAATTCAAGTTACCCAAAAAATAAAAATGTGTGTGGATTTCAATTTAGGGTATTTGAATATCACAACCCTTTTAATACTTGTCACTACTTTTACTCGGTTATATGCATGTCGTTTTAATGGCTAAGTTTGACTATTTCTTTCTTAAGACTTTTATTAAATGCCAAACAATCTAGAAGTTCTCTTATTTATGTTTGCTTGGTCAAATGTGTTTCATGGCCTCTTCATACTTGGATAAAATAATTTCAATTTCTATAGAAATTTCAAAACCATAGGAATTATAATTTCATGAATTTAAATTTCATTAATTGAGAATTCATTGCTTTGATTTTATGATGTAGAGTTTTTAAATCACAAGAATTTATATTTAAACCAACCTCAGTTAAGGGAATTGACAAATGACACTTATTTTGTAAGAAATTCAAGTTGGGAATTTAAGCTTCCAAATTCCACGATTATTTTCTCGTAGAAATTACTAATTTCACGGAATAAGGATCCAAATGGGGGAAACAGTCCTAAAAAATTAGGAAATCCTTATTTTTGTTGGATTTTGAAACATAAAAAAATATACACCGACAACATAAAACTTTAAATAAAAGAAATTCATTTTCCTTATATATGATGTTTCGGTGAGTCACTATTACAAATATGTCAAACAGACAACACTGATCATACAACAAAACCGAAGTCATTCCTGAAACTTGAACATATTTAGACAATGGTATTAAGGAACATTCATTATGTTAATGGTATTAAAATGGGAAAAAAAAAAACTTAGATTTTTCCACACAACACATTTAAGAAGCTCATTGGGTATGCTTCTCAATTTTTCCATTTCATCTCATTTTATTAGCTACCATGCCCAAACCTTAACATCGTCGTCTTCTCCACGTGATCTTCAAGGCACGACACATGGATGCTGAAGTGGAAAAATGAAGTTTAACCTAAAAGCGTGGAGGATATGAAAACCAAAGTCAGATGCATGATGAGATGTGTCAGCCACATTCGTGAAGCCGTGATACAACTTGGAATCTCAAATTTCGTCCCACCATTCCTTGTGTTCGACTTAGCAACGATTTGTGAAATTCTAAAGATCTTATGGAAAAAACTTGAGAAGCTGTGGTGTCCGAGTTTAAAGATCTGACAAACCGATTGCTTTTGCTTATTAAGATCTCAAACTTCTACATTTTTGTTTCCTTTATCTGATTTATTCTTCATTGGGAAAAAAACGATCTAAATTATTTTGGACAAAAAAACACACCATATGAATGGTTTATCTTCTGTTGCATTCAACATTTCTCACAACTATAGGCACGAAATAAAAAAAGAAGAAAATCATGATTGTTAACCTCTTAGACCCACTTTGGTATTGAGTTTTAAAAAGTAAAATCATTTATAATCACCATTTTGAATAGATTTTCTGTTTGGTAAAATTTTAAAATGTACTTGTCTAAAACTTTTTAGTTCAAATAATCACGATTTTAAAAAGCAGGTTATAGGTTGCTAATCTGTCAAAATTTAAATAATTCTTTATAGATGTTATTATTGTTCACCTGATCTTTATTGGAACTTTTTTACTTCATGCCTATAGTTGCGAGAAATGTTGAATGCAATATTTTTATAGAGAGCATAATGATGGCACTAGTTATGAAAATGATTCTCGACCTCTTTTACGTCGCAACCCCAAAATTGGTGAATATTCCTCATGTTTGATGGATCCTTTATCCTCAAAACGAGTCCAAGTTGAAGGTGAATAATGTTGAGATCGTGATCTAGCTTGCGTGACTATAAAACTCTAATTCCCAAATCACAAAGACCACATTTGCTACCCGACCCAAATAATCTGAGCAAAGTTGATGTTGATGTGATGGATATGATCATGAAGTTCCTTCTTTGTATGTGTGACGAGTCATGCGGCTTTGACCTCGTCGGTGCCCTCCCTAACAACAGCATCATATCATGGCTCTAAGCTAGGGTCGACAGGTTCACCGGTGTGGTGGATTTGCTAATGGTTTTCATGGTTTTGTGCGGCTTGGTGAGGACATTTGGCAAAAATGTGAGTAAGTGTGGTTTAGCGTTTAATTACCATTCTTTATAGCTTATCCGATCAGTTAATGTTTGATTATCATGTTTGTGATCTTTATGGGAGACTTATGTGATTCTAGTTGCACGTTGTTAATGACATCTTAGCGTCCAAGTTCTTTAATTGTTGAACCATTATTAACTCTTACCTGGTCTTCCTTAGCCTGCTTGGTGGCTCTTCCCTTTAATTGAAAGTAGCCATGGAGGACTGCACCAAGATAGCTCTAAAGTAGTAGCTCTAAACCTTTGCCTCCACCATCACAAGAGAGAGAAGACAGAGGCGTATCTGAGGGCATCTCATGCCATGCAGATGGTGGACCTCCCTGAGTTGACGATAATGGGCACGGATAGCAGAATTGATGTGGATTCCCTCGGTTCAATCATTACCGCTCATCGCATAAGTTTGGTTAAGGTTTTGTTAGAACGGTTTCATATATCTAATGTGCTCATCCTTGTTCCCCGATCGGAACTAGATTTCGAAATGGTGGACTTTTATATGTCTCAGATCATCTCCAAGTGTGATGATCTCTCCATGACCTCTATTCTCGCCACCTCCATTGTTTCAAATTCCACCACCACCGTCGGTGTTGCCGTTCCCCCACTCGCCCTTGCTGAGACAGTTCCTCTACTTGCCAGATGGCTTCGAGAGAGATATGTTAAGCTTATGGAGCGTTGAGGTAAGTTCCAACGAGTTCTGTTCTTAGGCTTCGGCTGAGGCGGTTCGAGGAGACAATCTCAAATCGCGGCTTTAGTTTGGGTGTTGGTTAAGGTCGGGAGTGTTTGCTCTGGCTTCTATTTAGGTGAAGGCTTTGGTCACTGTTTCTAGAGTGGTCGAGGGTGCAGGTTTCAAGTGTTGGATCTGATCCATGATTGATATGTGTGTGCAATGAGGGTACTCTCGGCTTTCAATGCCGGCGAAGTTCAGTTTTGAGGCGCTGATCGAACCGCTTGATAAGGGCGGCGTTGATCAGAGCTTGGAGATAAACGACCAGATATCGGTCGTGCTGTTCGTCGGTGAGGAGCAGAATCTGTCATGGGCTGGTGGGGCTGAGGTTAAAGATATTTGGGCCTTTAGGGTTCAGATCAAGGACTTGGCTTTGGGCTTGGGGGTTTGAGGCATGGATTAAGCTTGTTGGATTCATTTTTTGGGTTGTTGTTGTCACATCCCAATTCTTAAAGTAAATTTTGGTTACTTACTTTTGAGTTACTTTGACCTTTTACCGTTTTGAGTAACCGTTTACTATTTAAAGACCCTAGAGTTGACTCTCTTTTTTTAGGAAAGTCATTTCAGAAAAATTTCTTAAAGAAAGTCGTAGCGGACATTAATACGAATCTGTGGACATTAAAATCAGGGTTCGTATATAGAAGTTATGGTGTAAAATGTAAGTTACTATTTCAATCGGGGATATAAAAAGATAAACTTACCGCATAAAATAAGGTAGAAATCAGAAGTTACACTCTTCCTCTCTCTCCTCTCTCCTGCGTCTCTCTCCTCTAGGAATGGGCATAAAACCCGAACAAGAAAAAAAACCGAACCAGACCGGAAGGCCTGACCGGGCCGGTCAGGTTTTTTTTCGGGCCTTGTTTCTGTTTTTACTAGTTCGGTCCGGTCCCAATGACAGCCGGGCCGGGTCCGGTCACAAAAAATATAACAAAATTTAGGCCAGAAACCCCGGGCTTTAATGTTTAAGCCCAAAAACATAATATAAAACCCAGACTTAAATTAGTGACTGTGAGGGTGGGGGCAAAGACAAGTAGGGCATCCAGCACAGCAAGAGTACGAACAAATATCCTCTACATATTATTATATACGGTTTAGTCTCTAAGGAGGCTGAAGATGATAAGCCTGAAATAGTTTTGATAATTGATGAGAAATTATCAAACCCAGACGATATTGATAATGATGGTTCACATATTACTTAATTTGAAAATCAAACCCAAACCCACATATTACTAAATTTAAAACCATTTCAGGTTTCCTCGTTCCCAAAGCCACAACCCACAGAAAAATGCAAAATAGAAGAAAGGTAGTTGTGTGGGTTCCCAGGTTCCACAAACTCACCTCCCTAGCTCCCAGGTTCCTCATTATCAAACGAGGGGGGATATTTTCCTGTAATATTAGACCGAGTATCCGAGCCTCTTTCTCTCATTTCTGATCGGTTTTTATGTGTTCTTTGATGTAATTCATGAGCTAGCTGTGTGGGTTTTATGTTTTCTGGGGTTTTCTTCACTTACATCTGGATTCTAAGGTTTTTAGCACAGTATGTGATCTCTGAAATTGGCAGAAAATGTTGATTAGTGGTTGGTTTGATTTTTGATGAAGCAAAGCTGTGCTGGCTAGATAGCTATAGCGATGACCAAGCCGGCGAGGAATAAGATAAAGATCAGGAAGATTGACAACTTGCCGGCGAGGCAGGTGACGTTTTCGAAGAGGAGGAGAGGGATTTTGAAGAAAGCTCTTTCGGTGCTCTGTGATTGTGAGTATGCTGTGATCATCTTCTCTGCTACTGGGAAGCTTTTCGCATAAGCAGCAGTTGGTTTTACTGAGTATATGAGTTGTAGAGAATCAAAGATGTCAAGGACCGAAGGCCCGAGTGACCGGCCGGTTTTTGGCCGGTCCGAGCTTTGGCCGGTCTTGGAAATTTTAAGGTGAAGACCCGGCCCGGTATTAGTTCTACCGGTCCGGTCCCGGTCCTGCTGAAATAGTAGCCGGTCTGGGCCCGTGCCCATCCCTACGGTCTACTTCGCCGGAATTCTTCCCTGACATCTGCCGCCGTTCGGCCGAGATAGGTGGTGATCTTGGTATCAAATCGAAGCTTGAATCATCTTCTTTAAGTCTAGATAGGTGTCTGGTCCTGTTGTGCCGCCTTGAGGGAGAAATCACACCAGAAAGTCCCGCCATCATCGCCAGATTCGTCTTGCCGGAACTTCCTTCTTCGGCAGCCATAGTCGGAGCTGCTTGTCTCTTTTGGAAGCTCTCTTCTAGTACAACAAAACCCTAAAAAGTTTCAACCTAACTCGATTTAGGTAAGGAGATTCGAAGGTTTGAAGTTTTACGGTTCAAATTTGGAATTTTTACTATTTTGGTTCGATTACCCTATGTAGGTTTGGAATTGGTGTTTGTGGTAGTTATGAAAGTTGTTTAGATTATTGAGATGATGATTGTGCTAAAATTTGGTAAGCATCGGAGGTGGCCGGAGAAGGGCTGGCTGGCCGTCACCTCTTTTGGGTAGTTTTTCATGTTTTTAAATTGAGTATATAACACTAAACTACCATTTGAAGGTATAAATAATAAAATAGTTTTCAAATGTTCTACTTGATAAAAAGGTCACTATTAAAACATGTTACATGATAAAATGGTTTCCTCATAACATCTTAAATGATAAAAAGGTCTATTTTCATATTTTTTACATGACCATTATACCATTCTCTTTAATATCACATGTTTTTTTTATCATTCTGAGTTTCGTCGTCTCTCTCTCTCTGCTTCCAGACCAGACGTGAGGCCACCTGCTAGATCGATGCCGCTGTTAGATCGATGCCGCTCGTCGATCGACTCCGTCGCCTGCTAGCCGCCGCTCGATCGACTCCGCCTCCTAGATCAACTCTGCCACATGCCAGATCGATGCCGCTTTAGATCAACTTCGCCACCTGCTAGATCGATGCCGCTGTTAGATCGACTCATCCTTTTGCTTCTTCACAAAGTCTCCTATGCGAAGCCATCTCGTCTCGCCTTCATGTACTTCTACGCGAAGTTTATTTCGCATGCGAATGCATGTAACTATCCATGTAACAACTCATCAGCCATGTAACTATCTATGCAATTAAGGAATAGAGTTCTTAACCAACACATGCACCTCCACGCGCATGCGGACTCCTCAACCCAGAATTATCCTAGCTCGACATGGTCTTCAAGCAATTAAGGACACTTGCCTCCCTATCTACTCAAGCGTCACGCGAAGCCAATTTTGTATAGTCCTGCACTTTTATGCGAACTCCTCTTTCTTCTTCGCAAAGTCTTCTATGCGAAACCATCTCGCCTTGCCTTCATGTTTTAGGACTCCACTTCTACACGAAGTCATCTCGTCTCGTCTTCTTGTATTTCTACGCGAAGTCCATTTTGCATGCGAATGCATGTAACTATCTATGTAACTATGTAACTATCCATGTAACTATGCATGTAACTTTCCATGTAACTACAGTTTGATAGTTACATGAGTAGTTACATACATGCTACACATGTGTAACTATGCAAGTAACTATGCACGTAACTATCCATGTAACTATAGTTTGATAGTTACATGGGTAGTTACATTGATAGTTACATGGAAAATTGATAGTTACATGCATATTTACATAGATAATATAGTCGGTAGTCATGAAACTACCTTCCCCGCTTATAAACCAGTCAGGAAACATGTAGACCGACATCTGGGCTACCTCGCCATGGTGAAAGATCATCGCTATCACATCGGGAAGGTGCTCCTCCAAGCTCCGTACAAGAAAGCACCATGATAAGATAAATGTATAGTTAGTCTCACATTGAAAATATGTAATAAGAGGGAACTTTCCTTAGCTATATAAGGAAGGCTTCCCCTATGTAGAAGGGAGATCTCTGACCTACCTGATCGATCCCCCCTAATCCCTCTCCCTCCCTTACTTCACCCCGGGGGATGGATGCTCTTGTAACACCAAAGGCATGATAGTTGATTCTCAAGTGGACGTAGCCATGTCCTCCGAGGCATGGTGAACCACTATATATCTATTGCCTCTCGCTCATGATCATTAATTATATTCCACCGTGATTCTACGTAACCTCCGGGTTTATGCAGAAACATTTGACGCCGTCTGCGGGAATCATTACTAAAAGTCATGTTGTTCTACCGCCCGAGAGGTATTCCACTGAGAGGCAGTTCATTCAAGTCCACGAGCAATAGGTAGAGGCCTAGTATGGAAGCGAGGCGAGATAGCTCACATGGAAGCGAAGCGAGATGACTTCGCATGGGAGTGAAGCGAGATAACCCGCCAGGGTTCTTTTTGTCATCGAGATTTTACCAAGATCAGAGCGACAACTGCTCATGTCTGATGCCTCCAGCCATCACCAGGAGATGAGTCACCGAGACCCGAGCTCAATCTTGTCAGCCGGGAGCTTCGCCGGTGACGACCCACTCCTCCTGCTGCCCGACCATCTTATTACCCCGGTGACTTCAACAGTATTCGTCGTCTATCCAGCCGAGATGAAAATTCGTCAGAAATAGCAAAGAGATCTGCCTAGCATACTCAGGGTCCCGTTGATACTCGGTATCTGCCGGTGCGATCGTCATTAGATCCAGGATACGCTTCCCGGAAGCTACCACCGACATCTCCTCTCGTTGATTTGTCTGGTGCACATTTGAAAATTGCTATGGACACCCGGTATGAGAGGTATGGGGTGAAGAAGAAAGAAACCGAAGAAGTTAACAAATCTTGTAGGTAGCCCGACCATGCCGGCGACAAGGATTCATCTTCCGAGACTTGGACATGCTTACTAAGGGAGAGATGCATTCCACCGAGAGATTGGTATTCCACCGAGAGGCATTTGACCAAGAGATTAGCATTCGACCGACAGATTGGCAGAGGTGGCTTCGCGTAGGAGATAGAGGCCTAGTATGGAAGCAAAGCGAGATGACTTCGCATGGGAGACTTCGCCAAGAAACAAGAAGAGGTCTTCACGTATAAGGAGGACTTAAATTATTAGGCGAGGGGAGGAGTTCATACGTATCAAAACAGTGACATGAGTTGCATGCGAGCTGACTTCGCGAGAAGATATGCTACGCGAAGTGATGACTTCACGCAGGGGACTCCGCATGAGAGAAGGACCTTATGAAGCATTGACAACTCCACTACATTTCGCGTCCGCGCGGTGGCACGCCCCGCATCCCTAGAAGCAGGGTCCCAGTCATTCCCCTGCTGAGGATTGTGGCTAAAACAGTGTGCACGGGTCCCGTTGGCAGGAGGGTACTTTGAAACTTCAAATCTAGATCAAGAAGCATGGTCCCGGTCGTCTAGTTCGGTTATCACTTCCCTTTGGCAACGCCTGCTCTATGAGGTACCGGTGGAACCAGTCGGGATCATCTGATCTGCAAGCAGCAGGTCCCGGTATTGCTATGGACACGGGGAGCTTAGTCATGTCGAACGTGAGCTTCACCGGAGACGATCTACTCAACCCGCAGCCAGATCATCTTCTAATCCCGGTGTCTCCAGCGTTCAGTCTCTGGGTAGGAAATTCAGTGGCTTCGCCCGGCAGTGTGAAGCAATCTCCGGGAGGCAATAGTTCTCGGGCCGGTATGGCAATAGAGAGGGCAAATGGCTCTCTTGCAGTCATCGCGAAGGATGATGAAGCAACTAATCGGGATCCCGACCCGACAGCAGCTGCAATCCGTTTAAAAAAAAAAAAGAAAAAAAAGGAGTTTGCTCTATACACCCAGACATCAAATTTGGTCATGCGATAGTTCTATTGCCTTGTTGGTGTTTGCTGGTGCTGGGAGTTAGATATTCAAAGTTGACTATTGAAGTTGTTTTGGCCACGATCCTCAGCGCGCGGAGCACAGATAGATAGCAAACAAAAGTGGGGATTGTTGCGGGCGTGCCATCTCGCGGACGAGGAAAGGTTTAAGTGCGCTTGACTTCTTGATCAGGCGAAGGGGGTTTCCAGGTGCCACCTCAGATGAGGAATTTATGAGCACAAGGCGATCGATACTCATGGTATATCACGAGTAGAGCAATGATAGGGAGATCAGAAGGAATCGGGGTAGAGTCAGGAAGGTTAGAGTTTCGAAGTAGATCGAAAGAGGTAACTGGTTTGCAGTTTTTTTTTGTGTTTGTTAAGAGAGTTGATTGTGTGTCTTTTTGAGAGATTGTATTGTCGAGAGAGAGCTGATTGTGTTTGTAGCTTCAACGGGGAAGCGGATGCAAAGCTCCTGGGAGCACTAGAGGTTTCAACTAGGTTGAAGGGTTTGTATTGTAGTTGTAGAGATTGTAGTCCTATTTTTGTAAACCCTTGAGTCTTTTATATAGTAGTCTGACTTGCGGCAGAAGAATGTTAGCTTGAAATCCAAGTCAGGCTCTAAAACCCTAATAGCACAAGGGCACTGTTAACCCACGCGGACCAAACATCTTGTGACACATGTCCAGTTCGCACACTCCGCATGAGCTACTGATTCCATCTCACAGGCCTTTCTAGCTCGCTGGCTTTAGAAGGGTTTTTATATTAAAAAGGCCACATGGATTGGCCCAAAGCATGTCAAAGACTTGTAAAAGTCTTCAACGATTAATGTGGTGCGCGCGGACTCCGCCTATGGCTTCCTCGTGAAGTATCCCACGGGAGCTAGTTCATCAGCTCGCCTCGCCTAGGACTTTTACGTGAAGTATTATTGCGCCTCGCCCACGCGTGAAGTCATTCCGCGCACGAGATCATTAAGTGTGTGAACTATGTATTTTCGCACGAAGAGCGCGAGCTCTCTTCTCCATGCGAGTTATGTGTTTTGCGCGAAGTCCCTTCTATGCGAAGTCTTTCTGATTAAGTTCGCGTGGACTTCCTTGCGGGCCATTATTTGTAAACTTAAAGAAACTTGGGCTCGTCGGTATGACATGGACCAAGAATTTAATTAATATTCACATAGACATTTACTGTCTAGTAAAATATTAATTTGGGCGTAAACATTGCCCCCCAGCCTCGAAGTCATGAATGTCAAGAATGGCTGAAGAGGTTTATGTTCATGCTGCCCCAAAGCCACTGGTACTAGCTCGGGTTATACATAAATGAGTGTGAGTAGACAAGCCTGTGAATAGGCCTTGAAACCCTAGCACCCAGCAAGGCATTGTGGCGAAGCTGCTGTACGGCTCGCCTAGTACCATAGTAAACTGATGATCATGAACTTAACATAACTAGGCACCTTAAACTTGAACTTAACGTGCACTAAGCCTGCACTGCCTTGAATAGATTCAAAAAATGACCTCCGCTTGAGCTCCTGGCGATGGCGAACCATTTTTGGACATTGACCATATACCTCGCTACTTCGCAATCTGCTTGAGCTCTTAGTGATGGCGAACCATTTTTGTGATAATCATGGAGTGACATTAGCCATGTACTTCGCTGCCCCCCAGTGCGAACCGATGAGAGGCAAACAACAGGACCATGTCGGCAACATGACCATGAAGATGGCGAACCAACTTTGAAAATTTGGATGCCATAGGGATTGGCCTAAATAATGACTAAGATACTTGAAAAAGGTCTGAAGTCTGAAATAACTGGAACACATATCCACCCCAATGTGCCTCCCAGTTTTGATGTCTGTTCACCAATGCTTGAGAAGAATGAAGGACATCAAAACTTTAGCATACCCCCCACAGAAGGAGTTGTGGTACCATGCCCCATTGAAAATGACAAACACCAAGAAAGGTAGTGGATCGGCCTTGAGTAGATCCTGGTGTATGAATAAAGGTACACCAAACTGCTATGGATGCCCCCTAGTGAGGAAAGCATGCTACGAGGTCATGAAAACATATTGAAAATGCATATTGCAAATCCGAGCGTATCTTGATCTATCTACATTCAAACCGCCATAAGTCTTTCCAGGAATGTTAGAATGACGAACCGTAAAATCCTCTGGAATATAGACATCCAGGGCTTTCCAGTGATATAAGGCGCGTCGGCTAGTTCTTCCTGGATCCCTCCGGTTTAATTGGCGAAGTGGACTGTTTGCTAGTGGCTGTTGCAACTTTCAGCATTGCAATCTATTGGAATTTCTGGACTGACTTGACTTCGCTGGCAGTGATTCAAGGCATATGGAATGCCTGGTGTATTGTCTCCAGGCCTCAAGGATATGACCTAAGTAAAGTTCAAGCCTTTTTGTAGGCAAGAACATTATCTTGCATTTCGGTAAGACCAAGGATCTCTATTTGTATTTTCTGCTATTTGTTTTTTTTTATTTTCTTTTTTAATGCGAGAAAGAAAGAAACTGAAAGAAAAAAAACAGAAGTAAAGGTTGAAGTAAAGGCGAGGAGCAAAGATAAGAGGGAATCATAGCTTGATTGGTTACCCCTCGTTAGGCCACGGGGGAGGCCACCAATGCTTCACTCCAAGCCTCGACGTCGTTATGTGTCCAACATGAGACTGTCGCTGTTGAGAATTGGCAATTGTGAAGCTAAGATGTGCTTCAACAACTTGAAAATTTGCATAAAGTAGCTCGTAGGGACTGCCTTGTTGCCCCCCAAGTATCTTTGTCATTTGGCAAAGCATGATCTTCAATTGCATCCTTATGAGCAAAATGATGGAAGGATCTGCCTTGTTACCAACTATCATGTCATAATGCATGGTCTTATTAGGAATAGTCATGCATTGGTCAAGGAAGAGAACCACTTGCTGGTCTCTTTTCACCTTATCAAGAGCTTTACTAAGATTAAACTCTTGTGGCATATGATTATGAGATAGACGCACCAACATATAGTCTTCATCATATTCATCATAAGTTGGCTTTGTGTCAAAATCAAATGCAGAATCAACAAAGGTCGGTGACTCGACCTTCTTTGCAACCATAGGCATGCATGGGACATGTACGTACTTCGCCCATAAACCATAGAAATCTGAAGATTTGGTGGATAATCCTGTATAACCGATTGTATGATTTCAAAAATTCACGTGTCGCGTAACCGGGGTTAAACAACTTCAATTTAATTACCCTGCAATCGTAGTAATATGGACAAGTAGGGATCGTTCTAGCCGGGGAAACCAAAGGGTGATCGAAAGAAGAGAAACCAAACAACTTATAAACAAGTATTCACATACATACATCGAAATATTGGGGGTTTAAGATTGATCAAGTCTAACGAATAACCTATCGAAAATTAAACTTATGATTATTATATACAAGTGATCGACATACTCATGCAACACATAACATGAAAAACTATCTAAAACACATAACAATTTCATGCAAGGCCGGGCATCAACGTTCAAATTGTCCTTGACTCTAACCAATTCCGATTCTAATTAGAGCCTTTGCGGTTATCTAATTGTTAAGACTCCTCAAGTATTTAGAACCATCTTTGCGCTTAATCCTAAACATGAATGCTAACTCATTTAAAAACACGTTGCGTAGAGATTAAACAAGAAAATACTTTAGCACATGAATCAATCGGAAACATGATCTAAGGCATGGCGTCACTCATCCTATTAGCATGCAAATTATCAGAATTAAATCCGCCCTAAGTTAATAACAAGGACCAAGACAACTTTGCGTATGAATTGATCCAAAATTATTATGGTAAATGAAACCGCATCTTAAGGACAACCATGGCCAAGGTGGCCTCAAGGATTGATTTAGATGCATGAATTCATGACAATTAATCAATTAGAAATCAAAAACACATAAGAACATGCTACTTCCCCAAAACCTAACTCACGAAATCATCATGCACTCAAGAAGTTATAAATCAAAACATAGAACAATCAAAGATCACAAAGAAATCCGAAAACCATGTTTGATAAATAAAACCAAAATCGAAAAGTATATTACAATAGAGTTCGAAACTAAACAGAAAATAATACAAGAAGCCATGAGAAAATCACACTTTTACAACCTTTGAAGATTCGGCAAGTGTGGGGGAAATCAGTGGAATGATGGAGAGATTCTTGTGGTTTGTGGTGGATTAATCGGCTAAGTACTTTTCTGTATAGGGTTTGGTAGAGTTTCGGCTATGTAGATGCAGGAGTAGTGATCCTTTCTTCTGCCCTTTAAGTCATGCTTTATAGAAGAAAAACCCTAGAGAGGCCAGCCACACAATCCTAAACCGAATTGGTTTAGGTTTCACTAGTTATTCTCAATTCGACCCAATGACCTCTGTCTGATGATTTCGTCATAACTCCCTCTAGAAAATAGATATTGAGGTGATTTCAATTGATTTGGAAACTAGACTCCAGTAGCTTTCTATCCATATCTAGCACGTTTTCTGCTTCATTCTGAGCTGTCCTGGAGAGTCCGTTGAAGTTGTGACATGTGCACAGGAATTTTCCCGAATTAATTAGGAATCAAGACTTGGACACTCCTTGATATTCTGCCGAATTTAGATCTTCTTCTCCAAATTGGACTTGGTTTGGACCTCTCCTTCATGGACTAGGCTTCATGGATTAGCAGCTTTGCTTCCCGAGGTCTATCAGGAACACTTCTCTTGATTATTTCTCCCATGAGCTCTTCTTCATGTCACCTAAATATCAGAGAGTTAAATCAATTCGTGACAATACAAAAGCTTTACATAATCATAAGAACATTTAAGGCTCCACAAATCAGCTTTTGACGAATTTCTACATCATTCCTCTATTTTTAACTCGTTTTACACACAACTCTACCAAAAACTTTCGACTCTACATTATGACTCTATTCTACGAAAATAAGAGAAAATCAAAGTACAAATGGAGGTAATAACACATTAAGAATGTCGCATTTTATGCTCCTATCATTTGCCCATAAACCAAAGTCCCCTTTAGGCCTCTAAACTTGCATGCAGAGACTCTAAGTATATTGCAACGTGAAACCACAGATTGGCCTAGGGATACCACCACACCATATATAGTTAAGTTTAATATGACCATGGTTTGGCGAAGCAGACTGAGTCTTCTCGCTGGTCAACATAAGATTGGCGAGACGAATCATTAGGAGAAGCGGACCTCACCAGCCTTGGCGCCCCGCGTGTACAGGCTGAAAATGAAACTCAAGAGGCTCTGGTCCATCTTCATTTTGATTGTCATGACTTGGTAAAGAAAGCAAGCGAGCTCCGTCTTCCCCCCATGCGGCTGACCTGTGTCCACATATACATCTCGCATAGGAAAGCTGGTTTCTGGGTCACCTTTCATGCGAACTTGTGGTTCGCCATCATCATTAGTGCGCGAACCAATTCCTACTTCTAAGATTGACTGTTCTATCTTCAAGCTTCTTTTCTTAAGGAACACTGTGAAATTTCGAGATGAGATTATCATCCATAATCTCACCGGCCTCAACCTCAGGCTCTTTGTCATTGTTTGACAAAGTAGCTTCTTCTTTGGATGTAGGTGCGTCCAAAGGAAACTCTTCGTCATTAGATTGGCTGCTAGGCAGTTCATTTTGTTTAGCAGGGCCAGTGAGTTTATTATGACTGGCCTCCCAATGGTCTCTGTCTGGTCTGACCAGTTCAGCTAGGTCAGTGACGCTCTGTTGAGTAGCCAAATTCTTGATTAGGTTTTCTAGCTTGTCGAGCGTCTGGAGGATTCGCTCTATAGACTGAGCGGGACCTGTGTCTTGGGTCGGCTAAGAGCCTACCATGGCGCAGAATTGCAGGTTTTCTTGGTTTTCCTATTGTGAATCGCTTGTACTCCCTATCTCACTAGGTGTGCCAATGTTTTGGCCACGATCCTTAGCGCGCGGAGCGGAGGTAGATAGCAAACAAAAGTGGGGTTGTTGCGGGTGTGCCACCTCACGGACAAGGAAAAATTCGAATCCTTGACCAAACTCATCAGAAACCTTGTTAAGCCGCCCTCAAACCCAGAAATTATCCTAGGAAAATCTTAAATATTAGTAGCCGACCTTGCCAAGCAGGAGGTGTCAAATTCTCAGAGCTCGATCGATGACTCCTTCAAGCTATTTTGTAAGAGCTGGAACCGTAGGAGCCTAGAGGTGGCGGGTCTAGGAGCTAAACGGGTACGTACTCAGTTGAACAAATCGATTTTACTTCTTGTGTTCATATCTTAGGGATTAAGTTCCTAGACTCTATAAAAATAGCTGCGTTCAGTATTTTGGAGATAGGTCTTCTAGCAATCCTCATACTTAGAGTGAGGTAGAGATACCTTGGTGTAGGAACTTAGGTGTGATTCTATTTCAGTTTGTTTGTGAAATTAGATTGAGATCACTTTGAGACTTGTGCATGATTGTTTCTTTGATTTGAAAAGTTGTAATTGAGCATTGGTTCTGATTTTGTTGTTATGCAAAGTTGTGTGTGGTAAGCATGATCATTGAATTCCTTAGTTAGCCAAATCAGTCATCTATTGTAGAAAATGAAGTTATGCAGTGATTATTGTTGTTAGGATCCCAGGTTTTGGAAACTTGCCTTAAAATTTGAGATAGACTTATATTAGCAAATTTTTTTTTAAAACAAAAACTAGAGCTATATCTGAAATTCGAAATTTCATAAGTAATTGTAGGAGAATCCTTTTTGTGTGATTTCAAATGTTGTGAAGACACCATTTTTAAATTCTCAGCCAAACTATGTCGTTTTTAGCCTTAAAGTTTACTCGACAGAAAGTCAAGAAGTTATTTTGTGATATCAGAATTCTGTTTTTGGTTGCACTTTTTGTTTCTTTGTAATCCTTGTTGTTATGCAATCATAGATGTATTGAATTTAGAATATCATGTTTGTGATTCGTTTATGAAATCAAAGGTAAAAAGTAAAGGTTAAGGATGCTTTAATTTAGCTATAAGATTTAGAACTACTTTTATTGTTTCTTTGAGTAGTAGTCCGTGTGATGCTTGAGTAGATTCCTTTACACTAAAAGTTTGTGATTTCTGTTTGTTTAAACACCAAAATGTCTATAATATGTATCTAGAAGTTTAGTTCTGCATATAGTTGATAGTTTTACTTTCAGATACTTTAAATAGGCTTCTAGCAGAATTTTTCCAGAAAAACTCAAAACTGAAGATGAACTTTGGAAATTCATAACTAATTCTAGAAAAATTATTTTGGGGTGATTCCAACTCTCATAGTTTATTCTGTTTTCCTGCTATAAGTAATTAGAAGACCTCGAAGTCAATTTATGAACAGTTTTGTACAATTTTCAGTTTGTTTGTAACTGGTACAGAAAATCATGTTCTAAGTACAAAAAAGCATGTTTTTGTAAAATACTGTTTTGGTACTTTATTTCTTGTTTCAGCAGTTTAGCTTAGACTTTTTAACTAATGATTGATATTTTATTAGGAGCTTGAAACTTGAAGTGAGATCCGGCAAAAGTAGGGGAAAACTTGGCGAACCTCTATGCTTGCTCTAATTGTTGTTTCATTGGGTTACATGCTTGTGTGAAATTCTTATTTCCTTGTTGCCAATAATATATGTAGGATTTGTTTTGATATACATGTTATTATATAAGGAAATGATGGTGCTATGCATAAAGCATTTTAGGGTAAAGAAGTTAGGATTGAAACTTTTGTGTAGTTGAGTCATTGTCCTCGGAGGTACCATATCCCACGATGCCCGTGTGAATGCACGATAATGTGTAAGAATACGCGATTAGTATAGGTGAAAAGGGCGGGAATGGCGAAAGAGGAATGGACAAGATGACTAGCAAAAATGGAATGTGAGTTTGAGTGGAAGGTAGTTCATATAAATGAGTAGCCTAAGTAACCTTTTTGGTAAAATACATGGTATGAGACATGTAGACTTAGTCTATTCGGTTATATGAACTACATGGAGTATATAGTAAATGCATTCATCCATTTTAGTATAGTTGTTTATAATCTATATACCTTGTTTGAAGAGGTTTTTGCCTCCTGTTTGGCTATTTATGCTCATCCCTTTAAATATTTTACAGGTAATAAACAAGTTGTTTGAAGTTGGTTTCTTACAAAGATGTTTTTAAATTTCCTGTAAAATATGTGTGCTGTTTGTTTTCCCTTAGAATAAGATGTAGACTTTCTTAAGCCTATCTTTGTAAGTTACTTTTTATAATGAAGAATAAAATTTCATTTAGTTGGTGTTGAGTTGTTCCTTTCCAATTTTTTTCATATTTTGATTATGAAAATTCTATTCTATAATTGAAATATGAGTTACACCTCAAAAAAAAAATTAAATAAAAAATGAGGTGTGACAAGTATAGCTTCCACTAATTTATATATTTATGTTTCTTTTCTTCGCTATTAGAGTCGCTCTGAACCTATGAGTGTTGGTTGTGAGATTAATTATTTAGGTTAGTGAATAATTTGGGAGGTGTTGTAAATTTGGAGAGCACGAAAGCTCCAGGAGTATAAGGTTGGATTTCTATAAGTTTTTGCAAGTATTTTCAGGTTAGGGTTGTCTATTTTTAAGGGAGGTTATGCCGTATTTTCAGTAAATTTTCCTTAGAGGTGGACCCCGCATGATTTATTTCGGGTTTCAGGGTGAAATTCAGAGGGGTTTTAACAATGATTTAGAAACCGTTAGGACGCAAATATCAAGCTGAGTCTATATACGTCGCATGGTTATGTCGTGGTATATAGGCTCACTTTAACAAGTGAGCATGAATTAGTTATCTAGTGACTAGTTCTATGATACATTCCATTGTAAGCATTCTTTACTATTTCTTGTGTATCTATACATGCTAGTGGAATGACGTGTAAAGACGGCTACTCTAGCTTTTGTTGAAATTTTAAAAATTAAATTTAGTTTATCCTATTATGGTTTAAAGGTGAATTCATGTTAGTCTTAAAACTTTCAATTTCATTATAATATCCATTTAGCTCTTCTAAAATTAGCCGCCCCCCCCCCCCCCGGGCCGCGGAAAGTGACCAATTCTTCCTGGTTTTGCGTTTAATCATGACATTGCCATTGTGCCTCGAAGTGACCTATTATCACGACAATAACATTGTGCCTCGAAGTGACCAATTCGTCTTGATTTTACGTTTAATCACGACATTGCCATCGTGCCTCGCTTTATCACATAGTAGCCGCTCTTCGCTTTTAGATTGCAATCAACAGCTTTCTTGCACCGCTCTCGATCACCAGCTCTGTTGCCCCGCCTCTCAATCAACAACTCTCTTGCACTGCCTCTGTTAATCTTGAATCCTTTCGTTCTCCTTCCCGGTAAGTCTTCAATTCCTGTTATCCATTCCCAATACTGTACAATATTGCTTGCTGATAAGAGCACTGTGCGCGTGTCTAATATAAGAACTGACTACTGATCGAGTAGTGACTAGTGAGTCCTAGTACAAGTACTCTCCCAAGTACTAAATAAACCCGCAAGGTAGAAGCTTGATGATGAGTGCTGTCCTCGCTAGCTTTCTGAACTGCTAAGTAGTTAGTAAATGGATCACCGCATATCTTTCATAATCATCATGATATTCATGCATATATAGGATCGATCGAATTTGTTATACAGAGAAGTGCAAAGAAGCTAAGCTATCATCAATCCGGGTTTCGTGATCGATTTTGAGATTGGGAATGGATCCTAATACTAGCAGGCTCAGTGAAGCGTCCCTTTCCAGCTAGCTAGCTTGTACAGTATACTGTAATCATGCATATACAAAACAAGTAAATGGTTGCTTCCTGCCAGGGACTACCCCTTATTAGCTAGGTACTCAACAGTCCTACAACTGTTTCAAGTAGACCGTATCATTATCCCCTAAACTTACTATAAAGGCCCAACAGATTAAAAGCGTACGTAGCTTCTTTCTCGCAAGAGCGCGCCTCCCATTGATTTAGCCTCAAGCTTCTCCGCTTTGTACGTTTCCTTCATAATTTCTACTTATAAACCAGAAAAAGTTAGCTAGGTAATCTACCTTCACATTATCACCAATATTGGCTAGTTTTAAACAAGGTTAAATGGTTAAGATATGAGTTCGTAACTTGGAACACGAAAACTATATAGGTTTCGTTGTTCTTTTATTAACTTCCGAGTGTAGGAAAGCTGTGTTAATCCTATCACATAACATAGAAACCACAATGCATGCATGCATGCTTTAAGATGAACAGCTTGTAAAGATTATGTCCAGAAGGCACTAAAAATGATTATCTCCTAGCTTTGAAATACGCTTTTAACTATTTAATCTTCCTCTACATAAAACCACTAGTAAATATTGAGTATTGAAAATGTTTAGCAAATGTATTTCATGCATTTGTTCTAATAACATGCAAGATCTAATAATTAACAAGATAAAGGTTTTTCTTTTTAGCAAAAACCTCATCTATCTCAATTATTAAAAACGCTCTTAAGTATCCGACAGCACCTTTGAACCAAAGCAAGCAGGCAAAGCAAGCATGACCAAAGAAGTCCATTGTAAAACCCAAGGACTAAAATTTCGCCGATCGTGGAAATTTTGACGGTTCAAAAAATGGATATTTCGATGGAAATTTCAAGGAAATATCGATTGCAGAAAAAAATGAGAAAATTGACGAAAATTAGTAGAAAAACATGGAAATTTTAAATGAAACTTTGAGAGATGTTTGTTATCTCAATTATCTATTATAATTGACAAAAAAATCTTGAATAAACATTAATCATAGTGAGTTTTAGTTATTTAAGGTGAATAACTACGTGCTGAAGTGCTGAACCAATGATAATTCTTAAATTTTTACTGTAAAGTTTATACATCTAATTTTTTTTTGATGGCTGGATACCCAAAGGGACGCTAGGCCATCACGCCTTATATACATATGATACAACATGGAATTACATGAGTGGTTTAGAGCCACATAGAAGACCTATGAGGTACATAATTTTCACTATCTTCATCGTTTCTTTGTGTAGAGTCTTCAGTATATTGTGAAGAGTAGTCATTAAATGATACCTCACCTTTGTAGTTTTGCATATATTGACTTACATGCCAACCATAAGGGTCAAGAGGGATTGACTGTGGATTTCCGTATTGGAAGTTGTAAGGATTTGACAGCGCTTGACCTTGATCATAACCATAATCATTGGAAGATTGTACATCAGACTGTGACCATGACGTATCACTTGATTCAGTTGATTGCACCCCGTAAGGCATGGAATAAGTTGAATAAGGCATTGTCAGATTTTAGCCATAAGTGTATGATCCATCATTGCCTCCTCCCACACTAGATGAGTCAAAAGTGGATAAAAAATCATATTCATGCGTTGGCATTCTTCCTTGGCCTCTTTCTCTTGGTGTATAATGTTTTCCTATAGCTCCAATACCAGAACCTGTTTTCCTTATCGATGAAAATTTTACCAAAATTTGTATATTTGACTAAAAGTAAACTAAATATAAAATATCGGAAAGATATGAAAATTAATATCGGTACTTGTAAAAAACGGAAATTTCAAGAAAATATCAAGAATATTATGAATATTTTAGTCCTTGGTAAAACCTAAGAGACTTGCCCTGTGCAACCAAAACGATGACCAGAGATCCAGCAAATCATTCCGAGTCGTCGGCCTCCTCAAATGTGGCAGCTACTGCTCTTTTTTTCGCCTTTAATATAAACCCAACCCCCAGAACCCGTCACATCTCTCACTCACTGACGTCTTCGTCCCGGATCAATTCACCGACTCTTTTACACAGTAGTACTCCCTCCCTCCCTCATCTCTTATCTCTCTAGCTTTCTCTGAAACCCTAGGCCCGCACTTACAGAAAGATCATGGGGTTCCTTTAATACAATTCTTCCTCTCCCTCTGAAACAAAAATAAAGCTCCAGAATATAAAACAACAACAAGGTGTCCATGCTCTGCATGTAGGGTCCCGTGCCCTCTGCATGTAGGGTCCCTAGCTCCCAGAAATTCAATAGAGAGCAATAATGGTGGTGGGTATAGAACAGTATACTAGTATATAGAGAGGGTTGTGGGTTTTCTAATAGACTTGACCCAAATATATACGTTCTGTGTTTCATCCCGTACAGGACAAGCATCCTTCTCCTCCATTCTCTCTTCCACACGGGTGCCTACTGCATGCCTCCACCTCCTATAGGAACTTCCCCTCTCCCATATTTACCTGCATAGCCCCCACCCTCATTTGGTCATTTTACATTCAAGCCACCCTTCCCTTTCTTTCGTCATTCCTCGTATCCCCATTAAGGGTAAAATGCACCAACAGTGTCTGAACTCTTAGAGGACTGTCAATATGGTACCCGAACTTTTAAATGTATCAAAGTGATACCTGGACTTGTATTTTTGTACCAACGTCGTACCTGTCGTCACTTTCCGTCACAGCTCCGTCATTGATAAACACGTGCGGGTCATGTGAGTTGGAAATTGAGGACATAAATGACTTTTTCTCCACTCCGGATGTTGAGGACATACATTTAAACACGACGTTGGATTTAAACACGGCGGATGAAATGTGTGCTTGCAAGGCAACTCCTGCATCTTATCATTCACGACCAAATTCTCTTTACAAATGCAGCACTCCGCTTCCTCTCCAAGCTTCTTCAGCTTCTCCTCCGTGATCGTAATCACCGGAAGATTCGCCACCACTTTCTTACTCGCCGGAGGCACCCTCGGCGCTCCTCTCACGTCGTCAAGAATCCCCGGCGGCAGAACGCTGTCCAGGTTGTCAATCAGCGACTGCAGCAGATTCGCCGTGTCCTGGGAGTCGCCGCCGGTCTCGGTCACGGGCCGACCCGAATTAGCCGAAGACTCAGCCGCGAAGAGAGTGTCGGCGGAGGCGAGGAAACTCTCCTGGACCAGCCACTGTGGCCGCAGCGGTTCCCGATCCACCGTCAGATGCCCCTCGAAAAGAAACTCTAGAAATTCAAAACTTTCGATTAGAAAAACACCAAATCGGAATCGAGCTCTGAGATTCAGAGAGATCTAAAACCTTGATTCGGGGGCGGGAGAGCGTTAGGCTCGTCGTCTTGCCGGACGACTTTCTCGGCGTCGGAAATGTAACCGAGCAACAGGCTCTTCTCGGCCGGGTCGGAAACTAGGGTTAGGGCCAGGCGGAAGAGGGCCAACCCGGCGGCCCAGAACCCGGGGGAGGTGTAGCGGGTCTTCAAGACGGTGGCGACGCGGGAGACGACGGTGAGGTAGGACTTGCGGAGCGGCAGGGAGGCGGAGGAGTAGCGGTCGCGGAGGAGAGAGGTGAGGGCGGCGACGGCGGGCTCGAATTTTTTCTTCTTGGAGACGTCTCTCTGCAATTCGTCTAGTCTTTGCTTCAGGTATTGTTCGTCTTCGGAATCCATATTTGGTTAGGGTTGTTGGGACTAGTTTTGATTTGATGAAGAAGAAGATTGGGAATTGGAATTGGGGTTTAGGATGATGAGCTGAGCTGGGTTGGTCTTGGTGTTTATATTTAGTGAAGGTTGGCTTGGCGAGGAGGTCACCGAACCCGAAACCAAGAAGGCCGGGAACTCCTGTGGTCAAAAACTTGTTCTGGCGGGAAAAAATGGAGTGTTCTACCGAAGGGGTAGCTCAGTCATTTACTCTCTTTTTTCAGTCACGTGCGTCACATGTGACATGAACTAACAGAGCTGTGACGGAAAGTGACGACAGGTACGACGTTGGTACAAAAATACAAGTCCAGGTATCACTTTGATACATTTAAAAGTTCGGGTACCATATTGACAGTCCTCCAAGAGTTCAGACACTGTTGGTGCATTTTACCCCCCCATTAATTCTGTCTTTATGAACCCTAAGGTCGAGTACCTTTTATCCTTCGAAATATATCACCTGCAGTACATAACCTTTAATTAGCTCTTGCTTGTAAAAAGAACAAAAAAAATTGGTTCGGGAACATCAGGGATTTGTCAATTATTCAATTATTAAACTCATTTGGGATATTAATAAGTGATCGATCTCGTCAAGGTTGTATCTAATTAGTGTAGCTAAATAAAGTAATTGTGTAACATTTTTGAAATTTGAACAATTGATCTATGTTATATGAACTCTTATGGAAGACCCTTAAATGTTCCGATATCAACTCGACAATGAGTTACAAGTGTAATGTGTTTTTTTAGTCGCAATATGTTTTTTTAATCGAAAGACATATGACAATAGAATACACGGCACACGTACAATAATTCATTATTAGGTTTGTATTACAAATGGCACAAAGATTGTAGGTACTAAAAGTCATAGTTTGAGGGTTGTATAATGTATATAACTTATGTTGCACGGACACGACGATACGATACGGTGCGACACGCCGACACGGTAAAACTAAAAAATTGAATATCTGACACGGTTTGGACACGGCAAATAAAATTATATATTTATTATTTTTAATAAATAAAAATATATTAAAATATAAAATAAGTTCATTACATTACAAAAATAATGTTCTAAAATCAATTCATTGCATAACTATAAAAAATAACATTAAAGAGAGTCAAATACAAATGATAAAAATGTATAATTAACAATATTAAAAGTAACAGACCTCTAACTTAAAACATAGCATTAAAGAAAATTAAATTTACAGTAGGTTGTTAACAAAAATGGACAGTAACTTGTTTTTAAAAATTAATAATAACTTTATTTAAGTTTTATTATTATTATTATTTTTAATTAAAAATAATATTAAAAATAATAATAAATGATGAGATTTACCTAGTCGCGTGTCGGGTGCAACATAGTATATAACTATATATATATAGAGCTGTAAATTCTGACTATTAAGTATTTCTCCATTCCCATTGATCATGATTTTTACAGTGGCATTGTGGTGAATGTGGCATGGTCTGTGTTCAAAATCTATCACAATCATTCAGGGACGGGAAGGGGCCACTACCACTCTTTAGCCAAGCAATAAAACAAACTCGATAGCCAGCCATCTCTAGCTTTTGATCCATCTCTGTGTTCTGTTTTCAATTTTGACTTAGACCACTCCTCCCAGTCTCAAAACCCACACGCTCGCTCTCACTGCCATAACAAACACCACCATCTCTCTCTTTCTCTCTCTCTCTGAATTCTCAAACTTCTTCTCCTGAGATATACACAGCCCTGACTTTTCTATTTTTTTACATCATCCGATCCATTCCATCAGTCCCAGACCTTCTTCTCTCTCTCTCTCTCTCTCTCTCTCTCTCTCTCTCTCTCAGGCCAGCCAGTTATAGCTATTTACCACCTTGCTCAGATCCACCTCAGCCATGGGCGTACTGCGCCACCGCCGCCCACATCACCATTCCACCCTCACATGTACAGCAGCCTTGGCTTTCCTCTTCATTATAACCTCAGCCTCCGCCATACGTACTACTCCAACCCAACTCGGTAACTACTCTAGCACTCTCTCGATCATACCACCCGAAACTATATATGTTCCTAAATCTTGTAGTAACTTGTTTCATTTCATCTTACAGGTGACACCGAAGTAGTCAGTGGTTCGTCTATACCGGAAGATGAGCCTACGGCGGACAAGAGACAGCTGGGAGGGCCGGGCTCTGCGCCGCCACGATGTAGATCCAAGTGTGGAAGATGCTCGCCGTGCAAGGCGGTCCACGTACCCATTCAGCCAGGTCTGAGCATACCTCTCGAGTACTATCCAGAAGCTTGGCGCTGCAAGTGCGGCAATAAGCTCTTCATGCCTTGATCTTTAATGATCTTTAGTTAGCTAGCTACTAACTAGTTACACAGAAGAGACTGAGAGAGAGAGATAGTGAGCTAGTAGCTTCTTAACAATCATCTCAAATCTAGCTAGCAATCTCCCAGTAATTAATTAATTACTGATTGTTTAGCATTTGATGTTAATATTTTACTCCATCGATTCTTGCTTGAAACGTCGTAGGGGACAAGTGAGGTGTAGGGAATGTAAGATTTTGTTTAGATATCCACGCACTCTATCTCTTATTCCTCATCTTCGTCATCTTCGTCATCTTCATCATCATCCTGATAATGATTTATATTTTACTGCTTTTTGCTTTATAATTACTGAAAAGTAGGGACAAAATGGAAAGGATTAAGATGCATTAGCTCGTTTTTAATTAGATGGCAGTAGCAACTTCTTCTTCCGCTTTCTCTTCTTCGACTTTTTTCTGCTTCTCTCTGTAATGTTGCTTCAATAGAGAAAGTGATATACTTGGAAAATGTTCTAACAGTAGCTATTGTACTCTACCAAATACCCTAAAAATGGATTGCATAGCTGGTTGCTTTAACTACATATTTCGAAAGTTTCATTGTATTTTAGTTTGGTTGCAGATACGATTGAAAGACTACGTACATACTACATACAGTACTACTCGAACAACTTTATTATGTTCTTTCTAGCTACTTTGCTATTCTTTGTTTTCTCTATTTGTAGCTTAATTATGTATGGTATAAAAGAACCTATGTATGGTCTTTCAATTTAGAGGTTTCTTGCTGCCGTGGTTGATTGCATGTGGATTCTGCAATGTGTGTAAGCTCATTACCTCCCTCAAATCTGAATGGTGAAATAGTGAACAGTGTAATGAATAATTGAGTCTTTGAAACTAGCTAGCTAGTAGTAGTTAAAACTAGACAGACACATGAAATAGGATCACTGATTATGGGTTCCACATGCATGCTGCATCATTCTAAGAATTACTATGAAGTTGAAGATAACAGGGGAGAGACTCAGTTTGTTTCAGATGATTATGCGATATTAGTAACTCGTAAATAAATAGGTCCATAAGATGTCAATTCTAATTTGAGAGGACTATTGTATTTAGAAATTCACGGTGTTTTAATACATACAAACACATGTTCTAGTGAATTAAGTTCTCTCACAAAGTCTTAACTTACTCATTTTCATGCACCGGTTAGTAATTTTTGTTTAAATGTTTATGAATATACTATAAAACGATGTGAGTATTCAAAAATGCATCTCTCAGCTAGTCATAATTCTGAAGAGAAAATACTTGTAAGTAATTTTAGTTAGGATAAGACGTCAATTCTATCTTTCGAGAACTGTCATATCTAGAAATTCACAGTGTTTCTATATATACCAACACATATTCTAATGAAGTTTTCTCACAAAGTCTTGACTTACTCATTTCCGTGCAACGGTTAGCATTTTTTGTTGAAATGTCTATGAATATACTATAAAAATATGCATACAAAAATGTATCTTAGTCATAATTCTGGTGAGAAAAATACTCGTAGATACACACGCAATATATATATATATATATATATATGAAAAATTACGTATGAAATTATTTTGTCTGTCAATATATGGATCTAAAAGGACTGGTAAGATTATTCGGTCTCTGGGTGTTGAGAAGGATATGGCAGCATTTATTTCTCTATACGGAAAAAAAGAGCTTTCTTCTCTCAGTACCTACTTGGCTGCTTTTCCTTCCTCTATGAATTTGTTTCATTTTACCCAGATGATGGAACAATTTTACCAGTCTATCCTCGTAAGGTCATTGATAGAAATGCTGAAAAGACGGGAGGTAAATCATATGGGTGATGGGCAAATGGGTTAAATCGAAGAATCCGGGTGGTTGAATAATGGTAGCTGGTGATCTGAGACTGGTGCAGAGAGACTTGCAGGAGCCTGCTGTTTTTCACATGCATGTGTGTTTGTGTTTGTGTTTGTGTGTGCGCGCAAACTGAAACACTGTGAATATCGGATTGGTCTTTGCCAATTTGGCAATAACTAGTATTTAGGGCTCCCTCATTCTTACACCTAAATAGAATTATGCTTACGTCTCTTCCTCCATGTCACATGAGTCTTATAAAAGAGGAAATTAATTTTGCTATGGACAGTGGATATAATGAACTACTCTTGTGATTGGGAGAAAATTGATACTAGTTATTACCAAAGTACAATGTACGGTTTTTGACATTTATTTTACTCATAATTCAACCATTTAATTAACTTACGAGACTTGTCTAAAGTCTAAACTGTCAACTTAATTCACAAACTCGCGCAACAGCTTGGGTTGTCTAACAACTTCTACTTCAGAGAATTAATACAATTAAATTTTGCAATAGTTTGTTCGTAGCAGATGTTCTACATATATATTCTTACAATGTTCGCCTAACTACAAGCATGCTCATTTATCCGGCGAAGCTGTGTTAGCCGGTTCCTATATAATTAACTGGGGAATTGAACTATGTATACATTGTTTCAGTCAAACATAAACATTTGAACTACCACACAATGCTTGCACCGATGATCTTTTGGTGAAATTCATCCAAAAATTATAAACCTTAAGAGACAACAATGACATATTTAACGACGTCTTAATTTTTCATGCTCTTAGACGTAGTAATGTATCAAAAGATTAACTCGATCATCATCTAGTAGTAGACTAGCTAGCTCAAGACACCAATACCGGCCTTCCATGACGTATAAACCAAAGAACGTTTAGAAAATTTTGTTAAATAACGACAAACGTGGGATGATTCGTGTATCAATCGTATGTAGTAGGTTTTAGTAGCTAAACAGAATGAGCAGGAAGCCAGGAAGCGAGGACACACAGAATGAAATTAAGGTAGAGATATATAATCGGCTTAGAGCAGAATTACATAGCAGAGGAATCGTTTTCCAGGCTCGAAAGAAACAATGTCGTTTTGTTCGGCAGAATATGAGGAGCAGCAGCAGCAAATTTAGACGGAGCACGAATTAAGGAGCCGTACATGATGCCGAAACCATCACTTCACGAGGCCAAGGCGACTGACATTTTTTCTTTTGTTTTGGTCTTTAGCAAAATTATTGCCTTAGTTTGCTGCATTAGGTGAGACAATTTGACACAGAGATATGAGAAGGGTGGGCAGGTTGCTCCGAAATACCTAAATGAAATTCATAAATTACCAAAACACTCGACCTATGCTATTCCATCACTACGTGGTGAGGTCTAGTCAGGTTTGCCCATTTCCCTCGCACATGACCATTATTTAGCTTCTTTCTTTTGGTTTCTGAGGCTGCATGGATGACCAAATAATGAGACAGAAAGTGAGCGAGCGAGCGAGTGATATCAGAGGCGGAACCAGGAGTTAGAATATTTTTTTGATACCCTCATTTCGGATTATTCACGGTACATTAAAAGTTTTTTTTATGTCCAAGGACTAATCTGTTGGGGGCTTGCCAGCTAACAGGGCATTACAACTCATCCCATGATCACGTTTATAATTCAGCAAATTGAGCAACACCAACGTTTGAACCTATAACGTGGAGGTTCCATTTCATGAAGTTCTCGTGGTGACCCAATGCATCCACTACACTACTTGTGGTGGTTAACCAGGAATTAGAATCGGGTTGGGTTACATATATTTACCATATGGTGACAACGAAATTTATTTTTAGTGTAAAAGTAAAAATGCAATTGGAATGGTCTACTCATTTTATTAGAAATCCTCTTTATATAGAGGTGGATTATAACGGTAATTACACGTATATAATGGTGATAATCAATGGTAATAACAATATACATAATGACTGGTATAACTAATTGAGCCGTTATATCCGTTAATAACTAATTCCTTAATCTACCCTCGTCGGTTACTTTGATGAAGACACACAAAAGTTATTTTTGCTAAGTGACAAAACTCAGTGTGACAAAATATGTCACGTCCTGACCCATAAATTTTTACCTTTATTACTGGCATAGTGGTAATAGGAATTTTACCGTGTTCGTCAATAAGTAAAAAATATAATTGATCCCCAGAGAGGTGTAGGGGACGATTATTTTGTGGGATTATTCTAAGGAATAAATTTTGACAACGGTAAAAACAAATGGTAAATTTTAGCTAATAAAAGGTAATTTTTATTGGGGTATTATTTTGGGGTGTTGAATTTTGGAATGAGTATATGGAGTTGTTGGACCGGGTGGGCTAAAGGCCCAAATCAGTTTCCCCTTTCTTTTCTCTCTCTCTCTCTCTCCTGATTCTCTCTCTTCTCTCCCGCACCCGGTTTTCCCCTCTCTACACCCGGAAAACTTCCCGACCGTCGTTCGTCGCCGTCCGGCCTCCCCAGCCTGCCGCAACGGTCGCAAACGGTCGGTCTCCAACCCAGCTGCAGTTATAGACCGGTGGCAACCCCCCTAGCACCGTCGTGAAGGAGAAATCGACGCCGAGAGCCCCGATTGCCGAAATCGTTTTTTCGCCGGAACTCCTTCCTCTGGCCGCCATAGCTGGCGAGCCTTGGCTCAAAAGGAAGCCCTCCTTCCGTGCTTCAATCCCTCCAAAGGGCTCGCTCCGTCTTGAGCTAGGTCAAGAGAAATCGAAATTTGAATTTCTAGGGCTTTATTGTGTGTTTGTGTCCGATTGGCTTGGTTAGGCTTAGAATTAAAGTTTGTGGTAGTTAGGAATGTTGTAGAGGAAGTTGAGAGGGAGATGCTGCCAAATTTTGGTAACCATTGGAGGTCGCCGGAGTTGGTCGCCGGCCGCCGTTGCCGAGAAAATGTTTTTGGTGGAGAAAAATGTGAGGAGTTTAATGGAATAAGTTTTAGAATTTTTGGAGAAGTTTTGGATAGGTTTAAGAATTGTTGAAATTTGGTATTTTTAACGGATTATTAATTTATAATCCAGCCATTGGATTTTTATTTGGTGGAAGGAGATTTTGAGGATGTCGGTAAAATTTGTGGAGTCTTGATGTTGGCAATGGATTTATGATTTTGGAGTGTTAGGCTTGGTTGAGCGCGAAACATATTTAATTATGCATGTTTTTCTTTAAGCGTCGGTGTTTTATTTATTAGAACAGGACGTGAGCAGGCTCGAGCAGAAGAGACCTCCGACCGACATCAGACTTAGGCCTAACCTGTGAGTGGACCTTTGTTTTAAATATTGTGTTCGAAATGCTTTATCATTTTGATTGATTTTTCTGTTGTTGGATATTTCCCGAAATTAAGAATTTCGGTGATTATACTCTTATATGAGAATAGTATGTATATGATTAAATGCTAGCTAGCTATACATGATTTCCCCATACGCGAGGTACAATTCCGGTATGGGTGACGTGAGCGTTAGACTCGAGCGTCGTAGCCCTGTGCGACTTTCTAATTTCGCATTTATTTTTTCAAAGATTTGGTACAAGGAGTAAGCACGTATATATTACCACTCGGCCGCTTTCCCCCATATGTGAGGTACAATTCCGGTATGGGTGACGTGAGCATTAGACGCGAGCGTCGTAGCTTTGTATGATATCTACCTTATGTCAAATTGTTCATAGATATCGTACAAAGGGTCAGGCGAGTGTGCATACATACTATATATAATATCCAGGCCTGAGAGGCAATTTCGTAAAGTTTGGGAGTCTAGCCAGGCTGGACCCCAGTTCAGAATCGTTCCAGTGAAGCTCGTGTTTTTGCCGCTGATGAAAGCATTTCTTTTGGGAAATATTTATTTGTTGTCGGAAATCGTTTTGTTCACTCACTCTGACGTATTGAATATTTTCCCCTGGGCTCTTCGTTTTTTTAAAAATGCCCAGTCTGCAGAGTTCGCGTGAGGTCTAGCAGGAGACGGCGAGGCGTAGTGACCCATCTATCAGCTACATTTCGCCAGTAGGTTACCTGTTTAATCTACTAGGGGTTTGTTAGCTTCTGTTGTATTTTATTTTATTTTATTTTAGTAGCTCTGAATACTTTTGAAATTCTTCGGTGTAATGTTGTATTCTGGCTACTTTTGGAATGTGGCGGAGGATTTATTTATTTTGGAATAAAAAGGTGGTTCTTAAATTCTTAAGTTAGGGTTGTCCATTTTCGAGGGAGGTTTTCCGAGTCTTCGGTAAATTTTCCTTGGAAGTGGTCCCCGCAAGACTCATCTCGGGTTTCGGGGTGAAATTCGGGGCGGGTCTTGACAAAATAAAACTTGGTTGAAGGGAAAAAGAGCACAATATATGTATGTGTTAGACTTCACCTGTGATAATATGTGTATGTGTTAGACTTCCCTAGAAGTCTACACTCCCCTTGATCCTTACATCAATCAAGGGAGTTAGGAACGTCTTTGCATTCCTATGTTTTTCACATGCTTTTCAGGTAAGCCTTAAACTGTGATTTGAGAAACAAGTTTGTCTTAGTCTCCTCGTACCTTACTTGATTCACTTAAATCTTGAGAAGAGACTACTGTTTCTCATAAGGTATCGTCGTGTAATTTTGGGAACAACCTATAGATACCTTGACATTAGTAAAACCAACCAAAAACATCGTTTGGGGTATAGGCACAGGGGATTGTAGTTCCATCTGCATTCCTTTTCGCCTTTCTATAGAGATAAGATGAACCCAAGTCAATGGTTCCTTTAGGTATCATGATACATTTTTTATCCCTTCCAGTGACACTGCGTTAGCACTTGAACAAGTTCAATGAGTATCACTACTAGAAAATTCATCAATAGGCACGGCGAGGTTGTCTGTACCCTTATAGACATAAATGGGACAAATATGAGATGTCCGTCCCCAAATTTTCCCAAAATCCCTTACCACGTGCCTATACACAAATTGACCACGGAGGTCCATCCCTAGAGTGACAATATAGCCACAGATTTCGCAAACCGTCCCCAAATTTCCCTCCCAAATGTGAGAGAATAGAAACACCTTGAGTTCCTAACAATCAAGCGACAATTTGGTACAAACAATTTACGTATTCGTCCCCTATTTTGCCTGTGAAGAGGTATATGAAACATATTTTTTCAATAAAGAGGTATATAAAACGGATAATTTCACTTTCGTCCCAATATTTGAGAGAAAACGGCCACGGTCATTTTTGTCATCGTGCCTTATAGTCTATATACTCTTATTTTTGTTGTCTTTTTTTTGGTAAACAAAATTGATTAAAGATAAATAAAATTATATTTGAGAAGCAGAAGTTGCACGTTTTGAAGTAAAAGTACGTCTCTTCCTCTTCACTGGCAAAATAGGGGACGATCTGTTTCTCTTCATTTCAGATAGAAGAAAAATCTACAAATTAACGTTGAAAGGCTTATGCCCAATGACATAGCACCAAAATTTCTGAAGCAAGTTGTCAAGTAAGATCTCTACCTAGTGGTGATTTGAGAACTTATATGGCTTCACCTTATGTGAATCAAAGATTGAGGCTGTTGAATAATTGTTTTTTTTTTCAAGTTTGTTGAATGATATATGAGAATACACATTGGTTGAATATGTTGTATAGACATTTTTTGGAATTCAAATTTGATGAAAAGAGGATTATTGTAGTATAGAAAGAGTTTTTGGAGTTCATATGGATGATTTCAATCTTGTAGCCCAGATTATGCATATAAGATAGTATATGTTTTAGCTTTCATTTTTTGATTTTGCATTCTAAACTCCACCCATATATTTGCATTTCGTATGGCTTTGCAGGCATCGTCTGTTGGTATGGATAAAGAGTGGGTATTTTGTGATCGAAGAAGTGATGAATATATGGCTGGATTGCGTGCGTTTATCAACAACTCCTTACTAGTTTCTAGTTTTGAGGGTAAGATTAAGTGTCCGTGTATAGAATGTTACAATTGTGGGTGGAGAACACTGAAAGAGGTCGAAGATCATCTTAAAGTAGATGACATATGGCCAGACTATGTTCACTCATGCTAGAAGTGGCATGGTGAGCCATTGCCAATGCCTAACATGGGAGAGCCTCCTCTAGGTGCTGCTAATACAAGTGCTATGCTCCATGATGCCTTTGGTATGCATGGTCCTGATAATAATGATGACAATGTTGAAGACCAAGATGTACCTCCTCCGAACCTCACCCCCGCTGCAGAAAATTTCTACCGTTTGATTAAAAAGGGTCAAAAAGAATTATACCCTAGTTGCGGGAGGTCCAAACTTGATTTCATATTGGAGTTGTATCAACTCAAAGCCAAAACTCTTGGAGAGATGTTTCTTTCACAGGTTAGTGCCCTCAATAGCTTTTCTATGATCATGATTTTGGACATTGATTCTCACATGATTTGTCTACTGCTATATTCTACAGTTGCTGCTATTTATTGTGATATTTACTATTTCCTTAGGCTTGTTGAACTTGTTGAAAAATTGGTTACCTGAAGCAAAACTTCCTGCCAATTTCTACCAAACAAAGAAGCTCGTAACTGCCTTGGCATTGCCTTGGGAAAAGATAGATGTATGCCCTAACAATTGTATGCTGTTTTGGAAATTAGATAAGAAGCTTCGTAACTGCAAACACTGTGGCGCGAGTCGCTACAAGTCTAAAATTGTGTCTGGACGAAGAATTAGAGTTGCTCACAAGGTGTTGCGTTACTACATGAACGATGGAGGTCTTTCAAGTCCAAGATGACAAAGAAATGGTATGATCCATTCAAGGGATTGGAAAGAAGGTTTACATGTGGGAATAAACATGTTCATCCTGACTAATGGTGTTGTTTGGTCACTAAATGGGATGAAATAAAAAGTCTGGTGCACTATACCATTATTTTTCAATGTTCATACTTATTGCGTAAGAGTTCATTTTATTCACACATATCTTATTTGTTAATACACATCTCTTGTTATTTGGATGTTTTTAATATTTTTTTACCCCTTAAACTAACAAACACCAACTCTTTCACTGATATTCTTCTTTTGGCAACCCATAAAGCTCCACCTCTCACCACACGAAGCTTCTCTAACTCTGGCTGCACTACTCTCTGATAACTAAGATGACAGTAGAAAATATGGGTTGAACTAAATTGGATAACTGAGTTTCTCCATATATGTGATTCTAGGTCTTGTGATTGTGATTGAATAAAAGTCTACTGCATATATATGTTCCTTAATACTATTGTTTTGGGGTATGAATGAATCCACACTACCAGGACAAGCACTTTAGCTGACGAAAAATTTTCATCGGCCTGTTAGCTTAATTCGTCGGCTAAGATTTCGTCAGGAAAAGGTCGTCTGTGATGACTTTAGCCGACGAAATTTTTTTTTTCGTCGTCTAAAGTCCCGCGTTTAGCCGACGAAAAACATGTCGTCGGTTTTTTTCTCAGACTTTAGCCGACGAAACAATTAAGATATTCGTCGGCTAAAGTCTGTAATAAAAAAAAATTTCCCAGACTATAGCCGACGAAATATAGTATGTTTCGTTGGCTAAACCTTATAAAAAATTTTAAAAAATAACTATAGCAGACGAAATATAGTCTGTTTCGTCGGCTAAACCTTATAAAAAAATTTAAAAAATAACTATAGCCGACGAAATATTCCATAATTCGTCGGCTAAACCTTATAAAAAAAATTTAAAAATACTATAGCCGACGAATAAACCTTTAAATATCGTCGGCTAAAGTTGCTGGTTTTTGAAAAAAAAAACTGCAGAAACTTTCGGCCACCTCCAATCACCACCAAAATTTGACAGAATCTTCCTCTCAACATTTCAAACAACTTTCTAGAAGAAGTCGAAGCCCAATTCTAAGCCTAAATAGGTCAATTGAATCAAAACATAAAAATCCCCAATTTTAAACCCTAAAAACTTCAAATCTTCGATTCTCCTCACACACACCGAATCGAGCTACCAAATTCTAGGGAAATGTAGTACTAATCAAACTCAACTTATCCATATATAGAACTCACCAAATGGTGACCTGAGGAAGGAGAAATTCGATCGACACCGAATCCGAACCGGCGGAGTCCCGGGACAAAAAGGAAGGCCTCACAACTACGGCAGGGCGGATAAGTGAACTACCAGGAGCCACCTCAGGGCCAGGGCGTCCCTTCACGGGAGCCTTCTGAACTTTAAGGCCATCAAGCGCCACCAACCCCGGAGCCCGAGGATCGCGAGACGCAATGGCAGAAGAAGCCACTTGCAACACTGTTACTTGAGCAGATATGGACCCCTCGGGGCCAGTGGCTCTCACAGATGATGCAGCTGCAATGGCAGGAGGTCGCGGCTCACCCGCAACTGACGTCCCCTTCTGTCCAGCAGATGTTGCACGCCACGCCTCATGCTGCATCGCTAGAGACCGCGAGATCTCGGCTTGCTTCTTCTGCTCGGGCGTCATGATAGCTCAAGGTAGTGAACCTCTACTCAAACTCTATGACCCCCTCATCATCCGTCTTCTTCATGTTTAGAAAATCTGACTGAATCCTACTACAATGAGCATGACTGAAATATTGTCCCATGAACAGCGTCTTAAGCTACTCCCAAGTCATATCCTGAGCACCACCATTATTTCTGCTAGCGAGAGTCTACGAATGATGTGCAATTCATCCAGAAAAGTTACTGCCATCTTCACTTTCCTTTCTTCAGGCAATTCAATGTTTTTGAGGACATAAAAGACCTAAAAAAAAGGAACATCAAACAAAGATACAAAAGTTTTTTTTTCTTTTGGTGAATAACGAAGAAACAAAAGTTGTCGATGAGTTTAATTGTGAACTGATGATGAAATGATCAGATCAAAATTAAAAGAAGAACAAAGCGAAGATCAAACATAGAAGTAACTCAATTTAAGAAAGTGGAGTTTTTTGAAGTACTCACCAGTCTCCTAAAAAAAAAGAGTTAGTACTCACCAAAGCTACTTGTTGCAGCTGTTGTCGGCATATCAGTACCAACCTGAAAAATATTTTACAAATACCACTTATCATCAATCTGGCCTAGAAAATATATGAAAAGAAAGGCATACTCTTCATTCAAGATGAAATATTCAGACCTAATCAATTAGACACATAGCAGAAGGATCAATCTCTCATGTTTTAGATTATAGTAGAATTGTCGGTGAGCTGTGATTTGGTTGTTTAAAGTGATTAACTGACAAGTTTGAGGTCATAAGTTCAAACATCACTGACATATGTAAGGTGTGTGAGTTATTAATAAAAAATTAAAAAAAAGAAAGAAAGAAGATTATAGTAGAATTGACTCAAAACTGAGAAATTACAATTGAAATTCTATATCAATCACTTAATATGTGAATGCATCAGGTCAATATCAAACAAATCTCAAATAAGGATTTAAATTCAAATACACAACGAACAAATATGGAAGATGGGTGCACATTTCTTTATTACCAGTATTATTCCAAGGCTAAAGCTTGGATTATTTCTCTTCTTTCTTCTCCTCCCAGCTTTGAGTTCTCTTTGATTCTGCATCAAATTAAGCCTTATGAAATATGTTTGTGTAACAACATGTTTGTACTCGAACTGAACTTACAACAAACCTCATATTTATGTTGCTACTATTGAACAACAAATTCTGAGGGTGTGGTACCTACCAATTGAGAGCGATAAATAATATTAGGCATGTAAAAGAGTGGATCCTAATCAGAGTGCTCTTCAAAATATGTATAGGACTTCAATAATATCTCATGTGTGCTTCTGGACGGCAAGAGTTGGGAACGCATACTGTTTGTATAAATGCAACAAAAGTAATGGAATTAGCAGTAAGTTCATCTAGGTCTATCTAATAAACTTAAAGTACCTTGCACATACATTTTTAGAGTACTGTTATGAGATAATTTTTGGAAAATCAACTGGTTCTGCTATCAGTTTCTATCACTTCACACCAGTGATCGATCACTGAGATCATAGACTCCAGCATAAACGAAACGAAGTCCCTTTAAAATAAAATAAAACCCCAATCAATTTAAGACCAACATAGACAGAGTAGAAAAACCCAGACCAATTTCTCCTTTCATCGTTCCAAATTCAAGTCAATAAAACTCAACCATTACCTTAAACCACCAATCACTGATCTCTCCATGTCTGCCAAAACTTTTGAGCGGGGCAAACAAAAAGAGATGACGAAAGGATTCAGAGCAGAAGACTGAGGGAGCCACAACTGCAGTCGAGCGATGGAAGCCAACTGCAACCCGATCAAAAGAATCAGTCCAGTTTCGAGAGAGATTTTCTTTCGGTGTGAAGTTTCGAGAGACATTGGGAAAAGCTGGGAGAACGAAGTAGAGAGATGAGGCGAAGAGAGTTTGAGGGAGAGGAAAAAATCTTGGGTGGAGAAGAATCTAGAGAGTTTGAGGGAGAAAGAAACCTCGGCGAGAGAGAGCGAGAAGACTAGAGTGTAAAGAAGATACAACGGAAAACAAAAAAAAAAATCCAACACGGAGGTCCAATGCCCAATGATGCATATATGAACAGTGAAAACACTGTACACGTGAATAAGACCTGACCTCGACGGAAAATAGTATATTGTATAATTAGTTTTTTTTTTTTTGAAGTCCTCTCTATTTTCATCAAAGAGTTGTCTTTTATTAAATTTTTTAATCAAGTATTTTGAATTTAGGGTGGTTTGTGGAATATAGCATTATGACTAGCTTAGAAATTCTAATACATATATCTCTGTTATTCTTTGGGTTTTGTTTGAGAAAGGGAGCATGGATGGTAAGTTGGTAACAAGTTATGTGTATGAAAGTTGCACTCTTATTTGTGGGTCGTATGTTTTGCTTTTGAAGAGACTAATAGGAGCCTCACTTTTCTCAAGTTTTTGAAATAGTAGTTTACAGTTTATATGGCGTGGCTTTTAATTAAGTGAGGTTGATTCGATATTAGTTAGATCCGTTTATCTGAATTCTAAATTCATGCTTGTTTCTGGTTATGTTTAATGTTATCAGTCTTTTACACCATCACTTTGGGACACATTTGAAAGGTGTTGCTGAACTATCTTTTCATATTGTCAACATGTATTTTGATTTTAGGTTGGTTTGTGGAATACAAGTATGTGCAGCAAAAGTTGCTTATTACAAATTTGGTGCAAGTTTCTTGTTTAATCAATGAACTGGCGTAGCTTCTCTGTGTGGTCTCTTTTTGTTTTCATCTTTTTCATATATTCAATTGGTTTTCACTTCCATATTGAACATTCTTAGGTGACATTAACTAAAATTGTCTGGTTTTTGATTGATCTGCAGCCATGGATGTCTCTAAGGTTCAAAAATGAACCCGATTCACGAGCAAGAAGTACTGGCTTCTCTTTCGGGCAGTCCCGGAAAGGAGAAGGAAGGCTGGAATTCCTATGGTGAATTCTTAGAACTATTTGGAAAATTATGCACATGTTTTTTTTTTTTTTTTTTTAAATCTGGAAAGTTATGCACATTGAATATCAGTATTGATAAAATCTATTTGCTTACGATATGTATTCTCATGCAAATGATTATTATGATTTTTTTCAACAAATTAAGAACTAACCTATGTAACTCGAAAACAAATTACTTTTGAACTTGAAATTGATGTAAAGAGCCAATGGTACTTCGTAGTTGAAGTTTTGTTAGATTTGTCAGACAGCCAATTGGATGATTTGATTACAGAGAAAATATCATAGCCAACTAAAATCCCTAGAAACAAAGTTTCCTTGTAAGGCAAAACCCATACTGAACTAGCTATTTCAGTTTGCAATTGCTTGGAGCAAACGAATATGGATTCAACTATTTAAGCAAACAGTGCTGCAAAGGATACATAATACAGTTTAATGTGGAAGGTCTCATGTGACACCAGAAATGGTAAATCCTACTAACAATCACTCACATCCGATGATCATTTGGAAAGATTAACGCAGCTGTCATCATATAAGATAAATAATAATATATAGCTCATCAAAAAGTTTTAGACATGGGACTTTTAAGTTAAGAAAATGGTCAAATACTAATATACTATATCAACTAGTCACCATTGGTCCCTTCCCAAAAGGTTACCTATTCTATATTGCCATCATTTTGTTCAGTTTGTTCCATGTTCATGGTCTCTGCATCAATCTCATCGGTACCTGCTTCAGGTTTAGGGGATGCTGCAGTCGGAGGAGGCAATACCTCTGCAACCAGCTCTACTAGCTCATCAGCATTATGCTCTACGATCTGTGAAACATCAAGAACAAAAAAAAAAAAATTGCAAATAAGTTCACAAGTTTTACGAAGAACTCTCTTAACTTGCAATAGAAAACACCATATCAAGGGTCTTGAAAATATCTAAGGTTCCCTAAACCAGGTCCTTGGCATAAGAAGGAGGACACACTAGGCCATTCTATGGCCATTTTTGGATGACAGCTAATATATTGGACAATGACAGCGCTGGACTTCACCAAATATCATGTTAGTAAGTGGAAGATAACACTGGTCACCGGACACAAGGTTGATCATGTTCTGATATCAATGGGTTATACCAATTATGCAAGTGATTTAATAAGTCAAGCCAGGGTCAAGAAATAGAAGAGACAATACTCCACTGATCAGTTTTGAAGTTGTTATAAAGTTATAAACTCTATTCCCAATCGCTGTGTTAGCACAGTTCCTATTCCACCCACAATGCAGGGCACAAACACACACATTTACAGCAAACAAGTCATGCTTAAGCCACACCAGGAGAGATAATACAAGATTATGAACTTAAGGAAAACAAAAACAGAGAGAAAAATCACATAATGATAAATAGCAGAGTGGGGGTAAACAGTACTTATATCATACCGCATATATTTCAACCACTGAAGCTGGCCTTGTGTTAATAATATTGAGGATCTTATCATTTCCAAGGTCATACTGTCTACACTTCTCCTTGAACTCTTCAACTCTCTCTCTTGTGTGAGTACCAGCAGGAGTATTAACCACATAATCGAAAACCTAAACACAGAAAATTAACGATACTTTACTTCTCACTACAATGAATTAAGAATACAATATAGGAGATAAAACAAAATATTTGACAACCTTGTACTCAGATGGTTTTACTTTTGCCAGCCGAGCTATATCATTGGTTGAAGCCCCTTTCGATTTTAGGAATTCGAGCACTTCAAAGTTGTTAAGTGCTCCAACATCAGTCTTTAGTCTGCAAGAAGTTATAGAATTAGAAATTTATAAAAAGTGCTTAAAAGAAAATTCAAATAAGGCTGAATGCAGTCATTCATAGAACGTGGTTAGAAGTAAAGAAAGCAGTAAAGAAAAATAAGACATACATCTTCATTTCACCAGGATCTGAGCTTGAGACCAATAACCAACTCTAGCGTAACAGAATGTTCTGATATCCACAATGAGTCAGAACCCTGATGGTCTTTTGTTTTAATCAGTTTTCGCAGTAAAATTAGCAGTATATGTAGTAACCAAAATAATGTAAAAGATATATGAAAATGTCGTCTAAAGGAAAAGCTAAACATAAATGCCTATCTTGACAAAGATAAGTAAAACTATAGAGACCAAAACAAAAGACCGTTGGCAGGATTCTTGACATAACATAATGAACATTTCACATAAGCAAATAAAAAGACAACTCAGTATGAGCATCACATAAGATCTGAGTTACAACTCTCCACAGGGTAATACACCACTCCATCTGTCCAGAAATACCATAAATAGCAGCTCAAAGGTAACACAGTTGAGGCATGTTAGACATTTATATGTTAAAAAACACTTGATACTCCTCATCTATGACACCTACTAGGATCAAACTCACCAGGTAGGGCTATGGATTAACACGGATCATACACACCATCTTGGACTACTACACATGGATTAATAGACAGCAACAGACTAGTGCACTAACAGTTGTGAGGTGTTTAACCCCTGAGACTCCTCTCTTGTTCCCTGCTTGCTTACCATGGGACTAGACACACCCATTCTACAAGGCAGTTAAGGTATATTCTAACCTTTACCCATTTGACTCCACAAGACAACACCATTTTAACGACACAACTACAATTACTGGTGGCTGGTGGGTGAGAAAGTAGATTACAACAAATTAAAGAACAGGGAAACAATCATTAGTTCCTATACTATTTCATATATGACAAAGTAGTATTTGGTAGCATCAGACCTTCTGTTTTCACAAAAGTACCAAACAAGATAAATAGAACAACATCAGGTGATGAATGTAGAAGAAAATTACCAAGAACAATTTTCCAGGCAGCTCAAAGGGTGAAATTGAACATAAGTTGCGATGTAGGAAAACACAAGGATTGCATGAGTTCAAGCAGTGACGGATCCAGAATCTGAATGGTGTCTAGGCTAATTATAAGTACATAGCATTCCACCAAATCGAACAAACAAAAGCAATAGAACAGCTCAAACAATCAAGCTAAGTATTTCTAACGGGCATATAAACAATTAAGTTGCATCAATAGCTTAAGGCCACTGTGCAGTGTCAGAAAGTAGAAACTAAATAAAGTTGTATGATGCCCAAATTAACGGGAAAGGGGATGAAAATACAGGGTATAATCACCAAATCACAGAAGTATAATCTAGTAGGACTAGCTTGAACATCATAATCAAAAACCAGAAATTCAATGCCTAGTTACAGAGGAAACCAAAGTAACATCAATTTGGATGTATTGACTTTAGCAAATTCATTCTACAGCCAGTGACGGATCCAGGATCCAAAAATCGCTAGGATAACTATAAGAGCACAAAAACTTTGCATTCCATATTGCCCGTAAGCAAAGTTTCCCAGGTACTCGTTTCAGATTAGTATTCCATACTCAAAAGATAAACCAAACCAAGAAGATCATTAAAAAAAAAAAAAAAAAAAAAAAATCCCAAACCAAAAAGGCAATCAATCTCTACAAGTTTCCAAGCCAAAAGTCAAAGTCTCATACAGTCTTATCATATATTCGTCTACACATGGTCACCATATATTCGTCTACAAACAGTCTATATATGACACACTATGACAGACAGACAACATATCTCGAGCAATTACACAATAATCAGATTTACACAACACACGCATATAATAGTGGTATATATTCCAACGATCCTCGTGGTAGTAATAGCAAAGCTAAGACTGTAATTGAGCTAACCACCAAGGCACTAACTATAAAGTATCAAGTTATCAACTCCTCTTTAAGTGTTGATGTTTTGGTAATTTAGGTGTTCAATAGCTTAAATTTTAGAGATGAGTTATGAGTAGCAAGAAGAGTGTCTCCATGAGCATCATGTACAATACAAAAATGCATAAGCTGTTCCAGTTAGTTTGAATATTACTTTGAACAACATCCATCAAGTGATCTTAATGCCTAATCAGGGTTGATTTCCTCTGATCCGTTTGTCATTATAGCTCCTACGACCCTTTATGACCCTTTATAGATCTATTGTTCAATACCAATACACACACCTACCTTAAGCAACTGCTCTAAGCTTGTGCAACCTTGAACCACAACAAGAAACCTTCGAATCATGAACTATGAAATTGAGTATAGCTTATTACTGTAGAGGAGCTTACAATAGGCAGTATCAAACCAAGTAAGAAATGGAAAAAGTACGAGTCTGTAGACTAACATACTATTAAAATGTCTCCCAGGGATTATATTAGATCTATAGTCTACTTTAAGGCTAAAACTCTTTACTAAAGAGACGGTACACAAATTTTTTTTTTCTTTTTTTTTTGAGAAAGTCATTTGGTCAGAAAGTAATGTGTCTTGATGTCCAGATTACAGACAACTGGTATCCTAACTGGCAGCTCCCTTTCTCTATATACTGAACAGGGACCAAACGGCCACCCAACTCACTTTCAGGTGAGTTAAATGAAACAATATAATTGAAGTGTTGTTCTTTGAACACACTTCTGTCTTTCCAGTTTCCAGTATAGGAAATATTACCGCATAAATTGCATAATAAAGGTTAATCAGTGATAGAAATCCACTCAACAAATAGGGCTGTTATCCACAACAGAGAGAACAAAACAAAATTTCCCAACTCCCTTTATATGTTTTCCTGAGCTGTACCTTCTGAAAATTGACACACTGTACTAACCCTCCTTTCTAGTCCTGATTACCTCATATTCCCAGCCATTCTACTAGTTAGGCTCTGTTAATTAGCATTGTTAAGCTTCTCAATCAATGTCTACTTAACCTAACAACCATACCACATGCGCGCCCACCAAAACTTACATCCAGAAAGCTATTCATCTAATGCTTTTTAAAAGCTCTTTCTACCATCAGAGTCAATGCCAAGACGATTCATACCTATTGAAAACTAAAACAGAAGAAGACCTAACAAACTTGCTTTAAAGAGTGTACATTCATACCTATTTGACTCCAGACGAAGCAAAACCATTTTTACGACAAAAACTACCATCACTGGTGGCCGGTGGGTGAGAAAGTAGATTAAAACAAAATAAAGAACACAGAAACAATCATTATCTCCTATACGATTTCGTATATGATAAATAAGTATTTTGTAGCATCAAACCTTCTGTTTTCACAAAAGAACCAAACAAGATAAATAGAGCAAATTAGGTGATGAATGTAGAAGAAAATTTCCGAGAACCATTTTTCGGTCAGCTCAAAGGGTGAAATTGAACATAAGTTTTGCGATGTAGGAAAACACAAGGCTTGCACTAGTTCAAGCAGTGAAATCTGAATGGTTTCTAGGCTTATTATAAGTGCATAAAATTCACCAAATCAAATGAACAAAAGCAATAGATCAGCTCAAACAATCAAGCTGGGTGTTTCTATCGAGCATATAAACAACTAAGTTGAACATCATAATTTTAAACCAGAAATTCAACGCCCAGTTACATAGGAAACCAAAACAACATCAATTTGGATTTATTGAATTTAGCAAATTAATTCTACAGCCAGTGACAGATCTAGGATCCGAAAATGGCTAGGCTAAATATAAGAGCATAAAAACTTTGCACCTTGTGTATTTGAATGTCATTTTCTTGTACCAAGGGATAGGTGCTGCGAGAATATCTTACTCTTTTGAGAGGAAGCTTGACAGAAGATGCATTTGGTGTATTATGTGACTTGAATTTTATGTTTTGCATCTTCACAGTATAGCAGACCTTCGTCATCAATATCTATGACTTAACCATAAGTAGTTTGCATTTCGAGAGACCACACACAGCATACATTTTAAACTGGAACCAGACTTCATTCTCTATAACTTGCTCTAGATAATATTGATGGGAGGATAAACCTTATTACCACGCATCCCGGCCTACTTCCAGATTTGAGTGAGTGAACCACAACAGAAATTCATGGAATGCTCTCTCAGTTTAACCAAATCATTGGAATATGATCTGGTAGGACTAGCTTGAACATCATAATTGTTAATATATGCCTTGAATCAGCCATCCGGGGGAACTAGCCATCCGGGAGTACCAGCTATTCGGGGATCTCGCTGACCGGGAATTCCTGTTATGCTGGGTTATGGTTTCCTGTTGGGCTTAGTATATCGGGTTTAGGGTTTAGTATATAAACAACCTAAACCTAATTGTATTCTGTGGTTGTGTGATTCTGTTTTTTCTCAAGATAATAAAATTGTTCTCCTTCTGCCCGTGGACGTAGCTAACACATCGTTAGTGAACCACGTAAATCTGTGTTCTTTCTTATATCTGTTACAATAAATTGGTATCAGAGCTCCAGCGGGAGTTCGAATTCTGGGATGGAAGAAAGATGTCTGGTTTGAACGTGAAGATCGATAAATTCACGGGGAGAAACAGTTTCAGTTTATGGCAGATCAAGATGCGAGCCTTGTTAAAACAACAAGGGATGTGGGCACCGCTTGTGAAGAAGTCGGGGGATCCAGAAATCGCTGAGATGGCCAGTCTGGAGGAGAAGGCACACTCGACAATTTTGTTGTGTCTTGCAGATGACATAATCACCGAGGTCGCAGAGGAGGAAACTGCGGCTGGTCTGTGGTTGAAGCTTGAGAGTCTATACATGACGAAGTCTTTAACCAACAAGTTGCTTCTAAAGCGACGTCTGTTCAGTCTGCGAATGGAAGAGGGCACGACTCTAAGAGATCACTTAGATCAGTTAAACACAATTCTATTAGAGTTGCGTAACATTGATGTTAAAGTTGATGATGAAGATGCTGCCCTAATTCTGCTGGTATCTCTACCTTTGTCGTATGAGAACTTTGTGGATTCTTTTATTGGTGGGAGAGATACTGTGACTCTGGAGGAGGTTAGATCATCTCTTCATACTAGAGAGATGCGTCATAAGGCGACCGGTACAAGTTCAGACAGTCAGGCTGCGGGGTTGGTAGCCAGTGGAAGTATGGGACAGGGAAGCTCGGGAAAAAAGAAATTCAAGAAACCAGTTTCAAAGGGTTCCAAATCTAATGATGTCTGTAACTACTGTAAAGAGCAGGGACATTGGAAAAACGAATGTCCAAAGATGAAGAAGCAGCATGGGAAAGCATCAGGTACTGCTGTTGTAGCAGAAGTTGACACCAATTCTGAAGAAGATTTGGCCTTGGTTGCAGATGCACACACACATCACAGGGATGTGTGGATTTTGGATACCGGGGTGTCTTATCATATATGTCCACGCAGAGAGTGGTTTTCAACCTATGAGCAGATAGATGGAGGCAATATTTCTATGGCTGACAGTTCTGCATGCAAGGTGGTTGGAATAGGCTCAATCAAAATACGGACACATGATGGTAAATTCTGTACATTGAATGATGTTAGGCATGCTTCACGCATGACGAAGAATCTGATTTCTTTGGGTCTACTAGACAGCAAAGGGTTCAGGTACAAAGGCTCATGTGGAGTTCTAAATGTCTACAAGGGTTCCAATGTGGTTCTGAAAGGTGTCAAGCAGGGTACTTTGTATTTTTTGCAAGGTTCTACGCTGTCAGGTTCTGCTGCTGTTGCATCATCGGAGGTTCACAAGGATGATATGACCAAGCTATGGCACATGAGGCTCGGTCATATGAGTGAAAGAGGGATGCAAATTCTGTCACAGCATGATCTTCTTGGTGGCCACAAGGTCAAGGATCTTGGTTTCTGTGAACATTGTATCTTTGGGAAGCTACATCGCAGAAAATTCCCTAAAGCAATTCATAGAACTAAAGGCACGCTTGATTATATCCATTCTGATCTTTTGGGGTCCTTCTCGTGTTGATTCTTTGGGAGGTCACAGATATTTTGTGTCTATGATTGATGACTACTCAAGAATGACTTGGGTGTTCGTGATGAAGCACCTTCAAGAACTTCAAGCACTGGAAGGCATTAGTGGAAAATCAAACAGGGAAGAAGATCAAGAGGCTGCGAACTGATAATGGTCTGGAATTCTGTTCTGCTGAATTTGATAAGTTCTGTAAGACTGAAGGTATTGCAAGGCATCATACAGTCCAGAATACACCACAGCAAAATGGTGTAGCAGAACGTATGAATCAGACACTTCTGGAGGGAGCTAGGTGCATGGTTTGCACTAGGCTTAATCTTGCACATGCTGTTAGTGTTGTCAGCAGGTTTATGGGTGAGCCTGGAAAGGAGCATTGGCAATCCATGAAGAGAATTTTTCGGTATCTCAAAGGTACGTCTGATGTCGGTCTCATTTATGGAGGTGATACAAAATGCTTAGTAACAGGCTATTCAGATAGCGATTATGCTGGAGATGTTGACACTAGGAGATCTATGACTGGTTATGTTCTTATTCTTGGTGGTTCTGTTGTTAGTTGGAAATCTACTTTGCAGCCTACAGTGACTTTGTCTACTACTGAAGCAGAGTACATGGCTTTGACAATAGCTGCAAATGAAGGAATATGGTTGAAGGGACTGGTCAATAGTCTTGGTTTGCATCATGATCAGGCTATAGTATATTGTGACAGTTTGAGTGCAATATGTTTAGCAAAGGATCAGGTTCATCATGAGAGGACTAAGCACATTGATGTCAGGTATCATTTTCTGAGAGATGAGAGCAGAACTAAGGTGAAGAAAATGGGTACTGCTGATAATCCCGCTGATATGTTCACCAAGTCGGTTCCGCACAGCAAGTTCCAACATTGTTTGGACTTGCTAAATGCTACAAGCTGTTAGTTGCCTTTTGGGGGCAACATCTGAGGCAGAGGAGTCATCTGATACATCTGGCATTACTTAGGTGCATCTGGTACATCTAGCATTATTGTGGTGCATCTGGTACATCTGGCATTACTGTGGTGCATCTGGTACATCTGGCATTACTGTGGTGCATCTGATACATCTGGCATTACTGTGGTGCATCTGATACATCTGGAATTACTGTGGTGCATTTGGTACATCTGTTATTTGTGAGAGGATTCAAGTCAAGGTGGAGATTTGTTAATATATGCCTTGAATCAGCCATCCGGGGGAACTAGCCATCCGGGAGTACCAGCTATTCGGGGATCTCGCTGACCGGGAATCCATGTTATGCTGGGTTATGGTTTCCTGTTGGGCTTAGTATATCGGATTTAGGGTTTAGTATATAAACAACCTAAACCTAATTGTATTCTGTGGTTGTGTGATTCTGTTTTTCCTCAAGATAATAAAACTATTCTCCGTCTGCCCGTGGACGTAGCTAACACATCGTTAGTGAACCACGTAAATTTGTGTTCTTTCTTATATCTGTTACAACAATAATTAAAAACCAGAAATTCAACGCCCAGTTACAGAAGAAACCAAAGCAACAACAATTTGGATGTATTGACTTTAGCAGATTCATTCTACAGCCAGTGATGAATCCAGGATCCATAAATGGCTAGGATAATTATAAGAGCACAAAAACTTTGCATCTTGTGTATTTGAATGTCATTTTCTTGTACCAAGGGAGAGGTGCTGTGAGAATATCTTACTCTCTTGTGAGGAAGACAGAAGGTGCATTTCAAGAGACCACAGTAAACATGCCAGACTTTCATTCTCTATAACATGCTCTAGATAATATTTGATGGGAGGATAATACCTTATTACCACACATCCCCGCTTACTTCCCAATTTAAGTGAGTGATGCACAACAGAAACTCATCAAATGCTCTCTCTCAGTTTAAACCTAAAATCATTGGAAAGTACTAGGTTCAATTTTTTGGGTGATAAACTAAAGTTTTTGAAGCTAAAAAACAGTTGAAATAAATTAGACTACAATCTCAGATTCAAGCCAATACTACAAAATGAGGAGTTAGACTAAACTTACTTGATTAACTATCACATCATATCTCTGCCCATATCTGGAACCTAATTTAAAACCCTTGGGAAATATATAGCAGCGGTACACTTAGACTGGGGGACGCAATTGATATGTATGTCTGCTTCTCTATCCAAACAAATAATCACTTCCACCAGGATGTCACCATGGCAAATCAACCTTGGTTGTGGTTTTCCTTCAAATGCCACTACGAGGCTCGGCTCAAAGATAGTGTAATCAAGTCTAAGGACTGGGGTGATATTAGGTTTACGAATCACCAATTCGAAGACAAACCTCAGCTAATTCAAAGTATCTATCTGGACTAAATGTTGATTTAGAGCAGCTACCATGCTTAGTGTATTTTTTATTCCAAAACTAGTTATTAGTTATAAGCATTGTGTATTGCAAAAAAGACACAAATTGGAAATACAATAAGAACATAAGCAACTAATTAGGAGTATTGCAGAGCCTAAAAACTCGCAGCATATCATTTCAGATTAGCTAGTCAAGCTTTAATTACACGCATATATCTTTCAGCATTAAGGAAAATAGGAAAAATACACAGAAAGTTACATCAAACTTTCAACCAAAGCAGTTAAATCAATCAATTCTTGAACAATATCTCATGTTCTGTAAACCATCTGGGGATGGCATTCATTCTGTAAGTTCAATGTTCTGGTCACTAAATCCCCATCTACTGAAGGGGAAACATAGACTAATCCACTACACAATTCCAGATTGAATCCAATATAATGTTCTCATAATCTAATACTATGATTGCAGAGAGAATAGTATAAACAAGACAATTCTATTCAATACCCAGATTGCAGAGACGATTTATTATAAGACATTAGAAATTCAGAGAAAAAGGATATAGAGGAATACCTCTCTGTGAATGTAGAAACGTGGGTTGACTTGGAACGGAGATCAGAGAGCTAAAGCTTAAGACTTTAGTGGTGGCGCTGGAGACTGCCGAGCAAAGCTTAAGACTTTGTTTCTTGTTGGGTCTGAAAAATTTCGTTCCAGGGTTTATATAGGTTTAGTAAAAGCCAACACAACTAGCCGCTTCTATATTGTCTGACAAAATGAGTCGTGTATGACAAGGTGTGCAATAGAGGTAAATGAAACACAGCGATTTTAAATAAGTATCTATCAAGTACATTTTGTGAGAGAAAGAAATCAAGTACATAGCTTCTGTGACATAATCTAAACCATTTGGGTTTCACAATAGAAATTCAACACTTCGAAGCTCAATTGGTGCAGCATCATACCCTGCTTCTCTTATAGCCATTAGTTCATTGCTATCCCCTCCCAAATAGGCTTTAATGAAAGCAACCACAACTCCTCCAACAAATTTTCTCATGGGTTCCCTAGACTTGCCATTTTTGCACAAACAATATGTAGCCTTCCCTCTAACCCCCTTTGTCTCATCATCAAGCATATCAACATGCCCATAGTCCTTGGCCACAAAGTAGCAAGCCGGCTTTCGACATTCGTTGAAGAAGTCCTCATGGTTTACACCCTTTGGAGCACAAGCAGGGAATAGAGGGTTTCTCTTCACTTCACCCAAACCAGTACCAATCACCATTACTGCCATGCCGTCGAGATCGAAAGAATGAGGGACATAGGTTAGTACTGGTGGAGGGGTTTGTTTTCCCTTGTCCATTCCATCAACTGGGTCTATGCCTATTAAGGCTGAAAATTTCAAACTAGTAGTGATGCCTTCTTTCCCTAATGCTAGTGCAAAAGAAACTTTGCCTCCTCGGCTGTGCCCGGCGAGTGCTAGCTTGTTTAGATTTGCATGAACATGGGGTGGAAGCAAGGATTGAAGTCCTTCTGATAACCAGTTTGTTATTGCAGCTGTGGACTTGATCTCATCACTTGTATCTGATCCAGCTATTGTATACAACTGTTGGAGCACAAAGAGTATTTACATAATTATCAGTGACCACTTTTGGTCTATAAGAATATTGCTACATGTAACATCACAATCTGAACACAGTCCTTCTAGCTAGAATGTCTAAACTATAAGGGACAAAGGAAACATGGAGGTTTCTGGACTTGTATGACCGCAGACTAAAAGGACAGTATTTAGAGCCAAGCATTTTTCACAAGGAATATTGAGCCACTTGGTTATTTTCTGTTCATACAATACCAACTGTACATGTCCGAATGTTAATTCTGCTTCCAATAATTTGTTAGTTGAAAGGGAAAGCATATTATTCACATAATTTTCTTCTTGTAGGTGTTATCTTAAAGCTTCAAGCTATCTTGGAGAGTAAGGCTTTTCATTAAGAAGTGAGGGTGACTTGAAGGAAACCAACATATGAAATCTGTCTTCATGTATTAACATGTAGTAAGACAAAACGGAGGACTGTAAAACTTTGAGGCAAAGAAAGAAATAAATAGACATATATTAACATGTGCATATTGAATCTCATAACCCAACAAAGAAGTGAGGAATGAGGATGGAGGTTTCGAACTTAGTTAGGCATTTCTGGTAACCAGGTTCATAAGCTTTAATAAATATTCAACAATCACTCGGCTCCAAAAGCTTAAATAGTTATTAGGGGATGATGAACCGGTACCGACAATGTCAATTAACAGCGAATAACAAATAATGATGTAAACTCTGTAACAAAAATATGCCAAAATGGATAAAGCTAATCATGTCTGACTGAAACAACAAACCTGTACAGAATTGTGAAGTGTTCATATCTTTAAGTTTTGAGAGAGAGAGAGAGAGAGAGAGAGAGAGAGAGAGAGAGAGAGTACTCGCCTGAGGGGCAATGACGATGAAGCCATGAGAGGCGATGTGTTGGATAAGCTGAGAGTAGAAAGAGTTGGAGAGAAGAAAACCATGGAGGAGGAGCAGCACTGGGAACTCTCCAGCTTCGCAAGGCAAGCCAATCAAAAGCTGCTTCGGAGGCCGAAGCGAAACAGTTGAAGAAGACTTGGTGCTGCAGCATCCACTACTAGTCTCTGCTGCCTCAACTGTTTGGAACTCTACCCTGTACTTTCCAAGCTCAAAAACGTTTGAACAAGATGAAGTAGACATGACTGGAATTGGAGCATAAATATCAAAGCAAGTGGCATTTATAGCCTCACTTGTGAGTCTGTGACAGAGAGAACGTTTGCCTTAGATATTTTCGAGGCAAATCATTATATGGATTCAGTTTCAAGGCCTAACATATTGTCAAAGACATTCAACTACCTTGCCCTAGTTGGATGGATATTCACACCCAAAAGCTCTCTACTGCTGGCGGTATGGCCATTCATATCCTCCAGGTTCACAAAGAGAACGTCGCCAAGTAATTACTCTTCATGTCCTCAAGCATTCATTAAAAAAAATAGCTTCATATTATCAACACATTCAACACCAACTGCTATCAACAAATTAACCAAAATACAACAAAAAAAAGAAGCAAGGTTTATTTATGAAAAGGATAATTACAAAGTAAATTTTATTTATGCTTTGAACTTTATTTCTTATTGACCATCCATCTTCATCTGGAGAAGATGCATAAACGTATGACCAAGTAATCCAAATTTTATAAATAAAGAAAATTAAATTTTATTATTGACCTAATTTTATTATAAATGAAGAAAGAGATTTATAAAAATAAACGAACTTGATGAAGTGAAAGTAATTTAAAAATAAATAATCGTGAAAGATATGTGTATTATTCATTGATAGGAGCCATTTATATAGGAAATTACACAATATCAATTAGGTAAGAATAAAGAATACATAGATTTAGTCAAACTACATATCCTATTGGCATAAGGTCAAGGCACACATAAGGAATATCTAGAAAGATATATAATATCCTAGAACACTCATCCTTGTGCCTGTGCCACGCGCTGATATGTCGATGGTGCTGATCTGTTGTCTTGTCAAAAACCTCGTCAAGTCACACAAACCTTGTGGGAGAAAAACTGAACCTTGATCGTAGGAGAAAAAGAGTACAACGCACCAGCCTACTTCATTGAGATGATACTCCCCCTGATGTGAACATTATTCAGGGAGACTTGATAGCCGACGCATACATATACCTCTTATATGTTTCTCAAAAGTAGACTTAGGTAAGGACTTAGTAAATTAGTCTGCTGCGTTTCCTTCAGAACTAACTTGGTTCACTTGAATGTTAAGAAATGCCTATTGTTGTTGGTTGTAAAAGAACTTAGGTGAAAAGTGTTTTGTATTATCACCCTTGATGTAACCTAACTTCATTTGCTCAATACAAACTGCATTGTCCTCATAAATGCATGTAGGTCTATAAGTTGTAGAATTTAATCCACTAGTCCCTCTAATGTGTTTAATGATTGATCTCAACCAAACACATTCCTGAACAGTTTCATGCAAAGCTATAATCTCTGCATGATTTTAAGATGTCGCCACTAGAGTCTGCTTAGTAGACCTCCAAGATATCGTCGTATTCCCAATGGTGAACACATAACCAGTTTGAGAACGTCCTTTATGAGGATCAGATAAATATCCTGCGTCAACGAAACCCACCAATGTATTATTGGGTGTCTCGGCATAGGACAAGGCGGTAGTGGCGTGCTCGGCATTGGACCCGTGCCCAGCAATCGTGTCGACGGCGTCCATGGTGGCGGTCCAGTCCCTTGGTGGATCAGTGTCATGCCTTCCATGAGCCATACTCTCTTCTGTTCTTTTTGAATCAGTGTAGGGAAAGAACAGTCCTAAGTCAACGGTACCCTTAAGATATCGAAAGATGTTCTTGACTCCGGTCCAATGACGTTGGGTTGGCTTTGAGTTAAATCTAGCTAACAAGTTGACTGAGAATGCAATGTATGGTTGAGTGCATTGAGCTAAGTACAATAATGCGCCTATTGCACTAAGGTATGGAACCTCTGCGCTCAAGACCTCTTTGTCGTCCTCTTTTAGACGGAATGGATCTTTAGTTATATCCAGACTTCAATCAATCATGGGAGTGCTAACAGGGTGCATTTTGTCCATATTAAATCGTCTGAGCATCTTTTAGACATATGCAGACTGATGGATAAGAATTCCACAGACTCGGTTCAAAACCTAGGCAGAAACGAGTCTTCCCAAGATCTTTCATCTCAAACTCGGATTTCAGATAAGCCGCGGTCTCTTTGATTTCATCAAGAGTACCGATAATGTTCATGTCATTGACATAAACGGCCACTATTGCAAATTCGAAACTTGTCTTCTTTATGAACACGCATGGACATAGTTCATCGTTCTTATATCCCTCCCTAATCAAGTAGTCACTTAGACGAGTATACCACATTCGTTCAGATTGCTTTAATCTGTAAAGTGAGTGTTGCAACCTTATAACATACGCACTTCATGGTTTAGAGTCACTTGATTTAGATAACGTAATGTCATCGGGCACTTTCATATATATCTAATCCAGATCCCCATAGAGATATGCCGTAACCACATTCATGAGCTACATGTCAAGTTTTTCAGACACTACCAAACTGACTAAGTAGCGAAAAGTTATGACGTCCATGATCGGAAAGTAAGTCTCCTCGTAATCAATCCCAGGGCGTTGTGAGAAACATTGCGCCACAAGGCGGGCCTTATATCGAAGTACCTCATTTTTCTCATTCCGCTTTCTAACAAAAACCCATTTATGTCCAACAGGTTTTACACTCGGCGAAGTTAGCACTACTGGGCCGAAGACCTGTCTCTTTGTTAGAGAGT